>CM059262.1:26090469-31090469 GCA_030347555.1 Lablab purpureus
AATTTTGAAAAAAATTGAAAATTTTATCAAGTTTTTGGTGTAGGGAATTTGATTTCATGAAAACTAAATTTGTAACATGAAGAGTAAATGAGTTTGTTTGCTGCATTTGTCTTTAAAAAATATATATTAGAGAAATTTTGTTTACATTTTGATAATTGAATAAAATATGAAAGATAAAAAAGAAAAAGTTTTTTAACAAAAAAAATGCTGGAGTAAGGGAGAAAAAAAGTAAAATAAAATGTAAGACATAGGATTTATTATAAGTTATTATTGAAAATTGAAATAATTAAGATTTTTTCTAAAGTTATTTTTGTCAAGAATGTAACAAGTTTTTAGGCCTAAATCACATCTATTAACTAAGTTCACATCAAATTAACATAACAAATTAATTAGTTTATGAGAATATTACTTAAACATGTTTCAATTTTAATGAATAGTTATTGTATTATTTAAATATAAGTATAAGTGTGAATAATATCATAATGTTTATATTAGATGTGAGTACAAGGATGTGTATGTACATACTCATTTTGATCTTATTCTCATATCCGTCCTAATATTTCATCATCGTCCTTGTATTCATTATTATTTTTAAATACTAAAAGACATCTAATTTGTTAAGAAACCTAAAAAAGTTATATTAACTTTTATTTGATTATTAGTTTCGTAATTTATAACATATGTTTGATATTTTTTTATTTTTTTATAATAATTTGAAGTTTTTTCATTTGTTAATTGATGATACTCTAATTTAATACTCATGCAATTGTAATTTCTATATTGATATTTATCATTAGAGGAAAACATAAGTGTATCATTCTGACATTGATTCCTTTATAATACCATGTTTCCTTTATTGTGATTTTTATTTTGTTATAAAAAAACTATTTATTTAATATTGGAAACAACAAGGAGCGAATATGATTATACCCGTTATTCGATGAAAATATAGCCCTTATCCAATGAGAATAAGAATGAAACAAAAATTTCATACTTGTTAAATATGGGTGAGAATGAAGATAAATTTTTTACTTCGGGAATAGGAATATAGAAAAATGAAACTCATCTAGTTTCTTCATGTTCGCATCCTACATGAGAAATAACAATCCTTTCATTTTCACATTTATGACTCAATTAATTGGAAAATGAGAAACTGTCTGTCACCAATTTATTATAATCATATTGATTTAATTAAAAAAAAATATTTTTACAAGTGATAACTCCATTGAACATCTTCATCTCCAGTAAAGATGTTTGTAAAAATTTTTAAAGTTGTTTGTAGCAACTCATCTACATTAGTGTGACATGGTAACTTAGTTGCTTCTGCAGGCAACTGGTGTTTCACCTAATGTATTACTCCAAAGTAATAACTATGAACAAGAATCAATCTTGCTCAATCCACAATTCCATAGTCCAATCTCTCTCTTGCACAAATAAAATGAGATGAATTAAAAATTGTTTTTTGACAATACCCATCTTATCCAAATAAAGTGGAATGAATTAAAAAACATAGAGACTTTTTTATTAATTCAAGATGCAACCAAGTCAAATTTTTAAAGCAAAAGGGTCTTACTTATAATAAGAACCAATAAAATATTACTTTGTCATTAATTAAAATATTTAATTTTTAAATTGTAATTATTTAATACATAAAAATTTAATTTAATTTTTAAATAATTAATTGTTTTTCATAATAAAAAGTATATTTTAATTGAATGGGTGATGTCATTGCTATCATTTTCAACATAAAAAATATGATCGTATCATTTGTTGAAATTTAATTTTCATATTAATTTCAATGTTACTTTAAAAAAATCAAAATAAATGTAATTCTTATACCTCTTTTTAATGAATAATAAAACTTGAAAAGAAATGTAGAATGATATCTATGGATATATTTTTCTAAATGGTATAATCACAAATGTAAACAACATAATAAAATACTACTCAGTGCTTTAGTTTCAAATGATTTTGAAAAAGTACATACAAATTAAATTTTTAAAGAGACCTAAGGTGAAGGTATTATTCACCTTGTCTTAAACTTGACCTTATTTTGAGGTAAACTTAACATACAATATTACATGTTTAAGAAAAATGAGTATGGTCACTTAAAATTTGCATACTCTTCTAATATACATTAAAAAAATTATAAATTTATAAAATATATGATATGATAAAAAATTAAAGATAAAAAAACAAACATTATATATATATATATATATGAATCACCTTGCACTGTTAATGTTTGAGCTGTCTTTGTTATTTGTTATAACGGTGTTGGGAAGGTTTTCCATATTACACTATTTTAAAGTATAATATCCAGCTAATGCGATTCATAAATATTGATATGAAACATTTAAATATGTTTTTATTTTCACGGTCTTCTAAATTTATTTTGTTATAATGTTTATTAATTATTTTCACATAATCACAATGGATAAGAATAAGAAGTATTCTATCAATTTATCAAATAAAATTAACATTTTGTAAAATTAACATTTTGTAAAATTAACATTTTTTCACAAAATCGATGATGTTCATAAATTACTAAAAATCAAATAGAGACCGAAATTAACCATCAAATTTAATCAGTAACTACATAATAACTCATCCTAGAGAATATATTTTGATAAAAAAATCTATTGAAGGATGAATTAATGGTGATAATAAAACTTTTATTCATTATTTATGTTATTGTTCGTTTAATTCAAATTTCTAATACTAAATCTGCTAGCAATATTGCTATCAAAATTTTAAAAAAGATTGTAGCGATTAATGTTATATCAGTCATCATATTTAATTTTTTTTATAAAGATCAGAAAAGAATTTACATAAGGACCAAAATTGATTTCGGCCGCAACTAATTTAGTTCACTTTAATTATGATATTTTTCTTATTATTATACTAAATTCATAAAAGAATTGATTTAAAAATTTTAGAAAAATGTTTTTGATGATCCATTGAGAGAACCCATGCTACCAGATCATTAAACAATTTTTTTATTAATTTAGTACGTCAAATTTCATTTAATTAATTAATAATAGTAATATTATTTAATAAAATTATTTTAGCTTAATATTATTGAATAGTAAAATTATATATTTATTATATATATGAAATAATAATAAATTATATAATTTTTTAAACATTATATATACATTATATATTAAATAAATTTGTATTTCACACAAAAAGATAAAATAAATTAATATATCAAATAAGATACACTAATATTATATTACATTACATGTTGTATTGTAAGATAATTAATACTCTTAATTTTAACTAATGAAAAATAATCGATTGTTGAAAGATAGGAGAATTTTAGTTTTTGTTAAGGAACCACATGTAACTAATATTACCATTGGAAATAAAATAATGTAACAAAAATTGTATATCATCTTTATTTTCAAACTCACAATGAAAATTTCAGTTTTTTCATAATTTTTTAATTTTGCTTCTATAAATTGTATTTGAGAAAAGTTTTCAAAAATACTTAAGATACAATTTAATCTTCATATTTGTCTTAACTATCTTATTTTGATCATATTTATATTAAAATATCATATATTATTTTTAAATATTTTTAAAATTTTAAAATTAATAAATAATAATTTTAGTAAATGACATTTAATATAATTTTTAATTAGTTAATAATATTTTTGCTAATAAAAAAATTAAAATTTTAAAATTTTTTGTAATAAATATTAAATCAACTTCATTTGTGTATATATTTTATTAGAATCACTTTTTAAAACTGTTTAAATGAATTTTCTTTTATTGAATAACTTTAAATTTATATGTTAAATTTTTAAGTGTATATTAATTTTATTTAGTAATACATTAAAATTCCAAATATTAATGTATATTTTATGTACTTTATTTGACTAAGGCGGAAAAAATACTTTATATAATTTTTTATCTTATCTTTTCGTATTTATTCTTTTTATCTCTTTTAATTTTTCTTATCCACTTTTTCTTACCACCTTATTCCTTACATCAATCAATCAATCAATAAATTATAGTACAATTTAAGAATACACAAATGGAAATTTTTTACGTGTTTCAAAATTGTAAAAAAAAATAAAAAATAAAATAAATTTAAAAGTTTACTATAAGTGGGTTGGACGCATTAATGCCACGTAGTGCGTTTTGCTACTGACACGCGTTTCACTCACCTCGCTGGACGTAAACCTAAACGTGCAAACGTGCTCTCCTGATGCTTCCTTCTCTCGCATGTGTGCCTCTTCATTTTCTTCTTCAAAACTCCGTTCTCCTCATTTCTTCTGCAAAAGGCCTCTTTTGATTTCTTCTAATCTTCTTTCTCTCGCACCCTGTCTCTCGCATGTCCATCCGAAACCCTTATTATTGTATTAGAGTTTTCCCAAAACATGCTACAAACATTGCAAAACTCTGAAATCAAACGCACACCACCATTTTTCTTCTCTGCTTTTACATACTTCTTTTTCTGAAATCCCATTTTTCTTCCATCTCAAACTCTACTTTTTAGCAGACTCACATACCTTTCCAAAAGCATGTTACAATCACTGTGAAATCCTGCAGCAGCATGGCACATGCTACCACCATTTCTTTATTCCGTGTTTTTTTAGAGTTCTTTGAGTTTGCTTCAATGGTATTACAGTGAGGTAAAGTGTTCTGCGTGCTCTGTTAACATACCATACATAGTTTATAATTTTGGTGCGATTTAAAATATCCAATATTTTGAAATTTAGGTTTCAGAAGATTTTAGTTTTGGCACAAAGTTTGGATTTTTGGTGTGAAGAGTTTTCATAATTCTAAACTTAGGTTTTAGGTTTTATTTGGTTTTGGCCGGATTTAAAAAACCAAATAATTTTAAATTTAAGGTTAAAAAGATATCCATTTTGAAACAAACTCTGTTTTTTTTCGTGTGGAGGGTTTTCAAGATTTTTAAAATTAAGTTTTGGTTTAATTTATTTTTCTTTCAATTTTTAACGATTAGGGTTACAACTTAAACTATATATGTCTTATTACTTGTTTTACATTTGAGCTGTAATACATTTCATTACTTGTGTTTCACTTGGTTGGTTTGAGTATTGATCATGTCGGCTATAAACAACAAAATCAATTTCACAGAAGAACTTACCCCACAAAAAAAAAGAAAATTGGAATGTTGTGACTAGGGTTGTACATTTGTGGTTTGTGGCTGACTTTACGAAGTAGAAGTTTCCATTCTCTATGGAAATGGTCCTACAGGACATTAAAGTACAATATAACATTTTCTACTTTTTCCTTATTGTGTTGTGTGTTGTTTATATTTGAATTCTTTTTAAAAAAAGTTTATTATTATAGGAAAATACTTTTGTAGTTTTGGCTATAGTTAAACATGTTTGTTGAAAATTCATTTTGTTGTTATTTATCATTGGACTTTTTTTAAATGTATTGTGTAATGTGTTTGAAAGCAATATACCCATATTTCTATTTTTTGTGAAAAATGTAATGATGGAAGTTATGTTTAGATACATTTTATATATAACTTTATATTTATGTGTTAACCTGATTACTTTGTGTTGTATGCATTCTAATCAAATGTTACCTTTTTCATTGTATTATAAATTTCTCCTTTTAAAGAGACACATTTAATTTCACTTTGTATTTGATTTTTTCCAATTGCAAAGGTCTTCCATTGTTTTGTTTTTGAGTAATATTTATAGTTCATGATATTGATATTATGAAAACTAATTATATATAGTCTAATTGTGCATATATTTTCATAGGATTTACCTACTAGATTCTTAAGTGAAGTGATGATATTGATTCTGAATTAGTGGACTTGAATTCTGACCATGTTAAAGTAAAGGTCAATATTCCTTTGAAGACGTTGAAGCGAAACATTAACATTGAGGGACAAGTGAATACTTATCTCAACAATGTACATATATCCAAATTAGACTTTTATATGGTTTATTATTTTATTGATTATGCTTACTGATTTTTCTATTTTTGATATATTGTTTGAAATACTTTACTGAACTAATGTAATGATGCCTCTTTTATTCGTATTTATATTTTGCATTGTAGTTTCATTCTTTTATTTTCTTTAAAATAGTTTAGGACAATTGTATTTTATTTTGAAAATGTATCATACACTCTTTTCTTTCCATTGTTGACTTGAGATTTCATGCTAAGGTCAAATTTATTGGTTTCAGTACTACTAAGTGTATCTTAGCTACAATTTTATTTTATGTCTTTCTTCTTTCTAAATTATATCTAACATAAAATAAATGAATAAATAATATATATAAATATATATATATATATATATACATAAAAGAATATTACTAATTATTTAATAGAATAATTAATTGATTTAAAATATCATTATTTTATATTTTTCGTTAAATTATGATTAATTTTTAGTATTTTTCCTATAAGATTTTTTCAATATTATTTTTGGAATGAGTAAAGAAATTTTACAAAATTATAGATTAATATTTGAGTTTAACTTGAAAAATATTACCTACAACATTTAAATATTAATATTATTTTCATAAAATTAAAAAAGAATTTATATTTAATTTACTATTGATTCTTTTACAAAAGAATTTTGTGGGAAAAAAATTAAAATAGTTTTTATGTAATTAATATATTTTAATTATTTATAAAAAGTAATAATAAACTTTATTACTATAAGTTTATGTAATTTAAATAAATATTTTATTTTAAATAGTATATATAAAAAATTTATTTTTACATACATAACATTTTTTATTTAATTTATGAAAACCACTGAATTATTATATTTAAAATAACCTTTATATTTTTAATTCATATATTTAATGAAAACATAAAATGATTTGTGTTTAATTTATTAAAAAAATTAAACATTAAAAAAATGTTATATAAAAAATAAGTAAAAAAACAAACTTAAATTTTTTATTAACTTTTTTATTAAAAATTTATATTGGATCTTTAGAAAAAAATTAATTTTCATTTTATACTTTATAATTTTAATTATATACTTAAATCATATTCTATGAAAAAATAAATATCTCAGATAAAAAAATAGAAAACTTAATTAATAAAAGATGTTTATAAAAAAATAGAAATACAATATTTAAAGTATTTGTTAGAATTATTATAATTATTTTTTAATTATAAGAATTAATGGTAATATCTCATTTGTAATATTTATTAATTATTTTGAAATATATGAAAAAAATAGTAAGAACAATATTAAGATAGTGACATTTATCTATTGTAAAGAATGGAAAAGATAAAATATTTTAAAATCATCAATTAATTACTTAAAATTAAGAAATGATTACAAATTCTTAAAAACTATTACAAAATATGAGATTAAACATTGTAAAATTTGTTGAAATTACAAATATATCAAAGAGTTTGCTTATTGAATTCTTCAGATCGAAGATGGTAACATATATAAAAAATGGTGAAGCTAATATTCATATATCTAAAAATCTTATAATTCAAAAGCATATATCACATTTTCTCTTCTTGGTTGAGTTTGTTTATTCGGAATTTACCATAACATATGTTTCCTGCATTTTTTGATGATCTATACTTTGTCCTAGAATTGATTATGTGGAAGAAGTAGATGATTTCATATTCTATCTTTAATATCCACGTTCTTAAATGAAATTAAATGTTCAAGTATTTCTAATCATAAACTTAAATTGAAAATTGGTAAATCTTGATCAAGTAAAACATTGATGATAAAATCTCTATACATTTGATGTCATCTGATTCAGGATTTCCATTCAAGTTTAAAAAAAGGAAATTTCTCATATCTATCTATTTTGAAATAACAATCAATAAGAGTAAAGGACAATTGGATTTTGTCTACCAAATTCGATATTTACACGTGGACAATTATATGTTATTGTTTTTAATGTGAAATCAAAGAAAGGATTGAAAATCCTCATTCTAGACCAAAATGAAAATGTAACTATAACAATTAAAAATATGATGTACAAATAAATTTTTAAAAATCTTTAAAAAAACAACATATGTAACACTCTATTTTATGCTCTAATACAAAACATATTTTATGTTTAATATATTTAACTTTTATTTATTACTTATCACAATTAATTTAATAAAATTAATTATTCAATCAAATACAAATATATAATCTTGAAAGTAATTTCAAATTATCCATTCAAAGTCTTACTTAATTTTTATCAAATATATCTCTCTGTGAATGATATTCTAAAGTTATTTCTTACTAAAATTTTGAATTTGTAATCTTTACATTGGTTTCTTTTTTTTAATGCTTTAAACAAATTCATAAATACCTATTTTACACATATAGATTTACACAAGTACAAAAAACAATATAAAATATTATTGGTTCAAATAAATGGTAAGATTTTATTATATAAATTATATAAAACTGTTTTTCACATTATTATAAAACATAAACATAATAATATAAATTCTTATAAATTTATGTATACATTATACAAAATTATTTAATACATTTATTAAAATATTTATATTTACAATAATTTAAAAATATATAATAATTTAAAAATATAAAATAATCCCGTGAGTTGCACCGGTAAAAAGACTAATATAGCACAACGTCACGCACAGCTCTACCCCACCGCACGCGCCCTGCCCTGCCGCCGTGGATAACACCGATACTTCCACTTGTATAGAACATGAGTCTTTTTGTATTTATGTGTTTGTCTTATACCTGTCTCTTGTCTCTTCTACTCAGACATTATTTTACGAAGTTTTTTTTTTTATTATATTTGTTTTTCTTTGCTTTATTTAAATTTAAAATTTATAAAGTACGTTTCATCATAAAAAAATAGTTAAGACTCAAATCATTTATACTCATTTAAAATCATTAAATTATTTATTTTTATAATTTTAATGATAACAAATATAAATATACATTATTATGTTGTATTTATGAGTTTAATGTATATTTTATGAGATAAATGAAATATTTAAAAAATAATATGATTCATGAAAATTAGTATATGATAATCATAATTAATAAGATAAAACATATATTTAAAGTGTTAACTATATATAATTTTTTTATAAGTAAAATGAATTAATATGAAATGTTTAAATTTGTTCAAATTTAATCCAAATATTACAATGAATGTTCAAAGTGTTATGTTGTAAAAAATATGCAACAATAACAATAATATACAAAAATTATAAAAAAACAAAAGTAAATACTTAATGCAAAAGTAACGTTATTTATTAAACTTTATTATCTTTCAATGACATCAGTGACATAAGAGCAGGGGAATTAAACTAAACTATATTAAATAATATTTGAATTCGATCACATTATTATATCAGATTATTCAGTATATATCTAGAGGAAGCATCATGACATAAAGTTTTTTAATTTATTCTTTTTAGTCTTATTTGTTTCGTATCATTCTTAAATTTTTATTTTAATTTGAAAATCTTGTAAGGATTTATTTTAATAATATTTTTTGAACTTATAAAAGTCGTTATTTTTAGATTAATTTTTCTTTTTATTTTTATAAATTAAGATTTTAATTTTAAATTTTATGTTAAAGTTGATATATACAGTTGAATGAGAACTTATTATAAGATAAAGGTTATTAATTTGTAAATATAGATACTGTCCATGAAATAAAAATGTTGTTACGTAATTTTAAAAGTTATATACAACTACTCATTTTAAAATTAAATTGTAGTATATATGGTTCCAAGTTGTGTGCAATGACGCGAATCTAAAACAAATTGGAGGGATGGGTAAAGAGTGTAGTGCTTTTAGGAAAAAAAATGTCATTAAAAACTAAGATTTATTGCATATATTTTCTTTGGAGATTATATTAAGTAACTACACAATAATATAATCAATTTCAAATATACCAATTTATCTTATAGCGTGATTGATGTGGTGTATAAAAAAGTTATTTTTTGTTTTAATTAAATATAGAAATTTTGATTATTCAACTAGTTAATAATTTATTTTAATTTATGATTAAATATAAAATTTTGATGATTGAACATAATATTACTTTTAATTTTGTGATTAAATGTGGAAATTTTGATGATGAAAGTAGTTAAAAAAAATTTGATTTTTTTTATATTTTATATTATTTTGATTCAAAATAACAACACAATTTGATATTTTTTTATTATTTATTGATGTAGACATGATAATACTCCTTCAGAATAAATAATCTTGTTTGTATCACTTTTTGCCTATTTTATTCTAGATTTCAAAATAACATTCTCTTGTTACAAACCATTATAAAGAACTATACTCACAAAATAGTCTTAAGGCCAATCAAGATTAATGTTCAAATTCTACTACTAAAATGTTGATTGATTTTATGAAGATGTCAAAGGATGATGATGTTGTTCAAGAACCTTCACTTGATAGAGTAATTGATTCATCTATTTCTCACTCGAGAGGTGTAGATAAGAAGAATACAGAGGTAGAAAAAGCGAAATTTTTTTATTGCAACTATTGCAACAAAAAGTTTTCTACTTCACAAGTTTTGTGAGGACACCAAAATGCACACAAAAAAGAACGTGCTATTGCAAAACGTTGTCAAGGTTTCAATGTTAAAGAGTTAAGAAATTTTTCTTATTATCCTTATTATTCAAGTTTTTATAACTCTCATTCTATTTATGGAGTGTCCTTTAATAAGGCACTTGGGGTTCGAAATGACTCCATAATTCATAAGCTTCCTTGGACTTCAAGATATGAACATTCGGTGTTTAAAAGGAATCGTGGGAAATCAATATTTGATGGGTTTGGAGATATGAAAAATGATTATCCAATTATAAAGTGTGATACAACACTTTGTTTGAAGTTATATGATGAAAAAGATAAAACCACTATTGAAACATTGTCTATTTTTCCAATTGTTACTGGCACTTCATCAAGCCAACTCAAAAACATGTCAATGTTTGCAACAACAAAATTGACTGATCATTCTATTCGAAAAGAACCTTCGAATGAAGCATCTTCCAATCTTAATTTGTCACTCAAGCTTTAAGTGTAGAGTTTTTATTATTTTGTTTTATTATAATTTGTTTTATTTTATTATAGTCTTTTATATTCTACTAGAGTCTTTTATTGTAAATGATGGTGTTTAATTTGAATTTTGGGAATATATTATTATGATATATTTTTTTTTTGTTTGGATATTTTAAGTGATGTGAGAAAGGTAATTGTGACATTAATAGTGAAAATTAATATATTTGTGATTTATTAGGTAATTAAAAGAAACACATATAACTAAATTATATTTGATTTTTTTTACCGTGTATTGATATTTTTTTGTCGATTATTGATTAAATATTAATTTTTGTAGATGAATAAAAATTATTAAAATAAGTTTATGATTTTTTATATAGCTTTTTATACATGCTAAGCAATTTATATATGTTATGACATTTTTGAGATTTTTTTTCCACTAATAAACCCATAAAAAAATTCCCAAATGAATGTATATGCCAATATGATTTATGAGAATAGAACGATTTATTCTTTAGATTAAAAATTAGATTTTTTTTTAGAGAAATGAAATTCCTAATTTAAAATAGTATTGGTGGCGTCGAATTTTAGTAAGTTTTCTTTATTTTTAAAAAAATTCTTTATCTTTTCTAATTAATTGTTGAAAAAAATTGAAAATTTTATCAAATTGTTTTAAGTAGGAAATTTGGTTTCTCGAAAATTAAATTTGTAACATGAAGAGTAAATGAGACTATTTGTTGTATTTGTCTCTAAAACTGATATATTAGAAAAATTTTGTTTACATTTTATACATGCTATCAGATTGAATAAAATATGAAAAATGAAAAAGTAAAACTTTTTCAATAAAAAAATGCAGGAGCGGAAATACTTATATACAAAACAAAAATAGTATAATTATTGGATGAAAAAGAGAGGTGGAATAAGGGGGGATAAAGTAAAATAAAATGTAAGAAATATAATTTATTATAAGTTGTTATTGAATATTGAAGGATTAAGATGACAAATTAATTAGTTTATGAGAATATTACTTAAATATGTATTATTATATTATTTAGGGGTTAAATATGTTTTTAGTCCTTAAATTATTTGTCAAAATTGTGTTTCGTTTTTATGACAAATTTTGGATCTTTTTCGTCCTTATACTTTATAAACATGTGTAAATAATCCTCGATGACAAATAAAAACATATTTAAGGAGAAGAAAATGAGAGAAAATAGAAGGGAAAAAAGTGAAAAAAACTTAAGACATGAATGATAGTGAAGTAGGAAACTATGAAAAAGAAAAATAAATAAATAAAAGAAATTCTTACACATCATCAAGGATCGTTTACACAAGTTTATAAAACATAAGGATGAAATAAGTTCAAAATTTGTTCAAAATTTGTCTCGAGAACGAAACATAATTTTGACAAAACAATTCAAGAACTAAAAACATATTTAACCATATTATTTAGATATAAGTATAAGTGTGGATAATATCTTAATATTAAATTAGGTGTGAGAACAAGAATGTGTATGTATATACTTATTTCAACCTTATTCTCGTATCCGTCCCAATATCTCATCATCGTCCTTGTATTCATTATTATTTTTAAATTGCTAAAACACATGTAATTTGTTAAAAAACCTAAACAAGTTATATTAACTTTTATTTGATTATTAGTTTCGTAATTTATAACATACATTTGATCATTTTTTTTTTATAATAATTTGACGTTTGTTCTTTTGTTAGTTGATGATACTCTAATTTTGTACTCATGCATATAATTTATTTATTGATATTTATCATTAGAGAAAAGAAGAAGTGTATCATTCTGACATTGACTCCTTTATAATATCATGTTTCCTTTATTGTGATTTTTATTTTTTTATAAAAAATTATTTATCTAATATTGGAAACAAGAATGAGCGAATATGATTATACTTGTTATTCGATGTGCATATGTCCTTATCTAATGGAGATGAGAATGAGACAAAAATTTGGTCCTTGTTAGATATGGGACTAAGAGTGAAGATAAATTTTTACTTCGGGAATAAGGATAGAAAAGTGAAATTCATTCGATCTGGTCATGTTAGCATCCCTACATGAAATAAATATAGGTTAAGAGAAATAACAATAATTTTTACATTTATGACTGAATTAATTGAAAAATAAGAAACTACATGAATTTATTAGAAGCATATTAATTTAATTAAAGAAAAAAGTTTGATTTAACAATTGATCAGTCCATTAAGCATCTTCATCTCCAGTGGAGATGCTTTTAAAATTTTTCAAAGTTGTTTGTAGCAACTCATCTTCCGGAGTAATGTGACTGGACAACTCAGTTGCTTCAAAGTAAGTAAAAGTTACTTCTACACGCAACTGGTGTTTCACCTAATGTATTACTCCAAATAATAACTATGAGCCAGAATCAATCTTGCTCAACCCACAATTTCATAGTCTAGTCTCTCTCTTGCACAAATAAAATGAGATGAATTAAAAAGTTTTTTATAACAGTCTTCCTCTTACCCAAATAAAATGAAATAAATTAAAAAAAAGACTTTTTTATTAATTCAAGATGCAGAAAAACTAAATGTTTCCAAGCAAAAGAGAGTCTTACTTACAATAGGAATCAATAAAATATTATTTTGTCATTAATTAAAATAATTAATTGTTAAATAAATATTATTTAATACACAAAAATTTAATTTAAATTTTACAAAAAATTAATTAAATTTTATAATAAAAAATAGTAATTAAATTATGATTAATTGATTTATATTAACTAATATTATTATATTAATAAAAAATATAAAATAATAAATTATTTTAAGTTGTTTAAGATTTTAATTATTGGAGCAAATTTAAGTACCACTTGTTTAACAATTATGTGACATTATGGGATCCTTATTTAGCATTTTTTAATATACTAGGCAACTCATTAAAAATTGATGCATTGGAGATGTCCTAACTAGCTTGAAGAATATATTACATAAGATTTTTAAAGGAAGACAAAAAGAAAGAAAGTGAGTGCAACTAATAGGAAAAAGAAGAAAGCATAAATAGAGAGAAAAATAACCTTTGATACATCTAGTCTTTCTTTTATTATTATTAGTGGAAGTTTCACTTGGTATTATTATTGTTTATTGTTTGATATTTTTTGAAGCCTACTACTATCTATACATGGAAAAATTGACATGGGTTTTTATTTCGATTTGTTATTTTTGTGATCTTCCCAACAATAACAAAACAAAGATGAATTATTAATCCAGATTTTAACACATAAACAACCATTTGAATATATCTTTACATACTAAGTCAGTCATTCACATTATCAATAACACATATATAATAATTGATTATTTTTGGAAAACTAGTATCAAGTTTCAATTCAAAAACTAATATATAATGTTATAAGAGTAGTTTAATGCACATATTTTATTGAGTATCAATTACCATTTATCCTTAATCATATAGTGTAAATTTTTATTGGCTCTCACTATCAAATACTTTTATTTATATGACTTAATAGATTAATAGAATTTAAATATTTTATCAAATTTTCTTAACTTGTATTCTTTAGATTTTAATATTCTATATTCTATATTAGTATTATAAAGAATTCATTTAGTGATACCTTTATGATTAGATTAACTTCGCTTTCAAGATTATGTTGGAGGTTATATGTATAACTTTGTATGTTGCGAATTTGATTACATCGATGAAAAGAATGATAAAATCACTAGACTTACTTAAAATAAATGCTACAAAATTATTTCTATGATATACTGTTAAATTTAAGAGAAATGTAATTTTGTAAAAATAATTACGTTTATTAGTTAAACAATTTCAACTCATTAAAAATGTTAATTTTTAATTTAACAATTAACATGTTTATAAGTATTAATAATATGTACAACACTACAACATTAAAAAAATAATTAAATTTTAATATGATTTAATACTCGTAAGAGTACATTACTTTATTTTGTTAGCATTTTTTCTAATATCATACAATTGAAAAGAAAAACTAAAAACGATTAATATAAAATTAATATTTAACAAATCTTAAATTTTTTACAATTAACATAAATTTTCGAAGTAGTTACATAATTAAAAATAAATAAATAACCACTGAATTAAAAAAGAAATTGTTTTCATACATATAAAAAGTTTAAAATAATTAATTGTTTTTCATAATGAAAAGTATATTTTAATTGAATGCGTGATGTCAATGCTGTCATTTTCAACATAAAAAATGATGATCGTATCATTTGTTGAAATTTAATTTTCATATTAATTTCAATGTTACTTTAAAAAAATCAAAATAAATGTAATTCTTATACCTCTTTTTAATGAATAATAAAACTTGAAAAGAAACGTAGAATGATATCTATGGATATATTTTTCTAAATGGTATAATCACAAATGTAAACAACATAACAAAATACTACTTAGTGGTTTAGTTTCAAATGATTTTGAAAAAGTACATACAAATTAAATTTTTAAAGAGACCTAAGGTGAAGGTATTATTCACCTTGTCTTAAACATGACCTTATTTTGAGGTAAACTTAACATACAATATTATAGGTGTCAGTCATGTACTTGTAATATCGGCCTGGGTGGGCTTAGGATAATCCTTTAGCTGGACAAACATGGGCCCAATTTGGTTTTCATTTTCTTGGTTTGTCCATCTTGTTGGATCTGGGCTTTAGGCCTTTTTCCATCATCAGTAATTACATTCTTTCATCATCTTGCATCCTATAGTTTGTTCACGTATCTTTATATCTTCTTCCAGCTATACCACCACAATTGAATGACAAAAGGTCCTTAGTGATGGTAGTGTAAGAAAAAAGATTATGAACACTCAAAATTTGCATATTCATCTAATATACACCAAAAAAAATTATAAATTTATAAAATATATAATATGATAAAAGATAAGAGATAAAAAAACAAATATTAAATATATATATATATATATATATATATCAAGTGAAGGTATATTTATAACATTTTCCATAATGTAATTAATCTGAGTAAAATATGATGATTCTGAATTATCTTGTAGTGTTAATGTTTGATCTATTAATGTTTGATCTGTCTTTGTTATTTGTTATAATGGTGTTTGTACGATTTTTCATATTATGTTATTTGAAAGTATAATATTTCGCTAATGGGATTCATAAATATTGGTATAGAACATTTAAATATGTTCAAACAATGTTTATTTTCACAGTCTCCTTTTAGTTATAATTTTTACTAATTGTTTTTAGATAATTATAGTAGATAAGGAGTATTCTACTAATTTATTAAATAAAATGGACATTTTTTACAATATGGTACATAGATTACAAAAAGAGGTTAAATAGAGACTAAAATTAATCACCACCAAATTTCATTCGTAGCTACATAATAACTTGATTCATTGTACTGATCTTCCAATAACTTTATTTTTTATGTTTTCTTTGACATAAATCTTTAGCTTCTATATTCTCTTCTTGTTGATTGTCCTTCAATAACTGTTACTGTTTAAACCCTATGTTTCTGGCATGAAAGATGTCTCTCCATGAACCTACCTCTACCTTTGCAACCAAACCTTTTCCATGAGCACTTCTCCAATATGTCACTCTCTCATTTGTCTGTTTGTGTTGCTAAACTTAATAAGAGACATAAGGTTTAAAAGCTTTTTATTTAAATGAGAAAGTTTAAAGGAACTGGGTCTATCCAATTTTTCTTTTCCCTTCTCAATCCCATTTTTTGTGTATATAACACCCCTGAGTTTTTTTTTCTTTCAATTTGTTGCCATAAAATAGTTGAGACTAACACTGTTACATAATTTAGTATCTTTTTTTAATAATAAAATTAATTGTTTTATAACTAGAAAATAAGAATTAGATAACTTTGTAGATAAAATTAAATTATATAAAGGATTTTTTTTAATTTTAAAAGGGTCAAAATGTGAAAAATTACTATTAAAATATTTTTTATAAACATACAATCTTAAAATAGAAAAATTAATTGGATGTGACATCCTTTTAATTTTAGGATTTAAAATACAAGTTGTGACAATTTCTCTATTTTAAAAGTCTCATTCCTTTTTTTAATATATAAAAAAACTCTTTTATATAAGTATAAATATGGACAAAAATAATTAATTGATTGAATTCTTGTTTAGTAGAACAACATGTAGTTTTAGTTTTATTTAAATTTAACATTTAAATAAGATATTTGATAATTTTTTTTAAAATATATAAAAGATAGATAATGAGTTAATTGGATGCGACATTCTTTTAACTCTAAGATTCAAGAACACATGTTGTTACAATATGTAATCTAAAAGTCTTTCTCTCAATCAATTTTTTATAATAATAATAAAAAAAATAAAAAATATTTCAATAGATTGACTTAGGTGTACCAATTCTCTTGGATATATATATATATATATATATATATATATATATATACATATATATATATATATACATATATATATATATACATATATATATATATACATATATATATATATATATATGAGTTGTGACAATTCAAATATCTCAGGATTTATAAAAATAATAAAAATTTTAAAATTCATCACTTTTCTTTTCTATAAAAAAACTACATAACTCTAATTCTTCCTTGTACATGGCGATACATAAGAGCAAGAGTCTACCCATGTCGAGCTAAATACATAAAAATAATAATATTTTTTATATCATATTTAACATAATAATAAGAATAATAATTATAATTTTTTTAAATGATAAATTATTAATTAACCTTTGTTTAAATTAAAGTTTCTTTTTATGGGTGAGATAAATATTTTTAAATAATATAGATAATATGTTTAATTAATTATGGGTAACGATCTTTATGATGGTCATTCTAAGGTGCTAATACCTTCCCTGCACGTAATCGACTCTCAAACTCAAAACTCTAGTTTCATAGACCAATATTTTTTTAATGATTTTTTCCAATGTTTTTTCTAATAAATATTGATGACGACTCCATTTTATTTTATTTTTTGCCGACTTCGACATATACTTTATAACTTTAATTATATACTTTGAATCATATTCTATGAAAAAGTATCTCAGATAAAAAAAGTAGAAAACTTAATTAATAAGAGATATTTATAAATAAAATAAAAATATAATATTTAAAGTATTTTTTATAATTATTAAAATTATTTTTTAATTATAAGAATTATTGGTAATATCTAATTTGTAATATTTATTAATTATCTTGAATAATATATATATTACAAAGTAAACCGTGCATGTTATTATTATTTTTCTCGTAAAATTGATTATTTAAATAACTTATCAACATATCTTTTAAAAGGTACAAAATGTGAACAAAATAAATTTAAAATCTTGATAAAATAAAATCTTCAAAAATAAAAATTGATATGATTTGAGTATGAAATATTTATGTTTTGATACAAATCAAATCAAACATTGTATATATATACACACACTAACAATATAAATATTTTTTTGTTTTTATCAAATCAAACATTGTATATATGGCAGGTTTCTTAATTTACAGTAACTATTTTGAAGTTTTTATTATTGATGATTTTTTTACTAACTGACAATACAAAAACTTTCAAAGTAACGTTATTTATTAAACTTTATTATATTTCGAAATTTATTTTAAAACATTGACTTCAACTAAAATTAGTTTTGGTTCAATTTATTTTTCTTTCAATTTTTTTAATGATTAGGGTTACAACTTGAACTATATATATGTCTCATTACTTGCTTTACATTTGAGAGTTGTCATACATCTCATAACTTGCATTTCACTTGGTTGGTTTGAGTATTGATCATGTTAGTTATGAGCAACAAAATCAATTCCATAGAAGAACTAACCCCACAAAAAGAGAGTTGGAATTGTGGCTAAGGTTATACGTTTGTGGTTTGTGGTTGACTTCATGAAGCAAGTTTCCATTCTCTATGGAAATGGTCCTACAGGACAATAAGGTACAATATAACATTTTCTTCTTCTTCCTTATATTGTGTTGTTTGTTGTTTATATTTGAATTTTTTTTAAAATTTTGTTGTGTTGTTATAGGAAAATACTTTTGCAATTTTGGCTAGTTGAAGATTCATTTTGTTGTTATTTATCTTTGGAATTTCTTTTAAATGTATTATGTAATGTGTTTGAAATCAATATACCCATATTTCTATTTTTTGTGAAAAGTGTAATGATGAAAGTTATGTTTAGATACATTTTATACATAACTTTATATTTATGTGTTAACCTGATTCTTTTGTGTTGTATGCATTCTAATCAAACAATAGCCTCTTCATTGCATTATGTATTCCTCCTTTTATGGAGACACATTTAATTTCACTTTGTATTTGACTTTTTCCAATTGCAAAGGTCTTCCATTGTTCTGTTTTTGAGTAATATTTATAACTCATGATATTGATATTATGAAAAATAATTATATAGTCTAATTGTGTATATGTTTTTATAGGATTTATCAGCTATATTCTTAAGTGAAGTGATGATATTGATTATGAATTAGTGAACTTAGACTCTGATCCTGTTAAAGTAGAGGTCAATATTCCTTTGAAGATGTTGAAGTGAAACATAGAAGGTCAAGTGAATACTTATCTCAACAATGTATATGTATCTCAATTAGACTTTTATATGGTTTTTTATTTTTTATTTTATTGATTATGATTAGTGATTTATGTGATATTGATGTATCCTTTGAAATACTTTACTAAGCTAATGTAATGATGACTCTCTTATTCAAATTTGTATTTTGCATTGTAGTTTCATTCTTTAATTTTTTCTAAAATAGTTTAGGACGATTGTATTTTATTTTGAAAATATCATTGGTCATACACTCTTTTCTTTTCATTGTTGACATAATATTTTCATGCTAAGGACAAATCCATTGGTTTCAGTACTAAATGTATGTCAGCTACAATTTTATAAGTTGAAGTTCTTGTGAAACCACAACAATTTATTGTTGTCTTCATTTACACATTCCTATACAAATAAAAGCTTAATCACTACAAATCTACAACAATAGGAATTTTCTTCACCCCTCTTCTTACAATGTTATGGTTTCAAAGTATTTTTCCATGCTTTTTATAGATGAAGAAAAATTCACTTTTTATTAAGAGAACTTGTTGAAAAATATTTTATTTTAAATATGGATAAAAAAAGGTATGAAGGAATGCCTTTCTCAGTTTCTCCTATCTCACGAACGGAATTCTGATGGAGTCTTCTTCTTTGAATTTTTGGAAGAACTCATAGAGTTAGATCATGTCCCATACATCTCCTTATATATATTATTCGTTGAGATGGAACGACAAATATTTGCCAGTATTATATTATTTTCCAATTCTAAGAAAATAAAAAAATAAACTTGTAAAAATAAAAGAAGTATGTCACCACACATTTGCAAAACACACAAATATAATAAATGACAAAAATTATTTCTAGAATAAAATCTGAATTTTCACTTAATTAGATAAAAAATATTACTTCTCAAGACTCATTCACTATATATCAAAATTTTATTATATTCTACTGCATAAAATACATCCTTACCAAATACTTTATTGTTAGACATTCAACTTTTCAATTAGCTATTAAAAATATTTCTGTTTTGCACGTATATCGAACACTATTGTACAGATTATTAAAATAAATTTTATTTATTATTTTGTTTTGATAAAAATACATCTAAACCAAACATACAAAATACATGAAAAATAAAAAAATCTAAACCAAACTAAATCAATTTGTGCGATTTGATTTGGATAGGTCTACGGGGTTTTTAATTTATAATTTTTTATTGAATATTTTTTAATTCTTTTCATCTTTTAAATTAAAATACAATAATATAATATAAAACTATTACTTCTCAACAACTAGATTCACTATATATCAAAATTTTATTATTTTCTATTGTATGAAATGCAAATGCATCCTTACCACATACTTTATTGTTTTGCACGTATATCGGACAATACTGTAAGTTTATTAAAATAAATTTCATTTATTATTTTGTTTTGCTAAAAATACATATAAACCAAACATAAAAAATACATGAAAGAATAAAAAAATCTAAACCAAACTAAATCAATTTGTGCCATTTGATTTGGATAGGTATGTGTGATTTTTAATTTATAATTTTTTATTGAATATTTTTTCATTTTTTTTATCTTTTAAATTAAAATACAATAATATAATATAAAATTATTACTTCTCAACAACCGGATTCACTATATATCAAAATTTTATTATTTTCTACTGCATAGAATGCATCCTTATCAAATACTCTATTGTTCTGCACGTATATCAAACAATACTGTAAGTTTATTAAAATAAATTTCATTTATTATTTCGTTTTGCTAAAAATACATCTAAACCAAACATAAAAAATACATAAATAAATAAAAAAATCTAAACCAAATCAAGTGCGATTTGATTTGGACAGGAATGTGCGATTTTTGATTTATAATTTTTTATTGAATACTTTTTCATTCTTTTTATCTTTTAAATTAAAATACAACAATATAATATAAAATTATTACTTCTCCACAACTGGATTCACTATATATCAAAATTTTATTATTTTCTACTACATAAAATGTATGTTTACCAAATACTCTATTGTTAAACATTCAACCTTTCCAATTAGCTATTAAAAGTATATAAATAAATTTTTCTGTTCTACACGTATATCGAACACTACTGTACAGTTTATTAAAATAAATTTTATTTATTATTTCGTTTTGCTAAAAATACATCTAAACCAAACATAAAAAAATACATGAAAAAATAAAAAAATCTAAACCAAACCAAACCAAGTTATGCGATTTGATCTGTATAAGTCTATGCGGTTTTTAATTTATAATTTTTATTGAATATTCTTTTATTCTTTTCATCTTTTAAATTATAATACAACAATATAATATAAAATTATTCTTTCTCAACAACTGAATTTACTATATATCAAAATTTTATTATTTTTTACTGTATAAAATACATCCTTACCAAATACTCTATTATTAGATATTTAACCTTCCAATTAGCTATTAAAAATATATAAATAAATTTTTCTCCACTTAAAACAAAAATAAAATTAAATAGATGAAATTAATGTTTTTATAAACTAAAATAAATTAATTTTAACTCATGTCAAAGCCTAAAATCAATGATAAAAAAAATCATGTTGGCATAAATTTCTCAACAAAAAATTGTGGACCTTCAACAGATCATTCCGGCCCAATCACTTTCTTCTTTAATTAATTTAAATAAAATAATTGAAACTGATTTTTTCATTAAAAATAATTTATGCATAAATTAATGTTAACTTACCTTAAAACCATAAATCACTGATGAGAAAAAAAAATCATGTTACCGGATATATTGTTGATTAATTTTACAACTTTCCATAGGTGAAAAATAAAATAAATATTTGAAAAGTAAAACTATGGACCTCCAAATGACTCACACACTAATTTATGGAATTTCTTTTTGCACCACTTTCTTCCTTTTTGTACTCATAACAATATATTAGGGTATTTATTTAACACCATCATATCTTAATAACCATAATTGTTTTATGCAGGTCTCCAAATTGATGAAGCAGAATTACATAACATATGTCTTTTAAATGGTAGGTCTTTGAATAATTATAATTCTTTACCACAACATGATTTATCAAATTCTTACCAATTTGAAAATAGATTCATTATTGATGAGTTGAATTATGATAGAAAACAAATGACTAAACTCCATGAATCTTTATTTGCATTATTGATCACCGAGCAACTTCAAGTGTATGAAAATATATTAACTGCAGTTTTATCATATCAAGGAGGTTTCTTCTTTTTATATGGTTATGGGGGCACATGAAAGACATTTCTTTGAAAAACTTTATCAATTGCTCTTACATGTAAGGGAATGATTGTTCCAAATGCTGCTTCGAGTGGAATTGTTTCTCTTTTACTTTCTCGAGAAAGGACAACACACTCTACGTTTTGCATTCCCTTAACAATAAATGAGGAATCAACCTGCAATATTCCTCAAGAAACCCTTAAAGCTAAACTTTTGCAAGAAAGAAAATTGATTATATGGGATGAAGCACCGATGATGAACCAATTATGTTTCGAAGCTTTTGATCGAACCTTGAAAGACATCATGAAAAGTGAGAAACCATTTGGTGGTAAAATTGTTGTCTTAGGAGGTGATTTTCGCCAAATTTTTCCAGTTGTGAGGAAGGGTTCTAAGCATGATGTTATTAAGGCAGCAATAAACTACTCAGAAACATGGAAGTATTATAAAGTTCTTAAGCTTACTGAAAATATGAGGTTAAGTATTGCAAAAACACATGAAAGTGCTATAGAAATTCAAGAATTTCCTGATTGGATTCTACACATTGGTGATGGACATATGAATTTGAATGAGAATGGTGAAGGTTATGTTGACGTACCACAACATCTCTTACTTCATAACAATGATAAACCTTTACTTTCATTAGTTGAGTTTGTTTATCCTGATTTTCTATCTAACATGGTGTCTTCTGGATTTTTTAATGATGCTGCGATCCTTTGTCCAACAAATGAATACCTAGAAGAGGTGAATGATTTCATTCTATCTCTAATTCCTAGAGAACAAAAAACATACTTGAGTTCAGATTCAGCTTGCCAATTTGATCAGAATGAAGAAATTCAGAGAAAATGGTTTGCACAAGAATTCCTAAATGAGTTCAAATGTAATCATTCTCTTACATTAAAAGTTGGTGTTCCTGTAATGCTCTTGAGAAATATAGATCAAGATCAAGCAAATGGCCTATGTAATGGAACCAGATTGCAAGTCAATGTTTTGGGAGAACACATCATTTTAGCAACAGTTATTACTCGGACAAACGTTGGTGATAAAGTATTTATATCTTGAATGGATTTGATCCCTTGAGATCCAGGTTTTCCTTTCAAATTTCAAAGAAGACAATTTCCTTTATCATTATGTTTTGCAATGACTATAAACAAGAGTCAAGGATGAACATTAAATAAAGTTGGACTTTTTCTCCCACGTCCTGTATTTACGCATGGTCAATTATATGTTGCTATATCAAGAGTAAAAACCAAAAAAGGTTTGAAAATTCTTATATTGGATGAGGATGGAAGTGTATGCACTTCTACAAAAAATGTTGTCTACAAAGAAATATTTGAAAATCTTTAAATCATTAAGTAATGGATTCACTTATTCATACTAGATATACATTCTTTTATCCAATAACAATACTATTATATTCAAGTTTACATTTTCAAATTTTCATTTGTACTTTTTAATAATTATAGGAATATCAAGTGCTTTCTCATTCACATGTTCTACCAAAATTCTTGCTTCAAAAGTGTATAACAGGTATGTTTAAAAACAAATGTTCATATCAATACACATAATTTTTGTTAATGTTTTGTATGACTCATATATTAATGATATACTATTTTTATATACAAAATCATATTATGACTATCAGGACTCAAAATATATTATTAACTTTGATAATACATGATATATTATATATCAAATAACTTTTTCAAATTTTTAATTACCTATTTGTGTTAAAAAAATTATATTTACATTTTCTCTTATATGTGTCAAATTTTTATAAATTATGTTATTATTATTTTAAATTATATGTTTGTGCATTGCACGGGTACATATACTAGTTCCTATACAAATAAAAGTTATAACAGTAACCACTACAATTAATATTGCACCATTAGAATAATAGGAATTTCTTACCCCGGCTTTGTATGATCCCATGGTTTCAAAGTGTTTCTCCATGCTTTCTATAGACTAAAAAAAAATCACTTTTTATTAAAAGAACTTGTAGGAAAATATTTTATTTTAAACATGGATAAAAAAATGGTATGAAAGAATACCTTTCTTAGCTTCTCCTATCTCACAAACGGAACTCTAATGAAGTCTTCTTTTTTGAGTTTTTGGGAGAACTGATAGAGGTAGATCATGTGTCATACACCTTCTTATATATATTATTAGTTGAGATGGAACGACAAGTGTTATATTATTTTCTAATTCTAAGAAAATAAAATAATAAATATATAAAAAAAAAGTATGTCATCAACTTGCAAAACATACAAATATAATAAATGACAAATTATTTCTAGAAGAAAATTTGAATTTTCACTTAGCTAGACCAAAATTACTACTTTTCAACAACTGGATTCACTATATATCAAAATTTTATTATTTTCTTTGACATAAAATGCATCCTCACCAAATACTCTATCCTTAGACATTCAACCTTTTAATTAGTTATTAAAAGTATATAAATAAATTTTCCTTCACTTAAACTAAAATAAAATTAAATAGATGAAATTAATTTTTTATAAATTAAAATTAATTAATTTTAACTCATGTCAAAACCTAAAATCAATGATAAAGAAAAAATAAATCATGTTGACATAAATTTCTCAACAAAAAATTCTGGACCTTCAATAGATCATTCCGCCCCAATCACTTTCTTCTTTAATTAATTTAAATAAAATAATTGAAACTGATTTTTTCATTAAAAATAATTTATGCATAAATTAATATTAACTTACCTCAAAACCATAAATCACTGATGAGAAAAAAAATCATGTTACTGAATATATTGTTGATTAATTTTACAACTTTCCATTGGTGAAAAATAAAATAAACATCTGAAAAGTAAAATTACGAGCCTGGAAATGACTCACAGTAATTTATGGGATTTCTTTTTGCACCACTTTCTTCCTTTCTGTACTCGTAACAATATAAAAATCCCCACTTTATTTTTTTAGTCTAATCCCATTTATACATTTTATTGATATTTGAGTTTCCAGACATTGATTGAAATTACTAAAACAACTTACTCAATTCGTATTAACAAAAATGATATCCTGAAAGAGCCTCATCTAATTGGAGGCCTAAAATCAACGTCAAAGAAAAAAAATAAAATACTAAATTCTTGACCTTCCAGGACCAATCACTTGCTTTAGTTACTTTAAATAAAATAAAGAAAATGATTTTTTAAAATAAAATTACTTCATGTATAAATTAATGTTAACTTACCTTAAAACCATAAATCAATGATGAAAAAAAAAATCATGATACCGGATAAATTGTTGATTAATTTTCCAACTTTCCATAGGTGAAAAATAAAATAAATTTTGAAAAGTAATATTATGGACCTTCAAATGGGTCACACAGTAATTTGTGGCATTTCCTTCTGCACCCCTTTCTTTCTATCTGTACTCCTAAAAATATAAAAATCCCCACTATTTTTTTTAGTCTCATTCCATTTATATATTTTATTCATATTTGATTTTGCAAACATTATTGAAATCACTAAACCAATTTACTCAATTCATATTAACAAAAATGATATCCTAAAAGAGTCTCGTCTAAAATAAATGGTAAAGAAAAATAAATCAAGTTGATATATTTTTCTCAAAAATAAAATTCTGGACCTTGAACAGATCATTGAGGGTCCAATCACTTTTTTTAGTTAATTTAAATAAATAAAATGAAACTGATTTTTTTAATTGAAATTAATTTATGTATAAATTAATGTTAACTTACCTCCAAACGATAATGTTACAGGATAAATTGTTGATTAATTATGCCGTTTTCCATTGCTGAAAAATAAAATAAAGTTCTGAAAAGGAAAATTAAGGGCCTCGAAATGAGTTACACAGTAATTTTATTGGAGTTCTTTTTGCACCCGTTTCTTTCCTTCTGCACTCCTGTAAATATAAAAACCCACACTTTATTTTTTTGTTTAGTCTCATCCCATTTATACATTTTATTCATATTTGATTGAATTTTCAAACATTTATTGAAATAACTAAAGTGGTGAAAAAAAAATTTACAACTTGTATACTCATGTTTGTTATGTAATAAAAATTGGAAATTTGTTATATGTTGATATACTCATTTATGTTTTTTTCCTTATCATTAGCAAAGATAAAGGAAATTATATCTTTAACATTGCAAGAATTTTGCTTTGGCTTTACAGTGGTATACCATGTATGACCTGCTATCTTATTAGTGTGATATGCTTAAGGTCCAGAAGTTTATTTTTGATAAACTTATACCTACTTAATTTTTTTTTTCTTGTCATTGATTTCCGGTTTGTAAGTAAGTTAAAATTTATAAATTAATTTTAGTTTATAAATTTTTTAATTTCTTTTATTTTATTTTAATTTTTTCTAAATAAGAGAGTAATTGTGCCTGAAATGACTGTGATATGCTTAAACTCCAAAATTTTATTTTTGAGAAACTTATATGAACTTTATTTTTTTTCTTATCACTGGTTTAAGGCTTTGTAAGTTCAAATTTATAAATTAATTTTAGTTTGTAAAAATGAATTTATTTTATTTTATTCTAATTTTCTGTCAAGGAAACAGGAACTGAAATTATCTTACCTGCTTAATCATGCATGCAAATTCATTTAAAATTAATAACTCATTTTATTTATTATTTAATTTAAGGAGATTGTTTTGTTCTTCTTTTATTTTTTTAATAAGTTTCTAATATTTATCTACACATAAATCATGACATGTAAGTGTAAACAAAGTATTACATTACTCTTTAGATTAATATTAATATGTTATGTACTACATATTATATTATTAGAAATTGTTATCTATTTAGCGTTTAGGATTAAGGATTCCTAAACCCTAAACATTATTTATTTTTATTTTTATTTATTTATTTATTTATATATTTATTCTTTTAAATTATTATAAAAATATTTCTTTATATGTATACCATTAAAAATGTATAATAATTTTAAAAGCGTAAAATTAATATCCGTGCTCCAAATACTAGTTCCTATATAAAAGTTATAACACTAAACACTACAATTAATATTGCACCACATGACACTACCCATGGTTTGAAACTGTTCATCCATGGTTTCTATAGGCGAAGAAAAAGATCACTTTTTATTAAGAGAACTTGTTGGAAAATAATTTATTTTAAATATGGATAAAGAAAATGGTATCAGCTTCTCCTATTCCACGAATAGAACTCTCATGAAGTCTTCTTCTTTGAGTTTTTGGGAGAACTGATAGAGGTAGATTATGTATCATACACCTTCTTTTATATATATATATATATATATATATATATATATTTATATATATATATATTATTCATTGAGATGGAAAGACAAATATGTCTTATATTATTTCTAATTCTAAGAAAATGAAAATAAAATAATAAACATGTAAAAATAGAAGAAGTATGTCACCACACGCTTGCAAAACACACAAATATAATAAATGACAGAAATTATTCCTAGAAGAAAATTTGAATTTTCATTTAACTAGACAAAAAATATTACTTCTCAACAACTGGATTCACTATATATCAAAATTTTATTATTTTTTACTGCATAAAATGCATCTTTATCAAATACTCTATTGTTAGACATTCAACCTTCCAATTAGCTATTAAAAGTATATAAATAAATTTTCGTGTTCTGCACAAATATTGAACACTACTGTACAGCTTATTGAAATAAATTTCATTTATTATTTTGATTTGCTAAAAATACATCTAAACCAAATATAAAAAATACATGAAAGAATAAAAAAATCTAAACCAAAACAAATCAATTTGTGCGATTTAATTTGGATCGGTCTGTGCGGTTTTTAATTTATAATTTTTTATTGAATATTTTTTCATTCTTTTCTTCTTTTAAATTAAAATACAATAATATAATATAAAACATGTTACTCAAAATCTAATAAATATATTAAATAATAATAATTACAAAGGTATACATAAACACATTTATAATTAAATAAGAAAATATACAAATTCTTAATGAAATTTTTTTCAAGTATTTCACTCACACAATATTCAGGTTTCGGCTAATCGATATACTTTTTTATATCTATGATCGTGTTACAACTGAGATTTATCTAATTTTTGTTCACTCTACCAAAATATTCTCTTTTTACCTTAACTGTAAGCACTTTTACTTTAAGAATTTCTTATTTAATAAAATCAATAACATTAACGGAGTGAAATGATAATGACACACTGACAAAGTCAAACAAAATAGTGGAATTGATGAGACCATTTTCAATAAGAGTTGATGATGAAGAAGAATAAAAAAACTCACAAATCAAATTTTTGAAGTAAAACAAGAATTCTATAAGAAAATTTATGTTAAAATGTATAATAGTTGAGATTTTTAGAAATTTTGAAAATATGTTTTAGAAATATATAAGATATATGTATTAAACAAATATAAAAGAATATCAAATATTAACAATATCTCAACTTTAATTCCCTAACTTTAAATAATAATTAAATATATTATTATTTTTATGAAAATATATTCCAAAAATTAAAATTAAAATATTTTTTAAAAACTAATTTAAATAAAAAAATATTAAATATATATTTCCAATAATAACTTATTATTATTATTATTATATTAATAAAATATATATTGAATTGAATTGGTTTTAAAAATTCAAACGATAAATCGAACTGTTTGATTCCTATAAAAATTCAAACAAATCCAAAAACTTACTTATTTTCTTGTTGTTCAATTTAGTTTTAATGAATACATTTGTTTTGGAACACTCATACACCTTCAACAGATCATTGAGTCCAATAACTCTCTTCTTTAATTAATTTAAATAAAATTAATCTTTTAATTAAAATTAATTTAAAATTTAAAGTCTAGTCATTATAGGTTAAACTGTCAGAAGTTTAAATTGTTGTGACACTAACAATAAAGTTAATTAAAAAAAGAAAAATGAGTATGGAGATAGTTAGGAGTCACAAATAAAAAAAATCTTAAAATCCAAAATAATTAATTTAGAGTTAAAAAAACTATTAGTAATTGAGACAAATAAAAAGTCAAATTTATTGAAATAAGAAGATTATGAATGAAATTATTAGCGGATAAATATACATACGTACATAATTGTGCATGTTTGTTCATAATTTTGAAATGTTATATATATATTTTATTTAAAAATAAAAAATAAAATAAAATTATAATAATAAAAATTATTATATTATTTTAATTTATAAATTATTTATTTAATATGTGAGATGTTATAAATTTAATAAAAAATAAAATAAATAATTATGTAGATAATTGTTAATGTAACCATTGTTTTTTAATTTGTTATTTATAATAATAATAATAATTGTGCATATTTGTGCACTAATATAGCTTTGAATTTTGATATGTTAAATATATTTTATTTTAAAAAATTATTTTAATTTATAAATTAATTTAGTTTATAAAAATTTTATTAATTTTTATTTTAATTTTCTGTAAAGAAGAAAGAGATTGGACCCTAAAATCTGTGTGATATACTTAAGGTCTAGAAGTTTATTTTTGAGAAACTTATATCTAGTTAATATTTTTTTCTTGTCACTTATTTCAGGTTTGAAAGTAAGTTAAAATTTGTAAATTAATTTTAGTTTATAAAATTTTTAATTTCTTTCATTTTATTTTAATTTTCTGTAAATAAGAGAGTGATTGGGCCTGAAATGACTGTGATATGTTTAAGGTCCAAAATTTTATTTTTGAAAAACATCAACTTAATTTTTTTTTGTTATCACTGGTTTAAGGCTTTAAAGTAAGTTCAAATTTATAAATTAATTTTAGTTTATAAAATTTTAATTGAATTTATTTTATTTTAATTTTCTGGAAAGGAAAAAGTGACTGGGTCCTCAAAAAACCTTAAAAAAATCTCAGATCTATACAACTGATTATCTTACCTGCTTAACCATGCATGCAGATCCACACATACTTCCAGCATTTAAAATTAATAATTCATTTTATTTATTATTTAATTTAAGGAGATTGTTTAAGATAATTACAACAAAAAGGTTACATTTCTCTAAGTTGAAGTTTATGTGGAACCACAACAATTATTGTTTTCTTCTTTTACATATTCCTATACAAATAAAAGTTATGATAGTAACCAGTACAATTAATATTGCACCAGCTAGAATAATAAGAATTTTCTTCACCTCAGTTTCCAAATGATCCCATGGTTTCAAAGTATTTTTCCATGCTTTCTTTAGACGAAGGAAAAACCACTTTTTATTAAGAGAACTTGTTAGAAAATATTTTATTTTAAACATGAATAAAAAAAGGTCAGCTTCTCCTACCTCAGAACTTTAATGAAATTTTCTTCTTTTAATTTTTGGAAGAACTGATAGAGGTAAATCATATGTCATACACCTTCTTATATATATTATTCATTGAAATAAAAGGACAAATATTTGCCAGTATTATATTATTTTCCAATTCTAAAAAAATAAAAGAATAAACATGTAAAAATAGAAGAACTATGTCATCACACACTTGCAAAATACACAAATATAATAAATGACAGAAATTATTTCTAGAAAAAAATCTAAATTTACATTTAATTAGACAAAAATTATTACTTCTCAGCAACTCTATTCACTGTATATCAAAATTTTATTATTTTCTCCTTCATAAAATGCATCTTACCAAATACTTTATTGTTAGAGATTCAACCATCCATTTAATTATTAAAAGTATATAAATAAATTTTCCTGTTTTGCACAATACTGTACAACTTATCAAAATAAATTTTATTTATTATTTCATTTTTTTCTTGTCACTAATTTAAGGCTTAGAGTAAGTTAAAATTTATAAATCAATTTTAGTTTATTAAAAAAATAATTTTTGTTTATTTTAATTTAATTTTATGTCAAGGAAAAAGTACTGGACCCTTTAAAAGTTCTAAAAAAAGGTCCGGATCCATACACTTGAAAAATGTAACCATGCCTGCAAAATCATCCATCATAGGTTTTCTTGGACACTCAGTGTAAGTGCCATTATACTTTATTAGCTCCGGCTTATTACTTCTTAACAGGATTCACTATATATCTAAATTTTATTATTTTTTACTTCAGCTAATTAAAAAAAGACAAATGAGTATGGAGATAATTAGGAGACAAATAAAAAAAATCTTAAAATCCAAAATAATTAATTTAAAGTTAAAAAAACTATTAGTGATGAGACAAATAAAAAGTCAAATTTATTGAAATAAGAAAGATATGAATGAAATTATTAGCGGATAAATATACATATGTACATAATTGTGCATAACTTAGAAATTATATATATATTGTTTTTATTTGAAAAATTAAAAATAAAATAAAATTATTATATTATTTTAATTTATAAATTATTTATTAAATATGTGAGATGTTATAAATTTAATAAAAAATAAAATAAATAATTATGTAGATTAATGTAACCATTTTTTTTGAATTTGTTATTTATAATAATAATTGCGCATATTTGTGCACTACTTAGAGTTTTGATATATTAAATATATTTTATTTTAAAAATTACAGATAAAATTAAATTCAAATGATAAAAATTTATATTGCTTTAATTTATAAATTTATTTATTTATATGATGAGGAATCTTATGAATTTAGTAAAAAAACAAAATAAACAATAATGTATACAACTATTTATGTACTCATTGTTTTTAAAATTTGTTATTTATAATAACAAAAGTAATTTGTAAAAATTCTTACATTTTCAAAAAATCAATATTAAATGTTTTAAAAAGGATTTCCAAATACATACTTTGAAAATATTTTAAAAAATATATATTTTGCGACAAATATTTCAATACAAATTTTCAAATACATAATATAAAATTAATTTCTAATTTTCAATTCATTTTTATTATTTTTTACATCTCTTTTTCAGTTTTATTATAATATATATTAATTTATGTGTTTGCACTGAAAATCTAAAGTTAGAAATAAAAGTTTATATTTTTTAAAGAATAACAATTTTACTATTTTTTAATTATTAGTAATTATAATTATTATATCTTTATTAAGAAAATAATTTATTTTTTACAATAATATTATTAAAGTGCTAAACTTATAGAATATTTTTTTTAAAGTCATGTGGATTATATATATACAAATAAAAATAAAATAAAAATTATTGTAAAAATATTTTTTTATTATATTATTTACGGAATACAAATATATAATAATATTATAACTTAAATTATTAACATTTATAAATTAAATTTTAATTATCAATTATAATAGAATAATTTATTTCCTAAAGATAATAATCATTTTAATTTTTTTTATTAGAGATATTAATTCATCAATTAAAAGTCTTAACAAATATTTGTATGGTTAATTATGATTTAAAATTAAATATATTAAAATAAAAAATATTTTAGAAAAATAAAATTACAAAATAAGAAAATGTTGAGTTGGTCCACTATCCTACCCCTTGACGAGCCGAGCCCTGGAATCCAACTCGCATGGTGGTGACAGACCAACCCGTTTCGTCTCATTTGTTGGAAGTCACATGTAACTCGAACTTATTCATTTTACCACCCTTATTTACTTATAGGTCTAAAATTGAAATTGAAAATTAGTTTTATTGAAATTACTAAATTTACTCAATGATTTTTTTTTTCTCCACTCTCCTGTCTTCATTCTACACCTCCATAATATTTAAATGTCCAAATTACTCTTCATTTAATATGAGTTTATTTTAGATTATTCAATTTAATAAACTCTTCTAAATTTAAAAGACAATATAAAATTTATAATAATTTTTAAATTACATTATCTAAAAGTCAATTTTAATTATTAGATTATATAATCTGAAAAGTATAGATAATAAGAGTGGTTTTTGGATTGTGTATTTTAAAAGGTAAGATAATTTTTTTTGTTAATAACTTTTGTATTATATAATTCAAAAATTATTTGAATCAACAAATTAAATTCTAAATTATACAAATTCAAAATTATTATAATTCAATCAAAATTTTTAAATTACATAATTCAAAAATTACTTCATAAATTAATTTTTAAATTATATAATTTGGATGTCTTCTCATTATAAGAGATTGCATATCTCTTTAGAATTAGAAGTATTTTTTACCTTTTACTAATCTCGCGAAAGTGGAAGATGAAGATATGGGATACAATTTTTTTTATATAATATATTGTTTGGTATACTATAATAATTATTAAAAACAGTTTTCATGTATTCATTATACAACGAATTTAAAGATCATTAATTCTAATTTTATATTATTCATCTATCATATAATAAAAATTGACATGTTTATATAAATTTATCTTATAAAAAATTGTTATAAAAATTAATTTATTATAGCTAGAATGAAGTTCAAAAGCTTGTACAGTAAAATATAAAATATGAAATTTTAAAGTAATAAATCTGGTTTGACACAGTGACTTCACTTGTCTAATATATACAATTACTAGCTTATAGTTTTCACATAGAGATGTTCTAGCAGTAAACTGGACCGTCCATCATCATCATCACATAGAACATAAGAACATGTAATATTCAGGATTTAAATATAACCAATCAATACATCAATACATCAATACATCAACAAAGCTAATCTGGTGTAATTTTTTTTAGTTTTACGGAAAATTTACAGGATCCTGTTCTATGACTAGTAATAATAAGGCCTCTTGAGTACATGCCAACATAATATTATTGTGTTCATTCTATTCTACACTATGCATTTTGGATTTTCATCCATAGTTTTCGAACGTGTTTTATTTATTTTTGGTTCTTACAAACTAGCTTGAACAAAACACCCAATGAATTAAATGAAAGATTTTATATAATCTTAAGACTTCTCTTGATAAAGATAAATAAATCTTATTTAACGACCCAATCAAAGGTCTTTTTTGTTTCTAAATTATATCTAACGTAAAATAAATAAATAAATAATATGTATAAATATATATAAAATAATATTACTAACTATTTAATGGAATGATTAATTGATTTAAAATTTTATTATTATATATTTTTCATTATATTATGATTAATTTTTACTTTTTTTCCTATAAGATTTTTTTATTATTTTAGGAATGAGTAAATAAATTTTACAAAATTCTAGATTAATACTCGTGTTTAACTTAAAATATTACCTACAACATTTAAATATTAATATTATTTTCATAAAATTAAAAAAAGATTTTATATTAATTTACTATAATGATTCTTTTACAAAAGAATTTTGTGGGAAAAAATTAAAATATTTTTTATGTAATTTATATATTTTAATTATTTATAAAAAATAATAATCAATTTTATTACTACAAGTTTATGTAATTTAAATAAATATTTTATTTTAAATAAAATATATAAAAATATTATTTTTTATATACATAACATTTTCCATTTAATTTATGAAAACCATTGAATTATTATATTTAAAATAATTTTTATATTTTTTAATTCATATATTTAATAAAAACATAAAATAGTTTGCGTTTAATTTGTTAAAAAGATTAAACATTAAAAAATTGTTATATAAAAAAATAAGTAAAAAACATACTTGAATTTTTTATTAACCTTTTTATTAAAAATTTATATTGGATCTTTAGAAAAAAAAACTAACTTTCATTCTATATTTTATAATTTTAATTATATACTTCAATCATATTGTATGAAAAGTATCTTAAATGAAAAAGTATCTCACATAAAAAAAATAGAAAACTTAATTAATAAGAGATGTTTATAAATAAAGTAGAGAGGGTTAAATATGTTTTTAGTCCCTGAACTATTTGTCAAAATTGTGTTTCATCTCTGAGATAAACTTTTGGACCTATTTCGTCCTTATACTTTATAAACATGTGTAAATGATCCTCAATGACAAATAAAAAAATCTTTAAGGAGAGGAAAATGGAAGAGAAGAGAGTGAAAGAAGTTTAAGAGACAAATGATAGTGAAGTAGGAAACTATGAAGAAGGAAAATAAAGAGATAAAAAGGAATTCTGACACATCATCAAAGATCATTTACACGAGTTTATAAAAGTATAAAGATGAAATAAGTTCAGAGTTTTGCCTCAGGGACGAAACACAATTTTGACAAATAATTTAAAGACTAAAAACATATTTAACCCGAATAAAAATATAATATTTAAAATATTTGTTATAATTATTAAAATGATTTTTTAATTATAAGAATTATTGGTCTCAATTGTAATATTTATTAATTATTTTGAAATATATGAAAAAAATAGTGAGGACAATATTAAGATACTAGAATTTATCTATTAATGGAAAAGATAAAATATTTTAAAATTATTAATTAATTACTCAAAATTGAGAAATTATAACAAAGTTTTGAAACTTTTGCAAAATATAAGATTGAACGTTGCAAGATTTGTTGAAATTACAAAACATATCAAAGAGTTTGCTTATTGGATTCTCGAGATCAGAGATGGTAACATATACCAAAGATGGTGAAGCTAATAATCATATACCTAAAAATCTTCTAATTCAAAATCATGCATCACCTTTACTCTCCTTAGTTGAGTTTGTTTATCCGGACTTTATCATAACATGTGTCTCCTGGATCTTTTTTATGATCTAGCAATACTTTGTAGTAGAATTGATTATTTGGAAGAAGTAAATGATTTCATATTCTATCTTTAATATCTGCAGAAGAAATAATTTACTTAAGTTAAGAGGCATTGTACCAATAAAGTGAAGACCAAGAAATTCAAAGTGAGTGATTTCTATCGAAGTTCTTAAATGAAATTAAATGTTCAGGTATTTCAAATCATAAACTTAAATTGAAAATTAGTAAATCTTGATAAAGTAAAGTGATAAAATCTTTATACCAAGAATGTATTTGATGTCATTTGATTCAAGATTTCCATTCAAATTTAAAAAAAAAAACAATTTCTCATATCTATTTATTTTGAAATATAAATCAATAAGAGTCAAGGACAATCACTTTCTGGAGTTGGATTTTGTCTACCAAGTTCTGTATTCACACAACAATTATATGTTGTTATTGTTTTTAGTGTGAAATCAAAGAAAGGATGAAAAATTATCATTCTGGACTAAGATGAAAATGTAACCACAACAACTAAAAATGTGGAGTACAAATAAATTTTTAAAAATCTTTAAGAAACAACATATGTAACACTATTTTATACTAAAGTACAAAACCTATTTCATGTTTAATATATTTAACTTTTCTTTATTGCTTATCACAATTAATTTAATCACTAATTATTTTATCAAATACAAATACATAACCTTAAAAATAATTTCAAATTATCCATTAAAAGTCTTACTTAATTTTTATTAAATATATCTCTCAATCAATAGTATTCTAAACTCATTTCTTACTAAAATTTTGAATTTTTAAACTTTACATTGATTTTTTTTTTCATGCTTTAAACGAATTCATAAATTCTTATTTTACACATATACAATCACATAAGTGAAAAGAATAAATAATATCAAATATTATTGTTCAAATAAATGGTAAGATTTTGTTATATACATTATATAAAACTATTTTTTACATTATTACAAAACATAAACATAATGATATAAATTCTTATAAATTTTTATATATATTATACAAAATTATTTAATACATTTATTAAAATATTAAAATATTTATATTTATAATAATTTAAAAATATATAATAATTTAAAAGATAAATAAAATAATCCCGTGAGTTACACTGGTAAAAAGACTAGTACAGCACAAACGTCATGCACACCTCTACCCTATGGCACCCGTCCTGCCGTGGATAACACCGATACTTCCATTTATGTAGAACATGAGTCTTTTTTGTATATGTGTTCGTCTTCTATCTATCTCTTTTACCTTACATTATTTTACGAATTTTTTTTTTATTATATTTGTTTTTCTTTGCTTTCTTTAAATTACAAATTTTTAAAATATGTTTCATCTAAAAAAATAGTTAAAACTCAACTCATTTAAAATTATTAAATTATTTATTTTCATAATTTTAATGATGACAAATATAAATATACATTTTTACGTTGTATTTATGAGTCTAATGTATATTTTATGAGATAAATGAAATATTTAAAAAATAATATGATTCAAACATGAAAATCAGTTTATGGTAATTATAATTAATAGATAAAACATATATTTAAAGTGTTAACTATATATAAATTTTTTTATAAGTATAATGAATTAATTTGATATGTTTAAATTTGTTCAAATTTAATTCAAATATTGTCATGAATGTTCAAAGTGTTATTTTGTAAATATGAAAATAAATTATTTTATTAATGTAAAATAGAGTTTTTATATTAAAGTATTATATTGATTAAGAGGAAACTTATATAAAATGAAATGTAGTAAAATTTTTGAAAAAGTCTTAAACAAAAAATAACATGGAAAAGTAAATAACCGTGAGATGAAAAACAATTTACGACAAAACAATATGCAACAATAACAATAATATACAAAATTTATAATAAAAACAAAAGTAAATACTTAATGCAAAAGAATCATCAAGATTTATATTTACATGATAAAACATTATACGATTCTATTTCCATCTTAAATAATGATGTTTTGATAAATATATATTAATTATCTTGAATAATATATATATTACAAAGTAAACGGTGCATGTTATTATTTTTTTCACATAAAATTGATTATTTAAATAACTTATCAACATATCTTTTAAAAAAGTACAAAATGTGAACAAAAGAAATTTAAAATCTTGATAAAATAAAATCTTCAAAAGTAAAAATTGATATGATTTGAGTCTTAAATAAAAATCTTGAAGAATAATTAATTGATATATATACACACTAACAATATAAATATTTTTTTTGTTTTTATCTAATCATACATTGTATATGTGGCAGGTTTATTAATTTACAGTAACTATTTTGAAGTTTCTATTCTTGATGATTTTTTTACTAAGTGATAATACATTGACATCAGCGACATAAGAGCAGGGAAATTAAACTATATTAAATATTTGTGTTCGATCACTTTATTATAACACATCAACAACGTAATCACTATTCAGTATATATCTAGAGCAAGAATCATGATATACATTTTAATTTATTTTTTTAGTCTTATTTGTTTCGTATCATTCTTAAATTTTTATTTTAATTTGAAAGTCTTGTAAGGTTTTATTTTAATAATATTTTTTGAACTTATAAAAGTAGTTATTTTTTAGATTAAAAATATTTTTTTTTATAAATTAAGATTTTAATTTTAAATTTTATGTTAAAGTTGATATATACAGTTGAATGAGAACTTATTATAAATAAAAGTTATTAATTTGTAAATATAGATACTGTCCATGAAATAAAAATGTTGTTACGTGATTTTAAAAGTTATATACAACTACTAATTCGTACAAATAAATTTAAAAATTAAATTGTAGTATATATGGTTCCAAGTTGTGAGAGCGAGTCTAAAATAAATTGGAGGGGTGAGTTACGTAGTGCTTTTAAGAAAAAAAATTCATTAAAAGCTCAGATTTGTTGCATATATTTTCTTTTAGTGATTATATTAAGTAACTAAACAATAATATAATCAATTTCAAATATACCAATTTATCTTGATTGATGTGGTGTATAATAGATATAAAAAAATTATTTCTTATTTTAATTAAATATGGAAATTTTGATTATTCATTTAGTTAATAATTTATTTTAATTTATGGTTAAATATAAAAATTTTGATGATTGAACTAGTTGATAATTTTACTTTTAATTTTGTGATTAAATGTGGAAATTTTGATGATGGAAATAGTTAAAAATAATATTTTAATTTTTTTTTATATTTTAGATTATATTGATTCAAAATAATAACACAATTTGATATTTTTTTATTATTTATTGATGTAGACATGATAATACTCATTTAGAATAAATAATCTTGTTCATACCACTTTTTGTCTATTTCATTCTCAATTTCAAAACATCATTCTCTCGTTACAATCCATTATAAAGAAGTATACTCACAAAAGAGTCTTAAGACCAATCAAGATCAAGGTTCAAATTCTACTACTAGAATGTTGATTGATTTTATGAAGATGTCAAAAGATGATGATGTTGTTCAAGAACCTTCACTTGATAGAGTAATTGATTCATCTATTTCTCACTTGAGAGGTGTAAATAAGAAGAATACAGAGGAAAAAAAAGTGAAAACTTTTCACTGCAACTATTGCAACAAAGAGTTTTCTACTTCACAAGCTTTGGGAGGACACCAAAATGCACACAAACAAGAACGTGTTATTGCAAAATGTCGTCAAGGTTTCAATGTCAAAGGGTTAGGACATTCTTCTTATTATTCTTATTATTCAAGTTTTTATAACTCTCATTCTTTTTATGGAGGATCCTTTAATAAGGCACTTGGGGTTCGAAATGACTCCATGATTCATAAGCTTCCTTGGAGTCCAAGATATGAACATTCGGTATTTAAAAGGAATAGTGGGAAATCAATATTTGATGAGTTTAGAGATATGAAAAATGATTATCCAATTATAAAGTGTGATACAACACTTGGTTTGAAGTCATATGATGAAAAGGATAAAACTACTATTAAAACATTGTCTCTTTTTCCAATTGTTGTTGGTACTTCATCAAGCCAACTCAGAAACATGTCAATGTTTACAACAACAAAATTGGCTGATCATTCTGTTCGAAAAGAAGCTTCCAATGAAGCATCTTGCAATCTTGATTTGTCACTCAAGCTTTAAGTGTAGAGTTTTTATTATTTTATTTTATTATAATTTGTTTTATTTTATTATAGTCTTTTATAATGTAATAGAGTCTTTTATTGTAAATGATGGTGTTTAATTTGAATTTTGGAAATATATTATTATGATATATATTTTTTCTTGTTTGGATATTTTAAGTGATGTAAGAAAGGTAATTGTGACATTATTAGTGAAAATTAATACATTTGTGATTTATTAGGTAACTAAAATAAAGACAAATAACCAAATTATATTTATTTTTTTTTACCGTGTATTGACATTTTTTTGTCGATTAATGATTAAATATTATTTTTTTAGATGAATAAAAATTATTAAAATAAGTTTATAATTTTTTATATAGCTTTATATACATGTTAAGCAATTTATATATGCTATGACATTTTTGAGATTTTTTTCCAAGCAATAAACCCATTAAAAAAATCTTAAATAAACATATGTCAATATGATTTATGAGAATTAAACGATTTATTGTTCAGATTAAGAATTAGATTTTTTTTCCAGAGAAATCAAATTCCTAACTTGAAATAGTATTGCTAGGACATAATTTTGGTAAGTTTTTCTTATTTTTTAAAAAATTCTTTATCTTTTCTAATTAACTTTTTAAAAAAATAGAAATATTTATAAAGAGTAAATGAGTCTATTTACGGTATTTGTCTTTAAAAAGATATATTAGAGAAGTTTTGTTTACATTTTGATGTAGGCTATCAGATTGAATAAAATATGAAAAATAAAAAAACAAAAGTTTTTTAATAAAAAAAGTTACAGGGGAACGGAAACACTTATATACAAAACAAAAATTAGTATAATTATTGGATGAAAAAGAGAGGTGGAGTAAGGGGAAAAAAGTAAAATAAAATCTACTCTCTCTGTTTTTAAATAAAAGTAGTTTAAGGTTTTGTTTACACAAACCAACAAAAGGAGTAACTTTTACTATTTGTAAATTAATTTTTTTTCAATAATACGCTTATCATTTAAAAGAGTGTGTATTATCTTTCTCTATGTAATAAACAATATTCAATCTATTATGTCTCTATTTAAAAAAACAACTTTTCAATACCTAAAACATTCTTTCTCATCTCTATCAAAATAAGTTTCCTTCTATAACTTTTAATCTTAAAATTTTCATCACAGAAATTTTGATTTAAAAAATTTGAAAAATATTTTTGTTTTCACAAAAATTTGATATCACTTTCAGTTTCACTCTATATATTGAATCACTCTTCAACTTCAAAAGAATCTTCATTTACTTTGTTAATATCATCTTTTGTGTTATCAAATAAGGAATTTGGTTTCACAAAAACTAAATTTGTAACATAAAGAGTAAATGAGTCTATTTACTGTATTTGTATTTAAAAAAGATATATTAGAGAAATTTTGTTTACATTTTGATGTAGGCTATGAGATTGAATAAAATATGAAAAATAAAAAAACAAAAGTTTTTTAATAAAAAAATGCAGGAGCAGAAACACTTATATACAAAACAAAAATGAGTATAATTATTGGATGAAAAAGAGAGGTAGAGTAAGGGGAAAAAAGTAAAATAAAATGTATGACATAGAATTTATTATAAGTTCGTATTGAATATTGGAGGACTAAGATTTTCTCTAAAGTTAGTTTTATCAAGAAAGTAACAAGTTTTTAGGCCTAAATCACATTTATCAACTATGCTCACATCAAATTAACATGAAAAATTAATTAATTTATGAGAATATTACTTAAACATGTCTTAATTTTAATGAAGAATTATTGTATTATTTAGATATAAGTATAAGTGCAGATAATATCTCAATGTTTAAATTAGGTGTGAGAACAAGGATGTGTATCTATATATATTCATTTCGACCTTATTCTAATATCCGTCCTAATATCTCATCATCGTCTTCATATTTATTATTATTTTTAAGTTACTAAAATACACCTAATTTGTTAAGAAATCTAAAAAAATTATATTAACTTTTATTTAATTATTAGTTTCGTAATTTATAACATACATTTGATCATTTTTTTTTATAATAATTTGACGTTTGTTCATTTGTTTTGTTAATTGATAATACTCTAATTTGATAGTCATGCAATTATAATTTTATTGATATTTATCATTAGAGAAAAGAAGAAGTGTATCATTTTGACATTAACTCCTTTATAATATCATGTTTCCTTTATTATGAATTTTATTTTTTTGTAAAAAAATGATTTATTTAATATTGGAAACAATAAGGAGTGAATATGATTATACCCGTTATTCGATGGGGTATCCAATGAGAATGAGAATGAAACAAAAATTTTATACTCGTTAGATATTAGAATGAAGATAAATTCTTACATCGCCAATAGAGATAGAAAAGTGAAATTCATCCTATCTAGTGATGTTGGCATTCCTACATGAAATCAATATAGGTTAGGAGAAATAACTATCCTTTCTTTTCACATTTATGACCGAAATAATTGAAAAATGAGAAACTATGTGAGTCATCAATTTAATAGAACCATATTGATTTAATTAAAAAAAGTTTGTTTTTCCAAGTGATCAGTTCATTAAGTATCTTGATCTCCAATGGATATGCTTGTTGCTTCAAAGTATGTAAAAATTGTTTCTCCAGCCAATTAGTGTTTCACTTAATGTATTACTCCAAAGTAATAACTATGAGAAGCAATCAATCTTTCTCAAACCACAATTCCGTAGTCCAATCTCTATCATACAAATAAAATGAGATGAATTAAAAAATATTTTTTGACCGTCTCTATTTTACCCAAATAAAATAGAATGAATTAAAAAAAATAAAGACTTTTTAATTAATTCAAGATACAGCAAAATCAAATTTTTTTAAGCAAAAGAGGATCTTACTTCCAATAAGAACCAATAAAATATTTTTTAAGTTATTAATTAAAATAATTAATTTTAAAATAATAATTATTTAATGCGTAAAAATTTAATTTATTTTTCACAAAAAATTAATTAAATTTTATAATGAAAAAAATAGTAATTAAATTATAATTAATTGATCTATATTAACTAATATTATTATATACAAGTATAAATAAAAAATATAAAATAATGAATTACTTTAAATTATTTAAGATTTTAATTATTGGAGTAAAATTGAGTTAGAATTATTTAACAATGATGTGGTACTATGGAATTCTTATCTTACATTTTTCAATACACTAATCAACTCATTAAAATTTGATGCATTGGACATGCCTAAGTGGCTTAAAGAATGTATTACATAAGGTTTTTAAAGGGAGACAAAAGAAAAGATAGTGTGGAACTAAGAGAAAAAAGAAGAAACCACAAATAGAGAGAAAAAGAACTAGGGGTGCGGTCCCGTCTTTCCTTTACTATTATTAGTAGAAGTTTCACTTACTATTATTATTATTATTGTTTATTGCTTGATATTTTTTGAAACCTACTACTATTTATAAATGGAAGAATTGACATGGGTTTTTGTTTCGATTTGTTATTTTTGTGTTCTTCCCAATAATAACAAAACAAAGATGAACTACTAATCTAGATTTTAACATATAAGTAATCATTTGAGTATATATTTACATAGGAACTCTACCAAAGGTCATTCACATTATCACTAACACCTATATAATAATTGATTGTTTTTGGAAAATTAGTATTAAGTTTCAATTCAAAAACTAATATGTAATGTCATAAGGGTAGTTTCATGCACATATTTTATTAAATATCAGTACATAAGGAGTATTCTACCAATTTATCAAATAAAATAGACATTGTTCACAATATGGATAATCTTCATAGATTACTTAAAAAAGTCAAACATAGACCGAAATTAGCCACCAAATTTCATCGGTAGCTACATAATAATTGATCCTACAATAAATGTATTTTGATCGAAAAATTCATTGAACAACGAATTAGGATAATTCTTTTACTACTCTAATAATTTCAAGAGATACTTCCATAAAAAAATTTATTTCAACAATATCTTTTTTCTTAATGTACTATTCTCTATGGACTGGACATCCATTTATAATACGATTACTTAATAATTTTTTACTTTGATTATTTCAAGAATCTCTATTAATAGAATCCCATTCAGTATACTTCTATTTTATTTATTCTCTTCGTTACTTGTTTGAATGAGAGAATCCATACTACCAAATTATTAAACAATTTTTTATTAATTTACTATATTAAGTTTAATTTAATTAATTAATAATAGTAATATTATATTTAATAAAATTATTTTAGCTTAATATTATTGAATAGTAAAATTATATATTTATTATATATATGAAATAATAATAAATTATATAATTGTTTAAACATTATATATACATAATATATTAAATAAATTTGTATTTCACACAAAAGGATAAAATAAATTAATTTATTAAATAATATACACTAATATTATATTACATTACATGTTGTATTGTAAGATAATTACTACTCTTAATTTTAACTAATGAAAAATAATCGATTGTTGAAAAATAGGAGAATTTTAGTTTTTGTTAAGGAACCAAATGTAACTAATATTAGGATTGGAAATAAAATAATATAACGAAACCTGTATATCAACTTAATTTTCAATTTTTTCATAATTTTTTGAACTTTGTTTCTATAAATTGTATTTGAGAAAAGTTTTCAAAAATACTTAAGGTAGAATTTAATCTTCATATTTGTCTTAACTATCTTATTTTGATAATATTTATATTAAAATATTATATATTATTTTTAAAATATTTTTAAAATTTAAAATTAATAAATAATAATTTTAGTAAATGACATTTAATGTAATTTTTAATTAGTTAATAATATTTTTGCTAATAAAAAATAAAAAAATTTAAATTTTTAAAAAAAATTGTAATAAATATTAAATAAACTTCATTTGTGTATTATTTTATTAAAATAACTTTTAAATGAATTTTCTATTATTGTATATATACTTTAAATTTATAAGTTAAATGCTAAGTGTATATTTATTTTATTTAATAATATATTAAAAATTCAAATTATATATATTAATGTATATTTATGAACTTTATTTAACTAAGCCTGTACTTTGTTTAATTTTTATATTATCTTTCCGTATCTAATTTTTCTTTTATCTCTTTTAATTTTCCTTATCCACTTTTTATCAACACCCTACCACTCACATAAAGTACAATCGTCACACACAGCTCTACCTTACTGCACGCGCCCTGCCCTGCCGTGGATAACACCGATAGTTCCACTTGTATAAAACACGAGTCTTTCTGTACTTATGTGTTTGTCTTATATCTATCTCTTTTACCTTACATTATTTTACAAAGTTTCTTTTTCTTTATTATATTTGTTTCTCTTTGTTTTGTTTAAATTAAAAATTTATAAAATACATTTCATCATTAAAAGAATAGTTAAGACTCAAATCATTTGTACTCATTTAAAAATATTAAATTATTTATTTTTATAATTTTAATGATAATAAAAATAAATATACATTTTTATGTTGTATTTATGAGTCTAATGTATATTTTATAAGGTAAATAAAATATTTAAAAAATAATATGATTCAAACATGAAAATTAGTATATAGTAATCATAATTAATAAATAAAACATATATTTAAAGCATTAACTATATATAAATTTTTTTATAAGTAAAATGAATTAATTTGATATGTTTAAATTTGTTCAGATTTAATCCAAATATTGCAATGAATGTTCAAATTGTTATTTTGTAAATATGAAAATAAATTATTTTATTAATGTGAAATAGAGTTTTTATATTAAAATATTATATTGATTAAGAGGAAACTTATATAAAATGAAATGTAGTAAAAAATTTGTAAAATATAATAGAGATGTATTACATTCTTTATTTATGTAAGTAACCAATGTAAAATATACATTTGATGTTCACATTATAATAATTAAAATATAAAATCATTATAATATTATTTTCGAATAAGATTTGACTGTACTTGATGGAAATAGGGAGTGTAATATGTCCAATCCATAAATACAAATTTAGTAAATGATTCTTAATACTTCTTTTGCTCATATTACATTGATTATTTTAAAGAATTTACTTTAAAGAATTGATGTAATATGTCTTTTATAAAATGTACATTATACGTTATTATCATTATAATTCTTTTTATTGTACATGGGTTCAACCTCATATAAAAAATTTTAATTTATTATATCAATGCTATATAGATTATATTCAAAACTGATATAAATTCTCATATATAACTGATAAAAAAAATTTGAAGTAATGTTTGAATGATACTTAGAACTTATATTAAGAATAAATTGATTTTAAGTGATATAAACAATGTTTTTTTCGAATGATATTGATAAATATATTATGTCAAATATTACTATTTTTTTTTTCACAATTTACTATCTATAAGACAATACAATCTTTTATATATAGTCTTGGATATGAATTTGAAGCTATAACAAGTCATATTTATATAAAGGATAAATAATTTATGTTATCAAAAAAGATATTTTCTTTAAAGATTACAAAAGTAAATATCATATTCTTGAAGACTTATATAAAGGACAAAGTTGATAAACTTTTCACAATAAGAGGAAATCAAGAATCACAATATATAACCTTTAAGTTTGAATTAATATATTCTTTAAGAGAAGTAATAAACCTTTAATTTTTACTCTTTGAAAAGGAAACTTTATTACAACCTCTCCTCATCCTATCCCTTTTATCTTATGCATCTAATTTGTAGATAGGAGTGATAACTAGGAATATACTTGAGTTCTTAACCTCAAGGGAGATCCATAAGAGATAAACAGAAGTGATCTACTCGTCTTGTAATCATGTTTTGATTAGTGAAATTCTTTAAGATGTTTTTTAAAAGAGAATTAAACATGTTATCCTAAACTTTAAACATGTCTCAAGAGTTGTGACTAAACCAATATAAATTATAATATTGTTTTTATGATCTGTTAGAAAGTTTATTAATCGTGAGAAAAGTCTTTATAGTTTTATTCAATCTCTTTTCTAAAAATAACGTATTACTTTTAAGGGTGGGAAACTGGATCTTATATTGTGGGCTGAGTTGAAATTTTCAAGTTGTTAACTCGTCTTGGTCCATCCTGTTAGCGAACCGAAGGCCGGGGTAGGTTGGTCTGCCAACCAGTTTTGTTTACTTCAAAAATAAAATAAAAAATAATTTTTTTTGTATTATATTATTTGAAGAATATAAATATAAAAATAATATTGTAACCTAAATAATTAAAACATACAAATTAAGTTTTTATTATTAATTATAATAGAGTAATTTATCAATTAAAGGTAGTAATCATTTTAATTTATCTAATTAGAGACATTAATTAATCAATTAGAAATCTTAATATTTATATGATTAAGTATGATTTTAATTTATATATATCAAAATAAAAAATAAAAATATAAAAAATTAATAAGATGAACCAAAAAATTTAGTCATTTCATTGCAACAATATCTTGTTTTGACGATTCACTGGTGAGATGGGTCGAACTAATCCCTTTTGTTATCCTTTATTATTTCATTAAGTGAGTTGGATAATAACTATTCCTGATTTTGAATAGAAAAATATATGAAAAAGTTACTTACCATGTTTAATGTAGTTGTACATGTTTTGGTTTTTGGATGAGTTAAAATTTGTATTATAGTAAACTTAAAATGATAATTAAAATGAATTTATATTGTCTCTATAGTTTAATAAATGAATTATTCTTATTTATTATGAACTTTCTTGAGCTCATACAACAATATGGATCAAGTGTAAGATAATTTTGGTACTAGTGTTGTTTTAGTAAATAAAAAATGTGTTATGATATATTGGTATGATGAGTTGAATGAGAGTTTGACTTTAGAATTCACCTAGTACATTTCCGTCCGGATTGATGTTCCATCATAAGACTTTTAATAGGAACATGTGATTTTGATTTTGAAATGTAAGTTAGAATATAGTGTTTTGCAATTGAGGGATGAAATTGATGGTTTAATACATGAAATTTGAAGGCAGAATATTTATAATTCATTTAAGCATAACTCTTGTGTATGAGTCTAGAATAATAATCATGTGCGGAACTTGAAAACCTTATATTTTTCTTTCTTAATGACTTCTTACTTATATATGTATATTATCATAATGAGACCCATAAGAATTAGTAAAATTTACAGTTAAATTTAACTCAATGAAATTCCATAAATGAATTCATAGTTGTTGATGTGAGATGATATTGATATGAAGACAGTGTACATGTAATAATAATAATAATAATACAAGGTTTTTACTAGACAACAATGTATCACATTAAGGTAGTGCATGTGTTTTGGAATCTCAATACCATGATGAGTTCTTTATAAATCTGGAGCTTCTTCTGTCTCCACCAACGGAAAAAGTGTTGGACGATAAAAAAATATATAGATGTGTCGTAGAACATTATAGTGTCACCCTTTTTCGGATTCAAAACTCTACTGCACAAGTCACTGCCATAGGGAACTGCAGTCAAACCCTAAATTACCTTGTCCCGAGAAAGAAAAAAAAAGAGGTTTCAGCACTACTAGGAGTTGTCTAGTGCCGTTTTACACAATTTGCACTTAAAAAAACGAAAAAGAATGTGTGTAAAAAAGAAAGAAAAAAAAAGGTAAATGTCAAGTGACAGTGACAGTGAATAAAGAACAGAAAGGAGTATTTTAAAATCCACTTTCTATTCGAGACGCGTTTTCTTTCGTAACAAAAATCATAAAATACCCTTTTTTTTCTACATTTTGTGAGTTGAATGCTGTGCTCAAACATTATAGAGTATGAGGCATGTTAGCAGAATCAAAGTTATGTAAAGAAGAATACTGTAGAATTCCCTTGAGATATTGAATCTGTTAAGAGTGGAATAAATGAGATGAATGGTTGCTGTCATGTGATGTGAGTATTTGTTGACGATGAAAAAGCCGATGCATTTAGGTTCCGTTGGGCCCAACAACGTTTGTGTTAATTTATATCTAACTGCATTAGGAAAATAGGGACAACTCATTCACTGGTTCCCATATATGCACATGCTTATCCTAAACCTAAAACCCTTCTTTTCCTTTTTTGTTTTTGAGGGGAAGAAAGAATGAATGGATTGGAATATGTGCCAGAAGCCTAGAGAACTGTGTATGTGTGTTTTTTTTTCACTGTCTTGGTGTGATAATAAGGTGAAAGAAATTAGTGTAGAAGACACTGAACTCAAACTTACATTGCCCTGTTGTTGCATCTTCTGTTGTTTTGTTTCAAAGAAACTACTTGGTTTGGAACAGACCTAGCTAGTTGGCCTAAATGGAGGAAAAGAACAAGCAGTGTCAAATCATGTATTCAATTCATCCTGGTGAAATTCTTGGAAGAATCCTGTGGAAATAAATAAATGTGAAGTTGGTGAAATAGTATGGTCCAATTGTTGAGCTGGAAATGGAGGGAGGACACTCAGAATTTTGCTTCTTTTGTAAGGTGAAAATGAAAGGAGAGGTATTGAAGACAACAAAAACATACTAAAAAAATTAGATGATTTTGGTATTTTTTTTTAATCAGAAATTAAATTTCATTTCAATAATATGCGATGATATCTAATAAAATCAGTTATTTCATATACTATTAACTAGAAAACTAGGTTCAATATTTAAACAAAAGCATCCAAATTTTTTGGTAAAAATTACTGGTAGATTTACATGTATTATTGATTAGAAAACTACAATCAATACTTAGACATAAACATCCAAATTTTGTGGCAAACATTACTCGTGATTTACTTTTCTCTCCGTAAATGATAATTTCAATAGTATTACACTTCCCTAATAATAATTTATTATTTTTATAACTAATTAGATCTTTAAAAATGAGGTAGTGATTGATAAGTCTTTAGTGTGGGAAACTATCCGATTAACTGTTACTCGTCAAGAATTGGATGAGAAGGATGAGCTAATTCACCCTAACTAAGCGCGTGGTCGGTCTTAATCTATTATGCCAGTTTTTTTAGTTGTTTTTTATTTTAATATATATAATTAAAAATCATATTTAATTATATAAATATTTTTAAGTTTTTAATTGATTAATTAGTAATTAGATAAAGTAGAAAGATTGATATCTTTTAATTGAAATTTAATTTGTAAGGATTATTGATTTAAGTTAATATAATTGCATATTTAGATCTTTAAGTAATATAATATAACAAATTATTTTTTTAAATTATTTTTATTTTTAATTTTAAAAAATGGGTTGGATGGTCGAGTAAGTTGATAGTTTAAAATCTATTATTTTTATTTTTTAAATTAAAAACTCTTCATTTTAAAGTAGGTTAAGGTTTAGATGCAAAACTTAACCAAAGTAATTACTCAAATACGAATTAGATAATAATAATAATAATAATAATAATAATAATAATTGTCTTAATCATTATCCTTATTGTTGACAACTATGATTACCTCTTAAAAGAGAAAAATTGTGTGAAAATTATTAATGAAAAAAATATTTAATTGCAAAAGGAATAATATTTTAAGACATTAATAGGCAAGAATAGGTAAAAGAATTTCACATAAAGAAATTAGAGATGACTTTAACTTTTGGGGAATTACATGCAAAATGTGAAGGATTAGAAGTTCAAACTAAATTTTAAAATCAACTTTCTATTTTCATATAACTAAAATAACTTTATTATTTTACTCAACTAAATTAGTTACCATGTAGAATTACGGAATTCTTTTTGTTACCGTATTATTTATCCATTTAATGAGTATTAACAGTCTTTTTAACAAAGGAATTGCAGCAAAAATATTATTCAATGAGGCATTTATATGAAAAAATTATTAAAAAATTCATCCATCAATATCTCAAACATTTATGCAAATTTGTAAAAGAACCAAAAAATAATAATCTATTGCTAGCGCAGCAAACAAGATATGAAAATGATTTTTCTAATGAATAAACATGATTTTTATTATAACCAATATGCTTTTAATGTTATTTTTTCCACTTCTTTCAAACCAAACATCCATAAAAAAATTCAGCTTTCCTATTGTCATTCTTTCTTAAAAAAAAAAATACTTCTCCGCAATTCTTTCTCTCCTACTAACGAGAGCATGTGTAGGAAAAGAGTATAGATATTAGTTTCAAGCGCAAATCAAATTATTGGCACATAAAAACAAGTCATAATAAGTTTTAAAAATCTCCTTTCATCTTTAATATTTTGATTTACAGAACATTTTCATTGTTTTATTCTACTAACATATTTTAACGTGTGAAATAAGGCATTCATCATAGTACCAAGTTTGCAATAAAGATTATAATAATTTATTCACGTTGTCAGTTGACACAGCCCGTCAGCTACTAAATTACATAATCAACTACAACAATATTGTGTGACTAAATAAAGTAGATTGCACATTCAAATGTATTAAAAAAATCACTAAAAATGTATATATGCACACAATTATGAAAGGCTACTTACAATTGGAAAAAGGAAAATGGAAAAAGCAAAGAACATGGGAAGCAATATAATACCGAAAAGAGAGCTTCTATTCCGACAGCATCATATCGAGTAATATTGTATAGTCCAACAACAGAGATTCACTATTGTCGTCGTGATCTTTAGGTAAGGCGTGCTCTCTGCATAAACCCTTTTTTCCCCTTTCACCTTTTTTCTTCCCATTCCATTATATGCATAATGCATATGCAATGCTGGCATTCCATTATATGCAATGCTCATTACATTTTAAATAAACATTTTCTTCAAAATGGGTGCTAAGAATCTAGGACTTTTGACTTCAAAATTTGCACTTTATTTTATTCCATACTTTCTTTTATAGATAGAAACATCTTCTCAGTCATATCTGTCAATTTCATTTTAGCCCAACAACCACATCATTCTAACACCAAAAATCAGTGCACGATCAATGTCAAACTGGAGACAATAAAGTGTTGGTTTCATCTTTTACTCCCATGATAACATATATCTCTTGGCAAGTTGACCTCTTCAATTCATTTATACATAACTTGAACCTAAACAACACACTATCATAACTCATGTTATCAGATGCGATTAACTTTTTCCAACATTTCCCTCCACAAGAGGGAATAAAAAAGACATAAAAAACGATACCATATGTGTATGCTAGAGCATGCACAAGCCCCATACCAAAAACGTACGAACAAAAGATATATGGCCATTCCTAGACATGGAAAAGCAAAAGGCTGTCCGAACAATAAGTGCGACACCAGAACAAACAAACAAACTAGAATATGAAAGATGAGTAATTGAGCAACAATTTTCAAAGGGGTCCAAAACGGAACCCGGTGAAAAGGAATCCGGCATCCTAGGTGTAGTAGCATAACAAAGAGAAATCTTAAAACCAACAACTAGAGACTAAGAAGGAAAAATTACAATGGAAAGTAAACATTTTGCAACAAATAATTTCTCTCTCCCTTCAATAAATAAAACCGGATTCTTCTTCCCCGGACAACCCCATTGTCTATCCTACTAATAAAGAAAATGGCAAGTTAATTCATCCCAATTCTTCTTGTCCTTCAGAGGGACATCTTATCAGCTCCAATATGTTAACTACCTCTCCCATGTCGGGCCTGTTAGATGGCACTTGAGAAGTACATATTAAGCCTAGCTTCATTACAGGAATGGCTTCTTCTGCTGGGAACTTCCCTTGGAGCCTCTCATCAATGCATTCCTCCACCCTACCTTCTTCCAGAGCCCCTCTCACCATGTCACAAAGTACCACCACATCATCTTCCATGTATTCAACCGGCCTCTTCCCTGTCACGATCTCCAAAACCAGGATACCGAACCCGTATACATCACATTTCTCAGTGATTTTCACTGTTTTGCAGGCAAACTCCGGGGCCATGTAGCCGAGTGCACTCTGAATTTTGCTGCTCAAGACATATCGGTCAAGCATTGGTAACAGCCTCGCTAGGCCAAAGTCCCCTATCTTCGGTTCACCATAACTGTCAAGAAGGACATTGGTTGACTTGATGTTATAGTGAATAATGCTGGAATGGTGCAAGTGTGCCAAGGCCTTGGCGGTTCCGAGAATCACATTAAATCTCTCATTCCATGAGAGGAAGTTTCCACCAGATCCTTCATGGAGATGCTTATACAGACTACCACCGGAGACATACTCATATATGAGAAGCTGAAGTGATGGAGTCCAATAATAACCCTCAAGCTCCACAAGGTTTTGGTGTCTGATTTTTCCCAACTTTTTCACTTCTCTTTCAAAATCTTCTTGAGACTTGACAAGGCTTGATACAGTGAGCTTCTTTATTGCAACTGAATGCCCATCTCTAAGAACCGTTTGGTACACTGCACCAAATCCTCCACGCCCAAGCTCACAGTCTTTATTAAGCAAAGCATGGGCACCAGAACTGAAATCAGGCTCACCAGAAAACATGACAAGCTTGCCAGAGTTGGCATCTGTAGTAGGGGAACGGCTGAATTCATCTCCTGCAGAAAATGTGAGGGCAGCTGCATCTCGAGATGTGGAGGATCGAACGCGGAGATTGAGAACAGTGATGCTAATGACACCAATTACAATGACAGCAGCTGCACCAATTGCAACGAGTGTCGAAATGCTGAGAATGCTGGTTCTTTTGTGACCTGAATTTTGAGGCAATGCACCTGGGCTAGCGTCAGTAGAAGTGTTGGGATTTAGTACAATAGGCTTTGGGAGGACAGCAGGGCATGATTTGTTTACTGCAGCGCCACAAAGTAATGGATTGCCAGAAACAGAGGTAGGCGAAATGGTGTTGAAAAAAGCACCAGCCGGCAGTTCACCCTGAAGGTTGTTGTGAGATAAATTGAAGGAAAGAAGATTGGGAAGGTTGGCCAGTTGCTTGGGAAGGTTTCCAGTAAGGTTGTTATAAGATAAGTCCACAGTTTGCAGGTTGGTAAGTTTTGCAACTGCTGCAGGTATAGGGCCACTCAGCCAGTTCTGAGACAGGATCCTACAGAATGTACCAAAAGAGAAAGGGGTAAAGAAAACAAAGCAGAACCAGGGAAGTCAAAACAATAAAAAATGGAGCAGTTGGATCTCATCTTACTGTATGATTTTTAAAAATTTAACTCAGGACTACAAAACCTACATAATAACTCCTATTATAATTAAGAAAAACAACAACAATGCATGATAGTGCAGTGCCATAATAGTGACAAATATTTATGTGCCAAGAAAAAATATAGTAAATCTTAATGTCACTGTGAGCACCCATTCCCCAAAATATGAATTATTGACTTATTTTCTTCAACATTTTTGCCCATTCTATTTTGCAGGGCATATAAAAATTTAGAAGTACAAATGAACTTAACCAAGTTGTTGCTGCTCATCAGTATTGCATTGTGCAAGATTAAGCCAAAATACCAAAACTCTACGCCAGATTAAATCGAAGCCAAGACTTTCAGTTGTCTGGAATGTATTATGATAAGCAACATACACATCTCAATACAGCATGGAATAAATAAATGATAATATACAAAGAAAAGCTTCCATCAAGGGCATATGAACAAAGAACAAACAGGCTGGCTTTAGTTTAAATGAATTAAAGAGTGTATTAAAGTGAGATAAGCACCTTTTACCAAATATATAGCAAGCAGATAAGTTAATTCCGCCTGATGAAAATTATGAGAGCAACACTAATATACCTACTGTAAATACAAGCACGTGTATGAAACGGCAGAATGAAAGATGCGACAGGGTAAAGGAACTTACAGAGTGCTTAGCAAAGAACAGTTCTCAATTGACGTTGCAATTTTCCCAATTAGGAAGTTCTTTTTCAGCACCAGCTCTTTCAAGGACACAGCTCCTCCTATTTGCCAAGGTATACTTCCATTTAGCTTATTATAGCTCAAATCAAGACTAGAACATGTTTTCAACTTTCCAATTGCAGCTGGTATAGGACCTATGAGAGAATTATTTGCTAAATTCAAAACATGCAAGCTGCTTAAACCTCCAATAGCAGATGTGATTTCACCAGAAAATGCATTGTGAGACAAATCCAAAACCTGAAGACTTTGAACTGCAACTTCAGCCAAGGAAATCAAAGGGCTTTTCTTGCTAGCACTTGCTCCATTTTCCGACGACAAAACCTTGTCCAAATCTGACTTGAAAATCCACAATGGAAGCCCCCCGGACATTGAATTTCGGCTGACATCCAACACCAGAAGTTTCGTGCAATTAGACATAGACTCAGGCAGACTACCAGTGAAACCATTCCCAGAAAAATTCAACATCTTCAATGACTGAAGATTTCCAACAGAGTTTGGCACCTGACCAGTAAGCCCATTGTTTGAAAGGTCCAACGTCTCAAGACCTCTCATCTCCCCGATCCACTCAGGAAGCTCTCCAGAAAAAACATTCCCTCGCAAACTAAGGTAACCACACAATGCAAGTTCCTTGAAATCACCAGGGATACTACCAGAAAATGAATTATCCCCCAGGTCAATGGACCTCAAAAGCGAACAGCTCCCAAACCCACCAGGAACATTCCCAGTCAACCGGTTCCTCGCCAAGCTAACACTCCTTAAATTCTTCATGGCCTCAACCCCCTTAGGAATCTCTCCCTCCAACAAGTTATCCGACAAATCCAGGGACCTAAGAGCACTCAAAGACCAAACCCCGGAGGGGACGGACCCAGAAAACTGGTTATTAGAAAGGTCGATAGCAGCAAGAGCAGAACACGCCCCCAAAGTAGAGGGAATGGACCCAGAAAACCTGTTCCTGGCCAAGGAAACAGCCCTGAGAGACCCACATTGTCGGAAAACATCATCAGACACCTCCCCTGAGAGACTATTACCACTCAAGTCAATGACCCTAAGGCTATCTATTCGAGCAATGTTGGGGTTTATCCCCCCAGTGAGGTTGTTGTTCGCCAGAGAAAGCTTCCTTAGAAACTGCAACCTTTGCAACCCTCGACCTATTTTCCCAGAGAGAGAAAACCCATCAAGGTTAACCTCTACCACTCTGTTGGATCTAGGGTTGCACTTCACCCCAACCCAGCCACCCCCGCACGCACTCTCATCGTCCTCGCTCCAAGACGCAAGCTTCCCCTTCGGATCTCGTATGTCAGCCTTGAACACAATCAGCCCCAAAACGTCGTCGTTCAGAGAGGGACTCACCGCCGTCACCGCCACACAAACCACCTCCAACAACCACACGAGAAAAAGAAAACCTCTCATGTTTGAAAATAACACTCGCATTTAGAGCCCTAAACACCCATGTGAAATTGAGTTGGGGAAAACAAGTAAAGAGGAACAAAGCCTCCGAATTTGGATAAGACAAACAAAACCCAAAACCCAACTTCAGATTAAGCTCTAACCAAAACCAAAAAAGAAAAAAAAAACAACCTTTTTTTTATGTCAGTAACGGCTAGATTTGAGAGTGAGGGAGAAAAAAAGAATAGGGCGGAACACAACTCCACAGTGGCATTTGTGAGTGGGGGAATTCAAGGAAACGTATCGAGAAACCCAAAAAAAGTAACAGAAATAAGAAAGGGTCACTGAAGGTGAAGAGTGCACATCGAATCCTAAACCCCACTTGACAAGTAAGGTATTTTTTTCCTCTGGGGGAGCATCAAAATGAAACAAAGCAGAAAAGATGAAAAATCAGCTGCGAGAGTGTTGTAGAAGACTCGATCCAGAAACAGTGAAATGCGGGAACGGAGTATATGGAGTTCGCCGGAAGAGTAACAAACCAAAAATGGAAGATAGATTTTCCGGCAAGTGTGACCGAAAGTTCCTCGCCGGCGTCAAAGTAACGTCTCTCACTCTCTCTCTCTCTCTCCTCTCCCTGTTTTTCTCTCTCTGTAGTGTCACTCTCTGGTTCCACACACAGAAGGAGTAATATTCAGTTTTTATTAACGGCAAAAGGGTCCCGGTTGGTAGATAGGAAAATAAATTAGGACAAGGCCACGTGGCCTATCATGCCGAGGATCCGGTCCTATGTGTTTGCCATGTCATCATGCTCTGTTATACTTTTGACATGGAGGCTTACCTGGCTTTTCATTTTCCGACACTGCCCCTTCCACTGCAGCTTTTTCTTTTATTTATTTATTTTTTCTTAATTAAAAAATGTCAAGATGTCATTTGGCTATGATTTCCTTTTACCATTAAAAATTGTTTGTGGAAAACAGAGATCTTAAGTTGTTTTTTCCTTTATACCTTTCTGCGCAGAAAGGAATATTGCTAATTGTATTCGCAACAATCTTTCTTTCAGTTATTATCAGAAAAAACGCTACAAACCATTTCTTGTTTTAGTAATCATTATTCAATATATTTTTAAGGTTGAGAAAACAAAAATCGTATCGTGCTTACAAGTTACAACTATATTCTGCTTGTCTCAAATATGTCATTTTTTTTTTTAACAATCTTAAAAATAACAACAGTATTTGTTCACAAATGAAAACACAGTAATATATTGTAGCTTTAATACTTTCATATGGTAAAGAAGGAATGAACATGAACTGGTAAAAATATTAATATGATTAATACGATTGTCATAGCTTATTACTAACTTTTTAGATGGGATAGGTACTGCTAAATGACAAAATTCAACCTTAGGGTCTTCAACTACCACGACAAAATTGAAAGGCTACCATAAATAAAAGAGGAAAATTTCAACAAAGCTAAACAATCCTGGTTAACCAGAGGAACAAGAGGGTTTTCCTTTGGTTGAGTACACTGAACTTTACCAATGATTTAAGGTATGTCTTAACGGAAAATGAGATTTTCAGTTCATGTGAAAGCTCCTCTTTAACTAATTGGGGATATAAGGTGACATGCATACACCATGTGTCACAAAAACTTGTGTTTGTGTGTAGTTTTGTGGATGGCATGTGAGTGATGGAGTAATATAAGAAAAGAAGAAGGGCATTTATAAGTAGTGTAGAGTGAAAGTTAGATGGGTTGAAAGGAATGAAAAAGAAAGGCAATAAAGGGAAGTAGGTGGCAATGGTGGGTGGTGCAATTAAAGAAAAGAGAGAAGGTGGTGGGGGATGAATGGTGGTGTGGAGCAGTGAATGCAAGTGTGCGCAGAAACCTAAGGGGGACAGATCTTTTCATGCTTTCTTAAATTTCATTTAGCAACCACAGTCTTTTGTTGCTCTTTCTCACCCGGCAACTACAGTAGCAACTCAGTTTCACATACATTTATCAGACTTGTTCCTAAATTTCCTCCAACATTGCAAAAGTACTGTTTAATTTGACCATCCCACTAAAGATGAAGATCATGTTAGTCATGGGTTGTTTCTTGAAGGTATGTCAAATATGCTACTGTTCTTTCTTCAATCTTTATTTGGGTTCAGTGGACAAAAATGAAAAGATAAGTCAGAATCATAAAAAGAAATGAGAGCAGTAAAAGTGAGACTCGTTACTTATTTTTATTTTGTACTATTCCCTGCTTTGGTACTGTTAAAGAATGAGTTCTGTTTGATCTTAATCTATCCTTAATATTTAACTGGACAAATCTTTATACCTTACTTCATTATGAATCTCATATTAGGATCAAATTTATTTAAGACAACACAAGGTCGAATTAATTTAAAATACAAGTATTATAAGCTCTTGCTTTTTATTAATTTAATTGAGATTTCAAGAATAATTTTCATCTTATTATTATAGTATAACCTATAACATCAATAAAATATTCTATTTTTAAATGCTTTTTCCACACAATCCCTAAAATTGATTTATTTTTATAAGTAAATTTTCTATAATTTTAATATAAATTTTAGTATTTTTATTAATTTTTTATTTTTTTTTATTATCATAAGAGAAAAATGAACACGCATACACTTATAATAATAGTAGGTCAGGCCACCTAGCCCACAACAGCTTCAAGTTTAAGTCCAAGTCCAGCCAGATACACCACCAATAGGCCCACATGGATGAAGAAATCTACTAATTAAGAATATTTAAATTATAGTTTTATTTTCATATTCCTTGTATTCACTTACTCTGCTTTTATCCAATTTCTTATTGTCCTACTACACGTTATATTAAATATTTAATGTTAATGCATGTGGATTAATAAATATTTAATTAATGTAGTTTTGTTTGTCTTAAATAACCTATTTAATACTTTGTTAAAAAAATAAATTATATTACATATTATTATTTATAGTAACCTTTGTTTTGTGATATTAAAAATATTTAAAAACACTTGAATGATGTTTTTGGAATATAATATAAATTATGTGTAAATATTAATTTTTCAGTATAATCTTTATAATTTTTTAATTTTGTTTTTACAAGTTATGAAAATTATAAGAAAGTAAAATTTTAAATGAATTATAAAACATTATATTTCCTTTATGTAACTATTTTTTATATTATAAAAATTTATACAGTGTTTTAAAATTTTAATTAATATCTTAAAAAAATTAAATAATTACCATTTGACTATAATATTATAATAAACAATATAGTTTAAATTTACGTATCACAATAATTGTAAATATATATAGGATAATATGTTAGATAAAACTTATTATTTATATTATCATATTATATTAAAAATTATACAATATTTTATTTTATTTATATAATTAATGTGCCTTAAAACATAAACAAATTATATATATATATATATATTTGTGAAATTAGTATTATAAAAATAGTTGAATAAAAACAAATTATTATTTATATTAAAATTACATATTAATATTTAAATTTATGAGTGAATATTATATGTAGAGATTTAGAAAGGAGATAGAGGGAGAGAGAATTTATCACAACTCATCTCTTTCATTGTCATAAAATTATGTTTCCATCACATGCAATTATATTATCATTTAAATTTATGAGTGAATATTATATGTAGAGATTTGAAAAAGAATAAGAGTGAGAGAGAATTTATCATGACTCATCATCTTTTTCAATATAAAAATATATTACAATCACATGCAATTAGATTATAATTTAAATTTATGAGTGAATATTACATATAAAAATTTGGGAAGGAGAAAAAGGGAGAGGAAATTTATCATAACTTATCCTCTTTCATCACTATAAAATTATATTACAATCATACAATATTATAACTAATAAAATGACACTTTCTATACCAACTATATAATCAATAATATATTAGTTAAAAATATAGGAGATAGGAAAGAAACATAAATATTTATATTAGTTCAGTCTAATACAAAAATCACATGAAATTGCATAATTAGCTTATATTAGACCAAATCTACAAGTTTTACAATAACTTCTCACTAAAACAAGAATAATACAACATACATAACAAGATCTTTTATCATCACTTATAAACCATATCATGAGCAACATCCTTGACTACCACACTCAAGAAATTAGAAAAATAAGAAAGATAATCTAGATAAAATGTAGTATAAGATGGGAAAAAATATAGAAAGTTTATCACAATACAATCACATGCAATTATATTATCATTTAAATTTATGAGTGAGTAAATATTATATGTAGAGATTTGGGAAAGAATAAGAGTGAGGGAATTTAGCATAACTCATCCTCATTCTATTGATAGAATTATATTACAATAAGATGCAATTAGATTATAATTTAAATTTATGAGTGAATATTATGTGTAGAGATTTGGGAATAAGGAAGAGAGGGAGATAATTTATCATAACTCATACTCTTTCATCCGGCCACAAAATTATATTATAATCATACAATACGATATCGAATAACATGACACTTCCTATAGGAAGTATCAATAATATATTAGTTAAAATTTTCTTCGAGTAGACCAAATCTACTATATTTTAAAGTTTTACAATAACTTCTCAATAAAACAAGAAAAATCAAATATATATAACAAGATTTTTTTATCACCACTTATGAAAGAAGATTTTTTTATCACCACTTATGAAAGCATATCACGAGTAACACCTTTCACTATCATAGTCAAGAAATTAGAAAAATTAGAAAGATAAATTGTAACACAAGATAAAGAAAAAATATACAAATTTAAGTTCATAGCAAAGTGATTTGCTATGTAAAATTATTGATTATAATGTCATTTTAATTTATTAAAATACGTATTTAAAAAATTAAATGTGATCTAGTTTAGGAATGTTTTAAGAAATTAAAAATATTTTCTAATGAATTAATTTTTCAAATAAGGTAAACAACTTTTAAATTAATTACCCCTTTAACCAAATTAAGATGAAGGATAAAAAACTACTTACAACATATTTAAATCACAAATTAAATAACAACTCAAACCCAACATCAATATTTTCAAAGCAAACACCATTATTGACATAACATACCTCTCCCATGTAGTATAATTTTATTTTGATATTTATAATGGTTACAATTTTTTAAAAAGACACATCTTTTCCCTTTATCGTTATCAAATAGAGTGAAATAAAAAAAAATTCTTATAAATTTACTTGATTTAATATTAAGTATATTGTCCTAAATTAATAGTAATAGACATTTGACATACTCAAACGTAGTTAAAATCATATTTAAAGTTGTTGGTAAAAAAATATCAAGTGAAAATAATTTAGTATTTACTCCATGTTTTATATTGAGATTCATTAAATAATTTTCTGAAGACATATTAGTTTTATTTAAATTTATATTTTACTGTGTAACTTCATTTTTTAAAAGGATTAATTTTATTTGTTCTAATATTTTATGATGTAATTTTATTATATTATACTGAATATAATTTTTACTTGAGATATAATTTAAAGAATAGTTTTTAAATATTTTTATTCAAAATTTACGAAAGAAATAAAAATTTAAAAATATCTATAGAAATACCCAAGAGTATTTTTCAAACATGTACATAATGAATAACAAGACAAATAACAAAAGGGAATGTGTTGTCTTTCCTTTCCTACGTAGACATGCATGTTATTCAACTAGAAAAACATCTTCTAAGCAGAAAATAAATAAGTCAATCAAAATGAGCTTATGAAACGTGGATGAACATGGAAGCAGGTGAAGAGGTGGGGAAAAAGTGAAAGTGCCAGGAACATGAAAGAAGCTCCATGAGTTCCATTTAGGGGCATCTACAGCACCATATTATTCTATATCATTGTTTCTGTTAAAATCTGATAAAAGACCATTCATTCATATATTCATTATTCGGGTTTAAAACTTAGTTTAATTAAAATAATTCTGAGTCAATTGATACAAATGGTCGTACTCTGCAGACACTAAATATTTTGTGGCACTATGGTTGACTCCAATGTGCAATGGGTGATATTCTGCAGCCAACACAATACGACACCCAACTCAGTTCTACATTTTTCATTTCTTCAGTTGCTTCTGCCATGGGAGCAGGTACTGAACATGTGGATTTAACAAAATAACCATTGTATATACTGTATAAACTACTGATATATTAACTAATAATTGGAATTAAAACTGATGTTGAGTTGCAAGGCATGTGTAGACCACATGAATTGGGTTGACAGTGACAAGTAATGAAAGTTGCAATGGAATGAAGAAGGGTGTGTTTGTTAGTTTGGTTTGATGCATGCAGATAACTGTTGAAGGAACAAAGTAGTAAATGTCTTAGGTGGAAAAGAAGGCAGACAAAATCCGAAGAATGTCAATGGAAGAGGGATTGTGGCAAAAGGAGCAAGCAGTAAACGACAAAAGGGTGGTGGCCTTAAGGTGGCTTTGAATAAATAAAGAAAAATTGCGAATTCCAAAATGAAAGTGGAAGAGAATCTCAAGGTGACAGCTTTAACTAGCAATTGTGTGTGTTGGTCAATCCTTACACAGAGTTGCAGGCTTTACAGCAATGCAATTTCTCTTCAACCTTTGCTCCTTTATCTCTCTCTCTATTCATTCTATCCTTGTCAAAACCAAGGACCCTTTACCTTTCACTGTTTGGACTTTGATCTTTTTCTTCCCAACTCAAGCTTTTGCTTTAAAAAGTGGAAGATCCAGCTCTTAGGATAAGTCCGGTGTCACAATGTCAACCATCCAAATCTTTGCTCCCGTACACACCAGAATGCCTCTTAGACGTTGTTCCTTTTAAAGAGGAGATTTAAGGGAGTGGAAAAGAATGGATTTGAAGAGAAAGAGAGTGGAAAGTAATGTTGTTTGGATTAAGGGAAAGTGAGTGGAAATGAAGAGAAAGTTTATGAAAGTTTGTGTATGATTTGATTGATATAATAAATAAAAAATATTTTTAATTAAAATTTTACAAAATAATTTTATTTTTTAAATTTTAATTTCATTAATATTATGATTTAAATTTAAATTTTATTATTAAAATTATTATATAAATTTATTTTTATTAAACATTTATTTATTATTAATAAATAAAATTATTTCATTATTATTAATAATAATTTTTATTTAATATTATTAATTTTAACATTATTATATAAATTTATTTATGTTAATATTATTTATTTGTATTATTAAATTTCTATTTAAAATAAATTTTTAACTATTTTTAATTTTATTTTATTATATAATATATTAAAATTAATTATATTATAATATAATATTATATATTATAAAAGTATATAATCGATTATATGTATATAATCGATTATCTATTTACCTAATCGATTATATGTTTTTATAATATATAATATTATTAATTTTAAAAAATATATTTTAATTATTTGTATTATAATTTATTATATATTTAATTATATTTATTTATTTTAAAAATATAAATATTTATATATTAAATAATAATTAATTTTATATAATAATTTAGTTTAATTTAAGAAAATAAAAAAGCATAATCGATTATGATTTAAAACATAATCGATTATGCGATACTTTCTTCGCAAATCTCTTCGATATAGCGAAGAAAGTTTGATGCGATGAATTTGCTTCGTTTTTCGTGTTTTCAATTTTTATTCACCTCGTTTTTTCAACTTTCTTTACTATTTTTCCGTTTTCGCATATCCGCGTTTCGAAAGGAACACTGCATTAGGGTTTTCTCTTCAAATCTCATTCTGCATTCATTTATGCACTATTCTTGTCCTACCACACATTTGCAAAAATGAAAGAAAAAAGAGAAAGTATGGAAAATAAAATTAAATAAAAAAAATTAACAACGCACTTTCTTCACAAAAGTCTGAAGATTTACTAAAAAAAACAATTAAATAGGTGAAATCACTGATCAATTAAATATATAAATATAATCAAAGTTATATGTTATAATCGATTACCTATTACAATTCACCTAATCAATTATGTAATAAGTTATAGATTATAACGTATATTTTTTATTATATTTATTTATTATTTTAATAATTACTTATTATTATTAATTTATTAATGTTTATATTTTATTATAATGTAATTAAATAAATATATAATTATAATTAATAATAATGAAATTAAAGAATAATAATAATAAATATTTACGGTAAAATTATATTATCTTACAATTTTTAAATTAATTATTTTATAATAAATAATAATATGAAATAAAGAATTTCATTTAATATTAAATTAAAACGTAAATTTTATATATTAAAAATTTATAATAACTTTTTATTTTAATCTAAATTGTTTTAACATTTATTTATCTTTTAAAGAAATTATTTTTATATTAAATTATTTTCAAACAAATTAATTTTATAAATTCTTACTTTAAATATATTAATATATAATTAAATTTAATCTATATATCAATCAAATCATTTATAAATTTTTATAAATTTTTTTTCTTTCACTTTTTATCTTAAAAGAAACAATTTAACCTTTTTTTTTCCGAGATACATCTTTTTCCTCTCTCTTAAATTTATTCTTTGAAATGTACGAAGTCTTGAGCTTTTTTCTTTTTAAATTATAAGTTTGAAGAGAGAAAAATCATAAATATGAAAAAAAAGAAAATAAAAAATAAAGTTCTTTATTTTAATGGAAAAATAGTAAAAAATAATAAAAAATTTATACATATTTTATGAGTGATTTGATAGATATATTAATAAAAGAAAAAATTTAATCCCTAAAATGGTAATATTACATTTTATCCTTATAGTTAAAATTATTTTAAAGTAAAATATGATTATTTTATAAATTTATTGTTTGTATTTTTACTATAATAATTATTATTTTATTAATAATATTATCATTTATTATTATTACTAAATAAATTTATTTACTAATATTATTATTAATAATAAATTTTATTTAATATTATTATTATTATTATTTATTATATAAATTTATTTTTATTATTATTATTATTTTATTTCAATATTATTATTATTATATTATATAAATTTATTTTTATTCTTATACTATTTTAAAATATTTATTATTATTATTTTATACTTTATTATTATAAATATATAACCGAGTATGTTATAACATAATCAGTTGTCTTTGTTGAAAAAGTTTACTTTTTTAAAAAATTTCATGTTTTTCCAATTGTAGTTATTTGAGATTTGTAGGGAAGGGTAGGTAAAAATGTTAATAATTACATCTTATATGTATTTTTTCTTTTTTCTTCTCGTTTCAGTGGATATAAAATAATCAATATTTTCGTCTTTCTTTCTTTATATTTCTGCTTACATTATCAATTTACTTTCGTGTGCATGAATAGTGAATCAACTAAAAGAATCACAAACTTAATTATTCTGGTTTCCTAAACCCTAAATTTATTTTCAACACTTCTCTTATTCGAGTTAGGTTTTCTTGTCTTATCCTATCTATCCCATTTTACTTTTTTAATATAATTTAAATAAATTACTTTTTAAAATATAAATTTAAATAAATCTAAAAATTTAAGTAAAAAACTAATTTTATGTTTTTACCAAATTAGTTAAAAGAACTAAGAAAAATAAATATATGAAAGATGAAAGAAAGAGAAAAGTGTATTGAACTAGTGGAAGAGATTAAAAAAGTTGAAGGAGTGAATAAAGGATAAAAAAAAGAATGTGAAATAAAAAAAATGATAACTATTTATGTGTAAAAAATAGAAAAAGACATTAAAAATAAGATTAATATTTTAGAGTTTAGATTTAAATTTAAAGAAAAAATAAATATTGATACGAGGACAGGTTGGGATTGTATTATCTATTTCCGATACCGAATCCAATTTTTTTAAATGGAAAAAAACTCAAATCTAAATTTGATCAATTTAACCTCTTTTTTTAAATAAATACGATTCAGTTCTCAAAAAGTTTAATTGTCATCCTAATTTACATATGTAACTAAGTGTAGATTAAGTAAAATGTGGATATACTATTCTTTTTTACATGTCAGACTCCAAACATCAAATTATATATATAAATAATTTAAAAAATTACTTAAATTATCTTATTATTTTAATGTGTTATGTTATTTTTCTAGTTTTATTTAAATTGTGTTAAAGATGGAGTGAATTCTAGAATCACTATTTAAAATTTCATCTATTAAAATTTGAAAATAAAAATGTGAAAACATGTGAAGAAAATAAAATAAATGTGTTTACAAGTGTTTTTATACTCAATAGCTAATGGATAAATTTATATTACTTATTTCTTAGAAGTGATAATATAAGTTCGTTTGACCTATTTTATACTTTGTTTGTTTGTTTTTACAAGAGTATTAATGTGGAGATAACTAATATGCATTACTATTATTATAATTTGTAGTTTCTTTATAAACATTTTAACTGAATATATAGCTAATAATTATAAAAAATCATAAATATTAAATATAAATTCATTTTTAAAATAAGGATAATAAAGTTATTTTACAAAAATTATAATTAAAAAATAATTTTAATCTATCATATTAATTTAATTATTGATAAACTTTTTCTACTTTTCACTTTCTTTCATTTTTCAGTTCTTTAAATTCACTCCTAAATGGAAACATTGGATTATCATTGATTTGCTAAAAGTGAAATCAAAACTTAATTTACTCCTTAATCCAAACATTGGATTATCATTGATTTGCTAAAAGTGAAATCAAAACTTAAATTTTAAGTGTTAATGATTTAATTTACAGTATTATTCCATAATTACATATTTCAAATAATACAATATGAAAAATTAATTTTTTAAATTAATTTTTATTTTTATTTTTTATTTTAAAAAAATATAACAGTGGAATCAAATAATAAAAATTATTCAAAGTTGTTTTCCACTCTCTCAGTTATAAATGTTAATTAAAAGTAGTTCCCACTTAAATGGATATTAGAAAACATATTTTAAGTCAATTAAATAAAATTATAATGTAATCTTTATATTGAAATATAATGAAGTGTGTATCATTGATAATGTATTAGAGTTTTTAAAATAATAAATTTTTATTTATTGTCTTTATATTACTCTAATTTTAGATATTTTCTTTATTTTTATGATTATTTTGACTTGTGTTCAAGGTTTTTAAATCTTTATTCTCAACATGTGTTAATGTTGTATTTATAAATTTTTATTCATTAAATACATGGAGTTCATTTCATGTAAATATATTTGACTCGGACAATCTTATTTTTTATGTTATATGATGATGAGTTGAAAGAAGTTGACTAAATGAACTACACTGAACAAGGATTTCAAACAAAATTTTAATAAAATTTGAAGATGAGATAATGTTTGCAAGAAAAAAGAAAATCTTAATATTATCCTACTAGATCCAAATTTTTAGTAACAACAAACCAAATATGAATTATAGTGACAAGTTTTATAATCTATTACCTCCAAATCACAAATTTATTTATACAAAAATATGTAATAATTTATCCTTTAAAGATATTTCATTAATTTTTATATATAATTTTTTAATTGTCAACATCTGGATTATTTTTATATCTTCTAAAAACTTCAACTACAAATATAATATTAAATATGGAGCAAATTTAAATATACATAAAAATTCTAATAACTAATTAATTGTTCAATATAAAGGAAGATCACTATTTTTATATAGTTAAATGAAAACAAAAAAATAATTCTCCTAAAAAGTTAGAAAAATCTCAGTTAATATCTGAAACAAATATTTAAAATAAAAATCTAGAAATAAACTAAAAAAAATGCTCCCAAAAAAATAGAGGAAAAAACTCAATCATATTAATCTTCAGAAAAAAATATTTAAAATAAAAAAATAATTACTATAATTTTTTATATTTAATGAAGATTTTTCTATAAATTTATAGAAAATTTATAGAAAAAAAAAAAAAAAACTCTTTTCTTACAAATTTTTATAATAAGTTTATAAAAAAATAATGAAATATAAAAAATTTGAGAAACTATTTCTTCGTCATGAAATTCTATTTTCTACATGAATAGGTAAGACCAAAATTTCATATTTACATTGACTTCAATCCTAAAAGAAAAAGAAAAGAAAACCATATATTGCACCAAATTTTTTTCAGTGAACTTTTAATCATCGATACCTGCTGCATAGGAGGTATCGTTATTGATTAAATACTTTATTTATGTTAGATAAGAAGTTTAACATTTTTATGTTAGTTAATTATATATTTTTTAATTTTTTATATTAACTTTACAACTAACATAAATCTAAATTATGTAAAAGTATTATTTTTTGTTAGTTATGAATAATTAACACAGGAAACAATATATTCTATGTCAATTATATCACTAATACTCAATTTTATTCCAAACAATATCAGTGCCAGAAATAGTAACGAAAATTTGTGTATAGTTCAAACAAGATAAACCCGTGAGTCTTTTGCTAGAGTACTCATGAAAAATGTTGGTGTAATCATGCTTGATGACCAGCAAAGTGTTTTTTTTTTACTGTATTTATACTGTGATATAATAGATATTTTGTTTTTTATTATAATTTAAGATTTGTCATTGTAAATAGATTATGAAACGTTTTGGTCCTGTGACTATTATGAATAAATATTGATATATCAATATATATGTGATAATATTTTTTTATGAATATTAATAGATTTTATTTATTAATTTACATATATAAATTAAATATATAAGTATATAATCTTTAAGTTAACTTAAAAAGAAGATTTTTCCATGATTAATATTATTTTAGTCCATATCAGAGGAAACTTTTAAAAAAAAAATAAACATTTGTTTGATTTGAGATTATATTAGTTAAAAAATTATTTTATTTTTTATATTTTGATTATGGACACTAATGCTTTGGAACATTTAGATATTGGGTGTATTTAAATGTTGTGAAATTAATGATTATTTAAGAAGTGATTCATTTATCAACTTTACCTAATGAATTTGAGTTTAATGATAATACTTAAAATCTTGACTATGGTAAATTGAAGGAAGAAACTACTTAATAATGTAAGTTTGACTAAACCGTAATCATGTTGCCTTTTTATTTGTGAAAAAAAATCCATTTTAATATTTATAAAAATTTTAAATCAAATAACAATGACAATAGGATAAGAAAAATAAATCCACTTGTTTATTTTAATTTTAATTTTAATTTTAAATCGTGTGAGTTGTATTAATCTTTAATTTATAATTATTATAAATTATTTAATTGTACTATATAGTTTGCACATGTTTGGACCAATGATGAATCACATTATTAAAAATACAAGTTTGATATAGGTTGTGTATAAATATTGTATTAGTTACTAATGACTAAATTAATCTCACTTTCACGGGTGGCTTAAGGGCCAAGCAAATAAAGCACTCGCTTTAGGCTCCCAAAAAAAAAAGCTCCAAAATTTTTTTTAGTACTAATATATCCTATTAAATTAATTATAAAATTATGTTTAAGAATAAAATTTAATTAAAATATTGTGATTTTTTGTTAATTTTTATTGAAACTAAAAATAATATTTAATGACATAAACACTATTCTCAATAAATCGTAATTTTATTTAGAAAAAAGAGATTTGTTAGTTAATACTAATAACTAAAAAAGATTCAGAACATTTTTATCTCTATTATCTTACCAACTGGTTTCTATCTTCTTCTTTTATCTTCCTATGACTTTTCATTTCCAACCCTAATTTTAGAGAAGCTCTAATTTCTCTCTTCCAAATTTACAATATTCAATCATCTTTTTCAAAATCAAAGTCTACAAATGTGATCTAGAGAGGGAGAAGAGTATTTCTACCCAATAAACTTCAGTTTCAGGTAAGTTTTGTCTCTCTCAATGTCCTTTCTTTTTCTATTCCTCTGTTCTTAAGGGTTAAACTTGCATGTTTGAATTGAATTTATGAGAATATTATTTGATGTGATGATAATATATATATATATATATTATATGTGTGTGTAATGTGTTAAAGAACTGTGGTTTATTTTATATTAAATGGTTTATAAATGGTAGAAATTTTATATTATCATGTTACAATGATTGTGATTGATCTTTTCAATTGTGTTGCTAATGATTAATCTCAAAATAAACTATGCAGGTTTATGAAAAGGTTGAAATTTGGAAATTAAATTTGAACACTTACTAAATAAGAGAAAGAGACTTGAGTCTTCAAGATACTACGAATCTACTATCAAGCTATTTTCTTGACAACTAGAACCAGGTTTTATTGTTTTAAAATATATGAAAATATTTTTGGTTTTTTATTTAGTGTTAAAAAATTAAAGTCATTAGACTCTATACTTTTGAAAGAAAAATGTTTAAATTTTGAAAAATCTTTGAAACATGATAATTTATTGGATCTTGATGCATTGGATTTATTTTTAGAATTAAATATCTTAAAGGAAATTATAAGATTGGAAAATGATAAACCAATTGACATTCTTAATTATATAAAAAGAACAAATTCTTTTCCAAATGCATATATAGCTTATAGAATAATGTTAACAATTCCAGTATCAGTTGCCTCAGCTGAAAGGAGTTTTTCAAAACTAAAGATAATAAAAACTTATTTAAGATAAAAAATGTCTCAACAAAGATTAAACAGATTAGCCTTATTATCTATTGAAAAAAAAATGTTAAATAAAATTAATTATGATAATTTAATAAATAATTTTGCATCGCAAAAAGCTCGTAAAATAAATTTTAAATAAAATTATAATATATTTTAGTATAAATTTTTTTTAGTAAATAAAAAGGCCTCATTTTTTAAGTTTGCTTTAGGTCTCCTAAAGTCTTGAGTCGCCCCTGCTCACTTTACTGCAATAACTACGAGGCTTACTCATGCTAAGAAATATCTGACGTGTAATTAAGAATGAGAACACTTTTTGCATACTCGTTTTCCAGGTTTTTAAATTTGAAGTTCATTACTATAGGTATTAGGACTAAATCTAATATCAAAACAACTTAACCAGTTAATTAGTTTAATAATAGAGTATAAAAAACACAACTATAAACAAAATGTGTCTATTTAGTATTTACGAAAGGTTGAAGAATCTATAAATTTATAAAGATTTATGGAAAGTATTACTCAATTTTCTTTACTTTTTTATTATTATTATTTTATATTTTATTGATTTGATCACTAAATAGTATGTAAACTTTTGTTCTGTGATTTGATCACTAAATAATATGTAAACTTTTGTTCTGTATTTAATTGATTTGACCACTAAATAGTATGTAAACTTTTGTTCTATAGCGACTCAAGATTTTAAGAGACTTAAAAGAAAATTTAAAAAATAAAATCTTTTTATTTACTAATAAAAAAATTATGTTAAAATATATTATAATTTTATTTAAAATTTATTTTTTAACTTTTTTATGATGTAAAATTATCTATTAAATTATTGTAATTAATTTTATTTAATATTTCTTTTTCAATAAATAATAAGATCAATTCATTTAATCTTTGTTAAGACATTTTTTATTTTAAACAAATTTTTATTATTTTTAACTTTGAAAAATTCCTTTCAGCTGAGACAAATAATACTGAAATTATTAACATTATTCTATAAACTATATATGTCTTTGGAAAAGAATATATATTTTTTATATAATTAAGAATATCAATTGGTTTATCATTTTCCAATCCTATAATTTCCTGTAAGATATTTAATTCTGAAAATAAATTCAATCTATCAAGATCCAACAAATTATCATGTTTTAAAGATTTTTCAAGGTTTAAGCATTTTTCTTTCAAAAAAATACTGTCTGGTAACTTTAATTTTTTAACACTAAATAAAAAACAAAAAATATATCCATACATTTTAAATTGTTCAAATCTACTTTGAAGCGTGATAATTGTTTTATTTACAATGTATAAAATGTAATCAATTCTTAATGATTTTTAAGAGATTTTACAATTTCATTCTCAACATTTTCATCAATTTGTTTCTTTCTATAACTAATACATTTCTCACAAAACTTAGGCTTTATATCCATTTCAATAGCAATTTCTTTGGCAAAAATAATTCAAAAAAGGGTAATATAAAATTTCTATCATTTATAAACTATTTAATATAAAATAAATCACAATTCTTAACACACACACACACATATATATATATATATATATCATCACATCAAATAATATTCTCATAACACCTCAAGCTAAGTATCTAATGATTCTCTTGTAAGGCCCAATTCAAACATGTAAGCTTAACCCTCAAGAATAGAGGAATAGAAAAAGAGAGAACACAGATAAAGATAAAACTTACCTGAAATTGAAGTTTATCGGACAGAAATACTCATTTTCTTCTCTAAATCACAATTGTGAACTTTGGTTTTGAAAGAAATGATTGGAAATTGCAAATTTGGAAGAGAAAAGTCAAAGTTTTTATAGAGTTAAGGTTAGTAAGGAGCAGTCACAGAGAGAAAAAAGAAGAAGATAAAAATTCGTTGGTAAGATAATAGAGATAGAAAAGGATCTGAAATATCTTTTTTCTAAAGAAAATTATAATTTATTAAAAGAAGTTATTTTTAATACCAATAAAATTAACAAACACTCATACTATTTTAATTAAATTTTATTCTCAAACATAATTTTATAATTAATTTAATAGAACTATATTAATACTAAAATATTTTTTGAAGCTTTTTCTTTTAAGCCTAAAATAAGTGTTTTATTTACTTAGGTCTTAAGCTAGTCCTGATTTACATATAATTATTAAAGTTTATTTATTCGAGTGTAGCAAAATTCCACACGAGATAAAAAATGTGGATGATTCTAAAATATTTCCACTAATTAAATATGTAAAAAAATTAAAAATGTCAAAAGAAATTAAAATTAATCTAAAATAAAAAGTTATAGAAACTTGTCACTTTGAATAAAAAATTCAAATATAAAAATCCAAAATTTCTTCACAAAAACTTATAGAATTATTTTTCTAAACAAAATTAAAATACTATTTAAAAATATTAATGGAAACTAATATTTCTAATTACAAGAAAAATGAGAAAAATAATTATAAAACCTAATGAACGGTTCAACACAAGGAAAAATAAATCTAAATTATAAAAAAAATTAAATATAAAAATTTTTAAATTGTTAATCCTTTCATATCTTTATAAAAATCCACCTTAATAACAATACTTCTTTCTATCCATAACTCAATTCACAACTCTTTTTATTTTGATAAAAACATCTTATGTTAACTGTATGTTCTAGTTAAAACCTTTTCAAACTCACACATGTTTACAATTCTTTTTCTATAAGTTAGAATACTATTTCTTTATCATCAATGGCGAAACAGACTTCAACAATAAAGAACAACCTCAAAAACACATAAAGAACACCTAATAAAAAGCAACAACAAAACAATATAGAACAAATTTACAATTATGAAAAAAAAACATATAAATAACAAAAGACTTAAAACTTATCAAAAAATACTCAACTATAAAAAGTTGATCTTATATGAAACTTGTTCATCCTTATAAAAATAGAATCAAATCTAATATAAAATAAACTCAACTATTTGGTCAATTGAGTAAAGTACAACTAAGAAACAAAAATATTTTCTATTTATTTAACCTCATCTACATGGTGAAAAAGTTATAAATACAAATATCTTAAAAAAAATATAATTCAATTCACTCCACTATTGTATTATTATTATTATTATTATTATTATTATTATTATTATTATTATTATTATTTACTATTTTGTGTTTATACTAGCGTCACATAACCTTCTACAAATAAACTTGAATTTAATACTTTGATGTTTTACTATAACTCACTTTAGGAACATTTCCTAACTTGATAATGGAATGTTTTTTTTCTCCCTCCCATCTCGGTGCTTTCCATATTTTGGTAATACTACATTTCAAACTTATTGAAAAAATCTCTAGACGTTTGAAGTTCAGAAAATCTTTAGATAAATCATTGATTTCACGATAATTAGAAAAAAATTATTTATTGATTTACTAAATTACTTCTACAAAACTTCTCAACTAATACGACAGTACGTGTCTTATTTTATTTACGAACTTTTTACCATCCATACCAATCACCAGCTCACAAGTACATATGTCAACAATATTTATTTAATCATACATATTTATTATTTATCAAAAATAAAATGTTAAAATTATTTAAATAAATAAACTTTAGCCAAAGAAGATTATTTGGAACCTAAATCTTAAATAGGGATAAGCCATCTGCTTGTAATTAGAAACTAAAATTAACCATTTCACTGGCAAATAGTTAATAATCAAAGTACAAACTCAAAACAATTTATCATTTCCTCGTTCTTTTGTGTTAATTTCTATCTTTCTTTTTGTTGGTATCTTGTATGTGATTTTTTTTTTCATTTAGGCTTAGGTTCAATCTTTGTTTAAATCAACGGTGATTCTTCATCCACCTCTCAAAAAATTAAAATTTCAATATTATCTTTGTTATTCATTTTTGATTTCTAGAATTTTGAAATCATTTTTTTGGATTTGGATTTATTATTGATTTCTGATTTCTATAATCAAAAAATATTTTTGAATTTCGATTTCTATAATTCGAAAGTCACTTTTTGAATTTCGATTTCTATAATCCGAAAGTCACCAAAAAATGATTTCTAGGTTGTAGAAAATGTATACTTTCGGGTTGTAAAAACTGAAAGTCAAAATTGGAAGTTATATTTTGACTTTCGGTTTTTACAACCCGGAAATCATTTTTTAACTTTCAACTTCTACAACCGAAGTCAACAAACCGTAATTGGAAGTCAAAAAATGACTTCCAGATTATAGAAACTGGAAGTTACATCTTGACTTCCCATTTTTACAATCCGAAAATCAACAAAAATTTAAAAATAATTTTATTATTTCACTATTTTATTTGGAGGTGCAGAACGAAATGTGTGGAGTGCAGAAGAATGACCTTAAATCAAATGTGACAATGCTTCCCTTAAGCCCATGCAATGAATTATTGGGCCAGATGGCATGACAACCAACAGGCCCGTACTGGAAATCTAAAGAAAGCTAACACGACACCGTTTTCACAGCGAACAAAATCCTAGAAAAACAAGGATGTGAGATAAACCGGACAAAAACCTAAACCTAAACCCTGCAATGCTAAGTTGAGTTTACAGTGAAGTGAGTTAGTAGAGAAATCGAAGCTGAAAGGATAATAGATAGTAACAGCACAATTTTTCACTTATCAGAGATGGCTTCCGGTGACAGTAGGAAGAAATCAGTGGTTTTGGCTCTCTGCAAGTACCTTTCATTGGATCCTGTAAGTGCATGCTTTGCTCCATGTTTTTTCTTTCTAATTTGTCACTCATGTTTTGATCACTTCAAAACTTATGCAGAATAGTTTCAAGGGTTTAGGACTGCATTGCATTTACCTTATTGTCTGCATTATCTGTATTCCGTGAGGCCAGATTTAGCTGCTTTAGTACAATGTTGAGTTGTTGACTTAATTTCACGGAACGGGTTTTTATGTTTCGTAGTGCCCAACTAGAATCTGAGATTAGATAATAGATAGTGATAATATTAGCCGAGAATGAGTAGCATGATAAATATGATGATGCAAATTCTGCTCCTCTATCTTTGCTTACAGAGTGTTGTTCCAGCTGAAAGTTTAGACAGTGATATTAAGAGTCTTTACTTGAAAATCAAAGCGGCATCTGGACAAGGGGTTAATCAATCTGATGAGGTAACCTCGCTTTAACTCACATTGATTAGGTTATTAATATCATTATATCATTAGTATCACGTGCATCTATTTCCATGTTTATTCCCTTTTCCTTCGGATTTGTATTGTAAGTATAGTGCATGTGGTTAAGCGCTGATCCATCAGAATTAACATCAAACGCTAAATGTGGTTGTTGGAATCTAAGTGTCTGTTTTTTTTACTCAAGAAAAAGTAGATTGTTTCTACAATTGACCACATAGAATAAGTATAATGTTTGGATATATTTGGCATAAATGGTTATAAGATAATCTATTTTGTTTGGGTTGCTTGAAAGAGTATTTATTGTATTAATATTACAACAAAAGATGGGGTTATTTGTAGTAGCTGGTTTTGTATTTACATTAATCAATTGTTAGGTATAAAATGGAAAAATAAACGCTTGCTAAAATATAAACTATTAGCTTTTAATCCTAAGCTCCAAAATTTTCTTTCTCATTAGATTGTAAGCTTTGTTCATATTATAAATTGCTAAAAACATCTGCATTGCAGAGCTTATACACAGAGTCATAAGGTTAAGACCTGAGTTTTATTAGACATTTTCCATTGGAGTATGCTGACGTGACATAAAATTTAAGACATCTAAACCCTAGGTTATAAGAAGAAAAAATTATTTTTCTGTCTTTTTTAAAGTATATTTGTGCCAACAACCAAATCAAACATTAATTAAAATGTGAGTCTTATAAGATCTTTGCATTGTAGTAAAAATTGCAAAAACATCTTAAAAATGACGTGACATAGTAGACCTACAAAAAGTAAAATAAGATCCCATATTATGACTTCTGCAATGGAGATGCCTCAAAAAGGTCTTATTTTTTCTGTTATTTTTCTATCAATTAGATTATGCAAACCGCTGTAACCAGTTCCTCCTATTGTGGTGACACCCATTTCAATTTAAAATCTGTGGCTGATATTAATTTTAACCCATCCTAATTATATTAGCTGCTCAAAATTAATTTCATGATAACCAATTTTACATAATTTTAAAACAAATGGCCCTGTAGTCTTTAAAAGAAATCTTTGCTGTAATTGAATGTTCCTTGACAAAATTGATATGCTCCAGAACTTGTATGTTTTGTTCTTTTCTTGTTAATTATGCTGAGTTATATGCTTCAAATTTAGGTGTTGAAGTGGGTAGCATTTGCAGAAGCCTTCCCTGTGGACAACGATGCATGCTTTGAGAATATCAAGAGGTTGAATGATGAACTGTCTGGAAAGTCTGTGCTTCTGGGCAATGGATTTAAACCCTCTGAAGCTGATGTTATAGTCTATTCAGTGATTCATTCTTCCCTGGTATGCATTGTCACATTCTTCAAACTCGCTATTCATTCAGAATTAAGAACCGCTTCCCCACCCCCTGAGAACTGAAATAGTTGGTCAAACAGGACTTTTTTGTTCCTGCTCTTTCTTTCTTGTTTCGTAAGGATTTGTGCATTTAACATATGTCAATCTGTATACTTGTGTAAGATTCTTGATTTGTTTTGAATATATATCTAGTATTTTGTTGTACTTATTTTATCTTAATTTTCTTTTGTACTAAAGAGTTATAATTTAAAGATATGTGTTTTAATTAAATATCTCTGGTTGCTTATTGCCAGATCAACCTTTCAGATACAAACAAAGAAAAGCTGTCACATGTGTTGAGATGGATGGATTATATCCAGGTAATACTACACCCTAAGTGCTCTTATGTTCATGGCTATTTATGTGGAAGATAGTATGCTATGTTGCCACTCATACGTGACATTTTGTGCTGTTTGGTGCTACTTCCACTGTAAATTCTAGGCATCTTCAGAATCTGTTACTATATCTGGTATATGTGAAACCTATGGAAGAGATCATAAATTGAGTAGATAGTGTATTCATTTAGGTGATACCTCTCGAAAGTGGTTTTAGGCCTAACTCCAACCTACAAAATTGATTTGTAAGGTGAAATTTGGACCTATTTATTTATTATAACTTATCCATATCTTTAGTTGATATGGACTCCTCAATGCATCCCTCATGCTTAAGAATAGACATCTCGAATGCCAGATTAGATATTTGTGACTGTTCTGATAACAACATGATAGTGAGTGACATAATGGACCCAACAATCTTTGCTAAGAAAATTTTGATACTATCTTAGAAAGTGGATTTAGGCTTAACTCAACAGATGAGGTTTGCACTCCCTTATATACTATAATTTGACTATATCTCTAGTTGATGTAGGAATTTTAATAATTATAAGTCAATTTAGCATTTATATGCATTTTCATGCTTCTCACTTTGATTCTGATGGGAGATTAGTCATGTAAGACCACAAGGTTCCAATTTTAAATGGTCTGAGATTCTTGCATCAAGTTTAAACCCATTTCTAAATCATTATTTTGGCTTTACAGAGATTACCAAGGTGACTATATATATCCAAGAAAACTTTGTGGCATGTATTTATAATATCTTAATTTTTGCAGTGTTTTGTCTAGCTATGTTGAGTTTACCAGGAAAAAGAAACATTGAATTAGAGTTTTACTCTCAACATTTCTAACAAAGACCATTTATTAATTGTTCTGACTGTTATTCTTTCATCAGCATAAGCAAGAATTTGTAGGTTTGTTTGAGAAGATATTGCTGCAGAAGCCTGGATTTGAGCCTCCGGTGAGACATCATTCCTTTATTGCCTTTTAATTTTCTTCTTATGTACTAAACAATGTAAGCCACTATATATTCAGTGGTAGTCATTTTAGACACCAATTTAATAACGATTTTTGGAGAAAAAAAGGTGAGGATTTAAACGAGTTAAATGTATATATTTGTTTGTTTTAAATTCCAGCAATTCATTAAAATGAATAAATATCAAATGACAAAAACAGGCTAAGGTTTATATAAATATTCCTTAACCTTCTTTACAGCTAATTGGGACCAATTCACAAAAAATCTTAATGGTGTTGAGTAGTCACCATGCTCAATGATTACCCATGTAGCAGTCAACCGTATCTAGACAGTTTTTGTTCCCAATTCCAATTGAAATAAAACATTTTGAAGGATCGGTTAAAGCTTTTTCTTTCATGGACTAAAATGAAAATTCACTTACTTTTTGGGGCTTCTGTAATTAAATCTTCATGTTAAATTGATTACAATACAGACATCAATGAGTTCTTGTATCTAGTTCTGAATTTGTACGAGTAATTTTGATTTAATCTGACCTGGTGCCAAGTTCCTTAAGCTAAAGCCTGTCTTTTGGCTACTGCTAACTAAGCTGTGGCACAGAAGCAGTGTTAACAAGAAAAAACCCGTATGTCCACCTCAATAATGGTCTTTTCTTTTAACAGAATAAAAGTATCCTTGATGAATTGTTGTGACAACTGTTTGAACTTTGAAACAAACATTGTTTAATATTCCTGTCAATATATGCCTTCAGAAGTTCTATTATGCACCCTAAGTCGGGCATGCGGAGATTTGTTATGTCTAATAGGTGCTTAGTTTTTCATTTCCATGCTGTTTTTTCAAGGTGACAAAACCTGTTGGAATCGTGGAAGCTGATTTAAAGTCAAACAAGACCGAGCAAGGCATAAAGAATGTCAGCAAGTCAGAAAAAGACTCATGCAAGGATAAAAACAAAGCTGAGGTTTACGTCAATCTATTTCTTTTGACAACGAACAGTACTAATACAATATTATGTATATAATGTTGCTTTTATTTTTTCTATAGGAACACTACCTAGATAAGACATGCAAGCATGACGTGATGGCCTATATGAAAATGGTTAAAAGTAGGAATAATAATCAAACCTGCACCTTTGGGGACTTAACTGTACTCGTCCCGAGTTTGATGGAGAAAAACCAAGTTAATCGGGATTCAAGTTTTTCCCGTTTTAAGAAATTGGGGATCGGGTTCGGTTTCGGGAATAAGTTGATCTTTATAAAACAAAAACAAAACATTATCAAACACTTTTTTACATAAATATTTTAATATAAAAATAATAAGCTAAAGTATACTTCATCAATAAAATAATTTAAAATTTGTAACATTAGAAATATTAATTCATATATAAGAAAATATGTAAAAGAAAAAAATGTTTACTATTAAAATATTTAGTCTTTATAAATTTATCTTTTGTAGTCTATTTTTGTGGCATATACAATGTTATATATTTCTTATAGTCATGTTTAAATTTTTATATTTATTTAAATGTTTTTTAAAATTTATATTTTTAAAACAATTTTTTAAATTGTTTTTGAAAAAAGTAAAATGGGATTGGGATTGGGATGGGTTGGGGCGGGGAAATCCGACCCTAATGAAATGAGTGTGAGAACTAAATTTCTATCTTCTACGGGGATTGAGGACGGGAGACAATTAAGTGACTCAGGGACGGGAGACCAAGGCCGGGGAGGCAAAATTCATCCCATTCTGTTGACATGCCTATAAATTTTTAAAAAATGTAGGTTAACCAGTATTTTTACATGTCACGTAAACATCTATTTGCAACACTAACTTCATACCAGAAGAAGAAAAGAATGACAGAAACTAAGAATACTAAATTGATTTTAAATTCCAATTAGGCTAACAATTCTTGATGTACAAGATTGGAAGGGGTGATAAGTGGTAACTTTTTCACTCATTATTTGCTTTTCGCTACAATGTTGATATGTATTTGGATAGAGCCGTATATACATGTTATACTCCAGAAGATTGAGTATTATAAATGCTGATATATATTACAAATTCCTTGTACTTTTGTAATTACATCATACAGTTTCTCACTCTGGTTTTACTTTTCACTTCATTTATTTTTGGACATTAAGGGAAACGCAACAGGAGGAAAGGCCACTGGAGGAAAGTCAGCAGGAGACAAAGAACCTATCAAAGCGAAGGCAAAACCTGCTGAAAAAGAAGTGGCTCAGAAGGAGAATGAAGTTAGCGTCAGTTTGCTTAATATTCGAGTAGGATTAATTTGCAAAGCGTGGAAGCATCCATCTGCAGATAGGTCCTTTGACAAACTAATTGAAAAAACTTTTTATAAATAAACATGCTAAACTGAAAGAAACGGAGTTTAATGCTTCTGTAGTTTTGATATGTTTGAGGTAAATATTATTATCAATGAACTTAAATTATGCAGCTTGCTAGTTGAGGAGATAGATGTTGGGGAGGCCAAATCGAGGCAGGTTGTCAGTGGTTTGGCAAAGTACTTCAGTCCTGATGAGTTGACGGTAATGTAGTTACTAGTTAGTTACCTAACTGAGTGTGATGAGTAGTTGTATTCATTTTGAATTTTATTAACATTCTTATGTTCCTGCTGTTTTATTTCACTACACAGAATCGTCGTGTTGTACTTATAACAAATGTCAAACCTGGAAAACTACGGGATGTGGTGTCTGAAGGTCTGGTATGGATTCTATACTTGTTGCATGTGTTAAATTGTTTTGTAGTATGTAGCTTATGGTGGGCTAGAAATCTTATATCTGTATTTGACTCCTCTTGTAGGTCTTATGTGCTTCGAATGAAGGGCCAACTGTTGTGGAGCCCTTGCTTCCTCCAGAAGGGGCAAAAATTGGGGAACAGATTTCTTTTTCTGGGTAAGCTGATCAAAATCTTTCAGATGGGACAGTCGTTTTTGTATTCGTGATTGAGTGACTTGCTCTATCCTCTTTATAATTTTTTAGAGTGAATATCAATATTGCATCCAACTATGTCTTAGCTGGTAGCTCAGAAGTTATAGTTTCCAGTGGTCTAGTCCTTCCAAGTTTGGCTACTTGCAGTAAGGGTGGGAACAGGCTGAGTTAAATTGGGATTTATAAGGACTGAGACTTGCCTGCTTTACTTGCTATGGGTCTTTTATGGCCTGACCTGACCTTTAAAAATTTCGGCTTTGCTTTGAAGTCTATATAAATGCCTACATTGTAATGAAGGTCCATTAAATAAGGTAACATTCTTCTAAATAGGTTAATGAGTCTACTCTTACATAAGCTAGTGAATTTAATCCTCTTTAAGTAGGCTAACAAGTGTACTATTTAAAATTATTATGGTAATTGTTTTATTTATTTAAACTGGTCCTTTTATTGAGCCATAAAGACTTTTTGAATAGCCTTTTTAATTAAATAAGCTTTTAGAAAAGCTTTGATCTGACCTACTTGATAGGCCTACTTAATAGGGCCTAATGTGGATTTTTTTCCCACAGGGTGTTCTGACCTATTTTGTCCCTAGTAACAAGCCAATTCGCTATGGATTAGCCCAACTTGACACAGGTTGGTGATGAACGGGTCAAAGTGGGTTTGCCTTGCTTTAGAGTTTAGCCTCTAGGTTGACATGTAGGTAGTATCCTTTTTTGTTGGGATTTTTAGGATTTTTAAAAAGTAATTAATTTTGATCCTATTTGGATTTTTGGGCCTGAGTCATGTGGGTTTGAGAATTTTTTTTTCTCATTGAGTAAGCGAGCTAGTTTCAGTTAAAAATTATTTTTTAAGAAACGTTTATGTATTTAGCTGGTGGGTTATTGGATCACAATCTTTTTAACCTACAGGTGAAGTGAATCAGACTTGTAAACGTGTTTAAATAGACCTGCTAATTGCCTGGTTCTAATGACCCAAAATATTTGCCTTTTACTTATCCATGCTTGGTTGTAAGGGTAAACTAGCCAGCCCTTGCTGAATAATGACAATTTTTTCCCATTTGATTTCTCATTTCCCTCAACTGAATCAATCTACGTTGAATTGATTCAAAGTATTTGCTAAGTAGAAAAGCAGAGACAAATTATGTTTGGTAGCCCATATTTAGTTTTGATATATCCTCTTCATATCATCGTTTTGCCAAGTACCTCATCACTTTGTAGTATACCAATTATCTCTCATTGGATCTGGAGACATCACTTTAAATTTCACGATTAGATTGAATTTAATGTAAGGATCAACGTGTCTGCCATCTGGCAAACTGAAGTATCAAACATGTGTGCGTGTGAGTATGTGTATATATATATATATATATTTGAGGTACGTCATAGCATTGGCGACTTTTTAGTTACAACTGTATAGCACTCACTAGGAACTTTTTGTTCAAATTGTAGTTTGTAGCAGTTGTTGCTTTCTTGTGTTTTGGATATAGTTCACTTGAGGTCATTAATTATCTATGCTTTGTCGTTCTAATTTAGGATTGATGGAAAACCAGAGGATGTGCTAAACCCAAAAAAGAAACAGCTGGAGAAGATTACACCGGTATTTTCCTCACACGTTATTTTGTGTGTTTCTAAACTTACATTGTTTTTGTCTGAAAGGATTAAAGTGGAAAATAGAGAGGAGAGGAGAGAAAACATCCTTTTCGTTTAGTTGGAGAGAAAGTGAAAGAAAAACGTGAAGAAAAGTTTTATTTCTAGAAATAAATTTTTTAACTTTTCTTCTGAATTTAAATCTCAAATTTTTCCTCTCTTCCCTCACTTTTCTTCTCAACCAAACAAAGGGTTAAGTTTTATACTAGAAGTGAAAGTGATGATGTTCACAAGCTCATGATACTTGTCCATGCAGCATCTTTTCACTGATGACAAGGGGGTGGCCACATTCAAGGGAATACCATTTATGACGTCTGGTGGACCATGCACATCATCCATTCCCAGAGCAACAATTAAATAGTGGAGAGATATGGCCCATATCCATTGTTCATCTGTTCTTCACCACACAGATTTTTGGCACCACAAAATATTGAAAGTTTTGATTACGTGAATAAAATTACTATCGTAACTTGTTGGCAAGTTGATGCTGCAGTTGCACTTGCGTAGTCTTAAATGCTTCAAATATAATCCTGAGTCCAATGATTCCTGAGTTTAGACTATAACACATTGTAAAAAGATCGAAAGACTTTCAAATTAATACAACCTACCAACCAAGCGATATTATGCAGGTCTTAAATGATACAATCATGATATCGAATCCAATGAGTGGAGTTAATGCTACAATAACTATATACATTGGTAAAAGATTTAAGTATACAAGTATTTGTCTTGGATACAAAAATTTAGAAATAAATGCATAAATGAGTGTGGAAACGAGGCATTCTGATCGAATAATTAAATTTTTATGGATAAATTTATTAAAATGGAAAAAAGAATTAACTGCAAGATGGGGTAACTCAAGTTGGTATGTTGGTATCTTCTACCTTTTTACACCACTGCCCGATTCATTCTTGAACTATTTACAAGGCCTCAAAGGGAGTGAAAATCTTTCATAAGATTTTATCACGAGATAACATATTACTATATAATTGTATAAAGTAACTGTTGTTATGAATGAAGATCAACAAAACAGTATAGAGAAAATATTAGAATAGAAGAAACTGTAAATTCTCATTACATGAATGAAAAACAGAACATATAAACAAGCCATAGAGGGTTAATTATTGCCAACCAAAACAGAACTAACTATCAGACCGCCCATACACAACAATCATCACCTTGGTTATTTAGTTATCTGGTTTGGCTATTACCTTAAGCATATGTGGAGCATTATTCTCGGTTGCAATTTTCTGAATCACTATAGCTCCACTTTTAATGACATTTATGATGAAGTAATATTTAACATCCACATTTTTTGTTATGCCAGATGCACTTGCTTCTTGCTCAAACAAAGTGCACAACTATAGTGGTTTCCAATTATTTCACTTGAAGCAATTCTGAAACCAAACCTCTCAACCACAATGCTTCATATACAACTTCACAAGTTGTCATATATTCATTCTCCTTCACTGATAAATAGAGCTACTACTGCCAGCAAATTGGATTTCCAACTAACTGCGTTTTCAAAAACTTTGAATACATAGCTAGCTAGTAGACTAGTAGTAGACCTTCAAGTATCGATGCTTCCAAAAAGTCCACACCCTTATCTGGATTTACCATAAATCTGCTTCCCACATTTCTGGAATATGACACATTTGGCTTGGAGCAAACCAGGGAGTACATATACTTCCAAACACTTGTATATAGAACTTTCTACCAATAGCTTCATCAGATTTTGACTCTTTCTCCTTAGACAACTTGATGTGTTGTGCTAAGGTAACAATTACTTATTTGTTTCTTCGAAACTGAACATTTCTAAGATCCTTTTAATGCAACCTACCTAATATAGGTGCAACTTCTTTCTAAAACCCTTCAATAAAACCATTTTAACACTCATTTAATATGGTTGTAGCTTTTATTAGTAACAAATGCAGGTAAAATTATAATAGCCTACAATCTAACTACCTGAGCAAAAATTTTCCTGACCTATTAGTTATAGCTCTAAAATACTAACTTAACTTTATTTCTTGTCAATAAATTCTTTTAATTTCATGTTTATTTTTGTCTTTTGGAAGATAACAAGGTCCAAATATAATAAATTAGTTGTATTCTTTTTTTAAAATAACAATTTACTTATTACCAGTGATAATATATAAATTTTAAACATATTATTTTAATTTTTTTAAAAAAATTTCTCAATATATGTAAAGATTATTTATTTTTTAAAATCTATCCTTTTATCTTATGATACATAATGTCCTAAGAGAAAAATATAAAGAATAAAAGAGGAGATTTTTCTACTGCAGTTAAAAAATTTAAAATTTATATATTTAAATCATTTTTTTAATTATAAAAATAGATTAAGTTATTTATGTAACATGATTTCAAATAAAAAAATTATGTTTCGTAGCATAATTTTTATTATTTTTTAAAGTAAAATCATGTTATACAGTACAATTTTGTACGATTTTTAGTTTACCATTTTTATGAATAAATCTATATATAAAAAATTTAAATTTTTTTTGCCCTTCATCCTTATAAAGACCTAAAGAGGGAGTGGGTGCATTCCATTGGTAATGGATGTGGGAAAAAGAAAAACCGTGAATTTGTTACTGTGCACGAATGACATTTCTTTTGTTGACGAATCTCTATGACAAGTACTGCAGCACCTTTGATTCTTACTAATACTATTACCTTGCAGGTTGACCATGTCTGATTCGTATCACAAAATCTACTTGCCCCTTCTTATAGGTCTCTTCATGTCTTTCCAGATTTAGAAATAAAAAGACACCATATTCCGAGGTTGGTTTGTGCTGTAGTCTACCTCAACCACCCAAACATTCAAGATTCCAACAAAAGTAAAATGTGCTTTTCATAAACACCAAATCCATTAGTCTTGTCATCATCTTCCGTTTACAGACTACAACAATCCGTGAGTGTTTTTCTATTTCAAAGTTTTTGAATTATTATACATCAACACCATTTTACTTTAAAATTATACTATTTTTTTATCACATTATATGATATAGTTTTTTATACTTGTATTTCTCTTTTCATTTTGACTATCTGCATGAGAATTCTAAAAAAACAAACTCCTCTTCTGACTGAAAAAACTCAAAATTAACATTTAAGTTGGTTTGACACTTTTTATCAGTTTGATAATTATATAATTTCTAAATAAGAAGAGATAAAATAACAAAAACTGACTAGCTCCCCTAATATATATGGCAGCAGCAGCTGATTCTGTAAACAGCAAGGCTAAGAAGCATTATGAACAGGGTGACTATTTTTCATAAAAAGTGAAGTGAAAATCATTCTTAGCACCAAATTTAGCAACCAGGAGACACAATTGTTAGCTTCCAAAGACAAAAGATATGATATTCCAATCTCAAGAAAGGAGATATGTTACGTCAGCAATTATCCCACAGACTGATGGATTGGTGTTCTTGACCAGATCAATGGCAATCTTCGAGACACAATTTACGAAAAATAAATGAGAAACATAATGTATTTTTTTATCCCAACTTAGCATAACCACAATATGTTACCCAAAATGGTGTGTATCAGTGACACATCTTGGGATGATTTGTTTTATGAACAAAATTTTCCTACCTTTGAAAACCATAGCCAACCGTCCAAAAACAATCAACATCAAGTTACTTCAATTCAATCCGGATGATTCTTTTCAGTTTCACAATAAAAATGTTTTTCAAAATAATGAACCTACTTTTACATGTATTCAAGATTTAAACAACAATATTTTCAATTTGTAGTTGTGGATGTTAATAACAATTAAGCACAAAAAGAGTTTATGATAATAATTATAGTGTCACTTCCTTCTATTTGAATGATTATCATCTTACATATACTCATATACTTCATTAAACCATCTAATTATTGTTGGGATTCTATTTCTTCATATCTTTTTTATATATTGTTTTCTTTCTTACATAAACATTCTATTTTTGTTTTTTTTTTTCTGAACCAAAATACTTTTAGCAGTTGTTCAACATGTGATGTTTTGAAGTCAGTATTTACTAGTGTCTCAAATTGAGTAATATAAAAAAAATAAAAAGTAAAAAATTATTATAAAAGTAAAGAGTGTATTTAAGTATTTTCACCACAATTTAATAGATCTTTTAAATGTATAAAGAATTTAGATAATTGTATGTTATGAAGAGAGTTTGTAGGTTTTACTAAAAAAATTATATTAAAAAAAATTATAAAAGAGAATTTACAGTTTTTGACAGAAAAATTATATTTACAAACTCATTAAATTAAGACAAGACTAAGAGATAGTTGGAATCCTAAAGTGTTCCAAGTTCTAATTTTATTAGAATATTCTAAATCCAAATTTTGTTTGTTCATTATTTACAAAGAAAGTAACTAAATATTTCATAATTATTCTTATTTGATAGTGATTTAATACTTGTTGGAAATGATATGGACAAGATCATTAATATCAAACAAATTTTTAATAAAGAATTTGACAGATGATTCAATGTTTTCTTCAATTTAAAAGTAGCAGGTTTATTATAAAGATATTAAAGGACTTATTACTAAAAATTTTATTTTACATCAATGAATCACAATAATTATATTTATAAAGTCATCCAACTGATGTTTCAAGATACTACAAAATATTGAAGATAGTTTGGAAGGTTAAAAGTTGATTTATTTTATCAATTCAAAACTAAAATATCTTATAATATTTATAAATTAAGTGAGACACAGTCTTTTCCAAATTCCTATTTCCAAACTTAGAATAGATGAGTATATATACACTTCATTTTAAGAGGACATGTTAAACTTATTAATTTGTGCTTTTTTTCTTCAACATTTTTTCAAACGAGAGAGAGAAAAATGGTCATCCATATCTGCACTATAATCTGGATTCTGATAAGATGGATCATGAGCTAAAGTAAAATTGGGCCAAGTCAAACCAAGTTTTTATAATATTGTTTGTCACAGACACAGATATATTTATATATAATAGTATAGTACTGAGTAGTTCAATCTCTCTTATCAATGTAGAAAGAACACCTAGACACGAATTTGATTGATACTAGATTCTGCTACACTCTGCAACCAGGACCACCTTCTATCTTTGATGACACAATCACACACTTACATTGAATTTCATTTCTGCATCCTAAGATCTCCTCATGTGATCCGTATGGGTAAACTGTCAACGGAATAACCCACAGAAAAAAGGCAAACAATTTATGTATATATATATTTCTCAACCTTAAACGTTTTGCATATTTTTTAGTTTTACTTTAAAATCATGACCACAATCTGTTACCATTATTCTCTCTCTCTCTCTCTCTATATATATCAAAATGAAAGTCTTGATATGCATAGATTTTATGCAGATGGTGGAAGCTAGTTGGGACGATCTTGTATGTTGGACAGATCCTTTCTTTCTTTCCATATTCTACTTTTGTTTGGAATTTTTTCTGCATGTTTTGGTCATTTTGAGTTCATTTTTTTCTGCCATTCAAAAAAGTGAGTTCTAATTTCAGATGAATCTGTGTCCAATGGATATTGTTTTCGTGAATTACTAATGAACTTAATGAATGAGATTATGAACAATTGTCAAATATTTTATATGAAAAAAATTGTAATAACTCTTTACCTGAACCAATTCTACTTTATAGTGAGAACATATCTTTTTAGTATTATTATAATTAATATAAATTGAGTAGATATATGAAAATGTTGACTTCCTACTAATTAAACTAAAATTGAATGAGTTAAATTCGATTTATTTTATAATAAATTATAAATTTTATTATTAAACTCAATCCACCTAGAATTAATGGATTAATTAAGTTGATGAATTACTCATGAAACTTCAAAAAAATATTTTTAATACTAATTCATTTAGTTTGAGTCATTCTATTCTTTTATATCATTATAATTAAATTTAATTACAATGAATATTTTTCATCCTTACTCACAATGTCAATTAAGAAAATCAAGTGGTACTTTTTTACACTAATTTCCTCTAAGTTTTCATGAGTATTATTTAATTGTTATTCATGACAACAAAATAAAACAATTAATAAGAAACTACAAAAATAATCACTAGTGTTAATTTTAGAGACAGTCTTTAAATTTTTTAACAATATATTAGTCCAAATAGCTTTAATCCTATTATGCTTCTTTTAACTTTACATTAAACAAAAAAATTTATTTTATTTTAACATTGATCCGAAATTAAATTCTTTTAAACATTATATAGAAAAAAGGTTTCATCTTTATATTCCTGCACGACACATTTTGTATAATTTTTTAATATTTTAAATTTTTTCATAAGTAAGGATTTTTCACACAGAAAAATAAAAATAGTAACTCCTATAACTTATAATAAATTTTTAAATTTTTTTTCAATAATAACCTTAAAGAATTAAATGTGATTTATTGATTGACAAAAAAGTAGATGAAAAGATAGAAAATAATTGGTTAATACAAACAACTAGTCCATTAAAGTTTCATAAAAAAAAATCATTTAATTATTTTTATATTTTTTTAAATAAGGGTATAGTTGGTAAAAAACAATTAATGCATCATTGAGATTTGCAAACGACAAATAATATGAAACAAATTTCTTTTTCTAGAACGACTCTTATTTAGAAACAGAGGGAGTATCAATTATGATAATCTCAATGTATATTTATACACTATTCAACTTTTAATTATTTTAAAACTTAATCTTATTTATTATCTTAATCAAGATATATAATCTAAAGATGCTGTCAAACTTATTCAGTATCATCAAGACATGTAATTATGATCAAAATATATAAATGAAAGTAGATCCTCCAAAGAACATTCTAAAACAGTTTAACGAACACAAACAATGATTTTATCAGATTTATTGACGTGTGTATGTGATTAGAAGCCAACAAATAACATTTTATTAATCAGAATAATATCAAGCTTTTATAATACATATAACACATGATAACAACAACTTACTATTTAAATTTAATTAAATAATTAGTTAGCAAGACTACTTTGTTTATGACTCAAAAATCAATCCTTTAGTAAAAGCCTCAAGTTGCAAAAATAGATCCTAACCTACAGACTTTGTTTGAAATGAGGATGAAATATGAGGAAGAAAGAAAATAAAAATGGTAAAAAGTTGAATTAGAAAAAAAAAAGTTTCTCAAAATTTATGAGTGATTTAATTGGTATAATAAATTTAGAAAAAATATTAAATAATATGTAAATTGATTAAATTGTTTTTATTATTATAAATTATTTTTAATTAAATATTAAATTATAAATTTATTTTAATCATTTTATAATTTTAATTTTATTATTATTTTTAACTTTTTTTAATTTTATTATTATTTTATTTTATACCTATAATTATCTTATTAATATTATTTTTATCATTAATTTTTTTCTAAAATCTTATTATTATTTTATGACTTCATTATTATAATTTTATTATTTATATTTTACTATTTTATTATATTATATAATTAATTATCTTTATTTTAATCATATTATAATATAAATATACATATCAACTAATAATAAATATATATATATATATATATATATATATATATATAATCCATTAAGCTTTTATAATCAATCGATTAATTTTCATAAAATTGCGAAGAAAGATAATAGTTAAAATTATATCTCATTTGATGTGTTTAATATTTTTTAATTTTTAGTTATTTTTTTATTTTTTTATTTTAATGTTGTGTTTTTTAAAGAGTGGATTTAAGGAAAAGAAAAATGATAAAAGAAAAAAAAGAGTAAAAAATAAAGTTTTTAAAAAAAAATATTGAAAATAAATTCGTGAATGATTTAATTAATATTATAATTTCAAACAATTTTGTAATTGATAATTTAATAATAATATTATTTTGTTCATATATTAAAATTAAATTTAAAATAAATATTAATAATTAATTTAATCTTATTTTTCGTATTTTGATTAAAAAATTATTGTTGTTGCACATTCCAATACTGAACTAAAATATAATTATGAATTAGTTCTTACTGACAATACATAAAAATGATGAAAATATATTTTACAAAAATTAAATTTAAATTTTAAATCAAATTTTAATAAATAAATTTAAAAATTAAAATAATATTTTATATTAGATCAAACTTGATTAATATAATAAATTTAATTTAATTTTTTAATTGATAAATTTAAAAAATTACTATTTTACTTTTACATTAAAATTAAATTTATGTTAATAATTTATTTAAATGTACTACTTGTATTTGAGTTAAAACATTATTTTCAAATCACATACTTAGTATCACATAGTATCTATTAAAAAAATAATTATTTTATAATTTTAATATTATTAATTTTATATTTTTATTATTGTTATAATTATTAATTTATAAAATATTTTTACTATTTTATATTTTTATTATTTTTATTAATATTTTACTATATTTATTTATGATTTTATTATTACTATTATCATTATACTGTATTATTATCACTTTTAAATATTTATTCCTATTATTTTATATTTTCTAATAATATATTTTTGTTGTTTTTTAATGTATTATTATGATTTTATATTTATTTTATTATTACTATTAATCTTTTATTATTATTATTATTATTTTAATTACTATTTATTGTATGATAATATGTTTTAAATACGAAATATGACATTACACATGTATACATGTAATGACATTACACACATGAGATGATAACACATAATAAACAATGCAAGTAATTGATTATGCATTCCTTAACACTAGGTGCATAATGGATCCTACTTTGAAAAAGAAGCACAAAATCCATTACGCATAATCAATTATTTTACCAATGTCGAGGATCACATAATTACTAACTTCTTAATAATGGTGATTTTAGTATTTTCCATATTATTAGATTAGAGATTCTTTTCGACCAAATCTATTAAAACAAACAAAAACTTTTTTCACCTTTCTTTCTACAATTGCAGAAGTTACCAATGTAGTCAAAATCGAGATTTTACTCGTAAAATCATAAGATCGTACGATTTTTAGTTCAATTCTGTGTTAAAGTATATTTATCATCGTAATACAGTGTAATAGTAGAATAAAATCGGAAAAAACGTAGAATCGTAGATTTTAAAGTTTTCACAAATGCAAGTGATTGATGTGTTTTAATTTCATTTTAATGGATTTTAATTTTTTTAATAGATTTTAATTTCTTTCACATTAAGCATTGTTCCTACTTCTTTCAATGGTTTTTAAATGGTTAACGTTGAGCACTATTCCCACTAATTTAGGAGGTGAACAATTTTTAATTTTTTTAATATTTTTTAATGTTAGTAATATTGTTCCCACCAATTTAGAATCTGAACAGTTTTTTTGAAAGATTATTTTAATATTTAATTCAAAAGATTGTTTTCACTTTTTTAAAGTTAAACAATTTTAAAACTTTTTAAGTCTAATAAAAATAATTAAAAATTAAAATCTTTCTTTTTCTAAAAATAAAATTAAAACTCGTTCTTCTTTTTCCTAATTTTGCTTTGCTCATCCACTTCTTTGATAAGTTAGATGTCATTTTAACAAAATTTGTAAAAAAGTAAAATCTACGATCTGTGTTATGATTTCACTATTTACGATTTTGTGAGCCCTTCACGATTTTAAATAAAATCTTGATTTTAACTACATTGGAAGTAGGGGTGGCAAAACGGGCCAGCCCGGCCCGTTTAGGCCGCCCGCCATGAGCCCGCCTAAAGCGGGCGGGCGGAGCGAGCCGGCCCGTCATAGTGATACTGGGCCAAAATTTCTAACTCGCCCAGTCATAAGGCGGGCTGGCCACCTATATTTTTATTTTTCATTTTTTTGAAAAATCTATTTTTTGGATTTTTTATTTTATTTTTTATCTTTGATTTTAAATTGGATTTTTTTTTTCTTTGCAACTATTTTGTTTGTGTCCAATTTAAATGAATTTTTGTAATTACAACAATATATTAAAGATGTATATGGTGACATGACATTTAAAAAGTGCAAGCTAAAAGACATAATGTTTATTACAAAAGAAATTACAATCAGTGAGGTGTTGAAGGAACCCTAGATATAGCTACTTTCCCAAATTTAAAGAGAATGAGTGAGAGTAAATGAGGTGTTATATTTTTTTCGCGGGCCAGCGGGCTGGCCCGCCCCTGGCCCGACGGGTTGGCGGGCTAGACGGGGCGGGCTGATACGGGTTGGCGGGTTGAAAATGCTAGCCCGCCCCGCCTATATGCTGGCGGGCTGGCGGGCCAGCCCGCCGGACCCAACCCACTTTGCCACCCTAATTGGAAGTCACCTTAAAAAGAACACAACATAAATTTATCATCGCAAATTAGTCTTTGAAAATAAACACACTTATAAGCTCTTTAATTTTATTTGAATAGGTTTCTTAGTCATATTTACAAGAAAGTCTAATATAGTAAAAATTAATGAACTAAATTATTTATCATATTAAAGAACTATTTTAATCTCTCTTGAAGTTAGAAAGTTTTTATGTGTAATATAGTAAGACAAAATTAAAAAATATTGATGGGTTAGACTATTTATACCAAATTGTATATTTTAATTTTATTAGTTTTAATATAAAAGATTCATCACATTATTTTGAAAATAGTAAAATAATTAATTAAAAGAATCCCTTCTATGTATGAATGAGATGACAAAATTAGATAAATAAATGTGAAAAAAATAAAAAAACTACTTTTTTTTATCAGGTTCTTGAAATTTGAAATTCAACCTTGTAAAATTGATTTATAAGATAAAAAATATTTATTATTTATGTATATCTTTAAATCATTAACTTATTCTTTACTTTTCTATTAGATATTTTAAATATAAAATTATATTATATTAAATATTTTAAATATAAAATTTATATTACTAAATATTTGTTAGTGATTCAATCATTTTAGTTGGTGATATAATATATATATATATATATATTATCTATTATATTTTTTATATTTTGTTACTTTTCTTCAAAATATATTTTTTAATTTTTATTAGTTTTCATTATCTCTCCTTATTTTTAAATAAAATTTATTTTTATGTTGTTTTTGTTTACATTATATATTATTATAGAGCTGTCAAAACAGATGGTCTAACTTAATCGATATGCCTTTATGGGTCAGGATAAAAAAAATCTATCAATTCAGCCTGAGCTATATTTTAAAACGGATCATTATTTTTGCCCTAGTTTGGTCTTATGTTAGACCAACGAACCATTTTTTACCTAATTAAAAGTGAAAAATATATTAACATATCTATAATATAATTTTTTTATCAGCAATAAATAATATCTAAATATTTAACAAATTTAAATAAAAGTTTATGCAAAATTGTTCATATTTGAACAACTTATAAAACAAACTTAAAGCTCCTACTAAGCATTTCCAAGACACTCAAACATTTTCAATACTTCAACATTTGTTTACTGTAAAAGATAACATCCAATTGGTTAAAAAGTTTATGTAATGTACATGAAAAAAATTAAAATGCATTATGGACTTCTTTAGATATATTATCTTATCTTCTTCACTAGCTTCCTCATCAAACAATTGTATCTTTTCATTTCTTTTTGTATTTATATTTGAGGATACACAAAAAAATTAACAATTAAGAGTTTTATAACAAATAAAAATAAATATTATATCAAAATTAATAATAATTTAAATATTTCAGAAGGTCTAACTTGCTCATAACCATACAACCAATTACGAGTACAAATGAGGACTTGCACGAGTAAACAATTTCTATTCTTGTTGAAAATTGTTAGAATAAATGGCTGAGTTTAAGAGGAGGTGAATTAAACTCTCAAAGAATTTTCGAAAACCCAGGCCAATTTCAGAAAAACAATTTACATTTGCAGGTAAAAATCAATTCTTTAAAGATTCTTGAAATGCTTATACCAATGTATCATATATCAAATTCAATTATCAATTAAAGAAACTAAAGAAGCAGGGAAAGAAGATCAACACAAGATATTTATACTGGTTCACCTTCCTATGAAGGGTATATCCAGTTTCCTAAATACCCAAATCAAGACAATTCACTAAATTTCAGTTTTTACATTAACCCTATATGAAAAACTAAAAAACAGAACAATACAATTGATCTTGAACCTTACAGGATTTGTATACCCTTGTAAAACCCTATTACAAGAACACCTTAGTCACCCTGATTAAGAAGAAACAAACCTAGTACAAGATTACACAAGATTATTGGAACAAATTCACCTGATTAACACTTGCATTATGTGAAACAGAAAAAAATTCAAGTGATGACTTTCTATGGAAAAATTCTTAATTCAATTTGATCTTGGAATCTTTGATTGATTTCACAAATTGATTTAGAACACTTGAAAACTCTCTTTGAACAATGAGTTTTTTTGTAATTGATTCGTTGTCCAGTTCTCTAAAATTCAAAGTACTTAAAAAAATATGGTTCAATGTTTTAAAACAGTTACCAACAAAATCAGTTAGTTAAAACACAATTTAGCTAGTTGTTTTTATTAAAATAGATTTTCCATAGAGCATCCAAAATCTGAAAACTAAAAGCGATTAAAGTGGTAGAAATCATTAAAGAGAAATCTTTTAAGTGATTTTATCCTATTTAAATGCGAATCAACTAGATTTTCCAGAGAGCATGAATTTCTTAAGAACAACACCAGAATTTTAGTTGATTTAAAGTCTAAAAAGTAGCTAGTTGAAATCGGCTAGTAAAATTCAGAAACTTCCAACAAAATTTAAGTTAATTAAAATCTTGAAAACAGTTAATTGAATTCAGCCAAAACAAAACTTAAGAACACCGATTCAGACTATTAGTTAACTGAAATCCATATCAGTTGGTTAAAATGTTTAAAATTGACTTAGCAATCAAAATAAGAACATTTTAACATATTTTTAATGAGTTGAAAACAGTTAAAACTTATTTAAAATATTTTAAAAAGCAAGATTAAGTTCAACATTAAATGAAATGCATCTTACCCAAAATCCTAAGACACTCTAACACTAAGATAAAATCTTCATTCTTCAAAAAATTATCATTTTTATCATCAAAGTGGTTGGAGACATCAAATTAACATGAAGTCAAGTCTTCAAGTCCAACAAAAATGTGATCATCAATGCTAAATGAAGATCTTGAAGCCACTATTGTGATATGAGTGCTTAAAATGTCACAAATATTAACAATTTCTATATAACTCACAAAAAATTAACAAAATAAGACAACCCACATGATTATACGAGAAAAGCATATCAAGAGTTTTGATTAGAAATGTAAGTAGAGGAGAGAGAGGAACTTATAAGAGAGAAAGAAATGAGATGAAGAAGATAAGAGAAACTTTGACACACTAGGATTTCTCTCTTTAAAATAACAACATAAAAATAAAAATAAAAAATGAATATAAAAAACAGGTAAGCCCGAGCCTACGGGCTAGTCTGACCTTGACCCATATAGGCATCGGGCCAAATGGATCAGGCTAAAAAAACCTATAATTATTTAGGTCACTATTTTTTAAACCTAATCTAACCTGAATCATAGGTTACACGAGATAGCCTATCGGGCCAGACCCATTTTTACAGCTCCAATTGTTAGACTAATATCATTCTCATTGTTGGATGATGTGTGACCAAATGTGAAGAAAAAAAAATTGAAAATGAACTTTGTTGAAGTGAGATATAAAGAGATATAAAGAGGAGAAAATGTGTTCTTGTATCTTTGTTCTTCCTTTTGAATACAATACTAAGAGAATCTTGAGTTAATACATGTGATTTTCTTTTTTTTTTAATATCTTTAATTAGAGTGTTTGACATAATTACTAAAACTTAATTAAAATAATTTATTATTAAAATAAAATTATATGATATCAGCGTTACTTATAATTTTTTTTAAAATTCTTTATCAATCATTATATAGTGTTTCGTTTGTTTTATGCTTTGACATTAACTCTCACATATTTTTACTACTCTTTTCATAGTATAGTTTACTTGTTTTTTAAAGTGATCTCAGATCAATTATCTTATATAACATAATTAAATATAACTAATCATATTAAATTATGTTACATAATATAATCAAATAATTATAATAATCATATTAATAAAATAAAATTAATTAAAATTAATTTATAATAATACAAATAATTTAATATTTTCTAAATAATGATATTTTATATGTTTTAAAATTTCTTTATAAATTAAATCATTTAAAACTTCCAAAGATTTTGTTATTATTTTTAAAATCTTTATCTCAAGTCAGAAATTTTATTACAATAGGTTTCTTAGTCATATTTCCAAATAGACGGTAAAAATTATTAAACACATACTTAACTATCATATACCAAATTATTTAGTCAAGTTTCTATATCTAATATGGTAAAACAATATAAGATTAGAAAAACATTGATGGGTTAGACGATTTATATGAAATTATATATTTAAACTGTATTATTCTCAATGTAAAAAATTAAACACACTATTTTGAAAATGGTAAAATAATTAATTAAAATAATCTCTCACCTATGAATGAGAAGACTTAATCAGGTAAACAAATGAGAAAAAAAAACTAATTTTGTTATTAGGTTTTGAAATTTGAAATTAAATTTACTTAATAAAATTGATTTTTAAGATAAAAGTTAATCATTATTATGTATGTAATTGATCTCACTAAATTATGTGAAAATTAAACATTTACGAGTGATTAAAAAATACATCTTACTAAGTGATCTAAGAACATCTGTATTATAAGAGTTATATTCAAAGTCACAAGTTTAAGATTTAAGTCTTATAAGACCCTTACATTGGATTATATAAGACTTCGGGTCATAAAATAAAATATTATTTATTTGTAATTATGATGTGAGGGAGAGAATTGATAAGTTGAAGTGTAAATAATATGTTATTGTTAATATGAAAGTAAGTGTTTTGATCATGATGAATCTAAAGAAGAAAATGGACTCTAAATCTTGGAATCTTGAAGTCTTTTTGAAGCTGTAAAGTTGTATTTATGTATATGTTTTTTTGTAATAGCTAGTAAACAAAGCAAAGACCCTAACAAAACACTCCACTCTCTCGAAGTATTGAAAAAAAATTTGATTTTCGTAAAAAACAATTAACGTCACAACAATTGATTATTCCTGGCCATAATCGATTATCAAAGCTTTAAAAAGTTTTAGAAATATTTTTTCTCTGTAATAATCGATTATCATAAGTGTAATAATCTATTATCTCATATGATAATCGATTATCTCGCGCTGATTATCCAATATTTCTTGCTATCTTAATTCTTTTTGCTGCTATGTAAGTTATAAACTTATTCTTAAGATAGTTAGTACGTATCACTCTTATTTGAGGTGATAAAAAATTATTGAACATATGATCTATTTTAATCTGAACCACTATAAATATTTGTGTTCACTTCTCTCTATCCTTACTCTCATGTATATTAAGCTTATATTATTCTTTTTATATTATACTCTAATTTTTTATTAAGCAGAACCTAAAATTAACTTGGGACTTTTTGTTAAAATCAATTTTGACTCTATTAAAAATAAAAAAAGATTTAATCTTTGTCAAGAAACCAATTCACTCTCCCTCTTAGTTATTTTATCTACTATATTCAACTAATAATTATTAAATGAGATCTTACAAGATTTTTGTATTTAACAAAAAAATGGATATAATAAAATCTTAAAAGTAATGTAATATTATACAACTCACAAAAACGAATTAAGAAACCATATTATGACCTTTTGCAATATAAATATCCTAATAAATCAAAGAATAAGAGTAATAGATTATCTCTTTTTTATATCACATATTTTGTATTCACATTTTTATCTTTTTATTTCATTTCTATTCAATATACTTTTTATTTTCATTTTATTTTTTATTAGTTTTTATAATCTCTTTTTATTTTCAAAGAAAATTATCTTTACATTGTGTTTGTTTGCACTAATATATTATTAAAAAGCACGTTGAAAGGAAAAGATCATTGTCATTTAATTTTTGATGATGTGTGACTACGTTTGAAGAAAGAAAAGTAGAAAATAAACTTTGAATTTTCTTGCTAAAAAAAATTAGAAAACTAGCTCCCATTTGATGTTTTAGAGTTTTACATCTTCATCCTTCATTTTGGCCACACTACTCATGGAATATTGTTAATACATGTTATATCCTTCTTTTTCATCCATTTTCTCTTTCTAATCATGAATATTGCTTATATTTTTTAAAATTAAATCTTTATTAGATCACAAGACATAATCAATTATTGTACATAGCATAATTCACTATAAGAACTAGATTATATTATGTAATAATAAAAATAAAATAATAAAAAAATATTAAATAATAATAATAATGAATTTAAATAACAATAATAATAAAATAACCATGATAAAAATATAATTATACAAAACAACAATAATAATAATCATATTAATAGGATAAATAAAAAAGTAATTAATATTTAATTAAAATTATTATAAAACAATAAAAACAATTTGATCATTTAATAAATATATTATTTTACAATTTTTTTAAACTTTATTTATCAATTAAATTATTCAGAAATCTTTATAAATTTTCTCTAACATTTTTTATTTCAAACAATAACACTTTTTACTCTCTTTCTTTTATACTTGAATCAGTAGATTTCCGATGATTTACTATCTTGAGATCAATATAATTGCGATGATTTATTCTTTAGGAGAAAAATTTGCAACGAAACACTTTTTGCTTCAAATCAGATATTATTGAATCTCTTTAGATATTTGTGAAGAAAGTGCCCAATTTAATTTAATGAAAGTTAATCTCACTTAAATATTTTAATAATACTTACTTTTATTATAATAACAATTTACATTATATTAAAATAAACAAAATTAGTAAAAAATAAAATATATTATTTTCAATTTTTTAAATCCAAATAATTTATTTCATTTATAATTTATAATATTATTTTTAATTTTATAAATTAATAACTTTATACTTAATTAAATTTTAATTTTAACTTATGTTTTTTTATTAAATATTAATTAAAAATAATTTAACAATTCATTATTACCTGATCATTTTAACTTTTTATTTTATCAAATTAATTACAAATTTTCTACTCATTTATCTTAATTTCACTTATTTTCGCTTAATTCAAATAATCTAATTTTTCATTATCTTTCTTTTCTTACTCACTTCTTCCATTATTACTCATCCAAACACAACATTACTTTTTTTGTTTTCTCCTTTTTGAATCTCTAGTTTCTACTCTTCTCATTAGGTTTTTATGATGAGTTTGGATGAGAGTGAGAGTAAAAAAAAAAAAGGAAAGGAAAGATGAAAAAAGTGAGTGAGAAATGAGGCTTTTGGATGAAAGGAAAATTAGTGAAAAAATAGTAAAAATGAATTTGCAATGGATTTAATTGATGTAACATATTAAATAATAATTGAATAATATTTTAAATGATTAAAATACTCATTACTTAATATAAATAAGAATAAATCTAAAATAATAATGAAAAATATTCAATTATGAAATTTTATTTTAAGAAAATTCAAATAACATTAAAAAAATATTTAAAATTTAAAATATAATATATTAAAATAATTAATTGAAAATGATATAATAAAAAACCACAAAATTTAATAGAAGATTTTAAAAACAATTTCAATTTTATATTGTTAATTATCTTTTATAGTCATAATAGTAAGAATAAGAATAAACTAAATTAAAAATTTATTAATTAAGAAATAATTAATTTATAAATTTAAAATAATATTTAAATTTATTTTATGAATAACATTTCACAAAATTACATGAACTTAAGAACTAATTAAATTTGAATATAGTTTAAATTATATAAATTTAATTTATTTTCTAATATTATTTTATAAAAAAAAATGAAAGTCATTAATATGAATTTAATATTTAAATTAATCTGTTTCAATTTTAAATAAAAAATAAAATATGTTTAAAATAAATAAAAATATTAATTATTTTAATATATATATATATATATATATATTGATGTTATTATTATTAATTATACATATATATTTTATATCACATATTTTAATTATATTTAATTTTCATTTAATTTTTTTTATATGCGATGAGATATAATGGTCATAATAAATTATGAATATTTTCAGTTATTATTTACATGTGTAATTAAGTTATTATAGAGACAATTTAATGTTATAATATTTAAATTAGTATAATTAACAATCTAATTTTACAATTTCAACTTTAATGAAGATTTTAAGTGTGCTAATTAAAAATTAATTACATCAAATAATATATATTACTTTAAAATGTTTTAAAATTAGTCATAATTATATATTAATTGCATTAGTGAAAAAATAGATGTATGATCATGCAGTTATAATCATGTATCATCACATACATAAATTATGCACCTACTCATAAATGTAAATTATAAATTAATAGATTTTAGTTTCAATCTATGATTCAATTTATTATTACTTAATTATATATATATATATTTTTTTTTAATTTTAGAAATTATTAATTAAGAAGTAAATACTTTATAAAATTAAAAATAATATTTAAATTTATTTTGTTAATAAAATTTCACAAAATTAAATTTTAAATATCATATTGTACTTCTACATAAATCTAATTTATTTTTTAATATTGGTTTACAGAAAAATAAAATAAAATTTGTTAATATGAAATTAATATTTAATATTAATTTGTCTTAGTTTAAAATAAAAGAAAATTAAAATACATTTAAAATAAATATAAATATTAATTATTTTAATATATACATATATATATAATTGTTATTATAGTTAAATGGTAAATATGTAATTTTCCATTTCATTCTCATTCTCGGATATTTTATCGACTTCAATTTAATGTCATATTTTTAATTTTTATTCTTTTATCTTATTACATTTTAAAAAAAGTTTGATACTCTTTTATGATTAATTTTCTTTTAAATATTTTCATTCAGTAATTTCTCTCATTTTAATATAAAATTTTAAATTTATTAAAATAATTTGATTATATAAATTTTAAAATAACAATAATAAATTAGAAAATGTTAAAAAAAAGAAATAATTTTTAAAATTTTTCTTAATTTATTTTTTTTATAATTTTTAACTTTTTAAATTTAAATATTTTTCTTATTAATATTATTTTATTTAAAATTAAAAATATTCATTCACAATAAAAATTAACTTTATAAAAATTAAAAATTAATCAATCACAATTAAAATTTATTTGAATTATTAATATATATTATTAAAAAATTAAAAATTAATCAATCACAATTAAAATTTATATATCAGTTATTTATATGAAAAATTATTTTATTATTAATATATATTATTATAAAATAAAAAATTTAATTAAATAAAAATTATAAAAGTTATTTATTTTTTATTTTTTTAATTTATTATCTTTTTAAAAACTACATACTTTTATTAAATTTAAAGTTTTTATTAGAAAAATAATAAGAGAAAACATTTAAAAAATATCAATAATAAAAAAATATTAAAAGTTCTTAAGATGAGATGTAATGAGATAAAAGTTAAAAAGTTAACAATAAATATAAATAATAGATAAAATAAAAAATATTACAATTTGAAATGTGAATACTGCCACTCGATTTAGAAACCGCAAATGAGCAAATACAAGGAACACCCCATCCAAATATACCATTAAATATTTCTCTTTTATCAGTTCAATACTTTCCTTAAACATGATAATGTAATTAAAAGTTAATAATGATGTAAAAATGAGACAGAATAATGATTTTAAAAGAAGGCGAAATTTTCCATAGAATTTTGAAAAACATGTATATGTTCTGCGGTATGTTTTATGTTCTGAGTCCTATTTTTCTCCTCTACACTAAATGAACCGTTGGATAAAGGAGATTTTTTTTTACAAAAGTAGAAAATAAAAATGAAAAATATAGAATATATAAGAAATAAAAATAAATAAAGATATTAGTTAAAGAAAAATAGTAAATATCTTGATCATATTTTGATAACCCTGAAGAAACAGTATTTTCACTTTCCCTGTTTTTACTCTTGGTGTCCAATTCTATGCAACTAAAAGAGTGCAGGGGACATTAGATTTTGCGTTTGAGGATGAAAAAGGTTGGGAGAGAAGTGGAGAGGGTGTGAACATCTCACAAACGTGCATGAATGGTGAGATCAGAATGCAGACAGTGATGCTGAAATCTCGTCAAGAGAGACAAAAGATTAAGATAGAAACTATAAATGAAATGAGAGAGAGAGGAGAGAGATGAATTGATGATGAGAGAGTTGTAGCCTTTGAACACGCAGGGTGGGGACTGAATCAAATCCTAGATACCCGAAAAGGATCACGAAATATCTGTGACCTGATTCTCTCTCTCTCTCTCTCTCTGGTTTTTCTAAAATTCCTCGCCCACCAACCACCTTCGAATTCATATCCATTTACTCTCTCTGTCTTCTGTAATCTGTAAATCTATACAGATAATATATATATATATATATACACACACCATATCCTTACCTTCATACAACTCTTGTGACTTCCAACTTATGTTTCTCAACTTTTCTCTCTTCATTTATACACGTCTTGTCACCCAACCCTTTTGTTTTTCCCTTCGTCCTCTTCTTCTCTACAATTAATATTATTGCAGTGTCCTTTATTAATTGCCTTCCACTGTGTTTATTAGTTTACCTTGTGCATGTATGTATGTGTGTTAGTATATATTACTACTGTAATAGTGATAGGTTCTTCCACATTACTGCCATTTACTACTCATAAGAGAGAGGAAAACGAGGAGACAGTACCATTTATTCCTCTGCTTATTTATTAGAAGTATCACCAACGCGGCAGCAGCAACAACAACAACGCATGGCTGCTGGTTCTTCTTCAAATTGGGTCATGGAAACTGCTCATGATGTTCCTCATGTTTTGGCCGTTGATGACAACCTTATTGATAGAAAACTCCTAGAGAAACTCCTCAGGAATTCTTCTTGCAAAGGTACACCTTTAGGCTAGTTTTACTCGTTTCTCATGATGAAAAATAAAAGTGCTCAGTAACACCTTTGTGGGTGGTTCTGTGGGTTGTGTTTGATGCTTTCATTTTGGAGTTCTGTTTGGGAAGTTCGTTTTGAATGGGCCTTTTTGTTGGGTTTGGAGTTCACTTGTGTGTCATTGTTGTTTGCTAATGCTACTTTCTTGCTGCAGTTACAACTGCAGAAAATGGGCCAAGGGCATTGGAGTTATTGGGCTTGACTAGTGGTGGACAGAACAGTATGAACGGTGTAAGTCTTCATTTCAGATTAATCAATGTTTACCAACATGTATGACACTGTTATGTTTCTTAACTATGTTATAGAACATTAAACATTTGTTGGAAAATGTTTACACCTATAATAGATTTCAATGTCTTGAAGTACTAGTCACTGACTCAACGGCCACAAGATGATTTAACAAAAAAACAGTTTTATCACTTCGAAAAATTAATCAATTTTTTTTGGAACATACATTAATCAGAGCTCTGTTTTCTTTTACATTCATTGTACCAAGCTGGTAGTTTGTGCTAACTAGTTATACTATCGTCTGTCTTGTAGAGATCCAAAGTAAATTTGGTAATCACAGACTATTGCATGCCAGGAATGACAGGCTATGAGCTACTTAAGAAAATTAAGGTACTAGTGTTTTTTATTCTTTTTGGCACATAGATGCATTCAATAATGTAATATTAATAGCCCCCCATTCTATTTCAAACAGGAATCATCTGTAATGAAGGAGGTTCCAGTAGTGATAATGTCTTCTGAGTACATACCAACACGGATTAACAAGTAATTCCCAACATTCCTAATATATAATGCTATATACCATTGTTCAATAACAGTTATTTGGCTCAATAAGTCTAGATGTATTTTTTGTTGTTAAATGTGCTCTGTCGTTGCTCTGCTGAAAACAGGTGTCTGGAAGAAGGAGCTCAGATGTTCATCTTAAAGCCCCTCAAACAATCTGATGTAAAAAAGCTGACATGTCAGTTAATGAATTGAGAAAGTGAAATTTGACTTTTTAGAAAGTCTAAGCAAGAAGACAACTCTGAGATCTGCGGTCTGGTTGTGGGCAGAACTCCTGAACCCTGAATTTATCATTGCCTGCCTTCTACTGCTAAAATATATAGGCCTTAACCAGAATGTTACCCTCTGATTGTGGTAGTAGTTTAGGCGTAGGAATGCATTTCATTGTTTTGAAAATGCTTTACTTTCTTTCACTCTTTCTTGTATTGACCTACATATTCCAATTTATTAAATTTCCTAGAATATATTTCATGTTCTTTTTCAATGTTTGGTTTAATCTGCTCGGTATCAGAGGAAGTTAGTTTTAGTGCCACGATAAAAATAAACTAAAATTGTAAACCCCCACCCAACCCCAATTTCTCTTGATGCAGAAAATGGTGGTTATGCAGATTGCAGACTTTTCCTGTTGCCAAAGAAGGCTGAATTACAATATCCATGAATAATAATTTGTATACAATTTTCCATAACCAAAAGAGATGGCTGAATTACATTAAATCAACTCTTCCAAAATTTCAAACTGTTCATCAATCATGAAAAGAATTATGTAAAGCTAATCTACTATAGAGGAAAGATAAAGAACAAAAGTGAGAACTGAGGACCATTTATTCATCCTTCTCAACCTTTCCTAAATCTTAAATCCCGAAAAACAAGAATAAAGTATGCATTGATTCCTATAACCGTTCTTGTTTTGTGTTACCAATCGAAGTGTTTGCCGTGGTGGTGATGGTGGCGATGTCTATGTTCATCCAAACCCAAGCACTGCACAACAGGGTAACATGAGACAAACATGCACCTCCCAATACCTCGGAACATGCATGATGCTGCACGACAGGGGCAGCGACAACATGTCACAATCTTGTTAGTCTTCTTCACCCTACTACTCTTCCTCTTCATCTCCTTGCTAAGCTTCTGCCTCTCAACTTGTTGGTCCATTTCTAACATAAAAAAAGAACACAAACCCAGAAACTATTATCAGCATTAGAACCACAAAAAACAAGACTTTAACGTGAGTGTAACAAAAATAATGTCTTGTTACCTTAAACTTTTGGCGATTGCTTCAAAGCAGGCACCACTAAACTTAAGTCAAGATGGTGAGGGAGCATCGGATGCAGTGGCTGTTGGAGAAAGAAAAAGATAGTGATTCTATGAGACAAATAAATAAATAAATACGAAAATTCAAGCTAAGAATATTCGATTTGAGAGGCTATGGGAAGGTTTATTGTGGGCTAGTTGAGATCTGAACTAGAGAGACCCTTTTACGCGTTTTCGTCTTTTCATTTCATCCCAATCTTATTTTTTTCTCTCTCTCTTTAATCTGTTTCCTGCTTTTAGTACTTTTCTCCCATTTTCTTATTCTTTTGGTTGTTCATTATGGCAGCTTTAATTATTGATTTCATTTTTCATCTCACAGGCTGCAATCAAACTCATTTATTATAATTATGAATCTGACTATTGGCGTTTCAATATGTTTATTAACTTCATTTTTTCTGCATAATTTATCTTTCCTCTTCTGATATTATTATTTTAGCTTTTCTAAAGTAAAGTTCAGAATTAATGTCTATTTCTACTCTTTTCTTTTTATTCTATTTCCACTTTTTTTTTGAAAAATTCCTTGTTTAAACAAAATTATTTTTAAGTTGCGTGAATTAATGTACATAAAAGTTAATGTATTCCTTGTCCGTATGTTGCTGTTTTTGTACTGTCTGGTTAGTATCAATTTACGTATACAAATTGGAAAGAAGAGCAAAAGAATGACGTAGCAAATTAGAATTGAATGAGATGTACTAGTGCTCTACGTAAATTCAGTTTCTAATACGAAAAATGAAGAAACTTTGCAAAAGAAGAATAACACTGTCATCATGTGCATTGTGACAGGGCAATTGTCAAATTAAAGACTTCGATAATGACTGTTCCCCAATCCAATATATCATAACTGTTGTTTAATAAATCATAATTTGTTAGGTAAAAAGAAGAAGATTATGAATACAAACAATAATTGTAATTTAATAACTCTTAAAAAAACTACAATCATGAGATAACCCAAAACACACATTTTTTTTATCATACAAATACCCCTACACTTTCCCTAAACATAACATATTGATAACTAATTCATGGTTATTAAAAAAATTAGTTGGTTTAGTAGATAATATTAAAATTATTTCTAGTTCTAATATTTGAACAAAATTATTCTTAAATAAATAATATATGGAGAGAAAATAATAGTATTAAAATTTTAATTTCCAAAAAATGTTCTACTAATCTTCGTAAAGGAAAAAACGAAAATTCATAGCATTTCTTATTTATGAATTAAAATAATAAAAAGTTTGGAAAAAATAAAAATACGAAAGGCAATTAAAAAAGTTCTTATAAAAAAGAGATAAAAGAAATTTCAAACACTTAAAAAATAGTATCAGTGATTCGTACACTAAGTGAATGATTAGATTTATTAAGATTGTGACATGGTAATGAAGTTAATGAAGCCAATTATAATTAGGATTACAGTGAGATTTATTTTGAACTCAAGGTATCTTAATCCAAAAGTAAAAACCAATATTTGAATATATTAAATTTGTTTAAGGGGATAACTTTTTCTACAATATATGATTTTATCTACACGGACTTGAATTGAATCCTTAATTAGATGCTTAAAAAGTGTGACTATTTATTAATTATATCACATTATAGTAATTAGTAGATTATAAGTAGAATAGCCATTGAATTAATCCATAAATTTAATTTACACATATTTCGTAAATAAGTTAATAATGCATCTAAAATTGCCATTTGGTTAATGTTAATTTGTATTTGAACACACTTTCACATTTTTTTACTATTTTTTAAGACAATAATCCATATACATATACGTATACATATACATGTACGTATACATATACATATATATATATATATATATAATATTTATTTAATAATTTTTTTCTATTTCTCTTTTTTTATTATATTATATATCTCATAAATTAATAATTTTTCTTTTTTTAAAAATAATTTAAATATAGATTTAAATTTTAGGTACACATAAATGATTATTTTTAAGATTATTGCACCATTATCTGCGCATCAAATAATTTTGTGTGACAGGCAACTAGGTGTGCTTTTTTTTGGCGTGTGAAGGCTGAGAACAAGAACTTTTGTTGGGCCTGGTTTTGTAAGTCAAAGGTTGGTAAGACCATGAGGACATGGTTATTGAAAGTAGAGAAAATAAAACAGACCAAAACTTGTACTTGCAAGATTCAACTCATCTACACAAGATTATTGGGATCTCTCTTGCATTCTAAATGTTTCTACAAAGGTCAAATAAACTTTGTAAGATAGAGGTGTTTCATTGTTCTTCATGGTTGTGTCCTTTCTCTGAGATTTCCTTTTTTTTTTTTTTTTTTCGTTCACTTGAGTGTTGGATTAGGAAGTGTATCTAACAGTAGACATTTCAGTGTTCAATCGATGACACACAATAAATACGTAATAAATTAAATGTTGCTTTGATATTGAGTTAAGTTCTTAATAATATATTTACCTCTTAATTTGATAAATTTAGTTTGGTGCCAATATGTATTTGATAGAATGAAAGAGAGATATTTCTTTTGCTTTGGATCATTTCAGCTATACGACGATGAACAACAATTTTTTAATTTCAAGGATTTTTTTTAAGACAGCAAGAGTTATAAAGAAAATGTCCATTTCTTTTAGATCACTTAGACATATATTTTACATTGATGGCATACTCAAATAGACATAATAGATAAAAAGTCTTTTATATAAGTAAAATTTCTATTTCTTTATTGAAACCATCTTGACTTGTATGATACACCGATCGAAAATTCAAAAAAACATAATAGATAAATAGTATGTTATAAAAAGTAAATTTTCATTTCTTTGACCAATATTATCTTATATAGTACACTATACAAGTTTGAATTGAAAGAGATGTAGTAAATAAACAATTTGTTTTTAAAAGAATCTTTTATTTCTTAAGTCTAGATTATTTCGACCTCTATTTACATTTATCCTTAGGTTTGTATAGGTGTAGTAGATGATAAAAGAGAAAATAATAAAAATAACTTCTGATAACACACTGAAATCATTATTGCATGATTAACTTTAGACATCTCGAAAATATTAAAGGGATTCAAATTATTTAACTTCACTTCATCCATTTTAGAAACTTTAAAGGATTAACTGTTAAAAGATGTTGGATTTGAAGCCAACTCAAAAGTATGAACTGAAATATATATTCATTTTCAGATAAAAGACACAATATGTGCAGCCTATTTATAATATACAAATAGATCATAGTTATATGCACATATGTGTAGCTAATTAGAATGTCAAGAAAACCAAAATATTTCATAACTACATATATTCTAATAAATATGATAGGATCTATTTAAAGAGAGTATAGTTGAAAAAAATATGAATAGTTTCATGTGTTACTAATTGTATAGAAATTATGTAAATCTAAAAATTAGAGAAATTCATGGAAAGTTATTACTTTTAGTTTTGAAAATATGTCTCTAATATTAGGTAAATAATAAACTCACTTAAATATGTGAGGTGGAGGTAAATTTCATTTTTTACTACACAAACAAAAATAACTTTATTGAAAGATCTTCCATTAACACAAAACTCTTATTATTTGAAAAATATTTTATTATTTGAAAAGTATTTTATTATTTGAAAAGTATCATTGTGATAGGCACCCATGAAAAAATATTTTTCATATTTTTTACAAAGTATGACATGTTAAAGACATCTTAACATAAACTTGTGGGTGTAATTCCAAATGAACACCCATCTTAGTCATGTCTTTATGAGCATTTACAATATCCTTTTATCTTCTCTTTAATATTTAACATGTCAATTATATTATCACAAATATTATTTTCGACATGCATTACAAGTATGCAATGTTTCATATATTTATACTAATATGGGAGTTCAAATAAATATGGATTTCTTCTTACATATTTTATCAAAATAGACTTCTTGTATGTTTTCCAAGATGTCACATCAACTTGGCACACTCGATCATACACTTGTTAACTAGTTAAGGGTGCTAGTGCATTTTTGTCCACCTGACATTCATTGAAAACCTTTTCTAACTTACAACATTAGTGATTATGTTTCAAAAAATTTTGATGGCCAATGTAATATGTCTTCCTCTCATATTTTAGTTGATGATATCTAGTGTTTTCTTCACATATGGAACAAGTGTGATGTCCCTTAACATTGCAATCGTTCATATCATGTTTCAAAATCATTAATGATGCAAAATAACAATGCATGCAAATCAAAATTCAGCTTTCGAAATGCATAAAAGACCTCAACTCCTTTATCTCACAACAATCTCAAGTTAGAGAAACATTTATATTATGGATTTTCATGGTTTTGATATCATCATAGACAACATTATATATATTTTTTTCATACATAACTAACAAGACAAGTTATAAGTGATTAGCAAAATAGGCCACAAAATATATTTTTTATTTAAGTTACCATAATGATTCATTGAATCAATTGCAAGACAATCCCAAAGATTCCTTGAATCATTCCCAAACTACGGATACAAAAGGATAATTTTTCTTCCATTGTGGCGAATCAATTGCATTCTTTATCAGTCATTAACATTTTCTTTTACATTAGAAAACAAACATTTAAATTATAAAATGATAAACAAATACCACAATACATTTACAAGAGGAGTCGCATTTGTGTTATCTTCATCACTATCATGATTTCTTTTACTTTTTCTTGTGATATCCTGCATCTTAGAAGCTTATGCATTGCTTCAAACACTCTACTATACAATATACAAACATTATGATATAATGATAAGCATGTATTTTTTATATTCTATACCTATTAGACTCTTTGCATAATAGGTTGACAATGTATTACCTTCTTGAAGCATTTTATGCGACAACTTTAGCAATTAATTAAAATTCTTATTCGTCCACCCATTTAGTGTCTTAATATTAATCAATCTTAATATTGTTGGCAAACATGTGAAACTTGTACAACTCATATACAAAAAAGTTTCTCTAAATCGTCTTTCAAGTAGTCTTACATGTATGTCTGCTAGAAACATTCTTGCTTAACTTCATGAATCATGCATATACAATTCACTAATTCAACTTGAATTATACAACTTCAGTACATTACTATATGTAACAAAAAAACTTGGTTCATGCATGAGTGTCTCACTTTTTTTCAAAAAAGAAGTTATAACCTTATCCCATTTAGAAAAATTCACTTTTATATATTTCAGAAGTGCATAAATTTTAATTAACATTTCTTATATTTAACAAAAAAATTTCAGTATTTTTCATTGGTATTCAGGTGACAAAAAGTAAAAATGATGACACCAAAATCAAACACAATCAAATATCCACTCCAAGATCGTTAAAAAAGTAATCAACAAAATTCCACAAAATATGTAAATGTAGATTAAACTTATCCCATCTTCACTTTCTTTGGTTTCTTTCTTAACCACCAAACCAATATTATAACTCTTGTATGAAAGATTCTCTATAATTATAATAATATTGTCATGTTTTTTATTCACACGTGAATTGCATTTAAAGTGATATTATTTAACAATATAAAATAGAATTTTTGACATTAGTACACATGAAAATCCAAATAAGCTATTAAAGGGGAGTTGATACACAAACTGTTTGCAAAAATAGACACCACACTCGTGCAAGATCCCATTTTTAGTGGTTGATTTTGATTGATGCCTTTTATTTTTAAATTTAAAAAAATATTGCTATAGGTATAACTTAAGTGGATTTCACTTTTGTAGGTGTACACAATATTTTTCCTATTAAAAATGTACTTATTTTCACTTTTTTTTGTCAATTTTCTTTCAAGTTTCAATGTTAGGATGCTTTCTTTGACAGAAGACCGTGTTTTCATCTTTAGATTTTGTGTTTAATTTCAATTCTTTTATAGTTTAGTAATCAATCACTTACTTATGTATGATCTAAACACCACTACAAAAACAAGTGTTGAATAGTATAAGATAAAGAAAAATATTAGTGACAACACATTTGTTACCTTACCTAGATGGTGAAGTAAGAATAACTCTAAGACTAAAATCCTAATTGTGTATAGAAAAGAATGTAAAAAATAACATAAATACGCTAGCATTTATATTTTTGCTTAGCAAAACTACGACAAGAAGAATAACAAGTAAAATTTAATGACAACTTGTTTATATATATATATAGATAATTGATAAGATAGTTCTTAAACAAATTATTAAAAAATCAATAAATTTATTATAATAGATGATAATTTATTATATATAATAATTTATACAAGTGTTTCCTAAATTTGCAAAACGATTATAAGATTTGAAATAAATATTTTAAATGATTATGAACAATTTTTTTAAATAAAACTATATTTTTATTATGACCTACTCTTATTTTAAAATAGGTAAATGATATCTATTTTTTTAATCTATAAAAGATTGAGATATAACTTGCTAACATAATATTACTCATGAGTGCTCAATAAAATTATTATTGTAATTTCTATTAAAAATAAAAGTGGATAATAACAAATATAGTATAAACATCATTTTGAAAAAAAAAAATTGAAAGATAAAAACAAAAATATATACATTTTAAAATAATATTTAATGGTTGACATGATTTTCTCTCTAAAGTCAAATATGAATAAAATTATTTATCATATTAAGTTATATATAAATAGATTTAACTAACTTTACTTATTCAATACATTATTGCTAGAATATCTTTCATTTAGTGGTGATTGTATTTTAAATGAAATACATATAAAAAAAGTTGATTGTGATTAATAAAATTAAATAATATTAGTAAGTCATATTGGTTAATGTGTAAAACGGTGCAACTGGTATTATATTTTTTGTTATTGTGTAATATTGTGTATATTAAATATGATTAAATATTTTTATTTATTATTTAATGAATATTATATATTTTTATAAATACAAATTTAAATTTTATTTTATTGTCTAATTTAATATATTTTTTCGTAATGTATTTTTTTATTACTTGTAATAGATAATAAATAATTAGTTTTTATATTTTATTTTGTAATTTTTATACTTTGCATTCAATTTTTAGTTCTACATTATATTTAAATTTAAGATTACAAATTATAAAAGATGTTCTAGATTTTTCTTTTATTTTTTAAAAGTTTTATAAGAGTTCATCCACTAGTTCAAACGGTGCGAAGACCTAGACCTAAGCCTAAACCCACAACTATATGAGATAGACCAAACATTTTAACCCACGTTCCTTATGTGGATTGGTCTACCCAACTAATTTGGACGGGCTAAATGTGAAGTGAGCCAAAAGGAAACAGGTGAATTTAGTTTGACACTCCAAATTAAATACGTGTAAATATAATATTTTTATATAAAAATAGAATAATTTTTTTAAGACTACTTAAACAGAAATTTTTTATTAACAACACACTAAAAATAGTTTCTGAGAGTTGTATCCTTTATAATTTTCATAAAACTTTATTTTGATAATTGTACTTTAAAAATTAATTAATTAATCCTCTAACTTTAAATTACATATGAATTTAAGTTTTCTATTAATTCCGAAACTGTAAAAAACCATTTAAATTTACACATAAAAAGATATAGCATCACATATTACGTGAATTTATTTTTTATATAACTTTATAATGATAAAAAAAATCATTGAATATTAAATTTAAATAAGTCATATATTTTTAAAAGTTGAAAAATTGAATTCATCCATGTGAAAATATGAGAGAAAGAAGATAAGTTTGAAAAAAAATTTAGAAACAAAAACATACTTTTCCAAAAAAGAATAATGTCTTGATATTTTTTCTTAAAAATAAATTCACTCAACTTGATGTAATTAAATAAAAATTAATGGAGATGAGGTTTTGAAATTCATTGAATGTACTAATTCCTTATTAATTTATTTATGTGTGTCTGTGTTTTTCAGTTGACTTGGACAATATATTAGCTGTAAGGTTGAACGGGCATCAAGCAGTAATGAACGTTTGACCCTTTTTCAACAAACGAACATATTTATTTTAACTTACTATTTTAATTCCACCAACCAATTATATTGCTTGTATTTTATGTTTGAACAAGATTCTAAAACCTAATTTAAGGGAAATTACTTTTTTCTTAAATTATTCATTTATAGAGTAAAACTAAGATACATCATTGTACTATTTAGCTAAAATTATGAAAGTTTAATTGCACTTTTAACCCTATAATCTACTCCTTTTTATAGTTTTAATTGTTCGATTATGTTGGTGGATGCATGAATTGTCCTTGACAAATGGTATATTATAAAGATTATTAAAATTTAGATGGTAAATTAATTATGGTATTAAAACAATTTGTTTAAATGTGTGTATTTAAAATGGTAGAGAACATAATTAAAGCTAAAAGAAATTAAATTAAAGAGCACTTAAAAATAAAATTGAGTGGTAGAGATAAGATAGTATTGGAAATGAAGGAAGAGGTCAAGAATAAAGTTGTTATTGTAGGAATTGGTAAATGGAAATTAGAAAATGGACTTGGTGGTGGAACCCATAGAAGAGAAGAACAAGTTATGAACAATTAGAAGAACGTCCATGCCACAAATTTCGCATAATAAATGCACAAATTCTGTTATGTACTTATCATCATAAAAATATGAAAATATTATCACTCTTCACTTATGGAAGGAAAATAATAAATCAACATCTCTATTTAATGGAACATGTGATAAAGTTCTAAACTAAACCAGTTGAATTAAATATATTAACTTAACTTTTTGGTTAAATAAATATTCTCTCCATTTCAAGTTATTAGGTCTTTAAAGAAAAACTTGTTTCATAATACATTTTAGAATTTTAATAATTTATTTTTTTTATATACTCCTATAAATCACATTATTATTTGTATCAATATTAAATAGTAGAAAGAGATATTAAATATCATGAATTAAGAATTAACTTTTTTATTAGTCTGACTTTTTATATTTCATTATTATCTACTAATATCATATTTTAATTTTTTATTAAAATTGCAGCAAGAACTAATATAATTTCAATTCAATATTTCTATTTGCAATTAGATGAAAATTGAAAATTTTGATTAAAATTTTTAAATAAAATTTAAACATAGTCATTTATAATTTAGTAAAAACTAAAAATTTAAATTTAAATTTTAAAATAAAATTGAGTATAGTCATTTATAATTTAGTGAAAATTAAAAATTTTAATTTAAATATTTATTTAAAATAATTAATAGTTTTGATTTTAAATTATTTAGAAATGATTATAAAATAAATTCAAAACCATTAAAATTTTAATCTCACGGAGTATAAAATTTGGCTAATTACATTGTATTATTCTTTTATTATACATTAAATACGTCTTTAAATCATGCTTAGTTATGTTTATATGATATTCTCATCACAAAAAGACATAATAATAAAATTAATTAAATTCTATATTTATTTAACAAAAACTTAAATACATTTAATCATATTAATTAGGTTAAAAGGGAAAATTTCTTTTGATACCTTATGTTAAGTTACATGTTAATGTTTTTTTTTAATATAAGAAAAAAACATATAAAATTATAGAGTGAAGATAAGATAAAATGGAAGGCTAGCATTAAAAAGATTCTAGAAGATAAAATGGCTACTAAGATATTTTTCTCTTCGTTGATGATCCATAAACAGTGAAAATTGTATACAAAATTAAAAAATACCAACCTCACAAGTGACATCATCTTAGGTTTTTTTTTACAATGACGTCATCTAGGTTTAGGGAAATTATAGTAAATTTAGAATATTAAAAAAAATAAAAAATAGAATCCGAAGCCAAGTCTATTTATTATAAAATTCTTAACATAATTTATTTTTGTGGGCTTTGTGGACCCTACCCGTCACTTACTTTAGAAATGATGTATGTTGTAACAAACACGAAAGTTCGTGCAAATCACGGAAAAGAAGTCAATTAGTTATTGACTATTTGTGTAATTACATTATGTGACTATTATTGATTGTTTTATTTGTGTTTTTAGTGATAAATTTATTAGCTTCATAGGGGTATATGATGGTAGGGTATGCATTGATAAAATAAAATAAAATATTTATTTCATTATTATTTTAATTCTGTCTGAAAATTTTCTAAATAAATGGGTAAACTATAAAAGGAAAATATTTGACAGAAACAAATATGAATTCAATTTAAACATAATAATAATAATAATAAAATAATGTGAAAGACAAAATTATTTATTTATTTATTTATACATAACTTATGAGCAGACAAACAGAAAGTTAGCAAAAACTGTGTGTGCTAGCTAGAGCAGTACAAGGACCATTTTGGTAGTTTAAGTCAAAGCTTCATCCTCTGACAATTAATTATAGACTATCTTATAATTAAAAAAAATAAATGTATACAATTACTTCAAAAGTTAATTTAAGTATCAAAAGTATCTTATGGACTATCTTATTATTTTATGTTATTAATTTAAGTAATTAATTTTCAAATAATAATTTATTGACACAGAAAAGATTGATTAATTTTTTTCATTAAAAAAATAATTAAAATTGTCACAGAAATACTAATTAATTAAATTAAATTAATTTATATTAATCGATATTATTATATACAAATATAAATATAAAATTGAGTTAAGTTATTAAAGATTTTCTTATTAAAATAAAATTAAATATAAATTTCTTAAAAATAACGCAGTAGTGTAGAATCTCTACTTCACACTTTTCAAAATAAAAAAATTATAAATATTTATTTTAATTTTTTTTAAAATAAAACAATTAATGAGAATAGAGCTCGTAATCTATTTTTAACATAAATAAAAACTTACTTAACAACACGTGCTGGGCAGAAATGGCAGCATTAGAATAATCCCAAAGTTGTTCTAGAGGATAGGTTAGTTAAATTATCTATCAAATGCATGGGTCCATTTCAATTGGTCTATTTTTTTTGTTGTTCTTAACAAAATTTGACCTGGGAATTTGCAGATTGAATAAATTAATATATAATATTAATATTACATACTGATATATAGTATAAGAAATTTTTATATTGTTATATGATAAGCCTATGAATTTTTCTTATAATTATCATAAACTTTATAATAAGAAAAATATTCATGGATTGTGAAAAAAGTTCACACTCCTAGTATTGAGTTATTGAACTCCTTCTCATTTCCCATGTGTTACGCAGGACGAGATGATTGATATTGATGTTTTCATGTTCTTTATTTGTAACTTCAATCATGTGTGAAATAACCCTTTTTATTTTTCATTTCTCTTTATTTTTTATTTTTTCTTACGTGTCTTATTATTAGAATTTTTTATATTTTATAGGAAATTTTTTCTATAAATTTATAGAAAAATTAATAAAACATTTTTCTTTTACAAATTTTTATAATAAATTTATAGAATTTTTTTATAAAATATAAGAAATTTTAACCATGGTATTTGAATAAACTATAATATTGTATCATACCAAATATAAAATAAGAAAAAAATTAAATCTATTTTTTATTTTTTAAAATTAATTTCTTTTTTTAACTTTTTGGGGTAGTGCTTTATTTTTTAAAATAATATAAAATTATTTTCATTAAAAAAGCAAAATTTTATAATTTTTATTTTAATATTATTGAAAACACTAAAACTACAAACATTTTAAAAAAATCTATATATAAATTAGAATAATTATTTTTGATTGAGAACTTTAAAAACTATACCAGTAAATGTATTTTTAGGATTTTTTTGTTAATTTTTGTTAATATGTTATTGTCATTTTCATCAACTTTATCATTATTTTTAAATTGAGTTTCATTATTTAAAAAAAACTGAAATATATATATATATATATATATATATATATATATATATATGAATGATTGACATTAGATAAATATTAGTGTTATTTATTTCAGGCACTAAGATGCATTTAAATATGACATAAATATTACTCCCTCGATTTCAAATTATAAGACATACTTTTGAAAAAAATATTGTTTCATAATATAAGGTGTTTTAGAATTCTAATAACTTTATTTGTTTTTTTTCTTATATACTTATGTTAATCACATTATTATTTGCATTAACATTAAATAGTAAAAAGAGAAATTAAATATCAGGAACTAAGAATTAATTTTATTTTATTAGTCTGACTCTTCATCTTTTACTATCATCTAATAATATGTTTTATTTTTTTTTATTAAAGTTGCAGTAGCAAATAATTTTAATTTAGTATTTCTATTTCTAATTTGGTGGGAATTCAAAATTTTAATTGAAATTTTGAAATAAAATTTAAGCATAGTCATTTGCAGTTTAGTAAGAATTAAAAATTTTGATTGAAATTTTAAAATAAAATTTGAGTATAGTCATTTGCAATTTGAAGGAAATTAAATTTTTTTATTAAAATATTTATTTAAAATAATTAGTAGTTTTGATTTAAAATTATTTAGAAATAATTCTGAAATGATTTCAAAACTATTGAAATTCTAATCTCAATCAATTTACAGTTTTATTAAAAAATTAATTCATTTATAAAAACTTCTAGTTAAATTTCAATTAATTCATTTAATAGTAATTAATAAGGATAAAGATGAAAGATTTATAAAAAATTGAACAAATTAATTGATTTTATTAATATGTGAGACTTTGTTAAGTATCTTTATAATTTAAAAGGAAGGGACTAAAAGGAATAAGGATGTAAGGAAAACACCTTTTTCTAAGAAAGAAATTCTTTTTGATTCCTTGTGTGTTTTCATCGAGGTTAGGTTTTATAAATAATAAAAAATTTCAAAATTATTAATAGGAGGACGTGATGGTCTAAACGATATTCCTTGAGTTATTTAAACTTTTCTTTCATAATGACTAGGAAGTTGTCCACGAGAATGATGTTATCAAATCTAGACTCAAATTTGAGATTATCTTTTTGGTAAACTTCCTTGTTAGCGCTGCTCGCTACAAAATTCCAAAAACTGTAAGAACACTCTCTACTTAAGCTTTCGAATTAGTAGTCGGAACAAAAGAAAAAAGGTTCAGAAAGATGAAACCAATACTTGAAGAGAAATGGAATCGAGATCGAGAATGGGGAGTTCTACGTTGAGACACATCGTCTTACATTCTCAGATGAATATGTGTTAATATATATTTGAGGCATTATTTGTTTGTTGTTCATGTAAATCCAATTATTCACGAGAATGTTTGTTGATGTACCTTGTTTATGATGGGAACTTTCGTAGAGCACAAATTTGAGACAACTAAAGTTATTATTTAAAATTGAGACATATTTCTAAAACAGAAAAGAAATACCATGTACGTAGGGTAACATTTTTTATGTAAAAAAGAAGGAAACCATGTTGAATTATTGTTGAATAGAAGTGGGAATACTAAAAGAAGTGAATTTATGATTAAAGGGTGGTTCCAAGAGCTAAGGAATTAACAATCGCAGCATAGTGTACGCTGAGAAGAAAATTTCCAAGTTGGGTCTAAAGCCTAGAAAATTCATCAAAGGGGTCTGAAAGTAATCGTTTCAATGGGGCAATGGGGTCTTCGTCTAGACCCAAAGAAAAGATCATAAAGTTTGAAATTCCAAGTAGCTACAATTGTTAACGACCAACGACCAAGTCATCGTTTCCACACTTTGCATATTCCACCCTTTTTTCATCGCCGTGTAAACGGAAACACATATGCATGTTCTCTTTCATATTATTGCTTCGATTTTTCCTTTCAACAAGTGACACCACAGCATCTACGTAGAAGCTTAGCACCAACCTTGCACTTTCGCAAACATATATAAGTATTACATATTATGTATCACCATTTTCTTTATTTTCAAATTTCACCGCATGAGAAATAGAAACACCTAGAAACTATGGAAGAGGTAATTAACTTGATTCGACGCGCTTCTGAATTGGTTCAAAGGCTTGAACAAGACCTACCCAACTCGGTGAACCGCCCAGGTATGCTGTCTTTGTCCATTGACGAGATAACTCAGGCATTCACTGCTGCCAAGGAAAAGCTGTTGCTAATTTCCCGACAGAACCAAACCTCGGAATCTCCTCCAATGTTGCTTCATGAAACGACACCGCAGCAGCCCCAGATGGATGCTACTCTAATGCAGGAATGGTTAAGGTCTAGTCATGCAGTCACGATAGATCAGTTGCTTCAAATGCAGCAGCTTCGTGCTGCTAGGAGCACTTTGCAGACTGGTGAAATGGGAGGGAGAGAGGTGGAAGATTCAGAGAGAACCATGGGATCTGAAGGAGATCAAGGGCAAGGAATCCACGCATCTTCTTCACGACCACGAAGAAGGTATATAATATATATATATATATATATATATATATATATATACACGTCACATAGTTTCATCTTTTTAATAGTAATTAGTTTTAATAAGAAACTTTAACAATACAACTTCTAAACTAACTTTTTATTGTTAACTTGATTGTTGCGAAATCAATTTTATCATTAACGAAATTTGGACAGATGCAGTTAAATTGAGAGGATTTATGTCCCTCCTCGTACGAATAACATGTCTTACAGATACAGACACGAACAATGATTAAGAGAAAAAGAAAAAGAAGAAGAAGAAAAAAACAAAATAGTAGGAAGCTTTTAGGTTTTTCCAGCTAGATAGCTTTATTTTATTATAGACCGTGGTCGATTATTGAGAATTGGAGATGAATCTGAATGGGGGTGGCTCAAAAAGTAGAAGGAAACTTTCCAACATCTTTCTTGGTAATTAGGCAACAACTCACACAGACGCTTCTTATCGACTACATTGTTGGTTGATTAACAATAATATCATTTTGAATAGTGCAAATATCTTTTACAAAGTAGTTTCTTGGACATTATACTTTGACTTTACGATCATATCTCTCATTAATTATACTCATTAACTGTAGAAGCAGGGAAGCTAATCAAGAGAAGAAAAAATTTATGGTTCCCGCCCCACAGTTTGGAAACACAGAGATGCCACCGGAAGATGGTTTCACCTGGAGAAAATATGGCCAGAAAGAAATACTTGGATCCAAGTACCCAAGGTATGCTTGCAGTATACATATAATTGCTAAAACAATTGCACAACTTCATCAATGCAACTTACATCAAGGGCATCAAGTCTTTTAGCTTGGTCATATACCTGTTAATGTATATGACTATTTCTCCTTTCCTAATAGCTACTTTTCATCTCCAAACTATCTTAAACCTACGCAAACAATACCTGCAAACTTTGAAACGGCCAAATTGGCCCATAAATACCATGTTCTTTTAATGTCCCAAACTTATACACAATCTCTATTAACTTGTATAGTCCATCAAAACAATTAATCTACATGTATATTAGATGAAGATAGAAATTTTATATGTAATTAATCTATATATTTGTCTAAAAAGAAAGCCACAATTAAAGCCGTTGCAAATTGATTTTGACATATGTAGTACCCATGCAAACCATTTTTCCGTCTGCGTCCGTAGCACTAAAACGTTAACTTTTTTTATGCCATACTTACCTTTATTCTGAGATTTTGAAAAGTCGGCAGAAAACAAGAGTGTATATATATATATTAGTCCACACTGTCCCACATAATAACTAGCTGTTTAGGCATTTCATGTCATTTAATTCATTGCTTGCAGTGACCACTTCATAAGCAAATTGATATATGGAGACAAATATTTCCTTTTCATTTGTTACATCTGTATGAATCCCAATAAACAAAATCACTTTGATAACACTTTCATTGATGAATCATACAGTCTTGTTTGTTTGGTGTCTTAAGATAATATAAGCAATAGTTTAATTAATAATTCTAATAATTGCTTTTATTTTTACTTATAGAGTTTCTTAGGCTAACATTTTCTTTAATAAATTAAGTTAAATACATGCATATGATATTGTTTCTTCTTTTTCTTGATTTGGAAATGGTTCTTGCTTTGTTCCTGGGCAGGAGTTACTACAGATGCACACATCAGAAGTTATATGAATGCCAGGCCAAGAAGATGGTGCAAAGACTTGATCATAATGCTAACATATTTGAAGTAACATACAGAGGGAAACACACATGCTATATCTCCTCCACAGCACCATCATCAGCTCCGCTAGAACAACTTTTGGTGGACATGACACAAAGTAGTAACCCCGTCTCCTCTCAGTTGTCTCCGTCAGTGAATCTCAGCCTCCATCCCAGTTGTGGCACCGCCGCCGGCACTAGTGGCAGGGGGGGAGCCTCCTCCTCAAGATACGGTGGTGATTATCCTGTGGTGGATATGGCTGATGCTATGTTCAACTCTGGTAGCAGCAGCGGCAATAACAGCATGGAATTTCTCTTCTCTCCCGCTGAAGATAAAAGTGATGCAAATTGAAAACAGCAAGAGGTGAACATTAGTTTGGCTTCTGAAGAAAACAGAAATATTACATTAGGAAGGAAGCAGATTTATATAATCTTGCTTAGAATTATATAATTGGCTAATCCAATTATATTATCAAAGAACAATGAAATAATTCTATAACTTCAGTCGTTATTTAGTTCTAGAAAAATATTTTAATACATGTCTAACTCTCTTTTTTAATAAATTAATTAAGTTTTTTCTTTTTAATTATATGCGTACGCTTCCCCATCTAACTTTTCTCTCGTTTTTCTTTTTTAATATCTATTTTCCATTTTGGCTTAAATATGTTTGCGCTCTTTCAAATATATTTATTTTATTGTTTCAGTACCTCAAAAAGAATTTGTTTCTTTGTTTCTATAATATAATTTTCATCCTCCATTAGTGATATAATGATAATGTAATAAACAAAATGTTATGTGTTCATAATATTTTTTGTCTATCACGCGCGACACAGCGACCAAATTGTAAAGGAAGCACAAATTTATTTAAATCAAAATTCTAATTATTTTAAAATATTATGTCATTTATTTATAAAAATTAAAATATCTTGTCATGCAAATTATTTATAGCTGTTTTCATATCATTTTTAAGAATAATTGAAAATTTGGGATTAAATCTATAATATATTTTATTATTTTGTTCTCCACAAATTCTTTCCTTTTAATCTTTTTAATATACTACTCCTATATCCTTTTTTATAGACATAGTTGTGATAATATAGTAGTCAGAATACTAGGTTTTTTATGGGACAACATTTAGTCTTATAATATTTCATTTTATCAATCACACTATCATTTAACAGAAAATAACAATAGTAGAAACTAAAATAGTAAAATTTATAATATAAAATTAAATAAAAAATCAACAAAAAATTTGGAAAAAAATGCATTACTATTATTTTGTGTGTCATTGATGTATAATAACCAACGTAATCAATGAATTTAATTGTTAAATATGTGACTACAATAATGTGTGACTCATACGAATGATAGAAAGATTAATCAATATCAGTGATTGAATGTGTAATCAAAATCAGTGACTAAATTTTGTAATTAAAAAATAATGATTAAAATTGGTGATCTAATAGTACCTAAAATAAAAAAAAATCGAATTTATAGCTGAAATCAATGACCATTTTTTAAATTTAGATTTCATCACTACATCAGTCACTAATGTTTTTTTAAATAAATACTTTAAAAAAAAATACAAACCTGATAAGCATAAATAAATATATTATATGTTATAGAAATTTATGATAAATAAAGGTATACTACAAAAAATTCATTAAATATAAACTAATTTAGAAATAAAAAATAATTAATCATTATAATCATTAAATTATAAATTATTTTATAAATTAAAAATTATTAGTATCTAAAATAATTTTTATTATAATAGAAACTATATTTTTAATAACTATTGATTTAAAAAAATTATGAAATTAGTTTCTATATAATGGTGACTAAATTAATTTTGAAATTAAAATCTAATATAACTACCAAGATTTTAGTCACTTATTAAAATCTAAACAATACAATGCTAACAAAAAAGTAAAATCTAATTAAGCAGAGTAAAAGTTTCACTTCATATTTTCGAAGATTGAAGGTTCATCGTCTCCATTAAGAGAAACAAGGTACTTATGTTTATGTTGAATTTCTATCATTATTCAACACTATGCCATAAAGGGTCATCCCTCCCGATATTAACTAACTCTAACTTGTTCTTTAACATTTCAATTCACTCCTTTATGAACAGAACAAATAAAGATGTAGAATTATAATATGATTTTTCTCCAATTGCTTTGGTTGACTCAAGTCTAAGAATATATCTTAACTTTGTTAATTTTATCAACTTCACCAATGTTGTAATTCATCAGGTGGAGACATCATGTAACAGATGATGATTGGGATGCTTCTTCCCATACATAAGTAAATTTTTCCTATGAACATCAGAAATAAAAATGGCAATAAATTGGGAGAACTATAAAAGGACAATAATGTTAGACAAATTAACATTATTTGTGACAAACATCAACATTTGTTGATCTATGGTTCACCCATTTGTTGTCCTTTTTTCATTTGTGCATGTGACAAAGCAACTCTTATGGGGTAAGAGTTTTTCATTCAACTTCATCTAAGATATGCCGAACAAAAATATCAATTTCTAAATGAAAATATGTTGGAAAAACAAACAACTTTCTCAACCTATGAATGGAATAAAAAATATTAAACCACAATACAAACAACACACATATTTACCATGAATACAAATAACACTTATATGTACTAATGTTGTGCATTCTTTTGATAACCAAATGCCTAAAGGTATTCATAATCCACATATATAAGTCTATTAGGAATCCAAGTGTGAGTTTGAGTTCCATATTAAGAAGAAATAAGTGTATTGAGCAACATATAAGGAAGAATACTCATAAACTCATTGTCTTAAGGTTTTGGGTTGAAGGTGGTGTCAATTCCCTTATGTGGGTTTACTCGTGACTCATTTTGATGTCATCTCCACTGACATATCCTCCCTCGAACGACCCAACAAAGTCAACTTCAAATTTTTAATGTCAAACAAAAACATGTAAAAATTAAGCATGAATAGCAATAAACAAACTAACTACTCTTATAACAATGCAACAAAACTAAATAAATCCAATTACTACTTGAGTACTATAAAAAATAAGAAGGGTGTTGTAAGATACCAAGTAACAAGTAAATTTAAGCGCATGGGATTAGTAAATTTCTCAGAAAAAATGCAAATTTTTTGTTGTTTTTCCACAACCTAGGTCAGTTCGAGGGATGGATAGTAGGATTCCCTTGTTGGCTATTTTAATTAGCACTATGAATGCCTAGATGAATGTATTTATTATTTATATTAAAAAGTAAATGTCATAGTTTCATAATGGAAGTATGCTCATTTAACTTTAGTTGACTATGACTTTGTCTACTAACTTTAGTTAACTATAACCTTGTCCACTATCTTTAGCTCTCTCACCATTTTTACAATGTTAAATAATAAAATAAATAAAAAGTGGATAATAAGGGGCAACAACATAATAACACACAAGTACAAAGGCATTAGAGAAGGTTAGAAGTTTATGTGAAACAAAAGATCTAAAATTGATACTCAAGAAAAGTAAAACCTTCGATAACACACCTTTAGTGATCTTAGCCTCATCAAACATCATCTAAGAGCTCGTGAAAGCCTACAACTCATATATAATAAATAAAGGTAACAATATGTGCAATAGAACCACATTTTATTGGGTGTGATTGTTATTGATACCAAGTTTCGTAGCATAAGTTCCTTTCAAAATTACAAGTGAATTTAGAGGAAATACAAATGGGAATAATATAAACATTGGTTGCATACATACAAAGTGTGTTAGAGAGAGAAGTAAATGGGACAATATTAAATTAAACTCCAAGAACTCCAACTAAAATCGTTTATTGTCCTACGAGAACTTCAGAAGCTATCTTCCTTACATTGGATGAATAAAATAGAAAAAAATTTCTTCAACTAGACTTACTCATGGTTATCATCAAGAGAAAGAACATTGTAAAGTGTACTAATTTGTAAGAGTGTATTCAATTTATTTTGTATTGTGATTAAAGACTTGACCTCACAATGTGTCTTATAATTGCAAAATATATGTTTGTGTTTGAATATCTAAATTCAATATATTTAGTCAAAAATAGAAAAAATTATTTAAATGCCTTAGAAAAATTTAATCTCCAATTTAACTATTTTACTTAGGACAGAGATATACATGATTAAGTGATCGAAAGGACTTTACTTGAGTAATTTTTCTATCACTCAAGCTTTTAGGGAATAAAAAGATAAAACAAAATTCTAAGACATCAAATTTGATAAAATAACAATCTAATAGGAAAATTATATATACAAAAATTAAATAGAAAAATATTTTAACGAATATTTTATCATACATAAAATTAAGATATATTTGATCATATATGTAAAATTTAAATTTAAATTAAAAATAAAATAAAAATTAAATATAAGAAATCACAAAATGAGGATAAAAATTAAGAATCAATATTTATATCATCAATACAATTTGACTAACAAAATTTAAGAAAAATACATTTTTTACTAAGGAAAGAATATTTTCACACTAACCAAGGTCCATGACAAGTGGCAACGAAGAAACTCTCACTACAATAAGTTTATTAAATATAAACTAATTTAAATACTAAAAATAATTAATCATTATATTAACTAAATTAGAAATCATTTTATAAACTAAAAGTTATTGATATTTAAAATAGTTTTTATTATAATGGAAACTATATTTTTTTTGTTAATTAATTTTAAAAAATTATGAAATTAATTTTTATACAATAGTGACTAAATTAATTTTTAAATTAAAATTTAAATTAATTTTTAATGTTAAGTACTAAAATCTTATTTACTTTTCAAATTAAATTCTAAATTAATTTTTAATTTAATTAATAACTAATTTTATTATTTTATACATCAATAATATAGTTAATAAAAATAACTTTTTTTAATTTCTCAAAGTTTCCTCCACTCTAGTCAAGTTTGTAGCAGCTCAAGCATGCACATATAATGACATTTAAATTTATTACTTCTTCCTTTGTCTTCAACATACAATGATGTAACTATGATTAAAAGTGACTTATGATGATAATTTATAGTCATCATTGAAACAACTTCTTTTTAAGTATATATAAGTATAAGGCTTATTTAACTATGATCAAATGAGACTTTTTATACTGCTATTCAAAGTCTCTTATGCATTGGTAATAAAAAATAAAAATTCAATCCTATTCTAGTTAAGATAAAAAAGAAACCCTATGAACTCAACCCTTTAAAAAATATTTTAATAAAAAATTAAATTAATTATATTTTAATTCAACAATGTGTAAAAATTAAGATGTATTAGATGTATAATAATATGGAGACTGATGGATGGAAACAATGCCTTCAAAACTTTTTAAAATATTAAAAAGAAATAAAAAACATGATAAATGTGTAGGTCAGGTGTGTATCAAAGTTCTATAAAACTTTTTCCTAATAATATATAGTAGGAATTTTCTCATTTAATGAACAATTTATATTTTAAATATACCCTTAAATATAATTATTTCTTCCACATATATGCACATAACCGTTAACTTTCCAGCAACCATTCCATTCAACTTTTATTTTACGATATTTCTTACATTGAATAAATAGAAAAGACAAACTAAAATATATTTACAAAATTTCTTTTTTTTAATAATTTTTTAATTTCAATATTCGACAATAACATGGATTATTATTTGAAAGTTTAAAAAAATGGGATTAAATTGAAAAAAAAATGATAAATAAAGTGACTAAAAAGGTTATTATTAAATCTTTAAAATTTGTTAAAACTATATCATTAGTTTTATATAAAAAAATGAATAATTTTTAATGAAATTAATGGTCTATTTTAATAAATATTTAAAGGATCCTTACATATTGCTTAGTCCATGAACCATCAATTTTCAGGGTGGGTCCTTGTTTTCGTGTTAGGGAAGGAGTCTTGCTTCATGGGAGATGCGAATGTAGAATGAAAAAACAAAAGTATTGAACAGTACTATAGCTCTTCAAAAATCTTGTTTCTTTCATTATGTATTTTTCACCCATTAATTACCTTCTCCATACTCATACTACAATTTCTTATATTTTAGAAAATAAATTCTACAAATTTATTATAAAAATCTGTCAGAAAAGAATTGTTTTACTATTTTTTTATAATTTTTCTATAAATTTATAAGAAAATTTTCATAAAATATAAAAAATTCTAAATCTTCCTCTTGTGTTCATCACAGTTACCAGACTAAGTTCATTGTCATGTTTTGCCTTGCAAAATCCTCTGTTTAATTTCACGCCCTTCATAATCCATAACCATTTTCTACCCACGTGCCTAGTTGGGTTACTTTGATGAAAAAAGAAGATATTTTAGGGTATTGAGGGATGGTGTGTAAAAGGTAGGAGAGACATCATAATGAATTCGTTGGTAAATAATATTTTCAAAGATTTGATTTTTAAGTGTGTTCAATGAATTTAAGTGGTATAAGACTTTATTATTGTTATTAAATGGTTTATAGTTTAAAAAAGTGTGTTTAGAAAAATCTCTAAACATTTGGAAGAAAAAATTTAAGGAAACAATAAATAAGTTTTTTATCAGATAAATTAGTTTATATTTAAATTAAAAATAATCTTTTAGACAAGTTAATGCAAAAGATTTTTTACTAATTAAGTTTTACATTAACTAGTTTTTATTCATACAAAACATTCATTTCATTTTCTTAAAGTGTATTAGGTATATAAAAGCTAAAAAAACTTTGAAAGATTCTTACTCTTTTTCTATTATCGAAATTCTCAAAACTATTTTAATTTATATTCAAAATATTTCATTATTATTTCTTCTAAATGTATATTGGTAGAAGTTTATAATAAAAATACCCTCCGGCGACAAAATTCATCAAACTAAATAAAAATGCTTCCCCATATGTCCCGTACCCATACTTGTATATATATATATATATATGTTCATGACACTCTGAGTTCAAACGCTAATGAATGCATGGCAGTGACTTACAAGATAAAAAGAACTGCAAAAGACTGTAGCACCCACAATAGTTGATTCCGTCTGTTATTTTTAAAGCAAATTCTAGAAAGGGACTTATTTACCTTACTCAAAGTAAAAAGAGGCTTAAATAATTCCATTCAAAATGATTGGTATATTCTTATGTGTTTCAAAATGATTAGTTTACATGCATTATTAAATGCACCAATCATTTTGGATGGAGCTGTTTAATCTCATTTTTTAACTTTGGTAAGTTAGAGAAGCCTTTAAGACAGACATACATTACATTTCACTGACATGGTGACATGAGAGAATGATCTGTGTAATTCTCTCCGTCGTACATGAAACTTGGAAACTGCAAAATCTAAATATTCAGTCTGATCAATATGCATGGTTAAGATTACGCAAGGTAACTAAGCAGTTGGCTTCATCAAAGGGGAAGTCGTGGGTGCCGAAAAGAGGAGAAAACACATCAAAATCCATGTCCAAGCTCCGACAGCCATGAATACACGGTATCTGAAGTTTCAAATATTTTCGAGGCAGGCTTGTCGTTGGACAGTTCAAAATCCTTCAAATCAGACCACAGGTTGGCATCTGCAGAATCACTCTGATCAGTCTCATCATTAGGATATTCTTGTTTAACAGCTGGGCTTTGTGATCTGATAGGAGGATCATGTTGCTTTTGTTCATTTGATACATTTAAGTCTGGATGGGAATTCTCAAGAAATGAGTCCCAAGTTTCAGAATAGGTGGCCATCTGTGGAGTGTTGAGGTTGTCTTTGCATGTGTGAAAACCAATGTACGTAATATTGTACATATCAGGATTCTCTTGTAACCGTTGCACCTGTTTGGTGGCTTTGCAACCTTGTTCAAACTTCCTAGTGCACCTGAAGTAACTCCTGAGAATAATTTATCAATAAATGTGAGTTAATTAGAAGACAAGTTTTCATTCTACCATGAAAACTTAAATACTAGCTAGTAAGTTGAGTGTCCTAAGTAGCAGTCTCAGTGTACAGCACAGTTTCCTCATTCGAGTTACTGCAGCAAAGTTTCCTCATTCGAGTTTCTGCATTAATTTTCTAGTTGCCGTGATTGAGTTAAGTTTCTACATTTGGTATGATCATCTGAAAAGGAAATGAGCATACATGCAACCGAAATAACACAGAAAAGAGTGTACTTCTAGCATTCCCAATTAAGGTGTTTTCCTAAGGTGATATTTCTATATAAATCACTCTCTTGCTCAACTTGAAGCTTCGGCAATAAACAAAACAAAGGAAAGGAACCAAAAATAGAAAAAGAAAATGAGTAGTGATGCTATTTTTTCTCAAATTAGACAAGTAATAGTTTTCCCTGGTTTAGGGAAGGACGAAAAATTACTGCAAGAAAAATGGAAAATAATGATTACCTGGGAAACTGAGAATTTAGAATATCCTTTTGTCCGTACTTTCGCCACGCATGATTATCATCAGTAGTTTGGGAAACTATGGTCCATGTCTGTTCAGTCTTCCTGCGCACCAATTTAAGGCATACCATGCATGTTATTTCGTGTAATAATACACCATTGTGGAGATTAAGAATATCTAAAGCCTTTTTCTGTAAAATAGAAATTTATGTTACACAAAAAAGAGAAAATGAGAGAAAGAGATAGAGACAATAGGATAAAAATGAAGGTAGGTATATATAAAAAAAAGAAAAATTGATGTGAATAGTTGTATTGTTCCATACGATCATATCAAGGCAGGCCACTCCACTAAGCTAAAATAAAGGAACCCACTTTAGAACTAAAATATTCCAAATAGGCCAATAGTTAACTTAACCTCAAAGCTTCAATTTTCCTTTTTTTTTCATCAAAAAATATTATCTTTACTCATATGGACAAAATGACTATAACTAGGAGTCTGTCCGTACATATCCCAATTCACCAAATCCTCTCAGCAGCACCTCGCAAATCACTGACAAAGCAGGCTTTCTTGACTGAGGAACTAATATAGCAACATCCAAAGAGTGTAATTCATTTTGGATAAGTTTTTCTGTGAGGTTTATAAAAGATTAAAAAGAAGAATTTTTTAGTAAACTAAAATTGGATCATGAATAAATCAAAATCAGTCTTTTATAAACACTACAAAGAGATAAAATAGATCACAGAAGGGAAGTGAGAGAGAGTGAAACCAAGACCTTCTTTTGTAGGAACCTCTACGATCCTTGGAGAGGGGCAGCGATCTCTTTCTACTCTCGGTTGAATCCTCAGACTTGAGATCAATGCTTGCAACCTGCGAGGCATCTTCCCCGGAAATCACGAGATTCTGAGCAACCTCGTCTTCACCTCTTGCAGCCTCGGAAGAAGTCAACATGGAGAGAGTTTCGGCGAAAGATCTCTGCACATTCGTCACGAGTTCCTTAGCTGCAACAGACCCATCTGGGCCAATAGGGTTCTGAAGAAGTAACTTGAGCTGAGTGGCATAGTCGAGACCTAGAACGAGCTCTGTGATGACCCTTTTGCTCATGGGAGAGGAAGTTGGAGAGGAAAGAACTCTCATTGTTATTGGGTGTCTAGTTCTGCTTGGTGGCTAAGGATCTACTGATATATACTTTTGTTGGATATTTAGGATTGGGGAATAGTGGCTTTGGAGAAAAGGAAGAAAGAAAGAGATGGGGTTTTGCGAGGAAAGAGAGATAGAAGTGAAGGGAAAATGTCGAGAAGGGAGGGTGACGTTGACCCGTGGAAGAGAAAAATTTTCCACAGATAATAACTTACTTCCCTTACAAAGCTAACCATGACGTTGCTCTTCTGATGCAAGGGTGACGCTGCATAATTTCTTTTCTTTCTTTCTTTCTTTTTTCCTTCAAAATTAAAACTTCTACAAGTTGGACCTGACAACTGTTTTTATTTTTATTAATTCAAATGGAAAAGGTCACTGTTCGTTGTACTCAACCACGTTGCTCCTTTTAATGCTTATTAAATTTTTCTATCTGTTTACCTTTGTAAAAATAACAGTATTATTATTAATAAGAATATCTGTGTGTTGAGGAGCAGATATACAACAGTTACTGGGAATTGGATATCTGCAGTTAAAATTCGAACTGATCAAATCTTCCTCGTCCAACATGTTTTTTTATTATATTTTGTTATATATAAAATCATAAAAGTAAAGTAAACTTCTTCACCTGGGATGGTCAAAAGATAATCATACACAATTTGAATTTAGAAGATATTACAATTAAAAAAATTGATAAATAAATATTTAAGTTAAAGTTTTTGTCAGTTTAGTCTTTTATAATTATAACTTATTCTACTGTAGTTCTTAAATTTTATAATTTTTTCACCAATAAATTTGTTTAAGGCTTTGTTAAGAATAGAAAATTTGAAGAAAAAAAAGATAAATTTAAAAGTGATTTGAGTGGTGCAATAAATTTAAAAAAATTATAAAATGATATATAAAATTATCAATATTTTTATTAGTATAAACTAACTTTAATTAAACATTAAATTATAAATTTATTTTTATTGTTTTACTTTTTTGTAATTTTATTTTTTTTACATTATACTTATAATTATCTTATTATACTTATAAATTAAAATAAAAATAAATTTTTAAATTAAATTTGTAAAATAATTTGATATAAATTTCTTTCAGAAAAATATATATTAAAATTAAAAATAAATTTTAAATTAAAATAAAAAATTATTACCAAAACTTAATAAGTAAAAATTTATAATTTAAAATGATAACATATTAAAATACATTATTTTATCAACAGCAAGAAACACAGTATAAAGGGTTTAAAAATTTTAACTTACTATCATTATAATTTGCAAACCAAACCAGCTGTATGAATGAAGGTGACTGACTAAGAGGTTTTTTATTTATTTGAAAAAGAGTAATAATTTCATTTATTTATCTGATAATCTTGTAACCTCAGAAATTACTATGATATTAATGGATAAAAAGACTTGATGTTATGTTTGTCTTATTACCATAATTTATGTTTAACAAAATTTGAAAATATAGTGCAAAGTCTTAACCAATATAACCCGAATAAGGTTTATCCGTGATTATGTATATAGAAAAAATTTGTTAGAAAAAATAAAAAGATGAAAGGATTGTAAGTTTTTTTTTATTAAATTCTAGCCATTCGTATTAAATTTTTTGCCTCTTTTGATATACCGCAGTACGTATATCATACTGTAGATGGATTAAAAAATTAAGAAAAGAAGTATTCAATAAATTAGTATAAATATTATAAAAATGTATTCGATTAATCTCTAGCGTAATTACCAAATGTTGATAATTTTGATCCTTAATTTTATTTTATTTTATTTTTTGTAATCTCAAAATCCGAAAATGATCATCATCAAATAAGTAAAATGAAAAATTGTGGATTAAAATAATCTTCTTGTAATAAAATTTTAAAAGTTAAATTGTGAGTTATGAATTATAATTTCAAAGAAATAAAACATTAGATGAGAAGGGATTTTATTTTCTTTTTCTAAATTAAGTCAAAATAATTTTAAAAGGGAATTTTATTTCTTTTCTACTAAACAGTGATAACTATTTAAGAAATTAATATATTTTGATAAATATTCTTCCATATCTAAGCATATTGAAAACCCCTCACCAAAAAAATTCCTTACTTCTAACTTTTACACTCTCTTTTTTGTTTATACAATAGTCACGCCAAGTTAAAATCTATGATCTCATTTTGACAGTAACATGAGTATACTGTTCTTAAAATATTTTGTTAGTGCAATATTGTCATTGTTAATGCACACTTATCATGTTCATATTAATAACTTAATTTATATTAAAAAAGATTATTAATAATAGCTAACCGAACAAAATATGGTTAATAAATGAAAGATAAAATAATTGAATGCATTTTTGCATATTGGTTGCATGTTTTATAATTTAATCTAGATAAACGTATACAACTTTCTATTAAATAATTTTAATTATTTTCTTTTATAACTTTATAACTTGTTGTCATTGTGGTCTATAAGAAATATTTACCAATTTTATTAATAATAATTTTTTTAGGATATTTTGACTTATAATTTTTCGGTAGACTTTTCATTTTCCTCATACTTTTCAGTTTATAATATTCGAACTTAGTATTTTTCATAAAAAATCAAACCTAATTTACTCAAACTAATTTATATGTTAATTAAGGTTTAAAGTAATAAAATAGGTTAAGATTGATGGCTCATGCAGTGGTCATATATAATAAATGTTTCATTTATTTTTGGAATCTTCTTATTTGAAGATTTGATGTTCCTTCAATCATTAATTAAGAGTAGGTTTAATTTTTATCTTTTTAAATATATTATTAAAAATTAATTTTATTTTGGATAAAAAAATAAAGAAATGGGTAGAAGAGCCTCTAAAGGATGAAATCAAGAAAATTAATTTTGAGTTTTAAAGTCTGTCATGAATTTAATGAATTGTATTAAAAGTGATTTCGGGATTCATAAGATACAGTTGGTATTTAAATAGAGGTTTAAACTTAGGTTTTGAGAGAAAAAAGAATTTTTTACACACTGGGTAGTTAGTTGGAAAAAAAAAATTTGTGTTTCCATAGCTTTTGAATCTAGTTTCTTCATTTTTGTATTATTTATTCTCTCACTTTCGTGCATGAGTAGTTAAATCTTTTTTTATTGAAGTTAGATTTAGCTATACTAAATTCTCTTTATTTTGTATGTGTATGTATGTATATAATCTTTTTTGTTCTTTAACATTAGTGTTTTACTTAAATGCTTCATGTTGTCCTGGATATCACTCATAACCTTTTTCTATAGCTTTGTTGGTAATTGAAAAATACTTTCATTGTCTTGACTTGAGATAAAAACATCCAATGAATCATATATTTAAGAATGTGTTATGATCTATTGATCATCTTTTAATCATTGAGCTTAAGTCAAATTAATTTATCGAGTTACAAAATGAATTGAGTGTTATAATAAGATTTATATTCTTTTCACCTAAAAAATTGGCATTTTGAATAAATTTGATGATTGATGTTAATGTTAAAAGACAAAAATTTTAATTGAATATTACATTGTAAGAAAAAAGTGTTTAGTTAAGTCTAACCCTAATATTTTTCTTTCATTCATACAAACTCAACTTGATTATTTACTTATTTTTTATGTTTTAGTACTTTAGCTCTTAATAATTTCATAATTATCTTTATAACAAATTTTTATAATTTAACTTGTCTAAATAGTATAAAATTATACACTTTATATAAACTTTTTATTTTATTATTTATATGACATTATATGATTGCTAACTTTTCATTTTATTATGTATACAACTTGAAATAATTCCTAAATATATATGAAATTAAACTTATAGATCAAGTTTACCTTATCACTTCAATAGAACAATTGACTAGTCTACTTATTTCAAAAATATAAATTAAGTTTATCTTAGTCATTACTTCAATTGAACAATTGACTAGCCTACTTGTTTCAAACAATTTATTGAGTGTTTAAATTTAAAATTTTATTATATAATTTTATTTTATTTTTTTGCTCTTAAATTACCAAAATATATGTATGTTATTGTTTGACCTAAAGAAAGTAAGGATTACATACAAAAACTTATAAATAATATATTTTATAATTAGACTGGGAAAATGTACGTAGAAGACATAATAATTAAATCTAAAAATAAAGTTAAGCATTCATTATCAATATTATCCAACATAATTTTCTATTGACCACTCAATAAAAATGATAAAAATCCAATAAGAAGGACCAAATGATAAAAATTAAAAAAAAAACTTTAAAAGCGAAGATAAAATTATGACATAATCCTTACAACTATATTTAGAACATTTGTATAAAAAAAACTATATTAAAAAAATCTTAATGGATCATATAATTGGGATAATTAAAATCCTAATTTTTTATCCATATTATGGTAACAAGAAAGACTGGATTATTTTTCTGATTAAAATATTTAAGAAAAGTAATAACACAAGTTTTATTAATTTACAAATAGCATAATGTATACTTCACGGCACTTAGCAATACCCTTACCCAGATTTTTTTATAAAAATGGTATAATTTTGTTTGAAATTTATAAAATGGGTAAATTTTAAAAAATTACTCAAATAGATATAAGTCCTTACATGCATTTCCCATTTTACCTAACAATCACAATAAGACACTACTACAGGAAGAGGAATTAACGTCGGCACTTTACGTCGGTTAAACCAAAAACGACGTAGAAGGTACGTTGCAGGAGATTTCACGTCGGTTCTGGCAAGAACCGACGTGGAATGTGTTGCTGGCAAGAACCGACGTGAAATCTCTCTTTTAAATTCGCGTTCCCCCCTTTCTTTCTCACTTTTCGTTCTTCGCGTCTTCGTCTTCTTCGTCTTTGCGCACAGTCCAGCCGCCGCCGCTGCCGTTCCGTTCCGTTCCATCTACAGTTGCCGTGGACCTTGCCGCTGGTGCCGTCGCCAGCCATCGGTGCCGCCGCATCTGCGCTCGCCTGCAGCGACGTTGAAGGCCCTGCGCGAATCAGCTGCCGCCTCGCGCGCTGTGCCGCCTCCGCTACGTTGCCGCCTCCGCGACGGTAGCCGCCTCCGCGCCGCTACGTGCCGTGCAGCTGCCGCTCGCCTCGCCACGCTGCGCTCGCCATCGCTGCGCCATCGCCGCCACCGCCTCGTGCCGCTGCTAGGTTAGTGTGTTTTTTATTTTTTATTGTTTTTTGTTTTGTAGATATTGTTTGTATGATTAGGTTATTGAAATGTCCGTACATGATTGTTCGATGATCCGGTCGTGCCCGTGGGGCTTTATTTGATGTTGTTTATGTATTTGATGTTGTGTAAAAATTTGGGTTTAGTCAAATTACAGAGAAAACTCTGTCGAAATTTTGTTAGAATGAGTTTGTCTCTAGTAAACTGTACTAAATAATGTTATAGTGTTTGTATGATTAGGTTATTAAATGTCTGTAGATGATTGTTCTGATGATCTGACTGTGTGGAGCTTTATTTGATGTTGTTTATATATTTGATTTTGTATGAAATTTCGTTAAAATGAGTTTGTCTCTCTTATAGAGCAAAGCTGTACTAAATGATAATTTTGATTATAGTAATCAATGATACTAAATTCATTGATGACCGATACGCTTTTTATTAACTCTTAATTGTAGTCTAAAATCCGAAAATGAATCGAAGTTGGATGAATGCAAGTCGTATATCAGAAGAGTATGAGAATGGAGTTGAACAATTTTTGAGTTTTGCTGAACGAAATGGTCTAAAGATGAATGGAAAATTTTATTGTCCCTGTGTTAAGTGTGTTAATGGAAGAGTTCAAACCGTAGATATATTACGAGAACATCTAATCTGTGAGGGTATCATGAAAAATTATACTACATGGATATGGCACGGTGAACTTATTGATATTCCTGTAGTATCACAAACTGTGGAGGAGGAGGATGTGTGTATGGAAGATCGAATAGAGGATATGCTTCGTGATGTGGGTCAGGAAAGCTTTCTTCAAGCACATGCACCTGTATATGATAAATTGAAGACCGATTCAGAGACGGCTTTGTATCCTGGGTGTACAACTTTCACACGATTGTCTTCTGTATTAAGATTGGTGAATTTGAAGGCAAAGTTTGGTTGGAGTGATAAAAGTTTCAATGAATTGTTAGAACTTTTGAAAGAGATGCTTCCGGATGAAAACACATTGCCTAACCGTATGTATGAAGCAAAGAAGATACTTTGTCCAATGGGTTTAGAATATAAAAAGATACACGCTTGTCCTAATGACTGTATTTTATACGAAAAGAGTTTGAATCTCTTCACAAGTGTCCAAAATGTGGTGTATCACGTTACAAAGTCAAGGATGGTGATGGTGAAGATAGTCATAAAAAGGGTTCTCCTGCAAAGGTTATATGGTATCTTCCAATAATTCCAAGGTTTAAGCGATTGTTTGCTAATGAAGAAGATTCAAAAAATCTCACATGGCATTCGGTTGCAAAGAAACGAGATGGACAACTTCGACATCCGGTCGATTCTCCACAAGTGGAAGAAAATTGACCGTCTATTTCCAAGTTTTGGTAGTGATGCAAGAAACCTTAGACTTGGACTAGCTACGGATGGAATGAATCCTTTTGGTAACTTAAGCACTAACCACAGTTCATGGCCGGTTTATTGGTGATCTACAATCTTCCACATTGGTTGTGCATGAAGCGGAAATATGTTATGCTATCTATGATGATTGCAGGTCCAAGACAGCCAGGAAATGACATAGATGTTTATTTAAGTCCTTTGATAGATGACTTAAGATTGTTGTGGGAGGAAGGAGTAGAGGTGTTTGATGCAAATCGACAGGAGAATTTCAAGTTACATGCAATGATATTTTGTACCATAAATGACTTTCCAAGCATATGGTAACTTGAGTGGATACAGATGTCAAGGGTCATCATGCGTGTCCTATTTGTCAAGAAGATACAAGTTATCTCGCAATTGAAACATGGGAAGAAGACAATTTATAATAAACACGAGAAAATTCCTTCCAGTTAACCACCCATACCGAAGATTGAAGAAAGCTTTTAACGGTTGCCAAGAGGATGAAATTGCTAAGTCACCGTTAACGGTGAGGAAGTTTATGATCGGGTGAAAAACATAAATGTTGAATTTGGAAAGACCCAAAAGAAATCTATCGACGAAGCAAGTGGAAGAAGAGATCAATTTTTTTGAACTTCCATATTGGTGTCATCTAGATGTACGTCATTGTATTGATGTGATGCATGTTGAGAAGAATGTGTGTGATAGTCTAATTGGCACACTTTTGAACATCAAAGGTAAGACAAAGGATGGAGTGAATACTCGTCAAGATCTTTGTGAATTGGGAATACGTCCGGAATTGCATCCAAGATCGGAAGGCAAGAGAACATATCTTCCACCAGAGATGTCACACTTTATCCAAAAAGAGAAGACTAGTCTTTGTCGGTGCCTTCGGAGTATTAAAGTTCCACAAGGATACTCTTCAAATATTAAGAGTCTTGTGTCAATGAAAGATCTTAAACTAGTTGGGTTAAAGTCACATGACTGTCACGTTTTGATGCAACAACTCTTACTTGTAGCTATACGTGGCATACTCCCGAAGAATGTGAGAAATGCAATTATGCGTCTATGTTTTTTCTTCAACTCTATATGCGCCAAGGTAATTGATGAAAAATCATTAGATCAATTGGAAAATGAGGCAACAATTATACTATGTCAATTGGAGATGTATTTTCCTCCATCATTTTTTGATATTATGGTTCACTTAATTGTTCATCTTGTAAGAGAGATACGGTTATGTGGCCCAGTTTATTTACGGTGGATGTACCCAATTGAGCGATACATGAAGATCTTCAAAGGGTATACTAAGAATCCATATAGACCAGAAGCTTCTATAGTTGAAAGGTATATTGCGGAAGAAGCTACTGAGTTTTGTTCGGAATACTTGGCAAAAGCACAAGCCGTGGGTGTTCCTACAAGTCGACATGATGATAGGATAAATGGAAAGGGTACTCGTGGTATAAAAGTTCAGGCAAAGGATATTATCGAGTTGAGTCGGGCACACTTGTATATTTTGAATAATACGGATGAAGTTCTTCCTTACATATCCGCTCATCAATCAATGTTGAGGACCCAAAACCCCAAAATGGGTGAACGGTTGTTAGTGAAGGAGCATAACAACAAGTTTGTCGGTTGGTTTAGAAGCCAAATATTTTCGGATGAGAATGCATCCGATACATTGAAATGGCTAGCTCATGGACCAAAACATAACATCATCACTTGGACTGAGTACGACATTAATAGATATTCCTTCTACACAAAGTCACAAGATGACAATAGCACAGTTCAAAATAGTGGAGTATCTATTGAGGCCACATCCATGCACTTTTCTAGTTCAAAGGATAAAAACCCGATCATGGCATCCATAAGTTACTTTGGAGTGATTGAGGAAATTTGGGAGGTTGACTACAGTAAATTTAGAGTTCCTCTATTTAAATGTGTTTGGGTCGATAGCAATACCGGTGTTCAATTTGACGAAATGGGTTTTACTATGATAGACCTTAAGAAGCTAGGTCATAAGGAAGAACCATTCATCATGGCATATCAAGCAAAACAAGTTTTTATGTGACCGACCCATGTAATGATAGGTGGTCCGTGGTCCTTCAAGGCAAAGGGATTGATGTCAACCATGAAAATGAAGATGAGTCGGATGATTTCATTGTGATTCCCAATTCACCACGACGCTCTAGTAGTATTGAAGATGTACAAGAGGATGTGGTCCATGCTACTCGTAATGATCATGATGAAGGGATATGGGAAAATTTAGTTGTCTAAGTATGTTTCTACTTAAAATTCTTTATGTATTTGTTTTATGTTTGTGTATTTAAGATTTATAAATTATATTGTTTTATATTTTCTTTACTGGACACATGGCATCTCCTTCACCATCACCTCCTCCCTCACCTCCCTCATCTCCTCCACCACCTCCTCCACCAAAGAAGACCAGGCAAGCTACACGATTCATCGAGCATGACGACCGGACACATGACGGAGAGAAGCTCGGTGTGTCCGTTGATCCACGCACTGGGAAGGTGTCTGGTCCGCATCATACCCAGTTCAACAGCTACTTGGGTACCGTTGCACGAGAGAAGGTAATTCTAAGTTTATATTTGAAGTTTTTTACATATTTACATATAATTCTTCTTTTCATCTAACTAATGATTATGTTTTAGATATCTATTTTGCATCCAGACTGGGATAATGTTGACGACACGGTGAAGAATCTGATTTGGCAGGACATTCTGGTAAGTTTAAATTTATTTAATTGTCTTTTCTTGAATATTGATTTTTAATTTTGATACTAATTATGTTTTATTTTTGCAGAAGTATTTTGATATTGAAAACTCCAAGGCAGTTAAGAAGAAGATTATGTCCACCATTGCAAAAATGTGGAGGCGGTTCAAGTCCACATTAACTACTGAAATGGGTTTATGTCTGAGGATGTCGTTAGCAAGGACTTACTCCTTGCCAACGATATGGCATATCCGAGGAGGAGTGGAGGAAATTTGTAGAGATTAGGACTCGACCCAGAGTGGGAGGTATAAATGAATTTAAATTTATTAAGTTATTGTATTATATTCTAATATCAATTATTTTGCAGGGGAAAAGATTAAAGGCGAAGGAGATTCAGAAGAAGAATTTGACCCCCCACCGTCTGTCTCTGGGGGTATGATCTCTTGTCCGAGAGAATGATGTACGAGAAGGCTGCACTCGGAGAAAAGAAGCGGCCGGTTCGGTATAAGCCAGGATGATCTCCCCCACCATCTCCTCCTAAACGTCATCAAACTTGGAAGAGAGCTCGTCAAAAGCCTTCCGGTGGGATGACATCCGAGGAGGCCCAATATATAGCGAGATAGGATTGTAAGTTACTATTCTTTTTAACCCTAATATGATTAATTTGTTACACTTGTATATTTATATATACATATAATGTGTTAAATTTATTGTAGGATTCCTTGGAGGAGCAGAGTGTACACGAGGGAACTTTCGTTCCATGTGGTCGTCGAGACATACTCGACCACTCGCTATTGGTAAAGATGAACACCCGACCGTGTTCGGGGTGTGGGGACCGATAGTGGGTATTCGACATTATTTTGGGGCAGCGAGTGAAGAATACCCAGAGCTCAACAATTAATGAAGAAGAGTTGGAGAAGAAGCTCACAGTGAAGCCGACACCGGTCATCGCAGACACGAGTTCGGGAGCGGCTACTTAGCATGTTTCCGGACTTGGCGGTTAGGATGGCATCTTCCCACCAACACGCTCGACCATCTCCTCCATCTGTTGGCACAATGGGAAGTACTTCCGAGTAATCCCGCTCCTATTCTAGCTTCTCCCGTTGCTGTCTGCTGCACTCGCACCGATAGGTAAAATCGTTATTTATTTTTCATATATGTCTTCATTAAAAATGTTAATTGAAATATATCATGCATCCACGAGTCCATCTTTTGGGATGAAACAATGCGCCTTATTGGTGGAGGATGGGTTGCTTGAACCAAGATTGGTGGCCCTTGGTTCGATTCGAGAAGGGGCTTCTACCATCCACGAGTGTGCCTTTGCCACCTGGTTATTTGAGAGTGGTGGTAGAAGAGATTCGAGATGCTCGATGTCTGGAGTCCCCTGTGCCTACTCGATGAGGTACAGGTGGTGGGACAGAGCCCTTCACACATTCATTGCTTGGCCCCAACATTTAGTGAGACAAGTTTCTAAAAAGGTACGTAATTTTTATGTTAATGACTTCGAAAATGTTATTTCTGTATTAAGTAGTATTGTTTTAAACATGTAGGATGTTCGGAAGCCTACAAGTCGTGCTGCTTCTGAACATACTAAAGGAAAACAAGCAGCTCTCCCAAAAAATCCAATTGTTGAGTTGATCCATGCCTCTGCAGAATATTATGCGAACTCCTTTGAGATTCGTTGGGATGCTAGGAGATTTGGGATAGATAATGCAAGCTTCCCTCTCTACATTTCATATTCTGACATCTCAGAGGTCACATTGGGTGATAGGGATCTCAACATCTCTATTTTACAACTTTGGACAATGTAAGTACATATTTATTATTATTATTATAATTTCAATTTCATTATTTAATATATAACATGTTATTATTTTTATTTTTTAGGATGATGGATGAATTGGCTGAGGAGCAGGGAGCTTCGGATGTCTATGGATTTTTTGAGCCTCGATCAATCCAAGCAGTTGGAAATAGAAGGGAGGAAGTCCAAAGATATATCCAAAATTGGATCCTCACCTCTAAAAGGCGGATATATCTTGGAGCATATTTATTCAAGTAAGTCAATATAAGTTCATTATTGTTTTTATTGTGATTGAATTATATTCTAAACATTTTATTTTTCAAGGCATCATTGGCAACTCTTCCTCATCAGTCGTCAGAGAAGATCGTATATCTGGTTTTGTTCTTTGAATAAAAAACCGGATCATCGATTTAAAGAACATTTTGAATAGGTAAGTAATTTAAACTTTGTGTTTTCAAATATAAGTAATGTTCATATATTGACTAATAACTTCTCGACGAGTGCTATTAAGGTGTGCAGTACCATTGATGGAATGCACATCAGCAAAGCCACTAACCCACATTGGGAAATCCTACATGTAAGGTTACTTTTAATTCTCTAATGAATATTGAATATGTATTTTTCAAAACTAATGACTTCTTCAATTCATTATAGGTTAATAGACAAACGGGTAGCTACGAATGTGGCTACTACATAATGTATTGGATGTGGCTTATAGTTTTGGGAATATCGGAGATACTTGGAGACGAGGTTAGTCCTCCAAAACCCTATTCCTCCAAAACTGTATTGGTAAAGTTTCCTACTTGTGATACCTAACATACTTTCATTTTGTTCCGTGTATTCATCGATACCCAACCCTTGCCCACGTAGTCTATCGACCAAGTCCGAGAAAAGTGGGCACGAAGTTTTTAGAAATTAGAAATAGGGAACAATAGGAGTACTTTTATTGTAATTTTATTTATACAATTGTAAATAGATCAAATTCAAATAATTATTCAATATATATAATTCATTTGAAATTTAGCTATTTGAAATTGTTTGCTGGTTTGCTGGAGCTTTCTTTGATATGCAGGTACTAAAATGTAGGGAAAATGAGAAAATTAGAAGCTGCATTGCAAAATGGGTGGAAACTTTCAACGTCGGTTAAAATTGAACCGACGTTGAAAATTCGGAGACATTCAACGTCGGTTAACTAAATAACCGACGTTGAAAGTCTGGGACACTTTCAACGTCGGTTATTTAGTTAACCGACGTGGAATGTCTCCGAATTTTCAACGTCGGTTCAATTTTAACCGACGTTGAAAATATTACTTTTAACGTCACCTCTTTCAACGTCGGTTTTGAGACCGTCGTAAAATCATCCCCAGAACCGACGTGGATTCCAGTTTCTGTAGCAGTGAGAAAGTAAATAATTACAATAAATAATTCACTGTTAATCTGGTTTGTAGTTCCGAGAGAAAATGTAAAGTTAAAGAAAATTATTTACTGTTTTATGCTGAAATAATACTACTTGTAGTTTTTTTTCCTCTTTTGCTTTTGAAATTTTGTGTTTGAATTTTATTTTTGATAAAAAAAACATTGCTTTAGATTTTATTTTATTTTTTGATATTTTTAATGTATCTGTTATTATTCTTGTCTTGTAATATTTAGTCTATTTTGAATTAATTTCTTTAAAAATATTTAATAGAAATTAAAAATAAGTTATCTACATATTATAAGAATAAAAAATATTATATAGGACAAACAAAATAACTACGACAAAACAACCAAAAGCCAAATAACCCAATATTTAAAATAAAAGTATACATTAAATCTGAAAAAAAAACTTACAAAATCTAGGACGATATAATTATTTACAGCATATTAATTCAATTTTGTGTATATAAATGTCACTAACCATTTAAGAACAAAAATGCCTACCAGATGACATGAAACCTTTATAACGATTTCATTGTCATGAAACCTAGAAATAAAAGCACTGGGATCATATATTACACAGATTGGCCAAATCATCTTAAAATATAAAAACAAAACATAACTGTTGGTTAAATTATTGTTCTAAAAGATGTCACATCATATTAAGGTGACGCATTAAATTATTTTTTTATCAATTTTATACTTTTCAATTTCTTCCTCTGGTTGTATAAATAGACATGAGGATTTAGGTAAAAGTTTTAAGACTAATTTTATAGCTCCTACTTTGCAAACACTTCTTCTATCTAGCTTGCATAATCACTAGGTTAAATATGTTTTATTTTATTCAGTATGCAAGTTTTGTTAAATGGACTTGGTTTACATAAATATTATAAAGAGTTTAAAATATGAATGGTATAAATGAGTATTTTGCAGTGTAGGTTTATAGAATGTCAAATTACACACAAATAAACTCATCTGTATATACAATTCTATGTATAACTAATATTTCTTTTTTCATATTTAAAATATATGTAAATAATCTAAAAATAAGTAAATATTTTACTTAATAATAATAATATTTTATTATGATAAAGTGTTATAATTCTTGAAAAAAAGAAATTGATTAGAAGTATTTTTTTATGTGAAGTGGAGGAAAAGTCCAAAATATTAAAATAAGAACGGTGGTATACACTTTTTTATATATGATAATATTTTGAACTTTTTATGTTTCACAGAATTTTCTTAAATCTAGATGATTTGAAATTTATGTCTATTATATATTTATCTTAACGTTTTATGTACCTAAATCTAAATGATTTCAAATGAGGATAACATTATAAATTTACGAATCATATATAATACTTCATCATTAAATAAATTTCATAAACCAGTTTAACAAAACTAAAATTTAATCACTCAAATATAAATTCTAAAATATATAATAATCCAAAAATAAATATAAGATTGTAATGACTAATATCTCCATGTGATTCTCCATCTTATAGCTTGAAGGAGATGTTTTTTCATGAGATGAATGAAGAAGCCAACAATTTTTTACAGAGCCTATTGAAAGGAATGATGATCACCTCTTCCAGATTTGTGCAAAAGTAAATATGCATCTTGCGAAAGAAGATCTACGTCTTTTTATTCTTTGTACGTGCGTTGAAATATTTAAATTTAAACTTTGTGTTTTGAACCTTTTATAAAATTAAAGATTTAATTACAAGTTTGTCATCACATTTTTTTTATATGTGGTTGTTTTTAGGTTCGATGTAATATTCCTTTAATCCGCTAGTGATTATTTTGTATGAGTTATAAATAACTAATGGAACTCATAAACATTAATCTTTCAATTTAAAAAAACATTAATAACAAAGATAAAAAATAAAAAAGATAAATTATATTACTTTTTTCTTTCCTATATATATCTAGCATATAAGTAAATAATAAGTAATATAGTAAAATAATTTATAAATTATAATTTCTTTGTCTAATTCCTCTTTATTAAATTTTATTAAATTAAAAAATAAAATTTATTAAAATTTTAAGGGTTAAATATTATTTAATTCCTAAACTATTGGTCAAAATTGTGTTTTGTCTCTAGGGAAAACTTTAGACCTATTTCATCCTTATACTTTATAAACAGGTGCAAATGATTTTCAATGACAAATAAAAATATTTTTAAAGAAAGTAAAATAAAAGGAAATGAGTGAAAGATGCTTAAGAAATAGATGATAGTGAAATAAGAAACTATGAAGAAGGAAAATAAAAAAATAAAAAAGAAATTCTCACACTAGAGCTGTCAAAACGGGTGGCCCGACCCAGCCTGGCCTGGCCTTACGGGCCAAGTTCAGAAAATCTGATAGCCTAGCCTGGTCTATATTTTAAAGCGGGCCACAATTTTAGCCTGGTCTGACCCTATGTTAGGCCAACGGGCCAACGGGCCATTTTTAGCCTAATTAAAAATTGAAAAAATATTACAATATATCTACAATATAATTTTTTATCAACAATATAAATATAAATATATAATATATTTACATGAATGTATGTGTAAAACTGTTTACATTTAAACAACTTGTAAAAAAAACATAGATCACATACTAAGTACTTCCAAAAGAGTCAAGCACCTACTAAACAACATAACAAAGACTCTTGTGAGATGTTAGAGGAGTAGTGCAGTAGAGGAGATGAAAGAGTTTCTGAGAAAGGAAGAGAAGAAATGAAGAAGAAAACAGAGACTCTGAGACACTAGGGTTTCTTTCTTTGGTATGACAACATAACAATTAAGAACAAAAATTTAATATAAAAAATAAACGGGCCAGCCCATTACCTACGGGTCAGCCTGGCCTTGGCCCATATGAGCATCGGGCCAAATGGATCAGGCTAAAAAAAGTCTATTGTTATATAGGCCACAATTTTTTAAGCCTAGCTTGACCTGAATCATAGTCTATACGGGCCAGTCCATCGGGTCAGGCCTATTTTGACACACATCATCATGTATTGTTTACACGAGTTTATAAAGAATAATGATGAAATAAATCCAAAGTTTATTTCAGGGACGAAACACAATTTTGACAAATAATTTAAGGACTAAAAACATATTTAACCTAAATTTTAATAATAAAATGTATTAAAAAAAAGTTTGTGTTAAATAGTATATCATTAACCATTATTCTTCCTTCTCATCCAAATTGTAAGACTCTATTTGATCAGGAAATTAAGTAAATAAAAAATGTAACATTATAATAAAATAAACGTGTTAATTAAAAAATATATATAAAAAAGATAAAAATGAACATTAATTTATTTTTATGAATAATGAATATATTAGTGAATACTAAGACTGTGGAATATTTTTATACAAAATGAGTGAATGTTGAGTGAAATTTTTAACTTTTGTAAAATTAACACATAAATTAAAAGGGAATTTTAAATATGATTTTTTTATATTATATATGCATTTTAAAAATAATTAAATATTTAAAATTATAAAAAATATGTTTAACTAAAAATATTTAATATTAAAATGTCTATTTTCTTTAGTATATTATTAAAAAAAATTATTTTTACCAACTATATTAGTAACTTATAAAATAATAAAATCTGTCACTAATTAAATTAAAGACTAGTGTAAGGATCAATTTAATACACAACTAAAACTTCGGTAACTAATGTTTAAAAAAAATTTAAATTCTAATTTATAAACCAATTTAGTCAACATTATATAAAAATCAATATCATAATATTTTAAGATTAATAACAAAAAATATATAATTTCTATTACAATAAAAACTATTTTAGATATCAATTATTTTTAATTTAATTATTATAATAATTAATTATCTTTGATCTCTTAATTAATTTATATTACTATTTTTTTTATAGTACATAAATAGCTATTAAGTGTTGGTAAGAATATCTTCAAATAATCCCACACAATTAGGTATTTACATCATATCCATGCAAACCAAAAAGGTTTTACATAACCATATTAACATATAAATTATAAATTATATTTTCACCCCAAAGCGATTGAAATCTTTATATCAAATGTACATTAATATTTATGTCACAATATTTTACCTCACCGAGGAAGAAATATTTATATAAAATTATATTAATATAAAAAGCATTCATCAAGGGACAATGAAACTTTACATAAAATAATATCAATATTTTAAATTATTAATATAGTTATGTTCATCGCAAAAGATATTTTTTTTATAAATATCTTATTATATATGAATAAATAGTTATATAATAATGGACACTTTTAAATTATATTAATATACTAATAATAAATAAATATATAATTATAAAATATTAATGTAATGAAATTGTAATTTCTTTATAAATTTGAGTGTTTCAATTCAATTTTATTAATTTTTGTTTTATTATGTATTTAAAATATTAAATTTTTTTTAGTTAACTTACTAGTTTTTGGATTCTATAATTATGTTGGATTCTCTTATTAGGTAGAGCGACATGTATGTTATCTTATTATTAATGTGTTTTTACATATAAAATAAAAATTAATTTAAATAATTTTTATTTTTTTTATAAATTTAATATTTTTAATTAAGTTTTTTTTTAAAATATTCTAATTGAATATTTAAATAATTTTTAATTTTTAATTCAGTTTTTATTATTTGATTTTACTGACACATGGAGTTAGATTACCATTTGATTTATGTACAATATTACAAATTTAAAAAATAAAAAAGAAAAATTCTAAATTTTAATTACTTTTATAAAAAAGTGTCATAGTTCATGTTTTGTGAATTTTAGTATTTGAAAATTAAAAAAATATAAAAAATATTAATAATTAAAGTTTTAGAATTTGATTTTTATTATTGTTAAAATTTGTGATGTTGTGATGGGAATTATAAAATCAATTGATAAAAATTCAATTAAAAATATAAAGAGTTGGATATTTAATAAAACAAATTTTTTTTAACAAAGACTCAATTAAAAATAATGAAAGACTTAAAATTTAATTAAGTCAAAATTTAATTAACAAATATATCATCTTACCTAAAGGAAAAATTAAAAAACACATACTGAATCGAAAAATATAATATTTTTGGATGATGAAAAACAAATTTTTTAATTAAAACTCAATATAAAATAAAAAAAAATTTATAAGAGACTTAAAGTTTAATTAATTATAAAATATTTATATACAAATATATTATATTTAAATCATAAAATAATTATTATGTTAATTATATAAATTTGAAATTATAAATTTAAACCACCATAAGAATAATTTTGTACATTATAAGTGAATGGAAAAATTACATAGAATCTTAGGATAAATACTTATATTATGAAAAATATAAGTTTTGTGTGTAATTGTAATAATATGTAAATAATGAGAATAAATATTTACATAATATCTAAATAAATTAAAAGATAATAATGTTTAAATAATTTAAAATAAATAAACATTTACATTTATGTAAAAGCAAAACTCACCACGGGATCAACAAACTATATAATAAGTTAATATATTTGATTTATCTCTCAAATTTAATTAATTATTGAAAATGAAGAATACAAAATTTATTTTTTAGTGTTATCTCATAATTTTTATTTAATATCATACAAAATATGTTTAATTATACTTTTGAATCTTTCAAGTTCCATAATTTTGTAATTTCAATATTTTAAGTCTATTGGATTTCCTAAATATTATAAATAAGTATATATTTAAATTATATCATTTGGATATATTATTTAAATCTTCTGAACATATTAATTATATAGAAGTAATATCTTTATGTTTTAAGAAAATAAATTTAATAAAAATAGTCATATACCAAGATGTGAGTGGTTTATGATGTGTTACCTTATTAATGTGTACAGATAGTTTTAAGGTCAAAATCATATATATTTATTTTTTGAAGGTATTCCATTACAATTAAAAATATAAAAGGATTAAATTATATGTTTATGATGAACGATGTAGTTAAAATCTGAAAAAGTTAAAATTCTAAAATTAATATATCTGAGGGAAAAAAATAAGTAACTAAACATTAATCTCTTCTCCTAAGGAGCATTTAGTGAAAAACTTTACCTAACTGTTTCTTTCACTGAAAAGTTAATTCCAGAGTTACATTAAAAAAAACTATTAAAAAACAAAAATCCAATATACACTTCACCCTTAAAAGCATGATCAATTATTGTTGTTATGACAAGTGAAGGAGACATAACATTAAAAAGATATAAATTAGATGATACCACTTGGTCCTAGCTGGTAGAGTTATTGATAAAAGGTGATTACTAACAAAGATACAATAATGAGATAATTGTTTTTTTTTATATGTTTGAGTTTAGGTCACAATTCACAACCCTACTTTGCCACTTGCTTATAGGCTCATTACAATTTCCAACTTCATTGGCAAGTGCCTACCAGCTGTATGATCACAAATCAAAATGGTTTTGTTTTTGCTAAAACTTTTCTGTGAATTCTACCATCTTATCCATCTTTTCATCAATTATATTTCTACCCACAAATTTCACATATTATATTTTTGTTTTTAATTATATTCAAGAACAATAATACACATACACATATATTTTATATATATTTATTTATTATTTATTATTTTTTGTATTATATATTTTATAACTTTATAATCTTGTATATTAAATATAAATGGATATTTTAGATGTGTATGAATTATTTTCTTATATCTAATGTTATTTCTTCCACCCATATAGATGATCTTCTCATCTTTTTTAACCACTTATATGGAGGTTGGTGATGAAATTATTCTAAAAACGAAGTTGCTTTATTTTAAAACTTATTTATGTATATTAGTTGTCGGGTTAAAAGGTTTTTTAAATGAATCAAATTTATATTTGATAGTTTTAACCATAAATTTATTAAATAGTTTTTGAACTTTTATAAACATATAGATTTGTGAATTTTTTTACGAACTTTTATGCAAGCATCAAATAAGGTTTCATATTCATGTGTTATTTTTACCTTTTAGACTAAAAAATTATGAAGTGTGATTGAAGTGAGTTCATTAGTACATTATAGTTCTATAATGAATTGATTTCAAACTCTAAACTAAACACTTAATTCTTAGGTTAATTTAATATGAATTGAAAATCTTGTCTTAAAGGAGTTCTAATAAAAGTTATTTATTGAGTTGCATGTAATTTAGTTTCAATAATAAAATTGAAGACACAAAAGATACTTTAATTTTTTTTAATTATTTATAATTATTTATTTAAATATTTCTGAATAAAAGTTACTTGATAATATCATCTACCAATTCATAATTCTTATATTATAAACAATTCTCATTAAATATGCTTTTATTTATTAAAACTTTTAAAAAAATTCTAATTTTATATTTTATAAAATTAGTCTAAATTAACCAAATAAGTTAAAGAAACCACACTAACTTACTTTAAATTTATTTTGAATATAAATTCTCTATTAATTAAACAAACCAACAATAACGATAAACATATATTTATTTTTTCTAAAACACTGATAACTTAAAAAGAAATTATAACCTTGTAGTATATCTGGATACAAACTTGAAGTGAGTGACTTATTTATTTTTGAATAATTTAAACTACTTTATGATAAAATATGTTGTTTAGATTAGAAATTAATAAAAAGTTAAAAGTTATAAAATTTCATTAGAGTAATTAGATTATCTAAAAAAAACTAAGAATTTAAAATTATTTGTATTCTAACATTCATTTTTTTTCTTTATATTTTTCTTTAATTTAATTTTGGTTAGGACAATATTGGATTAACTAGGATAGAGATATTTTCCGGATAACTACTTTTTATTAATGTTAACTAGGTTTTTTTAATTAATTTTGAAAGGAGTTATTTTATGATTTAAATTGTTAGAATTTTTGTTGTTGTAGATAATTATTATTTCTTATTTGATATTAGTTAGAGTATTTAACCAATTTTAAAGAGAGATTATTATTTTGTAGATATGAATTATTTTTTAGTCGATGTGGCAGTGATTTTTTTTTATCATCGACACAAATATTATTTTTTATAAATAGTTTGTTGATTTTTGTTTAAGTGTCAACTGAGAAATTTTGCTGCTACCATTGGCTATGATTATTTTATATCCATATTAATTGAGAGATTTTTCAACTAACATTGATAAAAAGGTAGGTCTTCAATATCATAAAAAATAATCTTAATCAGTCCAAATAATTGTAATCAACATTAGCTGAAAACATATTAATAAAAAAAGATTTACAAATATAAATTAAAAATATATTGATAAACTTTAGAAAAAAAATTAACATCAATCAAAAAATCACCCATATTAATATTTTTGAATTATTAACAATTATTTGACATTTAAATAGTTTTTTATATTTAATAATTATTAAAATAATTTATTCAAATGAAAAAGCTTAAATTTATTACATTTGAATTTCTTTATCCAAATATAAAGTTAAGCTTTATATATGTAAAGTCACAATAAGGAAAGAGTGATAATAATCAAGAAGATAATAATAAAAAAGATGATAATGGTAAAGATAGAGAATATATATATATATATATATAAATCTCTCTTTGTATATGATTTGATTTGATTTACTGTGATTGATTAAGTAAAAATGTGGATGTGTGAAGATTTGTTATGCATTGCATTTACTTATTTGTATAAAAATAGTGGTATCCACCAATCTTATAATGAAGAAGTGGTGAGATTTTAAGTAAAATCCGCAACACCTACATGCACACTGAATAAAACCATGCACTACTCCTTCATCAAGCATATCACCTATGAATATTCTTTTCCTTTACATTTGCATATTCATTTCCCAAAGCTACCACATTGTGAAGATTTTATAATGAAATATTTTTTATTTTAATTTGAAAGGTTTCTTTTGCATCAAGATCTTTTACAAAATGATAGAGATTATATTATTTTGTAAGATTGCGTCAAGCAAGGGTCTTCTTGTTGACCAAAGTAAAAACCATGGTTTGTCTTATTGACCCAAAAATAAAATTGACAAGTGTTGACTAATGTAGTAATTTTAAATCTAATATCGTACTACGTTGCTTTATCCTTATTTTTATTCTAATTACAAATAATAGTTCAATAACCCAATTTGCTATAGATGATGGAAGCATGACCCCTTTTGCTTGTTAAGCATGTCATCAAGTAAAAAAATTAGAGAGAAGTTAAAAATTTATCAAGGACCATTATTGAATAAGTTTGACAAAAATTATTCTATAAGAAGCAATGAAGCTCGAGATTTCTCGTGTCCTTACCAAAGGAATATGATATTATAAAAAAAACAAAACACAGATATATCATAGAAGTAAAAATAAGAACAACAATAAATTAGGAAAGTCTAAACTCCAACAACTAAAAACCGTTCCTGAATAAAATTCTCCACAAATGGGAGGTAAGTGATGGAATCAGTGAAATAGAGATTCCATGTCAATGTATATCTTTACTAATTTGTCTGTACATTTGTTTTCCTTTATGAATTCGAGTGTGATCATGTATTGCATGCATTTAGTCTTGGCAAGGTGGTATTTCCAATTGTTTCTAATACCCCAAGATATCATATTTGGATTTTTAAAAGCCTCTATAATCAAGGCAGAGTCTCATTCAGGACAAAGGATTGTACAATCTTTTTCAAAAGCTATCTCTATGATCATCATAGCTTCCATCACTTTTAGAGGAAAAACTATACCAATTAAGAAGATACAACTCTTAATATAATCATAAGTGATTCCTTGAATATACATTCAGATACCACACATATAATATATTAGGATATAAATGTAAGTTGGAGTTTCACATTGGGTACAAATGAAAAAGTTAAATACCATATAAATGAGAAAAACTCACAAACCTAACGTCTTAAGGTTTTGAGTCGGAGGTGGTGTCACATATACTCATATGATTGTGTTTGTAGCCCATTGTTATTTTCATAATCTCTCAACAAGTGGTATCAAAGTCGAGGTTCAGGTTGAATACCTAGATAATGTATTACAGAATAGGATCATTAATGAGGTGAGGTATCTCTTTATAAAGTCACCAAGAAGGTACTCGTGATTAAAAAGAGGGAGTGTACCAATACAGAAGAGACTCACATTTGAGGGGGAGATTGTTAGGATACAAGTACGAGTTGGAGTCCCACATTGGGAAAGAATGAGAAAATTGAACTTAGTGTCTTATAAGGTTTTGAGTTGGAATTGTTGTCATAGACACTAATGTGGTTGTATTTGTAGTCCATTGTCATCCCTATAATCTCCCAACACAATACTCTATAAAAAAGACTTTGCATTATTTTTATAAGAAACAAAGTTGATCTAAAATGAAAAAAAATGAATTCCATGTTTCTCAATTTGAAATAAAAAAAAATAGAAAAATTAATTTGAAATAAAAATTATCATATTTTGAATTAATATTTTTATAATATAAAATGGTATAACCTAATTGTTATAAACTCGTAAGTAAGATTGTTTGTTAAAATAGGTCTATCATGATACTCGGGCCCGTGTGACCTACGACATAGGTCAGACCAGTCTTAAAAAATCGTGACTTAAATAGAAATAACTTTTCTTTTCTTTTATGTTAATTCTTTTTTTTAATCTTTATTTTATTTTAATTACACATGTTATGTTATGGATGTGGAAGACATTAAGAAAATTGTTTCAACTAGAGCTGTCAAAATGGATGGTTCATCCTGACCTGACTTGATCCTACGGGCCAAGTTAAAAAAGTCTAATAGTTGAGTCTGACTTACATGTAAAACAGACCATAACTTTTTGTCTAGTCGAGTCCTATATTAGGCCCATGGGTCAACAAACCATTTTTTGTCTAATTAAAAATTAAAATGATTACATTTATGTCCATATAAAAAATCATGATATTTTATTCTTCAGAAGTCTAAAACTTTAATATTTAACAACTAAATGCATTATAAACAATATCACACATTTTGGTCTAGTATTACATTTTTTCAACAATAATATACATATATACACATATAATACATCAAAAATAAAAAGTTTGTGCAAAATTGTTCATAACAAAACATAACAAAATAAGTCAAGAAAAAACTTAAAACATCATACAAAGGAAATGGTACAAGATATACCTTACCTAAAATAAGAGAAATAAAAAACACTCTATCGGGTCCAAATTTGTAATTGCTCTACCACATCATCCAACTTGACTTTTATAAGTACTTGTGTCTTCCTTTCTCGCAACTTTGGTAAACAAAGTTCAAGATTAAAACACCACTTTAAAAGCATAGGACACTTGATTTTGTCATCAGTTTTGTACCACTCCCATATATGGAAATAAGTATATTAAATAATTCTGTTCACATATCTCTTTCGCCTCTATGACATATTTATTCCTTAGTCTCCACACATACACAAATAATCGTTGTCTATAAGATATACCTTAGTTTAATATTACATGAAACAATTTTATTAATGTCTTTCACATCCATAACATAACATGAGTAATTAAAATAAAATAAAAATTAAAAACAAAATGGCACAACTTGACCTTGACTCATATGGGCCTTGGGCCAAATGGGTTAGGCTTAAAAAAAACTATTTCTATTTAGGTCACCATTTATAAGTCCAACCTTACCTAAATTATAGGTCACATAGGTTAGCTCATCGGCTAGACGTATTTTGAGAAATCTCTAGTTTCAAGTAATATTAGATCAAGGAATATCTTATGGGTAGTCGTTATTTGATGTGTGTGTAAAGGGCAATGAATAAATATGTTATTGAGGTAAAGGAGAGGTGTGAAGAGGAAATAAAGATGGTACATATACTTATAAAAGTCAAGTTGGATGATGTGGTACAAAAAGACAAGTTAGGATTCAACACTAGGTTACATTATTCTTATTAGTTAGATAATTTTTTTTTGTTTCGCTTGTTTTAGGTAAAATATATCTTGTACTATTTCTTTTGTATGATATTTTAAATTTTTTTTCTTGATTCAGTTTGCGTTGTTTAATTATGAATAATTTTGTACAAATTTTTTGTTTTTTGTGTATATATTGTTAGTGACAAAAGAAGTAATATTAGATCAAGATGAGTGATGCTATATAATGCATCTAGTTATTGAATATTAAACTTTAGAGTTTTAGACAATAATATATCATGATTTTTTATTAAATAGTGTGAGATTTTATTTCATTCTTTCTGTGCATGTATGCTTTCTCTCTCTCAAAATTTTTACTCTGTCTTCCCTCCATTTCTTTGAATCTCATCTCTTTTGCAATATGATTGTACCTTGCAGTAGCTAAAGAATTAAGAATCGTTTTTACCAATCAATTTTTCAATCAGAGTACGTGTTTGTTATCTCTCAAAATCCTTTATTTTTTATTTTTTATGTCTGTCATAAATATTGGTGGAGTTAGTTGAGAAAAGTGATTTTCTCGACTTAATTAATCGCGTATTGAATCTTTTTATTACATTTGACTAATTGACTTTGGGTATCTAGATTTTGAGTGGTTCTCGTGCTTGGGTTGAAAATTGCTTGATTACATAGAGTTATAGGTAAGGAAAATTATCCTTAATGGTATTTGGATTAGGGATGAGAAATGAACCCGTTCTCACGGGTATTTCCAGAATCCATATAAGTTTTAATGAGAAATCTTCACATTGACTGGATATGAGTATGAGTAATACCCAATTTAATTAGGTATGAGGATGAGGATCCACATATCCGCCATGTCCTCGTCTTCGTCCCCATATCTGTTCCAATATTCTTCTTTGTTTTAAATTACTAAAACACATTTAGTTTATTAGGTATATATCAACTTTTATCTGGTCCTTAGTTCCCTAACCTGTTTCTAGAGTATATATTTGATCACTAATACTCTTTTCTATAATTATTTAACTTTTATTCAATTGGTATTATATATTTTGATTTGATATTTATGAAATTAAATCCTTGATGATATTCTGTTTTCTTTGTTGTAATTTTTATTTTTTTATAAAAAATTATTTATTTAATATCTAAAACATTAAAGGATGGGTATGGGTATACCTATTAACCAATAGGGACGATGAGACAAAAATTTCATACTTATTGAGTAAGGGATGAGGATGAGGATGAATTTTTATTTTGGGGATGAGGATGGGAAAGTGAAACCCGTTTCACCTTGGACACTTATTATTCCTAATTTTGATGTTAAATTTGGATTGACATTTTTTGTATAACAATTCTTATAATGCACATTTAAGTTCTTCATTTTGAGGTTGAAATATGAAAAACTTGCACGTTGAATTGTAGTTTTTCCTTTAAACTAGTTTTAAAAGTAAAGTAAATTTGTTGATTATATTTTTGTGAGAAATAGTGTTATGTGTTGGAGTAAGATTTTTGTTTAGTTAAAAAGGTGGAATTAGGAGTTTTAAGTTGTAGATAGTTGATTTGGAGTAGTTTAAACTCAGTTATATTATTGAAAAGTTGATATGATGGAAAACTTTGGAGATTTTAAGTTTTGAATTTGGATTATGTAAGTAAAGTTAGTTTTTTCCAATGTCAAATTGGTATTGATTTAAGAATCCAATTTAAATGATTCTTGTATCGAGTTTGAATGATACAAATTGAGTTGGGACAAGTTAAATATGATGATTGAGTAATTTTGTAATTGTATAGGATCATTTTGAGTTTGTCTAAAACATTATATAGGTTAAAATGAAAGTGGTAAATTTTAATAACTCGTTTGATGTTAATGTCATATGATATTTTAGCTCAAGTGAAATTAATAATTCGAGTTGGTCTGGACTCATTTTTTGCTTCAACAACAAAAATGTTGGTTTAGCGACAAAATTTTTGTTTTAACAATGAATTTCCTTCTGAAGTGAATCTTGAATTTATTTTCACTTAAATAAAGAGATTTTCACTCAAGTAAAAAAAAAGATAATTTTTTTAGTTTTAAAAATATATATGTATATGAACGCATTGATAAAATTTAATTAATTGATATACTATAATTGAATTTAGATATTAAGCAAATAATTACATTATAATACATATCTATAATTTTTATTGATGGTCCAAATGATGTAAACTAAGACATAAAATGTAAGTAATATAAGAAAAAATTATTATATTATAAAAACTCAGGTAAAGAAGTCCAAATACAAATATATTATAAATTTATTTATACATATAGATTACAGTTGATTACCAAAGTACTAAAATTGGTCACATATTAATATTTAATACCAATTTGTTTTAGAAGAATTAAGATTTTTTTAGTGGTATTAATTATACATTAAAAAAATTAAATATTAAATAGCTATGCTATTATTTTTAGTATAGATTTTATAATAAGATATTTTATATAATAAAAATTTTATTATATTTTTTGTTCGATTGATACCGGTTAAGAAATAACTTGAGAAAATCACATGTTAATAAAAAATAAGTCTAATTATAATATTTTATTAGGATACAAACAAGTGTATATATTATATTATTATTTAAATGTTTAATATTTGAAAATGTATTTATTTATAATTCAAAATTTAAAATAAATATAGTATTTAAATCGAATCCATTTAAGCAGAGGGAGAAATAAAACAAATTTAGTTTGATCATCATAAATATAAATTAAAATATAATATTTAATATTAATTATTTAAAAAATTTTAATTATAAAATTATTTTTTAAAATTGCTTACAATATTATATTGTTTTTTCTATAAAAATTCAGTGTTACACTTATTATAGTTTTTAAAACTAAAAGTTATAAATATATAATACATTTACCATCATTACTATAATAAATTTGTTAAATATAAATTATTTCAATTATTATAAGAAATTTATTAAGTATAAAAAAATTAAAAATAAAAATAAATAATTATTATATTAATTAAATTAAAAATTATTTTATAAATTAAAAATATTAACATTTAAAATAATTTTTATTATTAATAAAATAAATATAAACTGTATTTTTTAGTTATTATTATAAATCTTAAAAAATAATTTTTAAATAATTAAATTAATTTTTAAATAAGAATATAGCTACTAAAATTTTAATTACTTACTTAATAATTTTATTATTTTAGAAGTTAACAATATAATTTTTAAAAATAATTTTTTAATGAATATAAATCTAGTAAATAAATCGTTTATATGTTTTTCTTTAATATATAATTAGTAATATATTTATAAACCATTATTTAAACACTATATTCATAAATCCACTATTTAAATTATAACAAAATTAAATATATATATTTAACAAAACATAAAATAATTATAATTATAACACTTGATTTTGTAATGAACGGTTATAATTATATATGATACTGGTTCGCCAGTAAGATTCTTAAATAAAATAACTGATAATTTCAGCCAAAGATTAACAAACTTATAAGGTATTTAATAAATCCAAATCAATTTTAAGCTTAAAGCTACCAAGTGGGTTTGCATTTATATGAAAATAACCCAACAATGGTGTTGTGATGTGACCAAAATTAATCAACAAACCAGAAAAAATTATTGAAGTCAGAATCAGAAAATTCAACATGGATGGCCTGTTTGCTACATGTTATTCATTCTTCACCAACCAACTCAATATATTAGCCTATTTTATATATATATATATATATATATATATATATATTATTATTATTATTGCAAGTGTTATTGGCATTAACATTGTAAAATGATTATTTTAAAAAATATAGTTTTACACTGTGATCAGAAATGATGATATTTATAATTTTAAAACAATTATTATAAAAATAAAAATATGTGATTAAATAAAATTGTAAATTGCACATCTTGTTTTTTCTTTCATGGTTATATGAAGTTATTGAGAATTGTTTAACTCGTATATTAAATAAAAGAAAACAAAAGAATAATTGATAATTAAATATTATATAATCATTTGACATTGTTTCATCTTAAAAAGAATAATTCTCGTATCATTCAGAATTGATCGAAATTGAAGGTGCTTCTAGGGTTCCCTTTCGCAGTTGAGATTTGAGATTTGAGAAAATGGCCGGTTTACCAGCGAAACTTCGTATACAACCCGCGGATGTCAAAGCCGCCGCCATGTGGGGCGTTGCAGCCGCCACCGGCGGTCTCTACCTCATTCAGGTTAACATCCTTAATCTCCCTCCGTTTTCGATTTTTATTTGTTTTTAATTTATGGCTTTTGAATTTGCCTCCATGTAAAGGATTTGCGCACTAGGCCTTGTTTGGCTCCTCACATTTTGCGACTTTACTTACTGATCTAAATTTTAGTTATAGAATTTATATTTTTGTGTATTTTAATCTAAACTCATATTCGGATTGCCTTGTATGCATTCGTTTTCTAAACTTAATGGCTTTTTCTGGATTTTGTTTATTTTACGATTTGGAGCGTTTTTTCCCCTATCTCCGATGTAGCTGTCTGAACGGTTGATCCTGCAATCACGTGTTTGAGTTTGGTTAATGGGTTTTTATTTGCAGTCTCGTGATAAATTGCGTCAACATTGGATCTCTGTTTGTATGTCGTTATTGTGCATTCTTAACTTTGAGGCATTTTGTTTTACATTGTTAAATCTCAAGCTGTGAAAAATTCAGAGGTGAGATTTTCAAGTCAATTTAAGTTTATTATCCCTTTTAAATAAGTTTTTTCTAAAAGGAAATTAAGGAATGAAATTCATGTACTCAAACATTGTATATGAATAAAGGATGAACGGAATGAAGAAAGAAAAATATGAGGTAAGAAAAACAGATTTTTTCCCTCTTCTTTTGACTTTCTGTGCCTCCCTTCCCTCCTGTCCTCTGTGGTTGGAATGCAAAGAAAGTGTAACAAATTGGGTTGGCATATCTTCTTATCAGAAGTTCATTGATGCAATGAGGGAGACTTTAAACTCTATTTTAGCTCTAGCACTTCTCTCTCTTGCTAAAGTTTCAAAAGGGTATACGAGTATTTGCATCATAGATGTATACAATTTAGTGCATATTTGTTTACCACCCAAATCAATTTTACAGTGTGACATATGGTTGAAATTAATTTCTGTGGTTAAAATTAGTTTGGACAATGTGTCAATAATATTTAATAGTTTAAAATTGGAACTATCAGAACCAGTTCTACCAAACTTTGAAACAATTGAACATGAGTTTATTCAATCATTCATTCACGTTTTGTTGATATTTAAGAATTGCCTGATACAGTGTTGTTTCATACTTTTTAACTTTCTATTTTGCTTTATGATGGACCAAATTGTTTGGTAGTTTCTTGTTTGTGATGATGGTATAAATCTTCTCTTTTACAACTTAAAATTGTACTCTCAAGTTCCAAAAAAAATTGGTTCGTATGTTCTGCTTTTGATATGTATATCTTATTAACTGTGTCTGTTTGCTGAATTTGACATTCTCTCCTTGCCACAGTAGAAAAAATAAAAGAAAATTCTGTCTAATCACATATCCCCGTGCTTCATCTTAGAGGATGAAGAGTGAATGTAAGAAAAAACAACGGTGCTTTGGGCAACCCCAACTTTTTGAAGAAATAGATTCTTGATTATAATGACATGTGTGTCATATACCTTTGATAGAATTAGGGACTGATTTCTAGATTTTTACTGCTAGAAACAATTGGAGGCTACACCTAACTCAAATAGAAAAATGCTGAAATTTAGAGATGCATCTAGAGACTCCTGCTGATGCTCAGAACCTCTAGTTCTAATCTATTCCCTTTTTCCTTCAAACCATGGTTACCTGCACTACCTATCCTTCCCCCGTTCTTTCGTTTCTCTGCAATTTCAAACCTTCCTCTTTTCTTTGACTGCTCAGCCTTTAATTTTGCTCTCAAGACTTGATGACATGAATATTCCCCTTATTTTCTGTTGAAATGTAATATTTTATTATTATGTTTTCTTTTGTGTGTACCCGACTTTAGGGTTAGGGTTGCCTCTCTTTTGTGACATATATCAATAAAAAGCATAACAGTATAGAGTAGAATATAATGTTTTCTCTCCATCTCTTTTATTCAAGTTTTTCTATTTTGTCACCCTCACCCTATGATTCTTCTACATTTCTTCCCTTTCTTGTAGTATACCTCAGTATATGACCTTTATTTTTCTTTCTTATCTCCGAATAACCTAATAGTATACCTCAGTATATGACCTTTATTTTTCTTTCTTATCTCCGAATAACCTAACATGATGAACAAGACATACATAGTTAAATGAGTAGAAAGGACTGTGATAATGATTCCAAATGAATATACTTCAAGTGGGATGTGTCCAGTTTCTCAATAGAACCTTTTCACGAGGCGTATTTCAGGGCTCTTGGCCAACTCTCTTTAGAATGTTGTAAGAAGTTTGCTTAAATATTTTTCCTCTCCTGACTGTATTAATATCATGGTTATTCATTGGTTTCTCTGTTTTGGTATTTTTTGCTTGTGTGATTTTGCTTCTATTTGTGCATTTATACCCGGATTCTGGTTATTTTGAGTGCAGTCCTAATTCATCTTTTGTTTAAACCATTAACAGCCATGGGGATGGTTGAAGAAGACATTCTTGGAGAAGCCTGAACCTGAGCAAAAATGAGTGGGCATCTGAGAAGAATGTTTTGAATTTTGGGATCATCTGAAGGATGAGTCAAAGAATAACAGTTGAATAATGTTATTTTCTGCTGAGGTCTTCTAGCATCTGTTTTATGTTATAAATTTGGATATTAAATTTTAATGTTCTGTTGCTGGTGGTTTTACCGGATATTTTTTTTTTCTTTTATATCAACTTCCTTCTTAATCCACCACACTGAATTTTGTGGCAATAGCATTCTCTGCCCAAGATGGTATATTTGGAATTTCTTACGTTTCTGTATGTAGAAAAAGAAACTGAGCCAAGAGATGGATAGAGGAGTAGAGGTGCTGAAAGCTTCATTACCAAAAAGGTGGGAGTCGTTAATTTGGTTAATAATAGTTAGATGATTATTTGAAAAAAAAATTATAAAAATTAATTAGTATTCTTTAGCTATGTAAAACATTTTTGGATAAGTTGCTTTTGTTTTAATATATTCAATTTGGTTTATATATCAGTAAAGTATCTTTTTTAATTGTGAAAATTAAGCAATGTGACATTTTCAATCTGCTGTCTCACTAGACATTAACCCAGTCTAGGGAAAGTGGACAAAAATATCCACTAAAGTGTATATCTCACCATAGAAAACAGAAGGAACACAAGATTCTTGAGTATGAATGAATGATTTACTGATATATTTCTGTATGTCAATTATGTCATGTTTTTCATTAAAGTGAAGTGTTGATAATAAACTAAACTTTGAAAGAAAATAAGATGATGGAAAAAGAAATTGAAATTTTATTTTGTCAAGCAAATTTGACATTGTTAATGTTAGAAATCAAGAAGTAATGAAAAGAAGTTAAAAAATATATTTTTAACAAACATCATCGTCTTGTATTCTCAAATAATTTTTTGGAATCAAGATAAAAAATTACCATAATATTTCTTAAGTCAACAAAGTAACTACAATTATGTTTTCAGTAGTCAAAATATTAATTTTGAAGTTGTAGAAACTTTATTTTCACTTAAAACCTTCGCTGTAATATTAAAAGAATATTGGAATTGCATAATTTTTATAAATTATAAAATATTCCAAACCATTCTGATGAGCCGTACCATTTAAAATAATAATAATTTTTCTTCTTTGATGCTTGTAAGATAAAATCAAAATAGAAAAGCTGAGAGTGTATTCTACATTATTTTGACAAAAGAAACACGACAACCAAGTTCTTAGGCACATTCAATATTTCAATAAGACGTTTTCTTTTACATATGTCGATAGTGATTGTAGACACATAGACAAGATGTTGTTCGTATTAGATTAATGTTTCATACCTTTGACGTGTATGGAAAAATGACTTCAAAAAGATCGGAACTTTAATGTGGGTTGTTCAGATGAAGATGTTAGCCTATCGAAAGAATATTCATCATTGAAAATGGAATTATCGGTCATTACTCACAAAAACATAAAATATATTTAAATTTTAAAAAAAGTCCAATACAATTTTTTAGAAACATATTTAATATTTTATTTTTTTACAAAAAAATAAATATATTTTATCATTTTTTTCATGAAGGTTTATTTTCTTTTAATGAAATAATAACTATTTAATTGAAATGATAGTCTTTTTATGTTAGAATAATAAGTATAATGTTATAAGAAGTAATAAAATCAGTGCAACTTATACATTTAGGGGTGACAAAGTGGATTGGGTCCGACGGCCGGTCCACCAACCCGATAGCATTGGGTGGAGCGGGTTAACACTTTAAATCGCCAACCCGTTTCAACCCGACCTGTCTAATCCGTCAACCCGTCAGGTCACAGGCAGAGCAGGCTAACCCGCTGACCCGCGAAAAAAAAATATATTGCACTTTTAAGATGTCATGTCACTATATACATCTTTAATATATTGTTGTAATTACAAAAATTTATTTAAATTGGACACAGACAAAATAGCTGCAAAGAAAAAAAAGTCCAATTTAAAATTAAAGATTAAAAAATAAATTAAAATAAAAAATAAAAAATAAAAGAAAATAGATTTATAAAAAAAGCAAAATAAAAGAAATAAACAGGTCAGTCCGCCAGTCCGCCAACCCGCCTTATGACAGGGTGAGTTAGAAATTTTCACCCGCATCACTGTGACAGGTCGAACTGGTCTGACCCGTTTTTGGTGAGCTCATAGCGGGGCGGGCCTAAACGGGCCAGACTGACCCGTTTTGCCATCCCTATATACACTGTGACATTTACTTATCTGTTAAGTCTGTCAAAGTTAATTGCACAAATTAATAATGGGAATTAAAATATACATACTTGTAGAGTCTAAATTTAGGTAAATATTTTTATTGTACTAAAAATAAAAGACTGTATAAAAAGATTTTTAATCTTATTTTGAAATATTTTGGAGTTCCTATGACATCACATGTACCTTTTTTATGTGAAACATGTTCTTAATAAATATTTTTTAATTACTCGTGTTGATTAAGATTTTGTTTGTTTGAAATCTATAAAAAGCGAGAAAAGTTTAAAAAGCACAACAAAGAGAAGACACATAAAAAATAAAATATTTAAAATGAGAAAAAAATTGAGTGTTAAACTATTAACAAATACTAAAAAATTTATACAGACGATTTATATATAAGAAATTATATAGAAAGAAATTAATATAATCCATGCTAATCGTGTAATTAACTTTTAATAATATCAAAAGAATTTATTATAACTCAAATGATATTATTAAAATATAAATAAAATAAAATAAAATTCTACTATTTCTATTCATATAAAAACAATTTAAACAATTTTACTTTCAATACTATTTTCTGTTTTTCTTGTTCTTCTTTTTCAGTCTCTAACTTTTCATCTTATTCAAAGAAAGGCTAACACATCTCTTTTTAATCCATAATATTAAAAAAGTTGAAGTAAAAATTTCCACACACCTTTTGACATCTGATATTCATAGTTTTGATTCAACATTATCTCATAATATTTGTTGTTCCCCATAATGGATTGAATCAAGTATTTCTTAAAAATGTTTTTTTAGGTTTCTTTTTCCAGTTTGGGTAACTCTTGCACTGCACATGTGAGTTTGAGGTGATCAGGTTTCTAAGTTTATGCTTTAAACTCTCTACAGACGCCAAGTATCTTTCAGGTTACCCATCCAAAAAAGCAAACTCTTTAGATAGTCAAAACCAAAAATTTGAAAATTATAAAATAAAGTTTTTTTTATTAATTTATCCTACTAAAAATAGATAAAATTAAAAAAATATATATAACTACCCCAACTACATTTTACACACCTTAAGACCCTTTCACAAACTCCTTTCCAAACCTATAAATAAAGCTGCAAAGTATATGTTTTTAAATTCAATAAATCTTTAAATATTTTTAATGATTTATGTTTAATATTCATAATTATTTTACTTTGAAATTAATTAATTCTGTGTAAAAACATGAATTGCATCAAAATATTTTAATACAACAAAAGATGTTAAACATTGACTTTTGTTTATTAAACTAGGAAATATATATTAATCAACTCTAAGACAATCCACTCGCTCGCATACTATATATATATATTAAAAGAATTTAATTTTCATAGACGGTTATATAATTTTTATATTATGAACCAGTTAAAAATGATTTTAAATATATTTTTTAGAGTAATACTTAAATTGATTCCCAATATAAAAAGTCAATGCATTATAGTTAATTTATACATTATTTATTAATTAAAATTAATGCATATATTATTTTTTAAAGCCCTATGAGACTAAAAGATAGAAGATTGTTTACCAAAACCTAAAATTTAAATGAAATCGAAATAACAAAGATATTTTCTTGTTTTTTCAATAAATATTAAGATTATCTGAATTACCGGATCGAGAATGTTCCATCCCCTAAGACACAAGACGCAATACCAACCGTGTGATCTGTTTGATCCGTGATGATCCCTCCGTTTATATTTCACACTCTCTCATTGCCTCAGATTTCTTCTCTTCCTTTCACTGGCGACAGGGCCGCCGCTGCACGAGACGACAACAACAACAACAGCGTCAGGTACCATTCTGGTGAGTGAGTTCTCATTCTCTTCTCTAATGTCTCCTTCCGCAATTTCCCTTCGTTTTTTGATTTGTTTTGTTTCGTTGGGGTTTTGATCTGATTGGATAATCAGGAGGAGAAAGCGGTCGTGTTCCATGGAGAAGGAGCTGGTGGAATTGTATGACGCCGCGAAAAAGGCGGCGGACGCGGTCCTCTCCGGCGACGCCGAGTACGAGGAGAGCCGATGCATCGATGCCCTCGAGCAGCTTAAGAAATTTCCCGTTAATTATAAGATTCTTGTTAACACTCAGGTCATTTTTTTCTCATTTTTTCCTACTGGTTTTTGTGTCTTTTTTGTGTTTGTGGGTTTATTATTCAATTGTTAGAAAGCGCAGGAATGATTTGTCAATTTGAGGTGTTGTGTTTGTGTGTGAAACATGTGCTTGCAATGTTGAGTCACGAGATGTGGTTGGCGTCTTTAACTGCTAGGGTTCGATTGAAAACCGAATACATCTCTTGTTAAATATTGCATAATGTCTGCTTTGTGATGTGTTATGTGCACTGAAATAGATTCGCATTGTTTTATCATTTGGGATTTTTTTTACTCTTGGGTTCTGTACATAGCTTGTGGTTGAAAGAAGAAAGAAGCACGATATTTTTTCTTTGTGTGCTTGAGGGGGACGGGGGCAGAGGCAGGGTAGAATTTCTGATCAATCATTATGGAAAATGTTACTTGAGAAGATTTAGGGTAATATTTTGTGCATTAGATTAGACAAATTGTATCTTGCAGTTATGAGGTGTGGACAGTGCTGTAGGCATGTTTAAGTGTAAAGGTTAAGTTTTGATAATATTAGGTTATAAAAGTTTTGGTAGTGTTCCCTCAACTAACTTCTTCCCCTAAGTATTTGGGAATGAAGCTGGAGTTACCAAATGTTGTAAGGTTACTGTTCATATAAAATCTATGAATGTGATAGCTTTCCGAGGTTGTCCTTATGGTTGGGATCTATTATTTGGTGCTGCTGCCTGTGGAATCTCTGTTAGGATTAGGGTCATTTCCGTTTCCCCCAAAAGATGACAGTGTCGTTTTATGACCTAGTAGACCTGACCTAGTAAAGGTGGGCTGACATAAACTTGGGCTTTCACTTAACATGACGTAGTCTTGCTCTTTAAAACATAACTAATCAAAGCGGATCCAAATTCATTATTGACTTCTTGCTGTCCATAGTGCACTAGAGTATGAGGAAGTTTGAAACCTTCACTAGTTTTTTAATCCACTGATATCTAGGGTTTCAATATTTCTTTGTTGCCAGGCAGACTGAATTTTTTCATAATTTGGATTTTTTTACCTATGACAAAATTGTTATGGGTTTTGTACTGGATTATGGAAAGCAATATTTGTTTGTGTGTGAAATCATTAAAATTTGAAAGGATATGATTTGGCATTGAAATCAATCCCTCTCGATTGAAATTCATTAAGAATAGAATTTATTTTCTTTTTATTATAATCCCATACAGACTAAAGATATGACTAAATTATAGTACATAGTCAAATGCAAACCTCACTTTACCAAACTGATTTGTAGGATTGAGTTAGACTTAAATTTCACTTTCTTAAGATGGTATCAAAGCTATTCAGAGTCTATCTTAGTCAAGTTTGTTGGGCTTATTATTTCTCTCCTTATCGGGTTTTCTTTTAGTCTCACGCTTGAGATGTCTAGTATTCTCAGTATGAGGTGTGTTAGAGATTTCACATGGATTAGAGATATGACGAAATTATAGTATATAAGTGGGTGCAAAAGCAGATTTTGTAAAGTTGAGTTAAATTCCAATTTCTTAAGAATTATGTTACATGTCGTCCTTCAATATCTCTCTCATTAAGGACAAGATGCCACAGTGGTTGATGCCCTGTGACCTATCAGTCACTCCACTTGCATACATCTCTACCTTCCCCAAACTCAATGAGGTGGGAGCCTTGTGTACTGACTACCCTTTATTTCATATCTTTACAACTTTTAATATTTGACATAAGCTTGATTTTCAAATTAAATCAAATCGCACTTATGTTATATCTCAATAAATCTGTAAATCAAATATATTCCTCCTTTCATGCGTCTTCTCTTCACCCCCTTGTGCTTCTATTTTGAAGCAATTTTTCAACTCCTCCTTCTTGTACTGTTACTTTTTTCTCTTTGACAAAGTTCAATTTTATGTCAATCAATAGAATTTTACAACTGTTTGGTTGCATGTAACAATTGGGTATTTCACGATAAACACTAGTTCAGTGAATTGGTTCTACAGAACTTCCTTTCTATCTGTCATCTGCGCTCTGTTGGCTTTTTGGGCTAATGCTCCAGAAGATGAACCTTGATTTGAACTTGCTTCTTGTTATATTTTCATTCTGGTGGATCTTTGTGCATCCTAGTAAATATGTACTTTCTTAATAATCAGAGCATAAGCATGCTATTGGAAAGCTCTTTTGTAATTTTTAATTTTAAAATCAAGTTCATGATCTATCCAAAGGTGACAGTGGAGGATCCATCTGTTCAAGAGGTAAAATGGGGAAAAAAGTTAGAGCTCCAAAATGCCAAAAAATAGACGGTGCAGAAATCAAAGTATTTTGATTAATCAAAATATTATTTTCTAGAATATCTGTAGTGTATAAAATGGTTTATGAATAGCATAAGCATGCTATCAATATTGGAAAGATCTTTTTTAATGGTTTATTGGGAACACTAAACTGATCTCAAATCTTTATTGACATCAAACTTAAAGATTTGCTTTATCTTTTAATGTAATTTTCAGGTGGGCAAACATCTCAAAGTTCTCACAAAGCACCCAAGGAAGACAATTCGGGCCTTTGCTGTTGACCTAATTGAGATATGGAAAGGCATAATTATCAAGGAAACAAGCAAAAATAAAAACGAGGGTATTGATAGTAAGGTTGAACCAGCTAATGGGGAGAGATCTAAAGCTGGGAAAATGCAGAAGAGTCCTTCAGTGAAAGTTGAAAAAGGTGAAACTGTCAAGGCTGAGAGAAATGATAGGAATGGTACATCAAAGTCAAGCGCAGAAAGTATGAAAAAGGGACAAAATGATGTCAAGAATGAGAAGACTGATCGTGCTGCAAGTGTCAAGGTGGAAAAGTCAGCCAAGGAGGTAAAGCCAGTTTCTGGAGCAAAGAAAATGTCATCCAGTTCTGCAACTCCCCCAAAGCTAACAACTATGATTAAATCCAATGATGCAACGCGAGACAAAATAAGGGAACTTCTCCATGAGGCTTTGTCCAAGGTCTCTCGAGAGGCCGATGAAGATCTTGTAGAGGTGGTCAATGCTTCTGATCCTATTCGAGTTGCTGTGACAGTGGAGTCTGTATTATTTGAAAAATGGGGTCCTTCAAATGGAGCGCAGAAGGTCAAGTACAGATCCTTAATGTTTAACCTTAAGGATTCAAATAACCCTGATTTCCGGAGAAAAGTTCTACTTGGTGTTGTTGAGCCTGAGGAACTGATCAACATGAGCTCAGCAGAAATGGCTAGTGAGCAAAGGAAGCAGGAAAATCAGAAAATCACTGAGAAAGCTTTGTTTGAATGTGAGCGTGGAGGTCAGCCAAAAGCTACAACCGATCAATTTAAGTGTGGTCGATGTGGTCAGAGAAAGTGCACCTATTACCAAATGCAGACTCGCAGTGCTGATGAACCTATGACAACCTATGTCACTTGTTGTGTCTGCAATAACCGTTGGAAGTTCTGTTAGTGCAGTTGTGACTGGTCAGTCACACGAGAGCTGTTGCCATTTGTTATCAATTTAGGGTATGAAGGTGCGAGTGTCATTATGGTTCCAAATAGCAGTCGTGCCAGAATTTTCTATCAGACTGTTACATGTAGAAAATTTTTAGGCAGAAAAATGTACTTTTTATTCTTTTTCAGTTTTAACTCAAGTTTTCGCATTACTGTAGTTTGCTGTAACTTTAGAAGTTCATCTCTTACAACATTGCTCCAATGTTTTTCTCGGGTTCTACTCGTTAGTAACTATACCCAAGATTATTTGAAAACAAAATGGTAAGCTAGAGCTAGGTTTTATTCAGAAGCAGAAGTGCGTCGTATATTGTACGGGTCTTAGTTTTCTTGGTAGAAAATCCAGTCATTACAGATAGTGTTGTGAGCCTGTAGCACACTTTACGCTGCAATATAGTTTTGGTTTTGGAGGGGAAGAGAGATTGGTAGAAGGGAAACCTTTCACATACCTCTCACGTCTTTGAACTTCAACATCGCAGTATAGGAGCATAAATTAGTCAAATTATTTAGTTTGCTTAGATAATTTATGTTTTGATATCATATTTATTTACTTATTTATCCTAGTCAAATCTAAATTGTAAAAGATTTTTTTAATATTAAAAGCTTTTGAATAGTTCACTTATATATATATATATATATATATATATATATATAAATTAATTACAGGATTTTATTATCCTGCAAGCTGTATCCGTATTTCGTGTTATATTTAAATTGAAATTAAATATTTGGAGAGAACTCACCATTGAAAATAATAGTGTGATTAATTTGTAAAAAAAACTAGACAAAAATTAGACGTGCGATAAGCTTTTGCAGTCTGAAAGATAATATTTGTAATACTAATATTTAAGACAAAAATTGGTACATAAAAAAGGTACAATGAGAATATTTTATTAAATATTATTATGAAAGTATTTGAATTAGAGTTTATTGAACACGTTGATTGATTTGAAATTTTTTCAACAGTTAATAAGTCATGATCTTTAATTTACTAAATGATGATTAAATAACTTATCATTAAATACATGAAGAGATTTAATTACTCGTTTCTTTCCCTTTTTCCTTTTATTTAATCCAAACTCTAATTAGCATATTAATTTTTCCATTAAGAAAAAATAAATGTTAAAAATAAAAAAAAATATTTAAAAGAAATTAAATTATTGAGAATGAAATATCCGAGATATTTAATCATAAAATTTAGTAAATATGTTTTTACAATCAATAAGAAAAAAAAAGAAATATAGATTATATTACATTGAACTTTAGCTTAATCAAACTTTCTAATCAGTCTTCAATAACGTAAAAGTGGCCATAATAACCAATCTCACGAGGCAGGGAAGCACTCAAAGAAACAGTTATAAGTTCTAAGGTATGCTATCAGATGGATGAAGTGAATGAAAATACAGCAGAATCGTACTGAGAACTGGAAACAAAACAAACGTAAAAGTGCAGTGATATTATTAATGTGTACACAGTAATGTAACAGAAAACACCCAATAATCAAGATATTATTGGTCTTATTGTCTGATAGGTTTATTATTTATTTATCTGAACTGCATAAAGTGAAATGAAAGTCACAGGGTTTTGTGGTGGAGTTCCTTAAGAGCTTGAAAGATTGTAGAGCTTCTTTCAAATATGTGAGCCCTACGGTTATAATCCATAGGGTGTTTTCCCACATCTTCACCCATAATAGCTTCCTTCTCCAAACACTCCAACATATCAACCACCCCTTTCCCTTCTTTACATTTGTGCCTATACCTTCCCATTCCATTCTCTTCACCTTCCTCTCTCTTCATCTCAGCTTCCAACTCTTTCTCCAACTCTCTCACCAAACTCCAACTTCCACACCCCACCACAACCCTCCCACTATCCTTTATTTCCTGTGCTGAATATGAAACATGGTTTCGCCAAAAAGTGCTGCACAGACTGAAGCCTGAACTCCTCTCCTTTAGAGTAAAAGGATTTTGACATGACACGATGTTTCTGTTGCTGATGTTGCCCAGAGTAAGAGAGGGGTGGTGGAGGTTGTGTGCAATGGCAAGGCAAGAAGAAACCTTCATTTTTTGGCTATGGTTTTTGGAGGAGCCAGAGGAGCTTCGTTCTCTATTTAAGGTTGTGTCTAGAAAAAACGTGAAGGATTAGGTAACTAAAAGTCAATAGTCTACGTTTCAGACAAAAACTGAATGCACTAATGTTGACGTAATAGATGGATAATATTTCAAAATAATAATAACAATAATTTTTGTTACTGGAAAAGAACTTGGATCTCGAAAGGTGTAAGGACTAACGCTTTTAAGAATATAAGGCAAAAATTTCTAAGCGGTTGTTAATGTAGAGAAAAGATCTCGTACGCTTAAGCCAGGTAAAGAATTGAAGGAAAACTATCTTATATAAAAAGAATTGAGTGAATTCTCCTTTATATATTGTCATCTATTTATAATGAATAAAAGTAATAATAATAAAATATTCATAAATAATATCTTATTTATATGTAATATTTAAAATTCTAACACATTATTTTGATATTGATAGATTTTTTAATATTAATAAATTTTATTGTTAATTCTTAAGAAGATATAATAATTAAACAATATATGATTTTTAATATTTAAAATATGCCTAAAAATAAATCAAATATACAATAGTGTGATATGGTTTTATTATATGAAACCCAATAGTCTATGTATCAATAAAAAAGAAATTACTTACTATAAAAAATTCTTAATAAATTCAATCTATATTTCATTTTCAATAGATGTATATAAAAGAAAATACTTACAATAAAAAAAATCTTAATAAATAAAATCTATATTTTTATTTTCACAACAAATAATTAAGACTCATTCTTAAAAAAAATCACAAAATTTATAGCAGATGACTTTCTCCTTTCACATTTTGAAAAGACAATGTTTTTCTAGAAGAATTTATAATAATATTATACATTAAATGTAACATCCCATTATTAATATTATACCAGTCAAACATAACTAAAATTTTAGCTATGCATCATATAATTTATTGTATATAATCGTATAATCTATTATATATATATATATATATATATATATATATATATATATATATATATATATATATATATATATATATATATATTTAAGACATCCGAAGCTAGTTTTTAATACAATCATATCAATTCATACACACACAACAAGCATGTAAGTGAGAATTGATGTCCATAAAAAATATATATTTTTATATTCAAATACTTTCATGTTTCATATATTATGTATATCGAAATCATACATAAGATGTATTTTAGAAAATTCTAAAGAAGATGATAAATAAGTTTCATTAAAGATTAACACTTTATATATTTTAGATCCACAAGATTTTACCATCCAAAATATTATTTACGTGATTAAAGATTAACATTGAAGTTAAGATACTTTTTAACATGAATTTTAAGATTAATATTGTGATTTAAAATTTGATATCATCCTAGGTATTCTTACATCACCTATCAAGGTTATGCAACCAAGACCACCTGTTTAGGATCAAACCTTATATATATATATATATATGTATGTATTTAAGTGATCCAACATAATTCGTTACCCACAAAGGGTTATTCGAAAAAGGTATATGTTATGCATATATCACATCAAGCATGGCATAATTAATCATATATCTATCCCTTATTATCAAAGTGTAGTATGGAAATTGTTGCGGAAATGTTTTGCAAAAAGGCGGAAATCAGCTCTAATTACCAAATGACGCGAGTCTGCCCAAAAATACAAAAAAATTTCCCCGAATCAAAGATCAAAAATTGAAAATGCGGAAAGAGATTACGGATGGAGAAGACGCCACAATCATTTCTGACTGATAAGTCCAATGAGGATTCACCACTCTGAATTCAAAAATTCACAGATAAGAATCTAAAGTTCTACTCGAGAACCAAGAGAGAATTCATGGAGCCAAAGTCTCAACTCCTTAAAATCTGAATTCTGAGTACAAAGAGTTATGAGAATCCTATTTATATTAATGGACCTAAGACAAGGCTCATTAACTAATTAGGCTAAAAATAGGAAAAAGAACAAAAACACAAAGCCCAACCAATAGAGGCCCACAAAGAAAATTAAATCCAAATTACGAAATATTAAAAATTAAAAATTAAATTTAGAAATCCTAAAACTACAGTTGTCATCTTCATGCTCGTATCATCCTCCCCAGGTTGAAAAGAATTCGTCCACGAATTTAGCTCTTTGTACCTACAAGCAAACTTACAAACATAAGACTAAAAGAACTCAATTTTAACATCATCTAAACAAAGACGAGAAAAACTATCTAAATGGAGATGTGGAGCTCATGAGAGTCCAATCTCTTATTATCAAAGTGTAGTAAATATCTTCCTCCAGGATCATAAACCAACCTATAAAACACATCAAACAATAAGAACATCAAACGACTAATCATAAGCATGTCAAATACATCAATCCAATACAAATGTATGGTATATAGTGTCCCTTTCGGTTCACGTAACAAGATTAAAGATCTAACATGATTATGCTTAATCTCATCATCAACCTCGCGATAATTCACATAGAGAAAAGATGATCAAGAACATTCAAGTCCACAGGATATGTATGCATCTCATCATTCAAGGACTTGGCATCACCACCTAAAACAATAGTATGCATATCAAAAGCAATGGACAATTCACAAGGATTTTTAATTTGCTCATGATACACATCGGACAATTCCAAAGATGTAGTGGAAGCCCATATGTTCTTCTCTCTAATACTACATGAATCACTTGAAAGCTCATCACTAGTAATTTCCTGCAAAGGAGAATCCACACAAATAATTATAGAGTCAAAATAAGAACAAATATTATCATTAGTCTCTTCTTCCTTTGCTCTCTTTTCTTTCTCTTCTCTTTCTATCTTTTCTTTCTCCTTTCTTTCTATTATTCTTTTTGCCTTCTCTAACAATTCATCAAATTTTCTACTTCCTTCCTCAGTCTTTACTTTCAATTCTCTAATCTTTTGATCAAACTTTTCTTTTTCTTCCTTTTACTTTGTCTCCTCTCTTTTCCTAAGAATTTCCTTCACTTTTTCCCCAAACTCTTTCTCTCTTCTTATAAAATCATTTTTACTTTCTACAAATCTTTTCCCTTTCCATAAGCTCCTCATTTGTTCTCTCTCTCTCTAAGCTCTCTTTCTATCCTCTCTAATTTTTGTAATGCTTTCTTTTCTCTCTCTCGCAACCACTGGTAATAGTCTTTAAGATCTTGATCATTTATGGGTTTTGACTTCCAATTAGGACATTCAAGAGAAACATGCCCATAGCCTTCACATTTGGAGCATCTAATAGAACTTATTTTTATCCTTGAACTTGATGCGTTGTTACATTTATGCTCCGCCTTCTTTAACCGTTTATGCTCATAAACTTTTATTTCCAACTGTTGTACTATTGGAATGAGTCTTGAATTCAAATATTCTATAGTCAACCCCATGACTGCAAGTAAATGTTAGAAACAAAACAAGAAAATCATAAAGAAATGGTTAGCACAATTAACAGAAAAATATGAACCTCACCACTCACTAAGTGTTTGCACTCAGTCACTCGTGTATCAGTCTTGAAAAACTATTTTCACTCTCTCTTCACTCAAATTCCTCTTTAGTTCTTAAGGAGAACTTCCAGTCAACTTATCAAGAATTGTACATTCAAAGTGAAAGATGTAACAAATCCACATTGAACTCAAGAGGTCAAGAAAATAGAAAACTCTATGACAAAACCAAGGAATTTAGAAAGACAAACTAAAAAGCACAAAATCAAGAAATGAGCTAAACCAAAGGGAGTAAGATGCAACAAAACTAAGAACGTGACAAAGAGAAAAGCACTTTAAAGACAAGGGTAATCTAAATAGTATATTTAGAATTACCACTAGAAACGTAAAACAAAGCAAGTAAGCTAAACAATTAGAAAATCAAGTTGTAAGAAATGAATCAAGACTACCTAGATAAATGGAACTAATTTGGACATCCAATAGAGAACTCAATTAAAATTAAATCCAAGTCTCAAGAGAAATATGAAATGTGCACTTTAACACTTTTTTTTTGGCTTATCACACTTGAGATGAATGAAAGCTAGTTAGGCATCCACCCACTCTTATGCAATTTTCATACGTTGTGCTTATAAGTTTCTCAAGACTTAAACTCAAGTTTTAAAAGAATGCTCAAAACATAGATGCTACACTTAGCTCCTAATTGTGTAATCTCAAAATTCAATCTCAAACAATCAAGAGTTTCCAACAATTCAACTCACAACACTATATTTCACAAACAAGAATCCAACCAAGATCAAACTCAAGGAAATTTATAGACATATGATTCAAATCAAAGTTAAGAATAAAAAAAATGACACAAGATAATAGAAATGGCCAAACCAGATTTAGACACCAAGTGCTGCACCAGATTAGCAACCATAATACCACATAAAAGCACCAGATTTTGCAGCTTCTAATTGACACCCATAAAAGTTTTCAACCAAATTTCAGCACCAATGCTAACTGCACCAATCCTTTCTTTTTTCAATTGTTTCAATTTACCAAAGTAGTCAAACTGACCAGCGGGTCCCAATTTCATTCACGTACATTAATTTGTTTTTCAAAACCGTGGACCCCACATATCTCTCCACCAATTCAATTCACGTAAGTGATAAGCGCACCCCAATGCATTCCAATTCACCAAATTGGATCAAATTCACCCACCCATGGGCCCTCGTGCATTTAATGCTCCATAATTCATGTAAGTGAATAATTAGATCAAAGTTAACAGCGGGTCCCACAAAGAAAAAGAGAAAGTTTTCAAACGTAGAATTTAAAATGCAAGTTAGCCCATGTCACGGATCCTCCGCTGCAAACCAAAGTGTCAATTTCTCTTATTATACGACCTCCAGATGCATTCAATTGGCCAATCAATTCCAAATTACACTGTTCAAGCACCATCAATTGAATAAACTGCACTGCCTTTGCTTCGTTAAATGGAAACACGCGCCACCAATGCTACTAGTCCCCAAAACAACTTAACTATACATGCTCTCACTGATTTAAAATCATATTGGAAAACAAATCTGCATTGTGTGAATCTGTTTGTGCTGCTTGATAAATTCTAGAGACAGGAAACCAAGGATCAAATGCTTGAGCACCAACTGCCTGAAGATAGTCCAACACTAATTTTGCACTCTTACAGCATCAATTATGCACCAACGCTTCAAATCTTCAATTGATTTCACAGTTCCAATTCCTCTTTGTAATTTCATAAACACGTTGACTGCAGCTTCACCCATCAAGTGCCCCACTGAATCACCAAATCAACCAACAACTGTTATTCTATCCAATTCAAGATATAACAACTTCAATTGGATTATCGATTGCACACCAATTGTTTGAGGAAATGAACCGTTTCCAGAAGCGCCAAAAATAGAATCACCCAAAAGTTGTATTTCGAAACGTTGTTGGCAATAGAGCTCTCCAATTTCAAATACAACCACCACAGTGAATGCACTATTCCGATCAACCTCAACTTCACCGTTCAATACCGAAACAAGGACACAGTGAACGAAACTGGAAACAAAGTGGAAAACATTACGCAAATTCCAGTTCAATTAGATTTTCACCATCAGATATTGCGCCACTGTAGAAATCTTCGTCGGTGAGGAATGACACAATTGATTCAATTGAACCAATTGAAAAAGTTAATTGCAACCATAGAATGCTGAAAGGATGCGTTGCGGAGTTTTTGTAAATCTCCCAAAAAATTTCTGAAACCCTTGCGGAGAACAAATTATGGAAATTGTTGCGGAAATGCTTTGCAAAAAGGCGGAAATCAGCTCTGATTACCAAATGACGCGAGTCTGCCCAAAAATACAAAAAAAATTCCCCAAATCAAAGATCAAAAATTGAAAATGCGGAAAGAGATTAGGGATGGAGAAGACGCCACAATCATTTCTGACTGATAAGTCCAATGAGGATTCGCCACTCTGAATTCGAAAATTCACGGACCTAAGACAAGGCCCATTAATTAATTAGGCTCAAAATAGGAAAAAGAACAAAAATACAAAGCCCAACCAATAGAGACCCACAAAGAAAATTAAATCCAAATTACGAAATATTAAAAATTAAATTTAGAAATCCTAAAACTACAGTTGTCATCTTCATGTTCGTATCACTTAAGCTACAAGTTATCTTTTAAACTATATTACTCATCACTTCAGCAATGTAAGACAATGAGTACAATGATTGCATATCGCTTGAACCTCGTTTGAGCACATCACTCAAGCAATATCCAACCCAGAAGCAACCAAACAACAAAAAATACAACATTTTCAAAAAATTTCTCATCATCAACAGTGATTTTATACATTCTAATCATATTGAACTAGCATTCTTATACTCACAGTAGCAAAATATTATCACAACTTCATAATTTATCATATGATTTCTATATTATCACTTTTATTCTATACTTTTAAATAACCATCACATTTCATATAAAAACTATTAGTTCCCCTTATTTGGATGGAAACTTGTGTTATCCAAAAAATTCTTGATAATCACTTATAGCAATCTAGGTAAGGTCCCAAAACTCAATTACACTAACAACATTTTAATAAACTCGTTTAAAAAGAAAAGAACCAAAAACCTAGGTAGGATTGAAATTATTTATCAAAAATAACTTTTAATCAATCCAAAACAATCACACCTCACTAGTTTCAGACAATTTTAATCAGATACAAAATCTATTTGCAGAATCTTACGTATCGCTTTAAAAAATTGAATTCTCTTAAAAAAAACTGGATTATTATTTTAGTTTAAATGTCAAAACCTAAATTATTCCTAAACGTAAATATTTAAACTAAATTAAACTATAATATTGTAATACTATAAAATATGCTTTAAAATAATACATCCATTAATTGTAGCTTAAATAATTCAATTAATGATAATTCAAATAGTACAATAATTAAGTTAATATATTTTAATCATACTTAGTCAGCTTGAGGAAAAAGATGCATTTAATTCAAATTTCCAAGTTTGTGTTGTGTCTTCATATGTGAAAATAGTCTAAACGTGTTTTCTAACCACGACTTTATTGAAAAATTATAGTGTTTGCTCCTTACAAGCTACAACCTTTGAAATTATGCCAACAATTTGGAAAATCCATCCATCATATTCTACACAGAAGCTTTTCTTCCTTTTACTTTTGTCTCATAATTTTTCTATTTTTTTTTAATTTTTAATTTATGCTTAAACTAATTTTAACTTATATAAAACTTAATTCGAGTAGAAAGTGTTTGTGAGCAAAACAATTGTTGTAGGAGGCAATGCATTGGTGAGTATTTCAGAAAGAATGCTCGAAAAATAATAATCTATAATAATTAATTAATTTAGTTAACTATACTTATATCCACTTAACTTACTTGATTACAAGAACTTTTAAGTTGAATTCATCCTCATCAACATTGTTATAATTTTTTGAATGTTTCAATTTAACCATTGAAATGGTATATGAAAAACGAAATGTTCAAATGTTCAAAATATCTGCTGTGTCTAAAATTTAGATTAATTATGGTTTTGGTCCCCAAATTTTAAAAAGTTTATTTTAAGGGAAAATATTATCTTAATTCCTGATTATCAAATTTGAGGAACTAAAACCAGTATTCTAAAATCATATTTACTAAATTTGAGGGACTAGAATGATTTTTTTTTTTAATTTGAGTGACTAAAAAATATTTACTTCAAATTCCAGGAACTAAAAACGTAATTCAATCAACAATTTTTTTTTGTTGATATGATTATTATTTAAAAAAAGAGTATGAATTATTCCAATATTAACTTTATAAGAAAATAGTTAAATTTCAATTTAATTATAAGATACATTACACTAGTGATTTATAGTACTGTATAATGAAAATACTATTATTAAATGTTTTTAGTATCTACTGTTTAATATGTAAGAGATTACTATACAAATATAACACCCCATTAATCTATCATCTATATTCTATATAATTAACAATTGATATTTAGTTAACTATTTTTAACGTAAATGTTTTTTTAATCAACAATTTTTTTCATGATCTAAAAAAAAAATTATTCCCAATGAGCACTTATGAAAATTGAAAGTACTTTTTATAATTAATAATGTGGATTGATTGTTGTAGTTGTATTTTTTTAGTACACATTTTTTTTTCTTTTGGTATCTTTATCTTAACTAACTACTTTTTTTTTATGAAAGATGGAAAATCTTTTTATTACATAATTATAAAAGTTAGTAAAAAGTAAATTATTTGTATACATATTTTATTAAAATCTTATTTTTTATATTTTAGCAATTATATTTTATTTTAATAATAGTTATATAAAAATTATATTGGTTATTTTTATTATCATAAAAAAAATATGAACATACATAAGTGTATGTGTTTCCATAGATACGTATAAAGAAAATATTGCGTTTTGGTGTATATTATTTTTTTTATATTTATTCTATTTTTTACTTATGAATAACATTTTTTATTAATATTAATGAAAAAGATGCATCTAAATTTATTAAAAAAATTTAGGAATGATAATTAAAAAGAATGAGTGGTTACATTTTAAAAAAATTTAATATTTAAATATTTTTTTATTTTAAAATATAATTGAAGATAAATTAAAATATAAAAAGAATCTTAATATATAGATAATAATAATAAATATAAAACTTAAAAATCTTATTATTATTATATTAGTTAATAATAAAAGGTTTGTTTTTAACTTATTTCTGATCAGAATCCATATATCTCATCCATCTTTTATATATACATTTATTTAACAACTTTTTTTATTAATATTATAATAATAACAATTAAATTTTAAAGTTTTAAGTTAATTTATATTTATTATTACTATATTAATAAAAGGAATTATTAAATAGTTATATTTTAAAAAGAGGATGTGAATATATATATAATTATCCATCTAATAATAAATGTGTTGTAGAGTAATAGGATATCTTTTTCTCCAAACTTTCAGTCAGAAAAAGAAAAACTTGAAAAAAAAATATAAAAATAAATACTTATAAAATAATAAAGAAAGAAGAGTTAAAAAATTTTATTCAGATTCTGATTGGCAGGTAGAAAACCTAGCTTAGCTAGTAGCATGCACATTGGCATACCCTCGGATCTCTGTTCACTGTTTCCGCCACGGTCGCCGCCACGTTGTTTGTTCGCTATCGGTCTCCGCCCTCTTACTCTTTCCGTGTTCATAGAGGTTCTACTCAATTCCCTATTTTATACCTATTCTTACTCATTTGAAAAGAACAACAAAATTAGTGCCACTGCTATGGAGAAGTTTTTCTAGAGAGATATTTATTCAATGATGCGCTTTTGAAAAATGTGTTGGTGTATGTTAGGATTACAATTGAGTGATCTCGCTAGTACTTTTCCTCCCAAGCAACAAATTCCTCCTCTTGTGCTTTGGAATTTGTTGAGAATGTGCGTTGGAATTCATAGCCCTGGTCTTTCAAATATGGCTTTTGGGTTGCATGTTTTTAATTAGAATTAACAAGCCTGCTGAGCAAGAAGTAGTATTCTCTTCAACTCTTAATTATAAGCTTCCTTCTCTAGAAAATACTGTCCAGTATTTTCTATGCAACCTTCTCTTTACCAGTTTATCAGTTTCTAGAATATTCACTATTGACTGCCTTTGACATTTTATTGGCAGATATTATGCTCCAAAAAGATGCTCTGATAGTTCAATAACAAGTTTCGAACTTCTTATTGACAGAACCAATTAATTTAAGTAGGTTAACATTTATTTAAACTTTCTTTTGAATTGGTTATGTAGGAAATTAATTAGGAAGTTCTATATAGCTTTTCAGACAAATAAACTGTTCGTTTTGGATTTTTGTTTTGCGAAACATGAAAAGTGCAGTTTTATGAGCTGCATTTTCTACTTGGTTTTAGTGCTGAAGCAAAAATCATATGTGGGCCTACTTAGAACTTCTCTTGTTCTAAGCTCACACAGCGTGAGGGTGGACTGAATTTTCATGGTATATTAACCACTGCTGATTCTGTCAAAGTTAGTTAACTTTGTTTCCAGTTGGCATGCTTTGTTCAAAGCTACTGGGATGGTTAATGTGTGAAGGCTTTAGAGTAGAATGATAATGAATTTTATTGTATTACCGGGGGTTAGGATTTTTAGTTTTACCCTTTCGATGGTTGAAATACTGTTCTGCAATGCTGTCTTTTGAAACCTAAGCTTATTGGTGTTTCGGAACATGTATGACAGAATGGAATATATAATACTGAATTATGTATAGTAGTCTTTTGGGTTAGTCTGTTAAACGGCATTTGTGATATGCAGATTTTGTGAGAAACCTTGGCAAGTAGAAAATCAGGGTTTTAGGCGGCCATGAGAGGAGGAAGGAAGAATTTGAAGAGGGCAACAGAGGAAAAACATGTTACGCTTCAAGATGGGCAAAGCATCATGAAGGTGGTGTCTTTACGAGGTTCTAATATCATTGAGGTACTGCTTTACCAGTCCTAAATCTTTCAAATTTTCTTTTTTATTTATGCTGAGGAAAATGAGAAGATAACTGTGGTGAAACTTACAAACTTCGATGGAGAAATAAATCGAGGAATATTGTTTGAATGTTTGCATCTGTGAAAATAAGAGGTAAAAATATATATTAACAAGGAAAATAAGTTGTAGCTCTACTACCCTGGTGGTAAACAAAACAATTGGTACTTCTATGAAAGCAAATAGTTTCTTATGGTGTTGCAGTGATTGCCTGGACACTTTTATCATTTCTGCAAGAAAGAAAATAGGACAAAATAGCATAGAGAGAAAAATATACAGATTGTTTTAAAAGCATGGAAAAAGGGGAAAGAAAACGATGTGAATCCACTTAAACTTAGTCTATTCAATGTAAACAATCAATCCTTTATAATATGGGTGTATTACTTATGTGTATAAAAGTTCTTATTTATATTTCAATTTTGACGTGTGAAGGTCATGGATGCATGTGGCAACAAATCACTAGCTCTATTCCCTGCTAAATTCCAGAAAAGCGTGTGGATTAAACGAGGTTTGTCCTATTTAAAAAGCAATTCAGTACTACGCCATGTTACTTTGTATTACTAGTTTTTAAAATCAAAATGAATTGTTTTACTGATAATAGTATTATGTTTTTTTGTCCATGATATCAAATGGTTGTGTTATAATTGCTGATTTTCTATTTGGACATTAGTGTCTTGGAATGGGTAGTTATAGTTAGTTTGTCTCCTTTTCAACTGTACTTCAAGCTATTTTTATTTAAACTCGTACTGCTTCATTGTTCAAAAATCTTAGCTAACGACGAATTTGTCTATATAGGGCGTAGAACTATTTATCTAGAAGCCATGTCAACTTCTCCAACCTGTTTTGTTAAACAATCCATCGTTATCAAACTTGAACATTTTTGCATTGTGTACTGCTAGAAACATTGTTTGTGTTATTTGCATGTTCTGTTCGGGGCTGGCTAATGCACCATGTGCTCTTTTAGATTTTATGTTACTCCAGCCCATCTGTCAAAGAATATAAATTGAAGGCCGGAGATCCAAAAGTTGAACAGTATGTTTTTTAAACCTAATTTAACATTGATAATCTATCCCTACTTTCTCATTTTGCAGGGAGCTTTGTTGTTGTTGATGAAACTGGAAAGGAAAAGGCTCTTGAATCGGGTAGCAAGGTTGCATGCCTTGTTTCTCAAGTTCTTTTCTACGAACAAGTTCGAGAACTACAGAAATCTCCAGAATGGTGTGCTATTGTTTCCAGCTTTGATTTTTGTATATTTACTTGCTCTGTGTCCCTTGTTCAATAATCATATATTTACTTTCTATATCAAATTTTGGATTTCATGTGGTAGAATCTAATGTTACTCGTACCCAAGGCATTATACTCACTCTTTCAATCATTTGCCAACATATAGGCCTGAAAATTTTAAATCTGCAATGATAGATGAATCAAATGAAACTTCTGCCTCCCAACAAGAGAATGAGCCGGAGGATAGTGATGATGATGGACTACCTCCATTGGAAGCCAATACAAACAGAATGAGACCTTTCGAGTTGCAAGCTGATGAAGATTCAGAGTCTTCAGATACAGATGATTGAATCATATAGTTAGGCTCCCATAGCATATGAATTATTACACTCAAGCTAAACCGGCTATGTATGTGAAAGAATGTTCTTGTCCTATTTTTATGTTCTGATTCTACTGAAGGTTTGCTTCAGATTTCTCAACCAAAAGAAAAGAGTTGAATTTGCACCAGCAAGTCAAAACTATAAGAAAACATACCAGAAATCAATCTGTAGGAAATGTAGTTTTCTCCATTTAAAACCAATGGCTAATGGCTAGAGTTAACTATTTGGGATACTGTACGGGAAAGTTAAATGGCTAGCATGAATGATTTTAAAATCGGATTAATGAAGAAATTGATTCAAGATTTAATAGTTGAACTGAGATCAAATGGGTATTAATGAAATTATTGGAGTAATTAAAAATGAACATAATAATTTCAAAAAATATATAACATGTAATTTTATGATGATAAAAACTACAGTAAAACATAAATTTATAATTTCTCAACATTTAAAATGTATATAAAAGTTTAAATAATATATATAATAGTTAAATTGAAATTTTAATGACATGCATCAATATTTATTATTATTAATAATAAATTTATTTGTAGTATAAAATAAAGTAAATAATGTTCAGGTTGGCTTTTATTGTTTTACAAGAAACTGGATACAAGATAACCTTATTTCCGAGTTATACTTCAAACAAGAGAAGATTATATATGGCAGCTGTTATCTAATAAAACTTGTGTAAGTTTAGAATGTAACAGAAGAAAATAAAATACTGCAGAAGGAAAAGGACTATGCTTATTGTTTGTCAAGACAGTAACCCTTATCTTTCAAGAACAGTTTAAAAACAGGTAACAAACATTTTATACACCAAAATCATAAGATTACAATAATTATAAACAGAATACCAGTAGCAGAAATTCTATACAAAAATTGAATGATAGAACTAAATTGCTTCTGATACACCTTTGGCTAGTTAAAAAAAATCAGGAAGAAAAAGAAAATCACTTCAAGTCTTCATGTGGATGCCTTGTTACATCTCAAATTCTGACAGAACTCCCCCATTCTTGATCTTTCCAGCTTCAACAAACATTTTAGTTCTCTTTAATCATTTTCACAACTGTGAGCTCCTTAGTCACCTTTAAAAGTCCGAGGCCCTCTTATTACTTGACTTGGTGAAGAATACCCCATCAGTAGATGAAGTGATGAACTTTTTGGTGGCGGCCTAGCCCCCATTTCTGATGCCAATTTCCTAGATCCAGACATACTGGCGGGAAAGATAGCTGATTCATCTGTCTCGACTAAACTCTCCCTTGCACTAGAATATCTTGGAGCAATGTTCTCCTTCTGAGTTGATGGCTCAAATATACCACGAGAGACTCTTGGCTTATCATATTCACTTCCATGCAAGTGATGAGAATGTGTCAAAGAAATAGGCTCTCCTTCTGAGGAGTAGCTTTTAGAGATAGAAAGATCATAATCATCATAATATGAAATGGCCCCTGCGGGTGAATAACGATAATAGTTTGCATGAGATGCTGAAGGTAGACTGATGCTACTAATCACCTGGCTTTGGTCATTAAGGTCGCTTGATGGAGGGCCAATAGCATTATTTGGCGAAAAGAAATCTATATGGCTTCCATGAAGTGAAAACTTGAGCACCTCTGAACATTCACCACATTTCAGCTGATGGCATGCCCTTTTGAAAAGGAGAAAATCTGCAGGTAGCTGCAACAGGTTTAAGCATTTATGACAAGTGACAAAAGGAGCTCCACCTGCCACTGGCCTGTGATGTCTCTTAGCTACCAAGTTCTTTTTCTCCCTTAAATATCTACTTAACTCAGGAGCTCTACGCCTCTGATCATCAGATTTTGTTTGACGACCGTACATTGGTGGAAGTTTAGAAGGTGTGAACCACTGTGGACTTGAAGGATAGGGATGATGAGGAAAAAAGCAACAATCTTCGCTGGCACAGGACCTATGTAGCCTTTCATGCTGGAAAAGAACATGTGGTGAGATATCTGCTGAAAAATGCCTCTCTTGGGAACGACAATGGTAGCAAGAATGATCAACATGGAGTACACTGCTTGTTGCCTCAGCTGAATAAGGTATTCGTGAGGATTTATTATGCCTTTGGTGCCAGTTGACTCCATGACTACATCTTCCATTACACAAAGGGTAATCCAAACCATGAGAAAACCTTCTCCCCTCATCAAAGTCGTGGGTATGGTATGCAGAAATACGATTTCCCTTGTATGAGACACCCTTGGACAGTCTTCCATTTGCTTCTCCACTCGAGTAGCAAGTCCTGTTCAGTTGATCCTGCAACTTATGAATCATGCTCAACAGTTTCATCTTCTCTGGGTCAGTTTCCTCAAAGGATTCATGTGAAAGAAAGCTTGAGCTGCGGTGGATCTCATCATGCATATGGTTTGATGAGCTTCCCCTTTCATAGTAAGAATGAGAACCACTTCGATGGAAAGGAATTTTGGGAGGAAACTCGTCTCTCTTTGTGCTCTTCCAACGTCGATGACCATTTCTTGTAGTCTCCTCCACCACTTTGTTTTGACTCCCCCAGCCATCTTTCTTGGCATGCTGCTTCCCATTGGACAGATGTGATTGACGTTGTGTTCCAACGTCTCTGTAGAACAAGTTATTAACAAGACCTTTACCCTTTCTGGTCCTTCCCTGAGAAACGTCATCAGCAATGGTGTGAGTGTTGTCAAACGAACCTGAATGTTGGATAGAGGACCGCTCATCCATTGCATCATAAGAAGAGAGGCTGCCACCATAAGCAATAGAGCTTCTAGCAGTTGGGGACTTGGACAATTTTCCAACAAGAATATCACTAAGCTCAGAACTGTGATCAATTAATTCTGTGGTATCTGTTGTATGCACAGACCTTGCACAGTCAAAGCCACGGTAAATATCTTGTTGAGCGTGCTTCTGTTGTTTGTGAGAGGATACAAGATTAGCAGGTGGCACTTCAAGTTTATCAGGCGTAACGTGTATAATGTTTTTCTTCTCTGTACTTGACCTTATGGTAGTAGAAGCACTTTCTGAAATGTCCACTTCAGGTTTTGCACCGTCTATAGCTGATGGATTGTTGTTGGAATCTTCTCCATCCGGTGCATGTTCTGCTCCCTCAAACAATTTTCCATCATTTAACTCTGCTGCTCTATTTCTTTCAGTGATTTTCAGTTCAAGGTTTTTACCAACTGGAGCTGATTTATCATTATTGGCATCTTCTTCCTCCAATGCAGAACTAAACTCCTCTTCTGCTCCCTCTGATGATAAGTTTCCACCATTTAACTCTTCTGCTCCTTCTGAAACAACACTTTCAGTAATTTCATGTTCAAGGATAGCATCTACTACAACTGATTTGCCTTTGTTGGCATTTTTGCCATCTGACTCAGAAATGAACTCTTTCACTCCTTCTAAGTCAACTTCAGTATTTTTCTTTTCAGATGTTTCCCCTATCAGAGTTGAAGCTGATCTATCATTATACTCATCTTCATCCAGTGCAGAAACAAACTCCTCCTTCAATTCTTCAAACAACTTTCCTTCATTTATCTCCTCAATCTCAGAGTGAGTGGTCTTATTTGAAGTTGAAAAACCTTTAGTGGACATTCTATGTTTTCTGTGTGACAAATTATAGATATCCGACTCAGTTTCTTGTCCTTCATCTGATAAAATAAACGGAACAAGTTGATCTTCATTGCCTTCATCATTTTCATATTGACCCCTTTCACTATCCACATGACATTCTCCAGAAGAAGTTCCTTTTTCCTTCAAACTACTTTCCTGAGAAGGAACCAGATGCTTTCTAGGAGCTGCAGTAGTTTCTTGTGAACTGGATGCTAAGTTCACAGTCACACTTGTTCGTTTCTTAGCTGTATGAAGAGAAATAAAAAGATTTAAGTAATTCAGATATACAAGATGCGGCATTGTTTCTTAGAGTGTACAGAATAGATTTAGCACCCCATTAGAAAATTGAATTTGTTGCTAAAATTTAGATGCTACGCCTCAACAGATTAAAGCAGCATGATTTGGTTCATAGAGTTAACATGAATAAGACCACGTAAATCAATCAATCCAGGAAAATAAGCCATAAAAAAGATTGGATTACAAAGAATAGAATTTCACCTTGAAGAGTAGTACCACATTCACCACACTTGTACAAATCACATCCTGTAGGCTCTTGAAGAAGTAACCGGCATTTTGGGCATCTAACTACCCGAAGTTTGGGAACTAACTCACCAGACATGTAGATGTCAAAGGTCAACTATTTCAGAGCCGCAAATTTCAGAGATGTAGATGTCAAAGATCAAATTTCCAACACTGTCCGCACACAAATAACACACAAATAAAGTTTAGCTTGGATCGTTGTAATGCAATTTTAGTTAATTATGGAAAAGGAGAAATAGTACGACATTCAAATAAATGAAAATGCAAGATGTAGCAAAATAATATAACTTTAGAAGAAAAACTTTTCCACCACATTACAAATTTGGGACAAACGTGATCCTCACGGTTAATTGAATTTGTCACTTATACCAACTATAACATACGCCAACATAGATTTTCCATAGAAGGAAATGCCCTTTAAAATGAACAAGTTCAAAAATCAGAAAATTATGGCAAAACAGGTTGAACGTGCTTCGCAGGTTAAATCCATAATTTTCAACTTCTCCCATTTCATACTCTTCTACGGTAGTTCCGTATTCCGCAGGCAACAAAACTGAAGATCTCATAACCATAGCTTCTTGCTTTTCTCCTGTTTTAAAACCTTCGTGAATAAACAGCAAACAAGTATGCTGCTAGAAATGGAAAAAGACAAACAAAAACCAATATAATGAAGTTCAATCTTCACAAACAAACAGCAATACACATCCAATCAAATATTTTTAAGTTGAAGTTCAATCTTCACAAACAAACAGCAATACACATCCAATCAAATATTTTTAAGTTTTAAACAACCTCATAACATATTCTGAGTTCAGAGTAAAAAAAGTAAAGAATAGCAACCAACATTGCAGGCAATGAAAAACTACAAAAACACTACATAGCATTGAAAATTTTATATATACCAGAGTCCTCTAAAATGAAAGAGCTAAACAACAATAACAATTGTAACGTGTGCCTCGTGAAAAATAATATAAGAAAAAAATCGTAGCAAGAGGAAGCTACCTAGTTAGCTATGGCAACCATGGTTTGCAGGTTAGCTGCAGGTGAAAAAATGAAAATTGAAGCAAACAGAAGAACATGAGAAAGTGGAAAAAGAAGAAAGGGCAAAAGGGTTGTAGTGGGTAACGAAGATTGTTGGAGAGGATGCAGAGAGAAAAATGAAAGGAAAGAGGAGAGGAAGGTGTAGGGAAAGTGGTGAAGAATTGAAGCAATTTCTGTAGCGTAAAGATTAAGACCAAATGAAGGATTTGAAAGAGAAGGGGTAGTGAGTCGTTGTTATGTTGTCTTTGGTGTGTGGAAATGCAGCAAAGAGTCTTTGTTTTCGTGTCTAGAAGGGTTTGTAGTCAACTCTGACCAAATCCCACAAACACTTCACTTTTTTTTTTCTTCTTTCTTGGGTTTGAATTTTGGTGTTGCGTTGTGTGTGACTGTGGCCGTGTTTTGTGTGGTCATGAACCCGACAACCTTGTTTACACGTCGGATTACGCGCCACGATTTATGGGTCCCACTTTGTTCAATACTACCAACATTCTTTAATGTTCACATTCTAATTTTCTTTTTATTTAGTGTGTTGTCTATTGGAATTTTTTTAAAAAAAATAAATTTATTTTAAAGAAATTTACCCACATAAATTTATTTCTACAGAATTTGGATGCTTGATAATCTGATTTTTTCAATTGAAAAAAAGATTCATGTTATATTTTTTATCATTGAAAATTCTGTTATTTCGAGATTAAATTCTTAGCATGGTGAGCAATAAATAAATCTAATTAAATAAATAATGTTAGAGAAAAATTTATTTGTTTATTTTTTAAAATATCAAATACGTTTTTCTTCAATTATCTTTAAAAATTATGTTTTTCATCTTTGAATTAAACTATATACTTATTCTTTTATATATTTTAGTAAAATTATAAAAATTATTAACATTTATTTATACTTTACTCTAAATATATTTTATATACTTAAATAAATATATAAACGAAATAAAAACATAATTTTTAAATCAATTTAAAGATAAAAAAATACATTTAACTTTTTTTAGAAAAAAGTTTAATCTAGAAAAAATATCTTCTGTGTGGGTGGGTTACTTTAGGTTAAATAGGATAATAATTTTTTTAAGTTAAATTATGTTTTAGTTTATTAATTTATTGGAATATAATATGCAGTTTCTTATATGAAGTTTTTTGTCTCATTTTATAATATAAAAATGTATTTTCGGTATATGAACATACATGGCCGCTTTCTGGTGGTGTCGTGTCGTGTGTCTTGACTTCTTGGGACGACGATGGTTCCCGCCAACACATTCTAGCTTGTGAAGTCATGATAAATCTTTCTCTCTCTCTCTCTCTTAATGAAAGTAATTATGAATCTTAAAATGTAATAATTAATATTATAAATAAATAAATAAGGAAACAGCTAAGAAAAATGAGTTGGGGAATTAGTCAAAAATACATGAGGTGTTCTTTCTCTTAATCAAAGCTTCTCTGCAATGCAATTACCCCTTTTTTTCTTCTTTCTATATAGAAAAGAAGTTGAATTATTCAAGTGGAACATTTCAACTCACTGTAACACATTTTATTATTCCCTTTATTATGATCATACACCAATGCAATGAATTGGTCAACACTTAAATGACCATTTAGATTAATGGCATTTCTTTATTCCTACTTATAAAACCTTTTTTAAGAAATTATATTGTTTTTTTATAAGATCTTTTGGGTTCAATCTTTTTCAATAAATTATTATGTTGTGTTATACACTCTACAAAATTATATTTAAATTAACTCAGTCTACCTTAGAAACAAGCCAGGTCCAACTAAAATATAAATAAAAATTTTATAAAAATATATATATATATATTTAAATTCGATCCAGTTTCATTCTGTTTATTTGAATTGAAGAGTAACAATTGAAGTATAAAACAAAATAAAGTCTAAAAAATAGTTCCAATTTATTTTATTATACATATTAATTTCTAAAAAAAACACTTATACATCTTTTGCTACAGAATGCTCAAACTACTGCATTAAATATTGAGTTTTTAATTACTATATTTGTTAATTTTTGTAGTTTTAATTTCTCTTTTGTAACACAGGAAAATAAAAAAAAAACATAAAAAACTTGTCATTTTAAAAAATAATAAATAAATCATAATTAAGTAAATTATATAATTTATAAATTTACACATATATTTATTAATTACTTTTCTTAATAAATCAAATAATTTTTTAAATAAATACCTTTAAATGAGGATTTCATTTTTTTAATAAGTTTATACTTTGAGATATAATTATAAAATATTTTTTTATAGAAACTGTGATTTGTTTTAATCAATATTATAATTAGGAGAGAAATATTTTTGAAAAATATTATTTTTTATAATTTTTTCCTTTTTCTCTCTTCGTATTTTTTAGTGGAAAATCAAACAATTAATAAGAGATAATGTTTTACAAACTAAAATAATGTTTTCTCTCTACTCATTTTTTTATATTTTGTTTTCTACTTTATATTTATCCTTTAAAATCTTATTTAATTTTTTCTTTTTTTATCTAATCATTTGCAAGACTTTTGTATTAATTTTGTATGGTGAGACATTGAAACTTTTATTTTGAATTTTGAATATGACCTGTAATTAATTTAAAATTTTATTGATATTTTTTGATTGGTGGACTGGTCCGTATAACCTATCAACTCTTGGTGTGTCGAGTCGGGCAAAAAATATTTGAAAAAATAAAAAAAGTAAGTTAGATTAGGTTTACTCATTTTTAAAGTGAATCAAGGTGGGTCGATTCATATGGATTGGGTTGGCCCATTTTAATAGTTTTACATTCTAGCATAATTTAAATTTAGTAAGCAAGAATAAATGAGGAAAGAAAAAGAACACAAAAAATTATATTGATCTACTCTTATAAGATTATTAGATTCAATTGTCGAATCAATTTGATTATACCAATATAATATACTTTCAAAACTCACAAGAAAAAAAAAAGAAAGATCACACATAAACACAAAAATCTTGAACTTGTTAAATATTTTACAACCACTTGTGAAATCATATCATAACCAACACCTTAACCACCCTGGTCAAGAATGAACATAAAAGTAAAGGTTAACTTTATAAATTGAAAGTTTAAATAGAGCTTAAAATGTTACATGGAATATTTTCACAACTCATTGAACAATGTCATTTAAAAGTTTTATAAACGTGTTCATAATTTTTTTTTAAAAATGATTTAATAGACAACTAAGAGAAGTAATGTTCAAGTAAAAGAAAAAAAATAAAGAGACAATGGCATTTGCAATAAGTACAAAGTTTTTCCATGATATCCACTAACTCCACGTCCTAAGTTTGCAATGATATATAATGTTTTTCCATGTTAAATATATAAAGTCTCTTCAAGTTATATAGTAATAAAGGTTTCATACAACATCATTATCTAGATTCTAACTTCATACAAACATAAAAGATATTCAATGTAAGTACGTTTTATTATAAGTAGTCTAAAAGACAAAATTTCCTAAACACCTTTTTTTCTTTCTATTTGAAAAGAAAACTTTTTATTTCCTTTTGAAAAAAAACAAAGGTAATAAATTATAATAATAATTATTATTATTATTGATAATCAATTATATTATTTTTGAATGGATTTGAAAATCAATTATAAATGGATTAGTTGATTTTTTTTAAAATAACCCTTTGAGAGTAGTAGCACTACCAAGATGAATATGAATATATAATATTAAAGAGGAAAATAAATGTGATACAAAGATTCAAACGAGAGCATGTGCATGAAGGAAAAACATATCAACAAATTAGTCAAATCTAAACTCACGAAATCCAAACTAACTCTTAAAAAAGTCTTCTCCAAAGGATAGAACATGGTACCACAAAAATTTATTTTGTAATTCAACTCCAAAAATTTTCACACATTTATTGCATTATATGAATATATGTGTGATCATAGATTGCAAGTATTTAGTTATGACAAGAAAGTTTTTTCATCTATTCCTAATCACCTAAAGAATAATTGAATAATTCAAATAATAATTAAGCATTTGTTAAAACAGTATTTTTTAAATATTTGATTATTTTTTAATTATAATTAATTGTTTGTTTATAGAATTATGAATAATCAATTAAATGTAAGCATTTCTGTATTTTTTTAAACTAATCATCTTAACATAATTAATTATACATATACTTAATCGATTAAGTCTTTTTATATTTTGTAAATTTCTTTTTAAACAAAATGTAAATATTCATAAATTAAGTATGTTACTATACAAATGTGATGTTGGAGTCCCACATTAACTAGGAATAAGTAAGTTGAACACTATATAAGTGAGAAAACCCATAAAACTCATTGTCTTAAGGTTTTGGGTTAAAAGTGGTTTCATAGACACTTATGTGATTGTGTTTCTAAACTCATTCTCCTCTTCAGAATCTTCCAAAAAAATAAACAGTTTAAGTTCACCTAAATTATTAAAGAGTCTAATCTAATTCATATAACAATAATACACATGTAAGTTCATGTTTACATTATTTAAATATTTTTTATTTTTATGTCACATTTTTAAACAAATTTATCATTTTATAAATTTAAAATATTGAACCTATATTCTCTTATTAAAAAAGAGATAATACTAATTATTTTTTAATTAATATAACAGTAACAGTGAGAAGATTAAATAAATATGTAAAAACTAAAAAAAATGATAAATTAGTTGTATTTTTTGTGGTATATATACATTTTAAAGTAAAATAAAAAAATGAAAAGATAATACAGATAAATTATCATCGTAAGTAAATATGGAACATTATTATGTTGTGTTATAGAGTCTACAAAATTATATCATGAACCAAGTCAATTCACCTTAGAAAGAGGTCATGTTGAACTAAAATATAAATAAAAATCTTATAATAAATGGATATATTTAGACTTGATTTACTTTTATCTTTTTTGTCTTGTTTACCTGGGTTGAACCTCTTGTGGATTGGACAATTCGTCTGTCCATCCATTTTTTTAATTAATGAGTACACGGTTTTTTTTATGATATCCACTAACCCCTCAACCTAAGTTTACAACGAGTATATAACATTTTTCCATGTTAAATATACAAAGTCTCTTTAAGTTATATAATAAAAAAAGTTTCACACTCAATTGAGTTAATATGAAATACAACATCATTGTTTAGATTCTAATTTCACACAAACATAAAATATATTCAATGTTGACACACTTTTTTTTATTTAAAAAGAAAACTTTTTACTTTTTTTGAAAAAACTAAATTAATCAATTATTATCAATAATCAATTATGTTGTTCTTAAATATATTTAAAAATCAATTTAAAATGAATTAATTATTTTTTAAAAATTACCCTTTGAGAGTAATAATGCTCTCAGGATCAAAATATAATACTAAAAAAAATGTGATACATTGTTAAAGAACATGTAGGAAAATACATCAACAAATTAGTCAAATTTATATTCACGAAATCCACACTAACTCCTAAAAAAGTCTTCTTCTAAAAAATAGATGAAACGTGTTATCACAAAAAAGTTAATTTATTATTCAACTCCAAGATTTACTACTTTGATACATTATGTGTGATCATGGATTGCATGTATTTAGTTATGACTAGACACTTTTTCATCTATTTCTAATCATCTAAAAGAATAAATTAATTCATTAATTCAAATAATAATTGAACATTTTTTAAAAGAGTATTTTTTAAATATTTGATTATTTCTATAGTTAATTATTTGTTTATAAAATTTTGAATAATCAATTAAATTAAATGTAAGCCAGCGTATATTTTTTTAAACTAGACATCTTAACATAATTAATTATATAAATACTTAATCGATTAATTTTTTTTATCAATTTTTAAATTTCTTTTTAAAAATATAAGTATTCATAAATTAAGCTAACATTCTAAGTTCACGTAAATTATCAAAGAGTATAATCTAATCTAATACATATAACAATAACACAAACCATACACAAATCTTCAACATTTTTATTTACTATCAACAATTCAGGTAATGAAATTTTTTTAATTTTTATGTCACATTTTTTTTGAAAAAAATCATTTTATAAATTCAAAATATTTTACCTATATTCTCTTCTTAAAAAAGAGATAATATTAATTACTTTTTAATTAATATAACTGTGAGAAGAATAAATAAATATGGAAAAACTAAGAAAATATGATAAATTAGTTATATTTTTTTGTCGTATTTATACATTTTAAATTAAAAGGGAAAAATGAAAAGATAATACAGATGGACTATTATAAGTTACTACTAAGTTGCATTTTTTTTCCATCAATACTGAAGTGCTTGCAGTTTTAATCTTTAAAAAGAAATAAAACTAACCAATATTCTCATGTTTTAATGAAGTATTACTTATTTGACATTTAGTTTATTCTAAAATAAGTTACATCAATATTTATATTTATTGATGAGTGGGATTGTTTTTTTAAAATTGTTTTAAACAATATTTTTTTAATGTATGTGAAAAAATCATACAGATATTTTTTTTGGAACGGGGGTAATATTATTGACATTAAATTTATTTATTTAATTGTTTATTAGTGGTCAAAAGTAAAAGGACCTCATCAATGGCTAGGAAGTTTGATTTCGGGAATTGACCATGAATACACCATGACAGAGTCCTATCATATGTAAGTGATGGACACTTAAGAGTTGACTCTCTTGTATGTTTTTTTTAACCACTTAGACATACCACAAAACTTTCTACCAAAAAACAAACATATCAGAAAATAGTTACTACTTTTGACTGCTTCAAAAGCTACACAGTTAAGTTACAAAGTTTAATCGGTTATTTTGATTCGTTCAATTTAATTCATAGTTCAATTGAATTAAGTCCACCATAGATTTCTTTAATCAATTATTTTATAAAATAATAATTATATTTAAAAAATAAAAGAATGTTGTAATAAAATATTTTATTAAAATATATACATATATTTTAATTTATATAAAAAATTTAAATTAATTTAATAGAATGAAATAATTTTTACAACTAATGATATATATGTATATAATATTACTCAATAAAGAATTCCATAATAAACTTAAAAAAGAACTCAATAAAAATTCTATAAACTCAATAAACTTAAAAGAAATAATTCTATAAACTCAATAAACTTGAAAGAACTCAACGGATTTGACCCAAAAATTGTTTTAATTTAATTAATTATATTCAAATTAAATTTGTTAAATGTATAACTATATTATATACCTCAAAGGAAAGTTTTACAATTTACGAAGATCCTACTCGACTACAGTAGGATTGTGTCCCAAAAATAATAAAGTAGTCTTCAAAAATTTAAATCTAAAATGTTGTCCAGATTTAAATGAAATAATATTATATCAAAATAGTTAATGTGGCCATGAATTATTAGTTAACAAAAAATTCCTACACCCAAATATATGATCATCTACTACCAACCCACGTAACTCTCTAGTGTGAAGCTATGCACAATATGGGGGAATCATACTTTCAGTCATGACATGACATGAAGCCAAAATTGTAAAGATATCCCATCTAAATGGTCAAGCAGCACCTCAACTAAATACGCAATATCAGCAATTTTTATTCATTCCATGGCTTCGGCTCCTACCCTTTTGCGTTTTTTTCTCCCAATGTGTGCATGTCGTGAACACACAATCAAACACATGCTATATCTCCCTCCTTTTGTCTCTCTTCTTCATCCCCTTTTCACACCAAAGAACATTACCTTCCTTCTATACAATTTCTTTTCAAATCGAAAGAAGATAACGAAAAATAAACATGGAGAAATCATGTCCTCTACACAACCAACAGCAGAAAACAAGACTACAATAAATGAACAGAGAGATTTCATCAACATCAATTACCGATGCAAATGTTTGACCTAATTCGATAGGAAAACAATATTTTGTAATGTATAGATGCTAAACAAGAATAAGAGAACGGCATACAAAATTTATAGCACGCAGAGATCTACAACACAAAATAAAATGATGAGACATGGGTGAGCATAACTTTAAGAAGCTGGAACGGCATGACGCTTTTGCCCTGCAAATGCTTGAAGAAGTTCTTTATATCCGCTCCTGTAGTGCTCAATTGAAAAGCATAGTTGCCGGATTGCCTCTCTCTTCTCCTCAGCCCTGTCAGAGATCACAGAATTCTGCCTTGTCACCTCTTCTTCAAGCTCATCAACTTTAAGTTTCAACTCATTTACTATATTCAGTGTAGCTGCAGATCCTGTGATCAGCTCGGCCTTTTGTTCGCGTAGCTGGATTAACTCTCTCTCCATGTTAGCAATATGATTGTCTCGATGTCTTGTTTCGGCCATAAGGTTATGAATCGTAGCATTGGCCTCATCTTTTTCAGTCATGACCAAGTCATACTTCTGCTTGTGCTTGTCACATTCCTTATTCAGAGCTTCAACATCATGTCTTCTCTGATCAAGTTCTTCCTTCAAACAACTGATTTCACCTTGCGAAACCGTTTGATGGGAAGCAAGCAGCTCTTCTATTTTCAGTTTTTCAGCTTCAAATTGCCTTGATTTGTTTTCTAATATGTTTTCTAACACGTTGCTCCTTAAGTCATATTCCTCAACCCTAGAGCGCAGCTGTGTGTTCTCTTCTAAGAAACGAGCAATATCAGAATGCAATTGATTTTGCACCAATGAGAACTGTGCTTCGGCATCAAGCATTTCCGCCTTCAATTTCTGCACCTCAAGTTTATTGTTGGTTTCATTATCTTTGTACCATATAAGCCTGTCTTCTAAGTCCCGAATCCGCTTTCTCTCTGAATCAAGTTGGCATTCTAATGTGACCACATTTTCCAGTGCTACTTCAAGCTGACCTTGCAGCTGCTGGCTACCAGATGTTCTGCTATTAAGTTCTTCTTTTAATCTTGCAATTTCATCATAAGATATCTTAAGGTGCTCTTCTGCCAACTTTATCTGCGCGACTAACTTTTCAATGTTGAGGCGGCAATCTGAAACATGTGTTTCCAAATCAGCGGTCTTTTTTTGCCACTCCAGCACCTGTCCTTTTTCATACTCAAGATTTTCCTCTTTCACTTGTGATTCTACCAGTGCATTATTAAGCTGACCCTCACTTCTCTCAATTTGAATCTTCAACTTGACAATCTCTTCTTCTGAGAGCTTAAGTTTAAAATTGGAAAGTTTCAGCTCTTCCTCATTTTTGAGGAATGCTTTAAGCAATTCATCATAACTTCTACTCTCACTCTCCCACGATATATCGTCTGTTTTTTCCTCCCCAACCATCTGACTTTGTTGCTCCGAATCTGAGGATGATGAGGACGAAGAGGAAGGTGATCTAAAGCCCTCTTTCATAGAAGCCACAGAGCTATCACCACCTGAGCTAGGGGAAAACTCTATATTGACTGGTTGAAGGCCAGATTTCTGTAGCAAGTGTTTCGGATATGGGGTATAGTATGGTGTCGACGATACATTCACTTGATCATCAAAACCTACATTAGAATTTTCAGAGTTCTCCATCTGAGGTTCTGAGGTTAAAATCAAAACTGCACTCGAAGAAAAACGAAATATATATGAATTATCCATTCTAATCATCAGCAATCAACAATCGGCAAGGAACAAATCCTTCAGATAATATAAAGTTTAAAAAGAAATCGAAAACGTGAATAATAAATCTGACTGCAAAACCACTCAGTAACCAGTTATCACCGTTTTTCTTTTTATTTTCCTGAGATATGAATTAAATATAAACAATATCTTAAAACTTAAAATACTGTAAAAATTCAACTCTTCACTGAAATTTCAAAACTTTTCTTCAATCAAGATAGATAAAATTTCAACCAAGTATACGATGTTCAATAAAACCGTGTCTCCAGCAACTGCAAGATTGCATTTCTTAGACTAGTCTAGTGAGCTTCCCAAATACATACCAACACCACTGTGTGTGTTTAGTGAAATATATGAGGATACAAACTCCCAATTCTCTTCCTTCCACGGTTAATTCCATTATTTAGCCCACAAATTATTAGTGCTAGCGGAAATTACAGAATTAAACCCTACCTATTAGTGCAGTTCTGAACGTTTGCTACTTTGCTACTCGCACACCTACTCACATTATTAGCATTATTATTATAGAACAAAAGAATGCATAGAACACACACAAACACTCTGAACTTTAAGCCATGCGTCACGAAAATCACAAGAAACAACTCGCTGATAATGTTACACAACACATAATTCACGTATGTCAATTTATTTGCAAATAAAAACCACGATCTACGTTCTAAGAACGATCCAAACTGGAATTCCACAACAAATTAACGAAACCTAAGTCAAGCACGACAGGAGCAAGCTAAAGATGTATTGTATTACACTAACAAGGCCCTCCTGACATGATTTGAAGAAAGAAAACACGAATGAAAACACAAACGGCTTAACAAATTTTAGCGTGACTAAAAAGCATCAAGAAACACGAATTGAAAAAAAAACGATGAGTAAAGAAAATGAAGAATGCAATGAGCAGTGATGATAAATGAGCGGAAGGCAAAGGAGATAGTTAGAGTGAATCGAAAATAATTGAAAATGAGAAAGAATCGTAAAGGCAATGGCGAGGATGAAGATGTGTATGGAGTTGAGTGAAGCGTACCGTAGCGAATGGCGGAGAGATCGGAGAAAGAGAGAAGATTGGAGAGAGAAAAGTAAGAGAAGAAATGAAGAAAGCGAATGAATTTGGTTTATAAGACAGAGAAGAAGAGACGGAAATAAAGAAAGGGTTGAGTGAGTGAGTGAGTGACAGAGAGACATGACCCCTCAATTTGGGGTATTTATCCCGCCTTCACATATTTCAATTCCATCGATTTTCAAAATCATATGCTGTAACACTGACGTTGACGTTGAAGTTCAACCTCTTCACACTCAACTAATCAATTTTTTTATGTTTTAATATTTCTTAATCTCTTTTTATCTTTATATCCCATTGTATAATACACTATGAGTACGTTTATTAAATATTAGGTACTCTAAATTAATAAACTATAAACTATTTTTAGATTCCTAAATAAAGGGGAAAAAACCGCTTAAAAATGAGACACACAAGTTAGATTTAAATTTCTTATTTTTTAACACTGACTTAAATATATTTCAAGTGTTTGTATCTGCTTTAACTCTTTGTAACTTCACATTAATTAAGTTTATTTATTGCTATAAACAGAAAATATTATTTAAAATAGTTAAAGTAACAGTAAATATTTAAGTTAATATAATTAAATTATTTTTAATTGTCTAATTGAAATTAACTAGTATACTTATTAATGTCTGTAAGTAAGATAATTACATGTAATTTTCTATAATTTATTTTTTATTTTTAATACATTGTGAATAGTAATTTATTGGATGGAAAAATAAAAATAAGATTCAAAAACAATAAAAACCGTTGCTGGTAATATACTGAACAAAGTATACATAATTATAATATTTTCACAAAATAATAAATACATTAATTATATATATGAAAGTCGTGTAGTTAATTTAATTTAAAATATTACTTATTATTTTAGTTATTTTTAATAATATCTTTTATTTTTCATGCTAAAATAATTATAAACTCTAGTAAAAGTTAAACAATACAAAAAGAATATCCAAATATGAAAGTAATAATTTTTACCATATTTATTTATATAAATTTAAAACATATTATTTATTATTACGAGTTTATCTTTCCATGTCAAAAACTACTTATTTAAATACCCAAGTTAAATTCAAATATTATAATTTCTTACAAAAAAGAAATATAAACTTTAAATATTGAGTTTACACTTAGAAGTTAATTAGTAGATACATAATTAATTTACATAAAATTTTATTATATATATATATTTCTATAAATTAATTTTGTAAAATATTTTTTGATTAAAATATCCAAACGGACAAATATAAATAAGTTTTTTTTATTAAAAGTGTTAAAAGCACAATGAAGCCAATTTTATCGATCCAGTAGCCAATATATTTTCGGCGCTCATAATTTAAAAGGTACGAAACGAAAATTACTTTTATTTTATAATTAAATATTATAATACTATTATAAGCGAAGAATGATAATTTTGTTTCATTTATTTATTTTTTTACCAAACGCTAATCATGCATCGTTTAAATACCCAACTAAACAATATATATAGACTTTAAAGAAAATAATCAACATATAGGGTTATTTATTAATTGATTAAAGTGTCCTTAAAACCATCGTCGAGAAAATTGGCCCTTACAATGTGGGCCATGGCCGACCCAAGTGTTGGAAAGGATAAAATTTGTGGCGGGAAATAAAACAAATAGAACTTCGAAAATGTCGAGGGTATTTATCGGTGTAGGCCCAGTGGGCCCGTTTGTAAATTGTCTTTCTTTTTCGGCCTCCACCCTCAATTACATTTTTCAGAGCTGATGGGATTTTAACATGACCGAAGAAATAAACGACAAAATAGTTTTATTACACTGTACCTTATTTCACTATTATTATTATTATTATTATTATTATTATTATTATTATTATTATTTTGGAATGAATACTTTGGTAGGATTTATGGTCTTTGATAATGGTCTCCCCTTGTTTAAGAATTAATATCAAACATAATTTATAAACACTATGCACCTATAGATTCTTTTATTCAAAACATATTAATTTTTTTGTTTTCTTTTTATAAAATAAACATGAACTTGAAAAGATAATAAATAGTTTTTTTTTCTCAAATTGTGTGATTTATTAAAATTATAATATTTTTTACTTTCTTACATATATGAGCTCATATTTAATATTGTATTTTTGTGGATAAAATTATTTGCTATTTCATTTGTATTGTCTTAGTTAGTTGTGTAAGTTCGTTGACCTAAATAACTTTGTACATATCGAGTAATAATAACTTATATAAATTATTTTTCCATTGAAAGAAAAAATAAATATAAATTCTACTATAAACATTATTCTTAAATAACTTGTATATAATTTTACTATAATAGAAGAGATTTTAATAAAGTTCAAACAACTCACTATTTTATATATTTTCTACTTTTTCTTTTTATATGTTTTTTTCTCATTTTTTTCTATTTGTACGTTATTGTCTCTTTTTTTACCTAAAAATCTTGTTGTTATCAATAAACAACCGTTATTTAGTGAATAATTTCAAATATTTTAAACAATTTTTATTCCTCTAATTAACTCATATTCATATAAAGAAAAGTTGGTTGAATATGGAGAAATGCTTTAAATATTTTTTAAACAGTGATTTTTACATATAAATAAGAACAATAAAGTTGAAATCTAGACTTAATCCACACTAGTCAACCCTCCTTCAATTAATTTGACTTTGACCGTTTTTTAAGTTACAAAATAGCAGACGGGATTATTTACTATTTGTTGACTAAACTTAAATTAAGTTGTAAATTGGAAACAATGGAACAAATAAGTAATCAAATTAGTGAAACTACAATATTGGATCTAAACTAGCAGGTACTTCGAATAGAAGTGGTGAATTACGTGAACCTCTGTTCAAATTAATTAATTAATTAATTAAATTGTGCGTTTAAAGTAGTGGAGAAAAAAAGTGGAAGAATGCAAGAGTCCACTATCTATGGCGCACTCAGGGTGTTAAATGCACATATTAACTTTGATTATTAAGAACTTAAAAAAAAGTTTAAATATGTCTCGTTTCTTAAATATGGAAAGTTTTTTTTTTTTGTCTTGCAAGTATGATTTTTTTTAATTTCTCTATCTAAATATAATTAAATATTTTGCTTCTGTAATTAATAGGTACATCTGTCAAAATGGACGGTTCGGCCCAGTCTGACTTAGTTCTATGGGCCGACTTCAAAAAATATGATAGTCTAGCCTGGTTTATATTTTAAAACGGGTCACAATTTTTAGTCTAACCTGATCCTATGTTAGGCCAACGGGTCATTTTTAGATTAATGAAAAATTGAAAAAATATTACAATATATCTACAATATAAATATATATATATATATAATATTTACATAAATGTCTCTATAAAATTGTTTACATTTGAACAACTTGTAAAACAAACTTAGAGCACATACTAAGTACTTTCAATACTAAGTACTTTCAAAATAGTCAAGCACCCAACATATCCATAATATAATATTTTTGTCAAAAGTAAATAATATATAAATAGACAATATATTTGTATAAAAGTTTGTGCAAAATTAAGAAGAATGCAGTAAAGGAAATGAAAGAGCTACTGTAATGGATCATCTCCCTCAAGTGAGAAAGGAAGAGAAGAAGATGAAGAAGAGAACAAAGATCCTGAGACACTAGAGTTTCTTTCTTCGGTATGACAACATAACAATTAAGAACAAAAATCTAATATAAAAAATAAACGGGTCAGCTTGGCCTTGGCCCATATGGGCATCAGGCCAAATAGACTAGACTAAAAAATATCTATTGTTATTTAGGTCACAATTTTTTAAGTCTAGTCTGACCAAAATCATAGGCTATACGGGCCAGCCTATCGAGTCAAGCCTATTTTGACAACTCTATTAATAGGTACATACATATGGTTTATACGACAATTAAGTTCTTTATGTGGGATTAAAAATTTAATCATATTTTTATTTTCCATAAATATTCATTTTGACAATATTTAGATATAAGACATTTGGATCAACCAACGAGGCATCTTCATGGAAAATATTCTTCTTACGTGAACAATAAGACTTTTCTAAAATTATGGGATTTTCTGTTAACTGATCTTAAAGTTTTTAGATAATTATTTTTAGCTTTTGGTTTTTCAATCTCAATTTAAAAATGGATCTCAATCTCAATATGAGATAGATGTGCTTAGAAAGACATTCTTAAACCTAAATTTTAAACACTCGTGTCAATATTTAAGTACACCATGCATTTGATCACTTGTACTTTCTTTTCATATTTTTTTATTTATTGTTTATTTGTATCATGTAATAATATCTGACTTTCAAGTTTAAATATTCAATAACATAAATATTTAATTTATTAAATAATTTATAAAAAATTATCTTTTTTCTTTCATTATTTCATTTAATTTAAAGAATTATTGTTTCATTAAATAATTTTTTACTCTCTCATACCAATTCAACTTGTTCAACATTTATCAAATGAAATCAGATTTTTAAAGTACTTATTTCTCTTCAAATTTATAAAAATAATAATATTACAATTATCATAAAATTTCAATTATATATAATTATTTAGACAACATTTATATAATTATTATTCAATATTTATATATGAATAGTTAAAATAGTATAGTGGATAAATATTTATATTTTCTAATAAAAATTATAGAAAATTTGATGATGTGATATAAATTTCATATTAAATATAAGAATAAATATGTATATGATTTTTTATAAATTTTTATTTTAAAAATAAAATAAATATATTTAAATTTATATCTCATTAGTAAAGTTGAGTAGACGGACTAACTTGCTCATTTAAGTTTCTATTCTTACCATAAAAAATTTATAACTTGCATTTTAAACTCATTCCACAAAACTAATAGGTTAAACGGGTAAATTCATATTCACTGAGATACGTTGATTTTTTTCTAATATTCATTTTAAATAACAACAATTTACTTAATTTATTAAGAAATATATAACCAATAAAAATAAAATAAATATATTTTGAATTAAATTGAACTTTGTAATAATCATTAGAAAAAGAAAATATTAGATTTTATATTAAATTAGAATTAAAAATAATCCATACAAACAATATATAATAGATTGGTGATTGAATATAATTTAAGGTTTCATATTATAACTAACATGTGAAAATTACAAATAAAAAATAACTTAATTCACGATAGTATAAACATTTGCACTAAAAATTAAAAAAAATTAGAAATCCACAATTCCCAATTCTATCCACTGTTAAGAACAAGTTTTATTTTTAAAAAAAATAAATGTTAATTTTTCGGGAAAATGTTGTATACAATGTTGACAGCACTATTAATTCATGGAATTGGTGTCCATTGTTGAGAGAGTCTGTTGAATATATTTTAAGAACACTCAATTTATCTTTAATTTAGTGTGGATATATTATTATTAATATTATTGTTAGTACACACAATATGGCGCTCTTGTTCAGTAATTTGCGTTATTGTTTAATTTTGTGTTGACAATTTATTTTTAAATATTAACATGATGTGATGTTGCATTTGAATAAATGTGGTTCCTTTGTCTCGACTTATTTTGTTTTTTAAGACTATGAATTAGGCCCGTAGAGAAGATAATTGATTATTTAATAAACGTAAATGTCTTTTGAGTTTTTGAATTAGAATTATGTTTTATATTTAGACAAATTTTTGTCTAATTTTGTTATCTTATAAATTGGTTAAACTATTTTTGTTTTTTTTTTAATTTTTTTTTCATAATTTTTCATTTTATCAATTTCTGTCTTTTGTTTTTTTTAAAAAAAATATTTTTATTTATTAATAATAATAATTTACACTAATTTATAAAATATAAATATAAAAAAATTTAAAATTTATCTAAAAACTATTTAATAAAAAATTAGCTGACTAAAAACATGTTAACTCTTAATTATTTTATTATTTCAAGAATTAGTGATAATTAAGAAGTTATTAATTTTACTCATTTTAATAAATTTTGTTGACATATTTTCTAATTGATTCTATTTAGATGATTTGATTCCACAAACTTATCCTAATTAATTGACATTAATTTCTTTACTTATATCTAAAGTTTTCCTATTATTTCCTTCTTGAAACTTTCTCTCCTGAATTACTATTACTCACTCACAATCTATCAATTCAGATAGATGACTTCTTGATTGATCTTTGTCATCTTGCAAACCCAAATCAACATCGAATTCAATATTATCAAAGGAGTTTTCAATTTATGTTTCTTGTATGTTAGTCATTCGAATCTTCAACCCTTTCTACTTGCATGTTTCGAGATTAATCTTCAGCTATTTTTTTTCAAACAAATATAATATACAAGTATTTTCTAATTTACCTTTCATAGAAATATAATTTATTTTTATTTTTACTTGTTCGATATTTATGCTTCAAATTCATATAATGTTTGATAGAGATTCAAGTGTAAATATAAATTTTATATTTGAAAAAAAATAATATGTTAAACAATATATAAGAAAAAAACCTCATAAATTCATTATTTTTAAAGTTTTGGGTTGAAGATGGTGTTAATTTCCTTATTTGCATTGGCTCGTGACTCATTTGGTGTTGTCTCTCCCAGTGTATCCTTCCTCGAAAGACCTTATACTAGTATCAAAGTGAATGGTTTGTCGATTAAGACAAGTGGGTAAAGTGGTCCATACATCTGTCTTATTGGTAAACGGCGGTATAAGTAATTTGGTGTTGTCTTTCCCGACATATCCTCTCTCGAAAAACTTTACCATACTGATTCTAGTAAACTAAGAGTAAGATTAAGAATAGGAAACATTAATTAATTATTTTCATAGTGGGAAAATAATAAATCTATTTTATGTAACCCAATGAAAATAGTATATTTGAGAGAGTGGTTAGAAAGTTTATTTTTGAATGATCTTATTGACATTGATTTTACTATATTAACTTTTAGTGTGTCATGTGAAGTTTCACTTTCCGACAAGCATAGTTACCCTACCATATGGCCATAATATATTTTCTTCCTTTTTAATGTTTCACCTTTTTTAATCATCCATTTCATTCATGTGCAGATAAAAATATCAGATTACTTTACTTTCCAATCACCATATACACAACTAGATTTCTTAACTATTGCATCATGAACCACTTTTGAGCTTGTACTTTTCTGGTTAAAAAATGTGACACCAAAATCCATTCCATGCTAAAGTTTTTTTATTTAAGAGAAATAAATTTCCCATATACTTGGGCCCCGTTTGTTCATATGAAAAAAAGGCACTTATGCAATTTGAAAAAAAGGCATTAGTCAAATTAAATTAATGTTCTTTCTTTATTTTTTTTAACCAAAGTTGTCTACCAAAAGTGACGGAACTTTGTCTTCTCCAACAAAATGGCGTTTAGAGATTTTGTTTTTCGTAACGTGCTTCTTCTCTAGCTGATAGTTTGTTAAGAGGGGTGTTTAGTAGGGATGATAGTGAGAGAGGGCAGGTGTTAACTCTTAACTTACGGAAAAGTATTAGTAAATTTTTTATATCCATAAATATTTATGGATATTCGTTTATATTCTTTTACTTTAAATAAATCTTTAAAATATAAATTTAAATAAAAAATTAATTTTAGAGTATAATTTAAATAAAATAGTATAACAAAATATTAGTATAAATAAATTGAATTATTAAAAAATAAATTTAAATAGTTAGATGGTAAAATATAAATTTTAAAAATTAATATTTTTAAAACTATCTTAAATTTTATAAGTCTAAATGTATATATTATAGAGTAATATTTCTGTTATTAATAATTATATTTTGATAATTTGATTTATTTAAAAAATATTTAAATAAAATTTAATAATAATTATTAGCTAATGATAAATACCTGCAAATTAGATATATAATATTAGTATTCGTCCCATCAAATAATTTAAATATATATATATATATATATATATCCAATATTATTAAAAATATATATTTAGTTCTCATATGTTTGTGGATATATATGTAAATATCATTTTTTTTGTCATCCTAAGGTTTAGTAGTATTATTAGTCAAATAAATTAATATTAAATTGAATTCAATTTTATAAAAAATTAATTAATATATTGGTTTATTTTTTAAAAATTGAATTTTTTAATTAGAATTTTTTAAATTAAACTATATTATAATTTAAAATATACCTGGAAATAAGATATTTATTGAAAATAATTTAAACCGTTAAAATAATTTAATCTAGTTGAATTTGCTTACAGTAATTGATTTGAGTTTAATATATTTAAATTATTATAATAATTTATTTTAGTCAAGTCAAATCACTTAAAATTTAATTTAATTTTAAAAATTTTTGTTTTAAAAATTAATTCAAGATATTTGTTAATATCGTTATTATGACATGACAACGTGAAAAAAAAATTAATAAGAAAAAATTTATTACTAATTATTTATATTCTAATCAAAATAATGGAATTAAGCCCGTACTAAAATAATAAAAGGTTTGGTTTATTATGTATAGAAATTACGAAAGAAACTATTTTCATGATATAATTTAAATTCATTTGGATTTTGACAAATAGATATATGTATGAATAATATTTAACTTTTTAAACTTTTCCTGATATTATAAATAAAAATTATATACTTATTTTTTTTTATTCTCATATTCGTTCTAATATTATATTTTCATTTTTATATGTATCATTGTTATAGGAACACATTTATTTTATTAAATAATTTAAAAATTTTATATTAATTATTTTTCTAAATTTTATATTTTATTTTTAAAGCATATTTGATATTTAATATTTGATATTTTTTATTTTTTATATAATTATTTGATCTTTATTCAATTGTTATTTGATGATACTTTAATTTGATATTTATATAATTATAATTTCTTTATTGATATTTATCAAGAGAGAAAAAAAAGATTTATGTCATTTTAATATTTAATCTTTTATAATATCATATTTCTTTTATTGTGATTTTTATTTTTTTGTAAAAAATTATTTAAGTAATATTTGGAATAGCAAGGAGTGAATATGATTATATCCATTCTTTGATGGGGATATACTTATACCTAATGAGAACGAGAATGAGATAAAAATGTTTTACCGATTGGATATGAGAATAAAGATGAGAATGAATTCTTACAGCGAAAATATGGATGAGAAGGTGAAACTTCCCCATCTGGTTCGTGTGTCATCCTAATTGTGTGTAACCATATATTTGTAAACATGTAGACAGTTTGCATAAATTAAAAAAATTAAAAATATAGAATTTTTTTGTATTTTTTAATTTTAAATTTAAATATTTTATAAAATAAGAATTTATTATATGTACAACAATTAAAAAAATAAGCATTAATAGTTTATTATTTATTATAAATAAATAAAAGAACACAATAATAAAAGAAAATATTTGATTATATTAAAAAATACATAAATAATACTTTACAATAATTAAAGGTTAACAAAATTAATACAAATTGTAGAGTGAAGTAAGTTAACTTACATTTTAACCCACATAAATTATAAATTGAATGTTTGTTGAATGAATCGAATTATCTAATAACTTAAACTGATGTAATGAGTTTCATAAAAATATATTTTTTTCAAAATATTTAAATTATTAGAATAGTATAATTTAATATTAAATATTGTTATTCTTGACATTTTGTAAAAACTGTATTAAAATATTATGACTTTTATTTAATTTTTAAATTATATTTATTTTTATATTTATTTTGTAATTATAATTTATTAATTTGAATAAATTATAATATATTTTTATTTTTATATCTTAAATTAGTTTTAAAAAACTTTTTATAATTTGGTTTATTGACTTAAGTGATTATATTCTAAAAAAAATAGAACCCACAAAACAAACGATAAAAAAGATTATTTGTGTTAAAATGAGCGGCTATTATAATAATAATAAAAAAATAATGTTAACATTAAAAATATATAGATAATATATTTAAAATTAAATAATTTAAAAAGTTATACATTTATTTTTTAACTAAATGCAGTAGTTTTTATTTTCATTTATTTAAATATATGAACATCCTAATGGATAGGGGTTTTGTTGGGGTTGACCTTTTCTATCCATTCGTGGTGTGCCATTTAGTTTTTTCAATCCTGAAGATCATGAAAAGAAATATTTCTAATTTTGTAATGGTAGTGCTTAATCCTGCTTGGCTCTGATAGGCACAAAATGTTCCATTTAAGAGTCACCTTGTTGCATCAAAGATATAAAATCAATCCCCAAAACATATTTTAAAATGTTTGTTAATAACACATTATGCTAATCTTGTAATGAAAAATATAATTAATAAATTCATTAATCTATAAAATCTTTCAGTAAAAATTATTTTCAAATAAAACCAATAAATATATTTTTTCTGCTTGTAAATATATATATATATAGACAATATTATATTGAGAAAAAGAAGGATAGTGTCGGCCATCAATATCCTAATAAAGAAACACGATGGAGATAACTGATGGTAATAAAACAAATCAACGAGTCACAGCAATAAAATGGATGATTAATGGAAGAAAACGTAATTCTTAATAAAAACAAAAATTCTTTGGTGTTGAAATCTTCTTTGTATTAATGTTTTTTTTTTACTTTTTGATCAATTAGATGAGGATGAAGTTTTTGTATCTTGTTAGTATGATATTCAGATTATTTGCTGTTGATTAAAACACCAATTCAAGTTTATTAAAAAATGGTTTTAAAAAGGAAAACGAAAAGAAAAAAACAATAAAAAAGTAAGAAAACCATTTTGTATTTAATGTAATAAATATTACTCCATCAGTTTTTTTTAATTATTTTTATATGTTTTCTTTAAGTTTCAAAATAACATACTTTTTTTTTTTCAATTATAACTTTAGTTTAGTTGACATGAATTGAGAAAAATTTGTTAGGATAACCTAGGAAAAAGTATAATAATATATAAATGTATATTAAAATAAAAATTGAAAAAAAAATATTATAGTTAACTCAATTTAAATTATATTAAAAACATATTTTACTTAATTTAAGTAAAAAAGTCTTAAAAACTATATTGTAAAAAGAACTACTATAAATTTTGTATTGTATCTCTTTAATATTAGCCTTTATTACAAAAGAGTACTCTTTATTATTAACATTTATTACAATTTCAATCCTCTGAGTGCACCTTACGCCAGTGTTATGCAGAACCGAGTTATGCTCCACAGATCTATGCCGACGTTTTCAAAGTTCTGATGATGAATGGAAATGACCCGGAGAGGGAATATATATATATATATAAACCTTTGAATATTCGAATAATATTAAGAAGGAAAGTTAGGAAGATAAACGTCATTACTTGTGTTGACCCTTCAACACGTACTATTAATTATCCTATGCTTGTGTATATATATATGTTCTCACCAACAAGGTTGAAAGAAAAATGATAATGAAGGAAGACAAAACCATGCCTGAGGGAGTGGGGGAAGAAGGAGTTGTTGGTGTTGGGTTGAAGCAGCACTTTGTGCTTGTACATGGCATATGTGGGGGAGGTTGGTGCTGGTACAAAATCCGGTGCCTTATGGAGAATTCTGGCTATAAGGTCTCATGCATAGACCTGAAAAGTGCTGGAATTGATCAATCTGATGCAGATTCTGTGCTATCTTTTGATGATTATAATAAGCCTCTAATGGATTTCATGTCTGCTTTGCCTGAGAATGAACAGGTGGTAAATGGTATATTAATTGGTCCCCCCCTCCTCCTTTCCTTATGTCCCTTTCTCCACCTTATATGTTATGGGGTATGTGATTACATAGAGTGCCATCATCATCTGAACTCATCACTGATGTGGTTGCTATAGGTTATATTGGTGGGGCACAGCGCTGGAGGGTTGAGCATTACTCAGGCCTGTCACAAGTTTGCAAATAAGATCCGTCTAGCCGTTTATGTGGCAGCTACTATGCTCAAATTGGGATTTTTAACCGATCAAGATCTTAAAGATGTGAGTCCTTTTCATAAACTCTCTCATCTGTTCTTATTCTATATGTGTGTATTGGTATGTTTTAAGATTGAATTTGAGTTCATTCTTATATATATGTTTCTTTCTTGATATTGGAGTTTGTAGTATTTGTGCTTAAGGTGAATGAGTGTCATAAACTTGGGGGTAGAGATAGAATGTGACAGTGATGTGTATTGGCTTCCATTTTTGCTGATCAGTGTCTGGAATCTTGAAGGTTTCCAGCAAGGATGATGCCGATGGTCTGTTGAAATAATTGGTTGCCAACTGTCTTCACACACAGATTGTAGATTTTAGTTCTTAGCCAACTCTGAGGCTCACTAAATTATGCCTGTCATACCTACTACTCTCAGTTTTTTCCAAAGGATAGCACCATGTGCAAACAAACCAGTAGCTGTTTAGCAATAGGAGAGTTTGTTTGTTCAGCATGAAAGGGACTTTTTTTAATTGGGACTTCCTTTTCTTTTCTCTATTTTACGTTATCCCCCTCTTTTCTTTCCTTTGTGAGGAGAAAATTCATACTTTTTTAATCTCACTATTAGAGTTATTATAATTTGGTCAATGACCTTTTCTACTCAGATTACCACCTTTACAGGCTTTGACAACATACTAGTAGGAATTTAATAATGATCGGTAAAATGGACAGGCATTCTGACCCGGTGTGTTTATGGTTTATTTATGTTGTGCAGAATTATTATTTAACTCTGAAAAACATTGAAAAGAAATCTAACTCTAACCCAATCTCGTAAAAGCCTAGAACTAGAATGTGTACGAACAAAGCTAATGGTCTTTATTTAAAATCATTACAGCAACTTCAATAAGGCTCCCCTTCTCTGTCTACTTTGGTTTATCAATTATCATCAATAATTGTGTGCCACTCAAACTCCTATAAAATAGCAACGTCTGTATTAATGATTAATGTATAAGCAATCTTTGTTTGGAGACAACAAATTGCCAAATCTCTTGCTTTCTTTTCCTTCCTCAATCCGACACCCTTTTCTCTTCCATAGATCTAAATTGTAGGTAATATTAAATTTTCACTGTGTTCCACGTACCCCCTAATGATTGAAAAGTAACAAAATTTCACGAGCCTGATTGCTAGAATTAATTATGACAGTAGAGTAGCTAATTTTTCTGTGCCACCAGTAAATAGCAGATATAATAGAAAGTTTTTCTGGTTTGTAACAAGCAGGGTGTGCCAGACTTATCTGAATATGGGGATGTGTACGAGTTGGGATTCGGATTGGGACATGATAAGCCTCCAACCAGTGCTTTGGTGAAGAAAGAATTTCAACGCAAACTCCTCTACTCTTTGAGCCCTCATGAGGTACATAATATATGATAATTAGTTAATCACTATCTTCTCTCTACAAATGAAAATAAAAAGGGACATGCTACATTACAAATGCTATATACTATGTTGCAGTGCAATTGCATGCAGTGTCTATAGACCTGTTTAATAGTATGTCACTTTCTCGAAGCATTAGGGAGTAGGGTACCCCACATGACATGCTTTGGCCTATTGTTAGTTTCATCCTCAGCTTTTGACATATGTAGGACCATTTATGGCAATTCCTTTGAAAAGAAAATGAAACACACAGATTTATTCTTCTAAATGAAAACAACTTTATCAAATATTCTTTTTCCTAGCGGAAGGCTTGTAGAAAGAAATGAAGGTGCTAGTGACCATATCATGCACATGTGCATGCACCACATATATGTATAGATATAGTTGAATTGTGAGCATATAAGGAATGAATAGTGGAATGATGGATCAGGATTCAACCTTGGCTGCGATGCTGTTGAGGCCAGGGCCATTGCTAGCATTAACGAGTGCGCAATTCAGAGAGGATGATGGTGAAGTAGTGGAGAAGGTGCCCCGCGTGTACATAAGGACAAGGCATGACAAGGTGGTGAAGACAGAGCAACAGAAAGCCATGATAAAGAAGTGGCCACCATCTACTGTGTATGAATTAGACAGTGACCATAGCCCCTTCTTCTCTTCCCCATTCCTTCTCTTTGGCTTGCTTCTAAAAGCTGCAGCTTTGGATATTGGATTGAATGCAACTGGTTAAGTACAACTGATCCATGCTTCTTTCTTCACTGCTCTCCAAAACTGTGAAGAAACTCAATTTAGTAATTAATTTCATATAAAATATATACATTAATTGTAATTATCATGAATAATATATAAATTATCATCCTATGTATTTCTCTCAATATTTGTTGTATCAACATGAGAGACATTTTTATTTTTTTTAATTATGATTGTTCCTAATAAATAATATATGGTTTATAAGAAGAATTGCAGGTAACAGAAAAGTTCAGGTGAGTAATAATAGTAGATTCTACCAATATTAAGTCTTATCAAGTGGTACTAGTAAATATGTATATGCAATTTCATGTGAAATAAAAATAAAAATAATAGTAGAATTAGTTTACATTTTATAGGATTAAGAAAAATAATATTCCTTTCATTTTAATTTCTTTAGTATATATTAATATAGAGAATATTATCATACTTATAAGGTTTTTGAATTAGTAAACTTATATAAATTAATAGTTAAATACATGCAGTAATGATAACTTGCATTTTTTTAATTAAGTAGTGTTTATAAGTAGTGATTTGAATTTTGGTCATATCACTTTGAACATGGAATAAACCATAATGGGAGAAGAATATTCACCTTGTTTAATCCTTGTTTAATCCTTATTATTATTATTATTATTATTATTATTATTATTATTATTATTATTATTATTATTTTTAAAAATATGTGAAACTATTCCTTTATATATATATATATATATGCACAATTGGATAAGTGTGGTTGAGAAGGGAATTTCAATTTCTTTTACATATTTCGATTTCCAATAAGTCCTTTAATGTACATAATATTATTTTATTATTTTCTTTTCATCCTTTTAAAATAATTTCATCTTTATACTATCAAGACTTCTCTCCCCCTCCATAGTTCCATTTTTTTTTTTTTTTATAAATTATAAGTTTTCTTGTCTCTCAATCTTTTGTTTTCTATTTGAAAGAGGACTAAAAATCTCTTTTATCTTAAATTTAAATGTCTTAAATAATATATAAATAAATAAAGTTAATATATACATTAATATTAAAATAATAAAAATTATAAGAACAATTAAATTTTAACTCAGCAAATAAAGTAATATGAAAAAAATTAAAACATGTCTAATAATAAAATAAAAGTACACACGTACACGTGTTATTCCCTTAATTAATATATCGATTTTTTCAAAAATTGGCCGACTCAAGGAAAGTTGCATTGGATTGTTTTCAAGTTTGATTGAATCATTTGCTTGAACCGATCCTATGAACGGTTCTTAGTTCAAACGGTTTGATTTGGTTGGTCTAAGCCGATCTCATGACACAAATTATGTTGTTTTAATTATTATTTGTTTGAATTTTGAAGAAAAAATTGAATTTATCTTAACTTTTATTTGGATGTGAAGAGAAGTAAAGAAAAAAAAGAAGTAAGAGAGAAGAGGACAAGGAAGACGAATTTGTAAATTGTTTAAATGAAAAAAGAAACATGTGCTATATAAAAATACTACATGAGATATGAGTATAATAACTTTCTCTTATTATTTTTATTGGTTTCATTTATTTTCTTTTTCTTTGACTCTCTTAATTTCAGGAGAGTAGAATTTGACATTTTCCTTCTCAATAAATTACTCTCTCGTCTAAAATATTTTATTTGAGCACACATGTTTCAGTCTAATGCATAAATAATAATATTTAGGGTGGATGATGGAAGATATAAATAAAGAGAAAAAAATTAGGAAGAGAGGAAAAGTGATGATAAATGTATAGTTGATGAGATCAGAAAAATAAATAAAGACAAGGAATGAAAAAAAGATGAAAAAAATAATAATAATAACCTAATACATTTTTTCTTATACTACGAATCTCCTCATAAAAAAAGTAAATAGCAGAATTAGGGTCTAAATAGTTAAATGATAAACAAATTATCACCATGAAATGGTAGTGCATACATAATTCATAAAAAATACTGGTAAAAAAAAGAATAAATTTAGTCTCCCTTTATTGTTATTCAAAATATATTTTAGATTTCGATTAATTTAAGTCAAATAAGATAAATCTAATATAAATACAGATATTTTATTTTTATTTTTATTTAATTTATAAAATTTAAATATAATATTATTACATTTTTTTTAAAAATATATTGAAATAGACGACATCAAATAAGTCACGAATCAATTTATATAACAAAATTGACACCGACTTCAATATAAAAAACTTTAAATTTTTTTTATATAATACTTAACACATTCAATTTTTTTATCAAGATTTACATTCACACTTAAATTTTGAACAAATAAAGTACACTTGAATTTCAAATAAATAAATATATTATATGAGAAATTTAGACCAACAAATACTAACAAAATAAGTTTAATCATAAAATAAAGAAAAACCTAGAATTTGTTTATATTTTAAAACTCTTCTTGTATAACGATTGTTTTTAATTTGATATCCATATTTACTGTAAGTAACTCCATGTTTATTAATGTTATTACAGTTGCACTAGATTATAAGAAATGACAAACTTTTTCCCAGTTGGCATTTTTTTATTACAGTTTGCATATTGTGTCAAACAATTATAGGATAAGACAAATTTATCGAAGATACTATAATTCAGTTACGAAGAATTCAATTCTGACCTCTATTTAAGTTATTGGTGTCTTAAATAAGTTCAAAAACAACTTTATCGTAGTTGAAATTATCACTAAGAAAAGTGTAGTGTTGATTGGTTAAAGGGATGATGTTGAAATTATTAAAAAAAATCAAAATTAATGTGTTATTATATCAATAAAAGGAATACTCTAATTAAGTATTATTGCCACTTAAAACATAATCTGTTAGTGTGGAAGTGGATATATTAACTCGGGTTATATATTCATAATTCAATTCATCTATATATGTATCCAATATAGTTACTTATGTTATAGAATATACATTTCAGTGTTAAAATGAATTTTGTGGGTATATTAACCTAAACGTGATAATCTATAACCAATCTACATACACTGGTGTTTAAAAATATGTTAATTATTTGGCTTAAATTATATTTTTTAATATATATATATATATAATTTATTTTACATTAGTTAATTATGTGATATAAAAAGTTCACTGTAAGTTAATTTTAATTATAAATAAACATTAAAAACGAATTTTTTTATTTCGATTCTTTCATCAAATGATGTCGAAATATATTTTTTTAACATTAGTCAAGGTAATAAGTGACTAAAAAGTAATTTTTTTTTACATTGGTTAATGTAAAATGTATCATAAAAAATATAATTATGTTGATTCTTAACTTAACCAACTTAAGAAGCTTCATTTAAATTATTAGTTTTGGCATCCATTCAAAACTTGTAATGTAATAAATAATTTTTACTACTAAACAATTTAAATGTTAAGGCAATTATAATAATTAAATTGTTTGTTTCAACATAAATACTATCCATATCAAAATATTTGAACAAAATAAAACTAAATATGTTAAAGAATATAGTTTATGTTCACTGTTGTTGTATTTGCAACACATCAACCTTAGACATGGAGCTGAGTCCTAAATAAAACATACTAAATATATTAACACCCAATTGTAATAAACAAGAAATATTAAACTAATTCTTTGTTTATAAATAAATGATTCCCACAATACATCAATTCATCAAACTTTATTTCATAATTATGTATTTTACAAATTTTATCATTATCAATCACGCTATGTAATTTTTACTTTATAATTAAAGGTGAGAACTAATCCATTGAAAAAAATATTTTTTATAATTTTTTAATACATAAAAATTTAGTTTATGATCTTAAATTTAATGAAATTTTAAGAAAATTTTGTTTTGGTCTATAATGTACTCACTCATAATGAAAGTATTAACCACAATGAAATATGCAATCAGAAAACAATATGAAATGTTTTGAAATGAAATTCATCGAATTTAACGTTAGACTTAATCTTCACATATTAATAAACTATAATTTTTGTTCTTTTTTCAAACTAGACAATTTAAAATTTAGTATAAATAATTAATAGTTACTATTTATACTAAATTTGAAACGAAAACTAAAATTCACTTAATGTTCGTAAATACAATATTAAATTTAAATAAAATTTCTAAAATAAATATAAAACTTCAATTACATATACATATCTTTTGAAGTAATCAAGTTAAGTAAAAAAGAGATTGTGTTATATTAGAATTATTGAATGGTGGCATGGAACAAAATTTTAGTTGCAACTTAACTTAAAGATTTTTAAATATTTAGTACTAAAGACTAAGATAATTTAGTCTCTACTAATAAAACATCAAAATTAATTTTTAAATTTATGACTATTATTTTGTATGAGTTATACCATCGTACAAGTAAAACTCTGACTTTAAATTTAGTCTCACCATATCAAATTTTATTTACAAATAAAATAATCTCATACGTGTTTTTAAATTTTAAATTTTGCAGGAGTTTTATTATCATACAAATAAACAATAGGGTTAAATATGTTTTTAGTACCTGAATTATTTTTTAAAATTGTATTTTGTCCTTAGGGCAAACTTTGAACCTATTTCGTCCTTATACTTTATAAACAGGTGTAAATGATTCTCGATGACAAATAAAAACATCTTTAAGGAGAAGAAAATAAGAGAAAAGAAAAAGGAAAAGAGTGAAAGAAGCTTAAGAGATGAATGATAGTGAACTAGGAAACTATGAAGATGGAAAATAAAGAGATAAAAAGGAATTCTGACACATCAAAGATCATTTACATGAGTTTATAAAACATAAGGACGAAATAAGTTTAAAGTTTGCCTCAGGGACGAAACACACTTTTGACAAATAATTCAAGGACTAAAAACATATTTAACCTTAAACAATATGTTACGCTAACATCACCATACTAGTGTCCATATATAAACAATCTTATAAATAAAACAATTAGATTGGGTACCTACTTGTAAATGCAAAGAGGGAAAGAAGAGAAACTGCGGTAACAAAGGTAAATGTGGTGACAACCAAGAAATGTCTTTCAAGTTTCACAGTAATGACAATACTAGAAACTAGCATCCAAACATGAACAATGACACTAAAGACACGACGATAAGACACGGACAATCACAAATAGCAACGAGGAGATGCTCACTTAAATGAACAATGATGTTGAGGAACGAGAGAGAATGAGACAATAACAAGATGAAAATAAAAACAAAAGAGAAGGTGAGAGCAAAACTCTTTTTGCAAGAAATTTTTTTATATCATTTAAGAAGACAACTACCGTAGAAACAATCTTTTATGTTGGGTGACACCACACCTAATGTATAAAAGACAACTTTCTATACCTCTTAACCAACATAGAAAAGTTTCTTTTAATTACAAAAATGTCACGACATATTTTTAACTTTAGTCTCCATGGTTATCAATGTAAATTTTAAGATGTGGATCATTTCTTGTATACTAGTGAGAAAAGATAAGATTTTTAACCATTATTAGATGAGACATGTTAAACATGATAAATTAAAATGCTATATACCATCAAAAGTTTGTTTAAGAAACCTAATAGGTGACAATTGAGTTTGCTATGTTGTGACGATTTTTGTTCGTACTTTAATTTAAGAGTATTACTTTTGTAATATCAATATTATCTCTCTAGAAACTTTTATTTGTGTTTTTGAATAGATTCTTAAGTGGTCTAATTTTGAGATAGAATTTTTCAAAATTATTAATATAATTTAATATGACAAGTGAATAATAATATCAACATATTTATCACTACAACAATCAATCAAATAAACACTTTGATATTTTTAGGATACATGAATATACTTAATATTGTATTTATAAGTTTTATATAATCTAGAATTAACTTAGAAATTCTTCTTATAAAAACATATATTATGAAATTGGTCTAATCTCATTTATTTAAAAATTTAATGTAAATATTTAAAAAAAAGTCAAAGTACAATTGAGGAGGTCACATACGATAAAAATATTGAATTAAAAAAAGTATTAGAAAAAATTTAATTAATGATCACATCACATTATAACTATATAAGAGAATTTGAAGAAGAAAACAACAACAAAAAATCTACTATGACATTTTATTCCAAAGTAAATTTAGTAAACATAATTCTTCTCAAATAAAAAAACTCTTACTAACATATAAAAAATAATATTAATATATATAAGGAAAAAATAACTTTAATAATAATACCTGATAAGTTGACTTTCATATAAAAGCAATATTTTTAAAGTAAGTTAAAAAGTAATATTCAAACACAGAATTCAATATCCACACCAAATTAAAGAATAAATATAAGAGAGAGAAAATGTATGAATGATTTTAAATTTTTTATTATTTATTTAAAATTTGAAACTTCATATTTTTTAAGTAAACTTTTACAATTTTTTATTTTTTATTTTTAAATTATTTATCCAAATGATATTTTTTTGTCATAAATCATTTTAAATTTTCTGTCAAAATAAATTACCTAATAAAATTTGTCCATTAAAATATATTATAAAGTAACAAGTTTGTAAATTTTTGTTATTTATATGTGATTAAACATTCCTCATTTTACACAGTACGAAACTAAACTCACCTCACCACGGCTATCAACATCTTACACTTTGGGAGCCAACAAGTTGAACTATGACCAATTAATTCAAAGTTAAAACTGTAGACATCCAAGGACTCGAATCAATTTAAGAATTCAAATAATTATTATCACGACTAATTTTTATGAGTTATTAGTGTACTATGCTTAACAAAGGTTTGAGAAAGATAACACTTTTGATGAAGACAGATATAGTTTTATAGTGAAGGAGGAACTTGAACAATAGAGGCAATATAGCATCTTCTGGTTTTGTAAAAAGAAAAGAAAAATGTCTCATGCGTATAAATTTGAGAATAAATTGAAATGAGTGGCATCCAATTCTATAGAAAAAACCATGAGTGATATTAATGCTGTAATTCCACTACCTGACTCCAACACTGTTGATGGGCCAGGAGCTGCAACCAGACCCAAACGTACGTTGAGTGGGAAAGAAAACAAAGTGATCTAAAACTAATTACTCTGCTTTTTCCCACGGATTTGCAGAGAAATGAAAAATAAAAAAAATGGCTAAAGTAGCAAAGTTCATGTCTCTGGGATTGCTTGCTTCCTCTTGTAACATCACAATGGATTTATCGAGGGAATCTTACTGTCTATCCTTATCAGCTTCTGTTACACGTCCTATTATGCATGACACCACATGTTCTTTAAAATCCTTCTGATGTGAAGAGAACATGTTCTCTGCATGACAGTTTATGTTTTATGTCACAATAATTCATAGCTGCTGCTGCTGCTTAATTGCACAATCACTGGTTTCAAGCTCTTACTGTTTTTACTTAAAGTTTCAAACTAATCTGATAAAATCTTTGGTATAAACAAATTTCAAAGTTTAGCTTGATGTTAAAATAGTTGGACTTATGCATCTTTCTGGTTCTTACTGAGGACCCACTAGCTCCAGAATCCATGTGGAATGTTTGGCATGGAATGTGAGAGATGGGTCATTTGTGATGAGGAATGAACAGGTCTTATTAGGGTCCAAATCTCATTCACTGACATGCGAATATTTGTTCATAAAAAAAAACTGCTTTAGAAAGTATGCTATGGTCTGAAGGTAATATCCATAATAACTTTGGTGGAAGTGTTGGATACTAATATAAAGTCATGCAACAAAATATGATGTGATCTTTTGCTTTTTGGCACATGGAGATGTGAGGATAAGAGTGAATAAGAAAAAGAAAAAGAGTTTGAAAGCCCATTTCAATCACTTGATTTTATTTACTCAATTCTTGTACACAGATTATTGTTTTCGCGTCATGCAGGACAGACCCAGGTTCATGGGTGGGGGCCTTGGCCCTGATTTTTTTTTTGTATATAATATCAAGTTATATATGCCCGTTAAAAATATCTGCATTTTATTTATTTTTGTAAAATATTTTAACTTTGCACGGTTATTATTATGAAGAAAATGTCATATTTTAATCTCATAAATATTCTATTTAATTATATATTTTTATTATAAAATAATTATATTCATTTCTTTTTTTAATATTTTAATATTGTAAAATTTTTCATGTATTATTTTTTTATCATCTTCTAATTTAAGAATAACTTACTAAGTTATAAACTTTTATTGTGAATGAAAAGACTATTTATTATTAATCTTCTTTTAGTATTATATATTTTTATTACGAATGAACAAACTATTAATTAATTTTTCTAATTTTGGTAAACTTAATTATATTGCTCATTTAGCATTTTTTAACATAAGATGGAGATATATTAGGGTGTAGGTGATTAAAATCTTTTTATTTATACATTGGTTTCTCAAACTCAAGTAAGGATAAATGAGAGAGTCTAAAAGAAAAAGTTTATTTTCTTTATCTCATACTATGTCAACTTTATTTGTATAATGCTCTCTCAAGCTTGAGGAAAAATAAATGATGAATTTTTTTTGAGAAATAAAAATTCTTCTTTTGGTTGAGAGCAAGTTGGCTATATTCATATAGTAATTCTCTAGTCTCTATGAAGGACAAGTGATAAAGATTCTCAAAGAAAGATAAGAATTTGGATTATATGCTTTGTTTTATTGTGCATCACTTTTTCTACACAAATTTAAATTTTATAAATTCTTCTTTATATTACAAATATCATTGGTTGTTGCTAACCCAACAAACAAGAAACTCTTCGAGTATCTCTAGATGGAATGCACTACAACGCTTAAGAGAAAAAGAAAATAGTTTACAATGCTCATATTTTTGTTGTTAAGCCATAAAACTTACATCCATGGGAAGCATATCTAAGAAATAAATACAAGTGAAGGGAGAAGACATAATTCATATAGATCTTCTTCCAATAGTTTTATGAAAAGACTCCCTTAAAACACCCATGATCCTTTCAACACAAGCTCATTAAAATGGTTTCCTATATGAGTTATGCAAATATTATAAAAAAAATTACTTTTCACTAAGTCCTTTCTAAAAAAAAAATGGACGTCTTAGTCTCTTAGACTAATTCGTTGAATTCATTCACTTTTGAACTTAAAAGGGGTCACTACAAGAAGTCTTAGGTCAATATATTTTTGGTTTTAACTTGAACTCGGGAGGGATCACTTTTGAAAGTGAACCATATTTGACCACAATTTTAATTTGAATTTGGGAAGGACCACTTTTAGAAGAAAAGCATCCTAGGACAGGATAATATCAGTTTTAACTTGAACTTGAAGGGGATCACTTTTGGACATTCTATATTGAGATGGTATCGATTTTAACTTGAATCTGAGAGTGATCACTTTTGGAAGTAAAGTATCTTAGGTCAAGATGTTATCAATTTGAGCTCGAATAAAACATCTTTGACTGAGATGTTATCAATTTTAACATGAACTCAAGAGGAATAACTTTTGTCAGTGAAACATTATAGGTTGAGACACATTAAAATAAGAGGAGTGGATATGTTTAAAAAGTTATTAAATTAATTTTCACTCATTAAAACTAGAGGTTTTGTTTGAAAATCGATAATAAATTAAAAATAAACTTTTTTGGATTGATTTGATTTTTTTTTCATAATCAAGCAAATCGGTTCAATTTGCGATCTAACACTTCAAAACTAGTTTAAATTTAACCAAACAAAAACCAATTTGTTTAAATATTATTATATTACATATGATTTTACACACATACTAAAGAATCAATTTTAACTTAAAATCGATAGGAAAAACTTTTGGAAGTGAAACATCCTAGGTCAAGACATGTTAGGATAAGATAAGCAAATTTGTTAAAAATATGGTTGTATCGATTTGTAACTTGTTAAATCTAGGGGTTTGAAAATCGATAACCAGTTAAAATAAAAAAGTGGATTGATTTGAATTTTTTTTTTCAAAACTAAGCGATTTGGTTTAGTTTGCAGTTTGATTTGGTTTAGTTTGCAGTTTGATACTTCATTACTGACACAAACCTAATCAATTCAAAATAAATTATTTAAATATAACTATATTACATATTATTTCACTCATACACTAGAGATATGTGTGTGAGAGAAAAATTTAATGTGTTGTCTCAACCTCTTTTTATCATTCTCTTTAGATGTCTTTTTCTTTAAAATTGGATGATAAGTCTTCAGTGGCTTCTATTACCTAATTCTATCATTGATATCAACCACTCCTCCCGAGCATGATCGATCAATGTTTTGGGGTTTTCATCTCCTTCTCCTAGTACACAACTCTTGCATTCGATTCCTTTCCAATATGAATTATAGTATAAATTATAGCACTTTATTAACTTGTAAGTTTTTTTTATTTCATCTACTTTTACTTGTGTTGTATGTTAGAACACTCGATACAATTTTGATAAAAGTTGAAAAGTTCACCAAAAATATACATGCTAGTTGTTTTGCTAACCCTGCCAATTGTGCATTATATGATTATGAATGATAATCACTTTTGAGTTTTGGAATATATATATATATATATATATATATATATATATATATATATATATATATATATATATATATATATATATATATATATATACACACACACGTGTGTGTATATATTAATTATAGTATAAGTTTGACAAATGATTATTGAAAAAAATAATATTTTGTTCCAAAAAATTATATTGAGGAGTAACTTTAACTTTCTTAGAAATTATGTTTTTTTTACAAATTTGTAGTAGAGGAATAACTCAACATATTTAACATATGAATCATGATGAATTAAGGATTTTACATCGTACAAATATTTTTTTAAATATAAAAGAAAAAAATGGTTATACACTTCAAAAAAATAAAAAAGAAGGCAAATTAAAAATTAAGAATTAAAATACAAAATGTGGTTTGATTTGTTTCATATTTTTTTTATGTTCAAATAGAAATAAATCAATTTGCATATATTTTTATATTTAATTTGAATATATTTTTAACCAACAATAAAATAAAGTCAAACCATGAACAACATCGTTTAAAACTTTCATGTCCAAAATCCTTCTTAGGAAAGAATCAATGGTAGAAAAAAAGACACACGTTTAACACCTCAATTGTTCAAAAAATCAAAAGAATTTGTATATATCATATTTTGTGAAGAGGTAATTGATTTTATATAAATTAGCTTCTAACTTTAACTTTGCAGGACTCAAAGAGATTTGATAAGATGGAAACTCATCAAGTTGCCCAACCTTTGGGAAAGTGTTGAGCTGATAAAAGGTAGAGAGTTAGGATTTGAGGTTCACCTAGACCATTGAGTTGTTGGCAAAGAACTGAGTTGATTGAGCCAAACTGCTCAACCATTTTCAAAGGGTTGAACTGTTTACTCGCTTTCTAGTCACTCTATTTTAGTTTTCACATGATATAAAAGACATGAAAAGGGAAGAAAAAGTAACTTTTGGTGAAAGGAGAACGAGAAGAATGTGAAGAACCACCTGAGAACGGGAGATTCATAAACTTTCCCTCTTTTTTTCATTTTTTCCTATGTAATATGAGACTGAAACTTATCACCATGAGTAGCTAAACTCCCTTTTTGTGAGATTGAATGTAATCCATCAAACTCTCTTGTATTCCTTTTGATTTATATTTATGATATCTACATTTTAGTGTCAGTAATTGATTCTGTTTATAATGTTTCCTATTTTGGACTTAAATTTTGGTTGGAAAACATTTTCTAGGTCAGATTTGAATTATATCACCTAAAAACCCTAAATGATAGGAATAGATTTAGGGTTATTAGTGGGTTAAACTTTTGAACTTAAAGCAAGGGTCATACTTTGATGAACTGGTGATTCGTTTATTGATTTATCACCCTTAGAATTTCTGTATGCAAGGAATTGATTCAGAATGACTTAAAAAGCTCCATAACATTGATTTGTAGAATCATACTTATATAATCTAAGGAATCATTTAAGTAAGGCGGATGAAATTTAATCTCAACCATCTTTCTCTTGTTAGTGTAAAATTTTACCATTGCAAGGTTTGCTTTTATTGAATAAAATACTAATCAAATGGGTATTAGTTTGTGCAAATTTGTCGTACATCTTTATTTACTCAAGTTTTGAATAGGATAATAGATGCTATAATTGTCTTAGAAGTGTCTTTGGTTTGACAACCTTTATTTTAATATACTATAGTAGACTTTGTCTGCTTGCCATGAAAAACCACTACTAATGATTGCCTTCATTCGTTGTTCTTCGTGTTCCTTGCACATAGCGTATTAGCCCACAAAATCTTACTCGTGGTGGGTGTACAAATAACTGAGTGACTTGTGAGACCAACTTGTGTTCTTCCTCATGTTCATGCATGTACCATTCCTTACTTGTCAATATGTACCCTTCTTTACATGTTGGGATATATCATTCCTTATATTCTAAGATGAATTCTTCTTTACGTGTCAAGATGTATCTTTTCTTATGTTATGAGATGTATCCTTCAGTAAACTCTGGTGATAATGTATGCAAATGAACTCTAATACTTGAGTTAGATGAAGTGATAAATGCATAATCTACTAAAAGTTCATACATTGGAATCTTCATCTATTTATAATATTATAATAAATTTAGTTGTATACATCTTTACCATAAATACAAGATGATCTTAACACCTAATTATTGTATAATAACCTTATTATTCATCTAAATATTTTTACATAAAATTAACATATAGATAAAGAAAAATTTATTAAAACACAATCTTGTCTACTCTATTTGTATATCTACAATTTTAAAACAAATGCATAATCCTATCATCTTTATTTGTATACCTACAAATTAGGAAAAAAAATTAATGTAATGTGATTTTTTTAAGAACTTCATATTTAAATTTTATTTTTTAGTCTTTATATTTAACAAAAGTAATATGTTTTTAGTTTCACATCTAGAAGCATATGGTGACTAATGTTTACTACCATTGTTAAATATAAAATTAAAAAGAATTAAAACTAAAAATGTTAAAAAAAATTATGTACTTTCAAGGATTTAAAATGTATTTAGTCATAATACATATTATGAAGCCCTTGAAATCTACAACTAGGAGCAACGTCCAAGTGGCTAAATACACGCACAGAGAAAAACGTTCATACACAAACTTTTTAAGAAAGAAAAAGATAAAAACAAATTTGTATACATTAAAATTATCTTATAAAATTTGAAGTTTTTCATACTATGAAGTGAGAGAAGAAATTATGTGAGTATAGAAAGAAAAACCCTAAATCAGGTATGAGTCCTCTATAGCGAATAATCTTCAGCCCAGGACACGCGGCCCATAACTCAGCTTGGATAACCGAATAAACTTCTACTTTTTCCACCACCATACAATTATTGGCATCTACTATTTTCAAAAGATAAGAATTACATTCTAAAGAACGAATTAGAATATCCGGTTAGATTTAAGAAAACAATCATTTTTTTATTTCAATGCTAAAAAGTTAATCTAAGTTCTTATCTTATTTTAAATACACTCCACAATTTATCTATGTTTACCCCTTTTTTTTTACGTTGAGTCATCCTTTTCGTTCCCATTTATTATCTTCACCTTAATCTACTATTTCCAGTGACTCAACAACAATCAACCAAATCTTTCATAACTTCACAAATAATGTGAAACATGAAGGAAGCTGTTGTGGGCAACATGAATAAAAACATGAGTAGTATTTTACAATGAAACATGGTTATTAATTGAGGACAGAACAAAATAGGAGAACACCCCATTCTCTTGAAATTTTATTACTCTCCCTCTCAAACACAATTGGTTGGAAAAGATGAAAAGATTGATCAAGGTGTGTGCACATTAGACTCTGACTCAGAGGATGGCCGGTTCTTCAACTCGGGATGCTTAATTTCCTCAATCATTCTAACAACTTCATCCATTCTAGGCCTGTTATCTGACCCTTTAGCTACACATGCTAATGCAATCTGAAGCATCTGCACCATTTCCTCTTCCACATACTGCCCTCTCAGAAGCTCCTCATCAAACACTTCTGCAGTCCATTCCTCTCTAACAACAGACCTCACCCACCTTGGAAGATCAACCACATCCTCATACCCTGGATACCTTAGTGGGGTCTTCCCTGTCAGCATTTCAAGCAGCAGCACACCAAAACTGTATACATCAGACTTCTGAGTGATCTTCTTTGAGTCAGTGACTTCTGGAGCTCTATAGCCATTGGCTCTAGACATGGTTGCTGGGGTGTTCATTAGAGGTGGCAATCCAACATCAGAGATGCAGCCGTCTAGTTCTTGGGTTATGAGCACATTGTTTGACTTGATGTTGCCATGTGTGAATTTTGAACCTCCCTCGGAGTGGATGAAAGCAATTCCCTTGGCAACTCCATGCAAAATCTTCACTCTGGAATCCCAGTCTAGTGGGGTTCTTCCTGCACCCTTGTTTCCTGTTGTTTGAAAATGTTAAAGATGTTGAGTAAATAGTGTTAATGTTATAATAGTATTTTCTTGTGGCTGTGGTATGTGTTCGGGGGTTAGCTAACCATATTGGCAAGAAATCACTCATGCAATCGTGGAGACAAGTTGGTTATGGTGTCATTGTCAGTTTCAGTACCTATTTGAAGTTAATGAACAATGATTGATACTAAGTACAGTTGATTTATCGTAGTTTAGCTAAAACTGAGAGGTTCATGTAGAATCATAAGACATATTAGTTTTGAAGAAAATGAGAAGAGTTTTGTCATCACTTAGAACGTACCGTGTAACAAGAAAAACAAGCTTCCACCTGGCATGTAGTTGTAAACCAGAAGTTTCTCATCTTTGGAATAGTAATAAGCCCTTAGAGGCATCACATTGGGGTGGCTTCCAAATCTCCCAACAATCTCCAACTGCTGCTCAAACTCCTTCTTTCCTACCACAACTTCTTTCAACCTTTTGACTACCACTGTTGTTCCCTCCTCCAAAACAGCCTTGTATGCTGTTCCATAACTTCCTTTTCCGAGAACTTCAGCTGAAGCCTTCAGCAAATCCTCAAGGTCAAAGCTATGAGAGGAACCTTCAAAGAAAAATAGTTTGTTTTTTTCAGCCCCTTGCACCCCACTCCCGAAACTCTTTGAAACCTCTGTCTTTCCAGCACATGAAGCCTTTCCTTTCAGTATGCCACTGCTTTTACTGTTTTTCTTCCTCTTCAAACAGAACACACAGATCACTACAACTAGTAGAGAGAGGAAGGCAAAGACTCCAATGACTAGAGCAAGGATAGTAGCCAGGCCAAAGCTTTTCTTATGGTTGGTACCCTTTTGGTTTTGGGTGGTTGGTGGAGTGAGTGGCTGGTAATCATCAGTGGAAGGAGATGGAGAAGGGGTGATTGTAGAGCAATCATTTAGTGGTGGCCCACATAAGTGAGAATTCCCGACAAAAGAAGAATAAGGGAATGTCTTTATGGAATTTGGAATTGAGCCATTCAAGTTATTATAGCTCAAGTTCAATTGTTTGAGACTTGGAAGGTTGAAGTCAGGAATATCACCAGATATGGAATTGTTTTGGAGATACAACCACGTGAGTCTTCTCAGGTTCTGAAATGCAGATGGGATGCTGCCAGAAAAGGAGTTAAAGGAAATATCCAATGCAAAGAGTTTAGGGGACACAGGAGAAGGAATTACGCCAGAGAAGTTATTGTGCTGAAGGTATACAAATTGGAGTGAAGGAATGGAGAGGATGTTATGAGGAAGATTTCCTCTAAGGCCATTGGAATGGAGACTCAGGACCCTAAGAGCATCTAGTTTTTCTACGCTGTTCTCTGGAATGGTCCCTGTTAATCCCATTCCTGGAAGGTGAAGGCCTGTGACACGTGTGCCATTTGAGTTGCATGCCACACCAACCCAGGAAATACAAATTGAAGCAGAGTCATTCTTCCAGTTGAGCCTTGGGGCATGTGGAACACTTGAAGCAAACTCCAACAGAGCTTGTTGGTCAGACTTCAAGTCAGCTACAATAAGGCCACAGAGAGACAGTGTGGAGCCTAATAGAAAAAGTGCAACAATAGAGAACTGCAACTTCATGGTTATTGTTTGAAGCAAAATCAAGACAAGTGATGGTTCCGGCTTCTGAGCTTAACTGTTCTTCATTCTCTCCTAGTCTGGCTTTGGAAGTTGCAGCAAGTTGTTAGCTGATCCTGTAGCTAAGAAAGTAGAATATGGTCAAAGTTCAAATTGACTAATTTTTGTTCAGACAAATGTAATCATTTGGGTAAGCATGATTGCACGAATCTAGCCTAAAATCAGTGATATTTTAATTTTTAAACTGTAGCACCACACAAACAGGAAGCGTTTAGTTTACAGGACGAAAGGAGTAGGAAGAACACATTATGAATTCAGAAATTATAGAGGGTTAAATTAAAAAAGTTTGAACTAACTTCTATAAAATTTGAATTTTTTTAGTTCGAAAAGTTTTCTGTTTACGCAGAAAACTGAAAACACCACTTATTGCAGCTTTTGCAAAGAAGAAAAACTAAAACAAACATAACAGTGTCATTCATGCTTGCTTACCATTTACAATGGAGGGGAACTTCCTTCTTTCAAATGCATCAGTTCAGGCATTTTCTTTCTTTCAATACTTGAAGTGTTATGCTGACTCCTCCATTTAAAAAGAAAAAGTAAAAAGCCAAAGGTTTGCCTGTGAACTTTAAATAACGGGTGACTAAAGTGCATTTTTCTCCGAGAATAAAGAAATTCTCACAAATCGGTGGTTATAAGTTTCAGAAACAACCAAGAAGGGAGAAGTGAAAAAAAAAAACAAAGGGCATTGTGATAGTTAAGAATCCAAGAAAAAATAGAACTAAAAAAAGAAAAAGCTAAAGTTTGATTCTCCGTTGTACTTTATAAAGAAAAAGCATTCTTTCCCTAAAGTAGACCGCATTCTCATAATTTATAAAAGATCAACATAAATCATTGGTGTTGATTTCTCATTTTTGTCACTTTATATGGTCAGTGAATACTGCAGAAAAGTTATTTTGAAGCACAGAAAAATATTTGATGAACCAGATTTTGACACGCTGAGAAACAAAGGATAATTAAAGGGATGCAGATGGGTCAAGAGTTGTATTAAACAACTCAAAGCTAACATACCATCAACATCTCAACAAAAACAATTAGCTGATTCCTCCACTTAAAGCTAACAAAACAAAACATTTGTCCATCATCCCAGTTAAATAAAACATTAAATATAACAAAGTCTTTAGAGAAGGAATTGAAGACATAACAGTTCACACTAGAAAAATTCTCCAGTTTGTAAGAATATATAACCAGAAAGAGACTCAAAACTGCAATCGTGAAGAAGGATAAAAAACTTTATGGGGATCATGACACGAGAACAGTTATGTTATGAGCATCAGCAGTAATCGGAATCCTTCTATCTTTAATCATGGATAATGTCATTTAAGTGTTATAAATTAGTGACGGCAAGTATTCAAGATGGACTTAGAAGGAAGTGGGAGATGTTTACCTTGTCATGAAATTCAGTTCTGGGAGGCTGAGAACACATCACAGAGTGAAGCATCACTGCACAAAAAATGACTTTGGAAATATCATCGAGGTCAAGACTAGAGCAAGTTAATTAATAGTAAAGCGAAGTACAGTATGAATTGGAGGGCAATAGTACTTGACTATTTTTGTGCTTACAAATCTAGTATGACTAGTAACTTTAAAATTGAGAGGAAGCCTAGTTTCCCTTAAAGTTACTTACAACTCAGCACAGTTGGAGTTGGTGGCATCAGACTTGGCATTACAGTGTTACCAATAATAAGAGTATGATTTCTTTTTTTTTCAAGGGATTCACACACTGCAAAAAAAGAGAGGGTAGCTGAATATGTCTTGATGAAAAAACGGAAGAAAAAAAATACTTTCCCACTCACTGCAATGACAGCAATAATGAAGAAGTTAACCAGAAAGCCTTTTATCTAACTAACTATAGTACTAGTGCATTAATATCCACCTGCTGCTGTTGGAAATGGCCAAACATAAAAGGAACCGTGCATGGATTTTTGTAGATTTAATCGTATGAAAAGAAGTACAAACACCCCCGGGGCATAAATAAGGATTTGCAGACATGCCACTCTACAGAAGAACAGTATAATATAGTACTTTAAAAATCTCACTGCCCATCATTATTTCACTCTCCCAACATAGATATTAACTCTTCTATTTCTCTCTACAGTCAAAACTTTCCGAGTACTCCAACTCCCTTAGATATGGTAGGGGCCAGAATTTTTTGGAAGGGGTATGAACCAATAGTCTTTGTCAAAACTAGGACGAAGGAAGGACTTCCCCCAGGGGTTATGATGGAGTTGGAAACCTTTCTTGAAGGAGCAATTACAGGTACATGAAGAGGAAAGTGATTGAGATAATTTCCTAATTGGAATTCTTATTCAACGTCAAAATCCATCACAATGGTCCCCCATGAGAATAAAAACAATAGGGCACCATGGTGGGCACTTCAGTATTGCACACACTACAACTTGTTATCGTATATGCCATGATCAGGTATTAATGAGGAAATGAGAATCAGCTAAAAACTGGCTATTGTTAACTAGTTATGAAAATCAATTACAGTCCATTTGATTATGAATATTTTGATGATTACTTATTGTCATGTTCCAAAGTGTTTTGTATTGTGGTTTGACTAAAGAGACGTAAGAAAAAGACGACCATTCATCGATGAAGTAGGAATAGGATAAAGGTGTGAACAGAAACTAAACATTTAAAATTGGCACATATTGGCTATGTTTGTGAGAGGGACTAGACCAGAATGGGACCAACCGTGTAATGAGTTACCCATAAAAACACGAAGAAGGTAGTTGGCTGTTACAGAACCATTTCAAATCCTTTCCTTTCCTCTCTTCCACACTAATCTTAATGCTATTTTAGCTATTGGTGGGCTGTCACTCATAACTCATCATGTCAACATATCTGTTTCCAATTTTAATAAATGAGTAATTAAGAAAGAATTTGATCATAAAAGAGCAATTTTACATTGCACGCATCACCTTACTAGTGATCTAAAAAATCTTATAGTGCTGGCATCAACTAGTATTTATGGATCAACTAGTAGTTTAATCAGTAATTTCGAATTAGAGTTTGTACAACTGCTATAATCAGTGATGATATATTTTGCTTATTCTGTTACAGAAAAGTGCTAACCACACATTTTAACTTACTAACATATTCAAAACTATAAAACAATGTGAGGTTTATTGAATAAAATGAGAGTTTCATTAAAATTTGTAATTTTTATAAGTTTAACCAATAATAAAAAATTTGTTGAGAAGGGTGTTGTTAATATTTCTTTACTATTGAAAAAAACGACATCCCAAAGAGTTTCTCATGACAAGACACCAGTCTTGTACAAGTGAGAAAATAAATTTAACACTTTTCTATAAATCTTTTAATTTACCTAATCAGTTCCTGATGATTATCTGTTGAGCATTTCCACTCAAATGCTTGATACTAAACCCTGACACTGTTATATATATATATATGTTCATATATGATAGCAATAATTTTGAAAATGGTAGTTGAAGAAGGGACATGAGAGTGGACAGATAGTTGAAGGGCATGAAGTCACAGTCACATTGGCTATAGACAACTAAGATAAGTGCCTCATTAATATCAAAAGCAACTTGACTAGTCCATTTTTCACTTCTATTTCAGACACAGTGGCAGTGTAAAAAATGTACGGAATATTTCAGCCATTACGCACTGCAGAAGGCTACCCTGTCTTAAATTCTTCAATTCCTAGCTAACAAAACTGTCATTCAATGAACATACATGTGCTTATGAAGCTGTTGCTTACTATGCCTTTTATTTCATATCTATTGATACTTCTTAGTCTTCTTTTGGGTGTGTTCAATATTGATAGTTGAGAAATAATCAATTGACATGAAGTGCCTTTACTTCCAATTGCATTATATTTATATTTTTCCTAACTAATTTCCAGCTAAACCATAAATTGCAATGTAATTTCAATTCTCTTTAATCCGAATTATATACATTGAAAAAAATATTCATTAGATCTTTAATTTAAAAAAACATTAATAGTTTCGGAAAAAAAAAAGCTAGGCATCAATAGGTATGAAAAGAAGTATAAAGTTTTAATTTAAACATAAACTATCAACATATTCTTTTTTATATTGTAATTCAATAAAAAAATATCATTTCTATGATTTTTAAATGATGTTATAAAAAAAATTACACTATTTGCTTCCGAAAGAATTATACTTGTAGCTATCATCAGAAACTCTTTTTTGTAAACCTGATAACAGATGAAAGAAGCAATACGTATAGTTATGAAAATGAACTTTTTATAATACCTAAACCAATGAAATCTATATTATAAATAAATATAGGGAGAAAAAATATATTTAATATCGCAAGTTTAGAAGAAAGGTTCTTTTACTTTGTCTGAGGAAGATTAAAATTCCCGTGAAGGCTCACTCATAAAATAAAACAAAATATAAAACTCTTGCCATTTCTTTTATCAAAGGAAACAAAATAAAGAAAAGAAATATTAAAAATGACAGGAAAACTTAAAAGAAAATCGTGACTTTTCTTTCTTTTTCTTCGCTTCTGTTCTCTTCAATCAAACAGTAAACTTTTTCAAATTTTAAAAATTTTCCTTCCTTTACTATTTTATTGCTTATAAGTTTGTAAATGCGACCTACATTTTTAATGTTTCACTGTAAATTGGCCAATTTTCTTTTATGTGAGATACATTTTTAATTCAGCAACCGAAGTGATCAGATCAGAGCACCTATTAGTCTTAGTTTAGAATTTTAGCACTCACTGTACTTGTAAAGAGGCAGCAGACACACTGAGAATCATTGGAAAGTGGGAGAAGAATACTAGAAACAACTTTGAAGGGGTAAGGGGCATGTGGTCAACACTTAGGTCCCAGAAATGACATCCAACCATGGCAGATAGTAACCATATCGTGGACAAGGAGTATACACTTGAGACAGGGCAACATCGAAACCAACAAACGCTGAGTTCATTCCAGTGCACGTTGATCACTGTCAGCTTTATTTTCTCAACTTTGGTTCAGATAAACTTGGCCATTTGTGGTACACGGGTTTCTAAATCTAGGGAAAACTCGAACTGATACAAAACAAAATGTGTTGTAAATAACATCAACTCCTGCAATCAAATAGAGGATAAATCAAAAGAGAAACGTCTCGAAAGCCTATTACTAGGTGCCACTCTTTTCAAGCTTTTCAATTTCCTCACGCTGCTTTCTTTCAACCTCCTGACGTTCTCTTTCAGCATCTTCCTCTTCCTCAATCTCATCAAGAGCGTCAAATTCCTTGGTTGCCGCCATTGCTTTCACTACGGGGTCTCTTAGCTGGGATATTAGCCCCCCACCAACCCTGTACTCTTCTTCATCCCCAATTAGATACAACCGCTGGTCTGGACCAGAAGCCATGGGAACATCAACGGCCAGAAGCTTCATATCATACTGCGTATGAACATAATGGGAAAGGCAAAGTAAGTATACCCTGAAGCAACAACTATCTCTTTACATTTTACATTTATTTTTCTCTTGAGAATAATTCTTGCTAATAATTACACCATAATAATTATAAAGGGGTATAAAAGAGAACGGTTTTGTCTAGCAGATAAAAAAGTTCTATTTGTTGGAAGTACATAGATAACGGATGGGCACAAATATAAGCAACTACCTAAGGGGATGAAGACAGAACCCAGTCGAAGAGGGAGCCAAAGTTGAACACTTCAAAATGTTATGCAGCCTTTCAAATTTTACAAATTAGTAGATAGATTTTCTCTGATTTTTATAATCAGTAGCGTCACTTCAAAGAAAACTACTATCGTAATAAAAAAATGTAATTTGAAAAAAATCTAAAGCTAAAATCTACTTGATATAAATAAGTTTTTTTCTATTTGAAAAGAAAGTAAGGACTAAAATAAAAAATTACATATCTTAATCATATTCAAAAATGACATTGTATGACTAGAAGCCTGAAGAATATCATCATGCATAATGTCAGAGCAGATAATTAAGGTCATTGATTTCAATTAATATTCTTAGGTCAAGCATAATGTCCCACGGCAGAAATAGAAGAGAAACTAGGAACATATACTGAAGATCAGATATTTTATGAACTAACTACACCTGCTCTAAAGTAACTTGGGGGGTATTGCTGGAAACGAAACCATGCTATTTGCACATATAAATAACTTCATGTGGAATATCTACATCATGCATTCACTTCAAAGATTGCATTTTCAGTTCAGTAACAGTTTTACATTAGAATTAACCACCTATTAATCCATTCTGATCACTCAACCAAAAGTAAGATTTAATAACCAAAAATAGTAGATGTTGAAATTAATTTTGTAACATGAACATGTTATAATAACAGCAAGAAAAAATCAACAGAAAAATTGGCAACTTGACATCAGCAATAGTACTTTCGTGGTAGGAGAAGTGAGATATATTTCAAAACAATCAACCAATCCACAGAAACAAAACACCGTTCACATTTGAACCCTTTTGAATGTAACTCTGAAATAGAAATCTAGTTGCAGTTGCCTCTTTCACTATCTCCTCAAAAGCTTTACCTCACATTAAGCTTCTGTTCTCACTTCTTAGATATATCGAGATATCACTACAAGTATCATGATGTATATAGATTTGGGTTGTAAATATGAGCTGCTTCAATTTTTTGGGCATGCTGTCAGTGTATTACTTTTTAGGTCTGGGTGATTTGATGAACACCAGATTCCTCTCCTGCTGATCATTCTGCCAGTAACGCAAGATTCAGGTTTAAAGCATGTTCTATTCTCTCGTAATAACGAACCCATTACTCTCCATGAATCCATCCCATTTGAAGTATTAGACAACCAATACCCATAGCATCCTTGCGCAGCAAACTGTTCTGCTATTCCTATGTTGTCTACTACTTATGTGGTGTGGCAAGTTGCCAGCCACCCAGTCATCTTATAGCTAGCCTTTTTTTGCATTTAAAAGAAGAAATTTACAAAGACAGAGAACTAAATTACATGGAATTTAGAGTATTAGGAATCCTCCTTAACAAAAAGGAAACAAAAACAACAAAGTATGTAGTCAGCGCTACTTGATGGGAAAGGACTCGTTGGTGGTGGTTGTAAGTACACACACTCCAATGGCACAAAGCATCCCAATCCCCCAATATATCTGTTAGGTAATACTTTTAAACAGAATAATATGATTTACACCAAATTAGTTGCAATGCCAAAGACCACCCCCGCCCCAACCTTCAAAACCAAGCATTATGTGCTAAGCCTCCAACCAAATGGGCCAAAAAGTAGCATAGATTGCACATTATCATATGTCAAGATAAGTTTTTGCAAAATAAACATCCCAAATGCATATACGCATCTTCCTGTTTAGACATTCATAAAAGAACCCCTCATTTACAGTAGTAGCAGCTATATCAATCTGTTGATTTACAATAAGGAAAAAAATGTAAAAGCACTTTAAAAAGTGTTTGAAGCCGAGATTCCAGGCACATGCTCAATACAAGATATTTTGTATGTTTACATAGATCTTGGGCTGGGAGGTTTATCACCAACATTCATGCACTGAACAAAATCTGACGTGGTTATTGAAAAGATATTTATCATACAACACAGATGGAGACGGAAATACCAATCACTTAAGAATTTTTCAAGAAACGGTCTTGAATTATATAACTAACAATTCTCAAGACATGGAACAACAAAATGTACCTAACTCTACAATATTACTAGTTTTGGAAGCAAAAATACAATGTTGAAGGGATGAGGGAAGCAACAAATGTAAACATAAGAATAACAAATTATGTCAAGTGATGTCGTAATATAAAATTTATTTACCTGGCCATTCTTTTTCTTGACTTCAACATTGACTAGTCCCTTTTTCTCAGACCCTCTAATAGGGAAAATGAGAAAACACCGTTTGCTCCTAATACTCGGTTTGAACTTCTTTAAGGTGAGGCCACCCCCTGACATAACATAGGCTCTCAAATCAGTTCCAGAAAGAGGGGCACCCATAACTTCAAGAATCCCAGCAGACGTGTTAAGTCTCGTCATTGCCATTCTATAAACTTTATCCGGGTTGATAGTGAACCTCGAGCGGATATACAAGCCCTTAAAGATAACATGAATGAAACAATCAGACAATGTCCCATTCCATACACCATCACAACATGTTCCACCACCAGCATTTCCAATCTCAAACGAACATACATTATCATGATGCAAATTATGTGTTCGGATTTCACTAGGGAGAGCTCAAAAGTAATTTTACTATCAAAGCATTATTCTTCATTTTTCATTTTGTGCGATGGAATTCGGAAACGTGCATTGTACTTGCCTAACTTTCATCCAAACATAGCCCCAAGTTGTTACTTATATCCTAATGGAAGAGTTTGTAATAATAAAAATTGAAGTAGCCTAGAACATGTGAAACAAGCTGGTGGAAGAACTTACAGTAAAAGCAACGATAGCAGATGAAAGGGCAAGGAAGCCATACTTAGCCAAGCCTTCGGAGATTCCAACGAAGAGATTAGCGACTCCAAAGAGGATCCTCCAAAGAACACCACAAAGGATAACTCCACTAGCGCCCAAAAGAAAGAGGTAGTTCCTCTTGCAAAATGCCTCGATTTGCAGCCCAATTGCCTCGCGGTACCGCGAGAAGGCCGACTTCACTGCAGTTGCGGGTTTATCAAACACCTTTTGCGCAAATCCTTTGTCGAAATTCGAGGAGAAGAATCGGAAGGTGCTATTGCCCAGGCGTTGTTGGGGGTGGAAAATCGGCAAAGGGGAGCGGAGCGCGGCGGCATCGGAGAAGGAGGGGCGGCGGAGAGGGGGGCGCTGATTGATGGTGCCGCGGATTAAAGCTTGGAATTGGGTGATTTTTTGCGAAGATGCCCTTGACGCTTGCATTTCTGATTTTCAAATAAACGAATCACAAGAGCAAACGCAGAGCTGTCACCAGTGGAATTCACAACACCGCTTTCTGTCGGGTCAACCCTCACTACCTAACTGCGCGACCCGACCCGACCCGTTACGAAGCTAATAATGATCGTTAATGGAGGTGGAAGGAAGCGTGCGGATGAAGTCAGGAATCCCCTTCCATTTCTGGTACAGGACTGTCACTCACGGTAATTTTTATGCACCTGAAGAATTTTAGATTGTGAATTAATAAAAAATTATTTTAGACGCCATTTTTAACTCCATCAGCTAACATGATTTATATTTAATTAAATAAATATACATTTAATCCCAGCTTTCCATTAAATTAATGTAACTTTATAGGTTTCTTCCATATCCAAAGGCACTATCAACGTCCAACATGCTAACTCTTTTTGATTGCAGAGGACTGTACTTATTTTGTCGAGCTAAAGTCTCTCATCCTCTCCATGTTTACACTCTAGAATCTTAGAATAGAAATCAGAATCTTAGAATAGAAATCAATGGAACCACTTCTTTTATCCGAATTATTGTAAGGAAGTTGGGGGAAACGCTGTTCTTTAGTAATCCAACTCATCTATAAATCATTTTGTGTCCACCCTAAAGCTACATCACACAATACTCCGAGCCAAGAATTATTGTTTCATTGCACTTTTTACGTGATGGCAAAACCCATACGCATTGATTCTTTTGTTGTAAACTACCACCGAGGCACTACCCTGTTTCAACGCCTTTGACATTAAATTTATACTATTGCTTGATGATTCCTGATGTGGTTAAACCACTTTATTTCTTTTTCTCTAGACACACTATCATGTTACTGCAATGGTAAGTCATCCGATCAATCATAACTTTTTCACTGTGCTACTATCAAACAAAATTATGAACGCAAGGAAATCCGAACAAAAAATAGCACTCATTCCATTCATGACGGTTCGTAAGAGATGAGATAAACTTAATACAGTTTAATACTACGGGCAGAATAAATAAGAGACTCAATTGAGTCGAACACAACTATTCGTCAAAGCCCACTCTTGCCAAGTAGCAGTCATTTAAGCAGTGGCACTCGACAGAAAAGCTCTTCCAGGTTGACGGTTTGCCAGCGGTCCATGGCACCCAAGAAGCTGCAAGACAGCGTGAAGGAATTTGTAATTAGATAAGCAAAAAATAACCTAAAAAAAGATCCATTGAATGCATAAGCAAAAATGTTCTTCTAACAAATCCAGATCCAAGTGTGAATATATAAATATCCTCGAGCATGAAGAACACAGTATGAAGTAAAATTTCAATATGTTCAATTAGTACATCCACATGCAGGTGCAGCTTTGCGTTACCTTAGCATTCACACCATCAGGCAAGATCCTGTTCTCTGACTTGTACTTGAGATAATCAGAACGGCTAAACTTGGTGAAACCCCTGAACAACCATTTAAAACAACAATTACAGTCAGATCAAAAGCATAAAAAATATCATAAAGACAAAGAACTGAAATAAATAAACTCTAATCAAAATAAAAAACCTTTGAATAAACAGGCAGTAATCCCAACCCAATCAATTACAGGATGGCAATGGATAAAAGATATAAAGATTTGTTTCAGAAAACATCAAATATATTCCTTGTAATTCAAAGCAAGCTATTATGGCAGAAACTCTTCCCAAGTCCAAAAATGGCCTTAATTAATCTACAAGTATTCAAGTAAAGATGTGAAACCTTGGTGTCAAAAGAACTAATATTAATATTTAATACGTACCACTTTCTGCTAACAATGATCTTCTGACGACCAGGGAACTTGAACTTTGCACGACGAAGGGCCTCCTGTGCATGATGGCTGTTACTGTCCTTACAACGAACAGAAAGAAGGACCTGACCAATGGCCACTCTGGCACATGTACCCTGGGGCTTTCCAAATGCACCTCTCATTCCAGTCTGAAGCCTATCAGCTCCAGCACATGAAAGCATTTTGTTGATCCTAAGAACATGGAAAGGATGTACTCTGACTCTCAAGTGGAAAGCATCCTTTCCAGCAAACTTTGCCATATATTTGTTGCATGCAATTCTAGCAGCTTCCAATGCTTCACTTGAAACATTTTCCTTTTCCCAGCTAACCAGATGGACGCAGAAAGGAAACTCATCAACACCTTTTTTCTTCATACCAACATCGTAAATTCTGATCTTAGGATCAGGAACACCACGGCAGAAACGTGATTTGGGGTAAGGTTTGTTTTTTATCTGCCGATAACACCTTGCAGGCCCTACAAACATACACCATCGTACCATGAATAAGAGATAAAAACTCAACTAATTTCATTCAAGTACCATTTTCAATAATTACAGTATATATTAACAGTCATCCATGATACATGGGACTGCAGTTCCAATGATAACAACATTAAAAAAAGAAGAATCTCCTAACTGATATCAATACTATAAGATCTCAGTACAAATAACAGACCATAACTTATAATTTACGCAAGGATTGATAAATCATATGTCATTGCAAGACATACGACTTGATAGTGGTTTTTCCGGTAGAAAATATAAACTTTGTAAAGGAAAAAAATTGACATATTCTTGAAGCATGAACCATAAGAAACAGCAGGCATATATCAATATCGTAACTCTTCGGGTAGGACTATGTAACTTTTACAAAAGGTGTGACCATGAACACCAAAACAAAGGACAGAACCGCAGACAATGAATTTACAAATAATAAAATATGCGTTTAAATCTTAAGAAAACAATCAGTCAACTTGACTACATTTGATTATAAACGTACAATATATTTTCAGAGGACAATGTATTCAAGTAACACCCACTTCAAAATCATGTTAATTTTTAAACAAAAACAAAAAAAACTCCAAACCAAAATTTTCTTCGTAAGATAAACCAAATGGAATGCATGGGAGAACAGAACTGCACGTAACATAAATTTCATTGACGCGGATAATCAACGTGCTGCCTGCCATAGTATCCACCAACCACAAACCAGATGCAACAATGTAGCTTCCAGGTTTAAACAAAACAGATAAAACGGTTAAAAAGATTATTCTTGCCTTGTATACAAAGATGCAATGTATCGTTATTCAAAGCATGTTTCGATCTAGCTATCCTCCAAATAGAATGAATGGCAGAGATGAGCAAGCAAAAAAGAGAACATAAAAAATTCGAAAAGCGTACGCAACTACGAATGAATTACAATCTTGTGAAACAAAAACGCAACACCGAAGAGGAATCAAACAAGAGAGCGAAGAACGGATAACAGAAAATGGAGATGCTTACTCCTCCCCATTGCGACGCCTCTCTCCGCGAAGCAGTGGGTTCTGGTGGTTGTGGGCGGAAGAGGGAAGACCTAATCCCGTTAACCCTTGAAATTGCAACGATGCCACCTAAGTAATTTCGACATTCGTTTATGGGCCGGCTCTTATTTCGGCCCAATCTAAACAATCTTCTTTTTTGTAGCTATTTCTTTATATACCTCCCACAAACGCACTCCACACCCTTTTTACACTTCAGAATACCTTTTTCGAAATTAAAAAAAAAAAGGTGCGGAATGAGTTTTATGGGGCGTATAAAGTTAAACATGTAAGCAATTTAAATTGGCCTAGGTCAACCATTGGTTATGAATTATTAATTTCTTTAAATTTGTGTTGGTCTTCACTCCTCTTTCTTAATTTTCATATTTAATAGAGGTATTTTGAAACACCAAGTAAGTGTAATTTTTCAAAAATATGTATTTTGTAATCAAAGTATCATATTTATAAAATGTTTATTTCATAACGTATTCAAAATTATTACAGAACATGTTATTTGTAATAAATAGAGCATTATAATAAAATATTTTGATAAACATGCATTTTTCCATAATGTATTGTATTTTTAAATATAAAACTATGACTTAAATATGATTTTAATATTGTAAATTGAGTATTGCTTTCTGTTTTCCAATAAAAAAATCATTTTTAATTCTTTGATTTTATGAAATATTATTAAGGTTAGACGAATGAGTGATATTCATAATATAATAAAGTGTGATTTACTTATCGTTTATTACATAAATTTGTTGAAGTAATATTTTTCTTGAATATTTATTAAAGGCTTAAATATATTTTTAATCATTGAGTATATTTTTTATGTTTCCATTAAAAAATTTCCTTTTTAGCCTTTTAATTTTACATAATACTATTAATGATTGAATTTCAAATTATATTAATAATATTAATTATGTGATAAATAATAATATACTTTGTTTTGTTACATGAGTTTTTAGATTGAATTTATTTAACTTCCACCCTTCAGAAATACAATATTTTGGTAGTTCTTCCAAAACTAGTTTTCTTTAAGAATTAAAAGAATTAAAAGTCCAATATTTTTAGTTTTCTTTAATTTTATTAATATGTAAGAATTATGCATAGTATAAATAGAATGAGAAATTCAAATAGTAATAGCACTAATAATAAAATCTGAATTAAAAATAGCATTTTGTAAAATAATAAAATTTTGGAAAAAAAATTACAATTTGAAGAACTAAAAATATTTAGGTCTTATAATAAAAATATTATAATTCAGAATATATTGAAAAAGTATATTAAAGAACGCTTTACTACTTTTTCTCGACAGTCTTATATATATTAATATATATATATATATTAATAAAATTAAAAAGTTAAAAAATTAAAACCCAGTACTGGTATTGTTTGAAATGATATGGAAGAAAATATACACAATTTATTTTACTTAATATGATTTATTTATTTATTTTAAAAAATTCAATCTCAAAACATATTTTTTAAATTGTTAAAATTTAACTTTACGTTTTAATGCCTATTTGAATCTTTCCTTTTCTGAAAAAAAAAAGTAATTTAATCTTTATTAAACAAATGAAAGCAATTTTATATTTATCAACAATCATTTTGATTAAATATTAAGATTAAAAATTAAAAACAAAGAATAAAAGTGAAAACATTATATTTTTCCTTTGCTTATTGTTTTGACACGTTAGAGAAGCGTGGCATTTTATGACCAAAGCAACGTAACAAGGAAGTCTTGTTTTTCCACATCGCTCAGTTTCGTATTAAAGTCAAACTCTCAACTTAAAAGAACTAGAAGCTATAATGTTTGTGTAGTGATTGTTATTGTTCCTACAATTGAAGTAACTGCACACAAAGACACACTTGTAACAAACCAACCATGAAAATCTATCATGTTCCTTCTCTGCAAGACAATAATTCCTTCTTGTAAGTCTGTATGTTGTTCCCTGCATGCAATTCTGCACAAATTTAACATAAACACACGTGCATATTCTAGTTCTTCATGCTTCACTGTTTTTTTTTTATTATTATCTGGTTTTGCACTTCTGTAGAATCGTTGACGAGAACACGAAAGAAGGTGCTGTGGTGGACCCTATAGAGCCTGAGAAGGTTCTAGAAGCTGCCAATTCGCATGGAGTCAATCTCAATATCGTTCTCACCACGCATTATCATGGGTGCTAACTAGTTTCTACTCTGTGTTACCACAGTTTTTTTGTTGGTCATGGTTATTTGTATAGGGTAATTTTGAAGCTTGGAAACTTTTTTTGGGTAGACTAGACGTTAGATAGAGTAGGGTTATGCATTTATTGTTTGAAATCTCAGTACTTTGGTGCATTTTCCTTAATAGCTGCTACGTATTTCAGTTTTTTTTTATGATGTTGACTCTTGAGATGATGCATATGTACTTGGTATGATCATGAAATCTTGCCTAGTTATGCGTGTGTTTGTAAATTTTGTGTCATTATGGCAGGGACCATGCTGGTGGAAATGAAAAGATAAAGCAATTGGTGCCTGGAATTAGAGTCTATGGTGGTTCCATTGATAACGTCAAGGGTTGCACTGATAAGGTTGAAAATGGGGATAAGGTGTCCCTTGGGGCTGATGTTAATATATTGTCTCTTCACACGCCTTGGTAGGTCTATTAAACTTGTCAATTCCCCTACCAAAAAATGGAAAGTTTGGATTTACTTTTCTGAAATAGGATGGTATAATTTTGTGGTCTTTCCTTCATTTTGTATGAAAATAAGCGCCTTGGTACTGTAATTATGGAAGAGGGTTTCAAAACCTCATCAACTTGGTAACGAAGCACACTTGTTGATCAAAGTGAATTGTTGTTTGCTGAATTTTGTCATGCCAAGTATGTTCACTCATTCTTAGTGACGAACTTTAACTAAGTTTGGAATCCTAAAAATGAAACAAGTGACTTCATATATAAATGAATTCTTGTATAAAAGGTGAATGGTACTCATTTTAGGATCCAATATAAATTCTTTTGAGCTCTTGTAATTTGTACATCTTTGTAATTCTTACATGTTCTATATCATTCAAATTTAATTCTGCAGCTATATTATCCCAAGCATAGGGTTAGAGTTTCATACATTTCCATATGAAAACCAATAGAAGCATTGAGTTTTGTTATAAAAGACATCATTGAGTCATTACTCTGCTTCTTTGTCCTTATCATTAAATCATTAAATGCATGTTGCCTGATGATTTGTGATGTGGTTGAGCCAAAATTTCATGCTTTATTCAGACACAGTTCCCTCTCTTTTGTTAACATTAACCTTTTTTGTGTGACATGTTCAGCCACACCAAAGGTCACATAAGCTATTATGTTACTGGCAAAGAGGAGGAACAACCAGCTGTTTTTACTGGAGATACACTAGTAAGCTGACAGATCAGTCTTTCATCATTTTTCATTTTATTAAGCTCTCATAGAACATGTCCAAAATTTATTGGGAAAAAATGCAATAAATTGACTATAAAAGCTATGCCAAGGGTTTGGAGGCTGTGTGATGCTTGTATGTATGTGAATTATGAAGAAGTCCTACTTCAAATCCTGATTTACTTTGTTATTGTTTTTTCCACAGTTTATTGCTGGTTGTGGGAAATTTTTCAAAGGAAGTGCAGAACAGATGTATCAGTCACTCTGTGTAACATTAGGTTCATTACCAAAGCAAACCCAAGTTTACTGTGGACATGAGGTAATACTAAAATCCTCTGTCCTAGAACTCTCTTAGCATCATGGTTTTCTTTATGAATTACATATGAACATATTTTGGATGTATAGTGACTCAACCTAGGAATGGTTTGGTTGAAAAGGTTATTGCTGATAATCCTCAATAGTCATTTTGGACCAGGCCATGTTTGTAGACTTTTGAAGGCCAAGCATTACATTTCCATTTGGTAAGGTGGATGGGGACTTTTAGATAAATTTTTCTATAAATATTTTTATAATAGAAAAAAAGATAAATAAGTTTTTCTATAACATAACTTAAGAAACATAAATAAATAATAATTTAATATGAAGTACAGATTTAATCAAGTTAAAGTTGCTACTTTAATTTAATTTAAAAAAAATACAAAAAATATGTTTATAAATTAATAATGTATTTATTTTTGTTATAGAAAATTTATAAATAATTATTGTAACTCTTCATTTTTGTCAAATTGAAGATGTAATTTTAGTTTAATCTAAAGAAAAATAAAATAAAATTTGTGTTTACAAATATGCTTTTTCTGAAATTAAATCTTGATTCCAGATATAATATATTTATTTTCATAAGGTTTTAATATTTTGCATTTTTAATTAAAAATAATTTACATTACTTTTTTGAAAATATATATTTAATATTTTTCTATAAGAGAAATCGCATATATTTCAATCAGTAAATATAATTTTCAATCGTAAACACAACTCTTTTTTTTTTTTTTCAATTTTGTGTAAAAAAACATAACTTCAATGAATAAAAGCATATAACATGTTTTTTTTATACAATTTCAGTTTTTATTATAATTATAATAATATTAACTATAGTAATCTTAATAAGAATTATAATAATAATAATATAAATTAAATATTATATCATTTATATATTAACAAAACAATTTATTGATGATGTTTATAACTTTTCTATAATAAATTAATAATAGTAATAATTATAACTAATATTATTATAATAAAACTGAACTAGTAAATAAGACTTAAAAAATATAAAGTTAAAAAATAATTAACTTTTTAAAAAAAGAAGGATTTGAGGGAAAGAAAATAAAAAAATTTAAAGCAAAAGAGTTAAAAAAAAGAAGGATTTGAGGAAAAGAAAATAAATAAATTTAAAGCAAAAGAGTGAAAAAAAGTAAGGTTCTTTAGTAGAAAAGATAATGATTTTAAGATTAAAATAGTAGAAAAGATAATGATTTTAAGATTAAGATAGTAGAAAAGATAAAGAAAGGTGAAAGCGAAGGAAAAAATTTGTGAAAATTTATAAATGATTCATTGATATAATAAATAAATTTTTTTTTAATTAAAATTTTATAGTATAATTATTTATTTGTTATTATTATTCATTTTTATTTTATTATTAATATATAAATTTTTAATGTTATTATTATTTATTTAATATTTATTATTGTTATTATATAAATTTATTTTTATTATTAAATTTTTTATTTGAAATAACTTTTTAAACATTTTTATAATTTTTTATTATATAATATATTTAATTTTAAATTTTAGTTATTTATATTATAATACAAATTTGTAATTAATTATATTAAAAAATAATTAAATTAATACATAGTGTAAACACAAATTTTATATATAAAATTATTTTATTTATGTGTTTTCTTCGTAAATTTTTTTTTCTTTGCGAATAAAGATTTTGAAAGATTTTCTTTTTATTTTTCGAATATTGTTTTTATATATTTTTTCTTTTTTTTAACTTTCTAGGCTATATTATTTATGTTTCTTCACCTCGCTTCAAAAGAAATATACAATTTATGTCAAATTGTAAGATATTTTTACTTATAATTAGTCAATAAATAAAAAGAAATAAGAAGAAACAAAATTATATCATACAATATATTTATATACTAGGTTAAACAAAAGCAAAACATTTTCAACAGACATTATAACTCATTATACCATATGTGTTTGATACATAAAGATATATATATATATATATATTAGAGGTTGATTCTCAGCAAATTTGAGTACCAAACTAATTACTTAGATATTGATGGTAAGCTATACAATATCTTAGGTTCATTTCTACTGGATTTGAATACCAATTATTTAGATATTTAATGTAAGTTGTACAATATCCTTATTTGAAGAAGTGAGTTGTAAAAATTAGTTACTGTAAATAACTCTTTCTTAATTGTACTACATTATAAGGGTTTGAATTTGTTGTGTTTGTATGTAGTATGCAGTGAAGAACTTGCAATTTGCTATGACAATTGAGCCAGATAATCTGAGGATACAACAGAAATTAAGATGGGCTGAGAATCAGAACCAAGCTGGCCAACCCACAACTCCCTCCACCATTGAGGAAGAGATGGAAACCAACCCATTTATGAGGGTTGACCTACCTCAGATTCAGGTTTGTACCCACTTCAAAAGAGAATGCACATATATATATGAGAGAATAGAAACTGACAGAAGGAAGTAACAAAGAAATAGATGCACTAAAGGAGTGCCTTTTCACACAGTGGCATGACACATTTTAATTTCTTTGTTCCAAAAACTGCTGAGAAATGCAAAAATGTTTGCAGGAGAAAGTAGGGTGCAAGTCCCCAATTGAAGCTTTGAGAGAGTTACGGAGGCTGAAAGACAAGTGGATGATGGGGTAGTGGTGTTGCTGAGACTGAAAATGAAAAGGAGATACGAGATAGTTGTCATGTTTGGGACGAGGATTGTAATGTGCACGTAGTATCACATATGTGTATATATGTTAAGTTGGTTAGTCTAATACTAAGATGTTCCATTTCATTCATGTTATATACTTGTGAACTTGAAAAGTATTCTTTTCTCCCCCTCTCTCTGACATCAGGTAACTTTCAACCTGCTAAATCTTCATAAAAACAAGTACACAAATAATAGGAAGATTCGTTGCTATCTGTGCTTGTCAGAGAAAATAATGACCTGCTTTTCACTGATTTGTTTTTTCTTTTGGTTTTAGTTCCTGCGCTGATTGCGGGTCTCTCTTTTCTACCCTTGGCGTAAACATGGCGCCAACATCCACATAACATAATTACTGGCAAAACCCTTCTCAGGTGGTGCCGCTGTTTCTTGATCTTCAAACTATGCAAATCACTAATTTTATTTGTATCAATACTCTGCTCGTAAATCAAGATTTTGTATTAATATCTATAATAATAATATTATTATTTTCTTATTATTAAAGAAATGTAAAGACCTTTTTTCATGTATGTAAATAAAGTTTAAGGTGAGTTTTTATTTTTATTCTTTCCCTCATCCAAAAATTTATTATCTGATTATTTTGAATTATTAATATGAAAAATATTCACCTATTTCTCCACACCCATTCCACATTTTTATTTTTTTTATCTTGAATAAATAAATTTTGAGTATTAATGCAGATGTAGAAAAAGGGTTTCAAAATCTATATGTCTTTCTATCACCAATCTATTATTAATATTAGTCTTTAGTTGTTTATATTTTAAATACTATCTTTTAATTTTTCTTAAATAGAAGATGTAAAAGCTTATTTTGAGAGTTTATATTATATTTTGCTAGCCTCTTTATATTACATAAAATCTTTTTTTTTCAATTATAGATCTCAAGGTCTTAATTATTTTTTTAAAAAAAATTACAATAAGTTCTTTTATAAAAGGAGATGACTTAAAATATTATTTTTTACGGTTATAAAAAATTTAAGAATTATTGTAGAAAAATTAATTTTTCATGAAGATCTTATCTTTCTAATTTCTAATGTGATTTGTGAATAATAAATCTTTTAATTAAGAGTTTTATTGAAAGCTATTCTTCAACACTCATCTGTCTATTCGATCTTAAGTTTAAATGTTAAATTTATCGATTAATTTTGAATTTATTATGCTAGTAGCTACTTGAAGTTCTAAAGTTGTTATTTAGAAGGGATAAGACCGTGTATTTTGCTAATTAACATGTACATTAGATGTATGGGATTAGAACTTTTAAATATCTATTTTAATGAATTAAAATTTTAAAAATGATAAATATTTTTATTATAACTTTTAATTTAGTGAAATTCACATTTTTTAAAATTTTTCTTTTTCTAAGGATGGATTTTAGTGATTGTTTATTGTGTTTTCTACTTTTCCTTTTAAGTACTAATGTTTATATAAAATTATGAGTAAAATTATATTAACGGATGTTCTACATTAGAAAGAGAAAGATGTTGTAAATTACAAAAACAAAACATTAATACAAATAGAAAAGTAAAAGAAAAAGAAGACATGAATATATTATGATTAAATTATAATAAAAGAAGTATATTAAATATTAATAAATAGTTTGCATAATTTATGTGATTAAATTGTGTATAAAAAATAAATTTTTTTGCAATAAAAAAAAGAAAAAGAAAAAGACATGAATATATTATGATTGAATTATAATAAAGGAAGTATATTAAATATTAATAAATAATTTACATAATTAATGTCATTAAATTTAGTATTATAGGTAAATTTTTTCACAATAAAATTATAAGGATGATTATGTTGGGAGATTCTTACTAAAATAACAAACCGGATATATTCTTTAATTTATTTAAAATTTTAAGATAATAAATTTATGAGTTTTACCATTTAAACTTGCTTATTTATATTTGATATAGAATTTCAACATCTGATAGTCAAATGAAATTTATCTTAAAAAAATGTAATTATGGAGAGAATAAATAAAAAGATGAAGAATATAAAAAACTATAAATAAATATGTATATTACCAAATTAAAATTAAAATTAATAATTATAATAAAAAAATAATTTAAATAGTTATTATTTTTTTTAAAATTTAATTAATTAAAACATATACGTAGCAAAACCTTTATTGGAATTGTTTCTCACATATTATACCCAATTTTTTACAATTGTAGCTTCATGTGTTCCTACTTGAGTTGAATCTATTATCTGGGTTTTTATCATTTTAAAATTACTCTTTCTAGTACTAGTGCATGGTTTTAAAAATTTATTTAAATATAAGATAATTTTAATATTAATTTAATTTGATATAAATATTTGTAAAGAATGTATTGAAAAATGAAAAACAAATTTCATATTTTAAAGAATGTATTAAAGAATGGTTGACAGGAATTTCATATTTTATGATCACAAATAAAAAAAAGTTTGAGAAATGATTAAAGGGACACTTAAGGATCACATTTAAATTAAGAGTTAATAAAAAAATTGATAATTTGATAAGTGTCTTTGAAACCATGGTTGAAGTTGTGGACCAAAGGTATAAGTATCAAAGTGTAAACCCTAACTACTAGTTATGGTTTTTGGTTAAGTGGCTAGCGCTGCGTGCTCATCCTTTGATATCAGAGCAAGGCCGCGTCCTCAATTTCTGCCGAGAACAAAAATTGGGGCAGCTTGTGATATAAGGGAAGTAAAAAGTTAATAACGACAAAGGAGGAAAAAAAGAAGAAAGAAAGATCCGTGGAAGGAAGGAAAGAAAAGTATAACAATAATAATATCCAATGAAACGCGTTGGTTCATTTATCATCATTCATTCATCAATGTCAACCTCTAACACACGCTCCGACACAGTCACACACAAAAATAATCGAAAGAGAAGGTTTGAGGTTGGTGACCTTGACTTTTCTCCTCTCTCCCTCTTCTGCTTCCGCTATGTATCTCCATCCAATAATCGCATCATCGCACCATCCGACTTCACATTAAACCCTCTCGTAACGCTCTAACCCTCTCTCCCCATGTTCATCTTCACTTTCATCTTCTTCTACGTCTCTTTCTTTTCTTCCTTCATCAAACTTCTTCATCCCTCCGCTCACGCCCTCTAATCTGATCCACACACTATTCGCAACGCAAAACGAATGCTGTTGTCAATTCTGATCGGAGAACATCGTACGGGAAAAGGAATATAAGGTAGCTCAGGTTAGGGTTTCGACCAGATGGAATCGTCGCCGTCTTCTTCGTCCTCCTCCTTGTCTTCGTCGTCTTCTGGAAGCGATGCCAGCGGTGCTGGTGCTGTCACGTGGTTCGGGATGAGTTTCCCGTTCCGCTCTCCGCTCTCTCTCGTCATGGATTACTGCACGCGCGAGGATTCCGCCGAGCCTGTCATTATCATTCCTCGCACGCGCCCGCGGTTTCAGGCGCCGGCTGAATCTTCTGCTTCTGCTTCGGCCTCTGATTCCGGCGAGAATGCGTGCGGCGGCGCTGAGGAGGTTGCGATACGCATCATTGGGGCCGCCGAGCAAGAGAGCGGTTCGTCGCCGTCGTCGTCATCGAGGAGCCGCAGTGGGGAACCGGGCTGTGAGGAGGCGGTGGTTGGGAGGAGCGGGATGCTGTCGTCGGAGACTCGCCGGCGAATGGCTGAGGAGAGGGTGCCGTTGGTGTCTTTGGATGATGGGATTGGTGGCGGTAGGGATTCTTCTTCGTCTTCCTCTACCTACCAGAGGTATGATATTCAGCAGGTTGCGAAGTGGATTGAACAGATTCTTCCGTTCTCCCTCTTGTTGTTGATTGTTTTCATCCGCCAGCATTTGCAAGGTACTGCTTCTTTCTGTTGTTTACTTTCGTCTCTCAAGTTGTTTTTTTTTTTTGTTTAAATGGGAAATGCGTGTTCAAGCTATTGGATTATATTGTTTCTGATTTTTTGTATGAGCTAGAGTTTGAGGATGTGGGTGAAGCAAGTAATGTTGCTCAGGTATTAGAGAGATTCTATATGTTTGACTTGCTGGCGTGATTATGATTATATGATTTGTTTGGGGTATGCTATTTTGCATTGTGTTCTTGATATTGATAGTCGTGCTTCAATATATCTTGGCTTTTTCTGCGCCTTGTATATGGAGGTCTGTCTTGGTTTTCTCATGGGATTTGCTTAGTGGAATAATGGTTGGTCAGAGAAAGGATGCTTGCTTTTTGGAGGAACAGAAGCTGTGAAAATAGTATTAGCTAATATACGTGCAACGAGTTGGTTTAAATTAAGTTTTGGTTCTTATTTCTTGATAAATCTTTACTATTTGTTAGAACTAGGATAAAGCTAGTGTGGGATGCCGTGTGGCTTTCGACACAGTGTGTATTTGCCTGGGAAAGAGGTAGAGTGAAAGAAAGATTACCTGAAACAGTTGCCGAGGATCATGTAGGGTTGTGCATGTACCTTTCTTTTGTTTACTGTTATTTTACTCGGAGGTGCCTGTCCTTTGTAAGGAAATTGGACTTTCCTAATCATTAGAGATGTAAAGATGAATTTGTAAAGTTAATTCGAGATTATGTTGATTCCTCTTGTTTCTTTTATGATCCTTAGTTGATTATATCAAATCTTTATTAATGGAGAATACTGTGCTGCTTGCTTTTTATCTTCCATGTGACCATGAGTTCGTGATTGATTCTTATCTTCTTCTTCTCAGCCCCTTATCCCTTCTAATTAAAGAACCAATGTGTTTTTTTTTCTGTTATTTATTTTGAGTTGATTGGTTCTAATGTCTTGGGTGGCAGTAAACTGCCTCTCACACACAGTTTCGGTTTATTATGATTTTCTACTTTTGTGGTGACTCTTTCTACATAACTAAGTGATATTCCTTTTTGGGAACATGCAGGTTTCTTTGTCACAATTTGTATATCAGCTGTGATGTTCAAGTCAAATAAAGTTGTTAAGAAGCAGACTGCCCTGAAGGTGCTATACCGATTATTGTAATTCCTTTTAAATTTCCATTTCGCAAATGAAATATGTAGGTGTAAAATCCCATCCTATCGTAGCAAGAGGAAAATAAAATTAAGAGAGTCTCAATTCAAGTTCATTTTTGCAGGGAGATCGGAAAGTCTCTGTTCTTCTTGGTATCTCTTTTGCCTTTATGCTGCATGTTATATGCATTTACTGGTGGTATCGAAATGACGATCTTTTATACCCATTGGCCATGCTTCCACCAAAGACTACTCCACCTTTTTGGCATACAATATTCATCATTTTGGTTAATGGTATGGTTTTAGTTATGTTTGCACACTATATGCGGTTATTACATTGTTGTTTTTATTTATACTAGACATTCTTATTTGCTCTATTGGACATAGAGACATGAAATGATATTAATAGCATGTTATTAGAACCGAAAATGGGTTCCTTGGTGAAAAGCTAAGCAGTTTGTCTTAATTGTTGATGCTTGATTAGTGTTTAAGAGACTCGGAAGTTTTAACACGATAGTAGGGTTATTTACTCGATTAACAATGATGAAATTGGAGACTTCCTTTTTGCTTATGCTTCATAAATAATTTCTATTTTGAAATATATTCTTTTCTTCAAAATATATCTTCAGTGTTGAAGAACTGAAGTGTAATAAAAGGGTTCTTTGCATTTAATCAGCAGCTCTGGGCCAAAATTGAATTAAACTTGTTTCAAGATAAATTTAACGGTTTGTTGCTAATGGGGGTTGCCTTACCTTGTCAACCTTTTCCTTATGGAAACTGCATGAATTGGGTTTGAATCTTAGGGTCCCTTGTTGGTGGGTGATTTATAATCTCGCTGAAAATCTCCATTGAGGTTGGTGGTTTTGTACTTCTCATTGGCCTTAGAATGGGGAGAACCTTCATCACCCTAAAGTTTTATTCACCAAAAAAGTTAACCATTCTTTTCTCGTTTTCCTTCTTTGGCAAATTGGCACAGATACAAGGTCTCCCTTTTGTGTTTATGTACAGTCACTACTCGATAACCTTTGTTGCGCACATATTAGTACATTCCTGGGGAAGAAGGAAGGAGGGGGGGGGGGTATCACTGCTGGAATTGTGTCCAATATGCCTAGTGAGGCCACTTTTGAACTCCCAATATTTATACCACCCATTTCAGGCCTCTTTAAGGGGTGTTGTGGAAGAGCTTTTATTCAGATGATTTGAGCTTATCTTATGACATACAAGTAATTAAGTTTATAAAGATAGCCTAAAATCCTTCTCTGAGCTCCATTTAGCTTATTTCAACTAGCTTTCTTGGTGAAGGCTATCAAAATAAGATTATTGAATTAGGTGCTTGTGATATAAGCTCTCATGTGATAAGGTTTTTCAAAGAAAGTGTTTAATTAAACTCTTTACACAAACTTTCCTTTAGGTAAGCTGTTCAAGAATCCTATATGCCATGGTGAGGCCAATTTTGAACTCCCAATACTTATACCATTCATTTCATGCCTCTTTAAGGGGTGTTGTGGAAGAGCTTTTATTCGGATTATTTGAGCTTATCTTATCACATACAAGTAATTAAGCTTATAAAACTAGCTTAAAATCCTTCTACGAGCTCCATTTAGCTTATTTCATCTGGCTTTCTTGGTGAAGGTTATTAGAATAAGCTTACTGAATCAAGTGATTGTGATATAAGCTCTCATGTGATAAGGATTTTTTTTCAAAGTGTTTAATTAAACTCCATACACAAAAGCTCCTTTAGATGAGCTGTTGAAATAAGTGCTTGTATACAAATGGGTCTTACATCTCACTTGTACAACTTTGCGGCAACAGCTTATTCTTTAAGCTAAAACAAAGTTTTATCTTGCGTCTAGCTTGAGCTGATCTTGAAAACATGCATCCCTTCCTCGCCCCACTTCTTTTATTTGAATTGATATTGTCACACGAATTCTGGAAAATATCAATTGTGTTGCTACTGTCAGTATGTAGATGGATATGATGTCTATATCTGAATTTTTGAGTTAGATATCTTGCTTCTGTCTGCCATGCAGCTGACCTTGGAGAAACTAAATGAGTTACTCAGAGTATTAGATGTATTCTTATTTTTTTTAATCATGAGCAAAGATTTGTGGTCTTCAAGTATTTTTCGATTAGAAGTATTTGCTTTGTCCTATTATTTTTTCTCTCTAACTTGGCTGTTTGCATAATACTTAACTGGTTTTCTTTCATTGAATGTTGTTTTGGAGGAAAAAATGTAGCTGCCAATTTTCATTATGAGATGTTTTTCAACACCAATAATGAGTCTTATCTTTGTAAATCTCTTTAATGCTATATCAATATGATTTTTTGGGTGTCTTTGTTGATTGTTTCTTGTTGTCTTCGCTATCCCTTGGTATTGGTGTTTTTCCAGACATAATCATTTTAATTCTGTTTATAACAAATCTTGTTTTTGGTTGGTTGGAATTGATGGTCACAATGTACATTTGACTTTTTAGATACATTGATGCGGCAAGCAGCGATGGCTTTGAAGTGTTTATTGCTTATTTACTACAAAAATGGAAGAGGCCATAACTTCCGTCGGCAGGTTTGAGTAACTCCTTACTTTTTAACAAGCATTAATTCCTCCCACAATCATCTAAAAACATTGAACTTATTTCTAGGGTCAAATGTTAACTCTGATTGAGTACACTCTGCTGCTGTATCGGGCCTTGTTGCCAACACCAGTTTGGTACCGATTTTTCTTGAACAAGGATTATGGAAGTCTGTTTTCATCACTGACGACAGGATTGTATCTAACTTTCAAGCTAACATCAGTAGTTGAGAAGGTATATTTTCATTCTTTAAAATTGGCATTTACTTGTATTTAATAATATTTGTGCATGAACCTAAATTATTCCATTTTATTCAACCTTCTATTTATTTATTAGGTCCAATGCTTTGTTTCTGCCTTAAAAGCCTTATCAAAAAAGGAAGTTCATTATGGGGTTTATGCCACAACGGAACAGGTAAATAATCTTTTAAATGAGCTGATTAACTCGAATGTGGATAGTTGCAATTATAAGTAATGCTTATCACTTCTTTTTTGCAATGTATTTATGTTGATACCATTTTTGGTTTGGCAATTGTAGCCTTATATTTGTAAATACGTTCAATATATTTAAAATTGGCTTTCAGTTTGTGTCTCTGGATTTTAATTGCGCTAAATTTGATGTCATAACAATTTTTTAAGTATGAAGCATTAAATCTCTTCATTTGTAAAATAAAATAAATGAATCATATAATTCCATGGTGTTAACTATTCTCTATTTCTACAATCAATTGCATGAATGTAAAGATAATGTAATGTAAGTTAAGGCAACTGTTTCCTTTTTTATTACTTAACATATAATTACTATTGCTATGGATTATGCGTTTTAGTGAAGTGCACCCTGTATCATGGTAAATTATTGCACATTAATCATGTATCATGGAAGTGGTGACTTCACTATTTAAGAATTTAATGCAAAGGAGTATACAATGTTGATTGTGAAATGAATGTGATTGAGTAATTTTTTTCTCAATGCAATGTCAATGTTATTATGGTGGATGGTGTTGTAGACTATCTGGGAAGCGGAGAGGCTAGGCAAACCCTAAAAACTGCAGAATATATATATATATATATATATATATATGATTATAATAGAAAAATTTGAAACCTATAATAAATAATATCCGCCAAAAGTATTGCAATTCATAACATTAAAGGAACAAAGAAGAAATGTATTAATAACAGAACAAAAAGAGAGAAGAGAGAAAACAGAACTTTGGTGTATCATGCTTAGATTCAAAGAACAGAGTACTGACTCCACAGAGAACAAAATTTCAGAATTAAGAATGTGAATTTATTTGTTAAACATAATTTATGTCAAGGACACTTTATTTGTGAAATCAGAATATGATATTACAAATAATGAATCTGAATTTCAGATTCATAAAAAACAAGACATTTCAGGGAAAGAAAAAAACAGAAAAGGGAACAAGGGGGAGGAAAGAAACTAATATAAATAGAGGAAAATTTGGATTTAGAATTCTTTTAAGGAAGAAACTGGGGAAGGCAATCCCATTACATTAGAAATAGGAATTCCTGAAGACAGTTATGCAATTGCTAGAAATAACTTCTGGTTGTCGGAGGTAGTGTTTTGACCACTGGATATGAATTGAAGATGGGTCAGGTTTATGTATAGTTTAGTTTTTACGTTGAGTGTCATGTTTTCTTCAAAAGTAAGAATTATAGTCTTGTGGAGAATGTTCATTTCAAAACTACTATTTTTTTGTCATGGCCGCAATTTGCTCCATACAAAGCAGTCTTAATTAGCTATAACAAACAATAGTACCATGCCATGGTTATCCCATGGTATTTGTTCCAGACCTGGCATGTCAAGCACTGCCATGGCATGGTGATTTGTTCATGCCAAGTGTGGAAAACTGTGAAAGGAAGGCAATGGGATTACCAGATAGAGAAACTGGCTTAGTAGGCTGCATCCCTCCCATGAACCAAAGGTACTCATTGTACTCTGGTGCAGACAACAATCATGTTGGATGGTCAGACTAGGCAACCGGTGCAATATTCTCATTTTAAAACTGTCTGTTGCTCTTGGTCCGGTTCCATTCCTCATGGTGTCCTAACTCCAACCCTCTGGCAGAAAGTGAAAAATGATTATAATGTTTACAATCTATGTATTGTAAATTTGAGAACTTAGGCCCAATGCTGATATTTAGGGTTTCTTGCAGATGCTAACCTGGTCAATCTTTGAAAATTATGAAATCGAAATAGTTATGAACTAGGCCATCAAGATTGTAAATGGAGGAAACATGTTAAACCTCAATTATTCATTGTGTCACAGCTGAGCGAGCTGACCAAAACTTTTCCCCCTTTTATTTTCTACAATGATTGTGTAACCACTCATGAATCCCTCATTAGATAGTAAAAAGATGTGGCCTATACGACATGCTTGCATTGTCTCCATTCCGGAATAATATGACCTAATGGCATTCATAAATTTTATTTAGTTGCTTGTACGTGGTACTTGTATTTCATAAAATAAAACATTACTTTTTTGGATAACGCAGGGATTCATCAATGGGATGAAAATCTAAGATATCTTGATAGATTTTTCTCTTCATTTGCCCCTATTTTTTTATTCAGAAAACATTTTGAAAGCTTCAATTTAATTAGGGGAAGGGAACCAAACATTTTCTGTATTTTTGGGATGCTCTGTCGGATTTTTTACCTCCCAATGTCACAGTTTTTAGTTGTTGGTCTAGTGAACTATTTTTATTTTTACCATAGATGTTTACCCTTAAGGGTGAGCTAAGGTTTGTCTTGTGACTTGAAAATCGTGAGTACAAATCTTGGAACCAATATACCCTCCCCAAACCCCACTACTGGAAGTATTGTGCACTGGGTTGCCCTTCCATATACCCGTGTTCACCTACGTCAAATTCTCAATTTGTTTTTTGAAATAATTGTTTTTTCATAAAGCTCCTAAAGTTGGCAAAAATAAGCAATTATTTCTACGAAAGAAACTTTTTGGTGTCTTCTGAAAATGTCGAGCCTGCCTTCAAATAGCAAATTCTGAAAAGTCTGCACAATCTCTGGCATGCCTTATTTGCATGAGAAAAGCTTAAAAATTTCAAAGAGAAGTTTCTGCTTTGGTGTTGTTTTGTTGGAAAGTGGTTCTTTTTATGGTGCTTTTTAATGGTTTCGACATATGATTTTATGTAGAAGCTGAACTGGAGGTCTTTGATTCATTGATGTGTACTTCGTACTTTTATTCTATATTATATTTGTTATTTACCTTGTATTTTTCATTTATTCCTTTATAATTAGATCTTTTCTGCATTTAAAGAAAAAACTTTGTACCAATTTTGGGTTTTGTCGAAGAATCTTTTTCTGGCATCCTTTCTAACAGTGATTCTCACTAAATGCAGGTGAGTGCCGCCGGTGACATGTGTGCTATATGCCAGGAGAAGATGCAGGCTCCCATATTGTTGAGCTGTAAACATATGTTCTGTGAGGAGTGTGTATCTGAATGGTCAGTTTCACATTCCTTGGCCGGAAAATTGAAAGCTTACTAGATAGTTAAGAGAAATGAACTATAGGATTTTAATAGTAGATAATTGTTTATGGTGAATGGCTATCTGTCGAGATTCTATCCCATAAGCTGCCTAATTATTTCCCTCGAATGTGTTTTCCAAGTACTTCTATTAAAAAAATCGATAGAATGTTTGTCTTTGGCTTCTACAAGAATAATTTAGACTTTGTCTATGGTAAGTATGTAGATACCCCTAGTATGTAGATACCTTTGAGTTCTTAACAAGAGTAATTTAGACTGTATATTGATTTGTTGATAATCGTTTTCATCAGTTCTCTTTAACCAACGGAGATACATCTGTTTTTCAGGTTTGAGAGAGAACGGACTTGCCCATTATGCAGGGCATTGGTAAAACCAGCTGATCTTCGGACCTTTGGAGATGGATCGACAAGTCTGTTTTTTCAGCTGTTTTAAGTTCACTTTGTTCGGCTTGTTGCGTCATATTTTTGAGCCAAAAATCTTCTTGGGAAATGTCACCCTCTGGTTAGGTAAAATTTTCCATTAATGGTTTCTCATGAAATTGAGATTGGAAAAACGAATAAACAGATTTTTACATATATGGCTAAAGTTCTTTCTAGTGTAATGAGGTCAGATGTACAAAGGGCTATAGACAGCTGGCATATACTGAAATCCGCGTGGATATCTTAACCTTATACTCGAACTTTTTGTTTATAATGATATATTTCAAATTAATTTCCCATTTCCTTTCATACTATTCTGTAGGGGTTACTTCTACAGGTATAAGTTGGTAGATTTATAATAGAATAAATGGACATTTTATTAAATAAATGTTCATCAACATTGAATTTTGTCAACATAACCAGTGTGTTGAAAATTAGTATATTTATGAAACTGCATACAATTTAAATTTGGTTTTGGCGATTTAGTGTAATTTTTTTTTAACATCTAACGTATTTTTTTAGACAGTAAATATTAAATGAATAAAGAATAAGTAAATTGATCATTAGTTTGCAAGATAATAAAATTACTACGTAACTTATTGATTATATTTGGACTCAACCTAGAGTTAGAATATCAACGTTCGACATGACAGACATCCTTAGCATAATTTTTCCAGCTGTTCTCGTGTGCTAAAAAGAAGTATAAAATAAATTCGAGGAAAGCATCTCTGCAGTTATACCCTATATTTCTGTAAGTTAATTTACAGGATTCTAATCTCAATATTTAGGCAATGCCTGTGGAAATAAATCAGCTTATTCTTTGTAAAGACTCTACAAATAGGAGTCTTACTTTCCTTACAAAAATACACAATACTACAATTCTACACACTACTTCAATACAATATAGAAGTATTCTCTCTCTCATTTTTCTCTCTTCTCTTTCTTGGTTCTTCTTTACAACAATGCCCACCGCGATGACATATGTATTGGAGATACTTGCAGATGTAATCTATTTTGTTTTCTTTAAATTATCCAATATTACTACATCCCAGATTTGGTATCTTGTTTACACAGGATTAAGGAAAGAGCTTGAGTGAAGCGTTATTCTCGTTTATTTATACTAAAACTTGGATTGATTATCGACGTCCACTATGGATGAGTTGGGTTAACGCACCACGACTTCATGAATCAACGCCATACTAGAAAATCAGATTTTGTTCTTCCTCCGCTCAATTTTACCTTGTATAAAGTTCCGGAGAAGTCTCTGTTCACCTAGCTTAGATGAAAACAGATGGTAGAAAGTAGAAACAAAAACTTACGTGTACACTCACCAGCTTGTGGATGGAGAAAGACAATATGATTAAAACCATAACTCACATATAAATCTGAAAAAAGAAAAGTGAATGTTGGTGGCAACATTAAATTAATGACCAAATTTGGAAGCACATGATGTGGAGGTGGTAAAATGGAGGATTGTGGAAGAATGGTTAAGGAAAAGTTAAACATTGTATGTGAAATAAATGTGAGAGAATCTGGGGAGATATAAAGATTGTGAAGGCATATCTTTGGTGGTCCATTGATGGTCTGGCTGCTGCTCCCCACTGTGGTATTGTGGGAGAACACATTATTCACTGCCTTTCAATTCCCCTACTGCATCACTTCAACTTTTGACTCCCCGCCCACCAAAAGTCCCAACCTTCATCCCTTTCCATAATGACTTTCTTCCTCCCTTTTGACTCCTAATCTTCATCATCACCTTTTTCATCTCTCTTTTTCTTCCTTTTCTTCTTTCAAATCTCCATTTCTTTTCTCAGTTTTCTTTGTTCTATTCTACTCCACCACTCCCTGCTTCGCTGTTCCTAGTTTCGCTTTTCCCATGTTTTAACTGAGTTAATGCCACATATCAAGAAAATACACATTTATGCTAAAACCATTCAGTTCAAGAGTTATGGATATGCTTTGTTTCCTTGTTAAAGTTTATCATCCTCCTAACTATACAAAAAGACAACAAAAATCTACTTTGATAAACTGTTTAATCAAAAGAACACTTAAAGCAACTTATCTGTACTCAAATATCATAATTCAGCACGCTAATACAATTAAGACTAGATTGAGCGTTAAGTTAAGTCTACGAGCTGCATGTTCTTTGGTCTTTATATCCTTTTCTCGTTGAGAAACTAACTCTTAACTTTTGTTGGCTCCTTTCATCCAAACTTTATGGTTAGGCTTTTGTGTAAGCTAGTGAGGGTGCAGTGAGGTGCAATGGTGAATGTAGAAACAAATAGTTGTAGTCTGCAACGAGTTATGTGAGTAAACATTAGATTGGAATGGAAAATAAAGTGAGAGAGTTTGGTTAGAGAATGGGGTGCAAGCATGTCGTGGAGCACAGTGCACGTGGTACTCTGACAGTTTCTGAAATTTTGATGATGAAGAATAAGACTAACAAAAGCACAGCTGAATGATGCATACATTGCATACATCATGATGGGTGGTCTCCATATGCAAGGAAGATTATTGTGACCAGCTAAGGAACCACATTGTAACATCTTCACCACCTCTTCAATCATTGTAAAATGGAACACCACCCTTTGCAAGCTTTATATGGAATTAGGTTAGGTATAACAAATACAAAAATGTTGATTTACAAATTTGTTTTCCATATATAGAACCAACTGATACACTTTTTATAATAATATAAAAATAGTAGCATTTTCTTTAGCCAATCATATTTTTATATGAGTTATTATCAATTGATTGTATCATTACTTTTAATGGTTAATATATCAATACTCATAAAAAAAAATACACGATTAACAATATCTTCAGATTCTTTTTGTGAACGTTAAATTTGATATTTAATTTAGCCAACCATTTGCTTTTTACACATCAATATGCATCGACTTAAAGTTTAGTTGGTTTGAAAATAATAGTTTGTATCTTTTGGGATATACAATTTTTTTAAAGAAAAATGTTTCATCTATCAAAAGAGAATATTTAATTTAAATAAAAAAAAGATAATTAGAATCATAAGATGAGTATACGTAATTAATTTAAACAAATAAGTCAAAAATATAAGTATTTCTTACTTAAGTATAAAGATTAAAGTTAAAAAGTTAAAAAAATTATTTTTTTAAAATATGTAATTATTTTAGGAAATTTTTATTTTTAAAAATGTAATGAATAAATAAAAATGTTTTGTTTTAGGGCTAGCTTGGCCTTGAGCTTTTTATGGACTGAACAATTTACCTTAACTAAATTTTATAGGAAACTCAATAAATATTTTTTTTCCACATAGGTTTTCAAGAAAGGGAATTAAATTGGTTGTATACAGATTAATGCATGTCCAGTTATAAATGAATGGCGCACTGTACACAGAACAAATTAATATTTTTTTAAATAACTAAAATTAATATTTTTAAACTTTGTAAATAAAGTTACGAATCACTAATAAAAAAGAGTAAAGGAATATATAAATAACTTATTTAGAAGGAAAAATTGTAATTGAAAGGAATTAATATAAAAGGTTATAAATAGATAACTTTTGAAATAAAAGATATATAAAAGAAGATTTAAAAGTAATTTATTTAAATAAGCTAAGTTTTGAAAAAAAAACAGTTAAGTTTTGTTAAATTATTGTATTTGAGAGTTGGGAAAAAAAAAAAAAGTATATTATTTTTGCAAGTACGGAAAAATAAGCACTTCTCTCGTCGCTTCCTTCCTTCCCATTCTGAGAAAGAAGTTTGCCATTCTGACAACAAAAAAAGTTGTCTAAGTATCAATTCTCAATAATTGCCTTTGATTTTTTTATTATTATTATTGTGGTTGTTTCAATAATTTTTTTTTTACTTTTATTGAAAATTTATGCTTCAAAAGAAAAAAAATATTATGAAACCTTAAAAACAACACAATATATAAAGAATGATGTATATTAATTATTTATAGAGAAGTGGGTTGAAAGTTAGCTAGATCTGTATAAATAATTAATATGTTCTTATTAAATCCTCAAAAAATTTATTCTGCGCGTAAAAATGAGGTAAAAAAACAAAGAAAATAAAATTTTATAATTTTATTTATCTATTTCCTTAATCAATACATACATATAATGAAATTCCCAATATATTTCTTACTTCTCTGTTTTGAAATCAAAACAGCATTTATTAAAAAAAGAAAGCAAAACATCATTTTACTTTCCAATTTTAATTAATTTTCCTCGTATTCCCAGTTTTCTCCAAATTACACACTTAACGTTTAATGGTAATTAATCGTTTTCATTGAACTATCACATTTCCCGAGGCATACATGTTAAAGATAAATTTACTCTCGTATTTTTAAATAATAATTATTTTACCAGAATAATTTTGCTTTTTTTATTTGTTTATAAAGTTTAAGATAATATTGATTATTTTTTATTAATTATATTTTTATTTTTAAAAATATTATTAATAATTAAATTATTTATTTTATTAGATTTTAAGTAGTATACTTTTTATGTCAATTAATTATTTTTTAATAAATAATTTATCATTTTTATTTTTTTATATATTTTTTTTAGTTAATAAAATATATTTAATTAAAAGAAAAGATGTTGGAGTAAAATTATAAAAAAAATAAAAAATTATAAGTGAAATGATCGTCTATACCAATATTTAAATTTGATAATTTTCTAGCTGAAATAATTTGAATATTTTTATTTTTAAATTTTAAATTTTTCATTTAAAAATTTAAATTTATATCATATAATGACAATTTATTTTTAGTATTTATATCTTTTGGAATGATAATTTTTTTGAAATTTAGATTTAATATATATAGAACGAAACTAAAAGAGATATCAATTATTTTTGTGGTAAAAATTTTAAAGTTAAAAATTATAGAAAAAAATTTATTTTTACGGACACAAGAAAAGTTTTTTCCATCCCTTTATAGTTTCTTAAATAAAATTTTGATGAAGCAATTTTACATTATAAATTAATTTAATGGTTGAGTAACTAATATCCAATATTTTAATATGAGATTAATTAGGAATATAGAATTGGTTATCAATCAAATAAATTTAAATGACAACAAGTTGGTGATCATAGAATTTTTTTTATGTTAAAAAATTCTCTAAATTTAGTTTAGTAAACAAATTTTAGTTAGGGACTTAATATATAGTTAAGTAAATCACTTTATAAGAATTAAGAAATTAATTAATTTGACATGTGTAAAATAAATGAAGAGAGTTAATCGAGCAAGTACCATTTGTAAAAAATGTTTGGCCATATAAGTAGGTGGGGCCTCACCTTTTTTGTCTAGCACAAACTTGTGAAGATTTATATGGGAGACAAACATAAGGGAATCTAACAGTGAAAAAAAGTTATAAGGAGCAACCTTCTTTTTTGGAGAACAAAAAGTGCTTCCTTAATCAATTTTACTTTCCACATCACTTCAAAACTACAAACATGTTCCGGAAAACCGTTAGAATACCCTTAATTACACATTGTGACAAGTTAAACCTAGAAAAACACTTTTTTTAATAAACGCTGCTTTCTTTTGAGATCAAAGGTGAAACAAACACCTGCAATTCTTTGTCTGAAGAAGAAGTCTTTAAACTGGTTTTAGCAAAATTGTAAAAAGATGACAAAGAAATGTTACCCTAACTTCACTCCTTGTCGAAGAATAATGCATGTTAATATAATTCTGCATGCATAGCATTGTCTTGTTTTAATATTCCTGTAACAGTATGATACGTAGTAACACTTTCTAATACACTATTGGTTAATTTTTTTAACACTCCATTTTTTTGTAATATACAGTGAATTTCAACGAATTTATCAATATATAAAGTGCGTGTAAATAAGCTGTGACAAATTTAAAAACGTGTAAAGTGAATGTTTGATTTACTATATCTGATCCATGTTCCAGAAATTATCAAGCTAAAGTACGCGTGAACAATTAATCACTTTTTTTCTATAACTCGCCTCCAAGTTACATATGAGAGGATGGAAAGGAACACAAACTACTCCTTTTCTGCATAAGAAATAAAAACAGATGATATAGTTTATAGAAATGGCATTTATGAATGGAATAAAGTGTGAAGATATTGATTTCTGATTATGCTATTTTAGATAGTAAACAAATGATCCTATAAGTATGATTAGTAGTTAGAAAAGTGTTGTTGCAAGATGATGATGCAAATTGAGCCACCAGTCAAAGTTGTTTGTGGCACATAGCAGCACAATTATTTTTTTTACATATTGGAGTTACTTTCACGTCTCTGACTCTCATGGGGACAGTGACCCACCATGTCTCTACTATGAAGGAATTAAATAATCATACAATTAATTTGTTTTCATTATTCACCTGCACCAACGCTTTACTCTTTTCATTTCTTTATAACTCTCCTTTTCTTTCGTCACTTCAGCGCAGATATCCATAAAAAACATACCTCATTTAGGGTTTCTGCCACCATCTACCTTCCTCTTCCTCCTGCTTTCTTCTATCTTCATCTTTCTCTTCTTCTCATTTCTCATCCTAACCCTTTCAATTCACACACACACACAAACTCACGTACTAGTTCTAACTCTTGTCTTTCAAAAATATGTATCACTATTGCCATTTCCATGTTGTGTTGGATTAATCCTTCTTCTTCTTCCCTGATCTTGCAGTTCTCATGATTAGGGTTACCTGCACTTGATTGGTGGTCTGTGCCTATCGCCTATTTTCTTCTCTAGGTGTTGGATTGAATATGGTATATACATATAGCCTTTCATATATTGGTACAATTTTTTGCCAAAATGGTTTTCAAATGAAACATAGTTCTCAGATTGTATACTTGCATGGGTTGCCAGTTTTCAGCTTTTTTTCCTTTTCCTTTTCCGAAGTTTTCTTTTATTTGAAACCGGCCTTGTTTTGGTCCTACAGAAGTGCCTTTTCCAGTTATTTCTTCTGTTAGTTTTATATGAATTAATAAGCAGTAATTAGTAACATAGCAGGCTTTGCAATTACATTAGCCAAATTTGGGTTCAGATCAGCATAAAGGGTTTTGTAACTTTAGCAAACTATATATTTTGTCATCTGATCTATTCATTGATTCACAAGATAGAATCTAACTGTGTATGATTTAAACTGATCCATTCATACAACTGTCCATTTTATCATTATTTTAAACCCTAAATGTGTTGATATGCTCTAATAACCTCAATATATATATATATATATATATATACTTTCTTAAACCTAGATAAATGTATATATATAGCTTTGCTAATTTTCTGATAGGAAAGCATATAGTATACTGTCTCATAATGTATTTTTCTCATACAAGAGGCAATTGATTAGACTCACTTTTGGTCGTTTTCTGACTAGCTAGATTGATTTATTCGTTTATTATCTCTCTCTGCAAGCAACAATATGACCAAGATACACTGTACATGTTCCTCGAACCCCTCCTCAGTGCCATTTTGTCACCTGTCTCGGGAAGGAAAGAAACGTGTACACAAGATATGCATTGTTGTGCATCTCGATGACACTACAGTACTGGGAGAGAAAGAGAGTGAAGGAGCTTCCTTCAGCCCACGCATGGGTATGGGGGACTAAAGGGTTGGTGAAGTATCTGCTGACTCATTCATACACACACAGTAGGGGTTTATATAAGGCCATTTTCTACTGTAATTGTGTGAATGAAGCAGGAGATATTTTGCATCCCTCTTTCTCTGTGCTTGGACTGAAGGGGAGCTCCTTCTTTCTGTTGTCTCCATTATTTGTCTGAACATTAACATTAATACATACATATATATAACATTAATATATATATGTGTCTCCAACATGACCAATTTCTTAGTATTCATCCAAGCTTAATAATCTTTGTACGCCTGGCACAAAAGGTAGCAGCCACAACTGTACATGATGTAACATATCGTCTTCTAGGTCTTTGTAAGTATTAACTCTTCCCCACTAGGCTGCCCAAGATTCAGCAAACATCTGCAACAGTTGCATATGAGTTTTATAGCTCGATGCCCCACCTAGTACTTTTTCACTTGCCAGCAAAATCATCATCTTCTCCAACCTATATATATGTAATTAACATATATAACCAGTTTCAAATGTCCCTGATGAACATCACACGGTACGTAATTTGTTCAATCCAACTTGAAATGGGATGATTGCCCTCATATATGCACAAATATATACAACTTTGTTAGTGATTACTTTTACCTAACATATTTTTCAGGAAGCGAATCAGCACTACATGCTACTTTCCTTTCCTGTTCTTGAACAGTACAAGCTCAGCTTCTCTCTCATCTCCCCTTGCTTTCCTTCAATTCTTTTTTTGGTGGCTGAAAAAGCAAAATTTAGGTGATGATGGGTCCAACACTTCACTTGTTTGTATTCGTTCCAAACTTTGCCTACTTGAAGGTATCAATATCTATGCATATCTTAATTCTTTTCCATTCCTTATTTAAATGCACTAGAGATCAATGATAAATATGGATTGGGATTGAACTCAGATTTCTTTTTCTTTTGAATTTCTTGAGAGTGGGACCGAGTAAAGTATAATATTAATTATTTATAGATATGTGGACAATTAGACACATTCAGCAGACAGGATATTGAAGAAGATTATGATGTCAGACAAAAGTAGTGACTGTATGATATGAGCTCTCATCTTTTGGTTATACCTATGACCTACTTCTACGTACAAGTAGTTTTGTGTAAAAGGAAAACAGATAAAAATTTCCCATCTCTTCTTCTGCACAAATACATCAATGTAGGAACAAGGTATAGGATTTTTTGTGTCAAAATAAATATTTTCTCTCATAATATACTCTCTAACCATTTCATTTTTAGTAGTGTTATAGGAAATTTTAATTTTTTAACTTTGATTTCTCATTTGAAAATATGAAGGACAACATGTTCTCTATTATATATAATAAATGAGAGTTTTCTTGTCATATATGACGGGTTATGAAACAAGTTTTAAGCTTCTCTACTTAATGGAGGATGTTTAATTATATTTGGAAGTTATTCTCAATTTTTTTTTGTCTCCAACAATTTTTTTGCTTCAATATATATTCAAATATAAAAACATATAGTATTTCCTACATGTCACTGTTTTTCTTAATAATATTTGTGTTTCTTTTATTAATTATTATTAAGCAATAAAAAATATGCCATAAAATTATGTCATTTATTATTACAATTGAAATAATGTGGATTCCGGCACTCACGAGAGGCACAACATATAATAAAAAATAGAAAATTCAAATTCCTAGTTCTTACATTAGGTGGCTTACTACTGATGAACATTTTTTTAGACAGAAAAAATATAAATTAAAAGAGTAAAAATATGACAATTCAACTTTTTATAAATAAAAAATCCTTTATATGAAAACATCACATTTTCTTATATACTACATAGGAAAGTCTTTGTTTAATAACCAGTTATATATATATATTTAGTCACTACATTAATATTATTTATTTCATGATAGTATTCTCAAACTATTGTTTTGCTTCTGCTAACTAAATCAAAAGAGTATTTATTCACCAACAAAAAACAGCATCTTTATATTAATGAATATATTAACATTCTTTTTATTGACTATAAATAATTTACATTTATTGATAGAATATGAAATGAAAATTTTATGCATTAAGATGAAAATCAATAGATGCGCATTAATTATTTGTGCATTTAGCTCTTCAAAACCCTCACTTATAATTTAATTATTTAACATTTTGCTTTTACTATATCTTATCAGAAAAAAAAAAGTGTGAAATATGTTGATTCAGTGCACATATAAATACTGAAAGTTAGTTTAAATGATGAATCCTCGGAGGCAAAATAGTTTAATAGACCAAATTTAAAAATTAAAATTTATTTAAAAAGAAAAAATATAAATATTAATTTTATATGAATATTTCTAATTATTTGTTTTGAAAACAATTAAAAATATATTATAGTAAATATATTTATTCAAGAAATTGTAAATATAAATGTCAATTGTCACTTTTTCATATATCACGTACACTAATAATATCATGAATTTATAATAAAAATCGACTGTGTACTATACAACTCCATACTGAATTTGTTTTTCTAAAGTTGTGTACTGAAAAATAAAAGCACATTAGAATCAAAATAATGATAAAAGCAAGAAAACAGATAATAATATAAAGCAAAAGTAATAAATTAATGATTGTATAAACATTGGAATATAAAGCAAACTAATAAAGTCATGATTGTTCAAAAAAAAGTATAGTCATTTCAAGACAAATATAATCACTTACACCCATTAAAATAACAACAGTTTATAAGAAAATATAATAATTTTATGACAAATGTAATTTACACCATTAAAATAAAAATAATATTACAAGAAATATATTATATTCCGAGGGAAAATATTTTTCATTAATCCTCACTAATTTGCAAGCGAACCGTGAAAGAATAAAGTCGTATTCCGTTGCAATATTGTGTATTTTTTTTTTTGTTGAAAAAGCATTTCGTCCCTAATCTATTGCAAACAGAAATAAATAAATAAAAATGAAGTTAAGCGAGATAACAAAATTATTTATATGCTATCTTGCATATAAGTTATGAGCTTTTTTTTTTTATTTTCAGTCATAGTCTCGTCAAGTTCAATATTAATCTATTAGATCTAATTTCAATTATATTAGTTGAAATTGAATTATTTTATGTCAATCAACATAATTTAATCATTAAATTTGATCAGATAGATAAACCAAGCATATTAGACATAACTCCATACATTTAAACAAACTCACACTAATATTTTGAGAAAATTAATGGATTTAAATCATACAAACTTTAATAATATATCTAAGTTGATCTTTAAATAAAATAAATATATTTCATATTCATAATCATACCAACTAAATATACTTTAATGAAACAATAAGTCGTATCACTACATCATCTTAGAATACATATACACTTAATATATAGAAATCAAATTCTTTATATTATTAATTATAAGAAATGATTGTTTTTGGGTAATCCAAGCAAATCTTAAAATTAATAATTGTAAAAAACTCAAACGATTAGTTTTACAATATTATTATCCCAATTTATCATATTCTTAAAAATTATAAATTTTCTAAATTTTAATCTTTGGTGACTAATAAAATAATTCTTATAATTTAACCAATTTAGATAATTAAATTATTGTCGTATGTAATATCTTTTTGTTCAACATACAACAAAATTATATCATGAGATCTTATATAATATATTTATAATTGTGTTCTAATTCTATTCTTATATCTATTTATTCGTAAAGGGATCTAAGAGATACATTATGATTTATCTTTTTTTTATGATTTTTCTAATAATATAAAAATTGTTCCTAAAACGTGTTCTTCTTTTCATTTTTAGAATTAACTCTTTAAAAAAGAAAAAAAAAGAAAAAAAATAATTTTTATTTCCTAATAACTCACTCAACTTAAATCTTTTATCTAAATAATTCAAAATTTAAATGATGTATTAGAAGAGTATTATATCGTTAATAAAGTAGGAAGAGAACAAATTCATTTTAATATATCTAAAATAATTATATTATTTTAATATATTTATAATCTAATAATAATAATTAGATTTGATATTACATTAAAATAATTGTATAAAAAAAAGGCACCATTGTGAGTCTGTAGAGGTCTCCACAATCAGGACTTGCCATGATAGCATCGTATGTGAGCTATGATTCACTACGATATCTTAATTTGAATACGTATATTATTTTGACAAAGATCACATATGTAGATGAAACTTTCAGTCATTTTGTTTTTATATCATTTTATTATATAGCTTAATGTAATTCATGATATACTAATCTCGTATTATTAGCCATGCTAAATTTAAAACCAATCATCATTACTTTTTATCACTTATTACATAGTGTCTTTATATATTTCTATAGAAAAACATTACATACAATTCATACTAATAGATATTTTTGAATTTCTTTTAAACTTTTTTAAAAAAATTTAATTATACAACAAACGAAATTTGACTAATAATTTTTAACAGTCAAAATAATAAACTTAAAATTTATATATATAATAACTATTTACAAATAAAAAATAATATATAATTTAATATAATTATAACTATAAAAAATCACATTTAATTAAAATATTATTTTTTATTTCTTTAAAGTTTTTAACTTATCAATAATTAAATTTAAATTTAAATTTTTAATTATTTTTTAATGTAAAATAATCATATTATTGACTTAATAATTAAATTTGTATTATATATCTAAAAGAAATTTGCATATCAAAATATTTTAAAATATAAAAACATTTAAATTAGTTAAATTATAAAAATTTAAAAAAGATAAAAGGATATTCAAAACATTTTTTTCAGATAAAAAATATATATACAATAAACAGTAAAATTTCTTGAAAAATTTAGAATAAGATTGAAATTGAAAACAAAATTTTATTCTACAACAATATTTAAGTTTGGTAAAAAATATTGAAATTATTTTGAATAAATAATTTGAGTATCTTAAATTCCAACTTCAAAATTTAAAATTTTAATATTTAAAACTATATAAAAAATAAAAATTTTATCTTTCTTAATTATATTTATGAAATTTTGATTTTTTGAATTTAAGATTACAAATATATAAGTAAAATTAGATCAGATATTAAATTTTTTCTAATAAATTTTAAATCAAAACTTTTTATCCTAAAATTTTTAATAATAAAAATTATAAAAGAAAAAATGTTTTGAAAAAAGACGTTTCAGATCACAAATATTATTATAAAATTAATAAATTTATTATGTGTAGCGTTTCCTTAAAAGAAAATTGTTATGTGTATTGTATGGTTAAAGGATTATTAAAAAAATTGATAGAGTATTTACTATCATTAAATGACCTTTTAAGTTATAAAAAAAATATTCTTATTTAATTTTTATTTATATTAAGAGGTTAAAATACAGTATAATGGAAATAGTGAAATAAGGTGAGAAATTATAGCTTTCTGTGTTTACATGTTAAAGCTTGGTATGAGAATAGATGCATGATGTGATGAATGATGGGTGGATTAGAAGTTTAGAACAGGAACTGTGATAAAAGACTGTAGAAGTCATTGTTATATGTAAATTAAGATCGATATATTTAAATAAAATATATTTTAAACTATGAAAATAATAAAAACATGCTGTTAAGTATGTATCATTAATACAAAATTAAAGTGAAGTTATACTTTCAAAATATTTGTTAAGTTAGTTTTGATTAAAATTGCTATTATTTTTATCATTTATATTTTTTTATATTTTCATGTTATTTGTTTTCTTAGTGTGATGAAATATTTTGTAATTATTTTCTTGAAATTTATGGACATTTCCATATAATCATTTACAACTATTATGATTACATTGGGTTTTAAAATTTCTTGCAGGTCTTAATTTAATTTAATTTTAAATTTAGATGGTATTACAGAATGCAATATTATTAAAGTTAATCTTAATTATTATTAAATTTTAATATTAAATATCTTATAGATGTTTAAAAATATAAATAGTTTAAGAATTAAATATTTTTTTCCTAAATTAAAATTATTTTTTATTTTTTTTATATTTTTTAAAAATAGAAATAGTATAAGGATTAAATATATATTTTTTCTAAATTAAAATTGTTTTTTATTTTTTTTATACTTTTTAAACTAATATAAAAATATTTGATAACATGTTATCTTTTCTCTTTTTTATTTTATTATCATATGTATTATAAACTTATTTTATTTTATTTTTTCTTTTCACTTTTTCATTTTCCGATTGTTAAAGACATTTTTATTTATTTTTAAAAATTATTTATACTAATTTTTAAAGTTTAACAATAAAATAAATTAAAAAAATTTGTTTAAGAGTAAAATTCAACTTAACTAATAATTTAGGAATTGAAAAGATATTTAATTTATATAATAATAATAATAAAAATAATATTAAATTTTTTAAATTTTTTTAAAATTTAATTTAATTTTAGAAATGATTCAATTTGTAAATAAATTGTAATAAATAGTATCTTTATGTGAAAATTAGATTTCCGTTAGTGATAATATTATTAAAACAAATAAGTAATGATTAGAATTTAAAACTAATTCAAAAAGTTCAGAATGTTATTTTTTTTATTATTATGGTATTTCTATATTTATAAATATTTAATACAAAATGTAGTCTTTACACTATATAATAAATAGAATGTTACTATTTATCATTAAACGATTGTTTACAAATAAAAAGTTATTTGTAAATAACATTAATATTCCTTATATTAGACTATAATGGTGACCTTGAAATCACTGTATTTAATTATTATTTTTTATTAAAATATTTTTAAATAGATAATTCTAAAATAATATTTAAAATAAGTATTAATAATATTATTGCAAAATATAGTATTCATAGATATTTACAAAATAAAATTATATAATAGATAAAATGTTGCTATTTAATATTAATTTACTATTTGTTTACCAAAAAGTTATCTGAAAATAACATTCAGCAATTTAATTCACATTAAATACAATTAGGATCTACTAAGTTTAATTCACATTAAATATTATATATAATAGGTTACTTTCTTTAATTTGTTCTTTAAAACGGTTTAATTTGTTATTAGGTTATCATTTATTCCGGGTTGTAATAAATTTTAAGAAAAAAAAAATCAATATTACTGTGTCCAGTCAACTGGTGAAACCAAAGCAACAAAAGGTAGCCCTAATTAAAAATTAAATAAAATTTTACGGATTAACTAAAATAATAATTGAAGTACAGTGAAAAATTAGAAAAAAAGTTAAAAACCTAGTAATTACTTTAACTACTAATTTTTTAATTATTAATTATATTTAATAAATTTTCAGATATTTCTTAATTATTTTTATTTTAATAATTTATATTTTAAATTTCATACTGTTAACGAAACAAACTACACATGAATTTGGATGGATCCCTGGAAATTCTCCTATATAAAACATACAAAACAAAGAATCACAAAATCAAGAATAGCACACACAGGTAGACAGAGGTATGATTCTGAATTATCAACAGAACCCTCTTCTTCACCCTCCTCCTGATCTCCACTTCTTTGCTCTTTGTAACATATCATGCACTTTTCTGCATTTTAATCTCTTCTTTTCTTCTTCTTCTTCTTTTCTTTCTTTATCTTTTCTTCTTATTATTGTTTTTCTTTGATGATTTTATGGTGCCCTTTTCTTGGAACACCTTCTACTTAGAATTTCAATTTTCATGGCTTTTCAATTCCATTTCCCAAACCTAAATAAACCTATTCTCTTCGTGATTATTCGTTATTTTTTTAACGTGTTCATCAATTTTTGCTTGTTATTGTTGAAGGTTGCGTCTTTCTTTTCAACATTGAAACTTTTGATTATGGGTTATGTGCAGGTGCGACGAAGTGAAGTTTTGTTGCTGGAAAAAGCAAGAATTTTTTGTCTTTGGCGATCAGAGTTGCTCCGAGTGATTGAGTGATTACTTCCCCGGTATCCTCTTGTGTCCAGTGACATTTTTTACCCTTACATGCAAGAGTGTCAAGATGTAAAAGTTGGAGACATTTGATCGATAAACACTTACAATAAGCATTGGTTGAGCAAATTTAAAACATGTAAAACCATAACAATATGATAAGAAAAAATTCAGCTATCAACTTATGATTAGTTATTGGAAGCTTCATCTTTATGTTATATGGGTATTTTGGTTGCCAGAAAACAGATAAGCGCTAACACTTGACTGATTGGTCTGTTTGAACTTTGAAGGACATCAAAATCTTGGACGGGGTTGAGACTGGTGCAAGAAAGAGAACGTGTAGAATTTGGAGGAATTGCGATTATCAGGTACATAGGTATAGGAAGGTTTTAAATTAGAGACCCAAGAAATTAGTCTTATGTGTGCTACACTTAAAGTCTGATGGTGATTTAGAGTTTAGAAGCTGAATCCATGAAATATTATCAAGAAAATGAGATCGGAAAGGACTGCACTGCAGAAGGGCGATTGTTTCTTGTCTCTTTAGTTGAAATATGTATTATGTTTTTAATCAAAAAGGGTGCATTTAGGGTCAATGATCCATTTAGCTACTGTCTAGGAAAAACTAAGTTTTGGTCTAGGATAAAATGTAATGCCCTTATATCAGTATGCTTGAATGACCATCATGAAGACAGTTACAGCATAATTTTTTGCATCTGATAGTGTCAGTTCAATTTCCTTCCACTACTTTCATCCCCTGTTTTGTAACTTATAAGTATAAGTATTACATAGTCTGGTTAATAATTTATTTAAAGTAATATCAATGCATTTTTCTTGTGTGTTGCAACAGAAATCACCTTGTGGCACTTCCCTTTCTATACCTTGGTTAACTGAGGTTATTGAGTACAACAAATGATGGCAGGTTCACCATCATCTCATATGAGTTCATCTGTTCCAACATCTCGAGGAATATCTCCAACTTCAAGGATTGGAAATGGTGAATCCCCCAATAGTGGGGCCTCTTCTTCTTTTACCCAGCCTATTGTAGGCATGAATGAAAATGATGAAACTGACTTGCTCTCAATAACATGGAATCAGGACTATCGTTGCTTTGCTGCTGGAACAAGTCATGGTTTTCGAATTTATAATTGTAAACCTTTCAAAGAAACTTACAGACGTGATATGAAAAGTGGTGGTTTTAAAATTGTAGAGATGCTATTTCGCTGTAATGTTCTAGCACTTGTTGGTGCTGTAGCTAATTCTCACCATCCACCCAATAAAGTTTTGATATGGGATGATCATCAGAGCAGGATAATGGGTGAATTTACATTTAGGTCTGAAGTTCGTGGAGTAAAATTAAGACGGGATAGAATTGTAGTTGTTCTTGAGCATAAGATATATGTTTATAGTTTAACAGATTTGAAGCTTCTTCATCAGATTGAGACTCTGGCAAATCCTAGAGGGCTGTGCTGCCTTTCGCACCATTCAAATACATTTGTTTTGGCTTGTCCAGGTTTAAACAAAGGACAGGTTCGAGTTGAACACTTTGGACTCAACGTTACAAAATTAATCAGTGCTCATGATTCTCAAATTGCATGCCTCACTTTGACATTGGATGGGCTCATTCTTGCAACTGCTAGTATAACGGGAACTTTAATCAGAATCTTCAATACAATGGACGGATCTCAATTACAAGAAGTAGGTTACTACATCATGGATTGTATTATTGTACTAAATCATTATTAATTTATTATGTCTAACTTCCTGTTTTGTCTGCACAGTATGTATTGACTTAAAAATGATTTTTTTTCTTTCATAATGTTGTTTTATTAAAAAGCTTTTTCAAGTGTTGATTCATTAAAGTAGAATATCTTGTATATATATTACATTCATTATTGTGAACCAGTTTTTGTTTTGCTCGCACACTCCCACTTTCATTCATAAATATGACTAGCATATGCCAGTTTCCTTTTCAATCTTGGATGTCTCCTTACAATGCTATTGCATATTTTACAGTTAATATTTTTACTGTACTTATAAAAAGCTGTTACACCATAATAGTCTTGGGTTGTCCACAAAAATTCCAAAAGTTATATCTTTCTTTTGGTAGGAACTGGTTTGATAGTTTTTATCAAATTTCCTCCTTTGTTTTCATGCTATATGATTCATTAACTCTTGCTTGTAGGTAAGAAGAGGGGCAGATAGAGCTGAAATAAATAGTATAGCCTTTTCCCCAAATGTCCAGTGGTTGGCAGCATCAAGTGACAAAGGCACTGTTCATGTATTCGGCTTGAGAGTGAGAGTGTCTGGGGAGGATAGTTTTACTCAACCAAGTGTTGCTCAAGGGCCTGCACTGTTTCATCAGAATTCTTCCACTTCTTTGGATCCCTTGATTTCTCCAAATACTGGCGCCAACCCCAATTCAGCATTTTCTTTCATGAGAGGTAACATCAATTTTCTTAGTATAATTCTTTGAGCGGTTGGAATCATCATAATTTAGTGATTTAATCATTTTATTCAGTTTACTCATTTGAATAGTTATTCAGGGAGCTACATTGTGTTTGATTTTTTAGTGGGAATTTATATAGATCAGAGAACTTGACTGAATTATTCAATTCAGTTCAAATAATTTGAAGTCTAGTATTTTTGTACAAGTGCCAGGTATAAAACGTGATAACACATTGACTAAAAAGAATCACCACTCTTTCATTAACTCAAATAATTTGAGTTGTGTGTGTTCATTCTTTCCCTGTTCTCATTTATTCCTTTACAACACAAAGCCAATTTCTTCTTAAATTTCCTTTTGGATTTGCTCAAGGATATATTTTCTGAACACATAATGTAGTCAATGGCTCAGCACATTAGTTACGCTTTTTTTGGTTCATATATAAAAGTTCTTGACATGGCATTACCCTTTTTAAGAATCAAGTCTTTGCAAATCATTGTTACATTAACATAATTTTTCTACAGGAACCCCGTATCTTTTAAGGATACGGGGTCTCTTTTTGGTAAATCTGCTCATGGTTCTGAAACCTTTTTTTCAAGTTGGGATATTTTGCACAATATTCAGTACACATGATTTTTTGTCTGCTTATGATTCTTCTTTGCTATATTGTAGGATTTTTACCAAAATATTTTAGCTCAGAGTGGTCATTTGCACAGTTCCGCTTGCCCCAAAGCACCCGTTTAATTGTGGCATTTGGATTTGAGAACGATGTGATGATCGTTGGCATGAATGGGAGGTATGTGTACTATTATGTGAGCTAGCCAGTTGTGTATGCTCCACCACCACCCTTTTTTTCTAAAATTGAGTCCTTGATGTTTAATTAAAATTTTCAAATAAAGTTAATATAAACATAATATCTTAGTGACGCGTGCTGTTGAGATTAAAGGCTAAATTTTAGGTAATATTTAGTTGTGATCCTGGTAAGACATGTAATTGTATCACCGGATAACCTTATGTAAAAAAGCAAACTTTATAAACTTATGGAATTGTGTGAACTTATTTTGGTGTTTGTGCATATTACAGCCCCTGATCGCTCTCTTGTTTTTTTTTATATCAGCTTTATGCAGTTCTCTTCATTCTTGTTGACTTCACTCACAGCCTTTTCTCTCTTGTTTTCTTTGATATCAGTTTCTACAGATGCAGATTTGATATAGTACGTGGGGGAGAGATGGTGCAGCAGGAGTATGTTCGTTTCCTAAAACTTGAAAATAGGCCATAAACAATTTCTAGTTTCTCAACATCCTTGTCAAGCAACAACTCTCCTCAAACCCTGTAAATATGTTCCAGCACCAGACAATAAACTGTTCTCATAATGTGTAGAAATGATTCCCCTGTATTGGAGGATTTGGAGATACATTGTTGAAGACCTTTGTATATTTTGGGGGAAAATTTAATTGAAAAGGAAATACCAATAGCACAGCAGTTGCATCACAAATAAATCACTCATCACAGTCCCGTGGATGTTTTGTAGAAGTACATTGTCGTGTTACATGGGTACATTACATTCACGTCACGTGTATCAGCAAACTCCTCAATGGTATACATACACAGAAACTGAAAACTTTATACTATCATTCCTTTTGTACAGTCAAAGAAACATGATTAGGTTAAATATTCATTTGGTTTCATAGTTCAACTAATTTAATTTTACACTAAAAAACCATCCAATTTAATTCTTGTACAAATTTTTTATGTCTTGTCCTTATAAGTTTAAACTTTTGGGAGTAAAAGAGATTAAAAATAGTTATAAGGATTAAAATAGATAATTTAAGAAGTACAGAGACTAAAAGGTAAAGCTTGAACGACTATAAGGAGTAAATGAATAATTAAATTTGTAAATTATTTACATCGATAGCCCTGCTATTCAACATAGAAAAAATGAAAATAAAAATATCATGACGGGGAAAAAGAAAAAACTATCCTCACCTTAGATATACCTTCCCATGGTGGAGAAAAAAATAGTTGCTTTATTGGTCTTTTTGAAAATGAAGTTGTAGAAGAATGACAACCTGTAGAACTAGAGAACCACATTTCGTAATCTAGGAGCATCATCTCATGCAATTCGTTAGAGTTACAACTTTTTTTTATAATATTTTTATTTGGTTGTGGCAGGTTAGTTTTTTTTTTACTTTTTATACGACAAGCGATTATTTCTTTTCAGTAGTGCAATTCTGTGGTGCTCCCCACATCATTTCTTTCTTGGTTAAAGAATCGTTGCTTGAAAAATTATCTCTTGTATATAATGGATGATGGATGATTTGATGGTAAAAATAGAACAAGATGAATTGATTGGAAGTTTAAATTCCAGCTAAGAAGTAACATTTATGGGTCAAAAAAACTTAACCACTGCTTTTTATAAACCAGTTGTCACCATTGTAATCTCCAAAAGAGCAATTCATAAGAGTCGTGTTGAACCGTGTAAGATGAAAAATGAATCTTTAGAATTTTGGGATTTTGATCAGTATTATTGCAATATTACTGTCACCATGTTATTATATAGTAGAAAACAAATTATGTCATGCCATTAGTAGGATATGGCAGCCATCACAAGATAATGAGAAGCATACACAAATTTTAAACGCAAATATAAAGTGTGAATGGTTAAAAGAATAACAGAAAAACCGGTCATACCTAAGTTTCTGTATCATAGAAGTAAAATTTAAATCTATTTATCAAACAGCTTTAAAACATTGTACAGAAATGTCAATAATGTGTGGGTTTCAAGGTTAATTACTTTTTGTACATAATTTTGGCAATTATTGCTCCTTTTAGTTTGTTTCCGTATACTAGCATCTCTTGGTTGCTTTAAACCTTCAAACCTTGCGTGCCCAGAACAAATTATTCAACAGTATAGCATAATTTTGGCAAGGTCACAGCTTAGATCTTGTATGTTTCTCATCGAAAACAATCATCACCTTCCCAATAACTTTCCTATCTTTGATGGCAGAAAAGGCAAGGTTGGCCTGCAAAGATAAGCAATTGTTTACACCAGATTGTATTGAAAATCTATGAAGCACATAGATGATTGATAAGGCAAATGATACAGATCTCCAAACATTTCTCATGAAAATACATAACTGATCAATTCAACCTATGTACGAAAATGATTTAATTGTTATCTAATCAGTGTAATCTGTTTTGCATAATCACCCAATTAGGAAGTCAATAAAATTTAAACTAAAAAATAGTGAATAATACAGAAAAAAGTACCAAAATTAATTACAAGACAGTTATGAAAAATTAAAAAGATGGATATAAAGCTAATCATATTTACAGTTAACTATTCGTGACCTTACAACAAGTATATCAGGTAGTTTGATAAATGTTTTATCTTCTAAGGCTATACTGCACAGACACATGTAAAACCTTACTTGTTCTCCCACCGTTAACTACTCAATTGTTTTAACATCGTAAAACAGGACCCCGAGAAAATGGCTATCTAATTTTTCAGAATAAAAAGGAATCTAATTGTCTAGACTTACGGTTCTTTTTTTTTTTTTCAGTAAATTCTTTCTTAAAATCTTGTCAATTCTATTGATATCACGAAAACTTTTCCAATATTCATTGCATAGATGTGCTGTTTTCCTTAAAAGAAGGACCTTTGTACTTGTCAATTTGGTCCAAAAGAGGTAACAAAGAAAAAGTTCGTAACTATAATTTTTCATATGTTCTTTTAATCTATATGATACTAAGAAGAAATCAAACAAATCCTTTATTTCACCTCCTCTCAAGACTTTATAGCCTAGCTCAATGCTTTTAATAGACTTAACCTTCAACTAAATGACCCCAGTGACCAAGTCTCTTTTGAATAATTATACAATAATCTCTGTTGGCGTCTTAGTATATAACCAAGGCAAATCTCATACAATACAACAACTTCAGTGAGAAACGGTAGAGCATTAAACCAGCGTTCAAACCACAATAGTGATGGACAGATGAAAACCATTGCCACTCCATGAGAAAGGTTAAATTGAATTCACCTTTGACAGAATACGACCACTAAACATGCTGATTTAGATATAGTAAATAGTGAAATATCTAAAAAACTACTTCCCTCTGTTACAACAGTAGTAAAATTTCTTTAGAATAAAGTCTTGGAATGTTTGTACAACTAGAGAAAAGAGAAAGACACAAATTAGTAGAACTGTTTTAACAAAGAAATTCCTGACCTCTGACAGGGGGTATGAATGAGAAATATGGATGGAAATCAAGCCTCTTGCAAACCAAGACAGCATCTCCTTGACAGAATCTTCAAGAACACTTGGGCGGTGTATTTTATAGCTACCCCAGTAAAGGCCATGCACTGTCCAATTCTGGTATGACAATTTTAAATAAAAGCAATCATAACCCAGAAATGATAACCAATAATCTATACCATCTGCGGAAGAATTAATGTAAATATGTAATGTAGGAAGCAAAACCCAATAAATAAGTATAAAGATCCAAAGTTCTTACTAGTTCTGTTTGATGTTGATACATGTAGTATTTTCAGCCAAAAAGACTGTGGGAGTGATTTAATCAAGAGGGCTTTAGTAGAGTACAACTGTACATTAACCGTATTTATCTTAAAAATATTATAGATTATATTTCAGAAATTAAAAAAACAGGCTCTTGAAAATTACCAGTTCAAACTGGTTTTCGGCTAGTTTAACCAATTATGAAAATGTCCAGTTTTTAGAGTCAACAAATCAGCCCACCAAGTCAATTCCTAGTAAAGTCGGTTGAACTGGTCAATCTGGTTCAGTTTCAAAATTATGATAATAGATATATCATATAATATGAATCTACAACAAACCTTTTTGCAGGGCTATACTGTAAAGTATAATAGCAAATTTCTTGAATTTCACAGAAATATTGTTCACCCTCAAAAAGGGGATAGGGGAGACTCAATCAGTGCCCAGTATTGTGCATCAAACCAAGCCGGATGGAGCATTTTCATTAATAAAGGCAAATAATAATATATACAATTATGCACTGTTAATGGAAAGGCCTAGGCAAACTCAGATTTGTGTTGACATGATGATAGGTTACAGATCTTGCAAGCTAATTAAAAGATGATTAAAATCACAAGAATAGAATGACGAGTAATGCACGAATTATATTTATGCAGTGGCCTGGGTACATGTAATTGGGGACATCTATTTGAGAACCCAAGTTGGGATGACTTTTGGTTGGCTAAATCAATGTGGCAGCCAATTGCCAGGCACAATGTGATTAAATTCAAATTTGTGTATTGCACAATGTGATTACCCGTTTAAAGTTTATGAGAATAAAGCATGACCAGATCAAGCAACAAGCATAAAGTAATACAGTGATAAAGCAAATCAGATCAGACAACATAAATTCATGATCTGAAACTTCATTTTCTCCCTACCTTAACAAGAGCTATGTTAACAGGGATGACAGGAATTTCACCACTCGCAAACCCAATTATGAGGATGTTCGCTCCCCATTTTAGAAGCCGCAAAGATTCTTTGGTGAGTTTGCCTCCAACCGGGTCATACAGGACATCAACCCCCTTAAGCCTTCTTGCCTGAAGAAACTTCTTGACACTCTCAGTAACATTTTCATTGCCCAAGTCCACCACGTGATCAACACCAAGAGATTTCAAAAGTTGAACCTTTTCAGCTCCCCTGATACCAGGTCACACAACAAAAAAGACTTGACTCACTAGTAGATGGGGATAACTGTTAAATGTTGGATCATCCAAAATTCACAACAAAATATCAGCTAATGTGATTTTAGATAAACGTTCGTATGTTTGATCCCTGCATGAAAAAATTGATTTTAAATCCAAAATGGATCTTGATTTTAAGGAACTTTTGCTTAGGATAAAGTATTTTTACATCTAACTTCTTTTTAGATTAGACACATCCAAACATAAACTCTTTCACTTCAAAATCAATTTTTTAACTAACTAGTGTGTTTGAATTCCTATCAAGCATGTTTGGATGTGTGAATCACTTACTCTGTATTTGGTTCTATGCCTTTCCTCTCAAACTTGAAATTTCTACAAAAATTTTGGGACATGTGGATTTTGAATTTTTACCAAATACGAACAAAATCAATTTTTGAATCAGTTTTGCAAAAATTCATCCAAACACACTTAAGATGTATTTTGTAGGTGAGAATTAGGGGGAAAGGTGGTTAGAAATAAGTTGGACGGTATGGAGGAAGAAAAATAAAGTGAAAATAATTGTAAAAATAAGGGAACTCAATATACAATTTCACATCCATTTCTCCTGATATTTTTTTGTCTCTCTAAATCTCTTCTTTGTTTTTCTTTAACTAACTACCTTTTATTGAGAAGAGAGAAACCAAGAAGGCATGCGATGAATTTCGTGTATTTAGACCACAATGGAGTTATTCAATTTATAGGAAAGAGAACATAAACACAGAATATTCAGTTATCCTATTTTAAGCTGACAACATAAATATAAAATCAGTATAATTGGTCCTAATAGCATCAATTGATTCTACCATATCAACAAAATTTTAACCCTCTTCCTCAAGTCGAAGCTATAGGTTATATGCACCAAGTATGTTAGGTTATATAAACACCTAACTGGCTACATCCATGGCAAAAGTCTTCGTACTCAACTTGGTTACAACAACTTCTTGCTTCTTTCTTTTCCAAGAAATAATGTTATCTTTGACAATTATGCAAAAACGAAAGGTGGATCCTCTATCAATGGGGAAGCCCATCCAATCTACATTAGAATACCCAACAACTAGAGTGTGTCCTTTGCCTTCATACAAAGGACAAAGCTCATTTGATGTACCAAACAATATGAATCATTGTGTCCTAATGTTCCTTATAAGGAGCCGCCGTCGGAGCCTCCAGTCAAACTAACAATCTCACCCAAATTTGGCGTCATTTGATCTATCTGTTGCCAGAGTATGCCACCGTGGTAACTGTTTTTCATGAACATGCTAAAATTAAATGTTTAGAATCTCTTATTAGATCATTACAAAGCAGAGTTAGTTACCAAAGGATATACTCAAACTTATGATGTTGATTATGAGGAGACATTTGCTCCAGTTGCAAAGATGAATACTATTAGAATCATTCTCTCATTGACAGCTTTGGCTGGGAATTGCAACAATTTGATGTGAAAAATGTTTTCTTGCATGGACATTTAGAGGAAGAAGTCTACATGGAAATTCCTCCAGGCTTTAGGTCTGTTGAATAAGGGAATAGAGCGTGCAGGTTGAAAAAAGCCTTGTATGGACTCAAGCACTCACCCCATGCTTGGTTTAGAAGACTCACTTAGGTTATGATCTCCATGGGGTATCGACAGAGTCAAGGCGACCATACACTATTCATCAAGCATTTCTTAAACTTACTCTACTCTTAGTCTATGTTGATGATATGATTGTTGCAGGAGATGATGAACATGAAAAACAAATCTTAAAAGAAAAACTTGCTACCTAATTCGAGATGAAGGATCTAGGAAAATTAAAGTACTTCCTTGGAATAGAATTAGCTTCCTCTAGGAAAGACATTTTTATCTCCGAGAGAAAGTATGTTCTTGATCTCCTCAAAGAAACAAGAAAGATTGATAGCAAGGCCACTGGAGTTCCTATAGAACAAAACCATAGAATTGGAACTGATGAAGGCAATTTTATTGTGAACAAGGGTCAATATCAAAGACTTGTAGGGAAGCTCATTTACTTAGCCCATACCAGACCTGACATAACCTATGTTGTGAGTGTGGTTAATCAGTTCATGCATGATCCAAGGGAGAGACATTTACAAGTTGTGAACAAAAACTTTCAATATTTGAAGACAAGTCCAACAAGGGGATTATTGTTCAAGTGGAGTGAAAAATTAAAAATGGAAGTGTATACTGATGCAAATTATGCATGGTCTGTCACAAACAAGAAATCCACCTTGGGATATTGCCTGTTCTTGGGTGGAAATTTGGTGTCTTAGAGAAGTAAGAAACAAAATGTTGTTACAAGGTCTAGTACAAAGGCGAGTTATGGCACATGACGTGTGCGAATTGTTATGGCTGAGGATTATTCTAAATGATCTTAAAGTGGCGTGTGAAAAGTCTATGACTCTTTATTGTGATAATAAATCAGGTATTAGCATTGCTCACAACATAGTTCAGCATGATAGGACCAAGCACATAGAAATAGATCGACGCTTAAAGAAAAATTGGATAATTGCCTTATCACTGCTTCTTACGCTCCCGTCTGAGTTCCAATTAGCAAATCTATTTACAAAAGGTTTTTTCATTGAATGATTTCATGATCTCACATGCAAGTTGAGAATGATAGATATCCATTATCCAGCTTCAAGGGGAGTGTTGATAATAGGATATTATTGTTAGAAGTTGTTAGAAGCTAATGAAACCAGTTAGAAGATTCTAGAGATATCTTGAATTACTCCTCTAGGGTCAGAGTTCTCTATAATATACCATTTTGAATTAATTCAATTGAAAGAAAATCTTTTCTCATTCATATTAATCTTTTTTAAGTCCATTCTACCATATGCAATCCATATATCAAAAAGTAAAAACAAAAGTCACTACCTAGCAACAGCAATGACAATGGCCCCACAAGCTTTTCCAATTTGCACAGCAGCAAGGCCCACACCTCCAGCTGCACCCAAAACCAACAACACCTGCAACACAGTTCCACAACTCATTTAACCACCCAGGGATAGAACAAGAAGCATTATACATACCCACCAACAAGTGAATCAAATTCAAAGCATAGCATACATACAAACCTGACCAGAGGTCAATTGGGCCCTGTGGAGGAGTGCTACATGAGAAGTGCCAAAAGCCACAACAAGTGCTCCAGCAGCAACAACATCACAACCTTGGGGCACTCGAAACCTTCAAAGCCAACAACTTTACACTAAGAAACCCCAAAACCAAACATTAAAAGGTGGCAGGAACGGAATCTCACAATTGGGACTCGTCAACGACGATGAACTGAGCGAAGGAGCCGAGGCCAACGAAGGAACAAACGGGGTCCCCAACTCGGAAGTTCGAAACTTTGGGCCCAACGGCGTCGACGTAGCCGGAAAAATCGGAGCCTGGGATGAAGGGTAAAGAGGCTTTCTCTTGATACTTGCCCAATATCTGCAAGTAATTGGCGAAGTTCAAGCTTGTGGCTTTGATTCTGACTCTTACAGCGGTGGGAGACTCGAGTTGGGGAATTGGGTGATTCTTTGACAAAACTATTGGGCTATCATTGTCTTCCAAACACACCGTTGGATCACCTAGTTTTCTGCACAACAGTGCCTCCATTTCTCTCTGTTGTCTTGGATTTGCCAGAGAAATATTTCAGGTAAAAGCTACGAACCTAAACTATAAAAAAGAGAAGATGTTGAGGAAATAAATACACATACAAAGTTCCCCTTTTATTTCATAATTGAAGTAAATAAAAAATATAAAAAGTACTGTAGCTTTTTATAATTAAAATTTTATATTATAATTTAATCAGATATCAAGATTTTCGGTTCCTCAAGGAGAGAGGGACACATGCAATCACCCAAAAAATCAGAAATCAAGGGGATTGCTATCATAAAAGCTCATAAATTTATCACATGTAGCAATTTATAAGTGCATGATATTGACTCCAAAAAGAACTAAATTAGATATGATAAAAAAAAGTCATATATTTAGAGCACTTTCCCTAAAATATCTGTAATTTAAGAATGTTTGTGGTTAAAACTTGGTCAGTGTCAGGTTTACGTGGCACTGTTGTTTACTTATTTCAGTGTTGCTGGTAGTTGTATTCTATCTGTTTGAAAAGCATAAAGCTGAAGCTGGATCGAATTCGAAGAAAAGCTTGTACAAAGTTAAAGATATTAGAGTGAGATGATGAGGGTACGGGTGTTTAGCGGGGAACTGAGTTTTCTTACCCCTCCTCCTACTCTCTATTTATCTCATGGCAGCAAAAACTCTACACTTTCATATACACACAAACATCCTTCTCCTCTAATATCTCCAAACTGTGCTACTCGCAACAAACGATTCGTTGTTTCTGCTTCTTCAGCTCCATCACTTAGCGGTTCAGGGGCTGAATATTCCGGTATAGTTTTCTTCAACTACACCATGACCTCATTTCTCTTTTACTTTTTTCTTTTATATTATTTAATGCTCGTTTGTAGTCCGTGAATTGTTGTTGCTTCCCTTTCTTTTTCTTTTTATTTGATGGGAGAAAATATCAATGCATTATCGGAAAAAAAAACCCACATAATTTCTCGTTTTCTATATTTTCTTTCTGGTTTGGTTCCTACAACATACTAGGAGGGGGCAAAAGATGAAATTTTCCATTTGGGATTTTTATTTTTTTAATTGGGGAAAAGTCGTTATTGTTGCTAGGTTACTTACATGTGTGCTTAATGTTGAACCCCATATCTGCAGAGCAGTTGGTGGATGTGGGGGCAAAAAAGAAAAAGAAAGGGATAGCAGGCATAGATCAGGGGGAATTGGTGGATCCAAAGCTTTTAGCTGATTTAGACAGTTGTTTTTGTGAGTTCAATGGAGTGCATATACACCACAAGATATGTGATGCCGAATCCCAAACACAAAGCATGTTCCGGAGTCAGTCTGTTTCTCATCAAATCAAGAAGCTAGGCTATCCTATGATCCTGTTACATGGATTTGGAGCTTCAGTTTTCTCATGGAAACAAGTTATGAAGCCTTTGGCAGAGGTTGTTGGTTCAAAGGTTCTTGCTTTTGATAGGCCAGCCTTTGGATTGACATCAAGGGTCAATTTGTCGAAGCATCCTTCTTCAGAAACGGAAGACGTAAAACCTCTGAATGCATACTCAATGGCTTTTTCCGTGCTTGCTACCCTGCACTTCATTAAATTGTTAAATGCTGAGAAGGTGATTTTAATGGGGTATGTGAATATTCTTTCTTCTGTTTTACTAACTGACTTTGTTTTTCTGAGGCATCAAGCAGTTTTCAGCAACGCAAGTAAAGCATACTTCCCACTCTATATACAACATGACAGATAAAGGGGTGATTATAAGTTGCATCCCTGCGCATGGATATCCATTTGATTTTCTTGCATTTATGAATTGCTGCATTAATCTAATTTCATTTTTCAAATCACGCATTTTAAATTGATCAACTTTTCTTTTTTACCATTCCGAAGTAGTGATCATAGTGTACAGAGTCAGAAATTATGCCCGCTGTAGGAAAAATAAAATTACATATAATTTTTCCTGATGTTTTATTTCCTTTTCTTCATCTTAACCTATTTGTCCATTTAAGTCATATTTTAATGTTGTATAGCTGGCAACGAGTTGATAACAATGTAAAGAAATAGTTTCATATGCCTATGCACATTTGTCCTTTCTATAAGCTGAGATATCTCTAAAATGACATGCCAGGCACTCAGCTGGTTCACTTGTAGCAGTTAATACATATTTTGAAGCTCCTGAGCGGGTTGCTGCTTTGATCCTAGTTGCCCCGGCAATTTTTGCCCCACTTACAACACCAAAAATTGTAAAAGAGAATCAATCGAGGCATGATAGCCAAATGAAAGAAGAAGACAGTTCTATCCGAAAAAATCCAATTTTGGGGCTTTACAAGATGATGTCAAAGATTATGAAGTACATTGCAGAGGCAATAATACAAATGATGAAGTGGACAATAAATATCCTCAACTCGTTGTGTAGGAAATTGTTATCAGCTATCCTTCGGTCTTCCCTAGCAATAATGCTGGTAATAAACTTGTTCGTTGTAGTGCAGTGCCAATATTCAATTGAGTTATCTCAATTTCGTTGGTTCAATCATTTTTGGAAAATAAATATTAACGAGGAATTGTTGACTCCAATACAACTACACTGAACTCATGAAAAACATTCAATTAGTTGGTATTCCATATAATTAGTTTTCTCCAATTTTTTATTTTAATAGTTCGTAGGTTGAAATGGAAATTTGATGAACAGATGGTAAGCTACGCAAGGAAAATATGGTTAGATTGTTTCTTGTTTTATGACTCTGTTGCATCTTTTGGCTTCTTCTGTACTGGGTTAGACTGTAATTCTTAAACTGACATGCTCAATAATTTGTGATGAGTTTTACTTGTGGGACTGATGGTCCTTTTCTTCACATGAATCTCAGGTAAGAATGGCAATTGATAAGTTTGGTACTGCTGCAGTTCGAAATGCATGGTATGACCCAAAGCAGGTCTCTGAGCATGTACTTAGTGGTTATACAAGGGTAATTTCGCTGTGATTTCTCATTTTCTTAGTTTGTCTTTTTTCTTTCATACATGGTTAGTTCTCACCTGGTTGTTAGCAATAAATACAGCCTTTAAGGACTAAGGATTGGGATAGGGCACTGGTGGAATACACTGCAGCAATGCTTCTAGATGAGGAATATAAAACAAAGACACCACTTTCTAAAAGACTTAACGAAATAGCATGTCCTGGTAATGTCATTAAACCTACATATACCCACTTTCATTTGCTTTTTTTCCCTTCACTTGTTGACTTTTATTTTTTAATACATTATTACTAATAGGCAGTAAACTGTGACGGATGGAAGACATTTTTTAGAAGTTGGAAAGGGAGAAACTTTCTGTGTAAGGTTTTGTTATAGTTATAGAAATAACAAATAGATCTTATACAATCAAGAATATCTAGATTAAACATGTTATTAGAAATGTTTTTATTTATTTTCTTATCATGCTTGTCTATTTCAAGTTCACATTTTCTCTTTATTGTGACTCTTGAGTTTCCTCTTCACTTTTTTGGATTTTAGAGGGATGGATTAGATCTATTTTTGTATTAGGCAACAAAGTGTTCAGATTGATGTATATGACTATTTTTTTTGTAGATGATTTTGAATATATAAATCATAATTGTCAATTTAAATAATTCATATTGACATTCAATATGTTCGTGTCTCCGAATTGTGTTTGGTGTCCTACTCTGTGCTTCATAGGTTTTATTTTTCCTTTCACTAGATATTAACCAAGATGAAATGAGGCTCAATGGCTCTCACCTTATTTATTATCTGTTCAATCCACTGGGTACGCTTGTGTTAATATGAATCCGTGATCATGAAAATGAAAAATTTTGACAGAATGTAGCTTCTAAGTGCGAATCATTGTTACTAGAGATTTTCAATAAACTGGGAAAATTAATCAGCTCATAGTTTTGATTTATTGATTAATTTTATAGTCACTTGTTTATTTTCTTCGATTTCTGTGTTCTTGTTCCTGAATTCATGTCAAATGACGCTACTCTTTCTAGTAGCAATCTAAACCTGCTTGATAGATTAGTTGAATGCTGAGCATAATTGGTGATGGTTGTTTGATAAACAGTTCTCATTGTAACTGGCGATACTGACCGACTAGTTCCTTCATGGAATGCTGAGAGACTTTCACGAGTCATACCAGGAGCATCATTCAAAGTAATTAAGCAATGTGGCCATCTTCCGCATGAAGAAAAAGTGGAGGAATTCATATCAATTGTTGAAAACTTCCTAAGAAGTTTAGTGAGTGACTCAAAAGAGCAATGTCTACAACAAGCAGTTTGAAATTCCTACAACTCAAGCATCCCCGTTTTTCCCATAGAAGATTCATATTATATAGGCAGGTGCAAATACAGTTTGATCAGATGGACAAAGATTCACTGAAGGCATATCGATGCACACTCATTAAATTCATCAAGCTCGATAATCTCTATCTAGAAGTTGGAAAAATGCTGATAAGCAATAAGCTTTAACTCCATGTTATTGTATCACTGCTAGATTACTATAGTGCATTAGTACTTCTAGAAATCTTCTCTACGTTTACCAGCCAGAATGATCTGAATCTCCGTTCAAATTATTGGCGATTCAACCCTAGGTTAGATGTTTCTCGGATGTAAAAAGACTCACCATTTAGCAAGTGATATTTAAATTATGTATTTGATTTTGGGATGTGGCTAAGTTCTGGCAGTGCAGTTCATGATCTAGCCGTTCAATCTATTGAATTGCGCTTTTTTCTTTTAATTTAATAGTTTTTTACTATACAGTAAAACATTAATAGACAGGATCTTGAGCAGTTCGTGATCCATGATTTTGATATTAAGGTACCATTTTCTTGTGTCAAAAACATTAGCATGAAGTTATTGAAGATAACAAGTTGTCACTGATAATATTGCCAGTTTCAAAGTAACAAATAACTTGATCTTTCAACCCCCTGTCATTACACACGGCATTTGTGTAACAGAAGTAAACATAAGAATGTGGAAGTGGAACCCGTATACAATGACAATAAACGGTTTGCCGGAGGGCTGTGTGCAGCCAAATATAATTACTTAAAGCTGACCAATGCTTGTTCAGAAAGGAGGATCCATTTCTAAGTTGAAACTAGAATCTCCTAGGTCCGGAGGAACATCAAATCCTGACATGAAGTCATCACCAAATATTACAGCACCAGCAGCTAGTGCTCCAGCACCTAACCCCATGGCAACTCGTCGAGCTGGAGGTACCCTCTGACGAGGGGCTGCCCTGGTTGTTGACATGTATGTGTAGCTTGGAGACAAGCCTTCATTTTCTGGGAGAAAGGTGGGAATATAGCCAACATTTGATGGTGGGGACGGTGGAGGAGGAGTTATTGTGCTAGGCAGTAGATAGCTTGGTCCAGCTACCTCGTGGTAGCTTGATCCAGCTGCCTCATGGTAGCTTACTTCACCCACCTCTTGGTAGCTTGTTTCTCCCGTCTCATGGTAGCTTGTTTCAACCATCTCATGGTAGCTTGGTTCAACCATCTCATGGTAGCTTGGTTCACCCACATAAGGATCATAATAGTTTGTCGTGGTGAATGGCACTGAATGGTAGTCTGGGACGTTTGTTTGTACATGATTTTCTGGCTGATGGATTGAAGCCTGAGGCTTCCGACGGTATGCTTGCCTTACTCCTTCCTCTATGTTGAACTGGGTACTATCTCCAGCATCTAAGAGCAAAATTCCATACTTGTTTCCTACGGAACAAATTTACACCACCAGATTATGCCATGAATTTTCCAGAAGGCTAGGGATAAACTTAATCCGCACTCTCAACTTCCTCTCAAAATAGGCAAAACCATTGTAAGTAAATTAAAATAAGTGCTCGCTGAAAGATGTGAAACAAATTAAGATGGTTAATGTAGAAGAGCAGCTACCACGCTAGGTTGTTAAATAAGAAATCATCACATACCTGACTGGTAATTTGGTTCGCTCTTTTCGTCAGAAATACTAATTAAAATATCGATGAAACCTCTTGGTTTGCTAGATTTCTTCTTTCGTAAGTGGTAGCTTCCAACTCCCTGCTGCTTGGGATTGGAGACCTCAGAATTCTTTGCCTGCTTGGCAAGAAACTCTCTGAGAAAAACTGTTGCTGAGCCATGAAGCTTTTCCGTGAAGAATATGGGGTCTGTACTGTAAACCTCCACGTTCAGTGCCAAATCATGGAGATTTGGCGCTGAATCATCAACAGGAATGGCAAACTTGGTTCTCCATACAGGATTTGCACTCCCTGAATCAACAACCTTGGTGCAATATTTGCTGTTAAGATCAATCCACCCAACAGCAAACCATTGGCGCTTCCAAAGTGAGGTTGAATGCTGGAGTCCATGTGCAGATATCAAGCAGACCTCCACCCATATTATCCCCATAGAAAGTCCAGGAATGAAAAGACGAGAAGTTGAAGGGATGTTGTCTCCTGTAAGCCTCCTTAGATAAGGGTTGCGCAGGAAAAGAAGTGAACGTGTTTTGCGGTATTTCAAAGGATGCTTTACTTCGATATCAGAATTTGTTTTTTATACCAAAACTCTGTTTGGGGATATCCTCATGCCTAGTTGCCAACGTTTTCCCCTCTTGTTAAGTACAATGCAGGCATACAGCAATCTGCTACAATCATAGATGGGTTTATGCAAAGGGAAAAAGTAAAACTTAGCACGACAGAAAATTAGGCCATAGAGTACAAACACCTTGACAATAGCTCTCTAAGGATTTATTTTATCAAATTAGTATCTCAAATAGACAAATCAGTTATCAAATTTATCTTTATTTGCCACACACACCATTTTAGTCTTTTACAAAGATAATTTTTTACAGGTTTGAGAAAGAAAAGTTTTAATGGATTGAAGTGAAGACTCAAATTTAAATTAGGATTATTTCGGCATTTTACTCTAAATTAGGATGTGCCCTGTACAAAAATGTGTTCTTTCCAGAAGCTACAACTTTTCCCACGTTTTCACTGAGAACATACGGGGAAATTCTTGCAATTACAAAGTTTACCTATCTACAAGTTGAACTTTCATATACAATGAATGACGTAAAATATTGTAATGTCAAGTTTCTTCTCTAGCTGATCAGACAGCAATATTTCATTTGCTCACTATTTTATACAATGTAGTTTGCCTCCTTATAACTACAGTTATTGAAGTTCCATTGGGTCCCTCAAATAAGAGGTGGAATTAACAATAGCTTTTGGCCTGCAGGAATAACAGCCTATTCACCTTCCTGGGTTATTAATGGAACAGTTCTTCTGTACATCATGGTAGTAGAGCCCAAAATGTCGTCCCCAAATCCACACGCCTTAAAAAATAACCTAAAAAAAGTTGAAAGCATTATGTGCTATCCACAGAGGAATAACATTAGAAACTCCAAAGAACAATGAACAACCTTTCATTCTCTGAGCAAAGGGCTGCTATGTCGTATATGTCTCTATTTGTGAGCACTCTGCAAAAGGAGGAAGCTATTTTCAGACATTTTGATGATTTATGTCTCTATCTACATTAAAAAAGAATAGGAAGTACCATTATGACAGAAGGTCTATGACCACGAAAAAAGAGAAGTATCGCAACTTGTGTTATCACTCCTCTTTCGATATTTTTTCAATCACAAGCAGAGTTTTACCTAATAACTTGTACTAGCATTTAATATTGACCAACATGTTAAGTATTTCCTCTATAAAATGTAAGTTAAAAATGTCCAAATTTGTTGCTCAATAAATAAGTTTCAACTAATTCAACCTCATTTAATGTAATTATTCCAAACATATCCTTAAGTTATTTCAAATGTGAGTACTGTAATACTGTTCCCAACAAATATAATTACAATCAGTTTAGAAAATATTGTTCTTTTTTATATGAAACTAAACAAATTGAATGAAGATAACAACATTCCTTAAATATTTGTTTATATTTAAGTGTGAATGAACTTAACTATCAAGCAAAGAAAGTGCATGTAGTCTGTAAGTAGACAAAATTCTATACTACCAACAACTAAAAGATGAGAATAACTTCATTGTCAAGGATCAGGTCTCATCCACAAGTGCCGTGCCGCATACCTCGCAATTTTTTTAACTATCATATGACCAATTCCCATTCTCTGCAGGGAAGGAATAACCTGCAACAGACCGAACCACGTTCATAAACGCACGTTAACCAATACACTGCACTAACTATGAACATGCGTTTATTCATTTTCTTTCTTTTTTATTACCATGACATCGTAAATCGAAGCGGTGAGGCCACAATCGGAAACGGCGCGGCCAAACCCGACCAATTGATCGCGTGAAGGAGAAACCGGCGTGAAGAAATCCGCGATTAAAGACGACGATGAATTGTCGTGATATGGAACGACGGCGTTTAGATGGCGGAGGTTGCAGAAGACGGAGACAACCACGGCGCTGTGAGACAGAGCAGTTCGGAGCTTGTGAATGTCGACGGGTTCGGGTTCGGGTCGTGTGGGAAATTTTTGGGTAGAGTAGTTGCAATCGGCGAAGAGGTCTCGGAGACGGAGAGGATCGACGTGGCGTGGGTCGGTGGAAATGTAAATTGGGAAAAGCGGTCTCAACGGCTTCTTCGTCTTCTCAAGCTGTGAGCTTTTGCTGATTCTTCGACTCACCCATTTCAATTCCATGGATTTCGAACCGAAACCCTCCAACACGTGCTTCTCTAACTGTAACTGCGTTTGTGCTGCAACTCCTATTGCCGCCATTTTTTATTCTGCAAGAAGTTTGGAATGGATAATGAAACTGAATCAGCTACTTTAATTCCCACCTCACCAATCTTTAATTTCTTTTCTATTTAAACAAATATATTTAATTAATTCTTCTATTTTGTTTAAAATCAGTTTCTTGTATTACAGATTCAGCCTGCGTGCTGTGACGAAACATAATATAACTTTTACTCTGTTTTTTATATATTTAAGTGAAATTGTATTATGATTAAGTTAATATGTTAAATTTCGAAGATAAATTGAGCTACTAGAGAAGTTCATGATATTATTTTATTGTTAAATATGTGAATATTATATATTATGAGTATATATATATATATATATGGAGTATATGAGATTAAGATGTGTGACTTGTATCTATTGGTTTAATTATTAATGGGAACAATCAAATACAAATTATTATTGGTTTAATTATTAATGGGAATAATGAAATACAAATTATTTGTTTTATGAAGTGTTTTGCTAGAGTATAAAGGTACACATGTAAATGAAGAGGAAAATAGAAAAAAAAATTCCAATATATAAGAGATAAGAAAATTTAAAAGATTGGAAATTGTGAACTCAATTAACTCTATTATGTGTGGTTTGGCATGAAAGTGTCTTGGGTATTTTGTGTTGTTCTCACATAAAAGTTCTATATATATAAAGTCAAATTCACTTTTTATACTTTCACTTTTCCTGAAAAAAAAAGTTCATAACCCTTTTAGTCTTGAGTTTAAAAGGTGTAATCTTTCACATACTTAATTTATGAGTTTAAAAATAATGAAGAATTGATGGATTATGTGTATATTTATTTTGATCAACTTTGATCAAATAATTTATAACTTCCTAACTGTAAAGTTTAAACTGTATATTTTACTTGTTTTTCTTTTTTTTTTCCAATTCATAGGTAAATTGGTAATGGAATGTTTTATTTGAATTTTCTTTTCTCCTTGCAGGAATGTCATTATTATGATGAGTCTTTGAATCTTAAATATTAAGTTTTATAAAAAAAATTAGAACATCTTAATGTAGTATTATAAAAAAGGTCTTAAATTTAAGATTTTAAACTTAGATAAGATTTTAAATCATTAAAAAAGTTTCTTTTACCATACAAAGACTCTTTTAGTCGAAATATAAATAAAAAAATTTTAAAAAGTATAAATTTTGTAAATTAAAGCAAAACTTTAAGAAATTCTTAAAAATTATGTGATATACATAAAGTAAAAATAAGATGTCAACATTATAAAATGTTGAATGATATAGTTACAATTGCCCAACATAACAGTGTGGTTTAATTTCTTAAAATGAAAAAAAAAAAAAGACATAATAAAACAGATAAAAATCAGGATTAATTTCACCACTTTATTTTCTAATATCTTAGACAATGAAAAATCATACAATTTTAAAATATGTAGAAAACAATTATAGTATGTAAAAAGATGAATTGTTTTTCCTTGGCATTTTTGTATTTTATAGAAGCTGGTGACTTTTTTTATGAAAATATTATAAATTATTTCCCCCCACTAAAGAAATTGGATAGCCTCTGCTTGGTGCAAGTGTATGTGTGATCAGTATCCATAACCGAGCAAATGCATAACCATATAAAAGAAAAGGATTTAAGTGGTGAAGAAACTCTAGTATAACCTAAGCAAGAGTTTTGTTGTGTCTACAGAAAACACACATATGTCAAAGAAAAACCAAATGCTTGCACGTTCACCAGAGTTTATTTATTTGTCATCAGCTAGGAGACAGTCAAATCTTCTGCATGAGAATATCAACACCATGTCCTGGTTCCACAATCATTCTGTATGCTGGAGAATGCCTATAATTAGGAGACAGAGAGAAGCTAAACTTGGAGATGATAAGGGCTAGCACAAGCTTCAATTCAACCAGTGCAAAGTTCTTTCCCAAGCACAGGCGAGTACCCAACCCAAATGGCACATAAGCAGGTGGAAACTTGCAGGCCTTGGACACTCCCTCACTGAACCTTTCTGGTTTAAACTCATTAGCATCCGGTCCCCATATCTCAGGATCTCTGTGCAGGGTTGGAATCAAAGTCCATAAACAAACACCCTTAGGAACACTGAGGTTTCCAATTTGCATATCTTCGTATGCCTCCCTTGAGACAAAGGCTGCTGGTGGATATAAACGTAGCACTTCTTGAATCACCATAGCCACCTGTTAACACCAACCAACCACAAAGAAAATGATTCATAAATTGGCAAAATATGTGAAATCAAATGGGATTTGAGGTAAGGTAACTCCTTCCTTTAGGATAGAGTATGCATACAGGGAAGAAGAAAATGGTTTATTTCACCAAACGGGCAATGGAAGTGAAGAAAATCCAACATATCACAAAGGTTATGTTCAAATGTTGTGTTTTTTTTATCTATTTCTTGTTAGACAATAAATAGGTGCATAGCAAAAATCAGGTCATATACTAACAATTTGACTTGATCTAACCTTTGTTAACATAGTCTTTGTCAGGTAGAAGTTAAACTATTATTATAAAATATTACTAACACAACTAATAAACAATTTAATGAAACCTATTTAATACTGATTGATATAGAGAGAGAGAGAGAGAAATAAAATTTTTGCATGACTTGATATGAAAAAGCTCAATCTTCTAGCAGAGTGAGATAAGTGCATATATGACATGATGTAGTTGATATATAATCATGTCTCTTAAACATGTGATTAAGAATTTGACCCCGTAGTTTATGTAAATGAAAGAACATGTAATAAGAGAAATCAACCCCTTAATTTTAGTGCTTCTAGAAATTAATCTTTGACTTTTAGATGAAAGATACCTCATGTTCACTCAACTCAAAAGAAATTTTAAGTATGTCAAATAAGGGGAGCAGTTTCATAAGATAACCACATACAAGAGTAATTATCTGCTTTCTCAAACCAAACAGCATACCGTTTTCAACTGAGAGAGAGAATCTGCATCTGGAATACCATTGGGGCAAAATTCAGCCACCTCGGTCCTTATACGAGTCTGCCATTCAGGGTGCAAAGCAAGAAGCATCAAACACCAAGAAGCTGCCACAGCAGTGGTTTCATGACCAGCAAAGTAAATGTTTTTGCAGTTATCCACAATGAACCGCCTGGAAAAGTCCTTCCCAAGATTCTGATCAGTCATGGCTGCTTCCAACAGTAACTGCATCAAATCCTTCTCTGATGCATCTGAGCATTCCCTCTTGCGTTCCTCCACTAACTCCCATATCAGTGACTCTATCTCTTTCTCCAACCTCGCAATCTCATTTTGCTTCTTTGACGAGAAATTCAGTTTGTCACTGCCATTAATAAATAACCAATAAGCTTTTATTCCACAATTAAACTCACGATTCTTTGTTACTTTGTGAAGTGCATGTATAAGGCTTTTAAGACACACTCAGGTTATATATCTGTATTGCACATTATATGATGCTTTTTGGTTTAACTCTGCAGATATACATGTGTGAATGTAAGAGTTGTCCTATAAGATAGTAGAATTTTAAAGGGTAAAATGCATTTTAGTTCTCAAATTTTGGTTAAAACTGGTGTTCGTTCTAATATTTTAAAAATAGTTGTCTTGGTATGTTTGAAATGTGTAACCTTGTACACTTCATTTTGACATGAGAAAAGAACAATATCTACCATATTTATAAATACATGAACCAAAATCAATGTTTTTAAACACCTTTTATCCATTTTAGAATAATACAAGATTGTCATACCGAAAACCACTGAGGCCAAAAAGGAAGCCACCATGCTTGGACATGGCCTTCTGCATGCTTCTAAGTTTGGAGAAGACTTCCTTTCCCTTGGAATAAGAATGGCCAAAGCAAACCCTTGAAATAACATCTGCTGAGAAGCCTCTCAAATCCACATCCACTTTAACTTCAGCTGTGGTTCCTTGGCTCTCAATAATTTGCTCCCATTTTAGTAGTAATGGCTGCGCTGACTCAATCATTAGGCCCACCATACCCTGCAATGCATAGTCATGAAGTTCACTGTCTTACCAACAATCATTTACTAAACTATAAATATAAGAAATGTTACATACTCTCTCATTAACTTATTCAGTTGATTTATCATTTTACTATTAAAGCTAATATATATATATATATATATATATATATATATATATATAATTTTAAAAAATACAAGACACAGAATGAATATAAAACAAATACAAAATAAAATCTTAAATTAAAAACTAAAGCATCTTACATCTATAATAATTAAATAATTACTTCTTTCTAGGAATTGATATCTCAGTTACTTTTATAAGGATCAATTTGGACAATTATTATATCATTTAGCTGAGAATATAAACTGAAAGAAAAGAGAGGAGTAAATAGGGAAGGAATGGTGTAAGGTATTAAGAGATAGTTAAGAATTTATGTATACCTTAACTTTGTCCATGAAGAATTCAGCTGCAACAAGTTTCCTCTGCTGTGACCAACTGAGACCGTTGGCTCTCAAAATTCCAGTGCCAAGCAGAGGTGCAAGTTTGTTTGTTATGTAAGTAGGCTTACCCAAATCCAAAGTGATGCACTGATTCATTTCTCTCACTAGATCGGGTTGGTTCACATACAGGTGTTGCTTCATCCCTGTGGAGTAAGTGTACAGTTGACCTGCAAGACCAAATATTCATGTCACCAAATCATTAACTGTTACATTAGATGTGCAAACCATATTTTGTACAAATTTTTTATCATATATATTATAATAATGATAGAGAGAAACTTGACGTCAGTCCTGTCATTACATGGTCCCCATTTAGTTAACATCACAGTGTTTAGTGTATTATTTTTTAAATTTGTTGGAAACTATAGAACTGTCTGAGTTATACTTTTTTTAATAAATTTTAATCTGTGATAGATAATATGCTAGAAGGAAATATGATCAAGCATAGCGATGCAAAAACTCTTTGAAATTGTATATACTGTAGTATAACTTTTTGTTGAATAAAGAAAGAAAGAGAAGGATTAAAATATGAGATAAAGTAATACATAGGATACATAAATCTTAAGAGTTGCTATATAGCCTACAACATAGGCCCATGAGTACCCAAATTGAAACACAACAGCTGTAAAGTTGACAACTCCAAATGTATTCGTCACCGTGGCTTGCACTATATGCTATATGAAATTTAACATTTAGTCGTACAGTTAAGATATGATATGAATCCATTTTCCTCAAAAAAATTAATGATATGACATGAATCCACAGAGGGTGGCAGTGCTTGACTTTTGCCTGGAGTGGACAACTTGTAGGCTATATCTGCACGATTTAGATAATAAGAATTTTGCAGAACAGTTAAAGTTTTCAGTAGGAGATAAGATATTCATGTATCTAGTAGAGCCCACATTGGTAAAACTTATTATTTATGTTTATTTGTTAAGTCCTTTTTTATCCTTTTTTTTTTGCAGTAGTTGCACAGGAATAAACTGTAGAGTGGCTATATATACAGAGACATTTAAACTATTTGGTACTAGTATTGTTTTTAACTCAATAGTAGTTAAACAGCAAGGAGAGAGAGACTCCCATAACAATTCCAAAACCGTTTCAAAGTTTCCATGAAATTTTCTAAATTTAGTTATGGATTCTCAACTAGCAACAAGTGAAAAAACCTCTTGTTTTCAGCAAGACAATAATGCAAGTAGTTGTCAAATAGCTGAGATAACGAATAGTCGTTTCCATGAAATTTTCTAAATTTAGTTATGGATTCTCAACTAGCAACAAGTGAAAAAACCTCTTGTTTTCAGCAAGACAATAATGTTGTCAAGTAGCTGAGATAACGAATAGTCATCAGTAGTTACATCTTCCAAATGAAAGATTATATTAAAACAATATGTAGATTAATTCAGAACATTTGTGAAATGTTCAATCATAATCTTTAATAACTTAAAAGAAGATTGCAAAGGATATGTTCCTTCTTTTTGTGCCCATCATGTTTTGTTAACTTTTTAAAGTGTCAAGATCATGTTTGCTTTAGAAAAATCTCTGCTTTTTCTGTCCTCCCAACCCAATCCCAATTTGCAAAGTATGAAAACAAGAAAAATCAAAGAAGAATGTTCAAAAAGACTGCTGTCATTTCTAAAACTCATCCAACTTAGTACCACCAAATGCATAAACACAGGGTTATTTCTCATCTTGAGCAAGATAACATGACAAAAACTACAAAAGAAAAAACGTGATACCCACCCACTCTTCTTAAAAATAGTGCTCCAGCAGAAGTGCACAGTTAGGCACATAAGCACTTAGTTAGACTTTAGACAAAAGTTAGTAACCTATCTCTAAATTCATGATTGCAGAGGTTCGAAACTATTGGTACCCAATGGTTTCTTGCAAAATACTTTTAGAATATTCAAATAGTGTATACATTTATTTTTAAACACTTCCAAGAAGTAAGAAGATAAAATGAATTGAGAGAAAGTGTAACAGTTTTTACAGAAGTTAGATGAACAAGATTCTATAAGAATGTGTAAGTCCATAAGTTAGCATATGAAAAAAAAAATATTTTCTTTTTTAACGAAATTTTCTTTTGAAAGAGGATCTAAATCTAAAACCATGCAGAAATTTTAACCAGATTTGCAACTGGTCTTGGCACCAGATTTGTTTACATAACTTCTAGGAAGATTGGTTAAGATTAATGAGACCAAAAGCACGAGAAGAAGAAGAGAAGAGTACCATATTGTTTCCTCCAGTGTTCAAAATAGGGAAAGAGGGTCGAAGTGTAGTCATGAGCCAGAAACTGATCAGAGTGGTCGGAGTTGGAAATGGAAGCTTTGGCTAGGCTAGCCTGAGCTTGAATTTTCTGCATATCAGGCAGATTCCCATGTAGAAAAGAAGGTGAAGGCCCTTTTATTCCTTGCATTCGTATCCTCTTTCTCACCCTTTGAGACTCATGCCACGAACTACCATACACATAAAGTGTCCAGCTTAGAACCCCCACAACAGCAACTGAAAAAGCAAGTTTCATTGCAAGAAAAACCTCCTCCATCTCGACCCTCCTCTCTTCTGCCTCTTACTTTCACTCTTGTGATTTAAGTGCTACACAACACAGCTTGCCCAGCATATATATATATTGTATTATTATATTATATATTAGGATGTCAGGTAGCAAAAGCTGGTTATTTTGGCCTGTTGTGGAGTGTTATTATATATATATATATATATATTTAAGAATGGAGAAGATGGTGGGAAAAAAAAGAGAGAAGTTGTTTCAGTTGAGTAAAGGGTGATGAAAGATTCTACAACTGTGATTGGGTTATAAATCACTAGGAAAGTATACACTATACACGAAGCTGAAAGAAGGACTACGACAGGAGGAGCCGGTGACATATGCAAAAGATTTATATATATATATTTATGCATGAATGAATGTAATATGATGATAGTATATTATATTTTCACATGCTTTCATGAGTGGAAAATCCTATGTTAATGGACCACAAGTGAGATTATTAAAAAGGATAAGCATTTGTTTATTCATTAAATTATTCATATGTAACAAGAAAGACTTGAAGTTTCTATCTTTTTTAGATTATCAAACAATACAAAATTATTGTTTACATAACTTTCAAAATAACTATTTATGAATGATTGTTAGTATACTAAGAAGACTCTCATAAGTGGTTATTTATAATTTATTTTCTCTTATAACTCACAGAAATTGTAGCAATTAGTTAAAGTGGATAATATAGGAAATGTGGTGAGCTGAACTATTTTGTACTGATCTACCTTTTTTTCTTTTTTTATGTGCATTATTAATATATTTCATACAATGAATCATATAAGATTTAATAAGTTTGAAAGGAGAAATATAACAAATGAATGTATAAAGTACAGTTACACTGTAGGTAGCATATTCCTTTCAGCTTTATAGCAAAAAAAGGTATTTGATGTAGAGAGATGGTTCCAATTCACTTTTATTTTATTTTATTTTATGTTTTTCTCTATGATGAGATTTTGATAGTACTATTTTAATGAAGAATAAAGAATGAGTTGTCTTGAAGAAGGCAAAATTATTTAATGAACTCAACCTGAAAAAAAAAAATAATTAAGGCAAACCTGTCCTCTGACAATTTTTGGTGTGTTCTAAAAAGGAAGTTCATAAACCCTACACCTGTGATCTCTTTCTCAATTGGTCACTTTGACTTTGTTAAGATAAATTTATTGTTTAAAATTCTGCTAGACATTTATTTTTCAGAGCATAATATTTTATGTCTTTTTAGAGTTTCTGCACCTGAATAATGCTTATTTTGTATATTATTTTATAATTTTGTATTCTATTGCAATCACCTTACGTTGTTCTGTGTTATTTCAACAACTTATTTTTTATTATTTTTGTTGTTTATTTTTTCTTTTTTTTATCAATTATTGTTCAAAGATGGTGTGTTTTATAGGAGTGTCAAATCAATTTTTTTTTCCTTTATTTAAAGCAGATTCAATACATAATTTCACGTGCCTTTCATATTGTTGAGTCCGTGATTTTGATATCGAAAGGTGATTTTCACGTATGGATTAGTGTAACCAATAGATTTTATGCAGAGTAAAGTCTTCTGAAGTATGGTAATTGGGTGTCTTGGTCTTTCACCCTTTTCAACTTTTCAACCGAATTGGTCTTTCACCCTTTTATACAGTACCTATGGTTTTAAACTCTGTGCGTTCATTTAAACTTCTATCTAAGTATTAATTGCTTGCACTGATAACAATAACAAAGTTTTGTTAAAAAAAGAAAATAATAAAAAATTAAAAAAAATATTACTCCATATTAATTGTTTGCACGGATAACAACAAAAAAAGTTTAGCTAAGAAAAATAATAAAAAATTAAAAAATATTACTCCATATTAATTGCTTGCACTGATAACAACAAAAAAGTTTAGCTAAGAAAAATGATAAAAAATTAAAAAATATTACTCCACATTAATTGCTTGCACTTATAACAACAAAAAAGTTTAGCTAAGAAAAATAATAAAAAATTAAAAAATATTACTCCATAAATAATAAAAAATTAAAAAATATTACTCCAAAAATAATAAAAAATTAAAAATATTATTTTACTATTTTTTAAAGTTTTGTTATATAAATTAATAAAAATAATAATTTTTATAATTTATAAAAAAATTAAAAATTTTAATAATATTTTTAAAAAATTAAATATAATAAATTGATTAATAAAAAATAAAAATAATTAATTGATACAATTAGTTAAGAATAATTAATATCAATAATATTTATAAACCCGAAAAATAAAATACAACAAATCTTTTTTTATAAAACAAGAAATAGAAGAAATAATTACTTTACTTTTTATTTATTATTAAATAATTAATATATATTATATGTGTCTTTTAACATTAACAGTTAAATATATGCATATTTGTAGCTTAAATGCTTTTATTATTATATAAATTTCATGTTGTTATAATAATAATAATAATAATAAATAATAAGTCAAATTATGATAATTTAATGAATCTGTTACTCACTTTATTTAATAAAAAAGGTATTATTTAAAATAATAAAGAAAGACCCTAGAAAGGGATAAAAGAAACATTCTCTTACAATTTGTTTTTAGTATGTGGAGATGTGAGAATGAGAAAAATTATATTTGTAACAGTCAGTTTTTATATTTAATAGGAAGTGGTTTCAGAAAAAATAACTATTAAAATTTGAAGTTGTAGTTATTATATGGACTACAATTTAACTGTTTAAAATTTATTTACAAATCTTTTTGCTTCTTTAAATTTTTTCTTCACTTATTTATTTTATTTTCTAAAATTTTGAGACTATTTCTTTTTTTTTTCTTCAATCAAAAGATACATATCAAAGTTTAGGATAATTTATAAATCAAGTCTCTTAAGAATAATTTAGGATATATCTATTTTTTCTTAGCTTTTGGATTTTTTCTTAAATAAATATAAAAATTAAGGTAAAGGAAACTCTTAGTCAATTAAGTTTATTTAAATATGTGAATTAAATTGATGTTAATAATTAGAGTAAAATTTGAATTGAATAGAATTATGATAAAGTTATAAAGAATTTGGTTAATCTATGTTAGATTTTTTTTTTATAGATGTAAGTACTATTCAATTAGAGTTAATTGCCTTTAATAATGTATATTTAATTTAAATAAGTGAATTATATTATTATAAATTAAAATAAACCTGTATGTATTATATTGTTTAAAAATGATAATGATATTTATTTAAATCTATTCGTGTTAAGTTGAAAAATTAAGGGTTTGAATGAGTATTTTGAATTTAAATGAGTTTATTGTTATGAAATGGTCTATTTAGAGTATATATACTTGTGTGTGTTACAATATTTACTGGCAATGATATATTTCTATATTTTTAACTAGAAAATTATTTTAACTTTGAAAATATAATTTTACTAACAAGGGAAAGAGGAGGGAGAAAATATTGAATATAAGGCTAGCATTAAATATTTTATTTTTGATAAAAATTGGATATTTCGAATGATAGAAAATGCATTAAAATGTGTTTCGTTTCTTGGATTCTTCTTCTTTTTGAGAATTGATGTCAATAGTGAAAGCTTATTGTGTACATATAATGTTGTGTACTATTCGAGAGACTTCGCAGACCTTTCAACTGTATACAGTGAGTGGTCGTTTTCAATGGTGGATTACACAGTTGTGAATATTCCATTATTAGGGTATCAATGGATACCTCGTCCAGAGTTTTATATTAATTGTCTAAAAATTTATGTTCAAAAATATATACTGCTTATAGTTTTAATTGATGTAAAAATATAAGTTTTTAATGTCAAAATATGTTATTATTATGTATGATAAAAATATTTTTTTGCATCGATTTAAATTAATAACATAACGAGGTAAGTTATAGTAATGAATTTAAATATAACCTTAAACTTTGATTGTAATTAATTATGAATTTGAACTTACAATCTAAAGAATAATTATACAACTGTTACTTGAGTTCTACATTATTTTTTTAAAAATAACTTATAACTTATAACTAAATAAATTATTTTTTAAAAAAGATTAAATCAGTGATGATTTTTTATTAAATTTTTAGGAGAAATTAAATAAATTTAATATTTAAATAATAATTAAATAATATAAAAAATTATAAAAAAAATAATATAATATATAAAAGAAATTAATTCAATAAATAAAATTAATATTAAATATAACATTCAATTTATTTATAAATATCAATTCAATATATTTGTCCATATTTCTTCATCATCAGCATTTTTTAAATTGTGCAATAAATATAAAATTCAATAATTTTATATAAATTTTAAAACAATATCATAATGTAAAATAACAGTAAAATAAATAAATAAATTTTTACCTACTTTTAAAAGGTAAGAAGAGAAGAAGTCATCAAGATTAAATTAAAACTAAAAGTATGAGCAATATTCCTTTCAATATGTATCATCATATTGTCAATAAGAAATTCATCTTCCATTCTATTATGTAACTTTGTTTTGATTATCTTCGTTGAAAATGATCTTTCTGAAATTACAGAAAAAATCGGAAAAGTCAGTATTAAGCGAATTACTTGATCAATCAAGTAATATGTATTTCTCTTCCCCCGTTTTCATCAAAGATTCACATAATTTAAACATAGTTGACAAGTTTTTAAAGTCTGAATGACTAACAACTAACAACATCAAGAATAAAGTGTTGTAGTTGAAATCTCAAATTTATCTTCTCTTAATCAGTGAAATCCATGGGATAGAACTTATTTACTAGAGTACATATATAATCCACATTGAATGCTTTGTAGACATCCTTAGGAACCAAACTAGCACTAAGGGTTAGAAGCTCTATTGCTTGCTCACTGAACCTATTATTAAATTATTGTAATTGTTAATTAAGAACTAAAAATATATTAAATCTAACATGATATTTAACCACAACATTAAAAATAAACCAATAAAAAAACAAACTTGTGATTTAATTCTGGTAGTTATTTGTCAATTGTAACTAAAAAGATGTCCACTTTAAAATGATGTTCCACTATTATCTGGTCTTTTTACTGTCGAGAATGCCCTTGACGTGCTACATAAGTTAAATTAAAATCAGGAGAAACAATATCATGTTGTTCACAAAACAATATCACAGTTTTCAACAAATTCTTCCAACCATCATCTCTCAACTTTTGAATCAAAACTTTTGTAGTTTGGACCAATTGCATTACGTTCAATACATCTTGAGACTTTTGTTGTAAATCTTGACAAAGACAATCTGTAACTCCGATAATCTCTTTCATCAAGTGTAAAATTAGTATAAACTCAATTGAGGTCATAATATTATAAGCAGCATCAGCATCTCCACGTTGAGAATAAGTTGCTCCATCAACTATAATTTTTTAAGAATCTTACAAGTTGCATCATACATATGTATCATATTACAAATAGATGAAAAATGTGAGCTCTAACGAGTATCTCCTACTTGTTTCAAAGTTCCAATCTGATTTTCCCCCTTTACTTGTATCTAATTATCTAATTCACCAATCTCTAGTAAATGTGTTATTTTATCCAATTTCACAGCACATAACTCATCATGATGCTTACAAGATGAACATATAATATTGACAACAAAAGCCAAATTTGAAAAAATTAATGAATAGTAATAACTTTTCTTGAAGCAGCAACCAAAACAAGTTGTAAGTGCAAAGCAATGAATATAATATGCATATGGACAATCCTTGAGAAATAATGCTTGCAATCCATTCCACTCCCCTCTCATATTACTAACATCATCATAACCTTGACCACGAATTTTTAAGACATCAAGACCATGAAAAGAAAGAATTCTATATAGTTCTTTTTTAAGAGTAAGAGTTGTAGTATCTTTAACATGCACAAGATCAAAAAAACGTTCTTGTATACAACCACTCTTATCTACAAATCTTAAAACAATGATCATTTGTTCCCTTTGTAATTCATCAACAATTATACAAAATTTAGAATCCTCGGTCTCCTCTCAAATATAACTTCTCACCTTACTAGTCATGATGTGTAAGATTTCCTTTTGAATTCCATGAGAAGTATACTTGGAATTATAAGGAGCATTTTCTAACACTACTTTTGCAAGTTCATCATTATATGGTGCTAAAAGTTTAATCATTTCAAGAAAATTACCTTGGTTGTTTGATTTTGATGATTCATCATGACCTCTGAAAGCATAAGCTTGAAATGTGAGCCAACGAATTGAATCATTAGAGCTCTCAGACGTAATCGATTTTTACTAATTTGATCAAAACTTTGCACATTCATAACATTTCTAATATGCATAGATTGATTCAACAAGTCTTGACAAGATTTCAGTGCATTATTATGGGGTGAGCAAGGACTCTCTCCAATATGATTAAGGAATGCACAATTCTTTCCAGCATTTATTTTTCTCCATGTCCTAAATCCTTTTCTTGTAAAAACATCTGATCCAGGATGCCCACTTGGATTTTTACTAAACAAGTAACATGGCAAACAATAAGCAACATCATTATTACTTACAGAATACTCTAACCAAGAAGGAAACATTTTGAACCAAGTAAATTGAAATCTTCTTGGATATTTCCAGAGAGAGGATAATTTTCAAGATGACATTTATATGGACCTCCTTTTAAATATGCTCTTCGAATTTCATCTCTTTGATTAACAAGAAATTTCCAAATTTGAAGACGTTTTCCAGGGTCACATTCTAAAGAATTGATATCAAATTTACCATCTATAATTTTTTGGAATCTTGAAAGGTTGTTCATCCAATGTAACTATTTGCTCATTTGAAGTTGAAGAAATATCATTTTCATTTTTTTATCAATAATCTTCCTTTTGAAAAAAGCATAAATTGTCTTGTTCTTAACCATGAGTATTGTACCTATTAAAAAATAATTATTTAATTTGAAAATATATAAAATTATAATAAATGATAATTTACAATCTAATTTATTTATAGTAGTCACATAAAAGCACAAAAAATAAATGATATTAAATAAAAAAATTATAATAAGTACCTGGAATGGAAGAAGTTTGGTAGAATAAAAGATAAATGATGTAGAGGAAAAACCGTAGAAGAGAAAGCAACTCACTATATCTTTAATATAAAGAGAAGAATAAGAATACTAACAGTCTATAGTTAAAAGCAAAAAAGTAAATGTAAATAGTTGTTGTCTATAAATTTATATGGCAACTTTAAAAAGTATACCTCTTAAAAGAATCTATTAATTGTAAAATTTTGTTTTATTAAATTGTGTGAGCCCATATAATAAATTTATATATATAATAAAAATGTTTGGGAAGTGACCCTCATTGGCTCCTATTAAGCTCTGCCCCTGTCACTATCATCTCTCTTGTAAGCTTCTTTCACTTGTTTTCATTCTCTTCCTTCTCATTTTCCTCTCATTAAATATGTTTTCATTTTTTATCATGGATCATTTACACCAGTTTATAAAGTATAAAGACGAAAAAGGTTCAAAGTTTGACCAAGAGATGAAACACAATTTTGAAAAATATTTCAAGGATTAAAAACATATTTAACCCTAAAAGATCCATAGGAGATATAATTCTTTCTTTGACTTACCTTTACTTTAATGGATCTAAGAATTTGTAGAGGGTTTCAATATTCTCAAGCATGTAACTGTTTTGGTACCTTCGCAGTACTGACATAATATACAACAAAAAGGGGAATCTTTATCAGTACAAAAATTGAATCTCTAATAGTACAAGATCTTATTATAGGATACCATATATATGTGTGTGTCTATGCGTGTATGTGTATATAATTATATGTTTAGATTTACCACTCCATCTTTTAGTCCATCTCTAGGATTTTGAGACATCTCTTTCACTAGTCAAGATATTTGCTTACGTGTAGCATAACACGATTATAGTAGCCAGACAACAGACAAACATACAGGGTAAGCTAATAATTCAACGATAAAAACAAACAAGTAATGTTATCATGGTCAAAATATTATATACATTCAATAACATGAAACCAAGACATCTTTAAGAAGAGATGGTTGTTATGCTCGAACTTAAATACTAACACTTATGGGTCACATTGTAGTGGGTCACTTTGTTGGTACCTCCGATCAACCCAACCACTTTACCCACAAGGTAGGACTACAGTCAACACTACCCTAATCTAGTCTACCTTAGCGTAGCCCCAAACGATGCCTCTAGTATCCCCTCATCAGCTCCTCACCACCTAGCATCTTGGTCTACGTGACCAAGGCTACGAGTAAAACCTGTGATCTCATTGAATCCGCTCTAACATAGCTCATCACACTAAAATGCAAGTTGTGTACCTCCCTAAGTACCAAGCATTTCATCAAAATTCCTTAGTAGATTATGGGCATCAACCTCTAACTCTACTCCGTCTCGCATCTCTTACTTTATAACACATGCATAACTACTCAAACTTTCTCAATTTTATCTAGAAAAAGGTTTACAATTGTCCAATAATCCTAGTCAAATTTTTCAGTTGAGCGACCTCTTATTGTTTGAGCGAAAATTCATCGGAATAAACCCTCTTCATTAGGAGAAAGTTCAATGTTTTTTCTTTACAAAATCTTTTAGCTTGAGCGAAAGTTGCAACGTTCCAACAATGCCTAGTTTTCACCTGAGCAAAAACTTGTCGCCTTAACCCTCAACAACACTGACTCACTTTTGCTCAAACAAAAATAATGTCGAAACAAAACCTTTCTTAGGAGGAAACCTTTATTTCTACCTCTCATGCAAGTTTCACATCCCACATATCAACAACAACCATTCAAATACCAACTTAGACATCACAAGCTTTTTAATATATTATAATCAATACCATAGTCACATATAATACATCCTCGTTATTATTTTTGAATATTAACTTCCCTAACTTGGATTATGTTTAATCTTTATTCAAATTGAAACATTGAAATCCCAAACCTTAATTCCTTTTTTTCTCAAAACCCTAGACAATATCTCCCTATCAAAAGAATCCAATAAGAAAACCTTCAAGAAACTAAAAATCATTCTCAAATAAACTTTTTATAAGAATACTAGTTTTTTACTTACTCATTCAAAAAATTGATTTGGTAGATTTAATCCTTACTCTGCTAACGTCCTGCTTCTTCTTCAGTTTTTAGAAACCAACAACTTAAAGAGTTCAAAGATAATAGAAGTATAAAGATAGAAATTTTGTAAAAATGAACTACCAAAATAACCTTTATATCAATTTTTAAAAGCATCTGAATAATAATATAATATCTTAATATTATATATATTCACATCATTACAACAATTATCATAATTAGTGTAAAATAATAATTATGCATTTGTCAACACCTAATTTCGTCCAGATAATTTTAAAAAAATGTTAAAAAAGAGAATAATTAACCTAAAAATATCCAAAAATGAGAAAATTTAAAAAATATGCAAAAATTTAAATTGATAAAATAATAATAAAAATTTAAAATTTGTTCTTTTAGAAACCAAACAAAATTGTTGTTTTTATCTTTACATATATTTTATTATGATAACATGAAAACTAAAAAAATTATAGGGTTAAATATGATTTTCGTCCCTATAAAATACATAATATGTTAAAATAGTCCCTATAAATTTTTTTGGGTTTGTTTGGTATCTATAAAATTGAAACCTGTTATTTTAGTCCAATTTTTTAACGGTAGATGACGTGGCTAACAGAGTACTACGTGTGAGAAGTTTCATTGACACGTGTCGTCACGTGGACGCCCCGTAGACGTTTAGTTTGCATGTGGCTTATAACATTTTTTTAATGTTTAATATGTTTTTTAAGTTAATTAATATTAAATCAATTCGAATTTGAATGAAAATGATTTTCCTCTACGCCCCTCATTCGTGTTCGAGAATGTGAAGTGAGTGAGTAGGGTTGCAAAGTAACAGTGATGGAAGTGAGGGAATCTGCTCGAATCAAGGTGATGACAGTTTGATCGTGAAATGCGTGGTTAGGTTGTAGTGATGGAAGTGAGGGAATCTGCTCGAATCAAGGTGATGACAGTTTGATCGTGAAATGCGTGGTTAGGTTGTTTCCCAGCTCTTGTCAGGCAGATAACAAGTGGTCCTACATGACATACCTGCGGGACTTGGACACAAAGAATGGCAAGTGCCCCTCTGATGTTAATGGTGAAGAAGAATCTCAGCCGAGGAAGATTAACAGGAGAGCAGATTGTTGCCATCAAGGGGAGACAACTCGATTTCTGTTTCAACAACAATCATGTGATGCTGATGATTATGTTCATCCACAAATGGATGAGGATCGGAGGAAGGATTGCGAGTCATTGAGTAATTGCCAAGGAGTTGAAAAGACTTAAGCTTTTTCTACCCACCCACTGTATGAAGAATAGCAACATCGAGTTGGGTATTCATTGGTGCTGTTCAGTGACGACCTTCAATTTAAAAACCAAGAAGAGGATGAATCCGTAGATTCATCGGAATCCAGTGTTCAGCAATCCGTTGAACAGGAGATGGAGCAACGAGCCCTCGATGAGCGGGAAGAGCGCCATGGTGGGGATTCGTCGATTCGGGTTCTCTTTGCCCAAAATGAACCGGGACAGCTCAATCACGTGCCTCAGCCGATGTTCGAGGTCGGATTATGGTTCGCTAGCCTCACTGAATCGGAGCTTTCGGAACACAATCCGAAGTGGTCGAATCAAGAATGAAATGCGGAAGCCCGACCTTTCCTACGCCCTCCCCCATAGCTACGAGAGGATGATGATGGCTCCATCACAGCCCCTTCCTTGAACGAAAAGAAACACGAACACAAACTTCGTTCACACGCAACAAAAGGGCTTTTCCCACACTCACGAACCCTAATTTCGAATAAAAGGGGAAGATCAAATTAAACCCTGATTGAATGTAAATCTGATTAAAAGTTACGATGAAGAAGCGAGATGAAGATGAAGATGTGTAATGAAGATGAAGTAGAAGATGTGTAAGGAAGATGAAGATGAATATGTGTAATGAAGAGTGAAATTGATAAAAATTTGTGTTCGTGCAAACTAATTGATAAAGGAAAGGAAAGTCTAATTGATAAAAATTAATTAACTTAAAAAACGTATTAAACACCTCAATTTATGTTCGTGCAAACTAATTGATAAGCCACGTGCAAACTAAAGTCTACGGGGCGTCCACGTCATGACACGTGTCAATGTAAACACCTCACACGTCACCATTTCGTTTGCCATGTCAACTTCCGTCACGTTCCGTTAAAAAATTGGACTAAAATAACAGGTTTAAATTTTATAGATACCAAACAAACCCAAAAAATTTTACAGAGACTATTTTAACATATTATGTATTTTATAGGGACGAAAATCATATTTAACCCAAAATTATATTATCTAATAAAATCTAAGTAAAAACGTCTTGATTATTAACCTCCAATTTCGTCTAAATCGTTCAGATGATCATAAAAGTTTTGAAAGAAATAATATAGAATTAGCATAAAAATACACACAAAAAATTAAATACTAAAACAACAAAAGAGAAACAAAATGTAAAAAACGAAAATACAATTTAATAAAAAATTGTTTAACAAAATTTAAAATTTACAAAAATATCTTTTGATAATAAAATGTTTTGTTTAACAAGGCTTTGAAACTTAGATATTTTCTTTTAGTAATAAAATGTTTTTATTAATAAAAATTAAAACTAAAAAATAACATGTTTCAGATTGTTTATTTTAGGTTTAATAAATATTTTGGTTTGTAATGTTTTTCTATGTTTATTTTTTTTTCTCAATTGAGTCTCAAATTTTATTTTTTTTCTTAATTGAGTCTCAAATTTCATTTTTTTTCTCAATTGAGTCTCAAATTTTATTAAATCTGTCAATGTGATCCTTTTTGTCAAAAATCCACATATTGTAGTGTTCATATTCATGTTTATATTTATATCCTTTTGTCATTATTCACGTGTCACGAGCTAACTTGAATGTGTTACGTCTCATATAGTTAACACCATTAACATTAATCTAACTGAAGAAATCATATTAAAAAATTTAATAAAATTTAAAATGTGAGAAAACATTATAAATTCTCACAAAATATTGAAATCAAAATGTCTATTAAACCTTTATTTTAAGTTCAAAAGTTTTTCTTTTTCTTTTTCCTTTCAGCCCAACCCGTTTGTTTTTACCCTCATCTTTAACCTAGAGATATAGGATACAAAGGAAGAAAGGGGAGAGGGGAAGAAAAAAAGAAAGCAACTAGAGAAATAAGAATTCAGGAAAGAAAAAAAAGAAAAGAGTAACGGGGAAAGAAAAAGAAGGAGGAGAATTATTGTGCAAGGAGCTTTTTAAAAAGCAAAGCGAAGTAGATGTAGCGAGGGTGATAGCCATCTTCGAGGATATTATTTTCTATTTGCAATATTGGAGGTTCCAACATAAAGGTAAATTATAGTCCAAAAATGTAAAATATGCTATATATTATACATTGGTGGTAGTTTCATTCGAAACAAGGGAGATTATTTGACATGGACATATGCGTGTCTATACATTTAATTCTTGTGGCAAACTGATAACCGATGAAAGATTCTCACTAGAAAGTGTTATAGAAAACGTTTTTGGAATCATCATTAATATTTTATCCAAAATATTGAAATAAAAAAAAATTCAACAAAACAAACTTAAATTATCACCGGAATTTCATTTGGAGATCAAACTTATTTGATGTTTAGGATTTTTATCCTAAATAATTTTAGAAATTTTAAATATGATATTGAGTCTCCATTTGTATTTAAAATTTTTGTTTTCAATAATTTCATAAATTTTAAATGTCAGTTTGACTCTAGAACTAGTTTGATAATTCTGAAAATTTTAAATATAATGAGAAGTCACAATTTTGTTTGATATTTAGGATTTTCATCTTAAATAATCTAAAAAATTGTAAATATCATATTCAGGACATATTCGATGTTTAGGATTTTCATCTTAAATAATTTTGGAAATTTTAAATATTATATTGAATCTTGGCCTTGTTTGCTGTTTAAATTTTCATTCTAAATAATCTCAAAAATTTTAAATATTATATTAAGTCTCGAACTTGTTTGACATTTAAGATTTTCATTCTAAATAATTCGGAAAATTTTAAATATCATGTTGAGTTTCGAATTTGCTTGATATTTAAAATTTTCATCTTAAATAATCTCAAAAATTTTAAATATCATGTTTAGACTTGCTTGGTGTTTAATATTTTCATTTTAAATAATTCTAAAAATTTTAAATATCATGTTAAGTATCGAATTTGCTTTATATTTAAGAATTTCATCTTAACAGTTTTGGAAATTATTAATTATCATGTTGAGTCTCAAACTCGATAATTAAAATTTCCAATATAAAAATGTTCATATTAAAATTTTAAAACTAAAAATATTTAATACCAAACAAAAATCTTTTTACGAGAAAGAACTATGTAAGCTTGTTTTTCCAAATGGAAATAAGTAGGAGCAAGGTTAATCCTTGTTGGGTAAAAAAATATTTCTTAAATGTTTTCATGCTTTAAAAAATAAATAACTAAAACTAGTGTTTACATATATGTTTGTTTGATTTTTTGAGAAAAAATAAATATTTAAAAATTAGATAAGTTTTGCACATTTAATTAAAGGTAAACTATCTTAGGATGGACGATATAGAGTACTCACACCTTCCCTACTCGTAATAGACTCCTGGGCCTAAATTTTAGTTTCATGAACCACTTTTTTAAATTTTTTTTATAGTTTTCCTTAATAAACTATAATAGCGACTCCTCGGTTTTTCAAACTTATTTTTCGTTGTCTTTTCGTGACCCTGGTTACGACAACATTAATTGATAACAATATACATATTATATATAAAATTATCATGAAAAAAATTTTCAACTAATGGGGTATTCTATTTTATGGTACAAAGTTATAGATACACAAATGTATGTATTGTACTAGTATCTCTTCTTGTCTACTTTTGTCTTTTATGTGTATTTTGATAAAATGTAGAAACAAGATATAGATGGGGTGAATAGATCTTTCAAAAAATTAATCTGTTAAAAACACGAATTAACTTATTGTTTTATCATATCAGATTCAATTACAAGAAATAAGGTGCAAATTACTAAAAACTAGAAAGCAATAAAGTGCAGAATAGAAAATAAAGAGGTACACAAATGATTTATTTTATATTGGTTCGCTCTTTCACAAGAGCTACATCCAGTTACCCAACCACAAAAAAATAATTCACTAATATGAAAATTTGTTATTACAGACACTTACAACTCTAGTAAGCCTAAAAACAAACAAGAACACAAGTCTTGAATCGTACAAGACTTGCACTCAACCACTGCAGAACTGTTAAATAAAGACGGCAGTGTAAAAACCAAGAGGGGGGGTGAATTGGGTTTTTAAAGAAATTTTCTCTTTTAAATAAATTTTCAGGTTTTGAAAAACTTTCAAAAACTTGGATGTGAATTTTTCCAATCCTTTGATTAACGCTGTTGGGATTAGCAATTGTAATAATGATCCACAATTAAGAGATAAAGAGAAAGAGAAAGAACACAGAGATTTATACTGGTTCGGATTAAGCCAATCCTACATCCAGTATCCCAACCACCACAAATCCGTGATGATTTTCCCCACTATCTTTAAATGAAATTACAAACACCAATTCATGCAATAACAAATAAAGATAAACTGAAACACCTCCTCGGACACACTAAGGATGAAACACCTCCTCGTACACACTAAGGATGAAACACCTCCTCGACACACTAAGGATGAAACACCTCCCTGCACACACCGAGGATGAAACCCACCTCTCTTGACACACAAGAGATGAAACACCTCCCTTAGAACGGATCCAAGGGATGAATTTTCCCTTTACGTAAAACAAGTAAAAGAATACACCGAAATGTGCTGGATAGAAAGCTTAAGCACAATGATCACCACTTCCAAAGACTTGATCAAACTGAAGAGAGCAGGAAAGCGGCTTTTGAAAAAGCTAAGGCGCAGAAACACTTTGAATACTTTGTGTTTGTTCAGATGTGTTAAACCTAAGACATTCTCTTTCATTTTATAATTCGAAAATGCTCCAAAGTTTCCATTCTTAGGTTGATTTAGAATTGATTTCGCAAAAACGACTCATTTAATCGATTATATTAAAAGCTTAATCGATTATATCATGTTTAAAAACTGGAAAACAAATATCGCCTCGATTTAATCGATTAGATTAAGGCCATAATCGATTATATTAACTCAGAATCAATATAATCGATTATCAAAGACACTTAATCGATTATTTTGCTCGTTAAACATTTTTTATTCAAATATTAAGTTAAATAATCGATTATCTACGTATGGTAATCGATTAAAAGCGTAGAAAAACGTTTTTGCGAGAAAACACCTTGCTCTCTTGTTTGGGAAGGTCTTGAATGGGATTTATGACTTACTCTTTTTATCCTACACCCAAAACAGAACCTTCTACCTTTGATCCTTCAGCTCTTGAGAAAATCTTCATCAATCTTCTCTTTTGAAAGCTTTGAATGCTCTTTATGCCTTTCCTTTCTTATCAAGCAACCTTCCTTTGTGAGATGGCACAAGTCTTTAATGTTGATAGAAACTTCCTAAAAACTTCATCATCAAAACTGTAGGTGTCCATAAAACTCTGGACTTGAAATATGCCAACAAGAACCCTACTGCAGTTCCACTAGATAATTCCAATCTAGAAACGCTTACAAGAAACACAAACAAGAAACGAAATCACTTGGTTTACAGACAAAGATCAAAACAGAAAATGAATGATGATCTTTTATGCAATCTCTTCAAGAACCAAATTCAAGGATCAAATCTCTAAGTCTTAGATTACCCACACAGTTGTTCTTGATCAGAAAGGTTCTCTCTCAAATCATGTTTCAAAAAGATTTGTATAAGATCTGTTTTAATGTTTAAATTCAAACTATTTATATAGAGAGAGGTTTTCAGAAAAACTGATAGTTTTAACCTATTAAAAACTCAAATTAATCTATTAATTTTACGTAACAGGAAAATTAAGTTCAAATTTTTAATAATAAAACATATCCAAACTGTAAAATACCTGAGTGAAAGACAATTAATCTATTGAAAAATAATTTTCAACATATTAATAAACTTGTCTTAAAAATATTTAAGATCTTAAACATTTTTAACATATTAAATTGATGCTTTAACCAATTAAAATTCCAGCTGAAGTTAATTTTAGTACTTCAAAAGTATTTTAACATATTAACGTGATCTTTAAATCTATTAAAATATGCAAATGATCAAGATAATTTCTAAGATAGTTTTCATCAACATATCCAAGACTATCAAATGATCATATGAATGGCTAATTAAGAGATGCTTACAAGGCAACCTAGAAACACAAAAATACAATCACATAATGATCTTCATAAGCTTGAATGAAGTTGACTTCATCAAATCTTCAAGAATATGACCAACCAAAAAGCTCCATTCTTATCATATTTTTCTTACTTGTCAAAATATATACTCATGTGTAAAATAATATTATTATTGTAGATTAAACAAAACAACAAATATAGGATACATAATCATTCAAACATAATAATTTTACTGCATAAGCATTTATACAGGCATTATTAAATGATTATCTTTAATTCACATACATTTCATCATACTTCAGATCTCACACCATACGTAATAAAATCTAAACGATTTTCGAAAGCCATTGTTACTATACCCAAACTCAAATAGTGTCATCCATGTGTGGATCACATTGTGATATATTATTGTACTGATATTCCCAATCACAACAACACCTTGACCACCCTACCCATATGGTATGACTGCTGACGACCATACTCCTATATAGTTTTACCTCCCCGAGTACAATACATTTCATCAACACATCTCGGTAGATTATGAGTTTCAACTTCTGACTCTAGTTGACCTCATATCACTTACCTCAAATTACAAGTGCATAACTATCCAATAATTCTTCAAGTTCACCTTGATAGAAGTTTAGAAACACCCAACAATTCTTATTGATTTCTTCTTGAGCGAAAATTATTCTCAATTTGTTCTCTTTCCTATGGTTATTTTTGTTTGAACGAGAAATTCATGCTTGAGCGATAATGACCCTACCAAAACATTCACTTGAATGAAAATACTCAAATAAGAAACCTTCTAATAGAGGATCCCTCCATTTTTGTCCTAACATGAAAGTTTCTCATTCCCAAATCATTATCGGACAACCAAATATCAACTTACGCACACAAAATAGTACAAAAATAAGATTTTTAACAAACCAAGTATTTTACAATCATCATAACAAATGTATACAATATGTTTTGGTTATTATCTTTGAATGATAACTCTCCTAATCTAGGTTCAGTTGCTTCCTTTTCTCAAATAGGAATGTTGTTGCGACCAAATCTTAACTTCCTTTTATCTCAAAATCATGAACAATATTACCCCATATATAGAATTTAGTTAGAAAATCCTTAGAATCTATAAATGCTTTCCATATAAAATTTAAAGATATTGTTGTGGAATTTCTCTTAAGGGAACACAAATTCACTCTAGATTTACCTAACAGAGAAATGAAAGAGTACCACAGATTGAACAAATAGAAAGTAAATTGTGTAAGGAACAAGAAAAAAATCATACACACAATAACGTGGCATGATTGAAGTATTAACAAACTTAAGTCTACAACCATGAAAGAATTCACTAAATTTAAGATTATAACTTGAAGGTTTATCTCCTAATGAACTCTTGCTCAAGACAACTCAAACATTACAACTCACATTAAATAACTCCAACGTTAACAATAAACATGATACAATGTTTTTATATATAGTCTCAACTCTTGTGAAACATGCCTATTAAGAGAGAGGAGGACGCATGAACAATACCTATAAAACTGAACTTCAAACACGTCATTAGACGATCTCACCAAACAGTACTAAGGATTATACAATCTATTGAGACTTTCTACCATATACAGGAGTTTGACCTTCTATCGGAAGAGTTAGACAATCTACCAACCAAACAAGATTTTACTGAACCAATTCTTTACAAAAATAATAAACTTAGAGTTATCCGTTCACAAATTTGATCGAGTAGAACTATTTCTTTCTTCGTCAACTTTTTACTACTTTTTATAAATTAAAAACCAAAAGAATTTCAATATATTTGCTTTAGAAAGAATATAAAAAATGATTATAAAGAGATAAAAGATTTTTTAAAAATTAAGTAATCTACTATATATTTTTAAATTAAAAAATATAAATAATACTATAATATTTTTTATATTTTATTTTCACTACATTACATAAATTCAATTATACTCTTAATGAACTTACTTTTTAAAAAAACTCTAAATTTATAAAAAATTAACTTTAATTCAAACATGTTTTGTTTGATTTAGATTAATGCAACGGTTAGGTTAAATTTAGCGCTCAATTTACTTTATTTATTATAAGGGTAACACAATATGTTTTCACACAATTTACAGAGCTCTCATAATTTAATTATTCTAATTTTTTTTTCAAATCCTACCTTAAATTTTGTACATAATGGGAGATATAAGGCGTAGAATGGAGTAAATGGATGGGTTCGTCTGTTTAATCTCACACTTGCATAAATCTCCCACTATAAAAATCTTGCCTGTTTAGCCTAAACGATCTTTAATTTTTATAACTTGAGGGTTAAACAGATAAATCTGCACCCATAAATATATATTAAGATATTTTTTACCATGCATTTGTATAACAACAATCTACTCAATCAATTAAACAATGCACAACTAGTAAAAGTAAAATAAATAAATTTTGGGTTAAATCGGACTTGGTTATAATAAAATATTATATTTTAAATTGAATTAGACTTAATGATAATCTATAGAAGTAAAGATTATTAGATTTTAAGTTGAATTTGACTTTATGTTGCGGATTGCGGGTAATCCGCGGTAACCATGGAAAAAAAACTGCTTAATCTGCGGTTTATGCAAATCGGGTATAAAAAATCTACACTAAAAGTTTATAAAACAATAGAAGTTTGCACCTGAGCGGGTCGTGGATAATATGGATGGTTCACGGACTTTTGTCCAAATACATAGCTCTACGTGTAGGTAACATTTTTATTATTGAATTAAAGCTGAAATTGATGTGATTTTCTTCTATATATAATAGTAAATATTTTATAGAATATAACTAATTAAAAACAGAAACCAAAAGGAATTAAAATTGAAAATAATTTTATATTTGAAAATTTAAAACATTAAGATTAAAGAAATTGTATAGTTTGATATAATTTTTTTAATGATAGAGAGATTTAGGGTTTTGTTCTTTTTAAAGATGGATTTGAGGAAGAGAAAAGAAATAGATTTGAGAGAAAATAAAGTGGAAAGTGAAGAGAAAATTTATGAATGATTTGATTGAGATAATAGATACAAAATATTTTTTAATTAAATTTTCTATAATATAATTATTTAGTTATTATTATTATTCATTTTTTGTTTTATTAGTAACATTATTATACAAATTTATTTTTATTATTTAATATTTATTATTATATAAACTTATTTTTATAATTAAATTTTGTATTTAAATTATTTTTTTAGACATTTTTATAATTTTTATTTTATTATATAATGTAATTAAAATTATCTATATTATAACATAACTAATTATATGTCATAAGATAACATAAAAAGTTATTATAAAGTTTTATATACACGAGTTATATTTTAAAATAAATTATAATATTATTTTTATTATTTAATAATTTTAATTTTACTATTATTACTACTTTTTAATTTTATTTATTATTATTATTTTATACTTATAATTATTCAGTTATTTTTTATTATTATTTTATGATTATTTATAATTTATTATTTTATTATATTGTGTTATATAATTAATTATATATACTTTAATTATTTATTTTATTATAATTAAAATATTAATAAATTGATAATTGTAATTTATTATATGAAGAACAATAAAGAGTTGTGAGAATGGATATCATTTGATACAATAGATTATTTTGTTCATTTCTTTCAAATGTTTACGTTTCAGAAAAAAAGTTAATTATAAAATTTTTCTATTATTTTCTATTTTTTATTAATATTTTATTTATTGATTCTCGTGTTTTTCATATCCTTTCATATCATCCATCTTTGCACATTTGTGTGCGTAAAGGAACACAATATAAAACTTTAAAAATATTAAAATATTAAAAAAATATAAAAATATATTTTTCTTACAAAAAATAAACTGTACTATAGGACGTAGTTGTTGTTTTTGGCACACCTCCTCAACTCTCCCTGTCACCATCAAACAAATAGACAGAGACATGCAGAGTATAATGGTATATGAATATTTATCATTTGTAATAACTTTGGAGTTTTAATATAGTATAAGTATTGTAAAACTAGATGGGACATTTAGATAATCTTATATATATTTCATTAACAAATAAGACAACATTAGCTGTTTTGTTCTTCCTCTTGTTTTATTTATAAAACCTCCATGAGAGAATAATTTTAATTTTAAGTTTTAATATTTTATGTGAGAGATACATAACTTATTAAAAAATTAATAAATAAATCAAAAAAGTATAAATAGGTTAAAACAAATTTCTCAAAGTATATAAGAAAAAAAGACATACAATACAACATAATTTACTATAAGAAAATTACTTTTAGAAACTATTTTATTGGCATCTAAAATAATAAAATTAGTTATTAATTTAATTAAAAATTAATCTAAAAATTAATTTAGTAAATAATTAAAATTTTGATAATTAATATTAAACATTAATTTAAATTTGAATTAAAAATTAATTGAATTATTATTATTTAGAAACTAATTCATATTTTTTAAAATTAAATAATCACAAAAAATATGTTTTCTATTTATTTTATTAATATTAAAAATTATTTTAGATACCAATAATTTTTAATTAATAAAATAATTTCTAATTTAGTTAATATAATGATAAATTTTTTTCTCCAAATTAGTTTATATTTAATCAATTTCTTGTAGTGATTACTACTAAGGTAAAAAATATACAACAAACATATAATTTAATTACTCCAAAACTTACATGTTGACAAGGTTCAACTTATGAAAAAAATATATATATATATTTATCAAACATAACTAGAATAGAAATATTATTTAAGGACACACAAAAATGGATATAAAATATATTTCCAACATGCACCAAAGAAAATACAATGAATTTTAACAAAACTAAATTATCAAATGGAAGATTCTTGTTGAATTAATCCATAGAAATAAAAAAAAGTGATTTAATCGGTTGAATTTGCTTGAATCTTCAAGGATGATTCCGATTTGGGTTTGAAACAAAAGAAATAAAGATAAAAACAAAAATATGGAAGGGACAAGAGATGAGGAACACACTACTTTCTCAAGAGAACGATGAGTTACAAACTACAATCATCACTTGAATTTGAAAAACTTAAGATAAGATTAAAGAATTAAGAACTTACCTCTTGAACTTTAAAAGAGAGAATTTTCTCAAACACTTTTATTCAATTTTCAATGTTCTATTTCAAATGAGACTTACATGCTTATATAGAAAATGGTGGGGAGAGGAAAAGGTACATGTGTGTTTATTGGTGTCTTATAGTCTTCCAAACTAGGTCCTTGCAAGAATATAAAGATTGTAGGTCTTGTTTGTTTGTTCCTCTTTAAGTTGCTAACCAAAACTCTTACTTTTGAAGACTGTGCTTGTAGTCAAACTACATGTCTCTCTTATTTATATTCCAAAGAAATAAAGTATTTCTTATATTTTTATTTATAAGGAGATTATAAAAATTATCAAGAAAAATGTTTATAACATCTTCTTCTAATTTCTTGTAAGCTCATTTTCTTTATTTCTTCTTTTGTGGTTTCTTATAGTAAGTTTTCTTTATGATGATTTTGATTCTTTTTTAATTAGGATCACATCACACCCACTCACCCACGCACACACATATAAAGATAATTACCTATATGTGTGTGAATAACTATGCAAACACAAAGAAAAGATGTAACCTATGTCAATAAAAAAAATAGAGTTTCTCTCTAAATAAAGCACCGACAAAAGGATACATCTTTACACCTAATCTCTTACTAATATAGCTTTTATCATTTGTTATTGTTAAAAAGACACAATCATCACAATTGTAACACCAAGATAAGATAATAAAAATAAACAATCCATATAATTATGCACAATTATATAATAATGTTGTCAAACTCGTTCATGTACAATTATAGTTAAAGACTCGATTATTTCTGAAAAATTGTATTGAGGGTTAACATTTAAGAATAACACCTAACATTATCATTTAGTGTATACTTGACCATCAAATTATTCAACAATTTCAATCTCATATGGTAACCAACATGTAGTATGATACCTCATACATAACACACTCATTTAGTCTTTTTGATTATTCTCCCTTCAAATAGGTGACATGAACTTTCATCATCTTTTCACTTGTATGATTTAGTTCATTAGCATAATTTCCATATCTCATTTCAAACTCTTTATAATTTAATACTCACATTATACTCGTAACAAGTTATATTACCTCCTAAGTAATTACCTTGCTTATAAACATTCATTTATTCTCATCACACTCATATGTTACATCATAATTCAATAAACTACATTAACAAACAAAACTACCTTTCAAGAAATAAAGGATTAAAAAAATATGATACCAAGTTATTTTATGATTACACCACATATAAACATTTTAAAACTAGTTTAATCAAGTAATATATTCCATATAAAACAAGAAAATATCATTTGAGCAATATTGGTTTGCTTAAGCAATATTCTCAAGTAAAACACATCTCACTCTCAGTGGTCACTTCACTCAAACTATAAATAATTACTCAAGTGAGGAGGAGCTTAAAACTTGGAAGTCTTACTCATGACTTTTGTATTGCTTAAACAATACATAGTTTACTTAAATATACATAAATTATAACCTATAATTTGGCATACTTGAATTAAATATAATAAACCACCTACCTAACATATTAATTATATTATCTAAAATTTCATAAAAATTCATATAATGTATCAAATTTAACTAAAATTGTTGGGTCTTTCGAGGAGGGATATACCAAAGAGATTTTGCACCAATGAGCCATGAGCCAACTCACATAAGGGATTAAAACACTACCTCTAACCCAAAACCTTAAAGAAATGAGTTTGTGATTTTTTTTCTTTATATGTTGCTCAACTTGTTCATTCCTACCGAATATGTGGAACTCAAACTCATATTTGAATTCCAACAATCTTCCTCATGTGTGACTCCTTCCCCTAGAGCGAAAACATTACTTAACCACAAGTATGTTAACGGTGACCCTTATTTATATCATTGTTCATTAAACCATTGACTCTTATATTATTGTTGGGTCTTTCAAGGTGGAGTATGCCAAGAAGATTTGATACTAATGAACTACAAGTCAATCTACATAAGTGATTAGGACATCACCTTCAATTCAAAATCCAAAATCTTAAGACAAAGTATTTTGTGGACTTTCTTCCTTATATATGGCTTAATTTGCTTATTTTTTCTGAATATGAGTTAACTCGTACTTAGATTCCCAACTATAACTAATACCTAAATCATGACTTATCTAGCAACTTAGGACAAGAATTTAAATACCGAATCTCTCAAATTCATAAATACTTTAATGAAATTCATTTTAATTTAAGCTTAAAAGAATGGTTTCCATGTATCAAATTTAAAATTGTACCAATTATATATACATTTGCCTTTTTATAACACAACACATTGTGATGTTTCAAATCTAATTAAAAACTCAAATAAATCATTAAAATATCTATGCATTCACACAATATCTCAAACTCAAATGAAATAGAAAATATACCAACTTAATATGAACTTTCTATCCATATAGTCATCTATATAAGATCCAACAAAATCAACTTTCTATTCGTGTAGTCACTTATATAAGATCGAAATAAATTAATTATCTATTATTTAAATAAAATCTTTTCTCATTTTGACTTTTTTTATATTATAAGATACTTAGAACTTAAAAGGATAATGAAACAAAAACAGTAACTAAATTTTTTATTGCCTTAAAGGGATAATGAAACAAAAATCGTAATTGAATTTTTTATTACCTCAAATGGTCAAATCTAATAATCAACCTCCAAACTTACGTTTAAAAACTCAATTTTCTTTTCAACTAAAAATTTCTTAGACTCAACCCTCTTTATTTTACTTTATGTTGCAAGGTAAAAAGCAAGCCTAATTATTTCTCCTCAATCTATTAACATTCTTATTTTGAATCTAAAACCAACCTACATACATCACACACATATCTTAAATTAAATAAATTTTAAACATATGCTAAATTTAATTACCCATTCAAGTGATTAATATATTGATTAATGTGAAAGAAGAATTTTTTCCTCCCTTAAGCATGTTCCCTCCGAATTTCATCTATCAAGAAATACTGTATAGAAGGAAGAGTCAAAGAAATAAAATCTTACTTATTTTATTTTCTCTTTTAAGGAAAGAAAACCTTACAATAGTGAAAGATACATGTGATTCACCTACTATTTGCATAAACATTGATTTTTTGAGATTTTTGTTTTAAATGAAAATTATTATAATTTATATGTAGTATAGGAGCACGTGTTCTGAAATTATATGATTTTTCAAGTAATCTTTTCATTTTTTATGAATCCTAATTATAAAATTTAGGGTTTTTATTTATTTTTGCATTTGTTACTAATATTCTTGCATTCTACATATGAAAAAAGGATCGATTTCGAATTGTTAAAATTGTTTTGGCAATGAATTGGAATTAACATCATTAAAAGATTTTTTTTAACTAATCTCCTTATACTATAAAAAGCACAATGCACTGAGTATGAAAGTTTGATGAAATAATGTTTTTAGTGTTATTCAAAGCAAAGAAGGGTGTGCATGCTTTTGGATTCCAAATTTCGAAGTTAACTATTTTCTCTATTTTACGAAGAGTGTTGCGCCTGAAAGTTAAAATATATAATTTTATAATTCTCATTCATTTCATTTTTCAAACGTGATTAAATAAATAAGCAAACCTAAGAGTGTGAAGTGTTGATGTCCCGAAAGGGATGATTTGGATTTTTCAAAATTAAATCTAGATCTAATTAATATAATAAAATACACTTGGTCTAAAATCTAAATTAATTTTAACTAAATTAAATTAATTTTAATCTAATTAAATTAAATTAAATTCACTTTGTCAATTAGATTAATTTTTTAAATTAAATATAAATTTAGAAATTTAAGTTTGGTATGTCTTAACTCAACTAGAATTGTTCCGGTACACCTAATAGTTTCACATCGCTTAGAAATCGAAATAAAAGACATTTTATATACTTCTTCCTTTCTTAACTCTCTGAGACGACAAAACCGTAACGGAACTCCAAGTTCCAAAGCGGACAATACTTTAGAAGCAGTGATTGACCCTAATGACTTTACCTTAATGGACCTGAGCTTGAAACATTGACACCGTTTGTAGGGACAATACCTCGGATGTTTTAACTTGCCTTGATGTGGGCTTAGATTAACTCGTCTCGACACGCACTTGAACAGACTCGGTTTGTAGTTATCCTAGCCCGAGTCAACTCAACTCGTCCCTAGCTTGAGCCTTTTATGCTCGACTTTAGCTCGAGCAAATCTTAGTTTGAGCCGACTTGACTTGACTTGGGCCCATGTGTCTGCTATATCCATATTAATACCGACTATATTCAAATGGTACTTGGACCAACTTTGCTTGAATTGAACCCGATTCGACCTAGTACTTTATAGCTTGAAATGATTAAGACATATTTAACTTTTAGATTTTTAAAATCCAAAAAATTATCCAATCGATATTCAATTCAAATCGAATTAAATGAATTAGATTTAAAATCCAAAAATATGAATTTGAATTTAAAATGGATTTAGATAATTATGGATTGAATTAGAAAATTTGAATTTTCGACCCATCATTATGTCTTGGAATAAGATTAATGATAATGATACCTATGGTTAATAAGAATAAGTATATAAGGAAGATCTATATATTTTTCCTTTAGTAAAATATTTTGTGTTTTTTTATTCACATTCTTGTTATACTTGTTGTAGTTTCTATAATTCTAATTTTTTTATATCATTTTCTTAAACATTCTTGGTGTAATATGTATGCTTTTCTTCTTCTTTTTTATCATTTTCTCAAACTTTTTATTTGTTAGAATATTAATTATTTAATTATCTTTTTATTATCATGTTCCTTTACTTTTGAATTTTTTAGGAATTTTTAGCCTTTTTATAAATTTTTATAAAAGTCACTTAGGTTAAGTTAATTTGTTTACTAATTTAAAAAGTGAATCTTCGTTATTTTTTACATAAATTGTGTTTTATGTATAGAAAATACTAAAAGAAGTTCAAAAGATGTCATTATTTAGAAGTTTCTAATTTTATATATAATTCTTTCTTTAGTATTCACACTCTTGGTAAATTGTTCAAGGTCTTTATGTTATGTTGGACTTTAAAGTGTTTAATTCATAAGTGATTGTGAAGTTTATTGGTTATAGTTTGAAATCTACCAAACAATTTTTCTTTCATGGATGATTTGAATGTCATTCCATAACTCTTTTGCAACTTTATATTTGCAATATTTGTTATGGTTAAATTTAGATAAAGACATAATTATTGATGATGTATCTTACTTAGACACGTTTTATTTTTATTGGGTTATTTTGTCATTGTCACCATGATATTTCTTTTCTAATGATTTGTCTTATATACATTTTCATCTTATTCTTCTAGCAAACATAATGGCTTAAGACCAAAACAAGTAAAGCACTCGCTTTAGGACAAAAAAAAAAGATCCCAAAATTTATGAATGATTTGATTGAGATAATAGAAATAAAATATTTTTTAATTAAATTTTTTATAATATAATTATTCAGTTATTATTATTTAGTTATTATTATTATTCATTTTTTGTTTTATTACTAACATTATTATACAAATTTATTTTTATGATTTTTATTATTTAATATTTATTACTATATAAACTTTTTTTATAATTAAATTTTGTATTTAAATTATTTTTTTATACATTTTTATAATTTTTATTTTATTATATAATGTAATTAAAATTATCTATATTATAACATAACTAATTATATATCATAAGATAACATAAAAAGTTATTATAAAGTTTTGATATACACGAGTTATACTTTAAAATAATTATATTAAAATAAATTATAATATTATTTTTATTATTTAATAATTTTAGTTTTACTATTATTACTATTTGTTAATTTTATTTATTATTATTATTTCATACTTATAATTATTCAGTTATTTTTTTTATTATTTTATAATTATTTATAATTTATTATTTTATTATATAATTAATTATATATACTTTAATTATTTATTTTATTATAATTAAAATATTAATAAATTGATAATTGTAATTTATTACATGAAGAACAGTAAAGAGTACTGAGAATGGATTAGCATTTGATACAATAGATTATTTATTATTTATTGATTATCGTGTTTTTCATATCCTTTCATATCATCCATCTTTGCACATTTGTGTGCGTAAAGGAACACAATATAAAACTTTAAAAATATTAAAATATCCAAAGTTATAATAAAAAAATATAAAAATATATTTTTCTTACAAAAAATAATTTGTAATACAACACGTAATTGTTGTTTTTGGCACACCTCCTCAACTCTCCCTGTCACCATCAAACAAATAGACAGAGACATGCAGCGTATATGGTATATGAATATCTATCATTTGTAATAACTTTGGCTTTGGCGTTTTAATATATTATATGTATTGTAAAAAAACTGGATGGGACATTTAGATAATCTTATATACATTTCATTAACAAATAAGACAACATTAGCTGTTTTGTTCTTCCTCTTGTTTTGTTTATAAAACCTCCATGAGAGAATAATTTTAATATTTTATGTGAGAGATACATAACTTATTAAAGAATTAATAAATAAATCAAAACTAAAGTATAAATAGGTTAAAGTGAATTTCTCAAATATATATAAAAAAAAGAAATACAATGACAACATAATTTATTATAAGAAAATTACTTTTAGAAACTATTTTATTGACATCTAAAATAATAAAATTAGTTATTAATTAATTAAAGATTAATCTAAAATTTAATTTAGTAAATAATTAAAATTTTAGTAATTAATATTAAAAATTAATTTAAATTTTAATTAAAAATTAATTGAATTACTATTATTTAAAAACTAATTCATATTTTTTAAAATTAAATAGTCACAAAAAATATGTTCTCTATTTATTTTATTAATATTAAAAATTATTTTAGATACCAATAATTTTTAGTTAATAAAATAATTTCTAATTTAGTTAATATAATGATAAATTTTTTTCTTCAAATTAATTTATATTTAATCAATTTCTTGTAGTGATTACTACTAAGGTAAAAAAATATACAACAAACATATAATTTAATTACTCCAATACTTGACAAGGTTCAACTTATGAAAATATATATATATATCAAACATAATTAGAATAGAAATATTATTTAAGGACACACAAAAATGGATATAAAACATATTTCCAACATGTACCAATGAAAATACAATGAATTTTAACAAAATTAAATTATCAAATGGAAGATTCTTGTTGAATTAATCCATACAAATAAAAAAAAGTGATTTAATCGGTTGAATTTGCTTGAATCTTCAAGGATGATCCCGATTTAGGTTTGAAACAAAGGAAATAAAGAGAAAAACAAAAATATGGAAGGGACAAAAGATGAAGAACACACTACTTTGTGAAGAGAACAATAAGTTGCAAACTACAATCATCACTTAAATTTGAAAAACTTAAAATAAGATTAAAGAATTAAGGACTTACCTCTTGAACTTCAAAAGAGAGAATTTTCTCAAACACTTTTATTCAATTTTCAATGTCCTATTTCAAATGAGACTTACATGCTTATATAGAAAATGGTGGGGAGAGGAAAAGGTACATGTGTGTTTGGTGGTGTCTTAAAGTCTTCCAAACTAGGTCCTTGCAAGAATATAAAGATTGTAGGTCTTGTTTGTTTGTTCCTCTTTAAGTTGCTAACCAAGACCCTTACTTTTGAAGACTGTGCTTGTAGTTAAACTACACGTCTCTCTTATTTATATTCCAAAGAAATAAACTATTTTTTTATATTTTTATTTATAAGAAGATTATAAGAATTATCAAGAGAATGTTTATAATATCTTTTTCTAATTTCTTGTAAGCTCATTTTCTTTATTTCTTCTTTTTTGGTTTCTTATAGTAAGTCTTCTTTATGATGATTTTGATTCTTTTTTAATTAGGATCACATCACACCCACCCACCCCCCCACACACACATATAAAGATAATTACCTATATGTGTGTGAATAAGTATGCAAATACAAAGAAAAGATGTAACCTATGTCAGTGAAAAAAAATAGAGTTTCTCTCTAAATAAAGCACCGACAAAAGGACACATCTTTACACCTAATCTCTTACTAATATAGCTTTCATCATTTGTTATTGTTAAAAGACACAATCATCACAATTGTAACACCAAGATAAGATAAAAAAAAATAAACAATCCATATAATTATGCACAATTATATAATAATGTTGTCAAACTCGTTCATGTACAATTATAATTAAAGACTCGGTTATTTATGAAAAATTGTATTAAGGGTTAACATTTAAGAATAACACCTAACATTATCATTTAATGTATACTTGACCATCAAATTATTCAACAATTTCAATCTCATATGGTAACCAACATGTAGTATGATACTTCATACATAACACACTCATTTAGTCTTTTTGATTATTCGCCCTTCAAATAGGTGACATGAACTTTCATCAGTTTTTTACTTGTATGATTTAGTTCATTAGCATAATTTCCATATCTCATTTCAAACTCTCTATAATTTAACACTCACATTATACTCATAACAAATTATATTATCTCCTAGGTACCTTGCTTATAAACATTCATTTATTCTCATCTCACTCATATGTTACTTCATAATTCAATAAACTACATTAACAAACAAAACTACCTTTCAAGAAATAAAGGATTAAAAAAATATGATACAAAGTTATTTTATGATTACAACACATATAATCATTTTAAAACTAGTTTAATCAAGTAATATATTCAATATAAAATAAGAAAATATCACTATTTTCTCTATTTTACGAAGAGTGTTGCGCCTGAAAGTTAAAATATATAATTTTATAATTCTCATTTCATTTTTCAAACGTGATTAAATAAATAAACAAACCTAAGAGTGTGAAGTGTTGATGTCCCGAAAGGGGTGACTTGGATTTTTCAAAATTAAATCTAGATCTAATTCAATATAATAAAATACACTTGGTCTAAAATCTAAATTTATTTTAACTAAATTAAATTAATTTTAATCTAATTAAATTAAATTCACTTTGTCGATTAGATTAATTTTTTAAATTAAATATAAATTTAGAAATTTAAGTTTGGTATGACTTAACTCAACTAGAATTGTTCCGGTACACCTAATAGTTTCACATCGCTTAGAAATCGAGATAAAAGACATTTTATATACTTCTTCCTTCCTTAACTCTCTGAGACGACAAAACCGAAACGGGACTCCAAGTTCCAAAGCGGATAATACTTTAGATGCAGTGATTGACCCTAATAACTTTACCTTAATGAACCTGAGGTTGGAATATTGGCATTGTTTGTGGGGACGAAAGGGGTTCCCTAAGTCGAACCTTCCAAAAACAGTTTATATACTACTTCCTCTCTTAACCTTCCAAAATGCCTTTTAAGGACAAAACTACAACGGAGCTCTGAGCTCCAAAACGGACAATATCTCGGATGCTTTAACTTGTCTTGATGTGGGCTTAGATTAACTCGTCTCGACATGTGCTCGAACAGACTCGGTTTGTAGCTATCCTAGCCCGAGTCAACTCAACTCGTCCCTAGCTTGAGACTTTTATGCTCGACCTTAGCTCCAACAAATCTTAGTTTGAGCCGACTTTACTCGACTTGGGCCCATGTGTCTGCTATATCCAGATTAATACCGACTATATTCAATTCAAATCGAATTAAATGAATTGGATTTAAAATTCAAAAATATGAATTTGAATTTAAAATGGATTTAGATAATTATGGATCGAATTAGAAAATTTGAATTTTCAACCCATCATTATGTCCTGGAATAAGATTAATGATAATGATACCTATGGTTAAAAAGAGTAAGTATATAAGGAAGTTCTATATGTTTTTCCTTTAGTAAAATATTTTGTGTTTTTTTATTCCCATTCTTGTTATACTTGTTGTAGTTTCTATAATTCTCTTTTTTTTATAACATTTTCTTAAACATTCTTGGTGTAATATGTATGTTTTTCTCTTTTTTTATCATTTTCTCAAACTTTTTATTCGTTAGAGTATTAATTATTTAATTATCTTTTTATTATCATGTTCCTTTACTTTTGAATTTTTTAGGAATTTTTAGCCTTTCTATAAGTTTTTATAAAAGTCACTTAGGTTAAGTTAATTTGTTTACTAATTTAAAAAGTGAATCTTCGTTATTTTTTATATAAATTGTGTTTTATGCATAGAAAATACTAAAAGAAGTTCAAAAGATGTCATTATTTAGAAGTCTCTAATTTTATATGTAATTCTTTCTTTAGTTTTCACACTCTTGGTAAATTATTCAAGGTCCTTATGTTATGTTGGACTTTAAAGTGTTTAATTCATAAGTGATTGTGAAGTTTATTGGTTATAGTTTGAAATCTACCAAACAATTTTTCCTTCATGGATGATTTGAATGTCATTCCATAACTCTTTTGCAACTTTATATTTGCAATATTTGTTATGGTTAAATTTAGATAAAGACATAATTGATGATGTATCTTACTTAGACACGTTTTACTTTTATTGGGTTACTTTGTCATTGTCACCATGATATTTCTTTTCTAATGATTTGTTTTATATATACATTTTCATCTTATTCTTCTAACAAACATAATCAGGATCGGCTTAAGGCCTAAACAAGTAAAACACTCGTTTTAGAACAAAAAAAAAAGGTCCAAAATTTATAAATGATTTGATTGAGATAATAGAAATAAAATATTTTTTAATTAAATTTTTTATAATATAATTATTCAGTTATTATTATTTAGTTATTATTATTATTAATTTTTTGTTTTATTAGTAACATTATTATATAAATTTATTTTTATTATTTAATATTTATTATTATATAAACTTATTTTTATAATTAAATTTTTTATTTAAATTATTTTTTTAGACATTTTTATAATTTTTATTTTATTATATAATGTAATTAAAATTATCTATATTATAACATAACTAATTATATGTCATAAGATAACATAAAAAGTTATTATAAAGTTTTGATATACACGAGTTATATTTTAAAATAATTATATTAAAATAAATTATAATATTATTTTTATTATTTAATAATTTTAATTTTACTATTATTATTATTTTTTAATTTTATTTATTATTGTTATTTTATACTTATAATTATTGAGTTATTTTTTTTTTATTATTTTATGATTATTTATAGTTTATTATTTTATTATATTGTGTTATATAATTAATTATATATACTTTAATTACTTATTTTATTATAATTAAAATATTAATAAATTGATAATTGTAATTTATTATATGAAGAACAGTAAAGATTATTGAGAATGGATTATACAATAGATTATTTTATTCATTTTTTGTTCAAATGTTTACGTTTCAGAAAAAAAGTTAATTATAAAATTTTTGTATTATTTTCTATTTTTTATTAATATTTTATTTATTGATTCCCGTGTTTTTCATATCCTTTCATATCATCCATCTTTGCAGATTTGTGTGCGTAAAGGAACACAATATAAAACTTTAAAAATATTAAAATATCCAAAGTAATAATAAAAAAATAAAAAAATATATTTTTCTTACAAAAAATAATTTGTAATATAATACGTAGTTGTTGTTTTGGCACCTCCTCAACTCTCCATGTCACCATCAAACAAATAGACAGAGACATGCAGTGTATAATATGGTATATGAGATATTTATCATTTAGATAATCTTATATACATTTCATTAACAAATAAGAGAACATTAGCTGTTTTGTTCTTTCTCTTGTTTTATTTATAAAACCACCATGAGAGAATAATTTTAATTTTAAGTTTTAATATTTGATGTGAGAGATACATAACTTATTAAAGAATTAATAAATAAATTGAAACTAAAGTATAAATAGGTTAAAGTGAATTTCTCAAGTATATGAGAAAAGAAGAGATACAATGACAACATAATTTGCTACAAGAAAATTACTTTTAGAAACTATTTTATTGACATCTAAAATGATAAAATTAGTTATTATTTTAATTAAAGATTAATCTAAAATTTAATTTAGTAAATAATTAAAATTTTGGTAATTAATATTAAAAATTAATTTAAATTTGAATTAAAAATTAATTGAATTACTATTATTTAAAAACTAATTCATATTTTTTAAAATTAAATAGTCACGAAAAATATGTTTTCTATTTATTTTATTAATATTAAAAATTATTTTTAGATACCAATAATTTTTAGTTAATAAAATAATTTCTAATTTAATTATGATAATTTTTTTTCCAAATTAGTTTATATTTGATCAATTTCTTATAGTGATTACTATTAAGGTAAAAAAATATACAACAAACATATAATTTAATTACTCCAATACTTACATGTTGACAAGGTTCAATTTATGAAAAAAAAAATATATATATATATATATATCAAACATAACTAGAATAGAAATATTATTTAAGGACACACAAAAATGGATATAAAACATATTTCTAACATGCACCAATGAAAATACAATGAATTTTAATAAAACTAAATTATCAATTGGAAGATTCTTGTTGAATTAATCCATAGAAATAAAAAAAAAGTGATGTAGTCGGTTGAATTTGCTTGAATCTTTAAGGATGATCCGATTTGGGTTTGAAACAAAAGAAATAAAGAGAAAAACAAAAATATGGAAAGACAAGAAATGAATAACACACTACTTTCTTAAGAGAACGATAATTTGTATAATCATCACTTGAATTTGAAAAACTTAAGATAAGATTAAAGAATTAACGACTTACCTCTTGAACTTTAAAAGAGAGAATTTTCTCAAACACTTTTATTCAATTTTCAATGTTCTATTTCAAATGAGACTTACATGCTTATATAGAAAATGATAGGGAGAGGAAAAGGTACATGTGTGTTTGGTGGTGTCTTAAAGTCTTCCAAACTAGGTCCTTGTAACAATATAAAGATTGTAGGTCTTGTTTGTTTGTTCCTCTTTAAGTTGCTAACCAAGACCCTTAATTTTGAAGAATGTGCTTGTAGTCAAACTACACGTCTCTCTTATTTATATTCCAAAGAAATAAACTATTTTTTATATTTTTATTTATAAGGAGATTATAAGAATTATCAAGAGAAATGTTTATAATATCTTCCTCTAATTTCTTGTAAGCTCATTTTCTTTATTTTTTTTTGGTTTCTTATAATAAGTCTTCTTTATTATGATTTTGATTCTTTTTTAATTAGGATCACATCAATCACACCCACCCACCCACCCACCCACCCACCTACACATATAAATATGTGTGTGAATAACTATGCAAACATAAAGAAAAGATGTAACCTATGACAATGAAAAAAAAATAGTTTCTCTCTAAATAAAGCACCGACAAAAGGACACATCTTTACACCTAATCTCTTACTAATATAGCTTTTATCATTTGTTATTGTTAAAAGATACAACCATCACAATTGTAACACTAAGATAAGATAATAAAAATAAACAATCCATATAATTATGCACAATTATATAATAATGTTGTCAAACTCGTTCATGTACAATTATAGTTCAAGACTCCATTATTTTTGGAAAATTGTATTGAGGGTTAACATTTAAGAATAACACCTAACATTATCATTTAGTGTATACTTGACCATCAAATTATTCAACAATTTCAATCTCATATGGTAACCAACATGTAGTATGATACTTCATACATAACACACTCATTTAGTCTTTTTGATTATTCGCCCTTCAAATAGGTGGCATGAACTTTCATCAGTTTTTTACTTGTATGATTTAGTTCATTAGCATAATTTCCATATCTCATTTCAAACTCTTTATAATTTAACACTCACATTATACTCATAACAAGTTATATTATCTCCTAGGTAATACCTTGCTTATAAACATTCATTTATTCTCATCTCACTCATATGTTACATCATAATTCAATAAACTACATTAACAAACAAAGCTACCTTTCAAGAAATAAAGGATTAAAAAAATATGATACAAAGTTATTTTATTATTACACCACATATAAACATTTTAAAACTAGTTTAATCAAGTAATATATTCCATATAAAACAAGAAAATATCATTTGAGCAATATTTGTTTGCTTAAGCAATATTCTCAGGTAAAACACATCTCACTCTCAGTGGTCACTTCACTCAAACTATAAATAATTACTCAAGTGAGGAGGAGCTTAAAACTTGGAAGTCTTACTCATGACTTTTGTATTGCTTAAACAATACATAGTTTACTTAAATATACATAAATTATAACCTATAATTTGGCATACTTGAATTAAATATAATAAACCACCTACCTAACATATTAATTATATTATCTAAAATTTCATAAAAATTCATATAATGTATCAAATTTAACTAAAATTGTTGGGTCTTTCGAGGAGGGATATACCAAAGAGATTTTGCACCAATGAGCCATGAGCCAACTCACATAAGGGATTAAAACACTACCTCTAACTCAAAACCTTAAAGAAATGAGTTTGTGATTTTTTTTCTTTATATGTTGCTCAACTTGCTCATTCCTACCCAATATATGGAACTCAAACTCATATTTGGATTCCAACAATCTTCCTCATGTGTGACTCCTTCCGCTAGAGCGAAAACATTACTTAACCACAAGTATGTTAACGGTGACCCTTATTTGTATCATTGTTCATCAAACCATTGACTCTTATATCATTGTTGGGTCTTTCAAGGTGGAGTACGCCAAAAAGATTTGATACTAATGAACTACAAGTCAATCTACATAAGTGATTAGGACATCACCTTCAATTCAAAATCCAAAATCTTAAGACAAAGTATTTTGTGGATTTTCTTTCTTATATGTTACTTAATTTGCTTATTTTTTCTGAATATGAGAGTTAACTCACACTTAGATTCCAAACTATAACTAATACCTAAACCATAACTTATCTAGCAACTTAGAACAATAATTTAAATACTGAACCTCTCAAATTCATAAATACTTTAATGAAATTCATTTTAATTTAAGCTTAAAAGAATGGTTTCCATGTATCAAATTCAAAATTGCCTCTTTATAACACAACACATTGTGATGTTTCAAATCTAATTCAAAACTCAAATAAATCATTAAAATATCTATGACACAATATCTCAAACTCAAATTAAATAACAAATATACCAACTTAATATGAACTTTCTATCCATATGTATAAAATCCAATTAAATCAACTTTCTATTCATGTAGTCACTCGAACTAAATCAATTATCTATTATTTAAATAAAATATTTTTTCATTTTGATTTTTTTACACTATAAGATACTTAGAACTTAAAGGGATAATGAAACAAAAATAGTAATTGAATTTTTTATTGCCTCAAATGGTCAAATCTAATCATCAAGCTCCAAATTCAAGTTTAAAAACTCAATTTTCTTTCCAATTAAAAATCTCTTAGACTCAACCCTCCTTATTTTACTTTATGTTGCAAGGCAAAAAGCAAGCCTAATTATTTCTCCTCGTTCTATTAACATTCTTAGTTTGAATCTAAAACCAACCTACATACATCACGCACATATCTTAAATTAAATAAATTTTAAACATATGCTAAATTTAATTACCCATTCAAGTGATTAATATACTGATCAATGTGAGAGAATTTCCTCCCTTAAGCATGTTCCCTCCGAATTTCATCTATCAAGAAATACAGTATAGAAGGAACAGTCAAAGAAATAAAATCTTACTTATTTCATTTTCTCTTTTAAGGAAAGAAAACCTTACAATAGTGAAAGATACATGTGATTCACCTACTATTTGCATAAACATTGATTTTTTGAGATTTTTGTTTTAAATTAAAATTATTATAATTTATGTGTAGTATAGGAACACGTGTTCTGAAATTATATCATTTTTCAAGTAATCTTTTCATTTTTTATGAACCCTAATTATAAAATTTAGGGTTTTTATTTTTTTGTGCATTTGTTACTAATATTCTTGCATTCTACGTATGGAAAAAGGATCCCTTTCGAATTGTTAAAATTGTTTTGGCAATGAATTGGAATTAACATCATTAAAAGTTTTTTTTAACTGATCTCATTATACTATAAAAGGTTATTTCCACTGCACATTCGACCATAAATATGCATATAATGATATATATATAAATATATATATATATATATATATATATATATAATATGTATATATAATATGTATATATTCCAAAGTCACAATGCACTGAGTATGAAAATTTTATTTGAAATAATGTTTTTAGTGTTATTCAAAGCAAGAAAGGGTGTGCATGCTTTTGGATTCTAAATTTCGAAGTTAACTATTTTCTCTATTTTAGGAAGAGTGTTGCGCCTCAAAGTTAAAATATATAATTTTATAATTCCCATTTCATTTTTTTCGAACGTGATTAAATAAATAAACCTAAGAGTGTGAAGTGTTGATGTCCCGAAAGGGGTGACTTGGATTTTTCAAAATTAAATCTAGATCTAATTCAATATAATAAAATGCACTTGATCTAAAATTTAAATTTATTTTAACTAAATTAAATTAATTTAAATTTATTTTAATCTAATTAAATTGAATTAAATTAAATTAAATTTAAATTAAATTTACTTTGTCAATGATTAATTTTTTAAATTAGATTTAAATTTAGAAATTTAAACTTGGTATGACTTAACTCAACTAGAATTGTTCGGATACACTTAATTTTGTCAGATTGCTTAGAAATTAAGACCAAAAATAGTTTATATATTTATTCCTTCTTTAATCCTCTGAGACATTTTTTAAGGACAAAATCATAACGAGACTCTAAGCTCCAAAACGAACAATACTTCAGGTGCGGTGATTGACCTTAACGATATTACCTTAACGGACTTGAGGTTGAAACATGTGGAGACGAAAGGGGGTTCCAAAGTCGAACCTTTACTCCCTTACAATAGTCCCACATTGTTTAGGAGTTGAGGCCAAAAGCAGTTTATATACTCTTTCCTCTCTTAACCTTTCAAGATGCCTTTCAAAGATAAAACTGTGACGAAATTACAAATTCCAAAACAGACAATATTATGTCCTAGAACAAGATTAATGATAATATAATGATACTTGTTAATAAGAGTAAGTATCTAATAAAGCTCTATATGTTCTTTCTTTAATAAAATTTTTGTGTTTTTCATTCTTGTTACACTTGTTGTAGTTTCTATACTTTTTTTTTATAACATTTTCTTAAACATTCTTGGTGTAATATGTATGTTTTTCTTTTTTTTATCATTTTCTCAAACTTTTTATTCGTTAGAGTATTAATTATTTAATTATCTTTTTATTATCATGTTACTCTACTTTCAAATTTTTGTAGGAATTTTTAGCCTTTCTATAAGTTTTTATAAAAGTCACTTAGGTTAAGTTAATTTGTTTACTAATTTAAAAAATGAATCTTCGTTATTATTTTTTATAATTTGTGTTTTATGGATAGAAAATGCTAAAAGATGTTATTATTTACAAGTTTTTAATTTTATTTATAATTTTTTCTTTAGTTTCACACTCTTGGTGAATTGTTCAAGGTTTTTATGTTATGTTGGACTTTAAAGTGTTTTATTTATAAGTTATTGTGAAGTTTATTGGTTATAATTTGAAATCTACCAAATAATTTTTCTTTTATGGATGATTTGAATGTCATTCCATAACTCTTTTGCAAATCTATATTTGTAATATTTCTTATAGTTAAATTTAGATAAGGACATAATTGATGATGTATTTTACTTAAACATATTTTATTTTTATTGGATTACTTTTTCATTATTACCATGATATTTCTTTTGTAATGATTTGTCTTATATACATTTTCATCTTATTCTTCTAGTAAACATGGTCATCTCAATTGAAGGCTTGAGATTCACTAAAAAATACTCATTTAATCAAATATACATTCTTTCCATAGTTAATTAAGATAATTTTTTTCAATACCTATACTTAACTCTTTAGAGACAAAGTTCTAATACCAAATTGTTAACACAGTAAAAGGATTGAAATGTATTTATAAAATTTTTTTTTCTTAAAACTTTTTCTTTTATTGTTCAAAGAAAAAAAAACCCTTGAAAGAAATATTTTTAGGCTGAAAAAAAGAAAAAGAACAAAATGTGTGATATCCTGTTTTAGTTCATTATTATTATGTTTTAATTGTAACACTTTTTTCAATTTTTTTTATAAAAAATTTGAAATCTTTTATTTCAATAGTATATATATATATTAAAAAATCATAACTTAAATTATGATTTAATTATAGAAAATGGATTTCTTTTTAATTTTTTGTAAAATCATAAAGCTTGAAATAAAAGATTTGTATCAATTCAAGTTGTTCCACCTTTATTTATTTAAGTTTATACATTCACACTTATATATTTATAACACTAACACACATACATGCACATATAATGTTTATCAGTAGTGAATTTTTATTTACATAAAGTTTTTTCGTCAAATAACAATTATTCTAGGAGTATTGAGCACAAGAAGAATTTGACATGGACATATGTGACTGATAATATGAAGATCAAAGTAATCAGATTAGTCAAGGATATGGTCCTGAACCATTTGGGAGAATTATAAGAAAAGTTCCTTATCTCATAAAGATGATATTATTGTTTTGTGCGTCAATAGTCCATTGCAACCTAGGAAAATTGGCTGATACGAAAGCAAAGAATTGACCAACATAGGAAGAAGACATCTTTAGATATTATAATTTAAGAAACATAAAAACATGAAAAAGTGATAACAAATACTTCATGAGAATAATTTGAGAAGAAATGAATATATATAATTTGTAGAATTCTTCTTACTGGTATACATACACTTCTATGATATTATATTATATGTATAATTTATATATTTAAATACATGCAAAAGTTATTTTATTATTACATTATAAAGAATATTAATATTATATATATATATATATATTAAATAATTATAAAATAAATAACATTCTTATTTAAAAGAACAATTAATCCCTTCATTTTATAAAAATAAATAAATAAATAAAATTAATTATATAATATAAAAAATCCAACAAAATTATCTTAGAAATTTTATATATTTTATAATTATATTAAATAAAAAAATGTAAATATATAATTTAGATTGTTACAAAATACGCTATAAATTTATATAATAGTTGGCCTGAATAAAAAATAATATACACTAAAAATTCTTAGATGTCATTATATTCATTATTACATATAATATAATACAATATATGGTATCAAATATTTTTTCTTAAGAATTTAATTACAATAAAATATAATACAATATATTGTATCAAATATTTTTTCTTAAGAATTTAATTACAAGATATCTAGCATAAATAAACATTATACCATCCTAAAATTTAGAACATTTTAAAAATATCTTGATCAAAACTCTATCTCTTCTTCTATGTGCACAATGAAGATTATTCTTTATACATATACACATATATCCATTTTGTTTAACTTTTGTTGCAAAAAAGACAAAATCAACATTTCAATTTGTGAAAATTAAGTAACATATAAGAAATTATTCAAGGACCTCTAGCCATTAATTTTTTTTTGTCTCATTTTATCTCAAACTCTAAAATAAAGAAAGTATCAGTTACATATACAATAACACGACTCTTTTCAACTTTAGTTTTACTATATTGCCTTAATTGATCTTTCTCTAGAATTTGATTAGAAGATAATCCGTTCTAACGATAATGTTATGATTCATTCCATATCTCTCTGAAATATTAACCATTTAAAAATACCTTTATTTAAACTTTATCTCTTCTCAACGGAAATCACTTTCATGTAAGGAGATATACCTTTATATTAACTTTGTTTATTTTGAAGAACCTTATCACATAAATAATTTTTTATTCATTTTATGGTCTTTCATTACTCTTTTTATTATATTTTTCCCATGTCGAGTAAAAACCACAACTTTGTGGAGAAAAAGAAAATCTCACTTCCATGCCAATGAAATTAATAAAAACATAGAAAAATAATCAAATATTAATAAACACATAGAAAGAAAAAGATATAATGAGTATTAAAAAAACCAAACAAGACATTCAATGGGCATTCTCTATTTTAATTTGCTCATATATAAGCGTTGGAAAGCGGTGAGAGTGAAGAGAAAGAGAATCCAAATTCGGATTTTTGAAACGGGATCGACGCCCGTTGAACACCTTGACTCCAGTTCCATTCTTCTTCACTGAGACACTCATCACACCACACACACCTCTCCATCGTTGCTCCCCACCGATTCACGAAACCCTAATTTTGGTGGTTTCTGTTCCGGGGAGCGGAGAGTTAGGGCTGGATTTAGCTGAGGTAGCAGATGCAGCAGCTTCTCCTCTGAGGAAATGGAAGGTGGCAGGAGAATTACTGTTAGCCCTCGACCTTGCTGCGGTCGAAGGATCATCGCTGCCAAGAAGAGGCCGCGTGCAGCGGATGGCTTCGTCAACAGCGTCAAGAAACTCCAGAGACGCGAAATCAGCTCCAAGCGTGATCGCGCGTTCACCATGAGCGATGCTCAGGAGAGATTCCGGAATATTCGCTTACAGGTCGCATTTCCCTAACCTTTGTTATTTTATTCACTTTTTAAAAGTTGGTGTCCGAATCCTCCGACTGTGAATGGAATATTTGGTTAGGGCTGTGGCGTGTAAAATTTCTTGCTGGATCCGATTTTAAATTCGTGTAATAGTGTCGTGTAGTGCCTTTACCATAAATTTGAAGTCAGAGTCTTTAAACAATTAAGCAGAATCTTGTTTTGTTGCTGGTAATTTGTAAGTATTACTGTGGATTGAAGCTTTGTTGGTTGGATACAGAATGATTGGGTTTATTGTGGATAATATAGTTTTTGTATTTGGTTTTCAGTAACTCTTTTGGTGTCTATTTGGTGGCTTAACAGATGGTAAGGACTATATGGCTAGTCTTACCCTGCTGCTTGATTGCATTTTCGATACTTTAGCACGAAACACGTCATAATTGGAATAGAAAAGTGGTGTGGCGTTTTTGTTTATGTCATTCCTCATGCTCGAGTGTGGTAGGTTTTAAATCATTGATGTCGAAGAGTCTTCCGTTCCTCCTATTTTGATAGTTAGATGTGTAGTGTACTTACGTATGCCCGTTTTCCCTTCATTTGGTGTGGTATATCTGATGCTTTTGTTTACAGGAGGAATATGATACACATGATCCGAAAGGTCCTTCAACTATGGTGTTACCGTTTCTGAGAAAAAGATCAAAGATTATTGAGATTGTGGCGGCACGAGATATTGTTTTTGCTCTTGCACAATCAGGTGTTTGCGCAGCATTTAGCCGAGGTAGTATTAATATCTGTAATGTGTTCGTTTTTCAATTATTTTTGCAACTTTAAAATGGATATATGTCTATGTGATGTGTATAAATTGTTTGATGCAGAGACCAATCAAAGGATATGCTTTTTGAATGTCAGTCCTGATGAAGTTATAAGAAGTCTGTTTTATAACAAAAATAACGATTCACTTATCACAGTTTCTGTATATGCTTCAGATGGTTACAGTTCTTTGAAATGCAGAAGCACAAGGATTGAGTACGTATTGTTCTTTGTTTTTGTATCGTCTCATGTCTGTTGGCCTCAAAAACACTAAAGCGGGATAGAGACTATTCTGAAATCTTTTATATAGTTAATATAATGTGTAGGTCGTCAATAGTGGTGCTATGGTGCCAAAGGTCCCCCTAGTCACTACAATGAGACCGTAATGTGTAATGTTTTTTAGGTTTGGTGGCGCAGCCATCACAGCTGCTATCCCAGAGTGGAATAATGATTACAACCATGATGATGGTGAAGTGGGAAGAACTCCAATATTTGAATGAAATCTTTAAAATGTTCTTGTTTTTGATATCCTCATTGGGGGTATTTTTGGGGTTGTAGTTGTGCATCACCCTTCAAAGGGGAAAATACCTTCAATAAGTTATTTCTTCCTTCTAGTCTCATGCGTGCAATCTAGCATGTTTCTGGTGACCCATTTTATTTCCCGCAAGCCTCTCTATTTTCTGGCAACACATTCTGTTTTCCTCCTCCAACTTCTCTCTACTTTTCTTTTTCTAGATAGAAATCATCAATCACGATCTTGCGAATCCAAGTCTTTTTCTTTGTCGTTTTATTGCTATTACACAATGTTGATTTCTGTTCTGGAAATCATAGTCCCAAAAGTATTTGCCCAAAGCCCTAACCTCTCTGTCCAGAGGGCTTTTTTTGAATCAACACATAGTGCTGGTAATCTTCGCTATGTCTGGTATTCAGTCTGCTACAGCCGCTACACTAAACTGCCCTGCTGCAGTAGCCAAGGTCCACTTTGAACTGCTTAAAACCCTGCTCCCACTATCAAAAGAGAAAGATAGAGATCAAACCTGCTCAAGTTGCCCAATAACTAAAAGAAAAGCAGTTAATAGCTTTAGTTGGATGTCCAGGTTTGAATTATGTTCTATGCTAAGATTTTGTGTCATTCTCAGATACATAAGGAGGGGCAAACCAGATGCTGGCTTTGCTCTTTTTGAATCCGAGTCTCTTAAGTGGCCAGGTTTTGTAGAGTTTGATGATGTAAATGGGAAGGTATTAACATACTCTGCTCAAGATAGGTAAGTGTTTTGCTGATCTGATACTTTTGTGTGGGAATATAATCATGTAATATCTCAAGGCTTTTTGATGGTGATGCTTGTCTTTCTTTTTAATCCTGTAGCATATACAAGGTATTTGACCTAAAAAACTACACAATGCTGTACTCAATTTCTGATAAAAATGTCCAAGAGATTAAGATCAGGTAATTTTTCTTGATGTGCTTGTATTTACTTTCGCTTTTACAAAACATTTCCATAGATAGTGGTCTATTGCCATGCACAAGTTTCTGAAAGTTTATTACATTAGCTATTAAACTTTTAAGTTATATTAGTTTTTCTTCATTTTATAGTTTCTTTGGGTGGTCCTGCTTTATTAACGCTCCTTTGGTTTTGTTTGATGATTATTTTTTAGTCCGGGAATCATGTTGTTGATTTTTGCTAAAGCAAGTAGCCATGTCCCACTTAAAATCCTTTCAATAGAAGATGGTACTGTTTTGAAGTCATTCACCCATCTCCTTTATCGTAATAAGAAGGTAGATTTTATTGAACAGTTCAATGAAAAGCTACTTGTCAAGCAAGAAAATGAGAACCTCCAAATTCTTGATGTAAGTAATTTTCTACTTTACCTGCATTGTGTAAACATTCTACATCCAGCTATGTGACTTTTAATTAATTTTAGGTGCGGACTTTTGAGCTAACAGAAGTTTGCAGAAGTGAATTTATGACACCATCCGCATTTATCTTTTTATATGAGAATCAATTATTCCTGACATTTCGAAATCGAACTGTGGCTGTGTGGAACTTCCGTGGAGAGCTTGTAACTTCGTTTGAGGATCATCTCTTGTGGCATCCTGACTGCAATACAAACAATATATATATAACCAGTGACCAGGATCTCATCATATCCTATTGTAAAGCTGATTCTGATGATTCACTGTCTGAAGGAAATGGTACTTCTTTCATTCTTTCTCCTGTATGTCCACATAGCAAATTTCCCTTTTTAATGCACCCACGAGGGGGGGGGGGGATTTTTATGGCTGTAGCTTGGTCATCAGACCTAAGGGTTGATTTAGATAAATGTTTTTACATTTTTTACTTGATTATCTTAAAAAGTTCAACGTGATAGAAAATTACGTATGGAGCAAATAGTTTGCGATGTCTGTGATCAATTTCTATATTTTACCAAGGCCTGCCTAACTTCAAAGGTACAATAGTGACTGAGTGGCCTGTTTCTTTTATGCAGCAGGTTCCATCAACGTCAGCAACATTTTAACTGGCAAGTGTCTTGCCAAAATAAGAGCAAGCAACAGCTTTCCAGTGGATAACAATTGCAGTTGCAGTGACAATCCTTCAGGAAGTGGTTGTTGTAATTCAAGGAAGCGAAAACATGGTTCCAAGATGAGGAGCACGGTTGCAGAAGCCTTGGAAGACATTACTGCTCTGTTCTACGATGAAGAGCGTAATGAGATATATACAGGCAACAGGCATGGACTGGTTCATGTCTGGTCTAACTGATGTGTATTGAGTTTACGGCTGCGCTGCGTTTTCCTATTGGGTTTCTTAGGGGGTAAATTGGTTGTTCTTATCTGCTATGAGAACTTTCGGGGGATGTAACTATAAGTGGCTTTGAATCATTAATTTTTTTATCCTTATCATTCACGCCTTAGGCGAGTTTGTTCTGTAGTTGTAAGAGATGCATGAAAATGCTGGTAACTCACCGGATGTTGCTTCTGCTGTAATCTATATCTTACATTAATGGAGCGGCTTCTATGGAATGTAGCATGTGAATTATGGTAACTCTATTCTCTGCCAGTTACTTTTTCTTTTTCTCCTTTTGCCCCTTTGTGGCATATAGTGGATTCATAATTCATTTGCACATCACATGGATTGTGAGGGTCGCGATGCCAAACAAGAGGTAAAGGTCCAAAAGCAATCAATAATCAGTAGAGTGGTAGCTTTACGATTTGCCAACCTTTCCTTCTCAAGTTTCTGGTACTCCAATCAATTCACTTTAGTGTTCTATTCTATCCTACTTTTTCCTATGTTTTCTTTTCTGCCAGCTACCAGTACGATCTAGCTAGTACACTACTAGGAAAAGCTGACACACAAACTTTGCCTTCCACTTTCACTGAGTGGCCGGTTGGGAATGAAATGGAATCCACATTAGTCATGGCCCGGTTTCGTGCCAATGAACATTTGATAGGAAGTGACATACGAAGGTATATACAATTTACATTTAGGTCAAGCTATTTTGTAAATCACTAGAGTAAAAGTACAATCAGATCCGTAAAATTAATTACTTGTTCGGGTTATCAACTTCTCATGGGAATTTTTGTACATCTATCATTATTAAATCTGTACCTATATTTAAGTTGGTATAATTTTGTTTTCTTTTGCTAAAATTAATCAAAGTACTTTTTTGTTGTAAGAATCGGTGCATCTCTCTCTTATAAGAAAAGTTTATATGATTTAGATCTTGGATCTGGTCCCTGAGCTTCAAGCAGTCTGTTATCTTCCAAGCGGATCTTAGACTAACTTTTATTACCAAATTTTGTATTATGAGACGCATAACATACGAAAATTATGTTATGATTTCTTATCTTAATCGATCTCTTACTTTATTCTCAATTTAAACAAAAGCGCGAGTATATTTTTTACGGTGGAAAAGTGCGAGTATAGAATAAGAATATGAAAGTTCTTGAAAATGATATATACTAGAACTTTGTTCAAACGAGATAAGAAAAAAACCATTGATTAATGAGATTAAGAAATCAAGACTTGTTGTCGTATGTCCATGTCCCACACGTAGTACAAAATTCGCTAAATAAAAGTAAGTCTAATTTAATTTATTTTTCTATTAAACGTAAATGTATTACGTTTGTAATCTAAATAATTTAGGAACTTCAACAAAAACAATTAACCAATTAGGTGTTTGCTCCAGATAAAATATGCAAAAAAAAAACTTTCGCTATTTGTCTACTTGATAGTGCGCGTACCATTTTTTTTCTTTCTAACGAGACGCAGAGAGTGACAGGTACATATAGACTAATTTGTATATCCTGTCCCTATTTATTATTTATCCTTATCTTAAAGAATTATATTTTGACGGGTTTGTACCAAAAAAATAGAGGGTTTTATTTAGTTGAACGTTGAGGGGGCATGCACGATGTACGCACGTAAATTACCGACAATGGACAAGTTATCTTACGAGAGTAGATACAAATTTCAAATTTGACGAGGAACGTGTGTATGTGTGGATCTGGAAACCCCAACGCACGCACGCGTGTTCTGCATTTGGTTGCGTTGCGGTCACAATTGTCGTTTTTTTCTCATTTCTCAACCCAATCTTTGTCACAGCTTCATTTATCCACCTACCCTTTCAAAATAACGCACCACATAACACATTTTAATTAAGGGTAAAAAAATCCCTTCTCATTCTCGTCCTTTCATGCAGCAACAACAACAACATAATAGACCCAAGTGAGTACCATCCCAATTTCCCAAACCCCCCACTACACAATAATAATAATTAAGTAAAAAGAATACCAAATTAGAAAAAGTAAATCACAAATTTTATATATTGTTTTTGAAAGAAGTGAAAGGAATACCGAGCGAAGGAAAGAGGTAGAGAGCGTGAGAGGCACGCGTGGAAAAGAAGCATATTTGATTTAGAGTAGCGTGTTAAGATTTAGTAGTTTTGTTTCCTTCGCGGACCACACTACAACACCCACTGCTTTGTCTTTCTTCTTACATTCTTCGCTCATCACTCATTGCTAATCTCGCAGATTCAAATTGAACGCAACTACGCTTCACTCACTCTCCTTCACACTTCATTTTTTTCTTTTCGAAAATCTCTTTCTCAAACTACCTCTCTGTCTCTGATATAAACCGCAAAACTCGTTTTCAGATCTCGAACGGTAGTTAGACGAGGCGAGAGGCTAGAGGTGAGACTTCCGAACGCCTTTCTCTTCCTCTGTCTTCTTCTTCTTCTATTGTCATTGGTTTTTTCGCTTCCTCGCTTTGGTCATTTTTGAAGAATCCAAGATTCCCTCGTCTATCTGCTTCGCTGCAGTTTGAGCTTTCTCAGATTTCTCTTATCCTTTTGTTTTGTTTCTGATTGAGATTGTAGATGGCGTGCTAGATCTGACTCCAATGCACGCATATCTAGCTGTTTCGTTTTCTCGCTTGATCTGGATATTACTTTTTGATTTAACCACGCGTCGTTTTATAGTGTTTCTCAGCCTTTTTCTCTTTTGTTTGTTTCTTTGTACAGTTTATTATTTTTTTTTTGGTTTTCAGAAGCGAGAATTTCTGTGTTTAGTTTTTGTTTTTGTTTTTTTTTGCTCGCGTTGATGATGTGAAACAGTAGAGCTTCATGATAATCAGAATGTCATATTTGAAAATAAGACGTTTCATTAGATTTTTTAAGCAGTTTTCATTTACATTGTCTCTTTGTCGACCTTTCTTCTGTATTATATTTAGTTGTTGCGTTTTTTCTGTGTTATTGTTGCGGATGGCTTAAAATTTTACATTTTAAGATAGTGAAGTGTGTGATTTAGTTGTGTGGATATGATGATGGCTGCTGATTAGTTCTCTAACTATGATTCCGTTTGTTTAGTGGGGAGAGTATTGAATAAATTCAGAGTGAATTTGAGCATGTATTTTGTCTACTTGATATTTCCTTTCAGGATCCCGTTACTCGGTCTTTCATCTTAGATTTTGGAAATGGAGGATGGGATAGATGCTACTGCAACTTTGGATTATGCTTCAATTCAGATTTTTCCTCACCAAAACAGGTGAGCGTTGATGCCTTTTCGAATTAGAATTGGGGCTCATACGATGTTTTGTTTTTGTAATAACTTCTCACCTGAACTTATTTTAGTATTATTTTTTTTGAAGTTGTTTTAAAAGATTTCTTACCCTTCTTTTAGGTGTTCCAGTTCTCCTTTCTCCTTTCTGTAATAGTTTTTCTTTTATATCCAGAGGGGAAAAAGCCTTTGTCAATTTAAAGTAGAAACCCTTCTCTGTAGTTGGACTTTAATTGCACAATGTGACAATAATAAATTAAAAACTTCTAAAAATTTATGATCTTTAAGGAAATAGTGTTAATCTATACATGTATTTCTATGGTTGAATGCATAAAAGATGAGTAGAAAGCAGCAATAAAGGATCAAAGGGCTCCAGTAAAAAAGACAATGTTTCTTATGTCTTTGGAGAATTATAAAATGGAACTTATTCTGTCCAGAATTCCAAATTGAATCCTAACCAGAAAATGAAATAAAATATCTTGAGAATTCCTAATTTTAGTTCTACCTCTAACACTACCCCATCATTAAAAAGTTTCTTTTTTATCATTTTTCACTTCAAAGAGATGTACTGTTTTTTTCTTAAATTTCTAATGCATTTTTCTTCTATAAAAGATTATGAAAACTTATCAATGAATATAATGCTGAGTGTTGTCTTAGTGCTAGGGTAGTTGTTGTCTGACACATGTCCTTACAACTAAACCCTAAACTTTGAAGCAGGATTGTTCTAATTTGTCATAGACTGACCATTGTATTCATGTAATCTATTTAGATCAGTATGGTTTCCCTTGATAGGCAGTTATTCCTTCAGTACATTCAGTTGTGCATTAGAGTAGTTTATATTGAATTTGATCATCTATCAATGTTATACATGTTTTTACTGGATTAACTTAATTCTTTGTGGTGGTGGGATAGGTACGAGGCATTTGTTTGTAAGGGGAAACAATCCAATAAAGTGGCAGCTGGACATTTGGAACATTTGTTGCCTCATTTACCTGCCGTAAATGATTTGTATGCTAAAGGATTTGATGCAAACTTTGATCTTGAATTACCAGAAAATCTGCATGGTGCTGAATGGTTTTCGAAAGCAACACTTAAAAGGTTTCTATTAAAGAATGTTTTTTTATTTTTCTTTTTGTATTTATTTATAGGAATACCGTACTAGCTCTAATATTGTTTTGCCTCTTAGGTTCCTTCATGTTGTTAGTTCACCAGATTTGATAAATGTCATCAGTAGTATCCTGGATGAGATGTCTCAGTTGGAGGATTCAAAGAAATTTCATGTTTCTTTATATGGGAAGGTGGTCTCTGTCTTTCAATAAATTAATAGAGTTGGATTTATGTAGTTTCTGATTAATATTTGTCTTCTGAAATCAGGGTCATCAGGATCATCTTCAAATGGAAAAAGGTAATTTTAAATTCTAGATGGTTTGGTTCTGATTCTTGACTGCTATCACCAAACAATGGGAACTTTTCTTTTTCTCTATATTGCTATTGAAGAGGCCTTACAGAGATTGGATTCTGGGTAAATAATTAATACTGTCAGATTTGCAATCTCAGTATTATCCACGAAGGCTGAAAACAAGAGTGTAGTGAGGTCTTGGTTTAAGGTGTTATATAATTAAATTTGCTTGCCATGACTATCTGTAGCTGTGATGGAATTAATTTTATGGATTTATTGAATGACATGCTATATTTTAGTCCTGTAAGGTATTATGGATATCTATACCATCATGGAAGCGGTGTAAACTGTTATCTTGATCGTCAATTCAAAGCATGTAGAGGCTTCTTTTCCTTGATGCTTGTTTTTTTTCCTTTTAATGACTTTTTCTCTCTCTCACTATATAACTAAATATCTTTTGTAAGGACTGAATCAGAAGCCACTGATAACTGTTATGATCACATTTTTTTCAAAAAAGTAAAAATATCAACAGAAAACTGGATTAGCCATTGGAATGCCGTATTAACTGTTTTGATGTGATGACTAGCAATTTCTAGTTGTATATCTTCAATCTCTGATATTTGTTGTAAGCAAGTGATTTATTATGTGTTGATGGTGAATGCCGGTTTTTTGGGAGCATATGATTAGTAAATCATTTGGTACTATTCATGATTCAAATTGATTTTTGATAATTACTATCACAGGATGAAATATCTCCAGTGATACTGCCAAAAGGCTTGAGAAGAAATATTGTTGTTTATTAAATAGGAGAACAGACAAAAGTCTTATCCCAAATTGTGGAAAGGGGGGGGGGGCGGCTAAGAGGAATTCCTAGTGATACAAATATTTCGTCAACTACCAAAATGCCTTCATTCCTACCAAAAATGCCTGAAGTTGATAAAAATATTATCTCCAAATTTAAGTGGTCACACCTAGTATCCTCTCTGAATACACCAAACAGCATTCTCCATTTACTGTTGCTGAATATATGGAAGAGTTGGTGACTAGGTTTTTGTCAGGTTTCTGATGTCTTTTAGACGATACTGAGTTTCTCTGTCATAAATGGCTATCTTGACTTTTATGTAAGTACCATTGTTCTCTTAGATTCTGTTGATTTTAATTCTATTTCCCACTTTTGACAGATGGTAACCATAGCACTTATGGTGAAGCACCAACTTCCAAAGTAATTCTTTTTTCTCCAATGCCTTAGAGTGGGTTCATTTTTCGAATTCATTCACACTATTACCAATAAAGCAACTTTTTCATTTATCTTGTTCTTCATTATGGCCCATTATATTTCTACTAACAATTTATTGTGTATGAACAGCCAGAAGTTAACACTGTGGCACCCGATGCTTCAAAGTATGTTCTTGTAACTGTTGCATTACATTTAACAGTTATAGACTGGCTGCACCCACTATTAAGCTTTCTGAAAATATGCTGCCAGGAATGAATTGTTACGAGCAATGGATCTAAGACTAACAGCTTTGACTGACAAGCTTGCTGAAACTTTTAATGAGGCCGCTGGTGCTACATGCTCCCCTGAAGATCTGATCTGTTTAGCAAAATTTTCTCAACATTTTGGAGCCACTAAGATAGGGTAAGTGTGGATAGATTTATGTAATTGTTTGTCATAAGCACTTTGAATGTATGTTCTAGATTGCGGTTATATCTTTTTTGTACATTGCTAAGCTGTTATTCATGTTCTCAGGCATTCTTTATGCAAATTTATAGAACTAAACCACAAGAACCAGCATGTTGGGCTCCTGAACAATGAAACAATCTTGCACTCATGTGATGTGTCAAAAGACGATGGAAACAAGACTGTCAAAAACCTGCAGAGTTCTAAACCATCACCTTCTGATACACCGGTTAAATATGGTGTTTCGCCAGCAAAAGCTGCCCAGGTCGAGAGATATGGTTCAACAGAAAGTGAGGGATCTTCTAACTCTAGTGATGAGGATCAAATATCTGGTGATAGAAGTCGTTCTCTTGTAAGATCTGCAACACCCAGAAGATCAGCATCCCCTATGCGTAGGGTCCAAATAGGAAGAGCCGGACCCCGCAGAGCTGCTGCATTAACTATCAAGAGTCTCAATTATTTTCCTGGCAGAGAGAGGTCAAATTTGTTTCGAGATGCTTTTGAAAATGACTGTGAAGGGGAAGTATCTGAACAATCCTATAAGAAGTCAGAAATTGATGTAAGGAGGATAACTGTACAAGATGCCATCAGTCTTTTTGAAAGCAAACAGCGTGATCAAACTACTGATATTCAGAAGAGGAAGTCATTAGCAGATGTTTCTGTTAGTACAAATAAATCTGTCTTGAGAAGATGGAGTGCTGGTATGGGGGAAACCTCTGTGCAAGACCTGCCAGAACATGTTCCTGAAGATCCTGTTCCAGTGACTTCTAATGATGTGGTTCATGACAAGATTCCAAAAAATTCTGAAGTAGAAGTGGTGTCTGATTTTGTTTCTGAAATTGACAGCTGTAATCAAATTACTGATAGTGATGTAAAACCAGAAAGACAGGAAAATGTAGGTTCTTACAGCGAAGATAATACAGATGAAACCAATCCAACAGTAAAAGATGAAGCTGTAAAAAAGTTAGCAGCATCAGCTGAGTGGAATCAGCAAAAGCAAGAAGAGTTCAACCAAATTCTTAAAAAAATGGTTGAAAGCAAGCCTGTTTTATTCGGGAAGTCCCAGCCCAGCAGAAACCAGAATATTTCATTTGAGCAGAGAGGAGGGTCGTACGATCATTATAAGGAGAAACGTGATGCAAAACTTCGAGGAGCAAAGGCTGGAAAACAAGTAGAAAAAGAAGCACAATTTCGACAAATGCAACAACTACTTGATAAAAGAAAGGTTGAAATGTCCAAAAGTGTGAGTGCAAGTAAAAAAAGTTCTTCAAGATTGCCCCAAAATTCTCAAAAAAAGTCAACTCAGCCTGCAAATTCCCCAAAGGAAACATCTAAGCCTTCAGTTACGAAAAGGATATCATCTAGAACGTCGGCCTTGCCTGCTACACGCAAGTCTTGGTCAGCAACACCTTCCCCAAGGGCAGCTGGTACGTCCCCAGCCAAAGCACGTGGTGGAATTTCATCTGCTAACACCACCCCAACACGGCGAAAACCTGTGCCAACTACTTCTGTTCCCCAACCAAGCCCCCAAAGGGAAAGATCCCAGCCACGGAAGAGAAATGACAAAGAAACTCAGACCAGCAATAATTCCAAGAGCCTCAGAAGTATGAATGAGAAGCGGCAGCCAGCTGTCCCAAACAAGAGCAAGGCAGTCAAAGCAAAAGTGAAGACAGCTTCTGAAGAAGCCTCTGTTCCTTCAAAGACTAGCTTAAGTAATAAGGGAACCAAGAAAAGCAGTGTGGTGCCGTTGGAATCAAAACCATATTTACGCAAGGGTTCTCGGATGGGGCATGGAACTGCTGATGTCAAGAAAAAAGGTCCTCCTAAGATGGAAAAGTCTCAGAGAGAGAGTGCAGATCTTATTGAAGATCAAGAAAGTGAGTTGGTTGTCAATGCTTCTGATTTGGTTAGTCACCATTCAGATGGGGATACAATGACACCTATGCATCAGAATGCTGCTACAGAACCAGAACCTCAGATAAATAACCAATCGCCATCCAGTGAGCTAGAGAAGTTAGACCAAAATCCTACTGATGGTGATGTCTTAACATACACAGAAGAGCCTTCCTTAAATATAAGAAATGAAGAAGAATCAACCATATCACCTTCTGCCTGGGTGGACACAGAAGAGGATCTGTTAATGCCCAAACCATGTGAGGATGACACATTTCAATCAGCATCTCTGGCCAATGCTATCCCAGTTGGATCATCTAGTCCTCGTGTGCGTCATTCTCTGTCACAGATGCTACAGGAAGAAAGTAGTGAACCTGACTCTTGTGAGTGGGGAAATGCAGAGAATCCTCCTGCTATGATATACCAAAAAGATGCACCCAAAGGTTTGAAAAGACTGTTGAAATTTGCTCGGAAGAGCAAGGGCGAGACAGGTTCCACTGGCTGGTCTAGCCCATCTGTTTTCTCTGAAGGAGAGGATGATGCAGAGGAACTTAAAAATTCTAATAAAAGGAATGCTGACAATCTACTGAGGAAGGCCGCACTGAATGTGAAAAGCTATGGACAACCTAAAAATTCAGTACATGATGGATATGAAAGAAATTTAGGTACGAGTATACTGGTCTAGTACATTCCTCCTTTGCTTTGCTCTTCTCTCGTGTTGCTCTTCTGTTTTAATTTATTTTCCCAATTTCCTGCTTCAAATGACATTGCAGTAAAGTTTGGAATAGTCAATGTTTTCCACCTTTTTCATGTTATATTCTGACAAACTTAAACATTAGATGCTTTCCTTGTGCTTCTTTATCTGTCTTGTGGTGAAACTCTTGCCTGCACACCCTCACAGTTGAAACGTAGTTAATTAGCTGTGCCCTACTTATTTGGTGCTTAATAATATCTGGCAGTCTCTTGTTTAGTTATATATGGAACACATCATACTTAAACTTTTCTGAAAATGAACTAACCACCCTTAGGAACAAGGAACTTAAAACAGGGAGCGCAAGTAAACTCAAAAAGATAATACTATCATAACCTTATGCTAGTTTCTTCATGCTATTGTTTATGTTACTGTTGACTAATGGAAAATTAGTAAGCGTGCTTTTCCAATTCCTCATGTCTTATTCTTAGCATTTATGGATTTTTGCCATGCAGCAGGCAGAGGTGATGGCAAGGGTTCTCACAAGATGCAAGATGGTGCTGGTCCAACCACAAGAGGTAAATTTGATTTTAGTTTTGCATGACCTAGACTTGTAAAATTGATTTTAGTGCTCCTTTATACCCATGGAACTGTACATTTTCCTTTTTCACTAACATTGATCCTTGTTAATTCCTTCTGTTTTGTTTTGCATGTTCATGTTCCAGCGTCAAGATCATTCTTTTCTCTTTCAGCTTTTAGGGGAAGCAAGCCCTCCGAGTCAAAGTTCCATTAGTGCCATGGGAAACTGCCATTAACCTTGCCATCATCCCTGGGTATGCTTTTGTCTGCATCAACTAAAGCTAAATCACAAATAATTTCGGTGCGCGATGTTATAAATTATATTGCGAAGTGGGGGGTTTGGTGGAATGCTGTAAATTCATTAAATTGTGTTCGCTCTATTTCAATACATTACCCAAAATTGTAATTCATATTATCAGGCCTTCCCTAGGAAAATTTTCCCATAGGTGGATTCTTTGTTGTAATGTCCCTCCCAAACCTTCATTTCATCGTATGGTGTTGTTACTTAGAAATATTCATCACTGTAGATAACTCAATTACAGTTTTCATTCTCTCTCCCTGTCTTTTCACAATAATCCGTCATCCTTGTAAGGGTGGTCCCATAGAGACTTTGGACTCATGTTTGATGAAGTAACATGCAATATCGCTACAAATTATTTTTGTCAGCTCAAATTAATACCTCACCAGGTTAAATTGTTTTAGAATGTATTTAACCCAAGTGGTTAAAAGAGGCTTTTTAAGAAGTGATAATATATTAAAATGTTTATAGAACTAAAAATATTAAATAAATTCAATGTAATTAAATCAGACAAACCAAGCTAATTGGTGTTTTAAGTGATCTTAAATAAAACTAAACTAATTTGAATACCTTTTTTATTTCTTTACATCTAAAACATCGATACACCAACTAAACATGCACTGAATTATACTTTAGTGTCACAAATATTTTCCACATTTGTAAATTTACAAAAGTTGTTAACAAACAAGCACTATTTTTTAAAAAATGAGTATCATCAAATTACACCATAGAAATTTTATGAAATATTTCATCATTCAACAAAGTGCTTAATGATTCAAAAATTTCTTTGATATATAAATCAAATATCAAATCTAAAATTTCAAAAATATATTAAAATATGATTCATTTCATCTTTTTCCTGTCTTCAACTTACCCAAAATTTAACACAAACAAAATTAATAATAAAAAGGAGATTGTTTTAATTTTTAACACTCCCTAAAGCACTATATTAATCAGCACATCATGGGGTACTCCCTTAGTACCAATTCATGTTCTAGTAGGAGAATCGTTAAGCAGCTTTGTTGAAACCTTTGGACCTACCTTAGGCATCCCCGCCATGCTCCCACGAGCATAGCTAAAAGCCAATAACCACTCGGCATTGATTTCACCTCAGACAAAGCACAGGCAACAAAGATCTTCAGGTCTAATTTTAGTACCGCGAAGGAGTGACCTTGATTTTACCCGGCATGCCAACGACTTGTTCCACATACTATCCAAAAGATCTATACCGCGGAACTTTTCAATCTCCCGTTGCTTTCAAAGGTGTCATTACCCATTGCCTGCTTTGGGTTAAGGGAAAGAATAAAAACACGGAATGGAAATGTTTACAGAAAAAATACAGAATGGAACAGAAATACAAGAATAAAAGATCAAACAAGAGAATAAATAACAAACCAATCAGGAAATTAAAACAATAATAATACGTGAAACTCAAAAATCAATCCCAAGAAGAAACAGATACTGGAGGTAAGCTAATAAGAAACTTAACCCAGATCAAATTCAACACATCGTCTCTTATCCCAAGAATTTTGGGATAAAATATTGTAATTATCCACTTTAGAATAGCTTATTTCTAGGATTATATTGTAGAATTGTAAGAACATAAGTATAAATATTCTCTCCTGTATGTATTTTTATCTTTTCATTAAATTACAATATAAGGTAGACTTGAAAAAAGAGAGAAGAAATATTTTATTGATTATAACCATAACAATTACATTCTTAACTCCTCTATTTGTTACAATCACAAAGGAAATAAAAAAATCAGCTTAAATGAATGTGTAGATCCTAGGAATATTTTTCTAATAACTAGATATATTACGATTTTTTATTCCAATAATCTTCTATTTGAAATAGCAAAAGACGAATACAATTATACCGATTACCCAATAAGGACAACCTGTATCCGATGGAAGTGAGGCAAAAATTTCATATCTGTTGAATATTGGAACAGTGATGGGAATGAAATTTTACTGTTGAGATGGAGATGGAAAAGTGAAATCCGTCCATGTCCTGTTGTCATCCCTACTAATATTGATATAGTAGAAGTGTTATTTTACTGTTGGGATGAGGATGAGAAAGTTCTTCACGATCGCTTCTCTCAAAGACATGTACCATGGATTTTTCAGATTGAGATAGACATTGCTTGCTTGGCTCAAGATAAAATATTACAACAAAGTTAAATAATTATGGGATGAGTTAGACTCATAAGAATGTGATTTGCACTTGTGGAGAAAATAATAAAAGGCTCAACCTGATGCAGTTTCTTATGGGGTTGAATGATTCATATTGTATTATCCGTGGCCAACTCCTTTTAATGAATACATTGCCTAATATTACAAAAGCTTATTCTTCCATCATTTGATCATTTGAAAAAATCAACAGTGAAATTTGAGCACAACACATGAAACAATAGAAACTTCAACCATGGTTGTTCAGAAAAAGGAACCAGCAACTTTTGGACGCACATTCCTTCTCGTCCTAATTCATCTAATTGCAAGTTTAGAGTAAGTTTTTCTCTTTACGTCAGATCTCTGATTCTTGCATTTATGATTTCATGTAAGATGAGTCAAAAAGATTAATATATGTTAGTTTAGGTATGTAGTGATATGTTTGGTTTGTGAATCAAGTCTCCTAGGAGCAAGTTAGGGTTTTCCTAGTTTTTACAGGTTTTTTTGAAACAAATTCTTGAAGAGCACACAAATAAGGTAATGGAATTTGACTTACTATTTGGAAAGATTTGATATTATGAGAATGGAACTTTAATGAGACCAAACCCTAAGACACACAGTTGTGGATTAAATTGTAGTATTGGTTGTTGAATAGAGATTTGATTTGTTGGATGATTTATTTTGAGTATTAAAGACTCTAATGATAAGGAGTATTTCAGCAGGGACTTTTTATGGTAATACTGAATTGTATAGATGTGTATGTGATTAACGATTATCTATACCCTTTAAGTTGTGAAATGTATTAATTTGAATAAATTTCTTTTAATATTGATTTGATCACTGAGATAACTTAAGTTAGTACTTGAGTATTATGTTGTTTAATAGGTCGTGTTCTTTGAATCTAATTGAAATAAAATAAGTGTAGTTTGCATAATATATAGAAGAGAAACGGTTTTAGATTGAAAAACACTTGTTTTAGTTTAATTAGAATCAAAGACTTCATTTTGTGAAGTTTGTTCACCTCACTTAGCAAACCATAGGTTGCTCAAGCGGAGCTCTATCACTCAACGATTGTTCAAGCTGGAGAGAGAGAGAGCCTACAACAATTGTTTCTACTAAAGAGTTTTGTTCACTCGAGCGGCAAGGAAAACATAGCAGCCATTCTCTCTCCTTTAGGAGTTTAGTCACTCAAGCATTTTGATGATGCTCGTGCGACAATATAGTGACACTCTAATGATAGTTGGACCTTTGGGCAAGGAAGAGGCTGAGATATTCTCTCACCTAAAGGGATGACACTTAAGCAAGAATACCTTGCTTAAAAGACCACTCCTGTTTAAGAGATATTTCCTTTCTTCTTGATTTCTTGAAATTAAACGAGTATGGGATTGCTTTAGATTGTTACATATGGTGCTTGGTGGTAATGATTTATGAAGAGTGAGAACAAAATGTCTAAATGAAATATTATGAATTATTAAAATTGAGTATATGTCAATATAAATTTTGATGTTTGATATGAGGTGTGGCATTTATGAAGTATGATGTATGAGAAAGAGAATTTTTAAGGGATCATACTGGGCTATTTATGTTTTGGCTATTATCAGGGAGGTAAAACTATATTTGGTAATATAGTATAAGCATTGAGTTACTTTAGGCATAATGAGATTTCAAACTCTACTAATAACTCTAATCATGAAATGAAGGAATCAGGTAGCGAGGAGGCTTGTTAACAATGAGAGTTTGAGAGAAGACTCAAACTTCATGAGGAATTTCAGAAGCTACTTAGTTGGTAATCTAGGTTGTCATTAGGCATCGGAGTAAAAAGATACCTGATAGACAAACAAGCCACTAGATTAGGCAAGAGTTAGTCTCAGGTGCTAATACTCAATGCAGTCTTCTGGAAGACATAAGAATATATATGCATAATGTTGTGTTAACGAAATAAGTGAGGTGAATATTGTTAATTGATGGTTGGATTGATTAATTATTTGTGTAAATTGATTTAATTTCAATTAGCTTAGACTGCATGTTATTTGTTGTATGATGACGGCTATAATGTACTTCGTACAAGAGCATATAAGTGTGCAGACCAAAACCAATTAGAACACGGAGTAGAAGAAGTTCATTGCTAAGCTGCACAATCTGTCAAGAAACCATTCCTACAGCTTTTCATACCAATAGCTTTGCACCATATGATCTTAAATCAGCGCATAAAATATAATCATCAAAATTACATAATCTCCTAGGTTTACTGCTCCCCACTTCCACGAAACCATTAAGAAAGAAAGAAATTCCTTGATTCGACTTTAGTACTAGCAGGTATAACTTAAAACAAAAAACAATTTTCTTCGGGAACTAAAGCTATACCATTAAAAGTTACTGTTGATACCCTTGTAACTAATTGAGGTTTCATTCACTGAGATCCCAAGACAATCTTTCAAATATATCTCCACCCGTTTAAATTTGGATGAATCTATATCAATAAAGCACATGTTCAGAAAGAGAGAGCAGTTAGAGAACACACTTGCCTGGCCTTAGTTCAAAGTCTCGTTCTTATTTACGCACAATACGCCTTGAGAATCAAACAGCTTGGATGCGTTTTGAGTAATCCTTCTTGAGGTCGTTGACGGTTGTATATCTTTCATATTATATGACCAGTCATTTAAGCTGTGATTGACAATTATACCTCACATTCTATAGCTCATTATGCTGTAAAAGCATTTTATTGGATGGCCTTCACTGAAAATTTCTCAATTTCTCTCCTAATATATTGAAGATAAGGGAACACCAAGTCTGCATGAAGTCCATAATAACGTGAGAAGATATCATCTATTCGATTTATGCTTTCCACAGCAGTAGAATCACCCAAGGAAAGTTGGATGGAAGAAAGCTTCACAAGTTCATAAGCAATAACAATATCATCAGTATCGTATAGCTTTTCCAGAATCTGCAACACCAGAAAAAGGAACTGAGATGTTTTAGACCTATTACTTGGAAAGAGTTATGATATAACAAGACCATATTGGAAATGCATTCACTAACTAACAGGTACTGGAAGTTATATTTCAACATATGGAAGAACTCGATGATATCTTTTGCTAGAAGGAAATGACATTTCAATGACCTTGAAAGGTGAGAAGTAACCAATATGCATTCTCTACAAGTCCTGTGAAGTGTTGAGGCACTCAAGTCAGACAGAAGTTAGCAAGTGTGGGTAATCACTTGTAGTAGTCCGAATGTCTCACGTGCGTGTGTTTTACCATTCCTTTGTAAATCTTAAATGGGATACTTGAGTTTGTAGGGAGATACACTACTACGTGATTGCTTTTCATGTTACCACAAAACTTGTAATCTTTATTGATCTAAGTGAACAATTTGTTTAAGTGTTTCTGTGGATATAGAAAAAAATGTCAAATCACAAATTCTACTATGTGCTATTTTATTTGCGGTGTCTAGTGTGTGATATAGACTTGGCGATTATGAGGTGTCTAAATTTTCATAGAGTAGTATGAAGTGTTTGGTAGAGTATTTAAGTATTTGACTCTTCTCTTTTAATTACTCCATTAGTCTCTAAATATAAGGCATTGATAACAAAGTCACAATTATTAAAAAAGTTAGTTATTCATTTAGAAAATTAAATTTGTTTGCAATTGTAATATTTTTTTTAAATTATTCCTAAATAAATAAATGTATATGGAGACAGAATAATAGTATTGAAACTTTAATTTATAAGACTAAACTCTTCAATTCTCCAATTCTCCAATTTTTATAATGGAGAAAAAAGACAATTTTTTATAACATTTATTATTTATGAACTAAAATAATTAAGGGTATTTTTTTTCAAAAAATAATTAATGCAAGGTTAAATAGATAAAAGTCCTATAGAAAGGGCAAAAATATATTAAAACAATAAGTTAAGATTAGGGACAAAGGGAGTAGATTAGGTTTTCCTCCCAAAACAATTGTTAAGCACCCAGGCACTTGGAAAATCATCCTTAAACGTTAGTTGTTAAAGGAGAGAGAAGCAAACACTTTGATACTTCACTAAGCATCATATACAAATTGTCATGGGACTTAGGCACCTTATAATATCCAAGTTCATATCATGTCAATTTGGTCCATGAATAGCAAGGAGATTCTTGATCTATTTGGATTAAAATAAGTTCAGGATTGTAATTGATGTCCTTTCGTCAAATCTCTAAATTACATTACTTTATTCAAGATTTCACATTGATGTCCTTTCGTCAAATCTCTAAATTACATTACTTTATTCAAGATTTCACTTCAATTGGAATTTGGTTATTAAGGATTCTCATTATCCATGGCTGAATGGTTAAAATGTCCAAATCGTAATTGTCAAATTCATAAGTCCAATTCCTTTAAGATGCACACAAATGATTGGTGTGGGTGAAATTTTCCCCAACATCAATAAACAATAAAATAATCAACAGAAAACATGTTTCAGCATGCATATATTATATCCAGAAGAGGGCTACAGTGGGAGAGGAACGTGTATCAGCATGCATACATTATATCCAGAAGAGGGCTACAGTCGGAGAGGAACGTGTGTCACCAACCACCGTAAAGTAAATATGAATTAGATATAGTAGTTTCTTTCTCTGTCTGATTTAACAGTGCTACACCACACAATATAACAGGGCAGTTTTCTGAGTTACATAAAAAAACATTTATATTTCTGCCACTGATAAAATTGTTGGTAGCTGATAGGTTCTGGGTATACAGGAAGGGATAATAGTAAACCAAAAAGATGTCAAAAACAAATTTCTCCCTCCCCACCCCTCTGATACTAGTAAGCTTATTAATAAAATGTTTTACCTGTATAGAAGCTTTGCAGTGATAAACAGATAATTGTAATTCGCCCACTAAACAAAAAGCCTGAGCAATGCTGTCTTCTGCCTGCATGCATCATATCATGTTGAAGGAAATAAAAGTTAAACCCTCATATTAAAAACGAGACATTGTTTGTCTACCAGTCCATGCCATCCGATGGTTGTTATTACACACACACACTTGGAGTCTAAGCAATCCAATCATTAAGTGCATGTTTGGATTAGCTTATTTTGTGTTTAAAAAGATTACGTATTTACATATGTTCTCAGATACATATTTATATATATATATTTCACAAAATTTATACTTCCACACCCCCTAATGGGGTGTATACATCCTTGGGGGAAGAGAAAGGCAGAAAGAAAGGAGAGAAAGATATGTGAAGGGAAAGGCATAAAGTGATAGAGCTGATGGGAGTAAAAATGACAATGGAAAAATCAGGGTTGTATATTAAAATGGAGTAATTAAATGCAATATCAATTCGTTTTAAAACTTGTATAGGCTTGATCTTGTCTATCTCATGATTACTTTAATTTCGCAATGGTTAAGTTCAATGCTTGTGAAGTTACAATGCACACACCTATTAGCAGAAACAAATAAAACCACAACTAGCATGGAGGAGTTTTTTAAGTGCAGGAAGCTGAAACTCACCTCTGCAATAAGCTTGTTGTATGCATGCAAGTTTAATCTTAACGATTGAAGAGACATCAAAGCATCAGAAATGGTAATACTTGAAATTTCTTTCAACAATATTGCATCCTGCAACCTGTCATTTCCATATTTCAGGATGTAAAATACTCAAATACAAGCAGACATCTACTAATTACAATGAGATAATGCATGATTTAAAATGGGGGATTTATCAAGGTAGCCTCCAATTGGGAACTATTCAAGATTAGCAGTGATTATATTCAGAGTAGAAGGAAAAATGTAGTTTAGCACGGGTTATTATGAGCTAAATTGAACAGTGCAAACCTTTTTATGCATATTAAAGCTTCACTGACTGCAGCATGTGAAGACTCCAAATCACAGTAAGAACCACATTTCAAACAGTATCCAGGTTGACTGTAGGCCCCATTTTGTTTGAAGACGTTAAGACATACTTCAAAAATGTCATCACTCTTGCGAACCTGAAATAGTGAAGGGTTTTATAGTGAAAAAATATTGCGTACTTGAAAGGGTGTAAGGGTGAAAACGTGCATCATAAAGTCATCTATCCAAGTTTCCTAACCCTTGAGTAACTTTCACATGACAGAAGAAAAATGTCTCGTTGCTCAATGATAGTGATTTGATATTGGTTATAAAAAATGGTATCCGGTAATCACCAATCCATACTATTTTCTAGTAATAGCTCCATAAATATGGATGAATCAGAAGACCCAAACTACCAAAATTTAGCTCCATGTCTGAATTTAACTCATGGTTAGGTACCGTAGGTTCTGGATATCCTACATCGTCTACAAATATGGTCAAATCATAATATATAGATAGGTACAAACCTTTCCTTACTAAGCTACTTTTGCGAGGTTGAGTTAGTCTAAATTTCACTTTCTTAATATGGTATCAGAGCTTATCAAGGACCTATTCTAGCAAGATGGTTTGTTGGACATATCATGCCACGCACTATCACCTCCCCCCTCCCTTCTATTCTCACATTCGATGTCCTCGACTTAAGGGGGTATATTAGAGATTTCACATCATATAGAGATATGGTCAAATTATAATATATAGATGAATGCAAACCTCACCTAACTAAGATGATTTTGTAAAGTTGAGTTAAGCTTAAATTCCATTTTCTTAAGAATACATGTTTTCAAAACACTGCCCACAATGAATAGAAGGTGGAAGTAGGCTGCTTGATATTCAGATACAAAAAAGTATTGTTGTTATGCATGAATAATTCACTTATTTACAAATGATTTGTTTCCATATTTGCATAGATCTCTACCCTTATTTACATATTCCCTCCAGATAATTAGGATTTGTATTCCTTATTCCCTTTATTTGAAGCCTAAAAATACTAGTAGGAAGCATATATTATTAGGTCTACATATGTCACATTTAGCTTGTACAGATCATCACAGATAATATTAATTTTTTCCATATAACGTAATGCATCTCAACCACAAGAATGGCTTCCATATTTTAAGGCAATTTCTTGAAATCAAGACACCACCTGAGGTAAACCACCCAATTTAAACTTAACCTAGATTTATAATGCAAAGAACAATAGCAATTCGATATCTACAAGTGTCCTCTAAATGGCTTACACAGTCAGTAAGAGTGAAGTGCTTTATCTTCTGCTGTTCACAATCAAGTACTCTGCTTTCTAACACTGCGCCAGAACAATTTGGATTGACACAATGGAAGGCATTGAGGACAACATCAGATACATTAACTTCTGAACAACCAATACATCGACAATGAAAAGCATATTCATCTTTGAGGAAGTTAAGGCGATCTTTACAATCCCAAAACCCAACCTGCAAAAGAGAACTGAATGTTGAACATTTGAACAAAAGCATTTTTACAACAGACTTGACATTTGAAAGTCCGAGTAAATCACTTTTTCTTACCTTGTTTTGTTAAGGGGAAGAAGGACTTGGACCCACATGTCAAACAAATACAATTCCAGACCCAATAACAGGGGATGCATATTAAAGCCTAACGGTTGTAAATAGGGGATTGTTACATATTAAAGCCTACACATTCATTTCAGCAAATTTTATTTCCCTTTTTAAGAGAATGTGATTGTTACATATAGAGAAGTTGAGAATGTGATTATCATGATTGTAATTAATAAAATGTTTCTTTTCTCCTTCTCATTATTCAAGTCTAACAAACTGTCACTTAAATCACCTAAAACTGGTTGGCCCCCATGCTTGGTGTAATGCTACTTAAGGGAGTCTAGAGAGGAGTACAAGTTCATTTAACAGGTGTATAATTCCTTTCACTTTAAGCAGGGGACTGCTCCACTCTTTCTCCGCTATGAGAGGATCTGTGATTACACGTATCTTCTACTAGCAGGCTTAGGCTTGTACTAGCAGGCTTAGGCTTGTACTAGCAGTTATAATACTAATTATTGACCTAATTCTTAATCTTTTAGTACAAACTAGTGTATTGGTATATTAAAATAGGCATCTCTCTATTATTTTAATTATCTAATAGATGTTTCTTTATTATAACACATGATCATACAAACCAAATATTATATTATTCCAAGCCTCAATTTTTCTTATATGAGCAAAAGTTTTCCCTCAAATTCGTAGGAAAATTCACGATCCTCCTTGTCTCTCCCGCTTTTGGAATTGGTTTCTTGACAAGGCAACGGAGCCTATTAAATTAAGTTGTCAATAGCTCAAACAACTCTTATTCAAATTAAATTAACATTTCCCTATAAAGCTTGGTGGGCCCTTGTCCTCTACGGCTTAAGCACAAAGGGAATTTACGTGAGGAGGAATGTTTCAGAAGAAAACAAAACTACTCTGTAATAGCTTAAGCTTTAAGGATGTTTGATCAATGAAAATCTTTATAAAGAAAAAGAATATAGACATACTTCAAAAGTTAAAAACAAAAAACTAACTAGCCATGTTCAGAACAGCTTTTAATTTCCAAAAAGAAAGTTACCTGTGGACCATAAGACAATTCTAACTGACAACCAGCTGCTACACCATGCGTGGTTCGTAGATAAAGTGTGCGTGAAAGAAAATATGCATGAACATTCGGTTGGCAAGAATGGTTAAATAAACTGGCAGCTTTATAAATAGCTTTACCCACTCTCACCTACAAGAAATAACATAATATGACTTAGAATCACCTAGGATACATAATAGTCACTAAGAAAATATTCCCATCACCAACAATGTCAAAATTATAATTGTTTGACTTGCAATAATAATGTTCACAAGTAAATATAGAAAAAGCAAAAAACAGTATCAAAGAAGAAAGTAATGCAGTAAAAGTCAAAAGTTCAATTTCTATGTACTGTCGGTGTAAATTTTTACAGTTTCAACCAATAGAAAATAATCTCAAGCACAGCTTCTAGAGCTCTTTTGGTGGATATGATATGATAGGATAAAAGAATACGATATCATAAGATAAGAACATAATAGGATAATAACATAATAAAGTATAATCATATCTAAAATTTGGTGCACACAAGATAACAAATTAAATAATGTTAAGATATAACATAATTTAGGTTTAAATAACACTTATTCATTAAAATTACATATATTTTATTTATATAGTTACTTTTTCTTAAAATTATAAATAAATTATATAAGTTTTTTACAATTACTATTATGATGTAAATATTTTTCTTTAACAATATATTTTAATAACAAAAAAAATATTTTTTATATTTTAATTACCATTATAATTTAAAATTATGTGTGAACATTATATAAAGATAGGGAGGAGAGATCTTATCCTACCCTGTTAAAATTAACAAGCTCCCCTTGTGAAGATAAATACACTACAGTGACACAAGATAGAATAAGTGACAAAAAATAACTTTATCATATCATTTTGATACAACAAACATCATATTACAATAGGGTAGGATAGTTATCATACCCTATTATTCCACATCCTGTCTACCAAACTGACCCTTAAAGGTATTAATAGTTATTATAGAAATCAACAAACTCGTCAAATGTTGCAATTCGTAATTGAGAGACAATATAAATTACGATATCAATGCATTAATCTAATCAAATTCTAAAAGACATATGCAGTAAAATATCTACCTGTTCCACATTACTAGTTGAATGTGCACCAGATTGAAATGGAAATTCTCCAAGATGATCTGATAGTCCATGAGCGTCTACTGATTTTAACCGAACAACAGTCATACAATTCACTTTAATTTGAGAAATAATTATGACAACCTGCATTTACAAAAAAATATGGAATGGGAATATGATTATTTTAATGATTCATATACAAGAAAGCGACAAAATAAATTACATTTTTCAACAAATGCTTCAACATATTGAAAAAATATTGCACAGCACATGCATATGATGGTTTTGTAACTTTTGTTATGCATCAAAGCACAAATGGACACATCCACAAGAGCACTCATGTACAGGAGTACCAAAACAACCTGTGATACAGAGACTCCGTCTATAGAAAACATAGTTCCACAAGAGTGTTGAAGACAATATAACAATACAATGGCATATATATGTGAATCCAATTTGCTTTCAGATGACATATGGTTGTAACAATGAGAAAGCTCCTGCATGAGAAGGACAGAAGCCATAAGCATGCAGCTACTCAAAATCAAATGACAACAAAGTTAACTGAACTCAAAAACTGCATGCATTTAAAATATACCAGCCCTTCCACAAAGTTTATAATATTTTCAGATGTGCTATTCAGCAAAAACCTTGCTAGTATTCGGCCAGCCAAAACTATCTCAGATGGGAGTACCACAGGCCAATGTACACCTCGGCACTCATGTTTATGTTCAGTAATATCCTCAATTTCTTCTTCAGAATCATTGTTTTGGATAACTTCAGAAGCATATTCTCCAAGATCACTGGGCATATTTTTAAAAGTGTCATTTTTTTCTGGATAAATCTTGAACATTTGCCCACCAGCTCGTATCTGGCATTGGTGGGAGCAATACAATGGTATTGAACATGATATACATGGAACTCTATCAGCAGGTAGATCATTCAAGCAATAATGGCAATGGGTTTCCCGACATTGCTTTAATATTATCTGCAGTATAGAAAAACTATCAAGTTAACTTCCTATAATAAGTTTGTTTTCCTAAAGAAATGCAAATATATAAAGAACTGGAAGATAATTTATTCATTGACCTCAAAAAGCCTGAGGATTCATGTTTATAAGTTAAAGCACTGACAACAAATATCACGATGTCATTAACCAACTACCCCAAAAGCTTAAGATATTGGGTAAAAACACATAAATGTTCTCATATTAGTATTTAATTTTAAACACATCCCTTCATGCTAGAGCCCTTTAAACTTGAAACTTAAATAGTGTATAGGCCCACCCATATATATTGAAATTCAACTTTTATTAGAACAATAGGGGCAACAAGGATCAAACTCTGGATCACTTGGTCATAAAGGTTTTGATACCATCTCAAGAATAAAGCTTAAGTTGTTAGGTGAAGCCACATGGATGGTCTTATATTATATTTTTATTATTGTAACAATATCCTTATTTCCTCAAAATAGTGAATATAATTAAATTCTATATATAATATAGTGACAAGCAATAATTTATTTTAATAAAACAGGGGTGTAAATCAATTTTGAAATCTGAACAGTTGATTGCAGCAAAGTGTCTCCAGTTCTCTGAAAAGGAAATCATGTCTCATGTACTTAAAAAATCAACAACAAAGAAGTTGAAGCCCATTTCATCTGCCATTAGCCCCTTGTGTGAGTGTGTATTACTCAGTTAATATAATGTGACATCTGTCAAGAGACAGCTGTCACAAGTTAGAGTTATTTACAGGTTCTCCTGTACAAATTTATTTCTGTAACAGCATGTAGAAATTGATTTTATTCAATAGAACTCAGTTGTTTTGTTTCTTTTCACAAATGTCTCTGAATTCTATGACCCCTGTGCTTCCCATTGAAGCAACCAAAACCCAAAACTTGTGTAAATCACACCTTGCTTACTATTCCAATTTAAATAGCTAAACAGTATGTGACATGCACACAACTTTTACAATAAACATAAATAAAGCAGAAAGAAAAGTTTCCAAAGAATCTCTTTAGTTGATTTCTTACTCTTTTGTTCTCAATCACATGTGCACTCATCTAAACTCCCTCCATCTTAGCAACTCGAAACAGAAAAAACAAATGACCGTTTATTTTTCGAGTAAAATTTCTTCCTCTACATCAGTTCTATTTGAACACAATGAGTTTTTTTCCAGACAATTCACTGTTTACTGTAGGTCTCATGCACATCATGTGTATAAAGCATTTGGAAGTGTTTTCAAACTCGAGAGTCGTTAGAGAATAAAAAGCGGAATACAAGATCGTAACTCTACTCATGAGTTCTGAGTATATGAAAAACTATATTAATGGACTTGTGCCTGCATTAAAAATAATATGGACAACAAGAATAATTCATAATAAGTCATAAATAGTAAGATCCAATAGAAAATTATAGGACAGAACAGAGACAGCGGTGAAGGCAACAACTGACAACATTAAAGGCACTGCTAATGATGTTGATGCGATATAGAAGATTGTGGCAGAATGATCATGAGTGTTGCAATGGCCAACAAGGTGAAGCAAGCTTCGGAGATAGCAACGTTAACAGTGATGTGAGTGTTGCCAATAATGAGAGTGCCAATGAGAGTTATTTGGTTCGGTTCTGATTTGCGAATGCAAACCCTAGGGGAGAACGACCATACTTATGAGTTGGGCTTTTTTAGAAAACTAAAGGAACTTTTTAAACACGAACCCTAGTTGCTCAAATGGATCGACGTGGTGCATGATCTGCCACTTTTACAAGCAACCATGCAATCCCGATCTGGACATCCGCGATATGCTGTGCACATCAGCTCACAATCATGTGAGTATAAACGCAATTTTGACAACATTGATTCAGAATTTGCAACTATTTAAACAGAATAGTAAACAACGATATAGGTTTAGGATGCTGATTGCTTCAACTGAAAGCCAATAGGATAAATTACTCATGAACCTAAGTTGAAGGAGGTCATGTACATTTTAGCCAAAAAAAATAATTCGAAAAAACTAATTGAGCACCATCCAAGGAAAATGAAGCCATATTAACACACTAACATTGGACATAAAAAAATTATAATTAATGACAATACAGAGAATATACTTGTTTGTTACCATGGCATAAGGTTGTTCGGAATGAATCAAAGAACCTGGTGAAATGACACACGATGACACCATGCCTCTTCCTTTATCAGGCATGGAGACACACTGTAGCTTCATTTGAGGCATCTCACCTGCCACAGTGGAATTTACCATCTTAATATCCTAGGAAGAGTGAAAAACAAGGTTCTTTCAGTGTATACAAGGATTGCTGCCAGGACCCATGAACATGACAGAAAGGAAAGAAGTTAAAAAGCTAGAGTAGAAGATCATTCATTTTATTTAGTTAGCATTTGAGAACAATGAATTAAATCTATCCTGAGAAAGGGGAAGACCTCCTAAGGAGAATATTATCTTCTTAAGTTACCATACACAAACTATGAATTAAATATGTTTAACTTCTAATTTAATTGATATTAATGTTTTAATTATAATTTTGTTGCGTAAGGGTGCTTACCCTCATTTGGTTATACATGCATGTATTTTTTGTCAACATATGTAAGTTGTATAGTATATTGATTGCTAAAGAATATCCCATATCCCTGTTTATTGTATCATACCCGTATCAAGTATCTAGGTTACATAGGTGTTGACTCCATAAGTAAATTAATCTATATCAGAAAGCCTATAATAGACACCTAGGGTAGAGGATACTAGAATCTTCCTACAGAAGTTATTCATACATTATACAATAAAGCCTGAGCTCATAATCTAACAATTTAGAATGCAATATGTCACGCTTCTTACCCGCAGTATTGCAGCTGTTCTCCTTATGTTGCATCTGTACTACCGCATTTGTGCTTTTGCATTGGTCTAAAAGAATTTTCAGTTCACCTTCTATTTGTCTCTTCCCACCCATTGAAGGTTCCACACTCTTGGCCACATTGAGGTCGCAAATAGCATTTCTATAATTTTCCAATGAAGCATTTGCCTTACCTCTCCTGTACCATGCCTACAATCAAAATAATAAATTAATAAAAGAATAACTGAAACTAGAATTAAGTTCGCATCTATATTCTTTGCCACAGCAACCTACTTCAACATATTCCAAAAAGATCACTTGCACTACAAAAAATATTGATTAATTAGGATGAAGAAACAAAGCATGTCAAAACACATTAATTTGAATTATCACGATAATAACTGAAATTTTAAGACAACCCCCAATAAGATTTTAGATACCACAATGAGGCAAAGTGCAAAGAAAATGCTTTTTTCGTTACTAAACTCATTTATGTATACTTCCACTACAAAGTACTAAGTAAAAAGATATTGAAATTTCTTTTTAACCACTCATGAATGACTTAATCTGCAAAAATTATTGAACATATCACAACAAGCCTAGTACAAATGCAAAAACTCAACCTGTTCAATAAAGGTGTATAACTACATAAAAAAAGGTAAACTCAGCAAAAAAAGGTAACTACTGAAGCTGATTTTCACCTTTGCATAGCTTGGGCAAATTTGAAGAGCTCGAGTGCAATCTCGCAAGCATTCTACTAAAAGACTCATTTTCTGCAGGAAATATACATCCATATACTCTATTGCATTATCAAGCCTTTCACTTTTAAAAATAATGTGAGTGTGGTTAAGGACTAAGGGCTAACTTTAAAATGGGACTTACATGCAATACAGTAGCACGATTGATATATAATGTTGCAACAAGATTACTTTTCATATCACCAGTATCTAGTGGAGCCTTGCGCAATGCCTATCCATCATATTAGAAGAGCAAGTAAGGAACATTTATAAAGAATGAGTGACAATATGTTCAAACAAACTTGAAAGAGAAAAGAAAGCTATAAATGGGTAGTATTGCACTTATCGTTATTTTTATTTTGATAGAGCATGATTAATAAGTTTTCTTCACTTAAACATGAAATAAAACAAGAATAAAAAATTAGTTAGAGTTTTTCGGATAATAGACGTACACTTTATGGCCGATTTAAAAATGTTTTACATTAGGATAAAATAGTAAGAAAAAAAAGTGAACTATTTTAAGACATGTTTTGTTGGATGGGATGGAAAGGAAATGTGACCTTCCCAATTTTGGATAGGTAATCTACATTAGAATTAACAGTCCTGGGAGAACATCAGAAGAATGATGGAATTCCATTTCATTCCAAGACAACCCAAAAAAAAAGTTGTTTCATACTATTCAAGCCTAGCCAAGCCTATTTAACCTAAAATTTCATAAATTAACTTTTCATGTTTTTTTTAATCAATATAACATGAAGAATGCTATCAACACATTTTTGACAAATTATTTCTAACACACTCTAACATCAAGTAAATTTCATGTGGACCTTACTAATATAGAGAGTGGACATACATTAACAGATCCTATATTAACTTCACGAACTGAACAAAATTTCTAAGACATCTTCACGGTTTCACCCACTTTCCCTAACGTAGATACATAGATGAATGCTAGAGTCCTTTGTTCTAAAACATAAAGCTTATCATTCCCAAAGTCCATTTACATTTCTAAAGTTCAACCCCGTATCACTAGAACAAAAAGCATTGGCTTGAACTCTTCTTTAATGTCAAATTAATAACTATGAATAGCCATTAACTCCCAGCATAGAGGAGAACAGTACAACCTATTATGGGGCATATAATGCATTCCGTCAGACGATCATTACCCTTCAACTGAATTATTCTATTTTACCCATTAGAAAGAAAAGAACTTACAACAAAATACTAATTAGAATGTCAATACATTTATACAAAACTTCTACCCCAAGTACTTACAAGACACAATCTAATCCACCCAATTTTATCTATGGACAACATTGTTGAAGTAACACGAATGTTAGAACTTTGAAGCAAATAGCTTACTAAGTGTAAAGTGTCCAAACCTCATTTGTAATGTTATTAAATTTGCTACCCCCAGTTTGAATGTACCACTTTTGCACTTTCTAGGTGCTCATTTTTTCTTTTATTTCGCAATTTATGACTTTTGTTATTGATGTTTAATTTTCTATAATTTGAATGGCTTCAGGACAATAACTTGCTTGCAGAGATTAGTAGTTCCGTGATCATCTGACAATGCTCTTTGAGATGCTGCAATGAACAATGTGCTGTACCAAAAGCTCCTATACTTGCCCGATTCCGGTTTGTATGTACGCTGTCATGTACAGGTGTATTTTGTGAAAATAACTGCATAATGCACTACAGAACCGGATTTTACAAACAAAATAGAAAATCCAAACCAGTTCGGCAGTGGTTCGATTCCGAACCGGTTCTGAACTTGTTTATTAAAGCGGTTAAGTAAAGAACTGATTCATTAAAGCAATCCAGTTGATTAAAGATGTTCGACTATGAAAGAACGGCACGTTCCAGTCACCTACACGAGAGAAAACAATTGAAGGAAAATATAAATTCTAAAAGAAAAAGAAGAAGAAGAAACCTGAGTGTAGCAGTCCAAGGCCTTGGCATAATCTGCGTTGGAGAAGCATTGATTACCAAGCTGCTTGGATTTCAAGGCATCTTCCTTACTCTTACCGCACAGAGCATACTTGGGATCCGCCAGTTGAGTGATAATCTGGAAACGCAGCAATGCGCGGGAACAAGAAATTAGGGATTATTGGTAGGGAATAGAGAAGGTTTAGTTGGTTTACCTCGTGAAATGGGTCGAAGTGAAGAAAGAAGCGGTGAAGAGAAGAGCACGTGCTTCCAAGATCATCGACACTGCTATCCCCTATCGCTCGCTTCAGGCTTTCTGGAATAGCTGCTTTCAGAGTCTCCATCTTCTGCTACTCACAAACAAACAACCTCTTCTTCTTCCGCCTCTGCTTTCTTTCTTTCCCTCTCCTCTCCTATATAAAACGCAGTCGTTTTCTAAGCACAGATTAACGTAAAGTTACCCACTACACTCTCCAACAGACCAGTTTTTCTTTCATGTTTGATTTCATATTTTCAGAAAAACTTGAAATACCGGTTAACTTAATTTCAGATCATTTTTCTATGTATTTATTTAGTTTGTTGTATTTATTTAGTTTGTTTAAAAAATTTCATTTCAGTCAATTTTTAATAAGATAGTATTAACTTTTAATAACAAATTTATTTATTTATTTGATAAAATAAATAAGTTAATAATATCTCTTTATTTCAAAATAATCAAATAACTTCTCTTTTTAAACATATACACAATTTTTAAAACATTATTTTCATAAAATTATATTTTTTCAAAATTATATTATTTAATGTAATAAAAATGTGAATAATTTTATAATAAATAATATATATATATATATTAAATTTTACTTAACTGACTTCATCATAAAACATTTTTATATAAATCACAAAATTTCAAAATTTTAATCAAAATAAATTTTATAACACTTATTTTAAACACATACTTGGATCTTTTCTTGATACCCAATTCTACGCTAAAAATATATTTTTACATTAGCAGTGAGATTCTCTGCATGTTATCCTCATAGTCAATTTTTTTAGTTATATTTTCTTTTATTATTAGATAAATAATTTTTTAAGTGCTTTTGATATATTTTCAATATTAAAATGTTATGAAATTACATTTTGCTTTGAACGTATGTTGGATATTGGAGGATGGTACAATTAAATTTGTTCTTATAATTCTTTAAAAGAAGAAACAGTAAGACAATGAGGTTAATGAATTTAGTCCTGAGATCAGATTGTAAAATAATCATTTGTTTTGGGAGGTCGACTCATCTCTGACTCACAAAAAATGGAATGAGATAAGGTGGTCTATCAAAATAAAGTGGATTCAAAATCTTAATATAAATATGATCGACTTGAATCAACTCAGATGTTATAATTAGAGTCGACCTGAGTATATCAGGACCGGTATACTCAAATTGGCCTAGTTCAAGTTGACCCAAGTCGGGTAGGTTCCAGTCCCCCCAAGTTGGTCTTGACCCGGTCGACGCAAGTTAGTATGAGTTGGGTTGATCCAACTTGACATGAGACCGGTCAACTCAAGACGACAAAGTCCAATCAACCCGAGTCAGTTTGGACCCCGTCAACTCAAGTCAACCCAGTCCTGCTCTACCTTAATCATTTTAGGTCCAATCAACCTTAGTTGTTCCGAACTCGGTTGACCCAAGTTGGCCCGAGTTGCTAGAGTCGGCCTATACTTGATTGACCCAAGTCCTCTTGGGTCGAGTCCATCTTAACTAGCATGTGCTCGGTCAACATGAGTTAGCTCGGGCCTAGGTAGAATCGAGTCATCCTGAGATCTAGTCCTTTTTAGTAAAAAAAAGGGCTTGAGTCATGTTGAGTTAGTCTAGGCCTGATCAACCCGAGTTATTTTGGGCCTTGTCAACTTGAGTGACAGGAGCTTGATCAACCCGAGTTAACATGGGCTCAATCGACTTGAGTCGGCACGAACTTAGTCGATTCGAGTCAACTCAAGCTTAGGTTGAGTCGGTCATGTTGAGTCGAAAAGGGTCTAGGTCCTATCGAGTCGATTTGGGGTTAGGCCAAGTTGGCACAAGCTTAGGTTGAGTTGATTCAACATGAACCCGAATTGAGTTGAGTCGATATGGTCTCGAGTCGAGCTGAGTCGGCTAGAGGTTTGGCCTAATTGGAAAAGGCAAGTCAAGCCAAGTCAAGCCTTATCGACTTGAGGTCTAACCTAATTAGCATAGGCCTAAGTCGAGCTTAATATGGATTTAATCCACTTTAATTGGTTGGAAAAAATCCAAATTAATTTGATCTGGTAAAAATAGATTTGATTTTGATCCAATCTATTTTATTGATTCTACATTGGAATTTGAAGTATCCAATCCATGATCACTCCTACCAATGTATTTGGTCAACAACAAAGTTACACTTAGAAAACTTAGAAAAAAATTGTTAAAAGATAGTAATTGTAAGACTAAGTTTAAGTGTTAAAAATGGAAGAAAAAATTAGAATTGTGGACTAGCAAAACATCAAAGAAAACTAAAATAAATTTGGGGTAAATGTGACATAAGTAAATCATTCATGGCTTATTGGAAGGTAGAGATGTGTTTGTCACGTCAAAAAGCATTACTAGGACTCATAATTATTGTTAGGTATGCAAAAAAGTTGCTTTGCATCTACTTTCATGAATCAATGAGATTTGGTCATATTTCGAGTGTAAATTGATTTTAAAAAAGTGTAGCAATGTCTAACTCATCTAGTAGTTCATCAATAATGGGTATGGAAAACATATCCTTAACCATAGCAATATTCAGTTTCCCATAATTCACCCAAAAGTGGCATGTGTCATCTTTCTTGGTTAAGAGAATGGAGTTGTGCTAGGGGTAATTATTCCTTCTTGTAACATATAGCGATGTGGTCTGACATTGGTGGGTAGGGTGTGGGAAATAACGTGATATGATGATCATAAGACCATCATATAGGGACATGGGGAAGGTCATGTGGTGTAGAAACCGATGTAACCTAAAAGGTAAGTAGAGATTGAATTGGAAGGGGGAAGAGATATACTTGGGGTCTTCATGTAGTGAAAACGTTACTACATGTTTGGGTGAGGTTGTGGGAGGGGTAATGGGTGGAATGTTAAAAGGAATTGAGGCAATGAAATTGTTATACAAGAGTTCACAAAATTGGTGGAAAGAAATTGGTTTAATTTTTGTAAGTGGGGTCACCTTAAAAGGTGATAATTGTATTATAATGTGTGAACACGGTGTTAAGTATATTAAAGTTGGTAGTAATTAGACATAAGGTGCATAATCCCTTAATGCTAGGACTACATCAACATCTTCAATGGTTAAGAGATAAAAAAGTATTTGGAAAGGGGTGATGATAGACAAACACTCAAACCTTTATTCAACACCTATGATAAAATTACTATTAGTTTAAAATATAAAATATATTGAGATAAATAAACTAAAAAGATAAAAATATTATTATTTTATTAGGTGTGATATAGGTGGAGAAAGGTTGAAGAGTGTATGTGAAACTTTTTCCTTTGAAAAGTGTGGATAGTAGATGTATATCCACATGAGGTAAAGACCTTTGTAAGAAATATGTTGAGAATTACATATTATGAAAGGTGATATTTTGTGAGAGCTACTAGAATCAATTGAAATATTGACAAATGTATTATTAATGGTTTCATGGAAGCAAAGTATTTGGAGAGAGTCTTGGGCGGTGAGGACTTGTGGTGAAGGTTAAAAGTGTTGAGGAGGATTGAGGGGTTCGAGGTTCGAGTGGAAAAGTGTGTTTGAAGTGTCCTCATCATCCATTAAAAGAAAGAAACAAGAGTGAGTGTATATAATCTTGTATTCGTTATTCTTAACGTTGACCTGAGGAGAGACATTTTTGGATAGAGATGTGAAAGCTGAGTTTATGCTGACGAGGTTAGATCGTTGGTACTATGTATAAATGACTAAAAAAATGAATAATTTGGTGAAACAAAGTTTGATAGCGGGCAATTCTTTTAGCACCTCTATGCTTTCATGTTGCACTCCCATTATATCAAAATTTCCACAATTGCCCTCCTTCAATCTCTACTCTTCCTTCGACGTCTTTTGTTCTTTCTCGGATGTCTTTTTCAATGTCTACTCCAATGTCTTCTCGTATGAATTGATGACTATTACATGAATCATTATTTTCAATACTTAATCACTATCACATTAATCAAGACTTTAATACCAGACTTCAATACTTGGAATGTTTATGGTTATCACATGAATCACTATTTTTCAGCCATGGTCGTTGCGTGAATTATTATTATGCAAGGAAGCACCCTCAGCTCCCTAATTGGTAGAATCCAAGAATAAGTTTTTTAATCCAAGACTAATTTGTAAAATAAAAAGTAATTTCTGCATTATATAATCTGAAACTCACTTTAAAAAATAGCTTACAGATTGTACAATCCGAAAGTTACTTTTAAAAGTAACTTCCAAATTATATAATTCGAAAGTCATTTCTAAAAGTGAAATGATTTTTAGATTATATAATTTTGAAGTCACTTTTAAAAGTTACTTCTCAATTGTATAATCTAAAAATCATTATATAATTTGAAGTAATTTATAAAACTAAAATTACTTTTAAATTATAAAATCGACACATTATACAATCCTGTAAACAAAAATTGACAAATGCATTGTACAAAGTTAAGATGATTTAAAAGTAAAATTAGGAGTATTTTTGTCATTTTCAAATATTCTATGGGAGTGAAGGTTGAATACAGGTGAAGAAAGAATTTCACGTGGATAGCTAGACGATGATGTCAGGTATAATAAGACCATAAATGAAATAGTTTAGGATGACTTCAAGTGATAATCCTAAGATCCATAATGAGCAACAAATCTATGTTTGCGGAGTTTCAAGAGTTTGACGAGATGATTTTCACATCCGATGATTTGTAGTTACATAACATAAAATACTTTTATAATATCGATGCATATAATCTTCAACCAAATATATTTTAAAATTACTTTTACATAGTTAAACATAAAACTTGTTTTATTCAATTGATTATAAATATAAACGATTATTAAATATTTTTTCATAATTATTGTGAAGTACTTATTTTCAGTTTATTTTGAAAACAACTTTTTAGCTGTTTTCTGAAAAATAAAAATCCAAAAAAAAACTTTTCCTTGAAGCGTTAGTTAATAAAGGAAGGAATCCAAGAAAAAGAAAACTTAGTACGTTAACATGCTACTACATATTTTCAAGATCCTTATTGTGCTAGAAGAAGAAGCAGCAGCAGCACTTAAATATAAGCTTTCAATAAGACGTCCACGCTGGTTCCATTCTTGTTGTGTCTGACATGAGAAGAACATAACCAGATTCTGAGGCACTGATTTTATCTAGGAGGTCCTTAACTAGATCACCTGCTATGTAAGAGATTCCCGAGGTTGCAAATGCCAAGGTAACATAATGCAACACTGTTTTGGCATAGGATTTGGGTGGTCTACTGGTGTAAGCTTTTCCCATAGCAAGCAGAATGATGCACACAACAGAAGTGGCTGTCACAGCTGCTATCTTAACTTCATCATAGTAGTGCTTGGAAATGAAGAGGCCGTACACACCCAGTGGAACAGAACCAAAAACTAAGAATGATAAAACAGCTAAAAAAGCATGAAGCGTGAAGTTTTCTCTACGGCCAAGTAGTTCTTGATATCGATTTTGTTGTGTATTCATTTGTAATGGATTCCCTCCGGAATGATCATTTTTCAAATCAATGAGCTGGGAAAAGGAGAAGAAAGAGCTATGACATTATCATCATACAGTCATGCACTGTGATCTAAACAATACCGCACAGTAGTGCACATCAAATATAAAAAAGAAAGAAGTGATCTTTAACCATAATAGAACTGTAAATAAGCACCAAATGAAATGTCACTCACATTATGGCCGATGACAAAAAGTCCACCAATGATATTTGCCAACCCCAATGCTATAATATTCACTACAATAGTCATAAAAGAAAAAAATTTACACCAATCCAAATATCAATTTTAAAATATAAATTAACAATTCTAGCAATTCAGATCACCATCTCAAACAACCAGGAATACAACAGAGTCTTGTTTTTTTGTTTCTATATTAAATTATACTTTAAGAACTAAATAAGTTTAGAGCTTCATTTCTATACAACGTCAACTTAAGAAAATTTACACCATCAACTTGCAGATATTATGGTTAACATAACTTGTGAGGTAGTTATGTCAATGCAAAAAAATTCAGATTACTAGACTGTGATAATAAGATGACTGTCAAAATCATTTACACAATAAGTACAATTTACAAAAACTTATTTTTCTCTTAAGTTTATAGCAGATGATTTAATTAACGAACATGTCCAATTTCGTACAAATTATAGACTTCATTGTTCATCAAATCCACTCTATATCTTCTGGTTGTATCGTTTATGATGTGATCATTGGTATGTTGACTTCATGTATACTTTCATAAATAAACTTGCTTCATTTACCATGAGCAAATCTAAGGACATAAGATGCATCTAATTTGTTAGAAGAAGAAAACATGAATCTCTATTAATTTATTTTTAGGCACTTTGGCATCACACACCTCAAATTAAGATTACCTAAGCATCTTCCTTATTAAGAAAGAAAAGAATTCACATAATGAGATAACAATACTATGTAATGAATTGACCATCAACCCTCCCCCAGTGAGAGAGATGGAAGCACTTACATGGAGCAGCACCAGAAGAAGCAGCAGATGACACAACCCCAAGACTAGTGATTGATTCAACTAAACCACCGTATACAATGCTTTTAAGCATTTCCCACTCTTGGTGCTCAACAATTTCAGCTCTTGGTTGTTCTCCAATATAGATTTCAGTATGTGCTTCTGTGACAGCAGCTCCTTCAATTGGAACATGTGCTGCCTGGGACGTTGAGGTTTTAAATGTTTCTGCCTCAACAAAAACTTCACATTACTAACAACATCATAATCATAATTATGGTTATTACACAAAAAAAGAAAACCCTAACATTTCTTATGAGAACAACAAACTGAAAGAAAAATAAAGGGAGTCAGAATTATTGTTAATCGATTAACTTGTGTTCTTTCATCTTCATACCTTCCTTTTCTTTTGCAACAGAAGGTTTTATTTCCTCTTCAATATCCGTTTGCACTTGCTTAAAATCTTGAATTGATGGAATCGTGTCATTTACCCTGAGATTTTGTTTGTCTCTAGTTACATCATTTGCAACTACTTCACTGCCAGATGATTGATCCGGTGATTGTGCCTCTTTCATCAAAGAGGAATAACTATCCTGAGCTATTTCCAGTGTCTTGTCTACGTCTTTCTGTGTCTTGTCAAAGATTGGAGACCCTTCATATGGTTTTAAAATGGCATCTTTTGCAAGTTTCCCAGCATTAAAAAGCACTTCAGGGGTAGCAACAATTGCTACTAAAACACTATCAGGCTTCGATATATCTGCAACAACATCTACACGCATAATTCAATATGCAACCAAGAGACAATTTTGCAGGTTTGGAATTTTATAATATTTCACCAAAAAATAGAGGGAAGTTACTTATTTCTTTATAAATCAGGCCTTCAAAGATTGAGCCTGTGACTTTAGACACTGGATCACTAAGGAATTACGTCTCCAAACAAATAGATTTACTTATGTTGCCAATTTCATCAGAAATAGATGGACAATGTGATTCTTTGTTGAAAAGACAAAAAATCATAAGAAAATCAAGGAATTGCCTTCTTAAATTTCAAACATACCTGTCTTTATCACTTCCACAGGATCAAGATTTTTCTCTTTCACATTTTCAGTAGTAGCAACAGTTGCTAATAAAACACTATCACGTTTGGTAATATCAGCAACAGTATCTGCATGCATAATTCAATAAGGTAATTTTGCAGGTTTTGGAATTTATAGCATTCCACCAAAATATAGAAGAATTATTTGCATATCATAACCATAGTGCTTCATTTATCACTAAAGATTGAGCATGTGACAGTGAAACCTGTATGACTAAGGAAATACCTCTCTAAAAAGCTCAGGTTATGTGCCAAATTCATCATGCACAGTAGAATAATACTATTTTAAGTTGAAAATTAAAAGAAAAAGGAAATGAATCTCTACGTTATATAATTGACCAATGCATAAAAATGATCTTTTTAAAAAGCTAATTTGAAAGAGCTTCAACGAATTAATTTATTCATAATAACTTAATTTTAATTTATAGAGAAATCTATTTTTTTTAAGTGTTAATGAAAAATTCTATCCTCACAAGATAAAAGTTGAAAACTAAATCAAGGAATTGTAATCTTCAAATTTCAAGCAACAAAAGAAAATCAAGGAATTGTGTCATCATTAAATTTCAAGCACACCTGTCTTTATCACAACCACTGAATCGCGATTTTTCTCTTCCGCATCTCTGGGACTTTGTGTGCGGGAATCATTCTCTTCAGTCAATGGCTCATTCTGCAGTGCCACATTGGATTTCTTGCCTTTTTCTATCCATGATTGAATCTTCACAACTGACTTCACTACTGAGGGAATCGAAGAATTTACTCCTCCATGGCTTATAGGTGTATTAGCAAGTGGACTTTCTGGATTATCAATTCTAGAATCTTCAATTGAAGCGGGATCTGTTCTGGAATCTCCAATAGAAGCATCACCTACACCAAGATGTCAAGAAAGCAGGCTTTTCAATTGAAAGCTGAAAGATCTTATTGCTAAAAAATTGCCAGTTCACATATTTTGTACAGGAGAAAAAGGGAAAGCTGACAACAGGGAATGTAGAAAAATAAGAAATTGCAGGTTTTTGCTTCCTGTAAACAAGTATTGCAAGCATGAACATCACGTTTAAACAAACAAAACAGCAAAAGAAAATATAAAGACTGTGTCAAAGAATTTTACCAATGTTCCACAGTAAAAATACCTTAAAATAACAACGATAATAATATCTTGGCGGGTCCTATGTTTGTGAAAGTGACTCCAACTAGTAGCAATTATTTATTATTTATTACTACTATTATTAATTACCTTGGGCACTAGCTTTTCTTCCCTTATTTGAAGTAAAAAGAGTGAAGAACCAATTTGAATTGGAAGCTGCAACAATTGAAGGATTTTCCACATTGGATGCAGGTACAACCGGAAGTTTTTTTGAAGTTTCAGGCTTACCACCAAAACCTGGGAACAGTTTGAATCCATTTCCTGCCAAACTAACTAGATTTTTTAGCGCAAATAGATGAGTATCACATAAGCACCATAAGTATTACGATGATAACCTTTAATCCTAAATCATATCCCAAAACATGTGAATGCTGTTACAATATTCATAACCAGATATCTAGCAATGGAATATTTAATACCAGAAAGTCAATAAAATAAATAAAACTGAAAATCTAAGACCATACTATTATGCTTTGCACAGGAAAGGTGATCAACTTACTCAAAGGAATAAAGAAGCTGAAGCATGATAAACATCTGAATACTTCTGGTTCTCTTTGGGGCTCATAATTATCAGCAGGTGGCTCTACTCTACCTACATTATCAGGTGTTGCAATTGCATGATCACCTCGGTTGCCTTCATCTACAGAACTATCAACCACCTCAATGGCTGACTTGTCACGCTTTGCTTTAGTGTCTAAGTTAGGAATAGGGGTAGTCCTTTTTCTCTTCCTGAGGATAACCCTTTTAGTAATACAAGACTTGCAATTAGGACAAAACAAGTCATGCGTCTCTTGTTTTGCCAACACTGCCTCAACATCAAATTCTTTCAGTTGCTGGTCAATTTCTTCTGTCAAGTTAGGATACGTTTTTTCACGGCTTTCATCATCAAAATTGTCCACAATTTGTATTTCAGATGGATTAGGTAAAGGTAACTCTGCTCCGGAGGAAGGCACTTTTTCATCAACAATTTCCAAGAATTGATTGTTGACTCCATTGCATGGACTACGCTGGATGTCAGAATTTTCCACCTGTATACCAAAGTCTTCCTCTCCAAGACTTTTTGAAAGAGCAGACTTTGCACCATCAATATTATTGCCTGCAAGCATGCCAGAAACAATCATTTCAATACCAAATTGCCACACATGATGATGGTTCATGCTCCGTGGATGAAGAAATGTTACTATGTTAGCATTATCTAATTAGGAGAAATGTTGAGTAATTTATTCCTTAACACAGGATTTACCATTAGCTGAAGTTTATTATATTAAAAATCATAAAATTTTGTAACCTTACTTATTTTGTGATGAAATCCGCTCATGCTTTTGTATCTCCTAAGTGTATTAGAACATAAATAAAGACATTATAAATGAGTTCAAGTATGGGATACCTCATGATAGATAGAGCCGATATTCTATATATTTCTACTAAATTTTTAAACCAAAAGAAGGATACACAAGTAACTGGATAAATGACCACAGTTACGATAATTAACAAGTATTGACCCAAAGGATAACAACAACAAACTTATTCCATTATTAGGGGAAGTTACTATATATTCACGCATGCCATTTCTCTTTAAGACTATATCACCGAGCATTACATCAGCTATAAAAAGCCTATCACAATCCTCCTCTTTTACCCAGAACGTAGTACTGAATATGAAACCATGGCTGGAGTTGCATTGTCCAAGAGAATACTTTGGAAAGAATCTTTTTAAACATATATTTAAGCAAACTCCAAAACAAAGGCAAAACTTGCATTAAAGGAACATCTGAACAAAGGTGGGGCATGGTTAATGAAGACATTACAACAACTACAAGCCATTTAAACCCAAGTAGTTAAAAATTAAGTTGTGTAATTAATTCCAGCAAAATTTCACGATAAAAAGTTGCTGCTGCTGCAAGCCAAGGTCTCTACTCTCTCCAAGTCAATAAGGAGAGTCCATGCCATTGGAATTTGGAAAACTGTGAAGCAACAGGATCAGAACTAACTGCTAATATGTGCCTTTGAAATCTCGGCACCTACTGACCTTTAGTTTCACAAACAAAACATGGTCCATGTTGAATCATAGTTTTAACATTCATGAGCAAGTCAGAGTAGCCATTAAGATTCCCACGCCGCAAATTCCAAGGACTGTCAAATTGCTTGGTCCATGCGCAGTGGTGACATTTCCACATTCCTTCACGCATAAAAAAATGATGGTATGCTTACTATTACCAAAATCGGAATGGCAAAAATTAATTCCCAGAAATTTGAGAAAAGGGATATTATTTGAGTCCAAGGTGTGCCCCCCATGAGTACAACATTCTTCATATTATTTGGTAAAATATAGTAAACTCTACAAAAGTGAAGAATGCACTCGCTCAAAAGTTTTTTTTTTGTATTTTTTAGACAAGTTATAATAAGTAAAAAAGACACATTGAGGTCCACAAACATTGCTGTCGTGGGATAAAAAGAAGCACAAGAGAGATAGTATGATACCTTGTTGTTTGTCAAAATAAACACTATTCTTATGCTGTGATGCATCAACATTTATGGTAGAACTGCTTATAGCCTCTCCATTCATGGCATTTTCAACAATCTCAGCTATGATTCCAACCTCAACTGTTTCACTATCAAGGTTGAAGTTGTTGCCATTTTCAGCAACAACATTGTTTGTTTCTTCATCCTTTTGAGCAAGTTGTTCTTTCTGTTCTTCTTTGTGAGTATGAAGCACTTCCTCAAGTGCTTGTTCTACCACTGAAGAAAAAAAGGAAGGTGCTTCCCCAGTGGTAATACTACCATATTTTCCATGTTGCAGGGATTGTCTTCCTTTCAAAGCTGCATCATCTTGCAGTTCTTCTTCTTCCTCTTCCTCCTCCCTCGTTGCACAGTGATTGTACACTTGCTCCATTGAAGCTGCCATGTTCAGAAGGAGCAGAAGAAAAAAAAGAAGGAAGAGAAAATCAGACCAAGTTTTTATTTTTTGAAAGATGTGAAGGCTGCATTTAACATGCTCAACTACTGTCACGTCCCTGTAGATAAAGCAGTCCACTCATTAGCACATACAAATCTCGTATGCATATAGACAAATCAATTTTTTCTCAAATTTTGGTATATAAATAGTCAAATTCGTTTTAAAACTCATTTTAAAACTACATATATATATAGAGAGAGAGATGTTCATGATAAAATGCAATACTTAATATTAAATCTTACCTAAAACAAATCTGTGTGTGTCAATGATCATTAGATGTTTAAATAAGAGTTTAATTTCTACGTCATGTCATATAAAATCATCTATATTATTAATTTATTAAAAATAAGTATTGATATAGAAGTTATCAAATTTATAATATGTGAAAATTATAACCTGAAGAATTTTTTATATCGTGAACGTATATATAACTTTAAGAAATTAAATTGAAAGAAAAATAACACTCTTGAATGTTAAATATTAATTGTCTGTTCAATTAATAATTTTATCAAAGATGATTTTATGTTGAAACTGGATTAGATTATTTTTTACAGTCAATGAAGTAGTATTTTGTATAATTTAGAAAACTAAATTAATGGTTTTTTTAATTTTCGTATTGAAAATAATTATTTTCGATTAAAAAACACTTGCATTAATTTCTTTAAAATTAAATGATGTAACACTATATTTGTATTTACTATAAATGTTTCATGGTGTTTTTTTATGGAGAAAGAAAAATCGGAAGCACGCATAACGCATGCCTAACAACTCCAAAATATTATCTTTGTCTTTATTTGTTTTGTTTGAACTTTTGTTCTTGTTTTGTGTGCGTATGCAGCTGACGGGGATTAGGACGGAGGAGTGAAACACGACAAAGAGTTCAAATGTAGTATTTGAATTTTTTTATGAGAATTTATAAGTAAATTAAGAAAAAAAGAATTGAAGTGATGCGTAAGCTGTGTTTGTAATTAGTGTTCTAAGATTGAAGAAATCGTGATTAAAAATCAGTAAATAAATAGAAATCTTGTTTAAAAGTACAATTTCTTTAATTAGTGTCATTAAAATAATTTTGTTTGTATGTCAAAATTTAGTAAAAATGGAATCTTAAGTAGACACTTAATAATTAATAGTTTTACATTTTATATTCATTTCTCTTTATTTATATTTTTTTTGTAAATATTTATGTATAAGCTGACATCAAAATTAAATGAAATTTATAAATAGAGTAATATAATTACAAGAATGAAGTAAAGCAAAATAAATGAAGAAAAACCAAAAGCATGTTTACAAGATAATTTTTCCTTGAATGATACTTTCTCACTTGAAAGAAAATGGCTAAAATGATAAGTTAGTTTCAACATCAATTTCGCTTGTAAAATACTTTCATTTTGGTGAAATTGTCTTTCTTTATGCTATAAGTCTCATTTAAGAAAAAAAAATTGGAATTTCATCACATCTAAAATGCTTTATATATATTTTAATCTTTTCAATTTCATTTGTTGTTGTTGATCTCATTCTATGTTTAATGTTTAAATTTATTTGAGTGGTGAGTTTATGTTTGGCTAATCTACATAAACTTTAAATAGTTTAAAAAAAATAACAAGGTTTTTTATAATTTTTTAATATAAGTATAAGTATGTTAAAAAAATTAAAAATTTACTGCAGGTATATTAACTAAAAAAACTTAAAAATTAATAATTGATTATTTACTATAAATAAATAAAGAAATGTAGTGTATTATGAGTCGAGAAATGATATTTAAAACTATGTAGGCATTCTAGTTGGTAGAATAAACCTGTCAAGGTTCACGGTCAAACAGAGAGTATTGGCCGAAATGAGTTTAAAAAGAATAAAAAGATAAGCATGAAATTAGGCTCTAAACATGTTTAACGTAAGATATGTCAACAGAGAATGGATCCAGGACAGGAAAATAGGTCGAAAATAAGCCATTACAGGTAATATTTATAAACACTCTTTTCCGGGTACGATGATTCATTCATTATCTAAATCGGTTTTTCGATTAAAACACATAATGACTTAAGCATCGGAGTGTCTTCGTAACTACATTTTCCGTTGTGAAATTATCAGAAGAAAGATTGTCAATCTTATTACTCGTGACAACGATGAAGGAAGGATTCGATTATTTAGTTCTCGATTCCGGACAAGAACGTGTTGTATGAAAAACAATATTAAAATAAATTATCAAATAAAATCTACATTATAATATTAATAAAATAATAAATAAAAATATTTAATTATATTTAATAAAAAAATTATAAAACAATAAAAAATAATATAAATTATAAGATAAAATAAATTAAGTCGTAATTTTAAGTGCTAGATAAACTAATGTGCATAAACATTTGTCTAACTTTCTTTTTCAAGAGACTTAAAGTAGTAATAATGACATTATCATTCTCAATTATATTTTAAAAATATGGTTAGATTCTTTTTTTTTTCCCTTAGCAGTTACAATGTTAAATAATTTGACAAAATTACTACAAAATGGAATGAAAGTTTATGTAACCCCATTAATTATTAACCATTCTTTTGAGAGTCACATGTAATTTTGATGGTTAGTTTTTTTTTCATTTGATAATATGAAAATTAAACAAAAGGTGTTTTTTGCAATAACTAGTTTAAATAACAAAAGGTGCTCATGATAAACAAATGATAGGATCCTCTCAAAATGAAACTCAGTATTTTTTAAAAGTTTGATTAGGATGCAATGTTTTACAATGATTCCTATCTTAATTCATACAATAAGTGGTGACTCTTCTTCTGTTGCTACATGTGAATGGCAAAATGAGGGGAAAAAATATAGTACATAATGAGAAGGTAAAATTGGTGAAATTTCAAAGTAACTAAAATTAAAAAATAATTATTTTTTTCTAAATTGTCAAAAATTATATGTAGTAATAATAACAGAAAAAAACCAACGAATTATTTATTTGATTTATTGAGGTCATATAAACTCCTGGAAATGAATCTCCAATATTAACTCTCGTAGACAACCAAATAATTTATTAATGCTGACATGACATGCTATGATGCTAAATCATTATTGACATTAATATTTCATTACATTAAACAGTTTAGTGTAACGAAAAAGATAAAAAATATATTTTATACTAAAAACAAAGTTTAATTAGATGGTAAAAACAAATTTAAACCTTCTCACTCACATATATTTAGTTTATAAAATTTTACAAATTGAAAGTTAATTAATACTCTACACAACTTAGTCCATTTTAATGTATTACATGTTAAGATATTTGTATACTAGAAAAAAAAACTTATTTTTATTAATTATATTATTTATTTATCAATTAATAAAATTAGTCATTAATCAAATTAAAAACTAATTTAAAATTTAATTTAATAAATGACTAAAGTTTTATTTAAAAATTAAAAATTAATTTTAATTTTAATTTAAAAATCAATTTTGTGACCGTATCAATTTTATAGTTCTTAACTGCTAAAAATATAATTTTTATTATAATAAAAATTATTTTAAATATTAATAATTTTTAATTTAATTATTATAATAATTTATTATTTTTTATTTTTAAATTAGTTTATATTTGAATTTTTTATAGTAGTAATATTATATGTGTAAAAGAATTATCGTACAAATATTTAAATGATGTAAAAAATTTATGTTCAACATCATCACAATAATAAATCACTTAATTTACAAGTTCAATAAAAATAATAATTTTTTTTTATAGTTTTTCTTAACTATTTTACTAAGTTTGACAGTCAATGTTATTTGATAATATGTCTGTATATACAAGTGTCAAGCTTATTTCACCATTTCAAGAAAAACTAAGAGAATATCCTAAAGATCTTTGAATGTACACTAATTAGTTTGGTAATTAGATTACATCTTAAAAAGCATAATGCATTCATCAATAAACAATATTAATATGACTGAAAAATCCGATTACAAAAGGAAAGAAACAAGAATGAAAGAAATAAACAAAGAGAAATGAGAGAGAAGAAGTTCATGAATCACTTTAACTCAGAATAATTATATAAACTTCTAACAAAAGAGTTTCAATAAGAAAACAATTGTAGGCATATCACTGTGGTGACTTTGTGCATGTCACTTTGTGTCGAACATATATCAAATCGTCAGCACCTTTGTGAACATCGAATGAAACCAATTACAACAAAGCCATGATTTTGCTAATTTTTTTACAAGTTTAGAGATTAATCTGACTAAGGCATATTCTATATCCATATCCGTATCTAGCATAATTGAATAAAGAAAATGGTGCACACATGAAGCTATAATTAAATAAATATAGATTCAGTAAACGTATCACTCATACTAAGAGTTCATGCACTGCTATAGTGTTCGCAGTAATGGCTCCCAAGGTTGTGCAAATGGTGAACAGAGTTGGTGATGAGCCTGAGAAGAATGAGGTTAAGACTTTGTCATTCTTCAAACTCTTGAGATATGCTGATTTTGTAGATTGGATTCTGATGGGTTTGGGAAGTGTTGGTTCCATTGTGCATGGCATGGCACTTCCTGTGGGGTATCTCTTGTTAGGGAAAGCTCTTAATGCATTTGGAAACAATATCCAAGACCTAGATGCCATGGTTAAGGCTCTTAAAAAGGTTGGTATTGCATTCACACAAAAGAGAGTAAATGTTAGAAAATATTCATATTTGAGTTGAAGAAACTAATTCTGGTTGTTCTTTTTATGTTCAGATTGTTCCATTTGTGTGGTATATGGCCATAGCCACATTTCCTGCAGGGGTACTTGGTAAATTTTATCTTTCCTGTGCCACTCATAATGTCTTTAGTAATTAATCTATTTTTTCTATCCTTTTTTAATTGATTAGTTTATTTTAAGAAGTACATTATAATTCTTATTTTAGTGGAAATTAAAAATTTATTGCAAGTTTTGACTTTTTTTTTTATAGATGATATTTGTTTTGTGTTCAATTAGACTACAACTTTTTTTGTTTGATCCAATTTTGAGTGAAGACATCTTCAGCTGTTTCTAAGAAAATTATTTAAATAAAATTTAAAAATATACTTTAAAATCTAAGTTATATTAATAAAATTAATTTTGAATTTTAGACCTAATAGTTTAATAGATAAATATACATACATATGTGTGTTTTAATAGATATTTTTACTATCATATTTTTGCTTTACGTTTAAAAATAATTATAATTTTATAAAACGAATTAATGTTTAAATTTATTGGATAATTTAATTAAGAGTAACAAAATGGATTAATTCTATGCATTTTGGCATAATCCATCCATGTAAAAGGATTTCAAAAAGAGCTTCCTATTTTAAATATTTTTTTAATTTATTTTCTTTTTTATTATGCTTTTTATTTTTAATATTTAAAAGCGCACTTAATTATTTTAAAATTTTAAAATTTTTAGTTGATTAATTAATATTTTTAATTAAGTAAATTAAAATAATTATTATTTTTACATATAAATTATTTCATTATAACTAATAATTAAAATTTAATTGATAAATATTAATAAGTTAAGTTATAATATTGTTTTCAAATAATATAATAAAAAATTAACATTTTAATTATTTTTTATTTAAATTTTTAATTAAAAAATAGAACAGATAGAATGGATCAAAACAGTAGACTGAAAATACTAAACGCGTTAGGACAAAAATGTCCAACTCCTAATTTTATTGGTCTAGTTTAAGTCCTTTTACACACTTTTCATGGTGGTCTATAGAATCAAGTCCATTTTTGACAATTCTAAGGTATTATCTATTTAATTTATAATTATTTATAAATTTTCACTTTTTAATATTATTACTTAATTTAAATTTGAATTAATTCAGATATTGAAATTTGGAATACTACATTAAATTAAAGATATCTTTCTTTTTAAAATAAAATAAATTTTAAGGTTGGCTTAATTTTCAACAATACTTATGGAAATTAATTTCTTAAACTTTTTTGTTTATAAAGCATCAAATAAACAAGGATGATATGGCTTGAAATTGATGAGATGGTTTTGGGCCTAGCAACTCACAGCATCAGCCCCGCACCTTAAACAGACTCACTTGGATTTCGTCTATCTACCCTGCATTTGATAACAAATTAAATTAAAACAACTAAAATTATCACTTTAAGATATAAATTTAGCTTCATTTTAAAAACCTAAATACAAATTATCAAATACGAAAATTGTTCTTCCAAAATGGTAATATATGACTCTGATGACGTACTTAATGTTGAATCAGGAGATTGTGAGTGTATATTTGATAACTTACATGAAATACAAGTCAAGACTTCAACAACAATAGTAATACTTTGAAGACTTAACATTCCTGCAGATTTACTTTACATTAGTATGAGATTTAATCACTTTTTCAACTGTTTCAGCCTAAATAAAATATTAGCCGGTTCACCACGTTAAAATTAGAAGTATGAGTTTATAAATTTAAGGCGAAATCAACCTCATTTAGTAGACTTATGAAACCAATACAAAGGCATATGTTGACCAGAATGCATCACAAGCATAGTGGTTTTAAATCTCATAAGCGAACATAATGAATCATAATATTATTCAGCCAAGAGATATTAATCTTCCTGATCACGTTGAAACATGCGCAGAGATTGGTTGTTGGATGTATGCAAGTGAAAGACAGTTATTGCGGCTAAGGTTAGCATATCTAAGAGCAGTGCTGAACCAAGAGATAGGAGCTTTTGATACAGAGTTAACAAGTGGAAAAGTCATCAGTGGAATAAGCAAGCACATGAGTGTCATACAAGATGCCATTGGTGAGAAGGTCAGAAAATCAATACTGGTCACAAATTTCACCTTTCTCCCTCTTTCTTCATTCACAATATATTATGACTGAATCCCAAGTGAATTTCTTTCTCACAGTTGGGTCACTTCACATCTAGCTGTGCAACTTTCTTTGCTGGAATTGTGATTGCTGCCATATGCTGTTGGGAAGTGACGCTTCTCTGTTTAGTGGTTGTCCCACTTATTCTTATCATTGGGGCAATTTACACCAAGAAAATGAACAGCATATCAACCTCCAAAATGCTTTTCCATTCTGAAGCTACATCTATGATAGAGCAGGTATATGCATACATAATTACATTTACATAAATAAATACAAGTCTTTAACAACAATAGTACTTCCAGTGTCACACAAATGTGCATTATGAGACCTGACTCAATCTACTTGAATCCAATTTTGTTTTAACAAGCTCTGATGTGAATATTGTAGACAATATCACAAATAAAAACAGTTTATGCTTTTGCTGGGGAGAGCTCTGCAATCAAATCCTTTACAGAGAACATGGATAAGCAATATATTATAAGCAAAGGGGAGGCACTTGTGAAAGGAGTTGGGACAGGGACGTTGCAAACAGTGACTTTCTGTTCTTGGGCTCTCATTGTATGGGTTGGAGCCGTTGTGGTCAGAGCAGGAAGAGCAACAGGAGGAGACATAATAGCTGCAGTGATGAGTATTCTCTTTGGTGCCATGTAAGGAAGAATCTACACCTGCAGGATTGTTTAGAATGGAGAAAATGATTAGTAACTATTGATCAAGTGACGAAACTCTCCTTGTGTATAGCAGATCACTCTCTTATGCAGCACCAGACATGCAAATATTCAATCAGGCAAAAGCTGCAGGATATGAAGTTTTCCAGGTGATCCAAAGAAAGCCTCTGATAAGTAATGAATCAGAAGGGAAGATGCCTGACAAAATCAAAGGTGACATTGACTTTCACGATGTTCACTTTTCCTACCCATCACGGCCAGACAAACCTATCCTTCATGGACTGTCCTTGTCAATTCCAGCAGGAAAGACAGTAGCACTAGTTGGTAGCAGTGGCTGTGGAAAGAGCACTGTTATTTCCCTGGTTAGCAGATTTTACGATCCCTCAAGAGGTTAGTTTAAATAGTCTTCCACACCATCTCTTTTGTTTCTCTATTTTATCACATGTTTAATGTTGGCGTGCTTATATTTTACCGGAAAAACAAAACCATAAATGCAGGCAAATATGTCAAATTTTAAGGGAAAAGAATTTCACTTATTCACTGGTTAGAAATAACATCAAAGACAACTTTAGGAGGGTTATCCAACTATTTCCCATCTTAGACCCATGCACGGCCCATCTAGCAAGCCGATGTGCAGCCAAATTACCTATCCCACGGACAAAGGGGCTAGAATTTTTCTTCCAGAAATGATAACCCCCTACTTCAGAGAGATCTTCAACCATTGAAGTAAGGTCGTCTGTTAAACATGTGCAATCGCTTTCAAATATTAACATGCAACAGTCATTCGAAGGAGCCACCTTCAGATCCCGAATAAAGGATTTCTGATGGAACCTTAAGTATCGCACCATTCGAATCTCTTCCAGTAATACCTAAACCACCCATGCTAGCATCTACATTACCCAATTTATTTTAACAAAATCTCTCTGGGGTCTCCAATCCATTGAGGGTTGCTTGATATTCCCTTGTTACTCACTCATCGTGTTGTAAAAGTCCCCAATTACAAATTGTTAGGATTATTACTTCAATAGTTATTTTAGCCAATAAAGGAGACTCACTAAAGTCTATATATGGGAAAAGTACTATGTACATAAAATTAATCAACAATATTTTGGTTTTCTTTTTCTTTTTAACAAGTTGGTATTAGAACTTTCCTATCTTGGAGACTGCTTGCACAAGCAATTCAACCTTAGGCTGCCTTCATTAAAGCTGTTGCAACAACTATCTTCATTTCAGCTGTCCTTTATATTCGTTGTGCCTTCCTGAACACAGAAACTTCTTAACATTCCAGCTCCCCACCATGGCCACGGACTCACTTAATTGGTGCCCTTTAGGAGGAATCACTGTCTCTACTTTGTTTAATCACTTTCTGAAATGAGGGATTTGCTTTAAAGAGTGAAGAAAGGAGTTATCGTCCATTAAAAAGATTATAGTCGAGATTCAAACAATACAGCATGTATTTAAATCACAATCTCAAACATTATTTTTCGTTAATTACTATAAAACCTCTCAATCCTTTCCTAATGACTTGCCAGTCTTACAACCCAGATTTAACCCTGATGGGAATAATTGCTTACAAGGGCCAACTTATCTGCACTACCCTTAAAGGGCATAGAAGCCGAATCACATTGAAGGGGCCCTCCAAAGAATTCACAATTTGAATTGTTGGATAATGTGAACATCCTTGTTATAAAGATAGTTTGATTATGTGAGAACTTGAGTTGGAGTAGTTTTTGTTTGAGCCAAATAAGGACAAATCTACGCAGAGCAGGTCAAAGTGAGTTAGGTAGAACCAGTAGTGGCCAGAACTAGATCCATTGCCGCATGCAAGCTGAACGGCAGGCTGCGGATATTAGACAAGACAAAAGGAGGCGTACGAGATTGACATCTCAAGTAATTGCTAATACAGCAGTCATATTAAATGAGGTGTAAGTACAAAATTAGACGAAAGAATTGATGGACTTTACGCAGACAATAAATTGTATTTTGGGAATTGAATGTGCGATCTTGTATGCAAAATCAATGTTGCCAAACCTGACATTGTTTAACATATTCCAGGAGCTATCTTTATTGATCATCACAACATCAAGGATCTTAATCTGAAGTTCCTTCGACGAAACATAGGGGCCGTTTCCCAAGAGCCATCACTCTTTGCAGGCACCATCAATGATAACTTGAAAGTGGGGAAAATGGATGCAGATGATCAAGAGATTAAGAAGGCAGCAGTAATGTCAAATGCACACTCTTTCATATCTCAACTGCCTAATCAGTACCTAACAGAGGTAAGCTACTTAATCTAGTGTATCACTTTTACAGATTGATCATGTCTTGTTTGATCTTCCTTTTATTTTATTAATTTACATTATTTGCATATTAAACATATTCTGATCCTTTTATGACTAGTAATAAGGAAGAAAAGAGGACAATAAGGAAGTAAGACAACCAAAACTGAAACTCCATGATTTGGATCGAAATTCCTTCAATTATGATGCTTGGCAAATGAAACTATATCTTTAATTTTAGTCGTTGTTTCAAAAGTGTGGGTGCTTCTAGACAATATTTTAACTTGGGGAAATTTACTAATCTTCCTTAAGGTTTGATTTGTCTCTTGTTCCAAAAGCTACACTCGCTTCCCTTTATGGGACGTGAGTATAATTTTAATCAACCCCCTTGAAGGGAACATAAGTGTAACAATAATTGAAACTCAAGGAAGTAGTGTAACTTTTAAAACATGAAGAATGCCAACTACAAGTAAGTTAAGCCCTCAGGAGAAGTCGATATAATTTAACGTTAACTTTAAAAGCTAATAACAGAAATGCTTTCAATAATGATCAAATTCTCATCAATTCTACTCAATAAAACTAATTTGGGTATATAAAAAGGCTTGGGTTTCACGGTGAATGGAATTGATTACGATTTATGAGCATAAGACCCACTAAATTTTTAAAAACATTTATTACATATTTCAAGAGTGATTCTACTTCACTGTCCAAACACAATCCATTCTGCAATCCACTTTTAACATATCATTATCATATACAAAGAAACGAATTCAACTCCAATTCTTCATAAATCGACTCTTTCAAAATTAATTCTACTATCTACACAGCTTCACAAGAGAATCGGCATAGAACATGATTTTTCTGTATTCCATTCATATTAACGGAAGTTTGAATGAGAAGATCTTCTAACCCACCATAAAATGGGATGCATAGTCTTTCCAAGCCACCAAACAAAAGGAGTCAATCCAACCTACCCCGCTTTCAGCTGACCTGTAGCAGATGAGGATAAGTTGATGCATTTTAAAACATGTCTTGCGGCAACATATATTCCCTCCACTCATAACATTTATGGGCTCACATGTCAGCTATGATGGTTGCCAGGTTGGAGAAAGGGGCGTCCAATTATCAGGAGGCCAAAAACAGAGAATTGCAATAGCCCGAGCCATTCTGAAAAATCCTCCAATCCTTTTGCTTGATGAAGCCACTAGCGCCCTCGATTCAGAGTCTGAAAATCTGGTTCAAGAAGCACTTGAGACAGCTACGCAGGGAAGGACTGTCATCTTGATTGCACACAGGCTGTCAACAGTTGTAAATGCAGATATGATTGCTGTAGTCGAGAATGGACAAGTTGCGGAAACAGGAACACACCAGAGTTTGTTAGACACAAGCAGATTCTATAGTACATTATTTAGCATGCAGAACCTTGAACCAGTTCCTGACTCTAGGTAATTGACAATATAATGTACATTTTTTTACATATATTACGAACCAAACAGTATGAAAGAAGCACTCTAACCAGCTTTAAATGTTAAATGGATAGAGCTACAATTTCAAAGAATAAAAGTGCCCGCCAAGAAGATTTTCCTATTGAAACTAGACCACCAGTAGAGGTGCAGGGAGAGGTCCAAAGAAATATTACCGAGTACTCTGTGCTAAAGGAACAAAACAAAATGAGCAGCGAAAAAAGAAATATATTTTTCAGAATTTGGTTTGGTTTTAAAAAGAGGGATCTGGTGAAGATTTCTATTGGCTCATTCGCAGCAGCTTTCTCTGGCATCTCAAAGCCATTTTTTGGGTTCTTCATCATCACCATAGGAGTAGCATACTTTAAGGAAGATGCAAAAACGAAAGTTGGACTTTATTCAGCAATCTTCACTGCAGTAGGGATGCTTTCATTATTCAGCCACACCTTCCAGCATTATTTCTTCGGAGTGGTTGGAGAAAAGGCCATGGCAAATCTCAGACATGCCCTGTATTCAGGTATCAGATATCCTCTATTAGAATTCCATAAATGAATCTTATTTCTCTTTCCTGGAAAAAAAACAAGGCATGAGCTCAAAAGCCTAAATGGCATGCATAAAATTCCAGAATGATTTAACAAACAGTGGTCAATAATTCTTCTAACTTTTACAGGTCTGCTACGTAATGAAGTAGGTTGGTTTGACAAATCAGAGAATACTGTCGGTTCATTGACTTCACGCATTATCACTGACACTGCGATGGTCAAAGTCATCATTGCTGATAGAATGTCTGTAATCCTGCAATGTGTTTCCTCCATACTAATAGCAACAGTTGTCAGCATGGCTGTCAACTGGAGAATGAGTCTGGTAGCTTGGTCTGTGATGCCCTGCCACTTCATAGGTGGTCTTATTCAAGCCAAGTCTGCCAAAGGATTTTCTGGTGACTACTCCGCTGCACATTCTGAGCTTGTTGCTCTTGCATCAGAATCTACAACCAACATAAGGACTATTGCCTCATTTTGTCATGAAGAACAAGTAATGAGGAAAGCCAAAATATCCCTGGAAATTCCAAAGAAAAAGTATAGGAAAGAAAGTATCAAATATGGGATCATTCAAGGCTTCTCCCTTTGCTTATGGAACATTGCACATGCTGTTGCTCTGTGGTACACAACAATTCTAGTTGACAGACGTCAAGCCAGCTTTGAAAATGGAATAAGATCATACCAAATTTTTTCTCTCACAGTTCCTTCAATCACAGAATTATACACACTGATCCCAACTGTCATCTCTGCTATCAATATACTGACCCCAGCATTCAAAACCCTTGATCGTAAAACGCAAATTGAACCAGACACACCAGATGATTCACAACCTGAGAAGATCCAAGGAAATGTAGAATTTGAAAATGTAAAATTCAACTACCCTTCAAGACCAGAAGTCACAGTTCTTGATAATTTCAGTTTACAAATTGAAGCCGGATTGAAGGTAGCTTTTGTAGGACCAAGTGGAGCTGGAAAATCCTCTGTTTTGGCCCTTTTACTAAGATTTTATGATCCACAGGGAGGAAAGGTATTAATTGATGGGAAAGACATACGGAAATATAATCTAAGATGGTTAAGGACACAAATAGGACTAGTGCAACAAGAACCACTGCTTTTTAATTGCTCAATTAGAGACAACATTTGCTATGGCAATAATGGGACTTCTGAAAGTGAAATAGTGGAGGTTGCTAAAGAAGCAAACATACATGAATTTGTAAGTAATCTACCGAATGGATATAGCACGGTAGTTGGAGAGAAAGGCTGCCAGCTTTCCGGAGGTCAAAAGCAAAGAATAGCCATTGCTAGAACAATACTAAAGAAGCCTGCAATTTTACTCCTTGACGAAGCAACAAGTGCTCTTGATGCTGAGTCTGAAGGAATTATAGTAAATGCTCTAAACGCAATACATATGAAGGAAGACAGTGGCTTGCGTTCAAGAACCACCCAGATAACAGTAGCTCATAGGCTTTCCACAGTGATAAACTCAGATACTATAATTGCCATGGACAAAGGTAAAGTTGTACAAATGGGTTCCCACTCAACCCTAGTAGCAGCAGAGTCAGGACTTTATTCAAGGATATTCAGGTTACAGAGCTTCAATGAAACTTCATAGGTTTATACATGACAGTTTTACGCAGATCCTTAATCTGTAACTATGCAAATTGCCTGTTGTATCAAATCATAAAACGAAGTTTTTCTTGAATTTCTTCTCCAGTGTAATAAAATTAGTCAGAATAAATGCCAAAAATAGTCGATTACCTGAACTGGGAAACAGGGCCTGGATGTAGCAAGTGCTTTATATGCTTGTTTAAAATTCAAGAAAGATGCTATCAATTGTTTTCAGTTTTTCCACCTCCTCCTCACTAGCGATTCCAGGATCAACACAACACAACTGAAATAGAAACAAGACCATCAATCCTAATCATTTATTGGTGCAATGCAATTATACTTTTTTGTTAAAATAAGTAAGACCTGGTACTGTGGCTTCTTCAATGTATGCATTCCCCTTTTTATGAGTTCCTCCCACCCAACTTTCTGCCAGAGGGATCTTTCAAGAGCGGCGGTACTCTATAATGGTAAATTACAACTTGAAACTATAAATCATGCATAATCATTAAACAACATGCATCTTCCAAAAAACACATTTTAATGTGTGTGTGTGTGTGTTAAACAGAGAGCAAGACAAATATTTCCAACTTGTTAAAAAAGACATGACTTATCTTATACAGCTCATATTGCTCCAGATAATACAACCCTAATAATACTGATATACTTTGCTTTGTAATTAGGCCCTAGTGTCAATAAAAAATAATGTACAATTTTCTTTCAACAAGTTCAGGAATACTTGACAAGAAAACGGTAAAAGACCAATGGAGGGAAAAACTCTAGACAAGTTTAGTTCCATTCAATAATATGATTATAAACATATCAAGAGAAGAAGCCAATGTAGAAAAGAATGAAGGTGTTTGGAGCAAGTTCTTCAATTAATCTAGGATTCTAACTGACTTTATACAATAATAAGAACAAGAATTCTATTCAAGCAATATATTTGCTTTTCACAACTTTCTCTGTCTTGGATCTTCTCTGTTGTTCTTGACTTTCTATGTATATCCACTTATTTTCCATGACAAAAAGAATGATAATAAGAACTCTGGCTTCCCTGTTTACCGAGCATGAATTTTGAATTGTGGCTCTAATTTCATTACATCTCATACTTTTTCCATTCAATTTCTTGACAACAATAGAGGCACAAAGGCATTTGTAAGATATGCAATTAACCAAAATATGACAATTATGAATATAGATAGTAATAACAAAATATGAAGCTAGCAGTGAAGAAAAACTACGTGAGCAGGGTCCAAAACTAGGAGATTATATTGCAGATGTCTTTTTTGTTGATGGTTGACTTGAATTCCAACTATTGTTCTTGAGTGACCGTCATGTTGAAAGTATAAAGGCCTGTCCAAGAAAGCATTCAAAAATTAAAAACACTTGTGGAACAAAATTATTTGTGTGGTTTAAAAATTGTATCTAAAATATGCCCTCACTCACGTTTTCTCACTGATCAGAACATGCTGCTGGCCAAATTGGATTGAGCTTTTATCCAAAAAGTAATTCCACACAAAATCCATGAGAACTTGATAACCCCTGCCCTCTTTATCTTTCTTTTTTACCAAATTATGAACGCTTATTTTATTCCTGGCATTGTCAGCGCTTGAACCTGGAATGGATTGGGATTCCTTGGGACCAAAATCCACTACTCTTGCCCGAAGAGCAAAGGAACGCAATAGAGCGGCACACTCAGTAGTTCCTATCCATTTTTTAGAACCACAAATAACATGATTGAATTGAGCTGAACCAGGCGCATCAAAGCCCTTCTCCCAAGCAATCTCGAGCCACCTTTGAAGCGACAAGATATCAGGAACAAATCCCGATCCACCAAACAAAGCTTTCCTTGCTTCAGGTCTTTGCACTAGCAAGTGAGAACTAAGCATTTGAATGTTACGCCACCCACAACCCCATCCGGCATCCTCAAATTCTAGACACTGGAAATGATCAACATAACCCGATAAAATGCTAATTGAATTTCCAAGTTCAGACTCTAAACATTTTTTCAACAACGCCATCAAACCCGCTTCAACGTTGTAAAATTCACTCCTTGTCTGAGAACCAATCAAGCAAGAGATTTTGTCATTCACTTTGCATTCCCCATTATCACTACTAGACTCACCACCACGTGAATCGTTTGCTCCAGAAACTGAACCATTGGCTGCTTGCTCCCTCTGCAAAAACATGATATAAGACAATATACAGCACATATTGAATAGCTTATACATCTCTCACCTGGACATGCAGAAAAACTCCTCTACTTTAGACCATACATTATTTACAGGTCAAAACTTGTAGTGTAACGAAAGGAGTGTAGAAAAACATCTTCTCTTCGATCTCATTTTAACTCGTTTTATTCCCATTTCTACTACTTTCTCTACCTACCTCTTCTTTTTTCTTCCAATCTCTATTTTCCTCCCACCCCCGATCTACCCTAAAACGGGGAGGACGGTTAATATTTTCCTCAACAGAAATTGTTGCACAGAAAGTAGATCAACAAATAAAAATTAAGCCCATGCAGAAACATTTGCATTCAAAATCACTCGAAGAAAAAAAAACCTCTTAGAATGAGCAACAAAGGAGGTCTTACCAGAAGAGATTGAGGGGGTGAATTGCCATTGGGAGAGGAATGAATTGTTGAGGGCATGTCAAAATCATACTGGAGTTCCCAAAAGTGAGAATTGGCGTGCCTGCATTTGCAGAATCATATTCAAATGGGGAACAAATGGAAATGAAGGAACGTGAATGTGTATTAGACACAGAACAGAGACATACCCAGTGAATTGAGATAAAGGTAGAGATGAATCGCAGAAGGGGCAAGTAGTGAATCGGTCCGAAGCCATGTTCGTTGCCACCAGAAAATGGAATGAAACGATGACGTTGAATTGAAATGAGCTTCACTTTTTCTTCTGCAACAAGTTATGTCAGAGTTTGAATAATTTAATTTCTCTCTCACACGGAATACAATCTCATTTTTGGAGTTTTCAAACAAATAAAGTATGTCGATAAAATTAATTAAAAAATATGCTATTATTCAAATTTAATTATATTATTATACACAGTATATTTTTATTTCTTAAACTATTAGACAGTTTTTAAACACACTTTTTAACTCTTATTTTATTAGTATTTAAAAATTATGAAACGAAGAAAAAAAAAATCTACATCCATTCAATTTTAATCGAGATGAAATTAAGAAAAAAAAACAACAACTCAACATATAAGAAATAAATTCATAGACAATTAACATCTTTAATAAATTTCTTAATAAATAATGTATTTAAAAGAATTGTTATTCGTATCCATTTAGCAATGTTAATAGTTTCATTAAAAAATAATCTATATATTAACATTGTTATTTAATCATAAATAATAAAAAAATGATGTAATTTAATTATATTTTTAGTTTACGTAAGATTTTCAACTATAATTACACAGCATACCTGTTATAAGAAAATAACATTCTTTGCTGTTCATCCTTATCTTAGTTTAGTTATATTTGGATGAACAATTTCCACCAGATAAAATTAAAACCGCACTTGAAACCCTGACCAACATTTTCACTTAGCTTGTGATCCTAAGTTTTTCTGTTTAATCAACCTCTGAAGCACATAGAAAATTACTTCAGCTCGTGTTTCTGGAAACATTCTTAGAATGGTTATGTTATCTATCCATTATAGTTTTATACTTTGAAATGTTGTGTTTCTTCAAATAGCTAGTAAAATAGCTATTTAACTGCCTTTCAAGGTTTTTTTATCAGAATATTGTAAATAATAAATAAATAAAAACTATTAATATTAAAATATATCATATAATAACTATCAATATCATAAATATATGATAAATGATATATGATTATATGAAATGATATATATTAATATATTTTTATATATTAATTATCTTAATATAAAATATCAACAATTCTATAATTTTTAGAGAATATAAATTTAATTACTTTTTTAATACTTTCATATACTTATATTTTAATTTCATAATGATATAAGCTACTCAAAGTTAACCATTTATACATTGAATCAAAGTAAATTTAACTTTTATATTTATTAATTATTAAAATAATTCAAAAGTTTATTACTTATATATTGGATAAGGTTAAATATTAAAGTAAATTTGATTTTTATATTTATTAATTTATCAATAATTTAAGTCATTTAAAATTAAAAGTTATTCATTAGATCGATTATGTCAAACTAATGGAAAATAAACTCATATGTTTATCAATCCAAGTCGTTTAAAGTTATTTAATAAATCTAAATAAGTCGTTCAAAGTTTTCTAATAAATGACAAATAAATAGGAGATAGAAAATTTGGTGTCCAATACCATGAATATTTTTTATTAATTTGTTTTATGTGATATATTATGTTACAGAACTTTTACAAGCTTTATAATAACTTTTCTTTCTAAAACTAATAGAACTAAAAATACTAACACAAATATTCTCCGTAAACAAATACAGCAATAAGAATAAAAGAAAAATTAAGCAGTATTATCACTCCTTGAATTACGTTGAATGGAGAGAATAAGTATTGTTATTCTTAACACTCTCCTTAGATGATTATTATCTCTTAACATAGACCTTGTCGTCGTACCGAGTTATCTTCTAAACTCTTCAAACTTTGAACCACTAACTCTTTTGGTAAATATATTTGCAACTCGACCTTTAGTGTTGATATACTTCTACAACAAATGATGTTTGGAAATCTCATTCTTCATTATTCTCATTGAGTGTAACGACATTAACTTCTACTTTTTCATCTTGATAATCTTGAGCAAAGTGACATTTCTTGCCACACTTGTAACATCAATTGTCTTGGTGACAATATCTTTTTCTTCTCTATCACCTCTGTTAGCAGCGGATTAATATCAAGAAGGGGGGGTTGAATTGATATGCAGTTATTATATAAACTTTTTCGTAAAAGAAAGACTACTGGTTCAATTCCCAGAATATTAGTCGACTGATGAATGTGAAATAGTAGATTAGTTCTTACTGCACAATATATCTGATGATGAGGGAAGAGAGAAAGAGACACCAAAATTTACACTGGTTCGTTCTTTGTAAAAGAACTACGTCCAGTCTATGATACGCAACCTGCAGATCCTAATCACTATAATAGATTGTATTCTTTACACACAAACCTTTCTTGAACTCTACAAGAAATCAAAAGAAACTATCTTAAACACTATAGAATAGACTTTCACCCACAGACTCTACCAGAGTCTCTGTGATCACCCCAATCACAGTCGCAGGATTCTAAAACCCACTTACAATCTCTAACCCGAGATCAAGAATACAAGATTACAGTGACAGAAGAAAGTTCTTGACAGAAACAGTGAAAATGTAAAAACTCTATGTAGATCTTCTTGCACGTAAAGGTTGTAGCTTCTTGGGAGTTTTTCTCTTCTATTCTTTCGCTACTTGGAGCGTCTTCGAAGATTATATTTATAGGCGAAGCGAAATGTAGTGGGTCTTGGCTTTTTGAAAGAGTCAAAACACGTTCTGTACGTAATACTGCATAAGGAAGGTACGAAGAACAGAATAGTCGACTGAAGACATAGACCAGTGTGTTATTTTCATTAAACCTGTATACCTGGTACATTTAATGAAAATAGTCGACTAGAGAAGTAGAATTAGTAGACTAACTGATGAAACACAAAAACACAGTTTATCATTATTCAATTGATTAATCTTCTACAGGTAATCTAACATCTCAAACAATTCTAAATCATTCAACAAACATTAACCACGCATCCAGCACAGTATAAAACACAATTAACAAGCTTTAACAAACATCATCAAATCACAAATTATCAACAACCTCCGTACTAGGTTTGTCTTGCTCCTCCTTATTGTTGACATCTTCCATGTCAAATTTTTTGTCAACTTTGCGTGCTACCCAAGTTTTCTCCTTTATTACCACATTTAGCCATTGCATTGACTTCTCTAGACATTTTCTTTTTTGTAAAGAATGACTTATCCTCCTCACTTATAGACACCTTAGGCATTTATCTCTCTAAAGCTTCTTGGTTAGCTAGAATATTTTTTAGCTCTGTCAATATAGGTTCAGTTGGTCATCTTCTAATAGTTGTAGTAATCTCATGGTATTTGGGATTCAAATCAAGAATAATAATTCTTGTTTTCTTGCATCATTAATTGTACTCTCAAAATCCAATGCAGTATCTCGTTGCAAATCCTTACATTGATGAAACATTGACTAATTGTTATGTCACCTTGTTGAACTTACATGAGTTCATCCTCCAATAACTACAATTTTGTATCACTCTTCCTTACAAATAAAGTTGCAAAAGTATCTCAAGTCTCTAAGTCTTTGAGCCACTCTGAGAACTTATCCTCGGTGATGGAAAAAATACATACATAGTTTTTTCAACCTTTATCTTTCATTTGTTTCCTCTCTTTCGTTATTTAGTGTGATTGTTTTGGCACCACCAACAACACCCATAAGTCTTGTCCAAACATACAATATTTTATATGCATGTTTCAAGTATCATAATTATTGTTATTCAATTTTTACGTTATTAATTATTCTTCACAACGATCCCTGACCATAAAGAAAATGTGATTATATGCTAGTTGGAGTAAGGCGACCCTCAAGTAAACTTTATATGCAATTACAAGTGAAAGAGAATAAATTTAATGCCTAGTACCTTAAGCATTTCTTATTACTTTGTTTTATGTTTTTATGGTATTACAAACTTTATATAATAACTTGATTTTCTAAAAATAATATAACTAAAATTACTAGCACAAATATTCTTCATAAACAAATATAGTAACAAGAATAAAATAAAAATTAAGCAACGATGTCGCTCCTTAAAATATGTTGAATGAGGAGAATATAATTTATTATCATTAACATTATCGGCTTATACAATAGATTAAAGTTATTCGATGAAAATCATGAAGTCATTCAAAGTAATTAACGACATGTCAAAAGAAAGTTATTTGATATACATTATTAAGTCATTTAAAATAAACAATGAACTTGTCGAATCAAAATTATTCAATGTATATGATTAAATCATTCAAAGTTAATGACTAACATATCAAATCAAAGTTATTTAACGAACAAACAATTCAAAGTTAACGATGAACATTAGTGTTGTTTATCAAAATCTTCAATAATCGAAAATGATGGCTTACACATCAAATTGTGTTGGATTCGACTCTTATATTTATCGATTTATTCATGATCCCTATCATTCAGCATAGAAATAAACACTTCAAATCAAAGTCATTTAATAAATTTAAATAAATCATTCAAAGTTAATAGTATAAAATTTCGAAAAAAACTTTTCAAATTGTAAAGCACCAACTTTTAAAGAAAATTATTCAAAAACTCAACGTCACAATCAACTACTTATAACCAACATAAATTTAGTTAAGACTATAAAACTCATTCATCCTATAAACTTAATCCACCAACATAAATTTAGTTAAGACTATAAAACTCATTCATCCTATAAACTTAATCCACCAGCATAACTCAATTTACAAATTTTAAACTTAATCCACCTTCATAACTTAATCTACAAATTTTAAACTTAGAAAACTTATTTACATCCTTAAAATATTACAAATAATAAATAAATAAAAATAATTAATATTAAAATATATCATATAATAATCATCAATATCATATATTTCTATTATACCATTTGAGTATATGAGATATATATTATATGTTAATATCACTTTATATATTGATTATCTAAATTATAAAAGGATTCAAAATATCTTTTATATATATTACAATCTCACAATAAGTACAAATTTAATTCTTTATTTTAATATTTTCGTATACTTGATTTTTTAAATTTTTATTGATTTGAGTCTCGAAAGATCTGGAAGTGAATTTCTCTTCGATTGTCAAACAGATATCTCAAAATTCCCATCTTAAAATAATGAATTTGAATTACTTAAACTCCTCTCTTTTTTTCACGTTGGGAGAGACTCACTTTTTTGGGTATGGACATCCTTCAAATCTCTTTAATATGTTTCTTGTAATGGTAAAATGCACTACTCATATGAGAACTCAACTTGCTTCAAAAAAATGTTAATATAACTTTCCCATAACATTCCAAAATTAGAATTTAGACTTAATTTCATAACTAATGAATTCAATGTACGTTGAAGCAGTTAATTAAAAATATGAAATAACTCAGAACTAGATTTAACTTTTTTATTTTACTATATTTTTCACCTTTGATTGTTTTCTTTTAATTTCATCGAGTGTCAGGAAAAAAAGTTGGAGCCACGTGATGTGGCCACTGGAGGCAAAGCAAACCACAAGTGTGATGCAACATTTTGGACGCTTTCTCTACGAAAGGGACACCGCTACAGAACAAACATGGCATCATTCACACAACAAATTTACCAATTTATTATCACTTTTTATCATACACAATTTATTTACGAAAATAAAGAAAATAAAAAACGAATTCCCTGCATAAAAAAATAAAATATATATATAAAAGAAAACATTCATAATTATGTTATGATAATTTTATAATTTTACAATAAAATTCCTACAAATTAGTTAATATAATATGAACGAAAATAATATTTTATTTCAAAAGTTCCAGTATATTATTAATTGTCTAATTCTTCTCTTAATTGTTTAACACTTCTCAAATTAGTGAATAAATATCAAAATTTTTAATTTATTCTTTCTTGTAAAGAATTTTTTTTTTCAATAACGAAATAAACATATTTAGACACAATTAAATTATTCTGAATGTTATCATAAATAAAGTAAAAAAAAATTCTAAACTTTTAATGAAAGATTGACTTATCTATAATAGCATAATATGATGATATTGATCTTTTATGTACTATTTATAGATCTTTCAACAATTATTGTAACTAAGACAAAATGACAATAAGTACATGAGTTGTGGTTTTATATTTAGTTTCTGTAGAGGATAGAGAAGCAATTTTCTACCTCTTTGTTTGTGAAAAGATGAGGAAATATGTTAGAGATTTCACCTCAGATTAATTTAGTGTATATAAATGGGTGTAAACCTCACTTTACAAGCTGGTTTTGTAAGATTGAGTTAAGTAAGTCAACTTCTTAATACGGTATCAGAGTCATATAAGTCCATCATAGCAAGATTGTTGGGTCACCCGTTATCGGACCACCCATAAATCTATAGTTTCACGTTCAAGATGTTCAATACTCGATATGGAGAGTGTATTGGAAATCCCACTGTAGATGAGATCAATTTAGTATATATAAGTTGATGCAAATCTCATATTACAAGTTGGTTTTGTGAAATTAAGTTAAGTTTAAAGTTCATTTCTTAATAAAATATTCTAATATTTCGTCCAAATATAAATAATTTTGTAAAAGGAAAAATAAATCTTGACATGGATTATTCTTTAAATATTATACTATTGGCATTGCAGCTTCTATATGAGATTTCCATGGAACATGCATATATATGCTTATTATGTTCATAGATGATATTTGGATCAATAATGTCAAAAAATTAAGCGATCAACAAATCGCATTGTCCTTTAATAATTTACCTTCATCTAAAAGTTTTATATTTTGTTCCATGAGAAATCCACATGCTTACTACCAAACATCCAAGATCTTTCACAATTTTTAAAGTGTATTATTTTATGTGAAAATATTTTTATTAGAATGAGAGACTTCTATACCTGAAAAAAATTTAAATCTCGCAATTTTTTTTATCTTAAAGCGATTACATAAATTATTTAAAAATTAATATTATAATAGTATTATTTTCAATTATGAAAATATCATCAATATAAATTAAGAAAATTGTAAATAACTTTCCTTTTATACTCGTAAATAGTAAGGAAGTTATTTTTTACTGAATAAATCCAGCAGCTGTAGTTAGAGGATTTGTCAAACCATTTAAAAACTTATTAAGATGACACACAATTTATGTATATGTGTAGGATTATGAAAGTTTTATATTATTGAGATTACTTATGATGTTGTTATATTATGACAGCGTTGATACAACTACTCCTATTAAATATTAATTAATTATTTATACTAACGTGCTATTTTAAACACACGTTATCTATTAGCATTAATTAAAATTTATTAAAAATCTCATTTTTTTTTGTGAATTAATTGTTCATTTAATGAACCTCTTTTTTTAGTTTTATAATTTTAATTCATTTTAATTCATTTTAATTAATAATAATTACGTTAACTATGCATAGAAGAAAATATTTTAAATTCTTAGAAAAAATAGTATAGTTTTAATGATTTTGACATAAAGGTAACGCTCATTTCACTTAATTTATATATGATTTAATTTGAGAAACAAATAAAAAGCTATATACTATTTATTTAATTTCAATTAATTTAAAATTGTTTTCATTTTAAACAACCATTTGTTATAATTTCGATTCCACTTTGGCATTTCAGTTAAATATGTAGTTAATTTGGATTATTCTCGAATCATTTCAGTTAAAAAACCACACTTTTGAATTATTCTCTTGAAATGAGAAGATGTGGAATAAAAAAAAGAAGCTAACAGTGGAGTTTTCTGGAAATTAATTTGGATGTAAGGGCAATATGATAATTACCAAAATTAACTACCATACTTTATCATTTTTAATCAATCATATATATAAACTTTCTATTCATTTAATTCAATCTTTCCACTTTTTTTTTACCCAATTCGAACAATGTTAACTTTTATTCTCTTTTTATTTTCTACTCTTTACCTTACCTTGCCATTACTGCGTATAAGCAAAAAACGGAGTTGAAGTCTACGAGGTTAAAAAAAACAGTGTGAGAAAAAAAGAGGAGAATGCAAGCAATTACGTCAGCAAGATTGAACGGGATGAGTGGTGAAAAATCTTTGGGGTGAAAAGCAGGTTCATTGAACCTGGACACACCTGATTTCATTCTATTTATATTCCAACGTCGCCGCACCACACACCACACCACACAACAGAACCAATTCTAGCTTCTTCCTTTCTATCCGTTATTTCCAAATATACACATTTTTTCTTTATTCTTAGAAACCTTTAATTTGATTTGAGAAGCCTTATCATATGGCGCTAACGATGATGGCGGCGATCGGTATCGGCACCGGGAAGCAAGAGAAGAAGATGCCTCCGGCGCCGGTGGAGAACGAGCTGAAGAAGCGGAACGAGGAGCTCGAGAAGGAGCTCAGAGAAAGCAAGGAGCGAGAGGAGCAGATGAAGCGCCAGCTTCAAAGCGCGTGGGAGAGGCTCCGCGTGGCCGAGGAGGCCGAGGAGAGGCTCTGCTCGCAGCTCGGAGAGCTCGAAGCGGAGGCCGTTTACCAGGCACGTGACTACCACGCGCAAATCGTCTCCCTCATGGAAGAGCTCTCACGCGCGCAGAGCCTCCTTATCAAGACCGGCGCCTCCTCCATTCCGCTTCCTTCCTCCTCGTAATTATAAATAAAATTGTACTGATAGGTTTTGGCATTAATTTGCATATCAGAGTCGTTGTGGCTATTAGATGTATATGATGATGACGACGATCCATTTTGCATGGATCGTGTCAGTTGTAAAATTTTGTGGATGATTGAGAATAGTTTGATTGGTGTTAGCGTTTTGAAACCTAAATTAGCGTTCATCGGTTTCTCCGTTCTGTAAACTGTATCGTTTCCGAACGTGAAAGTCAACGTCATTGTTCTATTTTTTTACTTTCGAATGGTTTGGATCTCAATTTCAATGGCAGGATTCGGGACGTTACTTTCTAGATGGATGTTTCAACACGAAACTCTTTGAAATTGAAGATGAAGCAATGGTTATAATTTCAACGTGTGAATATTCCTTTTAAGATTAAAAACAAACACGGCCTCTTGAAATCAAAACCAAATTTAAGCCATTCCAGGCTAACTAATTCGGTCTGCACGTTCTCTTGATTTGTGTTTTGTAAGGATTCATAAATTCATTGGAGAAAAAGTAAACAACAAAAATTCGTCGGTGAGCGCCAATTATCTTGGAGTTTCCTCTAATCATGAGTTAAGACGTGGCAAATGATTCCTCTTTCCCTTCAAGCGGTTGAAATTAGCTACAGTAAAATTTTACAAAACAAGAAAAATAGTTATAGGAACTAACAAACTTAAATTTTTATATATTAAATTTCTGCATATATTTTTAAGTTTTTTATACAATTAAACTCTTACATAAATTAATTTCAATCCGTGATTTATATATATATATATATATATATATATATATAGCATTGATTATTATTTATAAATATTTGGATGTTCCCTAGAGAGAGGGGAGAGAAAAAGGAGAAAGCAATGAATGGCGCGAAAATGAGGAAAAAGAAATAAGGTGGAAAAAATTGTACAACAATCTATCAATCATCTCCTGGTGAAAGGTTATGCTTCCTCATTATTCAACCCCTTTGGATCAGAGACTTCTAAATTGTAAAAAGTCTCTCATTCCCTTTTTTTTATATTTAATAAAATAATATTATCCTTACTCACAACAATGATTTTCAAATTTTCCTTTTTTTATTAAAAGTTATTTCTTTTTTTTCTTTATAAACATCTCAGATTTTTTTCGTGTAACGTGAGACTTTACTCATTTTAATGTTACCAGTTCAATGTTAATGAAACTTTTTCATGATTTCTTTCTTAACTTATAAATATTTCAAATTTTTCCGTCTAACCAATGGAAGACTTTACTTACAACAATATTTATAAAACTTACTATCCGGTATAAATAAAATAATATTTTTATTTTTTTAGTTAATTTAGTTTTAAATTATTTTATATTTTAATGTAAAAGTGTCTTAGCATTATTGTTGGATAGATGTTTTTTAAAAAATGTTTGTATATCATACCCGTTTTAAATTATATTATTTTGTAAACGATTAAAATATTTTTATTTCACTTTACAATATTAGTTCCTTAAATTTTAAAGAAGAGAACATTTTATTTAAGCGGTTTGATTTTCATTTCAATAGACCTACCTTGTTTTATAGAAAAAAATCACATCATTCATAAATTATTTTTAAGATAGTATTATAAAATTAATAAATTTATTAAGTATATGTTTTACTTATTTTTATTTTAGTATTATAACATATTTAATATTCTATTTTCTCACGTATTAAAATCAATTTACATACTTATTTATTATATATAAAAGCTCTTCATTTCTAAGTGCTCCAAATTATAATAAACAAAATAATCTTAGTTTATAGAAAAAGTCAATGTATTTAATTTTTTCCTTGTGTGAGTGCTTTACAAAATCCTCAGCAACCAATTACTTTGTCTCTAAGATTGGTTTAAAGTCAATGTCACACAATCTATGAACACGTGGAATCTCTTTTTTTGAGTAAAATTCCTCCATTGTAGAACACTAGACTAGAATATGGACGAAGATTCAGAAAAGTCTTGTTAAATCTAGACCACCCACAATAGTTGGTGTGCAAATCTCTTTTCCTTCACCACATACAAACCTTAATCTGTAAGATAATTAAATAAGGCTCCTGCTTAGGTTAACAACTTTAAAATAATCTTTTCCTATCGAAATTAATTGAAAATTACAGTAAGTTAGGTTAATGTTGTTTTTTATGGACACTTTTTATTTTAAATTTTTAAATAATTTCTTAAATAATGTACTAAGTGTTCCCATTAATATTTATTTCTTATTGGATTAAATCTTATACCTACTAGAATTGAGCAAAAATTCATAAACTATATTACTTGCAACCAATGAGTATAAGTTTGTATTTTTTTTTATTATACTTTTATTATAAGTGTTTTATATTTATTTTGTACAACTTTAAACGATTTTTACGTGTGATTTTTATAGATTATGGATAATTGTAAGTTATATTTAAAAAAAATTTAATTTTCATTCCTTTTATAAATTATTATTAAGTTTAATTAAATCTAAAATATAATATTTTTTATTTTTAATGATTATTATCAATTTCAATTCAATTCAAAATTTATTTATTTTAGTTTTATTAATAATATATTATTTAATTTATTTTAAATAAATTAATGTTATACAAATAAAAATAAATATTAAAAAATATTAATAAATCTTTGTAAATATTAACTACGGGTGAGTTTTAGGATACGTATACAATTTATAAATATTAAATACCCTTAAGATGTGAAAAAAAAATTATAATAAATTTATGCATATGCCAACTTAAATTATTTATAAATATTAAAAACTCTTTAAAATATAAATTAAAGGATTTTTCAAATATAAATCTATTAGTATGGGAGAAGTCAGCTGATGAATCAATTAGAATTCCCATGATCTTATCATTCTCATTTAATTTGTCTTTGGACACAGTATTTTGCTTGTAATTGTAACTTACCCAAATTGCGGGTCAATCTTATAGCTAAATTATTATACTTTTCGTTCAAATATATGTATAGTTATGAAAATTAAATAATCTTTAATTTGAATCAATATGTGAAAATACTTTAATAATAACATGATATAAAATTTAAAATTATGTATCTTAACATTAAACTTAAGGCTACATATCTCAAACAAAATGTTAAATTATATAAAAAGTATTTTAAATTTTAAAAGAATGAAATTGAAATTTTAAAAGTATTTAGAAAATTATTTATAAAATAAAGTTTTAGAAAATAATTTGATGTAAAAAATTATTTTTAAAAATATAAATTAGATCTAGATAAATTTTAAAATTAAATAAAAAATATTCTAAAATATTAACAGATAAAAATTATATTTCAAAATAATAATATATTAAATAAATTATTAAAATTTAAATTAATTAAATTTATTTTATTTATTATATTAATTAAAGATAGCAAGTTGGGTCAGACTTACTTTTTAAATTAAAAATAAAAATAAAAATAATTCAAAAAGTATTTTTATATTTGTATGATTTGAATGATTAAATCATTAGCAGTTATAAATTAAATTTAAATCATTAATTGTAATAGAATAATTTAAATTTAAAAATGATTAATGAATTAAATTTTTTAAGAATACTTAAAATTTAGTATACTTTTCAAATATATATATATATATATATATATATATATATATATATATTAAAATAAAAGTGTAGGAAAAATTAGTAGATTAACTTTATCATGTAGGCCTTGTTCCTTTTAAAGAGGGGATTTGAGGGAGAGGAAAAGAATGGATTTGAAGAGAAAGAGAGTGGAAAGTAAGGTTGTTTGGATTAAGGGAAAGTGAGTGAAAATGAAGAGAAAGTTTATGAAAGTTTGTGTATGATTTGATTGATATAATATATAAAAAATATTTTTTAATTAAAAATTTTACAAAATAATTTTATTTTTTAAATTTTAATTTCATTAATATTATGATTTAAATATAAATTTTATTATTAAAATTATTATATAAATTTATTTTTATTAAACATTTATTTATTATTAATAAATAAAATTATTTCATTATTATTAATAATAATTTTTATTTAATATTATTAATTTTAACATTATTATATAAATTTATTTATGTTAATATTATTTATTTGTATTATTAAATTTCTATTTAAAATAAATTTTTAACTATTTTTTAATTTTATTTTATTATATAATATATTAAAATTAATTATATTATAATATAATATTATATATTATAAAAGTATATAATCGATTATATGTAATATGTATATTCATATAATCGATTATATGTATATAATCGATTATCTATTTACCTAATCGATTATATGTTTTTATAATATATAATATTATTAATTTTAAAAAATATATTTTAATTACTTGTATTATAATTTATTATATATTTATTTATATTTATTTATTTTAAAAATATAAATATTTATATATTAAATAATAATTAATTTTATATAATAATTTAGTTTAATTTAAGAAAATAAAAAAGCATAATCGATTATGATTTAAAACATAATCGATTATGCGATACTTTCTTCGCAAATCTCTTCAATATAGCGAAGAAAGTTTGATGCGATGAATTTGCTTCGTTTTTCGTGTTTTTAATTTTTATTCACCTCGTTTTTTCAACTTTCTTTACTATTTTTCCGTCTTCGCATATCCGCGCTTCGAAAGGAACACTGCAGTAGTTTTTAGTGGAGAAAATTATAATTTTTAACTTATATAATCGTATTAGATTTTAGTTATTTTATGAATGAGAAAAGTATTAATTATTAAATAATGATTTAGAATTTGATTTTATATATGTTTAGTATGTAGTTTTATTTGAATTATATTCTAAAATATTTTTTATCTAAATTTATATTTAAAAAATTATTTAAAATTAAAAAATAAAAAAATATTTATAAATATAAAAATGTTCACAAATATCAATAAAAATAACACAGCGAGTAAGGCAGCAAAAGATTACATCACTAACCTATTTTATCATCCTAATTTTACATATAATTATAACTTTGATGACATTCCTTTGAAAAGAGAAAGAATTAAGAGGGATTATCTTCTACTCAAGTTGTTAACCAATTCCAGTGTTTTTACTCAAAGTTGTTAACTAATTTCTAATAAAATATGTCTTTTGAATATATATTTGAAAAGAAAATAATTAATTATGTTTTTTTACTTGAGTGCCATATAAACATTTAAACATCTACTCTCTATTATACAGATTTAATTTTATAATAAATAAAAAATAATGTTAGAAATCAATTTATAGAAATTCTGAAGAAATATTTTCATTCTCTATTTAATTTAAACTCTATTCTTTAAACTTAAATAAATAGGCTCTTACAATGATATTTAAAATAATTAGTACAATATGAAAAAGTAAGTAATGAAATATTTAAAATAATCCACCTTTATACTTTTACACGTGTTTATACTTTTGATTTGTAAAAAATTAATAATTAATATTTTGACCATGTATTTCTTATTTTTCCTTTTCTCATGATATGATTAAGAATAAACCCTCACAAATTGCAACTTATGTTTTCTTAAGAATGATTACTTTTGAAAATATTTACTTAAATTTTATAGTGTTTTAAATGTGATGCCAAACACACTCATAATTACAAAAATAATAAATAGTTGTAAAACAAGTTTAACCACACATTACATTTTTGTAGGTCCAATTTACACTGTTAGCAAAGAAAACTTTATTTATATTATATATATATATATACATATTTTTATTATTTTACAGTTTAAATTTTATAATTTCTTTAAATTTAATTAACTATTAGTAATAAAAAAATACGCATAATTAAATTATAGAAATTAATAAAGACAATTTATTTTTATATATGATTATTTTATATGAACATAATTTTTTAATTTTAATATTACTTATTTATTATAGTAATTAATTTTAAAATTTTGTTAATATATGTAAATAGAGATGTTTCACTAATTAAAATATAATAAGAATTTTTTATTAGCTTATTAAACTGAAACAAAACAGTAATATAATCCAATTATTTAAAATCTTTACTCTGCAACTATAATTTGGTGGATGGAAGCTATTGTTTTGAATGTCAAAGAAGAAGAAAAAGTTGTTCACATGTTACATCCCATAAGGAATTTCGTATTACATTTTTATTTTATTTTATTTAATATTATGTACAGTAATTCGTTTTATTTTATTTTTGTCTGTGCTAACTTAATATATAATTTTTTTATTTTATCTTTTCCATATTTTTTATGATTCATATAATATACAAGAAGAAAATGTAAGTTCAGATTACTTAAACTTTTTTTCCCTATTTAATAAAACATTTTTAATCTATAAAAAAGACTTAAATTAAGATATATTTGATGGAAATGTGCACATCAATATATTAAGCACATTGGTTAAGGAATGATGTTTTAATGAAAAAAAGTAATATTACTAATCTCTCCTCATTATTTTTAATATAATTTAAATATATTTTTTGTATTTTAATTCAAATATTCAATTAGATTAAATATAAAAATATTTTGTAAGTTGGTGAGAGATGGCTTTGAACCTTGACCATTGGAGCAACCCAAGGGTCACACTTTCATGAGTTATGCATAGTGAATGAGACACATTAATGGCACCTCCAACCATTTCAAACCACACAAACCACTTTACCAAATCCACATAATTTATGGATATAAATAATCTATTTAATCCATTTAGTCTCTATTTTTAAGTAAGTGGTATTTAAAGTTTTGTTATAGAAATAATAATTTTTATAATTTTTAACAAATTTTTATTTTTTAATAATATTTTTAAAAAATAAATATAATTTATTAATAAATAAATAAATAAATAGAAAATAATTTTAGGTTCATTACAATCTCATAAAAAATATTTAATTATTTTTATATTTTTAAAATAAAAATATAATTGATATAGAATAATTAATGCACAATCAAACATTACAAATAATAAATAATATGAAATAATTTTTTTTTCTTAAAACAATATTTATTTAAAAATAAAAATATATTTAACAAATAATAGTTTTTTTTTAATAAAAAATCAAAATTAGTCTTAGAAATAAAAAAATTGCTAATACAATTATCTTACTATTTTCACAAAATTAACTTTAATTATATATATATATATATATATATATATATATATATGTACGAGTAAATAATAACTAAATTAACAAATCCTCTGTGAATTTTCTTCATATTTATATAAAAAAAATTCCAACCTTTTTAATCCTTTCTATAAAAGTAATATGTGGGATATTAAAACAATTAAAAGAGTTCATAAATGCATAAAAAGTTTTAGTAAGTATTTGTCACATAATCTAAAAAAGTCACTGTCAAAATAAAATAAAAAGAAATGTCAAATAAAATTTAACAAAATTAGTGTAAATTACTTTAGACACAAATGTGTGCTTCAAAATTTTTTTAAAAAGTTTTAGTATTTTAAAATTAGTTTACGTGTAAATTATTTTGTAGTATGAAATAATTTCTTTAATTTTGTACCTTTTAATTAATTTTAACTTATTAGAAAATATTTTATTTTATTTTCTCTTCTAATACACATTAAGAAGTGTATCCACCATTGCTTTCGTTTAGATGATTGATTGTTTTGTTTGGACATTTGATGTCTACATTTCTACTTCTAATCAATCAATTTCTTTCTTTCTTAATTAGATGCTTCTCCTATCACTTATCATGCAAGACAAAACTATATTATGTTTGAACCACCATGTTTTTTCTTTTCTTTTTCTTAAATCTCTCACTTTAGTTTTATATTTCTCATATTTCTTTCTCTACAGTAAATTTTGTTTTAAAATTATATTATTATTTATAAAAATAATAATTAATTTGATTATAAATTAATTCTAATAAATAATTATAATTTTGATAATTAATGTTAAAACCAGTCTACATCTCGATTAAAAACTAAATTTAATTATCACTATATACTATATTATATAAAAAATATCGATTTAGTGATTATATTATATAAAAACTTATTTAATGATCGTATAACCAATTTAATAATTATATTATATAAAAATCAATTTAATAACAATATTATATGAAAATTGATTTAATTATTATATTATATAAAAAATAATTTAATAATCAAATGTATAAAATTAAAAATTGGTTACTTATTAAATTTTATATAATAAATATTCATTATCAAAAATATTATTTACTTCTTCATTTATCTATTTAATGTCCACTAAATAAATTACACACATATATACATTTTTTTAGTATTTCTATTACTATTATTATTTTTATGCATTTAATTAACAAAATTTCATTATATTATAAAATAAATAAATAAATTTAATACAAAATATATTTTTTTACTTTTCTGAAAAAAAATTCACTTCATTTTCCAGTCACATTCTTACATTTGCTTAGATATTCAGATCTTACATTTATGTAGATTACAAAGAATAGTTTAATGAGGACTCAACAATATTCAGTTCACTAAGTTTTTAAGTTTCCCCAATTTTTTATTTATTTTTTTATTTAAATTCATCTAGATTTTAATAATCAAAATTATAACTTTCCAATTAAAAAGGAATTCTGAAGGAACTTTGTTATAAAAATGATTTTAATATAATATTTTTGAAAGTATTTATAACAGCTCGTTTTTTTAAAATATAAAGAATATGGTGATTATGAAAACATGTGTCTTACTTGCACATTGTTTGGAAAATACTATGAGATGTTAAAAAAACACTAATTATCTTCCTTCTATGATTGTTACGTCTTTTTTTTTTTTAAGGACAATTAGGTTTCTAAAGAAGGAAGAATGAAACAAATAAACAAAGGCCCACATATTTGTCCCTTCTTTGGATGAAGAGATCAAATGGGAAAATGTTTTCACAATAGTAATAATTTTCAATAATAAAATAATTTATCAATTACCTCCTACCAATATGAAATTTTTTATTATAGTTAGTGGAAGATAAGTATAAAATCATGTAAAAGTAGGTTTACTTTTAAACATCTAAGTAGAGGTGTATATTTTATTTCCAAAAAAAAAACATTTTATCCATTATCAGTAAAACATTGGTGTTGCAAAATAGCCAAAAAAAAAAAAAAAAGAGAAAATGAATTTTTCCTTATGAGGCTAAAATTGGAAAGCAAAATATTTTTACTTTGGCAATGAATGATTTTCAATAGTAAATTTGGTATTCATAGAGAAACAAAATAGCTATTTTGTTGAATGAGTAGGCTTAATAGAGAAAAGCATGTGATAAAATTTTGTTGTTTTGTAAAAAGAAGAGGAAAGAATTTCAGTGAAAAATCATTTTTCTTGACAGAAGAAAACACTTTTAAAGACATGTGAGTTATATATGCTATGTATTATTGAAAATGTATGTCTAAAAGAATACAAATATTTTGAAATTTTTTATACTTACTCGATAATTAATTATAATAATATAATAATGTAAATATTTAAATAGTATATTATTATAATAAGATTTTCAAGTAATTATCTATAAAATAAGAGTTATACTTATGTTTAGTAAATGTTTAGTACTTATGTTTAGTAATTATCATGCTTTTCTTTTCATTTTACTCAGTTTAAGGTTGTGCTCTTTTCACCGTGAAATAATGAAAATCCAGAATGCATAACCAAAATTTGGTGCATGCAATGTTGATTGTATATATTAAGATATGACATCCTAATAGAGAGAAAGATGTGAATTGAGACAATCAAGGTGAATCAATTTTCTTTTTTATTTATTTGAATTTAATATTAAAAAAAATCAACCCACCCAATTTAGTGCAGAATGCAAGCATTGAGAAGAGATGAACAACTTCTTATAAGCAAGACTTCCAACAATTATTTAATATTTAAATATTCAAACTATGTATCAACTATCATTTTTCAAACCTATTACTATTTATTTTTATTTCTCCTTTCACTTTTCTCTTTTACCAAATAACTTAAATAATCAAACAAACACACTAGTAATTTTTAGGTTTAATAGATATATTAGTCCTAATATTTTGTGAGAATTTGAATAATAACAAAAAGGTACAAATATAAATATGAATATGAACACTACAATCTGTGGATCTTTTATAAAAAAGATCACATTGACAGATTTAATAAAATATGGGACTAAATTGAAAAAAAAATGAATTTTGAGACTCAATTAAAAAAAAATTTGAGATTCAATTAAAAAAAAATATATAAAAAAATATTACAAATTCTTATAAAATATTGAAATAAAAATATCTATTAAACCTAGTTTTTAAAACAAGGTTTTTAATCTTGTGCATTAAAAAGTAAATGTTGTGGCCCAACACTTCCTTTCTGCATCCCATTTATTTATTTATCCATGTAGGTTCTGGTTTAGAACGTAGGAGAAGAATGAGAACTGCAACAAGAATGAATAAATAAATGATTTTTAAATTTATAAAATTGTATAATTCAAAATTTTTTCTCTGTTTACATAATTTGAAAGAAAAAAATAACTTCAAAATTATTTAATTTAAAAACATAAAAGTTTGTATAATCTAAAAGTAAACTCCAAATTACTTAATCTAAAAATTAATTTTAATTTATATATAATTTGAAAAGATGCAGGTAGAAAAGAAAAGATAGGAATGCAGAAGTCCCCGCTCTTCCTTCACATGTATCCCACAATTTGTTATCTAATGAACTTTTTGTTGAAGAAAATAAAATGTACTATCTTTGGGTGGGAGAACTACATTCTCAAGGAATTTATAGATATCAATTGTGGGGTGCTTCTTCTACCGTATCCATCTTTCATTCTCCACCATCAAATTTTAAAACTACCAAAATTGTCTTTATAAAATTTCAAAACTATTAAAAAAAATAATTTTTAAATTGTAAAATCCAAAAATAATTTTTAAAAAAAATTGTTTTACATGTTATAAAATCCGAAAATTCTAAATTCAAAATAAACTTTCAGATTCCTGAAAAATAATTTTATAAAAATTTAACTTTCAAATTTTATAATTCAAAAGACAAATTTTATCCAATAAAATATTTCACATTTTACCATTCAAATTTCTATTCTAAATCTGAATTTTAGATTCTATAATTTAAAAGATAATTTTTTCAAATTTTGACTTCCAAACTTTACAGTTCAAAAAATAATTTTTTTTTTTAAAAATGACTTTTAAATTTTACAATCTGAAAAATATTTTTCAGAAACTTGACTTTCAAATTTTATACTTTGAAAAACAAACTTTTTTCTAATGCAATTCTATAGAGAAATGAACATGAGAGAATTTTAAAATTTCATAAATTTTTGAAAGTGCAGGAAAATTGTTGGGAGGTGCAGAAAGAAGCTCCCTGAATTGTGATATAAAAGGGTTTTCTTATTATAAAGTTTCATGCTGCCTATTTTCATTTTGTTTGAACCCATTTACGTATCATGTCAACTGAAATAAACGAGTGATTAGTTAAACAAATTTTATCAAGTATAGTGCAACAACATTGGAAAATGAAGCTAATAGACAAAAAAGACAAAATTCATTTGCAACACAAACTTCCTTCCTAATATCCATTTTCAATGGCTTTCAAAGTTCAAGGGCAACAAACTATTCATATCAGTCAATTTCGGTTTCCACGCTTCTCCTTCGAATCAAGGTCCCTGAAACCAAACTTCAGAACTTAGTATGAAATAAACGATACAGTTTTATATGTCAAAACATTGAACATAACTCCTACCTCTGAATGTGGTCAAGAATCAAAAGTCTAGGTCCAGGGGGAATCCTCACATCTCTGAGAGCACTGAAAGACATCACAGAGAAACAAAGGACTCATGCTACAATACAAGCCAGACACAAAACATATGAAGAAAAGATGAAACCTGATACGAAATTGAACTTCCCTACCTGTCTGTGAGTAAAGGCAAAGTATTGTCGGTTAACAAGCCTTTCTTAAAATTCTTTTCGTAACTCAGAAGGCCAAGGTTGTTCAACATGTGTCTTGTTTTAGCATAATGAATATCTTCAACCGGTGGTTGGGAAAACTTTTGTCCTATCTGCAAAGTTAATGAATAGTTGAAGATGTGTTATTTATGGGACACCAAATTATAAACCTGAATTACACACAAAAATCCATGGATCCAGGCAAGAACACCTCACTCGGACATAAAGTCCAAGATTATTTTATAAATGATACAAATAAACAAGACAGTTTCCTTCTTGCTTACCTGGAAAAGTCCACCTTGAACAAGTGCAAAGAAAAGTCCAGAAGTGACTGCATTTGCTGCTTGATTTGGTCCACCCATGCCACTTACCAATGAAAACATGGCCCCCGAACCAAAAGCTGCCGCCATGCTGCAATAAAAAATTTAATGGATTCTCAAAAGTTAAGTATAATTGCTATATAAGAAAGCATATTGGTAGTAAAAGGAAATATCAAACCAACATACTGAGCTGACAACTATTAAAAAATGAACAAAAGCTTTCATTGGGTATAAAAATATTCAGTCACGTAAGATCCATAAGCATTATGGGAGACAATTCATTCTTACCCTGACAGGAAGACCTTAAATGGTAAATTTTTACCCTTCAACGACTTTCAACCCAGATATTGAAATTTCATACTGAGACCACATTTTAAAATTAGAATGTTTTGATGGCTCTGAATTTGCCTTCATTTGATCAACATGGCGAGTTATAGCTTTAAACTAACTGTTCGAATATCCAGCAAATATCTCATAATATCTTTAAAGTATAGGGGTTTTTAGATTTTATTATACTTCCCCCATTTTCCCCTATAAATTCAGGGTTAAGATACTTATTCTATTAGGTCATCTTCATTGTAAGCGTTTTTCTATGAGGTCTTAATTTAATTTTTATGGGTTCCACCATATCACTTTTAAGATCCTTTTACAACTTTTATTCTAATACAAGGGTCTCATAAAACTCACACTTTAATTAATATTTCATTTGATTGTTGACAAAAATATATATTTCCAAAATAGAATAATAATTTTTAATTTTTAATTTTTATGACTCAGTATTAAATTCTGTATCATATCAGTATAATAGAAAAGTCTTCTAAAACTATGTTCTTAAACTTCTTAGTGCATACTTTGTATTATATTATCCCAACAAATGAAGATGTCCTTAGTGGTTTTGGGCATGTACTTGCAAAGCAGTACTAATTATCCTCATAATTTAGTATAAATAGGATCACGCGGTCAGTATTTTGTAACATGTTACTTCACATTCACATCATATCAGTCATATTCAGAGTTTCTGTCTAGATTTATCACTTATGCAGTTTTTGTTTAGATTACACAAAGTAACGGTTTGCTATAAAAAAAATAATAAATTAAAAAAATAGAGGGACCTAGCGTACTATTTCTATTCATTTCTCTATACCTTTCTTTACTTTCTATAAAATCGATCAAATTAACAACTTTTAAAACACTTCTCTTTATTTCTCACATATTTCTATTCTACCAAATATCTAAATATTCAATGTTATTTCTTACTTATTTCTCTTTTCTCAACTTATTTCTTCTCCATACAACTACTTTTTTTTCCTCGAAACCAAACAGAGCATAAAAGTATAGATCTCATTCTGAAATAAAAATATTTTTACAAGGAAGATCATAGCTTAAGACGAAGAAGACAAAACATATTAATTAATTATATAAAACGTTTTCATTATTTTTTCTATTTTTAAAATTTTAAAATGTTTTGTTTATCCTACAGGAAGTAATGTAATTATAGATCCTGCAGATAATTTAGCACGTAAGATCACAGTAAAAGAGGAAAACTACATATATAATCACACTTCATTGCATGAAACCTTTTATTCTACTATTTCTTTTACTTCTCTTAAATTTTCACAAATATTTTCCTTTGATAAAAATAATTATACGAAGAAATAAATTCTCTTTTCGATCCTGTAATACCTCTTATGGCGATTGGAAGAAATATATCGAAGCAAAGAAACAGATTTACGTATGATTTATATTGAATTGGAAAAAATAAATAATTGAGAATCAAGAGAAATATTTTAGGAAGACTTTGAAAATGAAAGATGTTTGTGTGACTTACATCTAGTCTAATAAAAGACAAGTTATATAGGGTAACTACTTGAGTATGAATACCAGGAGGTAAAACTAAGAACTTTCCTATTGAGATAAGATCACATCAAATCTCAACCTTAAGTAGTTACTTGTTTGATCTAGTCTTCTTGAATGTAATTACCAAGGAGATCCGAAAGAAAAGATTATTCCTAAAAACATATTTTTGTGGATGATTTAGTTTTGATAGAGTAATCAAGGAAACTGATTAACTATAAACTTTAACTTCGGAGAAAATCTCTGAAAACAAGGGGTTTTCTCTTAGAAGTAAGAAAGCATACAATTGCAATTTTAACGAGTCAAGAGAAAAATGACTTAAAAGTAGAAGTAAAAAATGGGAGGTGTCATACCACATATTTCTAAGCTTAATTATTTGGAATCAATACTACAAGATGATGAAGAAATTAACGAGGATGTCCCACATAGGATACAAGTGAGATGGTTAAAATGGATAGTGGCATCAAGGTTATTTGTGATCGCAAAGTCTCAAAACTATACTCTGTGCCTATGGTAATGGATATAGGACTTTAAAGGATCAACAAGAGAAAAAAAAGGTAGGAATAACACAAATATAAAGTAGGAGTAACAGAAATATACGAATGACAAGATGGATGTGTGACCACACAAGATATATATGATATGATGCCAAATGATTATGTATGAAGAGATATTGACATGGAACCAATTGAGGAAAAAGAAATACAGCAGTCAGTTAACATGGTTTAGACATGTACAAAGAAGACCACAAGCACTAGTGTTGACAGCAGATTGCATGATTTTTAGTATTGTGAAAAAGGAGAAAGGGAAACAAAGAAGATCATCAGAGGAAGTTGTTTTTAGGGATTTTATGGTGAATAGTTACACTCTTGCCGGTGTTTTTTGTTGTTGTATTACTAAAACCAAGAATTCATGATTCCAACAACATATAAACTTCAAAACACTGTAGGAATAGAGAGAGAATATCCATATCAAACTTATTCCAGTCAAGTACTTGACACTAATTCAAAGAAATGAAGAGAACAAGCCTCCATGCATAGCCGGAACTGGTAATGTCAATTTCCTTCTATCTTTAAAACAATAAAATTACGCACAATAAAAGTGTGAGCAGAGTAAGATTTTATGGAGAGGCAGCTAATGACTTTGAATAAGTATCCAGTTTCAACATTACTTCATCAATATCTACATTAGTATAATAATTCATGAAACAAAGACAATACGCTATAATCATTTAGGCTGGGGATTGCACAGATCAATTATATTACATGAAAATTGTAGCAGCTTGAATTTAGAACAAAAAAAGGGTAAGAACTTCATTCACTAAACAGGACCCAGGATACAAATATCACAAAAAGAAGGAAAAGTTGTATCATTTGAGGTATAAAGCTCACCTGGACTGGACATCTTCCTTGCCCCTCAACCTTTTCAACACACAGGAAATTCCAGCATTCACTCCCGTCATCACAGCAAAGTTCCGAGCCTGAACAAAAGGACCCCCAGCAAGAGCCTGCATAATAATTAAGTAAAACCAAAAATTACACAAAAACATAGAATAAAATAAATAAATAAATAACCATAACCCTAAAAGATTTTCCACTGAAGAATATGAATTAAAATTAGCCTAATAGGAATAATAATAATAATAACTAACAATCATAATAACAATAAGAGAGAGAGAGAGAGAGGGAGAGGAAAATGAAGAGTAGAAAACAAAACCTGAGCTTGTTTAAGAGAGGCCATGGCCTGAGGGTTGAGAGAGGCGTTGGGAGGAGGGGTGGGGAAGGCGGAGGGGGCGTCGGCGGTGAGGGTTCCCATGAAGGCACCGATGGCGGCGCCCTGGGCGGCGCTGGTGGTGGTGACGACGGCGGCCTCAACGGGGAGAGACTGTTTGGAGAGCCAGAGTTTGAAGCCATTCTCCAGCTCCTTGAAACGGGCTTGGATTTGCTCCAAGGGGTTCTGGGACTGAGACGCCACCATAATTCCTTGCTTGCCTTGTTCCATTCAAGGATATGCACGACTATTTCGTTTTGATTTTGATAACGTTGTCTTATATTCTATCACTATGTTTTCATCCCTTTATAGTACTAATCAAAATTACCTGTGCACCACTCTACTCCATGTTTTTCACCCTATTATTTAAACGGCAAACGGTGCGCTTTGTTACCCAACCAACTACCCTCTCTCTAATCAATTTGTTAATATTTTAATTCATTTCAATTACTCTATTTTTTTTTTTTTTCGTTTCTTAATAAATATATTCAAAATAATCGCACTGAATTACAATTTCCTCTTCTTTTACTTATGTATTCACCACCAATTGGTTTCTTTATTATTTTTCTGTCATTTTAACCTTTACATGTTAAAAAAATTCATAATTTCAATTTTAACTATTTAAATTACTTTTCAATTATGCTTAAAAATAAACGTGTTAGATTTAAATTTCAATTGAATCAAAATAAAAATAAGTAAAACAAAATTAATGATACATTTAGTGTAATACAAATATCGTGGTTCCACGTGAATGAAAATTAAGTACCGACCATATTGTTTATTTATTAAATTGAATTATTACAAGCTGCCAATAGATGTCGTATCATGTGATAATATTAGAGTGACATACTTTTCTATGCAAAATGTTTTATTCTTACAAATATTTAACAGAAAATAGTACTAAAAATCGTATAATTATACTGGTTTGGTACACAAAATTTACGTTAAAAAATATTTTGTGATACACTTTCAATCTTTTGTACAATCACTTAATTTTCAATTAAATCAATTATTGGGACAGAAATTAGTCAAATTAGCTCTAAACATTTTATTCTATTTAGGTTATCGTATGCGTCGTCTAATTGGGTTATTCTAATAAAAATATTTTTCGCAAAAAATAATGATAGCGGAGAGAGCCTTTCACTTCATTCATTGGTGTATATTAAATTAGGTTAAAATATATGTCTCTTATACATTTTTAAATTAAATTAAATATCTTTAATTTTTTTGTATTGAATAGAACTTTTACTTTTACGGGGAAATACATAAACAATAACATATATGTCCGCATTTTTATATTATATATCCTATTTTAATGAGTTCAAATTTAATATTTATATTAATTTAAAACTATATGTTTATTTAAATTAAAAACATATGTGTTGTTATTTTTATATTTGATCTGTAATATATAATTTGAATTAAATCAATATTAAAAGAACAATATAGATTACAAATTTGAACGATACACCAGGAAAATGAAAACGTAGTTATGTGTCCAGTTATTTTAATTAGATAATAGTTTTATTTTTTTTCCTACAGGTAACAAAATAAAAATTTTGAGATTAATATTTAAAATACAATTAAGAAAAAAAAAGAATGAAAGATGTATAGAAATTGAGTGTATCCCATTATATATTAACATTTATTAACGTTAATTAAGTGATGACTTATCCTTAAAGTGATACATTATTAATAATTATGTATGAATGAACATGTTTTTATTTTTGTTATTTTTGTCTAAATAAGCTCTTACTATCACTAAATTTGTAGATTTCATTTTTACTCCTCAATAATTTATTTTCTCGTTTTGATCTTTTAGAAAACATTTAATTCTATTTTAGTCTTTATAGTTTATTTGCATCCTTCAATTAAGATTTAAATATTGTATTTTTTTTTAAATCTTCTCTATTCAACCAAGAAATTCAAAAAGAATTATTGTAGAAAGGTTTAACATTTTTTGCACGAAAACAAAAATAATATTTTAAAAAACAAGAAATTCATTTATCAAGTGATTTTAAATTTGAGAAGATATTTATTTGTTTGCCATGCAGAAATGTTTCTTCCATTTTGATAGATGGTTACATAGTTTTCTCCTATCGATGTCATCCTAGTTAATATTTTTCTCGATGTGAATAATTTATCATATTTTTTATGACTTGTAGTGACTCTTGATGTTTAAAACTTTTAAATGTTAAAGATTTAAAAAAACAATTAGTGTTATTATTGATAATATATTAAAAAATATTGATTTGAAGCAACATTAACGTGATAAGAGAGTAGATAATAATTTTGAAAAAAGTGATTTAGTTGTTCATATTGTCTCAAGTTGGTCAAAGTATGTATAACTTTTATTAAGTAATAGTATAGGTGTTGGATTCTTTGACTTTGACCAATTCAAAGTTTTGACCATTCCACAATTGAGTAATAGTAACAGTGTATGGCTTCAGGGGCAGCCGTCTCAATGCTTCTCTTCAAGTTTTTTTTAATACAAATTACTTAAAAAAATTGTTTATAATAAAAGTATTATTTTAAACTTCTTCTCATATATATATATATATATATATATATATATATATATATATTAACAGAAGATAATTGTATTTTTTTTTTAAAAATTGAGTCATTTTTACCCGTGATAAGATTCATGTTAAAGTAATAATTTTATTCATAAATCGCTTCAAATATATATTTTTAGTTTATAAGTAAATTTTTTAAATGTAAAAAATTCATATGGAATTATAATAAAATAATAATTTTATTTATCAAGAACTCTTTTATGATATTCTAAAAATTTAAATTTATTAGAAATTTTACTTTCTGTGTAACTATATTATTGAAATAATTTAATTGTCTCAAGTTTAAGGCTTTTTCGGTTATCTTCTTCATAAAGAAAATCAAGACAACAAGATAGCTTTTACGTAAATTAAAATTAGTTTATCTATAAATTACAAAATAAAAATTTTAAAAATATTTTAAATAAATTAGTTTTTATATAGAAAAGTTAATTAAAAATAAGTTATTTTTTATAGAAAAAATTTCAAAAAAATATCATTAATAGTAAATGGTTAACTTAATTGTTTCTACTTTCATTGTGCATTTGATTAATAAAAAAATGATTTATGTAACATTTGTTTACTTTTTCACTTAAAGTAGAATTGCATTCAACCAGTTATTCTTCACTACGGTATTATTTTATTACCAACATGTGTGTCTTGGACTGAAAGTTTCAATCTTGTTTTATCTTGACTTAGATTATTTTGCTTATGTTATTTCTTATGTTTATATGTTTGAAAAAAATCAACAGTTATAACTTTTTTTAACCATAAAGATTGTGAAATAGAAGACTTTTTTAGATATACTTTGATTATTTATATTAAAAAATACATTGAAAAGACATTTACTAAGGAACTATGAAAGACTTTTGTTAAATTAAGAATACAAATTATTGCAATGTCTGATTTTTTGTTTGTACTTGTATTTTTCCATCAAAATAATTATATTTAATTTAATTTTGTATGATATGATATATAATAATTTATTTTTCATTGGACTACACTTGAAATCATAGATTTTAATATTTTGATTAAGATCCTAACATCTTAATTATTAATTATTAATTATTTACTCGTAAGTACTTAGACTAAAATTTGGATGGTCACACTACTAATTCTAATTAAGATTTAATTGATGAAGTTTTCGCAGAGTGAAAATCGACTACCAGTATAAATAGTTGAAAATCTCAATATATGAAATAGCTTATTATGTATTTATTTTATTCTCTCACTCGTAAATTAGCTTATTTTTAGTGTAAAGAATGTTTTTTACAAACACATTTATCTTCTATTAGATAAAAGAAAAAGATTGGAGAATGTATCTCATTAGTTTAGTGAAAAAAAAACATCTCTCCACAATTTAAAAGGAAGAAGAGGACATCTCCAAAACAAAAGAACTAATTTTAATGAATTTTGTAACAAAAAATAAATATAATTCTATAATTATTTTAAAGTTTTATTAGAAAATATGACTATTTTTTAATGAATTTTGTAAAAAAAAGTAAATATAATATTATGGATTAAATATTTTTTTTAATTTTTAGATTATTTATTAAAATTATATTTCATTCTTTTAACAAACTTATGATCTATTTTGTTATTATACTTTATAAATTGATATAAATGATTATTTGTGATAAATAAAATATTTTTTAAAAATAAATAAAAAATAAAAAATAGTGAAAGAAATTTAAGAAAAAGTAATAAACTATAAAACTATGAAAAAAAAAATTGACATATAGTGAATGATCATTTACACGAATTTATAAAATATAAAAACAAAATAAATCTAAAATTTGTCACAAAAACAAAAGATAATTTTGACAAATAATTTAATAACTAAATTTAAACTAATTTTAATATAATATATGTTATTAATAATATTTTTTATCTTAATTTTAAAAAGATTTCCATTTAACAATTTCAATATTTAGGAGCTTTATTTCAACCACTGTTAACAAGGATACATAAGTTAGGAAGGTTATCTTAATAAGTACTGTTAACAAGGATACATAAGTTAGGAAGGTTATCTTAATAAGTGTAAGAAGATTATGAATTCAAAGAAAAATTCATAAATATTTGAATAATTTTAAATAATTCGATGCTTTAGGATAAGGAAGCCTGTAAATTAGTATTGGGGAGAAATATGAGTACTAAAAAATGGAGTGAAGGGAGACAAAGAATTTCATGAATTAAAATGAGAAGTTTTTTAATTTTTACTATATGTTGGAGAAAAATAATGGTGGCGTTTTTGAACGTGAGTTGCAGCCTATTAATTAATTGTTTTGAATTGACCTCATTCTTTGAATAAATGTTAATAATGCAAATAAGGGTGGATTTTAATACTTCATTCTAGATTCTTGGTGTTGAATATTTTAACCTTCTTATAATGTCAACAATTTATGTTCTTTTTCTTTGGGATTTTGTAGTAATAGTTATTATCACAACACTTAACTTCACATTCTGTTTAGTTCTATGATTTCCTCTTCAGTTTTTAAAATTCCATCTCTTTAATAAAATATAAAATATATTATTAAGAATTAATCTTTTCTCCCCTTTATTCTAGTATGCTAACAATAACTATTTATTTTTAGATATATCACTACATGTAAATATATATAACTAAAGAGATAAACTATTTATTTTTAGATATGGTATTGGGATAGGTTAATCATCCCAAAAACAATAACTAACAACTATTAATGTATATTAAAAAATCATATTTACAAATGTTTCATGGTATCTTAACATATATATATATATATATATATATATAATATAATATTAACTATAAATATAACTTAAATGTAATGATAATTTATAGTTATAAGTTATAATAACTAAAGGCAAAGATATCATTCTTTACTTTATAGTTAAGAATGTAATAACACAAATTTTAGAATTTAATTGTGACTTGAAAACTTTTATCATAAAACAGTTAATACAACATGTAATAAGTTTTCTTCATAATTTTCTCATTACAGATGAAACATAATTTAGTTATAACTTAACTTACTTTATTTTGTCACGGTTTATATAATCGCAACAAAATTTATATAAAATTGTGTTAAATAAATGTAGAAAAAACTTCTTTATCACTCATTATAGTCTTATCTAATTTTAAAAGGAAAAACAAAGAAGAAAAAGTAGGGATGATTTTATATTGGTCTATTTCCAATAATTAGGAAACCACTTGTAACTCAATTCAAATGTTTATTTTATTTTATTTTTCTAAATAATATTTCTAAATATTTTAAATAAGTCTCTTTAGCCTAAACCTAAATATTTAAGATTTATGGAATAAGGAGTCCTATAGAGAGACAATTAATATCAGTGTCTTAGAGACAAAGGAATCTGAGCTTTAAATTTTATTAATTTTAATTCAAATTATAATAAAAGAATCTTATGTAATTAAAATTATATATTTACAAAAAAATTTTTACAAATGAGTTTTACTAGTAAATTTTTGTTGATTATTCATTGTTCGTATTTGTACATTTAATTTAATATTATTTATTTTTTTATCATTATTAAATTCAATTTTTCTATAATTCAATACATTTTGTTTATATTATTCTTCTTTATTTAATAATCTAAATAAATTATTATTATGTTAATGAATATTGAAAAATGTCTAACATATATTTGTGGATACAAATTAATCTATTTAAATTAAACTCTGTGAAACTGCAAATACAAATTATATAGATGTATTTTTTATACTATAGATGTATACAAATATAAACTTAAATTAATAAATTTATTCATATATCAAAGTAAAATAATCCAAATATTAAAGTAAGATATTAAATGAAGGTGAGTTGACAATATTTTGATCCTAGTTGAACATGAAAAGAAAAATATATTTAAAAAAAAAAAGAATATGAGAATTTTTTCATAAAAGGTTTAGAAAGTTTCTAACTAATAAAATTACTTTTATCAATTTTTCATACAAATTTTTCGTCAAAATAACATATGTTGTTTTAGAATATTTTAATTTTTTTATAAAAGAATTTTTTTTTTTAAAAAAAAGTAAGACTCTTTTAAGTCCATTTAAGGATGGATGGTGAAATCTTTCCTTTTTCTGTTTTAAAATATCTTAGTTTTTTTTTACTAAAGAGATTTTTATTGCAATAAAACACATTATTTACAATTTTAAACAACATAATAACCGGTGTTTTTTTTGTGTAATTTCAAAATGTAATTTTACATATTTGCATGTAATATAATCTAATTAATATAAATTGAACTAATCCATTGATTTGGATTTGTAAAAAAATTATAAATCAGTAAAAAATAATTGGTTCGAATTTTCTTTTTCTAGATCTAATATAAATTGACTCGTGAAAAATCCCTAGTATCCACCTTCTTAAATCTCACACCTATCCATATTCACATTATTGAAGTGTTATTCATTTATTTCAAGCTCATTAAAGTTTTATTAATTATTTTCGCATATAATCCTATTTTAAAATAACTAGACTTCTATAACTTATTCAAAAAATGCTTCTACAAATAAGTAAACATGTTTTATATTTTGCATTAATAAAATTACTATTAGATTTAGTGCATAAGCTAATAATATTTCACACTTAATAAATACACCTTCTTAATACCTCAAGTGTAATTTAGAAAGTGATGTGGTAATGATTCTAAATTAATGAATAAGAAATGAAACTGTATAATTTCTTGGTAGTGAAACGACATGTCGCTGGGAATTGGGAGAAGCATAACGATTCAGACTTCGGTTTCGCCAGAAAGAAAGTTCCCCCTCTCGCTCTCTCTTGGCGGCATCAGCATCTACAGCAGCATTGAAGGTATGTAGCAATCACCGTATCCACATCTCTTCCTTCCTGATCTCAGCTATATATAATGTTCTCGAGACTCGCGGGTTTTGTTCCCGCCCACAACATGTTCGATCAATTGCGTCACTGAAAATGGACACTTATTAACGGTTTTTCTTTCAGGGACCTAACCGGTTTTCGTTTGAAATTCCTGAAAATGAGCAGTTCAAGGGAGAGCTCCCCGGACTGGTTGCGTTCTTTTCAGGTATCAGTTTATGCCCATTCAGTTCGCTTATCAACTTCCCCTTTTCCGTGTATTTTTTCTTGTGTTCCTTGTTCAATTGCAACCTTGAATTTAACATCAGTTCCTTGTGCCTTTGCCATCGCAACACCTTGCTTTCTCCCTAGCTTCTTAGAACTTTGTTTGCTGAACCAAAAAACCTTGTATCGTTGGCTAGGTGCCGTCTCATTCGCCTTTGATACTGTCCTCTGATTCTGGGTCTTTACGGGATGGTGGATCTCGGAATGAGGATAAAACTGACGATGAAGGGTCTTCTCCTAAGTCTTCCCAATCTTTGAAGGTCTCCGGGAGCAAGAGAAAGAAACCAGTCAGTCCAGAAGTTGAAGGTCAAGCACCAAAGAAATTAGAGAAGAAAAGGGCCAAAGAAGGTACATATGGGATTTGATTAGCCCTTAGGTGTTCTCTTCAGATGACTATGTAGACCTATTTAGATAAACTTTTCCCTAAGTGTTTATAAGAGAAGAAAAAAAAGAAGAAAAAAAAATGAAATAAGTTGTTGAAACTAACTTATACTTATGTGTAGAACTTTTCACATATTAGTTTTTCCAAAAGTTTGCTTTAAAGGACTTATGTGTGCATAAACTAATTTTAATTTATTGAGATATTTATTTTATATCTTTCTCTCTTGTAAGTATTTATGGAGAAATTTATCTAAACAGGTTTAGCTTTTATGATCTACGAGATTAATAACATAATATTTACACATGTATAATAAAAATAAATAAAAGTCAACTTGCTTACAGTTTAAGAATTTTAGTAAAAACAAATATCGGGAGTATTGGGATGTGAGAGTTGTTTCTCAGTTTTACTCAATTGTCATTCTGTCATTTGTTATCAGATCCAGGAAAGAAACAGGAAAAAACGTCAGTGAATGAATCAAACATCGACAAGCATATAGAGCACAGAGTAAGAGCCTTTTCTTCTCCTCTTTAATTGTCAGGGCATATTCATTGATATAGAAGAAGAAACAAATTTCTGTGCTTTAGCATATATTCTGTATCATGACTTGAGATTCTGTCACTGAACATATATGCAGATGCTTTGAGCACCTCAAGATTTCTCACCTAGTTTAGTTGGTTTTCTTAATGCATTGATTGTCTTCTATCATAAAAGCAGTGTTGTGCTGCTACTTATTTGTGATTGCTGTTAATATCAAACGTTTTTGCATAGGAATCTATTCATTCAGTTTGGACACTATCATCAGATTCCGAGTCATTCCATGATCATAGCCCAAAAAGAGAAGACCACACTAATCAGGTTGAAACCCCTCAGAATCAACTATCAGGTGAAGAAGACAGTGCAGATGGACTTGTTTTTAACAATGATGGAAAGTTTCCGTTCAAAAAGGATTCAGAAGAGAAGTCTTCACAAAAACAAATAGATATAGACAGTCAGACACCAGTTAAAGGGAAGAAAATAAAAGGAAGTGCAAAGGGAAAAGGTGGTGGTGACGTGAATGTTGAAGAGGAAGAAACTTTTGAAAAGCTTGCTGAATCAGATGTAAGAACGGATAAGGTTATAGTAGCTGCCTAAAAAATGTTTCACAGACTTCAAAACTTGAACAAGTATTAACTATAGAAGGTCACACCGATTTTCTTCTTTTAGTCTGGCATCCTCCTGACTTGTGCTTGTTATATGTAAGTTGCAGGTTTCCTCCACCAGGTTGCCTTTGATGCTTTCTGAGAAAGTCCATCGTACAAAGGTTTGGTGACAGCTTTGTTTTGGGTTACCTTTACTGTTTGTTCTGTCATATAATTGTAAGGACCATGGTCTAGTGTTGTTACTGGGATATCCAGATGAGTATCAGAGGTTTCACTTTTATAAATAAATTATTTTTTTTGTGAAAAGAGAAGTTGCTAGTTTGGCTTCTAATTATGTTTTGAGTTGACAGATTGTAGCTTTCTCGTAAAAATCACATGTTGTATCTTTAGTGTTGATTCTAATTTTCCTCTTCCTTAATTCTTATTCATGATAAAAGGAGCTTTTCTATTTTTGCAGGCACTCATTGAGTGTCAAGGTGACTCCATAGATCTGAGTGGAGACATGGGCGCTGTTGGACGGATTATAGTTTCGGATTCACCATCTGGGGATCAAGAAATGTATTTAGACTTGAAAGGTATTTTAGTTTATGTTTTCTGATTAATACACAAATTGTAGCCCCTTGTTCTTTATAATTTATTAAGACAAGCACATATATAGTGATTCATAACACCGTATCATGCATGTATGCGGAACCATAATACAACTATTCTGATTGTTACATGTTGGGTTTCCATGAAACGTTGACATTGCTCCATGTTTTCAAAAATGAAAATCTCAGACAGAACCATGTTTGCCATATAGATAGATATTTGCTATGTGGTTTCGGCATTTATGGGAAAGACCTACTGAATATTGAGCTTTTAAATCTTCAACTCGGCTCATTTTAAATAATCAACCATAAAATTCAAGTTTGGGGCTGCTTATTGAACTAAGCAAACGAGCCTGAACAAAAATTTAACAAGTGGAATTTCACGAATAGTTCGGCTCATTTATATCACTAAGGGTAACTGAATCAGGAGAGGAAGAGAGAGGTTGAGAAAAACGATGAGCAAAATATTTAAGTAGGATTTTGAAGTTAATAATTTGTCTAAAAACATTTTTCCATTTTCTTTGTTATTGCGACAATACTTTTATTTGGTTGTGACCAGTGACAACCTGCATCTGATGGTTCAAATTTTGCTCATCTTTTCAGGAACAATATACAAAACATCAATAGTTCCTAGCCGGACGTTTTGCGTTGTATGTGAAGTGATCTGTATTTAAAATCGCTGGAAATTTTGATTGGGGACAATGGCCTTGTTGCTAGTTTTTTTTTTCAAGATATCATTTTTTTATCAAGATATGATAACCTTCTAATATTGCTTTCACATGAGCTTGTGTTGTTTTCAGGTTAGCTTTGGGCAGTCAGAGGCAAAGGTCTGTTGGTTATCTATTATCTACTCATTTACTTTATTATTCTCTATAATTACCGTTTTATTAAGTTAGTAAACGTGTCCACATTTGGCTTAGATTTTATTCTATATTTAGCGTTCTTACTCATGTAATTTAATCAGCCTTGCCAAGGATTTTGAAAAAATATATGTTGTCATTTAACTTGAAATTTATTTCAGGTTGAGGCAATCATGAATGACTTCGTACAGCTGAAGCCACAGTTTAATGTGTACGAAGCTGAAACTATGGTTGAAGGTTATTTGCTTATGCCAACTAATTGGTGTTTTATGTATGATAATATATTGTCTTTATATCATGCATAAGTTCCTTTCCTCACACTATTCATTTCCTACGAGAAGGGACACTGGATGGTTTCTTCTTTGATTCGGATGAGGAGGCTGGCAAGATGCAGAAATCAACCAACCAAACTGATCAAACTGAGAATGGTGAGGAACAAGCTAATGGTAAATCCAAAGGGAAGGCTGACAAAACATCAGTAAGTGTCCTGATAGTCGTTCTTGGTTTTAGATTTCTGCTTTGTGAATGGAAATGCTGGTACGAGATGCGTACTTAATTGTTGAATATCTGGATGCAGGGTGCTGAAAAGAAAAGAGGTAGAAATACCGGAGGAAAACAACAAGCAAAGGTAGGAAAACCACAAGCAAAGATAGCAAAGAAAAAAACTCCAGGTTCCAAGAGGTCAAAGACCAAGAAATGAGTCAAAGAAGCTCTCTATAAATTCTTGTATATTTCATGAACCAATATAACTCAACCCTTGGATTAAAAATATAGATGCTGAATTACTTTTCCCATGACAGAGATGGTGATAGTAGAATAGCTGCTGTTAGAGTTCTTCTCAAACCCCACACAGTAGAATTGAAAGCTTATAAACTGCAGAACGAGTTCTCAGAAATTCCTTCTAATGTTTATTTTTTGTTTCTATATTATTGATTGTATTTTCTTTTCCAGTGGATATCATATATCGTTTCATTTCATTGATCTGCATTAGCCGGGTATTATAATCAGAAGGGTCACTTTGTTCACTAAATTTCCGTAGAACATGTACTGTAGAGTATGAGAGAATGAATTTGAGGATCCTGGTTACATTGTTTCCTGAACATTTATTTTGCAAGACTTAAGCTATCTCGTGAGAATAGTGAGTAGACTGGAATTATGAATGGATGTTGTTTAGATGATATCCAATAGTTCTTAATGAGCCTAAGCTTACGGGAGCTTTATAAAAGTACTTTCTGAATCATTTGTTTGCAGAGGGTTCTTCAAGTATAATATTTCCGCGGTTCGTCATTTCCGTCTCATTGATTGGGCCTTTTTTTAACCTTCTGAAAATCCCTTCAGGATCTCTTTCAGATGTTCTTTTGTATCACTGGCCGTGTCTTACAAATGCCAAGAAAGTAAGAGTGAGAACCAAGAGAAAGATTGGCGCTGGAAAGGGTAATAAAATATTTGATGAGGAAGTGACCTGCTTATGCTTCCAATAGGGCTGTCTAATTGGTGGAGGAGGAGATGCAGGATTTGGTCTTTCCATCCTGTGTGGTAATGTAAAATGTCAGGTATGGTTCTTTTTCTCTTTTGAAACCATGGAAAATTGGCAATAAATTGAAAAGGACAGGAAATAATTGAATGAGTGAGACGATATGTAGTGTCTACCTATTGCTGTTGGGACAGAAAACAATATCGTATTCGTATGCTTTGCAAGTGAAAGTGCTGGTGCCATCGTCAAACGCATAGCTATAAGCTCTTGGGCAAGCCTTCTTGAATAGGCTTGAATAATAGGAAGGCTGGCATGTATTTGGATTTGCAAATTCTCCACTGCAGCAATACTTGTCCAACTTGAATGCCTCACAAGCACTCCTACACCCGACTACCCCTTGGTTTTGGACACCTCCTAATACTTGAAGTTCTGTTGGGCAACCTGTACCATTTCATTTTTTTAATTGTACGAGGTAGCCTTGTGATTTCTTCTGTTATTTAAATACCTAATTTCACAGTTGTGCTTTAAATAAACTCTTACCTCTGTTAATATCTGTAATACAACCTGTGGCATTACAGGCGCCACCATATACACCTCGTGGTAGAGCGAGTAATGGCAAATTGTAGCCATCTACCATGCTAACATCATAGTAGTCTTGTCCATTGCCTGCACCAAGTGTTATCTCAAACAGTGAGGTAGGAGGGGCAGCACCATTTCCCTCACATTCCAGCCTTCCTCCACAGTCACCTGTTTGGCATTTGCCAACTCCAGTTGCATCAAATTTACAACCAGTCCGTGCCCATATCCGTCCTGACCAACCTGGGACAGTCGTAAGTTTGATGCTTTGACCCATGTCCAACTGGAATCCAGTTGTTCCAAGTGGAGGACTCCCCGAACCTGCAAGTGTACCAGGCCATATAGTATGTGGACAGTTGTTAATGATGGTGAATGTGTATGACAAAGAGCAAGTCAAGAATGTAAGAATGAGCAAACTGGTTAGTTTCCAGTTTGGCATTGTTATCATATTCAAGGATTATTATAGTTGGGTAATACGGAGCCTAAGAAACTAGAGGGATTTTTTTATGGCCAAGGGAATGGACAATGCCCCTAAGATTTGTAATTTATACTATTCTGAAGGAGATAGTTGTGTGCCAAATCAGTTATGCATTACAACAGACAAACAGTTACGTTGCTTTCATGAAATCCTCAGCCACAAGACCAGCTTTATGGGTTTAGTATTTCTTATACTGTGGATGGCCTCATCTAGAAGCAATTCTTTGCTTTTGTTATTGCATGGGAAGTTGTACAAATCTGGAATTCTTAGTGTTAGTGACCATAAATCATGAATTTCTTCAAAGAATCGTTTCAGAAAATCCGAGACTACCCTGTAAGAAGTTGAATGGGATTATCATAAAAAAGCGAGCCAGGATTCCTCCTAAATAAACTAGACTAGGTGTTACAGGAGCATCTGATCATTAGCATGTCATGTACGAGAACTTTCGAGGAAGCATAGCCAAATATGTACTTTTTAAAAATATAAATAAATATTGATTATAAGATTACACAAATATAAATATCTAATTTATAAAAAATTTAGTGCTCAATTATTCATTGAATATCAGAACATTCAATAGTTGATCAACAAAATTCAATACTTATAGAATCATTGAAGCAACTCCATCAAAGTTACTCCTGAAATATATTTTACTCCTGGCCAAACCTCATCAGTTTAAAGTACCATTCTATTTAAATAAATTACTTCAACATTAATAAGTAAATTTTTTTTTCGAAAATAATATTATTTAAAAAAGATTACAAAACTATACTTCTGCATATATTATTTACACAGGTAATAATATTTACTGTTTATGTTAGAACAAAATTCTGACCAACGATTTTTAATGGTGGACAAATTTTGCCACTCAAAATTCGGTTATCGAGGAACTGAAATCCGATTAGATTGTTTTATTTTTTTTTGTTTCCCACTCAAAATTCGGTTTCCGGGAATGGAATTCTGAATAGGTTTTTTTATTTTTTTATTTACATTTATAGAACTATTATATACTGTTTTTAAATAAGAGTCATTTTAAGAGAATCATTTTGTTTCATTTTGTCTATAACGATAGAGTTTAAGGTAGTATTAATTATTTTTTACCAGTTATATCCTTACTTTATAAAATATCAATAACAATTAAATTATTTCTTTTATGATACTTTGAGTGGCATCTTGCTTATATCAACCCATTATTTTTTAATAAATAATTTATTGTTTCCACCTTTTTGTCTACTTTCTCCTAATAAAATGTACTAATTTAATTTTAAAAAAATGTTTGAGTGAAATTATAATAGATTAATATCAAAAACAAAATATCCTCTGCACCAATATTTAAGTTTGCTGAAATAATTTGAATATCTTTCATTCTAAATTTTTCATTTTAACATTTAAATCCATATCACACAATGACAATTCATCTTCAGTAATCATATTTGGAAATAAAAATCTTCTTCAAAATTTTTAAATCAAAATTTCTAGTAATAAAAATTTTAAAATTAAAAGTAACAAAGGAAAACTTATTTTCATGAAAATAAAAAAAATGTTTTAGATAATGTCTTAAAGATAATTAAAAGATTGAATACTCTTTTATTACAGAGAATTCTAAAAAAAACAAATGATAGTTATTTAGAAATAGATAAAATATATGATAAAATTTAAATAAAAAATAAAAAAAATAAAAAAGTCACTCAGAATTCAGTTTCTGACGTCAACCAGAAAAAATTGTAGCTCAAAATTGGGTATCGAATTCTGAGTAAAAAATACTATCTTTATAAATAATATGTACACAGGTATAGTTTTGTATTTTTTTTTAAATAATATTATTTTTAACAAGAAGACCCTCTTATGCTCTTTCCGTCATTTCTTATGATACAGACAGTGGATTTTTCTTTATTGTTATTTGTTAAGAACCTTTTAAAGTAATATAACTCTTTTAAAAGGGAGAGTGCTTTAAGAATAAAATATAAAGTTATAACTGTATAAGAAATTTAATAATTTAATAATTAATTATTAATTATATAATACAAATACTTCCAGATTTTTTTTGTTGAATGTGGCTAGTTATCACCCAATAATTTGCCCTTTAAAAAGCATCTCACATGTTTATAAAAAGCCAAATCTTGAAAGAAAGGGATGCCGAAATGGAAACTATTTGCCAACTAATCTGGTACCACGTTGCTTTCAGGATAAACATGAGTTGTTTTTCATCTGACACTGCTAACGTTTCTTCAAGAAATCACGAATTTAGGAAAACAATTGGAGGAAAATGACGCGAACTTCGATGGCCAGTTAGTTACGACGAAATCCACAGCGCAGGATAAATCGGCTTCCAGCAACAGTTTAACAACTAATCGTATCGGTCAAATCTTTCATCAGAAATTTTGATGTTCTGAAGTAAAAATTCTATACCACTCCTTAACTTTTCTTTATTTTCCATTTTCCTTCAGGTAAAAGGTTTGTGTTATAAAAGTGCTTTGAAACTATAATTGTTAAAATAGAAAAGAGATGTGTTCAATAAATGAGTTAAAATAGTTAAAGATAAATGTGAAAGTTAAAAATGCTTGAATGAAAAAAGAGAAAAAAAGAAGGGAGTAAGAACATGAAAGAGTAGTAGGGCGAATTTCACCATTTTTAAAATTATTTTATCTTTTTTTTCACACCAAACAATAATTCCAAATTTCATTAATAAACTGTAAAGTGATACAATGTGACAGAGAGATTGGATGTGCTAACAAAACTGTCATTCAAATATCATGATACAAACTTAAAATCTGCCTAGAATAAAAGCAAAATACTAAAAATATTATCAAGGCTGAGGTGAAGAGCTTAATTTAATATTTCAAACAAAGGGGAAATCACTTTAACCTCTAATATGGATGGTAGGGTTGACTGATAGACAGACGGTGCTGATAATTTGAGTATCTCGGGACAAGTCACTTTAATCTGTTCAATCAATGTCACTGTCCACAGGTAAGAGATGATACAGTAGGAGACAAATTCATCTGGTCATACACCAAAAAGTTCAAACTAAATTGAAATTGAGCGTGCCATTTTTTTCAACTTTCCGCATTGTGTCTGCATCATCCATCAAAACTTGTTGAGAGCCATCATAAATGTCCTTTGCTCAACTGTTACATCCACTCCGTGCAAGCTGCTTAATCTCATCATAAACTTCAGCAGAGGTTAATTTGAGCATGAGTAGTATCTGAGCTTGTACCTACACGAAAACAAGACAATATCAATATTTCAACTTCTAGCATAGAGCAATTCCATAACAAAATATGTCACAAGTATAGCAACACAAATGTTTTGAATGCTCCTTGGTAGCACAAGCTTCAAAACCTGCACTGCACAAGTCACATTAAACTCAAGACAGACAGACATCAGTTAATCATGGAACGAATAAGATATAATCAAAAGATGAATTAATGAAAATGAGGACTATCATCTCCGTTGCGTCTGCAAAAGAACAAGAAATTAGGCAGCAAAATAAAAAATTAGTATTCACAAGCACAGCAACTTTGTCCATGTGAGGAACTGGAGAGAACCTGAGCTTACAGAAGTCAAGGCAATTCAACACAACTATGAATTAGGTTCTCAGCCTAAGAGATAAGACTGATAACCATGTGCTGTTCTAATGGATTTAAGGGAAATAAAAGGAGTAGAATAATACAACTTAGATCAGAGGCAGTAGTCTTAGTAATGAGTACACTAACACTCGAATAGCTCTGCCCTGCGATTACAGAAACACTAGAAACTTAACAGCAGGCTAGAAAACGTTAACAGTTAAGTACATCGTTGATACAAAGCACACCATTCAGATCCAACAGTCTGCTTCTCAACAAGGTTAGCAACAGAAACTGAAGTCAATTCAGATTTCATAACCATCTGAAAACTAAATAGAACCAGCTCAAATCCCCATTCAACAGTCAAGCTACATTAAGCACTACATTACATTGATACTAGAAATATAAGGAGTTCCTACAATAGATGAACATTCATGTCCACCAATAAGTAGTCCATATAATTGTTCATGTTCCGTTATTCATACTCATCTAATAGAAAAAGGGGAAAAAGGACAAGTGAAGTGAAATGATAAAAGAGTTTTTCCAGTTATATAGTATATATCTAGCTCATATCCATGCCATCTCCAACTTGGCTGCAGATAGGACTGACAGCAGAGAAAGATCTCTCAAAGGGAGAAGGGTGGAATTGGGCATCGCCCCGTCTACGTTTAAAACCACAGCTTTCGGTAGGAGAATTCTCCGCCGCATCATGCTTCCTTCGAACACCTCTCACGGCCTGTTCCTCTGCGGGTGTAAGGGGAAAAATTTGACCACTAGCTCTACAAAGGGAGCTATGGTTGTCATACAGAATTCTCTGGTTACAGTTTTTATCACAGATGTGAGTCAGCCCAGTTAGCTTGCAGCGATACAAGTTTCCACAAACATGTTCATTTTGACATTTCCAGTCGCATTTGTGACCAGGAATTTGACCATCTCGGCCCATAATACTCGACAGAAAAATAACATTTGCAGGACCTGCAACCATAGATTTGCCATATACCTCCATTCCTTTAGTCAAGACAGCAACTCCTAAGTAATCTTAACACACTCCAACTTCAAGGCCTTAGCCTGAATTCTCTGCATGGCCCACCACAACAACACACAGTTCAGTCAAACTCAACAATATTCATCTTCTAGCTACAAACATATAACAACTGACACACTCTACAACCAAAACCACCCTTAACTCTTTCTTTTCCCTTCTAGAAAGGGTCACTCAACAATAATATCTTATTCCCATTCACAAAACGCCACGGATATTCGTGAACAGCCGGTGACCAACCATATTCAGAAACGATCAAATTAGACATCACAAAACGCAAATCTGGAATCTAATTGGTGAACAGAATCATACATTCAACTGCTCCATCTACCTTCGACACCCCGGAACAACACAAACATCGTTTATTCTAGGCAGAAACAAACACTCCCATGCGACAGATCTAAACCATACCCAAGTGAGATTTTCAAAACAACAGACAACGCGACAACCAACACACGCGCTCTGTCAAAAATAAAAAATCCAAAAATTCTACGTCATATTTTCCGTCCTACACATCAAAATTGTTTCACACATACATGCTACGCGCTTGAAGAATAATTATAATAATAATGATAATTTAATTTAGAATCATAATAGGCTGAAGAAGAGAGAGAGAAGGGAAAATAACTCACGCGTCGTTGAGCTAAGTGAAGCACAGGGATAAAGTCTTGGTCGTCCTTCTCAGTACCTACAAAAAGAAAAAGAGAAAACAACAAAACAGAAAAAGGAGTATTCTCTTCTCTCTCTCTCTCTATCTCTCTCTCTCTCTCTATCTCTCTCAAACTCTCACCGCAGAACCTATGCTAAGAACGTGAAATTAAACAAGAAGATAAGCGGAAGGAGTGGCGTATTTATAGAAACTTGGCGCTGAATGCTGATGGTGGTGACTTTACACTTGTGGGGTTGACGCCCCACATTGGACAAAACACACGCAAATCAAAATGCAAACCAAATGCAACCCAAATTTTTCTCAAATGTAATTTCGTCCCAACTTTACCTACAATTTTGGATAAACCTACCGGATCCAACGCTCTGTCTTTCTCTTAAAACAAGTTTTAATGTTAATTTAATAATTCCACGTGATCAACGGCTTCTCTCTCATCACTACCTTAGCGTTTTAATTTACCAAACCAAACGGGCCATAGACCTTATCCTCCTATGCACACTTCACACGTGTAAGAACCACCGTCTTCCCCGGCTTCTGTACATGGCTATTGTGGGCTTCTCTGAAGGGCCAGGCCCATGGCCATGACCCGAGTTCTACCCTTCCCACCTTCTCTAGGGCTTCTTCCTGCGTTTCAAATTCTCTCCATTTCTGTTTCCGGTTCCTACTCTGAGGTCTGATATTTTAATTCACACAACATGATTTCATCACTAATAAGATGAGATTTTATGCTAACTAGGTCCAATTTTGCTTGAAGGAAACGAAATGTTTAACGGATGAACGTTGAAATGCTTCGCACTTTTCATAAGTTTGAACGATTTTTCTTGGATCCTAGCTGCTGATGATGGAAGGGAACACGTTGTTGGTCCTGTGAGCAAGAAAGGTATGTTGGTCCTTCTGGGTGGACTATTGAGGACTGTGTTATCACATGAGCATTGCATGGTTGGTGAGATGAGTAAGAAGTAGTGGTTAATTGTTCAGACATTTACAATCCCATTTCAAGGGTGAGGTTTTCTTGAGCATTATCTAAGTTCATCAAAGCATTTGAAGAAGAGAATGGTAATTCTCTTTGTTTCTAATTATATGATGCCAGTTCTGTGTTTGATCATTTTCCAAATTTGTTTTTCTTTGTAAACACATTTCAATGAATTTCTGCATGAATCAGAATTTTCTTAAGTGATGATTTTATCTTTTATCCTTTTTTTTCAATCTTGAAATGCATTGCCTTTACTTTTTCAAATTATTTAGACAAGGCTTTATTATACAGACACTAAATAAAAAAAACTGTTTACTATAAAACTAAAAATATATTTAATCTAACCTTCTATCATTATATTTAAAATATAATAAAATTAACATTGTCTAGAAGTAAATTATATTTTAAATAATAATAAACTAACATTTGAAAATTAACGATGTAATATAAAATTATACTAAACTTAAATTTGATTTAATCAAGTTCTGTTAAGTAATTTTTCTGTTTAATATTATTTAAAATTTTTCCAAATTCGTTTAAAATATTTAAAATGATATTTAAAAATTGAAAAATCTGTAAAAAAATGTAATAAATAGAAAATTCACATATTCACGTCTAATAATGAATTTTTCAATGGTAAAAAAATTTAGTGTTATATAGTATTATTTAAGAGTGATTATTTGAAATGAAGTGATTATAACTTTAGGTAAAAAAAAGAAATACTCTCAGAACGTGACAACTGAAAAATTGTCACTCTAAAAAAATTATTTGACCATATTCGATAACTAAAAGATGAGTCTCACAATTGGGTCTGTAGAGATATTTATTAAAATACTAAAATCTTACACATGTAAACAAAACATTAGCTGGGCATATTCTATAATTCAAAGTTGAGCATCCTACGATGCAAAAGTAACAAATATTTTTAAAATGTATTTGTGCAAGATACGAGAAAATTATTTATCACGTTGGTGAAAAATAATATATATTTTTTTCAATTCAAATATATTTAGCAAGTGAATTAATTTTTCATTTCTTATTAAGAATATTACACGGTTTCTCATGTTAAGCAGAATTTATTTATTCATGGTCAAACTATCTTTTTTAATTTTATCTGTTGACATAAAATTAAATAATAAACTAATTTATATTATTCCTAATGCATTAAATATTATCCAAGGAGTTGTGTTTATGTAATAACTAACTAATGAAATTAATTGATAACTAGAAACTAAATTTTTTATATAAGTTAAGTTTTAATTTAATCAGAAATTTTTTTTATTTGATGTATATATTTTATACGAGGTTAAAGATAGTACGAATAAGATGTGGGTTTTTGGATAGTGGGCTGAAAAAAAAAGTCATATATTACACAGAGGATAAGAGGGGTGGGACTATCAATGGAATAGGTGCCCATAGTAAACCTAAACATTAATGTAACCTTGTTCTGAATTTTCTTTCCAAATTATGTCTCTTTCTTCACTTAAAGATCATGCATGTGCAGGGTTGCGACTTAAAAAAAAGGTTTTTTTTGGTTTAAAACTTATCTTCAGATGTTTGATGATTAGGATCTTAAGCTTTGAAGTAAATAGTGTCCTAAAAACAAAACAATGAATTCCAAAGATCTTCTTGGTTTTCTCATTTTCACTGCTTTCTTAGAACACAAAGAAAAACTAAGAGAAGGAAATCTAACTTTGTACTAAAAACAATGAATTCCCAGATGTTCTTGGTTTTCCCATTTTCAATAATTCCTTAAAATGCAAGAAAAATCTAAGGGAAGACAAACTAACTTTGTCCCGAGAAAACAATGAATTCCTAGGATGTTCTTAGTTGTCCCATTTTCAATAATTCCTTAGAACACAAGGAAAATTCTAAGGTAAGAAAAATCAACTTTGTTATAAATTTCAAGCTAAGCTGTAAATAAATGAGTGAATAATTGTACCTTAGAATTAGTTTTGGTAGTAAATTTTGAATTGAAATGATAGGTAAGTATTTGAGGCATTACTATATTAAGCTAAATCTTGTGTTCTTTTATCAGAATGTTATTAATTTGCATAATGGATTCAATTATGCTCAATGAAATGGAAGTAAAGAGTATGGACATGTGATTTGGAGAAATTTCAGCCGACAAAATTCCTTCATAATGGGATGAAAATTTGGTTAGCAAGTTAGAGACAGAAAAGAGCAATACACATTGGTCCAATTTTGGTCAACAAATTTTAATTTCATTGAACAAATTCTTGAAAAAACTTAATTTTAATTATTTACTCATATGATTTAAAGAAATGTGTTGTATAAGGTTTTAATTTATTTTTACTTATATATATATATATAGAGAGAGATATTTATATATATTATATTATGTTATTTTTTTGTTAAGTTTACTGAAAAACTAAACTATATATAATCGATACTTTTACAACTAACTTTTTAAATATTCTCACTTAATAATTTTATTTTATTTATATTTTTTTATTTCATTAATATATTTTTTTATTAGAGTTATCAGGTAGCTATATTAATTATTAAAGAATTATTTTTATGGATTATTTAAATCACTCACATATATATATTTTTATTTTACCCACTCTTATTTGATATTTATTTAATATTTTTTTATCTTATTCTATTTTAAACTTAATAACTTAACATTATTGATATTTTTTCATATGTTTATTCTTGTTAATATTTATTTTTTTAATAAAAAATTTGAAAATAAAAATGTATCTATATTTATTTCTTTCCAATTTTATCATTTTTCATCATTATTTATATTTTTACTGTGATAAATTTTTCAAACACTACCAACATAAATTTGACTTTAATATTAAATTAATATAAAAATTTAATAAAATTATTTTATAATAAATATTATCATATAGATTTTAAATTAATAACAATAAATTAGAAAAGTAAATTTTAAAAAGATCTTGAAATTTTTTAAATTAAAATTTTCCATTTTCCATTAATATATATTAATAATAAAATAATTATTTTTATGTGTCACCTAAATTTTAATTATAAATTTTTAATTTTTAATTCTCATAATAATATATTTTAATAATTAAATAATTTTTCATGTTAATGTAAGTTTTAGTTGTAAGTGATTAATCTTTATTTCTCATAACTCCAAATCAATTATAATTGTGAATGAGTAATTTTTAATTTTAATTAAAATAATATTAATTAAAAAAATATTTCAATTTAATGAGTTAAAGGTATGTGGAATACAATAAAAAAATAAATTAAGAAAAAATTTAAGAATTATTTTTTTATTCTGTTTTTTTAGTTTATTGTTATTATCTTAAAAGCTACATAATAATATTTATTATTAAATTATTTTATTAAATTTTTGTATTAATTTAATTTTAAAGTTAATTATATGTTTTTATTTTAATATATGAAAAATTACCATAATAAAAATATAAATAATGTTGAAAAATAATTACACTTAAAAAGAATGAAGATGATATATATTTTTAATTTAAAGTTTTTGATTTAACAAAACACGAGATAAGTGAAAGTAAATATTTAGAAAAGTTTTGTTAAATTAAAAATAGTAAGATGGAAAAAGATTAAAAGTTAAGTCAATAAGATTAAATGCAAGTAAATAAAAAATATATATATAAATAAATAAGTGAAATGCATACATATCTATTTTAATTATATATAAAAGTTTATTAATAATATGAAGGAAACATGAATGAGAGACATATTATTTCTATTTTTTTAATATATTATATATTGTTTTAGAAAAATTCAAGCATACAAAAAAGTGGGAAGAATGAGAGAGTAGTAATGAGATAATGGGAGTTGAGATTTCATGGGCACAAAGAAATCTCAATATATAGCAGAGTTTATATTGTAAGATCTGCAAACATTATCTAACAACACAACATAACAAGTTAGGTCTTAACAATAGCTTTAAAAGTTTGTGGAAGGAGAAAATCTCCCAAACACATTGAGTAAGATAACCTCAAAAGTAGAAATGTGAGATGTCTAATATATTTTGTTCCGAAGAGAAGGAGACAACCTAACATTTGTTTTTCACTTGCACAAAATGACGTCATTACTTCTTCAAAACAGTACTACCTCTTAAGCAACCTTATCTCTATTAACAACATGAATTTGGAGAGGATCTGTTCAAGAAACGAGAAGGAGCAATTTTTTAGTTTGTTATCACATGGAACATTGCTGATATGTTATGTTGTTTTGGATTATGTACAAAACAACATAGGTCCCGTTGTTCTTGGAAGATAAAGTAGTAACTGGTCTTTTGTTTGGTAGGGGATGTGTTATGGTTATTAAATATTCAGTGCAGTTGCATTTAAATATCAGATAACTATTTTTTGGGTTAGATACACAAGACAGTTGAATGGTTTTCTGTTTTCTGTCATGGGATCAGTGTAAATGCTTCTGCTAAAACTCAATTACTCAAACAGGCCTCTTAACCTAAATTAATTTTAAAAAATCAATTTCATTGACATCTAATTAAGTTAATGTTAAAAGAAATCCATGTTTAAGCATTGTATTTGTATCAACACTTAAGAAAAAATAAATGAGAATTATGGTAATTAGGATTTAGTGTGAAGAAGAGAAAAGAATTAAAAGAAGCAGATGGAATTGAAAATGATTGATAATAATGGAATAGAATTATTGGTGTTGAAATAGAATGGAGTTATTTAGAAGTAGAATTTGGCAGTGGATGATGTTATCCACACTCAGAAGTCAGAAAGAGGAAGAAATAAGCAATGGCCCAATTTGAAGCCGGCTACCGTATCTGACAAAAACAAGAATGACACCCCAATACTACAAATAAATATCACAATTCATTATGTGTTATCTGACATTTTCAATCACACGTGAAATTTGAACGTTGACAAACCCATTACAAAGTTTTGAACATATTTATGAAAAATAACATTAATTTAATCATCCTTAATATATGTTTTTATTTGCTTGAGTAAAAAAAACAAAGTTGTTTTCAATATCTTAGATTGATGCTTTTGTAAGTTTCACTGGTGGTAAGTGAACCGGTACATCTATTTTAGTCCAGTATGCATCTGATAAGTTCAAATCTGGTGAAGGTAAGTTATTCCACGGAAGACTTAGGGGTATGTTCCTACAAATTAGAAAAAAAAAACTAAATTATTTACATTTTTCTTTATTTTAAATAGGAGTAACAATGCGGACTGACTACTCTGTATTTACCTCGTAAAAATTGGGACAGATGAATCGACCTGTGTAAAAATTGTAGATTAGAATATGTGATCTATCCATCTTGTATGTGTGTGAATTTGCAGATCCACGAACTGGTTTCTATAAAATTTTAAAAAGACTTAGAATATTTTTTATAATTTTCAATTTTAAATTTAAATATAATATAAAATTAAAGATTGAAAGTAAGAATAACAATTATAAAATTGAATGTAAAAATCAATTATTTAGTATCTATTACAACTAAAAGAAACACATTATGATAAAATATATTAAATTAGATCATAAAATAAAATTTAAATTTATACTTATAAATATATAATATTCACTAAATAATAAATAAAAATATTTAATTATGTTCGACATATATAATACTAATGAAAAAATAAAAATAATAAATAAAAAATATAATACATGTTTTGGACTATGTGAAACATGTCTATATGAATTAATAAATTAAAATATACAACTCATCCAGTACATTTTGACAATGATATGCGGGTTGGTCCATACAACCCATCCTACATAATCATTCTTAATTTCAAATTTATTTTTTATAAAAAAATAAAAATGTAATATGAACATTGAAATTAAAAGAAAAATTTTAAAATTATTTATTTATTATTTAATGTAAGAAAATATTTCATACTTATAAAATACATTATATCAATTACATAATGAAGCATTTAATTACATATTCAACATAAAATTAATTATTGTGAACAACAGTCAAATATTACAACAACAAAAAATTATGTCCTGTAATAGGACAACTTAATTTGCACTTCGACTCAAATTATGTAGGACAAATTTGTCTTGGATGGAGGAAAAATCCAACCCACATTACATTTTTTTCCATACACTTTGGTCTGCGGAATTGCAAATGTTATTATTATCACCACATCTTTATAAATAGAAAACTTAAACAATATCATGATTTTAAAGAAATAAAAAATTAATATTATTTTCAAAATGACAAATATTACATTATATATGGATAAAAATTTCACCCTTAAATATACTAAATTTTAATTAATTGATTTTATCTCAAATTATTTCATTTCGTTTCAGTTTAAAGTTATTGAATTTTATTTTTTTATATATTTTAGTTATTACAAAACACAAAAGTTATTTAAATATATTAAATAATGATTGATAATTAAAATATTAATATTAATTATCGTTTTAAGCGTTATAAATTAATTTTATTTTTTTAATCAAAGTTTGTTTTTACTGATATTTAACTAAATTTTTTCTTTATTGATGTTGGTCAAAATTATTTTCAAACGGAAAGAAATGATAATTTTATGATATTATAAATTGAATTATTTTTATTTTCTAATTGATATTAATTAAAATTTTCTTAATTAATATTTGACAAAAGAGAATACTAGTTAATAGTAGTAACTAATATTTTTCTTAATTAAAATTTAAATAATTTGACTAACAAATTATTTGACTAAATATACATGTGGACATAATAATAAAGTAGACGTTATAAACATTGACACAAAATAATTCGTCAATTGAAAAAGTCTAATTTATATCTACTGGAAAATAATTTATTTAAAATTAATCAAGAAAATTACAATTAAAATATTAAAAAACTAATGGTGATTTATAATAATAATAATAATAAAAATAATCTTAATAATTTAAAAAAATAACATCAAGATATCAATTTAAAAAAATTGTAATCATCATCAATAAAAAATTAATTATCCAAAAATATTTCAATAATAATGAAATTGATGATTCTCCAATGAAAATCAATCCAAAGACAGACATAAATATAAAAATTTAAAATTTTTAATTGCAAGTAAAATTTATATTTTTTTAATTTTAAATAATCTAATCATTCTATAATACTTTAAAATTTTAATTTCTTTAAAAATTTCTTACTGAAATATCTTTTATTTATAAGGTATTTTAAATTTTTTATATAAAATAATTATCAAATTTCTTATCAACACATTCTTAAGGTTGACCAAAAGTTTCATTAATTTGAGTTTTGCAACAAGAAAAGTACAATGTTGATTCCATTGGTTTATCCGCTAGCACTGAATCCACCTTAGATTCTCGTGGATTCAAAAGATGGACAGACAAACAAAATAAACCAGAAACCACCTAAATTAATTTAATGAAAAGAATGTATTGTTTTTAATGATAATTTCTTATTTAATTAATTATATAATAATTTTAAAATCATCTCTGTTTAACATCGGTTAAATTCATTTCTAATGTGGAGTTAATTATTAATTGTATTTTTTCTAAATCTATCTCTCCTAGAAAATCACAACATTTGGACAATATTTGCCCTAAAAATATTCAAAATATTTATCTCCTTGGTAGTCTCACCGTCTTACTATTTTATAATTTCAATGAAACATTAAATATTTTTATTATATTTTCACCATTTATTGTGAAGCACCAAAATAAAAAAATTTTATTAATAATAAAAAAGCTAATATAGAAGAAAGATGGTAAGAGATTTTTAAAGTATATAACATTTTTTACAAATCTAAAATCTAACAAGCTTAAAATAGAGCAGTGTTATATTATTCTAATTTTTTTATTTTCAAATTAAAAATTATTTAAAATTATATCGAAAATAATATTTGTTGATATCTGATCCTATGTCCGTCCTTGCAGGTGGAGTGAATCCAACCCACATAAAATTAGTCAGAATTAACTAATTTAATTAAAATATGTTTTTTAACATTGACTAGTAGTATGAATTACAAATTCTTTTTTATTTTGATATTATTTGATATTTATATTATAATATACAAAATTAAAATTAACGTGCTTAACAGTTAAAATCATTCCTATAAAATCATGTTACTGTAGATTATGTTTCCTCTAAAATTAGCAATAACTCGTTGCTACTTTGTTCATCTTATTTTGTTGGATGTTTTGGAAAATAAATTACCGTTTTAATTATCATTTCGTAATGTTAATGAAGTATTGAATATTTCTTTACATTTCACCATTTCTGTGATGAGTACATTTTTTTTTAAAAATTAAATGATAAAGACTTACCAGAAGGATATATATTGACCTTCTGATAAGGTCGCCAATTGTATTAAAATTTGAAAAAACATTTTATATTATATTTTTTTCTATATTAATGTTCCAAGTGGAAAAAAAGTAAAGCATTTAATGCTTGGTTTTGTTATGCTTTATAATGTTGAATAAATAAGAAAAATATTCTTTTCACTTATTTGGACGAGAAAAAAGTGAAAAAAAAAATATCTTAATATTGATTGAACATTATTTTTTCTTATTATAAAAAAAATCTTATACTATACATTAAAATTTCACTCCTAGTTGTTTTCAATAATTTCAAATCAGTCTTCCTTTTCTTATCGTTACTTTAATTTTTGATGTTCTCAATTACCTATTTATTCCAATTTAAAAAAAAAACATTTTTATTATTTTTGAAAATTCAAAATATAATTATCACATTAAAAATATTAATGTACTGTAAGGTTTAATTATAATTTAAATTATAAATTTAAAAGATTTATTCAACATGAATAATAAATTATATAAAATAATTTTTAAGTTTGTTTAATTAACTAGTTTATAAGCTTCAACTAGTTTTTTAAGTTTGTTTTACCAAAATGTCACACTATTAATGATGTGTTAACTATTTACTCTACACTAAAATCATCAACATTTTTGTGTATTAGACATTCTTAATATTCTTATGCTATTTTCTTACGACCCACATTTTATACATAGAAATACTAAACTCGTAAATATTAAAAAAATATTTATTAACCATCTCTGCTACCATTCATTTATCTTTATCTTTTCATGTGTATTTAATTTTCTTAACAGCTTTTCTATTTTGATTCATAAATAACTTCTATCAAAATTTAATTTTTTATTAAAAATTAAAATTTCCAAGTGATATATTTATATGCATTACTGTTACTTGAATATAATTAATAAATTTAAAATTTTCATTTATTATAAATTTTAATTACATGAAAATATTTAATCTACACAAAGTACAATGAACACACAAAAATAGTAGGTATTTATTTTATTTTAACTTTTTGTAATATAATTTTCTTTAATTTATAAGAGAATTTATTTTGATAGAAAGGAGAAATTATTTTGTTTGGGTGAATTCGAGAAAGATAATGATATACATGTATTTTTATTTTATATACAACTATTTATTTTTTTTCTATTTCTATTCTCGTACAGCATCATATATCTTATGAGTATGTAATTTTCTCCCTTACTATATATGTATTACGTAGAAATAGAAATTTTGAATCTCTAACAATTATTTTTTATTTTTCTCCTTTCCACTTCATAATAAAAGTTAAATGGTACAAATAACTTTACACTCATCTAATAAAAATTAACTGTAATATAATTCCTAAGATAACTCATATAGAGTTATTTTATATTATCAGTACATTAATCTTTGAAAAAATAAGCAGTAAATATTTAATTATATATATATATATATATATATATATATATATGTTACTCATTTATATTTTATTTTATTTTCCAACAAAGATTCAGAGAACACTCTTTCAAAAAAGATTGACTTTTAAATCGATAACGATTGTAATAAAAGTCTGAATGATGTGAAAAAAAATATGAAATGAAAGTAGAGAAAGAGAAAGAAATTCACAGTTAAACTTTTGCTGATCCAAATCCGCCAAGCAGAAAAATCCTACTAAATCAAATGTTACATCATAAACAAATGGTTTCAGGAGTAGAAGACGGCCATTTCAGCTGAGAGAAGGAGTTTGCGTAAGCGTCTTCAATGCTTCCATCTTTCACTGCCCAGTGGCTTCCATTTCAATTGCAAACTACAAAAAAATACAGAATTTACTCTAAATCTGTCTTATTATGGACCCCAGTTTCTTGTTCCGTTACTCTTCTACTTAAACTCTTCCATTCCCTACTACAATCGTCACTTTTTTCTTCTTCCCCTCTCTCATTCTCTGCCAATTCAATTATCCCTTTCAAATGGGTACCCCCGGAAATGAAGATTCAAACACCCAGATCCCCCAGGCCGCAAAAAGTTTTTACCTTTTCAGGTACAATTCGCCCATCATTCAGATCGTTCTTATTGGGTTGGTATGCTTTTGCTGCCCCGGCATGTTCAACGCCCTCTCCGGCATGGGTGGCGGCGGCCAAGTCAACTCCACCGCCTCCAATAACGCCCTCACCGCCCTCTACACCACCTTCGCAGTCTTCGGCATCCTCGGCGGCGGCATCTACAACATCCTCGGACCCCATCTCACCCTCTTCGCAGGTTGCTCCACCTACGTCCTCTACGCCGGCTCCTTCCTCTACTACAACCATTACCAGCACCAGTTCTTCGCCATCACCGCCGGCGCGATTCTCGGAATCGGCGCTGGCCTCCTGTGGGCAGCGGAGGGCGCCATCATGACCTCGTACCCGCCGGAGAATCGGAAAGGTACTTACATTTCCATCTTCTGGAGCATTTTCAACATGGGGGGTGTCATCGGTGGTTTAATTCCCTTCATTTTGAACTACCACCGTGGCGACACTGCTGCCACTGTCAACGACGGAACCTACATAGGGTTCATGGCTTTTATGTCCGCTGGGGCTGTTTTGTCGTTGACCATTTTGCCAGCCAGCAAGGTTGTTCGCGATGATGGCACTAGGTGCACTCACATGTTGTACTCCAATGTGACTACTGAATCTTATGAAATTCTCAAGCTTTTCTACAATTGGAAGATGCTTCTCATTGTTCCGGCTGCTTGGTCCAGTAACTTCTTCTACACCTACCAGTTCAACCATGTTAATAAGCCGCAGTTCAATTTGAGGACTAGAGGGTTCAACAATGTGTTCTATTGGGGGGCGCAGATGCTGGGTTCGGTTGCGATTGGATATGTGCTGGATTTCAGTTTCAAGAGTCGCAGGAAAAGAGGGGTTGTGGGAATTTGTGTGGTTGCTCTTCTTGCGTCTGGTATATGGGGTGGTGCACTTGCGAATCAGATTACTCGTGACCTTGATGCGATCATGGATTTTAAGGACTCGGGTTCTCGCTATGCTGGACCCTTTCTCTTGTATTTCAGTTTTGGCTTGCTTGATGCCATGTTCCAAAGCATGGTCTATTGGGTTATTGGGGCCCTCGCCAATGATTCTGAGATTCTTAGCAGGTATGTAGTACATATATAACACCATGTCCCTTGTTCTATTTTTTATTTCCTTTTAAAGTATATGATTGGAAGGAGTGTTTATCTTCTGTTAACACTCATAAACATTTGTCTTCCTGATTTTCTCCATGTTCAAGAATCAGGATTTCAATCTGACCACTTAGATTAACTATCTCTTGACCTCTCTTGTTTAATTAATTGTGAATATACTCGTAGTCATGCTTGAAAATTGGGAATTAAGTACTGTTTGTGGTTATGGTTATGCAGGTATGCTGGTTTCTATAAAGGCGTACAAAGTGCAGGGGCTGCAGTGGCATGGCAAATTGATAACCTTAAGGTGTCAGCTATGGCTCAGTTGATTGTGAATTGGGTGTTGACTACTCTTAGCTATCCCTTATTGTTGGTTCTGGTTGTGTTGGCCGTGAAAGAGGACAACAAGGGAGAAGAGGAACAAGCAAAACAAGTTGCCCCTTCATCGGCTGAAAATGTCTTTCTCCATTGATATCTTACCTGTAAAAACGAACTGCATCTTTTGTCTTATTTCTGTTGTCTCATCGTTACTATGGTCATCACTTATAAAACTTTAAAATGTTTGAACATTGCTTTCTCTGTGTTCATGGAACTCGCTTGTCTGATTCGTCATAGAAAGTTAAGAGGGACACATGAATGCAATTTATATTGCAGTTTGTAATTATTGCAGGATGGACTAACACGTAACGCATAACGAATAAATATTTGTGTTACTGTTTAAGTATCCATTTTTTGAAGAAAGGGGAAAAACGAAACTTAAAACGTAAAATTTTATGGAAAAAATAAATGTTTTTCATACAAAGGTTTTAGCAATTTCCAATTTTAGTATAATGATATAAAGTTAACTAATTTCATTCGATATATTTATTTTCATTTATTTAGCTTTAACTCATTCTATTAACTGGACCATTTGTGGATTTTTTTTAGGTTGATAATTAAATGGGTGTGTTAATGATTTGTTTGACATGCTTTTACTTTTTATTTAATATGTTTTTAATGGGTTCTGTTTTTAGTATAAAAATATTCATGATTTTTTATTATAGTATATTAACTAAAATACGATTGGTCTTAATAAATCATATTTTGGTTCATATGAGTTTTATACATTATTTTCATTATCGTATTATGTTAAATTTAATAATATTTAATGACAATTAAATACAACAAAAATATTGATTATAAAGAAATATTTATTTGGTCCATTTATTTGTATTAGTGTCTTTTTGTTTAGGTTTTAAAATAATAAGAATATAAGATGAAAGTTAACATTGCATGGCATGAAACAAATTCTTTTTCTTTTTTTCAAGTTTAAATTACTAATAAAAGACAGTGTCAAATGGGTAAAAAAAATTATTTAAAATTTATCTCACTGCTTAATATATCTTATAACTAATAAATAAAAGTGTAAACCTCCATATCCTTCATGGCACCATTATGGATCTAATATATGTAATGTGTTTACTCTTTTTTTTTGATAAAAAAAACTGAAAAAAATGAAATCAGAGAGAATGTATGACAATTTCTAACAATTTTTAGTAAAAAAATGCTGTAATTTTAATAAAGAATTTTACCAAAAAAATTGTAAGAGATAAAGCCTAAATTATCTGAAACTAGATGTAATAAAATATTATTAAATTTAACTTCATATCATCCCTAATGACAATAAGTAAAATGATACATTAAACAATTGATGGATAAAAGTATGATGAACAAAAATCATAAAAGGTTTTTATACTAAAAGTAAAAGTTGTAAAATTCTAATGTGTGAAAAATAAAAACATATTAAATAAATAATCATCACGTGAATTTAATTATCTACTTAAAAAATCATACATGTAGTTAATAATTTACTTAACGAAATTTTTTAAAAATCAAATAAAAATAAACTCATTGTATGAAAATCATTAACCTTTTGTTTCTAAAATGGTTTATATGGAAAACATATTTTATCAAAATAAATAGACAAAATCTAAACATTGATCAGTATTTAGTGATTATAAAAGGAATAAATAATAATAAATAAGTTCAGTTAAGTTAGTATTGGAATATTTGGTAAAATTATTGTTCTACTGAAATTGCAAATATTTGGCAAATGATTTTTTTGAGAAAATAGCTCAGATCTTAAAACTTTAACTGTGTTAAGCAAATTCCTAAAACATAGAAGTTGAAAAGGAAGTCACTTGCTTGATGTTAAAAAATACTGTTTTTGATGTAAATGTTCCGTATTTAAAAAATTTCTACACAACTTATATTTCAAATTATTTTTACTTTTTAAAAATTATATCTATTCTATAAAATTTATTGATTAAATGAGTTAATTTACATGTACAAATATATATTAAAGTTGTTTTAATATTTATTTCTATCATAACATTTTTTAGTTTATTAAATAATATATAATAAAAAATTAAATATTAAATTGAATTAAATTTGATGATATATAATAAAATAAAAAATATTAAATTAGAATTTATGATAATAAATAAAAATATTAAAATTTTAGTTAAATTAAACAAAATTATAACCAATAAAAATAAAAAATATTAAATTTTACATTAAATTGAATTTAATAATACTAGTACAGTAAATTATACTTAACTCGGATTGAGCGACTAAATATAAATAATTTCAAATTAAAAGTTTGTTAAAAAAGAAATAAAAATTCTGATGTGTATGAACTTTGTAAATTATAGGAATGGTGTACAAACTTTTAATCCAAATACTTAAAAGTTACATTAAACATGCCCCTTATAATAAAGAAAATTTTTGAAATTTTTATAAATATAAAATTTACCGTATCATCAAATTATAATTTAATCTAATATAATAAATATTTATATTACAACTTAATTTGTACGGACAAGTATTTTTAAGTAAAAAAAAATACATTTCCTTAACACTTAATAATGTTTTGTTTTCATGAAATGGGACGAGAAATATATCTTTACTATTCATGGGCGAAAAATGCATCTTTACAATTCATGATTGGAATACCGGAAATGAATGAATGTAAGAAGATCAAAGTTGGAAAATACCGGGTGAATTCTTCCTTTCAACTGAATTTTATAAAAAATTATTTTTTTAAAAATTATTAAATTTATGTGTAAAACAATAAAAATGTAAATATCAACATGAGTACAAATATATACTCGTTATCAGAATATTAGTATATATTCATTATCATATAAGAATGAAATGAGACAAAATTTTCATATTCATTAGATATGAAAATAAAAATAAATTTTTATGTTAAGAATAAAAATAAAATAGTGAAACTCGCATTCAGTTTGTGTTATTATCATTCTTATATTAGAAAGATTATAAATATTATTTAAAATAATACGTTATTCAATAATAAAATACTATAATTTATCTAATAATAATAATATCAAGTATTTTGTTCACCCAAAAAAATTAACATTTTTTATTACTATTTGTTTTAAAAAACTAAAAGAATATATGGAAATAAAATAAATTTGAAAAGGTTAGAAATACGAAAATTATGAAATGTAGTATAAATTCAGAAAAGGAAAAAGAATATTAAATAATAAATGAAATAATTTGATATAAGAGGTATAGTGAAAAAAGATTATATTATGCATATACATATATTTTCAAAATGATTATATATTTACTTTTATGATTTGACTTCATTGTTTAATAATTTTTACCCATGTAGGCACGTATATAATTTATTTTGTCAATGAAAAAAACAAGAAGAAGAAAGCATAGAGACATATATTTTGGGAGAGAAATAGTTATTTTTGATGATTGAAATGTTGGTCGGAGGAGTGGAAGGGGTAATGCATAGACATGATGGGGTGGGGATGTGTAAGAAGAGATGTTAAAAATGAAGGTGATTAGAGGGAAAGAAGATCTTGTTGTTGTTCTTCTTTTGCTTGTTCTGTTTTCTCTTCCTTCTCCTTTTCAGCTTCTTCCACTTTCTCCTCCTCTACCAAAGTTTCTTCCTGCGAAAATCCACAAATAATGTTAAGTTAGAAAGCAAACAATTATTGATTGTGAGATGAAAGTGAGACCCGAGGAGCAACAAGTGCGTGGGCCTCAGCATTCATTGCGTGTGGAATGTATTCAAAATCGAAATTTTATTCGTAAAATCGAGATTTTATTCGTAAAATCGAGATTTTATTCGTAAAATCGTAAGATCATGTGTTAGAATATATATATATATATATAATCGTAATACAGTGTAATCGGTAAAATCAAGATCGGAAAAAATGTAGAATTGAATATTTTAAAGTTTTCACAAATACACGTAGTGTGTTTTAATTTTATTTTAATGAGTTTTAATTTTTTTAATAGATTTTAATTTATTTAACATTGAACACTGTTTTTACTCCTTTCAATAATTTTTGATTAGTTAACGTTCAGTACTATTTCTACTAATTTAGAAGGTGAATAATTTTTAATTTTTTAATAATTTTTAATATTTTTGTTAATGTTTAGTAATATTATTTTCACTAATTTAGGAGCTGAACAATTTTTTTAAAGACTATTTTAACATTTAATTCAGAAAAACGTTAAACCATTTTTAAACTTTTTAAGTCTAACAAAAATAATTAAAAATTAAAATATTTTCTCTTTGAAAAATAAAATTAAAACTCTATCTTCTTCTTCATAACTTTACTTTACACCTCCAATTCAATGATAAATTGAATGTCATTTCAACAAAATTCGTAAAAAACAAAATTTACAATCTGTATTACGATTTCCAATTTTGTAAATTTTTTATGATTTTAAATATAATTTCAATTTTAATTACACTAGATGTGGTGGTGGGAGTGTCAAGTGAGACCTCCTCTCCCATCTTTTTGGGACCGCTCAGACAACCTCCCATTATAACTATAATTCAATGAATATGAATGAAGGACCAACCCTTTTATTTATACCTATTTCGCTCTCAATTTTAGGACCAATTTAGGGGCCTTTTGACTCTTTCCCATGCCAATCTTAAAGTTATGTTATGTATTTTATGGCTTTTTTCCTCAATGCTATTTAACTTTTTCATTCATATATGAGATTTTCAACTAAAAGAATCCGTTTTATAGTTTCAAGATCAACAAAATCCTTTTATATATATTATAAAGTATCATCACATGCAAAATATATTTTATATAATAACAAATCAAAAATATACTTTACTTTTGTTTCTTAAAAGTGTTTCACTACATAGATGTTGTCGATAACTGGTTCACATTTAGTTATTGTAACTTAATATAAGATGTTTAGTAAACTCTTTTATATAGAATAAAGACGACCCCATTTCCAGCACCACATTCCTTTTCTCAAAATTGTCTCTAGTAAGCAATTTGCTTCATAATAAGACTTTTTTTTGGAAGAAGGTTGAATTGGAAAAGGAAGAGAAAAAACAAAGACTGGATTAAAAGAAAGTGAATAAATTTAAATAAAAAATTTGTAGTAATTGTATTAATATAATTAAAAATAAAAATAATTACACTATATAATTAATTACTAATATGCTTCTGATTGTATGTGATTGAGAATGAGTATAAATAAATTAAAATAATAAATAGTTTTGAAATGATTTATTCATGTAATACAAAAAAATATTAAAATAATTTTTTATCATATAAAAATAAAAATTAAAGATGAATTAAATAAATTAATTATCAAATTTTATTTTATAGAATTTCAAGTAATATTAAAAGATACTCAATATTTAAAATTTAATATATTTAAATAATTAATTGGAAATTATGTAAACAAATATTCTATAAAATTTAATAGATAATTTAAAAAATAATAATTTTATGTTGCTAATTATTTTTTATAGTCTTAATAGTTAATAATTGTGTAAGAAGAGATTGTTTTTAAATTATTAGGACAATGAAGATGTTATAAAGGAAAGAAAAAAAAAATGGATAATGTCTCTCTTTTAAAAATTATAATATAATATAACTAAAATAATTTTTATTATTTTGAACTATTTTTTTATTATTATTTTATTTTAGTTCATTCTAAATTTAATTATACATTTTATCCTATACATTTTTATAAAATAATTATATGTTTATATAACTTTAATTCATTCTTTATATTATTTTTCAATAAAAAATTAAAAATATCTAATATCAAATTAAATATATTGTTTAAAAAATTAAAATAAATCTAAATTAACACTAAAATACAATTATTTTGTATGTAATTATGGAATACGGTTAATTTGTATGAAGTCATCTAATAATCTTAACTTGTAATAATAAAAAATAGTTATAATCTTTAAATTTAATCTTAATTTCTAATAATAAAAATAGTTATAATCTTTAAATTTTGTCTCATGAAAAGTTTAATTTTTCAATTTCAACTTTAATAAATATTTAAATTGTTTTGATTAAAAGTTAATTTCATTGACAAAATTAATAAAAGTATAATGAAAGAAGAATTATATCTACATGCATAATCTAGTGTGTACCTAGTTTATTATTACGGATAAAAGTGTAAAATACTTTTTTTTCTTCTATTTTTTTCTTTATTCATTAGAGGAAACACCCCTTTTTCTCCTTTTTTTTTTCCTTCTCACCTTTTCATCCAAACATTAATAATCTTCATCTTTCTCTCCACAAATAAATTCCTACATGGAATTTCTACAAGTCCAAAACTTAAGAATTCGTAATGTAAAGAGAAAATAACTTTTGAAATGTCAAAAAAAAATAAGAAGAGTGTATAAAAATATATTTTGAATTGTAAATAGACTGTTTTGGAAAACACTTCATAAACACTCTTTTCTTCTACATTTTGGAATGTACTTTCTAGTAGACATTTATTTTCTTAATATTTACACTTCACAAAACAAGAAAATCAATGGTGTTTGTAAAATACCTTTCCAGAGAGTTAGAAACATAAAAAAAATATGTTTATGAAGATATTTTCAGAAAAATGAATTTTAACTGAAGAACCACGAGAAAAAAAGCATGAATCTGTGAGTGAAAAGTATTTTAATTTAATTCAAGCCAGACAATCTTGATTTGAGTTAATGATTTTGAACAAAAAGCATTGTGCAAGGTTGGGGAATCAAAGCATGATAGAGCCTATTTAGTATATAGGAGAATGCACGGAGATAAGAATATTTTGAGAAAATGAGGAAGAAAAAAGGGTAAACACATAATTTAAAATAGAATTAAATATGTTTTTAGTCATTAAATTATTTGTTAAAATTGTGTTTGGTCTTGAGACAAACTTGAAACTTATTTCGTCCTCATAAACTCGTATAAACGAGTACTAGAATTTCTTTTTATCTCTTTATTTTCTTTTTTTATAGTTTTCAACTTCACTATCATCTGTCTTTTAAACTTCTTTCATTATTTTTTCCTTCCATTTTTTTTAAAGATGTTTTTATTTATTATTAAGGATCATTTGTACCTGTTTACAAAGTATAAGGACGGAATAGATCTAAAGTTTACCACAGGAATAAAACACAATTTTGACAAATAATTCAGGGACTAAAAATATATTTAATCTTTTAAAATAGAAAAACAAAATGGTGGTGTAGATAGCAAAACCTGGAGTGTAGATAGCATAATCGTACATTTGGGCCATATATAAACTCTAATGATTTGTAAGAAAAAGATTTGTATGTACACCTAAAATATGCTCATTTACACGACAGGTAAGAGAAAAACAAAGAAATAATAGGTTTGTAGGAAATAAAATGTGATATGAGAGGGAAAAAAAGATATTAAAAAAAATGTTTTTTATATATCAAAACTCTATTGTAATTTGGATTGGATGATCCGATTTTGTATAAAGCAGTGCTAGCCAATATATAAATTTTAGGATAATTTTTTATATATATTTTTTAACCAGAAATGTGTCTTCTCCTAATTTATACCTTTATGTATTAAAAAACAAAATCAGTGATTAGAAAAATTATAAAGTGACACGGGATTATCCTGGTCAGGTTCGTTTAGTTAGTGGCTTCAAATTTAATTAAATATTAAAAAAAGTTATCATCTACAATTATTTATTTAACTCGAATAAAAATATTTACTTTATATAAATGATAGTTATGGCCTCACGAAAAAGAAATATAAAGTGATTTTTAAAATATGTTTTTTACTAAAGCGTGTATACATATTTTAATACGTTATCTTAGGAAAAATTAATGGTAATTAATGGAGATTAAATTTGATGAACATGGAGACTGTATTTATATATTCTTGCATTCATTTATTTATTTATTTATTATTAAAAAGAGTTTGATATTACCTGAAGTTGCATAGTCCAGGTAGGATAGTATAACAACGATGAAGCGAAATGAACGATGAAGATTGACATGATCTAAAGAAAATAAAAAGGTAAGAAAGAAAGGTGCAGAGTGATTCATGTAGTTCAACCACCCACACCCTCACCTCACCATTTTCTTAACCTAAATTACAAACTCCGTCCAACTTTTTCGTTCATCCTAATTACGATTCAGTTCAACCCCATTTCAATCCTCAACCCATTGTGTTCTCCGATTTCTCAGGCGAGCTTTAAGCTCGCCTCTCCCAGATCATGGCCGGAATCTTCAAAACCTTGATCTTCTCCGCCGTCTTCATCTCCGTCTTCTTCTTCCCGCCTGCTACAGCCGACGACGTGGCCTCCACGATTCTCCGGCTGCCGTCCCAGGTGGTTGGCGACGAAGGGAAGAAAGTGTGCGGCGGGGTTGCGCCGTCGTCGTGCCCCGTTAAGTGCTTTCGGACGGACCCCGTTTGCGGCGAGGACGGCGTGACGTACTGGTGCGGGTGCAGCGAAGCCGCGTGCGCCGGCGCACAGGTTGCGAAACTGGGGTTCTGTGAAGTGGGGAATGGCGGCTCCGTCCCTCTGTCTGGTCAAGCATTGCTTTTGGTGCATATTGTGTGGCTCATCGTACTTGGTTTCTCCGTCTTCTTTGGTCTTTTTTAAAAGACGATGTAAAAAACAGTAACAGTAGCATACGTACGCATAGTAGTTGCATATTCTACGACTATGTCTATACCATGCTTATATGGCTATTTTGCTTTTTAAGGAATGTTTTAAACTGTGGGAGAATGTGATAGAATTCAGATTTTTTAGACACTTTGGTCGCTGATATTTATTCTTCTCTCTGAAAATGCAGTGTTACATTATTGTGACGGTTGAAGAATTTGCTTTAGAATATAGTGTGTTTTTGGAATGGGAAGATTATTACTTGTTCATGGGACCATTTTCTGAGCCAGTATTTTGTTGCTATCAGTCACCACCATGCTCAAGTGAAAAATAAGAAGCACCCAAGTTTTTCTTCTTCCACATATTCTGCTTATTAGAACGCCATAGAACACAGTGAGAGGGGAAAACTGGAAAAACAAGATGGTCCACAGTAATTAGTAATTTGTTTCTGTCCGTATTATTTTTTGTTAAGTCTTTCATCAATTCTTTTATGCAGAACTGTGGCATATTCAATAAGAGCAATTCAAATAAAAAGTAATATAACACCAGACTATGCAACTCATATTTAATTTTATTTTAACAGGAAAAATCTTAATAACACTTAAACAATTTAAATTTAATTTTATACTTATATATAATAATATTTATTATTATATTAAATAAATTTAATTAATTAACATATTTTGTGAAAATTTAATAAATCTTTTAATAAAAATTTAATTAATTTTGACCTAATTAATTAGTATTTAAAAATAATTACTTAAATTAATAACATAAAATAATAATTTAATTTTAAAATATCAAATTAATAATTTTAAACAATTCATTTGTAATGATAAAATATAATAAGTTATATAAAATTAAATATTTTTTTTTTCTAAATTTTTCCCTCCAATCACAAATTAAAATTAATTAGTTTCTGAAAATTTGAATTAATTTTTTAGTTAAAATGTAATTAATTCCTTTTCTTTATTAATTAATTATTATTTTAAATTTAATAACTTAAATTAATAACACAAACTAATAATTTAATTTTAAAATATCAAATCAATAATTTTAAATGTAAATAATAAAAGATAAATAACATTGAAAAAAATATAACAAAATACATAAGATTAAATTTTATTATTGTGTATTCTAATAAAAATTATTCAACAAACAACTTTTTAAATTTTAAACAATGTTAAATCTCAAGTCAGAATACTCCAATAAAAAAGTTTATTCAAATTAATAATTTTAAACAATAAATATACAATAATAAATAATATTAAAAATATAATAAATTATATAAAATTAAATTTCAAAATAATTTTATTTTACATTAGTTATAATTTCTGTCGATGAATAATTAATATTTAAGTAGTTAGACACATTAAGGATCGCATAATTAACTAGTAACATATGTTAATTATTTAGATGAAAAGTAGTTAAGTAAAAAATAAGATTTGTTTTATTTATTCACCTCAATTAATTTTTTGTGGGTCAAAAAGTGATTTAACCTACATTCCCACCTCTAATAATATTAATTTATATTAATGTTATTACAAATTGTTTGTTCTACACCAATTGTAACATCAATAAAAAAAATTCTAAATATTGCAATCTAAAATAATATTTTTAAATTTAGATTATAAAATTGGGAAACTATTTTTGAAACATTTAATTCCTAAATATAATTACAAATTTTGAATTAATCTAAAATATACTTTAGTCAATAAAAAAAATTATTTTTTATTTCAATTAAAAATAGTGTTGATAAAGTATTTTTCTAACTATAAAATGCAAACTTGTGAAATTCGCCTTAAAAATATAATACGATTAAATATATTTTTTATTTTTTAATTATTTTTAAAATTTGTGTTTTATCCCTCAACTAAATTATATATTTATTTCATTTTTAAACTTTATCACTATTAAACACTTTTTTTTGTCTTAAATTATTTTTAAAGTTTATATTTTGTCTCTCAACTAAATTATATATTTATTTTATTTTTAAACTTTATCAAAATAAAGTAAAACATAGCATTTGTCCTACCTATCTTTATTTGTGATAATATTTTATGGGACTTAGATAATTTTTTAGAACGAAATAAATATATATTTTATTTCAGTAACAAAATATAATTTTAAAAAATAATTTAAAAAAATATTTAGACATAATATATGAAACTTAGTATCACGCACGGTACCATTGTTCGTGAATTCTATATCCTTCAAAATGGTAATCAAAATAAAAGTATGAGATGGAAGATTGAAACATGTTAAATAAGAAAATGACAAATACTTAATATCCTTTTGTGTTGTTTTTTTTCATCAATATTGAAATTACTTAACTGAAATATAAGTTAAACCTAAACCTTGTATGAAGTAAAACAATGAAGTGGTCTAAGCATTAATGGCTAAATAAATTAACGAAGTGATTTAAACAATATCATCAATAATACATTTGGAAGAAAAAACTCTTAACATCCAAAATTTATCAAAATCCATTCACATAACTATAGTACTCAATACTAAACTTAAGAAGGAAAAAAATTTTTGTTCAATCCAAAAGTGAATATATATTATATATATATATTAATTTCTAAATTTAGAATTTTTAATTACACTTTTAAATTAAGTGTTTCAAAAATATATTATATGTTTCATAATTTGAAAGTTAAAAGATGTTGTTATGGATTATACATTCTGCAATTCGAGTATAATGGTGTTTTCTTAAATTCTACAATCCAAAACTGAAATTTATCCTTTTGGAATGTACACAATGAATGTAAACTGATTTTGAAATTACTATTAAACAAAAAAGACGTTGTCCTTTATATGTTATTTAAATTACTTTTAAAGAATACAAAAGAAAATTTTAAATATAACTTTAGTTTATTTAATTTTGGGTTAACTTACTATAAGAATCTTAAATTCGTCTTCCAAACTGTTAACAACATGTTATTGGTCATTTCGTAACCTCTAAAATTTAAGACTAAAAGTTAATTTAAGGGTTAAATTTGATTTTAGTCACTAAATTATTTGTTAAAATTGTATTTCGTTCCTAAAATAAATTTTGAATTTTATTTTATCTATAAACAAGTGTAAGTAATTCTCGATAACAAATAAAAATAAGTGTAAGGAAAAAAAAATGAAAAAAAAATGAAAGAAGCTTAAGAGATAAATGATAATAAAGTAGAAAATTTTGAAGAAGAAAAATAAAGAGATAAAAAGATAAAAAGAAATTTTGAAATATCATCATGGATCATTTATACAAGAATCAAATAAATTTAACTTTTACCTAACACAATTTTGAAAATTTAACTTTTACCTAACACAATTTTGACAAATAATTCAAGAATTAAAAACATATTTAACCTTTAATCTAATTAAGCAACCTTTCATCTTTTACATTTAATGATGATTATAACTACAACATTTAAATATAAATCGACATTTCCAATAAAAAAAATGGAAAGAATATAGTTTTAACGGTTCGTTTAAGAATATTTAAAATTTGGATTTTTACAACTCACAAATATATTATAAGTATACTAAATTATTAATTCCTTTTTACAAAATTTATAATGTTTATTAGTATCAAATCTTACTGCTTTTATAAATAATTAATTATTATTGTTGTTGTCTTTATTTTTTATTACAAATATAATTATTTCTTATAACGAGTATTATCATCTTCTATTATAATTTTTTATCAGTATTGTATATGATAGTTGAATTCACTTAATTAAAAAAAATACTAAAATGATAGAAAAATTCAAAATTATTTCTCTAAATCATATTATTTCATCTTTTCTTTTACTTTTTTGTTCTCTCAATTTACTTATTTATTTATTCTCAACTTTTTTTTATTATCTATTTATTTATTTACCAGGTTGATCATTACATATTACCACGTGCGACATTTATTAATCTAATTAGAAATTAGAATTTTGCTAATATTGTACTCTTCACCTTTTCATTGGATAATCATAACTTTATATTAAATTACGAGTAAAATTATATAAAATGACAATGATGTTATATCCTATCATCGTATCATCCAAAATACCACCCATTATTCACCATATATATAAATCTGGAGTTCACCGTGCCGTGTGTGTGTGTGAGAGAGTAAGGAAAAAAACAAAAAACAAAATCTTGTTATGGAGGAAATAAATATATAAATGAAAAAGTGTAAATTTTAAGAAAAAAATAAAACTGAAAGTAAATGTGAATATCACCAAATTAAAATTAACATTAATTACTAAACATCACTTAAATATATATTTTTTTAAATTTTGATCCTTTAAAACAAGATTTTAAGAGGTCTAGTCCTATGCCTCTGATACCTAGATTAATAATTAATTAAAAAGGAATAGAATAATTCTGATATTACATTTCAACAAAGATATTAATATCACAATCAACAAAGACAAAAATATAAATAATAAATTCAACATATTGATTATTATATTTTATAGACTAAATTTATGTTTTACTCTTAAAAAATCGTAACAAAAGTCACTAAATTTGGGCTTTGAAAACATAAATAATCAAATTTATCTTCTGATTTTTAATAAGTGTATGCTTGTGCCATGTCAATCAACTTAATTAAAAAATCCAAAATTATACGTAAACCTGTATATCAAATCAATTAACTTAAAATGTAAAACTAAACAAGGTTAAAATAGGCTTCTTGTAAGTTATAGTTCTGGGCCTAGCCCAGTTACTGTTTTTGTGATAGCAAGTTATAAGATCCAAATAACGACGAGTGGGTGAAGAAATAATTAGGGTTTTGTGTTAGTGTTTCTGCCGGTAGGAGGAGGAGGAGGCTAAACAGCAATAGAGGCGTTAAGCGGCAACAATGAAGACGATTCTGTCATCAGAGACTATGAACATTCCCGACGGTGTGAGCATCAAGGTTCACGCCAAGGTCATCGAGGTTGAAGGCCCTCGTGGAAAACTAGTTCGAGACTTCAAACACCTCAACCTCGATTTTCAGCTCATCACCGACGAGAACGGCAACAAGAAGCTCAAGATCGACGCCTGGTTTGGCTCTCGGAAAACCTCCGCCGCCATTCGCACCGCCCTCAGCCACGTTGACAATCTCATCACCGGCGTTACCAAGGGCTACCGCTACAAGATGAGGTTCGTGTACGCTCACTTCCCCATCAACGCCAGCATTGCCAACAACAATAAATCTATCGAAATCCGAAATTTCCTCGGCGAGAAGAAGGTACTCAAACTCTCTTCATGGCTATTGTTAATTAATTAATTTGTTTATTTTCGTTGTCATTTGTTAATAGGAAGAATGTGCAATTAGGTTTAGTGAGTTATTGGTTACGTGTGTGTGATTAGGTGAGAAAAGTTGACATGCTGGAGGGTGTATCTGTTGTTCGATCTGAGAAGGTGAAGGATGAGTTGGTTTTGGATGGAAACGATATTGAGCTTGTTTCCAGGTCTTGTGCTCTGATTAACCAGGTATGTTCTTTCTCTCTGCATATGCCCTGCCCAAACCATTCTCCCACTTGCTCTTTTTTTGACTTAAATTGTTTTTCTGTTTTTTTTTTTTTTTACTACAGAAATGCCATGTTAAGAACAAAGATATTCGGAAGTTCCTTGATGGTATTTACGTCAGCGAGAAGGGAACCATAGTAGTAGAAGAGTAGACCATGAAAACAGATATGCTGCTATTTAGATTGGAAATCTTTTTTGTTATCATTTTGAGCTTGAATTTTACAATTTTGTGTTGTCAAACTTGTCTTTGCGGAAATATCGTATTTGAAATTCTACGGCATGGAATATTTGCCCAAATTTGCTTTGTCAGTCACTACATATTTTGCTCTTGTGAATGTGTATTGTGATGAATGCTTATTTAAGCATGTGGTTTACTGTTCTGTAATTCAATGTGGTTAATGTGCAATCACAATTAAATTTTCAAGCGTTGTGTAGTGTTACCTTGATATTATAAACTGAAATTTTCATTTTTTTTTATTTCTTCGGTAGATGATGTATAATGAGAAGTCCCTCACTGTTGAACTGGTTGTTGTGAATGGCTCTGACAGAAATCTCGACCATTTCTTATGTGAATTGTCCCTTATATTTTAGTCTCAACCCCATCTGTCTATACTATTTATTCACTGAAGGTCCATGTAAGAGGAGCAGGTTCATTCCTGAAGGAATAGATGCCAACAGAATAAGACGTATGACAAACCATGAGTAGTAGCCAAATAATCTTAACTATCCAGTCCTGGGCTAAAACTTATGTTACAATTTTGGAAAGTCACTGGATTTTCAAAGCAATACAAAGACAGCTTGAAGCTTTTATATAATGATGTGTTTCCAGTCAATCAATTAGGAGTCTATTCAAGTTCTATCAAATATTTGATTAGAAGGTTCAAGTTGATTTATATTTTTTCTGTGTGGTTGATAGACTTCAGCCATTCATATGGATTCATTTGCTCATCTTCCGAGAATGTTAAATATACTTTTTTGCATTTTATACATTTACCCTGATTGCTTCAGAATCATGTTATACCATTTTTATAGTTATTTTCATTTTCCCGGGTTTCTTTGGATAGCTACGTGTTAGCTAGAGGTTACAATTTATCACAACTTTTTTTCTGTTGTAGTTTCCTGCTATAAGCGATCATAAAAATATACTCGTGGCAAGCTAACTGGCACCATCTTATTGCTCTTGAAGTGGTACTCCTGTTCCCAATTTAATACTTGGATATTTGTCGTCATAGAATTTTCAAGGATTGTCTTACATACAATATATAACACAAATTGTTAAGATCCTGTAATCAACTAGAGTTCTAGACGTTGATAAATTCTCAGTTGTTGAGTACTTCCGTGTGCTTCCTTGAAATATTCTCTGGATTTCTAGGCTGCCGTAGTTCTTCTCTCCCATCTTGTGAACACGTAATTTAGATTGTTTTAGATGAAATTATAAAAAACAATTTATTAATTATTTCAAGTAAGGTATTCAATGTTATTTATGACCCATTTAAAACATATAATGATATAAAAGAATTAACTGAATAAATATAAGAACATCATAGAAGGATATGTTTGTTTTGCTCAAAGTTTTTTCTTATACCGATTGTTATTTGATGTTGAATTTTCTTATATCCTATTAGTAATGAATAGAATATATGATTTTTTATATGTAAATTTGAACAATAATAATAATTTAAAAAGCCCATAGTGATATATATTACTTATTATAACTTGTTGTTAAATAAATAAATAAAATTACCTAACAAATATATATCTATGAAAAAATAAAATCATTACGATAGAAATATAGTAACCACCTCAAATGTTTTTAACATGTGTTACTTGGTTCTTACTTTATTATCGTTAGAAACAAAATTATAACAACATCAACTTATTGAAAGATGATTCTTAGTATTGAAGTTCATAGTCATAGTTTCTATAAATAACAATATTGTAAGATAAAAAAATAATTATGCAAACATAATAATATAAAAATAATAAATTAAAGAATTTATAAATTTAGTTTATTATATGAGATTTGTATCTCACGTACATTATTTGTTGTTTGAGCATATGTTAATCTCATTCTCAATGTTTGTTTTATTTTTTTTATAATTTATAGTCTAAATAATAGTTCTATTATCGTTCTCCGTCTTTTATCTGTATTGTATAATTTATCTTTTTTTCTCTGTTCTTTTATTATTAATTTTGAATTATTTATATTTTTCATTTTGTTATATTATCTATTAAAAAGAAAGAAAAATTAATTTGGAAGACCATTGTATCAACGTTTGCGAATTTTTGGTTAATTTAATTTTAAAAATAAAATAATTTTTTATTATATTTGTGATTTTTAAATTTGAAAAAAAAGAAGTTATTTTTGAAAAGAAGTTATTTAGTTATTTTAAAATAAAAATAAGTTAATTAATTACTCATTTTATTAAATAAATAATTTTTTTATTTATTAAAGCATAAAATTATCTAACTAAAAGATAAATTTAAATTTAAATTAAAAAAATTAAAATAATTTAATTGATTATGAATATTAAAGTATATGTAGTTATTTAAGAAAAATAAATACTTAAATTATTAAAAAATATTAAAAGAAGATTTTAAATATTTAAATGCTTAAACATTTAGAATTTTAATTTAATTTAAAAAATCAATTTTTATTATAATTATAATTTTTGAATTTAAATTTGAAGAAAAAGGATAGTTAATTGAATTTGAAAAAGAATTGTTTTTATTATATTTGTTGAAGGAGAATCTCCTTTATATTTTTTTGTAGATTATAAAATAATAATTATTAAATAAAAATGTTAATTTTTTTATAATTTTATATATAATTTTTTCTTGTATATGTGGATTTATTTTATTATAAATAATTAATTGAATTTAAAATATAATATTTTTATTATAATTATAATTTTTTAATTTGAATTTTGAAAAAGGAGAGGAAGTTAATTGAATTTAAATTTGAAACAAACATTTTTTATTATATTTGTGATTTTTAAATTTAAATTTGAATAAAATTGAATTTAAAAAATAATAATAAAATTTTAAAGATAAAATAAGAAAAAAATTGTAGAAGAAAAATTTTCTTTATATATTTTTATAGATCATCTATCTCCCACCTCTACATTTTGAGAAGAGAATAATAGAAAAGTCTTTAAATGAAAAATAATTATAGAAAAAAATAAAAATAAAAAAATAAAATTTAAAATTAAAAAAAAAAAAATTTAGATAATAAGAAATAATAGTAGAATAAATTTTTTTAAAAAGAACATAAAAAAAAACTTTATCTTTTATTCTTTACCATTTAATCCTGTCAATTATAATCTCATATTAAAATATTCATGAGATGAGAAAGTTATTCTTTAAATGAAGAATACAAAAATAAAAAAATAAAAATTGTAAAATATTATTTAAAAAATACAAAATAATTTTAGAATAAGAAAATTTATAAAAAAATATTATATTTTATCTTTCACAATTTGATTTCATAATATTTTTTATAATATCATGTATGCATACCTATCTTGTTTATATACCACAATTTAATTTATATTATTATAAAGCAAAAGACTACAGAAGAAGAGAAAAATAATCTTTTAAAATTGAAAAAATTTTGAAAAACGAAGAATTAAAAAAATAAAAAAATTATTAAAATTGAAAAAAATTTAAAAATGAAGAAATTAAATTTTTTATGATTAAATTTTTTATTTAATTTTTTCTTAAAAATAAAATATAATAGATATTAAAGTGTAGAAAAAAACGGTTAAAAAAAATTACCTTAATATATTGTTATAAATAAATTTTTATTAGAAAATTTAAAAATAATTTTTGTAAAATAAATTAAAAATATTAAAATGTGTATATAAAAAAGGTGTTAGAGAAAAGAAAATCCCATTAGATATGAATATAGATTAAATACCGTTTTCGTATTATTTGGATGGGTCTCGAAACCTTTCTGGTTCCCTCCCTCCAATCCAGTCTGAAAAGCTTCCCTCCCACAATTTCCCGCATCGACGCCACACCACACTGCAAACAGAAGAGTATTCTGGAAGCAGATGTTTTTGCTTAATGCGAATGTTGATTCAAGAAACCAAGGTTTGGCTTTTGTGCTCATTTTCTTTGTCCAAACTTGTTTCACGAATTCTTAACTTCACTCATTGTTTTAGCTTTATTTTACTTCTGCTGGCAGATTCTGATCACAACCTAGTAAAACCTAGGAGTTCAATTTCAATTTAGTCGAACATTTCCTGAATATTCTGAAGCATCAAAAACCCCGCGACACTTCCGAACATGGCTGATAATGTAATTACCTCTGCCAATTCTTCTACTCCCTCGGTGAACCCTATTCGGATAATCTGCCACGTGTAAGTTCATCATCAACTTATTATAGGTTTTCTTCTACATATATGTTTTTTTATACTAAGATGAAGATCAATAAGTGCTTTTCGCTGTTTTTTTATTTTATTTTAATTTTCCTTTTCTTATCATGTTTTGAAACATACAACCACACTTACTTCTATAAGTGGATATGTGTGTGCAGAAAAATTATAATTTTCAGTTCTAGTTTATTATGCAGGTTAAATATGACTTGAGATTTTCAAGTTTTGACTCCTAGGCTTGCTTTTAGTTATCTGTCATTTTGTACCAGTATTTTATTTCTTATGTTTCTTTTAGATCAAACTGTCTTCACTTATCCTTTTTCATACTACACCAGATGCCAGAAGCAGTTTTCTCAGTACACGTGTCCTCGATGCAATTTGCGATACTGCTCCCTCCAATGTTACAAGGTATGTACGGTAGTTGTCTGTAAGTTTATTTAAGCTGGTTACCAAAGAGTTTCATCCATTCTTTGCATATAACTGTATGTGTGTAACCTTACGTCATTGATTAGGTTTTAGATTCCCATCATTTTACGTGCACTAGCATGCCAATACTCAATAGCTAAAGAATATATATGCCACAAATTAGTTTTGAATTTGGAGCAGAACATTTTCTGCATAGCAGTAGTATGCATATTATAGTTTAGGTGCAGTTTTTCTTAATAATTTTTTAGATTTACTACTATTACAAACATGCAGAGGATAAATGTTACTTTTGTTTGTTTGCCATTTTGATTCTCCCCCCTATGCTTTTGTATCTATGTATCTCCCTTTGCATTTACTGTGTCTGCTTTTTACTATGGTGAGTCTTCTGACTATTCTGAAAAGGCTTTTTATTTTAGAAATTCGTTATCCTTTATCGGGCTTAAATGATTTTGCAAATTGGATGTTACTGATGTGCTTTCTCTATAGATACGTTGAATCTTGATCCTTGTTTGTTAAAAACTGCTGTGAATTTTGACAGTCTCATAGTCTCCGTTGCACTGAATCCTTCATGAAAGAAAATGTGGTTCAAGAGCTTCAGCAAATGCAGCCTGATGAACAGACCAAAAACAAGATGTTGAACATACTCAAAAGATTTCATTCAGAAGAGGAAATGGATGAGGATTGTAAGTCATCCACATTTTTCCTTTGCTTTTAGATGTTCCAGAGTTTATTTGTTGCAGTTTTTCTTGTTTGATGTCTATCTTTGCGTGAAAGCTTACTCTTGTGTTCATTTGTTTTCTGAAGCATGTATGTTTTTGTTTCTTGTAGTCATGCATATAAACAGCAACCTAGATTTATCCAATAGATACGGTTGGCTCAATCAAAGCCATTGGGCTCTTTTGTAGGTCATGTTTGTTTTGGAGGCTCAGCTTATAGAGAGAATCTCTCTTGAGGTGCTTAAGAGATGTTAATGCGAGGATTTTAGTCTAGGCAGTAAGAATGCTATACTTGAATTTAGAGATGGTCAAAAATCAATCATTGAGTTTTATTTCAATTGATGTGTATGTGTGTGTATGTGTGTTTGTATCTACATAAAGATTAGTACAAGTATATCTCACAAAGAGGAGGAAGGCTACAATCTATATTCCTTAATTTAAAGCTAGGTACACCTAAAATCAACTTTTATAAAAGTTGTACAACAATATAATAACAACTATTTCAACATTGTCCCTAAAGTTGGAGCATATAAATTGTAAGTACAAAACTGGAAACATATATAATGAATTCTAGGTCCTCTTAAAGAATTAGTTTGGATGTTTGCAAGTTGGTCATTACTGTTTATGAATCCTGTACTAAGTTCCTTGGAGAACAACTTTTTCATGAGAAAATGACAATTGATCTTTATGTGTTTGATTCTTTCATGAAACACCGGACTCGAGGTAATATGAAGGGTAACTTGATTATCCCAATATAGTTTCATTTATCCAATTTCACAAGTTTTGCACTCAAGAAATAGTTGCTTAATCCATGTAAGTTCACAGGTGGCCAAAGTCATGTTTCTATATTCAACTTTTACACTGGATCAAACAACAACACTTTATTTCTTGTTCTTTCAAGAAATAGTATTCCTTCCAGTGAATGCATAATACCCTGTGGTGGACCTCTTGACAATGAGACAATCTGCCCATTATACATCGCAACACACTAAGATTTGAGGATTTCCCTTGTTCTCATACAACAATCATTTTCTTGAAGCCTTTTTTGAACTATCTGATAATGCAAATGACAACAATCTAATTATCAAAATCTGAATGTAAAATTCTCAAAAATCAGGACTAGCTATAACTCATCAAGTTTTTTTGTTGACATCCTCCAATGAGTCAGCTACAAGGAATCTTTTCAATACTCTGCAGCAACCCAAGCTTTTGCTACATGTGAAAGCATATCATGATTGATCTGTTTGAGGCTACTATTTGGGTTGCACTAGAGAGATGTTGATTATCATTAGTAAAGATATCTTGGGCTTCCTTCCAAGATAAAGAGCATGCCTTGAAGGATCTGAGTAATTAGGCTCAATTAATTGCCATAAAACAGTACATAGCTAGAACTCAAGCATTTGACACTAAGATTAAGATTTATCTTCAGCAGAAATAGCACCAGCATTCATCTCCAAATGGTCATGACATAGCCAAAAATCATTGAGTGTCATCTCCACTGATGTATATGTGTATATATAAAAAAAAGACGAGTACAAGTATAACTCAAAGAGGAAGGCTACATCCTATGTTCCTTAACCTAAAGTTAGATAAACCCAAAAACAACTTTTATAAAATAAGTACAACGAAGTAATGACACATTTCAACAGCTTTATCTGACTGGACAAGGATGATTTTTTCAGATGAATACTGGTTAGAAAGCTCGACTAATGGATCTAATTTTTTGCTACATAGTTATCTATTCAATTCCCTCTTCGACTCTTTTTTGTGTTGGCCTTCCTTGAAGACTAAACATGAATGGTGGGAAGCTCTTTGTCTTCCAACCAGTTGGCCAGGACATAATTGATGTTAGCGGTTGTTGTATTGTATTAGTCTGAAATACGTGCAGTGGAAGATACTTCTAAATTGGTTGGAAGGTGGATCTTCTGCAATGGTTTAACCTAAAGTTTTCTTTGGCGATGATTATCCAACTTTCTTCTGGATACATTTATTCCCGTTCTTATGTTTTTCTACCATCTTTCATTTATTGGTAAAATATATTGCTGGAAGAGATGGTTTAGAAAGTATGTTGTGAACTGTTTTTCGTTGTGCTCTCTATAACTTCGTATAATTACTAGAGTAGATGAATTATCTTTTGCTTCCTTCAAGTGACTATTGCTCAAACTGATTAATAGAGTGATCAGAAAAAATGAAAATGTTTACTTCTGTTTGCTTGTTAAAGTAGAGTGATTAATTGTCATGACCAATTGAAATTTTCATTTTCTCATTCGAGGATTTTTTCCCTCTAAAATATATTAAGTAGTTTTATTAGGAAAAGAACGCCGGGGATGAAAAGAATATTCAATAGTGGAGTCTAGCTACCTCTTTTTTCATAGAAGATAGAATGAGAAAGTTGGTTTGGAAAACAAGGAACATTGTAGAGGGTTAGAATTCGTACAAGTCAAGAGATGCCGATCTATTCTCCCTTCCCTACCAAAGTCACCTGCTATGTAACCAAAACATCAGAAAAGGAAAGAAACAAGAACGTGCAGAATTGATGGACAGTCTATGGAGCATTCAGTTAGTAGGATTCTATAATTAATGAAGCCCGGCTGGCTAGTCGTTTAATGAACGTGAATAAGTTATCAAAATTACACTCTAATTATTTTGTGTTGATTTTAGAAGATCTATTGTTGTAGTAATTAATTCACGAGCTATCTTATGTACGGCTTGAGAAGGGAGCTAAACTTCTACCCTCGTTTCTTTAGCTTTTGCAGATTCAACTTTATCCGAGGAGACAATGGAAAAACTTCTCTCTGGTATGTTCCTATTTAATTTAATGCTGCGTATTATTTGTTGCAACTTGCACTTGTACTCTTACTGCTCTGTCTGTACCAGTTATACTGGTTTATGTCCATCTCATCATCATGCAAGGCTGATATATTTTCATCTTCTTACAGGACAAGAAATCAGCATTGATGATTTATCTCTTGAAGAAAAGAAACAGTTTCATAGAGCAATTGCTTATGGGGAATTGAGCAAGATGATTAAACCATGGGATCCATGGTGGTCAAAGCCTTCTGCCAGAAAAATCCGTCTCAGTAGTGAAGGAACTCAGCTTGTTCAACCACTTCCTGAGCAGGAATTGCTAGATGACATCGGAGGTGAAGAATTCAGTGAATTTCCTCCCGGGCCCGAAACTCCGCTTCCTCCTCTTAACAGTCTTAGTTCCAGGGAGCCATCACCTCTCCTGACTGTTCACCTAGTTGATATTCTATACAGCTACTGTTTCACCCTTCGTCTCTACAATGGAGATTGGAGGTCAGACGCCCTAGGGTCAGTTACAGTTGTATTGAGTTTGTCATCGGTGTTGGGTCAAGGTGCACAGCCAGAGACGGTACTAGAAGCCCTTTCTCATTTCTTGGAGCAGGTATGCAGTCCAGCTTACAGACACGTGGGGGGATTGCAATTTGGTTTGAGTGTCATTGATGATGTAATCAGTCTACTTGGTTTGGGAACTTCTGCTTTGGTATGTGCCCTTTGTGATATGCATCGGTTGATTCAAGAAGGGGAAAAGGAGGCCAAATCAGAAAGGCCAAGAAAGTCACGGAGGGATGGGATTCGAATGGCTATAAAGCTAGCCGAAAGGAAGATATATTTCATCATGTGTTGGGTTCATGAGCAGCCAGACGAAGCCTGGTCTTCTTTAGCTGCCATTGTAAAAGCAGAAAAGACATCTGCCATGGAATTTCGGTGCAGCAATAAAGCTGAAAAATTGTACAATAAAGCAGAGGCCAAAGGCAAACGTTTAATTGAGGAGATTTAATGATTTTCGATCTCTCTTTGTAAGATTAATCTCCTACGTTATGATAATTACGTCCAGCTCCAGATGCTGGGCAAGCAGAATTATTCTTTGAAGACAATGGTGACCAAGGTAAAATGAGGTTGGTTTTGTACTATAACAAGGGAGGAATCCAACGAATAAATGCTTTGAAAACAACGTCCTAGAAAACAAGTCAAACAGCTGAGGAAGATCATAACTGCTTGCCCTTCCCACTCAACAAAAAAGAGCATGTATAGAGAAAATGAGAAACAATGCCTTAAATGACTGTAGAATCGAAATCTACCAGGATGAGTTGAGTTTAGTGACCGAGTTTAAATATTTTTTATAGCTTTTAATTCAAATGTTTCTGCCGCTTTGATTTTCATTCAGAACTAGTATGAAGACCCATGTGTACTCACGGACCCTTTTTTGTTCTTTTTATTAGTTTTTTTATTTAAAAATTAAAAATTGTACTATCGAATTGTCTTACCAGTTTATGTATTTTTTTTAGTTTTTTTATGTTTCTTTAAGTTAGTTTAAAGAATATAGAATAAAGTTTTAAATATATTTTTAGTTTGTTCAATTTTGGTTGAGCTTAAAAATTCTAAAACTCATCCTAGAAATTGATTTACACCATATTGACATGTATCACTTGTCAGTCTCCATTTATACGATGTAGCGCAGAAATTAAAGATACTCATAATTGTTAATATAATCCATTTTTCAATTTTAAAAGTCTTAACATTTTCACCTGAACAACTGCTATCTTAATCTTAAAAAAATATAAAAACAAAAGACATAAATTTTAAAATATAAGAGAATATAAAAAATTTAAAATTATTTGTTTCATGTTAAATTTAAAATTCTACAATTTAGAATTATTAAATTACTCTTATAAATTTATAAAATTTCAGTTTTAAATTTTGGTAATCAAATAGCATGTTTTCTAAAAAAAATTATCCTTAAAAATGTATCATCTTTTAAAAATTCTATATTCAAACTCACCCAGTTCTTCCTGATGGTATTTTTGTGAAAGGGTATCTGTGAAGAAAGATATTGGACGGTATATTGATAAAATAGGTAGGTGCAAATGTTAACTCCAAAAACACGATTAACAATAGGCGTTATTTTAAGCTATTAGTTTTGGGCCTAGCCCAATTACTGTTTTTGTGATAGCGTGTTTGTTATAAGATCAAAATAACGACTGAGTGAGTGAAGAAATAACTAGGGTTTTGTGTGTGTTTCTGCCGGTGGGAGGAGGAGGCTAAACAGTAACAGAGGCGTTAAGCGGCAACGATGAAGACGATTCTGTCATCAGAGACCATGAACATTCCCGAAGGCGTGAGCATCAAGGTTCACGCCAAGGTCATCGAGGTTGAAGGCCCTCGTGGAAAACTAGTTCGAGACTTCAAACACCTCAACCTCGATTTTCAGCTCATCACCGACGAGAACGGCAACAAGAAGCTCAAGATCGACGCCTGGTTTGGCTCTCGGAAAACCTCCGCCGCCATTCGCACCGCCCTCAGCCACGTTGACAATCTCATCACCGGCGTTACCAAGGGCTACCGCTACAAGATGAGGTTCGTGTATGCTCACTTTCCCATCAACGCCAGCATTGCCAACAGCAATAAGTCCATCGAAATCCGAAACTTCCTAGGCGAGAAGAAGGTATTCAAACACTCTTCATGTCTATTTTTAATCAATTAATTTGATTATTTTTGTTGTCATGTGTTAATAGGAAGAATGTGAAATTGGGTTTAGTGAGTTATTGGTTACGTGTGTGATTAGGTGAGAAAAGTTGACATGCTGGAGGGTGTGTCTGTTGTTCGATCTGAGAAGGTGAAGGATGAGTTGGTTTTGGATGGAAATGATATTGAGCTTGTTTCCAGGTCTTGTGCTCTGATTAACCAGGTATGTTCTTTATCTCTGCGTATGTCCTGCACAAACCCTTCACTCATTTACTCTTGTTTTGACTTTCAATTGTTTCTCTGTTTTTTTGCTACAGAAATGTCATGTTAAGAATAAGGATATCAGGAAGTTCCTTGATGGTATTTACGTCAGCGAGAAGGGAACCATAGTAGAAGAGTAGATCATAAAAACAGATATAGTTTGAAAATCTTTTGTTATCTTTTTGAATTTTACAATTTTGTGCCGTTAAACTTGTCTTTGCGGAAGTATCCTGATTGAAATTTACGGTATGGAATATTGGCCCAAATTTACTTTTCAGTTAATAGATATTTTACGGTGATGAATGTTATTTAAACAGTTGATTGACTGATTTCACTATGCGATTCTGCAATTCAATGTTGGCAAAATATTCAAGTATTGTGTAGTGCGGACCTTAGTATAATAAACGGAATTTTTCATATTTTTTTGTTAATTTTTTCGGAAGATGATGTATATGTCTAAACCATTCTGCTTTGAACTGGTGGTTTCTTATATGCGTTATTCCTGATATTTTAGTCTCAGTCTCTCTGGGTACGATTTAATCACTCAATTCAGCTAAAACTATCATGAACATGGTTGAGTAGATGCCAACAGAGGAAAGACCCAATGGGGAACATTCAAACACTTTTTGTTGTGTGTACTCCCAATTCCTGGAAATCGTAATAATTTTAGATTAATTTGAACATAATCATGGCACTCAATTGACGTTTATTTCCTCTATTAATGATGTTCAGCATGAGTTTGGAGACTACCCAGTACATTTTTTTAGTTTTCTAAAAACATTGAGAACCACTCTTGTGCATTAGAAAAAGTTTTTGGAAGAACTAAACTAAAAAGTGACACTTTCAGAAACTGAAAGCTTGTTTATGTTTAAATATCTTGAGACTTATATTAAAATATATTACGATTTTTAGAAATAGATTACCAAAAAACAGTTCCCTTAAGAAAGAACTTGGAACCTCAATATTCTGGGTTCGAATAATTGGGTTTTGAGTAATTTTATAATATACAGCAGGAGATGAATTACTGTGAAAATTTTCTAATATAATCGGAGCACTTATTTTTGAAAGATCTTAACAAACTCAAGATACACTCTAGATAAAACTTTTTAATTATCATAAACGTTATACAAAAGCTATTCATCATGCATTCGGCTCCGGCTGGCAAATAATTTTTCCATGCTGGGATCTTGTTCCTTTAAAATGTAATGTGTTATGGTTAGCGATTTGGACAGAAGACATTACAAACACAAATCCCATTTCAATCATTATACAGCAACTCACCTGAAAATTACACAGAACCCTGATCCTGTCATAATTAACATGAAAAAGTACTATCAACATAACTTATAACCTCAAGCCTTTGTATCCAAAAATCGGAAGAAGCATTATGCTCAAATACAGTAAATGCGTTATGTCCGTTTTCATCTAAATTAAAACAACGTTAAGGAATCCAGACGCAGGCAAATAAAGGAAGAAAATTCTAGAATGGATATACATGAGAGAGGGCAGAGTATCTCCTATTTTTCCTTTCAATTATTTCCTCAAGAAAGTGATACAAATATAAATTAAAGAAAGTCAAGTGATCAATACCACAACAACTAGCAACGTAAGTCCACCCAAACTCTTCTGATTTCTTATCTCCAAAGTCCAAATTTAATTGACTGTAACATCCATACAATAAAAAAAATGAATTCTTGAAAATGGCAAGTTTCATATAAATCAAAGACTATTCCCGTTTTGGTGGGCTCTGAAGTGAAAATCCAGATTTCCCGCGATAATCCGGGATTTCATTAGTTACAGTGGCAGTTGTGGAGCTCTCGCCCTTAACCTCTCCCGAGGAATCATCTCCTTCAAATTTTCCTGATATTGAAAGGGGCGTACTTCCACCACGCTTATCACTGGAAACGTTACCGAGCAGGCTTTTATACATAGTAAGGGCTTGGGCCATCATGTTAGCAGGATTGGATGCAGAGCTAGGAAGCAACATTGTTGTGCCCTGATGAAAAAGTAAAGATGAAATGAAAAAAAAAATTCGAACTAAACAAATTATGCAATGCAAGAAATTGATATTCAATCAGTTTATGGGCTATATTACCTCCTTGGCTATGTTACTGAAAGCTTGAATATATTGCTCTGCAATCCTTAAGCTTGCTGCCTGCAAAAATCAAATGATAGTATTATTCCCTTCCCTGTCAGTCCATGAGACTAAACAAGGTTCAAACAAATGTGTCAATTAAGAGGCAATTTTATACACCAGAAACAGCACTTGATATGTCTAACAGCTTCAGTGATCACACCAACATCAACATAATAAACCCTTCTACCCTATTTATATGGACAGTCACATACTTGATTGTCTTCAAGAAATCAAACTTCATAAAAATGTCAAGCAGATCCTGTATTGAAAACTATGACTAGGAAGGGAAAATCCATAACATGGTTTAAGTACAAAAAAGCCTCCCAGTTACTGACACATCATGTCTATATGGCTGGAATGACAATCCAAAAATAAAAAATGTCATGCATCAACGAGATACCAGCAACAAAAATAAATTAATCTAACTAAAGGAGTTTTCATTATACACTTTTTCGACCAACACAATCTAAATGAAGAGCTAGAAAATTTCAAAAGTGACATGAATAAAAGAATTTTATATATACAACTTATAGCAACCAAAAATGTGTTAAACTAATCAACATAAAAAGCCAGTACTGCCTGTGATATCTAAACTATGAAAACGAAGATCCTCACCTCAGGTCCTCCATTTTCTTTTAGGGCTGTTGACACACGAGCCAGTCCCTCAGCTGTTGCTTTTGCTTTAGCTAGGATGGCTTCAGCCTCACCTGAAGAAGAATAATGTTAATCATCAGGTTTTGAAGATATCAAATCAACCAACTGAAATTGATATGTGAAGAAAACAGAAGATATCATATCAAATAGATCAGCACATTAATCATGTCATGTTATTAAAAAACACAAATCTGCTACTCGTAAGACTATGGTCCAATCCACAATTCATTATCATCTTGACGTACATAAGATCCTTCCTGTCAACAAGAGAATCCGCCTAGGAAATACCCTTGACATAAACGACAGTTTGAAATAATATGAAGGGAAATCATATCTCATCATGTTCACCAGACATCAAAGCTTATCTTAAAGAATTAATATTTAAATATGAATGGAAGTTGGAACTAATTTATCAAGACGTAAATAACCTTGAGCTCTGTTAACTTGATCCATCCTCGCAGCTTCTGATGCTAAGATCACTGAACTCTTCTTTCCATCAGCAATGTTTATGTGCGCCTGTCTTTCTCCTGTTTAACAACTACAGGATATCAATAACAGTAAACTTAGAAGCTACAGGTATTAGTTGGCTTAGGAACAGGACACCTATACAATTGAATTATATGGATACTAAAACTAATTTCATGATGAAAAATAATGCAAAATAAGATAAACTGTGCACATGAAGGTTGGGAATATCAAATTGATTACCTTCAGACTCAAGAATCTGAGCTCTCTTTTTTCTTTCTGCTTCTGCTTGCATCTCCATAGCTGCTCTCACTCCACGTGGAGGAGAGATATCCCCTATAGAAGGAAAACCACAAAAAGAATTACATAGAAACCATCAAGTAAAAAATACAAGAAAAATATTTATATACAATGCCAAAACTTACTTATCTCATATCGAAGGCACTCCAGACCCCAACTTTTTGCAGCCACATTAATGGCCTCCTGCAATAATTGTCACACAATTACTTCCTCTGTTTCTAAATAAAAATAGTTTAAGGTTTTGTTACACAAACCTATAGAAAGAGTAACTTTTGTTATTTACAATAAATTTTTAATTTATTTTCCAACAATACCCTTATCATTTAAAAGAGTATGTACTATCTTTTTCTCTGTAATAAAGAGTATTCAATCTATTCTCTCTCCACTTAAAAAAATAACTTTTCAATTCTCAACAATACATCTGTACCTGAAACATTTTTTTCTCATCTCTATCAAAATAAGTTTTTCTCTATCACTTTTAATCTTAAAATTTTCACCACCAGAAATTTTGATTTAAAAAATTTGAAGAATATTTGTGTTCTCACAAAAATTTGATATCACTCTTAGTTTCATTTTATATATTGAATCACTCTTCAACTTCAAGAGAATCTTCAATTACTTTGTTAATATAATCTTTTGTGTTATCAAATAAGTCTTTAACTCTCTATAATATAATTGTTAACTCCTGTCTTCATTTTTCTATTTAAGTACCAATTTTTTTTTCATTTCCTTTATAATTTCCCTCTAACTTCTTCTTTCTTTAAAAATTAAATACATTTTATTGATTAAGAAGAAGGTAGATGAAAAGGTGGAAACAATAAATTATTTATTAAGTAATTAGTTGATATAAGCAGTAGGTCACTTAAAGTCTCATAAAAGGAATAATTTAATTGCTATTGATATTTTCAAAAGTAAGGGTATAATTGGTAAAAAATAATTAATGCAACCTTAAACTCTACAAATGACAGATAAAAAGAAACAAAATCACTTTTCTATAAGAACTCTTATTTAAAAACAGAGTAAGTAAATATTATAAGGTCGACACAAGACAAATTATGTTTGTACATTTTTTAGGGTACATCAGAAAGAGGACACAATACTAACTTCTAGCGAAGGGCTAGTGCATAGCTGTTAGATCATGTTTATTATCTCTTCCTGTCATTGTTAAATACTAATTCCTTGTCACCAAGCTAGCTTAGAAATCATGCTTATTATGCCAACCTTTCTAAATAAGTCTAATATGAAAACCCACAACCAATTGTAAAAAATGATTTCTACGTTATCACAAGTTAAGGACTTCTGCAACGTTGCACATGACTACAGTAGAAAAGAAACCAATATCACCCGACCAGCATAACTATTACAAAATTTTCATCTTTAGGTATTATCTGGTTTCTCTTTTGTTTCCTATATATAACTGATTGAAGTAGGAGTGTGATTTTTCTTTTCATTTCTTTTGTTTCTCTCATAGGTTACCTCCTTTTGAGACAATCCTATTCAAAATACAACCTCACACTAAATGTGAATATTTCTCCCAGCAAAGATTCAATTCAAACCTTATTTCGCCATGTTATGAGGAACTAGCCTCTTCTGTTAGACCCAACCCCCATAGGTATAGGACTATGAAATTATAAGTTACACGAATCATCCTTTCCATAATTTGCACAGCTCCATCTACTAAGACATGTCTTTACTTTTCACAACAATTTTATGTTCTGCTTTGTAGAACACTTCTACCAACAAGATTTTTATGCGTGACTTGAAATTAAAGTATATAAGATGCTTCCTCGCATAGGAAGGGGAATAAAATGACAAGCAAAAACAACAAATTCAAAGAACTTATAACTAAACTCACCACAATCTTTTCATTGAGTGTGTCCCTTTCCTCAAAGGTCTTGTCAAGAGTAATCTTACCAAGCTCACTACGCATTGTCGTTTGTGCCAGCTGAATGACAGCATAAATGGGATTCTCCACCCCATAAGACGCGAGCTTAGGATCCACAATCTGCACTCCACCCCAAAAAAAACTAATAAATAAATAAAAATATGATATTGTCTGAACAAACTTCTCAAAGAAGAAAATAAAAAGGTAAAAATGAATCAAACGCTCCCCGTAAGTTCAAATTAGCTAATACATAACCTAAAATCAACTATTGCAGAAGCTAAATGAAAGAAATTCTATAAATCAACTTAAACATAGATTATTTTTAACCTATATGAGAATTTTAATTCACTTTACCTTCTCAGCTTATAACCCAGAATTGCCTATTAAGAAATTTAACCAAAGAAGTAGTTCAACGCGCTGACCAGTCAAATACAATAAGCGAATACATAGACACAGAAAACAGAAACCTTGACATATAGCACACCATCGATGAGGATGGTGACATTGTCCTTGGTAATAGCACTCTGGTCAGGAATGTTAATAGCCTCCTCCTTGAGCGAATGCACATAAGCGATACGATCAACGAAAGGAATCAAAAAATGGATTCCAGAGGGGAGAGTCTTAACGTACTTCCCGAATCGCTCAATCACAAACGCCTTCTTCTCCGGAACAATCCGAATCCCCCAATTCACCGGCGGAATAATCTCATAAGTCCTACTCAACAACGCCTCAAAATTAAAAATGAAAAAAAAACAAAAAATAATTGTATGACAAGGAAACCTAGCAGCAACGAAACTAACCTGGAACTAGGATCGCGACCTGTTCGGAGGTAGCGAACGGAGGAGAAATGAGAGGGAATCGAAGGAGTGCGGCTAGTAGAAGCTAACGATTGGCTCAAACAACGCACTGCGTTTCTCGCCGCGTTGGTTTTCCAGATGGTCGTCATTTTCGAGCGCTGGAGTTCTCTGCAGTTCTTTCGTGCGCATCAATTTTCTTTCTTTTGTTAATTCTCTTCTCCAGTTGCTTTTAATAAAACCCTAGTAAAACCTCTTTTGTTCAGATCTTACACGTGAATTACTCCTAATCAGCAAATCATTCTTCTCTTCTTCTTCTTATCTTCTTCTTTTTTTTCTTAATTTAATTGTTTTTAGATTTTTATTTTATTATCTCATTTTTTCTTTATGTGATTTACTCTTTTATATGCTTCATTTGACCAATACTTTTTATATTATTTTCTCTCTCTTTAAATTGTGATTATTATTTTGCAATACTTAAAAAACGTGGTATCCTTGTTTTTATTTTTTAGTTTGAATTCTTTGAAATTAATTAGGTTTGCCCTATTTTTTGTTTTTTTAAGAATTTAGTTTAATGTCTTGATTTTATTTTATTGAATATTTAAATAATTTGCGTGATATTTTATACTTAATAGTTTGAGATTTTTTTTCATAAAAATTAAGTAGTATTATAAAGAAATTAATTTTGATGATTATGTCTCTCAATTATGTAATACAGGTGAAATTTTTTTTTGTCCGACCGAATCGATAAATTTTGACAATTTTTTTCTCTTTCAAACAATTGATATTGAAGTGTCGACTGTCAAATTTTCATCTTACAATTTAAAGCATATTTATATGGTCGGTTTCGGATTGAAATATTTGTAACCATCAATATCAGAACCTGACCAAGATTAAAATAGAAAGATACATATCAAAATTGCAAGAGATAGATCGAAATCGCAAAAGTAAAGCTGGAGAGGAATGCAAGGTTTCTAAGGCTTCATTATAGGATGGACACTCATAATCACCCTCTCTCTAATCTAACCCTCCCTTGCTCTCCATAAAAATTTGAACTATGATTTCATGGAACAAAACGATGTGGCTTAGGCTTTCACCTTTACCAAAAACATAACTCAATTTATGGCTTCCAATCGAAAGTGTAAAATCTTTATCAAAACAAAACTCAATTCATGGCTTTCACCTTTCTCTTCCCAAACCTTAAATCCTCCTTACTTAGAACAACTTTGCCGCTGCCAAGCAACTTCGCCTTGCTGACCAAAACATTAGTGACGAGGCCCGCTATGTGAATGCGCCCTACGACCACCACCTCTTCTCTACCAAGTACGTGTCCTTCATCCCTAACCCATCCTCATTGGAGTCTTACTCCCTTGACAAGATCATTTATTGCTCCCAGTTAGACCCTCCTACATGTCCAAAACAACATGACCACCCTTAAGCGCTTCGAAGGCGAGTATTATTTTATTATAACTATTTTGACGATAAAAATAAAAAAAATTATAGTATGTATAAATAAATTATTTAATATTGTATATAATATTAAAAATAAATCATAAATTTAATCTTTTTAATTGAGTATTTATTAAAAATTTCGTTTTATTATGTATAATTAAATCTTTATTATTTTATTTTATCATTAACTAAAACAAAATAATTATATAATTTTGCAATCTCTCGTAGTTATATCATTGTTTACAAAATTTCAAGTCAACATAACACTCGAGATAGTATCTAAAATATAAAACAAATTAAAATAAAAAATAAGACTAATTTTCAGTTTACAATCTAAATCCCATCCAATCATAAGTTTCAATTCAACTTGCTTATAATAATTATATATATATATATATATATATTTAACACGTATCTTTAATCAAATTACTCTATTAAAGTCCAAATATAATACTATTATCATTGAATCTACAAATTCATTTCAAAGTTACTAATTGAGATACAATATTCAAGCAATAACGCACTCTTCAAGAAAAAAAAAAATTCAATTTTTTTAAAGTAATTGATTTACTTGAAAGGATTCCAAATAACCCCATGATTAATTGTAATCTAAATTAAAAATTTAGAAGTAGTCTAACTTTCTTTATCTTAGTTTTTTCTTAAAAAAAAATATGTTTTCACGTCTATATAAAACAAAATATTTATACTTATTTTATATTTCATGATAATAACATAATCATATATATTAATATTTTATATTGAAAAATATGATTAAATTATTAATATGTTGGAACGTGAAGCGGGAGTAAGTTAATGTGAAAGTCTAAACAAATCATCACCCTTTTTTTTACAATAAGGATTTTTTTTTTTGGAAAAGAGTAAGAAATTACAACATAATGAACTCTTTAATCATCTCAAAAACCCTATTTTAATCATCAATAACTTCAATTTCAAGCTGAAACCCCAAAAATCTAACGTGCATGAACTTTACATAAAGAAATGTAAATTGAAGAGTCTAAGTAACATTAACTTACCAAACCATGATCTATATGCATTCTCTACGAGAGAGAGAGAGAGAGAGAGGAGAGAGAGAGAGAGAGAGAGGTTCTTTGGTCTGTTATCTCTTGAAGAAAAACAGAATAAGAATGTAGAAATAATGAAGGAGTGAAGGAGAAGTGTGTTTTCAGAGAATGGAGAATTAATGTTTTTCTATACGCACCCACTGCTTCCAACTTCAACCCCCACTCTTATATTTATTCTTTTCATCAACCCAATAATTTAAGATCCAACTCTTTTTCATCACTTGTATTTTCTAATTTCTATTCTCACTCTCTTTCCCTATTTAAACAACATTATATATATTTTCAAATAAATTAAGATTTAACTACAAGAATATAATTTTGATTATCACTTATAAATTATTTTTTAAATTTATTTATAACACATAAAGTAATAGCATCTTCATGAGTTATATATAAAATTATAAACTTAAGATTTAGACACAAGACCTTATTATTAGAGTATGTTTAAGATGTGAATTTTAAATAAAAATACGAATTATATAAAATAAAAAATTATTTATTAAAATTAAGTGAAACTCTTGTATGAGAGAACTAGTTAAATAAAATTTTATAAAACTCTTACAAAAAAAATTTAAGATTTTAAAATTGATATGAAGTAATAAGATCCTACAAAATAGATTAAAACATGATACCATCAAAGTATTTACAAAGTCAATATAAATCTTTACAAAAGTTTAAACTTAATATATCTGATTAAATTAAACATTAATGTAAGTTAAGAGAGTTGCAAAAGATGTGTGATTTATTGTAAATGTCTAACATATAAATAAATAAAAAACATTTATGTGAGCATGTAAGAACAACTCATCTACATACTGAATTGTAGGAAAATGCCCTTACTCAATAATGTATATATCGTTGTATAACATGTGATGTGTGAAATATAATTGAAAAATGTCCCTACTTAATTAATAATGCATATATTATATACATGAAGCCAGAAACATGGCTGACACGAGAGTTTCCTAACTTGCTAAACAGTTTGCGCAAAAAAAAATGTATGACATCTGTTATCATTCTCTGCCTTCCAAAACTTTCCAACTTTTAGTTATGCTTATGCCTTTTGTACCATGTTTGCGATCTTAATATTAGATTCTCTTTAGTTCATCTTTTTCCCTTTTTCATGTGCTAATCAGATAATACAAACTTCAGTTCCTGATTCCTTTGCCAACCCAAACAAAACTCTTTTCTGCCCACATTTTGTTTGATTCTTTTCTCTTTAGATAAGGACAATTGGGAGACTGAGAGAGAGGCACAGAAGATGAAAATGGTTAAGGAATGGTTCAAGGGGTCGCAGACTATGCTTAGCATGCTTCTAGTGCAGGTTTTTGCCACAGGGATGCAGATTCTATCCAGGGTCATACTTGTTGAGGGCACTTTCATTTTCGCACTCATTGCCTATCGTCACGTTGTTGCTGCTGTTTGTGTTGCCCCTTTTGCTTTCTACTTTGAAAGGCAATTAATTAAGCTTTTTTTTCCTCCTTTACTTTCATTCATGTTGCTGCTTATTCTTCTGCACGTATGAACTTCTTCCACATTTTCATCCCAATTTCCTCTACCTTCACTGTTTAATCTCTCTATTTGGATTGAATCATGTGTGTTTTGATTTGCAGAGGTCGCCAAAAGAAGTTGAGGTGGTCCATTTGGTTCTGGCTCTTCCTTAACGCCTTAGTGGGGTACGCTTTCATTTGCTTATTTCATCTTTCAAACCACATTTGTTATTGTTTCCTCATTTTTCAAAAAGCATTATATAGTTATAAAAAATAATGCGTTACATAAGTATTGGTTATGATCATTAAAACTAAATGGATCACCATATAATAATTTCCCTTTTTCTATTTCTCTCGTACTTTTATTTCCTGGATGCTCTTATCAGTTCCTGTTATAGTAAGAGTCTTTGTTAAACAGAAATAGTGTGAAATTGAGAGTCTAAAAAAGTGTTTAAAATAAAAGTTGTTTGTTACAAATGAAATGTGAAGGAAAGAAATAAAAAAAGATTAATAAGTTAAATCTACACTTAATAGAAGAAAAATGAACACAAATGAAGAGAGGTATTATCTTATCTAGTTTCTGTCAAAACTAGCTTTCTGTCCATACATAATTTGATAGCATAATCCTTTGCAGTGTCTGAAAATTGATATTTGCATCTCCAACAGTCGATTTATGAAGTTTTACAGATAGTTGAATTTAATCTTTCTCTAAATTGACTTTTTCAAATCCGAGTCTGTGGAAATTTTTTGCCAGCAAGAATCAATTTTGATGGCAGGAAATTTCTTGATGCGTGTCCAAAAAAGTAGTATATTTTTTTCTTCCTGTCAAATACTGAAATACATTGCTTATTCTATTCAGGGTTGCAACTTTTATACAGACATATCTTATCTTGTATATACAAACAGAAAGTGTCTCTCTCACCTTTTATTGAACAATAATTTGTCCCCTGAATGTGCCCCATTTGTTTTGGAAGTTTATTTTTTGTTAGTAGCAGCTGAAAATACAAAGGAAACATTGTGAAAAAAACAAGACCAACTTCTACTTAATTTGTCAAATCTATGACATGACAACCACCCTGCAATTATCGATGTCGAGGGATAGGTTACACTAGGCACGTACCTCCTAAATCTAGCAAATAGTGCAACACTGACTTATATGGTGATTATCAAATTAATTTTTAATGGTGATTATGAACTTGTGCTGTGTTTTTATTGGTTTGGTTGTGGTGAGAAGACACCTTTATTTTGGAATAGACGGAAGCTACAGTTTTACGAAGACTTCTACAAATTAAGTTGCTTGAAGTCGCAAGTTGGGTATGAGCAGCTTTCGGTATCTCTATTCAACGCAGAACGTATAATTCGGTGTTTTAAGTTTTACACGTCGCGTAACTAGTGGAAATTAGGGTTTTCAGACTGCTGAAGGAAATTGAGAAAGAGAAAGGGAAAGAGAAAGTATGTAGACTAGTTTAAAAGATGAATATAAAAATGTTTGCATATATGATTATTAAATTATTTTTATTTATTTAAAATAACAATAAATATTCATAATTAATTATATATAATCGATAATATATATTAATTTGAATAGGGTAAATTGAAAGAAATATATATTAGACATTATGATTTGTTTGAAAGGGGAAAGAAAATTGGAAGATGAGAAAAATATAGAAAGAAACTGATTTTTTCTTTTTCTTCTTTTTAGAAGTAAACGTTTCCTTTTACTTTCTTCCACTTTTTTAAATTAAAAAAAATCAAATACATCATTATCCTCTTTTTTTCCTCCACACAAATATACCATTAAGAAAATAAAGTATAAATAATATGATTATATATGGTTGAGAAAGAAAATTTTAAAGTTAAATAAAATAAAATTTAAATTTTTAATTTAAAAAATATATTTAAAATTAAAAAAATAAAACTAAATATTTAATTTTATAAGATTTGATAGATACATGACTCAATAAGAATGAAAGTATTTCTTAAAAACATTCTCGTAAATAACTCCTAAAAATACTATTGTTCAAGAATAATTCTTAAAAAAGTATTCAAATACGAAGATTCAATCTTAATATATAATTAAGAGTTGAAGGGTAATATATACATATTTTTAAATTTTTTTGTATGAGATAATTTTAATTATTTTATCAGATTTATTTTATAAAATTTTAAAGTATTTATAATAATAATATGAATGAATGAATATATTAATTTATAGGCATATTTAAATACATATTACATATTACATATTTAAATACATATTACATAAGAAAATAAAAAATATATTTAGGTCATATGTGTGTGTCACATATGTATGTATATATGCATCTGACATACAACAAACAATTTCAGAATGTGTACTTGAACTACTTTATAGAGAAGAAAGAAATCAATGAATGTGGTCCTGGCTTCTTTTAAAAGCACTTTTCTTAAAGTACTTGTGATGTTATTTGGCCAGGAAGAGGGAAATGTTTTTTTAAAGTACTTTTGATGTTATTTAGCTTGGAGCACATAATATTTTTCTATTTTTATGGTAACATTATTTTGATTATATTAAACTATTCACTTAAATTATATTTTCCTATGTTTTTTTAAAGCATACACTGTTATTCCGTAATGGGTTTTTAATTTTTTCAATATAAATAAATGGTAATTATGAGATTTTTTTTCCAATTACATTTTTGCCTTTTTCAACAACTTCTAGTATTATCAACAGCAATTAATCATAACGCTAATTTAAAATTTTTATTATTGTTTCAATAATTTAAAAGGTAAATTGAAGTTTTAAATAATCATTGATAAAAATGGACAAATAACACCTATAATATAAATTTAAAAAATTAAAACAAAACATTCAAAACTCGTTACTGATCATATTGAAAACCAGGACCCAAGAAGATTAAAATGGATGCAACATGATCTTATTAAAAGAATTATTTTATGTATTATATTTATTAGTGCAATTTTGTTGCATAGATTTTACTTATAGTTACATTATATTATTTATCTATACTTATATATTAATATATAGAGACAAAGATTTTGTATATATTTCTTACAATTTTAATTTTACTTTCACAATATTTTAAAACCTTTTTTTAAATAGTTTGTTAACTATTATATTTTTATTTTAATAACTATAAAAAATGTAGACACTCATATAAGAATGACTATATTATACAAATATATTAATATATTATGATAATAATTTTTTTATTACATGTATGTCTAAATTAATTTATACAAATAATATATATAAAAATTAAACATAGATGCTCAGGGATCTTTTTCCTGTTGGGTTTATAATGGTAGTGTAATATTTAAAATTAAAAAAGGAAGAAAAGTTCATTTGGTTTTTGTTGAATAACTTGAATACACATATATCTGTTCTAATTAAGTTCTGTGCATAATGCTTATATTTTAAATCTATATGATATGATTGCAGAATAACACTGGCCATGGGACTGTTCTATTATGGTCTGCGAGACACATCAGCTACTTACTCTGTCAATTTTCTCAGCTTGGTTCCTATCTCCACTTTCATTTTCTCTATTATGTGCAGGTATACATATACATGCATTTCTTTCTATTCATACGAATGAGTTAACACTGATATGATATAAAAAAGTCTATAAATGACTTAGAAATCTCAGTAATATATATGGCATCTCTTGTATAACCATCATTTAACTCGATTCTGAGTCATATGTGCATGGCAGAATGGAGAGGGTGGTGTTTGGAAGATGGACGAGTAAAGTGAAGACAATAGGGGCAATTTTGTGTGTTGTGGGAGCATTAACAACTAGTCTATACAAAGGGAAGGAGTTTAATATTGGTCTGAGTAGGCATCACATACACAGTGCTATAGTTGAGTCATCCAAAACCAACATGCTTCGTGGCACTCTCTTCCTGCTTGGTAGCTGCTTCTCATACACAGCTTGGTTCATTGTGCAAGTATGTGTATCACTCTCATTCATTACTCTTCATCATTTTGCTGAATATTATTTGAAAATAGGTCTTTATTATCATATACATTATCTACATTAGACATTCAAGTGTGTAAGTCTTATATTAAAACAAAATAAATATTTTAAACAGTATATAAAAAAGAAGATTTATAAATTTAAAGTCTTAAAATTTTAAATTAAAGATAATATCAATTTTTTTATATACGTTGATTTATATACATTGACTCATGGTTAATTTAGTGTCGTCTCTACGACATATCTTTTCTCTAAAGACTACGATATATCTTTTCTCTAAAGATATTAAAATATAGTATTTATAAGATTGGTCAGGTACTCTTCAAATTTCTTGAATTAGACCTATGATCCTAAAATAGTTATTTTTCAATCTAAACAGGTTAAGTTGCTTGAAATATTTCCATTCAAATATTGGGGAACAATGCTTACGTGCGTTATGGCATCGATTCAAGCAGCAATAGTAGGAATATGCTTAGATTGCAGAAAAGTTACTTGGAGTTTACAGTGGAATCTACAACTCATGACAATAATTTACTCGGTAAGGTTTATTCAACGTAAGTACCTTCAAATTGTTGCTATTTTATATACACCAATATCGTATAAATGAATATAAGGCAAATATATATTAAAGGATGATAATATACACATATCCAAAATATTATATCTGCAACATCTATATTTCAAAACCTTATCCAATAAAAGTACATTTAGTTTTTTAATTTAAATCAAAATTATTATAAATGAAGTATTAATTAGATGTTGATTTTAAAATGAAGTGTATGGGTTCCTATATTAAATTGATATTAAACATGTCGTCTAAACAAATATCCAAACATAAGCATAAATAACAAGTTACAGTAGTTCAGTGCTTTACTTGCATAATTATGACATTAAATAAATTTTCTTATTTCACATCCCTTCTAATATTTCACTATTCTTCTAATTTCTCTCTTTAGTTTTTGTTGTAACATTTGTCGTATCCCTTTCATTCTTTTTTTTTATTTGTTTCTCTCCTCTTCATTAGATATAGGAAGAAATAAGAACAATCTATTAATCAAAGTAAAAAAAATTAAAATGCAAAATAAAATAATAGAAAAATTTAGTTATTATTATATATTGTATGTATAATGTATATACAATATAGTTTTTTCAAGTATATTAATAAATGCAATAGAGTAAAGCCATTCTTTAATAGATGACTTTTATTTACCTTGTTTTTCAAGACTTCAAACTAAAGTCAACCATTTTAGAGTGTGTTTGAAATACATGTGAGGAGATGGTTTGAATATTTTTAAATATTTTCACATAAAAAAATTTATTGAATATAAATTAATTTAAAATAAAAAATAATTATAATTATTATAATGACTAAATTAAAAATTATTTTATGAATTAAAAATTATTAGTATTTAAAATAATTTTATAATAAAAATTATATTTTTCTAGTGATTATTAATCTTAAAAATTTATAAAATTAGTTTCCATAATAATAACTAAATTAATTTTTAAATTAGAATCTAAATTTGTTTATAACTTTAACTAATAAAATTTTAATCACTTATTCAATTAGACTTTACACTAATTTTTAATTTAATTAATGAATAATTTTATTATTTTATAAGTCATTTAGTAAAAATAATTTTTTTATAATATTTTATATTGAGAGAATATTTGTTCTATATAAAAACGAATATTTATACTGTGTTGAACCTCCAAAATCAGACACATTTAATCATAAAATCAAACGATATGAAGCGTGGGATTTCCTTTTCCTTTTTATTTTTTTACCTCTCTTTTTACTTGCTTTGTCACAATACTCACTTTTCTTCTTCTTTTAACTATTATCATAACAATAATAATTTTTTTGTTGACTATTATTGTTATAATTATAATAATGTTTATTGTTACAAGTAATTGTCGACGAGAATCCAAGGAAGAAGGAAAATATAAATAGATTTGTTAAAGAATATAAAAAAAAAGTTATATAGATGAAAGAAGAAGGAATAACATTAGTTCAAGAGTAAAACAATAGAAAAAATAGTGATTAAGTAAAGTTATTAAGAAAAAAGAGAAAAAAAGGGTTACATTCAGCAATAAAGAAGTACTTCTTGCAATTTCTTTTATTTACTTTGAAGACTCTAATATATTGTGAAATGTTTGTCTTAAAACTTAAAAAATAAAATAAAATGAGTAATCTTCATATGAGAAACATTTTAACTTTCAACACTCAAAATCATTACCATTTGGTCTTAACTTTAAATGACGGTTATGATTATTAAAAGAACAAATCAAATGAAACAATAAAATTAAAAGAATTGAAAAGTTTGTACAGGAAATTTAAAAAAATAGAATTTTAAGAGTAATTGAATTACTCATGAGAGTTTGAAATTCTATATAAAAAGTAAAAATTTTAAAATTTTCGTATTATAAAGTTTATTTATTTTTTCTTTATATTCTATCTTCAACTATATTTGTTTGGAACTTTGTTGACTTGACTAAAATTAAGAAATTATTAATTAAAATATGTTTCTTTTAAAATAAAGATGATTGCTTTTATGTTTTCGCCGACATCATCAAGATTATTTTATTCTTGCTATAAGTTAAAGTATTTTCCAATTAACATTATTCAAAGTTTTCTTGGTCAAAATTAATAATTTTTTTATGATGTTAAACATGTTTTGATTGTTTTTCAATCAATATCAAATTAAATTATTTTTTAGATAATATAGGTTGATGTGATCAATATTTGGAATTTTCCTAAGTAATATTGAGAATATTACTTTTTTGTTGATGCTAGGTATGATTTTGTTTTATCGATATTAGTATGAATTATTTTTCATCTACATTTACTATATATTGTTAATTTTTTTATTGATGTCTGTAATAATTATTTTTTTATAATGACACGAATGTTATTCTTTATCATTTAACATTAATATTTTTTTCTATTGATACAAAACTTTTTTACCAACAACAACTACGGTTTTATTTTTATCAAAGAATTTTTTTAACTAACATTAATTAAAAAGTAAAAAACCACATTAACTGAAAAAAAATTAACAAACTTTAATGAAAAAATAAAAATATAAACCATGATTGACTTAAAAAACAGTTAATATTGATATTTTAAATTATTAAATATTTAAATACATTGTCGTATTTGACGAAAATTAAAAAATTAGCATTCCAGAAAATTATAAAAAAAATATTTAAAAAAATAAAATAATAAAAAAATTAAATTAGCATTCCAGAAAATGAAATTATATCTCCGTCCATATTCTAATAATTAAGGGTCACATTCGTGGTATTTAGAACCCTAATCTTTCTATGTCAAAACAAATTGTTCAAGATCAAAGCCGTTAACCAATTTCTTAATTGACAATGAAATTAACATCAATTCATCTAGAGAAACACTAAGAACAAAATAAAAAAAAAAAACTTAATTAAAATAAAGAATTATAAGAGAGTTTAGATTAAGATCGTCACCCATATAAAATACGAATTTGTGAGACAAAATTGAAGAAGCAAAGAGATGAAAGAGATTTATTACAAAATGGTGTACAGAATTCCTACTTTTGCTACAATTATGCTTTTAGATATGAATGCCAAGGTTCTTTATTTGACTTGAATTTGCAAATTATTTTGTCACTATCAGCAAGTTTGTGTTAGCAATTCACTACTTCGTTCTAATACGAAGTTAATTTGGATAGGTTATAGTTTAAAAAATTTTATTTACTATGTTCATGTTATATTGTAGGATGCCCCAACTTAGTTTACTATCTTGAATTCTTTTGAAATTTTCACTTTTTTTTTTAACAAATATGTATTCATAATAAGACTTTTTAACTTGTTGATGGATACACATTTTCCCTAGCACAATATTATTTTTACCCTGTGTATTGCGTGTATGCGTATCCTTTTGCAATGAATGCAATATTAATTGTTTGACTTTGGCATGTGTACAACTTGAAGGTCTCTTTGAAACCTGTGGAAGTTAAAAAAAAAAAAATTGCTTAAACTTGTGGTGTTTTATAACAGGAACTACCTAAGATCCTTGCAGTTAACTGATAGATGGTGTGGAATAGCATGAGGCCATTTATATTGACTTTGATCGACTATTAGTTATCAAAAGTATTCGGAGGAACCTTAAGTTTTGACAAAGGAAATAAAGGGATCAAGCTGTCAACTGCTATGATTCTAAATTATTAATGAACAAGACTTGTTTGTACAGGGAACATTGGCCACAGCTGCTACCTTTTGCTTAATTTATTGGGCAATTTCAATCAGAGGACCAACTTATCCCACAATGTTCAATCCATTGGCTCTTATTTTTGTGGCCATATCAGAAGCTATCTTACTGGGTGAACCAATCAGTCTTGGCATGTATGAATGGATCTTTTTCCTTCAACAACACAATGTCATTCACAAATTCTTTCAATTTCTCATTTACAGTGTCATTTCTTTCCTTGAACCACTTGCTCCACCCACCACCAATGGAAACATCTTTCCTTGGCTTTTCTTAACTACCCTTTTGATAATCCAATGTTGTCATTTGGCCATTGTATTTATGCATCTATGAAAGTGATTAATGAAAGATTGAAACTTATTTGCAGCTTGCTGGGCATGCTTTTGATCCTAACAGGGTTGTACTCCTTTTTGTGGGGCAAAGAAAAAGAGACAGAAAATGTGCTTGAAGCATCTGCAGAGGTTTCAACAGGCATGGCAGCAGACACTGTCGGAGTTCATTCCACAGCCATGGTGGTACCAAGTATTTCACCTACTAATGCAATTCTTGGAGTTGAGAAGACTGATAGAAATTGAAAAATATAAACTAAATATTCTTGAAGGCAGTTATGATTTTTTACCTCAGGGTTTAAGATTCATGTAGTCTCATGAAACATTAGTAGTTCTCAATGAATAAATGCAAAATCTTAATTTATAAAAAGCGGGGATAATTGATTACGGGAAAATGTCACTATACCAATATCACATGACAGTTTATACAATCTCTACAGATTAGCGCCACAACTGATAAGTGTTAAAAAATCTAATTTGGATTCAAACTTTGTGCGCGGAAAGATTCATCTTCTTACTAATTCACTTTACTCGTACAAAATATGTTTGGATATATAAATCTTAATCATGTGGAACTTTGACCTTTTATAATAACCACAAAATAGAACTACGATCATCTCTCTTATAAGAGACAAGACAGAGAAAACATATCATTAAAATTTTGTTTTGTTTTGTTTTTGGCTTTCAAAAGAACATAACCAGTTATTTAGAATAAATAAGTTTGACTTCACCAATTAGTTCCTTATACCCCATTTAAAACCCACATTAATGGTTAGAAATTAAAAACGTACTAAATTAGGTCAATTATAAATCAGGCTATTAAATTAAACTGCTAATATAACTATCTTAAACATGAAGATTAATTTTTTTAATAACCCTTATAAACAAGACCATTTTTTTTTGTCCCAAATAGTAATTTTTCATTTTCTTATGAAGTATATAGAAAATATCAACATACTTCTATAAATGAAATGAAAAGCAATTTATCATAATGTACATAATTAAAATATAAAATGTGAATGTCCTAACAAGACCTGCACGATGTTCTTTCTTATGTTCACGAAATTGTATGTATAATTCATCATTGCCTTTTTTATTAGTGCCTATAATATTAATATATGTTTCAATATTTTATAAATAAAATATATTTGTATAAAAATATTTATTAGTTATTTATTTATTAAATTTAACAGATTAAAATTACCAGAATAAAAAAATGTTGACAGCAAGATTGGTAGTTAATTATTTTGGTATAGTTTGTGTATACATGAATTGTTGTACTCAAATATAGTGGGTTTGAATGAAAGAGTATTGTTAGATGAATGGTAAACGAATCGCATGATCAACGTGATACGGTAAGATACTCGTTGGATTGAGTTGGCAGTTAAAATGCGGTGAGAAATTATAAAATCCCTATTTATGAGACATTAGATCACAACGTTTTCTATTATCAGACCTTTTCTCAATACTTTTTCTCTCTCCTTTTCAAACCTCCATCATCGTCGTCGTCATCGTTTTTTGTAACCAAAGCACTTCAATTGCGGTTAACATTTTCATCATTCGTGATCGATAACATAGAAAAAATAATAACAGGAAACGCATCAACAGGGGCGGGCAGCAGCAACATTGGTGGGTTGGGTTTGGACGTAGAATGAGAACGGATAGGTGGGCTAAGAGCATGGGAAGGATTACAAGGATTGGGAATTTAGCAGTTGCTTCTTCCATTAAGGAAAACCAACCACAACCTTCTATTACCTGCACCACTTTTAACATTCTCGCTCCCATTTACAAGCGCCTCAGCCATGAGGTTCTTATTTTCTTGACATTCTCAACAATATTAATCAATCACCCTTTCAAAAGGGTAATCTCAATTTTTCATTTTTTTTATCGTTTTACCGAAGCAGGATCCGAGTTGCCGCGAGAGCGACAACAGAGCGTATTGGTTGGCGAGGAATCACAGGATACTGGACTGGTTGTTGAATGAGATGTCTTCAATTATCTGTCTTCAGGTTTGTGTCGTCAAAAAGTGAAATTCATTGCAGGGAGATACATTATTATTATTCTGTAATAATGGGTCGTAAGCTAATAATTACATGGGTTTTGCTTGCGCAGGAATTTTGGGTCGGAAATGAAGAACTTGTTAATTTGTATGAGAAGAGACTTGGCGACGCTGGTTATGTCAGTTTCAAGCTTGGAAGGACTAACAACCGTGGGGACGGTATGATAATATAGGCACTTTGTCCCTCAATTCCTTTAAACCCCATTTGGATTTATTACCATCGGTTTTGTAGGAATTTTGTCGTCTTCTTTATCTGCAATTAAATGTTGTTTGCTGAATTTAAATGGGTAGTTACCTTTTTTCTTCCACGGAACTTTGAGTTAACAATCTAATATTATTCTTGAAACTTCAATTAATACTCTTCCGTCTTCCTTTAAGGTAATCTGCATGCCATTATTGTTCAGAATATTATTGAAAAAAATGCATTATTTGATATTTTAAAGTGGCATAGATAAATATTCCAAAAGTATCAAAATAAAACGAGACTGAGGAGTATTATATTGTTAGATTCTTCTCGGGTTGAAATTTGTGTGTTAAAATTGTGTTTTCTCTTTGTAAATATTACAATTTTTTACGAGTCTTTACCTATTCAATGCAAATGAGGAATGATAGAAACAAACTTTCATTGTCGTGTGAAAATTCAACTGGGAGAAGCCACTCTTCTCCCATTTGGGATCAGATACTAACTTGTTCAAATTGGCAAACGGGAATACCACATAGAGTATTTATCTAGAAAGGGAACAAACAGCTAAAATTGTTTTTGGAGGAAAAACAAGTTCTGTTTTCAATTTTCTTCTGAATGGAAGTTTCAGTTAGTTAAATGCTAATACCGGCTCTCATAAATAAGTTATCTTCCGTGTGCTAAGTTTTGTTCCTCAGTAACTGTCAGTTGAAGATTTGTACAAATTCTGATATAATTTCCTCGGGGGTCTGCAGGTCTTCTAATAGCAGTGCAAAAGGAACACTTTAATATTCTTAATTACAAGGAGTTACACTTCAATGACTTTGGAGATCGTGTGGCTCAGTTGTTACATGTTGAACTAGCTTCTCCGTTTTCACAATGGCGAAACAGTAATATTAGGCAGGAAATTTTGATTGTTAACACTCACCTGCTATTTCCCCACGATTCAACTCTGTCCCTTGTACGACTGCAGCAGGTATCTAACCATATCAGTGTCACATTTAATCTAAATCACATACCCATTATCAAGCTTGGTGTCTCACTTTACATGCCTTCATATGTTCTTTTCTGCAGGTTTACAAGATTCTTCAATACGTAGAATCTTATCAGAACGATTTCCAACTCAAGCCAATGCCAATCATGCTCTGCGGGTAAATTGGAAACGGATTTACATGTACTTCTTTTGTTTAAAAGACTTGAATCATGGTTTTATCTACTGCTGCTTATTTCAGTGACTGGAATGGAAGCAAACGTGGACATGTCTACAAGTTCCTGAGGTCTCAGGGCTTTGTATCTTCTTATGATACTGCACATCATTACACTGATGCAGATGCGGACAAGGTCATACATTCAGCATTGTCTTGTGTTTTTATTTCTTTTGGATAATGTGCCAACTGCCCATCACTTTTATTTATTTTAACATTGTGCAGTGGGTTAGCCACCGCAATCATAGGGGAAATATATGTGCTGTTGATTTTATTTGGCTCCTAAATCCTGACAAATATCGAAAACTACTAAAAGCAAGTTGGAGTGAAGCAGTGTTTGGCATGTTCAAGGTAAATCATAAAATAATTTTGACCGAGAAACGGTTATTTTGCGTAATAATTTTACCATCTTTGATTGGAATTTTGAATGACAGGTGTTTCCTATAAAACATTTAAACATTGTTTTCTTTTAGCAAAAGTAGAGTTGGACACATAGTGAGGCAAAACATTCAGTATATTATTGGAGAAGGATTCTGATTAGTTGTACTCTCCTAAACGTTAATACATCTAATTGGTGTAATAGTTAAACCTGTTAAAAGATAGTGCCAGGTACAGACATGGATTATTACTACTATAATATTGTGGAACAGAGAGAGCAATGGGGGTAGAGTTTGTTGTAGAGAATCTGTATTGCGTAGAACACGTTATGTCAGGGAGGAAAGTATTACTGTTAGTGTAATGATTCTTTTTTATAGCTCCATTTCAGTGCAATTTTGCGTATCAAGTCAAAGCTAGCACCACTCCTTTGGGGTTTTATTTTTCGTGGAACAGAATTGTCATTGACAATAAATTTCTACCTTTTCAGTATCTGGTACGGAGAGCTTCATTGACTGAGAGTGATGCATTTGCCTTTCTAAAGGCTGATAATGAAGATTGTATTACCTATTCAGCTTTCTGTGAGGCACTTAGGCAGGTATGTTGCTAAGCATTGTAAAATTTCAGTCAATGCTTGTCTCGCCTGAGAAATAATCCTGATGGTTATGGGTTTCTTCATTCCGCGCAGCTCAGTTTAACTGGTCATTGCCATGGATTAAATGACGACGAGATAAAGGACTTGTGGCTCCAAGCAGATGTAGATGGAATTGGTGTTCTTGATTATAAAGAATTCCTGGTAAAGTACTTGATACTGAAATTAGCTCTTGACATAAATATACCACTACAAGAAGGCTTCAAAATTTTACAAGAATCAGTCTGTATGATAAAGTTGACTGTTCTTATTTTGCTTGTTATCGTTGTGGAATAGGTGATCGAATTCCCTTTTATTATTTTTATAATCCTTTCTTCCTTGTTTGCTGATACGATTGGGATGATGCAGCAGCAAATCTGGAATTCAACAGCGCCAGATCAGAGTGAGGACAACAAAAATGGGGAGCAGGAGGAAGGTGATTCACAGGATCAAACAATTGGTTTCAGTGTAAAACATGCAGTTCTGTTTCCTCCAGAGGTGGAGAAAGGTAGATGGCCTGAAGACTACTCCCTTTCTGATCACGCACGGCTCACTGTAGTGTTCTCACCAATAAGAATGCCATGCTCCCAGTTGATTTGCTAACAATATGCTTGCTTTCGGCCACTCTTGCAAATGGTTTTAGAATTAAATACTTGCGTACATAAGGAATGGGTGAAGCAGTGGAACGAGTAAGGAAAGATCAAAACTTCTTTTGTCGGGAGATTTTACAGAGCCCCGTGTTGTGATTGCTGCACCATCATTGGTCAGAAAGTGGTCTCACTCCTTGACAAGGTAAGCAAAAGCATGCTAATGGTGGAGTACCACTTTAGTATCTCTGGCATTGTTGATGATGACCTTTGAAGTGAGCAAGACTCGTCACCAGATTGTTTTCCCCATTTATTTATTCTTCTGTGGTTAAAGATTATACCAAAGGAAGCAAAAGAAGAATGATCTGTATAATAGTTTTGTATAGGTCCTAGGTCCTTTTTGTTTAGCTTTGTAAGATGCACCAATTCAGACACATTGTAACAATTTTTTTCTCTTGATAGAGTTGTGATAAATTCAAATTGTACAGAGCTATTTCTTAGTTTCACACTTTCACTTTTAAGAACCCGGGTATTTGTCCAAAAAGAAGACAAGAGATTTAAGACTCAATGTACTATTACGTCTTTAATGACCACTATTAAATACCCATTCCATAACACATTTAAAAATAAAAAATAAATAAAGGTGTCATGACATCGTATCACTTTTTATATAAAAATCTTTTATTATCATTAGAAATTCAAATATAAGTTTGACATAGAAATGACAAAAAAATTTATGTGAAAAAAAATTGATGTGAGTGGATATTTACGGATAAAATCCGTAATGAATATTAAATAGATATTTTAAATGAATACCTATAATTAACATATATGAATATTTATTATCTGTTTGTTGATCACAGAGTGGGTACTGGTATCATGGTACCGCTAATTATTATTAATAAATTTATTTAAATATTTTTAAGAAAATTAAGTGATCAAATTAAAGTTTGTTGGTGAGTTATATTTTAATATTTTAAGGATTGTTTAAAGTTTAATTTTATCTATGTATATTTTTTATTTGTTCTTACAAAATTGAAGTTATTTTTAAAAAAATAATTTTTTAAAACTAAATGCGAGTATTATCCATATCTATATCCATACCCAATTAATATGGAGATTTTCCATCAAAATCGAAACGCGTTCAGATAATGTCCATCCACATAGACGAGTTCATTTGTCATTCATAGGTATTATCCATATCCAATCAATATGAGCATTTCTCGTCAAAATTAGAACGAGTCCGGATAATACCCACGGGGACATGTTCATTTGTCATCCCTATCTCTTAGTGATATTAGCTAAGATCTAAGATGACGATGAGCGTACCTACAAAAGCAATCCAAAACTTAAGTAACGATAATAAATTTATCAAATAAGGAGTTCCTTTACTAGTTATCAACATATTTATAATTTATTGGATCTCTCATTTAAGTGGCCCCCTTGGGTGCTAGTTGCTAGTTTGATAAGTTTTAGTTGTTAGTTGCTAACCACTAGCTACAAGACTTTAGGCATGTGGGTGGATGTTGACCAAAATCAATTGTATAAGTATGTTGAGATTATTTTAGCAAGATATAGTACCGTGAGAAATTTAAATGTGGAGTTTAAGAGTCTCAAATTGGGTGGAGATGAGTAAAATGAGCAATATATAAGGAGAAAAACTCACAAACTCATCATTTTAAGGTTTTGGATTAAAGATAGTATAAGGTTTTTTATATGGACTGACTCATGGCTCATTAGATCCATCAAGATCTTCCAAAGTCCCAAAGTACCTACTCTTCCCAATATATTTGTTCAAGAGGAAGCCAATAATTGACGTCATTTGTGAGGAGTGTTGCAAATAATAGATTCATAGTGTAGAACACTTCAAGTTTGAGAGGGAGAGTCCCACATTAGAAGAAGATACGCAATATGGAGAAAAACTCACAAACTCATAACTTTAAGTAGTGAGTCTCTCCAATATGTTTGGTCAAGAAAAACTCAATAAATACATTAATCCCAAACTTGAATGTGCTGATAAGCTAAATTTTTTAAAAAGAATATCTCCTTGAAAGAGTTATCAATTTTTATTCCCACTCTATTTTGTCTAAAAAGTTGTTGGCTATTTTTTTTGTTGTTTTCTACATTTTATATATTTTCTTTACTTAGACTGCTTACTTTCTGTACAAGGTATAGTCAATTCCAGTTTATTATATGGGTTTCTGTACAAGGTATAGTCCATTCCAGTTTATTATATGGGCGACATGCTTGGTTGAATGACTTTTTAAACTTTTAACACATAAATTAATAGGTAAGTATAATATTTTTATAGGAAGTTAGTATAAGGATTCATGGTTGAGCAGAAAATCAACTTCTAAAAATGCAACATTAAATAGAATATGAATCAAATGATCAGTTATGAAACAAGTTGTTGAAGATGTTAGGCAAATGACAATTAAAAAAGGTGAGTTTCTGAAGGTTTGGCCTTGTGTCAATCCTTACAATCCATGCTTTTAGTTTTCATTATTGTTAAAGCTTATTAAAGTGAGATTCTCTTAACCCTTTTAAATAACCTCAAGCTTTCTCTTTTTTTTTTTCCATCCTTTTCCTGGGAAATCGCAAAGGAAGAAAAAGTTCTGTGAACTTTAATGTTTCAGTCAATCCTTAACAAAGAAAAAGTTGTTGTTTCCTTTTCTTACTTTTGTGTTTGGAGCTGGGAAGGGCTGCATGGTCGGTTGTCATTTGGGTAATCTTTTCTTTCCCAATGTAAATGAGAGCGGTGGAATGAAGAAAAACATAGAAAAAAATAATATGCAGAAAAAATGTGAGAAAATAAAAGATTTGTTCTTGTTTTGAGGGAAAGAAACAGTTGTACTTAGAGAAAATCATATGAGGTTTGTAGTGGATTGTCTTTAGGGTTTTCAATCTGAAAAAAAGCTGATGAAAATTAACACTTTTAGATAGTTGTGGACTGCAACCAAATAACATGAATAAATTATTGTTTCATGCACCTTAAACTCACTTTTTACATGTGCTTCTGAATTGGAGAGGGTCATTTATATACCTTGAATTTCTGTTTTCAGTTCTGTCTGTACCTTCTGAAGTATTTTGAGTATCAGAGATTTTTTAAAAGAATATTACCTCAATATTCCTTTATAAAATTAAACTAAATTAAATAAACTTTTCTAAGCAAATTACTTTTATATATAAGTTGAAAATATAAAATCAGGAAATTTATGTAAGATATCTTCTACAAATTTACTTATAAGTTAATTTAAACTTAAATAAGCAAATTTAAACTTAAATAAATTAATTCAGTTTTTTTCTTATATTTTTCTCTCTTAATTTATTACTGAAAAACTTGTTTAAATAAAATTATCTTTTACACGAAAGAAGTAATAAACTCTCTATTTATAATTGAAAGGAAACTTCTAGATATCCTAAAATTCATTGTATAAATATTGATATTTTAATATTGATTATATATCCTGGCATGTGTATTGAGTTATTAAAGGTAATCGAATTTTTAAACGATAAAAGTTTAAGTATAAAGTATCAAAATGTTAATTCACAATTTATAATTTAAATTATGAAGGATGATTTAAATTTTGGATTGGTTAATCAAAAAGAGTAATTAAAAATTAAGAAGAAGTAATAAAAAATTGTTTTTAATTTTTTTAGAAAACAAATACAAAAGGCACACAAAGAAATTAAGGTGAATCAATTTTAAAAGCATTGATATTAGATTTCCTTTTGTTTCACTAAAAATTTCTAAGATGCATTTGAATTTAATTTGATTTATTACTTTCTTTTATAATTTATTTAAATCTTAATTCATTAACATGTACCCTTAATTAGCTATTATTTAGACGAAATTATTAAGAAGTAATAAAGATTCAAATTAGAAGTCCTAGGAGAGAGAATCTGATAATTATTCTTAATCTAACATATTGTTCGGGTTTTGTCTCAGAGCAAGATTTTTGTAAGTTTAGTTTTTATTTATAAAAGTAGATCTAAGATTTCTAAAAAAAATGATCAAGTTTAAGAAGTAATAAGCAAATTCAACATAAATATACAAGGAGAAAGAAATCATGTTTTTGTTATCAACCCTAGATTAGAGATAATATATAATAAATTCACCTAATCATCTAATAAAAAAGTGTATAGTTATAAGTTGAAAATAGAAAAAAATAAAAAAGAAGAGAGAGATCCATAAATGCTTAAAAAGAAAAATGGGTTATCATTCTAATCAAGCTTCTCCTACCTATAAAGTTCCTAGAGAGAAAAACAAAAATCTAAGACGATGAGTGTAAAATTAGACAGAAAAGAAAATATTCCTAATCCCTTTTTTTTCTTTATTCTTTTATATGTGAGCCAAATAATTAACACTAAAGATAAAGGTGCAAGACTCTTGAAAATTCCATTCACTTTGGAGTGCTCACTGTTCTTCATTCATGATGAGTAAGAGCTCTATTTTTTTTACATAAAAATAGACAAAAGATATAAGGAGATAAATATAGAAATTCAAGTAAAATACATAAAATAAAATAAATATCCTATTCCATTCTAATATTTTTAAGTTATTTATTTGAAGAGAAGCGAGTTACAATTTAAAATTAGCAGCTTAAAATATCTCTAAAATAATAGAAAAATATATTATTCAATAATTATAAATAAGGGTTAAATATGTTTTTAGTTCATGAACTATTTGTCAAAATCTTCTTTGAGCAAACCTTGGACTTATTTTGTCCTTGTGTTTTATAAATTTATGTAAATGATTATTGATTATGTGTCAGAATTCATTTTTATCTTTTTATTTTTCTTCTTCATAGTTTCCTATTTCATTATCATTTGTTTCCTTAGTTTCTTTTATTTTTTTTTTCTTTTTTTAAAGATGTTTTATTTGTCATCGAAAATCATTTATCCAAATTTATAAAGTATAAGGACGAAATAACACCAAAGTTTATCTTAGGAACGAAATACAATTTTAACAAATAATTCAGGGACTAAAAACCATATTTAATCCCATAAATAATTATCTTTAATTTTATGTATGCTTTTTCAGTCTTTTTAATACATGTTTTAAAATGTACTTCAAAGTCAAAAAGGAATAACTTTTGTTGTCTCATTCACAGAATTTCGTTTTTTTTTGTTATTGTTGTGATAGTAGATATCAAATTGAAGCAAGCAGCACTTAGCAGCAACGATATACGACAACATATGTAAAGCTTGCATGTGCAATAACTTCAAATTGTGACTTGTTAACCACCAAATTAAAGGTATAACACTTCTCTTTTACAACTTAATACGTCCAAAACTCAAATTTCTTCCATAATGTTCTGTCAAAAATAAGCCACAAACAGACGTTACAACTAATGAATCTTTAAGCTTGTTCTAATTAGACATGCTTCTTAACCTTCAATTATCAAAAAAATTATGTTTTATTATGCACGTTGATTTTGTTTATAATATATATACTAGAAAGATTTGGCATCAATAAAATATTACAATATCGTTTCTTATCTAAAATCTTAAAACTGTGAACAAGTGACAATGTGGAACTGCTTAATAACATCTGTGAACAAGTGAGATACAAACACTATAAGATTATTGTGGGTGATTACGTTGCTTACTTTGCAAGTAATAACAAGACTTCATGAGAGCTTAGCAGCAATCGTTGAAGAATAATGAAGGTGCTGAAAAGGTATTAAGGTGAAGCAATAGTAATAGTACAGCAAAAGGTTTTGTATTAACGTTGAAATTGATTTTTCCGTCATTTAGAAGACGAGATAGCACTAGTTTAGTAGTGCAGCAGAGTCATATCAGATGGCTTTGGCTTTAGCTTTAACTTCCTTCTTTTTTTCTTATGACAGGTACGTTTTCTACTTTCCTTTTTCCTTGGATTCTCCTTTTTGGCACGTGAGCTGAGATGCTATGATCATGCTCATGTTATTGCAACTTGTATATATCACGCAAACTGCAAGATATATACATAGTCAGGTATATTTCTTTTGGTAAATTCACAATTTATTTATATTGCTATCTCCTCAATAAAGTTAAGAGGGTTTTCAGATCCACTCTTGAGAGAAGAATCTATAGTGCATATCAATCGAAGTCACAGATACTAGAAATGTCTCATTACACAAACAACATACACTACAGAAGAATCAAATATAGCTAACCTCTAAGCACAACCTTCCTTCAAGCAAGAACAAAAGATAGAGATAAAATTTGGATGATTATAAATTGCTTTCTTTTACTCTTTCTCAGGAATTCGATTTGCTTATGTAATTATTGAAATTGCTGTATCCTTGATTTTACTTAGTTTTCTTCCTTTCATAGTTGGTATCCACATTTCTTATGGCTGAAGTTGTTAATTCCTAAATATTAGTTTCTGACATTTTGCCAAGTTTAGCTTGGCCTTTTTAGTTAAGCGTGACTAAAGCTTTTATCTCTCCAATAGTTCATGGTTATTTCCTTATGATACAAAAATTACAAACAAATCACTATAATAGATGACTTCACAGTAAATTGTTGCAAATGATTTTGAGATTGAGTCTTATGTGTAATTATTTAAATATTTGAATGGAATTTTTAAAGAACATAGAAGATTATTTACTAAATAACATCTAATAGTGTTTAGTGAATTAAACCTCTTATTATGTATCTTTTCTAGTAGATAATATTTTGTCTTTATTTTTTTTATGATTATTATGGGAATCCAATATATAATATTTAATATATAATTCAATTCAACTCATAAATTATTAGTATTAGAAAGAATATATGTAATTTTATAGAAAATAAAATATGAAATAATCACATATAGTTTGAGAAATGAAAGTTTATCATTTGAATGATCTAATGAATGTTTGATCTAATCTAAGTAATTCTTGAATGACTAAATCAACACTTGAGGAGCATTACACAAGAAATTGTTTTTACTAAAAATATTATTGAGCTATTATAAATTGGTCATTAATTAAATTAGAGACTAATTTATAATCTAATTTAGTAAGTAGCTAAAAACATTGGTATTAGAAACCAATTTAGATTTTAATTTAAAAATCAATTTAGTTATCATTATATAAAAACCAATTTCATATTTTTTAAGATCAACTGACACCAACAAATATAATTTCTGATATAATAAAAATTATTTTAGATACTAATAATTTTTAATTTATAAAATAATTTATAATATAATTACCACAATGATTAATTATTTTTAATATTTAAATTAGTTTATATTTTATGAATTTATTGTAGTGGACCTAATATATATTTGAGTGACTTAATGCTTTATAACTAAAATAAACATAATTTTTAAAATGTGGAACCAAATTATGATAATTTTTTATTTAATTTTTAATTATGGTTAACATTCTAACCAATTTTACACATCAAATAAAACAAATTTTAACAATCAGAATCACTGAATCATTCATTAAATATATGTATATTCAACACTCATATCCAATAAAAACAACATATATATATATATATATATATATATATATATGGATATGAAATCACACTCTCAAACACTGCTACAGGAACCGAAATCTACGTCGATTCTGGAGATAATTTCACGACGGTCCTAAAACCGACATTGAATCAGGAGACGTTAAAAGTAATATTTTCAACGTCGGTTCAAATTGAACCGACGTTAAAAATCACAGAACTTACAACGTCGGTTATAGACATAACCGACGTTGTAAGTGGACCAAACTTTCAACGTCGGTTGTGCGTACAAACGACATTGAAAGTTCTTCTAAAACTGCAATCCAGTTTCTAATTTTCTCATTTTCCCTAAATTTTAGTACCTGCATATCAAATAAAGCAGCAAATCAGCCACAATTTCATATATAATACATTTCAAATAGCTAAATTTCAAAGATAGACTCTCTAGGCAAAGGTTTGGTGAAGATATCAGCTAATTGATGTTTTGTATCTATGTATTCTATAATGCAATCCTTAGCTATATGATCTCTAATGAAATGATGTGTTATGTTCTATATGCTTTGTCTTAGAAGAACAATTTAAAAAAAGAAAGATTGATGTAAAAACAACATTATTGGATGGATCTAATCGATATTGAAAAAATCATAAAAAATAGTTAGACATTGAATTTTCCGCTAATTTTTGTTGTGTTATGTTCTTTTGATGTGTACTTGAATAAAGAGGCCTCACATCCCCCAAAATAATCATAGTTTTGAAAATACAAAATTTAGGTGTAGAAAAACTTCAAACGATCGTAACTTTTGCTACGGACCTCGGATGGAGATGCGTAAAAAATGAAAGTTTTTGGAAATGACCCAACGAAGCTCTTGGCAAATCCCAAAGGGGATTTGGGCAAAAAAATTTTCAAAAATCCTCCATTTACTATAGCTTTTTTATTATTTTACTATTTTTTACCTATTTTTCTAAATTTTGGGCATTTATGTGACTAACTTGCACTTGTCAGAAAATTTTGAAAAAATTTGTGGAGTTGTGTCGTACCAAACAGAGAATTATCAGGCTATTACATCTTAGAAATTTCATCGTTGCATGTTCTTTTGTCCTAATTACATCATTTTGCATACAACATATCATACGGTTTTTGTCCTAATTCCTCTATTATTTAACTAAATCCAAATTTTTATACAAAATCAAATACATAAACAACATCAAATAAAGTCCCATGGGCACAGCCAGACCATCATCAGAACAATCATCTACAGGCATTTCAATAATCTAATCATACAAACACTATATTCTACAAAACAAAAAAGAATAAAAAATCCACTTATTTGCAAACCCATTCTAACGAAATTTCAGCAGAGTTTCCTCTGTTATTTGACTAAATCCAAATTTTTAAACAACATCAAATAAAGCCCCATGGGCACAGCCAGATTATCAGCAACACAGGCATTTCAATAAACTAATTATACAAACACTATTTTATAAAACAATAAATAAAAAAAATAATAAAAAACTCACCTGGCAGTAGCGTTCCCGGCAGCGGCGACGGTGGTGGCGCAAACGGCTGACGGAAGGGGAGTAGCGTTCCAGCGGCAGCAGCGACGACGACTTCCAATGGTAGCAACAGCGGCGGGACGACGAATCGTGCTTCACGAGCTTCGTGCGGCAATGGCGAATTGTGCTTCACGAGCTTCGTGCGGCTTCACGGTAGCGGCGACAACGAGGTTCACGACACCGGGGAAGACGACAGTGAGGGGGAGGAACGACGTTGGTGTCACAAAACTCGCGGCGAAGAACGCAAAGGGAGCAGCGCAACGAATAACAAAAGTGAGGAAGGAAAGGGGAAAATAGGTTTTTAAAGGCCTTTCTACGTGTCAAACGTTCTATGTCGGTTATACTGTATAACCGATGTAGAATGTTTTAAAACCAACATTCTACGTCGGTTGTTGCGAAACCGACGTAGAAGATTTTACATTCTACGTCGGTTCTGCAACTAACCGACGTAGAATGTTGGTTTCAAAACATTCTACGTCGGTTATACAGTATAACCGACGTAGAAGGGTCAAATCAAATATTCTACGTCGTTTGGATTTAAACCAACGTAAATTAGCGACGTTAATACCTACTTCTGTAGTAGTGAAAATTTATTCATTCAAGTATCCATATGGAAAAATACTTCAAAACAACATTATAAGTTTAGTTCAACCCTCCCAACCCTCTTACATGGAGGTTGCTTATTCAGTTAGCAATAATAAAACCATAAGATATAAAAGAATCATTGGAAATACACAAAAAAATCTTCAAGAATATTAAGAAACATCACCTGATCATCTAAAACACTTATAAGAAGCTAAATTAGTTAAAATAATAAAATTTTCAATTAATTAAACCTGTGAAACCTTCAAATATTTATAGAAAAAAAGTAATCTTGATGAATAAGAAATAATCTTTATTAGATTACCTTCTAAAGAATAAAATCTGATTGTGAAAAAGATGAAAAACCCTTCAGAATATTATAAATAAGAGAAAAAAGTGAGATAAAATAGAAGAGTTTAAAAGTCCCTCAAGAAAAAAATGGGATTTAGAAAATTCTATTTTGCTCTATTTAAATATAATAATATTACATTCAATATTTCTTTTTTTTAAGCATTTATGTATTTTTTATTCAATTTATATAATAACACAACTTCTTGTTTCTTTTCAGACTCAATTCCAACGTTGAGGTACTAAACGAAGGTAGTGTAAGGCAAAATAAAAATCAGTATAATTTCATGATTTAATTAACTTTTAACTTCTAATAAATTTGTATGTTGTCAATTGATTCTTAATTAAAAAAATTTATTCTATTGACTACTTAAAAATATTTATATTTTTTAATTGAGTTTATATTATTTCATTTTGTAAATAAGTATAAGTTATTTTATATTTTCATAGTTAACGTGTTTTTTTATAGAAAATAAAAATTAACTTAATTAAATTATATTTTTTTTATAAATTTAAAATTTTTAATTAAATTTTTATCAAAAAAATTATTTTATTAAGTATTTTATATTTTTATATTTTCAATTGAAATCTTATTTATTTTACAGCAATATGATTATTTCACTTTTGCATTATTTACTATTCACGATTAAAATTTAATTTTAAAAAAATCAAATTTTGATATGATTTTTATTTTTTTTCAAACATTTCATATATTATGTAAAAATATTTAAAAAAATATTTATTTCAAATAATAATATTAAAACTAAAATATAAATAAATTTAATAAATATTTATGTTTTTTTGAAATATATATCTTTTAAATATAACAAATATTACATTTAAAATATAACTAAGTTTAATAAATATTGTTAAAAATATTGAAATAATTATTTAAAATATTAAAAACTACAATAATGAATTTAAAATATTTATTTAAAAAAATAATATTTATTTGTATGATAAATTAAAATATTTAATATTAATATTTAATTATTTTTATTTAAAAAAGAAAATAAGAATAGAATTTTAAGCTTTTGTAAATAATAAAATGTGAAATTTTTTAAAGTTTTATATATACATTAAATAATTAAAATGTTAAAAATTAAATTGATATTTTAAATCTTTTTAAATAATAAATAGAATATTATGGTTGGGAAATAAATGTAAAATTGATTAAATAATTTAAAATTTTATTTAAAATTATAAAAAATTACGTAAATTTTAAAAAATTTCTTTTTGTTTTATATATAAGTTAATTTTAATTTTAATTTGTAGGGTTTTATTTGTTGTATTTTCATGAAAAAGAGTTGTACAAAATTATTATATAAGAAGAAGATATTTGTTAAGATGTACAGACAAAAGCATCAAAAAAATGAAATAGTTTAGAAATTTAATTACTTAATTTAAATTTTGATAAATATGTAAAACAATATAAGGAAACATCGTGGACTTATTTAAAAAATTATACTGTAAGATATCATAAAAAAATGACATAATTGTGTTTTCAAATATTTGTTTTAATTTTTTTAGAAAGCTCCTTTATAAAATTATTTATTATTAAAATATATTTAGATACAAATTTTTTATAGAAATAATTTTCAGTTACAAATAATTGCAATATTAATATTAAATATTTTAATTCGTCACACAAACAAATATTATTTTTAAAAATAAATATCATATTAAATGCTAAGAAAATCTAAAATTCAGACTAAAATTTGGTTATTAAGAAACTAATATGGGTATATTTGGAATAATATGCTATTTAAAAATTAAAAGGATATAACTATGCTATTTAGATAAAAGAAATTGGAAAATTTGAATAACATTAAAAAATTATTAATAAATGGTAGTATTCTTTTAATTGACAGTAAAATGAAGAATTTAATTAAAGAAATATAAAAATTAAATACTTAATAAATGAAATTTTATACTAATAATGAAAAGAATTAAAATTTAATTAAATTAATATTTATTTTTCATTTGAAAACATGAGTACAAGAAGGGTATAAGTTAAATAATATGTCATTATACTTAACAGTAAAATTAAATAATAAAAATTTAATTAAAAGTATAAATAACAAATTTTATAAATGAAAATTTAATAAAAAATATCTGAATTTATTAAAGACTTAAAAATTAATTAAATTAAATTAAATTTATATTTTAAAAATTATGGAAGTATAAATAGAAAGAGAAAAAGTATCGATAATATTAAATAGATTAAAAGTGAAATAAAAAGGAGAATTATATTTGATGGTACAGAGATGTTTGAATTGAAGCATTCAGGTAGGTGTTGGTTCTTAAGAAAGAAGAAAGAGACGAAGGGAGAAAATAATAACAGCAATAATGCATAATTTGGCTTCGTTTTTAAGAAAATGATTTTGTTCTCCTTCACCTACTCATCTACTCATTTATTTGTTTCTACAAATGGTCAACATGTTTATTTGTAGGAATGGTAATGCTCTAACTAATCAAGATTATGCATTTCTCATCAATTCTTTAATTTAATTATTATTTTATGTCATAACTTAATAGAACAAAACCGATTAATTATGGAAGCTAAAAAACATATATATGTATTTTAATATATTTGGAAATGAAAATGTATTTTAAAGTTAAATTGGCTTCTTAAAGATTAAAAAAAAGTAATAAACCATATAGCGTAATTTATGCTAAAAAATCATTTTAGAGAACTTTTGTTTAACAGTCTTCATCACAAACTCTTCTTAAAGTTTGGTAAATAAGTTAGAATGTGATGAAATATATTTGTTTAGTTGTATATTTGGGGTATTTTTAAAAAAAAAATTAGAACAAAACATAATATATATTTTAATTTCATTAAAATTTAGAGTTAAATATATTTTTGTCTTTAAATTATTTGTTAAAATTATATTTTATTTTTGATAAATTTTAAATTTATTTTGTTCTAATATTTTATAAATTAATGTAAGTAATTTTTTATTAAAAATAAAATTATTTTTAAAAAGAAAAAAATGAGAAAGAATAAAAAAAATTATGAAAAAGGTGATAGTAAAATAAAAAATTATGACACATTATTAAATATCACTTACATAAATTTATAAAATATAAAAATAAAATAGGTCTAGATTTTATTTATAATTTTAACAAATATTTTTAAAATTAAAAATATATTTAACCTTAAAATTTATAATATCTGATAATGAAAGAGGATGAATGGTTGTATTTTATAAGTTCACATGTCAAATTATTCCTTGTACTAACATTGACTAGTTTATTTTATTCTGTTTACGTGCCAACTTATTATTGTTGTTATAATTTCCTTAGCATTTCCAAACGTTTACCTAAAAAACAAATTATTTCCTTAACCTTCTTTAACTTTTATTATATCCATTTTTTTTCTTCAGAAAAAATTAAACCATACTCCAAAAAATTTTAGAAGGGTTATTGAGGGCAGCATCTTTTTAACATGTATAATGCTTAGTCATGGTGAAATTGACAGATTCTATTATGCATTGAAAGGAATGAAGGGAATGTCAATGAATGTTACCTTAAATGCAATTTCATTTCAGGTGTCAATTTCATGAGCAAGAAATATATATATATATATATGCATGGAATCCATTTCCACTAGTAGTTACATAAAGATGGGTGTCAAAACTAGCCTAAAAGAATTAAGAATATGTTCCACTGGGTACTTCCTAGTTTTTGCACAATCTTGTGTCCAAAACTTGATAAATTTTGAAAGGGAGAAGGAATCACTGGAAAGTTTGAAGTCATTTAAACATGAATTGCTAAGTCCAGAAGATGATTATATTAGTGAGTATGTACTTATTTTGGATAATAATTGCACATTTATAAAATTTCAATAGGTATTATATCAGTCTATGTCCCAATTATATGGATCTAAGAATGTGGTTTAATCATACTTTTTTATTATTACTTTGATTAGGTCAAAAGGAATTGCTACTGAATTTTTAAGAATCAAGAATAAGAGACATATAACAATGTAAGGTTAAATTCATAAAACAATAGAATGAATGGATGGTGGAAGGAAAAAGACAGAAGAGTTTGGAAAAGAATCACATCCATAAAAGAAAACCGATATGTGGTAATATGATCAGACGAAATGAATATTATTATTTTTCTACTACCATAACTTCAACTACATAAATGTTTTCAAGTTAAAATAGTATATTTTTACTTAAAATATTACTCTCATCTATATATAAGACATATTTTTAAAAAGATATTGATTTATAATATAAAATATTTTATAATTTTAAATTTATTTTTTTATTTGTCTTATATATTTTTAAGAATATTATGATTATCTATGTTAAATAGTAAAAAGAGAAAGTAAGAATTAATAATTAAGATTTAATTTTTTTTATTGATTTAACTCTTTATATTTTTCTATCATTTACTTATATTATGTTTGTATAGCTTTCATTTCATATATTTTGATTTATTTATTAGACTTTTTATCTTTCAAGATAAATAATTAATTAATATATTCAAATTAATTAATAAGAATAAAAATAAAAAATTGATAAAAAATTATATAAATTAAATGTTTTCTTGATTTATGTGATTTTGTCAAATATATTTTATAATATGAACCATTAAAGGAAGTAATACTTTTATATATATATATATATATATATATATAATTATGCTAAGTAATTATGAAATATTTTATGTATATCTAGAGTATTTATATTGTAATTTTCTTGCTTGAAGTTTTGTTTTAATCTAATTTGATACTCATGTGACATATTAATTAGGAGTAAGTTTAACATTTATTTCTTTAAACATAAGAAATCTATTTTTTTAATAAAAAAAGAGGAAGAATTGAAGAAATTGGTAGAAGAGTCTTTGAATGATGAAATCAAGTTTGTTGTGGGAGCAAATTTTGAATTTAAAAGTCAAACTTAATATTCTTATTTGGGAACTTTGAGGTTGAGTGTGAGTTATGAAACTGAATGTGGATGGTCTAATGTGACTTTAATGAAAGGTCACTTCGTGTTTGGAGGTTCACAACTAGATTTTAAGAGAAAAAGAAGCTTCTCACACAATGGGAGAATAGTTGGAAAACATCCATTGTGCATGACTCCTCAATCTATTTCTTTTTTGTATCACTTCTTCTTTCTCTTTCATTCATGAGTAGCTAAACTCTTTTTTTGTTGGGGTTAGATGTAGCTACACAAAACTCTCTTGTATTTTGCTTATATATATCATCTTCTTTGTTCTTCAACATTAGTGTTTTACTTTTATACTTCATGTCGTTGTGGATATCACTCATAACTTTTCATAGGGCTTTGTTTGTGATTGGAAGATACTTTCAATGTTTTGACTTGAGCTAAAACATCCAATGAATCATGTATCTAGGAATGAATCATGGTTTATTGGTCATCTTTTAATCATTGAGCTTAAGGTAAAGTTCTTTGTGAATCACACAAGGAATTGATGTTTATTAAAGGAATTAGGTTATTTTCATATAAGGAATTAAGGTTTTGGATAAATTTGATGATTGATGTTAATGTTGAAAGACAGAGTATTTGCTTGAGTATCACATTGCAAGAGAGAGGTGCCTAGTGAAGTCTAACCCCAACATTTTCTCTGTGTTTACACAAACTCAACTTGATTAGTTTACTTGTTTTTCATGTTTTAGTATTTTAGTTGTTCTTAAGGATTCCATAATCACCTTTATAACAAACTTTTGCAATCTAACTCGTCTAGATAATAAAAAATTGTATACTTTGTTAGTATTACAGAAGTCTCTTGGAAAAAAATTACTTGGACTTTCCATTTTACTACTTGTACGATTTGGTACACTTACTAAGGACGTGACAAGTTTTCTGGCGTCGTTATTGGGGACTTGTTTCTCAATACTAGGATATTTTACAACTTTTTACTTACCATGTTTCATTGTTTCACTCTCTAGATGTTCTCTTAGCCCAAAACAAGATTTTCAATTAACAATTAGATGTTCTTGAAAGAGCCTTGAAAAATTTTCTCAACAACTTCAAATCTTGCAAGCTACATCATCACAATCTTAATAAGTTATGAGTTGTGAATTATGTGGAGGTGGACATCCAAGAGGCCAATGTATTACTCAAAAAAGTTTCCAAGAAGAGATCAATTATATGTGAAACCAAAATAGGCAAGGGAATTTTGGTAACAATCCTTACCATAATTCTTTCAATCAAGGAAGGAGGAATAATAATAATTATGGCTGAAAGCAAGATGTCGAATCATGAAGTAGACTACCACCTTCACACCACCAACAACCACATCATCAAGATTGGACTTCTAAATTGGAGAAGATACACTCAATTCATGCAAATATCCATTACAAACCAAAAGAACACAATTGCCTCCATAAAAAATTTAGAAGTGCAAGTGGGGCAATTGTCTAAGCAATTGACGGAGCAACAAAATGGATCCTTCTTAGTCAACACACAAATCAAACCCAAGGAACATTGCAAGGTGATTACTAAAAGTGGTTGAGAAGTGGTAGGTGATTTCAGTAATAAAAAAGAGAGAGGAAGAGAGTGAGAGAGAAGTGAACAAGAGAGGGTTAATTAAGATTGACGTTGATCTATCAAAACTCTATCAAGAATTAATTAAGTTCATCAAGATGAGTCTTGAATGGTATATCATCTTTCATACAGATCTTGACCAATCTCCTCTTTAACAAAGATTTATTGTAAATGAACTTTGTCACAAAAGAGCTTATCTAGTTTCAACCATAACACTGCCGATGTATTCTCCTCTACAACCTCATAAGGAATCTCATTTATCAACCATAGAAATATCATCCAATCAGTGTTTTCCTTCATTTGTTTTAGAACTTGCCTCTATATGTGCAACGTGCTTTTGAAAAGTGGTGTCCACACCTTTATTCTTTGAGAAAGTCTCTCGTGTTGATTTTCAAAAGCTTGAAATTGTCCATCTCTTGAATTTTGTGATATTGGATGTAAGACTCATATTCTTACAAGAACTTACCACAAATGCATAATAAGATGGGAACTAATTTTGATATCAATTTTTTGTATACTAAATGTCAAGAACAAGTCTAGAGAACAATGAAAGAAATAATGCAATATGATTGCGAATCACACTAACTAGAGACTAATGGATTCTATTGACAAGTGGACTAAGTCATCTGTAGAACAACTGAAAAAGGAATTGTTGTATCCTTAGATACTAGTAAATACTTAGATTGTTAATTAATTCCTTAACTAAGACTTACAAAGAAAATACACATATCATTTTGTACATAGTTAAACACAAGTACAAAAATTGAAATGATTAAAACAAAGCAAATTGATTATGAAATTTAGAGATGATCAAATGTTAAGATTGGATAATACTTGAATACTAACATGCACAATTGACCCATACATATAATTATATTAAACTTTTCATGTGCTCTACACGATTAAACCAAAATAATTTCTTGTTCTTGATTACCTAAGAATCTAATACATTAAATCAATTTCTTGATCAATTTTATTTGATTCTTTCATTAAGAACAAGACAATTATGATAAAAAGCTTCAACTTTGCTCCCAGTAGTTACAACTTTTGGATGGTTTAGCTTAGTTTAGAAAAAGAATATATTTTTTAATCACAATCTAAATCCAAAATCATAAAAATAGATTAATCTACTTTCAAGCATTAAACATAAAACTAAACCAAAAGATTAAAAGATAGAATATATTTATATATATGGATCCAAAAGTATAGAGAAGCTACAAGATCCTTCAATCTCAACCTTAAGAAAAATTAGTTACTCATGATGTGCATGATAATCCTTAAGTACAACTTAGAGAAAGAAATAAAAAGTAAAATTAAAGTATTCTCTAACCTTTTCGTTTCATGTTCCCATTATTCTCCTCTTCCCTTTTTCAGTTCTCTTTGATATCATTTTATGGTTTAAGAATCCAACTACAAATTAGGTGCATCCGACCAACACTAGCATCTGGCACTTTATGGATAGGTTTATTCATTTTGAAGAGTTTTCGGGTGTTGAGCATTCAATTCAGTTGTCGAGCGAAATTGGCTTCTAAATTTGTATTGTTGTTTGGACTATAGCTACTCAACACCAAGGCGATCCACTCAACACTAGAAATAAAGATATTGTAATGCTCTCAACCTCCAATCTACTCAGCACCAACGATGCTAAGTGAAATTCCCTGTGTTGATTCCTGATGTTTAGCGATTTTCAACTATCTCAAGGACTTCTTGATGCACAAACACTGAATTTAAATAATTTCTCTTAGTGCAAGACATTCCATTTTCAACTATATTTGAAATCCTCATAAACAAAATATGTTTATCTTAATTACAATCAAGTGTCTAAGCATACTCATACACATGTATTTTTGGAATTTACAATATACACATAACAAAAAATGCATTGTATAGCATAATGACTAGCTAACATAATTGAATATATATTATTAACTACTTATTTACCTAACGACATACTATCGAGTGATCATATAATGTTTATAATTATTAGATCAATAAATTAAAAATGACTTATATAACAACAAAGTATTATATCTTAAAAATATTTTAATAAATCAAAATCAACCTTTAATAATAATATTATTTTTTAAAATATAAATCAAAATGATAATCACATAGAGATTTTTTATAAGAAAAAAAATTTCATACTCCAGAATAATAAATATTAAGAATTATAATTTTTAGGAATCACTAAATTTAGGAAAATATATTTATATTTATTAAAACATATTTCAGGCTATAAATTTTTCCCTTGTACCATGTAATTATAATAAAAAAAATATGACAAATTTTTTTCTAGATAAAATAATGAATTTACGCATATGTTTAGTTCAATTATTTCCTAGAGGAAAATAGAGTATAAATGAGAGAAATTGGTAGGAAAATAAAAATGTTCATGTGTTTGATAAGAAAGAAATATTTTTCTATTATATTTTTACTTATTTTTATTCAATGCTTTATTTTCTATTTTCTTAAGCAAATACTTATTTTCTAATAGATGTCTCCCATATTTTACTATTTTTTTTTTCTTCGTCTACCAATTTCAAGATCTTTAGAAAACAAATAGTAATGTTTCAAGATTTTGAAGAAACAAGCAGAGCATCATATTTTATGTGTCGTTGTTATTTGTTGACTCTGGTTTTCTTACCCAGCACGTAAAAGGAGGGATGCATTGTGCACGTTAGATGCCACGTGTCGAAATACCATTTGCTGGACAACATGTCCTTTTTCCCTCTAATATAGTGCTACGATCAATAATAGCAAAAATCCCATTCCGATTTACCCCAACACTTGTCCCATGGCTCAAGCCTTCACCGCGTTGCATTGAAAGGGTGGCATTAACGTAGTTTCGTGGAAAGAAGAGGGTAAAACATGGCACGCGGTATATACGAGGAATTTAAACGCGGTTTCTCTCTTACGTGAAATCCATAAAAGTTAACAAGTGAGTCACCACTGCACTACACTACGCTGCAGTGTCTGGGAAACTTTTTCTCCTCATGCGTGTTCCCTCTCAGAAAAATAAAAGCGAGAAAAAGCTATGGGCCACTGCACCTAACTCAACACAAGCCCCTCTGAATTATTCCTTTGATTCTCAAATTCCGCTTCCGTTTATTTCTTTATAACTCATCGCGTCTCCTTTCCAGATTTTTTTCCCTTTTTTTAGTTTCCAATTCGTTGAGTGACCATGAGTTCCGTCGAGTGTTATCCATCGCGCGGGGATGATGTCGCCGTCGTATCGCTGGATTCTCTCCCGTTAGGGTTCCGATTCCGGCCTACCGACGAGGAACTCATCGATTACTACCTGCGACAGAAGATTAACGGCAATGGTGCCGAGGTTTGGGTTATCCGAGAAATTGATGTCTGCAAATGGGAGCCGTGGGACATGCCTGGTATTTTTCTCTTCAACCTTTTGCAATCGTCACCTCTTATCATGCTGGCCGTGTTGTTTATTTTGACAGTTTTTTCCCCTAGAATTAGGATTTATCTTACTTCAATCCAAAATATATTATTTTGGTAATTTAATTAAACAGAGCGAGATTTCTAACGCGCCCCTTATATCGAGTCTAACTTTTAGAAGCTATTAGAGTGCATCTTAGTAATTAATTATCTTTAGATGGATAATTAAATCTCAGGGTCGACATGTCTGGTGACATAGAGTGTGTTGGATTCTTCAGTTATTTTTTAATTTACTTATTGGATTTTGTATTATAGATTTGTCGGTGATACGGAACAAGGATCCGGAATGGTTCTTCTTCTGTCCACAAGACAGAAAGTATCCAAATGGGCATCGATTGAACAGAGCAACGACTCGTGGGTATTGGAAGGCAACTGGGAAGGATCGTAAAATAAAGTCTGGGATGATTTTGATTGGAATGAAGAAGACTTTGGTGTTCTACACTGGTCGTGCACCCAAAGGGAAGAGGACCAATTGGGTTATGCACGAGTATCGCCCCACCTTGAAAGAGCTTGATGGCACCAATCCTGGACAGGTACATACATAGCGTATTGCAATTTACAATAAGTTTAGGAATTATATGAAGTGATGATGAGTCTCAATTTGTCTTCTACCAGAATGCATATGTCCTATGTCGTTTGTTTAAGAAACAAGATGAGAGCCTTGAAGTTTCGCACTGTGATGAGGCAGAACAGACTGCTTCAACTCCGATTGCTGCCAATTACTCTACGGAGGAAATACAGTCTGGTCTGGCTGTTGTTGCAGTGTCCCCGTCACTGGTTACAGAGGATGATAAGCACCAGGCAATTATCCCTACGCACTCTGAGGAAGCAATATCCAACGTTATAACTCCGGTTGACTGCCATAGTGATGGATATGATGCTTCAGATGCACAAAATCAGTATGTGGCACCAGCTGCAGAGGTTAGATCGACTAACTGAGTTATTATTTATTATTATTAGTTATTACTGGTTTAGAATGGGGAATATGTATGGTATTTTATTTTATTTTTTGTCATTTATACTTAGACATAGAGTTTCAAATAGAAAATAATACATATTTTAAACTCATAATGGAGGATGTAGGCTATTTAGAAGGGTCATTAAACGTTATTTTAATTTTTATTAGCAAGAGCCAGCTCAATGTCTATCTGCTAATAAACAGAAGCTGGTTAAGGGAATAGTGTTTTATGATTGTTTGGAGCAAACTCCTCTATAAGCACTTTTAGGATATAAAAATAAGAAGAAAAATGAAATTAGCTTCTTCGTAAACTAAAGTCAACTTATATATGAGTTAAAAATCAAATTTTTGGAAAAGCTAGTGAGAAATAGCTCCTACAAACTAGTTCGTGCATATACTAATTTTAGTTTAGGAAGAAATTAGTTTGAGTTTTTCATATTTTTCTCTTCTAAAAGTGTTTATCGAGAAATTTCTTGAAATAGACCTAATATACCTTATCTTGTAATTATGATTTGTGAGAGTTGGATCTACTTCAAAGATCACTAATAAAATTTATTATAGATTTGTTTTGTTTTATTGCTTTCATTCACCCCAAATTGATTTTTCATACTCTGGAATTATTGATTAAGTTCCTATGGTTGATTTTACCTACAGGAGTTTCAGCCACTGAACGATGATATATATTACGACCCAAAAAACGAGATATTGGATGACAAATTATTCTCCCCTGTACTTGCACAAATTCAGCCAGAATTTCATTATCAACCAAACAGTGAATCAGATAGTTGGTATGGGCTTCAATATGGTACTAATGAGACAAACATTTCAGATTTCTTGAATTCTGTTGTTAACTGGGACGAGCTACCCTACGAGGAGCCCAATTGTCAACAATGGAGCTACCCCTCGTTTAATGCTCAGAATAGCGTATTAGGCAGCAACATAGATTCTGAACTGGCCAATATGACAGTGAGTTACAGCTCCTACATTATTTATCTTTTGTTCATTCTAGGGATGTTCTGCCTCGATAATAAAGCGCGGTAGTTCCCAACTCCTTGTTTCAGCTCTAACAATCTAGCATGGTTTTCCTGTCTCCTGTATAATGTTAGTCTTATTGTATGCTGCAGTATATGCAAACTGGTTATGCTGAGGAGGCAAACGACAGAAAGATTCCTTTGGTGATAGCTCCAGAATTTTGCAGCACCACTGGCATCCCCATTGACCGTGGTGGTGATGAGCAGAAGGGCAATGTTGAGTTATTTCAAAACAATTCCCAGAGAGCTTTTACTGATGTTAATATGGGCCAAGTATACAATTTAGTCAATGATTATCAGCAACCAAGAGTCTTTAACACAGTTCCTAGTGGGGATACTGGAATCATTAGGAGGACTCGAGCGGTACAAAAGGAAAAGCTAAGTGCAAACGTAACACAAGGTACAGCACAGAGGAGAATTCGTTTGGTGAAAACTGAGCTCGATTCAAAACCAATCATTGCTGTGGTAAGAAATTTTGTTTGTTTAGCCTGTCTGTCGACGTAAAAGCGTCTTTGCGTGTGTAGTGACATCTGTTTTCCTTTGTTTGATAGGAGGAGAAAGCTTCAGAAAACCATGCTTCGGATGAAAGTGCAACTCTTACTAATGATGGGAATGAACTGCAGAAGATACCTGAGTCAAATGGCAATCGAAAGATTTGCCGACAAGTTACAAAAGCAAGTTCCAGCTTGGGATTAAAAGATTTTTTATTGCTCAGAAGGGTGCCATACATTTCAAAGGATACCTCCAGTCGTGCCAAGTGCTCCTCTGTTTTTGTAGTTTCTGCCTTTCTAATGGTCTCACTTGTGGTCTTTACTGACATCTGCGGATATCTTAAATTCTAAACTGCTAGTAGATCATTCCTTTGTTTTTGTTTTTGCCTCTATTTCTTTTTTTGTGGCAATTAAGTAGAGGCTTGTAGGGTGTACTTAGATCTGTTGATAGTTGAATATATATGCGAGTGCACATGTAATTGGTGTATTATATGTATACTCACTGTAGACTCTTGATGTACATTAGATGTTTAGTTAGTCACTTCCTCCATCCCCTTAACTTTGTAATTTAAACTAATTAGTTTTTAGTAATTGTTTTAAGATGTTTTAATCAAGTATAAAATAATATTATAACTTGTATAACAATTACAATGTATATTGGTTGGATTGACAATTTTTTAATTTACATGATCGAATGAAAATAAGACTTTTGTCTATTATTTTTTTTCTGAATAAATATTATTTAATTTTCTTTTTCATATTGGTTGATTGACAACTTTTTTAATTTACATAATGAAAATAAGATTTTTTGTCTATTATTCTTTTTGATTTTGATGTGTGCGTGTTTTGTTATCTTAGATAGACAGTATTTCTATAAAAAAAATTGAGTTAATTAAGTTTTAAATTTATTATAAATTTTAAAAAATCATGGATTCTATATATCTACAAATTTTATATTTTTAATTAAATTTTGATAATTTAATTTTATTATTAAATGAAATGGCATTGTGATATGATTTTGCAATTTTACCAAATTAGACAAGGTAAACAAAAATCTAAGGACTCTAGTTTATGATAAAATAAAGTGGAAACAATTTGAAAAATATAAATATTTTTATATTTAATATAACAAAATTTTTTAACAGAAATTCAATTGAAAATTTTAAATTTATAAAAAAGTTAAAACTTTGATTGAATAAGTTTTAATTGAAATATTTTAAGTACTCGGACGCCTCAAGATTCTAAGAGGCCTAAAATAAACTTAAAAAATGAGGCTTTTTATTTATTAAAAAAATTTATACTAAAATCAATTATAATTTTATTTAAAATTTATTTTTTGAGCTTTTTGTGATGCAAAATTATTTATTAAATTATCGTAATTAATTTTATTTAAATTTTTTTTAATAGATAATAAATCACAGTTCTTAACACTATATATATATATATATATATATATTATCATCACATCAAATAATATTCTCATAAATCCAATTCAAACATGCAATCTTAACTCTTAAGAATAGAGAAATAGAAAAAGAGAGAAAACATGGAGAGAGACAAAACTTACCTGAAACTGAAGTTTATTGGGTAGAAATATTATTCTCCCTCTCTAGATCACAGTTATGGACTTTGATTTTGAAAAAAGTTATTGAAGATTGCAAATTTGGAAAAGAGAAGTTAAAGCTTCTCAAAAATTAGAATTGAAAATGAGAAGTCAGAGAGAGAAAAGAAGAAGATAGAAACCAGTTGGTAAGATAATAGAGATAAAAAGGTTTTGGATCTTTTTTAGCTATTAGTATTAATTAACAAATATCTTTTTTTCTAAAAAAAATTATGATTTATTGAGAAGAGTGTTTAACTTATTAAATATTATTTTTAGTACCAATAAAAATTAACAAAACAATCATAATATTTTAATTAAATTTTATTCTTAAACATAATTTTATAATTAATTTAATAGAATATATTAGTACTAAAAAATTTTTTTGGAACCTTTTTCTTTAGAGGCTTAAAACGAGTGTTTTACTTACTTGGACCTTAAGCCAGCACTGCTTGCAAATTTAGAAAATAACATAAAAAAATAAGCGAAAGAGAAATATATAATGGAGATAACTTATAATAGTTAAAACTATTATAATAAGGAAAAGATTACAAGTAAGGCGTATGCCTTTTAAGAAAAGTGAAAAAATCATACTCAATTAGTGGAATTGGAGGGAATAAAATAATTGACATAAAAAAAAGTCATTGTATAAACAATGTAATACCAGATTAATTTTTATTAGTCTATAAGTCATTTAATAGTTTCTTAGTCAGTTTGTATATTTCTTTGTATAAATAATTATTTTTGGTATTTTGTAAAATATTTTTTTCATTTTTCAATTTAATAATAAAATGTTTCTTTTTATCTATTTCCTTTCATTCTTCTCCTTTCATCTTTTTCATTCTTTATAAATCTTTCACTACATTGTTACAATATGAACTTATCAATAATAATATATTTAAAGAGTCATTTATAAGATTACAAAATAAATAAAAACACTAAACACATTGAAATTTATTTATTTTTTCATTTATTTCGATATGTATATAGTTAAGTTTATTTTCTTTCATTTATTTCGACACGAAATATATAGTTAAGTGAAATATTTGTCTTTTTATAAAATCCCTCTTCATTAAAATTTAAAAAAAATTCGTCTAAATTTTGCTTCTTTTAACTTTTCCAAATTACTTATAGTGAAATATTTTCTCAAATAAAGACTTCATTAAAAATAAACAAATATTTAAATATTTAAAACTTGATTAAGCATTAATAAATTAATTAATGAATAGGAAAATGACATTCTTTTCTCTTCCATTATTGTCTATAAGAGGAGAGCTGATGCACCTACTTTTAATATACTTGTAAGGTATCCCAACACCTAGCTCCTCTCACACAAATTATATAAATATATTTAAAAAATAAATAAAATTAAATCAAGGTGTGGCTGTACATCAATGTTTTTCCTTATAAGAGTCAACAAAACAGGATAGTTAAAATTGCTGAAGTCACACAGTTCAACCACACACACAAACACAGAGTGTAAAGTTTTGAAATATGAGTGCCTATTTGATCGCAGCAATTTATGTTTTTGCAGTGTTTCTGTCATCATCAACCGTGTTGGGGTCCGAGGAGGATGAAGTCTATGCCAAACAGATTCTGAGAGCAGCACAGAAGGAGAAGGAATGGTTGGTTTGGGTGAGAAGGCAAATCCACCAACACCCTGAACTGGCTTTCCAAGAGCACAACACCAGTTCTCTCATACGTTCACAACTTCAGAAGCTTGGCATTCCTTACACATACCCAGTTGCCAAAACCGGCGTCGTTGCGCAACTTGGCTCCGGCTCTCGCCCCATAATTGCTATTCGTGCTGATATGGATGCACTCCCCTTGCAGGTAAAGCCCTTTTAACATATTGCTTTGACATGCGTAGGTGGATGTTGATGTACCTATGGTCTGATGGCGGTGATGCTTAGGAGCTTGTTGACTGGGAACACAAGAGCAAAATTGACGGCAGAATGCATGCCTGTGGACATGATGCTCACACAACCATGCTACTTGGTGCTGCAAAGTTGCTCAGCCAGCGCCAAGATAAGCTTCAGGTTTTTGTTTTTTTTTTCATTTTCTCATTTTCTAATTTGGGTGGATGTTTTAGGTTTCTGGTGTTTGTCTCTTCTGAGGTCATTTTTAACAATTTTCCACACACAAAAAAAAAACAATAGACTATACTTAGAGTTAGACCCCCAAAGTCCTACATTGATTGTATAGACTGTCGATATAATTTTGATATGTTGTCTATTGATGTTATGAAAAATCCAAATTTGAATACCATTTAGCCCCTTAGGTAGCTGTGGATTTCAATAGTAAAGTCCATTGGTCGAAAGAATCCAGAATCAACTCTGGTTGGTTCATTTTGAAAACCATGGAGGTGGTGTTGAAGTGAAGTCTATCGTGATGAGTTATTTGTGGATTGAAATAAATTAGTGTCAAGTCCATTTAGCAAACATATGTACGTAGAGATGGTGGCTTTCTAAGTCGAACCCTTGTTGCTATTTGTTGATCAAATTACTAGTTATACGAGAGCAGGAATTTAAGGACTTTTACAGCTTTTGTTTTGTTGTGTTTGTTAAAGAAGGCATGTATTTGGATTCTGTAATGTTGACAACTTACTATCTTACTGTCGTATGACACTAGTTCTTGCCTACATATCTACATCACTTGGATAAGTTGCTATGTTGCTTGTAGCCCTGAAAGTGATCTCCTTAATAATATTATTCATGGTGCTGCAGATTTTTTATTGTTAATTGGTCCATCATTTTTTGAGAAAATACTATAGTTAGGAAAATTCTCTAAATAATAAAAACAATCTATGCAACGATTTGCTAATTCAGTTGAGATTCAAGCATGGATGAGAACATCTGGCTTGTTCGTGTTGGATGATTATAATACAATTGTATGGAACCTGTTTCTCCTTTGGGATATCCTATATCTATCAAGCTCAGTTTGAGTACCAAGTAATTAATTCTATTCTCTCGAGTACTAGTTACATGACCAGTTTTTTCTCTAATGAACTAGCTTTCTTTTTGGCCATTCCTAATGAACTAACTCATTGCAACTAACAGTTCACGATAAATGTTGAGAAAATAGGCCATAAAATAGCTGCGACAACTTTACCATAGCGGCAAGGGTATAGTTCAAAGCAAGATGTGTTTCTGGCTATATAAGTCACGCTTTTTATTTGTTCAAAACTGTTATATATGAAACCATTCTCGTATGTTCACCCAACATCTTAAGCTTTTGGAATTGTTGATTCATGATATGATGATATTAGGGCCTCTATGACTATGTGATCTAGGGTTTCAATCCTGTACCCCTCATTCTTATAAATAAAATCTAAATTTCTGCACAGGTTAAGGTGGTATTGTCCACACTTCAAGCCCAAAGTTAAACCACTCATGTGCTTATGCTACAAAATTTAAGCCTTTGGGATGGTTTGTTCATGACACAAACGTAATGGAAAATCTAACAATCTTTTTCTATTTGGATTAAACTGCACCAACCACTCTCTTGAAAAAGAATTATTTATTCCGAAGCATGGTAACCTAGGGAAGGAAAGAAGCACTATTCTTTTGGGAAATATTTATCTTTTTTAGACATGTTCCAAGTTCAACTTAAACGTTTCCTGGGTGTTCTACGTTAGTTCATTCTCCTCTTAACGTGTCGTTAGGCTTCTCACATACAGAAAACAATTGATCCTTTTCAGATAGCTAATGTTGCAATTCGTTTGGCTTCTTATTCCTCGCATAATATCTTTTTTTCCTATGTAATCCTTTCTATCTGTTCTATATTGGATTTTGTTCCTCCTGGCCAACCACAGACAAAATGCCTAGGCTAGATATTGAATTATCTTGGCCCCACCAGATAATTACCTAATCTTCGGGAAGCTGGTAGAGATCACACCGAAGCTAGTAGTGTTTTATAGATTCTCTGAGCTTTGAAATTTCAACTTCACAACTTTGGGGTTTCATGCCAGTTTGAAATTGAAGTTGTTCGACATGGGTTATTCTTGTCATACATTTGTAGGTGAACTTGAGAGTATTGATTCTCATCGGTTCTGAAGTTATAGCAGTGCCTCCTAAGCATATGTCTGTTTTGACTTTAATACCACCACTTGCTGGATTAGATGACATGCTACTACATATCATAAGTTCGTAGAAAATCTGTACGGCAATTTTGGTACTACTGCAACTACGCACATAATATTTCTAGATAGAGTAGAATTGCATGAAGTTCAAAATGTATTCACTAACATAATTCCAGCTAAATCGGATTTGGTGCATGTCAAGCTTTTTGTTGCTTTCGTTTGAAATAAGTGAATTAATAAACAATTTAAATATGGCTATTGAATTGTCTTTTTCCTGCTAATAGTATAAAAGCATAAGCGAGAATGATGTAAGCTCTGTTTTTGTCTTCTGTTTATGTGTTTGATGTTATGACACATGCACAACTTTATACTAAAAAATTGTTCTTTGAAGACTGCCCTTCTAATCTTTGGTATTAAAGGGAACTGTAAGACTAATTTTCCAACCTGCGGAGGAAGGAGCCAAGGGTGCCTCTGAAATGATAAAGGAAGGAGTGCTTCAAGATGCAGAAGCAATTTTTTCATTACATATTGATGTTACAACACCTACCGGAGCCATAGCATCCATTCCAGGTGCATTTACTGCTGCTGGATGCATGTTTGAGGCAAGGATTGTAGGAGTAGGCGGTCATGCTGCAGCACCCCACATGAACGTAGATCCAGTGCTAGCTACATCATTTGCAATTTTGGCACTGCAACAGCTTGTCTCAAGAGAAAGTGATCCTCTTCAAAGTCAAGTATGTGCTGCTCTCAAGCTTGACGTTCACAAGAAGATTTCACTATAGCCGTTAAAAATGCAACAAATTTGGAAGAGAAATTTCCAAAATTTTGTTTCAGCCCATTGTTGTGGATTTGTCTTCATGCATATAAGCCGATTAGGTCTTCTTTTTTGCTATTTCAATGGTAAGCTTTCCTCTATTCCGTTTACATTACATTCATATATTTGCCACAGGTGCTATCAATTACTTTTGTCAAAGGTGGAACTGCATTAAACGTGATTCCCTCCTATGTAAAATTTGGAGGCACACTTAGGAGCCAGACAACTGAAGGCATGTACCATTTCAGACAGCGATTAAAGGAGGTATGCATAATGATCATTTAGTCATCGTTAGTTAGTATCATTCAGAAATTTTTACAAGCTGTTGGGAAATTCTGGTTCATCTTTGCTTTGCCGCATCTATGAATTCAGCAGAAATCACTTTGGGTTGCTTGTCAAATCAGTTTCTTGTTAAGCTATACTTTTTCCATGTAGGTATAGCAATAAAGCAAGAATGTATTTATTTTGTTCATACTTGTGTCTGTGGTTATAGAATGATGAATAGTGAACTAAGTTGTTTTGATCTACAAATTTGTTTAGTTTATGTTGTTAGGAAATGCTTGCAGGTTATTGAAGGACAGGCAGCAGTACACAGATGTAATGCTTATGTTGATTTCAAAGAAGAGAACTTCACCCCATATCCTGCTGTTGTTAATGACAATGATCTGCATCTGCATGTGGAAAGAGTTGGCCGGCTTCTACTTGGTCCAGATAATGTGCATGAAGCCAAGAAGGTGATGGCTGGTGAGGACTTTGCATTTTTTCAACAAGTGATTCCAGGAGCATTGTTTTCCATTGGAATCAGAAATGATAAAGTGGGAGCAATTCACTCCCCACATTCCCCTTTCTTCTTTCTGGACGAGGAAGTTCTTCCAATAGGGGCAGCTCTGCACACTGCTCTTGCTGAGTTGTATTTAAAAGAGCATAAGCATACTGTTCATTGAAATTCCTTTTTTCAAAAGTTGATAAATGTATTGGTGATTATGTTTATTATTATGTAATGTTACATGGTTATACTAAATGAAAGTCATTTTAGAAACTATGTAAGACCCCCTGTGCCTTGAAAGTTATTTTAGTTCTGTAACACACCCATTTTATAGAATTTTAACATAAAGTAAAAAAAAAAAATTCAAATATATCATACTAAGTTTAAATTTTAAATAATACCTATCAGCAATAACAAGTTTATATATAATGCAAAAACAGAGTGACTAATTAATATAATATAATATGATATATAATATAAAATTAAAAGATTAGAATATAAAAATAATAATTAATATAAATAACTAAGTTACATGTTTTATAAGAAAAAATAATTATAATTGATAAAATAATTTCTAGCAACTCTGTAAATCTTATTAAATTAGTGTTTTATACATCTCAAAAATATTTTGGAATAATTCTTTAAAATATGGTTCTAATTGGTTTTGTACACTGATTTTGGATCTATGATCAATTCTAAAAGTGATTGGATTTTCAAAGTTAACAAAATACTCATCATGAACCCATTAAACTAACCGGACATTTCCATCCTACATTCAATTCATAACATAATATTTTAATCATGTTTTTTATTATTTTCTAATATAAAATATTAATATACTTTATTATATTATTAAAATAATTATAAAGTATGAGTTTTTTTTCTAATATATTTTTCCATGCCAACCAATGGAGTTTAATATTCAAAACAGTACTAACAACATATTTATTTATACTCATTTAAAATATTATTCAAATATATACAACAGAAGGTAGAAAAAACTGAAAATCTATTTCATTATTCTCATTTAAAAGTGATTACTCAAATTTACATGGTAAAGAGTAGAAAAACAACTAAAAACCCTTTAGTTATAGGTCCTCGTTTTTTCTATCTCTGCACTTCTGTATATATTTTAATAGCTTAAACATGTTTGAAATTTTCCTAATGTAAATGCTTCATGATTTTATTTTCTATAAAAAAATTATGCTTTTAATTCTTATACATTTAAGAATTTTAGTTCATGTCATTATTCACCGATGGTATGACAATGGTCTATTGAAGAACTTGTGTATCTTAAATAATAGGACAAAAATAAATATATTTTAATATAAAAGGAACCAATAAAATGTTTACAATTTTATAAGACATAAAAAACATTATTAAAAATAAAAATAAAAAAATTATAAAGACTAAAAGCATAAAACGAATATATTATATGAACAAGAAAAAAATAATGTCTGTTTTAAAATGTGACTGAGTGTAAAGATAGTTTGCCTAACTGTTTGATAATTTTTTTCATTATATATTGAATAGGGGTGGCAAAGTGGATTGGGCCGTGAGCCAGTCTCAGTCAGCCCGCCAAGCATGTAGGCGGGCGAGGCGAGCCGTGGTCGGCCCGCGAAAAATATAACACCTTATTCACTTTCACTCATTCTCTTTAAATTTGGGAAAGTAACTATACTTAAGGTTCCTTCAACACCTCACTGATTGCAATTTTTTTGTAATAAACATTATATTTTTTAGCTTGCACTTTTTAAATGTCATATCACCATATACATCTTTAATATATTATTCTGATTACAAAAATTCATTTAAATTGGACACAAACAAAATAGTTGCAAAGAAAAAAAAAATCCAATTTAAAACCAAAGATCTAAAAATAAAATAAAAAAACCAAAAAATAGATTTTTCAAAAAAAATAAAAAATAAAAAATATAGGCGGGTCAGCCCGCCAGCCCGCCTTATGACGGGGCAGGTTAGAAATTTTGGCCCATATCACTTTGGCGGGCTGGCCCGCCCCGTTTTTGACGGGCTCATGGCGGGGCGGGCCTAAACGGGCCGGGCTGGCCCGTTTTGCCACCCCTAATATTGAAGTTGATTCTTTTCCTAAATATGCTAGTTTGTATTATTAAGACTATTAATTATATATTGAAAACCAATACTTTTTATATAAATGATATATTTATTTAATTATTTATTAAAATATTTTTACTAACTAAAATATTATTATTAGATTTCAAAATATCATTGATATGTTATTGACTTAGTTTATCCAATTCTATGTAAGAGGACTTTGTTTTTTAAAACTTAGAATGAAATATAGAATTGTCACAGGAACATCATTGAATGTGACAGACAACTTGATAAGTTGTGGAGTTTTTTTTCTACACCAAAGGAGACGATAGCAAGTAATAATTGGTCTATAGAGTAGGATTGGGGGTGAGAATTAGTCAGCCAAGCTTAACATCTTTTTCCAATTATGTTCATCTCTATTATAAATACCACTTCTTAGAGTGATATACACACTTCCATCTTCAAACTTAACAAAAATATAGAGATTTTGTATTCTTAAAAATGACCATTCTGGGTGTCTCCAATTTCCTCTCATTTGCTACTCTTTTAGCAGTACTTTTACTACTCATCAACTCTGCTATGGGAACTGCTCAATTTACCAATAAACAAGGTATTTTACATATGTACACTGTATTGCTTGTGTAGTTTCTTGTCTATAACAAGCAATATTGATTACTTTTATATATCCTTTCTCTTTTTCTTTTTTCTTTTTACTTCTCCAAGGTTATAATAGTCATCGTACATATCCCGGTGGTAGAGGATACAGAACACCAGGATATTATGGTGGTAGAGGATACAGGACACCAGGATATTATGGTGGTAGAGGATACAGCCGAAAACCATGAAATGAAGCAGCAAGGGCAAAATAAACAATATCCAACATCCATGCTCTGTGCCTGAAATATTATTATTGGATTTTCTAGCATAGTTTTATATGAGTGGTCAAACTGCTCTAGAATAATAATACTATGTCATGCCTGTATTACACCAAATGAATAAAATTCTCATTCTTGCTCCTCTGAAATTATTCATCTGCATAATTCAGTAAGTGTATGTTATTATTTTAGTATCTGAAAGTAACTTATTTGTTAGATGAGTTTTAAATCTCATTGATAAATATTGATATCACTAGTCTAGTTTAATGTGGGATTTTCAACAAAAACTTCTTTAGAATTTGCTTCTAGGAATCAAATTGGTTTCCATCTTTTCAAAAATACTCATAGAATTAGCTAACTAGAAAAAGTACTGATTCTATCAAAGTGAATATTTTATATAAAAATTATCCATAAAAAACATCATTATGAAACTATAAGATCCAATTATGGTGATAACTTAAATCTCAACAATTACTTGTTGTCCAAAAGAATAAAATACTATTAAAAAGAAAAAAAAATATAAAAGTACTAAATCAAAGTTTATGAAACAAAATCTAAACTTTGCTGACTATATCTATCTTTTAAAAAATTCTTTTTTGAACATAATTTGGTAATATATAAAAGTGATCAGTGGATTTTTCCTATTAAGATTGGAAATTTTCATATTATATACAAATGATCATTGATCGACAAGTGTTGTATATCACACTTGCTTTTACCCATTTTTGCATAGTATTATAGTCTCTTCACCTTCAAACTGAAAAATAGAAGTTGTATACAATTATATGAGTTAAACCACATTGTTGAAAATATCACACAGAACATAAAAGTAGAAAAATATATACTAATAAATATTAAATGTTGCTGTTAGAATCTCCAATACATTTCACCAAAGCAATCAAACAAATGAATATTATATCACATAAATCCCCTACATAAAGAAGAGTTCTAACTCTTTAGAATATTAATCTTTACTATCACTGGGGAATATGAGATCAAGAAACCTTCTAATTTGTATGAGAAAAAGAGTTATGTCTTCTCACAAAACACTACTTATTATAAAGGCAACTACTTACTTTTATCTAGGTAACAAATTTAATTTACTTTTCTCTTTGAGTTAGCAAAACATAAAGTTAAATTATCAGTACGTATGTGAACATCAACTTGTTTAATGTTTTGAGAATCAACATATACTCATCGATTTTCATTGAAACAGAAAGAAAACTTGTTATAAACTGTTTCACCACCTAAGATTCAGAGAATGTCACTCTTATCAATGAAGCTCACATTCATCCAATAAAAAGTAAAATGTTAAAAGAGTGTAAAAGAATGTGCCCAACACTTTCTTGTTCTCCTTTTAAGATTGTCATATATTATTAGAAATAGGTTGGTTGTCTTCAACAAATATTCTCAACAGTTTATTTATTTTTCCTAAATGTTATCAGTTGAGATTTTTAAAATGAAACCAGACAGAAATTGAAGATGTTTGCTACAGATATAATTAGTTGACATGAGATGAAAGAAAAGAATACATAACCCGTAGAAGGGATCCATACATGCATAGCAGGATCAACGATTTACTGGACCAATCCCATGCTCAACATTAATGACAGTTGAGGAAAATTAACCTTGCTTTGAGATATAAATGTAACAGAAGAACATTTGAAGTTTTAACTATACTTACAAGAAATTCAAATTAAAATTACAATTAGGAAATGTTATGGGACAAGTAGTTTAGATTCTGAAATGAAAAAATTTAGATAATATTGCAGAATTTGCTTACTGCTTAAAAAACTTATGGTTACATTTCCATGGCTGGTGCTTATTATAAAAGAAAAATTGAAGAATATTGCAGAATTTTCAGGATGATGATGGGAGTGATGTCTTGAGAATGACCCTGTACTAGACCCAATTTTTTATCTTTATAAATGAATAATGAATTTTCCCACTGGATGTCTGTTCCTAACCTGAATAAGTCTATCATAAAGCAATGACATTGATGAGTAAATGGCTGTAACCCAAGAGTCCCAATAATCACTTCATAGTTTCACAACAATACTATTAAGAGTTTGTAAAAAGCATTTATATTTTATGCTAAAAAAAAGAGCAGGATATTGATACTAAGCAAGCAACCATATAGATTATTCTTTATCTGATTAGGCAATGCTTTGGACAACCCCATTGTAATAGTGTCATCAACAAAAGTTTATTGAATAAATATGAAGCTTGTAAAACTGTATTTCTGATAAAGTTTAATTATCAATCAAATAAAATAGTGAATATTGATTAACGAAAATGAGTCTTATCATATAATCTTCTAAGTTGGGACTCGGGACTCTTCCTTTAGCCATGTTCCAAAAATGTACAAAGCTGTTCAAGTATGCTGTTCAGAAACAGTCAAGTTTAGAATTAAAGTTTTCTTTCTGAAGGACCTTGTTTGGTTTTGATGTGATTGAAGAACAATTTCATCATTCATCCATCTGATCTGGTTAGTTCATAGTTTGGTAAGGTAAGGTTTAGTACAGAATTTTCCCCATCACGTTTTGATATATATTGTGAATTTTGTTTGTTTATATCTGATAGAGGAAGATGGATTTGATTGGTGAGAAAGTCAAAAAGAGGCATTTTACAGTCCAAATGAATGTATCTACTGATGAGGGTGCAATGAAATGAAGATAAGATACACAAAATTATGGCTTGTCATTGAAAATAGAAAAGGGTCACGTACAATCCATGTGGGGACTAACTTTGTTGTAGCAGGGTAATTTGCACGCAAAATGCAAGTGATTTATAGTGATTTATCAGATCCCCACGTTTCATTCATATCCCAATTATATGGAAAATGGAGTTGGAATCCGTTGCTTAAGCACTAATATTTTCAAGAAAGATAATTCTTACTATGTTAGAACTCATTTTAAGATCATAATATACATGTGATCATGTTTCATTCTTGTTTCACTTGCAAATGCTCTTTCATCGAAAAATGTTCAATACAATTTTACAGCTTTTTAGAAGTTTGCAACTCGAATTTCAATTATGTGAGTTTAATAAGCAAGTTTGACCTTAAGCAATACAGCTTAATTTAGTCTTTGAAATTAAAGGAGAAAACAATCTGATTTTACAAAATAATTTTTCACCATAGTCATCTCTAGCTCCTCTTGTTTTTTTTCTCTCTAATTTCTCTTATAAGAAAAATCTACGTGAGATATATTTATAGAAAAAGTACAACAGAGAGTTTCATTTTGAAAATAGAAAATAAATTTGAAAGTTATAAAGTCTAAACCTTAGTTATTTTCTCTTTTATCTCTTCCTATGCTAGATTATATGGAATAAGAAAATTAATTTTTAATTAATTTTATACAATGCTTTTTAGCTAAAACTAATATTTTTTACTTTATGTTCTATTTTGATTTGTAACTTTAAAATAATGTTTAAATCATAAATAAGTGAGCAAAATATAGCCTAAACCAAATTGGATTCTCTGTTGCTTTCTAGATTTTGCAGCAGAAAAAAAATGTAAAAGAATTAGAAGACTAAAAAAATGAAGAAAATCATGGATAAATGATTAAGAGAGAAAAGGAATATAGAGATTATATAAACAAGCTAGAAAAAAAGTATGGGAGAGGGTTCCATCTGACTATAAATCACTAATCTGATTCGAAAATAATTTATACAATAAACTGAAATATATTTTCATAAGAAAAAAAATGAAATAAAATCAATGGTATGATAAAAAAAATTATAAACATGTAACTTAATTTTTTTTTTAAATGTAATATTATATAACTTTAGCATATTTTTCTTTCATTTCAATTTCATTATATGTTTATTTTCCTATCTTTCTCTTTAATTTTCATCATACCATTTATTACATTCATCAATTTCTCTTTTTTTCAATTTTTTTGTCTCTCCTACATGAATGAAAATTTCCTTTTTTTTATTCTACATGCATATTTAACATTTCATTGAAATAGAGTATATTCACTTTATTAAGTACTTTTATATTTTAACTGTAAATATTAAAGTATTTTAATTTTTAGTATAATACAAGTTTAAAAATATTTTTTTAACTAGGTGTAGTTATTATAATTTTGCAATTACGGATTTTAGATAGAACAGAAGAGTTTTACAAATATATATTTTAGGTGGAGGGAAAGGAGAAATAAAAATGAATAATAAATGTAACAATTAAATATAGAATAAAAAAAGAGACATATAAGAAATGAATAAAATGAAAGAAAAAGGAAGTACACCCAGATTTCAGAATAGTTAAGAAACACAGATTATAGAATGAAATGCAGAATAGGTACTAATACAGTGATACCAAATTAGGAAGGTGAATTACAAAACAATGTGATTCTCTTGGTTGTCCAAACCAAGTGTCACATACACTTATACACATGCCATGCATATGTCTCAGAAATTGACACTTCACCACCTGCTCATCAAAAATCAACTAGTCGGCAAGTGCTATCATTTTCAAGGCTACTTTTTGCTCTCTCCCCCTCATGCACACTCATCTCATACCCCCATTATTCTTCTCCCTGTCCATAAATATGATCACCTTTCTCCAACAGATTCCCCCCTTTTCACCATCACTTAACCTTGATGTTTGAAAACAATTCCAAAAAGAAATATTGAACGAGGAGTTTCTTGGTGCAGTTGGTGACATTGCATGTGCTCTGGAATATACTAGTTTACCCACCACTCTCTTATATCATACTCACTGTGTGATACTCCTACCCTTAACTGTCTTCTCTATATTTGTTAACTAACATCACCTCTTTCATTTCTAAGCCACTTTTCTCCAAATATCAAAACACCAACTTGATTTTTTATCTGGATTCAAAGAGCAAATAATGGGTGAGGAAGCAAAACAAGTGAGCCTTGATTAGTTTTGTCGTTCGGCTTTCTCATTTATATCAGTTTTTGTTACAGATTTCTGGGCTCTAACTCACTATATTTTGTTCAACTTCTGTTGTTTTTGGTAGGAATCACCCAAAGCCGAGTCTAAACCAGAGGAAAATTCAGCAGAAGAGAAACAAGAGAAAAGCTCAGAGAAGAAAGAGTATAAACCACCATCTCCATGTGTGTTGTTTGTTGACTTACATTGTATAGGATGCGCCAAGAAAATTAAGAAATCTATCATGAAAATGAGAGGTTCTATTCTGTCATCTATCACTTTGCTTTTGATTTCATATGTGCATGCATATTCACTGCTTTTCATTCATTTGTATTTTTCTTCTAACAGGAGTTGAGGGAGTGATGATTGATATGGCTAAAAATCAAGTGACCATAAAGGGAATAGTGGAGCCTGAAGCAATATGTAACATAATTACTAAGAGAACAAAGAAAAGAGCCCAAGTTATATCTCCATTGCCAGAACCAGAAGGAGAACCTATAGCAGAAGTTGTTACTTCTCAGGTATAGCGAGACTTTCCTTTTCCTCTTTTCCGAAGAAAAGAAAAGTATATTATACATCTACAAATTGTTTCTGTTACAGGATAGTGAACCAGTTTCTGTGGAACTTAACATAAACATGCATTGTGAGGCCTGTGCAGAGCAGCTCGAGCGGAAGATACTAAAAATGAGAGGTAACAATTGCATATTCTCATGTAATATGTTGAAAACATTCACAGTTGTAATTGAAAGAAACTGATTTGGATTAACTTCATTCCCCGGATATAATCATTTTGAACAATTACTTTAAACAAGGCATGCTTAAAACAGAAAAGAAATTAGCAGGTAGTCTTTTTTATCAAAATGAATTTCAGTATACAACAATCTTCTGATTATGACAACAACAAAAATCTATTAATCATTTATAATTATCATTCTTTCACATTTTCATTTGGAGTGATAGATATATTTATAAAAGATTGTATATAGAAAATAGGCTATAAGAAAAAGTAAATAGAGGAAAAAAAGAAGGTAGGAATGGAGAAAAAACGAATCACATAGGATTCATTAAAATGACTAAACTTTTTTGCATGATATTTTAATGAATTAATTTTAATACTTATGTTTCTCCCCTCAATTATAAGTGTTTCATGACCTACTGGTCTTCTACCCCTATGTAGATAAAAATAATAAGTAAATTATTTTCACAAATAAAGAGAAATATAATTAGAAAATAATTACAAATTAAGAAGACAATGAATATACTTACATAAATATACACCAACAAAATATTTAAAACTACAAAATGATTATAAGATAAAGAAATTTATAAACATTTGATACATAGTTTCAAGTGACATAAACAAAATTAATATTTAAATAATATTATATTTTTTAAATGATAAATATACAACATTTTATATTTAGTTGATATTCTGTTACCTTATTAAATATATAATAAAATAATTATATCACTTAGTTAATATCTAATTTGATATTCAATAAATTTATATTATTTTATTAAATAAATATAATAAAATAATTATATTAATTAGTTTATATCTAATAAATTTATGTTACCTTATTAAATTTATAATAAAATAATTATAAAAAAAATTATAAAATATTAATTAAGTATTGATTTTTATATTTAACTGATGTCCAAAAAATTTATGATAACTTATTAAATATATAATAAAATAATTATAAAATTACTAATTAAGTAATATTAACTTGATGTATAGACGTGTATATTTATTTCTTTTTTATCAACTATATATTAGTGGCACAATGACTACCAACTCATAAAATACCTCTTTTCTAATTTCCTCTATAATTCTTTCATCTCTCTCACCTTTGAAACCATACATATCATATCAATAAAAGATCTTCTCCAAGAAAAATTATATTATCTCCACTAAGTAAACAAAATATAAAAAAGATTACACATCTTTTATAACATCCGATAAGGGACATATATACAAAATATTAACTAATATCACATTACATTAAGAAGTCCAATTAGTCATCTAAATGACTACACATATACAGGACACATCATACAAAAAACTATGCTGTAAATTAAATTGTTTCTCAATTAGGTATTCATTAGTTCTTAATTTAATTTTTATAGATTTTGCTTTTTATAATTTAACTTCATTGTTTTTAAAATATTTTTGTAATTTTGTTTCAACGTAAGGTAAAAATATTATGAACATATTTTAATTAATGTTTTATTTAACTGCTAGTAGGAATATATATATATATATATATATATATATATATATATATATAAAAGATAGAAATATATTTTTTTATGATTTCCTATCTTAAATTTTATGTCTATATTTTAATGGAAGATCTTTTAAAATATAATTTTAAACTATGTTCATGTCTATAATTCAATTGAGATATTCTTAAATTAATTTTGTTTCTGTTTTTTTAATCCTCCTGGATTTGTGCCTAAACACTCCTTAATGTTTGGTTTTTATCTCCCAGATTACCAAGTCAGCACTTTGGATAGACCTATGACGTGGCATTCTTTAGCATCCTAATTCACCTAAAATTAGAAGAAATGAAGATTTTGCCAAAGTCAAATTTGTCCTAACACTTAAAAAAATAGTTCAATTTTTATTCATATACTTTATTATTATTATTATTTAAATTTATTAAAAATTAAATAAATCACATGAATATGTAAACACTCTGGTAAACTAGAATGCAGGACGATTTAACAAATACAACAACAAAAATGCAACATTTAGAAACTATTAATGACATTGATTCATCTAACAAATTTTTATGAACAAAGTAAACACTATAATCATGCGCAATGCATGATGATAGTCATGGGTATGCAATAATGCCTAAAAAAATCCAAATCATCCCTTTGATCTTCCCAATACCTATTGATTGTGGTGTAAAATTCTGTAATTAATGTGAAAACATGTGTTTGTTGATAATGTAGGAGTTCAAACAGCAGTGGCAGAGTTTAGCACGGGGAAGGTTATTGTGACGGGCACCATGGATGCAAACAAGCTAGTGGACTACGTTCATAGACGCACCAAAAAACAAGTTAAAATAGTTCCCCAGCCAGAACCAGAACCAGAACCCGCGCCAGAAAAGAAAGAAGAAAAGCAAGAATATGAGAACCCTGGAGCAGAAGAGGCCAAACCTGAGGAAGAGAAAGAAGAAAAAGAGGAGAAGAAACCAGCAGAAGAACCTAAGAAAGAAGAAGGTGGAAATAATGGTGGTGATAATGAGAGTAAAGAAGAGAAAGGTGTTGAAGAAGAAGAAGAACAAGCGAAGAAAGACGTGGTTGGTGATGAGAATGGAGCAGTGGTTAATGTTGATGATGAAGAAGACATGAAGAGGATGATGTACTATCACTATTACCAACCACTCTATGTTATTGAACCAACCCCACTCCCTCAGCTATTCAGTGATGAAAATCCCAATGCATGTTGCATTTCATAAACTCTTCACAAGATCAATGAAAGAGAGAAGGAGAAAGGGTTCTATTTTGTAAGAAGCAACACTACAAAGAATAGCTTATATTGAAATGTAACAAATGGAAATGCTTGTGAAATATATGTATCTTCTTGTTTTTACTCTATTTGATGTATGAAGATGATTACACAAAAAAATAACAATATTTTGATTGTAATTTTATAGTTATTTTTTCGTTATTACATTAGTTGTTTTATCTTACAATTAATGCTCTCTTTCATGCAGTTAAAAATTGAAATGGGGCAATCTTGATCTATGATGATGACAGCAGGCTTGGAGTCAACTTTCATGTTCTGATGATCCTCTCTTACTTCAGAATAATTACGACACAATAATTATTTTTTGAAAATTTATTTTCATTTGATAGAGAATTATTAGTTTTGTTGGATAGTGGCGACGAGAGAATTCATATAAAGGTTAAAGGTAAAAAAGGATTCAGGTTATTAGGTACCAGATTTCTGCAACAAAAAAAAAAGAAGAAGCAAAGAATCCTTTGCAGTTTTCCGAAATCAATAGCCAAATTAAATTTATTATGAATTGAATTTTAATATGCAATTCAATAGAAATCATTTTCATGTTATTGAATAAAAACGAAATTAAATTTTTTTTCTTATTTAATTGTGTAGAAATTATGAAAAGGATAATATGTACATAAAATAATAAAAATATCTCAAATAAAAAAAGTGTAGTTTGATATATTTGAACTACATAAATACTTCTTCTTTCCATTGGAAGACGATTAAAAAAAACAGTGTTTCATTCACTTTTTTACTGCTCTTGCCTCTATGCAGATTAAAGTAATAGTTTCTTTACTGTTTCATTTTCTTCCCTTGTTTGCTCTTTCCAAACATGTTATGTTATATATGCATGTCACAGCAAATGTGATTTTTCACATAAAGGTGAGCGGGATCTGTTCTAACTTTTGTGTTTTTCACATATGAGTGATTTTTTTTATGTTGAACATGTTTTTCAAACATGTTCTTAGATCTGAAAACCTCAACAATTTTTTAAAAATTGGTTACCCTACATGCGAAAAAGATATATATTGAAGAAAACACAAGTATTATAACTGATCTAATGAGCTGGAGTTGGAGGCCTCATAGGGTTTTATGTCACTAAATGTGGAAAAAGAACTGAAAACAAAAATCCGAACCAGCTAATTAAGATCGATGAAGACTTCAATCACACGGTAAACTCTAGAAAGTTAATGAGTCCTTAATGAAATTCAGTGAATCAGATAGCACAATTAATGCTTTAGCTCCTTTCAGGATTTACATTACAAACATAGATGGTAAACAATATGAAGGTATGAGTTGGAGATGCATAAGAGTGGAAATTCAGTTTGAGGAGACAATTATTTCAATGGGAGGAAACACTAATGCAAATTTGAATGGCTCGGATAACATAAAGTAAAACAAAGGTGGGGAGAATGAATGGTCACGGGACAGGATCCAAAAAGTGTATATTCAAGCAACTTTACTTATAACTACTTATAATTATTTGGAATTCAAGATCGAATGTAAATCTCACATTGAAAAAAAAAAAATAACTGTGTTAAATAGTATATAAAAAAAATTCATAAATTCATTCTCTTAAAATTCTGGATTGAAAGTGATAAACAAAACCTTATTCAAGATTAAATGTTTCACATAAAAAATACTTTGAGACAAAATTTATGATGTAGAGAATATGTTGTAATTAGATTAACTTAAACATAGTTTTTTTTTAATCCTAACCGTCGACATTTTTCTATTGTGGGTAATTTTAGAAAAGAAGGATGAAATTGTTTGAAATCCTTAAAAACAACATAGCATTTTATGCTAACATAATTATGTAGTATGTTAAGTTGATTTGCCAGTTGTAAACTAAAAGCCTATATTATTTTATAATAGTATGTAGAATGACAAATGCAGGAAAAAGGGAGTGAAAAAGAAATTATATATACTCAACTATGTTATTTTTTTTATTTCTTTTTTTTGTGTTGTCTTGTACATAAAAAGATCTCTTTATTATTGTGTTGATGATAAATAAAATATAATTTTTCTTTTTAGGTTGGTAGGTATATATATATATATATGAATTTATACCTTTATCTCATGTTTTATTTATTGTTGCTTGAAGGTAAAAAAAACTATTGGTACATATTAATATCACTAGTGCAAAGAATAATTAATGTCATCACTTTTATTAGTGGCTAAAAAACCATAACAAAATTAAAATTTCAACAAAATTTTTTATTTTTATTATATTTTAACATACCTAAAAGAACTCTTTTATATTGGATATATGAAAAAAAAATTCTAAATAAAAAAAAATCATTTAAATTTGATTGAAAAGAAATTTTCTACTTATATTGTATCTAAACATACGTACATCAAAGTATGATGTCATCCATATTTACGTTAAATTTAAAAATGACATAATTTAACTTAAATAACAAACATTAAATTTCTGTTTTACATTAGTGTATATATACTGTTAATTTAAAAAAAAAGAGTAGCAACTACACATAGCAAGAAATTAAAATTACCAAAGAAAGGAAGATAGGTCTCATATTGACTTTTGGGTAGTGTAATGTTTAAAGAAAAAAAAAACATTAGGATTTACTGATTTCAAATTTAAACAAAAAGTAAAAATTTACACCAAACATATATAATCTTAGCCAAATTGTGGACCTTGGCATGAAATAAAGGACACTACTAACATTATTATCAAGAAAAAGAAACAATTTTTCAATGAGGATTTTAGCTTTTCCCGATTATAATTATAACATTAAACTGAGAATACTAAATAATGAAAATTGTTGTGTGGCTCTCATTTTTGTTGTGTGCAAATGTCCTCAATTAATGAATCAACTGTGAAAGGATAATGATTCCGAAAAGAAATATGAACTGTAAAAGGGGAATAATTGCTATGATATAAGGTAAAGGGCACTCTATAAAAGAACTGGATAATTAAGACCCCAGGAAAGTTCTTATCTTCACAACCAATACAATGATTGAGAAATATCAAAATATTAAATTTTCATTATTTTTGGAATTAATATTATGATATATATAATTAAACATTTCACCCTGCTTCATTGTATAGCTAGACTCAGATTAAGTTCCTTTATTTGATGATAAAAGAAAAAAATATAAAAAAAATTGTTCTTTTAAATGTGATACAAGTTTATCCTTAAATGCTTGTTTCATTTATTACCAATATTAATTTATTAAAAAAGTATTTCGAAATTAGGACTCTCCATTAGAGAGATAATAGATGTCTTAATTTATTTTTTATCTTATTATTTCATATTATTTTTAAATCTCATATCTATTTTCTTCTTCAATATATAATAAGGATTTTTTTATATTTTAATTTAATAATTTTTTAACAATAAAGTTGCATTTAATCTATGATTTTGAAATAATTGTTGTTAAAATTTGATATTGGATCAATTAAAACACATTTTATTCAGGTCTAAACTAAAGAGGATTTTTTGCCAAAGCAGACAAGATAGCACGGGAGAAAAAAGAAAGCATGTACACTAGCTACGAGAAATTTGATCAATTTCTTAGGGTTCTAATTTCTGTCACAAAATTAGAAAAGAAAAGTTTGATAAAATAAAAGAAAAATATTTACATTTTTAATTTGGATTTTGAATTTCTCCCATTTCCAATAAGTTTGAACATTTTTGTTACAAATAGTCATTTAACATGTTTTAAATTTAACAAAAAAAACTTTTAGAATTTGTGAGAGACTTGTCTTTTGGAAGAGTAGTATTTAAACTTTAGAAATTTAAGGATAATTCTCCACCTCATTTATCTTATCTTCAGTTAATTTCAAGAGAAATGTTATTCCTTCCTTTTTATACATTTCTTTTGTTCCAATTTCTAATATAATTTGATGTCGTGTTTTTTTATTGTTCTATTTTTTCCTGTTTTGTTTTTATTTTTATTTTTTATATATTTCAAATATTACACTACTATATAATATATATTTTACATTGGTTAATTACACTACCATTTATCTATGTTATTGGTTAATTTTTCTGCCATAAATTATTCTTTATTTTTATTTAAATTCATTTGAACTTGTAAAAATTAAAATTGGGTGAAAAATAAAAGAATAATTTACAAAATTAAATTGAATGTTGTCTTAAAGTTTTAAAATCATGAATATTTTCTTATGCGAAAGAAAGTTCTCTTTTTCTTTTTCATTTTCACTTGAATACTTCAACTATTAGAATTAATTCAAGAACGACTTAACGTGAGTGATTAAATGAAACATAGATAATCAAAGCTTGAAAGACCAAGACTGGTCTCATATATGGTAACAGTAACACATTAAGTGCAGGAACGATTCAAATGAAAACCCTTTGAAGAAAGCCTCTGCTGTACATTTATCAGCACTCCTTCTCACATAAACAAGCTTTTGCAAATATAAACTAAAACACAAAAATCAATCTTTTTTTAAACATTCTTGATAGTTACATTTAGTCATCAAAAGTAAACCAAGAAAGAAGCTGATTCTGCAGAAGAGGTAGTCGAAGAAAAAAGGTTCCCGAAACCTCCAAATCGTGTGCTACGCCGTTGAAGAAGTTGCTCTGTGACCCTTGTGAGCACCGCCGTGTATTCTCCCAATATCTCAATCATGCTCACAACCATTATCATATTTCTTGCCTTTTTTATTTCTTGGAACAAAACTTTACAGAGAGAGTCTTCAGGGTCATAGAAATTAAGCAAAGTTCATTCCCTTTTATATATGGATCTAGTGGTTATTGGGGGTGGACTTCAGGCAAAAGGGTTTTGAATTATGGGTGGGAAATTGATATGACATGTATAAAGCACAAGCTGTTAGGCCGAAAAAGGTTTGAAATCTAGCACTTTCTCTGTGGAATATACAGGGATTAGGCATGTCATAATTAACATTTTTTATGTGATGATTACCACAATCATGGTATTATGAGACCATATCAAAAGGAATGGATTCACGAGCTGTTTTTTTGGTGGAAGTTATCATGGTGAAAACGAACTTATTATCATCTATAACTTGTCAGGTAGCATGAGTTTAACCATATATGTGTCTCTTTATCACAAAGTTGAAGCTCTTGAAAGAGTGATATTTTTTCTTAGATAATTTTGAGACATCTCTGTTCATTGTAAAGTAATCAAGAACTAGATAAACCTATACACAGTATTTAGAGTTCGATGTTCAAATAATAGAGCTTCTTCTGAACTATATGATATTCTTTTAGTAAATTACTGAATTCCTGTCAGGTATATCATGCTTCAAGTCCATACATAAGGGGTATGTTAAATAAACTTTGCAACTTTATCTGCCATCTGAATTAAAAGAAGAGAAAACAGGTCATGGGATAGATAAAGTAATTTTATAGTGTGCCTCAATTACAAATAATCACATATATACAATAAATTCACAGATTTTTATAACTATGTAATTGATTCACTGCATAGAGTTATTTTATGGTATGGATAGTTAACTATTAAACTCTTAAACATGGGGAAAACATGGAGTATCTTGGAAGTTTTGAGGATATTTAGTTTGGTAGATGCATGCATTAATTTGTCTGTTATCAGAATATGCCATGTGATTTGGCTAGCTGTTGTTTGCCAGCACATAGGTTTGGCCGAACTAAGTTTGTGGTTTCAAATATATGATAATTGAGTGTCTTGGGTTAGAATTAATATCTCAACGGGTGAGTGATGGAGAGAGTGTACAATGGTCATAATGCTCATAAATGGAAACAGATCAACACTTTCACAGTGAAATCTGGCTAAAGGCCCCTCATGCATTAGAGTTAGATTAAATGAAGAAACCACTTTTCACTGTTTATGAAATGGAAATTGTTTCTATCAAGAGTTTTCACTTTTCATTAAGCTTTCTTGAACCCGTTGCTTCTGAAACCTTTTCCATAGCTCTTGCCATTCACTCCATTTCATGACTCGCTTCTCTGCATGTTCCAAGCTCCTAAACATCAAGTTCTGATCCTTTTAAGATTTATAAATCAGTTTGTAAAAAACAAGAAATTACAATTAGATTGTCATTTTGTTAGATACCCATAATATGCAATAAGGTTTAGATGAATATTTACAATAACGTTTTATATTTCTATTTTATCTATAATTATATTTTAAAATAAAAATAAATATACAATAATATATAATAAAATTTTCATTTTTATATACACATTTCATATTTTTTTACACGGTTGTGTTTTAAAATAAAAGTAAAACAATTATTTAACAACTTTTTTATATAATTATCATTTTTTTTAAAAAATAAGGAATTTAAAAGTACAATATATTTATTTCCTACTAATTATATAAAAATAAAAGGTATATTTTTTTTTTACTTTTTTCCATTTTTTTCTCAATATTATTGATTTATTTATTTTAATTTATTTGACTGTAAAAATCAATATCTATTAGGACAAATCTAATTATTGTTTCATTTAATTTTTTCTTAATTAATGTCATTCCAATTAGACTAGTATGTAAGTCTAAAGTTTTTTTTCTTTTTTAATTGAACATTTAATTGGGTAATTTGGGCTTATAAACTTTTTTCTTTTGAGATCTTCTTTCTACACCTCTTGTTTTCCTCTACATGAAAAAAGACAAAACTATCTTAATCTTGTCGTTATCCTTACTACCATCGTTGTCTATTGCCATCACTTACCACCCTTGCTTGATTGAGAAAGAAGTAGAAGAGAAAAAATAGTTGCGAAAGAAGGGGAAGAGAGTGTAACAGATACATGAGCAACTTATTTCAGATTATATGTATAATCTGATTTTTTTTTTAAAATGATTTCTATATTATTTAATTTGAAAATATTTTTTAAATTACACAATATTCAGACTCTTTTTTTTCATTTAAAAATGAATTTTGAAAAAAAAATTATAAATTATATAATTTACAAATTTTTATGTAAAATATAACTTTAAAATTATATATTTTAAAAGTATTTTTTTCTTAAAAAAATTTTAAATTATATAATTTAGAATTCAAAAATTATATTTTAAATTACATAATTTGAAATTCATTTTAATTTCTAGAATTAGGAAGTCAATTTTAATTTTAGGATGGTATAATTCATAAGTTCATTTTGATTTTTATATTGTGTAATTTGAAAATTAATTTTAACTTTCAATATAATTTAAAAGTCAAAATTCACTTCATATTATATAATTTGAAAATTTTTCTAAGGACAAAATGGAAATTTTCTTATCTATAAGAGTGAAGAAGGAAAATATGAGGTGTAGAAAGAAATATATTTTCTCCTATTCATTTACAATTTTTTTTTTCATAAAAAAAGACTGTGCAACTGTAGGTCCGATCATTTGGGTTTGCTTTTCGTTAATAATTTTTATTTTCTACACTGCCTTTTTAAACTAATTTGGGTTACCTTAGCCAATTTTTCAGAAACTATGAAAGTCAAACAAAGAAAAAGTGAAAGCTAAAAATTAGAAAACTTTGGTGTAAAAAACAATTAGAGAACTAATAATAGAGGTTATGTTAGGGAGATTTTTTGTAATTGTTGACATATGCATGGTTAGAGAACTAACTTGATCATCATTTGGTACTCTTGTGAATAAATCTCAAGTTGGTGGATCTTTGTTAAAGCTTGTTGGTATTTGTGGTGCCACTTCAGATACTAATTAAGTTAAACACTAACCTAATCCTATGATAAAAAAGATTTTGTAAGCCAATTAGTCAATATGGTTAAATAAATAACCTAAATAATTTTAGGATATTATTTGCGATTATATTTAAATAATTGTACCAATTTAAACCTCTTTTATTAATAATAAATTTTAGAAATCATAATTAATGGAGAGATTATATGAACGAGATATTATGAGAGAGACAATGGATTGACCAAGAAATATATAAAAGGAGGTTTTTAATTTAGGAATATGGATCTCATTGCTATAATAGCATGAGTAAACTCTCATAAGCTAAGATAAACAGATGTTGAATTTTTACCAACCTGTAACTCACTTTAATCCGGTGTTTGCTTTTTTTTTTATTTTTTTATTTTTAAATTATGTAATTTAAAAGTTATTTTTTTATTTTCAGATTACATAATAAGTTACTTTTCACTTTTAGATTAAATTAGATTATATAATTAGAAAATTAAAATTATCTTTTAAATTATAATTAGATATATAATTCGAATGTTAAAATTTTAATACAATTTAATTTTCAAATTTTATATTTTGTATAATCCGAAATGAATTTGTATCATTCAACAAATGCTACAAACATATAAAAAGTAATTTTGGAGGTTTTTAATATTATGTGGAGAAACAAGCTCTCCATGTTTAGGGTTGAAGTAGGTATAGTCCATTTATGAAGTCTTTGGTGTAGCAAAAGTTGAGAGGTAAGTCGGCATGATGTAGTAAGGCCATTGTTTCCACAATGTGATGATAATGATGTCATCTTTTATGCACTAAGGAGGGGTGGGTGTGGAAAAGTGGTGTAGTGTGAGATCCCATTGGAAGGCAATAAGTGGTTACATCAAAAAAATATTCAACAAAGCTTTTTAATATGAGGAAAAGTAATCCAGAAATCATGTTTATTTTTTAATGGATACAACCAAATTACTTTGTAAAATGGTGTAAAAATATTAAGTAATATAAAAGAGCCATCTGAAAACCTAATGGGAGCAATGTGCATACATGTAATTAAATTTGAAGAATATATGAATGGTGTGGGTTGGTGTGAATCCTTATTTTATGTGCTCTCAGGAATGCCCAAGAATGTGGTGGCTGGGTGGATGTGAGGATCAGATGGTCATGACCAAGGTTGCACGAAGCCTCTTTCATTATAGAAAAAAGGGTTTTATTTTAGGGTAGAATCTATTCAACTATTTAGTAAAATCATTTATTCCAAATGTTATGTTGTTCAGAGATATTTTATTATATATTTTTTTATATTTTTAACAACTCATAAATCTAATGATACAAAATATAATAAAAAAATATTTTTTATTATAATTTTTTTTCATTTTCAAATAAAATTATTTGACATTATGTTATATAAATAGTGCTTTTATTATTTATTTATTGAATATATATATATATTTAAATTAAATTAGATTCTATAGTAAAAGATTGATTTTGTTCTATTTCAAATTCTTCAATTTTTTATTTTTTAGTTTTATTAGCTTATATGTATTTTAAAGTGTCTCATATATTGCTTTAATCACTTTAGAAATTACAGTTGAAACGATCTAAACAAATTGTCATTGTTAACAGAAAAAAAAATATCACACATTTTATCAATAAAATAAGGAGTTTATCATAAAATAAATTGAATAATATAGTATTTATTAATTTATAAAGTTTTTATCCTATATATTTGTTGTGTATATAAATTGAATCAGATATTCTTCCAAAATTTGAATTAAATTTTATAGAAAGATTTAATTTAATTTTATTCAGTTTTGTGATTTTCAGTTACTTTTTTAACTTAATTTTTATTTTATTATATTGTACACTTTTTCTCGTAAAATATATTGATTTATTTATATGTATTACACAATAAATCCTTCAGAAATTTTATTATTTAATAAATTTATAAAATATTTATACATTTAAATAAAACGATAAAATATCTATAATTAAATTTAAAGGTTTGATTATGGCTTGAATTGGGATCAAATTTAGTGACAAAAATCATTGAACAATATCCACTAATTAATAACTCAAAAAATAAAACTTTAAATATAACATAAGAAGTTAAAGAAAATATTAAATTATAATGTAAATTTAATATTATATTATTATGATATAAATAAAATTAAATATTAAATCTAATAAATATAAGTGTATAAACTTATTTAGATAATAAAGTAGTAATCAGTTAAGTAGCAATGAATAGCGAAACAAACCTAGTTTTTAAGAAATAAAAGCATATTTATATATATATTATTTTTTTCAAATATTTGAAATTAAATTATTATTATTAAATTAATAATAGTTTGATACTAAAATATATACTTTTATTTAATTTAATTTAGTTATGAAATAAAATTTTGAAGCGAAGATAAATACAAATTCAGTTGGAATCCCTTGTTTCTCGCTGTATCTTTTATGTTGTTATCTTTTTCAGTTTGAGTTTGAGTTTGCACCTTCTCATGTAATTTCTGTTATAAATTTCTGAATTCTGCTATTCCAACTTTCAAAAGTGCTATCTTTTTCCATCACCAGTCGCTGTAGTTAATTGCGGTGCGTATTTGATCGATCGTTCATCACAGCTTAATCTGCAAGAGATGAAGGGTGTCGGAGGATCCAATCACGATTGGCCTTATTTCTTCTCACCCGCTTCCAATTTATCAGCTTTTGCGGCGCCGTTTAGTGTCAATCCTTACGCTTCCACTGATGTGTCGTCTCAGTTCATGGATTCAGCGACTCACATCGTGGATTCAATTGAATCCGCAGACACTGCGCCTCCAATTCACTACCAAACTTACGGGTACGATTTCTTTTCCAACCCCGTTAGAGAGTTGGATTCCGCTTCTCAGTTCCCTCAACTGGGTTTTCCTTCTTATGCTGCAAGATCAAGTTTTGTTGAAGCCCAACCGTACCCTGTGTCTTCTGCAATTCATGATCACGCTTCTCCGGTGCCACCTTATCACTGGTCTTCTCTGACTCCCTCTTCGAATTGGCCTTCTCTGGAGGAGACTAACAAGTTACCTGAATTAGGGTTTTCTGGTCAAAAAGGTATTTCCTGGGACCGGTTTCCCGAGTTCAATGGCAGTGGTAAAGGGAAACATGTTGGAGTTGGGACCAGCAGTCTCTCGTCAATGGAAACAACTGTTTCTGGCTTGGTTGAAGAATTGAGGAACCAGAAACTAGGTATTTTGTTTTGTTTTGCCTTGTATTGATATTTTTTTTTCCAGTTTGTTGTGCCTGATTTAGATGTGCTCAGTGTATTTTGATTATGTAAGGTGTGTCTGATTTCTGAGTTTCCTTGCAAATATGGCCTCTTTCATCATTAAAACAATAGTTAATCAAGAGCAAAAGAGAGAAAAAATAAACTCAACAGCCCGTCCAGAAAGTTTAAGTTAGTCTGGATGTAATTTACTACATATGTAAAATCAGTCTCATCAGTTAAGTTTATAATGTCGATACTAAATAATATAACATAATGTATATATAATGTAGGCTGATAATACAATGTAAATATATTATTGTCTTGCGTCAGGGGATGTTTCAATTGAGAAAGTCTACAAAATGTGTTTGGAATGAATACATCTCATACAACAAAGTTTGTGCATAAAGATCTGTTCTTTGTTTCTAGTTAAATTACAGGCCAGTTTAACTATGAGAAAGATTATTGTTGGTGGATGTTATTTTGCTTCTAGTTAAATTTCAAAATATTAAAGAATGAGAAAAATATTGTATTTGGATGGTAGTAAGTGGGAAATCAATTTTTCATCTTTTATATTCAAAATAATTCTTTTTTATTGAATGCAGCAAACCAAGATGTGAAGGACTCTGCTAATAGTGAGATTTCATATATTATTGGTCGGGAAAACTACAATGTGCCTGCAATTCCGAATCCCTTACCTGATACATCTGGCTGGTGGGGAACTCACAAATCCATGCCAGTTGAATTTCCAGGTGCATCTGCTCTGCAGTCCCCTTCAATATCTGGAGAAACTCGTCACGAGGCACCGTTGAAAGTAGTTGCTGATTCAGGCAACAATCACCTGTCAAGCATTGGTTCATATGGCAAACACTCAAGAAATGTTGATAAATCTTCAAGGCTTGATATTGTTTCTTCAATGCCTAGAACTGGGCTGACTACAGATATGAATATAGATGATATTATATCAGATCAACATGTTGGGCACAATAATTTGTATAATACAAAAGAGGCTTCTCTCAGGCCCTGTCTTGGAATCTCTGGTTGCTTTGACCCAAGTCATATCGGTGTGCATCTTGGAAGAAATGAACCTTCCTCATCAAACAAAGCAATGGTTTCAGACAAGACTGTTTCGAGGGATGCTGTTGATTATTTATTTAGAGGAAGGACTGGATATCAAACCCCTCATGCCAATATGGACAATTTAAGCTTGAGACTTGGTGCTATTGAAGATGTCAATTTTGCTGACAAATCATTTGATGGTGACCAATGCAATCCTGCTGAAGACTCACCTTGCTGGAAGGGAGCTTCAGCTGCTCACTTTTCTTATTTTGAACCTTCTGCAATCCTGCCTCAAGAATATGTACACAAAAAAGAAAGCAGCTTTGGTCCTGTCATTCAGGAGTCTCAGAATTACCTGCTTGATACAGAAAACAATACAAAAAAATCAGCTGACAATTCAAATGGTTATCCTATGCAATCTGAATTTGGCTATCAAGGAACAGGTTCAGCAGGTTCTCCAAGGAAATTTTCAGTAACAAATTTTGGTTATGAAGATTGCAAGTCGGGTAGTGCTGTGAATGGTGGACCTTTTCCGTTTAAGCCCAACTGTGATTTTGGCCTTCAATTTGTGGATATTACCAAAATGAGGGAAAATGGTGTGCCACCAGCCAAGGTAACCAATTGTGAGTCTGGATCTTCTTACACGGAGCATCAAGTTGCAGAGAAAAGCAAACTGATGTCACAAAAACAGCACACTTCATGCATAGGTGATGCAAAGGCAGGATGCAATGTGAATAAATTCTTGAAACATGTTTCATCTTACAGTGTAGAACATGTGCCTTTACCTTCTGTAATACATACCACTAGTACCCCTTCTGTGGTAAATACCACTACTACCCCTTCTGTGGTAACTACCACTATTACACCTTCTGTGGTAACTACCACTACTACACCTTCTTTGGTAGTAAACACCACTACTACACCTTCTTCAGTGGTCAATACCACTACTACACCTGTAAATACGGCTGGGAAAGTAACAACTGGAAAATTGAATGTCCAGATGGTGGTTAATACTATGCAAAATTTATCAGAATTGCTTCTTTACCATTGCCAAAATGATGTCTGTGAATTGAAAGAGAGAGATTGCAATGTCCTTAAAGATGTGATCAGTAATCTTAATACTTGTGCTTTAAAGTGTGCTGAACAAACTGCTCCGGCACAGGAATGTCATTTAAATCAGCCAGAAACATTTAAATGTGCTGGAGAATTGCATGAGTTTCACCAGGTATGTTCTTGTTTCTTGTGTTCAATAAAACTCCCTGCTCTATAATGGATAGTAAACACTTTTTCATGACTTGAGTGGATGAAATCTTTTACACACACACATATATGTTTTGCCTCAGTTGTTGACAATTATAATTTAACAGTAATTTGGCTATATGAGAATGTACCTGTGCTTGCAATGATTTTAATGTGATTTCCCTATGATGTGATTTGGATAATACTGAATGATAACATACCCAAAGAGTGCTTTACCTGGTATGGTACCTTATAATGAAATATAGAGAATCATTAGCAAAAAAAGAAGAGAATTATTTGCTGGGATTAAGTAGAGGAATGCTGAGGTTGCAGGGATTATGTTGGTATACATTTTAGTTTTCTAAAAAAAAACATCAAATACAATACCAAATTTGAGCTCAATTTTTCAACTTTAAATTAAACATTAAGCACAAGACTAAATCTCAACAGAAGGAAACACATAATAAAATTAACACATTTATATTGCATAAAATGTAAATGATGAAAACGAGACATATTCATGGATATAGAAGTAGTATGTAATTGTTCTCCTAATTCATGTTGTGACTAGGTCCAATTTGTAGAAGGAAAAAACATGGGCTTCTTTTTTTATTTTGTATTTTTTATATGCATGATAAATTATTAGCCTTGCATTATTTCTGTGAGTTCTCTGAATATATTCTCAGAATGGAAGTTTCAAGAGGCCACAAACAACCAAGATTGGACCAGAGAGCTCTGAGGTTGAGAATCCGCTTGTTGCGGAGGCAAACTTGCATTTCAGGTCTGCAAAACCACTTTGGAAGCTTTCAGATTCAATTTCCTCAAGAAGGGATGCTAGAGAAATGACAAAGGCTGATGACATGACTAAGGTATTTCAGATAGTTTTATTTCTCTCTATTTACAATTACATGTTTTCAATTGGAAAGTGGGAAAAAATACAACGGAAGGGAAATATTTGATTACTGTTGGCATACCTTTTGATAGGATCTAAAGAGGACTCTTAATGAGAATTTCCATGATGATGAAGGAGCAGATCCTCAGACTGCGTTGTATAAGAATCTTTGGCTTGAGGCTGAAGCTGAACTATGTTCAGTCTATTACAAGGCTCGCTATAATCAAATTAAGATTGAAATGGACAGTCACTTTTACAAGGAAAGAGGTTGACATTTTTTCTTTATCTCAATATTCCTCATTCTTATAAATATCATGTAAATTTGATTTTTATTTTATCTTATACAATGTTGTAGAGTTGGAGAATCAATCAAAATCTGAGGTGGTTCCGACTTTGAGCCAAAATCAGAGTTCGGCAACTAAAGTGCACAATTATCAAAACCCTGGTTCATCTGCCCTTAAATTGTCTGTCTTGGATGCTCCAAATCTAGATGGACTATCTTGCTTGAATTTTTTTACTGAAGTGAACAAGCCTAATAATGCCATGACACCTGGAGAAAGAGATGGTCAGAACCTGGATAGCCCCATTAGTAGTTTTATTGTTTCCTCCTCAGATGAGGAGCCTGAAAGAAATGATGAATCTTCTGTTATGGCCAGATACCAAGTACTCAAAGCCCGGGTTGAGCAGTCATGCTTTGATACTTCCAATCCGGAGGAACCAATAGACATGGCAGACAAATCATCACCTAGAGGGAGTGATAATCAAAATGCAGTCAATTGCTGCCAGGATTCTCCTATTCCTAAAAAAAATAGTTCTGATCATGAGGCATCTGTTGTGGCTAGGTTTCATATTCTTAAATCCCGGCTTGATGGTTCAAGTTCTATTTCTTTAGACGGGAAACAATTAAATGGAGTTGCATCTGCTGACAAAGATATGGATGACACACCAGTTGCAAAAAAATATGAGGGTAAAAGTTTGGGCGTGAATGAAAGTCCTGCTGTGGTGCATCTCGACTCCTACATTGCCATGTATAAGTCAATCCCAGAGGAGTTTCACCAGGATTTGGAGAACAGTCAAGAAATTCAACCTTGCAGAACTAGTGAGTTTCAACTTCCTAACTATTACTCGGATGGCTTCTCATCTGATTGGGAACATGTTGAGAAAAGCTTGTAGGCCGTTTTGAAACCGTGATGAGTTTGGTTACATGGTTCAATAATGTTTATACTTGAGAACACGACTGAATAATGTTTAGGGATTAGATTTTCTTATTATCTTTTATCAAACGTATGTTACAGAATTTGGTCTTATCAGTCTTTGTTCTGTTTTGTATATAACGATGTCGGACTTTATGTTTATCTAATGTGTGCCTGCTACACTTGCACATGTTTATAAATAAGGGCAAGTGATTAAATAAGTAAGTTGCCAAATTCCTTCAAATTAATCGAGCATAGGGATCTTGATGATTTTTTTTACTTCCGAAGAATATTTTGACATTGTATGCTGTATAATATGCTAGCTACATTGCTTATTACTTTTCCATTGACATGTTACTTTCCTAAGAAGCTGCTCATAAAATGCTGTTTTGTGAAACAGCTCGTGAATTCATGAATTGAATTACTTGCAATCGGACGAGAGCCTCTGTTTTTGTCCGGATTGGGATTTATACATTTGTCATATACCAACTATGGTATATATGACATGTTTGTGCATCATGTGACTAGTTTTTGGTGCAACAAATGTCTGTTTTTTTTTTTTTGAAGAACAAATGCCTGTGCTTAAGGCAGTGAGTTTCTGTTGCACAGAGTATTTTGGCTTTTAAGTATTTGAGGGCCTTTTACCATAGTAAATTAGTGATCATAACGGGCGTACAAAAAATTATTTTAACGGGTTAAAATTCTTCTTTCATTTTACTGTTGTGGCTGCTTTCATCTTCATTATACCAATGCTCTTTGGTTTTCTTTATTTTAAAATTGAACAAGAGTTCTCCAGCAAGACTATTTTTTCTTGATTTTAAAATGGACTAAAAAAATGTTTCCAAGAATTTTAGCAACATTCTTTAGAAGTATTGGTAACAAATTGAATACATATAAAAGTACTGCCAGTGGTCACATTGTCAATGTAAATGGATTCAGTTTTAGAAATTATTATAGCTACTATAAAATAGTTGAACGTTGCGCTATGAGTAAAAGGTGGAACGATTATATAAGAAGGGATGTTTAAACTATCTAGACTCAAAAACCTTGATGGCAAAGAGATTCAAATATCATTATTTGTATAATATATTTGCGACCTAGCCTGGTGGAATTTTGTGAAAGCTATAATCTTAATATTAATTTAATAAAACTCGCCATACTAAAATATGGCTTGTTAACAAAAATTATTTAAAGATCATGATTTCATCCAGTGAAAATGTTGATGCAGAGAATTTTAACTGTGTTTAAGATCACGTTTCAGCAATATGATATCTGAGATTATGCAAGATTATATACAAAAACTCTTATTTGGTTTTCTCTTTAGCTCTAGGTTTTGAATTCCTTTGAGGTCTTTCTTCAATAGAGGGTCTTTTTTGAGACCTACGTACACCTCTGTTACCTCTGAGAAGGTACGTTCCACAGTAACTACATGCTTGAGGCTGTGCTCCGACCCGTTAGTTCTAACACAACGTAAGAATTCTTGTGTTACAATTCTATCTCTTTCAACTCACTAATAACTCTTGTCCCCAACAAATATGATTGTATCTTTGGTCAAACAAAGCAATCCAACAAAATAAATAAATAGATTTAATAGTATATGGTTGTCGTTATAACTTGTGTCTTCTTCACAAGGCTAGAGTAGATATTGCACTAAGGGGTGCCCCAACTTTTTTTTCTTCCAATTCGGGCTAAAAAAAATTTTATATATAAAAATGAAAAGGAATTCAAAATTTTGGGAGTGACCATGACATCCCTAGATTAACCCTGAATCTGCTCTTAATGTATTTCCAAACACACAGTAAATAAGTAGATTAATTTAATAAACAAAAAGATATATGAATGATATTTCAAAAGATAATCCTAGGTTCAAATCACCATTCTTTCACGATCAAAGTTGCACCTAATCTCATTAGGACACATCAATTCATGAGAAATAGTGGTTTAGAACATATAACTAATCTTAGAATGTGACTATTATCAATTTGTCTTGAATATTGAAAGCTAAATCTGTAAATCATTCTTCCTAATCCGTGCCTTTTTTCTCGGAATATAAAAGTTGCTGTAACAACTACCACGTAGACCTATCATGTAAATTATGTAACAAAATTTTTTTAGTCTATTATTTATATTTACTAATCCATTCAACTTAACAAACAATTTGGATTACGTGCACTCAAGTCAACAAGGATTGATTTACACACGTATTCCTCATCCTATCACCACGTGAAATCTTGAGAAGGGGCATTATCAAACCACTACATTAATAGTGTGCTATAACTTGTTCTACTTGTCCTTTCTTATAGCTCCCCAGTCACTTCCATGCTTGACGATCAAATTATAATAATACTCCAGTTTATTGCCCTCTATCACTTGGCACTAAGGGCAGAATAATTCTCTTAATCCTTGTCTTTCAAGTATAAATAGGCTACAATTATGTCATAAACTTACTTAGGAGCAAAACAATCTTAAAGAGAAAATGAGCTCAACAATGCTTAAATGTATAACTATAGTGTCGGTCATATGTTTGTTGAATCAAATTGCTCATTGTGAACTGCAGGTTGGGTTTTACAGCTACTCATGTGGCATGGCTGAGTTTATTGTGAAGGATGAAGTCAGAAAAGGTGTTAGTAATAATCCTGGAATTGCTGCTGGGCTTGTAAGAATGCATTTTCATGATTGCTTTATTAGAGTAAGTGATTATATGAAGCCATTTGATATTTATCCATATCCCTTACTTAACAGTAAAATTTGCTACTCACGCTCTTTCTTTAGTAAAAACTTTAACCGCTTTGTTAATTTTAGGGGTGTGATGCATCGGTGCTTATTGATTCCACTCCCTCAAACACTGCAGAGAAAGACTCTCCCGCAAATAAACCAAGTCTTCGAGGGTTCGAAGTCATTGATAATGCCAAGGCTAAACTTGAAGCAGTATGTCCAGGAATTGTTTCCTGTGCTGACATTGTGGCATTTGCAGCAAGGGACAGTGTGGAGTTAGTAAGTGTCTGTACTTTGTTCTAGAAACATTTCTGAAAGCAAGGAACTGAGCCTATACCATTTCTTGCATCGTGCAGGCTGGAGGACTTGGTTACGATGTTCCAGCAGGTAGAAGAGATGGCAGAATCTCACTAGCTTCAGATACAAGAACAGAGTTACCTCCTCCAACCTTCAATGTAAACCAGCTCACCCAACTCTTCGCAAGGAAGGGATTAACACAAGATGAAATGGTCACCCTCTCAGGTATACAAGAGCTTCAAGATATAACTCTTTATGTTTTGCTTGTAGCTTAAATTTGCTAATGGCATTTACTTTGTTCATGCAGGAGCACACACCATTGGTCGCTCTCATTGCTCAAGTTTCAGCAATAGATTATACAATTTCAGTGGCACTTCTAGCCGGGATCCAAGTTTAGATCCCTCATATGCAGCACTGCTGAAGCGGCGATGTCCACAAGGCAGCACAAACCCAAACTTGGTGGTTCCAATGAACCCTTCAAGTCCTGCAATTGCAGATGTAGGCTACTATGTTGACATATTATCAAACCGAGGCCTGTTCACATCTGACCAGACTCTCTTAACTAATGCTGAAACAGCCAGCCAGGTGAAGCAAAATGCCAGGGATGGCTATCAATGGGCAAGCAAATTTGCTGATGCAATGGTGAAGATGGGTCAAATTAGTGTCTTAACAGGTAGTGCTGGAGAGATTAGAACAAATTGCAGGGTGGTCAGTAGCTAGCAATAATGGTGAGGGGCTCAAGTACCTGCAGCAAATGAAGATTTACAAATTTAAGTCATGTTTCTTGTGGAGGGTTTTTTCCTGTCGTGTGTAGCAAGAATTTTCTCACGTTACCATAATCAATTTCCTTTTGCTCATATACCAAGATCCGTCAGGTGACAATGCATCGCTATCGACAACCAACATACTGTTTTTTTCTAAGCTAGATATCGTTGAGGAGATATGCTAAATTAGTACATTACACGTTTAACAGTACATCTAGAAATAATTACTTGAATGCGTATTTAATGTTTTAAACATTTAAATGGACAAATAGCATCTTATATTTTTTCAAATTAATTCAATTCAATAGAAGCATAATATCAACAAAGACTACAAAAAATCCTAGATCGATGGTATCCCATTTCCAAAGGTCTGGGATATGATCCTTCAAAAGTAACAGGTATGGATCCAATAAACCAAACAATATATATATATACTAAGGGATTAAACATCCAACACTCAGGTCTAAACTCTAAACCTTTTAAGGGCACATTATAGAGCTCATAGAAGGCTATTATGAGTAAAAACAACAAAATAACATGATAATTGATCGTCATATAGTACCACAAATCTTAGATAGCAACAAAATTATAAGGTAAACACAACCATATGAACCAGAGATATGGTTTTGAGTACCATAAAATAATCAGGATGGCACTAGTTCCAAAATCATCCCCAAAAATCAACAACTACAAATAGAACATAAACAGAAACTAAGTAGTGAGCTCCATGATAGCACCAACAATGTCCCCGTCGTGAGTCTTGAGAGCCTTGACAGCCTTGCTTCTAGAAACTCCTGCCTGGGTCATCACCAAATCAATGTCATGGGGCTCGACACCAGTTTCATCAACCTCCTCCTCTTCTTCAGGCTGTGCCGCTGCAGCTGCAGCATCTTGATCTTGTTTTGCCAGCACGGATCCCACATCTGGCATTCTGAACTGTTGAGCAGCTTGTGTCTGCAACTGAGAGCTCAAGTCCTCTATTTTTGCCTCCCCAAATATGACATATGTCTCAGAATTTGGACTCTTGAAGACATCAGGTTTTGAGATGAAAAAAAGAACCTGATGCATAAAACAATCTGGTTAAAAGCCATCCACCTCTCAGATAGATCACAGAAAAATCAATAATATATACAATGACTCACATTCTTTGTCCTCTTGATTGTGACCCTACTAACACCAGTAACAGGTTTCAGTCCCAGCTTCAACATTGCCTTTCGACTCTTCTTCTCACTTCTGCTCTGCTTCGAACCCTCAGAGCCACCTGCATCATAAAAATACCATTAATCCAAGGAAAGACAGCATAGTAGTTTAAGACACACAAAAAATAGGCACATTCTATTTTTCTTCAGACCAAACCCTAAAACTATAACCCTAACCTTCGTGACACTGCAAAACAATACACAATCCTTTAGAAACAAATAATGCATGTATCAATAGTTTAAAATCTTTAACACTTCTAATTCAACTAACAATAAATACTCTCGTGTAGGACGAGTTTGATGACTTCTACAATAACTACCCTGAGACTTATTATTAGTTAACAATGATTTCTTACTGGCTATTTCTTAAAGAATCATGCATGCCTGTTTTTCTCATTGAAAGAAAAATCTCAACCCTAAATATAACCAACAAGAGTGAAAAGTTGACACATCATTGTCAACAAAAAGAATACCTAGCATTAAAGAGATGGTCTACAACAAGGCCAAAAAATCTACAATTTTCAGATGTAAAATTGTAAATCTACATACAACTAAATCTATTAATCCATGTTAAGAGTGATACATATAAAAAAAATAAAAAACAGATAACGTGATTATGAATAAGGATACGAGAAGAAAAAGGGATGACCTTGGGCATCATCTTCTTTGTCATCGTCCTCGTCCTCATCCTCATCTTCAGTTTCATCTTTTTCATCGTCCTTGACGTCCTCAACGATGGGAGCATCATCTTCCTGAGAAAAAACAGATCGTGAAAGCGAATGAGAGAGAAAGTAAAGTGAAAAAATTGAAAAAAATAGAACGGAAGTGGGGAAACCTGCGGGTGAGGTTTCTTCTTCAGGGCTGCGTCATCCACAGAGGGAACTTGTGGCTCAGCTCCGGCATCAGCGGCGGCGTCAACAACGGGTCCCGGAGACATGGCTTTTGTTTCAGTGAACAAACACTAAACAGACACACTGAAACTGGAAGATAGAAAACGCGATAGATTCGATGATGAGACTCTTTCTGCTATTCATTCTTTCACCCTCCTCGCCTCACGGACTTTCGGGTTCTTCGGCCCATCTTAGATTGGGCTTTTTTCTGTTATCTCTAGATCTATATTCTTAATATTTTTTCAAATATTCATCGAAATGCATTTATAATAATTTATAATAAAAACAAAGAGAAATGGTAGAAACATGTAGAGTATTTCATTGAACTTTTGAAAAATTAAAAAAATTGTAATGTTGTATCTCATTTAATACATCCCTTTTCCAAAATTGTATGTTAATAAATTTAAACAATAAAAAATATATTTCATTGTGCTCTTTATATTTTTCTAAAATAAAATATTTATCAAGGAAGGTAAAGACAATTTGAAATAAATATTCCTATTATTATCAGTGAAAATTCATAACTTACTTATTATTATCCCAACTAAATAAGGTTAGTATTAATAAAAGAATATACAGTTTCATATTTCAAATGAATTATGAAGGGCATATTTGACAAGTCTGCACACAATTGAGCATAAAAATTTATGCAATTATATTCTATTCTTAGGTTTTATCTACTTATTTTATTATAAAAATATAATTTTAAAAGTCAATTTGACATTAAATTAAACACTATTTTATCATAAAACTCTAATGTGGGAAACTAATTTGAAATATTTTTATATTTAGGGATTAAATCAAATTTTACATTTTCAAGAATTAAATTCATAACGCATGTATTTAAAGACCAATTTATTTATTTATTTAATAATTTTTTATTTATTTTTTTCAAGATTTAATGCTTTATTGTTAAGAGATTGGTTTTAAAAATCTCACCAAATACAATAAAAAGTTCTTTTAAGTTAAAACTTGTTGTTGCTATTAAAAATTTGGTATTTTATACTTTTATTTCATGTTTAGTTGTTATTTAAATAGTTGGTCTCCTAAAATTTTCGTGTCAAATTGTCTTACTCTATATCAAAAGCTAGTTCTATGAGTAATACTTTTAAGTGTTTTGTTTTAATTTTATCTTTTAAGTGTATTTATCTTAAATAATTACATATTTACATTATGAATTTATTTAAAAATGAATAAAATTTGAAATTAGTTATTTACCATTTTTTCTATTGTATATATTGTTGTAAAATTAAATCATTTTCTTTAAAAGTCCTTTTAATTATATGACATAATTTTTCTTAAATTTCAAAATCCTATACAAAGAATGAGACACTTTCTAGTTTGACAATAATATTTAAAGTAACAGATTTTATATCTTTACCCATTGTATCAATGATTATGGTTGACATGTATCTTCATTTTCATGGGCAACTACTATTTATTTTAATTTAATTTATATCACATCTGAACAAAAATCTAATCATATTAGTGTACATATATGTACAAATACATTTATTTATTTATTTATTTATATATATATATATATATATATATTAATTAAGTATAATGTAACGTTCTAAACTATAAATGTAACTAAATATATATACTATACATATACTTGTTTTTTAAAATAATTTTTTCTTTTTTATAAGAAATTATGTACATAATTACAAAAATAAAAAAATAAATATATAAAAATTTTATTATAACATAAAAGTACTTTTTTACATTTAACAAAATAAAAGAGACTTCATTATTAGCAAAACTCTTTTTTTTGAAACATGATTTGTTTACTTATAAAATTAACATGATCATGAAACATACATAAGTTAAGTTACTAAAAATATTTAAATTTTATAATTTCATAAAGGATATTAATAATATATACAATACTATTTTATAATTTCAATATTCTGTACAACTAGATTATTCAATGTATCATTTCATAAATCATGTGTCTTAAATAACATTACTCCGAACTAATGCTACATCACTAAGACACACAACTGACAGTTGACTCCATTTCAGAAGATTCTCATGCATTGAAACTAAATTTAGAGATCTACACATGTCACATATTACCCATAAATACTACTAAGAGTACTCCTCAACTCAACGTGACAAAGTAAATTCTTTGTAACTAAGTTACAAGAAACCTACCTCCACTCTCACCGATATTTTTCTGTACTTGGGTCTAGAGATCAATAGAGTCAGTATACCTCTTCCAAAATTCGTTAATACATCATAGATTCAGTGTGATATGTTCGATATGTCCACCTAGAAATAATCGTATTTTATCACATGTCATACTCATACCAGACATGTCTATTATTACACATTTACATTAGTAAAACTAAACTACTCGTGATATTCACTCAATACAGTCTACCTAGTTAACATGCATGAATTCCATAGCATTTCTAAAAAATGTATATGTTCATATTCCTATATCACATAATATGTACCACATTCCAAATTTATTTAAAAATAAAAGACCTAGTATCATTACACTATTATTAGAAGAGTGCAAAACACAAGTCTAACTCTCCATCAAGTTCGCATTCTACTTTCAACCACAACCATACACTCATAAGGTGAATACTATTCAATTTTACTAATTATTATTCATTCCTTGTTAATTCTAGTTACATCTAGTTGGCAACAATTAAAATTTTCAAACTTATTATTTCTGAAGGATACTTAAGGTTATAAAAACGTTTATCATGTAAGAACCTTCTTCGAATACACATGATTTCTAAATTTCATTCATTCTGGACTTGTTTCCCATATTCCTTTAATTTACTACTAATTTAAATTCTTCTTGAACCTTGAAACTTTACTTACTCTTCTAATACTTATGAAATAACTTAGAATTTTTTAACTGCCACATTAATAAACTAAATTTCTAAATTCAATCTCTTCCTACACAAACAGTTATAAACCATTTTCTCCTCTTCAGACCCTAAATATTGATTCAACAGATTTATTTATATAATAAATTTTTTTGTTCCCTCAACTCAGAATTTATAATACTTTAGTTAATATGATTATTCCACACACACTTTAATATTTTAACCAATTACACATATATTTCTACACTGGTTCTACCGCACCATTTTATACACACACGTCTATAGTTAACTCATACATCTTTTTCAAATCAAAATTTCTCCAAAAAATTACACAAGTTTAATAACAAGGATATAGAAAAAAATGTGTACATATTAACATATTTAAAGCATCTTAAAAAATATAATTTACATTATTTCAAAGACAACCAAAATTTGTAACATCCCATTTTTTTAGTAAGAAATAAAATTCATAGAATTCAATACACATTTTTCACCATGATCAAATATAGAAGCAAAAATTTATGAGTTTAAATTTCTAAATATAATCTATTTCAGTTCTTGTAAAAGATTTCACAACCAGAATTTATATATCCTACTACCAAAATTGGACTTGCTGAAGACTTCACACAATAATCATAACATCTTAACAACACACAAAAGTTTTGTCTAAGTACTACTAATCTCACAGTGGCTTTCCTAACTTAAAAATCTACTTACTCAAACAAAATTCCAATAAATCTTGATTCACACAGGAAACTCAAACCTACTCATAGTAAAGATTCATCTTTTCTTGTCATAATACACATGTAAGCACATAACCTATAGATTTAAACTATATTCTTGTAAAGACTTAAAAAAAGAGACAAAGAGAAACTTACTCTGCACACGAAATATCTTCTATTCTTTGCTAGCTTTAATATAATAAGTTTGTAGCTCGAAAAAGATAAACAGTTAACTCAAAAATAAAATAAAAACAAAGAAAAAATACATTTAGAGGGGTAGTATTTTTTATAAAATGAAGCTTGTAATTTATTTCTTCTATTTTTTTGACACCATAAAAACCAAAATCTTCAAGGTTAAAATGTAGTATAAAAATGAAAAAAACACGGACTGTTTTATCCTAGAAATTTAATAAATTCATATTACATTTCAACTAAAATAAATTCATTTTTCTTATCTTAAACTAAAGTCATTTAAATATGCTATGCGAAAAACATTATATTTTAGCGAAAATTACACTTACACTTAGAACTTGATAAAATTTCACTAGATATCTCTCTTGTTTTTTATGCTACATAATTTTGCTCTTAATCTATATAATAAAAACAGTACTGTATACCCTTTCTAGTTTTTATTTCATTTCTTAAGTAATAATGATATAGATTAAGTATCAAAATAAAGCAAAAAAAGTATGAAACCTAAGCTTTGTTTATATTAGAAAATTGAAAGTTTTAAATTTGATTTTTTTTATTTTATTTCAAATTTCTATTTAGATAAATCAATTAAAAAATTAATTTCAAATTTTTACTTTGAATAGAAGAATTCACTTCATGTTGAATGTAAAATTTATTTTTAAATATATATTTAATAATTGAAATTGTAATATTAACATTTTACGAAAATAAACATTAGATAATTTTAAATATCTAATAATTTAAATATAATTTAAGATAACATTAACATGGAATTACAATTTTTCATCAAATACAAAATTATAATTTTTTCTAAATTTCTTATCATTGTTTTGTGAGAATGCAAACAAGGTATGTTATCACAACATTTTAAACTTTTTAAGAAGTGATTATTCTCCCAAGAATTTCACGTTCAAACACAGGTCTGACTTGTCCAAGATTTTATTGAATCTCTAGATTGAAGAAAATTGACACTGTATGTAGGACACGTTTGCTTATTTATACAACCATTAAGTAAACTAGATTTGGTCCCCGAACTAATTGGTAAGTAAATGTTTTGAATTCAAAAGCATTCAGTAGTACATTCTAATTAATTTCTTTTGTGACATGCTAAACAATAGTGCTAAAAACTTAAACAAACAAAAACTGACCAGACTTTTTAAAGATCGCAACAAAACTATAAAGTAATCGACATATGAACTAATTGGTAAATACCAAACATATGAAGGTTGATCTGTTGATTTGGTTTAACATTTAGAAACGGCACTACTTCTAATATCATTCCGCAAAAAAATACAAACAACACATAAACCCCAATTAAGTAGTGAGTTCCATAATGGCTCCAACAATGTCCCCGTCGTGAGTCTTGAGTGCCTTGACGGCCTTGCTTCTTGACACTCCTGCCTGTGTCATCACCAAATCAATGTCATGGAGCTCAATGCCAGTTTCATCAACCTCCTCCTCTTCTTCAGGCTGTGCAGCTGCAGCTGCGGCATCTTGATCTTGTTTCGCTGTTACAGATCCCATGTCTGGCATCCTGAACTGTTGAGCAGCCTGTGTCTGTAACTGAGAGCTCAAGTCCTCTATTTTTGCTTCCCCAAATATGACGTAGGTCTCAGAATTTGGACTCTTGAACACATCGGGTTTTGAGATGAAGAAAAGAATCTAATGCATAAAATAAGTTGGTTAAAGGCTATCAACCTTCCAGATAGATAGCAGAAAAGAACAACACATAATGACTCACATTTTTTGTTCTCTTAATTGTGACCCTACTAACGCCAGTAACAGGTTTTAGTCCCAGCTTCAACATTGCTTTTCGGCTCTTCTTCTCACTTCTGCTCTGCTTCGATCCCTCAGCAGCACCTGCAGATCAGTCCAATAAAACAAATTAATGAACAAGAAGATCAGCAGATTACAAGACAAACAAACAAATCCAGTATACACGCAAAAATCCTTTATCCCACTAAAAGGACTGCGACAGTCATTTACTAGCTAACATTGAAACAGCTATACAGTGTAATTTTTTCTTGAACAACTCAACCATATAAAAATCATAAAAAATGCAGATGCTGAATATAATTAAGATGTGAAGTTCAAGATCAACAAAAGGAACCTCCAGCATCATAATGGTGGTATAAGAAAGATCCCAGTGATCAGAAACAGTCTTTAGGAACTACTTGATCTGTTGAAAACTATAATAAAAAAAATTAAACATACAACCATCTGACTCAGAATGTGCAGCTGAAGGGAGTAAAATACTCAGAACGTTTAAAATTAACTAGTGGTCTTTGAGATTCAAAAGCAGAGACCACCTTAGGATATAGAAAGATTGAGCATCAAATTTTTACTTTTATGAATGCTAGGCTTGAGTAATTAATTGACAGTGAAAACAAATGCAAATAATCATATATATATTACTGATTCCATCTCTTGCTAATGGTAATGTCATTCTTCAGCAAGACAACACATTATGTCCAAGTCATCTCTGTTAATTCTCATACATGTATTGCATGATTGTGTTACAAATCACACACATTCTGTAAAGTCTGGACATTAGCAACAACTGAATCTAGCTCAGATCTACTTTTTCAAGTCACAGCACATAAAATCCAACCAATAAAGTGACAATTAATAAAGTGACATAAAATCCTCTGCAAATGATCAATGAAGCTCCAAGACAGCCACCATCATTAATTAATGCCTAAAGGGTAAAGGATACCACAAAACCCTCACGGAAATAATACTTTTACTCAACAAAAAACATCAGCTGGAGCCAATACACATATAAACTTTTACTCAACAAAAAACATCAGCTGGAGCCAATACACATATAAACAAGTACAACTAATAGCCAAAAAGCAGTTGAACATTAACTGTGAACAAACAACAAGCATTTCATATACACAAAACATATATAATTAGAGATATCTTGTTATGGTCGTTCCAGAATGATAACTTCACAAGAATAAAATTCAAATCCAATCTACATGTCAATCTGTTTACCACAACCAGGGAGTCATAACTAAACTAAAGTGAGTTAGGCGAAGAGCTCTACCCAAACCCTAGGAAAATACAAAAGCACATGTAAACTCAATAATAAAAAGTTTATAAATCAGAACATAGGGCTTATTAACAATACAATAAAAAAAAAGCATCAAATAAGGATTTCACAACGCCAAGATATAAAAACAGTGGAAAAGTGAAAGAGAGGAGCACCTTCAGCACCATCTTCCTTATCATCGTCGTCATCATCATCGTCTTCATCATCGTCAGCATCGTCCTTCACGTCCTCGACAACGGGAGCATCGTCGTCGTCGTCATCCTGACAACATGCACGAAAATGAGACACCAAATGTAAACAAGAGAACGAGTCGAATCAAGTTTTGGGGGAATTAAAACAAAAAGAAAAAGGAGAACAGTGATAATGAGTGAGGAGAACCTGCAGTTGGGGTTTCTTCTTCTGGGTTGCGTCGTCGGAAAGAACCGGTTGCTCTGCTTGGAGCTCTGGGGAAGAGTCGACAACGGGACCTGGAGACATGATTGGGCGTGTCGGAGAGAGTTGGATTGGGACTAGGCGTGGATTTTGATGATCACTGAGCTTGGATGATGAGTAGATAGATATAGATAGGGATAACTCTTTTGCTCCTTATTCCGCCTCCAGGGTTTTCACTTTTATTGGGCCCTTCCTCTCATCGGCCCACCTTAGTTGAGATTAACAACAAAAATAATAACAAATAGCGTCAAATTATTTACAATAGTTAAAAGGTTATTTAATTGCTGAAATTTTAATTCAAAATTCAGAGGTTGGAATTGGAAACAAATTTTTGATACTCCTGCAGTTCTGAATAAGTATATTTTGAGGATAAAAATTGTTTAACTTTATTTATTTTTTATAAAATTTAATGTTATATTAATTATTTTTTATAAATTATATTATTATTTTTTAAAATATTAAAAATAAAAAAAATAATTTTTTATGAGATTTTAAGTAATTTATTGTTTGTATTAATAAATTATTTTTTCAATTATTTATTTATTTTTTAATTAATAAATTATATTTATTTTGTTAAAGAATTATTAAAAAAATTTATAATATAATTTTTATTGATTTATACTTATTCAAAAAATAGAGATAATAGTTAATAAGAAAATTGAATGCATTGAATGTGTGTAGTCAAATTAATTGATAAACTAACTAGAAAAAAAATATGTGAAATTATATTATGTGTGTATGTATGTGCATGAATATATAATAAATTAAAAAATAAATAAAACCATCTTGTTTATTAATACTGGTGGATAAAAAGATATATGAGAAAATAGGAAGAGTAAATCATAGTTATATTTTGCATCTCATTTCATATTGTTTATAACTTTTCTATTTATTAGTTAACAAACTTCTGTGACCATTATAAATAAGATTTTTAGTAGATTATAGAAACAACTCTTTTCAAAACAGGGGCCTTTTATATTTACTTTTAAAATATTTATTATTATTATTTTGCTCTTTACATAAGATTTCACTTTCCTTTTATTTTATTCGTCCTTAATAAGACAAGTTTAAGTTTTTTTATATAAGAAAACATTTTTTTTAATATTTTATTAATTAAGATATTGACAATAATATATTTTTTATTTTATACTATATTATTTATTTCAACTATTAGATTATTTATAGCATTTCAATACAATAATATTATAGAAGATCAATACATATTTTTTATTATTTTAAAAAAAATTCTTTTTACTTTATTTTAAAAAAATTTGTATTTTTACTTTATTTTAAAAATATTATATTCATTTTAAAAGATTTTATTTTTTAACTTTTAAAAAAAATATTATAAGATAAAATTATAAGATCAATATGTACACAAATTGAAAATTACTTAACAATTTAAAGTAAAATTAATATGATTTAAATGATTTGTCAATAAATAATAAATTTCAAGGGTATGAAATTAAATAAAAATATTTAAAAATACCGTCAAAATATATTTTATTAATAAAAAATTGAAAAGTATGTAAAGAATTACATACATATATATAAATTTTTCATTTATATTTAATATCAAACTTCATTCATAATTTCACCAAACACTCATCATTTAACAAGTGAATTCAATTACTTTTAGTTATCAACTTGATTTTCAGATCATTAGTTTTGCCTAATATTTATCAATGTTTTTTAAAGTGATTATCTTATTAATAAATAATAAAAAATTAATATTTTTAATTTTTAAAGAGTTAAATTAAAACATATTAATCGCATAGCTAATCATCAATAATTACAGTATTTATTTGTTTTCCATTATATATAACTTTTATTCTAATTTATATATGAAATTCAGACACAATAAATTTATGTTTCAATCAAGAAAAGTAAAACTTTTGAATTAAAAATTTCTTTTGATGATAACTTTTTCTCCAGAATTTAGCATATCACATTTAAAAGTTTTGGTCAATTATTATCATGGATTTTTTTTGGGGTACTCTGTAAATGGTTCCATGTTTCTTCCATCATTCAACGGTTCTCTCTTTCTAATGTAGATTTTAAGACTGACAGCATAAAGACTAAATGTGTTTTTCAATCAAAGTTATTCATCTTCAATCAACTAGTATGTTCATAAATATAAAAGTAATTAAATTTATTTTAAGCTAACACAAAATTTGGTGTAAGACTAACCTCAAATAGATAAATTGGCTTTAGTTGTAACTCACTCCAAAATCATGGCAGTGAATGGTAATTTTAGTATGGAAAAATAAATATAAAGCAAACAAGTGAATAGAAAAGAAAAAAAAACAAGATATTTAAATAAAAAGTTGATTAAAAATAAAAATAGTTTCACAAGAGAGAAGTAAATAAGGTGATCAGACTCTCTCCAAATTTTAAGATTAAATTTTTTTTATTTATGAAAGAATAGGTGTACTTATATTTGGTTGTTTTTTTCTCCATCTCCGTTAATTTATTGTATTTTTTAATGATTTTTTCTTAATTAGATAAGACAATTTGTGTATTTAACTAGTTTTTAAATTACAGAATTCATAAGTTATTTTTAACTTTTAGATTATACCATCTAAAAGTCGAAATTGTCTTTTAAATTAATTTGAAAATCAAAACTTTAAGTGTATTTTGACTTCTGGATTATATAATCTGATAGACAATCTTTTTTTTTAAATTTTAGAAGTTAAAACTGACTTTCAGATTATATAATCAAGTCGGTCCCAACTAGGGCCAAGTAAAGTCGGACTCACTCCGATCTGAGTTGAGTCAAGCTTGTCCCATATTGAGTTGAGTTAGATCCACTTCAGGCTTAGTCGAGTCGGAATCACCCTAGACTTGTTCAAGTTGGCTCCTCCTTAGGCTTAGTAGAGTCAGGTCTGCCTACCTCGAAGTATAGCAATGCATGTCTTCGACTGAGTCAAGTCGGGTCTGTCCCAGTCCAAGTCAAGTTGGGTTCTCCCGTGGCCATGTCAAGTTGGGTCTGCTACAAGATGACCAAAGTCAGGCTAGTTCCGAGCTGAGTCAAGTGAGGGCTAAAGTGAAGTCAAGTCAGGCTAGTTCCGAGCTGAGTCAAGTGAGGGCTGAAGTGAAGTCAAGTCAGGCTCATCCACAGTTGAGTCGAGTCGAGCCCGACAAGATCGAATCCAGTCGAGCCCACTAGGTCAAATCAAGTCAGGCTCGCATTAGGTCGAGTTAAGCCAAGCCATCCTCAGGCCAAGTGGAGCCAGGTCTAGTCAATTCTACATTGGGTCGAGTTTAATCGAGCTCGCACCAGGTCGAGTTGAGCAAGGTCTGCCCTAGGCCTAGTTGAGTTAGGTCGGCCCGAGCCTAGTTAAACTACTCTCACACCAGGTTGAGTCGGACCCAACCTAAACCGAATCGAGCATGCCTCGAATTGAGTCGAGCCTAACCCACCCAAGTCGAGTGGAACATACCCATCCTAGGCCTACTATAGTCATGCCTGTCTAGGGTCAAATCTAATTGGAACTTTTCAAGATCGAGTTGAATCAAGCCCATCTTAGATCAAGTAGAGTAAGACCTATCAAGCCAAATATAGCTGAATTGTACTTATTTTTTTCAAATTTTGATTTTTAAATATTATTTTAATATTTAAATTTGATTAATATTTTTTGTAAAGTTTAATTCTAAAACTTTATATTTTAAAAAATTCTAAATTAATTTTTTTAAAAGTTAAATTGTAATTCTTTTTAAAAAATAATAAAATATAAGATATTTTATTATTTTGTCTAAATAAACCATTTAGAAATTGAAAAAACTTAAATTAGAAGTTTCAATTTCTTAAACTTGTTAAAACTTCCATTGTTGTCTTAAAAATGAATTCAGTAATTTTTCTAAAAAAAATAAACAAATCACAAAACTTAATTTGTTCACTTTCTCTAAGATTTTGTCTCTAAATTCCTAAATTGTAAAATTAACATGATCATTATAGTTTATAAAAACAATTCTAAAAAAAGGATAAACTAAAATTTTTGTCATACAAATATATACATATATACATATCATCACATCGAATAATAGAGATAAAAAAGAGACAATTTATTTGAAAATCAAATAATAAAAATAAGAAAAAAACAAAATTTACTTGAAAATTAAATAATAAAGATAAGAAAAAAATAAAATTTACTTAAAACTAAAAATGATTAAGTAAAAATATAATTCTCACTTTCTAAATCACATATATAAACAGGTATATATCTAATTTAAAAAATAAGATATTATTCATATTTATAATATTATCTATCTAAAAATTCCTCTTCAAATTCAAAATAAGTACATGACTAGTTCGTTTTTCATCCTACATCTATGGCCATACATTAAACTAGAATATTGTAGTCGGTCCTTTCAATGATCATTCCCGAGATAAAAGATAGTCTCTTTTAATGAATGTACTTACAGGGTTATTAGATGGCAATCCAAGGGTTATTCATTTTTAATCATCCTTTTAATAGCTATTTGAGTATATAAAAACATGAAGTTGAAGGGATGTGAGATCTGCAGAATTACATTACTGAGTCTGGACTTCACCAGAAAACCAAAATTTAAAGCTGATTCTACATCACATTGCCCTACATATTCAATAAAAAATTTAGTTTACAGTGACCAGAATTCTTCATATTCTTCAAAAAAACTGCGCATATTCATCCTCATCAGCTTCTCACAGTGTGGGAATTCAACTCCGGTCCAATGCCCACAAGGTGCAGCTATGTCACATACACAACAGTAACACTGCACATTTTGACCACAGAGATATTTCAGAACAAGTTGGTGGTGGTGATGGAGAGGTAAGGTAGAGACACCAACAAGCAAAAAATATTTAACGACAGCATCTCCGATTTAATAATTACCATTTCACAATAGCTCTCGTGAGGTGTTGTAGTAAACGGAAATTTAAGACACAGATGTCTCGGATGCGGGTAATCCCTGCAAGCTACCTATAAAATTTGTAAGAAAACAAATCACTCAAGTGGCGAATATTCTCAAACGTTTCCTTTTAAAAAAATAATATTCCAAAACATACCCTTCAAGCCATGCAGCGACAACAATCGAGGGAGGGTTAAGCAAATAATAATATACATTGAAGTGAAATTTTAAAGAGTTGCGGGTTTTGTAGGGTAATTACCTGACCCTTTTCACCAACGAAGTGGACATCTTTAGTGGCATCATCTTGGTGGTTACTTTTGTTGTCCAAGGAAAGCATGGAGAAGTTGAAGGAGTCATATGGGTCGAAGTCTAAGATGAAACATTCCTCAGTTTCCTCGAAACGTTTCATGTCCTCTTTTCTGCAACAGACTAGGGTTCTAATTGGGGTCTCCTCCTTTGGTCGCAGAAGAACTGAACTATTTCCGTTCACTATTATCTCTTCCATTTCTTCTTTCCTTCCTTTCTCTCCCTTTTGGATTCAAAGAAATGAGAACGTGGACTCTACAGATTCCACTGCTAGCGTAAGCAATAAATATCAAATTCTGAAGCTCATATGACCCTTCGCATTCCGTCCTGTGCCGGACTCGTTGTAATTTAACAGGAAAGCTTACGTATTTATTATATAATTACAGAGAAAATATATACATACTTTTTTTTCTATATAAGACGTAGATGAATTTAGAAAATGTTCATAAATCATTTTCTTAATTATATTTTTTTTAAATTCAATTAAATTATATTATAAAAATATACATTTAAAAATATTATGTAACAGTTATTTAAGAAAAAGAAATTATTTAGTTATTTTGAATTTTAAAATAAAGGGAAGTTATTTAACTACCTATAAATGTAAATTAGCTAATTTATTAAATAAGTAAATTATTTTTTATTTATTATAGTATAAAATTGTCCAATTAAAAATAATACTAAAGGAAGTTATCAAGTAGTATATTTTATTTATATAAAAGTATAGATATTTAAATAATATTTTTTTGTTATTTTGCGAGTAATTAATCAAAAATGTAAAATAATACAATTTAAAAATAATATAAAATTTTTATGTAACAGTTATTTTAAAAGAGAGAAATTATTTAGTTATTTTGAGTTTTTAAATAAAAAGAAATTATTTAACTACCTGTTTTATTAAATAAATAAATAAATTATTTTATATTTATTAAAAGGTAAAGTTGTCTAATTAAAAATAACACTAAAAAATTATCAAATATCTCCCTTTCATATAAAGGTGTAGATAAAAATTAAAATGATTTCATAATTTTGTATAGAAAACATTTAAAATATTAAAAGTCTATGAAAAATGATAAAAAATAAGTGTATCAATTTAATTTTAAAATTATTAGCAGAGCGACTTTACTTTAAAATTCTCACTCACATATTTTAAATACAATATATCAATATATATATATATTAATGTTAGAGAGAATTTATACATAATTTATAGAATTAACCAAATGTTCTCACCATTTAACAACCAACTTAGAACTTTTAGAGTATTAAGTTTGACTTATGTAAATATATGTTAATTAGAAAGTTTCAATTTTTATTCTTGTCATAAAGAAAACTTCTTTTTCCTTATTAGTCGAGTTCCTATTTATCTCCTATAATTAGTTCATTCTAATGACTACTGTACAATAACCTATGTACTATAATAGTTCTGAATCGATTAATTATGTTCTTTATTAAAGTATTTTACGATCTCTTTAACATGATGTCTTTCTTATACATTGCCTTCTTAGTTTATCATATTCAAGGATTCTAAATTTGGAAAATAGAATCCTCCTAATTGATTTTAATACATTGATTATTTTATGTAATTTATATTTTTTAAATATAAAATATTAAATAGGTAAATAATATGAAAAATATTTTAACAATAAATATTCTATCAATCTATTGACAATTTCTTATCTTTATATATTTAGTTACTGAATTTTTATACGGTATAATAATAATATGGTCAAGTAATTAGTTTTTTTTCGATAATATAGTAACTAAATTAATTTTTATATAAAATAGCATGTCATATGTTCATTAAATTAAATTTTATATTTTTTTTCATTAATTTTGTTTTTTACAATGTTAATTAAATTATGTTAAGAATTAGAATCTAAATTGTTCCACTTAGATACTTCTAACTAAAATTAAATTCTAAACTAATGTCATATTAAATTACTAACTAATTTAATATTTCAAAAACTAATAATTTAGCTTGTAAAATGCTTTTTCTTATGACAAATTTACTCTCCAAACATAAATATATAGGAACAAAAACTATCAAATAATTTCTATTTTAATTTTATAACACTTACTTTTAAATCTAATTTTCTATCAATCTTTTGAGTAAAAATTATAAGGTAAAATAAGTTTTTCATGCTTGGTATTATTAGATTGAGTATATACAAAAAGTTTAAATGAAATTGACACAGAAAAAGAAAATTGTTTCACGTTTCTCGATAAACTTTGAAAAATATTAATGAAACTGATAATTGTTAAAAAAAATTACGTGATTTAGAATATGACATCTAATAAAATAATTTGCACCTTAAAACATAACTTTACTTTTTATTTTATTTTAAAAAAAACTATAGAAGTTATGCTTTAGAAAAAGACTTAGATTTTTTTAAAGACAAAGTCTCTATTTCAAGTAACACTTTTATTTTCAAAAGAAGAAGCAAAGTCACACTATTTTTTTTTTAAGAAATGAAATCATTCTTTAAAACTCAATTTTCAATTTTAGTAAAATGTTTGACATGTTTATATGACTATGATAATAGTATCTCAATTAGATTGAGACATAAAATTTCTTGATATAGTCTATACTCTTTTAAAACCACAACATTTTTCTTGGTATTTTCAAGATTACCCCTAAACCCTTAAATAAAGTTGAAAAACCATGTGTACCTTCTACCGAAAAACACACACTAAACCATAACTATATCGAGTGGGGGTGAAATGATTTTGTTAAGTGTTCCAATTACCCTATGTAAGAATATTAAATTTTTACATTTGCCATATCATAAAAGAGACAATAATTCAAGATTTATTGTGAAGAAAAGTGTTGTATTTATTTATTTATAAAGATCTCTCATGAATCTTACACACATTTTTTGATACACTAAGTTTTAGTTTTTTTTTCTTTAATTTTAATAGTTATTTTTGTTTTTTTATCTTATGAAAATATTTTAAAATTATTATATTTTGATATATTACAATAAGCTAACAATTTATTCAATGTAGATATTTATGAACATAATACATAAGCATAAACTAACAACCAATGTAGCAGTATTTATTAATTATATGCCACATTTTTTAATCTGATTAAAAAACACGAATAAACTAATAATTTTTTAACATTGGGCCTGTTTTTCTATGGGCCTGGGATGCCACAGCTCTAGAGAAGGCCCATATCCGGCCTGCACGGTTCGGCAGCTTTTAGCTTCCAACTGAACCTGAAAGTGTTAGAACGAAATTAACGCGTTGGCCGTTATCAACTTCGCACACCAATTGCTTTTTCCAACTTACATCCAAAAAATAAATAGTTTAAATTCACTAAAACCGTATTTATTTACTATAATTTTAATTATACAGAACTAGTAGAAATACAGTCCCAACAACCTTCTACAATTAAAAAAATGTGATTTAAATGTTATTATAATGACAAATAAAATCATAATAAGATATATAAAAAATAATTAATTTACTTTTTTATTAATTGTTACAATTATATAATAAAAATCATTTCAATTTTTCATTATAATATTAATCAGAAAAAAACCTGCATACCAGTGTCCAACGGCTGAACTACACTTGAATATGTTTTTTATTTTTTTATTAATTTTTAAAATACTTTACATACTATGACAATTATTTTTTATATCTGAAACATAGTCGAGGAGGAAAAATCTTAATTAATTCTTAACGTGTGCTTATAATTGTTAATTGGAAATCTTAAAGCTGTTTTAAAAAGTAGACAACTGTTGATTAAGGATTTATTCATTAAATTAATTTGAAGCAGTTGGAGTAAGAAAAGCAAAGTTGGTGGGAGGTTGGCGAATTAAGTAAAATATGTTTGTGGAATTTCTTTTGGGTTTATGAAAAGTAGAAGATGACCAGCGTGGCTTCAAGCACCAGACAAAGGGGAAAAAGAAACCACTATTAGACTTAAATATTCTTTCATTTTCTTTAATGTTACATGACATAATAATTTACTTCACACAATAATTTATTTTAAAATTTGGGTAAGAGACGTGGAAATGCTACCACAAACTATTAGGATGTCCCATTCCTTATTAAATACTGGGTAAGTGCTTTTTTTATAATAACTTCCATCACATTCATAATTTTTTATATCATATCTAGAATCTTTCTTAAGAGATAATTCTGTTGAGTTGGATTATTAATTCTTATAGTATTTAAATTAATTATAAAGAATTTAATACTATACCATTATGCTAAAATAAAGTATTAACACTAGTTTATATAAATATAAGGCCAAATACTAAAATCTTCATATAAAAAATGAATTACCAAAAATATGGTAACAGTTTTATAAAACGATTTCAACCACAACGAAATTTCATAAATGTCAAAGACTGCGACAAAATTTCAACCACAATTGTAACCACAATTGTAATGATGATATTCCTAAAAAGGAAAATGGAATAAATGTTTAATACCTCAAATTTGTTCCAGCTGTGATTGTCTCTCATTTGATTAATGAACAATTCCTTAAACAAAATTGGGAATAGTTAGTGAATTTTTTAGTTGAAGTATAGTAAGTAAATAAACCCTTTTTGGTAATCATGCGCTAATAGTTTTTCTTGCTTATGGCAAGGCGAGAAGTCTTTATTAGTCCTTTTCTCATCCTTAGGAAACCATGGCATGGCCCCAACTTGCAAGCAATCAATTATCTCACTCACCATACCAGGTAAGTTAATTGAATCACAAGAAAACACTGCAAAACTCACAACTATAATTGTTATCTAAAATCAAAGTAATGCAAATCATAGGACATGCATTCCCATCAATTTTGGATCTGTGTTTTCGAATAATGGATTCGCATCTATGTACAAGTTAAGTAACTTCTCTATCTACTCTGTGGGGGAAATTCTAAAATAGGTGAGTTGGAAAGGAGTCTCAAACAGAAACTTGGCAATTATTTGTTAAGGGGAATAAGAAATATAAAAATGAACCATACTTACTCCACTCTCTTGTTGGAGTTGAACTGTGAATGCCATGCATAGCTCATCATTAATAAAGTATGAATACTTTTTATGGATATCTGAATTTGCGTACAAGATGTCTACGTATGTATAACAGCTTAGACTTTGGAGCAGCTACAAATGCTGACTCTTACGTGAATTAGTTTAAAGTTTCCTTCTAATAGTGACATAGTAGGTAAAGTGTAGATGCCCCATTTTCAATCCAACATCCAAAAGTCCTCCTCATTGAAATTTTATTTGCCCGTCCTTATATACATTGACAAAATTGTACAAGTGCATTTATGGTCAGAGGCTTCTTTTCCTTCTTACCATTTGTTCAACAATTTCACCAACTTTTATAAATTTACTAATGCACGAGCTCATTTTTCGCCTATTTCATTTTTAAAACAGAAAACACTCTGGTTCAGTTAATGAATTCAACGCAATCCTTCCAAGACTTGTTTTCTAGTTTTGACACCATTAGCCATGTTTACACCACTATCTCTCCAAAGTGTCCATTTCTTTGTGAACTTATTTATCACATTCTTATTTTTTAATTTCATTCCCCATCACTCGATCGTATCATTCCACACTTTTGTCACTTTATGGTACAAAATTTTGTGACGGATAGAAGCATAAATATAAGTTTGGTTTGCGTATATTCACATGGTCTTTGTAGGACCCTGGTGTGGTTGTTGGGATAGGGACAGGAGCAAGTAGGGGAGCCATTAACATCATTTCTAAATATCTTTATATATGCATATATAGGCTCTTCACCAGGAACCTGTGTGGTCACAAGCTCACACGTAAAGCACTTGCTCCAATCTACAATCTAGAATCTGAGGTGAAGTAAAAGTATCAAGCATGGGTTCAACAGGTGAGACTCAGATCACTCCAAGCCATGTGTCTGACGAAGAGGCAAACCTGTTTGCCATGCAGCTGGCGAGTGCCTCTGTCCTCCCAATGGTTCTAAAATCAGCTATTGAGCTTGATCTGTTGGAAATCATAGCCAAGGCTGGCCCTGGAGTTCATCTTTCTCCCACTCAAATTGCTTCTCAACTCCCAACACGCAACCCTGATGCACCCGTCATGTTGGACCGCATATTGCGCCTATTGGCTTCCTACAATATCCTCTCTTTCACTCTCCGCAATCTCCCTGATGGCAAGGTTGAGAGGCTCTATGGTCTTGCTCCTGTTGCTAAGTACCTGGTCAAGAACGAAGATGGCGTCTCCATTGCTGCTCTCAACCTCATGAACCAGGACAAAGTCCTCATGGAAAGCTGGTATCTATCTATATTTCACTTTTTCTCTCTCGATCCCTTTGACCTATTACCTGGCCATATAATAGGAAATAATTGAATTAAACTATTTCCATTTAATAGTTATATTAAAGTTGGCATGATTGTGTTGTTGTAGGTACTACTTGAAAGATGCAGTTCTTGAAGGGGGCATTCCATTTAACAAGGCATATGGAATGACAGCCTTTGAATACCATGGAACAGATCCAAGGTTTAACAAGGTTTTCAACAAGGGTATGGCTGATCACTCTACCATCACAATGAAGAAAATTCTTGAGATCTACACAGGCTTTGAGGGTCTTAAATCTCTGGTTGATGTTGGTGGTGGAACTGGAGCTATAATAAACATGATAGTCTCAAAGTATTCCACTATTAAGGGTATTAATTTTGATTTACCCCATGTCATCGACGATGCTCCATCTTATCCAGGTATGTATTTTTAAGTTGAGGACGTTATCATCATATTAGAGATCTTTCTTATATTAGTTTTCCAAGCATTGTCACCAGTTATTACTCGCTAATGGTATGCATTTTGAATTCGAATAACATTGTTTTAGTAACGGTTTCCTAACATCAAATTTGACATTGATGTTTTCGTGTAGGAGTGGAGCATGTTGGTGGAGACATGTTTGTCAGTGTTCCAACAGCTGACGCTATTTTTATGAAGGTGAATGTTAAAACTTGAATCTCTTTCAATATCTTAATTCTTACCTACTTCAAAGGATTTTTTTTTCCCAGAGTCAAGTAATGAGTTGTTAGTCTCTGATATCTCAATCATGTTCCACTTGTTTATGCTAATGATTTTAATATCATTTATACCTCAGTGGATTTGCCACGATTGGAGTGATGAACACTGTTTGAAGTTTTTGAAGAACTGCTACGATGCATTACCCGAAAATGGGAAGGTGATTGTGGCAGAATGCATTCTTCCAGTGGCTCCAGATTCTAGCTTGGCCACAAAGGGTGTGGTTCACATCGATGTGATCATGTTGGCTCATAATCCAGGTGGGAAAGAGAGAACAGAGAAAGAGTTTGAGGCTCTGGCCAAAGGATCCGGATTCCAAGGTTTCCGAGTCTTCTGTTGTGCTTTCAATACCTACATCATGGAGTTTCTCAAGAAGGTTTAAGTTCTTTGGCATGGATTCGGATCGAGTTGGATTTGGATTTTGACTTTGAGAATATGCTTGTGGTACTACTTAAGAAGCTTCAGCGAAAAAATGTAAATTTCTCGTAATTCATTAGGAAAATATTAATGAATAAATTTAAATGAGTACCCCCCCCCATAAAATAACAAGTTTTTTATCTGGGTTATTTCTAAGGTTATTTTAGTGAACCTTGATTACACAACATATCTTTGTCTCACTCTTAGCGTGTTATTATTTCATAAAAGTGAATTGTCACTTTCCTACTTCTTATTATTCAATAAAAATAACGAATTGTTATGTAGAAACAAAATTTAGAAAGGAAGAATAGAGATTAATTTATTAAAATTTTATTTTTAGTATTAATAGATTAAATCAAAATGCAAATTGTTAAACCAGATTTCAATTCAATAGAAAATAAGAGAAGTGCACAAATAATTTTATATTATTTCATTTTTTACAAGAGGTATATTTAGTTACCCAATCACATATTAGGTTTCCATTAATCATTATGTATTTTTACAAGCAATTATAATTTTAGTAATATTCAAGAAACACACTCAAAGAAGAAAAAATGAGATCACCTGAAACAGATTGCAGCACAATTCCAGATTCTAAGGGTGATCTTATATGCAACCCTCAAATCACAACTGAATGATAAAACAATATCAATCTTGGATTGCCCACGCAATTCTTCTTCTTCAGAAATATTTTCTCTCTTAATTTATCTTTCAGAAAATGTGAAAAAAAGATCTTTTTAATTTTTGTAATTGAAACTATTTAAGTAAGAAAGGTTTTAATAAAATTGATAATTTTAATGGATTAAAAACTGAATTTAATATGTTAATTTTACTTAACAGGAAAAATAATGGATCAATTCAAATTTTTAATAAACTACAATTTATTCAAAATATTTGACAAATTGAGCCAAAGACAATTAATCTATTAGAATAACTAAAATAAGTAGCGATAATCTAGTTGACGCTATACTTTATAAAATAAATAATTGAAAATAGCTGGCATCTGTTTATCCCATGCATATGGAGAAAGTTTAAATGTGACTACACTTATAATCAACTTTACAATTTCACACTAAGAATAACAATGAAAGAAATTGAATTGTATTATTAGACTATCCATACACAAAGTTCTCAATACACATTTTCTAAAAACATGATCACACTCCATGTATAAAACATGTTCTATTTAAAGAAAAAACTCATAACAAAGTAACAGAAAATCGTTGAAGCAGTTACAACAAAACATCATTTAAACGACCACTAGATGGTCTAATTGCTCTACACTACTAGACGATCTCAAGTAGATGATCTTTTGTGTTCTTTGTCAGATGATCGTAATTTGAAAGTCTATACATCACACAAAAGAATATATGAAATTCACCACTTATCTAAAATAACAAGGCATTTAAGACAAACTTTCTTGTCCTAACACTCACCAATAAAATAGAAGTCCTCAGAGGAAAAATAGAGACATCACTTAAATAGGTTTAATTCTTGTTACACAAACATCCATTCCTTTAAAATTGTGGAGTGAAACTTTCCTCACAACCACAACCTTGATAAATGTGTTAGTTACCCCAACTCTAAATAATAGATGACCACATGAAGTTCTATATCACAAACACCTGATTATAGCTTTCTAAAAGTGTTTGGATGTGTTTGCTACCACTTGCTTAGATCATATAGTTCACATAAACTAGATTTTAAAAGTTTCATGTGTTTATTCTTAGGATATAAATCTTTTTATAAGGGATATTTGTCTCTCACTAAATGGTAGAACTTACATATCTAGAAATGTGAACTTCTTTGAAAATATTTTTCCATATAAACTTAGTCCAAATTCTTTTTTTCCATCTACATCAAGTTTTGAATTTAATTGTATGATGATGTGTTTTATTCCTCTATTTGTTTTATCGATAAAAGTTCTAAGTCATCATACTTCTATGTCTTGCTTAATTTTTAGAATGTCATCGAGGACCCCAACAACCTATGAATGAAACTTTTCATCAAACACATTACGGTTAAAATATAAGTATTAGTTGGAAGAAAAAACATTCCACCCAAAACGATCCAAGTATTTTTTAAATAAAGTGTTTTTATTCTATCACTTTCAATCCCCTTAAATGAACCTAGGTCACTTCTAATAGATTTTCAATCCCCTAAAACAAAAAAAGAAACAGTTTAAGAGACAACACAGCGAAGTTTAATCAATGCTAAAATGATATTTCTTATTGGGTTCAGTCACAAGGCTTTCAATTGAGTTTCACCTTCTTCACTTGAACAAACTTGAACCTTGAGATCATGCAACAATGGTAGGCTACAATATGAGATTAGAGCACTATGATTTCATGTTAGGGAGCACCATTTAAGATTAAGGCAAGTGAGATTTGCTAAGAAAAGTGAGTTTAGAGGATAATGCCATAGGGTTACAGATTAAGGATGACAACAAAGAATTACTTATTGAGGATGACGAATTAGGTTACAAGTTGAAGAAAGGAGAGAGAGGTGTGATAATAGCTTAAGACAACCAAGCTCCTTTCGAAAGGGGAATTGAGAATGCTTTGAAAATTTACTAAACTAATTACTTGCAAATTTATTTTTTAAATAATTAATTTCTTAAAATCTATATATAATGGATGCATTTATTTACATATAGATGGAGTTAACATCACATACGGATTATATCATTCGAAAACCTTCCTACCCCAATGCGCCAAGCTTAAGTATAGATCTTTTCTATGGCCAAAACCTATAAATTTAATTTCTACAAAAAAATGAGAATGTATAATGAATTTACACAAAGATATGAATTCGTACATAATATCTGTGTGCAAATAAAAATTTATCTACCAATTCACATTCGTAGGTAAATAATCAGCAAGTAAGCAACAAAATTCTTGTAGTGAATATAAGTTATTTATCCTATTGTTACTACCAAAAATACTTCTATTGCATTGTCTCTTAACAATAATGATGATATAATTCTATTATATCACCTTATCACAACAATGTTCACTGTATGACTAGAAAAGCTAAAGTAGGTATAAGTCAAAAACTTATTCAACATCTGTTACCTTTCAATCTCATTATCATAGGATTGAACCAACTCCTACAAAGGAAGTCATGTCATATTTGAATGGATAGAAGTTATAAAAGAAGAATAGTCGCCTTTGGAATCCTATAATGCCTAGTCTATTGTTGATTTGTCACCTAGTAAATGAATTTTCAAATCCAAATATAGTGGTGATGGTAAAATTTGTTTCGTTGTCAAAGATTTTTATAAAAAAGATGGAGTGGATAAGAAATCTTTAACGTGCGAAATTATAGAAGGTCCCTTTTAAGATCAAACAATTCCATCGAATTAAGTATGATTGTATGTGTGATAGCATCTACTATACCAGGAATATCAATGAACCCTATTATTGAAATTGCTCAGGATACCCTTTTTTAGCTTCTAGAATCTATTTCTTAGTTCAATTCTTACCTTACTAACTGGAATAAAAGAATTAGTAGATATGCTCCGCCATACTACAATAATGATTATCCCTAACTATCTCTAATCAATGTACAATCCATAAGTTAATGTCAATAATGATTTTTTACATGGATAATTTCATGAAACAATATATATGTCTCAATCTCTTGGTTTTCACACTAGGGGTAAACATAAGGTTTATAGACTTCATTAATTAGTTTCTGGCTTAAAGTAAGCATTTTGATCATGGTACCACACATTGAGTGCAATTGGTTCAATTAGGACTTAATCCTACTAAAAGTGACCATTCACTTTCTAGAAGGTTTTCTAAATCCTTCGAACTCATGGTCATCATCTATGTTATGATATACTTATGATGCAAAACTCTTAGGCCAAAATACTAACTTTGGTTACTCATTGTCATAAGCAATTATCTATCAAAGATCAGGATTCCCTTCATTATGTTTAGGAATTGAGGTAACTTATAACAAGGATGACAATTTCCTCTTGACTCAATCCAAATATCTTAGAGAGTTGGTTCACAAAGCCAATATGGTAGATTCCAAGACACAACCTACTCCTCTACTCACTTAGCTGAAGTTAATTCAAAATGATACACCATCTTTATCAAATTCTTCTTATTACATACCAATAACAACACTTCAATATCTTACTTTAACTCTGTCTAATATGTCTCTTTTAGTTTTTTATCTTTGTCAATTTGTACATTGCTCTGAGGACCATCAATGGTAGATTGTAAAATATATTCTATGAATGAACTATCATTAATGTTTGTCTGCTTCAAATTAATATACAAAGGAATCTCACTGGATCTTATAACTCTAATTGGGGTGAATGATAAAGATGATAAAAAAATCACAAATGGTTGTTGTGTTTACCTTCGATAAGCCTTGATATCTTGGTCCTCTAAGAAACAAAAAATCAGTGTCTAAAAGTAATACTAAAGTTGAGTATAAAATATCTGTGTAGATTGTTTGGATCTAGTCTTTGCTTTAAGAGTTGAGAGTTCTTACTTACCTAAGATCTATGATAATCTTGGTACAGTTATGATCACAATTCATCTGGTATTACATTGAAGGAGCATACACTTTAAACTATATATTCATTTTAAGACAAAAGAAATCAATTTTATTCATCTACCAACTGAGTACCAAGTTGCAGATTTATTAATCAAACATTTGTTCGTCAACCACTAGCTACCTTTCCGATATAAGCTCATGATGATAAGAATAGACATCAAACAATTGTAGATGATGTAAATGATAAAGAATAGAAATCCCTTTTAAGATATTAACTTAAGAGCTTCCTGTTAATCACCAACATTATAAATATGTTTAATCTTCCTATGTAATTATGGACTCATATAATTAGTTCAATTACAAATCATTCAATGATACGATATTAGTTTTCTTTATCCATCTTTCTTCCCTGTGTCTCCCTCTTTGTTCATAATCTTTACACACAATAGTTTACACGCATGTCAGGGTCACGCCGGTTAGTTAATCACATAGCTGAAATATTATGATGGAATAAAAGTTATTGAAGCAAGGATCACACACACGAGGCGTCCGATTTACTGCATGGCCTATTCCTTCCTTTGTTTTGGTATCACCCATCTAATCTTACACTGACAAAAAGGATGGACTCAAGAACAAGCAAAAATGTTAATCCAATTAACCGCTCTATTTACAGTATTATGATTGTTCTGTACCTCAACAAAACTGTCCAATTATGTGATGATTCTCAATCACTTTATCACTTTATGCTCTCTAAACAGTCGAATTATGTCATGTATTTATAATATACTTGCATTATTTTAGAAATAAACATGTGTTAATTGATAATTAAATTATGATTCATAACAAGGTGAGTAAATGGAGAAACTAAGTTAAGCCAGGACGATTGTCCACTAACGTTCCACCAAAAACCAAATCATAAAATGATAAGTGGGGTCCTCCCACCCGGTCACCATTTCACCAACCACCAAATCACCAATCGTGTGTGAAGAGAGAACTAATTTTCTTCAAGGCTTCCAATATGATAGCAAGACAATGCCAGCATAATCATCCATCTAAGCTTTGCAGGGCTATCTCATCGTTTGAACAAAGAAATGAAGCCACAGAAAGCCTGGCTTTATCAACATTGACAAACATCACAGTGTCATACACTCTTGTAAAGCGCATTACTCAAAGCCTGTATCAGCCACGAATATATGAGTCTATGACTTAAAAAATATTTAAGTACCACATGGTTGGTGTATACCTTCGCATGGTCATTGTGGGACCCTGGTGTGGTTGTTGGGGTGGGGACAAGGTCAGGTGGGTGGGCCATTAACATCATTTATGAACATCTTGATGCATAAATAGGCTCTTCACTAGGCACCCGTGTGGTCACCAGCTCACAGCAAAAGTAACTGCTCCAATCTACAATCTAGAATCTGAGGTAAAGTAAAAGTATCAAGCATGGGTTCAACAGGTGAGACTCAGATCACTCCAAGCCATGTGTCTGACGAAGAGGCAAACCTGTTTGCCATGCAGCTGGCGAGTGCCTCTGTCCTCCCAATGGTTCTGAAATCAGCTATTGAGCTTGATCTGTTGGAAATCATAGCCAAGGCTGGCCCTGGAGTTCATCTTTCTCCCACTCAAATTGCTTCTCAACTCCCAACACGCAACCCTGATGCACCCGTCATGTTGGACCGCATATTGCGCCTATTGGCTTCCTACAATATCCTCTCTTTCACTCTCCGCAATCTCCCTGATGGCAAGGTTGAGAGGCTCTATGGTCTTGCTCCTGTTGCTAAGTACCTGGTCAAGAACGAGGATGGCGTCTCCATTGCTGCTCTCAACCTCATGAACCAGGACAAAGTCCTCATGGAAAGCTGGTTCTCTCTCTCTCTCTCTCTCTCTCTCTCTCTCTCTATATATATATATATATATATATATATATTTCACTTTTGCTCGTCTCTCTTTTTATGCTTCCTTCTCTGTTCTACTACTCAAGATTAGCTCTCTTTATTCTAAATTTTGCCAACCTAAATGCTACTTTTCTTTTGGAAAATGATACTTTCAGAACTCTCATAAAATTACATTTGATTAACAATTATTTATATGTTATTTTATTGATTCTAAATAATGACATTACAGTGTTATTCTTTACTGGTAGATAATTTTATGAATAAAAGAACTGTGAAATGATGATGAGTTTTTAAAATATTATTTTTGTTTTCTTTTTCTTTGGATGAGTGTGGTAAAACTAATTTTTTTAATAAAATTAATTAATATTAGTTTAAATTAATGTTAAAGTGATGGTCTATATTTTTTAAGATTCACTTTTTTTGCTTTTATTGTTTATTTACGTTATTCAATTTGATCGTATTATTGAGAAAAGTTTTAATTACATCTCTTAATTTCTAAATGCATAACAATTTATCTATTTTTCATACAAATAGCTAATAATAAAATTATTAATAAAAAAGTATTGAAAGTTAAAATTATCTATAATACAATTTATAAAACTAACTCCTTCAATTTCGAGGGACAAAAGAATTACAATGTAATATTTAAAAGAAATTTGAGGTTGATGCAAATGGCTAAAATATCTTCTACTTTATATTATTATCAAATAATTAAAAAATTATTCTATGTATGGATACTTACATCTTCTACTATGGTGGGGTGATAGCTAGTTTTGGCACGTTGAAGAATATTATTATTACCGAACCAAATGCAACCAAATGCTTATATTGCATTTGCTAGTAAAAGAGTAATTGAAAAATTTAAATAAAAATAAAAAAGTCATATTATTATATTTTTAAAATTGAAAGATGTGAACCTTTTATTTATAAAGAAATAAATTAAATAAAAAATAAGATAAACGATAGTTAAACTTATTTTGTTGTGTATTATAGAAGTTATTTGATAAAAAATTTAGAATAAAACTTTTTAATATAGAATCAGTATTGCTAACTCACTTAACAACAAGGTTATAATTGTTTCAATTCAGAATAATCTTGAACCTAAAATTATTTTTTAAACATGTGAAATTTTATAAAAACAATACGTTAATTAATAGTTACCATAATCTTGAAAAAGCTTACGGGAAAAAAAATCAAACATTATATCGTTATAAAGTAATAGAGGGAATATGTTTGTTGGGTACATGAAATTTTAAACCTCCGAGGCTGTTAGGTATTAATAAACTTATTATAGACTAATAACGTTTTTCATTTAATTATAAAATTAACGTGCTTGTATTATTTTAGAAATAAAAATGGGTTAATTGTTAATTGAATTACGATTGATAAAGTGTGTAGGATTTTGGGTATAGAAATAGCACAAGGGGACATAGATACTAAGTTAAGGACCCCTTTCATATCTTGAGGAGGGTTGTCCATTAACTTTCTACCTAAAACCAAATCATAAAGTGACAAGTAGGACCCCCCACTATGAGAGGTCACAATTTCACCAACCACCAATTCACCCAACAATCACCAATCGTGTGTGAAGAGAGAACTAATTTTCTTATGAACACCAAGACAATGCCACCATAATCATCCAACTAATTCTTTTGTCAACACTCAACCATTGTTGGTGATAAAACCAATCGTGTTTTCTACACTTGTCTGTCTACACTATTTTTTAATGAAAGGATCAAAATATCATTTTTTACAAATTCTCTCTCCTAGTTTAGTTAAATATCTCCCACTGTCATATTCAACTGATAGCATCACAATAAATGAAATAAAATATACGATGGATTCTGTGACAAGTTATGTATGAGTATTGTTATTCTTGTGCTTTTACGTGACTATTGCAAAAGATAAATCATGAATTGGTTACTTTTCACTCTTTCAGAGTGTTAAATATTAAGACGCATTTTATATGAACTTTATATAGCTAGAGTGGATAACAAAGAGAGGGATCTTGTATGCACAGAGAAATGAGTCCAATTTAGGCTTTCTGTAAACTCTTCTATGCATGTTTGGGTCTTGATCTCACAAACAGTTTGGGTCTAATTTGGAGTTTCCATTAAAAAATTAAAATATATTTTACCATTTCAGTGTATATATATATATATATATATATATATATAATTTTGAATAATTATATATATAAACAATAAAAAGTTATAGAGGACTAACAAGTCATATTATTAGTTATATTTTGATGAACTTTTAAAATATTATATGGCTAATTATATGTCTACTTTTCCAAAATTACTTATGTAATCAATTTGACGTATAGCCTGGCCACATAGTAGGAAATAATTGAATTAAACTACTTCCATTTAATAGTTAAATTAAAGTTGACATGATTGTGTTGTTGTAGGTACTACTTGAAAGATGCAGTTCTTGAAGGGGGCATTCCATTTAACAAGGCATATGGAATGACAGCCTTCGAATACCATGGAACAGATCCAAGGTTTAACAAGGTTTTCAACAAGGGTATGGCTGATCACTCTACCATCACAATGAAGAAAATCCTTGAGACCTACACAGGCTTTGAAGGCCTTAAATCTCTCGTTGATGTTGGTGGTGGAACTGGAGCTGTAGTCAACATGATTGTCTCAAAGTATCCCACTATCAAGGGCATTAATTTTGATTTGCCCCATGTGATTGAAGATGCCCCATCATATCCAGGTACATATTTCTAAATTGAGGACATCGTGATAATGTCAAAGTTTAAAAGCCTTACTTGTTTTAAATCCAAACATCATCAGAAATTGTGGGCATAGTAGTTTTATGAATTATGTATTTGAATTACATAGTCTGGTTCAAGGTTATCCAACATCAAATTTGACATCGGTGTTTTTGTGTAGGAGTGGATCATGTTGGTGGAGATATGTTTGTTAGTGTTCCAAAAGCTGATGCTATTTTTATGAAGGTGAATTTTGTACTCTGAATGTCTTCGATGTTTACTCTAGAATGACCTTTCTCTGTTTGCTCTCTCACTAAGTTAATTTGATGAAATGTCTAGAAATATTTAGTTGAAAATCTCGGACAAAGTTTCTTTCTCATGATCAAGTTTTGAGTCTTTACTTCTTGTCTCCTCAAATCATGTTCCGCTAGTTTATGTTAATAACTTCAATTTTATTCATATATTCAGTGGATTTGTCACGATTGGAGTGATGAACATTGCTTGAAGTTTTTGAAGAACTGTTATGAGGCACTTCCAGACAATGGAAAGGTGATTGTGGCAGAATGCATTCTTCCAGTGGCTCCAGATTCTAGCTTGGCCACAAAGGGTGTGGTTCACATCGATGTGATCATGTTGGCTCATAATCCAGGTGGGAAAGAGAGAACAGCGAAAGAGTTTGAGGCTCTGGCCAAAGGATCTGGATTCCAAGGTTTCCGAGTCCAGTGTTGTGCTTTCAATACCTACGTCATGGAATTTCTCAAAAAGGTTTAAGTTCTTTGGCACGGAGTCATATAAAGTTGCTTTTGGATCTTTACTCTGTGCTTGTGTTGCTGTTTATAAAAGCTTTCCCGAAAAAGTTGCAATTTTCTCGAGTGCATTAGGAAAAGAATAATGAACAGGTTGAATTTATAATACGTGCATCAAATAAAAAGTTCAGTTTTTCCTCTTTAATTAATGTCAACCCTTCTTCCGTTGAATAACAAGTACATATATATAATAGTGAAATTCCATTGCCATGGTTGTAATTTCCTTTGGTACGTTGTAATCATAATATTTTTGAATGAATGAAACATTATAATAAATCTAACACATAATCCGCAATCCAATGAGAACATTACGTGGGGTTCATAGTTGCATAGAAGATAATAAACAAACAATCTAACATAAAAATATTTGTGAAACATCATTCGAATAATTATGACAAAAAAGTTCTAAACTTAAGATACTTCTCCTTTGACCAAGAATGCATGAGAAGGAAGTTTTCAAGGTTCAACACATGATTGCTTCCGTGAAATTGCAACATCTTCCACGTAAAACAAAAGAAGAAACAATTCAAAGAAGTAAGGATAGCAAATGAATTCTTCTGTGGAATTATACGAGAATTGCTTGAAGAATTCCTACGGGGCACTACCAAAGAACAGGAAGGTGATTGTGGCAAAAAAATTCTTGCTCTGACTAAAGACCGAAGCTTGGCCACAAAAGGGTGTGATTCACTTTAATGTAGTGGCATGGTAAGATAGTGAAATTCAAGTATAAGTTAATAATTTGATAAATTGAGATGTAGAGTCTATATGTTATAATTTGATTATACTTTAATTAATATCTTTAATTGATATGAAATTTCTAACTTTTTTTAGTTACCAAAAAGAAGTATTCTGAAACTGGTCAAATTATGTTTTTAATTCTTAAATCATGAAATTTTTTTAGATGAGTTGGAGGTTTTTAGTGTGGATTCATATACAATTGTATTTGAGTTTTCAAAATACAATTATTTGTGGTGCTACTACCAAATAACGTTATTATCTCTCAAATAACAAGTTTCATATAGTGGATTATATATATAATTATGTGCTTCCTCCTTAATGCAAACCCTTTTCTTGATACGTATGTATAGAAATAAAATTCTAGCGACCATGCTTTTGTTTTCCTTGTTGGCAAGTCCATAATTTTATTGAATGAATGGAACTTTATATTAGAAACTAACTCATTATCCCTAGTCCAATTAAGGCATCGTGGCCAACGATGAATCTTACTTGTACAAGAGATAGCAAGTAACCCATGATACATATATTTGAGGAACATCATTCTCAGAACGGCGACAATAAAATTCTAAACTTAAAAATACTTTTCCTTAGCACTTCTATTACACCAAGTATGCATGAGTAGCACTAGGAATTTTTTAAGCTTGAACATATGAATATTACACAACACATCTGTCTTCCTACCATAAATAAAGCTACTAGACCATGACGAGCTTTTAGGGAAATACGTTCCTCCACGTGAAGCAAAAGAATAAGCAATGACATAAAAGTTATATAATACACTACAATTTGTGATAAGAAAAAGCAATGAAGAAGTAACCATATTTCTGAGCTTCAAGGATTGAGGATAGGAATGAAAGGCAAAAATATCAAAATATTCTTTGTTGTCCCCTTTTGAAATTTTTGTACGTAATTAATATTTTTTTTAAAAAATTATCAAATTGGACCCTTTTAAACATTATTTACAAAACTCAACTCTTCTACTGTTCATAGGTCAGAACTTGGTTACTGATAACCGAGTTCTGACATGCATTTTTAGGTTTTAAAAAGATGTAGTTTTGTAAATAATATTGAAAGGGCCTAATTTGATTTTTTTTAAGAAAATATTAATTGTGTAAAAAAAATCCAGCTTTTGATTCTTGCCAATCACACCTTCTAAAGGTTACTGATTCTTGAAAAGTTCCAAACAGTGTTCTTGGTCTAAGTTCCTGCTCCAAAACTTCTTATAATATTCAGCATATGTATATCCTCTGTACATGGCTTGAGATCCATCTTCAGTGAGTGGTTTTGCAGGGTTTATTAACGCATCATCGTTTGGACAAAGAAATGAAGCGACAGAAAGCCTGGGCTTATCAACATTGACAACAGCACGGTGCCATACACTCTTGTAAAGCCCATTACTCAAAGCCTGCAAACCACTCAAAGGCAATATAAATAGTTGACTGTATCTGTATGATTGAAGTTGGGGCAAGAGAGAAACACATAGAACCCAGATGGGTGTAGAGCATGCGACACACTAGGGTCCACGAAAAAAGGCATGCACAGATGCAATGCGTAAAGGTAAATGAAGCAAAAGTAGGAAGGTATTGAATGGTAAGTAGTTGTTGATGCGTATGAATTACCTGGAGTTGATCACCAATGTTAATGACGAAGGCATTGGGTTGGGGGTTAACGGCGAGCCAGTTTCCGTCTTTGAGAACTTGAAGGCCAGCAACGTGGAGATCCTGGAGCAGAATAGTGAGTGCATTTGGGTCAGTGTGGCCTGGCAAACCATAGGTGAGTTCTGGTTGTGGGCATGGTGGATAGTAGTTCACTGCCATGTGTTGCCCTTGTTCACCCAACACATTCTTTATGTAATCTTTCTCCAGTCCCAAACTCTCTCCTATGTATTCCTCTATTCTCAGCCCCAATTCCCGAACCTCTTCGCAGTACTTTCTCACGCTTTCCCTGTCAATGCCAATTCACACATTCCCTATCATTCAAATTCTTAAATTCACCTCCAATTTTGATTCTTATTTTACAACACACAAATGTGGATAAGAGGATAAAAAGTGCGCACAAGCATCAGACATGAAGATAAATCATTTAGGCACGGACGGATTTGCAACGATGGAGACGAGGAAAGAAAAGAAGTGAAAGTGAAAAAAACGAGAAATAAAATAATAATAATAAAAACAGAAAATGAGACAAAAATTTAACAGTATCATTTCTTTGCGAAGAAAGACAAATTTTTTTTTATTAATGTATTAAGTATATAAATATAATAAAAGTTATATCTTATAATTGATAATTGTTTATTATATTTACATATTTTATTATTTTATTTATCTATTATTATTATTATTATTTTTTTTAATATTTATATTTTTATTATAATATAATTAAAATAATCATGTAATTATAAATAAAAAATTAATAGTAATAAAATTAAAAAATAAAAACAAATTTACAAAACTATTTTTATAAAACAATTTAAAATTATGAATAATAATAATAAATTTAAAAAATAACAATAATAATAAAATATTTATGATAAAATTGTATCACTTTATATCTTATAATAAATAATAATATCAAATAATTTTTTAATATAATTTAATATTTATTTAAAATGTAATTTTTAATAAATTAAAATTTCTAATAATATTTTATTTTAGTTTATTTTTAAACAAATTATTTTAATTTAAATTAAATTATTCATAAATTTATATAAATTTTTTTTTATTTTTAGTATTTTTCTCTTAAAATAAACAATTTAAATTTTTATTTTTATTTTTGAATTATTTTTTTTTTCTCAAATCATTCTATAGAAAGAAAGAGCCTTAGAGGTTACGTCAACACGCAAATCTATACTGACGTCACCCCAAATTAATGACATTTCTATACCACCCATCAATGTCAATGACATTTACTTCCTATAACTCACATTTCACACATCAAACAAAAACAATATCATATCCAAAACTAAAGTTGTTCATTTTTTTTCATTATGTAACTCACCTTATCCTTTCTACCAAATAGCTTATGTGTGGATCTCATAATTTGTTTTTATTCTTTCACTTTTTTAATTATTCCAAACTTCGGAAAACAAAAAAAGAAAACACACTGTTGTTTTCTCTATCATAACATAAAACTACATGCTTGTTAAAATTTATTTATATTAATTTAACAAATTTGATTCTTAGCATGGACCATATATTCTTATGTCTATATGTAAAAAAAAATATTTTCAATATAATTTTAGAACATTTTACTGAATGATATGTATAAAACATTCATTGTTAATGCATTTCAATTATAAAATAAAGACATGTAAAAAATGTACCTAATTTAAATGTCCCCTACTAAATTATATTAAGAATATTAATATAACTATTTATTGCTTATTATGAAGTAAATTTAAAAAATACTAACTTATATCGTTATATAAATAAATTTAATTTAATATTTAGTTAACATAGAATCTCTAACAAAATTCTCTTAAATTAAATAAAACGTAAAGCTAGATATTTATAAATAGTTTTATAACGATTCAATAACAAATAATCCCATAGATCCAATATGTAAAGTTTAATCATAACTCAAGTCTGAAAAATAACTTTTAAGATAAAATTCGCACTCCCTTATTATATACACAAATTCGATCTTTTAGGTAGTTATTAAATTTTAGTTTAATTTAAACTATTATTATTAGTTTATATAATTTCATTTTTAACATTCTTTTTCCAGCTTTGCTCTAATAGTAAAGTGTTTTAACGACAACATTTTATATAATTTTGTATTTATGTTTTTAATTTCTAATTTAAAAAAACAATAATATATAATTGAATATTTTTTATTTTCAAAACCTAAAATTTAAAAGAACACCTATCCTAAGTCTAGAAGTCTCTTCCTATCGTATCATCATAAAATTTCTTATAAGATCTAGTAATTATCCTAACTAGATAATGGATTACTTTTGTTTTTTTATGTCCATATTGATCCGCTGTGTGTCTCCATCGGGGTTAACTAATTTTTAAGGCATTATATTATTTATACTTTTATAAATAATAAATATTATTTCTATTTATTTTGAATACTTATATTTTCAAATATTTCTCTTTCTTCTTTTAATGTCTATCCCAAAGAAGCATTGTACGTAGGCACATGATCTGGTTCGTAAAAAAATAGTTGAAAACATATTAAAAAGCAATATGTTCGTTCTGAGTTACGCAAAAATAAGAAAATAAAGTAATAAAAATTATATATATATATATATATTCTTAATTTTTTAATCTGGTTCAGTAATCTGCCTCGACTCAAAGTTTAAATTAATCAGTTTAATTTTTAATAAATTTTAAGCTTTCAAAATTGGCGTGAGAGGGAGGGGGCTGTAAAAAAGTAGAATGTTTTTAAAACTTTGAATTAAAAAAAAGGAAGTATATACTTTATCTTTATATTAAAATATAACTTTTTAATTAAATTTTTCGAATAAATAAATATCTGATAATATAGTACATAATCTTATCTCTCAGTTTCTTTACGAAGCAGAAAGTTTCTTTCTCATGTGGGTTCAATTAATTATCACTTGATATACGTGCTTTCTCTGGTTCGTTTTTTTTTCTTTCAACTTTCTACTATCATAGTACAACGTAACCAGAGAAGGCAATAAAATTTAAAAGCAGTGAATGGGGTCTACTCTTTTTAGATTTTTTTAAATAGCATCTTTATTTATTTATTAAATACCCAAATGATCCCCGACAGGAGCAGAGTACTTTATTACGAAAGTTGTCCGAAATAATTTCCCCAAAGAAATTGTGATAAATAGACACGTGCATTACTTAAAAGCTTTTGTTTGTACTTTTCAAAAATACTTGTCTTTCTATTAACTTACCCATTATAAAAAGTATTGTAAATATGTATACTTTAATTATATTAATGTATATGATAAATTTGCTTATTTTATGATGGTTGTATTGTTTTTTAAAGGTAAGTTATTGCTGATTTGAAAGAAGAAAGTGGAGGAGGAGAGGGTAGGAAAATGGAACAATCGGAAAAAAGTTATATAGAACTATTACATCTGTCATTTGGTTTGGTATTAGGAGGAACGGCATAAAAGCATTTCCATCTATAATTTGATATATGATAGAGGGACCACTGTTTTCGAAATCTATCCAAAAGTAGAAGGTATGGGGTTTTATATTATTGCTATTTGCATCTTTATAGAAAAGAAAAACATATGTTATGAATAATCTGTTCCAAACAGAAGACTTGAGTAAAAGAAGAAGCATAGAAATAAGAGTATTTTATTGGTGTTTTGGTATGGTGTGTAGGTGAAAGAAAACATTAGATCAAAAGGTTTCCCGTTTGAGTTTGGAATGAACGATGGAAAAAGTGAAGAGTAATGGCGTCATAAAGTAAGATATGGTCATTCGTTTGGTTAATGATATAAGACATAGACACATATTAATGTTTTTGTTTAGTTTTTTTATCACATCATAAATCTACAAAGTTTTAATTGGAATTTACTGTTATAAAAGATGTGAGACCTGGTCAGAGAGAGAGGAATTGTCCACTGAGTGATGTATGGCTGAGAGAAAAGGGGTGAGAGAGGCTTACTTGAAAGAGGGAGGATTAGAAGGCCATTCAGGTACATATTTGTCCAATGGATAGCAATGGAGCCTAAGATAATCCCTCCAATTATGCACAGTCTCTTTTTTGACATTGAAACTAGTGGAGAGTCTGGTTGTCTTGGAGGGGTCTTCAGAGTACAACTTCAGTTTCTCCTCCACAGGCAACTTGAAGAAACCATGTGCCACCTCTGCCATTTCCCTCACCGCTTCTACAGCCACCCCGTGATTAATCACCTGCTTCAATTTTTATTCCAGATTATTTAAACCTTATTTCTTAAATCAAAAATATAATTCACAAAATCTTCAACACATATAGGGTCTACACCTGGAAAAACCCGTAGCACCTGCACGCTTCACCGATTTGCTGCACTATCTGGGCTCTGTTTTCACACCCCAAATCGACTATCGGAACATCCTCGCACTCCGACACTTCCGACAGACGAGGTCTCTCCGATTCCGCTCGGATGTAACTCTCCGGCAGATTTGAGTGCTGGATTCCTGAAGAAAGCACCTTTATGTCCATTTTTTAATATCCTTAACTCTACCTTCTTAAGCACCAACCCCCAAACTTCATAAGAAGATAAAATAGCACTGTGGGCGGAGTGGGAAGAGGGAAGTAACGACTGAGCACTTTAGTGAATGATAAGCCTAAGGTTTACCATATATGCATTTATATACAAGATGCAGGGGAGGGGAATACGAACAAGAGACATTTTTTTATTTTTTTTATTTTTATTTTTGTTTTTATTTTTATCTTTTTTATCGTCTCTATTTTGGACCACGTCCAAATCCCTCGTTTTTTTTTTGTTATTTTAAAGATTAAAATAATAATTAGCCCTCTATATAGACAAATTAGTTTAGAATCAAACAAAGACATATGTTTAGTCTGTATATAATAGTATCTGGTGCTTAACATTGGTCCCTCTTGTTATTAGTGTTTGTTTTAGCATTTTTAGGAACAAACTAACATGGTTAACCGAAGTGTTGAGTGGCTAACGGAAATCCACGTAATGGCTGTGCAGACAGGCCTACCATGTTTCATGTCGAATTGCATTTTTTTGTGATTTACTACTTAATAAGATTTACTACCAGATTAGTATTCCCGTCTAAGAAACCCTCTGTTTCTCTTCCGAGAAAAGCCGGTGTTCATCTGTTTATCATTCTGACGCAATTTCATTATCTTTTGCCATCTTTTACAGCCACTAGTGGTAGATAAACATGGTAGGAATTGTATTGCATTGTTTTGAGCTGTTTCTCAGCCATCAGTTTTATACTTTAAAAAAAAGCAGTGAAGCATTTGCCCATTGTTTACTTCACTGAGCATCTATATTTCAGCCATAATTTCAACTATATTTATTTTCTTCAAACCATGATGGTTCTTTGTTGGAAAAACGACCATAAGTTCAAGGGGAGTGGTTAGACTAGGTAGTAGGTGGGTTAAGATCTATAATGAACGAGTGCACTTTCAATAAACAGTCTTTACAATAGATATGTGGCATATTAAATTTTTTGGAATATAAAAAAGTTTGATTTCAGCATTTGAAACTTCTGGTATTTGAACTTTAAAACAATTCTCACTCTTTTAAATAGAAAGAAAATTCAAATTGCTTTTACAGATAGAAGGTCAAAAGCTATATAAAATTACTAACAAACTGCGAACTAGTGATACCCCTTCAAGTTGGGCAATGGAGATCACAAAGCCTCAACTTGATAATAAAAATATCAAATGAAGTATGATAAACAAGTTTGATGCAAGTCTCAATTTGATAACAAAAATATCAAATGAAGTACGATGATCAGGTTTGATGAAAACATCAAACAGTTAAACTGAAGAAAAAAATGGAAGTGACTAAAGTAAGTCTTGCTGATCTATTATTTTAAAAAATATAAAATATAACAATATGTATCATCATATTTCTTAGAAAGTTGTTACAAAATTGAAATATCGTTGAAGCCATGCATGAGAACCACCACATGACCAGATAGAGTAAATGGATTCTTAATATGATACCGATGAATTAGAGTTTGACACTTTGAAGCATATACTTGTGATGTTGGTAAGAGAAACAAAATAAACTTCGAATAATTTTATATGAAATTAATAAAGAAGTTTAACTAATTAGGTCAATTTAAATGTTTTATCAAAAGAAAAAGTTATACACTAATTATTTATAAAAATTCAGCTCACAGTTAAGTTACATTCAAAAACTATAATGAACATTTTTTTTTCACTAAAAATTCTTTTCTCACACTGTTTTTTTTATTAAAATTATTTTCTGAAGTTAATAGTTTCCTACTTATATAAGAAAAACTAAGAAATTGTTCTTAGAAATCCCTCTTCTTTTTATTTAGTTTTTCAACTTTTATCCTGATCTTTTTCCTCATAGCTTTTCTATTTTTTTTCGATAGATTGTTCATTTTATTTTGTTTTGTGAAAAAATGTAACAATCACTAATTCCAATAGTAGATTATATGAAGTCAAGTAATATTTTAAATTTTTAAAAGTTATTACTTTTGTGAATATATTAATTGCATTCTTAAGTTTTTAGTTATATTTTAGTGCTAACATTTAAGTAAAAATTTGGTGAAGTAATAATGAAGATAAATATGTTTTTGTTTTGAAATAAAATGTTTAATAATTTGTTAATTGTATTGCTCTTTTCCTGTTACCATGGAAAGTAAAATATTTTTCTCCTTTTCTCTTAAATGAGTCCTAATTTTGTTAATAATTCTTGAAGTCATACTAATTATATATTTTCTTTTATTATGTTAGTGGATAAAGCAATGATTATATGCATATACAGTATTCAACTAACAATTATAGTATTAGTAGTAAAAATATAACAAGTGGTACTTCTTCGAAGATCGACTTTACCTCCAAAGTTTTCATCTATGTAGTCTTATATTTTTAATTCTCCTTTATCAATGTATAAACTCTACTTTCTTATGTCTCATAAATACTTAAAATAGAACCTGACCACTTGTAGATTATCTTTACATGACTTTGACATAAACCTACTTATAACTCTCACTGCATGGTGAATATTTGGCCTCATACAAACTATTACATACATCAAACTTCTAATAATTGTAGCATATGGAACCTTGGCCATGAACTCTCTTTCTTAATTTGTCTTACCTATTTGATCCTTGGATAGGAAAAGATGACTAGCCAAAGGTGTGTTAATCGACTTGACATCTCTAACGTTGAATCTTTGTAAAACAAGGTTAACGTACCTTGTTTGAGATAACAAAATAATTCTTTTCGTTTATCTCTTTTGATTTTCACTCCATGGATCTTTTTGGTTAAAGCCAAGTCCTTCATGTCAAATATTTCTTAGAGTTGCAACCCTATGTTTTTAGTGTCAATCATATTTGAATCTACCACAAACATATCATCAACATAAAGTAAAAAAATAACATAAGTAGATTTATATCTATTAAAGAAACAATAGTCATAAGCATTACAAATACGAAATCATTTCTTGTACATGAAGACATCAAACTTCTTATACCACTAACGTGGTTTTTGCTTCAAGTCACAAACTCTTTTTCAATCTACATGTTACATTATCCTTCGTAGTTTGAGAAACCTTCGCGTTTATGCATGAATTCTCCTCATCTACATCCTCATGAAAAATGCAGTTCTCACATGCAACTCTTTATTGAAGTGTTCTTTACTAGTCATAATGCTTACGACAAACTAAGTAATATTTAACATCACAAGTGGAGCAAATATTCCAATGCAATAAACTATCTCCTTTTGTTTAAATCCTTGAACAACTTCTCGAGCTTTGGATATCTTGGAAATGACATTTTCCTCCTCCATTTAATAAACTCATTCGTTGTGAAATGACTAATGTAGCTAGTTCCCATGCTTGATTAAAGATTAACAAATTAATCTTATTTTCCATAGCAAACTCACAATTATTGGTTCCATAGTATGTTATGTTTCTTCATGGTTTTTAGATTTTCCTTCATCAGCTAGTGATATATGATTCAATTATTTCTTATTAGGAAAATGAGGTCATGAAAACTTTCATATTACAAGAGTTGGAGTACAATGTTAATGCATATAGAGTTTTTGTTCATTATTAGTTTTCATTGATTCCATTGATAGAAGACTCTCAATTATAAGAATTTTTAGGACATGCAGTTATAATGGTCAATTTGACACTTGACCAACTTTATTAAATGAGGGGTATGTGATCTCTAATAGGTTTCCTCACACATAAGTGTCATGATGCATTGACTTTAAATCATGACTCTTTGATAGAGAACACGAAAAATTGTCTATTAGGAAGCGTCTACTATGGTTCAATTATTTGGATTGTCTACCACTTAACATGTGTATTAAATGGTGTTTTGTCTTAACTGTTTAAATTTTTTGTTAATTTGATATGCTAATTCTATATATAAAGAATACATACGATAAATTTTGTCATGCGAGAACAAAATCATTAATTTCAAACACTTATCTTCATTTTTATTTGAACTCTTTAATTCTATTTTTATAATGACAAATTATATAAATATTATTTACCTATAAGAGTAAGAACTTCTCTTTTCAATATGTAAATGCAAGTGTCATAAATGTTCTTATGAAGTTAAGTCTATTTTAAGAAATTATCAAATCTCTTCTTCTATTACCTAAAATTTGTTTCAAACCATACACATAATAAAGAAATTGAGAAAGAAAATAAAAAAAAAGTTACATAAGAAACTAAATAGAAAAATGTTTAAGTAAAAAATAAATAAATAATAAAATAATTTCATTTATTATTAAAAGTTAATATATTACTATTTAGTTATTTATTATTATTATACTAATAAATGTTTATTCGTAATTATGTACAAAATATATCTTATAATATCCTAGTGTAGGAGTTATAAGAATTATAAATTTAAAATTTTGATTTTATAAAATACCATGGCCTAGGTATATTGGTGTAATATAATATTCATGATTTTAAATCTTAAATAAAATAAAATATTGAGTCATAAATTTAAAAATATTTTTTTAAATTATAAATAAAATATTATTAAAATATAAGTATTATAAGATTTTTTGTATTAAAACGAAAACTAATAAAAATGTCTTACCATGAGATACATCTAAAATAAAATAAAATTTTATAATATCATATTTGTATAAGTGATATTAGTATAATTTTTTATATTTTATAAAAAAATTCTGTAAATTTGTTATAAAAAATTATAAAAAAAGAATTTTTTTTAATTTTTTTATAAATTTATAGAATATTTTTTATGAAATATAAAAAATTTTAGTAGTAATAATAAGATGATATGATGATAATAATTTTTTAAAACTATGAAAGGTGGAGAGTAAAGAGAGGTTAACATTTACCGTGTTTTCCTTTTTGTGGATATACAATTTCTACAAATTAATAAACTATGAAAGCGTGAAAAATAAAACAAATAATATGGAAAAATAAGAGGAATATATGTCGAAAAACTTTCCTTGCTACAAAAGGGAAAATTTCCGATAAAATGTGCTGGTAATCGATTGTGATTTCGAAATGTATTCAAATATATACATTAATATTAATAAAATATTACTTTAATAATTAGTTTCCAATCTTTATATACTAAAATTAGTTTATTAAATAATAATATTTATATATTATATTATTAATATTTTAGTAATATATTATAATAATACATATTAAATATAAAATTATTAATACTTTTTAATTAAAAATATAATATATGTTTTTCAAATAAAAATATGTAAAAAATAATTAAAATTAAATTATTTAATTTAATTTTATATTTTGTAAAATAATGTATTTATTTTATTATCATTTTAAATTATAATTGTTTTATTTATTAATTTTTGGTAATAATTTTTATTTTAATTTAAAATTTATTTTTTAAATTTAATGTATATATTTCTAAAAGAATTTATATCAAATTATTTTAAAAATTTATTTTAAAAATTTAATTTAAAATTTATTTTACAAGTTGAATTTAAAATTTACTTTACAAATTTAATTTAAAATCTATTTTAGTTTTAATTTATAATTGTAATAAGATAATTACAAGTATACTATTAAAAAATAAAAGTAAATTTAATATTTAATATTTAATTAAAATTTATTTATAATAATAAAAAATTAACAATTTTATATATCATTTTATAATATTTCAAAATTCATTATATCAATCAAATCATTCACAAACTTTTTTAAATTTTCTATTTTCTTCACTTTCTCAAAATAAACAATTTCAGTTTTTTCACAATTTCGTTTTTTTTCTCTCTCTCAAATCCTCTCCTTAGAAAGGAATGTAGGCTTAATGCATTTTCTATAGATCACTTTTAATTTTGGTAACCTTATGTATTCTTATTATACAATTATTTACATATAAGACCAATGTTAGATTATGTATCCTATGATTTTCCACTTGGACTATATGTATAACCTTATAATTATATAATTTTTAATATATTTTTTACCAATTTGGTTCATCAATCATAACAACACAAGATCAAATAAGTCTTTGTTTCATTTATCGTAACTAAACTCGTCAATAGTCACATATGTTGACACAAATGAATAACATGAATCATGATATGAATGTGTAGTATGAAATTTTCAAGTAATGTGTTCTTAATATGCCTAATTCCATTAGGTCCTCCTAAAACTTTAGTGAAATCAAACTATAAAAAAACAGAGTTTCAATATATACCAAAACTTTATTTTTGCAGAAGATGTACTTAAATCATACATATAAAAATATATTTATGTCATAGAAGCATACAAAAATTACAAACTCCCACTAAAACTGAATATCACTAAAAGATATAACAAACATACAAGTAGTGTGCTCATGAAACATTTTGGGTGTTAATCCTTTAATAAGCGGATCCACAACCATAGAGTTTGTGTCAATATGTTCTATAAACAACTCTTTCCTTTGAACTTTTTTTTTAACAACCAAAATTTTGATGTGTATGTGTTTAGACTTCGTTAAGCTTCTGTTGTTGTTGGAAAATAGAATTGTTGATTTATTATCACAAAATAACTTAACTGGTTTTTTTATACCTTTTACTACTCAAACATCAAAATGTGTTCTCATGACACAATAAACCTCATTCGACTTTTACCATATGATTTCTTACTCTATATGACTTAAATTATCATAATGAATCTTTGTAATATATATGCATATACTTAATACCTCACACTACTAAGTATTCACATATTATCTGAGGTTTGTTACTTCAACTGTTTTCATTTTAAGCATATACTTTACTAACAAAATCATGCATTTCAATATAAAAGTATACTAGTAAATTTCAATTTACTATTCATCACACTATAATAATATTCAAATGTATAAAAGGTTGATAAAAAGTTAAAATTTGGTGAAATATAAAGTACTTTAACATTTAGAAATATTTAAAAATATTTTATTTAAAGTATAGAAACATTGTATTCACTCAGCTACCACTTTCTTCACCCAACAAATTAAACACATGTCTAAATTTGCTTAACCAAGATCTACTCGTCCAATGAACAAAACTCTCAAGTTTTCACTTAATTGAATTTCGCCCAACGAACAAATAGTCACTTGACAACTAAGTTTCTTGGGTTTTCAAGTAGATGAATTTAACTAAGAGAACAAAATAGTTACCTAGCTCTTTAATCTCTTGATTCTTCAAATAAATTAATTTTGCTCAATGTGTAAAATGGTTGTCTAACAACTTTACATAAAACAGATCTAGATAATCAAGTTTTGCAAAAATTCACAAATTTTGATAATGTATAAAATCGTTTAGCAACGACTCTATATAAAAAAGATTTACATAACTAAATTTTGCAAAAATTTAAAGATTATGTTCTAAGTTACAATATACAAAAGTGATATTTTCTCTTATTTAAAAAGTTGTTTGAACATCAAGAAAACATCATAGAAACAACTAACGTTTCAAGAATTCCAAAATTCTAAAGATTTAAATTGTATAACAAAACACAAGAAAAATTTAATTAAAAATTAAGCAAGTTTGGAAATTCACTCCAGAAATTCACTATAAATCTCCATCACGAGCAAGAAGAAAAAATAAAGAATTTTCATAACAAAAGATATTTACTATAATTTAAAAATTTGTTAAAATAAAAAATAACAATCAATTCAAGTACTAAAATGTAGAATTGGATCTTGAAAAAATGAGCACAAGCGTAAAAGGTGAAGAAAAATGTCGAACATTATAAAAAAAAGACAAAAAATGCATGAAAGAGAGGAAACAGTAAAGGATTTTTAAAATAAAATATTTTTATTTAGAAAAAAAACTAATTTTGTTTTGGTTAAAAAAAATTTATATAATATTTTAAAAATATATTCTTTACTGAACAAGCAACTTTCAAATCTTTTATCAAACATCTTTCATTTAAAAGTAACTTTTAGGCCTATAAAAATAACCTTTAGGATAGGAAGGTTAAAATTTAAACATAATTTAGATTATTTTATTTTAAAAATTTAACTCAAAAGTAACCCAGTTTAAATAAAGGACATTAGGAAGGTAGAAAGATTATCTAATTTTAAAATGAGATAATTTTAAAATTATTTTGTAATTGTAAAATTAATGAACATAATGATGTGAGTATAATTTCATTGATTGTGGTAGTTTGACAACACTTTTCTGCCGACGTCGGTTGTGAGTTGGTGTACCAAAACAGTAATTGTGGATTCCAACGGTTACCTCCATTTATCATAAAATGCCAACGCCCACCCATTACCTGCATATATAATAATTAAACTTTTTCACCAAATTCTTTACTTTATTTAAACACATGTTTAATGATTTTTCTTCGCAGATTTAAATTTATTTCACAGACTAATTTTTTGAAGTTAAGTTAAATTTAAAATTCATTTTTTAAAATAATATTATAATTTATTCAGATTTATTGGATTTGTGGTATTTATTAATTATTATGTTTCTCTTTATTCAAAAACTTAAATTGTCAGTATTTAATATACAAATATGTTTTATCTCATATCAACTAAATATTTAATCAAACATTAGTTTATAAGGTGAAAGAGTTGAAAAATATTTATTAATTAAAACATGTATGTTTATTTAAAAATCATAAACAATATAAGTTTTTATTAAAAGTATAAAGAGATGAATGAGTGTTTTCATATTAAAGGAAGAATGAGAACCATTAGGATACGTGAGTGTAATTTTCTTTTATATTTTTAGGAAAATAACTTTTTTTTAATTTGAAAAGGAATTAAATTTAAGGTTCATATAATTTATAATGTGATTTTTAATCTTTTGACTAACGTGATATCAAAATAAATTATAATTAAAGTGTTAGATGTGTGACATTAAATTCAGAAAACATACAAATAAGTTTGAAATGCATTATTGAACTTTTTGGCATTTTTGGAATCCCCTTGTTTACTCCGAAGAAGTCTTGATTTTATCATATGGGACGGTGCAAATGATAAGAGTGGGATTTAATTTATGTAAAGACATGTGAAGTCATTTCCTCTGATTGGGAAAACCACTTTCTCAATGAAATCGAGATGGGACTAATTTTTCACTCCACTCATCCCATCTTTTTTTAACATGATCCAAAAACTTTTATTTTTTTAAACAAAAACAAATTTTAATCAGAGTTCCTTAAACTAAAAAACAGTTTATTAAAATTATTATACTTTTGTTTACAAATATCTCAAAATTATCAGATGTAAAATTAGTTATTATTAAATTAATGTCATCGATTTTGTTTTCGGGCGTTATTTATTTTTTGTAAAATTTTACTAAATCTTGATTTTTTTTAAAAATAATATACGATGCTATTATTTTCGTGTAACATTTTTTTTATAAACAAATATGTTGATCATGAATACTTGGTCTGCAATTGTTTTGATGGTATGCATAGTACTCATAAGAATATTGTTGTTTTCAAGTTTCATTATTGATCACACATTATGCATCCTAAATAGATTGGATAAGTTTGAAATATTTACTTGATTGGTAAACACTTATATTTATAAAATATATTTTAAAATTTGAACAAAAATAATATAATTAATTATATTGAAATGCTTCAAGTTAAAAAATACATTATCTTGTATATAATTATTTGATTTAAATTCACAGTTGATTATTGAAAACAAATCTGATCATCAATTTTGTTAAAAAAATTATTATTTAAAAAAAGTCAAATACCAATTACAAAATTATTACTCAAAATAATTTATTAATTTTCTTTTTGACATATTTCATGTTTATAAGAATATAATCATTAATAATAATAATAATATAATTGTTAATGTATTATTCAATTTATTTTATTTTTTAGGAAAAGATATAAAAAGAATTTCAAATAGAAATATAAAAGGAGGAAAATAACAAATATATTTTTTATAAAAAAATTAAAATTCATTTAAGTTTATCATTTTTTAAGAAATTTTTTTGAGTTAAATAATAAAGAATTGTTTTTGAATCAGTCATATTTGTTTTATTCATTTGGAAATTTTTTATTGTATTGTTTGAATGATAGATTGATGGTTTTGCAACACATTCTTATTATTTTGTTTTTCAGTATGTTTTAGTTTGTTGATGTATTTTTTAATTAAAAATTATAATAAATTAAGTTCAAAAGATTATTTTTTATTATATTATGTTATTTGAAAATATAAATACACAATAATATTATAATTTAAATTATTAACACTTATAAATTAAATTTCAATTATTAACTATAGTAGAGTAATTTACATATTTGCTCCTTGAGATAAATGCAACCTTAGAACAACACTCTCTTAAAGTTTTTTTTACTCTATCAACCTCATCATCGCTGGAGTGGTATGGTTGATGCTTGAGCAATAAGTACATGTGTTGGAACACTATTCTCCAAGTTCCAGAAATCTCTTCATCGTCGTAATAGAGTTGACCATTTAACTAGTTCTAAAATGTCTGTGACATGCATTACAATCTGACACATGATCTTAAGTGTTCAAAATTAATGCTTGAGCATTAGGCCATATCATTTTAGTTCTTAGCACAATATTTGAGCGATATACTTCAAAAGGAAATGAAATCAACCCAATTTTCTCTCGCTACAATTGCAAATTGTCACTTAAGTCATACATCATGTTATTAGAGAGATTAGCTCATCGTTTAAATGATGTAAGACAGTGTATGGCAATTAGTATAATAATTACATAATGCTTAGGCCTGCCTAAGTGGCAACACATCACTCGAATAATACTCAACCTAAGAACAATTCCAAGAATAAAAAACAAACCTCTTCACAAGTTTTTTGTATCCATCTTCAATTTTATACTCTCTCATGTTAACAAAAGTAAAATCAATATTCACGATCATAATAATACTCAAAATCATATTTTACAATCACCAACATGTTCACATATTTTATTTTCTATTCAAATTCAATAAACATACAACACGTGTTTTATACTTGCACATACATCTTCTACAAAACAACCATTACATTGCAAATATTGAAGTATTAGCTCTTCTTAGTTAGATTGAAGTGTTTTTTTATCTAACAAACCTTTGAAAATCACTTTCAACAATTCTAACAACCTAGGCAAGAGTCTAAAAACTCAACCCTATACTAACAACACTTCCTCTTAAACATCCACTAAGGAAAAAGAGAAGAAAAAGAATAGAAACTTAATTAGGATTGATTTTACTTACCGAAACTAAACTTTGATTGATTCAAAATAATTTTCATTTTATAAGCTCCTCAAAATCTTAATTTGGCCAAGAATCTACATTAAGAAATTTTCTTCTCGTAGAAAGAATATAAAAAGAGAAAAAAAGTTTTAAAAAACTAGAAATTTTATAATAAATTAATAAATGAATATTTAACTTCTATTTATATGTTTTATTTTTTATTATTTTAAAATGTTATTATTAAAATATTATGGGACTTAGTTAAAATTTTGGTTAAAATGTTTGAAACAAATATATTTATCAAGTTATTCTTAATGTTTATTTTGAATTAAGAATAAACTAGAATAAAAATTATAAAAATAAATTAAATATTAACATTTTCAAGGTAAAAATTGTTTTTTTTTCAATAATTTTTTTTGTATTGTTTGAATATATTTCTAGTAATAATATAATTCTAATTTTGATTAAAATCAATCGAGAAATTGATGTGGACAATATGATGACATGATATTTGACACAAAGAAAATATGTCATGTGTATCTGAGATATATTATATCATTATCATTACTCTTTTAATGTCATAAAAGTTAATTTAACAGAAAAGATTATATTGATTTATTTTAACAAAAATTTTAAATGTATTAAAAAATAATAATAATGAAAACATATTACAAAATATTAAAAAAATTGGATAAAACTATTTAACTTTTTTTAATGAAAAATATAAAAAAAATTATTTGCATATCTAAATGAATAGGAATGAAAATACAAGAATACATAAATTACACACAAATATTTTTATATTAATTCAAAATATGATGTTTTAATTTATTTTTTCCTCAACTATAAGTTTTATATTAATTTATTTTTTAAAATTTCAATTATATCAATCGAGTTCTTTTTGCAGCATAAAATTATAATTTTACTCTTCATTTTTACTATGTTAATTAATTCCAAAATAGAATAATTTTATAATTTTAATTTATTACAAATCTGATGAGTTAGGTTACATATTACCAGGAATAAGTTCCAGCAGATATCATCCCAGCAAAAGAAAGACTTTTTGTTCATAATACACCTAAGTCGTTGGGTGGTGATACTCGAAGCCCGAGAATTCCTGAATCGAAAGAAACGATCCACTCAAACCTAAAACATCGTGGCCCGATTTTAGGAGAAGATGTATCGGCTGTGTGACAACACAAATGTTTGTGTGATTGGTGTGTCCTTGTTTGTTTCACTTGGGTTCATTTTCACCCCAAAGGAGGGGTTAGTGACAGAGGTGGTGGTGTCCAAATCTCCTGAAGCACCACTGCTCCAAACATTATCAAGACCGAGTCTTGTGTTGTGTGAGGTGGGAAAAGAAAGAAAAATCGAAGTCACATGATTGATATTTTCGTAAATATTAAAAATCAACAAGTAATGCGATGTACCGTAACACAACCGTCCAATCAATGAAAACCATCAATTCAGAAAACAAATTAATCACACATGGGAATGCCCCAAATCTGCTACTGATTCTGACAACAACTATGCTATTCATACGACTCGGTCTCATACCCAAACACACGCTATCCACAGTCCTCTCTTCTTCCCACTTTTTTAATTCTCCTTCTTCTCTGCCTTTCAATTCCCATTTCTATTATTTCCTATGTCAATATTTATTTTTAATTTTACATATTATTTATCCTATTTCTCAACCAGATTCAAAATTTTACTTTCACGTAACAAAGAATTTCATTCAACCCCGTTAAGATTAGAAAAAATAACACACTTAGTATCTATCTCTTTCTAAATTTTGCTTACAGATCACGTATAAATTCATTATGAATTTAATAAGGATAATATTTAATTTTTTAAACTAAGTATCATCGTCATATTTATTAAGTATCATCATATTTATTAAGTATTAGATTTAGATGATACTTACTTTTTAATTTTTTAAACCAAGTGAAGTGAGATAAAGATTACGTCCTGTCTCTATTTTAATATTTATCATATTTTTATTTTAAATTATTAAAACACTCCTATTAAATAATTTTAAAAAATTATATCATCTATTCTTTATAGTTTTTAGTTATGTAATATATTTTTTTAGAAAATTAATTTTATCTTTAACTTTTTAATTTGTTAAAAATTCAGAAAGTTTAGTTACATTTCCTAGATACTTTTCTTCTTTTTAATATCTTTATTACTTTTTTTTTTCTAATTTTTTCAAATTGTGTATTACACAAATCTCAATTTCATTCAACATATTTTGATTATTTTTAATTATTTTTAATATTTTTATTTATTTTTATATAAAAATATTTAATTCTTAATTTTAAGTTTTTAATTATATATTAATTTATTAGATAATCTTAAAAAAATAATCTTTTTTTTTTCTTCAAACTTAGTTTTATTTTATTTAAAGAACATTTATTTCACTACAAAACTTTTCTTAACCAATATTTTTGGTATATAGATGTATGCGTGATTTGATATTGTATGCATATATATATTTCTTAAATGATTTGTGGAACATTATTAAACTTGAAAGTATCTTTGTTTTTAAATTGAACTGACTTATTACTTTATTATTTAAATTAAAATGACTTATTACTTTATTTGTTGTTTGTTTGATAACCTAAAATATGTTATAGATATAAGTAGTTATGGAAGTAGGTTTCGAAATGTGGATTAGCAAGAATAATATATTAATTTTTGTTTTATCTTATTTTTTATATATTTATATATGTATGTTATAGTATGTTTTGAATTTTTTTATGTGTAATGATACATATTTGAAAGTGATATATAATTTAGTAAATAAACCATAATATTTTATAATAATTTTTATCCAATAATAAATGTTCGATTTAATAATTAAATTGTAAACAGTGCTCATATTCTTTATAAATATACTCTTTTACATCCTTAACTTAAACGTAGGGGTGGCAAAGTGGGTTGGGCCTGGCGGGTTGGCCCCCCAGCATATAGGCGGGTCAGGCTAGCATTTTAAACCCGTCAACCCATATCAGCCCGGCCCGGGCCAAGGGCGGGCCAGCTTGCTGGCCCGTAAAAAAAATATAACACCTCATTCACTCTCACTCGTTCTCTTTAAATTTGAAAAATATTATATTTTTTAGCTTGCACTTTTTAAATGTCATGTCACCATATACATCTTTAATATATTGTTGTAATTACAAAAATTCATTTAAATTGGACACAAACAAAATAGTTGCAAAGAAAAAAAAAATCCAATTTAAAACCAAAGATCCAAAAATAAAATAAAAAATCCAAAAATAGATTTTTCAAAAAAATAAAAAACAAAAAGTATAGACGGGCCAGCCCACCTTATGACGGGGCAGGTTAAAAATTTTGGCCTGTATCACTGTGGCAGGCTGGCCCGACCCGACCCGTTTTTGGCGGGCTCATGGCGGGGCAGGCCTAAAAGGGCCAGACTGGCCCGTTTTGGCACCTCTACTTAAACGTATATAAAACACTTCCGAATTCTTTTGAATTCTATACTAAAAGTAAATAAAAAGAATAATAATAATAATAAATACGTTATATAAAATATAATAAAAAAGATAATTAATTAATATTTCAAATAAAAATAGAATAAATATGAAAAATACAAATTAAAAAACAGTATTCTTTCAAAAAAAGCTGCAAACTATTAAAAAATGTTGTTTATTAAATACTATTACTAAAATAAAACATAATATATATCACAAAAAACATGATAAATACATAATTTTTTTCATTTAAAGCGATACCTAATTGAACTTTGATTTTTTCTATTTCACATATTAAAAAAGGTTTACATAATTTGTAATTAATTATTTAAATATATTGCACTAAAATTTAAACATATAATTTTTATTTTTAAATATTAATAATTTTATAATTAATCATCTTTTAATTTTAGTTTGTGTTCATTTTTATTAAAATGAAAATAAAAATATTTTATTTTTTTATGGGCATACTTAATTATTTATAATAACAATATATTTTATAAATATTTAAAAATTATGCTAATGTAAAATGAATAAAAATATTTAAAATATTAATTTTTATAATTAATAATTCGTAATATTTAGTATTACTTAAAATTATTATAAAATAAAATTAATAATAATCATAATAATAAATATTTATATGTCGAAGTACGTAAATATAAGTGGAACTTAATAAATTTCTTCATAGTAACGCATCACTTGTTATGATTTTCACCTTAACAAATTTTTTTTATTTTTGACACAATATTCCTACATGTTACAAGAAAAGAATTCAAAAGTTGTACCGCTATAATTATTTAGATGAAAATTAATCATAGATGTTCAAATTATTTCTTCTAAAAAAATTATTAAACTTAAATATTAGTGTAGAAGATTACTTTACTTTTTATATTCATTTTCTTTATAATTTAATTTTAATTTTTTTTAAAATTAAATATATTTTATTTATTAAAAAATCATAAAAAAATAAAAAATAAATCACTTAAAATTTTATAAAAAAAATAATTTAGTTGTTATTAATATTTTAAAAAATAAAATTATAATTAATAAAAATAATTAATATTCTTTTAAATTTTACAAATAAAAAAATAAAATAATTCTTTTAAAGGACTTTTATTTAAAAACTGAAAAATGTTTTTAAGTAACATTATATGTTATTAGAAAGAAATATCATACTGTTACCCTAATTATACACCTACAATAAACCCTATGCTACAAAGTGACTAGTAAAGTATCTTATTGGAGAAAAAGTTGAGAGACATTTATTTCTTCCATAAATGTTGGTGTTAGATTGTTCCATGCCCTTATCAAATTAATATTAATGTATATTTTAATTAATAAAAAATCTTAATTAATATTTCTTAAAATTATATTTTTTCATAAGATTTAACTCCTACAATTTCTTTTTAATCTAAATTTTTATATTTATAATATTATTTTCATACCACTTAAATGTTTATAAAATAATCAAATATATACACCAATTGTAATAATAATATTAATATTACTAATAATAATAATGATAATAATAATCACTTCCACATATAAAATAATATAAATTACAATTCGTAAATTATTAGACAAAAATTATTTCTAAATTATACTAATATGAAATTAATATATGTGAGTATAAATTAAAATTAAATTTAATTATAGATTTTAAAATTAGATTTATTACTAATATATTTAATAATCTATATAAAAATACGAAATTAGTAATTTTTAAATAACATAAAATCACATAAAATAAATTATTTTTACTATTAATGTTAGCATTTTAAATATTAATTAATAATAATTTATTTTATAAAACTTTAAATAATACTAAATAGTTTAAATTAAATATTAAAAATTATTAATTATAAGTTTTAATATTTTAAATATTTTTATTCATTTTACATTCACATAGTTTTTAAACATTTATGAAATATACTATTATTAATTAATTTTATATGTTTTGTTAATATTTTTCATAAATTTAAAATATTTACAAATATTAAAGGTGAGTTTTAATAGTTTTATACTTTTTGTGCATTTTAATAAATTATAAATATTATTATATTATAAATAATTCCTTATTTTAACTTTTTTAATTTTATTTACATATTTTATTAAATTTATTAAATATTTAAAATATAAAAAATCCTATTAGGAGGAGTAGATTTTTAAAATAGGAACGAGTTTTACTTATTCATCCTCATTTTCACATTAAAAATTCATTTCCATCCACGCTTTAATATTTAACAAATATATAAATTTTGTCCTATATCATCAAATTCGACATAAATATATACTATTGGCTAACATATATAATCATACTCGTCTATTGTTATTCTAAATGGTAATTAAATCTTTTTACAAAAAATAAAAATTACAAAAAAAAAATAATATTATAAGTTATTTAAAATAATTTCCATCTTCTTTTTTCCAATAACAAATATCAATAAAGATATTATAACTACATAAATTTTAAATTAAAATATTATTAAATAAAAATATAATAAAAATTAAATAATTATAAAAAATAAAAAAATAACTAAATCTATACTCTAAAAATAAATTATAAAACTAAAACATAAAAAATTATAATATAATTTTTTTAAATTATTTAATAATTGAATATATTTTAATAGTTTAAAATATAAATAAATACGAAAATAAAAATATAATATTAGAACGATAGAAGCGAAGATGGACACGCTACATAAATTCTACATCAAAATAAAGATATAATAAGTTTATTTCTCATTTCTATTCTGAATTATTCTTTTCCAGAAATCGATTTCCATATGTGAACAAGAAACATGACCAATTTAAGTAAATAAATAGAGGAGAGTGCTATTCAGGTATTTTTTTTATTTTAATTTATTTTAAAAAGAAAATCCCCACTGAATATTTAACTTTTATTTTTTCCTTTTTCTTTTTTCCAATGCCACTCTGTTATGCACAAAATATTAGTTTACGAGTGTGGCAGAGCGGAATACCACGTAGTGCTGTATTGTCATTATCACATGTCACGTGAAGAAAGCATAACAAATAAAAAAAATGTTAAAAAGTGCTTAAAGTAAAAAAAAACACGGAAATTTAGAATTTGTATAAGTCCTTTCCTTTAAACAGGCTTTCAAATTTAGACGTTTAAAATACTGAATGCTCAAATGGTTAGGAATCAATCCTTTTCCTGTTTCTTTTACTCTTATCTAAGAACGTTACTCTTTCATAGTTAGGTCTCTTGATAAAGTGTTTATTCCTCTTAATATATTTTTAGTGGCTGAGTAATGTTATGACCTTGATTTATAAAGTTAATTTATTCACCATTTAGTGTATACATATGTATTTTTATATCCTAATGGTTAAGAATCTATTTTATATCTATATTTATTCATTTATATATATATAAATAATAGAATCCTATATTATGAAATAGAATCTTATATTAGTCAGAATTTTTATAATGTGAATGCATTATATAGGATTCTGAATTCTTTTTATAATTTGAATACATTATATAGGATTTTGAATTCTCATTAATATAGGATTTTATAATGTATTCACATTATAAAAATTTAATTAATATAAGATTTTATTTTATATATATATATATATATATTAAATTATTATCATATTATTTCTATTATTCTTTGTATTTATAAACATTTATTTAATTTGTTAACTGTTAGGTGTAAAAATAACATGAATGACTATGTCATGTTAAAAGGTAATTTCAAATATAATAAATCTATACCTTAATTTAAAGTAATAATTATATTATAAATTTACATCTATCTCACTGTACTAATTAATATATAATGAAATAATTATAATATTAATATTTGAAATTACATTATCATTTCTTATTAGGCTTTCAATCATTAGAGTAATCTGATCACCTTATTTATAAGGTGAAATTATTATTTTATCTTTATAGTCTCATATTATGTCTTCAGCCTTTTGATTACTTACATCTTAGTTTATGTAACCGAAATTATTATTAAATTTGAGATTTCATTAAATCTATTCTAGTATAATTTATCACACTAAGAATGTGTTTGTATATAAGAATATACCATAATTGAAAACAGACAAGAAAGGATATTATATGTTTGTTTCTATTCTAAAACAGTAGTCTGAGAGGATGAACTTAAACAAAAATTACTTTTAACACACCCTCACTTAAAAGAAGAAAAACAAGAAAAGTCATACTATACTTAGAAAATTATGTATCTATCCTTTAATATGTAACATAAATCTCATTCTTTAATTACAAATAAATACACAAACAATATATTACATTATTTGTTTATTTATATATGCAACATAATTAATTGTTATATAATTTAATAAAATATTAATAATAAAGTAATAATGAAATTATTCTTCATATCTTCTTATTTATTAAAAAATAAAAAACATAATTATATTATGATATATAATATTATAATAATAATAATAATAATAATAATAATAATAATAAAATTACAAATCACAACAATATAAAAAATACTCATAATAATATAATAATAAATAAAAATCATTAATTATATATATATATCATAATCTATTATGCAGATATAATTATATATCATATTGTGTATATAATATAATAAAATAATAATATTATTAAAAATTAATAAAATATTAAAAGTAATTAAAATAATAATATCATATAAAAATATTAATATAAATAAAAATAGATTTATTAAATATTAATGATAGATTTGTAAATAGGTTTATATTGTTTTAATTATTTTAAAACATATTTTATATTTTTTATATATTAACAATGTCAAATAATTTATAACTTTTTATAAAAAGTACGATGTCTGGAATAAAGATTTTGTAATTTTCATAACTTTTTCAAATAAATGAGTTTATGGTGCTTTTATTTTGTTATTCTTTACTTGTTATTTTAATGATGGTAATATATTTTTTGTTTAATTTTAATTACATAGTTAAATGTGTACTAAATATGATTTATATTATATTATTTGAACTTTGATCTAATATAAAATGATGTTTCAATATTTTGGATAATTTGTTTATTAAAATTTCATATGATACTTTGAATACAATTTTCATAAAATACATTTTCATTTTTTAAGCTAGATAATTCAAAATTATTTTTCAATTAGATATTAAAATGAGAGAAATAATATAGTAAACAAAATGCAGAAAATAAATTATCAGTATTTATTGTAAATTTACTTTTTACCTAAGGGCAAAATAGTAATCATATAATTTTTTTAATTATAAAATTATTTTTAAACTATCATATCAATCAAATTACTACAAATTTACAAACTTTCCATTCACTTTATACTATTTTTTTTTAACAAATAATCTCACTTTTCAATTTCTTTTTCCTTAAATTTATCATTTTCTTTTCCCTCAAATTCATCCATTAAAACAAACAAATCCGAAATGAAGTTGTACCTAGAGGTATTTAAAATTGAATCGATAAAAAAACATAATAAAAACTGATAATTGATTAAAAAACATTTTTTTTATCGCTTTGGGTATTTTTATTCTAAAATTGAATGGTTCATATTAAAATCGGTTTGAGATCAAAAATTGAATCTAACCAAAATCAATTATTAAAATATTATTTTATCTATTATTTAATCATATATGATAGATGCGTATGTGCGAAAAAAATCTAATGTATTTAGCTATACGTATAAATTTGTGACAGATGAGTAATTAAATATCTTTTTAACATATGATTATATGAAGGGGGTTGAAAGAGAATTATCCGTATAGTGTGAATGTTACATTATAAGTCTTGAGAAGACAAATGATAAAATAAAATACAATATTATCGAAAACATATGTTTGGTTTCGAATTTTGTGCAATATTATACATATGTGTATAGGGTATTTATTAGACTTATGAGAGGTAGATCCTATTAGTTATTAGTATTTATCCAACAACTGCAAAATCAATTCAAACCAAATCGCAAAAAGTTTGTTTGGTTTAGTTCGAAAATTTTCAAGTTCAAACCAAACCAAACTACATGTAAGTTTTATGTTCAGTTTAGATGTAATTTTAACTAAAACCCAAACTAAATTGTACTACGAACACCCCTAATTGTACCTCCTCGAATACCAAACATCTCATCAACACTCTTGCATAGATTATAGGCATTAAAGCTTTATTCGGCCTCATACATCATATCTCAAATTACAAATGAACAAACAACCATTATTTCTCAATTTCCTCTTGAATTTTGTCCTTCTCTCACTTGAGCGATGCTCCTCCACTTAATAGATGCATCTTTGCTTGAGCTGGAGAAGTTTAGGAGCACCCAATAATTTTTGTTGATTTTTGCTTAAAGGAACCCTTGTTGCTTGAGCAAAAATTGACCCAAACTGATTTTCTATCCTTTGGACTATTTTCGCTTGAGAAAAAATAGACCTAAATCATTTCTTTCCCCTCTAAAAATTGTTCGCTTGAGTAAGAGTCTCATCACTTGAGCGAAAAACTTGTCGCCTTGGGTGCATCTGACTTTTTTCTTGAGCGAAAAGACAACACTTAGCAAACATGTATAGACAAGAAAGCCACTCATGGTGAAAACTTCATTTTCATCCTAATATACAAGTTTTCCCTTCCCAAATCATCATAAAACAAATAAATACAAGTCTCAGATATGCAAGTTTTTCCTTCCCAAATCATCATAAAACAAATAAATACAAGTGAGACGACATAAAAAATAAGACATAAATCAAACTTTTATTAAACATAGTATTTTGCAATAAATGTATACAATACACTATGGTTATTATTTTTGAAGGATGACTACCCTAATCTAGATTCTATTGGTTCCTTTCCCCAAATAAAAATGCAATGACCCAAACCTAAGCTTCCTTTATCTCATAATCCCAAACAATGTTAATCCATATACAAAATCTAGTTAGAAAATTATCAAAAATCCATAATCCTTTCCTAGATAATTCTTAGGAATAATGGACTTAAATTTATTTGTTATTAAATACTATGGGACAAAGTTTCTTCTTACTTAATCAACTTCTTACCATTTCTTACATATTTAAAAATCGACAGGATTTCAATATATTTGTTTTTTAGATAATATAGAAAATATTGTTAAAAAAATATAATATGTAGCACCTATTTATATATTTTAAAAAACAACTTTTTACAAATTTATGGTATTTATCATTATAAATTTTTTATTTGAATCCTCAATTTATTTTAATTATTTTGATTATGATTTTTTATTATTGTAACAAGTAAATAAGATATTCATAATAACAAATCTTACACATTCTCTCAACTAAAATCACAAAACAAGGAGTAAAACTAAAAAAACATAAAGATTAAATTATATTTAAATAAAAATATATATACATTTTGATTCACCTTAGTTGGAAGATAAATGTGTAAGTGAAAATGACTTGCTTAATATGTGCACTACATTGAATTGAATTTGAGTTATGGAAATCTTTTATAAAAATATTTATTTAAAATAATTTATTATTAAAATAAGATGATATGATATAAAAGTTATTTTAAATTTTTCGAAAATTATTTTTTAAATTATCCTTTATTCCATTATAAAAAGTGTTTAACTATGTAATTAGCATTTCATACTTCAACCTAATTGCGAAAGCTTCCATTAATTTATGATATGTATAATACTTAAAAGATGCCTAAGTTGTTTAGAGTCAAATGACGGTGCTGAACTGATAAACATTGTTTATTTTGAAAATTTTGTTTACCAAAATTAATTTAAATAAAATATTTATTTGAAAAAAAAAGTTTAACTATCAAATGGTCTGTATAATCAAGTGGATCCTAAATAGTGTGAACATATTTAGAAGAAAAAATAGGAAAAAATAAAAGTCATTTTTATACGAACTAAATTTAATTTATGTATAATTTTTTTTATTTTAAATTGATGTATAAAGTATTTTTAACTTATAAAAACATTAATTACATTTTTTTAAATTTGTTCTCGTGTTGAAGTATTTATATAGAATTTAGTCCAAACAAAATTTTAATAAATTTGCTGAAAAATAAAAAAGTGTAAACCTAAGTGAGTAATGAGTTGTAAGCTGTTTTAGCCGATTTAATGTGTTTTTTAAATAGGAATTATAAATTAAAGTCTTAAACCATGGAAAATTGTATAATAAGTAAGAAAGCTGTTAAGGTCTATGGCTGAACTACCCTAGGCATAAATCTGCAAAAGTAATTTTTGTAGGTCTAGGGTTGGAGCTCGAGGCATCACTTTTTTGTGTTGAGTACGGCTACCTCGTTCTAAGTCCTAACCTACATTTTGTATTATAAAATTAGTTAATGATTAATTTAAACACGTTAATTGCCTGTCACAGATGCAATGTTTATCAACCCAACACTTCCCAATTCAATCACTCAACTCTCTTATCATTTCATTCTATTGGAGTATCTCCAAAATAGTTAATAATCCAACCAACTCTTAAATTTAATATCGGAATATAATAAAAATTATTAAAATAAATATACAGGAAGGATTTTCAAATAACTTTCTGCACATTTGGAATTTCAAAACATTTTTTAATTTCAAGCAAAACTTACAAGAGATCTTATAAATAATTTAGTGAAATAAATCAAAATTGCATAAAAATGTTAGAAAATATTTACATTGGAAATGCTCTTGTCACAAATTTTAGTAGTATTAATTATAAAAATATAAAAAAATATATGGTTTTAAATATATAAAGGTATTAATAAATGAGATGAGATAAAATTTAAAATGATTTGTTAATGAATAAATAAATAATTGATATGGAATTTATTTAATATTTGGTTGTGAAGAGGAGACAAGTATAGACATGTATAAATAGATTCACGTGAAAGTTCTCTTATGTCATGGAGTACACGTCATGGGGCTGAGGATAGTATGACGTATACGAGTGAAGGACCAAGTCCACTTGGGACCTTCTGTCCACATCTATCATCTTAATACTCATGCCCTCTTTACCCTAATTTAACCTACAACTCTTTCATCATTCATCTTTTTAAACATCACTTCAACTCAAATTCAAATTTTTTAAAATTATATACTCAAACTTTTAAATCAACTCAAATTTATTTATCGCTAAATTTCAAAAGGAAAATTATGTTTTCAAATCACTGTTCCCAACATACCTTCACTATTTGTTTTCTACAATAAAATAATACATTCATATAATTAAATAATAATTTAATAACATTTTTAGAATTTAAAATTTAAAATTTATGGTCTTAAAATATCAACACCCATTTAAATAACATAACTATATTCACATTATTTAAAGAAAATTAAACCTTTATTTCGACCTTCCAATTAAAATATTAACACATTTTTTTAAGATTTAATTTTTAGTTGAGAAGATGAGCGAAGATAGCAAGGATCTAATAACAACTAAGGTAGTTGTAAAATTTAAATTATTTTTTTTATATTGATTATAGTTAGAATTAATTTTTTTTAAATTGTTTGAAAATATATAGTTTTGTTGGAATAAAATAAAAGATTAAACTTCTCATAATTAATAAAAGAGTGTGGAATCAGTTGAAAGAGAAAAAAAAACAATCAAGTTTTTTTCAAAATATAAATTTTGGTCAAATTTCCAAACATTTAACTTTTGTTAAGCCCTTTTTATGAACAGCAGAGAAATGCACTTTTAAGTTATCCTAAGACACTATAAGTAAGGGTTTAAAAGCGTAATTCAGGTTAATGACTAAAAAATTACTTTTTGGAAAATTTAATTTATTACTCCCTCCGTTTCAAATTAAAAGGCGTACTTTAGAAAGAAAAGTTGTTTCAAAATATAAGGCGTTTTAGAATTTTAATAACTTTTTTTTTTCTTATATACCCCTATTAATTTCATGATTATTTGTGTTGATATTAAATAGTAGAAAGAGAAATTAAAATCAGGAACTAAGAATTAATTATATTTTATTAGTCTGACTCTTCATATTTCATTATCATTTACTAATATCATCTTCATCTTCAGGAGTACTAATTTAACTTTTCACGTTCATATCTGTTTATTCATCTTCATTTTCAGGAGTACTAATTTAACTTTTAACTTTTCACCGTTCATTTCTGTTTATTCATTCAATAGATTGTTTATCTTTCAAGGTAAGTAATCAAATATCATATCTAAATTTATTCTGAGTGAAATTTTTATTTTGAGTAATCAAATTTGAGTGAAATTCATATATTTCAAGGTAAGTAATCAAATTCTTTTTATTTTGAGTGAAATTTTAAAATAAATTTTGAGCATAGTCATTTATAATTTGGTGGGAACTAAAGATTTTGATTGAAATTTTAGTATAATCATTTGCAGATTGGTGTGAATTAAAAATTTTAATTAAAATATTTAATTAAAAAAATTAGTAATTCTGATTTTAAATTATTTAAAAATAATTTTGAGATAAATTCAAAACTTTTGAAATTCCAATCTCAATTAATATACAGTCTTATTAAAAAATTAATTTATTTTATAAAACTTCTGATTCAATTTCAATTAATTTAATTAATAGTAATTAATAAAGATAAAGATGGAAGATTTATAAAAAACTGAACAAATTAAATGTTTTTATTAGTATGTGAGAATTTCTTAAATACACCTTATATATATAATTTAAAACGGAGAAAGTAATAAATTTTAATATGTTTAAAAACTAGCTTGTAATTCTCAGCTGAAAGAATTAGTCAAAATAGAAAATGGATATACGAACTATTAAATGCAGTGAGCATTTTCTAGATCCCACTCTGTACGATCATTAGTGCACTATCAAGTTGTAAAGTCTTGTACAACTTTTAATTTATTTTTATTAATATAATAATACAGTATATGAGTTTATGTATTTTTATAATTTTGAAAAAAAATATTTGTAATCTATATATCAATAATGAATTTCAATAACTATGGTTAATCAAATCAAATTATTTAACAGTAATAAATATTTCATATCAATATTATTGTTAATAATTATATTAAAACTAAAAGACAATAATTTAATATACCCATTATATATATATATATATTACATAAATTAAATCATTTTTATTTTCCAGCAAATTGTTTAATATTTTATTAATAACTTTTTATTTTTTAAACAGTATAAAAACACGTACAAATATTAAAATAAATCTTATCCTCAACGTAAAAGTTTGTATTTACCTACTCACAAAGAATTAAATTAATATTATAATTTATGATTAGTAATGACATAAACACGAATAATAAATAATTCAGAAAAAGATATTATTTTTTATGATCATTATGTACAATAATTTTAAAAATTATTTAATTAAGAAGAGAGAATAATTATTAAAAAATTGTTATAATTAAAAATTGTTTAAGTAAAATTAAAGAGGTTAGATTTTTTTTTATTTTCTTTAATTTCTTGTATATTTGAGATATTTGTTTTTTCTTTATAATTTTGTTTTCTTATTCTTAATTTCTTGTATATTTAAGATATTTGTTTTCTTACACATGAAAATATTTTTGTTTTCATAAAAAAACATGATTGTAAAGATTTTTTTGTTGTTTTTGTAGTATGAAAGAGAATGAGAGAAAAGAGAAAATGTTAGAGTTTAAATTTTGACATACTACATTAGTTTTTTCAATTGATTTAGTACAACACTTGTAACATTGATTCTAACTATAATCGATATTGTCTAGTACATATAACATCGATTATAATTACAAGTGATGTTATATGTGACACACATATTATAAAGATTTTACTCCTCATTTTGACATAGATTTTCTCAAGTACTTGAATTATAGATACATCCATTTTGTTGTTTGAGTATTACAACTAACACTTAAGAGCACGTATTAGAATACATTCCAACAATATCTAAAGAACTTTTTCACCACCTTAGAATGGTTGAACATCCACCCAGTGTTTGAGTGCCTAAGTCATGTGTCATGTAGTCCCACATGCTTACACCAGATGTCAGGTGCCTTAACAACAACATTTAGAAACAACACTTGAGCTACAAGCCATGTTGCTTGAGCCTCCATCATAGCGTTTGGCTAATATGCTTCCAAAGGAAAGAGAATTGTTTCATCATGTTTCTCACTGAAGATGCAAACTAGCGCTTGAGTTATACATCACATTGCTTGAACAACTAAACCATTACTCGAGTTATGTCTAACAAGAGTTGTTTGCAACACCAACATAATTTACAAACACAAGCTGAATGAACTCAATTAAAATGATCAAATCTAAAGCTCTCCCGGCCAAAAATCTCATAACAATCTGTCTTCACTAGTTTGACATCATAAGAAAAGTCGTCCTGACCTGAACCTCATCAAGTTCTAACACATGAGGTTGATCATAAATGTATTTATGCAATTGAGAAACATGAAATACATTATGCAACCTAGAAATATATGGTGACATGACAATCTCATAAGCCATTAGACCTATCCTTTATGGAATCTGATATGATCCAAGAACCTTTGGTGTCAACTTCTTAAATTTGCTAGCTCGACTAACTCCTGTGATAAGCGGAATCTTAAGGAAAAAATGATCACCCACTGCAAAATCTAGGGATCTCTTCCTCTTATCCATATAGGGTTTCTTCTTACTCTTAGAAATCTTTAAATGATCTTGTATATGTCGAAATTTCTCTATCCTGGTTCCAAAATAAAAGTGTCCTACATCTTTACCATATAAACATGTGGAATTGTCACATTGAACAGTTCACACAATTGGCTCACCAGGATTGAGCTAAAAATGAGTAAGTTCACCCTAATTACTTTGTAGTGAGTCAAAAAATTTAGAACTCAGCTCAACCCACCATGACTTAGTGGGTTAACTGGGTTGAATCACTTACTCATATTTATTTTTTATTTTTTAAAATAAAAAATATATACAAAAATGACTTTTTGTTTTTTATTTGTCATTTTCTATGAAGAACATTGGAATCATAAATTGCAAAATGTAGAACAATTTTTTTCTTCTTTTAAACATCTTTATATTAAAAAATGAAAACAAAAATAAAATATTTAAAAAATATTTTATAGTATAGGTGGGTTGGTGGATCAATCCACCATAACCTAACTTGAACCCATTTAACCTGAGTTAAGTGAGTTAGACTCATTTTAGCTCATAATCAATTTTTTTTCTCCAATTCGGCTCAACTCTAACCCATGGTGAACTGCATTGGCTCATGAGTTGAAACCAATTTTGACATGTTTATATACAAGTGTGCTAACTTATGCGTGCATATGTTTAGGTCCATTGGTAGGAGGTGAAGAGTCATGGTCAATATGTCTATAATAACTCATATTGACATGTGACAAATTGTAAGTGGAAAGTGGGTAACAAAATATGTAGAGTTGATATCTCACTTCTAGAGTGCTATGTCTAACTAGTATAATATGTTATCCCGTCTTTAGAATTCTACCTTTGACTTCTAACAAATCACACAAAATGTACACACATCTAGCTACATCCGTCTTCATACTAACCATATTTCTGCATGTCTTTATACATCTTCGTCATACCAGAATGAAAAATCAATTTGCTTACGTAGTTAAGACTCACCTTCTTCAACTCATCATCTATAAGTTTCACATTTTTATAATTTTTAATAAACTTTAACCCATCCCTATCTCTATGAGATAATAAAAGAGTGTAACAATTTTCATTCATTTTACTATAAGACTCTACTTATTTTATTATACAGAGATTACTAATTAAGTTTTTTATTCATTTTATTGTTTTGTTCTCGTTCCAACAGTTTATTTTACTTACAAAATATATTTCTTAGAAAACTTTTATAACTAGTCACAATATATTTCACTTAATAATCTCTGTATATTTAGTAGTTTCAATACCCTATCTAATTCAATTTAAGATAACTTTATTCACCAATTTAAATTTTTTCTTCCATATTTAAAAAGTATTTATTTATTAAAATTGTAGTATATAAAATAAGAATTAATAAAAAGAAAACCGGAATAGCCTAGTTTTGTTATCATTTGAGCCAATCGAACCCAGCCCAGTTCAGAAATAAAAGACAGAATCATTCGCTGGCGTTCTTACTTGTAAATTAATGCACCATGGTTCTCCGTTGTCCTCTAGTTGGTTTGGGCTTTCTCTGGAAGTATTTGGGCCGTACTGTTTTGGGGCTCGTTTTCTTCTTCCATCATCCAAAACTTAGTCTAAGTTTTTTTATGAAAGTAAAATAACGTAACACTTTTTCTGAAACGAAAAAACGGTCAGGGAAAATAATGAAGATATATTAAATATTTTGTCTAAATATTTTCCTAAACTAAAACAAATGTGTCAAATAACATAAGGAAGAATGAAAAATTTAGAAAAGTAAAATGTTGTTTTTTTCTCAAACTAATAATAAAAATAAACACATTTTTAAATAATTTTCTATTTTATTTGATTCAGTGTTTTCGTCATTCGAAAGATATGGCTGTTATTTTAATATATGTTTTTCTGTTTTTATTAACTAATGTTAATCAAATGTATTTTATTCAAAGAGAAATAATGTAATCCTTGTTAATTTATATTTTAGTGACACAAATTAACTAAAATAATTTAATAGTCTTATTTAACTTTTTTTATGATGGCACAAATAAAGAAGAAGAGTGTCCAAGGAGGATTACTAGAAGCATGATGAGAAGGGACACTTCCTTCTCTCCCCTTTTATTTAGCCTTTTTAGCATTTCTATTAGTCGTTAAATATTTTCTAAACTCATGTTTTTTTGGGTTTTGCAGGATTGTTTTTGACACACCTTTTTCTACAAGTAGAGCCTTGTTTGGAGCAAAGGAGCACTTGGGCTTGAAGCCCAAGTTTGGGACATCCAAGGGGGGTGAAGAAGTCAATCTTGACCTTCTAGAACCCTTGGAAAACGTCCTCTCATCATCCCAATCATTGGCCACCCGTTTTTTGTGCCCTACCTTCTAGAATGTGTGAGTCTTGGCCACCAAGAGTGGAATATGCTTAGGAATCTTTTCCAATGTAATTCCCTCTAAGTCCCCACCCCAACTCTATATAAGGAGGCCTCTCATTCTTGTAAAAGGGTTGAACATTAATGAAAGAGAGAGTATTCTTGCATAGCCTAGAGCTTGTGTTGTGTTCTTGGGTGTTCTTCCCCCTCTTGAAGTCGTATCTTGAGTCTTGGCTCAAGTGGCGGCTAACACCACTCATCTTGGGTTGGACCATCCCCCAAGTGGCGTATAACACTCCATTCCCTTCCCCTTCTCTCAATCTCTTCCTCCATTATTGTTTCATGTTCTTTACTTTCATGTTCTTTACTTTAATGCTCTTTAATTTCCAGCACTTTACTTTCATGTCATTTACTCTTATGTCTTTATGATTCAAGCCTTGTCTTAAATTATGTTGACTAGTTTTTATATTTTGTCATTATCTTTTCCTCTTGAGCTCCTTGTGAAGTGAACCGTCACACTTAGATAACCTCCGGGATTATCTTCGTGTCCAGTGGGAATCTTCCTTGAGCCTTTCCTTCTAATTGACATTCTATCAAACACCTTATGTTCTAAATATTAAAATGAACCTTTATCATCTTAGCATTTAAAAAACATCAAACTGAATTTTTTTAAATAAAAAGGAATTGATTTAAATGTGATATTTTACTAATTTCATATTGTATAGAACACTAGTACAAACATCTTCGATTTTTAGTGAATTTTATTTATATAATTTTTTTTAACATTCTAAAAAACTATCATACTATTAGTGTAGATACTACTATAATACACTATTACATCCTTACATAAAATCTATTACAACCACAAGACACAAGGTCCTATGAAAAATACATTGTAACAAAATATTTATCATTTTTTAGTTTTTTTTCAAGAAGCTTACTCACTTCTACTAACACCTGTATTACGTAGCATTATCACCCACCAGACAATAATGGTGAACTAACTATTATAAACATAAATACCATTACAACTCACATAATTTATATCAACAAAATTATTATTACAATAACTTACAAAACAACATCAACAACACAACGAACCTTATATCCAATCACCATTCTTGTTATGACCAAATATAAGACTTTTTTCGGAAGACTCTATTAATGGTAAACAAGTCTCACCAAAGGGTAACACCTAACCCCAATGTGGACCGAATTGAGGTACCTAAGGTCAGAGTCACACAAAACACTTGTTATCGAGAATCAGGTGTACATATACTCTTAGAGACTGATGTAAGCCTCACCTAACTTCTCACAACCTGTACGTGAGTATTCATCCTTAAAGTCGAGATACCACTTATCCATGAGATGTCATGTTTACCACCATCACCTAATGTACAATACCACCTTGGGTAATGTACCACAACATCCTATAAGGACCAACAACAATACCCAAAAAGGGCCAATTTATCACCTATCAAAGGCTTCCAACACTTACAAGTAAGAATATCACTACCATATAACCCATTGTGAGTTGTGTCAGCAACTACTTACCCCCTTTGATAAGCTAACAACATGTATAAAACCAACTACACACCATCCAACAACAGTATCTACAAATATACAACATAAGATTCGCCATTCTTGTATATGAATATACCAATGTTTCATCATCTTACAAAACATCATTTACCATTTATCAACTCACAACATGATCAACAATAGTCATCAACAACTTCTCAACTCATCGAAAACATGTCCAAATTTGCACCATTTTCGCTTGAGTGAAAATGAGACAATAACACTTTTGTTGTCATTTTAGCTTGAATGAGAATTTTTCGCTTGAGTGAAAATGAGATTGTGAGCAAATTTTTCTGAGAGCTCTTTTGCTGGATCGAGATTTCCTCGCTCGAGCGAAAATGCAACTTTCGCTTGTGCGAAAACGAACTGCTTGAGCAAGTTTAGGCGGTGGAGGTAATCATTACCCACCACCTTACTTTCAGTTGATCAACCGTCTCTTGAGCGAAAATAGGACTGAGAGCCACCTTGAAAAGCATAACCACTTGTTTTCTCACACCATCAACCCTCACACAACAAATTTACACAACCCCAAACTCATCAACAATGTACATAACAATCTAAATCAATAATTATCCTCAAGTATATTCATTAGCTACTTCAATGTTCAAGATTTTCACAACTCATGAAATGTTCAAACAACCAAACAACTATCATTCACTTTCATAGACAAAATAGTTAGCCCCTCTTACCTAGATTCTCCAAGATAACTCTTAGCCTTCACCAACTCTAGGTAAGTCTCAACTGCACAATGAATGAGCATAGTCTCCTCTTAAAACCCAGTCTTAACAGAAAAGAGGAAGACAAATTCAAAAACAATTATCTTTCAAACTACTTACCTATTCAAAGTTTTGATCAGATGGATGGGATCTACTCCTCACTACCTTCCTATAGCTTTAATATGGTAGAAAATCTTTGATCATAAACTCATGTATTTGAGGAAAGAATGTAGACAGGGGAGAGAGAATTTTAAGAAGAAAGAATTTTATAATAAACTATAATGACATCAAAATCTTTTATATAAATGTCATGAATAATTCACTTTAAAATCTATTATTAAAATATTCTTAGGTCTTATATTTTTTATTAAAAGGAAGCTAATGTGGATTAGATGTTTTGTTAATTTTAATTTATGCTCGCACACACATACATACACACACATTGTTGTGATTATATATCAATTATTAGTTTAAACATTCATTCTAAAAAGACAACAACTTTTAGTAAAAGGGTAAAGAGATGTCATTGATTATAATAAGATTTTTTTGTCATGTAGCAAAACATTCCTCAATCATAATAGTTCTTACCTTGATTGTACAAAAGGGAACAAATTAGAGCACCGTGAACCATGAACAACTCTCTTACATAGAAAACTTGAAGAGAAAGTTGACATGACTCAACTATGGACAACAATAAAATTTCGTTCTTGTGAATATCTGTTTAGTATAAAATTTCTTTCGTGGACACTTACATGTAATATATAGGAGAATTTTTTTTAATCAAGTAGCAAAAAAAAAATAATGTTTATTAGTAGGAGAAACATTACAATTGAAAAATTGTTTAAAAGTTAATTTTATAATTTTTTTTATTTCAACTTAGGAAATTAAAGTTATTTTTGAAGAGATTGTTATTTTCTAACTTATATTTTGTGGTACAAATTATTTCAATTTGTTTTTAGAAAAATTATATTTATTTGTACTAATATTTTTTATGTAATTTTATTTGGATTATACTTTAAGATCAAAGTTTCATTTGAGTTTATACTTTAAAGAAGTGGTTTTAAATAATCAATGGACATTCATGAATAGGGGAGAATATAAAATAACTTGCATGTATATATATTTTATGTACTTATTAGACAAAACAAGTAAGGATAGATATTACTCGTGTTCGCTTTGACCTATTATCATCTCTAGACTCAACCAAAAAGCTAATTAAGGGATGATTAGGAAGATAACAATGTGCTTGTTTTTATTGCCACAAACAATATTCAAAGAATAATATTAAAGATGGAAAACTTTCATTATGCATAAAGGATTTAAAAGGCACGAGTTCGATAATGATGTATATTTATAAAGGATTAAGAATGGTAAACATTAACTAGTTACTTCTTTATGTAAATGGTATGTTGGTAGCTTGCAGCAACTATAGGTAAAAGTGATGCCAGGAATGAATTTAAAATGAAGGATATAGGGATATTTAATAATATAAGAAAAATATACGTATCAAACTAAGAGAAACAAGTAGAGTTAGATATATGGACGAGTTCGACAGTTTAAGCTTGTACCTACATAAACTTGCACTATAAAAAATTTGTCCGTTTAGGCTGCATTTTAAATGGTCTTTAATTTTTATAAATCGCATCAATCCTGCAAAACTTGCGGGTTAAATGGGTAAACCTGCGCTTCGCAAAAATACATTGAATATTTTTAGCATTCATTTGTGTAATAATTATTTACTTAATTTATTAAACCAATAAAAGCAAAATAAATAAATTTTGGATTGAATTAGGCTTGGTGATAACCAATAAAAGCAAAAAAATTATATTTGAGATTGAATTAGACTCATTGATAACTTATAAAAACAATAAGTATTAGATTTTGGGTTGAATTTGTGATGAGCCCCTGATCACAAATAAAGAAGAGGAGTGTCCAAGGAGGATTACTAGAAGCATGATGAGAAGGGACACTTCCTCCTCTCCCCTTTTATTTAGCCTTTTTAGCATTTCTATTAGTTGTTAAATATTTTCTAAACTCATGTTTTTTTTGGGTTTTGCAGGATTGCTTTTGACACCCATTTTTCTACAAGTAGAGCCTTGTTTGGAGCAAAGGAGCACTTGGGCTTGAGGCCCAAGTTTGGGACATCCAAGGGGGGGTGAAGAAGTCAATCTTGACCTTCTAGAACCCTTGGAAAACGTCCTCTCATCATCCCAATCATTGGCAACCCGTTTTTTGTGCCATACCTTCTAGAATGTGTGAGTCTTGGCCACCAAGAGTGGAATATGCTTAGGAATCTTTTCCAATGTAATTCCCTCTAAGTCCCCACCCCAACTCTATATAAGGAGGCCTCTCATTCTTGTAAAAGGGTTGAACATTAATGAAATAGAGAGCATTCTTGCATAGCCTAGAGCTTGTGTTGTGTTCTTGGGTGTTCTTCCCCCTCTTGGAGTCTTATCTTGAGTCTTGGCTCAAGTGGCGGCTAACACCACTCATCTTGGGTTGGATCATCCCCCAAGTGGCGTGTAGCACTCCATTCCCCTCCCCTTCTCTCAATCTCTTCCTCCATTATTGTTTCATGTTCTTTACTTTCATGCTCTTTAATTTCCAAGCACTTTACTTTCATGTCATTTACTCTTATGTCTTTATGATTCAAGCCTTGTCTTAATTTGTGTTGGCTGGATTTTATGTTTTGTTATTCCCTTCTCTTCTTGAGCTCCTTGTGAAGTGAACCTTCACACTTAGATAACCTCCGGGATTATCTTCGTGTCCAGTGGGAATCTTCCTTGAGGCTTTCCTCCTAATTGACATTCCATCAAACACCTTATGTGCTAAATATTAAAATGAACCCTTATCATTTGGTAATCAGAGCTTTGGTTTAATTTTCATGCTTATAAGGTGTTTGTCTTCTTGTTTCATCCATATATTATTGGTAGCTTGTGCAAATTGTGAATCCATGACAAAATCTATCCAAAACTGGTTCCATAACTAATTTTCGTCAAAAAAAATCTGCACCTAATTCTGGAATTGTGGCTTGCTGTTTTTGGTTTTACATGCTTAATTTTCATGCCAAAATGATCCAACATGAAGTATGTTGAGTGTGTGCATGAATACTAGTCATAGAACTCAAGTTTGGACTAGTTTTTGCATGAAAGCTACATGTTTGATCATATGCTTGAGTCAAGTTTAGAGTCTTTTTGTGTTGCTTTCCCTTTGCTTGAGTCACATGTCATATAATTTTCCCCTTTGAGTTTTCTTATCCTTGTTTCCAATACTTGAACATGTTTGATAAAATGTTTAGCTAAAATTGCATGTAACTTGAATTGATTGGTTGAACCTAAACATAGGAACTAAGTGCTTCATAATCATCTACAACCATTGCAAGTGTGAATGTTAAGTCTAGAATCAATTAAAGAACATTGAGAAGAGCTAAAAAAATTACCAAGGTCATGAGCTATATATGCTATTTTGAAAAGAAAAAATTGCAAGAAAAAAGTGACCAAGTGCATGATTCTAGAATTTAACTACATGGTTGTATGCTTAAGGATGAGTATGACAAATTAGTACCATCATTTGTAGGATCCTAATCTTCTTGTTATGTGTGGTTTGCTGGAAAATTTTTCTGCATGTTCTAAGTGTTTCCATTGAGTTTTCTTTCAAGCTTTTCTCTTTTATAATCTCTTGTTAAGTTGATTGTATTTTCCTTAGTGTGCCTCTTTCTTGTTTTGAACTTTTCTTGCTTTATCTTTAGGAAATTCTATAAGTTTTGTCTTTGAAGTTTTCTTTCTTGTTTCTTGAGTGTGGTGGCTGAACATCCTTCATTTGAGTCCACTCAAGATTAAAAGTTCACCATTAAGGGTTGGAACACTCTTGATACACAAGAGATTTGAGTGAAACATACCATCAATCTTTGGGAAGTTAGCCAAACACTTTGAGAGTTATATATTTTTTTTGTTTCCTTTCTAACCATTAAATCTTTTTTTTTTTTTGGCCTTTGTCTAGTTGTTTTTGGTTATTTTATTTTTGTTTGTAGGAATCATGTCTTCCACATCTTCTCCTATCTCACCCGAGGGAGCCAAAGAGAAGAGCATCACCTTGGAGGCCCAACTCAAGTCCCAAAATGAATTGCCTCTCATGGAGTTGCTAAGGGAGATGGAAATCTCAAGAAAAGAAAGTGAAAGACACTTGAGAGAGACCATTGAAAGACTTGAGCAAGAGAAAGCCGAAAGGAGAGAAGGCGGGCTCATTCCCCACCTAGCTACAATGGAGAGGAAGAAGAAGATTGGGGCTACTATGGAAGAAGGAGGGCTAGGCGCAACACCCCTCAAAGGAAGCCCAACCACAACATCAAAATTCCCAAATTCTATGGAGACAACAATCCGGATGTCTACTTGGAGTGGGAAGCAAAAGTAGAGCAATTAATGAATGTGAACCCTCTTGAGGGACAAGAACAAGTTGATGTAATAGTGGTAGAATTTGAGAGTTATGCCATGACATGGTGGCATAAAGTTTGTATGGATAATTACCAAGGGCCACCCGCGGCCTCTTGGATGGACATTAAACATTTGATGCGCGCTAGATTTGTTCCTTCCTTCTATAGGAGGGAGCTCCTTTTGAAGCTCCAACGGCTTCAACAAGGAAATTTATGTGTGGATGATTACTTTAAATTGTTGGAGTCTTTATTGCTTAAGGCTGGTTTGCAGGATGAAACTAATGAGGCCAAGGTAGCTAGGTTTGTTAGTGGCTTGAGGAGAGACATCCAAGACTTAGTAGAATTGTATGAGTACTCCTCCATTGAAAATGTTTTACACCTTGCACTAAAAATTGAATCTCAACTCAAAAGAAAAGATAGTGCAAGAAGGGGTCACTCAAACAATGACTATTATAGCTCTTCTTGGAAGGATAGGAACAAATAAAAGCATGATAGTAAGCCTTCCAAGTCTCACCAAGACTCCACTTCTAGGAGCCATCCGGCTAGGGGCACTCCCAACCCCTCCAATTCCCAAAGGTCAAGTTCAATCAAATGTTTTAAATGCTTAGGGTATGGGCACATTGCTTCAAATTGCCCCACTAAAAGAACCATGACCTTGAGGGAAAATGGTGAGGTTGAGAGTGAACATTCCTCTCCCCCTTCCCCTTCAAGAGAGAACTCCTCCCATTCTTCCTCTAGTGATGAAGAGGTTAAGCCTTGTGAGGGAGATTTGTTGATAGTGAGGCGCATGTTGGGACAAGTTCAAAAGGAACTTGATAGCTCCCAAAGAGAAAATATTTTCCACACCAGGTGCCTCATTAACAACAACCTTTGCTCACTCATCATTGATGGAGGAAGTTGTGTCAATGTGGCTAGCACAAGGGTGGTAGACAAACTTAGTTTACCTACCATTCCTCATGCCAAGCCCTACAAGCTCTCATGGCTTAGTGAGGATGGTGAGATTGAGGTAAATAAACAAGTTCTTATTAACTTCTCAATAGGGACTTACGAGGATGAGGTACTTTGTGATGTTGTACCTATGGAAGCAACCCACATTCTTTTGGGTAGGCCATGGCAATTTGATAAACAAACTTTCCATGATGGCCTTACCAACAAATTTTCTTTTAGCTTCCATGGTAAGAAGATCACATTAGCACCCCTCTCCCTCAAGAAGTTAGTGAGGACCAAAAGAAAATGAAAAAAAGAAAAAGAAGAAAAGAAGGAAAAGAAAAAGCAAGCAAGGAGGCCAAGGAAAAGGGCATCATGATCTCCCACAAGGGAGTTAAGAAGGTAATGCTTGCCAATAAACCCATGTATGTAGCTTACCCTACCTTAGGGTCATCTCCATCTTTTTATGAACCCTCAAGTTGTTCTAGGAGATTGGAATTAGTCTTGGATGACTTCAAAGATGTTTTTCAAGAGCCTCCTAAGGGATTACCACCTCTAAGAGGAATTGAACACCAAATTGATTTCATTCCGGGGTCATCCTTGCCTAATAGGCCAGCCTATAGAACTAACCCTGAGGAATCTAAGGAGATTCAAAAGCAAGTAGAGGAATTAATGGATAAAGGGTGGGTGCAAAATAGCATGAGTCCATGTGCTATGCCAGTGATTCTTGTCCCCAAAAAGGATGGGAGTTGGCGCATGTGCATAGATTGTAGGGCTATAAACAACATAACCATCAAGTATAGACACCCTATCCCAAGACTTGATGACTTGCTAGATGAGCTACATGGTGCCACCATATTTTCTAAGATTGACTTGAAGAGTGGTTATAATCAAATAAGAATCAAAGAAGGAGATGAATGGAAAACTGCCTTCAAGACAAAGCTTGGATTATATGAGTGGTTGGTCATGCCCTTTGGGCTAACTAATGCACCAAGTACCTTCATGCGGCTAATGCATCATGTGCTTAGGCCCTTTATAGGCAAGTTTGTTGTGGTTTATTTTGATGATATTTTAATATATAGTTTTTCTATAGAAGAGCACATGCATCATGTGAGAAGGGTGCTTGAGACCCTTAGGAAGGAGACTTTGTATGCTAATAGAGAGAAGTGCATTTTTGGCATGGATCATGTAGTCTTCCTAGGGTTTATGGTGAGCTCCAATGGAGTTCAAGTAGATGAAGAAAAAGTGGCAGCTATTAGGTATTGGCCAACTCCTAGGAGTGTGAGTGAGGTGAGGAGTTTTCATGGGTTGGCTAGTTTCTATAGGAGGTTTGTAAAGACTTTAGCACCATAGCTGCCCCTTAAGTGAAATAGTGAAGAAGGATGTGGGCTTCAAATGGGGCATTGATCAAGCAAAGGCCTTTGCTAGTTTGAAAGAAAAGTTGATCAATGCACCACTTTTAGCACTACCCAACTTCACCAAGTCATTTGAGGTTGAGTGTGATGCCTCTAATGTAGGTGTTGGGGCTGTCTTACTTCAAGAAGGCCACCCTATAGCCTACTTTAGTGAGAAGCTTAAGGGTAGTCATCTCAACTACTCCACCTATGACAAGGAGTTGTATGCCCTTGTGAGAGCTTTGCAAACATGGCAACATTATCTTCTTCCAAAGGAATTTGTGATCCATAGTGATCATGAGTCCCTTAAATTTTTGAAAGGCCAAAGCAAGCTTAGCAAGAGACATGCTAGGTGGGTAGAATTCATAGAACAATTTCCTTATGTGATCAAACATAAGCAAGGGAAGAGTAACATAGTGGCGGATGCCTTATCTAGGCGCCACACTTTGCTCACTCTTCTTGAAACTAAATTTCTTAGTTTTGATCACATTAAGGAATTGTATCCTCATGATGATGACTTCTCTATAATCTACAGTGAATGCTCCAAAGGGGTTACAAAGACTTCTACCTACACCAAGATTATCTTTTCAAGGGTAGAAGGCTTTGCATACCCAAGGGTCCTTAAGAGCATCACTAGTGAAAGAGTCTCATGAGGGAGGTTTAATGGGACATTTTGGGGCTTCTAAGACTCTAGACATTTTGAATGAACATTTCTTTTGGCCACACATGAGAAAGCATGTAGAGAAACATTGTGAGAATTGCATCACATGCAAGAAGGCCAAGTCTAGAGCCCAACCCTATGGACTCTATACCCCTTTGCCTATCCCTACTTTGCCTTGGATAGACATATCCATGGATTTTGTGCTTGGGCTTCCAAGGACAAAGAAGGGAAAGGATTCTATCTTTGTGGTAGTGGACCGTTTTTCAAAAATGGCTCATTTTATTCCATGCCACAAAGATGATGATGCATGCTTAGTTGCAAATCTCTTCTTTAAGGAAGTTGTTAGGTCTGCATGGGTTGCCTAGGACCATTGTATCCGATAGAGATACAAAGTTCTTAAGCCACTTTTGGAGGACCTTATGGGGAAAATTGGCACTAAACTCCTCTTTTCTACCACTTGCCACCCCCAAACCGATGGTCAAACCGAGGTGGTCAATAGAACTTTGTCTCAACTCTTGAGATGCATGATCTCCAAGAACCCTAGGGAGTGGGAAAATCTTCTTCCTCATGTAGAGTTTGCATACAATAGGGTGGTTCACTCCACCACTTCTCACTCTCCTTTTGAGGTTGTTTATGGGTTCAACCCCTTAACTCCTCTTGACCTCCTCCCTCTCCCAACTCATGAGGCTTGGACTAGCCAAGATGGGTTGGAAAGGTCAAAAATGATCCAAGACTTGCATTCTCAAGTCAAGGCTAGGATAGAGAGGAAGGTTGGTCAATACCAACAAAGTGCCAACAAGGGAAGGAAGGAAGTCATCTTCCAACCAGGGGATTGGGTATGGCTTCACTTGAGGAAGGAAAGGTTCCCTAATCAAAGGAAGTCCAAACTTAACCCTAGAGGTGATGGACCTTTCCAAGTTGTGCGCAAGATCAACAATAATTCATATGAGTTAGATTTACCTTCAGATTATAATGTTAGTAGCACTTTTAATGTTGGTGATCTTACTCCTTTTGATGCAGGTTTTGCAAATTCGTGGTCGAATTCTCTCCAAGAAGGGGAGGATGATGAGCCCCTGATCACAAATAAAGAAGAGGAGTGTCCAAGGAGGATTACTAGAAGCATGATGAGAAGGGACACTTCCTCCTCTCCCCTTTTATTTAGCCTTTTTAGCATTTCTATTAGTTGTTAAATATTTTCTAAACTCATGTTTTTTTGGGTTTTGCGAGATTGCTTTTGACACCCTTTTTCTACAAGTAGAGCCTTGTTTGGAGCAAAGGAGCACTTGGGCTTGAGGCCCAAGTTTGGGACATCCAAGGGGGTGAAGAAGTCAATCTTGACCTTCTAGAACCCTTGGAAAACGTCCTCTCATCATCCCAATCATTGGCAACCCGTTTTTTGTGCCCTACCTTCTAGAATGTGTGAGTCTTGGCCACCAAGAGTGGAATATGCTTAGGAATCTTTTCCAATGTAATTCCCTCTAAGTCCCCACCCCAACTCTATATAAGGAGGCCTCTCATTCTTGTAAAATGGTTGAACATTAATGAAATATAGAGCATTCTTGCATAGCCTAGAGCTTGTGTTGTGTTCTTGGGTGTTCTTCCCCCTCTTGGAGTCTTATCTTGAGCCTTGGCTCAAGTGGCGGCTAACACCACTCATCTTGGGTTAGACCATCCCCCAAGTGGCGTGTAACACTCCATTCCCCTCCCCTTCTCTCAATCTCTTCCTCCATTATTGTTTCATGTTCTTTACTTTCATGCTCTTTAATTTCCAGCACTTTACTTTGATGTCATTTACTCTTATGTCTTTATGATTCAAGCCTTGTCTTAATTTGTGTTGGCTGGATTTTATGTTTTGTTATTCCCTTCTCTTCTTGAGCTCCTTGTGAACTGAACCTTCACACTTAGATAACCTCCGAAATTATCTTCGTGTCCAGTGGGAATCTTCCTTGAGGCTTTCCTCCTAATTGACATTCCATCAAACACCTTATATGCTAAATATTAAAATGAACCCTTATCAATTTGTCTTGGTGTTGCGGGTGGCCTCCGGAGACCAGAGGTAAAAATTGCTTAACTCATGGGTTGTGCGGGTCAGGTGTAAAAAACCCAACTAAAAATTTACCAAATAACTACGAAGGGTAGGGGCGGGTTTTGCCTCCCCACCCCGATCTCTCTTGGGGATAGATATTTAGTCCTCACACCCATCCCATTAGAGTGACACTACTACAGAAGTACGAATTAACGTCGCTAATCTACGTCGGTTTAAATACAAACGACGCAGAAAGTGTGATTTGAACATTCTACGTCGGTTATGTGTGCAAACCGACGTAGAATATTTTAAATTCTACATTCTACGTCGGTTAGTTGCAGAACCGACGTAGAATGTAGAATTTAAAACATTCTACGTCGATTATTGGTTCGAACCGACGTAGAAAGGCTTTCTCTTCCCTGAAGACTCTGTCTCGGTTGATGCTCCTGCTCCTCTCCTTATCAGTCGAGTTACTTCATACCTTTAGACATTTTCTTTTTATATTTGATTCTATTTTAGGATAGAGTATATTCCTGGGCAGTATCCTCTAGTCTTAGCAGCTACCCTTCCCATTCCTCTAGCTCTCATTTCGCGCATGCGCTTTGCGCTCTTGGCTTAACAACATCAAAGAGGAATCGAACCTCTTCCAGTTCTGTTCAAACTCTAATCCATTTGATGTCCCCCACCCTCACCCTCCTCCTTCCTCTGTTTGTTATTTATCTAATCGGCGACAGAACGCATGAACAAGTGCCATAATTAATACCCGTAAATCGGGTAGAGAGATGTACCGATTCCCCGAATACCTAAAATTGAGATGAAAAATCTTACATGAGATCGAGCTGGCACATCCTAGTCGACCTTAGTGTTGACCTGGGGATTCCCCAATTCTCTCAGCAATCCCACTGCCGGCAACCACAACGGATCCACCGACGCAGTACCACCGCCGCGGTTCCCGAAGCTCAACCACCCCGGCACGTTCTTGTGGCTTTCTCTGGAGGTGGTTTTCTTCGGAACCGGAGTCTCCGGCAGCAGAGGGAGCGTTGTAGGCGGCGGTAGGGGCGAAGGAGGCGGAGGTGGCGGAGGAGGCGCGTTTCTCCTCCGAGTGCAGCGCCTGGTGTTGATGTTGGTGTTAGTGTTACCTTTTGCGCGCTTTCGTTTGGGTGCGGTGGATCTGGAGAAGGCGTCCGCGGGGTTTCGGAGGAAGAAGCGTCGGAAAGAGCGGCTGCGGGGAGGGGTTTGGGGGCGATGGGGCGGAAGCCTAACATTATTGTGTGGACCTTGGAGATGTGGTGTGCAGGAGGCGTTTGACACCTGGTGATGCAACAGCCTCCCTTAGTTTCCATTTTTACGTGTTTTAGGGTTTGGAAAGTGAGAGTGAGTATGGAAGAGGTTGGAGAAGCACAGAAGGGAAGGGTGGGATACAACGTCGGTTATACACATAATCGACGTTGTAAGTTATGTGATATTCAACGTCAGTTCAAATTGAACCGACGTTGAAAATATTACTTTTAACGTCTCCTTATTCAACGTCGGTTTTGGGGCCGTCGTGAAATGATCCCCAGAACCGACGTGGATTGTGGTTCCTGTAGCAGTGTGATATTATATTTGCATGTAAAAGGAATGGTTTTCAAAGTGTTTGCGGGAGTCAAAGTAAGATTTACTTGGCTAAGAATCAAATGTATTTGAAAAAATTTAAAAACGTAGATGTCAAACTCCATTTTACAAGGGAAATGATTCTAAATAAGGAGGTATTTCAAGAAAAGGTTTAGACAAATGACAACTTTGTTGATGCATTAATTGTTAGAGATCCTAGATTAAATGTTGGGTTGACCACATCAAGCCAAGTTGAGTTAGATCCACCTTGGACTCAATCGAAAAATGACCACTTTAGGAAAAGTAGAGTCGAATCCACCTTAGACCAAGTTGATTTAGAGACATCTCGGGCAGAGTCAATTCAGGCACACCTTAGGCTAAGTTAAGTCGGGTTGTCTTGGGCTGAGTTGTGTCGGGCCGCCCTAAGCCAAAGCGAGTCAGACTTACCCCTGACCGAGTTGAGTTGGGCACAATCCTATAAAACATGAAACATATAAAAAATTCCATATTTAAAAAAATAAAGCGACACAACTTGTAACTACTCCAAAATTGTTTCCCAATATTTTTAATAGTTATAGTTGTTCTCAATACTGAAAAATCTTCACAACGACAAATATGTGCGTTCCCGAAACTCCTATTCCCACGATCGTGAAAGGAAATACACTGATTTTATAACCGTTAAGCATTATCCATTACGGAGTTTCAATTACAATTACACCAAGAAAACAACTGATATTGAACTATTGAAAATGATTGAACGACAAAACTAAATGAAAAAAAAACAAGAACATAAAAAAAAGAAGACAAAGAAATACTAACCTAACTATATAGAAACAATACATATAATACATTTTCATCCCTTTATACTTGTCTTAAATAAGTTGTTATGTGAACAATCCATATTATTATCCTTTATCATTTATTAATATAAATTACTCACATAATTGTCCTTTTAATTATGTGAACACTAATATAATATATTGCATTGACTATTTTAATTAAAATAAGAGTTCAGTTAAAAGGTAAATATTAAAAATATATTTAATCTATATTTAACTTTTGTGGATATTAATTTGAGTTTATTCTTCTAATTTTGCTGACTGGGGTAGAACGAGATTGTTTAAAGAAATAATTATTAAAAGTGAAAAGTAAGTGCGTGGTTTGTATTGTGATTTGGATGGTTTGACCTGTCTCGTCAATTGGGGTAAGCCATATCACGCCCACAGCTAACGCCCCTCACGTGAGACTTTTGGAGTGACAGACAAGTAACAAGAATTGGTCCGATATGGTTTCTCAACTCCCACTCTCACCTAACATTTCAGTTCAGCTTCCTTGAACATCAAAGAACATCATCAATCCCACATCGAATCCCCTTCTGCGAACATCAAACAATACCATCACTCTCACATCGAATCCCCTTCCAAACACAAATGGATAATTCCACTCAGGACTCTCACCGCCGATCGGAGAACTCGGTGACCTACGAATCGCCCTACCCAATCTACGCCATGGCCTTCTCCCCCTCCCACCCCCACCGTCTCGCCCTCGGAAGCTTCATCGAAGAGTACACTAACCGCGTCCACATCCTCTCTTTCCACCCCGACACCCTCTCCCTCACCCCACACCCCTCCCTCTCCTTCGACCACCCCTACCCTCCAACCAAGCTCATGTTCCACCCCCGCAAACCCTCCCCCTCCTCCTCCTCCGACCTCCTCGCCACATCCGGCGACTACCTCCGCCTCTGGGACGTCCGCGAGAACTCCGTTGAGCCCCTGTCCCTCTTCAACAACAGCAAGACCAGCGAGTTTTGCGCCCCCCTCACCTCCTTCGACTGGAACGACATCGACCACAACCGCATCGGCACCTCCAGCATCGACACCACCTGCACCATCTGGGACATCGAACGCACCGTCGTCGAGACGCAGCTCATCGCCCACGACAAGGAGGTCTACGACATCGCCTGGGGCGAGGCCAGAGTCTTCGCCTCCGTCTCCGCCGACGGCTCCGTCCGAATCTTCGATTTGCGTGACAAAGAGCACTCCACCATCATCTATGAAAGCCCCCACCCCGACACCCCTTTGCTTCGTTTGGCTTGGAACAAGCAGGACCTCAGGTACATGGCTACCATCTTGATGGACAGTAATAAAGTTGTGATCTTGGATATTAGGTCCCCCACTACCCCTGTGGCTGAGTTAGAGAGGCATCGTGGGAGTGTGAATGCCATTGCTTGGGCTCCTCATAGCTCCACGCATATTTGTTCTGCTGGGGATGATACTCAGGCTCTTATCTGGGAATTGCCCACGCTCGCTTCTCCCACTGGGATTGATCCCATGTGCATGTATTCTGCTGGCTGTGAAATCAACCAGCTACAGTGGTCCGCGGCTCAGCCTGATTGGATTGCTATTGCTTTCGCCAACAAGGTGCAGCTTTTGAAAGTTTGAGGTGAGGTGAGAAACAAACAAAGTTAACTTTATTGTGTGATAGATAGACTCTTTTGCCGAATGCTGCTGCAACTCGTCAGTTCTCACTTGTTTTTGTTTTGGGTTTTTTAGCTCGTGGATTACAGTATGCGTGAGTTAGTGGTATACCAGTTAGCGCAAAGTAGTTTGCCTTCCTCTCTTAACAAAATTGATGCTTCTTGTTATTTTGTTGAAAAGATGGAAATCATAGTTGTAAAATGTTCAGTGTATGTATTCCCATTTGATCGTTACTAAATTTAAACAACCTGCTCCTGCTACGGCTGGATCTATGATTTTGAGCATCTGCTTTCACGCCTCCATCACTTTGTTTTTCTAAAAGGCTTTGTTTGTTATCACTTAGGGTGTCCTTTATTCGTCTAACCATAAGCTCAATTCTGAAATCTCAGAATAAAATGATGTTCGTAGACCACTATAAGATTATCAGTTTTTTTGAACTAACTGCAACTTGAAGATTGGCTTTGGCAATTGCATATTCATTTGGAGCCCGGCCTAGAACTCATTGCTCATTAAGGATATGACTTTGGCAATTGCATATAAGATTATTAGTGAGGTTCGTCTGGTATTGCTGGTGGTTTGGTGTTAAATAGTTAACTCAGGCATTTGCCTGGAGCAATTTCAATGACAAATTCCTGTTCTTTTTTAAAGAATCACCCTCTTGAATCTTTTGCTTCTTTGAGCTCTACCCGTGGTCTTCAACATTTATGTTTGATCATCCCTTTTAAATCGCGTGGTTTGCATGAGTTAGTCACATAATCTTAAGCTTCCCTTCACCAAGGCTTCGAAGTCAATTCTTGGTGCTTTAACTATCTTTAGACCTGCAGTTTGACACTCTTTCAAATTGGGTTGCAATATTAATGTTAAAGCTGTGTATAAGAGTTTGTTTTATGTTGAGCTATTTTGACATGGTTGATAATGCTGTTAATAATAGCATAATTCTGATGACTATTTTATGTCATGCTCTTTTTTCCAATTCTTATAACTGTCTGATGTTACTTGTGGCGTTTTGAAAGTAACTGGATTTACTGTGTGCATTGATAAAGTACTTTTCTAATACATGTCGAGTCCTTTTGGCTGATGATTCTGCTGCTACTTGTAAATGATGGGATCGTGACTCAGCGTAGCTCGTAATTATTTTGAAGTTTTGTTTGATCAATTTTAGATTTGCATGTGTGATTTATTCTCATATATACAATGCTTATCTTTTTGAGTTAGAAGCAAACTTACAAAAATTCGTGAACGCCTTCTCGGATGTTTTTAAACGCTTTGCATTACTCCACCCTCCATCGTGTTTGACTAAAGAAGGATGTTTCCTTTTACTGAAATATATGCCTATTTTAAGAAGTCCTGCTGATTTCTGTTTTCCCACGTCAATGATTAAATCAACTGAATTACTGGTGTAATCTTTTGGAATATTTAGTTGCTGCTGTTGAAATTCTTGTATAGGGCAAAGTTACTTTATTGTCTTCCTAATTTTCTAATTGAAATCCAGTTTCTCGGAGTTGGGACGAAATTAAATTTGTTTAGGGTGTTTATTTTTTCGACAGAAATTTGTTTAAGGGGAGATGAATACGTTTTCAAAAGAGTCGAGTGTTGACCCACATGTCTCCAACTTCCTGGTTTTTTACTGGCCCATGACTCAGCTGTTGTTTATATTCGTTTTTCTATCGAAGAGACTAACTTTAGTTTAAAGTTTCTTGTACTAATAACTTCGTTCCTTTATGGCGGCTTCTTTTGTCTGATGGAGTATATTTTTCCCACACGTTGTGTCAATTAAGATTAGGCGTATGTTTACTTTATAACACAAATGAAAGTAGCTTTTATGTGATTTTATGTTAATTGATGGAACATCCAAACACACGTTACATGATATCTATGAGCAATTTTTTTCCAATAAGCCTCTAAAAATTGCATGAAATAGCACTTGTTCCATAAGCCAACAGTGCTTGATATTGTTCTTTAGTAAACATCGTAGATTCCGAGTCATTATTATCCTCAACTCTTTGCGTTATCTGCAGGGACTTCACCCTCTTTCAAATTGGAATTGTTCACACATGAGCTATTGTTGTTATCACTTGTTGGATAACCACCACACCTTTTTGAGCAGGTTTCCATTATATGGCTAGATTTCCCGCCAAATGTAGATATACTTCCATTCCATTTCCTGTTCTCCATCTCTGCCTTTATTGTTCTTGAATGCATTGACAAATTTTTACAAAATTAGATACTACTTCATGTTGAATCTCTCTAGTGGAGTATCATTGAAAAGGTCCTATTCAATATAGATAACGGATCCATAACAAGATCTCACTCACTCTAGCAGCCTAGCAAATGAATCATCCGGTCCCATCAGACAACGGATAATATAAGTCTTGTTATTTCACCAAGCTGGTCTTGAAAGAAATATTGGACCTGTGCAATGAGGCATTGACTTTTATTGTTTCCGGTTCCTCCCACAGTCTCTTCATCTTAGAAAATTGCTCCGAATTACTTAATGTCAGTCACCTTAAAACATGTAATTCTTGTACCTCAGCAATTTGAAGGAGATCTCCTTGAGAGAATACCACTTTCAAATCATTCTAGAATATGGCACTCGAATCGTGTCATAGGCGAACCTAATCTGGTCGAAGTATAATAGTTTCTCCACTCAATGGTGGTAGAATTGCGGTAGGATTCTCGTATAATGCGCACAATAAAAACAGGTGGGATTTAGTGTTGTGTTCAGATTCACAATCATGGATGCTCCACATGTAATATAAAAATGCCGTTTATTGGAATTCAAGGAATGGAAATTCCTTGCCCTCTTTGTGTAGAAGAGATAAAGAACTCTGATAGCGTCAAAGCTTTCAGAGGAAGCGAATAAACACGTTCAAAGTATATTCTTCCATCAAAGGAAAGATACACAATTGCACCATACTTGTGTTATTGTGTTCAGCATAAACAGCCTGCTCAGTGAATAGGAGCGAAAGGGAAAAACATGACTTGCTGAGAGCGATACATTTAACTACTGTTTGTTACACGGAAGAGGACTACTATATTGTATTCTCTTTCCCTTCTTCACCCAATTCATGCAAATGGGCCACTAATGAATTCACTTAGCTCAACTCAGATTATACTAAGGATCTAAACTAAAAATATTATGTTCATAAATGTTTTCTGTATCAATGTTTTTCTCTGGTGCCTTCATGTACTGGTATCTGACAGAGTATTTAGTAACTACTACAGAAAAAAAATGACGGCGAATAAAAGCAAATGGAATCACTTCAGTATCTTTTTTTTCTTAAACTGTTCATTCATAATAACAGTAATTTATTAACAATTGAAATGTTAATTGAGAAATATTAGACGCATGGGTGAAGTGGGAAGTAATAATAAATAAGAGGAAAGAAGGATATTCACTGGTCCCTAATATTATTGGGCCTGTGAAGATGCAGGCCACAGAGGTAGCACCGGGGTCCAAGTAAAGGAAAAAGTGGGACCATAAGAAATGAGAACCACAGAGAGAGAGCACAGTGAATGAAGCAGAGAAAAGCCACGTAATGGGAAGAAAGCCCAAAGGCCCCAAACCACAGAGGGGAGCAGAGGAAGTAAAAACAAAAAGAAAAGAAAGAATATAAAAGAGAAGCCGAAGAATGAATATCTAATCCCAAAACACCAGTTACAAACCCAACCCCCACCTCTTATTATTTTATTTTCAAAGCAACTTAATAAATAAAATTGACCAACCCAACCCAACCCCATTCCCCACCATGGACCTCACCCTCCACACGGCGCAACGCCCCTCCATCCCCCGCTGCGCTTGAGATGTTCCCGCCGCCGCCCCAGCCACTGACCACCCTTCCCTCCCTACCGGATCTCCTCCTCACCGCCCTCTCCGTCTGCTTCCTCGTCTCCTCCTCCAAGCCCCACATCGCCTCCACCCGCTGCCCCTTCCCGCGACGCTTCCTCAAATTCCCCGCCATGTCCTTCACCGCAACGCCCTCCAAAAACACCACCACCGCCACCACCCTCAACACCCTCCCCCCGCGCCGCCACAACTTCGCGTCCCCGCAATCCCTCTCCGACTGGCTCAAGCCCCGCCTCCCCTCCGAGTCCTTTGCCTCGTGGGGCGTCAAGCCCGGCACCAAAAACGTCCACAACCTGTGGCTCGAACTGTCCCAGGGTGAAACCTCCCTCGCCGACTCCACCCCTCCGGTGCGGACCGTCCACGTCGTCCTCGTCCGCGTCACCGCCAAACACGGCAAGCTTCTCGTCGAGTCGCACCAGGAGTTGTCCGACGGCAACGTCCGGAAGCGCGGCAGGCCCTTGTCGGAGAAGATGAAGCCCAACGAGGACCCCGAATCCGCCGCCGTCAGAGGAATTTTGGAAGAGCTTGGCTCTGCGATTGTTGGTGCCGGACCCAATCCCGAAATCGCTGACATTGTCACCATCGATCCCAATTCGTACGAGATGCGGGTCGAGGAGCGCGATTCGGGTTCCTACCCGGGTTTGCCCGGTTGCTACGTTTTGCACACACTCAGTGCCACGGTTGAGGGTTTGCCGGAGGGCGATTTTTGCACATACGAGGTTGATGAGTACGAAGGGGTTTTTGAGGAGAAGAATCTTGCGGACAGGGCTGTGTCTGTGAAGAAGCATTATTGGACTTGGGTTAGTGCTGATTCCATCCAGACTTGATTCACATATACCTTCTTTTCTATTTTCTAGTTGAGTTTTAGCTGACAATTTTTTCTTTATGTTGCAAGTTTTTATGGATATCATATGAAATCTTTATAGCATCGGTTTTTTTACTTGTAATATAGTATTTGAGATAATATGGTGGGGGCAAATTATGAGAGTGAACCTGCTACTTGTACTTGATGATGTCAATAAAGCACGGGTATAGATTTGCAGTAATTTTGGCTTTTCTTTATTCTCTTTTATAACTATCTCTTAGCTTTCATTGCATCCGAATTGGCAGACTTCTGAGTAGGGTGTGTTGCTGTTTCTTTCTTGAATTCCAACTACACAGATTGTTTAAATAAATTTAAAAACAGCAGTGGTAATCAGATACAAGTCCTGTTAGGTTAAAAATGGGTTGAACGGGTTGCTGTTAAGTTGTTGCTAATGCTTGCAGCTTGTTTTGTTGTTGTGATGCTTCTCTCTATATCTTCTTTTTCTCCATAGAGGACTTCAATGCGGTTTATCCTTGATGGGAAAAACAAGTCTAAGTAAAGAATGAGATCATATGGTGAATGAAATTATTCCAAGGGAGGACCAAGAGGATAATGCACGCATTCATTCCCCCTCCTTACCCCATCCCAAACCAAAAAAAAGGCTTATCAGGTTATCATGGAAAGACCAACACGACTCTTGTATTATTTGTCTGAGTCAAGAGAGGTTACAAATTTCTAAGAATTTGGTGAGGATGACCAATCCCCTATTCCGTCACAGTTGCTGTGTCAGACTGAATGCGGCCATTGCACTCTAATTGTTACAAAGTAGAAGCCTCTCCTTCTACATCTACATCTAAACTGCAAGCATTTCTGAACTACCTATTTTTGCATTGTTAAAGGTTACCATAACTAGTATTGATTTTGAGTACTTGTTTTGTAAAAAATTTGAGACTTCGTAATATTTTTTCATTACTTTATCCAATGATCCTATTCAATCATCAGATATTGGATTGCTAAACGAGAAAGGAAATTCAAACAGGTTGAGTTGAATTAGATTAAATACAATCCTGATCGCCCTAATTACAAGTGTTGTGTTATAATGAAATGTATGCGTGTGTATATAAATTTCTTTTAAGAATAAATCTTTTTAACAGAAAAATAGCTCGAGTGGAAGTCATCCGCCGCCATAACATAAACACAAATCAAACACACTAATATCTAACATTTTGGATTGAAACTAGTCATGGTAACTCCATTTTGTGAACTATATATAAATATAATATCTACTAGTGACAATAGTGTCTTATAATTTCAAGAGAAACAAGACCAACCCGTAAGCCAAGCCTAAGACTGGCATGGGCCAAACTAGTTAGTGAACCCATCACATTTTCTATCCACATTTGCATTTTCATATTTGGAACAAATTAAGGTGTATTTGAAGGAGGTTGAATATAACCATTTAGTTGAGAATTATCTGCACCTTAAATAAAGTGCCTGCAGTTGAAAATTGGTAAATGATTAATAAAGACAAATATTTAATACCGTGGGCGTAAAAGTTTATAAATGGAAACAAAAAAACTCAGTTAATAACGCATAGTGGCCCAAGTGTTCTAAATAAATAAAAATGTGAGAAGAGATTTGTGTTTGTTCCATTAATAAGTTCACTTGTTTCAACTTAGATTAGTCCGAGTCAAATAATTTTTAAACATCAAACGTCCAAGACTTTCTGTATATTTTTTAACAAAATTGTTTATCATATGAAACAAAACAAGTTACCATTCATTAATTTAGCTAATAATGAGTTTTCACTGTCCAAAATTCCCCTAACATCATGTGGTCACTTTTTTTTTAGTGAAATAGCATGAGAGATAAAACAAGCGTCATTTCAAGATTTAACAGTTATTTTAAGAGAGGTGGTATGCTTAACCACTAAGTCTGCTTCTGAAATTCACAGATATTTAAAAAAAAAAAAAGAGGTCTACTTCCTAATCTCTGATAGATGAATACCCTACACATTTGCGTATATAGTAATAATGGATGAGTAGGGGTTTGGAGTTGGAGATGGTAGAAGCAAGCTATACATATGTAACAGACTAATAATAATATGTACTCAACTAAACTTTTTGACAAATTTGTTAGATACCTTCAAAAAGTTACACTTTGTTCAAGCAAATCAAGTTGTTGAATTTTCGGGTTTTCACTAACCAACGCGTTGTCTAACATTTGGAAGCGACTTTCATGACCATAAAAGCCACTGCACATCAATTTTTTCAAACGTAAAGTATCAAACTAATGAGCCCAGCAGAACTTCGAAATTGCTGGTTCTCAACAAAGAAATCAACAAGCAATTATTGGGTCACCTTTTGCCTCAACGTCAAGCTACACTTTTTTTAGGTCAAGTTTTCTAGGACTTTAGTCTTCTTTATAATCACCGTTTAAACCTTAGTTGTTTTATATAGAAGGAAAATGAAAATCATACCGTATTAAGTGATATACTGTGTTTTTATATTTAATTAATATTCAATAAATTTATATCATCTCATTAGTTATATAATAAAATAATTATAAAATATTAATTAAATAATATCAAATTGGTGTATAAAATACTTTTGTGATATATGTCTATTATTACTTGATATTGAATATAACTGACATTATTAATGTTCATTAACCCTTTTACATACAATTAAAAATTTAAGCCATTGATTGAACAAACTTATATATACTTGTCCACCTGCAAGCAAATCTTATGGACTATTATATATTCTTCATGCTTTAAAGAATTGTGTTTTGTAAAGTGTAATATTTGTCGCGCATTACTTTCATTTTACGCCATAATTGTTTGTATAATATATTAAAAAGTTGGTGTTGAAAAATTATGCACTAATGGTCTATTTAGATGAAAAGAAAAAAAATAAAGACAAAAAAAATATGAATGATGATATATTTTCTTTCGTTTTCCACTCAAACAAATAATAGAACAACGACTTGTGTTGTATCCATGGTCTAAAGAATGTTTACTTGAAGACATTGTAATTTCTCAAAGTAGACTAGTTTAAAGTTACTTTTTATAAAGAATTTCTGTTGAGGTAGGTTTCTTTGTTGGCTGACTTTGTTTATCAAATTCCTAAGTGGGACAAGTATTGGCCATGACCATGATGCTTCTTTCTACAATTCTACTCAATGTGGAAGAGGGTTCTCGTTTTGAAGACTGGCATCTGTATTTTGTATCAAACTCCTTGTTAGACCAATTGAAATTACTTTATATGCATACATCTTTTGGGACTCTGGAATTTGTTAATGGTGTGGAAGTGTTTTCCATTGTTAAGTTAAGTTCCTTTGTTTTTCCTTGCCATTTTCACGTTAATATCAGTTCCAATTTGTAGGGACCGGTAGGTAGAGATTTTTGGCTTTTATAATCCTGAAAAAGTTATCTCACTTTACATTATTTGAGCCACTATAATTTTATATTACAAGAGTAATATGATAAGCTCATCTGAGCTTAAAACTAATTACCAAACTTGCTGCTTTAACTTTTGTAGGTTTACGCTTTACGCATCTGTTTGGTGAGCCATTAGCTTTCAATAGCAACACGTATTGCAAAGAGTAAAAGTGTAATGAGACAATTTTCCAAAGAATTGTTCCCTTCACAGTTCATCATAAGCCTATCTAGGATGAACACAAACTGCAGAAAATATAAATTTAATTTTGTTTTTTTATCTTCAGAAGTACTAGCTTAATCAACGTGTAATCTTCATGTAAATTTTTTAAAATACTTGTACGATACCTAACAACAACCACTCACACCTTTTGACTTAGTTAAATAAATATATCATAAGTAAAAGTTTTTCAACTGCCAGCTTCAGCATATGCATGTAATTAAGAATATGCTGGAATGGTTGCATTGGTGAAGGAGTAGCTCTTGGCAGTGAATGTGAGACAAAAATGTAGAAAATAAAAAAGTAATTGAGTTTTTTAACTATGAATCCCGCAGTTACCATCCCCTGGTATATTCGTTTGAGACATGCATGGTCAGTATCATCTCTTATTGTTCAAAAAAGACAGAAAAAATGTAAGCTGATTCATAGTTACCAAAAGTTTGATTAAAGTAAACCATACATGATTCTTAAAGGCAAGGAATTGACATGTAAAATCTGCAGATTCTCCAAAGAAAGCTACTAATTTTCTCTCTTTTCTTTCACTCTCTCTTCTCCGAATCACATCTACAGATTCTTCAATCAAAGTTTTTTTCCTTCGCATCCACAAAATAACCAAAGAAACAAAGGTGACCCAACATCTACTCATGCATCCACTCCCAAAAGCTACAAGTGAGATACCATGATGAAATCCAACAATCAACTCCTTTTCACTTCTATTTCTACCATCACTGGCCGAACAAAACAAATTTCAATAGATAGTGCGAGGAAAAAAGAGAGTAAGAGAAAGAGATGAAACTAAAAGGCAATTTAAAGAGATAAATGAACCATCTATAATACGCATCCTCTTTTCATTTTCACTCACGAAGTGTAACTTTTTGTCCTATCATTAACATATATTTTATTTACAAATCACTTAGTGGCTGCAAAACACGTTTCAATACAAAGCCAACCAAAATCTGCAAACAAGAAAGCTTGACTAACTCGCCTTGATATGAGTACTGGACTATATCATTATCATTTATATGTTGAAGTTAGCACGATGATGCCTATTTTAAATTGTGGTGGAACACTGCGCCCCTTGCTTTGAAGTGAGAGGACCTGCAGGAATAGAGGGTCCAAAGGCATTGATAGCAACACAATTAACATTGAACCTGTAACGTCCAGAGACCCATGTTCCCACCTTCCAACGAAGCTTTCCATTGGCTTTGAGATTCAAAACTAGTCTTCCAACAGTTTGATCTCGACCCAGTTCATAGCCAAGAGAGGGAGCCACAGGTAAAATGTTGCCCTCCAGAGAGGCTGTTATGAGATTACTCTCCTCTTGACCTTGGTAGAAGGGTGGCACAGGGGTGTCACCGGTAATTTGCTGCCCCTTGTAGGTTGCATAGACTTGAATCTCATCGTAGTAAATGCCAACTTTCTGGTTTGGATTCTTGGAAAGGAGGGTGAGTTGGATGGAGGAGTTGAGGTTGGGGCCTGAGAGATTGAGCTGGTAGATGTCAACTTCTTTGAGGGAGAATTGAGGCTTGGCAGGGTGGAGGATGAGCCAAATAAGAAGTATTAGCAGTAGGATTGAGGTAAAAAATGCTGACAAAGTGAAGTAGAGCTTCTTGTAGTTGCTCTTGATTTTCAATCCTTCTTTGGCAGCACAGTGTTTTGGAGAGGTAATTGTGATTTTAGACATTTGTGGGAGAAAGAGGAAGAGGAAGAGAGAGACAAAAAAAAAACTTCACAGAAGGGATGCTTACAACGTTAAGGAAGAGGGGGGTTGGGTGATTTATAAAGAGAGCAGAAAGCCACAATTATTATGTCTGCTAGCATGCTTTTGACTGGTAGCACTAGGCTTCCCCTCGTGGTGATTAGTGTTTAATAAATATTATTATCATCAGATATTAAAGCCTTAAGCTTCTGGAAAATTGCTTGATATATTGTAAGAAAATCCTGGCATGGCACAGACGCATACGCGTCTTACTGGTATGGGTAAATTCAGCTGTTAACTTTACTGAAAATTAACATAACTTTTTTAGGCTTCTGAATAATCATACACTTGTTCACCTTCTTTTTAAAAGAATAGCACCGTTATTACTATTTACTTTGGAAGCAAAACTAGAAAAGAAAAGTAAAAAAACACGTATTCTAACATACTTCTCTACTTTGCCTTTTCCAGTATAGTTATTATGGAAAATATACATGCTCTTCAATCCTAATTACAAGATTTTTAAGCAATTCATACATTTTAGAGAAACAATTAAAAACAGTAAATTTACCAGTTGTTCTAAAATTATCGTTTTAGGTTTAAAACTAAAATATTTGAGAGAGACTTTGGTAACCCATGAAAGATGAGGAAAACGCTCCTTGAATATGTATGCACTTTGGGACACATCAAATGAACTATTTTGAGCGTGTAGTTTGGTGCACCCGAATGTCACTGCACCATTTTCCGTCACTTTTTCTTAACAAACTACTAAATTTTTTCAAAATCTTTTTGCAAAAAAATACGAGGGAAGTTTCAGTGGTACAGGGGCAAGCTTTACCTTTTTCCTTGAAAACAAAATTTGCAAGTTCATAGTTCAAAGGTTAAGAGCACCATAAAGTTCACACAGATACACTGTAGAAAGCCTATAATGTAACCTAGTTGTGTTAATGTAATAGGTATTTACGGTACTTCTACTTCCTTTCTTTAGGCCGTAAACCGCTATAGTCGTTTTCACCCTTTTCTGTAATGAGATGATTGAGACTGCCACACAACGCAAAGAACCAAATATGTGGCAATAACTGTCCCCGATCCAACCTGTTCTTTTTGGCGCAATTGGGTCTGCAGTAGATTACTTTTTCAAAAGATCTTATTTCAGACAAAACTTGGTTTGAGCAATTTAAGCAACAAAAAAAAAAAGTGCAAGCTAAATTGAACATCCAACCTACTTGTAATTCCTATGAACTTTTGTATTTAGCACTCTCAAGCATTCGATAAAATGGCGTTACTTGAATTAGCACCAAATGGAAAGTGTTCTACTTCTCTAGGAAACATTACCAATCAAAACTTCCAAGTAAAGGAAATATCTTTAGTGTGTTCTTTGTATACTGCTTCGTTTCTTAGACATTGAAAAGTTATGTATGTAGTTTCAAGACTAAGGAACAAGCAACAATAACATGGAAAAGAGACCAAGCCAAATAGCCCCATGAAGTGCACGTCACTGACTGTAATCACAGAAGTAAGACACCTGGCACACAAGAGGGTACACCATAATTCAGTGGGCCCGAGTTCCCCGTGTCAAATATATCAGATATATTGGATGCCCTGTTGCCCCAAGATAACTCAGATAAGGATAATTTTGGGGAATTGCAAATTAAAATGATGGTATATGTAAATATAGTATATACAATATGATGCTGCCATCATGATTGAAGGAAGAGGATACGGTTATACGTGATATCTCTTTAAGCAATAATGGGTGATTAGAAAAGAAAGGCAAAAAGCACACTTTTTTGTGTAAAAGGAGACGTAGAGGAAATAGACTAAATAGCCTTTGTTCATGATTGGGGATATGGCACAAATGGCCTAGTGGCGTGCCCTCTCGCTTGTGCCCATTGGAAACTATATCCTAGCCGCATAGTGTGATATTATTCAGAAAATTGCTCAGACTTGTGGTTCTGATGATTTTCTAGTTAAGGGGCCAGCCTCAGTTTCATCGTTAGATTGGAATGAATAGTCTTCATGAACTTTTAAGCAGTTGGTTAACCAAATAAATAATAATATTCATAGTTAAGTAAAGGATTAGCAAGTGAAGTTCCATCATGCATATCAATACATTGTAATGGGGGACCATTTGATTGCTTTAATTTTCGGTCATTTGCCCACATAGGACCCTTCTAGTTAGAAATTTAGATACCCCCATAGCAGAGACGTTTGACATTAAAAGTACCTTTTTTTCAGTTTTTATTGAATATTCATCCTTTCAATCAAGGGAAGTTGATGACCCCATAACCTAGTGGTTTCTCCTCTTATCAGCTTGTTACTCAATTTCTTTTGATAACCCTTGAATAATAGGGACCATAAAGACCCCATTATGTTCATATTATTTAAGGCACAAAAAACATTTTGCTTAGATTTGTTCGCATTAGAAGTTCCTTTTTCTGTTATTATTGAGTATTAATCCCTTCAATCAAGAGAAGTTGATGACCCCATGATCCAGTGCTTTCTCCTCTTCTCAGCTTTGCTTCTCAATTTTATCTTTGCTCATGGATCGTAAAGGCTCCCATTGTGTGCAGATTATTTAAGGGGAAACTTTTTGCTTAGTTTTGGAGATAAAATAGAAGTTCCACACCTCTAGTTATATTGGTTTCTTTCCTCTCTTTTTCTTTCATTTTCTGTATTTAGAAGTTATTTTGGATCTTTATTCTAATTAATTTGAATTAAGATGCTGATGAATAGATTGAATAACATTGGATGAATAAACTTAAAGGACAAGATTCCCCCTTTTTTTTAATTCAAAACATAAACTAAAGACCTCAATAGCCTATAAGGAACTAAATAAAATGGTAACATAGATTAGTGGTGATTATGTTGGTTATTTGAATGGTTGTATATTAGGTTGCAATGAAAAAACCAGAGAAACCAATGAAATAGGCAAACTGTATTGTTAAAGCATCTAGTAAAGTGAATCATCTTCAAATTTGGTTGTTGGGAAGTACAAGCAAGGAAAGGGTATGGTGGGGGACTAACTTGTTTAAACTTTAGACAACCTTTGGCATTATTATTTCCAGAATGCCAAAGGGTCATATGCATTTGGCTACTAGCATTTGTCCATTTCCAAAGTATGTATTCTGTTTCTGTCTGTATACATTTCTTCTCAAATTTTATCCACAAACTTAATAAAGAATGCAAATGCTTTATTGCTCCCTGCAATTCTAGAAAGCAAATACAACTCCACAATTTTCAATGCGCAATTCAAAAATTCAGGTGATAAGGATCCGAACTCTGATATTAGCAGGTGAAGAGGAATTCTTTTGAAGCTCTGCCTGTTGTTTTACTTTGTATACATTGAAAGTGTGTGGATAAAATTTTGAAAAGAAAAAAAAAATTCAAGATGTAACATTTAAATAGGACTTAGAAAAAACAATAAAAGTAGCAAGCTTTTTTTCTTTTAAAAAAACTCATGTAATTTTGTTAAAATTCTTCGAAGAAGTTTTTTGTTAAAAAAATGATTTTTTCTTAAAAAAGGCCTACTTCAAAATAATATATGATTAAATTACGCTTCCACTCTAATTACAGAAGTTACACTTTCCTTTCTCATAAATGAATATGTATTATGCATAAATACATCTTAATCTAAACAAAATTTTACAGTGATGTTTTGTATTTTCTCTCTACTAATTGCTACACAACTAATTTTTAACTTTTATCATCAATTTGGTGACTTCGAAAAGTTAAATAAAAATTTAACCAAAGATTCAAATAATAAGAAAGCTTAATAATAGTTGAAAAAATTAACTCTAAATAACATAAACAGTTGCAAAAAGAAAGAAAATGCATTCTAAACGTAAACAAATAATTATTTTGAATTACATTGAAAAGTTGGTCACAAACTACGAAATAACATGGCAAAGCCATTAAAAAGGTAGATGGCGTCCTGATATCATGCAGCTTCCAATGGAAATCAATCTTACTTCTTTTTCTATTTTTCAATTCTCCTTTTGTGGGGAAGGAATATGGGTAGTGGTGGTGGGACGGGAATCACTTTCGAAACTTTCATATGCACTCTTTAACAAAAGTTTGCTTGCTAAACCTGCAACCACCTTAGGTAAACCCATTTTTTTACAAAAAAAAGAGAGGTGCATGTCTTGAACAAAACATAAAAAGTTAAATGGTAGTTACTATAAAAAAATCATAATATTATGCTGTGTAAGAACTCTTTTACGTGATCAATCAGCAGCGAGTCCTTGTAAGTAAACAACTTCTTAAAAGTAAATAAATAATGCGGCACAAATATCTTTGTAGAACTTTATAAAATTACAATGATATAATAATACATTAGGTATATTATATATCACGATCTACAGCGAGGGAAAATGAGAAAAATGGTTTCAGAAAGCATATACAGAAATCTGGTATTTAAGGATTCAGGAAAACAAAATTTTGAAGCAACTATCTCCTCTCCAGTGAGTCAGAAATCTGTGAATGATCATATTCTTTACCATCTTGTTCTGCAACAAGAGGATCAGGATGAACTTGACGAACAAATTGTCCTTTCACTCTGGGACGCTGCTCTGCTAGTTTCTTTCTGCTCTCATATCGAACCTGTTTAAAAGTATAAGAAAAAGTTAGCTTCTTTTTGAAACAATGATAGTCTTCCTATAATAAAATGTTACGCAGATAGTGGTGAACCTTCTTCTCATAGCATCTCTCTTTTCTTTTCAACCGGAATTTGTTTAGTGCTGCTTCTCTTTGGATGGATCGGTGAGAGTTTGCATTGTTTGTGAGGTCCTCGTTCTTGCTCTCTGAAGCTACCCTGAAAGTGTTAACTTGATCAACATTGCTGCTACTTCCACAGTTGCTTCCATAACCGATGCTGTTAAGATGGCTTGCGTTTCCATTACAGAAACTACTCGACACACTTTGATCAGTCGTAGGAGAGATATGCCCTCGATCCTCTGCATGTTCTGATTTGTGTTCCTGTGTGTACACAATGTGGTTCTGGGAACTGTTTCCATTTGGACAAATAGGTTCATAAAGCTGCTCCGAACTACTCTCTTTCATGTTTGACTGGTAAAATGCATTTACTTGAAAGTTTGGTTCAAGGAGCACAACTGAACTCGGACTTGGCATTGCTGGTGGACCTGACTGTGTACGAAACATTGAAGGAAGTACAGAACCGTATGTTGTGCATAGATCATTGAACCTTACACCCTTTACTGGAATTGGGAGAGAATGCCCTTGCTGAGAGTGTGAGGTTGCAAGTTCAGACTCTTTTGATTGGACTGTAGGAGACACGATACATCTTTGCGTACCAGGTGTTGAACTATCGGAGTTGCAACCAGTAGCAATGTGTGAGATGCTTTTCTCACCATTTGCTCTCTGATCTCTTTGTTGATCAGAGAAGTTAATTAACGCTGCAGGCGTCAATACTTGCAATTGCCTGTTAGTATACCTGCATCCATTTCAATGATAAGCATAAAGCAATTCAACAGGGCACTGACATTTTACGGGGCCAATTGACAATATTATTAGACTTACTAGCTTCTTCTCCATCCTAAAGAAGAAACAACCCCGAACTATGTAAAATTTAGTTATCAAAATTTAAAATGTTTTTAGTTCCGATAATTAAGCCCTTCTACAAAATTAAAAGTTTCTCAGAATTATCACACGATAATCATCATCCTTTAATATATTTCAGCAGGTAATTTTAACAAAACGGAACTCAACATTTTAACACATAATTTAAGACTGGAGATTTGTTATTTCCACACCAGTTAGTTTGTTCAAGGCCTTGCATTCCTGGAACTCCTATGTAGTAAATTAATTAAATAGGGAAGATGTGCAGACATATAGCAACCAACTGATTTCTACCACTTAAAGAGAACTAGAAAGAACTTCAACACAATTTAAAATGAGGATAACAAGAGATTTTAGCAGTTACCGCTTGAAGGCTGAAGCATTAGAATGCATCAGGGTGTGCCTTTCTTCAGTGAGTTCATTCTCAAAGCTGCAGGGACGATATCTTCTCAGAGAAAGATCTAATTGAGGAGAAAGGTCAGCCTTGCCCGTGCAATCAACTGTGGGATTTTTTAGCGTGCAGTTGGGATAAGTATGAAATGCTCCTATCAAGTCAATAGCTTCCTTGGAAGAGTTAATTTGTACATAGTGATTGTCATGAGCCTCACCACTGACGCTAGCATTCCCCAAATGCTCTGGATCAGCCTCCTTGTCATTAGTTGTGCTTGCCTCACCATTTCTGTGCATAGTTAATCCTAAAAAAAATACAAGTTTGGTTCAATTGTAGACATTCTTCCTTTTCAAGTAATTGTATAACAAGAGATTTGCAGTAAAGAGGTAGAAACTTACCTCCAGCATGACTGTCACTCATCATCAATGTCGGTCCTAAACGAATGCATGTTTCGACCTCTTGTGTCTCTGCTCCACTTGGATATTCTTCCCCACATTTCAGCGGAGAAAATTCCTGCATGTTATCAACTGGGCCACTCTCAGCTTCCAAGTCAGGCTTAGTACAAGAGCTCTGCAACAGAAAGGAAACATAGTCTCTATATGAAAACTTCATCCAGACAACACAAACTGAAAGCAGTTTTTTCTTTAAACTATAAGAGGTCTATAGAAATACACAAACATCTACTTCAAAATATTATGCATTTGAAGTAAACCATGTAAATGTAAATTTTGGAGGACTGTTGCCATACCAAAAGGTGATATGGTTTGGTAGTGTTTCAACGAAGTTGAAAAGACAATTTACTAAAGAAATGATAGCTGGACAATTTCAGAAAGATATGATTGAATTTCCAAGCTGGTTGGATATTGGCATGCGAAATAGACAACGCTGGAGACTGTAATTAGTGTAGTATCACATTATCCTATCATCTTAATGCAATGATAATAACTTCTAGGTTTGGAAAACTAACCTGTGCATCACTTCCTTTCTCAATTAATTCCATATTTCTCTGAATACAAGCAGCATCACCACTTGAATGATTACTAGCAGCATTATTTTCAGCAGTGGCTTCAACCTTCTGCTGTGCAACACTCTCATCTTGAGGACCATTTATGCCAGTAGCTGACTGACAGGGAAAATATAATAAATTAAAATTTCAATCAGTCGTCAATAACATGTGACATTTTAAGTAAGGAAAAAGGAACTGATAATGAGTGAATAGGAGTCCTACTGATTGTCTTCTCCAAACATGTTGCCACAAATTTCTCAGTTCATTTTTTCTAATGGGCTTAACAAGATAATCGGCAGCACCCCTTAGCATGCAATTGTACACCGTGCTAATTGAATCTTGGGAAGACATCACTGGAAAAGCATTAAGAAATTCATATTATATACTTCAGGTGTTAACAAAGAAGGAAATTCAGTAACAGCTAAAACATTTAGTAGCGATATCATACTTATGACAGGGATGTTTTTGCAAAAATCATGCTCCATAATTAACGTAAGAAGTGCGTAGCCAGATATGGATGGCAAATCCACTTCCGTCAGTATTAGATCAACATTGCCCGGTCTTCCCTTGAGTAATTCCCACGCCTTCAACCCATCTGGAACAGCAGCCACTGCTCAAAAACAGATGAACAAAATTATTTTGAAGTTCTTAGAGTGTGTAATTAGTTTCAAGTACTTAATTTTCTCACATTAAAAAATTAAACAAGAAGAAAAGGCAATACTATAAATTCTTTATGGCAAATTGACAACTAAAATAATTATATCATGTAACAAAATAATTGTGTCATGAAAGCCTGTAGTTTCCAAACTGCCAAGACTCTTAAAGCAAGTTGAAAGGAGCCATTAGTTCCTTAGACTTTCATTGAACCCAGATCCCCATCACATAACCTGTCAGAAAATAGATAATTTCTTTTAAAAAATAAAATTTATTAAAACGTTATAAAAGAAATGAAAGGCCCATTTTTGTGTACACAGTTTTTAATCTCTCTCCCTAATTTATTTTTCCGCATTAAATCCTGATAAGCTTTCAGACTGCTGGCACACTTAATATTACCAAAGATCATATGTCAATCCTTTCTCATATTGCGACTCCAGAGACTTCGATTTCCTATAACTTCTTCTTGCAACCCCCACCCCCGCTTCATTGAGTCTGGTCAATAATATCCCTAATGACTCAGACCCTAGAAAAAGAACCCAATGTTCACAATCCATAAAATTCACGGTTTCATCCCTGAAAAACAGAACCGAGACAGAGGAAAACGCAGAAGATACCAACTCACATGCTTATTTCACAGCAAGCCATTGGACATGCAAGCCACAAAAATAGGAAATAGAACAGAAGCTAAAATAATGCGAAAAGAAAAAAAAAACACAGTAGAACTTTAATAAAGGAAACTATAATCGTGACAAGAAAAGAAGCAAGCGAGTTCCCATATCCAGGTCGAGTCAAATGAAGAAATAAAAAACAAACACAAACCCAAATTCACAAAAAAGGAAGCAAGAAGAACCAAAAGAAAACCAGCCTCGTGAAATTAAAGAACAGAAGCCATAGAATAAGGTTGTCTAACCTTGGTAGCTGCATTTTCTGAGAAGCGCGGCTATAATCTGTCTTGTGGAGTCATCGGATTCAACCAATAACACCCTCAAAATCATCCTGGGCAGAAACTTCTCCCACCTCATCAAGCCCTTCAATTCACCCTTGCTCCCACTCCCACTCTCTTCCTTCTCCACTCTCACTGACTTCTCTCCACTCATCACCACCTCCCCCATATTCCAACCGAATCAACGGAGCTACCGAAATCGCACTACAGCATGAGAATTCAGAATCTATTGGCGGAACAAAAACCAGAACCGAAAAGCTCTCTAACCAAGCACACACAGAGAGCAACAATCTGATATCTTGTATCCAAGTCTGGAGGGTAAAAAATAAAAAAAAGCAACAAAGAAAAAGGCGATGTGTGGAAGCAAGGGTAGACGGAGAGACACCGTTAAGTTTAACAGGGAGTGGATCGAACGGCGTGGGAGAAGACACGAAAGTTAACTGCCCTATGATCCAACGGGCAGCGAAAATATCCTTGTTTCCGAAAATATCTAGACACTTGGAGGCGGTGGCCCACTAGATCCACGTCATCAATCAGATCTGATTTTCGACCAAAGATCTAAAGCCAAAAAGCCATTGGGTTCTCGTGGTTGGTGCTGGTGGTGGATATTTTTTCACCCTCCTTTTATTTTATTTTTCTTTTGGCTCTTATTATTTCGCTCCCACCCTTCCCATCCAAATCCAAAATATCAGAATTTATTATGTGTGTGCGAGCATTTGGATATTTTTCCTGTGGGACAATTCCCGCTGGTGGGCCCCGCCGCCAGAAAGATATTAAGATTTAAACCCACTCTCTCTCAGATATTTTTTAGTGCTTTGAGGCTGCCCATGTATCACATGGTCGACACCGAGACACGTGGCTCTGTCCTAGGGGATAGTCTCGTTTTGTGGCTTTGAAGTTGTCAAACGCTATCTGCTATCTACGACACCCCAAACCCTCACGCGCCACGCATCTCTCGTCTTCCAAACTCGCTCTTCCGTTGGATGCCAGAATATCCCACACCCTGGGTCCTCCTCCTCCGCCCTTGTTTGACTTTGTGTCGATGAGAGAGAGAGAGAGAGAGAGTGTGTGTGAGTGCGTGTTAATTTATATTTACCCCTTGAGCGTAGGTGTGCTATAGGGTGACGCACAAATCAACCTAGGACACTTTTCCATATCCCATTGGCTTTGCCTCCCTTTACAATTACATCAAACCCCTTCTTCTTATCTCATCATTAACTATTTAATCACTCCTTTTTCCCTCTCCAATTTCCCTAACTACCTTATAAATTAAATTAATGCTTTCCCACTACTCTCTACCACTCTTTTATTTTTGCTCATTTGTCTCTTTCTTTCTTTTTCTCCTTCTTAATCCTCCACCATTTCTTTCTCTTTTTTTCCCTAATTATAACTCTCAATATTCTATGCCTTTATTTCTTGCCAGCTATTATTTATTCTTTTATTTTAAATCATAATAAATGTTATATTTTATTTTAGGTTTTACCATTATTTATTTAACCAAAAGCATATCTTAGTTTTGTAGATAACTCTATTGGTATTGTCAGTAATTTAGTGGAGACTCAATGTAGTAGAAAACCAAATACCCTTCTCATATGCATGATTAGAAGAAGGAAATGTTCTTTCTTTTATCAATCCATGCCAGCAGCACTATCACTTTAAATTACTCTATCTACAATTTAAATTTCTATAACTTCCTTTTTTTATTAACTGGTAAAATAAAGATAATCATGACATAAGAAACAAATGAACTACTTTTTGCTAACTATAAAAGCTTACAGTATCACTCAATAGGAGATTAAGATGGTTATATTTTTTAATAATTCAATAACATAATTTAATAAGTAAAAAGGTGTTTTTTTTTTAAATAAAAAACCTTAGGAAAATATATAGCTTTTGGTTTTAAGTGAGACCAATTGACTTATTTGAAGAGCACTTGAAACTTATGATAAAAATTTGCTGAGACTACTTTAGTTGGTATATGAGAGATATAAGGTAAAGTATATATTTTTCAAAAGAGTTCTTTTAGGAGTGAAGCTGTACAAGGACAAAACTTGGATTTTAAACAAACAAATTATTCCATTTCTTTTTTGATTTATTCTTTTCCACATTAGTATTGCATTTCTTTCCTAATTATTCTAAACAATACAAATTTCTTTCATTTAGTAATCAATTTTGTTTTACTAAAAATGCTATTTTCCAGATCAGTATTATTTTCTAAAACACGTGAAAATCATTTAGTATTAATTTTGAAGTGCTTGTTCTGATTACTTAGTGTTGAGTACTGGCATAACAGAGCTTAAAAATCTAAATAACTAAAATTAGAAATAGTATATGACTACATAACAAAGTTATGCAGGCATGTATATGGCTATTGGAGCTATTTGATATTTGTTACTAAAAATGTTTAAACTGGTATATAATCTCACTCATGTAAACATGCACATGTGTTTTATGACATGTGATTGGTTTGAAGTCTTGTTTGATGGAAAAACTGTTCCTGTTCCTGCTCCTGTGTATGGGAAGATATGTGTCTCTTTGAATATAAAATATCTACAAACATTAATGGTCCTAGATGTTACATGGGAGAAGATATTTTCTTTGCTATAAAAAGGAAAATTATTAATAAAATTAAATGTCACCTAAATTTAAATTGAACAGTTTATATATACCATAGGTTTAACCTTGAAGCTGAAGAGATTAAAAGTTCCCTGTTAGAAGTGATTATGTAAATTGGTTTTAAGCTTGTAGTAAAGTATGATGAGTGGCATAAGAGAAAAGAAGAGAGGGGAGAAAAAAAGAGGTTAGTTATTGTGATATGTATTAGCCAAAACATGTGAAAAACCACGTGACTGTTGCATGTGCAAAGGGTGATGAACCATTTAAACTCGCTCTCATTTTTTTTGGAAGCTACAATGAAAGCAACAGAACACGAATGCATGGGTGATGAAATAACTTGCACAGCTTAGGTATGGAAGGGACCGTTAGCATAGCAAATTCTTTTCTCTTCCCAACTTTTCAAAGGTGGCTTTTACTTCTTGCACCTCCATAACTGTTAACTGCACCCAGATACCAATAAGAAAAGACTAAATACCCTACCACACTTACACTGCCCTTCATGCACTCAATCATTCCTCCTCTCTAAATTGCTTGAATATTAACTTCTAAATTATTTAATATGAAATGGATTATATAAATTTTGGAAACATATTTTAGATTAGATCATCTCAAAAACATGTTACATGAAAAAAATTATAAAATATTTTTTGAAAAACTTATTTTAAAAATCTTCCAAAAAAATATTTGTTTCGAGAAAATTCTGAAATAGATAATTCAGAAGTCACTCTTCAAATAAAGTGTAAATGGTAAAACTGCCATTTTGAAAATTATGAGTGTGTAACTAGGAATTATGGGGTGCATGAAGTAAAGGCCCATATTAGCTCAGAACAGTTTTAGGTCCGCCAGAAGCCAATTTATCCCAGAGCCAATGTGGGCTTTCAGGCCTTTCTAGGCAAAGCCCAGTTAAATGTGGGTCTTTTATTGTTTAAATGAGGGGCAATTATTCCTGCACCTCCCTAATTTCTTCCTTCACTTCCAAATTTTTGAAAATATCAAGATTATCCTTATAATATCAAATTTTGATTTTTAGAATAAGTTCTGAATTGTAAAATCTGAAAGATAAAAATGTATTTCAAATTGTAAAATTTAGAAATAATTTTTTTACTTTTGAATTGTAAAATTTAAAAAACAAATTTTTTCATCAGATTTTTAGATTTTACAATCCGGAAGTTATATTTAAACAATAAATTTTTATTTTTAAATTACATAATTTAGAAGTTATTTTCAAATTCAAAAACGACTTTTGAATTGCAAAATGTGGAAGTTCTTTTTTAATATGAAAATAACTTTCAGATTATATAATTCTAGAATCATTCTAAATCTGAAAATTATTTTCGGATCTGTAGTATAATCAGACCATAAGAGAAGGGATGCATACAGAAATAATTTAATAATTTTTTGATTTTTTTTAGGTGCAGGGAGAAATGGGAGAAGTGGAGGAAGAATTACCTTAAATGAGATTATTAATAACTACATCATGTTTATATTTCACATACTCTTTTTTTTATGTGAAATTTGTTCATGAAATATTTAGTTAGTACGATTTTCCTGATTGATTGGGTGTATTGGTTAATTTTGAAGAAGGTCGATACCTTATTTAGACTTTAAATGGTTATAATCAATTTTGATATTTTCTTGTTATTTTACATTTTTACTAGTATTTACGTTTTTTTTAATTTCTTTTTCTCTTTCTGTTCACAGAGAATTTGCTCGATCACACTTATGTCCGCCCATAACTTGAATGGTGGGTGACATTAGAATATTATATTGGGTGATGAGAGATTTTTGTTTCTCACTAAAACAACGTTTTTCAATAAAACAATGTTTTTCAAATAAGTTTTAGGGAAAAAAATCAATTAATTTCGAATAAATCGTATTTAATTCACTAATACCTAAGCCAGTTAACTTGAATAAGTAAAGAGTTTCTACCTATTAGTCCTTGCATCTCTATGTAAATTTTTAACAAGAGATTATTCATTGCAGGCTCAAACAAAAAAAAAAAGAAAAAAAGAAAGAAGAGGAGATGTAGTCTATAACACTACAAGAAAATTTAGTACAAAAATTGACACGAGATGCTATTTTGTTATACCAATTATGAGCGCATTAATTGAGTATAAAAAATAAATTTTAATTAAATTATATAAAATTATTTTTCTTAAAATTATTAAAAAAATAGATATATGATATTTACAATTATTATTATTTAAATATATTTGAAGAATAATTGAGACATGTTATGTTTTGTGTCCCTTTAGAAACTAATAAAAGCATCCTTAAAAAATTTATTAGTTTAGTCCTGTAAATATAATCTTTGCATTTCATTATTAATGGCATTAAATGAAAGCTTGATTGACTTAATACATGGAAGAAGTGTTCCTATAAGAGTATTGATCTATTAAATGTGTGTCGTATAAAATATCAAATAAAAAAACAAATTAATAATTCATTTCAAAGTTTTACTACTTTCGAATACAAAAACCAAATAGTAGTATTGTGCCACTCAACATTTTCAACACTTCAACAATCCAACTCCTCTAATCTTTTTGGGCTTTTATATTTTATGATCGATGTTCGGAAAAAAAAAAACCAACTCACTAAAGCAAAATTGTACATCTCTTTTCTGTATGTCAAAAACTGTTTAGCTTAATCAAATAGTTTCCCTAAAGGAAGATTGATATATTAAATTTAGTATAAAGATTATAGAGAGTTAATCTTTTAGAAAATTTAACTCAAAAAGATCTCTTATTTTGAAAACTATTAAGTCTTACAACAATGACATATATAATATATATATATATATCAATGAAGAATAAACTTTTCCCTTCGTGTGTGCTTTTTATTTGTAAAGGATATATAAGCCTTGTCAACTTATCTATTGCATAGATTACTTAGAATGTAATAGAAATGCTTGTTAAGAAAAAAATACTTGCATTTCCATTTATGAAATTGGAGTTGCAAAAGAATATTAGAATATCATGATTGTGATTATAGGCCTTTTGTGTGTATTTGATTTAACAAAATAGAGATAATTTTTTTTCCATAGAGTCGTTTTAAAGGATATGGACATCTTAGTATTTTGTAATTTTGTTTTATACCTTTCTTAAATTTATTTGTTCAATTTTATCTTTTGTAATACAAATTTATAGATTTTCTACATGGAGTTAGAATTTATGCTTTTGTAAGAAAAAAATACTATTTATAAGTTTCAAAATAAACTTTCTAAGGAAAGTATATTTAATATTCAAACTTTTAGTGTTGATTTATATGATGGTTCCTATAAAACCACATACCACACTTATAACGTTAATTTTCAACATAGAATTTAGATAACTTTAATGGACAATAATCTTATATCACAAAAAGTTTATTAATATGTCTCACTTTCAATTATTATTACATTTGATTTTGACATAGAAACTTTGATATTCAATGTTTTTTTAAATCAAAACATCTAAGTTTTATATAAAAACTTTCAATATACAAAACAATCTAGGTTAATTTTCAAACAACACATCTATATAATAATTAATTAATAATTTTCTTCTTATACAAATTAATTTAAAAGAGTTAAAAATTTAAAGGACAATTCACATATTTAAAATTCATACAGTTCTTATTATTATAGTTTTTTTTATTTTAAAGATTTAAATCCAAGTTTTAGCCATTACCAATTAATTAAATTATTCAATCTACTTCATATTTAATTATTAAATTAATATTTAATCAATTCTTAATTTTATTTCTAAAGCCATAACTTAAATTACTATCATAAAGTACAAATATGTAATTAAAGACAGAAAGAATAATTTTGAAGCATTAAACTATCATTACAAAACTCAATTCGACTTTTACTAGTTTGATCTTATGAACTAAACTCAAAAATTAAATCTTTACGAATAAAAAATGAAAAAAGGTAAGAAAAAGATAATTTCTAAATAAATGAATTTCATATATGTAATTAGAATTCATATTGTAAGTTCTCTATTAAGTTGTACACGTAAATCTAATTATAAGTTATAATTAGGTCATTAAACCAACTACAAAGTCTAAGTTAAAATAAGAAAAATTTAATCCACATAAGTTTCTATGAAAAAAATAACAAATTTTCTCAACTTCTAAAATTTATAGAAAATAAAAAAAGACTCCAACTTCAATTAACTAACTATATGTTTATTTTGAATCTAATACAAATATAATTAACAAAAACTAATATTAAAAAAAAGGTATGATTAGAAAAGTAAACAAATGTCACATTTAGAAAAATACAAAATTATAATAATTATATATATTGAATTCAATTTATCATAATTAATAAGAAATAATCTAAAAACTAAAAAATATGGAAAGTGCTTTAAATGTATAACAGAGTTATAAAATCTACATACAAGTGTTCCAGAAATACTTAGTGGGTAAGTGTAAGTTTAGTTAAGTTTAACATGTGTCTTTTTTATAATTAGTAATTGAGTATTTATTATATTACATACTTCTTAAAGTTGACATTAAAGGAGAACTTAAAAAATAAGAAAATAAAAAAACTAAATATCATTTACTTAAAGACTAATAGGTAAATATGTATGTGTTACAATTTTATTTCATTAGAATGTTTTACTTCATCATTTCCAAGTAACATATATTCTATTATAATAGATTCAAATTTAAATATACTTTGTTTGGACTTCATGAATTAAATGTATTTCTTGTTTTTGAAAAATCTTCATAATATTATAATTATTGTTTAATTTGACAAAGTAAATTTTTTTCAAAATAAACATTAAGTTATACTAACTTATTTTTAAACTTTTTTTAACTAATTATTGAATAATCTATATTTGATGAATGTTATACATGATATAAGACTTATTTTCAAAACTATATTCATTCTAAAAGATGGTATTTTATGTTGAATATAAAAAAGTAGCCATTTCACATGAAATTTTAGCCACATTTAAATTATAACACATATTTTGTATCTAAAGTATATTATAAAAATATGTGAAAATATAGAGCCATTTTTATGAAGATTAAGTCATCTTATATGTTGTTCTAAAGTTAAAAAATTAAGTGAGTTCATTGATGTTAAAGTCAACACAAAAAACGAATTACTTATACTTATATCATTGATGATCTAAAATGTTGAAAAAAAAGTAATATTTGATTTGATTTTTTAATAAATTATCTATTAATTATTATTAAAAAAATAGTTAATTAGTATTTTTGGTTACGAATTAGATGATTGAATGATTGTCATATTTATTATTTTAATTAAAAAAAATTCATTTATATTTATGATTATTATTAAATATATTAAATATTTTTTTAAATATAATATGTATTCATGAAAGCTATGTTTAGATATTATAATAATATAATTTATCTCAACTCTTAATTTTAGTGATAAACATGTTTTTTATTTTAAATTTTTATTTCATCATATAAAATAAATATTCATAATATGTTATCTAATTAAGATATGTAACGCTGATAAATATATTTAATGATCTTTTTTATTTTTTTATTGGAATGCAATTACCATTTTTAAAAAATCTTGTATTAGAGATGACAATGGAATAGAATGGGTTTCAGTATCTTATCCTTATTTCCAAAATAAAAAATCGTCTCCATCTTTATACTTATGGTTATATCCCAAGATAAATTCGTTCTTATTTCCATATCGATGGTTATACCAACATTCTTATTATCTTATTATTCTAAATATTAATTCAATAATTTTTCATAAGAAAATAAACAAATCACAAAAAAATAACTATTATATTATTAAAGATTCAATATCAAACATAAAAAAAAATTGTAATTTCATAAATCTTAAATCATAATACTAAATAACAATTGCACAAGATTTTTTCTATACTAATAAAGATTATAATACACAATGCTAACAAAATTGCACTAACAAAATTAAACTAATAATAATAAGAATTTATAAATGCATCTTTCATCCTTTTAAAAAATATTCATGACAATAATTAATTATATCATAGTACATGTAAAAAGGTTAAAAAAACAACCATAATTATATAAAAATTTTATTTAAAATTAGAAATTGAGAGTATACATTCTTACCTAATAAAAATAAACAACAAATAAAAATATTAGAAAGAAGTCAAAATAATCAAATATATGTCCTAAAAATAATTTGATTCAATGAATTTGGAGTTGCATTATATTTCCTGTAATGCAATACAAAACATGTGTATTAAGGTTGTGATATTGAATGAGTCTTATTGGAAGAGAATGAAAAATGTTATAGCAAAACAAAAACTAAACATAAGGTCAAAGAGAACAAAAAATATAAATTTTTTATGTTATCAAAAAAAGTAAAGGTTTAGGTGATTAAACACTTAAAATTGAGAGTTAACATTCTCATGTTAAAATATAAATAATAAATAAAAATATTATAAATAAGTAAAAATAATCAAATTTGTAACCTAGAAAATATTTGACTCAATGGAATTGAGATTTGTATTTCTTGAAATATAATATTTGAACCAAACTGCACAAAAGAGAAAAATGTATAATCAAGGTTGTGATAAGAGAAAAAAATATCTTGAGGATGTAAGTGAACTTTGTGGATTTTGAAAAAGTTGAATAGTTGAGAGAAAATAAAAGAATTGTGTAGTGAGAGAAAAAGAACAGTTACAAATCTAAGGACAAAAAATAAATATAAATTTGTCAAGTTATCCAATAAATTACGAGTCTTTTAGTAATTTCAAAGAGAAATAGGTATGAGGATGAATATGGGAACAGGAATGGAGCGAATATGTACATACTCATTCCGGTCCCTAAACCTAATTTAAAAAATTAAGTAATACTCATATCAATATCTATATTCAGTCAATGCAAAGATATTCCATCAAACTCGGATTTAGGTAGTACCCACAATGAGATATTAATTTCACATCCCTATCTTGCACAAAGATAAACTCGTTTTAATTGTATTTAGATATTTATATATATATATTTTAATTTATATTTTAAAGCACGGGTTGGAATGCAACCTTTTCTCAAATATTGCATATTTGCTCAATAAAAGTCTTATATTCAAAATTCACTTTTAAAATAAATAAAGTTATAGATTTTAGCAAATATTGTAGAGTCAATAAGTATTTTTAATAAGTTCAAAAATAGAGTGAAAAAAGAAAAAAGAGAAAGAGAATCATTTAATGTATAATATTATAAAGGATTACATATGTTTTTAGTCTTTGAATTATTTGTCCAAATTGTGTTTAATTCTTAAGGCAAACTATGTATTTATTTCGTTCTTATACTTTATAAACTCGTTTAAATAATCCTTGATGATGTATCAAAATTTTTTTTTATCTCTTCATTTTTCTTGTATAGTTTCCTACTTCACTATCATCCGTTTATTAAGTTTCTCCTCTCATTTCTTTTTTTTAAAGATGTTTTTATTTGTCATCGTCTTTTAGAATCATTTACATCTATTTATAAAGTATAAGGACGAAATAAATTTAAAATTTATCTAAAAAATAATATAATTTTAACAAATAAGACAAAAACTAAAAACATATTTAATTCTATTATAAAAAAAAGATTTCTCTTAATAAATTAACTTAACTATATAAGAGTGGTTTAAAAAGCATTAAGAAGATTTGTTATCATAGTTTCTCTTACACAGTTACATTAAAAAAAATGATGTCCCAAATTTATTAGATTTGTTTTGTTACAGATAAAATGAGCCACGTGTGACAGTTGAATATTCATCGTCATCCGACAAGAAGAAAGAGACGCCCCTTATCCAATGCTGTCACTCTCACTATCATCTTCTTCATTCACCTTCTCCCACATCCCAACCAAAAATCCTCCATCTTCATTTCCCTTCATCCACTCTCGTTTCAATGGCCACTCTCTTTAATTTCCACACCACCCTTCGCCCCTCTTGCTATCTTCCCTCGTCACCCTCCTCACCTTATCTGCTGCTACCTCCACCCCACTTCTCCAATACCCTCTCCACAACTTTCTTGGGCCACACCGAAATCCTCAAATATGCTGCCACTTCCACAAGCAACCGTGGCCGTTCACTCTCTGCTCGCATGTCATGGGACGGTCCTCTCTTCCGTCAAATTGATCATTCAGGGTAAAAATCTCGAGGTATGCTTGGTTGGGTTTTGGGTTTACTCCACACATGTTACCCCCAATTTTTTTCTCTTAAAAGCAACGATTTTTGAAACCCCAAACTCAAGCTTTCTTGAAATTAATATAATCTGGTGTTTCTCTTGGTTTTCAGCTCACGGATCCTGTAAAACAGCATGTGGAAGATAAGGTGGGAAAGGCGGTTCAGAAGCATAGTCACCTTGTGAGAGAGGTTGATGTGAGGCTTTCTATTAGAGGAGGAGGCGAATTTGGGCGAGGACCCAGAACTCGCAGGTGTGAGGTGAGCCTATTTTCATTTTCAAGTACCAATTTTGGTACCCTGGGCTGGGATTGATACACATTTACCTAGTGGTTTAATTCTTTGATTCCGGTTTGTATTAGGTGACTTTGTTCACTAAGAGGCACGGAGTATTGCGGGCTGAGGAGGACGCTGAAAGCACCTATGGAAGTATAGATTTGGTGTCATCAATCCTTCAGAGGAAGTTGAGGAAAATAAAGGAAAAGGAGTCAGATCATGGTCGCCACATGAAGGGTTTCAATAGGTCGAAGGTTAGGGAGCCGGTGGAGCAATTGCCTGTAGCAGAGGATGAAACATTTTCCCCAGAGGAGGAGGAGGAAGAATCAATTGATGAGGTTGGTAATTGGTACCTAACAGTTAGGTGTTATTGTTTAGTTTCATTATATCTCTACTTAAATTCAGCTCCATGTCATCATGCCTACTTCATTCGTTTGCTCCGTTATGCTTTTGCTTTGCTTTCTGATTTTGCACATCTTAAATTGGGTTCGTACATGTTTATTATTGTTTCTAGAAAAGAAGTTTGAGATATTCACCAGTACACCTCTTTCCTTCCCCCAAAATACTTGATGCTAGACTGTGATATATTCTAGAAAAAGAAGTGAAAGTGGTTCTACATACACACTATAGAAAAATTGGTTTCTCTGGTTTGGAAGTGTAGTTCTGATGGTGTTTTGCAATGAGTAATTCAAAACTTGCACTCAAATTCCTTTGTTTTCTTGTTGTTAGTAGTCTAGTAGGCATTATTGCTTAGCATGAGACGGTGTTTTTTTTCTCTTTCCTTACATTTCTCCTACCCAAATTGTGAGCTGTCTTAACAGGTTGTTCGCACAAAGTACTTTGACATGCCACCCTTGACTGTGTCCGAAGCAATTGAGCAACTTGTAAATGTTGATCATGACTTTTATGGTTTTCGAAACGAAGAAACTGGTGAGATTAGTGTATATCTATCTATCTTTTGTTTGTATTTGCTTCTCCCACCGTTTTCTTGCCCCTCTTCCCTAACTAAGATTAATGTATCTTTTGATATCCTGGGAAATTAAAATGTTTTTCTTTTGCCTCAGGGGAAATTAATATTGTGTATAAAAGAAAAGAAGGTGGATATGGACTCATTATACCCAAAGGTGATGGTGAAGCAGAGAAATTGGAGCCTGTTGTGCTTGAATCGGCTGTAGAACCCTCCCTGAAAGAATGATATGAACCCACAAGAAACTCTTTTTGTAAGAACACAAGAGCTTGTACATGATTAGCGGATACTAATGGCAGTTTCTTGGAGCCAGTGCAGAGGCAATTTCAGTGTAGGCTCTGACATTTTAAAGTGCAAACTAAGTTTGCAAGTATGATGTACGCTAGGATGACTAGTGACTGTAAAATGAAAGAGATGCATCATTTTGTGTGGACTGTATTTGCATATAATTTCCAGAATACGTCTTTCCTCCACACAATAGTTTTCATCGATGGTATTGTTCTGTTTCTTGTCTATTGCTTATCCAGATTACACCATGAAAAGTCAATCATTTTTCAGTCATTTCCTTTATTTAACTGTTCGTCTAGCAAAATTTTATTGCGTATTGTAGAGGTGATTATGTAAATGTTGGCTGACAAAAGAAATGCAAGTGATGCGGTCATAGTCAAACACAGTTCTCTTGTTTAGTGTATGTGATAAACTAAAACAGCCAGAATTGTCTTTAATGTATCTGGTTATCATGCTAAGCTGGTCTTCAAATAATTATGGCCAGAGAGAAGGGATGGAATATTTATGGAAAGTAATAAGTTAATGTGAGCATAGTGTTTGTTCATTGGGGGCAGGGCATGAGGATGGAATGGTTATTTATGGAAAGTACGGTTTTGAATACTGTTTTGCATTCAACCAAATGGTTAACCCAGTTTGATTGGCTCTTTCTCTCCGCGACACGTTGTCATTTGTTTCCGGTGAGTCATATCTCTGCTATTTGCTTGAAAGCATGGAAAAAGGGCCATGCTAGCATGACATCCTTAGATTTTATTGACACCTTCGGTAACCATTTTACAATTAAGACTTGAATACATACAATATTTGTTTTGATTTCACTTAACAAATTTATCAACTCATTTGTATATTATGTCATTTGTATATTATGTCCAAAGTAACTGTTATAAATTTCATCATTTTTACTGAGACATTATTTTAATTAGACTTAAAAAATTTCTATTAATTTTTTAATGGATTTTTTATTGTTTTTATAGAATGTTAAATTATTTTTACCAAGAGTTTTAACAATTATAATAAAAAAATTCTCTTCAATGTTTTCTATCTTTATTTATTTGTTTTTGAACATATTTGTTTATTGTTTTTTTTTTCAAATTTATTTTCAAATCAATTCATGTTAAAAATATGTTTATTCCTTATTTTATGTCTCTTCAACTTAATATTAAAGTTTTTCTAATCTTTATTATATTTGTTAGCTAGTTTATTTGTACTAGATAACATTAAATAATTTAGAACAAAAACAAAAGATTCAATTCAAATCTTTAGAATAAATTAGTCATATTTTTTTTTCTCTCTATTAAAAAATATTTGAATATATTTTGATGAAAAAAATAACTAGAATATTTATCTTTTGAAAAATCTATATTAGTGATTAATAGGACACTTTTTTACTAATAAATCTCTCAAATTTGTATCAATATTTTTTCATGGATTTGGATCATATATATTTCCATCAAGAGTGAAATTATCATCTAGTCTCTCAATGTCTTCTTTGCTATTATGGGTTTGAGAATCAGAATTATTCTCATCACTAATTATTTCTCTTTTTCTATTATTGCTTTCACCTATATCTATATTGTTATTATCTTGACCATTCACATGTATTTTGTAATTCATTTTTTTATTTATTTTTATAAATTTATCCATAGCTTCTTTTTGTGATGCAATTAAAGTCTTAACTCTGCTTCTTTTTAGAGTTTTAAATAGTTTGATTCCTATTTTCCAGTTGACATATCTATATATTTTTCTATGAAATAAAAATATTATAATATATAAAGCATTACTAAAGATAACTATATAAAAAAGAATGAGTTAAAATAATAAAACATGATTGTGACTCATAGTATCTTGAAGTCTCAAAGTCTCTTTCTCTTATTTAATAAGTGCTTAAATTTAATTTTCAAATTTTAATTTTTTTATAAATCTACACAGTTTATTTTGAAATTAATCATTAATAAAACAATTAAAAAAATTTATTTTGATAATACATCACGCAGTTGATCAAGCTTTGTGATAGAAATTTAATAATTTATATCAAATTTATTTATATAATGAAAATTCACGATATTATATTTAAGATTACTAAATTAACACTTTTTAATAGAAAAGAAAATTATAATTTGATAAAGGAAGATGTAACAAATATTTACAAAAGACAAATGGAGTGAATAACAGTACAACAAGTTTTTTTAATTTTTGACTTTCAGCTTTTTACCTTATAAGACGCACTGTGCTACTAAAAAGGAAAAAATTTCAACTAACTCCTTCTACCACTTAAAATAGAGATAGTGAAACACATGTACAATATGTATGAGATAAAAATAAACTAATGAATATTGATTAATGTGTCAAACTGAACTACTGAAGTAATGTTCAATGTTTATAAAAAATGCCAATAAGTAGAATCAATAGATAAGAAATTAGGAAGAAAAAGAAAAAAAAGATAGAAATCAGAATTGATTAATAAAATAATAGAGATAAAAAAAAGTTTTAAAACTTCTTTAACTATTAGTAATCCATCTCTTTTTCTTAAACAAAATTATGATTTATTTAGTTCATTAATCTAATAAAAATTAACAGTTATTTACAATATTTTAACTAAAAAAAAATTTAAACTCCTTTTTTAAGTACTTAAAGAAAGAACTTTATCTCCTTGGACCTTTAAGAAGCTTACCTGTGTAGTTTTCAAGATGCTGATTTTGCGTACTAGAGGAGATGAAGTATCTTAATTTCTATTTCATAGCTTAGTTGGATCCATAGTTTTCAAATTCTGTGTTCAACTCGCACACTTATAAACGAGTTTACTCGCAGTCTACAACCAGAGGGGATGAAGTATCTTAATTTCAATTTCTTTTTGTTTCGTTTTCGATTTCCTTATGTTAGTTTTGTTATGTTTTTTTTTTTTTTCTGATTTGTGTTTAATTTCCGTGTATATGATCACTGGAGGATTCCATCTAACAACTGCATTTTCGAAAAGCCAGTGTTTCTGTATATATAGTGACAATTCTGTCAAGTGTTTCATCTTTTTGACTAGAAAAGTAAGATGATTATACTACACTGTTGGCACTGAGAATATATACTATGGATTTCCTTGTAGAAGTGACTTCAAATATTTCGTGCCAATCCAATCCTTTTTTACCAATGGGACAGCCAAAGATATACACCATAAACTTTTAGGTTAGTGTGACCATGTATATGCCCTTGCTTAATTTACTTTACCAGACATGAAACGGTTGCATTCAGGATTGCATTGACAGAGTAGTTTGAGTTGGCATTTTTTTTCTCAAAAATCATTTAATAAGAGATCACTGCTTATTATAAAAAAAAAATAGGTGTAAGATTATATACAAAAATAAGAATTAAAAAGTAAGATAAATGGGATATAAAATGTGGAATAACTTGTGGGCCAAAACTGAAAATTCTAGTTGTAAAGACAATAACTGTGAAAATTATAAAAGTTAAAAGAGAGTTGATGTGTAATAGCATAATCGTGTATTTATTTTGTATTTTTAACATCTTTTAATGAAATATTATGTATAATTTTCTAGATAAAATAATGTACCCTCTCCTTTTCTCAGATAAAATTGCACTTACGTATAATAAATAATATGATAGATTGAAATTAAACTAACTTGTATCTTGATTGTGTTAATTTGGTTTAGATTATGTAAATTCCTTAAAAAAATTGAACTAAACTAATAATAGAAACTGATTGGTTGAAATTTCATTTGATTACAAATCCGATCTGCGAACACCTAAAGAAAATCAACCAATGGTTAGTATATCCACAGCAGTTGCCAGTGAAAAATAAGTTTGCTACAGAAAAATGTATCTTTTAAAACATCATTGCAGGCAAAACAACCTGTGTTTATACATGATTGTAGCGGTCACTTCAAGATTTTCCCCCCCTTTCAACGCCCAATGGGAATCTTTAGAGCTGATGAAGTGGTAGCACGACTCTTCCTAATAATGTATCTTGGATAAGGCTTCGAGTCACAAGGAATGAAACAAGAAGGGGCATCAAAACTGAAGCAGAAAAGGGAAAATAGTTTGACTATTCACCTTTATTTACCCAAGCTCGGCTATGCATGGGCCTTTTTTCGTTTGCCAGTGAATGTCTCCTCGGAAACAGATAAAAGCTTGTTGATAGACATTCCCGCACCTCTAACACTCTTCTTCACTTCATACCTATGCTTAATCCTATCATCAAGCTTGTACCCAAGGAATGCAGGAAAAACCAGTAACTCCTCAATGTCACGCCCCATTTCCTCGATCAAGTACTCCATCTTCATCTCCAAAGAAGCATGATTATACTGCAGTATCTGTGGATGTTTCTTGCTCATGGCAACGATCTCTTCACATGAAAACCCATAATTCAAGTACATACCAACCACCTTCTGCATGTTCAGACTGTTTGTCCTAGTTGCAGACCTAACTGCCACTGCGAAGTCCTTCGTTCTGTACCTATACCCAATCTTGACTAGCAACACCAGCTTATATGCAATGTTCTCATGGAATGAAGTGCTGAGAAAAGTGGGCGCTTTAACCAAGAACTTGAAGATGTCATCTGAATCCAACCCACATTCCTTGAGAAACTGTATTCTAGGACGCAGTTTCCTCTCTCTGCTAGCAGTAACAATAGCCGGATAAACTTGTATTATCCTAAATATCTGTCTGTAATCTAGCTCAGCAAAAGAACTCAAGAACTCTACATGCCCCTCCACATGTTCCACACTATAGTTCAAAAAAATGGGAAACCTAACCAGCACTTTCCCAACACTATCCACATCTCCATCACTAAGCTCCATCAGAACATTGACTCTAGGAATAAGTTGAGCATCCAAATCATGGTTCAAAATTTGAGGGCGTTTAAGAATCAAAGCAATGCCACCAAAGGGTTCTAAGAAAGCTAAAGTTCTATCGATTTCATCCACCGACCTGCCGCACAAGACCTTTGGCAAACTCACTTTGTTGAGCACATTCACAACCTGGTCAACGGGGACCCCACGGTCAACGAGGAATCGAACCTTCTGAGGAAAACTCACCAATAATTTTTGTTCAGTAGAAGATAAGAGGCGATTCAGTCGAGGTTTCTCGAGTTTTCCTTGCAATTCGTCTCGAAGGAAGGTTAGCAAAGGGTCAATTTGGTGGTCTGTTAGGACAGTTGGGCGCTTTGTGATTAATTTGCCGAGAGCGAGAGGGTCGAAGTCGAGAGATCGTAGAGAAAGAAGGCGAGCGCGCAATGATTCTACAGACACAGAGGTTAGGTCAGGGTTGTGGGAGAAGAGAACTTGAGTTTCCTCAAAGCCAATTCCAATCTCTTGAAACAGAGCAAAGAACGACGCTGAAAAACGAAGAGCACAAGGGAGTTAGTAACAAAGGTGTTTGAGAAATTGCCTCAGAGGAGTTAGCTGTTTACCTACCGATTTGGGCATCAGCAATGGGAAGGGAATTGGTGCAACGACGGCGGCGAATGGGGTCAGGGTTTGGTAGTTGGGGTTTGATGTGGGTTTTGGCAAGGGAGCATTGGGGTTGAGGCTGAAGTTTAGGGTGAAAGATTGAATAAGGAAAGGGTGGGTTTAGTAGTGGAAATGGATGAAAAATGGTAGAAGAACACAAACACCAACAGTTACCAAACAGTGCAAGTGGCAAAACCATCTCTGCTACGCCCAAGGATACAGCGATGTGGCGCTGCGTGCACAATTTCTCTTTAATGAAGTGGCAACGGTGAAAACATGCCACCGGAATGAGCGTAGCATAACAAATGGGAATTTGTAACTTTTAAATTAATTTTTTTTCCTTTCTATCGAATTTCTCCTTTTAAATTATTTTTTTATTGTCATTACGCATTTAGTATATAAACTAATTTAAAATCTTTAAATATATCTATACATTTCCTGAATATCTGCTTAATATTTTATTTAAATTAATTTTTAGAAAAAAATTCAATTTTAAAATATTTAGATAAAAATAAAAAAATAATTATTATTTATGTTTATGAAGTTAATATTTGATAAAATAAAGGAAACATTCTTCTACATAATATATTTTTTATATTTTTAAAATTCAAAAATTCAAAAATTCAAAATCTCATATAGAGTTATTGTTTTATATTTTATGTAAAATAGAAAAAAAAGACAATTTTTGACATGTCTTTATTTTACTTTTTAATAGTAAGAGTTATAATTTATGAAATGTTAGACTGGAAACTTATCTAAATGAGTTAAATTTATATGAATCCATGAAAGATTATTATATTATTAATTTGTTATCCGAAAATTCTACCATAACTCAATCAAAATTCAAAATGAAATAAAAGTAAAGAAGACAAAGGTGATATCATGTTATAATATTGATGTTTCAAAAATAATCATAATCCTAAACTTGTCTAAAAAAATTGAAATTATTTAAAAGGAGAATATAAAAGAAAAAAAGAATATTCAAGGCATGAAAATGCTAAATTTGATAAAGGGATTTCAGCTGCGAAGAATAAAAGAGTTTGAAATGATTCATGAATACTTGATAAAATTATTCGGTAATAAATTTCTAGATTACATACTACTTGAGAAAATTCAAATAATAGTGTAGAAGAGACACAAATTATTTATCACTTCTTTGGAAAACACAAAGGATTGTCTACAATTACTTTGACAAAATATACATGTCTTGCAAGTACAAGAACAACTAAGGTTAAAGAGAGAAGATCATATTGTTAAAGGTACCTTATTTTGTATTGTTGATGGTGTTTTTAAGTTAAGAATTACAAAAGAAACAAATATAACCAAAACAACAACACACATGTTTTTCTCCCTTGTCCCTATTCCGAGAAAAATAATCACCAACACAATTAGTATTGATGGAGATTGTGTGTAAAATACCACAAATGTGGTCAATTCGGACAAGTAGAAAAGATATGCAAATTCGAACATCTCCAAAAACTTGTAAAGATTGTAGAGAACAAATGAGAAAAGGAATTATTTCTTGTAACATCATATTTTACAACTAACAAATCTACAAAAGATTTACTCATAGATAATGGTTGTACAAACCACGTGACTCGTGATCGAAAACTTTTCAAATAACTCAACAAATGATATTTCTAAAATAAGAATTGAAAATGGAGAATAAATTTACGTGGAAGGTATAAGAACAATTACAATTAAACTCTTACTATCATTAAATTAGTTTTTGATGTCATACATGTTTCTAAGATTGGTCAAAATTTGTTAAGTGTTGCTCAACTATCAGACAAAAATTGCAAGGTATTTTTTTTAAAACAAAGTGTGATTGAAAATGCAACATAAAAGTATTTAAAATTTATATGAAAGACAAATGTTTTGTTTTAAATTTGATGAAAGAGAAATGAGAAGATATAATAGAATTATCAAAATAAAAAAAAAGATGAATATCTCTTAAAAAAGTTTGATATCCAATAAGAGAAAGTAAATGACAAACCACATTCTAATATTTACCAAGGTCCAATATTACTATCATGAAATCAACAATCATAAAAGAATAGGAAGTTGATTAAAAAAATATATAATAAATAATATCAAATTAAATGAAGATGTGACTTTATAAAAAAAGAAGATAAGAATTATAAGAAGAGAGAAAAAAAAATCAAACATTAAAAAGAAGGATAATCAAATTTAAAATTTAAAATTTAAATCAAGATATATTAAAACTGAAATGAATGTTGAAAATATTTTTTTAAATTTTTTATTTAAATTAGATTGGAGGATTTTTTTTAATTTTTTAAAATATTGTTTAAATAAAAATAAAAAAAAACATATTTTTAATTATTATTTAGACATGAAAAGTTAAAATTAAATATGGTTAATATTTTGATATTCTTTTATATTTTTGCTTTATATAAATAAATGAAAAAAATAATTTCTTCATATACTATATTTTTTATATTTTCAAAATATATTCCAAAACGCCAAAATCTCAACATGTCTAAAAAAAACTAAAGTGCCCTCTAAACTTCCATAAGAACTTTAAATATAATAGTTTTGTTATATTCATTTTATTTTATTTGTCCACACTTGCGTGACAATGAAGTATGAGAATTAACATTTTTTGAAGGAGTAAGAATAATATTAATATTATTGGTTGAGATTTATTCAAAGTCACACATTTTGGTATGTCTCATTTTCCACATGTAATAGATAATTAATATTCCTTGTATGTTTTATCTTTGAAAATTATTGAAACTAAATTTCACAAATAAAAAATATGAAAAATTAATAAGAGTTTTGAGTCTAGTGGGAAGAAACTAATTTCTCAAGGTGAATCAAGTTTTGGATCATATATCCGAGGAGATGTTATTGTCTGATCGTGTTTATAATATTAGTATGTCTGAAAAAGGGGACATCTCTATAAAATTTTTATCACTAACATATCTCAAGACAAAAAATTTCATAAATAATTCAATGAGAAAAATAATTAAAAAAATATTTAAAGGTTAAAATTAATTAATGCACAATGTAATAAATAAGAAATTAGATCAGTTATACGATAAAATATTTATACAAATTTATTTATGTATAAATTAATTTTAATATTTTCTCAAATTAATTTGTTTTTTATTTTTTTATCTTAAAAGTATTTATAGAAATTTTCACTAGAGTAAATGAACAAGTGGGTTGAATGCACTCAATCCAACTTATCTAAAAAGGTGTACTAAACGGATCCAACTCATCTAAAATGGTGGATTAAAGAGATTAATTCATTGAGTGAAGTTCATTTTATTACTCATCTCATACTAAGATATTAAGTTGATTTTTAAACAAAAAGAAAGTCTTATATTGACTTAGTAGTTTACAAATATCATTTCAAATCTCTCAAAGCTTAGTTTTTGAACTCGACATCAAATCAATGAACTTGCAAACATTAATATTGAATAATTTATATTTAAAACATTTAAATAAAACTATATATATATATATATATATATATATATATATATATATATATATATATCCACAACTAAACATGTATAATAAGAAGTGATTTTAAGATAATTTGGTAGATAAAACACATGTTTTACTATATAAACAAAACTTATGCGTACATTCACATCACTTTCTCTTTACGTGTATCTTCTCAATCAAAGCGTGAACTCAATAATGATAGGGTACTGCTTACTGGAAATATGTATTCTCTCAAACTAAAAATTTGTAGTACTAACTAAAAAGGTTCAAAATAAATTTTATGAAAATAAATTCTATCAAAATCTAAAACAAAAGCCTTGATTTTGTAGTTTTAATTTCTTTTAGAATAAAGTAGATCCAGAAAAAAAATTCACAAGTAGGTTGTTCTTCAATCTAGTTTCCGTAGTTTCCAGCCCAAAAAAAACTCTCCATGGTTTCAAAATTCCTAAATAGATATGTTAACAAACGAACTTGATGAAAAAAAAACACATGTGAAAGTGAAAAAACATATTTCTCACAATGGTCAATATATAATCATATATTTATATAGAATTGAAATAGGAGATTTTATGTACATTTATTGGTTCCTTAAAATTTATGGTGCTGAGAATCACCAATTAAAAATTTATCACGAAATCAAGTGAAGTTAGTATTTAATATAAGTTTTTTTTGTAACTTCAAACTAGAAACTAGACACAAGGATATTGAAGAGTAATCTCTTTCACTTCTTTAAGACTTTATCTCTCACGAAAAATAGATCCAACTTATAGTGCTTTGAATGAGAGTGGATAAGGTTAGAAGGAAGTAAAACAACTCCAAGATTGTCAAATAAAATAGCAAGAGTCATAATCGGTAGCTGTAGCTTAAGCACAAAATATTGAACCCAAATAATCTTAACAAAAATGGTTACTACATTATGATATTTATTTGGTGTTGTTATGTGAGACCACCTTTTGTTTGCGGAAACATAATGCAATCAGATTATTATCAACATACACTCTATAGCTAGATTTAAATTTTCTATTGTTTGGATCAGACCCTAGTTAGTGTCGCAGAAACCAATAATTGTAGGTTGGCTAATGCTTCTGAGTTGTAAATCATAAGTCATAGTACAAGATGTCTTTGAGATAGCAAAGTATATTCACAACCTTACAAGGATGAAGTTGAGGATGGTGCATAGGTTGGAAAACTTTGATAAAGACATATGAGATATCCAATCATGTAAAAGTGACCTTTTGAAGTGTTCTAACTAATTATTGATCTATAGTGGGAAGGGTCAAGGACACAACAAACCACACGGGGTGTTGGTTGTGGTGCAGTTGTCAACATATTTTCTTTGGAAAGAAGATAAGTGATATACTTCTTATGGAAAAGATAAAGTGATTGGACTTAGGATTAACTTCTACACCAATAAAATAATGGAAGGGACCAAGATCTTTTAAAGAATTTAACGCATCAAGTAGTTTAGAAATTAGTGACTTAACTTCAATAGAAGAGTTTTTAGTAATAATTGTTGGAAAAAATACAAAAAATAACAAACGCATAAGCAAACCCAGAGCAAATATTTCCTCTGTAAATAATAGAAAACAAAAACAATGGAATACACCAAACAAAAAGAATGAGAGAAAGAAACCAGCACACACCAAAACTTTTAACGTGCGAAAAAATCCTCAATACAAAGAAAAAATCCATTTCACTAATAAAAATTAATGGGTATGGGTACACAACAAATTCTCTTAGAGCTTAAAAGTTCTATTCACCAATAAGGTGAAAACAACACAAGAAAACCTCTCTAAGTGTCTAGTTGTTCCACTACATAGCATAGATTTGTATAGGATACATCGTTACTGCTTTTCTCTCTTTCTCTCTTAGTGACTTTTCTTTTCTCACCGGAGGCACTCTCAAAGTCTTTGTGTGTCTATCTTCCCTTTTAAAGTTGATTTAAAAAAATGTAGTCTTTTATCAATATAGTGGACTGATAGCCCACAAAGAAAAACACATTCTTGTTTCTTTAATTAAGTTACGGTGGTCCCAATAAATTGGTGACCCATCAAAAAATAATAATATGGTCCATATAAATGAGGACAAGAACAATGGAGATAAAATATGTGTCACTTCTTTTGGCACTGTGAAATCCAAACTGTAAAACCGCATTGCTTAATTTGGTGGACCAAGACCTTGGGGTCTATTTAAATCCATCTATAGTTTTTTTAGACGACACATTCATCCAAGGTGTTCATGGAGAAAGGCGTTATTCACATTTATTTGATGAATGATTCAATTTACAATGACGACAAGAGTAAGAACAATTTGTATAGTTCTGAGTTTTATTATTGGACTAAACGTTTCATGGTAGATGGTAGTTAAAATCGACCTTCAATTTAGTGAAAACCTTTGGCAACCAAGCATTGTCTTGTGTCTTTGAAATCTTCCATTTGAATTATATTTGGATTTAAAAACCCATTTACAACCTATTGCATAGAGGGAGACTGTTAGTTCATGTATTATTGGCAAGAAGTGTGTTGCATTCAAGTTGCATTATGCGAAACCAGGTTGGATTGACATGAGTTTCTTTCAATATAGTTGGTTCATAATAACTATAAGTAAAAGTAGTAAGAGTTGTGATATTGTAGGTTTTGGGTTTAAGAATTCCAACCTTGGAATGAGTGACGATGGGATGATTGTTTTATTTAAAGATAGGAAAGAATTGGTGGTGGTATTTGCGAAAGAAATTAGAGGCGCAGTAAAATAAATGGTAGGTGGGAGAGGATTAACACAATAGGTAGGAGACGTAGATATGAAAAGATTATTATCATTTCGTAGAATGGTCAAGTAACAGCTATAGAAAAGAGTTCAAGTGAAGCAGATACAGACATAGAAACATCATGAAAGGGATGTGTATGTATTTACATGAAAATACAAATTTATTAAACATAAATTTATGTGATATATAAATGCATCCATGAGGAGATAAGTAAATATATCCTTTGTGATGATTATTATATCCAAAAAAGATACACGTATAACTTTGAAAATTAAACTTGTGTTTATTAAAAGGTCTTAAAAATGAATAGTAAGAACATCTAGAAAAAAACAAAAAATTATAATCAGTTGTATTAGAAAATGATTAGGGTTCATTTTAATATTTAGCATATAAGGTGTTTGATGGAAAGACAAATAAAAGAAAGCAACAAGAAAGATTCTCACTGGACACGAAGATAATCCCAAAGGTTATCTAAGTGTGAAGGTTCATTTCACAAGAGCTCAAGGAAGAAGGGAAGACAAGAAATTAAACAAGATAACAAGAAACAGGTAATAAGATTGAATATAGGTGCTGAAAAATTAAATGACAAGAATGTAAAGAACATGGAAAGTAATGGAAGAAGAGATGATAGAAAGGGGAATGGAATGCATTCACGCCACTTGGGGAATGGACCAACCCAAGATAAGTGGTGATTGTCGCCACTTGAGTCAAGGCTCAAGATAAGACACAAGAAGGGGAAGAACACTCCCAAGAACAAACACAAGCTCAAAGCTAATGCTCTCTAATTTTTACTCAAAATTCAACCCTTTTACAAGAATGAAAGGCCTCCTTATATAGAGTTAGGGCGGGAACTTAGAGGGAATTACATTGAAAAAGATTCCTAAGCATATTTCACTCTTGGTGGCCAAGACTCACATTCTAGAAGGTAGGACACAAAAAATGGGTGGCCAATGATTGACATGATGAGAGGACGTTTTCCAAGGGTTCTAGAATGTCAAGATTGACTTCTTCACCCCCTCCCCTTGGATGTCCCAAACTTGGGCCTCAAGCCCAAGTGCTCATTTGCTCCAAACAAGGCTCTACTTGTAGAAAAAGGGGTGTCAAAAGCAATCCTGCAAAACTAAAAAAAAAACATGAGTTTAGAAAATATTTAACAACTAATAGAAATGTTAAAAAGGCTAAATAAAAGGGGAGAGGAGGAAGTGTCCCTTCTCATCATGCTTCTAGTAATCCTCCTTGGACACTCTTCTTCTTTATTTATGGTCAGGGGCTCATCAGAAAACAAGTTCTCATATGGACTAATATTACAAAAGTGAACAAAGAGTTAATAATGAAAATAGTAGTTACAAAAGCACCACCCAATACTTGAGAGGAATTGAAACAACAAAAAAGAGACTTATTCGCATATCAACCACATGACATTGTTTACATTTAGAAGCTCCATTTTTTTTATGTATATCATGTGATTCAAGATAGTTTTTAAGCACAACATATTCCTTGGCATTAACAGAATGAAGTTGTTTGATTTTAATACTAAATTGGTTTTCAGCAGTATTTTAAATTTTATGAAAGTTTGTAATGCATTAGCTTTGGTATGCAAAAGAAACAATCAAGAATGTCTAGAATATGCATCAATAAATATAATATATATAATAATAAAATTCATTAGTTGAAGGGAGTGCAGAATCCCACCTATCATTGAATATGGGAATTGATGTAATTTTCCTAGAACACATAGTTCACATAAATTATTATTTGAGCTATATGGAACATTGCAAATATTCATTATATGTTTAACAATTTTAGGCAAAACATATCTAAGACGAAAGTGTCAAATATGTGTAATTGTAACAGGTATAGGTTATATTGCACTAAAGTAAGCAGTAATGTTAGATTTATAAGGTAATAGTGAGAAAACATAAATGTCATCCTTAAGTCTATTTTGGAGGATGACTTCCTTCAAAGAAAACATTATTATCTTTTGAAAAATTGTTATACACATTGAATATTTTTTATTATGATAGGTACATGCAGTAGCTTATTTAAAAAAAATATTTTTGTTTGAATTAAGAATAGGAAAATAAGTAGACTCAATGTTTTGTATAGACAAATAATGATCATTAGTTATAGTAACTTTATTAGTGCCAATGTAAGAGATTGATTAATTGAGATTATTTATATCACAGGTAATGTGATACGATGTTGTGTATGTTATTAGGATACCAAAGAGGATTGAGGAGTGTGAATGATGTAGATAGAGTTTTAATTTTACTGAGAATTAACTTGAGAATTATTAGCTTGAATATTACCTAGAAATTCATACCTATAACAATGCCAACAATCTTTGGTAGCATGGTCACTTTTACTGCAGATTTGCCATTGAATTCTTCTGTTATGTGCCTGAGATGAGTAAAAACTATTGTAGTTGGTTCTTTGGATTAGAAGACTTGCCTTCTCTTGATATTGTGTTGTTCCTGTTGTAACCACATCCATCTCGGGTGTTGTTTTGTCCCATTGAAATTGGATGAAGGAGGACCACTAGTAGTATTTGCAAGCACACCATATGTTTTTCAAATCTTTCTTCTTGAACTAGGAGAAAAACTTCAATATCTTAACCCTAAAATGGATCAATACGGGTAGTGATTGAAATGATTAACCATCAAAATCGAATGATAACTCTCATCAAGAATCATTTCTTTGTGATTCTCTTCAGATATAGGAGCACCAGAGAGTCAACAATCTTCTTAATATCTTGGAGATAAGCAGTCATGGTCCTATTCTTTTTAAGGGTACGAAACTGAATTTTTAAGTTTTTTATCTTTACTCTTATGTGGCTAGCAAAGTACACCGCAACTTCTTACAAATTTGTGTATGTTAGAACATGCATAAACATAGATGCAAGAATTCAGGTCACGAGAAGACTGTTCTGTTTTTTGTGATTGAAAAAGTTTGAATTAACAATGTTGTTGAGTTCTTGAATCTTGGTGGAGAAAACCGTTTTTAAGAAAGTTATAAAGCTTGAGTCTTGTGAGCATGAACTTGTTGTCAAATGAGATAATTCTCATCATCAAGTTTCAAATAAAGAGGGATAATAGATTTTAATGTATCCATGATTAAAGAAGAAAAAGATGGAGAAGGGGAAGTCATGTGAAGGAGCACTATATTAGGGATGATATTGATGATTGGCACAGTCCATTTAGGCTCAGCCCGTCTCTGACCCGCAAAAAATGGGTCAACTTGCTCCGCTCTAAATAAAAATTATAGGCTAATTTTGCTGGCTCGCCCCCATAACGCTAAGCTTGTGGGCCTACAAGCCAACATTTCCTTCTTATTGAAAAATTCAATCAAGTCCACTAATAATAAACCGTTGGTACTGAATTGTTTAATAAATCTTAATCTAATATTTTTAACACACATTTGTTGAACATAATTTCAGGAATTGATTCACATTAATAGTGAAGTAGAAAACTAAACAGAGAATAATTAAATATATAAGATTTTTATTTTTGCAGGACAATCCATCCTGTCTCGTCCATGGCCCGTGTCGACTGCAAGGTATGTAAGACATACTTAAACCGGTCACCAGGTCAACAAGCTTAAATGTTCCATCCTTTATAGCGAACTATAATCTAATCCACTTTATCATGCTTATAGTATATTAACAAATAAAACATAATGAACAGAAAGTGAAAATGAAAGAAAATATTTTTCATATTATAAAAAATAAATATCATGACTAAAATATAATCATATAGTAATTAAAATAACATATTTTATATATCATTATCAAGACCTCTCTTATTAAAGACAACAAAAAATATTTAATGTTAAGGATTGTTCGAAATTTCATATATGATTGACAAAAGAAATTCAAAACAAACTGGAATACTAAGATAAATGAATTAAAATAAAAAGTAAAAGTAAGTACCTCCTATTTTTTTTTTTCTGGATGGTGCATGATTTCCCTATTTTTTTTTTAACATGTACAATACACATTATAATATTTTCCAGTCAATTAAAGAGAATTAGTTTGTATTGAAAAACTACTAATATAATGTTATTAAAATAATTAAGAAATTATTATAAGTCTAAACATAGGAATATTAGACAAAATCTGAAAAAAAAAACTAAAAGTAATCATCTTCACAAATGTAACTCCTTCAATTTTATCTTTTTAGTTTGAATAGTGAGATAAACGCAATCCCCTTTTTTTAACTATGGCAACATAAAGTTTAAATTTATCCCTAGCAGTTCATTTAAACTTAATTAAAGTGAGTTGAATTTAGTATAATTTAAATTCAGATAATTAAACTTAATTAAATTAATTTTGTTACTTTTATTTAGTAACTTAACTCCATACAACAATAACAAGATTAAGTCGAATTAAGTCATTTGTTAAATAATTGAAATTGTATAATCACTTTTTAATCTCTTAAAATAACTTCATAATCAATATTTACAACATTTCTTACTTCTTGTAAGATGGCAGTAGTACATATAACAAACATAAACAATCATTCTTAACTTGTTCAAATGTTAAAACCATAATCATATATCTATTTTACAACTCTAGAATCCTAAACACAGATGTGTGGTATATAATATTTACTCTTAATAGCAAATATGGTATAAAAGATTTAGACGATCAACTATGAACTTGTTTTTTATACAGAAAAGGTATTGAATTATAGTAGATTCATCTGTCTGAAACTCCACTATTCACTAATCTAATTTTAATGAATACACTAAATGAAACTTAACTCAATCCAGAGAATCCAATCCATTAAAATATAATTATACTAGACTGTTAGGGTTGGACGCAACCCATTTCCACCCACGAACATGAAGCAATATATCATAACAATAACCAATTGAAAGAAAAGCAACTCACCAGCTGCAAATATATTGATGAAAAAATATTTCAATTTGAGAAAAATGGAATCGAAATTTACAAAAGGTAAATGTTTTGACACTACAATTAATGTTTAGAACAACAGAAACAAGCCCCTTTCAAGAGGACATGGTTTTTAATGATAAATGCCAATGGAAGACCAGTAGTGCCACCATCAAATCGCAGAAAGAGCAAAGCCAGCATCATAACTTGCTGCAGCTAACTTCAAATTTGAAGTTAAATTACCCGTAAAAACTTGAATTATTTTCTTACTCTCGGTTTGTTAAACTTTGTTCTTTCTTTTGCTTGTTCTTTCCTTTGCTCTTTTACAAGGCAATGATTGTTATTAAATAACTGGTATGCTTTCCCTTGAAATTTTGGAAGACCTGAAAAAAAGAGAGAACCTGCAAGGTGTTATGGCATATTTCTAATCAAGGTAGAAACAGAAAGTATTTGAAGAGAAGTGAATGGAAGAAGAACATCTCCTTTCATGCCCTGATCTTCACATACTTCGCACGAAAATGAACTGATAAAAGCATTTGAAGTAAGTACACTTGCCTCCTTTGGGGATAATCATTTAGATCACCCTGTGTGTCTTTACAGGCTTGTCTCCTCTAATGTTGATTACAATGTCCCTGAAGAATAACAGCACAAGAAATATAAAAATTCTTAGGACTGAAATATTATATGAGCTTGAAGCAGACCACACCACAAAATGTGAATATTATCTCCATGCAATGACCCAAAAAGAAAATAGTTCTTAAACTGATTGGCCTATTACTATTTATTTCAAAGGTTAAAAGCATTGCATACAATCAATTGCTTCACACTGAAACATAACACGGTTCAGCATATTTATCCGCATATCAACTATATGAACCCATAAAATCACGAGAACAAACGCAATGCTTTTTACCAGCATTACTAATGTTGAAATAATAATAATAACAACGACAAACTTGTACTCATTCTATGATGTCTATCATCAAGGTAGTTCCCAAACAGCACAAAGATCTTAGCAACAGCTGTTGACAGAAAACTGCTTGCTCTCAATTTGCTAGAACAAGACAACATAGATGTATCTAGGAAAATTTTCTCAAAAAACTTATGGAAAACTTAAAGGGAGCAGTAGAATGGTAATATATCAAAACCAATTGACCACCAAAACAGAATTTAAATAAATTTAATCATACAAGGGCATGCAGATTGAAATACAACAAACTATTTATTGAAACATGTGGAAAGTTCATGCTGAACTGCATCGTCTGTGTTAAAACAAAAAATACAAAAGATAATACTATGATATGAATTTAATACAATTGTTTCTTTTTAATAACAAGGAACAGGATAAAATATAGTTGACAATTAATTGTCTTAGAATGGTTGGGTGTGAATAACTTAAGCAGCTTAAGGGCTAGTTAAATACACATTGACTCATAGGAAAACAGTAAGACGCGTTTGCTGAGTACAATTACCCTAAAAATAATTATGAATAGCTTAAAATAAAAGTAAAATAGAAAACTGAGTATTTTCCAGAGGGCTTTATCCTTTATCTTTAAAACACGGTGAGAGGCTTGTAACAGAGTCTCCTACCAGTAAAGTTGATCACCGGGATGTTATCCTTCATTTTCCTTCTGGATGTCAGGTGTTGTTGTCAACCAATTACAGTATTGTATGTAGTTAAAGAAATCCTCATTATACTTTTTATATTTGAGAGAGGAGACAATACAAGTAGTACTAACAGATCTACAAGCCCATCTCAATAAAAATAATTAGGAGGCTATAAGCACCACATTAACTTCCAGTGTTGTAAGGCGACTATTTGCCCACTTACAGTTAGATATATTTTTCTTTATATTTTATTGCTTTACTAATTAAGCAGCAGGGAGAATGGCAAATGGTATGAAATGCTGAAAAGGTTTGTCTAAATAAAGCACTCTGACCCAATAGGTAATAAGCCTTTTATTCAATACACTGAAACCTCTTAAAACATAAACCATCAAGTTTATGAGCACCCAATTAAGTATGATTTTCGCCAAAGAAAACATAAATTACCCCGTCAGAACCACAATCATCTAAACATTCCGATCTAAATAAACATTCAATAACTGAACAGTATTGAAGTTATAATTCAACACACAAAGTTCTCTTAATAAAAAATTATACAATGAATATAAATATGGGGAAGGAATAAGATAAGAATCTGTAATGAAAAAGTGTTACATTCTTTATTGGTTCTTAAATAACACAGACATTTCTATTATACATACATGCATACACACACACACACATATATATATATATACACAGAAGCTGTAGTGTGAACATTTTGAAGGGTTTATCCTACAGAAAGCAAACCTTATCATCAAGTTTAAGAACATAAGTCAGAACAGGAAATATAATGATTAAAGAAGCCAAAAATAGAAGTAGTACAAAACCTCCAGCAGAAAGTGATAAGAAGTATTGATATAGATCCCATGCAATCATAAAAATCAGGAAGGGAACTAAACACTTTTTTAAATTGCACTAGAAGTTGCAATTTTATTCTTCATCAAATCGCTGTCAAATCTAAGCAAAACCTTCCGTAAGTACAGTTAAAAGATCACTGACATTACCACTCCAAACTTCCACCAACACAAATCTTGAGCAGGATAGAGATCAATCCGCCGAAACCAACATAAAATATAAAGGCACCACCATTTTCAAAGCATGCAATAACGATGCAGACAACACGGCACATCCAATAACAGCAACAAAGAATAGAGGAATACCAAAAACAAAGCAAGTAGCAAACTCCTCGTATGTTATAAAGAGTGACACAGTTCAAAATTAAACGCAAGCCTCAGCTAAGGCGCAAGGTATGAGAAGTTCAATTTCAAAGTTCAAACCGAAGCAAAAGCATTCGAATGGTTGAAGGTATATATTCAGAAACAAAAAGCTACGTACGCTCTTACTTGGAGTTGTCAATTGCATTGACATCAACGTCACGAGGCGCGAGAGTGGAGTTAATCTTTCTCTTAGCGAGAAACTTGTTCTTAGGTTTCCTCTCTCTGACTTTCCAAACGTTGTTCTTCCTGAACACGAACTTATCCACCTTCCACCCGGGGCAACTCGTGTCGATCACGGTCACCTCGCTCTTCGTGAAACCCTTCAACTCGTTCCCCTCCTCCTCCTCGACGCGATCAGCGGCGGCCTCCTCTTCCACTTCCGGCACCACAGCGTCGGCTCTGGGGGCGGGGACGGCGGAGGGGACGGCGACGGCGGAGGGGACGGCGGCGACGGAGGTAATATCGGCGGAGGAGGCGAGGAAGATTTTAGGGTTGGTCTGTTTCCTGGGGCATTTTTTGTTGGTTTTAGTGAGGGTGGCGCCCATGCAGAAGAGCTCAGCGAGGAGGGCGGTCATGGGCTTGGGCTCATCTCGGGCTGCGGAGGGAGGTTTTCGGGGCGGGTCATTGGGGCGGGCCTGGGGGGACTGGGGATGGGCCGTGAGGAGGAAGGAATCGAGGTCGGGTTCGTCGCCGGTGGGGATGCCCTTGCTGGACCGGAGACGATCGAGCCAGTTCAGACCGGATTTTCCGGTCTGGGCCGAGCAGAGCATGGTGGTTGAGGAGAGAAAGAAAGTGAATGTGGACGACAGTGGAGGGAGTGATAGACAAAACGAAACGAAGAAAGAAAGGGGAAAGAAGAAGAGGGTGTGCGCAATGCGCGTCGTGAGTCGTCGGTGACTGCCACGTGGACGACATAGTGATATACCGTGTTTTAAAATTGGAGAAAACTTATTTATCATTTATCATGTAGAATTTTATCCTATTTATTATTAATATACTCATATTTTAATGAATATAATGTATTATTAAGTAGAATTTCGAACATAATTAAAAATAAATGTGAATAAAATCGAAATGAAACAAGAAACAGTTACCAATATGAGTAGGCAGTGTTGATTGCACTTTCCTGTGAATGAATGTATTTGGGAAATGAGTAAACTAGTAAAAACAAGATGTCTTGTGAACCACGCCCCTCAAAAACCGCTGAGGATAGATCGTTACTTTCACTTCTTCTTTTTTTATTTGTTTGCAACAAAACACATAAATAAATTATAGAAGTGTTAATTATGATATGTTGGTTTATTATGAAATTTTCGTAAACATTCATTGCTGTAAATTATGCAAGAATTGTGTTGGTAAATCTTTCTAATCAAAATATTCACTATATTTCATTTGTTACTGTTTTCTAATCAAAATATTCACTATATTTCCTTTTCAAAACAGTACTCTTTTAAAACTTCAGGACACATGTAAAACATATTTAATCGATATATATATATATATATATATTTAGTAAAAAATATCCTTAATTTTTTAGTACTATTTTTATATTTGAAAGTAATTATTCATTTAGTACTCTTAATTATATGTAGGGATTCTACTAAGAAATTTAGAAAGACTATTATTTTTAAATAGAGCCTGATATATTTTAATAAAAAAATATTTATAACTATTTAGCTAGTTCTGTAGAGCAATATTTTTAAAAGGGGATGCTTATTGAATTAGTGAACACATGTATTTAGTATTCGTTTAACGATAAAAATATTTCTGAAATTTAAATATTCAACTTCATTCTTCTCATTTAAAAATTCTTTTAACTTTCAATACAAAGTCTAAAACTATCTTAACAATTTGGCCTAAATTTCAACAATATATAATAATATCCATTATTAATAATCCATTAATAATAGCAAGCTTGTATATAAGAACTAATTTTTATTTTTTATTTTTAATAGGAATGGTTTTAGATATAATAAATATTAAAATTATTTAATATATATGTGTAACTAAAATTTTATAATTTCTTTTCTTTTATTCATATTTAAAATAATTAATGATAACACTTTCAAATCAAAAGGTTTTTCTTTACATGTATACACACAATTATTGTATCTTTAGCTTTGTATCATATATATATAGAAGGTTGTTTGATTTTTTTAAAAAAAATATATTTAAACTAAATATAAAAATTATATGTAATTTATTTTGTAATATAAAATAATTTAAATCAAACCAAATCAATTCTATTATTTGATTTTAATTGATTTTATGATTTTATTTATAATTTTTGTTATGTATTTTTGGTTACTTTTTTAAGATGATGACTTTATTAATATCATGATGAATAATTTAATTATTTATCACATTATAATTCAGTATTTATTTTCTCTAACATTGTCTATAATATTAAACAATTTTAAAAAATTATAAAAGAAGCTTTTAAAATAAATGATAAATAAAGAACAGATAGTGGTTATATGATATGTATAATTTGCTACATAAATATTAAATAATTGTTAAAATATATCTATTATAAGTTCAACCAATTATCTTCACCTGTCTCTATAATATTTTATGAAATTCAAAATATAAGTATCAAAATCAACCTCCTCATCTTATTTTCTTTCAATATAGTATTTTTCTTCTAAAAACTAATAATAAGATGCATATATCACTGAGATAACTTTTTTTTCTACTTTATTTATGTGTTAAATAGACTTTATTACTCATCTTTCAAACATTTATCACATGAACCAAATTAAAAATGCTAATTTTTTTCTTTGTAGAAACATTTTTTATATATAAATAAAATGATAATATAATAATATTTAAATAATTTATTTTTATTTAATTTGATTGAATGAGTTTCAAACTATCAAACCATACACTCAACCAAATCATTCATCTAGAAAAAAGTTTAAAATAATAAAAAAAGATTTTATTTTAATTTATTATCAATTTTTGGATTAATTTTAAAATTTTGAACATCCTTATATATATATATATAACTCTTAGTTAAGAAGTTTAGAGTTGGAAGATTATGTATATGTATTTTCTTTTATATATGTAGATACTATAGCTTTTAGGGTGTTATATTATACCGATATAATAAATAAATCTTAAATAGAAGAAAAACATAATTATAATATACACTTAAAGAAGCAAAACAAATTAAAAAAATCAAAATCAAAATAGCGTATATTTTATTAATATTATTACAGATTATATATTACTCGAAGATTACAGCCTTTAGACTATGTGATACTGTGTTTTAAAAATTATACAGATATACATTTTATTATACATTATTATATCAATATCTTTGATTGAAAGTTTTCCGGTTTTCAAATAAAATTCTAATTTTAAAATAATTTTTAAATGATGTTAAATTAAGTAATTGTAATTATATTAATGAAAATTGAATATTAAGTAAAGATTTGAATATTGATTTATATAACTTTTTTTAAAATCAGTCTATATATAATTATAGTAATTAAATACAACATAATAACAATAATTAAATAATAAATTATATATGTAAGAGACTTGAAAATCTAGTAACGTTTCATTGAAATTATAACTTTATAATAATAGTTTAGATGAAGTTGAATTAAATGGTTGTATTGTATCTATACTTAATGAAAAATTAATTCACTGTCACTGATGTTGTTTATACAATGTTTTAATAACTAAATATAAATTTTATAATTTTCATAATAAGCGATAATCGAATACTGATTGTATTATTTTTCAAAAATTAATCTCTCTCTCTCTATATATATATACGAATAACAATAATAATAATTATACATGAATACCTATTTTTAAATTAATCTTTTCATAGTAATAATAAAAATAATATTTTTATCAAAATTTTAATATTTCTCATCAAGTACTTAATCAAATAGAAGTTCATATGTTAATTATCGAGTAAAAACTCAATATTTATGAGATATGAATAAAAATAGGATTAAGATTCCTTATTATAACGTTTAAATCACTAAGAGTATTGAAAAATAATTAAATAAATTGAAGCTAAACTCTACCGTAAAAGAGTTATTGTATAGAGTTTTTTATTCTTTATTTTTAAAAAAATAATTATTTTTTATTAAATTATTATATTTGAGATATAACATAATATATTCAATTTGATTGATTTTTTTTCCGAATTATATTCTAAGTAAAATATATATGGTTAAAGTATACAAACTTACTGATTAAACTTAGAATTCGAATAAAATGTTTGAAGCAGGTGGATCATTTTGAGGTTGAACCTTCATTTTCCTTTTTATTTTGGAAGTTAGAAGAACTTTAATAAGTTTTATAAATTATCAATGTATAACTTAGAACAGAGTTGGAGCTTTATGAAAAACAAATAGCAACTTAAGAGAAATTGGAGGCAATTGATTAATAAATAGACAAAATTAGTAAAAGTATAATCTTAAAATTATAATAAAAATGAAACATGATAAAAAAGGTTAAAACTAAATTCATTAAATGTTTATATTTTTGTTTAATCAAATCATTTAGATAATGAATGTGAGTACATATAATTAATGTGAATAATTAATTTAGTGAATGAGCAGTTTCAGGTTTGATAGAAAATATTAAGTAAATATGAAAAAAACATCATAGTATTATAAGGTAATATAAGAATGTTCTTGTAAATGAATGAATATAAGTTTTAAAGGAGAATATATAATTTGGTTATCCAATAATATAAAAAAATAGAGTCAATTTTATTAGATGGATAAATTTTACATTATATAAAAATAACAAGTTTTAATACATGACTATTTGGATTACCTAATATAGCACGTCACAATATTACATTATAATTATGGAAAAGTGTTCGTCTAACAACTTTAATAATATTAAACAAAGAGCGAATAATTATTGAACCAATAAAAAATATAAAAAAATTGTAAGAAAATAGATATGAGACCTTGAACATTAAATTGTGAAATGAATAAAGTCCATTAATACAAACAATTATGTGAAGAAAATTTTATTGGTCTCTAATATTTAACAAGACATGATAAAATTTAGAAAAAGGTTATTTTTAGCAAATTGATTAACACTTAGAAAGTTTTTTATAATAGAAGAAACATGCATTAAATTGTTAAGTTTGAAAGTGATGTCTCAAGGAATAGGTGATACAAAAGAAGAGGAACCAATTCCATAAATACTTCAACCTTTGTCACTTTTGATGAAAATTTGATCCAAACAATGAAAATGTCTTAGTTTCTTTATATTTGGTGGCTCACCAATCATATGGAGACTAACATGCCAATCTAGGAGTTTTTACCAATGTCTTAAGATTTCAATTTTTTTAGTTTTCTCATATTTAATGTAGGGATCATTAAACTAAGGGTTAGAGGATTTGAAGTATCCAACAAAATATGGGATGAATTGTTATCTGGTTGGATCAATAAAAAAGAGAGTATTTTGAGGATGGTAGGATGAGTTAACCCTAAAATGAAAAACATTTATTACAAACATATTTGACACTAAAAATTAGCAAATCTACCACCAATAAGCCTATGCCAGAGTTACCACCATGACAACCAATGTCAACAATAGAACCACCATGATTACCACAACCATAAGAGTTAGAGTAGGTTTAAGTATAATGGAGTGAAGGAGACATTGAGCCTAACATGTCTTTAATTTAATGAACTTGACAAGTTTCATGATCAAAGAGGAGAAATAAAATTTCAATAATGCAAGCCATGAGAGCCTCTTGACTTCATTGGCAGAGACAATTGGCGCATAATCAAGTGAAAGTCCTTCTAGAATCACATCAAAATATTCTTCATGACATTATGGAATGTCAATGTTGACATGTTCATCAACAAAGCTCTTGACCTTACGAGATAATCATCCATTTATTGTTTTCAAGATAAATGACACACATCATATATCTCAAATAACATGATACTTTGTTTGAAGACTAAAATACTTGTGAATTTTCTTCCAAACTTGATAGGAGCGAGGTGATCCTAAAATACAAGATAAAAACAAACTTTGATAAAGTAAATTAAAGTCAAACAAGTAATATTTGATCTTGGACTTCCTATGCTTCATACGTAGAATTGACACAATCAAGTTTGCAATCTTCCTTGGTGAAATAACATAATAGAACTATTAGATTGACCACAAATCATTTTATTGTATGATTTAACATTGGTTCAACACACTACTTCCAACGAAGATAGTTTGAATGGTCAAGTTTATTGAGAATTGTGTTTGAAAAAGAATCAAGGGATAAATGATGGAGATGCGAAAGTTATAGATACTAAAATCAAAGAGGGTGAGAGAAAGAAAATCTTAGAATGTTTGAAGAAAGCTCTATATATATACCATCTAAAAGAAATAGAGAAGAGAAAAAAGATAATAGAACAAACAAAATTTATTAACTTGAATGTAAATATGGTTACATTTATAATATTTATAGTTATTTAATAATACAAAAGAAGGTTAGTCTTGGATATCAGCTATAAAAACACTAGTATACCTTGATTCTTATTAATTACTTTATGAGTGTGTATTTTCTAATATGGGATCATATATTAGTTTCTAGAGAGTGGTTAAATATTGGTACCCAGACATAGTCAAGTCTTGAGTCGAGTTGTTTATTTAATTCCTCATAATTTGATTATTTTTCTTATTTAAAGGATTAAATATGTAATAACATTATAACTTAAATAGTTAAAACTTGTAAATTAAGTTTCACTTGTTAATTATAATGAAGTAATTTAACACATAAAAGTAATAATTTTTTAATTTACTCAATTAGAAACATAAATGAATCAATTAAAAGCTTAGAAAATATTTACTTAATTAAGCGTATTTTTATATATTTTAAATAAAAAATAACAAAATTATAAAAAAATCGACAACCTATCTCTAGCTCACACTCTAACAAGACAAGCCAAGACTTTCAACTCATCTCAATCTTTTTTTATAAGTCAATGGGAGGTTCGATTATAGCAGATTAAACTAATGAGCTTTATTACCTCTAATTCACTAGACTTTAAGTGAAATTGAGAATATAAGTATTATAACTGTGTATATTATTATATACATAACAATGTGAGATTTTATTCATGTTAAAAAGTTTTTTTTTAATTTAAATTAAATTATATTAACTTACACTTATATTGAAAATTTACAATTATAATAATTATGTACTAAGGCAACAATAAATAATATTTTCATTACATCACCATTGTGTGAATATGCATAACACATTATTTCTTTATTATTATTATTATTATATATATATATATATTGTAAATAAAGTTTTAATTATTGATGTTTGAATAAACTTATTATATCTTCTAAATAAAGTTGTTGTACTATTCTACATTGAGATGATGTCGACATACTAAAACAACATTATCTTAGATTAACAATATAAATAATATTAGCATAGTAAATAAGTTATAAAATGTTAATTTAAGTCAATAGATCGAGTTGATTTAAATTTATTTTAGGTAAAATTCTTTTTGATTAATATAATTAGTCTTACATTCATGAAATATGCATTGTTTATTAATTATTCTATATAACATTTTCAATATACTTTGTTGACTTGAGTGTTGGAGTATTTTTGTAAATACACTATCCCATCTTGGTTAGTCATACATGGAATGGAAGGAGGAATACTTTAACATCAGTGAAAGATAAACCCTAATAAAAAACGGAAGAATGTGATCTAGTTGGAAGATATCCACTCTTTTAAGAGTAGTGGGTGAGCTTCTAAATAAGAATGATTTTCATATTTTTTTTATAACTCATGTCATTTAATGTTATTAAATACTTTATCTCTTTCCTTTCAATAGTCCTTTGAGGTTAGGTTACACTATAAGGCGTTTGAGAATTCCAATAACTTTATTACTTTTTTTCCTTATATACCCCTATTAATCACATCATTATTTGTATTAACATTAAATAATAAAAAGAGAAATTAAATATCAAGAACTAAGAATTAATTCCCTTTTATTAGTATGACTCTTCATCTTTTACAATCATCTACTAATATATGTTTTAATTTTTGTATTAAAGTTACAGTGGCAACTAATTTCAATTCACTATTTCTATTTGCAATTTGGTGGAAATTGAAAATTTTGATTGAAATTTTGAAAATAAAATTTAAGCATAGTCATTTACAATTTAGTAGGAATTAAAAATTTTGATTGAAATTTTAAAATAAAATTTGAGTATAGTCATTTGCAATTTGTTGGAAATTAAAAATTTTGATTGAAATTTATTTAAAACAATTAGTAGTTCTAATTTTAAATTATTTAGAAATGATTCTGAAATTATTTCAAAACTGTTTGAAATTCTAATCTCAATCCATTTACAATTTTATTAAAAAATTAATTCATTTATAAATACTTCTGGTTAAATTTCAATTAATTCATTTAATAGTAATTAATAAGGGTAAAAATGGAAAAATTATAGAAATTTGAACAAATTAATTGTTTTTATTGGTATGTGAAAATTTATTAAGTACGCCTTATGAATTATAATTTGAAACGAAATGAGTAATTTATAATAAATTTATTATTTTTTTTCAATAATACCCTTGTCTTTTTATATTCTCTCTACTTAGAATAGTTGATTGTAATTTATCTTCTCTTTTCATAATAAATAATTGTATTATTTTTTTTATGATAAAATATAAGTTTTTCTTTTTTTTCATCTTTTTTGATAATCTAAAATATTTTTTCTCTAAACAATTTTTCCTCTAAAATTTTAGCACAACAAATTTTAATTTAAAAAATTATTAATAAAATTTAACTTTTCAAAAAAAAATTAATATTTCAACTAATTTTACTTTATATATTTATAATCTTATGTTAAAAAAATCACAACTTCAGAAACATAACTAAAAAAAGATAGATTTTCATTTTTTTATATAGATTTAAGTATTGAAATTTCAAATTTAGAAATTAAAAGTGGATGGACTCTTCCCAAAACTGAAAGTGTTAAAAACGTTCTAAACTAGCTGATAAGTTTCTCGTTGGCACATTAATGATTACTTTGACTACCATAAAGTTTGATGAGTCACCTACTATGCAAGATTTAAGTCCTAAGGTATTGGTTGTATATGAAAACTTTTGTTGTACAATTTATTCTTAACTCATTACGTATGAGTATGACCCATTTCAAATGAGCTATGACACCATGAAGTTAGTTGTGTAAATTTAATATCTTTTGCCAAACTTAAATATGATTATAGAAGAAAATTTTGCTTTCAATTTCAATCTTATTCTAAACTCTTCAAGAAATTTTATTGTTTAATATATATATATATATAAATGTTTTGAATAGTTTTTTGTTTTTTTTAGTTCATACCATCTAAATAATTTAAGTATTTTTATATTTTAAAATATCTTGGTATGAAAATTCTTTTTACGTATATAGTCAATATTAACTGTTATATTTTTTATAACCTATATATTTCAGTATTTAATTATATTCTTATAGTTATTTTTTAGTTTTTAACTTTCATAAAGAATAAAAAAATACATTAAATTTCTACAATGAAAATTATAAAATAGAATGAAAGATGAATTTTTTTATAATTATTTACATTAAAAACAAAGCTGAAGAACAAAGAATAATCAGTGATTTTTTATAATTATAATTATATTAAATTATATATTTTTTATTTATAACAATGATTATATATAAATTTTAAGTTTATTATTTTGTCTCCAAAATTATTGGTTAAGATATAACACTTTATAGAAATAATTTAAATTATTGATTTTTTTAAAAAAACTTATGATATATATAAACATAAAACAAACAAATATAAAATACCTAATTAATTAGCTTTCTCAAAGTAAAATACAAATAAATATAATATATATATCAACAAGATTTGAGTCTCCTCTTAAGAGATACTAACTTCCTTTGAAACAAAGTTGTTCCTCTTTTAAAAGATAATGTCATTTTTTAAAGAGATTACTCTCTCTATTTCTTCGTAAGAATCGTTTAAAGTTTTTTCATACATATCAATAAAAGTAGTAACTCTTATAATTTATAATAAATTTTAAACTTTTTTTTCAATAATATCTTTAAAGAATTAAATGTGATTTATTAATTAATAGAAAAATAGTTGAAAAATAGAAAATAATTGGTTAATACAGATAACTGCTCTATTAAAATCTCATAAAAAGAATCATTTAATTATTTTTATATTTTTTAAAATAAGAGTATAGTTGGTAAAAAACAATTAATACATAATTAAAATTTAAAACTGAAACAAATCTGTTATTTTAGAATCACCCTTATTTAAAAATAAAGTATTTTAGATAGAATTCTAGAATTCATCTAAGATATTTTGGAATAAGAGGAATCGTGCAAGCAACTAATTCAGACATATAATAAATGCATGTTGGGACACACATTAAATCGAATAGATATTCGGATGCAGCTAAGCTAACTATTTTTTTTTTTGCACTGACTTTAATGTAATTGTTTTATAGACTAAATTTCGAAAATGAAAAATCAAGTACGCACTAAAAGCAAAAGTATTTGGTTTTAACGCCAAGATTGAATTGGGACTAGGTTTTGGAGACGTGAATGCGCAAAATAAAAGTTGGTGCTGAATTAGGATGGCCAAGATAATGGTCGTTGCACTTGATGCACTAACCCTAGTTTTCCACAATCTCATTATCAGACATTTAGACTGCCACAAGTATATTTCATATCACAAGTTTGGTCATGGTCTTATTATAACTTTTTTAGTCTAGTCTTGTTTAGGACTTTATCATTCAACTATGTGATTTTTTTTACGTCTGAAGGTTGAAAAGGAAAAACAATTATATATATAATTTTTTTTAATTACAAACTACATGAAAAAGTGAGTTTTGTAGCATAATTTCTGCTTAAATTTTTAATTTTTTTAAGTTAAATTGTGTACTATAACTTTAGTTTATTTTTTTTTAAATTAGGTTATTTAGAAAAATACAATTTATATATGTAATTTTTAATTATTTTTACTCCCAACATAAAAAAATCAAACTATGCCTATTTTTGTAAGTGATTTGATTGTTTCTTTACTAATATATTTTTTACTATGAAAAAACTAGATATTAGAAACTTACAATGATATGTGAAATTAAAATATATAATTACGTTTTCTTACCTCATTTATTAAAATAACATTTTATTATCACTTATTAATTCAGTTAAAATAATAATTTTATTACAATTTATTATAATAGGCGAAATTCAGTTCTTATGTTAAAAGAGACCGTAGCATGATTGTAAAGATGTAAAAACTTTAAAATTAACATAAAAAGTTTAACTAGAATAAAATTTTAGTGTAATTTTTCTCGCTCTTTCACTTTCATTCATGCACTCAACTATGCTAGTCATTAGAAAGTGAGATCTAAAACTAAGAATGTTTCATTGTGACACAATTCCACTGAGTTAAAATTAGAGAAAAATATCAAAAGGTTAAATTAGAGGCCAAGGTATAGAGAAGTTGTCTTGTGGTTGAAATCAGATATAAAATATAATTTTGGGTAAATAAAATAATATACAATAAAAATAATCATATAATTAATAATTATAAAAAGTTATATTTATTTAAAAAATTATCTTTCATCATTAAAAATTTTAAATTCATTAATGATTGAATCAAGATTAAAATTTTCTTATATAAATAATCACACTATTAACAAAAAAAATTGATTTTTCATTCTATTTTACAATTTTATTTTAATATTATTTATTATAGAGAGTTATTTTTTTAATAATAGAAACAGAAAGATTTCATATTATATCTTTAAAAAAATTAAATTAAAAGAATCTAATTAAATATTGAAGTAAAGATTATAAAAAAAATATAATAATTTATAAAAATATTCGACGCAAAAATATTTTTAGAAAGATAAAAACAATTTAGATTATAACAACTTAAAAAAAAAAGACAATATATTACTATTTAATTTTTTATATTTCATTCTTCGTGAATATGAAAAAAAATTATAAGATATCGTAAAATTTTATGTATAAAAAAATATTATACTATAAAATTAATATTTCTATAAAAAATAAAAAAACATGTGAATAATATTTATGTTTTACTATAAATAAAGAAAAAAGATATAAAAATATCTTACTTTTATTTTCTTACACATGTTATCTCACACTATTATAGTAAGTTTAGTTATTTAATAATCTATTTAAAATTTTCATACTTTGTCGCTTGTTACTTGCATTCATGTTAATTATAGATGAGATGTAATAAATCTTATCTAAACCAATATAAAAGTCTCACACATGAGACTCTAAATATTACTTCCTTTATGTTTTTTAAACTTTTAAGAAAAATATAAACTAGTCTTAGGAATGTTTTTTTCATGTGGCATATAATAATCTTTTGATTATTTTATTTATTGTTTTTGTAATTTAAAAAAAATAGAAAAAAATTAAAAAATTTAAAAGGTAACCAAAGACAACACTCAACGAGAAGTTAATTAATAAATAAGAATGTAGGAGAACGAGAAAAAAAACCACAAGATCATAGCCCTTTTTTTATTAAGAGATTATAAACAATGGATCACAAACGTAACATAGGAAGGGAGGAAGTAGAATCAGAAGAGAAATTTTCACGATGTTTATATTTCGACTAAAATATAATTTTTATTCTTTTGTTTATAGTTTTTCTTACATATAAGCATAAAGCCGAAAAACTCGCTAATTTATTATTATTGACATATCACATTATGGACGGAAACCATCCATTCCTTGATTTCTTATTGTGTATTACTAACTGTAAACAAAAAGAAAAGTGGAAAACTAAATTTACAAAATAATATGGGAGAATATCACTTTCTTAGAGTGCATGAAAGAAACTTTTGTGATCCAGAATTTTTGTAATGAGCACACATAATTTCAAACCAAGAGATGACAATTAATATCTTACCGAACTAGAATAGTACCTATCATGTTTCTGAACAAATGATGTATAGAAAATTTTCTTCTGTTACAAAATTTCCCCTTATCTCTTTTTCTGATCAAACACATAGCAAAAGATTCATCAAGAAAGGGAAAATAATGGGATAAGATCGTACAGTTTATTCAGTTCACAACATCTTATTTTATTATTATTAGCATATACTCTCTCTTTTTTCTGATTCGTGAATAATTATCAACGATTAACATATGTCAATAATCACAACTAACATATAGCTCCTTCATATGTTGGTCTGTAGAAGTCCTTTTTTTCATATGAGCTGTGAAGCAAGAATTGAATTGCACTTTATTTTTTCTCTGTAACAGAAAAGTGTGTAGAAAGTGAAAGGCCACCTTCTGTGTTCTGTCCCTGTCAATTTGGCAAACCATTTTGTTTGTATCCCTGTTATGGTGGAGACTGTTTTCGTCCTTTGCTTTTTCTTTTTTGATTTGCAAAATGTTTCTTCTTATCTTCTGTAAGGCAAAGACAATATCAGTATTGTAAACCTTTTGGATTTAATAATGTCATGCTTTCGAATTAATCTATGGATGATGATTAGTTGCCCCCACAAATAGTTAACTCACATATAGACAATGGAAAGAATCATTCATAATTTCATAACTGAAGTTACAGTCAGAATACCTTTTTTTTTTACAAAATGAAAAACAGTTTTTACATATTGAACCACAACTGATCAAGAATGTACTTTTCACAGATGAAGTTGGCTATTATATATATGTCACTCTTAATTATCGTCTCTGGTTATGGTGTGATAATGAAAACACAAACACTGTTACTAATATTCTCTATGTTTGCACTCACAGTAGTGTCAGCTTCCACATTAATTATTGGCGCAGATAATGCGGTTATCACCTGCATGATCCTTCAACAATCTCTATTCAAAAAACAAAGTGGAGCATATATGGTGGTGCATGGTGGATAATATTTTTCTCCTTTCTCATTATGAAACTCAGTCTTTATTAGTGTCTTATGGGTCTAAATCCGTGTTCCCATTCAGGAAATAAATAAGTGTTTCAAAACCGTGTTTGATGACTTTTCACTCCGAAGGCCAAAGTATATATATATATACTAGTTTATGATGGCACTTTGTGTAGCACAAGTTACAAACTACGTTGACTACGTCTATAGTCAAATAACTAAGAACAATGGTAAAATATTACTGTATGATTTATTATCATCACGTTTCTAATACTGGGTTTAAATTTTATTTACGTGGGTGTTGTTGAATAATTTGATTTATTATTTGTTTAATTAAACTTGCATAGTTTAATTAACTTAATGATAAGAGTGTGTTGTTAAAATTTCTCACATTCAAACCCCAAGCATATTAATTCCTGTGTCAACGATCCACTTTGGTCTCTTCAAACTTTCAATAAATGAAACAATTATGTGTTGCTTATATGGTTTTACCAAAGCATAAATTAGACTTTGACTCTCCAATTTCATACAAATATGTACGGCCATTGCTTACCACTTCAATTCTAAGTATATCAGATTATCTATATTGACCAGGTAATTAATTAAACATTAATTGCATCTTGTAGTAAAGAGAATCCTCTTAAACACTTTCACTTTTACTAATTACTAAATCTATTTCCTTTCCTAGTTTTTTTTGTTTACTTTTATAATAATTATATTTAGTTAGCAGTTTGTTAATTACTGACCGTAACAAATCTACAAATAAATTGTTATATATCCTTAAAAACTATGGCGTAAATATATTAATAAAACTGAATATTTCCATTTTTTAATTCTTAATTACTGAACATTAATAGCCAATAAAACTCTAACTGCTGAAAATCGTTTTACATGAATTTCGTATATTACATATTCAAAAGTGAACCATGCTTTGAAAAAAAAGTAATAATATATATAAACAGCTGCTACCATGACCTGACTTTTGTTTTGACTTTCTCATGTTATTTTCTCTATTATAGCTTCCCTGAAATCAATCTATAATAAACTTTTGAGATTTTCCAATTTATGAAATTTGATTCTTTATGGTTGTAAAAATATTTATATTGCTGTGTAATAAACATAATTTTTAATATGATTTTAATAAAAATAAAAACCCTGTTATGGTGTAATTTATAATTGATTAACAGAATAAAAATATAATACAGATACTTTTCATGACAGTGGTACCAGAAATGTTGTTTCAATTTTACATGATTAATAATTAATAAATTAATGTAAAGAAATAAACACACCAACCGCAGTTAGTCGGTGCCCGAACTGGAGTTGGTCTGTGTTAAGAAATTGGGTGAAGTGTCACTAAAAAGGAAGAAGTCTAGAATGAAAAAATGTGTATGTGGTGCAATTTAAAAATTTAAACAAGATGCAGACATTACTGAAAATAAAAATAGTCACAATTTTTTTGAAATATTGAGAGATCGTTATATTATTCTAAATGTTAAATCATTTTAAAATAATTAGTTTTAGAAATTGTATATTTTGCTAAAATATTATTTGACTAATATTTTTGTCATAATTTAATTTGGAAACTAATGTTTAATTACGAATTTATAATATTATACATAACTAAAAATTCAAAATGTAAGAACATTTTAATGTGCTGTTCAGACTTTTATTGCATGGTTGTTATCTAAAAATGAAAATTTATTTTCTTCATTTTATATATTGAAGATAGTTTTCAAGGCATAAATATAATCAAATTAATAATAAAATAAATAAATAAATAAATATTTATTTATTTATTGAAAGAATGATAAGCAATAGACGTTACAAGAGGATAGAAGGTTATTTTTGAAAGAAAATCGTCATATAAAAATATTTATACTTATTTTTAGGAAATTAAAGATTCGCAAAGGACGTGTGCAATATTACCTAAACTATGTAGTCAAATGTAGTAAATATTTTTTCTTTGATATTGATAAAAATTTTATATTTATATGGGAAAAAAGAATATGCCAGTTAAGGAAGAATGGCATCTGTGATGTGTTTTTTTTTTCACCCAGTGATAATTGGCGAAAGTGAAACCCAACCAAAAGAACAGTCCCATGTGAGGTAATAAGAAATGCAAGAAAAACGAGTTTCCGCAACGTGAAAAACAAGGCCTATGAAAAACTCGGTAGTCTGCTCCTAAAAAACCACACCCTCGCTCGGTCCTTTGAAATGGATTGTCTCCGTTCACTTGTTGCCTACAAATCAACCAACGAAGCAACAAACACCGTCAGTCTAATAGAGAAACAACGTTAGACTTGCATCCCCAACGGTTTCTTTCGTTTCGACGTCACAGTGCCGAATAATTCACACGCATCACTCCTTCGCCACCATTCTTTTTTATGTGGTCATTCTGATTCCTTCTCCTTCACGCCCATTGGCTCCTCCAAACACTTATCCCTTTTCATCTTCCACCGCCATTGGCCACATCACGCCACGGCGTCGTTTTGCACCAAACCCTCCTCCTCCTCCTCCACACTTCCCGTCTTTATCCACACACCCTTATCGCCCTATATCTTTTTTGTCCTTCCCCCCCTCTGATTTTTCGCCAAATTTGTCATCTTTTTGTTTCCTCTGCTTGATTTTTCTTCGCCTCAAATATTCTTCTGCAGCTCCTTCTCCCAAACCCCTTTTAACTCTTGTGAGGAGCTGAACAGAATTTGGGGGTTCTTTCTACTTCTTATTATTATATCGTTCCCTCCTAGTTTTTTTTTTCCCTTCTTCTTCTTCTTATGTCTTTGCCACAATCTTTCTACGATATGTTGGAGAACCCTGCAACATTGGGGTTGTGTACACTTGTTGGTATGTTTTTTAGTCCTCTGTGGGTAGCATTTTTCGTTGGGGTCATTGTTGGATGGCTGTGGAGACCGAAATGGGCGAGGTTGGGTAAGGAAAAATTAACTACTTCTCTTGCCAAATCCTTAGATTTTGCCTCACCCTCCTCGGCCTCTTCTCCTTCGAAGTCTGTGGCTTCTTCCATGAAGAGTTGTTCTTCGTCTCCCTGCCTTAATTCCATTAAGATGCAACAACCAAACCCAGAATCTTTGGCCCTGAAGAAAGGAATAGATAAAAAAACTTCTTCTTCATCCTCTCCCGTGAAATTTGCTAGTTCCGTAAGGTATTTTTGGATTTATCCATTATTCTTCTGTTATTCTGATAACATAAACAGTTGTTGGACAAATACACGGTCTTAATCCATCTGTTTTTTTGTTTTTCTTACAATGAAATTGGAGAAAAAAATGGAGACAAAAGAAATTTGAACTTGTTGCTATGAATCTTTAACATGTTCTTGCAGGCTGTTTTTTTGCAATTGACAAATTAGAATGTGGTGTAAGCATGCCGTTTTATTTATCACTTTGTTTTACCGTGCAGTTCACCCAAAACTATTGAAGAAACTCCTGAGGCTGTGACAATAAGGGATTTACATCATCTGTGGTTGCTTGTGGAGGAGAAAGATGGAGGTCTCCCTTGGGTTCAGATGATGGATCGTTCTACCCCTACTATGAGTTATAAAGCATGGCATAGAGAACCAAAGGTATGTTATTTACTTGGTAAAATCTTTTGCTCGTATATGAATTGCCTATTTGGTTGTTTTTAATATTTGTTTTGTTGGCTTGTTAGGATGGTCCTCCCCAGTATAGAAGCAGCACTATTTTTGAAGATGCTACCCCTGAGATGGTGAGGGACTTGTTTTGGGATGACGAGTTCAGACCTAGATGGGACGACATGCTTGCAAGCTCCTCAACTATTGAAGAGTGTCCCACTACTGGTACCATGAAAGTGCAGTGGATACGGAAGGTGCATAACATTTTTTTTTCTTGATTTAAGTGTATTTAATTGTTCTCTTAGCTCAGTGTGCTAATGGATTCTAATTATCTGTGAAACAGTTTCCCTTTTTCTGTAAGGATAGAGAATACATAATTGGTCGGCGAATATGGGAATCTGGAAGACATTACTATTGTGTGACTAAGGTATGAGAATAAAGCTCACCTTATGTTTTGCAATATTTGAAGATGTTGATTGATGGTGATTATTTTCCACTGTTATTACAGTGTTATTGTTAACTTCGTGTTGTTTTATTTGTTCTTTCAGGGAGTAGATTGCCCTTTAATCCCTAAAAGAGATAAACCTAGACGTGTTGATGTGTACTACTCTAGTTGGTGCATTAGAGCAGGTGAGATTTGATATCCTTGTAATTGAATTACCCATGTAACTTCTCCTTGTACTTGTCTAACCCACTATTTAAACTAGTTGGTTCGTCACTGATATGGTATTCTTTTTACAGTGGAATCAAAGAGAGGTACCGGCCAGTTAACTGCCTGTGAAGTCTTACTCTTCCATCATGAAGAAATGGGCATTCCATGGGAAATTGCAAAGCTTGGAGTAAGGAAAGGAATGTGGGGAACTGTTCAGAAGATTGAACCTGGTTTGAGAGCCTATCAAGAAGCAAGAGCTTCTGGTGCTGCACTTTCTCATTCGGCCTTTATGGCCCAAGTCAACACAAAAATAAGTCCTGAATACTTGCAATCGGTTGGAGCCAATGATAATTCGGAGGAGAATGAAAGTGTTGGTTCTTCTGAGAAACCACAGGGCGTGAACATACCCAAGATGCTAGTTATTGGTGGTGCTGTTGCTCTTGCTTGTAGTCTTGATAGGGGACTAGTGACCAAGTATCTTTTATTTGGTGTTGCCAGAAGATTTGCTAATATAGGTAAAAGATAGTTAAAAATGGAGGAGGAACCAATGTCTTGAATGCCGTTCTTTTGGACTATACACGTTACCTTGTCCTCATGTTATTATTATTCGAAAATTTAGAATTTAGAGGCTCTTTTGTGTAGTAATTAAGATATAGTTCAAAAATAATATCAAAGAAAACTAGACTATCCCTAGATGGTGGAGGCAGTAGGCGAGGATTTTTTTTTTCTTGGGCTATGAGTAGTTCTCGTTGATCAAGACTATAGAATTTCAAAACTGTGTATCTTTGTGTAAACTCTGTAGCAATTAAAAAGGAAATACAAGAAAAAGTCTTTTAGTTGTTTCCTTATTCTCCAAGTTACTCCTCTTGTGTAATTCCTTTATCTGTTTGAGTTATCTATACCTCCTCTCACTGTAACGGCAATAGCTTAATAATATTTATATCGGCAGCATTTTTTAGATTCTATTTGCAATGCTTGGAGTTAATAATGAGTATTTGGTTATGTCAGGCGACATAATTTTCTAAGCGCCGAGATACTGGTTGTGGATAATGTTTTCATCTGACGTTTTCTGTGTGTTTAACGTCTGTTTCTACTAATTTACGTTACCAAAAAAAAAATCCCAACATAAAAAATGACAAAGTGGGATTCGTTAAGAAGTTTTTAACATGCAAGAAGAAAATAAAATAAGTTAGGCATGTTTGTCTAGTGTTAATTTATGGTCCACGTTTTCTTTTTCATTGTATTTTAACAAGTGACATGTCAATGTTCCTCCGTTTGCCAAATCCTAGTGAAGAAAGCAGAAACTGATATGAAACAATAATAAAACGTTGGGAGGAAATATCACATAATAACAAGTACATCAACCATTCATTCAGCCCAAGGTACAAACAGTCCCATCCAAGCAAATTCAATTCATCACCAAGGTCTCGAAACAATCTAAACCATCAAGCTGTGGAGCCAATTTTGGCTTTTGAAGGGTCTTATCTGGTTCTTTCACTTCTGCTAGCATCTTTTGACTGGATACTGATGATCCTTGTTTGATTTCCTACAACAAGACATCTTTAACTTTAGCGATACAAAACATTGCATAGCCTTTCTTACCTTGAAATTCCCTAATGTTGTTCCTAAATAAAACAATAGATGCAACCTTTCTTACCTTGACATAGTTTCTGTCTATGAAATAAAATCCAGCAGCAGCAGCAATGGCTGGCACAGCTGCAAAAATACTTCCCATAGCCATTATTCCCCTTGAAAGCTTAATTCTTGAGATTGGTTTGAACAACCAGTCTTTCAGCAAGATATAAGGCAAGGGTGGACCTAAAGAGACAGAGAAGATGCCTTGGTGGTGAAGAGAAGCAAACACTGATCTATAAAGATAGCAAAAGGATAAAAAGACAGTTAAGTAAGGTTTGCACTATCTTCAACTTTGTTAAAAGTAAACTTCAAATGCCGGGATCATGGGAATATTTAACACCAGAAGACTTCCCTTATTCTATATTTCTTGTGTAAAACGCCTTTATCTTTTCCCCTGTCGTTAAGAAATTACATATCCCTTGTTATTTCATCAGAGTTTGTCACCTATCCCGCAAAGTAATTCCGTGGCCCCGTCTCCTAAAATTAACCGACTCTGTAAAAAAAATTAAAAATGTTAAAATTTAATGTAAACTATGAACTTTCTAAAAATAATTGTGATACCTTAAAGGAATATACATGAACTTTTAATTAAGACTTAGTTTAAAAGAACAGCATGAGTGTGTGGATAGGATCTACTCTCCTTTAATAAACAAGTCCTGCTTAATTAAGTATGTCAAGTTTGTAAGTTGACAGTTTTATCGTTTAAAAGAAATATCAGTAAGAGGTAACCTTAACTTTATTCATTTTTCTTAAGATGCAACATAAAAACAGGTACATTTGATTAAAGGATTACGAGGTCATTGCATGAGGCTCTGTTGAAAGAATGGCACGTACGTCATTGTTGTGTGAGAACTGCACATGTTATTTAGCTCCTGCTTTTTTCTACCCTCCACCGTCCCTTCAGTTCTTCCCCTTCCAATGTTTTCAGTTTTCTTACAGAAAAATGTTTTTCCTTCCATTGTTGACTCTAATCAGATGTAGGAGAAGATATATCCACCTGTTGATGTCATGGTCGGTTTTTAGCATCTTGAAGGAGAGGGGAGCAGAGACGATCAAATCCAATGCTTTGCGTTTGAAACAGATTATGGTCGGCAATGTGAAAACGAGAAGGACGCAGTTTTGGTAGCAATGAGATTATGTGCACCACATGCGTGGATATTTGATCAACTTAACTACTGAAAGAAAATCTGCACGTGCTTCATATTTTGCATACTTCTAATTCTGAACAAGTAATTACCGACCAAAATACTTTTTAGTTATCCCTTACCTTGATTGAATTGGTTCAATAAGGCTTATTTACAATTTATTTAATGACAATTTCGAGTGAATCTTGGTTGGTTAATTTTTTACGTTAAACTGAATGAACGGCTCTTAGACACGATGATTCATGAAGATTGTTGTTTGCTTGCTTGCAATTATGGCCATTAGTAACAAGAAGACTACAATTTCAAAATTCAACTTGCAATTCTGAAGTTACCGGAAACATAGTTCGATTTCTGGTGTACAGCACACAAGTTTGCTCAACCCTTGATTAAACTATACAGTAAAAATAAATTGAAATGAATTATCTCGTTTTTTATATATGACGTAATTAATACAAACAAATTGAGATGGTTAAAGACGAAAATCCATCTAACAGGGGACGATGGATTCAAAGCAATGTAACCCGTCGAACTCCGGAGCAAACCTGGGCCTCAAACGGGCCGGGTTTTGCTTGGATCCACCTGTTGACGATTGATTCGGATCTTTTCTGGCGGTTTTAGAGTCGGCGGAGGAAGAAGTGCCTTCGGAATTGGGTTTGGGACCCGGTCCTTTTACCGGGCCTAGGCCGAAGGAGAAGCTCCAGTTCTGGCTCTGCACGATCTCGAAGTGGCTGAACATAGACATGAACATGTTGCTGTGTTGTGAGGATTTCGAAAACAGCGGTGTCTGTTATTTTGCTTAGGTTGTTGTGTCTGCAACGATGGAAGGATGATACATGAGTACTTATATGGATGAGAGGAATAGGTGGAAAGGAGGAGTCGTGGGAAATTTGATTGGATTTTTCAAGAAGTTTCTGCATATATGCGGGGTGTTTGGGTGGACGCTGCTAGAAGTTTCCTTGCATTGACACGTAGTTGAATCAATTACTGGATCAACCTTCACCTTGGTTGACTAGTGTTATGGACACCCAACTTTGATTGAATTTAATTTTCTTGTTCACTCTTCTCCATTCACTCTTGACCAACAACTAGGTCATCTTTATACATTGTTAGAACACATTTATTGAAAAGTTGCTATGATAATTGAATAATGATTGACATGTTAAGTAAAAGCCTTATCTTAGAACTTTGGGAAAAGTAAACTTTTTATTCTATAGTAAGCCTTTGTATCCATCTTGGTCCTTTGGGAAGTTGTCCTAGGCTACATCTATGCATAGCAAGAATACACTAACCTTAAGGCTTTATTGGATGAGGATGGAACTGAAAAGGAAAAAAAAACAAAAGAAATAAAGTTATTTAGATTAAAGAAAAGAGAATAAAAAATAAATAATTTTTTTATAGATGTGATTAATGTAATATAATAAATTTTTATTTATATTTTTAAAATAAATTTAATATAAAATAAATTTTAAATATAAATATAAATTAAAAAAATCTAAAGTAATATAAAATATTATAATTAAATTTTAATAAATAACAAATTTAAATTTTAAAATAATAATATATTAAAATAAATCACTTATCATAAAATATAAAATTTAAATTATTTTATTTTATTTTTTATTATTTAAACCTATTTATTTTATAATTTTATTTAAATTATTATAATATATTAACAAATTAATTATAAAAATAATTTAATATAAATATAATATCTTACCTACATAATCGATTATGTATTCAATATAATCGATTATACTCAATCCATAATTGATTATGAATATATAATTAATTATTTATAATTTCTCGTAAATTTTTTATTATATATTGAGAGAAAATCTTTATTATATAGAGGGGAAAGTTTTTTTATAATTGTTTTTAAAAATTTAATATCTTTTTCATTTTTCATAACTTTTTTCGAATTTCTTCGTCTTCTCGTTACCACAACCATATATTACACAAGTAAGTAACACACAGAGGAGAATGATATCAAATTGCCCTCTCCATGGATTTTCATTTGCAGTTAAATTGGACTCGTTTTTACTTAAATTGCTTCAATTTAATTTCAGATAACTCTATAATCTAATAATTATTAATTTCATTTCATTTAAGTAATTTAAGTTAAGTTCTATTTAATTGAGTCAAAATTTACTCAATTCAATGTCACTCAATCTCTTATATATATGACGGATTCTGTAAATCAAAATTATTAAATAATAATAATAATAATAATAATAATATATAACTATCATTCAATTTGTTATTTTAATAACTGTATAACTGTAATTTAAATAATATGAACTATTTAAATATTAAATAATATGAACTATTTTTGAAAAATTATTTTAAGAGATCTAAAAGATATATATTTTTAAAATTACTAATTTCAATGCAAAAATAAAATAAAACTTGTAACTTAATTCAGCTAACTCAATCTAATCTAAACTAAAGATTCTGACTCGCCCCCTTGTAGATAAGATTAAATATCTAACTCATCAACTTATATATATATATATTAAAGAATTTATTCTGAAATGTGAAAATCTATACACATGATTTTTAGACTAGTATAAAGATAAATAGGGAAAATATTCGATAGGAATATCATAGTTTTCAAAAAAGAATAAAACTAAATAAGAAGAACTGCAGTATTCTTATATTGGTAATAGACCGATTTTATGCACAAAATAATTAATTTTATGTACATAATTAAGAATAAAATTGTAATTTGATTTTTGTTGTCTTTCTTCTTATATCTACGAGAACTAAAAATTATATCTCTAACAAATTTATGTTCGCTTTTTCTACACAAATAAGATATATCTACGTATTTTTTCGCTTTCCAACCTTTTGTCTTAGAAAAAAACATAACCTTAAAACCAAATACATAAAAGAAAAAGCCTAATTATATAAACAAGCAGATTGGGTTATTGGAGAAAAGCTCTTATCTTTCTATTTCGTCTGTATTTTTTATTTTTCTAGATTTTTTGTGTTTATATTTAGGTTTTAGTTTTGGTGTGATTTCTATATCTTTGATCGGTTGTTTTCTACGGTTATGTTTTTTAACATTATGATGAGTTAAATTGTTCATAAAATTATCTTATGTCTTAATTAATTAATACCTCAAATTAATAATACTAAAAGAATTACTAATTTTATAGATTAAATTATTCAATTATAAAAACTATTACTCAATTTATAAATAGTCATGATTTAAATCATACTTTAATTAATATTTGCATTATACAGTTGAATAAAAAAAATTGAAATCCTCTAAAATATATTTTTACATGTTTATACTTGATAGAAAATAAAATAAAATAGGTGATGGATCAACCCACCACACATGATATAAAATAAAATAGGTGACAGATCAACCACCCCTAGAGACTAAAATCATCAAACAACCTCAGAATTTGCAATTCCTGAATAAGATTTACACTCTAATTGGATTGGGAGAGAAAATAAAAGAAATCAAAGAAAATCTTGGTTTGGATAATTTGCTTGGTCAGAGCATTCGACTTGCGTGTATAATTGTTTGATATATGATACAACGGGATTAATTAATCTGTTTCAAAATGTAATACGACTAGTTTAGTTGAAATTAATCTTAAATCACTTAACGTGATTATAATATATGTTGTAGAATTTTAAATATTGATCTTATTTCACAGTAAAATTGATTCCAGTATTCTTATCTGGGTTATAGACCCATTTTGCTTGGTATTATTATAAAAGTAGAACTGCAGTTATGGTAATCAGCAATAAGAAGAAGAAGAAGAAGCAAAAAATTGAATTGAATTGGCTATGATTACACGTTGTGACTTTAAACGAATTGAGATCAGAGATGAAAGGAATCCATCTAACAGGGTAGGATAGATTCAAAACAGTGTAACCCATCCAACTCCGGCGCAAATCTCGCTCTCAAACGGGTCGGTGATGGATTCGGATCTTTTCCGGCGGTTTTGGACTCGGCGGTGGAAGAAGTGCCTTCCGTGTTGGGCTTGGAAGTCAATCCTTTCTTGGGGCCCGAGCCCACGGAAAAAGCCCACTTCTGGCCCTGCGCGATCTCGAAGTGGCTGAACACAGACATCATCGTATTGATCTTAAAACTGGTTAAGGAAGTGATTGTTCTTCTGCGGAGGTGGTTGTTGTGTTGTGTGCAACTATGGCATCGGAATTGAGGAGTATTTATATTGAATTAGACGAAAGGGTGAAGAAATAGTGGTGGAGTCTGGTAGAAGTTTGTGTGGTTGACACGCAGTTGAATCGTTTACTCCTTTCCTTCAACCTTCACCTTCTTCGTTTGACTCCTCTAATTGTAAGCCAACTTTGATTCCATTTAATTTTTTCCTGTAACTTTCTTGACTCTTCTCTTTACACGCTTCACCTCCAACTATGTCATCACACGGATTCATGTTATTAGTATAATAGGATAATTGTTCACACATTGCTTCCCATCATCTAATGCATTTATTCCTGCTATTAATTGTAATTAGATGTTATTTACAAAGTGTTATACCACCAAAACTTTTTTTTCAAACCTTATAATAGAATTTTACATGTATACTCGTTACCAAATCTTATGTAACACCTACCAAATAAAAATATTAGTCTTTTATCTTCACAACTTTTTGTCAAATCTTATCTTTTGATCTAATTTTATTTTTTTTCTCACACTTTCAACAAATAATCAAAATTACCACATTTATTAATATTAAAAAATAAAAGATAAAAACTTAAAAATTAAAACAGTTTTAGACAATGAAAATATAAAAACTAAATATATACATTTAATAATAATTATAAAAAATACCATTATTGCAGTGTTTCAATGCATTCATTATTAGAATTTGCAGTTCAACAGCGCTGTTATTCTAATCACAACTATATATGATAAAATTTTCAGTTTCCATTCTATTGTTCACAAGTAGTTGATAAGTAATTACTAATTTAAGAGAAGATACTTAGTGTTTTTAATTAGTACTATAATTTTCTTTTATTTTCCTCTAACCTCTTATTTCTAACAATTATTTGTTAACCACTTGATATCCCTAACTAGAACATGATATTTAAGTAAAACTCCATATACTACTCATATTATTTGTAGTTGTTGAAAATCCAAATGTGAATGTAAGTTTCATATTAAGAAGAAATGAATGTTAAATAGTATATAAGGAAGAAGACTTATAAATTTATTGTTTTTGGGTGAAAGGTTATGTCAATTCTCTTATGGGTTGACTCGTGACTCATTTGGTATTGTCTCCTTCGACATATCTTCCTTCAAAAGACCCAATGACAATCCACACGGGTGTGAACTTGTAATTTTTTACAAATTTTTAGTGCATGTTTTTTTATATTTGTCCCACACAACCCGTGGGTTAAGCAGTTCTTACATGCGATCTTCGCAGACTACCTGTAACCCACAATACTAAGTTATATTCAAGAAAAAATCTAATACTCATTGTTTTTATAAGTTATCACTAAGTTTAATTTAATCTAAAATCTAATATTTTTTACTTCTAATAGTTATCATCAAACTCAATTTAATCCAAAATTTATTTATTTCATTTTCATTGGTTGTGTAGTGTATAATTGATTGAGTAAATTATTGTTATATAAATAAACATTAAAAAATATTAATATGTCTTTATAGGTGTGAACTTACCCGTTGAACACGTGGTCTTTACGAGACTAATACGATTTATGAAAATTAAAGACCATTTAAAATACAAACTAAACAAACAAATTTTTATACACACTTTTATAATAAAAATTTATAGAGATACCATATTAAAATGTTAATAATGATAATGTTATAAAAGTGTCAAATAGTTAGAATTAACAAGGTTACAACATAAAACAATTTTATATTGACATATAATGGTGTTATATCACCACAACTTTTTTTCAAAAAAAAAAATGTTTAAAAGTAACATCACCTTACGTATATTAATACCTATATTATTGTTACTTTAAGAACTAATTCCTAAAGTGTTTTCATTTGTAAAGACAAAAATAATTACATCATCAACCGAGTTAAAACGAACTCATCAACACAAAATTTTTGACGTGGACACTAAGACGATTGTATTATTTTAGGATCATACACAATAGTTAAATCAAGGTGAAATATAAAAACTAAAACGAAAATCTGAACATTATATTATACATGTATTTGTTTGTAATTTAATTTTTTTAATGATATTTTCAAAATTATGTTTGACATTGAAAATAAAATAAGAAATTTTTTTCTACCAAGTTAAAATTTGATAATATACTTATTGTTTAGAATTTTTTTTCTGTTAATCAAACAATTCCACCATAACACCTTTTTTATTTTATAGTATACTTATTATTACATTTCTAACGCGTTTTGTCTGGTATTAAAAATTAAAAATAATGTACAAAGTAAGTATTCGTTTTAAAAAATCTATAGAAAAAAAAAATTAAGAAAAGTTAAAAAAAGTGTGATACTCGAGTTAGAATTTCTTCAAATGCATATTTTTAAAATTTATTAAACTCGTTTGATAAAGAAAAATAACGAGCCCAAATAACCTCGAAGGCCCATGTAACAGTTACCCAAATGAAAGGAAACCCTACTTAGACTCTAACAACATTATATATTCAATTGTCCTCCTCGCAAAAACCCTAGTATTGTATCTCTTCTACTTCGCAAGCAGCAGCAGCAGCTTCTACTCGATCCAGCCATGGCTGCTATGGATTCCGGCGTTCAGGGTTGCATCTTATCAGTTTTAATTCTCCACGACGAGGAAATCGCCGTCACCGTTAGTTTACTCTTTCCTTCTAACCCTTCCTCTTCAATTACTTCAATTATTATTCTTCCTCAATCGTAGATCTCACTTTGTGTGTTCCTTTGCAGGCCGAGAAGATCAACGCTTTGTTGAAGGCTGCCAATGTCTCTGCCGAGTCCTACTGGCCCAGCCTCTTCGCCAAGCTCGCTCAGAATAAGAACATCGAAGACCTCATCTTGAACGCCGGTTCCGGCGGAGGTGCCGCCGTTGCCGTTGCCGCTCCCGCAGCCGGTGGTGCTGGTGCCGCTGCCGCAGCACCCGCCGCCGAGGAAAAGAAGGTAACAAGTCTTACGCGTTTAACTAGTACTTGGTTTATCGTGAGATGTTAACGAATGATTATTACCATTGCGATGTTTTTGTGAAACCCAACAATGTTGAAAGTGCTGCAAGATCAGTGATGTGATTGTGATGCGTAATGTTAGATATAGTTTTAAAAATCAATATGACATGGTGAGGCAAACTGAATATCTCAATATTTCCACTGTCTAGGATAGGAATAATTGCATTTTAATGAAGTATATTTTCAAACTTGGAAATTGGCAACGTGTATGAAATTGGACTCGAATGTTTTTTTTGCTTCATAGACATGCCCCTTAAGCTTCAAACCGAAAAAGCAGCTGTAAGGCCATATTAATTCAAAGTTGCTTATTAGCTTGCGAACTGGACTTATTTTACGGTTGCTTAGAGAATCAACTATAAAAAATTATAAGGGCATTTCCAATGGAAGAGTTGTTTGTTAGTTTGGAAAGTGAGAAATGTGTGTCTGAAACTAAACATTCCTGGTTTAGAGAAGCGACATTCATGCAATTATAAGCAACTCTTCATCTTATTTTAATGATAAATTATTTTAGCAACTGTGACTAATACTTAATACTTCCATTGGATATGTTTTAAGTAACTTTTAAAAAACTATAAACATTTTTCATGTCATCTATTTTAATAATAAATTATTATAACGAATAAATAGCTTTTCTTACCAGCAACTCCTGTTGAGAATGTTCTAACTTCATTAAAAGTCTTATGTTTGGGGGCACAGTTGGCTTGGTTTTGTTAGGTATTCTCTGTGTTGTTTTATTTTGTTGAAAGATGCTCTTTGTTTTTGTGAATGGCTTTGAGAGCAGGCCGAGTTGGACTACTTGGAATTTTGTGAAACTTGTAATTGGTTGTTTTACTTGTAAATAAATTCATGCCTGAGTAAGGGCTTCGTTATCATGTCTCAATTTTATTGGAAAAACATGATTTAAACTAGCAATAAAATTGGAAAAGATAGTTATTTTTTATTTGAGGCAATGATAATTAGAATTATCTTTATGTTTTTCAATCACCTGTACTTCTTCGGTGATCTTCGGCTTTATGTGCTGTGATCTTCGGTTATTGAGTGAGGAGGGAACTTGCATGCTTCTAAATAATGGCTATGGTGGGATACTTTTTTTTTTCTGACAATGGTATATAGTAATATGCACTGCAGAAACATTTTGATACCTTTTGATTGGTTCTTGTGTTGTGTTTGCTATTCATCTTGCCCTTCTATTCGTTATTTACTCAAGTCTGCTTTCAATTTGCGTTTACAGGAAGAAGTGAAGGAAGAAAGTGATGACGACATGGGATTCGGTTTGTTTGATTAGAGGTCTTTTTAATATAGTTGTAGCCAGTTTTTGAGTCTTTGAATTTGAAACATGTTTTGTTCTATACAATTTTTATTGAAGAGATTCTTGGCCGTGATTTTTGGTGGGTTTTTAATATATCTGCTGCAATTACATTTCTGATCCATCTATTTATTTTCTTGTTCTACTTGTCACCAGTTATTACATGTTGTAAGATTTCAGGTGGTTTTCTGCGGAATGACTGTTATAAAATGAATATCGATTTAGTAGTAGTGTGGTAGGAGTACCACAAGCGATACTCTTTTTAGGGTGTAATTTCTGCGTACACTCAACATTTTCAGTTCTAATATTGTTATACCTTACGTTTTATCTTGTATAGTCTGATTTCTCTCATGGAGGTGCAGTTTTGAAATTTCAAGTAATTGACAACGTCATAAGGGCTCGATATTCGCTTTTTTTTTCCTGTTTTTATACATGTTTGGTATTGATGATAACTTACATCGAAAATGTGAGGGCAATTATTTCGTTGTATGTAATTTTATTATTCCCTAGTGTGGACTGTCATTTTTGGGAGGAAAGTGTTTATTCCCTCCGTTTCTAACTCTTGTATTGCTGACGATGGTATGTTTAGTTGAAACTTATGGTAGAGTTTAACAAGAGATTATGGGTACAAATCTGTAGTTCTAAACCATTCAATTTAACTAAATGTAATAAACCTATGGAAACAGTAAAGGGTGATATTAATAAAATGAGTTAAGAGGCGATGATTAAGGCTTACTGTTTTTAAAGGGATATCAAGTGTGGTCAAGAAATGCATAGATGGGTATAGTCGTCTTTCAAGGGACAAGTGACAAGTCACTCCCCGCTTGTTTAAATGTATGCATGGTTTAACCGAACTATTTTAAACTTACCTCTACTCATCATTATCATTATTATTATACATTTACTCTGCTAATTTATCGAGTCTTCCTAGAGCAATATGATTAATGAATTACATCACTATTGAATCACGAAATTTTGAATGGATATCTCATCTCATATACTTCATCACTAATCCAATTTAAATAGGAAAATCATGGTTGTACACTTAAAATTTCAATAAAATATAAAATTTAAATAGGTGTATTAAAAAAAGTGTATCTGTCCTGTTAAATATGTTTTTCATATTTTAATAAAAATTATCTATATATTTTAACAACTTAATTTCGATCATTTAATAACTAATTTTTCATATGTCCATTCTCCCATAATTATTTAAAGTAATGAGAACCTTTGGTAAATTAAAAGATGTGAAAAAGATTTATTTTATAACTCTTTCAAATATTTGAAGAGATTTTAATTTTTTTTATAAATGTAAATGTTATTATTAATGATTTTGATTTTTTAAATGTTAGAAAAAACTTAGATTTGTTTATTTTGGTTTGCAGGTAACATTCGAGACAATAATTTAAAAAAGTAAAAAAAAAACAAGATAAAAAAAAGGGCATATGAATTGATAGTAGAACAAAAGGTAAAATATTTTTTTAAAAGTTTATTAAAGGCTTTATCAGTTACTTAATGCGGTAAGACATACACAATTTTTCGATAAAAATACTTTTTTTCTTTTTATATTTGAAAACATTTTTATATAAAAGATCCTAATGTTTCCTTTTGGACCATAAAATACGAAAATAAGCCATACTTTCTTGAATCGTGTGTTTACATAACAGTGAGAAAATCAATAAAAAACAAATTAAATCTTAATTAAATTTTAAGTTTCTAATAAATTTAGAATTTTTAATTATTCTTTTAAAAAATTATTTTATTAAGTATTTAAAATCTTTAAATTTTTTAATTGAATAACACTCTGTCGTTCTCGTATTGAAAATAAAAACTAACTTTTTTATAAATTTAATATTTTTTTTAGATATTCAAATTTTTTTATCTTTTAATTAAGTTCTTCTTCTTATTATTATTAAATAATTATTATTATTTAATTGTAAAACTTTTTAAAACCAACAAATTTGTCAATAAAATTATTAAAATATTTAATCATTAAAAATTTAAACTATTTTATATTTTAATAAAATTATGAATTATCATATAATTCATATAATTTACAATTTTTATTGTTGAATAAAATATTAATAAATAATTATATTATAATGTTGGTATAAAGGTCTTTCTACGATAGGTAAAATTAATATATTTTTAAATAATTTTTTACTTTTTCCAGTTACATTTCATCTTTGTTTCTTTTATTTAGTGAAATTTTAATTAATATTTTCTAAAAGGTAAATATTGGAAAATCAGATAATAAAACGTTAAAAATAAAAAAATTCTATAATGCTAGATGAAATGTTTCTCTTCACTTATCATTTAGATATTCAATAAAAATATAAAATAATAGCTAGAAAATACCGAATAATTCTAAAAGAAAAATTTAAAATAATATTTGATATAATTAATTTAAAATTTAAAAACTCTAGTAATTAATTTAAAAATATTAAATATGGAAAGTAATTTTTTTGTGTGATAAATTAAAATATTTAATATTAATATTCAATTATTTGTAATTAAAAAAGATAAAGGAAATATAATCTTAAGATCTTGTAAATAATAAAATGTAAAAGTTGTAAAATTATATATATATATATATATATATATTTATATTAAGTAATTAAAATGTTAAAAATTGAATTGATGATTTAAAATTTTGTAAATAATAAAAATAACGTTGTGATTAAGAAATAAATGTAAAACTGATTAAATAATTTAAAATTAAAAAAATACATAAATTTTAAAATATTTCCTCAATTATGTAATTGGCCTGTGTTATTATAAAATGTTGCTCTTTTAACATTTTTTAATATTTTTTAACTATTATTTTATATCTTTAATTAGAAATTGTTTAAATGATTTGTGAAAAAAGGAACAAATTCTAATAAAAAAATATTATAATTTTTTTATTTTTAATATGTTATTAAACTGTTTTCAAATATTTATCTTTTAAAAAGATCTATTGAAATTAAAAAAAAAACAAAAAGAATAAGGGTGGTAATACAACAGAAAAAAGGTGGAAAATTATCTAAAATTATTTTAGTTTTTACTTGTTATAGAATGAATGTTTCCACCAGTAATTATTATAATATTGTTGTTTAGTTATTTATTAATATTTTATTTAAAAATTAAATTATAAATAATATAATTATATAATTATTTATAATTTTTAAAAAAATATAAAATAGTTTAATTTTTTAATAATTAAATATTTTAGTAACTTCGTTAATGAATTTGTTAATAATTTTTAAACTTACTTTCAAAAGTTTCACAATTAAATAATAATAGTTATTATTTGACAAATATTTAATAATAATATAAACTTAATTAAAAATAATGAAAATTGATATTAATAGAACATATTTTTTAATAAAAATTTAATTAAAAATATTAAATTTATGAAATACTTAAAACTTCATTTAAGTTATTTTTTATTTCTTTTATGATAAAATAAGGTAATAGCTACATCATCTATTTAATAATAAAATATAATGATAACAATTTAATTAAAAAATTAAAATATTTTAAATATTTAATCAAATTACAAATTTTAATAAAAACTTAATTAAAAATACTTAAATTTATTAGAGACTTAAATTTTAACTAAATCATAAATTAATTCAACTAGAATTTGAGGTGAAGTTAGCTAGAAAATAGCAAACATGTTTGCATAACGTTGGATGAAGAAATTTATTAAGATCTCTCAATTAGTGTCAAACATATCCTAGAAAATATAAACAAATTGAGGTCAAATGTCATTTATAACTTCAAAAGGCCAATTTGACATTTTGTTTATTTTAATTTGATATTTATATTTTTATGTGCAGTAGAAAAACAGAACCACTTTTCTTTTTGGAATTTTGTTGCCAGAACTTGATTCCAGGATTTAAGCATTATATTATGGAATTTATGTAGTTGTAGAATTTATTAAGTTTCTCAGATTTATGATCATATTATCATGCTCAAATTGATTCCTTTATTTTTAAACTACTCAATAAACTCATAATTTATTCTTATTGTAAGAAAGCTGAATGGGATTGATGTAGATAACTCACCAAAATAAAACTTAATTTAAAACTATAATACAAACTCTAACCAGCCAACCTTACCTAACTTTACAATATTTTTTTTTATTTTGACCACTTTAAAAAAATGACCAATTATTTTCATTTTGTAAATCCCTACTCCTTTTTTTCATTGAAAATTGAATGGTAAAATAATCTCACTGTCCAGTTCTCTCAACCATTTATTTCAATTAAAATTTAAAAAAGTTTGTATTCATAAAGCAATTATCATTATTAGTTAGTAATTAATATTCAGTAATGTGTCTACACATTAGAAAAATATTTTCTAATTGTTTATTAATGTAAAAATTAGCCAGTGGATCAGCCTATTAATAGTATATTGGAATAGTTTACCAACTTTTTTAACTTTAAATTTGATTGAGGCCATTGCATATAAAAAATAATGCAACTTTTTTTAATACTGAGTATGCTGTTTTTTTATACAGTGATATTTTAAACATTTAATTTTAATATGTTTACAAAATCGAATGCTCCAATTTGATAAAAGAAAATATATTAAATGTGTTTGCCTAAATGATTTTTCTAGGATTAAGTTTTCTAGGCTTGGAAACAAATCAATCTTAAACCCTAAAAATTAAAAACAATAAGATATGTATTTCTAAAACAAATTAAAATGTGAATTAATTTCAATTTTTGACATGTAGATTTGATATATAAATTCTAAAAAGTTTCAACAAAAGGTTATTACTTTCAATTTCTTAAGAATTATATGGATTAGACCACAAGCTTATAATTTAACTTGATCTTAAGTATATCTAGACCAAAGAACAACTATTCAGAATTTGTTTGATTTAATTTTGTTTTTTTTTGTTGCAGTATACTGTAGTGTATTTTTTTTTTTGGAGTATGCAGATCGATTGTTCTAATTCATTCTGTGAGCAAGAAGAAGGAAGTAAATAAAAGGACAGAGAGAGCAAAAAGAAATATATAAAATGTTTATCTTTTTAGGAATTAAGATGAAAGCAGAAAAAAAAAGTGGACTAGTGATTCTTTTTCTTGAATTGAAAAGAAAATAAAAGATATTATTATTTTTATTTTATAATATTTTTATTAGGAATATTTATGTTTTTATACAGAGAAAGAAAAAGTTATGTTTTATTTTTGTTTTACTCTCTTAGGGAACAATGTAAAAAAGCTTTTGATTTTGCCCCTTCATGTTACTTACCTTGTTAAACCAAACAAAACAAAGCGTGTAGAAGGATGTTATGTTGTGAATGAATGATAGAGTGTGTGTTTTATTATGAATAAAAAAAATAATATTTCCCCTTTGACGCGCTTCATTGATACATGGAGATTTTATATTAGTTGCTGGACTTAGCAGTTGAGATGAGGGAAGAGTATGAGTGAATAAAAGGATCCATGTGACAGTGAGGTGCAAAGGATTTTGGATCCGCATTCACACCCACCACACCACACCACACCACACCACCATAGCACCCATCCAAAGCAAAATCCACACACATTTCAAACCTCTCTTTCTCTCCTTTTCGCCAAACATCGTCCCCTTCCTCACACCCACACACACTCTTCTTCACACTGCTTCAAATTCTGAATTCCGAATCTCACCGCGCAATCCTTTGAGCTGAGACGCCCCACGCTACGCTACTTGCTGGCTGGGCGCTTTCGCTCGCTTCCACACTCTCTTCCCTGCCCTCCTCTCATTGCGAATCGCAGGTATTTAATACACCCAATTGCATGTGCTCACCTTTTGATCCAACGTTCAATTCTCTATCGCTTCTTTTGAGATATTATTTCTTGTTTCCTGTTTGCATGTCCTGAGATATGCTGCTTTGGTTCTCTTTTTGTGTCCTCGGTGATTGCAGAGGACAAATCCGTGGTGGTTCGCCTTCGATGTTGGGCATTTGTTATGATCTGACTAGTTGAAATATGTCTTTTCACTAACATCTTATTTTAATTTATTTTTGAAAGGAAATAATAGCAGTAACCTTATTGCTGTTATTTGCTGCATACACTTAAAATTTTACACGTGCTGCTGCAACATGAGTAATTACTGTTATTGATCCTAATGTCGGTGGATTGGGATTACAATGAAGAAGTTGTTATTTAGGGACACAATTATACCTAGGCCTTCTTTGAATTTAGTATACTTTTTTTTATAAACACTGAGATGAGAAGAAAAGAAATTAAGGAGAGATAACAGGAGTTGAATTTGTCTCCTAAAGTGAAATCAACTAGCGTACTTCGATTTTTAGAGATGTTAAATGAGAGAATTTCTAGAAAGGTTTGCTACATAAGTTAATTTTAACTCATCGGAGAACTGCCATTGATTTTGTTTCATATTTTCTCTTTCTATAAGTGTTTATGTGGAAGTTTTTCCTTACCAGGGCCTAATTAAGGTTTGTAAGGAGATTGGGAATTGATTTGGGGACATTGGTACGGGGATGCAAAACATTCTTCTTCGTTGTTGTGCTTGTTGTCTATGACTATATGAGTACTGTGCTGCGTGCTTTTTTTATGAACCAATTTGTTTGTGCACTTTCTTGCAGATTGATGTCACAGCTATTTAGTTCAAAGTTGTCAGGTGCAGGATTGGTGATGTATACTCACTGAACCAAGATGCCATTCGTAACGAAGATAAAATGGGTTGTTCTTTCTGTAGTCACTTTATCTGTGGCATCTATTATCATTCATTTATCTTTGGCAAAGTTGTGGTCTGTTAACTTAGTGCAGTATAAAGCACTACCCCTTCTTCCTGAAGATTTTGGTTTTGTGTTGGGTAGACAGGTTAGTCTTTATTTTTTTGTATTTACTGCTTGTGTGTGGTCATGTGTTTTAAGTTTGACTCAAGTTATTTTGATTTGATTTTCTCGAAATGCTACAGGTTATAAAGAATAAGAAGCTATGGGGTTCCATTGAGTCTTTGGAAACATTACAACCTAATGCCAATGCTAGAAGCAATTATTCTGGTAATAATTTTGGTCAAATTTCTTAACCTATTATGTGGGAGACATGGGAGGAATGTAAATATGCAGTTTAGATTTGTGTTTAAGTCATAAGTGGGTATGACTTAAACTATTTTGAGGTCTAAAATAATTTTTATCATTATGACTTGTTATTTTGTTTTTTTTCCTTTGTTAAGGTTTTATCTAATAAACTGAAAATAGATTAGGGGAATCTCTGCTCCATGTGATCTTGGAGACAGTAAATTTTTTCGAAAGTATTACCTTCGTATTTTAAAAGATTTTGACTATAAAATTGTTTGAAACATTTTTCATTTATGAATGTTATTGAAGTGGTGTTGGGAAAAATGAATGTTATTGAAGTGGTGTTGGGAGTAAAATTAAATTCCGACGAAGACTTTTCTTGGGAAGGGACAATTCAAAGGGTTAGCCTTTTGGAGATAATATCCCACGCAATTAGAAGCACTGGTAGAATGGGCCGTCATGATCAATGAGTGAAAGCAGGCTGAATAAAGTTTGGTTGCCGATGATGTCAGATAGATTTGTTGATAGAAGATTTGTCATCGGCAATGTGTGACAGATTTATTGTTTTAAGATTTGTTGTGGACAGTAAATGATCAATCAAGTACATGAAAATGATTGGATAAATTAACGGTCATACTTTGCGTGGTTTCTAGTTTATGGAACCAATATTTGGAGAGTTTTTCAGCATGTCACAATTTTTAACAAGAGAAAGGAGATGCATGACTCTGTGAACTAAATCTATCTAATTGGAGATTTGCCACCCAAGTGAAGTATAATGGTAATAAGCTGACAATCATAGAGGAAGATGTCAATGTAAAAAAGGGTAGTTGTGGGATGTACTTATAGTAGTGAGTACGTGAGCAAAATGATGCTAATAGAATCAAATAGTGTTTGTTTCGTTGATGTTTGCTATTTCCATTGATAAGAATTTAGAATGTCAGCTTTGGTAGAGCAATGCCAGCACAAACACTACCCAAATTATATCTGTCTGGGAGTTACAAGTTGGTGATGGTTACTAGACAAATCTTACTAGTGGGTGGCGTTACCTAAGATTTCGAATTAAAGAAACCGATATTGTTCCGATATCCGATATCGATAATACTGTTCATGATGCAATTTTAATTCCCTTACATTTTTGGCATCTTTATTGTTCTGGCACTTCAATTTTCTTTCACCTTAATTTCTCCTTCCATTTTATTCCTAGCACTTCACCTTTCTTCACTTTACTCTTTCTTACCATTTAGTTTCTTTTTCTTTTAATTTCAAGGAAAATTATCTTGCCTGCAACTTTATTTTTTAACACTCTTTATGTTTCTAGTATTTTACTTTAGTTTCACCTTTAACTGCTTTCTCTTTTCAGGTTAATTACTTCCCCTTTTTTATGCTCTTTAATTTTTTGTTAATTTCATTGTCCTATCATATATTTAAGTTTTCTTTTATCACTCTAAATTTTATGTCTAAAAATTTGTTTTTCTTTGCCACCTCATTTTTTCTGTCAACCCGTTTCTCCATTTTTTTAACACAAATTTTGGTCGCCTAGCCAAAATTTGCGGTTTTCAATGTCAAAGGCTTTGTAGAACTTGATGCTCACAAGGTCACAACCCAGATCTTTTTGGTGTAAGAATCTCAATCTCTTGGACAAAATTTCAACACAAAAATTGGCAATTCTCCAGTGGTGACAATGAACAAAATCTCTGACAAATTTCACTGCCAATACTATTATATACATAACTGAGCATAAGCTAATATGAAATTGGGGATTTTGATCGTTGACAATTTTAACAAAAATAAAGATATATATATTTCTTCATCTTTCCTACACGTGCTGTTTTCACATCATGTTTGTTACTTTGCAGTTCCAAAGGAGCACAGCAATGGTTTCATATATGCTAAAGTTTTTGGTGGGTTTGCAAAGATAAGATCATCGGTATGATACAACAGACATGAATTATTAAATTTTTTTGGGATTGTTAAAAAGTAATTTCTATTACTGCTTGTAGCTTAACAACATTATTCTTGTTTTTATAGATCTCCGATTTGGTTGCTATTTCTAGACTTTTAAATGCTACTCTTGTCATTCCTCAAATTCAAGAAAGTACTCACTCAAAAGGAATTAGGTATGTGCTGCAAGGTTTCTGCTGCCGTTGTGCATTACATATTAGTTTTTTATTGTCGTGGTGCATATATAATTTTTTTTTTGAAATTCTATTCAGCTCAAAGTTCAAGAGTTTTTCCTATCTCTACAACGAGGAGCAGTTCATAGCATATCTGAAAAATGATGTAGTTATTGCAAAGAGCCTGCCAGAAAGTTTGATGGAAAGGAGAAAAAGAAATGAAATTCCTACATTTAAGCCCACAAGTTCATCTTCTCTAAACTTTTACACAAAAGAAATTTTACCAAAGCTAAAGAAATCAAAGGTTATTGGATTAATTATTGCCAATGGTGGAGCTCTACAGGTATTTCAGTATTCTTCAATTACCAATTAAAGTTTATGTCTTGGTTGCAAACTTTTGGATGTCATTAAAACATGATATTAGTTATTTGCAGATAGCAAAATATTATGTATACTGTATATAGACGACAATTTGTGAATTATGTCATTATTAATGTTATCAAAAGTACTGTTTTTAGAACTTTGAAGCTTTGTGGTAAATTTGAGATCTTGTCATGGCCTGCTTTTTTTTGTGTGTGTGTGCTTATTACTGACTTCTTTACCAATCATGGACTTTCGACTTCCATGCATATAGCTTAGCTTCAGTCTTGAATAAACCAGGAAAGTCCAAACAAGTTAATTAATGCACATAAGAACTGACGAACTTAACATTTTATTGAGTGCTTCATTCATTCTTATATTCCTAGCAATTCATCATGGACTTTGGACTTTGCATGTTGTTGCTTGTAAATCAATTTTCCTTGTACTTGCTCCACTTTGACATTATTTTAGAGAGATTAAAATTCCTTCAGCATTTTACATCACCTTAACCTTTCCATGATTTTTCCATCCGTTCAATTGATTCCTTGAGTAGTGTATTTTCTGTCCCAACTTCGAAGGGAATTGCTTCTTTAATATGTGATGCTTTCAGCTTCTTGGACACTAGAATGTCCATTCTTTCACTTTTTGTTTGAGCATGCATATTTTCCTACCTTGTTAATTTGAGAATGATATATACATTTTTTGCAGTCAATACTCCCAACTAGTATGGCTGAGATTCAGAGGCTAAGATGCAGGGTTGCTTTCCATGCCCTGCAATTTCGTCCAGAGATTCAAACGCTTGGCCGTCGAATGGTTCACAAGTATGCATTCCCTTTGGTTAAAACAAATTGGTCTGCATTTGCTTTGCTACCCTGCAGATTACTCCCTAGTTTTTCTTGGCGCTGCCATTTTTTAGTGGGTCTTTAAAATGTATGATTCTTTATGTTTATGTTTTTCAAATAAGTAGATGAGATTTTGGTTTCTGATGGGAAATTAACTTCTAAGTGGGATAAGCCTTATAATTTTAAGACATATTAATGAAGGACGAAAAAACAGGGGCTTAATATCTTTTTCTTAAGGGAGATAGTGGAAGTTAGTTAGAAGAGAGAGAAAGTGTATGGGGAAAAGTCTGTTATATGAGGAATTAAGCAGAATAACGGAGGGGGTGATTTTTAATGAGAATTGGGAGAGTAGAGAATCTTTCTGTAATTGGGGAGTACTGCTTTCATTATGTTTGTGTGCATTCTCTTTTATTTTCCCAGTTGCTTCTTATTTAGCAGGTGATTGATATCCAATACATATCAGTTTCTTAGTTTATAGGGTTTAGCTTGTCAGTAGAGTTTTTATATGGAATTTCTTTATGGTGGTCATGTTCTTCCCATAAGTGACTGCTCACAACATTTCCTGGAGATAATGTATAAGAGATTCTACTTTCTTTTTAAGGTTAAGAGCCCTGGGGCAACCATTCTTGGCATTCCATCCTGGCTTATTGAGAGAAACCTTGGCATACAATGGTTGTGCAGAACTTTTTCAGGTTTGCTCTGTATTTCTCTTTCGTATAATTGCCTAGTTATTGGAGCTATTAATCTACACTTCAGTGTAATAACTTTAGGGGTTCGTTTCTTCTAAATTCTCTAAGTAGTATTAGGTACACCAGAAATTTATAATATGAATTAGGCCGACAATGTTCAGCTTTGCTCTCCTACATTTTTTTTTCTTTGGTTATTTTTTTAATGTTTTGTTTTGTTAGGATGTACACACTGAACTCATTCAACATCAAAGGTCCCAGATGATAAAGGAAGGAATTCTTAAGGACGAATTGAATGTGGATTCACACTTAAGAAGAGAAAAAGGTCTATGTCCTCTCATGCCTGAGGAGGTATGCTAAATTTTAGTATAGGGTTTTCTGGTAGTAATGAAGTGGTTGTGATGCGATCTTTTAGTATAGGGTTTTCTCTACTTATATATTCTACTTTTGCCATATCAGTTATCAATGTGGGATTTTCGACTATTATATTTTGGCTCCAATTTCTAAAAGATGAATACCATTTGGATAGTTCTAAAAAGTACAACTGTTTATATGGTTGCTTAGCTGGTTTTCAAGTTTATGCTTTATGCACAAACAATGTGAATTATCCTTATCAATTTTTGTCTTTGTGGTATGACCGCAATAATATAATTAAACTGATAGGTTTAAGTAGCAAATCCTTGAAGATTAATGGAATAGAATTAGTTTTGTGAAGACAAAACAAAAGAGGTGGTTGGTAGGCTGTCTTGGTTTGGGTCAGTAGAGGGGATTAGTTGTTCTAAGAAATCATGATGTAATGGCAAATTGAGAATAATTAGGATTTTATCAATTCATTTGTGTAGTATGCTTATATCATATGGTTATACTTAGAAGGTGGATTTTAAGCATAACTTAGCCTCATAAAACCGGGTTATAACTGAGGTTTGCACTCACTTATTTATTAAGATTTGACTATATTTCCAACACACCCCTCACATTAAGGATTAGACATCTCAAGTATGAGAATAGAGGAAGTCCAATAGTGGGAAATACAGTAGGCCTAAACAAACCTTACTAGGCCTGACTAGGATAGGCTCTTGATAAAATCTTATGCTTGCTATCTTAGAAAGTGGACATAATCCTACTCAACCTCACAAAACCGGCTACTAAAGTTAGGTTTGTATCCATTTATGTACTATAATTTGACTATATCTATAATCAATGTGAGATCTATAACATACAAAAACAAAATTCTCATCCCTCTTGGTAATTCTAGTACGGGGGATCACTTGTTCTAACTTCTAAGCTATCATGGTGTATAATGCAAATTGATAATAGATAGGTTTCTATTAATTCATTGAAATATTCATTTGGGTATGCATGTATTATATGATTACAACAGTAAAAGCTTCATTGCACTAGGTGAGGTTGGCTATGCAAATAAAAAAGGAAAAATAATTTTACAACTTTAATAGTGATAAAGGAGTGGCTGAGAATTGGTGTTAGCATCTTCAATTTCTCAACTACAATGTCTATTTTGATAGTAGTGATAAAGGAGCAAAACGAGAATGGGTAAAAAATGAAGATTGTCATTATTTAGGAGTTTGAACATTTGTTAAAAGCACGAAGTTGAAGGTTTAAAACTGGGAAGGGAATGTGATGTGATGTATTTGCCTTTGAACTTGGAACTTTCTGTTTTCTTTATATTGAGTTGAAGTTATAACAAATTTTGTTTAATTTGATAATTTTTGGTTTCAACATTTTTCAACTCGAAATTCATATTATGATTTATCCATTATGTGAAGGTAGTTGTTGAAAGGACTAGTGACAAAATAGGTCATGGAAGATGGTACTGCTTTGGTACCATGTTGAGAAGACGAAAACCATGAAGGAATATAGTGAATTTTGTGTTTTTGGGTTACACACATTAGCATTTTTATTTATAATGAAGAAGAGATACAATAATAAGGAACAAAAACAATGTCTAATAAAGAGAAATATTTGGTAAGATATTTCCCTATCAAATCATATGACATCTCCCTATTTAATGTAATTAAATTGCATCTCTAACATAATTAAATCATATCTCTTAACACTTTCACTCTAGTTGGAGCATATGAAAAACTTGTTACAAATGTCATGAGCACTAGACCCCTTTTGAGAATCATGTTAGCCAGTTGACCGCTATAACTGATGAAGTAAATAGTGATAAATGGCATCTTTAATGATCCAACTCTCCCTAAAGCTGGAGCATTGTATGACATGAGTCAATCTTATTAAAATGTTGGAAGGCACTATGACTACTACAGAGCAAAACCTTCATAGAGAGACGACTGTCAACAAGCAAAAAATGCTTAGAGAATATGACGATTGACAAAAAGCATAAATGCTCAAAAAGTGCAATGGTTGTAGGGAAGAAAAAAATGTTCATAGGTTAGTGGAAAAGAAGTCAATGACGAATAATATTGCTGACTAGAAAAATCTCGACAGAAAATTAAACTCACCAAAAATTGCAACAATAAATGGTTCACATTGGAAAAACATCAATGATAAATAATATTTGGTACAAAATTTATATGGTAAACAATAGTCTCCAAACAAATGTCAATTTTAAACACTACTCATTGTACAAAAAATCGACGGTAAACAATAACACTAATTGAACAAAGGCTTGCTAAAAAGTTGTCTCGCTAGAGACTTCAAACATCGTTGTCAGGAACAATGAGTGACGTAAGAAAGGGACATAAGGGTTCGCTAAAACATTTCCCCGAAGACCACGGGTCCATTGGGCAATCACAGGTTTCAAGAGGCTCTAGATACCATGTTGTAAGGATTAGTAACAAAACTGGTTACAAAGGATGGTATTGTTTCAGTATCATGTTGATAAGAGAGAAACCGAGATGGAATATAATGACATCACCTAGAGATAATGCCATATCAGAGTTTATAACTGGGTGCTAACTTTACCTTACGTGTCGACTGTTTAAGGTTAAATTAGGTTTAAAGTTCATTTCTTAATAGGGTACTATAATAAAGAATATGTACAAGAATAAGGAATTGAATCAATGTCTCATAATGAGAAGTACTTCTTAAGATATTTTCCTATCATATCATATCTTCCTATTTAATGTAATCAATTTGTATCTAACATAATCAAATCATATCTCAAACCGTAATAAAAGCAATTTAGTATGTTATTTTCATATTTAACGATTTTTGTTCTTTCAATCAAAATTAATGTGATAACCATAATGTTAAGAAATATAATATTCAACTCTTTAGTAATTTAAGTTCAACGTTTGAACTTCTTCTCTTGACTGAATTGTAGATTAAGGCTTGTTTTAATAAACTTCTTCATAGGTACTTTTTAGGAAAGAAAATATGAAAGAAAAATTAAATGAATTTACGTAAACTAAAGTTAGTTTATGCATCATAGAAAACTCTCTTATATTGACTTCTCTAAAGATTATTTTTTATCTTATATATAAGCTAATTTTGACTTATAGATTTTTTTTTCTTCTAGAAGTGGTTATGGAAAAATTATTGACACGAATCCTTAGTCTTTCATATTCACTGGACATCCTCCAGAAATTTGTGATAAATCCTCCAAATATTAGAAGACAAGAAAACATTTGTTTTCATCTATGGTAACTTATGGAAGGGCAATTTTGATATCACTTGTAATTTTTGGAGGACAAAGTTGATAGTTCAATTAATTCTTCTTTACCTTGGTAAATTACTGAACACTATGAAGTGTATAATAATTTAAACGGAAAAGGTATACAGTACAACGACCTTAAACTTTGTGCCATTTGCAAATAGGCAACATTCATTTCTTCCTAATTAATCCATAAGTTCCCACTATTGTTATAATAGGCCCTTTTGTTTACCCGTACCAAGAGTTTAAGGATTCATTGGGATGAACTGTAAAGACTTAAGAAGTCTACTTGCAAACACAGAGTTTAGGATGGTTATATTTGTTTACCTATAATAACTTAATCCCCAAGTGAATGGAAGGTCTATTATAACAATAGTAAGAGTTTAAGATAATTGGGACTAAGTGAAAGTACTTATTTCTTCTTTTCCCTTATTTAAATAACACAAGCCTTTTTATATTATTTTTTGTGAACTTCGAATGATGAATACATTAAGAATAGACTGAAATATCTTAAACAGGTACATAATCTAGTGATATATTATTTAGTCCAATGTAGAGCAAGTCTTAGAGATGTCAGGTGGCTCCCAGGGGTTTGTGTGGGATCTCAGCCTCTGCTGAGGGCAGCCAATTTTACAATCGCTATGCATTTCTCGTGTATTGTGGCCTTTCGGAAACATTGTTTCCCTTTTCGTGGATAAATATATTGTCGTTTTGGAATTTCAAAATGCAGTGCAGAGGTTAGATGTTTATGCTGTTGTTATAACTTTTGCAGGTTGGCATTCTCCTTCGAGTAATGGGTTATCCTTCCAAAACAGTCATTTACCTGGCTGGCTCTGAAACATTTGGAGGTCAACGTGTGTTAATTCCTTTGCGGTCTATGTTTATCAATACTCTGGATCGCACTTCCTTGTGCAGTGAGAAGGAGTTGTCTGATTTGGTTGGACCTGAAACGCCTCTTCCTCTAAATAGGTTTCAACCACCTCCTGTGAAAAGTGAGAAAGAACTCAAAGAAGCATGGAAGAAGGCTGGTCCTCGACCTCGGCCTCTTCCTCCACCCCCAGATAGACCAATTTACCAGCATGAAAAAGAAGGTTGGTATGCATGGATCAACGAGACCCCTACTGAACCTGATCCTTCCCCCATGGACCTGAGGATGAAAGCACACAGGTTACTTTGGGATGCGCTTGATTACATTGTTTCTTTGGAAGCAGATGCCTTCTTTCCTGGATTTAACAATGATGGTAGTAGATGGCCAGATTTTTCAAGCCTTGTCATGGGGCATCGACTGTATGAGACTGCTTCTTTTAGAACATACCGACCAGACAGGTAAAAACCACTTGGGAATATGGAATTAATTTTTTGATAATATAGGTTCATCCTCACCTTATTAAGTAACAAAAAGTTCTTAGGTTTTCTAGTGGAATAAGCTGTAAAAGATAACATAGTTTTAGGACCTTTTTTGCCTTTTGAGCTGAAGCTAGGTGGAAGAGGTAAAGGTATGGGGAAGACAAGCCAAGTCTTTTTAGTCCATTTCAACGACCAGAAAGGCTTTCTAGAGAAGTTGCACACTCTGTTTAGTATTTATCTAATAAACTAAACTTTTTAATGTCAGGTTTCAGACACCAATAAGAAAGATTCCATACGTATCAGATTAGGAAAATTGAATATCTCTGCTAGACAAGACATTTTCTCTTATAGTAGACCAAGGGAATGTCTTTGACAACTTCCTGCATTAAATTTTTTTAGATCTCCACTCCTTGTTCCTTTCATTAAGGTAAATAATCAAATGTTTGTATGAGATACCCTCCTTTTCACATGTGCATTTTGCATATGTAGTTTTTCCTTTTCCTTGATTGTGCGTCAATTAATGCCTTGAAAATTGTATGTGTATTTGAATTTGAACTGATGAGTATGATGGCCTTCCATTGTTATGAGCATGCTACTCGACTTGAACATCACTTGGTGTATGTGGTTTTAATTAGTAGTTGAGATTTCTCTTTTGAAGTTATATATTGATACTTCCCTAAATTTGGCATTTTATTATTATGACACAACTGTATCTGGTCTTTCACAGGAAAGTTGTGGCGAAACTTTTCAACATGACTCGTGAAAATTTGTACCACCCTAAACATAATTGGACGATTTTAGTGCAGGAACATCTTAACAAAAGTTTGACTGAGGAAGGCCTGATAAGGCAATCCCTTTGGTCAAAACCGGCAAGTTTCCTTTCACATCCACTTCCAGAATGCTCATGTAGAATAGATTCTACCAAGGCTACTAATCGTGTCAAAGGTGAGGATGGTCAGGTTCTATATGGAGGCGAAGACGTATGCCCCAAATGGATGCAACATGCTAATGAGGCAGTTTCATTAGAGAAAGAAGGGGTCAAATCCGAAGATGAAGGGCTGGCAGACTATGAAAGTAATGATTTTGTTGATGAGTCTGAATCTGACAATAACGGTAGCAAAAATAATCAGACTCCACTCTGGGATCAAGATGAGGAAATGGATCCAAATGACTAAGAGGAAATGGATCCAATTTTTCCATAAATTGTCAGAGGCATAGGTTATAACTTCGTGTCACAATCCTATCTTTACTGAGCGTATATGGGTATTCAAATCTATTCTTTCATTAAATTTGGGTTATTTTTCCAAGGAGCAAGGGAACATTTTTCTTTTTATTTTTCACTTTATACTTACCACTTCCACCGGAATTTTTGTTGTAACATACACATCACAAAAAGAAAGAAAATATCTGCCGTCAGCTTAAATGGAGCACAATAGATGTAGTTTCGAAAAAGATTTTGTGTCAAGAGTTTATTCTCGGAATATATGGTTGTAGGCCAATTATTTGTTTTGTACAATACTACCTATCTCCATTTTTAAGTTATGTGGATAAAAATTGTTGCGGACTGCTTTCATTGGGCATTCCTCGCTCAGCCCACAAACACCTGTGTGATTCTTCAGGTAAAGAGTAGAAAGAAAGCGCAATAAAACATTGGTTTGGATATTCACCAGTAGCTTTCCTGCCATTTACATATATTTGACGTCGCCATAGTAATATGTTCTCCTACTAATTCAATTGAATCGAGAGGAATTTATACAGAAGAATAAAATTATATTTGAATTCAAAAATATATTTAATGGAGATGAAAAAAGTTGTCCTTACCATTTAAACCTAATACTAATAATGATAATATATATTTAAGTTGGTTAAAAACATCATATTCTCACCCCTTTTTGTAAATTTTGAAAGCATTATCGTTCACGTGAAAATAAGCAAAAAGATTTATCAGACCTGTAATCTTACTTATACACAAATGTTCTTACTTGCCATGCGATTTTATCTGGCCTAACTTGTTCAAACTTTATTATTACAATCAAACTAAATCATTAAGTATGATGTATTTCATTACTTTGTGCATACTTATACTTTTTGCCATAAAAGTTCCACCGCAAAATTCAAAAAATGAATAGTAGTGTTTTTTTTAATATGATTTTTTTATAAAACCAATGTTTTTCTCGTGTAACAATCAGTTTCTATGTTATAAATTATAAAAATACAAATAAATTAATAAAAATACTGATAAAATTTAGTTTAACAATAAAGACTATTTAATGGTAATATTAAACAAATCAGTCTTAACCTTGGTAAATAAAGGTCCATTTAAAATATTTGTAAAATATCAAGCATAAATTGATATAAGACACTTCCAACATATAACTAAACAAAAACGATTAACTTAATTAAATTTATAAAAAATGATACCAATATAATGATTTTTAATTTTTTCTCATTATTTATAGCAAAAATACTAGTAATATTTGATAAAGATAAACAAAGAAATTAAATGTATATAAATTATAAAATGTCTTAATGAAAAGAACCAATATTTTTTAAATTGTGTTATTAATAGATTGTAGTATTATCAATTTTATTATTTTTACTTAATAAGAGTAAAATTGGGCCAGCGCTATAGTGGAGGTCCAAATACCTTTTGGGTCCATAAATTGGTTCAACCCTACACTTTTACCACCACACTGCTCTGCTCTCTCCTTTTCCGAAGTGTCGTGTTTCTCAACTTCTGCCTCATCTGCGAGAAGAAGCGTCAATTGGGTCCTCTAGCCGTTCTTCTCTGTTTCTGGTATGACATTCATTCAATCATTTCTGTATTTCTGAATTTACATTTGTTGCATGCCTCTATTCGATTTGAGTGACCCACTGTACAATTAGGGTTTTGACTTCGATTCATTCGGTGAGTTTTGAATTTCTTTATTTTTCATGTCATGCATGACATGGGTTGTTGTGGGCATATTCTGAAGACTTTCTCTCAATAGTTAGCTTTAAATCTTGATTTTTTTTTCTTTTTCTGTTTTTTGTAGTAGTTTCCTAGAGGTATCTTATAGGAAGTTAGCTTACCCCAAGTTAGCTGATTTGATTGCTAAGGTTGTAATTCACTGGGGGTGAAATATTTATAAGTGGTTCAAGAACCTGGTCACGGGCCTCTTCGTTATAATTTGTGAATTTTAGGATTGCAATAGTAATTCAAACAAAGTGTGTAAATGGTTTGTGTACATACGCTTGTGTTTCAGACAGGGAGGGTAGAGAATTGTCCCACTACACATCCAGGACAATTAAGCTGATTTTAACTAGTATATACCAATACAATAAGAGGTCATGTTGCGAATTTTTGCAAGGGATGATTTTTCAATGCTGTTAAAAAGAGAGCTGAGTAAGGTTTAAGTCTATGTCGATCTTAATTTGATCTCATGACATCAATGCTTTCTTTATGATAGATGACAAGCGCTTGGACAAATATGAGCTTTGCACTCAAACATAGGGATATAGAAAGGGAATGGGAGAATCGGGGTGGAGTTATGGTTATTTTTTTAAAATTATTGGAGATTCTTGCTCACTCAGAAGATGTATGCCTGCTAAAATACTGGAAAGGATGAGGAGATCCAATTTAATTTCAATATTGTTATAGCTTTGGAGCATCTTGGAGCAAATGAGCAATGGAGCTTGTGGAGCACGGCTCACCTCAAGGATTGCTCTCTTGGTTTGCTTCATAGTTTTGGTTTTATTTATTTTTGTGTAATCATTAGTGTAATGACGATGATAATTAGATATTTTAGGTTTTTGCTTGACTTCAAAAAACCTAGGGAAATCCTCCTCTTTATTGATGAACTTCTAATTTTGTTTGTAGAGAGACTGTATAACTTGTCAAACATGAGTGGTCGCTTTTCTCGCACAATTTATGTTGGCAACCTGCCTTCTGACATAAGAGAGTCGGAAATTGAAGATCTATTCTACAAGGTTAGATTTTTACTTTTCTTTTGCAATATATTTGTTGCATCCAGTGGATTATATTTTGTGCATGCTCAGTTTGTTTGGTATCCTGAATTTTTCTATATTTAATTTAATTTAGCCCACTATGTGGATTCTACCTCAGTGCTTTTGAAAATTTTGCAATGTGAATTTCCTTACTAGAACCATTTTTGTATGCACACTATTCTAAAAAATTGAAATCAATTTATAGATTATATCAACTGATGAACAACTAGTATGTAATAGTACTATTACTATGACTTGTGAGCAATGATAAATAATGTTTGACCTACACACTCATGTGTATTATCTTGTTATGGGCCTTGTTTACCTTTGATAGTTTCGTATTTACCAAATTTGCTTTCCACTTGCGTCCTTCATTCGGAGCAATCACATGTTTATTTCATTTCAATATAATTTGTAGTTAAGGTCTGATAAAGTGGGGTTGATAGCTGTATACTAATGTAGTTGTGTTGCAATTGTATTCCTACTGCAGTATGGCCGTATAATGGATATTGAATTGAAGATTCCTCCTCGCCCTCCATGTTATTGTTTTGTTGAGGTATTGTTTTTTCTTTATTTAGTATATTCGTTGAAGTATTTATCATCTCCTTCATGTGTTTTTATCTCTTTTGTCATTGGATCATTTATTTTTGTTGGGTTAATAGTTTGATAATGCTCGAGATGCTGAAGATGCAATTCGAGGTAGAGATGGATACAACTTTGATGGTTGTCGATTAAGGGTAAGAAGCTGTTCCCACTTTTGGCTTTTGAGGTAAATGCCTCTATGATGGTATGATTCATGTGTTCTTGTTGCAGGTGGAGCTTGCTCATGGAGGTAGAGGACCGTCATCAAGTGATCGACGTGGATATGGAGGAAGTGGTGGGGGTGGGGGTGGGGGTGGGGGTGGTGGGGGTCGTTTTGGCATCTCACGCCATTCTGAATTTCGAGGTATGTCCATTCTGCATTTAGGAGAATCTTGTTATTATAGAGAATGATATGGAATGGAGCAATACTACATATTTTTCTTTAGACTGCACATCCATTTAGCTATTCTTTGTTTGTGTGTTTTTTTAATTGTATTACTTTTTCAGTATTCATGCATGGAATGTTCGAGTTCAGGTCCATGGCTATCACTTGCATGTTTATGGATTTTTCATTTTGAGAAACTTGTTTTGTTTGTCTTCTCTTTGCTTTTATATGGTTCATAACTTGTATCAATAGTTGTTTAATGTGTATTAATAAATCAACTGTAGTTGAAATTTTCATATTTTTGCATACATCATTGAGCGAAGTTTTTATTTTCATCTGCAGTTATTGTTCGTGGACTCCCTTCTTCTGCATCCTGGCAAGATTTGAAGGTATCCTAATCTTCATGCTTGTAAACTTTACTATTCAAATTGTTCCCACCTCATTATGTTATGATATTCGGTTTCAGGATCATATGAGAAAAGCTGGTGATGTTTGTTTTGCTGAGGTTTCCCGTGATAGTGAAGGTACACCTACATTTTTGTTTGTGTTTTGTTTACCTTAAATTTACATTGATACAATTATAAATAATATTTGTTTGTTAAAGCAGCTGTGACCTCCCTCTTCCATATGAAAATAAAAATATTACAAGATCCCAGGAGTGAATGCCATAATCTAGAACCATGTAAATACAATCTGAATATGAATGCATTGTAGGTTCTGATATTTTAAATTAATATGATTGATGAAGTGAAGCATGGTAAAATGGAAATGAACTCTTAATGGCAAGGACATCCAAATTTGTTGTTCTATGTCTTCTAGGGGTGTGTTTTATAATGCTGCTGGAGGGCACAAGGGACAATATAACATCTATTTCCAATATTAACTTGCAACAATTTTGAATCAGTTTGTTTATATACATATATATAATTTTCCGCATCATTTTTAGTTTGGAGTCCACAATTCATAGGCTTAGGGTAATGTTAAATGTGCCATGGAGCAGTTGTTAAGTTCATAATTCAAGCACACTGCCTCCAAGGTTAACAAAAAACCCAAGAAGGGCTTTAAACAGTGAGTATCTACCTAAAAAATCATTGAGGATTTAAATTTTACCCAATTTTATTGCATTTAATTCTTTGTTAAATGCATTATACCTTGCAAAGGAAATTAAAGGTCCTAGTTCTATGAGACTTGAGGATCACCTTTCTCTAATTGTAAATCACACACAATAGTGCAACTATGTGCCAGTGGGTTGTGTCACGACATTGCCCCTCCTCTAAGGGCTGTTGCATTGCAGTGATCTGTGGCTGCTCGTCTATCTCCATCGTTGCCAGATGGGCTGTGACCTCTGGCATTGCTGGACAGCCTTTCATCTGTGTTTTCTGTGGCCAGTGTTTTTCTTTTTCTTGGTGATAGGGGGTGGTGGATGAAGGGAGACGAGGCTAGGTTATTTTTTTTCTTTTGGTGATAAAAGTTTTGGCTGATATTGTGAATGGATTTTACGCATCTTATAGAATTTTATTCAGTATGAAGTTTGTTGATAACGGTCAAGTATGTGACTGCATAATTTCAAATTACCTTGCATAATTCAACTTGTATGGTTGTAATATGTTGGAGTTATAGAAAGTTTGAAAATTACAAGTTTTAGGATTGAATGTTTGCAGTTGAGGCCCATGAACACTTTTTTATTAATTCATGCTTCACTGGCGTTATATTGATAGACCTCAAGCATCCCAGATAATCCTTTATATTAAGATTTTTTTTCACAAAGCTGCCTACAGTTTTGAGGAGATAATTTATCAACTCAGCTTTGGTGAATAAGAATCTATGAAATTGAGTAGTTAATATAGGTTTTATTATTATCATGTAGCATTGTGGAGATAATTTCGAACAAGTGTCTCAACTTTTACATAAACCTTTTGTGTGATATCAGATGGTTTACTTACAGCTTTCTATTCTACAAATGTTTTCCTATTCTGACACATTTCAATATTAAAATGTAGTTTTCGTATATATCACTCATACTATTGTTCTCTGTTTAGGGACTTTTGGCATTGTTGATTACACTAATTATGACGACATGAAGTATGCTGTAAGTTCATCTTGTTGAATGATACCAAAATTGCTGTTATATTCTTCTATCTGTATTCTAACACCCCCCTCCCCCCCTTTCACAGATTCGAAAACTGGATGACACCGAGTTTAGAAATCCTTGGGCAAGAGCCTATATTCGGGTAATTTCTCATCCTAGGATTATAAAATTTCTCATCCTATAGTTATATCGAGAGGAATTCCTCGACTCATGTGATTATTGCTGGCAGATTTTCCAAATTCAAGCAGCTCTTAAACATGCTTATAGATCTTGCACTCTTCTTTCTTTTGCCTCTTTTTTCCCTACAAAATGACCTTGTTCCCCATACTTTAATCATGAGGGTGCTGGATTATTCTATGGTTTGAGATTTTATGAGAAGTGATTTGTGGAGTGTTACCCTTGAATAAAACGTAGTGGACAAAAATTTACTGGTGTTTGTGCAGGTGAGAAAGTATGAGGGTAGTCGTTCTAGGAGCCGCAGCAGAAGCCCCAGCAGGAGTAGAAGTCCGAAAAGAGTCAGAAGGTGTGACCTTTTTGTTAATGTTCGTTGCCAAATAGCTTTTAGACATTACTTTTACTCACGGAGAACCTGTTGTTTCATTCTGCAGTAGGTCTTTGGAGCGTTCTGTGTCAAGGTCACGATCTAGATCAAGGTCAGCATCACCAATCAAATCTTCAAGGTATGTAAAACATACTATGTTGAGTAAATGGTTTGCAATTCCTTCTACATGCACCTGAATTTTTATTAAATTATGCAGGCCAAGATCACGCTCACGGTCTGGATCTCCTCGCCAGGTATTTATAGTTTTAAAAATTAGATGATTTAGAATCATGACAAGATTTTTGTTGAGAAGTAGGAATGACAATTTTGAAATTGTGCTAATGAATCCGTATGCATTTGAGGATTTAGCTTGTTTTATCAAAAAAATGTATTCAGAATTTACTACATCTTGTTTTTGTTTTGTTCAAATCTAAATTGAAGTATGTTTTATAAAAAATAATTCAAGTAAAACGCTGATTTTTTTTAACGACAAAGGATCGTCATAATTAATTGTTTTGTAACCAGAATGCGTAGTAAATCACCCCCAAGTTTTGGTTATTCCGACTTCTTTGAGTTTACATGATTAGTCATGAATTAGTAATCTATGTTAATTGGCAGCATTGAACTTCTTTTGCAGGTGCTGTCAGGTAGTGGATGAATTTCTGAAAAAGACTCCGTGGTTCTCTGGAGATATTGTCCGGATCTAGGCAGTATCAGAATTATATTTAAGTTGGACTAAATTGTTCTAAGGTCAAACTTTTGATGTACCTACCTAGGCTGTTTTCTCGGTACATGTTTACCAGTTCGGTGATTGTGTTGTTTCATTCAAACAAAAGTGTCGACATTAGCCTAGCGGTTGCGGTTGTACCTTTTAAAGTTACTATGACCATTATTAATACTTTTTAAGTTGCGAAGGGTAATTTCATTTTGAAACCACCTGGCTCTTCAACTGCGACTTTGGTAGCTTATAAAGACAAAGACTGCATGAAAGACATCAGAAATGAGAAGTTTGGTAAGAAAGAAATGAATGGAAAGATTTTTGAAAAAGCACAGAATGCCCTTGTTTCCGCACAAAATAGAAAAAACATGTGAAAATTCACCTTTGCTGTACAACATAATCAGTTGTTCTAGAATGCTATTGTGGTTGTCCCAATTTTGATTTGATCACTCATTGGCGATTGATGGGGTCGTTTAATTTTAAAGGTTTCTTTTTATAAATAAAATAATAATAATAACAATAAAGTTATTAAATAAAAATGAATCAAATATTAAATTAATTTTCGTTATTTTTTTGGCTCTAACTAAATTATACATTTCTTGTAGACAAATATAAATGGAGTGTAATAAATTGTACCGGAAAGAAGAAAAACATAAAAATTTGGTTTGTGAGTGGGACGATTTCTGGTTAAGAGTATTCTTCACAAGATTAGGCCTTTCAGACCTTCTAATAATTATCCATCTCAATAATTAAGTTTCTTCAACTTTTCGCAAACATAAGTACCTAGAAGTTTGTATATTTATGAACCATTTATTATGTTGGTGATTGGATTCTACGAACAGAAATATAGATTGTTGGATTAGATTCAAATGTAAATAATAATTTTTAAATTACATTAAAGTCTGTAAATGAAAACAGTGACGTGGTTGTGTTGGAACGGTGATGAAAGTCTTCCATCTCATTTCCAAACTTTAACTTTGTAGTGCTTCCAACTTACGAAGCCAGAGCCTTTGCTTCAACAGTGAAACTCCGGTGACGTTGATCACAGAATAACTGAGGGAACCAAATATAGTAAACAGCGAAACAGAAGGTTTAAACACAAGTTAAGAAAGTTCTGCAGTTCAAAGGGTATGAGGCTTAGTTCAAGATATAGTTTTTTATGTTTAAGCTTCATGTTTTCTTTTTAAATATGGTGTTATGATTTCTGTTAAATCAGTTAGAAAAATAATTAACTTTGGCAAAGTTAGTTATTTGTTTTGTATAAGAATAGAATTTACAGTTTTTTTCAGAACAATCAAAAATACTGTCAATTATTATTTCTTAGCTTTCTTTCTGTATCTTCTCATTCAACAATTATATTTCGAATTACATTCATTTCTTGTAATTCTTAATTCATAAATCAAATCCAATTTACATATTACTGGATTATTCTATCAATTGGTATCAACTAGTTCGATCTAAGGCAGAAATTTTTTCTCATGGCAGAAGCTACAAGAAATGCGCAAGCAATGAAAGAAATGGAAGAACGAGTGACAGCTCGTTTGGATAATCGGTTGGTAGAGCTCGCAGGGACAATGCAGCGCACAATTACTGAATCTTTGAAGTAGACTATGGAGGATTTTGTTAAACAACAGTCGTAGGGTTCTTTGGGCATAAGTCGTGAGAAAGTTCGTAATGCAGGTTCATATTCATGTGGTACTCGTCTTGTCCGTATCGACTTTCCAAGATTTAATGGAGAAAATGTGCATCAGTGGTTGTACCAGTGTAATAATTTTTTCTTGATTGATAACACTCCGAATTCGGTTCGTGTTCAATTAGCAATAGTTCATTTAGAAGGTCGTGCTCTTCATTGGCACATGGCTTCGTCTAAAACCAGAAATTGTTCATCTATGTCTTGGACTGATTATGCAGAATTGTTAACTGCAAGATTTGGGGATGTTTGTGAGGACCCCATGGCTGAGTTGATGAAGCTTAGACAAAAAGATTCAGTTGTTAACTATCATGAGGAATTTGATTCGATTATTACTCGATTATCTTTGTCAGAAGATTATACTTTGAGTTGTTTCTTGGGTGGGTTGAAACAAGATATCCAGATGTTGGTAAGAATGTTTAATCCTAATTCGGTTCAGCGAGCTTTTCAGTTAGCTCGGATGTATGAGGCGACAAATGCTCAGACAAACACATGCAATATTAAAAAGGTTGTTGATGAAGCAGTGATAAACAAGAATCAGAAAGGACTGTTGGGTGCTAAGCCTGTGACTATTCTGAAACCTATCTTTACTACAAATTCCCAGAAGGAGGTTATGAATTCTAAATTCAAGACAGGTAAAACTTTGACCCCAGCTTTTATGAGTGAAAGAAGATCAAAAGGATTGTGTTATTTCTGTGATGAGCCATATTCTCCTGAGCATAGTTTGTCCCACAAGAAACTGTAGTTGCATGTGTTAGAGGTGATTGAGGAAGAAGAAATCATGGAAGAGTCTAATATAATTGGTGAGAATTCTGATTCTGATGATTTGCAAATTTTTGTACATGCTTTGTCGGGTGTTGCTAATTTCAAAACTATGCGTGTTACTGGTCATTATCAAAAAAATCCTATTCACATTCTTATTGATAGTGGTAGTACACATAACTTTTTGGACATTGGGTTTGCTAGGAGGTATGGTTGTAAAATAGAGGATTTGGATCCTATTTGTGTTACTGTGGCTGATGGGAACAAGATTACTATTTCTTCTATAGTCAATAAATTTTCTTGGAGGTTGCAGAATACTATTTTTACTTCTGACATGATGCTTATTCCTCTTGGTGGATGTGATTTGGTGTTGGGTATTGAATGGTTGGTTACTTTGGATGATATCGTGTGGAACTTTGATAAGCTGCAGATGGAATTTAAAATCAAGGGAAAGAAGCACATTCTTAGAGGTACTGTTAAGGGAGAAATTAAAACTATAAGGAAACGGAAGATTGGGAAAATTTTAGATAAAGGAGTACATTTTTCCATGATACAATTGTGTGACAGTAGGGAAGGATTGCTGCAATCGCTCACTACACATGCTAATCAACCTCAGTTACCTACTATGATTGCTAACATTTTGACTGAATTTAAGGATGTGTTTCAAGAACCTAAATTTTTACCTCCCTTTAGACTTGGGCATGATCACAAAATCCCTCTTATACAAGGAGCAAATCCTGTTAATAAAAGGTCATACAGATATGCTAAACAACAGAAGGATGAAATAGAAAAATTGGTGCAAGATTATTTGAAAAAAGGTGTAATTCAGAATAGTTGCAGTCCATATGCGAGTCCTGTGGTGTTGGTGGGGAAGAAGGATGGTTCTTGGAGGTTATGTGTTGACTATAGAGAGCTAAACAAAAATACTATGAAGAATAAATTTCCTATTCCTTTAGTGGATGATCTTCTAGATGAACTTCATGGATCTACAATTTTTTCTAAGATAGATTTAAGGTCGGGCTATAATCAAGTGAGAATGGCTCCTGAAGATGTCCCTAAAACTGCTTTCAGAACACATTCAGGACACTTTGAATATGTGGTAATGCCATTCGAGTTATCAAATGCACCAACCACGTTTCAAGGTCTCATGAATTCTGTGTTTCAGTTGTTTCTGAGGAAGTTTTTGTTAGTCTTCTTCGATGATATATTGATATACAGTAGAGATTTGGATAGTCATGTGGATCATTTAAAACAAGTGTTACTGACACTTAGGAGCAATAGTTTGTTTGCTAGAGAATCTAAATGTTTCTTTGCAATGGGCAAAGTAGAATATCTGGGTCATTTCATTTCTGTTGAAGGAGTTTCTACTGATCCAATCAAAATTGAAGCTATGAAAAACTGGCCATTACCTCAAAACCTTAAGCAATTAAGAGGGTTCTTAGGCCTAGCAGGATATTATAGAAGGTTTGTTAAGAGGTTTGGAGTGGTGGCAAAGCCCTTAACTGAAATGCTTAAGAAGGATGGATTTGTATGGAGTGAACAGGCTAAAGAGGCTTTTCAGTTGTTAAAAAATCTGCTTAGTAGTACACTAGTTCTTGCATTACCTGATTTTTCTAAAGAATTTGTAGTTGAGGTGGATGCTTTGGGTTATGGAATAGGGGTAGTTCTTATGCAGGAACACCATCCTATTTCTTATATTAGCAGATCATTGAATAAACAGCAGCAGACATTATCTACTTACGAGAAGGAATTACTTGCTGTTCAGAAATGGAAACACTACCTTCTCAACACACATTTTACTGTAAAAACAAATCACTATAGCCTAAAATATTTACTGGATCAGAGGCTCACTACTGTGTTTCAACAAAAATGGTTGGCAAAGCTTATGGAATTTGACTTTTCAATAGAATATAAAAAGGGGCATGAGAATGTGGTAGCAGATGCTTTATCAAGGGTGGAAGGGTTAGAATGTCATAGTTTGAGTACTTATCAATTGCAATCTGATTTGATTGACAGAATCAAAGCTACTTAGTTAACTGATGTGAATTTGATTAAGTTGATCAAGGAAATTCAAGAGGGTACAGTGGTGCATAAACACTATACATGGCAAAATGAAAAATTAAGGAGAAAAGGAAGGTTAGTAGTTGGAAATGATGATAAATTGAAGGAAGAATTATTGCAGTGGTTGCACTCTTCAGGTGTTAGTGGTCATTCGGGTGTTAATGCAACAATGCAAAGGATCAAGGTTGTGTTGTATTGGAAGGGTTTGACTACTGATGTGAAGAAGTTTGTGCTTCAATGTGATGTGTGCTAGAAAAATAAGTATTCCACTATTGCTAATCCAGGACTGCTGCAACCATTACCAATTCTTGACTATGTGTGGCAAATGTGACTATGGATTTTATTGAAGGATTGCCTATGTCTTTTGGAAAACAAGTTATTTTAGTTGTGGTTGATAGAATGAGTAAGGTGGCTTATTTCATGTCTCTTTCTCATCCTTATACAGCAAGTGATGTGGCACAGGTTTTTCTGGATCAAGTGTTCAAGTTGCATGGTTTCCCAAGCACAATCACTGGTGACAGAGATCCTGTTTTTATTAGTAAATTTTGGCAGGATTTGATGGCTTTTCAGAGAGTTCAGCTTTAATTTTCTTCTAGTTATCACCCCCAAACTGATGGCCAGTTGGAAGTGGTAAATAGGTGTCTTGAAACATATTTGAGGTGTATGTGTTGTGATTCACCCCAGCAGTGGAGTAAATGGTTAACCATGGCTGAATGATGGTATAACACTACTTATCATACTGCTACCAAGGCTACTCCATATGAGATTGTTTACAGCCAACCTCCTCCTATACATCTTTCTTATTTGATTGGACAATCTAAAGTGGAGCTAGTGGATAGAAGTTTGTTTAAAAGAGAAGAGATGTTGAAGATGTTAAAATTTCATCTCAGAAGAGCTCAAGAAAGGATGAAACAACAGGCTGATAAACATAGGTCTGACAGGGAATATCAGATTGGTGATATGGTATATGTTAAGCTTCACCCCTATAGGCAGATTTATGTGGCTCATAGGAACAATATGAAGTTAAGTCCTAAGTACTTTGGTCCTTTTCACATTATTGATAAAGTTGGAGTTGTTGCTTACAAGCTTGCATTACCAATTCAGTTCAAGATTCATGATGTTTTCCACATTTCACAGCTCAAGAAATATGTGGATACTATACCAGTTTCGAGTATTCTTCCATGTCAATCAGAAGATGCATTGGCAGACAAAGAACCAGAGGCCATACTGAATAGAATGACAGTGAGAAGGAAAGAAGTAGTAATGACAAAAGTTTTGGTTAAATAGAAGCACCAATTGGATGAAGATGAGAGTTTTATTATGATTTGAAGAAGAAATTTCCAGCTTTTCATCCTTGAGGTCAAGGATGATTTCTAAGAGAATGCATTGTTATAATTTCTGTTAAATCAGTTAGCAAAATAATTAACTTTGACAAAGTTAGTTATTTGTTTTGTATAAGAATAGAATTTACATTTTTTTTATAAAACAATCAAGACTACTGTCAACTATTATTTTTTAATTTTCTTTCTGTATCTTCTCATTCAACAATTATATTTCAGATTACATTCATCATTTCCTGTAATCCCTAATTCATAAATCAAATCGAGTTTACATATTACTATATTATTCTATCATATGGCTTCAGGAAATATGTTTGTTATGAGAGGCCGTTTGGGGATTGACACTACGGTGAAGTTGCAATAATAGACTGTTGGGATTGTTTACCGGCTAATGGGAAGTCTAAGTTATGAGATTTTACATTTTAGCCTAAGTATAAATTGAGCATATGGGTTCTAATTTGCAATGTTAGTGATTGGGAAAGTTGAAAAGGTGGTATAGAAGATGATCCAGAAATGTCAGTTCTGAAACGTATGTTACAACCGACAATCCTATCATTGTCTTCTTCTCCTGCTCTGTTTCTTTCTGAGTTCTATTTTCTGTCAGATTTGGACTTTTCGTTAAAAATGTTGTCACCGTAAACCGCTTCCCGTGCCTCCGAATCACAAGACGAGACTTTTATTACGATGTTAGGTAAAAATATGTTTCATTAGCAGGATTTAGGAAAGGAATATATACACACACTTAATTTTGGTGAATAAGAATAATAAGTGAAATTGATGGAGATACAAATTTCAGAGTAATTTATACTCCACTAGAGACTATGGCTGCCGAGAAAAAAAAAATTGAAAGGAGATGGTGATAAAAGGATAGATATGATGTAACATCTTTGAATTGACTGATCATTCGGGAAATATCATTCCGATTCAATTTTGTAGTAGGAAGTTTGGATTTTTGTTGGTGTTTCAGTAATTGTTTAAATCTTTTCTTAGTAAAAAAATAATTACAATATAAGAACATTATTTTTAGTTGGATTTTATGAGAGGATTGAAGCTTAACAATATGTTATGTCCCACGATATTTTTTATTTGAATATTTCATAAATAATAGTTTTGAGTTTCATTTTTAGGTATTATATTTATGGGTCCATCATTTGAATAGAAAGGTTAGAAGTTATATGATTTGAAAACAGTGAGTATTTTGTATTTAGGGATGTCAAGTTTTTTAAGAAATAATTTTCTTAAATAATTTTCATAAAATATGATTAAATATTTAATGATGTAGGTTATAGAAAATAAAAGATATAAGAGTCAAAATTTTATTAGGTATCTAAAAATTTTTTATACAAAAATATTTTAAAATATAAGAACCCTTAAATCAAGTAAATTGTAAGAATTACAAAAAGATAAGTGGGGCAAGAGAAATATTTAAAGTTTTCATATATGAAAAATGTTATAATATGAATTTTTTTTTATTATCAAGTGGAACAAGAGAGAATTGTTTTTTTTTTTTAGAGATGACACAAAACAAATGAGTTAAAGAAAAGAATAAACTAAATAAACAAGTTAAAAGTAAAGTAAGAAAATATAACATTTTATAATTTTTTTTATTCTTTCCTATAAATCATTAAAATTTATAATTGATAATAAATTTATTAGTTTTTTTCCAATAATATTCTTTTCCTTTTACATTCTCCCCGTAATAAATTATTATATTATTTCTTTTTAACAAAATGTAAGTTTCTCTTTTTTCCACTAAAGAGGTATTTCTAAACATTTTTTTTTAAAATAATCTCTCCTCTATAATTTTTAGTCCTAAAAGTTTTATTTTAAAAAATTAATAGAAAAATTTAACTTCCCACAAGAAATTTACGATCCCCTAATTTTACTTTTCGTTTAGTCTTCAACTCTTTCATGTTTTTCATTTTTTTCTTTAAAGTTTCAATTTAGCATTTTTTTTAAAATAAAATAAATTAGATTTATTAGAAAGAAGGTAGATAAAGATGTAAAATATTAATGTTTAAGAACAATATTTTAACTCTATTTAATTTTTAAAAAAGTAACAAATAATTAATATAGTCTTGAATTTTTGCATAGATATAAATTGGAGAGATAAAATAACTATTAAAAGGAAGGAGAGAGTATTTATTAACATTAAATAACATGAATTATAAAAATATTCAAAATCTTTTTTATTTATTTCTTATTATGTATACATTGATTTCTAAAAAATTTGGGGGAGGAGGGTGGGCTCTGACCCCTAAGAAGCTCCACCACTGGTTATGTTATGGTGTTGCAATGCAATAGTTCGAGGAGCAATGTGCACGGGAATGATAAAAAAATTCACACTCATGAATATCCGCAAATACGTAACGGGTGGTAAATAGATATCTTAAATGGATATATGCATGTAATATATATAGATATAATATATGCTTGTTGACCGGGTGAGTACGGATATTATAGTATCAGATCTGCAATGCTACTTTGTAATTATTATTAATAAATTTTATTTAAATATTTAGAAAAGTAATATTATTAATAAATTTTATTTAAATATTTAAAAAAATAAAGTTACTGGTGAGAAAATATTAATAATTTAAGGATTTTTAGAGTTTAATTTTATTTATGTATATTTTTTTGTTTATATTTATAAAAATGGAGTTTTTTTTAAAGAATAATATTTTCAAACTTATACTTTATGGTCCAACTTATTTAAATTTGTTATTTGGAAAGATCAAATTTATTTGCATAAATATTTTATTATAAAATTTTATTTAAATTATATTTTAAAATTATTTTGAATACTTATTTTTAAATAATCTTATTTTAAAATTAAAATAAATAAATAATTTTTTTTTAAATATTAGCAGGTGTCCACAAAATCCCGTGGGTATCTTTTTTGCGGATACACGATGAGTAACAAACGAATAACAGGTGGGCACTACCTGTGCCTGACCCGACCTATTGTCATCCCTAATATGTGCAATTAACACCCAAGGAAACAAGTGAGAACTCCTTCGAATTGTATCATGATTTTGTTACTCATATTGTATAGAAAATAAGTTCTTTTGAGAATTCATTTAACTCCCTCATCAGAGACATCCTATCCTATAACAAATTTTGTGAATTATAAACAATTTTTGTGAGACAATAGGACCTGAGACAAAGTGATTAAAGACCCAAGATGATGAGATGAATGAGTAAGAAAGTAAGATTCTTTCAAGATAATAGGGTTTGGGTAATGGAGACTCTCCCACCCAGAAATAAAGCACTTGGTGGATATATAAAATCAAGTATAAATCCTATGATAACAAAAAACAACTTAAAAGCGTAACAGTGATCTATGCAATAATCAAGTGAAAGGAATTTAGTATAATTAAATATTTGCTCATGTGAAAAAAACCACGATTGTAATTGTTATTATTCAAAATTGGGAAGCATGTCATCAATGTGTATATTGTTTTCTTCGTGATGACATAAATAAGGGTGTTTTCACCTCCCCGCCTCCCGTCCCCGATTCACTTAACCATCCCCGTCCCCGCCCGATCCCTCGGGGATAACAATTTAGTCTCCACACCCATCCCCATCGGAGGTCGGGTTTCCCCGCCCCGCCCCATCCCCGTTCCATTTTATTTTCTTAAAATATAATTTTAAAATATTTTAAATAAATCTAAAAATTTAAGCATAACTATAATATATATATATATATGTAGCGTATCACATAAATAAACTATTAAAGATAAATTTATAGAAATTAAGTATTTTAATATTAAATATTTTTTCTTTTATATATTATAATGTTACAAATTATAAATTATTTTCTTGATGAAGTATATTTTAGTTTATTATTTTAGTATAAATTATTTACAAATTATTTGTTCCATTTTTTTATTTTCCATCCAAAAGCTTTTTACGTATTGAGCCTTGTCCTCTTCATTATTTACTTTTAAGCCTATTTGATCCTGATTATGCAGTTTCTTCATGCTCATTATCTTACATTCGTTGGGAACTTCATTTGGTGTAGTAGTAGGATCACCGATTGAAGGGTCTACATTTTCTTCTAACATTGGTTGATGTGCTTGTGATATTCCAATATTTTCCATAACAACAAATAAAATTTCTGCAATTACAAAAGTAAAATGATTTATTTATCACATTTCTCAACAATAATTTTTTAAATTTTAATTTTAATAAAAAATCACAGTAATTAATTATACAGTTTACAAATAAGACACTTTTAAAATTTAATTTTGAAGAGAATGAAAGTTAAGAAGATGAAAATAAAAAGAATTAAAATAGAAATAAAATCATGTTAGAAAATAAAAATTAAATAGAAATAAAAATAGGTACACTCAAAACCAGTATACAAACATAACAAATATGTGCAAAATTGTACAAAAAAGTTATGTATCTAATCATAAATGTAATAGATTAGTCACAAAAAGATTACAAATTATAAAAACTGATAAAGATAGACTACAAAATTAATAGAAAAAATCACAACAATTATACAGTTAACAAATAAGACACTTTTAAAATTTAATTTTGAGGAAAATCAAAGTTAAGAACATGAAAATGAAAACAATTAAAATAGAAATTGAAATATGCTAGAAAATGAAAATAAAATAGAAATAAAAACACTAGTATACAAACATAACAAATCTGTGCAAAATTGTACAAAAGTTTATGTATCTAATCATAAATGTAGCAGATTACTCACAAAGAGATTACAAATTATAAAAAACTGATAAAGATAGACTACAAAATTAATAAAAAATCGCAACAATTATACAGTTAACAAAGAAGACACTTTTAAAATTTAATTTTGAGAAAAATCAAAGTTAAGAACATGAAAATAAAAATATGCTAGAAAATAAAAATAAAAATAAAATAGAAATAGAAACACCAGTATACAAACATAACAAATCTGTGCAAAATTGTACAAAAGGTTATGTATCTAATCATAAATGTAATAGATTAATCACAAAGAGATTACAAACAAAGGTAATAGGGTTACATAGTTTACAATGAATACACTTTTAAAATTTAAATATCAATGGTAAATAAGATGTTAAAAACAAAATAGAAATAAAATAATACTAGAAAATGAAAAATAAAAATAGAAGTATGAATACTCAAACCAGTATACAAAACAAATGTAGAAAGTATATGAGAAATTGTGCAAAATGTTATGTATCTAACCATAGATGTAATAGATTAACCACAATGAGATTACAAAATATTGCTCAGCAAATCCCTCAAATGAAGTCCTCACAAAAAATTTCAGAGAATAAAATAATAATAGATGTTATTATCAATGCACAATATTTAGAAAATTGATAAAGAAACAAAGAACTAACCTTATGTTATGCGTTCACCAAATTGGTTGAAGGGATTAAGAAAAGTAAATGTGTAGAGGATGAGAGAAAGAGAAGAGTATATTGAAACTGGTTGAAGAGATTGAGAAAGTTGAAAGAATGAGTGAAAGGTAGAAGAAAAGAGAAAAGTGTGGAATAGAGAATAGGGTTTCAGAGAAGACACTGTAACCCTTTATGTATGAAAAATAAAAAGAAACACTAAGAAAGAATATGAATAGTTTTAGGGTTTATGTTTAAATTTAAAGATGGGGCGGGGATGGGTACGGGGGCGGGGCGGGGATTGCATTACCCATCCCCGACCCCGACCCCGATTGATTTAAACGGGGAAAACCCGAACCCGACCCCGAACCCGGTCAACTCGGTTTTTCCCCGTCAAACTCGGGGCGAGGGCGGTTCGGTCCCCACGGATGCGGGTCTAATTGCCATCCCTAACCCACAACATCTCCTAAGGAACAAAATCACAATTTTGCCTTTTCTGAGAGCAGATTACTTACTGATTCGACATCTTATAAGCAACTTGTTGGGAGTAGTGATAATAAATAAACTCGTAATATGGGTATTATCTGAGTCTGTCCCAATGTTAACAAGGAATACCTAAATATTATCCGACCTTTTAATTAGGTAAAGGACACATATGAATATATACATATTTGTCCCGTCTCCATTTTATATCACTAAAATACTTTTAGTTTATTTGATACTTTATTTTAAATTTAATAAAATTATAATCTCTTCATTGTTATTTGTTATTGAATTATTGATAATATCATGTTTCTTTTATTTTGATTATTAATTTTAGTAAAAAATTATTTGATAAATATTTGGGTGGGTACATGTGCAAATATGAGTATACCCGCTACTCGACATGGACGGAGATGGAACACAAAATTTATACTCATTAGGAATAAAGATGAGTATGAAATTTTATATCAGGTACGAGGATTTGTATTATAAAATTGATACTCATCTCACTCTATTGTCATCCCTAATAGGAAGATTAATTCATTTGTTTGTCACGAGTCCTAATCTTGTATATTGAATTCATATTTTATCTCAATTTATGCAACAACATCGAAATCGTTCGAAGGAAACTTTCAAGTTCACGAGATATTTGATGAGGAATAAGTTAATATGGACAACCTATTAACCAATTGTTTGAACATCAAGTTCCTTGAGAAGGTGGTGAGACAACCTTAAGAAAGTCTGCTAAAGTAAATGTCAACTAACTATAACATTGGAGAAAAAAATATTGTTGAAACATTTTCATAAGCTATGAAATATAGAGAATCAAATTTGTGGTATAATTCTATGAAAGATGATATGGAATTTATGACATGTAACTAAGTTGGGAATATCATTGAGTTTCCTAATAGTGTAAAAGTTATTGGATGTATATTTGTCATTAAGACAAAGAAAGATTCACAAGATAATATTGAGAGGTGTAAGGACAAACTTGTTCCAAAGGACTCACTCAAAGAGAAGGAATCATTATAAGGAGAGATTTCTCCTTTATCAAGAAAATGTTCTTTATGAGTAATCATGACATTAGTAGGTCATTTTAATTGAGTTACATAAAATGGATATGAAAATACATTCCTTAATAGTAATATAGAGGAAGAGGTTTGTCTAAAACGATATGAAGAATTCTTCTCTAGTGATGGTGAACACTAAGTATGTAAGCTTAATAAATCCACCTATGGATTGAAAAAATAACTCTTGATAATAGTATTTAAAATTTTATGAAGTTATCTCTTCATTAAGGTCTTAGCAAAATTTCTCAAACTATTTGAAACTGTATAACTCGAAGAAAAATTTAATTCACAGTTGGATTGAATGGGTTAAATGGATATGACGGGTAAAATAAATTTGGTTGATATGGGTTGATGAGGTTAGATTGAATTTTCAATCTTAGAATCCGTAAATATCCAACCTGTCGATGATATACTCATTTTATTATGCAACTTATATATCTATATATGTATATCAATTTTTTATAAAATGGAATCACAACACAAACACCTTATTAGGGTTTTGCTATGCAACATCTCTAAGTTTCCTTCGCCTGAGTCTCCCATCTTCTTCAGGTTGATCTTTTATCTCCTTCTTTTCATCTTCTCTTTTCTTCTACCATTGTTCGTTGTCCCTCTTCTCCTATTCGTCTCTTATCTTTTTTATTTTTCATCTTTCTTTTTCACTTTGCATTAAAAAAGGATTAGAATTTCATTATTTTTTTTAAAATTCATATTTAATTTTAAATGACCTCAGTTATTTTCTTGGGACCATAGTTAGGAATTTAGACTTTTGTCCATTGATTTATGCGAACTTCAAGGCTTTGGTCAAAGATCACAAGGATCGCATATAGAAATATGTCATGGTATTTGAATAAACTTTTTATGTGTTGATTTAATATGTATAAGATATTAATGACCTATTTTACTTTCAGGATAAGTTCTTGATTTCTGACAGTGGAGAGAAAGCTATATTTAATCACATGAATGATGCATTGAGACGGTACAAAAGTTATATTGAGAGATCATTTTGTAAGGTATTCTACCATGAAGGAATGACTGAAGCATCATCCATTGACCATTCCTGAAGATCATTTCAAGCAATTATTACATATTAGAAAAATACTACTATCTAGGTTCTGTTTTATTTATTTTATCTGATTACATATTGAACACACGATTTTCTATGTTGGTTATGCTGGTTCTGGGATGGTAGTGTTGTTGATTGGTTATGTTGGTTATGAAGTTTAGTTGCACTCAATCTGAAACTTTCACTGTGTTCCTATGTGCCCATAATAGCTTATTGTTTTGTCTGAAGCATTCCAACACAAGAAAATAGTATCTATACTTCATCTCCTTGGTTGACTTTTTCAGTAAGTTGTAATCTAGATTGAGTGGTTTCTAGTTACTGGTTTTTGGTTATCAGTAAGTTGTTATCTAGATTAAACAGAAATTATTCATGTTGGTTTCTGGTTATCAATAAATTGTTTTTTTTCTTCAAACCACTATGCGTCCTTTGATTACTTCTGAAAATGTGACATCATGGGTAGGACCAACATATTTACATATTAGCATATTTAAACACGTTTGATAGTAAATTTTTCTTGTCCAAATTTCAGAGCATTAGTGAAAGAAATGCAATGAATAGAAGAAAACAAAAGTATATGCATTGTATGGGACCAGTAAACTTCGCTAAAGTTCGACATGAATTGGTATATTTTTTTTTTGCCTCATCTTCTATATTTAATGCACAATATATTGTTGCTAACATGTTTAACTTTTAACTTTCAATTAATATAGAGTGCTGGGAAAAAGGTTGGAGAAGAAGTTAGTCAAGTTGAAATGTTTATAAAAACTCGTCAAGGTCATCCTGGTCAGAAAGGAAAAACAATTGATCAAGAAACACTAGATGTTATTATAAGTTTATTTTAATCTAGGAAATATGTGTAAGTGCTCCCTTTCTAATGATTAACTTATGTGTGTGTATATATATATGTATATATATATATTTCAGTCCAAGCTTGAAGGTTCCATGCAAAATTCAACAAACCGAGACTGTGGATAAAGCATTTGAATCAATGTTTGGGAAAGAAAAACCTGGTCGAGTTCGTTGCTATGAAAGGACTATGACCCCAACCTTCTTAAAAAAATTAAGAATTTGTTAATATCCAAAAAGGACATGCGCTTGAAATAAGTGGTATGGCAAAGAAGAGTGAAGGTTTAGAAGCAATGATGAAATTCATGCTTAAACAACAAAACCCTAACTTGGATGAGAATGATATATAACAAATGATGTCACGCGTTTTAGGGAAAGAAAATAGTGTAGTTGGTCCACATTCATTAGCTTCTATTCATTTCCTAATTTTGATCAGGTATATTCTATTTGATATATACAAAAATTTATTCTACTTCATACTTACATAGTGATATTATACTTTTTTTTAGGTTGGTGATGATAAAAGTCGAGAAGAAATGGACGAATGAGAAGATGAAACTTGGATGATACGAATAAGATTAAATATTTGTATTGTTACTTTTTAGTGCTTTCGACTTTTAATTTTGAATACATTGAACAATCTAATTATGTCACTTGAACAATTTTAAATATATTATATTGTTCTTAGTTAAATATTCATCTTAATTTTATTTAGTTAATTATATTTTAAAGTGGAATATAAATTTATTACTACTTGACTGAAAAATATATTTAAACTTTTGTTATGATAATTTTTTTAAAAAACAAAAAAAAAGTATGACCTTTACACGTGACAACATTTTATAAAGTGTAGTCTTTACACATAGTAACATTTTATAGAATGTAGTATTTACACATGACAACATTTTACAAAGTGTGGCATTTACACATTGCCAATAGTTTCATAATGTGGTCTTCCCAATAGACAATAGTTTACTGAGTGGTCCCTACACAATACGCAACAGTTTTGAAAACATTGCATAAAAGTATGGACAAAACCATTGCCTAAATCTTGCTATAAAAATGTGGCTTATTCTGTCACTATAAGACAACGGTTTTATCAAATGCATGACCTTAGAATAAAAATCGTTGCCTGTAACCTACGACCACGGCTGCATACTCCATGACCAGGAAATCGTTGTCAAACTGTTGCTTAATGTTTATGCCACACTTTTAAAATTTCAAGCCACACTTTTTAGTTGTTGCCAAAAGTAAAAAATGGTGTAGTGGCCTCACATACAAGTTTTCTACCCTTACATATACAAATCATATATAAACAACTAAATAGTAACTTTGACATAAAAAATAACACGAAAATAAGATTTCTGACAGACATAACATATTACAATCATCAATATAATCCATATGCAATACATCTTAGTTATTATTTTTAAATGTTAACTTCCCTAACATGGAATTTGATGTTTTTTTCTTCAAATAAAAATGTTGCAAATCAGCCTTAACCCTGCTTTATGTTAGAATCATGACAAGATATCCTTGTATACAAAATATAGTAAAAAAATCTTAAAAACCAAAAAATCTTCCAAGAGAAACTCTTGAGAATAAAAGACTTAAACTTAATTGTTTCTTAATTGAACATAATTCTTCCTTATTCCATTACACGTTCAGCTACTTCTTCCAAATTTACAATTTGACAAAATTCTAGTATACAGAATTTAGAAAAAATAATGGTAGAAAAGTAAAAGTTTTGTAAAAACTAAATTATTCAACTATTCTATTATTTATAGTTTTGAAGAAGCAATTGGATAATAGTATAGTATTTTATATTATGTTATCTTAAAAAAATTCATTTTAACTAAAAAGTAAATTTTGAATGGTTTATTATAAGGTTATTAATTTTTCTCATGCCTTATGATAGTTCAATGTGAATGTGTAATTTTTAAGAAAGATAGTTAATTAATTATATATATAACACTCAGATATTTTTATTAAAAAATAAATATATTTTAAGAAGTCAAGTTTTATTTGTAAACAGCAGTTTAATTAGAAGTAATCCTTGTAGCAAGAGCTATATGTTCAGTTAAGTTATAATAAACATAAAAGTTCAACATCCTCCACAAGGTGAAAACGTTCTAAATTTATTAGACCTCTTAATTTTATTATTACATACCTATTTTAGTCATTTATTTTATAGCATATGAAAGAAAGTAATTCACCCATGTACCTGTATTGTGGGACTTCACTCTGCTCCAACCTTCGTTTCGAGATAATGCATGAGAACATCTGAGTTTTAGAACATCTTCGCATAAAATATACATCTGTTTCTTGTTCTTAGTAATGAGAGAGGAAAAAAATAATTCTCATCTTTCGTAGCTCACATAGGAAAAGTAGGTAATATCTAACATACGAACATAATTTTCAATCATTCGAAAACACTGCTTGAATAAATAGTTAAAACTTCCAAAACGTTAGAGCATTTGAAAAGGACAAAGGTTTCAAGCATTTAGGGTAATAAGAAGTTGAATATAGAAGAAAGCTTAGCTAAAATAAACATAAGAATATAAGAACTTTAAACATTGAAGAGTTGAGTTTCATGAAGTTGGACACTCCTATTCAGTAGGCACGTTAGTTGTACGTAATCGACCTAAATTTTAGACTTCAGTTTTTCAAAAACATTTAGACGTGTCTAAATTATAGGATAATGTCTTACGTTTGAATCGACACTTCTTCTACACATGCAATATACTTACTAAATAATAACAATTTAATAACATTCATTATCATCTTCATCAAAACTTTGAAGACTGAGGCACTTTCTGGGTTTTGATTAGTATTATAACCGCATCTCACATTACTACAATTTAAGGATTATAAATGTAAAATCTGAGTTTTATAACATCATCATTATACTAAAGTATTCTAACGTAAGTTAAAATATAAATAAATATATTTTTAAATAAAATATTATGTAAATTAAGATTTTATGTTATAACTTTAATAATCAAATTGTCCAACATTAAAATTCATCACTTGTAAAAGTAAATATTCATATCTTTCTCATTCTTTTAATTACACATTCTCACTGTTATTTATTTTATTTTTTTACAAACCTACATTTTCCATACTATGCTACGACCAGCTTTAATTTTTCTGTCAACTATATTCTACTTTCTGCAATACACAATATCATAATTATTTTTATATAACTAGTTAGGGTCACTACTAAAGTAGTGGTTGAGAATCCTCTTGAGGGGAGTGTACCAATTCGAAAAGGGATCGAAGGGACCGTTGTGGTAAACCCAACAGCAGTTAGGGTAGTCTCACACTTGAGGGGGAGACTGTTAGGTATTCAAGTGTGAGAGTGGACATAAAGTTCCACATTAAGTAGAAATGATAAAGTTCAGGTGTATAAAAGAAAAGCAAAGACCCATAAACATTGAACCTTAAGGTTTTATGTTGAAAGTGATGTCATCTTTTCTCTTATACCATGTTCTTAAGAAAATTTTCTAACAACAATGAATAAATATTTTTAAACCTATAAATTGTGTATTTATTTATAACTATTAATTTATATTATGATGCGAAGTTCTAAACAAATATTGAAAATTAATTGAAAGTAAATTTAAAGTATAATTTATGTATGTTAAAAATTAAAATAAATGGCACTTACTCATATATATATATATATATATATATATATTTTTGTGTTTATAATAGTAACATTTTTTCTAGCTTTTAATAAAAATTCACATGTTTTATATTTTTAATAAATGAAAACGTGAAAATTATATTTTTTAGTATAATAATATACATTTTTTTATTTAAAATAATATATTCAGTAGAACTTTAAAAAGTTGAAGATTTTTTTACAAAAAACTAATTAATTTAATTACAGAAAAATTGCTCTTATTTTAAAAGTTTTATCCAAACATATTCACATATTTTGGGGACGATTAATGGAGTGAAAAACATGCGTTCCATCCTCATTTCTATATGAAAACTCGTTGGATCAGCAACTCCCATATTATCGCAAACAAGATTAATACAATCCAACAATGGGCTAGAGAAAATTCATTTCTCAATAAAAAAAATTGTAATTTTAAAGTAAATATTCATCTCCTTATATTATTAATAAAGTAACTATTGTACTTCTTATTTTATAAAATTTATACTTATATTAAAACTATATGTTAATAAGTTGAAAACTTTAATCATATATATATATATATATATATTAATTTTGTATCAAAACAATACTTAAAAAAATTATAAGACAATTTATAATTTAGTTTCAATATAATTTTTACAATTTTTTAATATATAATAATTAAATCACTATTTTTTTATAAAAAGCCTTTATATTTTATATTTTAAAACTTCGTTTTTCTAATTTTCAAAAAAAATTATTTAAGTTTTACTTAATATGATATTTTTAGATAAAATAAGATATATATTTCATTTTATTAAAATAAGGTAAATATTTTTTTATTAAAATATAAAATATGTGATTATTATTTAGGAGGATAAATGTCTTTTATTAGAAATAAAAGTGGAATGTCTATTTAAAAGCTAAAAAAAGTGTGAATGTCATTTTATTGAAATTATAAAGGTAATCAATGTTTATTTTAAAAAGATGTTATAAATATCATTTATAGTAACATTTGGGAAAATAATTATTATTGATATTGTTATAATATTTATTAACTTTGTGAATGATTTGTGAAATTAGGTGTGAGAAAAAATGAATATAATGTGATTGCAAATGTGATCAAAGATATTTGGGTGATAATGTATAATTATATGTTGACTTACACATGTAAAAAATGAAAAAGAAAAAGTATATAAAGTGATTGGGTTAAAAATATTTTATTATTACAACATAGTAAAAATAGAAAATAAAAAATCAATATAATGATTGGATCACATCCCAAAAACAAATGAACACTTACATAGGAAAACATATGATGTTGAGACATATAATAACTAATCCAATAGAGTTAATCGACTCTTTATTCAAAAAGACAATAAAATTTTCAATTTCTACCTTAGTCATGATAAAATATTAGTGATTTAATAAATTCTTTATAAACAAAGACAAGAAAGTGGTAGACATTATTAGAACTAACCACATATAGTCAAAAGTGGCAATCAAGGAATTGAAAGTGCACATATAAATGTAAACATTTTTAGAGTGATTATCTTTGCTAGAAGGAACACAAGATTTCTAGTGCTCATAGAAGATTCACATATAACTTAGATGAATTGTATTGTAACTATGATAAGTTCCAAAAAAACTTTACTTGTCATGTTTGCATGTGCTTGCTACAACGCCACAATTTTGGGATGTATATCACCCTTATCTATACCTTGGAACAAATATCTAAGGTATATAACTAACACTTAGAATAACTCATACATGAAGACTATTGGTTAACTTACATTAGACCAATTTTGTGTCCAACCCTATAAATAAAAAAAATCTTCAAATGGTCAAACCCAAATCTAGTCATATGAGAATCGAAATGGACATTAAGGAACAACAAAATCATACTAAAAACTCATATTAAAAATGTATTTCATACAATTATTATTTCTTATTTTAGTATGTATTATTTAACAAATAGGTTTTTATATTACAAAAATATTTTAAAAGCATAAATTTTAATCTTTCAATATGAAATTGTTTTACATTCCTCACTTCAAACTAAGAGAACTTTTAATAGTATTTTAAAAACTATAAAATTATTAGTATAATACATTAAAATTCATACTTTAAAAAACATATCGCAAAGAGTGAAATATCAACAATAGATATTGTTCATGAAACAATTATCAACAATTTGTGGCATAAGTAAGGAATTTCATCACCATTAATGTTTTGTGAATACTTGCTCATTTATTATGAGTTGAATTTAGTGAGTCCATTACACTACATATGATTTTTACTATTACTTCAAAAATGCACACAAATTATGATTATTTGTCTCTAAATTCTTTTTTAATTATAAAATGAACCATGAACGAAATTAAAACCATTGCATCAAATTTATCTTTCACCCTAAACTAAAAAGAATCACCCTTTTGTTCATAATATTCATCTTGAGAAATTTTGCATCACATATATGGTGAATTATTTCAATTCTTATCTTGCAATTGTGTTCACATGTGGTTTAAATCACAAAAGAAAATAAAGAGGATGTTCACTTTGAATGTGTTTATTCTAAATTGTTTAGGATGTCATACAATTTCACTTTCATTAATATGAAAGAAAAAGTATGCAATGCTCTTTGAGACTTCTTAATAGCATTACAATTTAAGTTGTACTACCATCAACCGAAAGTCACAAATGACTATTTAATTAGGTGTGATGCTAGTGAGATATTAAATGATGTCCATGTAGTTCAAATGATTTCTTGTAAGTGTCATTCTTTTCGATATCATGATTCAATTATATACAAAGTTTAGAAGGCTTATAGTAAAAACTATAATGTTTCTAAACTCACTTAATGCAAACTTTTCTACAAACCCTAAATCCATTCATTAAAGCAATACTTTATTAGGACTTATCCAATGAACCACCATCATGAAAAATTGAAATGATTACAATCTTACCTATTTTGTAATCTTAAAATAATGATAATCTAAAAGAATTAACTATCAACTTTCATGAGACCATCAAAATAGTGGAAATCGTACGCAAATAACAAAAATCAACTACTAAAGTTTGATTTGAGTGATTAATAAAAATAGACGTTGATATGACACACATAATAAAACATTAAATAAAAGAAATTACAGTGATTAACTTCGATACTTATGTAAATCAACACGATATAAGAAGATCCACAATTAAGTAAATGTAAATTTTTTTCATTCTAATAATATTTTTTGTTTTTCGAGTCTCTAATTTTCTTTCCATATATTTCTAATTTTTAAAAAAATAAAATTTCATCTATTTTATATAAATATTTAAATATCTCTTCATTTAAATGTTTTATGATTAAATAATATTTTATATATTTTTAAATAATTATTTTTCCAAATATAATTAGATATATTTATTATACATCAATAATTATGCATATATATGTTAAATATTCTTCTATGACAATTAAATATTTATTAATTACAAATATATCTTATTTTTTAACTATAAATTTTTACATATTTAAAATTGAATCTTCCCACTACTGTTTAGTTCACACCTCTAAGAATAATTTCCAACTTTTACAAACAAAATTTATAAAATATTTAATAATTACTTAAACTGTAATTAATATATGAAATTATTATTTAAATATTTTTTCTGATTCATTAAGTTTTTATATCAATTACTAAATAATAACAATTTATATTCTAAATTAAATTATACAACATGATTTAGCATTTATTTATTTCTAAATAATTTTATTCTATTTTATATTTTTTTTATTTAATAGATTAGTTAAAAATCCAAAAATAAAATTATATTAATTATTTTTCTATTATTTATTTTAAATTTTATTAATTTTCTAAAATTCTTCTTTTTCTTATTTCTAAAAAAAACTCTGCAAAACTTAGTCAGAATTCGATTTTTCAGATAGTTTTCTGACATGAGAAGGCACTGTTAGAGGCTAGACTTTAGTTCTCGATAACTCAGTTATAGAACAATTAAATTCTATTTATAAAGAGTAACTTGATCTATTTGAACAAATAAAGTTTGAGGTTAAATTTTGTAATTGTTCAAAATAGGTTTATGTCAGAAAAAAAATTCTATTAACACCCCAGTTTTCTTTTCCATAAAGTTTCACAATCTTCTCAATTTTGTCAAAAAAAAAAGCAATTTGGTGAATGGTGTTAAAATCTTGCAAACTTTGTCTGAAAATAGAAAAAAAATGTTACAGTTGTTATCAACATTCAATTCAAGACAATTGTTGATAACACATTGAGTCTATGGAACTTGTTTTTAGAGTATAACTCAATTACTAATGTTGAAACATTTATATATTCTGTGTGGTTTTTAGAAGGCTAGAAAAGTTTATTTTAAAACACTTTGTAACACTACATATGCATCTCAATCACATTCAACAATGGCTACTAATTCAATCACTCTTGTTCATTCAACCACCCATTTCAATAATTTGTCTTTCATGTACTTTTGGACTTTTTTTATTTTTTTCTTCTTTTTTATGGTCTTTACCTTCAATTTGTCAAGTTTTTCTCACATTGTTTCTTTCCCTTTTCTTCTAAGTTCATTGAATTCCAAAGTTGTTTAATTTTCCATTTACAGTTCTTTTTTATAATTACTCTCATTTACATGTTTTACAAGCATCTCTATCTATCACTTTTTTAGAATATTTTTATGTATATTTTCCATTTTGTTTCTTCGATATTTTAAATTTATGGTTCATATTTAATTATTTTAAAATTGATTTATTTACTATTCATTAACCTTTTTCCTTATTGCTTTTATTGATCTTCATTGGTTAACTTATTTAGATTACTTTACTAATATACTTCCTTTCACTTCAATTATTTTGCTTCTTAAATCTCATTTCCCTTGCAAAATTCCTTTTATTTAAAACTTTGAAATTAACTATTTCAAGTTCAAATTTTTTATTATTTATATAACATATATGCTTTGTTATATTTCATTTTATCTGTTCAAAAACGTAATTTTTTATCAATATCATTTAATTTTCTGGTGACTGGAAATTCATCATACATATTTGTTTGTATGTAAAATATTGATGAAAATAAATAATTAAAATTAAAAATTCATATAGATATAATCAATTGAAAGTTATACTTTGCTAGCTTACCAAAACAAACAGAATCTCTGATTTGATTTTAATTGTGACATTATCCTAAATTTATTCCTAAACTAATATTCATTGTCAACGCATGTATGACGTGATTTCTGAGTGGAATGAGATTTCATTTCAGCGCCAGACAATAGATTATAAAAGAACACACAAAGTTTAATAAAAGTAAAGAGTTACATTAAGAGTCTTTTGGAATAAATTACTTCATTATAAAATGTTCTTATAATATTTACTAATTTCATTTTCTTTTCCATTCATCTAAACAAATTCTATTTTCCTATTTTTTTCGCATTCCTTCTTATATAAGAGTTAAAGTTCATTTATATCACATTTAATTCTAAAGATTTACATCAAATTTCAATTCTTAATTTCACATGATGGTTAAAATCAATTAAGATTAAGTGTCATTTATCAGTAATTAGTAATGAAAGAAAAAAATAAAAACGTAAAAGAATATCATATTTTAAACCATCAAATTTAATAAAATTAACTATTAAGATTTTATGAAGTAATTGGATTCTACCCCCCCATATATCATCAAAATCACACCATATTTAAAGTTGTTAATCTTTATTTCTACATATGGTTAAAATATTATTTATTAATTCATAAATTGAGAAAAAATGAAAAAAATTAGAGAATTGTCCTAAAAGTTATAATTAATTTGTAAAAATCATCTTACATATTTTTTTATTTTTCTATTTATTATTGTTTTTTCTCTAAAAATCTTTATAAATAAGTTATGAAACTTACTTGAAATCTTTCTTTTTCTATCTATCTATTCACTTTATTTTCATATATTTTTGTTTTTTCACCCATAATTCAAACAAAAAGCTAAAATAGTACTTGTATTTCATAGGTTCCACGTACACGTTCATATTCTACTGCTCGGTAAAATATGCATCTATAATATTGACTAATGATATTTTATATTTTATTTTATTTATTTTTTCTAATTAAATAAGAAAAAATGAATTATTTTATATGTGTTATTTTAGTCAACCTTTTCTTTATGCATTTAAAAAGAGTTCAAATGACGTGAAAATTAAAAAATTGTGCAGGTTACACACATGAAGTATGAAAGAATCCTTTAACGTTGCTGCTTTTTTTTTTTCTCTCTTGTTAATAACTGATAAATGTTTCTTAAGGTGAAGAGTAGGACCACAATCGGACATATAAAGATATCTTTCAATTTTCCATCTTCATATTTGTAAAAATAAATATTTTTATTTTTCTTTGATATTTAATATGTATTAAATTTTTATCTCATTCTTATTCGTATTGTATACAAGTATATTTTTATTGGGTAACGGAATTATTCTAAAAATTATTTAAATAAATTTTTATAAAAAAATAAAAAATATAATATTAATTTAATATTAAAATGATATATATATATATCCTTTTTTAATAACAAATATTAATAAAAAATATTATAATTACATAAATTTTTAAATTAGAATATTATCAAATATAATTAAATAAAGATAAAATAATAATAATAATAATAATAAATAATAAATAATTTAAATATATATTCTATAAATAAATTATAAAACTAAAAACTAAAAAAATTAATATAATTTTTTTAGATTAGTTAAGGACATCTTCATTACAAGAGTTATAATATGATGGTTATATTTACTTTTTTTTTTCTAATATAAATAATATATTATTTATATTTCAATTCATTAATTCTCTTATCTCATAATTATATTTAATATAAATAATTAATATTTTATTCTATCATCTAGGTCTTATTTAAAGTAATAAGTCTTATTTTTATTATCATATTAACATATTTCAATGGAATAATTTTATAAGACACTAATTTTAAGCTTATGATTATGATTATAACTCTTGTAATGAAAATACTTTAATAAACTTATAATATTTTAATAATTTTAAAAGAAAAATAGATATAAAGACAAATATACCTAATTTAAAAAATCAAATAATATCCATATTCATACTCATATATAGTGAATATCAAAATTTTTTATCAAAATCAAAACGAGGATGATTCATAAATAATATATCAAAATCAGAACGAGGATGATTCATAAATAATATCCATAAAAATATGTTCATTTATCATAATTAATGAAAAATACTTCTAAAATATATAAAACTATTAAAATTAATTTAAAAAAGAAAACTAGTCTACAAAATAAGTTATTTTTACTAATATAAAATAGTTACTATATTTTCACTTGAAAGGATATAAAAAAATTCAATACATCATATATTATTAATTAGGGATATTTTTTTCTACCTTTCTATCTTTTACCATGATATTTTCACATTAATAAACAGTATAACATGAGTATTAAGTATAGTTATTAATAATTCACATGTTATAATTTACGCATAAATATTTTTTTTCAATTTTTTCTTATAAATTAAAATAATTAAATATATAAGTTTTTAAATTATTCTCCAATAAAACATTATAGATTTTTTATAAACTAAAATTATTTTATATACAAATTAAAAATAAAAAATTGTAGGTTTTTAAAAATTAACTAATAAAATAACTTTTATTCATTAAAAAACTAATTTCAATTCTTTTCTTATATTTCTTTCTTCATATTCTCGAACAAAATCACCAAAAGGATATCCTAAAAATATGAAATATTAAAAGTGTTCTTTTAACAATGAATATTTTATAAATGTTTTGTTATTTAAAAAAACTTTCACTTTTATTTTTTTTAAGTGCTGATATCATTATCATTATACGAAGAGAAAGTCAAAATCAAACATAAAAAACCAACACCCTTTTGCATTAAAAAAAATCAAAAGATTATTCTATGTTTTTCATTAATATTTCATTATTAGCCACGAGTCTTGTTATTAACCCCCCTAATTCTGTTTAATGGCATTAAGCATGAAAGATAAGTGTATCATTAATTGATGTCTTGAATAACAAATCCGTGGCTTTGGTTTGTGAGTAATCCTGGCGAATGCATCAGACGCGTGGCGACATGTGTGACTGAATGGGCAGTTGTGGAAAATTAATGAACAAAAAAAAAACAAAAAATTGAGTGACGCTGTTCAATTTTTTCTTTGATGCATTCATCATCACCATCAAGACATCAAACTGGGACGTTCTTCTCTGCTGCAAAGGTCTAAAAAGTCAGTGCAGTGAAAACGGACGATCCGAAGAATAATACCTTCTCACATCTCTCTATACCATTAATCATCAGTAAGATAAACCTCTTTCACCTATTTCTCTCTGTTTCTTTTCTGGGGTTTTAAGGTTGTTTGTTTGGTGTTGTTGTTGTGTCTCAATCTCCAGGATCAGTTTGATCTTATGTCAATGAAGATTTTTTAGACAAAACCCAGGTTTGTTTTCGTTCGGAATAAGGTTTTCTCGTTCTGGGTCTTTTCCTTTTTTTAAGGTTTTACTGGTTGATACAGATTCACGAAAAAACCTTAAAGCGGAGAGAAAGACAACGACTTTTCATCTCTACGCAAGTGATTATGGCGGTTGCTGAGAATGTTGGGGCGAAAATCGGTTCTTCGAGTCAGAGTTTGGACAGCGGTGTAGTGTCTGCGGATTCGAGTGAGGTCGAGAAATCCAAAACCAGAAGCGATCAGAATCTGAACAACGGTGTGTTCACCCATCAACAACATCCAGAGAGAGTTCCCAGCTCTATGACAGTTCCTAACGGAAATTACAGCTACAAGACTCAGATGCACGCAAATGGGGTGAACAACGATGGGTATGGGATGAATGGAGTCATGAGTGGGGAGAATGGGGGTGAGAGTTTCAAGCGTGATATGAGGGATTTGGAAGAGCTTTTGTCAAAGCTGAACCCCATGGCTGAGGAATTTGTGCCCCCATCACTAACCAATACTCATGGCTTTTTATCTGGACCTAATGCTGGGTTTGGTTACACTAACAATTTTATGCTCCCTAATAACTTTGGCAATACTAATGGACAAACTAACAATAGAAGGGTACGAATAAAATGTTTTGATTTCTGTTAGATTATGCTCTTTTCCTTCTAATACCAGGTCACTGGCATGAATGTTTTATTCTTTTTCTTGATACTATGTTATGCGTTACAGAGGAAGAATGGCTATAATCCTGGGAAGCGAAGAGTGAACCATAAAATGGATATGGAGAAAAGAGAAGAGATGATTCGGAGGACCGTTTATGTGTCTGACATTGATCAACTGGTATAAATTTTAACTCTATTGTTGATTCTCTTCTTTCAGTTAGCTTGCAATGTTTGTTTGCCACGTCTATTAGTGCCAATCATTATTGTTTAGCTTTTTTGTGGATTTTCTTGTTTCAGCTAGTTTGCAACGTGTATTCGTGTTGGTGCCAATCATTATTGTTTAGCTCTTTTGTGGATTCTCTCGTCTTAGCCACCTTGCAATGTTTGCAACGTGTATTTGTGTGAACCGTTGTTGTTTAAAGGTGTTGTGTGTTGCTTGCAATGTTTGCAACATGTATTCATTTAAACCATTGTTGTTTAGAGTTGTTGTGGATTGCTTGCAATGTTTGCAACGTGTAATCGTGTAAACCATTGTTTAGAGGTGTTGTGGATTGCTTGCAACGTTTGCCACGTGTATTCGTGCTAATGATTGTTGTTTAGCTGCATTGTGGATTCTCTTGTTTTTTTACTAGCTTGCTATGTTTGCTGTGTGTATTTGTGCAATTAATTGTTTCTCTCATTTGGAATACATGCAAATGACTGTTTCTGTTGGTGTCTAGGTTACTGAAGAGCAGCTGGCAGCTCTCTTTCTCAACTGTGGTCAGGTAGCATGGTTACAATTTGTTTATAAATCGCCTTTTCTTCTTAATTATGTCGGATCATGTTACTAAATTGGCACCTTGTTCCTGGTTATAGGTTGTTGATTGCCGTGTATGTGGAGATCCTAATTCTATTCTTCGATTTGCCTTCATTGAGTTTACAGATGAAGGTAACATTGTTGACAGATGTATGTTGCTTATAAACTGTGATAGTTATTGATATTTCACTGTTTTTATGTTCTTATGTGCATAGATGGAGCAAGGGCTGCCTTGAGCTTGTCTGGTACCATGCTTGGATATTACCCACTGAGAGTGCTGCCTTCAAAAACTGCCATCGCACCTGTGAATCCAACATTTTTGCCTAGGGTAATATTTTTTTCTTTTCATGATGCCTATTACACATATTAGAAGATTATTGGCCATAGTGAAGTAACATTGCTTGATACCTTTCTAATGGTGCTGTATTTCTCAGTCTGAAGATGAAAGGGAGATGTGCTCAAGAACAATTTATTGCACAAATATCGACAAGAAGGTACTTTTAGGATTTGACACATTTGTAGAATCTTGCTTGCTTAACTATTTGGTCTTCTCTCATGGCTGTTGCTGCACTTCAATCTCACTATTCTTAAAAATAATTTGTTGTTTCTGCAGCTTACTCAAGCAGATGTCAAACACTTCTTTGAATCTATTTGTGGAGAGGTTTGTAGCTTTTAATGGAACTAGGATTATAGTGTTTTTTGCTGGTTGACTTTAAGCGCCAAGTGAGAATTTTTCCATTATTTTGGTGTATGCATTTAGGTTGAATACCATTTGTTGTTGGTTAACGAGTATGTTGTCAAATATTTTATAATATTTTGATTTATTTTCGTCTAGGTTCAACGCTTGAGGCTTCTTGGGGATTACCATCATTCAACTCGAATTGCATTTGTTGAGTTTGCACTGGTAGTTGCTTGCTATCTTTTCAAATGTCCTGTTTTATTTTGAGTGAACTCTGGTTTAGTTAGCTATTTTGTGTATTATCTATCGGAGTGCTACTGCTGGCCTTGCAATTATGTGGTTACCCTGCTTGTGGTTACACTTATGTGAATAATTGTAGTTCATGTTCATAGTTATAGTAGCTGCACATTGCCTGCTGAAATATCTCCAAAACATTCATTTTGAAGGAAAGAATCGAGATAAATGTGTGTAAAGGGAGCCGTAAAGATCCTTCTTTTTTAAGTAGTGGCAGTAAAAGCTATATCTTTACTTTTAGGAGAATCACCCAAACATTTTTTTTAAATGCTGGGTAATTTAGTAAAACAACATTACTATTTATTAAAATGATAAACTACAAGTAAAAGGTCTCTCTCTTTTAATTTCATATGCTAGTATTGTCTGTAAAAGCAAAAGCTATAAATCCAATTTTGGAATGACTTTACCTTGCTTTTCATTCACCTCCTCTTCATCCACATTTTACAGCCATGGGTACAGTTCCATAAATATGTCTCTCATCAACAGATTTGATGGATATTTGTCTCTTCTTAGTCTTCTCACTCAATTTCCAGTCATTTCAAGTGATTATACTGGTCATATTTCTCTTTTTTGTATAAAGGAGGAATGCTGCCTTGGGTTGGTTCTGTACTCATAACAAGGTTGTCCAGATCAGGATTTTATTCAAAACATGATTTTTGTCGTAGGACCAGCACCCTTGATGACACTCACTGATTTGCATTTGTAAGATTGGGGTTAGATTGCGGAGCAAGATTGTAGAAGCGGTGAAATAGCCAATCTTATAGAGTGTTTGATTTGGCATATGCTACCTCTATGTGCGCATAAATGATGCAGATCTCTGAAGCTATATAAAGCTGCTTCTACATTAAATTAGATAGTGATATATTTTGTTTTTTCATGACATAAAACCAAACACAGTTAATGTTCTTGTGAGCTGTGATTTTGGAGGTGGGTCAAAATCAATTTGGAAGGAAAAAAACTATATCCATCTGAACACCAATTTCTTGTTTGATGTCATCTCTCAATGTGTTCTGTGACTGGTCTGTGTGGTTGATTTTTTTCTTCTTGATGATGGGGTGGTGGCTGAGGCAATGTGGTGGTTGGAATTTGTTTGTGTATCACAGTTGCGGTTTACCAATTATCTCCTTCAAAGTTCGAACTTGATTTTCGCTGACCGCAGGGTGTGGCCCATTCTAGTTTTTTTCTACGCTTTGTCATGTAATACCTCCCGTTTTAACTAGTTTCTAATTGCTCGCTGGTTGTGTCAAACAAACACTGTTTGTGGCTAATAGTTGATGGTAGGAGTTGTAGAAAACATATCCTTTTCTTTTGAATAGTAAGCTTATGTTGTTTTGTAATGTACAAGACTATAGATATATGAAATTTTCATTTATATTAGAGCTATGATTTTAACTTGTGGGTTTCAACTGACTTATGTATTTTTAATTGAAATTTAATTAAATGTTAGTAATGAACTAATGGTTTTTAAGATTATTTTTCTTATCTGTTATCTTATATATGTGTACATATTTTTACTAAAAATGTGCATAATAGGTAGGATCTTATGAGCTGTGTTATAATCACATTTTAGTTTTGGTGTTGTTCTTGTCCTTCTGACTCTAGTTAGGATCTTAATGTTGTCAACTTTGGTTTGAAGTCAAGCTACACTGTGATGCCCACGCGGAAAAGGAGAGAGAAGAGTCAGAAGACAAATTAAACGGATTTTTTTTATGATGAACTAAATATTAAATTACAACAATAGTCATAAAGGAAATTCATATAACACCCGAAGGAATTGGCTTGTCTATAGAAAACAGTATAGGTTTGGATACTCCAATGTGGAGGATGTTGGCAGCTCCTTTTGAATGATACTTTATTTTACGCAACATTCCATTTGTGCTACCCTTTAAGCCTTTGCCATATTAGGTGCCTTTTTAGCAATTCATAGCAAAACTCTTGTTTGTTTTCCTTGTTTATCAGAGGAAGGCTGTGCTACTTTATTTTATCCATAGACTGTATATGAGAGAATGATATTCACCTCTATAATACGGGATTGACAAAGTTCATTAGCTTCTTGCCTCTATAATTACTTGTCATGCGCTGCAACATTGGGTGGAAACTCCACTTCAATGATGTGGCTTGCATTGAACATAGCTGGTATTTTAAGGTGTGTAATCAAAGGAACCAAAGGGGGTATTGAGATGGTTAGAAGAGGTATATGATGGTCTTTGATGATGTACCTAAGTATGCTTTTCAAGATTACAAGTCCAAATGGATAGATACAGTTTTGATGCTTTTGATTACAACACATTACGTTTGCATGCTATGCTCCAGTATGATGCTTTGGGGATCTAGTTAAGAGATGCATATCCATTTGCTATTATCATTATGGTGGTTCACTTTGGGCCCTGAAAGGGAAATGGTACCTAGGTTTGCTCAAAAAGGTAGAATTTTTTTTTCATGAATCACATGCTGGTGGCTCAGTTTGAATTGGTGGAGCTATTACGTTGACCTCTTTAACTTTAATAATTTAAAATTGATCAGATTTTAAATATTATGAATTTGTATAGATACTTTTCATTTTAGACTTGCAAAATGATTTGTTCTGAACCCCCATGAACCCAGTTAAACCTGGTCCTCAATTTGATGGAGCCATACTCAAACTCTCTGTTGTTGACTCTGTCCCAGAGATGCTTGCTTAATTTTTTTCGGATATGATGTTTGTCCGATGTAGTCGTCCTCTGTATCCATCTTCTACTTCGATATCGTCATCTTCTTTTGGCAATGTTCAAAGTTGTTTTGTTCCTTTTTCCCCTGATTATTTTGTTGAATGAAGAAAGCTCTCACAAAAAGATGCTACATCGTTTACCTTTGTACTGTTTGTAATTCTGTATCATCTTAGCTTTGTTAGTTCCAATTTCTATCTCTGTAATATGCATGATCTTCATTGGTGTGGTCCGAGGAAAATGTTACATTGGAAGGGCTGAGATATTGTATGTTCTTTGTATTTGTGAAATAATGAAATTGATAAAATGTTGTACTTCCAAGAATACATCTTGTGGTATAGGCAAGTATTAATAGTTGTTTCCAAATATATTTAAGGCTAATATTCGCTTTTATTTGGCTGATTCTTGCAGGCTGAGAGTGCAATTGCTGCTCTGAGCTGTAGTGGTGTGATTTTGGGTGCACTGCCTATAAGGTGAGATTAACAGATTTTCCTTTGATTTCAACTGTCTTGTTCTAAAACCTATGACAACCTTTTAATGTTTCTTGAAACATTCTATGGTGAGCAGGGTAAGTCCATCAAAGACACCTGTCCGCCCTCGTGCTCCTCGATCCTCCATGCACTGAATCGTCCTTTTCTGCATGTTTCTGGGGTTGCTGTTGCTCGGAGATATATTTACATATATACATACATAGAAACAGATATATTCTAAGGTACCTGTGGCGTTTTGTTGATACTTTTGTCCTTGATGAGACTTGCAGTATGGTATATTTGTTTCCTGTTGGGGTCGTGAGTTATGTGTTTAGATGTAGAGTTCGATGGCGTTTTGAGGATCTCCAAGGCTTAATTTATGATGTGGGTTGATCTTGCAAGGAGAAAATTTTATAGTTGGATTTTTCTAACATCTGGAGTTTACTTAAAGGAACATCTTACAAAGCCTTTGTCTTAGTTAGGTTCTGTTTGTTTGTTTGTTATCTTGCATGCACCAACCATCACATCACCTATGCCCCCTCTTCTACCTCAAACCAATAATGAAAGATACGTGAGAAGAAGTGTGTTAGAGAGTATATTGGGAACACTAGTATTGGCTGCTAGTGTTATGTTTGTGGTGCTAACTGGTGGTTGGTGGAAGCCACCTTACTCAGTCTCCCAGTCATCTAGTTTCATAATATTGCCCAAACATGTTCCGAAATTTCCGCTACTTTTTGTTTCTACATATTTCTCTTTTGGACTCCAGTTCTCCTTTATAATAACACTGTTTTCTTATGTATTCAGGGAATTTATTGCTTCACTTTATATTGCTACTCTTAAAAACATAGGCTTTAAGTCTTTTAGGGCAGGGATACAAGTTTAAGTTTTCTATTTTATAAAATCTTTTCGTTAAAACATATTTGATATATCATAATATTTAATATCTCCCGTCTTAAACAAGATTTTGGATAATAAAACAATGTTTTTTGTATTAAAAGTATTTCTTTCTACTAATAATCAAAATGTAATCCTAATTATAAAATATTTATTTAATTTCTCAAATTAAAAAAAGTTCGTTTTCATTTTTTAAATTTAATAAAGTATATTTTAGTTCATAAACTCTAAATTTTAAGAGTTTTGGATAAACTATTTTTAATCCTTTAGATTTAATGTGTGGGGATTAAAGTTATATTCTTTCAATTTTTTAGCATTTAAAATAATGTTTTCTATTTTAACCTAAGAGACTAAAGTCAGAATTATCTTAAATTTTAAAGGTTAGTCCTTAATTTTAGACAATTAATTTATTTAATTTTTATATTTTGACACTTATAAAAATACTAAATGACTTTAGTTTTAAATTTAAAGTACTTATTTTAAGTTTTTATCATAAAAACAGTTTTTAAGCTTTCAATGATTTATAGTATATATATGCTCTACACTAGTCATATAAAAAGGTTTTACTAAATGCTACTTTAATACTATTAATACAAGATTTTATCTGATACCTTATTATACACATTACTTAAGAATAGCTTTTTAGCACTTTTCATTCAAAAATGCATTCTATTCATTTAAATTTTTTATTTATATTATTTTTAGATAAATGAAAGTTTATATGGCAAATATTCAACAACCAAAAACATGTTTCTACACAAAGATTAACAGACTTTTATAGGAAGATATGTCCCATAGCAAGTGGCGATAGATTTAAGAGGGAGCTTTTATTATTATTTAAGATGATAATTTCTGTTTAGAAAAAAGTTGTGCAATTCAAATTGAAAATAAAACTGATAAGGTTAAACTAATTAAAATGTAAACTAAAAAACTAGTAAATATTACAAAATGTAAATTAACTAGTATGTCTTCATCTTTTTATTTATACATTTTAAATCTAAAATTGTTAATTTACACAATTTATTTATTAACTTGAAAAGATTTTATATTCTATATATTCATATCATTGAGACATCTTGAGTTTTCAAAACAACATAAAGTGTCTCTAATAATTGTTGTTTGACTTAAACGTATTATTCGAAAGTCTTGCAATTTTGAATTGTTTTTTTACAATTAATAAGAGTAAATTATTTTTTATGAAAAGATAAAATCGATTGTGACTTGAGCAAGAAACTTTTGAATTGTAATTTCGTACATTTATATAAAGGATTATACATTAAAATATAACAGTACTTGTTCCAAAAATTATAGCTTTATTTTTCAAAGTTGACTAAAATTATTCATCATTTTAATGCATAAATACAAAGTTCACTCCATGCAACCAATAAAGTGATTATTAATTATATTAATTATTATTTTTATGGTCAAGCAACTACGTGACAATGTCATCCTTCATGAAAATGTATACTAAAACGTTGGATTTACTTTTAAATATATACAGAATTTATTAGATAGATACTACCAGTGAAAACATTATACTATAAGTTTATTATAAAAGTTTTTTTTATATGATTATTAAAATAATTATTATAAACTCAATATACTTATCACACATTAGTTTATACTTAGATACTTAAAGACCACAATATCTTTTCATTTCATATTTGAACTTTTTTTAGTTTAATGCTTAAAGTATTATTGTTATACTCTATTGGCTTTTTAGTTAGTTTGCTATCAATTTAATTCTATGTAGAATTAGATATTTGAAAAAAATTTAGACAACTTGTATTATTTGTAATTTATGTGGATATAAATTTATATTTTTTTATTAAACTTTTAATATGGATTTTTTTATAGCTACATAATTCACATGTTAAACGATTTTTATCTATGATTTTAATAGGTTACTTGCAATCCCTGTCATCAAATTAAATTTAACTAAAAATCTAATTTTTATTATTTTTATAAGTTATCACCAAATATAATTTAATCTAAAATTTAATATTTTTGTTTCTATTTGTTATAACCAAATTCAATTTAATCCAACATATATTTATTTTTAATAGTTATACATTATTTAATAAATTAGATAAATTAATGATATACAAATAAATGTTACAAAATATTACATATTTTTATATATGGAAATTAACTCATTTAACTTTCAGATTTTACATGCACGAATTTAGTTTATAAAATTTGAAAACCATTTAATTTATAATATAAATTTATTTACTGTTCATATATCCAACTCTAATTATATGTGACATATTATAAAAAAATTCATATAAATATATGAAACAACTATTTGTTTTATGATAGTTTAGGATATTAATATAAAAATTTTAAATTCATGGGACTAGACAAAATTTCAGATGAAAAATCATATTTTATTCTAATATAAAAAAATACTTTTACATTATTATATTTATTCACTGTAAGAATATATTTTCAAAGAATTTTTTTTTCTTTCTCTTATGTCAAAATTATCTTCGGGAGTCATAAACTAACATAGCTATTTTCTTTTAAAATACAATGACGTTTGGATTAGATCATCTCCAACAACAAAAAATTATAATTTTTACTAATAAAAGTATTATTTTGGTATAAACTTTCATATGAATTTCTTAAAATGAAGAAAATTATTTATATAATTTTTTAAAAATTTAAGAAACTAATATTTATGCCATTTACATAAAAAAATAATATTTTTATTACTATTTTTTAAAAATACTTTAAATCTTCTCTTACAACATCGATTCTATAATTTATTTTTAACCTTAATTTATTAAAGATTTAAGATTCGACTTGTAAAATAAAAGTATAATATATATATACATATTCATTTAGAAAGTGTTAAAATTTATTATTTTAATCACTTTTTTCAGAATTTGGTGTACTTAATACTTACAACAATAGTAGATTCGGTCAAATACATCATTTTATTTTACTTCAACTCAATACATACAATATATTTCCTCCGTTTCACATTATAAGGCGTACTTTTGAAGAAAAAAAAAATTATTTCATAACATAAGACGTTTTAAAATTTCAATAACTTTATTTGTTTTTTTCTTCTTCTTATATATCCATATTAATCACATTCTTATTTGCATTAACATTAATAATAGAAAGAGAAATTAAATATCAGGAACTAAAAATTAATTCCCTTTTATTAGTCTGACTCTTCATCTTTTACTATCATTTACTAATATCGTGTTTTAATTTTTTATTAAAATTGCAGTAGCAAGTAATTTTAATTTATTATTTCTATTTCTAATTTGGTGGGAATTGAAAATTTTGATTGAAATTTTAAAATAAAATTTAAGCATAGTCATTTGCAGTTTAGTGAGAATTAAAATTTTGATTAAAATTTTAAAATAAAATTTGAGTATAGTCATTTGCAATTTGCTGAGAATTAAAAATTTTGATTGAAATATTTATTTAAAATAATTAGTAATTTTGATTTTAAATTATTTAAAAATAATTCTGAAATTATTTTAAAACTGTTGAAATTCTAATCTCAAACAATTTACAGTTTTATTAACAAATTAATTCATTTATAAAACTTCTGATTAAATTTTAATTAATTCATTTAATTGTAATTAATAAAAATGAAAATGAAAGATTTATAAAAAATTGAACAAATTAATTGTTTTTATTGATATGTGAGAATTTGTTAAATACGTCTTATAATTTGAAACGGATGGAGTAACTTTCATCACTTTCTAAACATAAAACATTCAAATAAAACACATATTCATAAATAGACCTAATTGTTTAAATCATATAATTAAATTAAGCATATAAATGGGGGTAAAAGCGAGCAAAACATTAGAAATATAGTTGAGAATATTAAATTAAGGAGTTATCCTAATTACTCTAAAATGATTGAGGAAATTCCAATCTAATGAATAAAGTTTTCATTTTGTTAAGTGAATTGAGTTTGGAAGTGTCTCAAAATTAAGCGAGTGTATGAAGTTAAAAATCAATTTTTGCACTCTTTATTACATTCATGGAGTGTAATTTCATCCATTGAATAGATTACACTAAATTAAGAGTTATGCATAATCCTTCAAAATCATCATCAAATCCTAAACTAACAAATTCTCTCAATCTAATAACTCTAAAAAACATTTAATAGCACATATAAAACCTAGTATTAGTGGTAAAACCAATATTATTCAAATTGTTCATGCTAAACCTTAATTCAAATGACAAGATATAAGAATTCTAAATTCAATCAAATCAATTCAACTAGATGAACCACAATTTCAACAACAATTGATTCTTATATTCAAATAAACAAATCAATTTTAGTTTAACATAATTTTTCTTACCTAAAAAGTTACTCGTAACCCAAATAGTTTTTATAAATGGTAAGAAAAGTTCAAAATTCCTAAAGATATAATGCAACAGAATCAAATAATACAAAATTTCAATTATATAATAAAATAATTGAGAGAGTGATTTTTCTCAATTTACAAAACTATCAAATAGTTCGATATAAACTAAAAAAAGAATAAAATTGAACTTGAATGTTATTGGAAAAGTCTACTACTGTATTATAGAATTTGATTTCAAAAGAGAGGATGATAGGGGTTAGATTTTGAAGAGAAGGGCATAAAAGAAAAAAAGGAAAACTTTGCAGAAGAACAAAATAAGAAGAGAAAAGAAAGAAAAGGAAGGCCAGAGGCCCATTGGGCCTTATACGATTTGGTATTAGGTTCTATATTATTATATTATGTCATATAAAACAAGAATATTGTTTAGAGAATTTATGATAACTATTTTAATCTTACCTGAAACACGACAAGAAGTAGTATCAAAATAGCTGCAAAATGCATTTGATATTCAAAATCAATTTGTGTTGTCTTTCAACGACGCTTTTTGTTTATCCAATTTGTTGTTATATGAGTACAGGGCAGAGTTGACCATTCATTTGAAGGATTGGTATCATAATTTTGTTTCTGTGAGCGGACAACAAATCCAAGCATACTTTGATTGAATGAGTGATTCATAATTGACGAGCTAAGAATTGAAGGCTCTTGAATTCAAGATTACCACCTCCTAAGGTTTAGGTCTTTGACTCTGTCATGGTTGAACGTTGAAAATCTTTCTTCTTATTCCATTTTTGAAACTCACCCAAACACCTACCCCACATTGTAAGTTACGAGAACAAAGTTTAAGAGTTGAATCAAACTGCTGTTCTTCTATGTCAATTTTCCTAAATCATTTTTCAACCAGAGGTTAATGTTTTCTAACATGTCTTATTTTCTAGTTATATTATCGTTATTGATAACTCAAGGCCAATTTCTGCAATTCGTTAAAACAATTGGAGGGAAGAGATCTTTTTCAGAATCCTATTCCTACGTGAGAGTGACTGCGACGATGTGTGAGGCAATGGTCATTTGGAATTGTTGGTAACAACATTTTTCTTTGCCAACAAAATGGTGCTGTCGCAGTCACCTTTCTCGGTCATACTTCCCATTTCAATGCATAAGCAACTTCTGCTGTGCGTCTCAGAAAAGCTTAAATTTCCATTAACAATATAAACCACGAGCTATTCAAAACTACTTTTGCTTTTGCTAAAATATTTAACCTCGAAACTAAAAGCCACCCCCAAATAATGCCTCAGACTTAGTTATTAAAATTACTGGGCTATATATAATCAAAATTAAATTTATAAATTATAATTTAATTATCAAGATAGAAAAGTATATCTATATATCTCTAACCTTTAAATTGGTGCATGCTTCGAAGAATGATTGAGATTGCATATCATAATCTATGAGATACCACTATACTAGTAACATTAACTCTCTTTTTTTAAAAAATCGCGCAGACGTTATATTTCACGTTCTTGTTTTAAAGATTATGATTTTGTTTAATGTAATCAACATGTATTACATTATTGCTTTCCAAATTATAAAATAAAAAAAATGTATTTATCATTCCTTTAAAGCTTTTTTTAACAACAAATGTAGATTAGACTAATGCACTTAAGCCAAGAAGAATATTGTCTTTCATTTTGAGGATAAAAAAGAATATTATCTCCCATTTTGAGGATAAAGAAGAATATTGTCTCTCATTATTTTATGAGGATAGATATTAAAAAGTGGTTACATTTCATTGGTCAAACCAACTTATCATAAGTTTAGTTTGAGTTGAGTTAGAAAAAAAATTAAATTTCATGATAAATTAAAATTTAAGACTTAACTCATTTATGATTTTATTCACTCGAACTTAACTTATACTTGGTCAAAGTTTTCATATATCAAAAGAAAAGAAAACTATTATGCCAAATGAAATAAAGTTTATTGTTTTGAATAGAACGTGTTGAATCGTAAGACTGTGTATTTTGAAAGTATATGACAAAGTTAAAACATGACTTGTATGTTATTATGAATTAAATTATTGTGTTGGTATTTTTGACATTTTTTTGTGCATCTAGCTTGAGCATTGAATCAGACATTTGAACGATGATAAACATTTCTAAGATAGAACATTATCACTCAAGTGTCACTCCGGTTATTCAATCTTATTATTAGAACTTTGAGTGTGAGAGATGTCAAAACAATTATCTCTCTTCTAAAACTTTCATTCCAAATGAAAAATAATCACTCAAGCAATGAAGACTCACTAAGTTGAAGTGAGTTTCACAAGTTAATGTTTTATTCAAGAAACCGCTTCTCTTAAGCCATGTGTAACACTTGAACAAGGAAGAGTTTGTATTGATTCTCTCTTTATCGATAGTTAAGCATTCAAATGCTTGTTTGGATGCTTAAATAGAGAAAATATCAAAATAATTTTCCTTTCAAGCTATCATTGATCAAAGCGATGAAAGTTTACTTAAGTGATAAGATGTATAGTTCAAATGGAGAATTCATTCATAGTTTGAGTGATAGATAATCATTAACTTTTCCTTATTTGGTGAAGAATGTTGCTCAAACGAGAGTCAATTGCTCAATTAAGTAGTATATACTTAACATTACATGTTTTAAATTGAAAATATTGAATGATTTATTATAACTTTGAGTGGAATGATGTATGAAATTTGTATCCTATTTTAATTATATGTATGAATTTGATTGGTTTGGGTGATGATTTAATTGGTTGAAATAAAACATATACCTAGGATGGTATGTTGACCATGGTTTGAGGTATTAAGTACATGAGCCCATTAATGTAAAGGAAATAATATTCTTTCACTGATGATATAAATCACATTTTTATGGGATTTTTTTGCAAAGAATTATCCTAAATTATGGGGTTGAGGTTGGTATATCAAAAGGACTTCAAATGGGTCAGGTGTTAATCTTCGATGAAACATACTTGATACGAGTGTTATAGAAGATGACAAATTATGATTTCATAGGATTTGTAGTTACATATTCTCATAATCATAGATTATGAGTCAAATGTAATTTGTGATTGTCAAGAGATTCTTGGATTGAGAATATATTTTGGTGTGTATGAAACATTCTTACATGTTAAGTCTCGTGATGATATAAATTCACTAATGTTAACTCATCCTGGAATGTTATGTTATGCAATGATTATACTTAGTATGAAAGCAGATGATGTTTTGGGTTGAGACCATGGTTCCAAACAAACCTAAAAGTTTCATATTTATCTTTATTGAATTTTTGAGATTCTTATTATGCAGTTCTATAAATCATATTGGATATGTGTGTATAGTTTTTCAATTTTATGAGTGTAAAATATGCATATAATTAGTTTTATAATTTTATTTAGAGATAAATGCTCCATTAGTATAATTATAAAATTTCATATGCAAATAAAAGATACTAATTAAAAGTTATTATAAAATTTCACTCTTGTGTGTGGAGATATAGTTGTTATCATTTATATTGTGTATGATATCATTAGTAATATACAAGAGTAATTATTAAAATATACGCATGTAGTTTGATCAAAATCTTCAGTGAAAATTGTATTGGATTGACTGTTTACCATCAAACCAAAGTTATAGTTGATAGTTAGGATACAACTTTTTTGTACTTATGAGCATAACAACTTAAGTGTTATAATTTGATTTTAACTTGACCCACCTGACCTCTACGATGGGACAATTGACGTAACATGCAACAATCTCTTCTTCAATAATTGTTATATTGAGAATCAAACTTGTGACCTTATTTAGATTGGACCCTTTCAATCTTGTCTTCTATGGTTATGAAACTTTCATAAGCTCCCAAGTGGGGAGGGTCCAGATTAGCTGGAACATGAGCCTTTATCTTGTCAAGGTTAAGCACTAAGGATTGCCTAATTGTGAGACTAAGTCTAAGTTATATATGTAGAATATTTATGATTGAAAAAGATAGTTGCTTGAAAATATTCTCCAATTTATTGACATGTTGGATCATCTAGCTTTTAATAGAAAGAATGTCTACCAATTATTTAATCGAAACTTAATACTAAGCCAAAATTTATAACTTATATATGTGTATAGATGTATTGTATGTATTATGTTTGTATGTATGTATGTCAGAACACAACTTTCAACAATTGTCTAGCTAGAATTGAAATTGTGATCTTGACTTTATACCAATTGTTGGATTGAATATTTATACTAAGTAAAAATAGCATTTAGAAATCATAAGACAATTTTTTTATGTCAAAGTGAGGAACTTAAATACCAAGATTGAATTATAACTTGACTTACTTCACCTATAATTGATCTAATTTACAACAATTTAAATATATAAGAGTTAAATATGTTTTAAGTCCCTGAACTATTTTGTCAAAATTGTGTTTGGTACCTTATACAAACTTTGAACATATTTCATCTTTATATTTTACAAACATGTGTAAATGATCTTTAATGATAGATAAAAATGTCTTTGAGAAGAATGACAAAATACTATTTTAACAAAATAATTGAGAAAATAAAAACATATTTAATCCAATATATAAATATAATACATTTATTTAACTATGATGAAAACTTGATATCACTATAAACATAATATTCTACCTATAATTATTTTATTTATTAAGATATTGCTTATTTATATATTAATAATATTATTTTTGTTAATATTTAACCACGTTAGATATAATATCTCATTAAAATAGAAAAAAATTTCTTTAATAAATTGAAATTTCACTTTTAAATAATTTAAGTAACATTAAAAGTATTCAAATATAACATTAAAAAAATTTAAATATAAAATTAAAAACAACTGAGCATATAATAACTCATAACTCAATAACATCATGTACACAATTATTTTTAAATTTAAATTATATAATACAATTATTTTTACTCGTGTGATACATTTTAAAATTATAAAATTGTTTGTTTAACTTATGTTTACTAGTTATGTTTAAAATTATGTAGATATTTGTTATAGATCACCATTTGATTTCTGAATTTTATTTTTTTATATTTAAAACTTAATTTTAAATAATTTATACAAAGACATTTTATTATTAAAAGATGCAGATATATATGCAATTGACCTTTAATATTTTTTTCAAAAAAAAATCAGTAATTTTTTTTATTCTACCACTAGGATATGGCACACTATATACGAAAAATAAAACAAAATTTTCTTAGAATAAGAGATTAATGAAACACATTTAAAAAAACAAATAATAATACATATGTAAACTAACAATTTTTAAAAATTGAAGAAATTGTACAACGCAACTAAAAACTCACAGAAATATAAAAAAAAATTGATTATTATATATTCATACATAAAATAAAAATATTTTATTATACTTAAATATAAAATGAAAACAAATTATTTATATAATTACCATTTTTTTGTAATCATAGTATTTTTTTAATTACTGATGAAAAACATAATTTTCTTTAATTTAGAAATTAAATATTAAAAAATTAAAATTATATCTACTCAAACATAACATTAAAATATCCAAACATTAAAATACATCCTTACCTCATTAAAATATAAGTCACAACTAAAAAATATTAAAAACATAATCCTCTATTATAAAATATTTAAATTAAATTTAAGTTATATAAAATAATTATTTATATAAATAAATTGTTTTTATTATATATACAAGTACGGGATGGGAGAAAGTAGGTTCTACCCGAACCTAAACCACTAATACCACTCAAGTTTAAAATCTAAACAGAATCACCACTTAAATTTAGTTTTTAGTTAACTTTGAGATGGTATAGAGATATAAAAACTCTTAATTTAGAGCATTTAAAATTGTTTATCCTCATTTTATTTTGATGATTTTATTTATAATTGATTATATTTAATATTTATAATTGTGTTTTGTGGGTTAAGAGATCTTGATTTATTATTATTTTATTAATTATTATTTTAATTAAATTAAATTTAGCTAACTTATTTGAATTTAAGATTATTTATTTATTTCTTATTTTATTTTAATATTACATTTTATTTTATTTTATTGTTATCAATTTTTTTTATAATTATCTAAGCTAAGATTAAAGGTATTATTAAAGTTTTTCTTACATGATGAAGTGACTTGAAATCCTAATAAAGAACAATCCTACATAAGTGAATCAAAATTTTATCTACGAATACATGAAAAAAAATTATAAGTAAAACAAAAATAACAGCAAAAATATGTTAAAAAATAAGTTGAGTTAACTCACAAATAATTATAATATAAATGTAAAAAAAATATTGTTATATATAAATGTAAATAGTAAAATAAATATAAATAAATTGTACTAGTTGCACACTAAATCATTTTGAATATTTTTATTTTAAAATTATAAAAAAAATAGTCAATGGGTCAATTCAATCCAACTCTTGATTGACTTGCAAGATGGTGAGTAACATTGGTTTGGATTGATGGATTCAATCATTCAACTGTTTGATAAATTAGATAGAGGTTGGGTTGAACTCATTTCACATCCCTGTCAAAGGGTATAGGTAGTTTGTTGTAAAGGACACAATATAAACAATGAAGCCTAGTTGGGAAGGCATGTACATAGTTAAGGTGACTAGGCACCAAACAACCTAGTATTACGGAAGATGTAATAAACAATTGTATTCATCAACTCATTTATATTGTTTAGAATACTATGCTAAGTATATGAGAGGAAGTTATTGTTCTAGAGAATACCAGTAGCACTTTAATACTCATTCTCAATCTAAATCTACTCATAATATATATTTGCCACCAGTTAAAGATCACTAAGAATGTCTACTAGGAAAATGTTGTAATTGCCAGTATTCTTAAAGAAAATCAAGTTAAAAAAATGGTATATATATATATAATATTCTAATTGTTGGATTTTAAAAAAAATATTTTTTATTTAATTATTGTTTCAAGATAACATTAATTACGTTTTTATTATTGATATCCTTATTTTTAACCTTAATTTTAATTGATGAACATGTATGGATTTATGGTAATAAGGAGTAAAATAAAATATCATAGGAAGTATTTTTTATTTAGATAAAGAAAAATTATTGCACTTGTTAGTTTTTACTAATCAAGTGAATAATAAATTTTGAAGAAATAGGATTAGATAATATATTGAATGACATCTTAAAATGGACAAAAAACTGAAAAGAAATATTCAATACAATGATTAGTTTCACAAACTATTAATAGAAATAAATAACTTCATAATTACATAAGCAAATGTGTTAGTGGATAATAACTGAAATAGAATACAAATAATAAAATACATTGAAGTAAATGTTCACCACAACTCCTTCAAAAGAAAACCCTTGACATCCTAACCCAACTATAACCCTCCAACTAATAACGTTAAACCATAAAAAAATTTAAATACTAATAATTAAATGTAGACTTAGAATTTAACTTAAAAGATGTGACATAATTGGTTGGAAATCTTAGAAATATATATATATATATATATATATATATATATATATATATATATCATCTTATTAGAATAGTTTCTAAAGTTAAATTACTTTTTAATTTTATTTTTGTAATATGATGTCAGTTTGAGAAGTTCCATTCTTTATATGAAAATATGTTTTGAATATCCTGTATCAATTAGAATTATAAGTAAATTATACTATAAATCTTGTCTTAATAAATTAGTTTATTGAGTTTAATTATATACTCACGTGTATTATAATTTTTAATCTTAATATGGATACTAGATCCTAGAAATCGTTAATAATAATATAAGCATTATAATTATATTATCAGTTACAACATAAGATTTTTACTGGTAACAAATTTTTTCAAAATACAAAAATAAAAATATATTTACATATAATTACTTAATTATTTATTGTTGTTGTTTCAAACCCTTTTCAAGAATACTTAACATTTTTACTCTCTTGTGCATATATAAAACATGTTAGGGTAAGCATTTATTAAAAAAACAATAATATTCACAAGTAATTTACTAAATAAAGCATAAAACATAACATTTCATCACATTCAATATCCAACCATATATCATCATACTATATCAATCATGACGATATATTCACATAACATACATCACATATCATGATTGCCTTTCGAAAAACTAAGGTTGTTATACTCGAACTCATAGGCTACCATCTGCGGTCACATTGTGAGTGTCTACTGCATCGGGCGCACCGATCGGACAGCTAGGATCCAAACCACCCTATCCATAGTGTAGGATCACTAATCCCATCAACCACTCTCGACATACCTCATCTCATAATCTTGGCAGGTCCACCAGTGATCCCCATTGGCTCCTCACCACTTGGTATCTTATTCTACATGACCAGGACTACCAGTGGAACCTGGGACCTCGTTGAATCTGTACTAATATAGTTCACCACACTAAAATAATGTACCACCTTATGTGCCTTACATAATATACATGTATCATATCTCAATCATGCAAAAAGTCTATAAAATATTACCCTAGGCTTCACACAGCCTACCACAACACTCAGTAGATTTTGGACAACAATCTCAGGCTCTACTAGGTCATTACATCACTTAGTAGATTTTGGACAACAATCCTAGGCTCTACTTAGCCTATCACATCACACAATAGATTTTAATCAACAATCTCATATTCTACTCAGCCTATCACATCACATAGTAGATTTTAGACCATAATCTCAGACTCTACTCGACCTAATTTATCTCATATATAATAAAACATGCATATAAGCATCATTCAACTCACAACATGATTAACAATTATCATGAATAGCTTCTCAGTTCATAAACACGTTTAAATTTACAACATTTCTAACTAGTTGACAACTTGAATTTTGCTCATTAAAACGAGCATAATTAAAGTTATAGACATTCTTTTTTGTTGATTTCAAAGTCATGGGAAAACTAACATCCAATGCTAACACTTCCATGAAGACTATTAGGCCTAATTCCAAAAGCTGGACTCGCTTGAACGAAAATAAGGCCGAGAGTAACTTCTGTTCTAGTGTCATTTTCACGACGAAAATTGCACCACCTCAACATCGCCTTACTTTTGCTTGAGCAAAAACTATTTCGCTTGAGGGAAAACTCCACCACCTTGACTCTTAACAACACCGACTCACTTTCGCTTGAACGAAAACAACTTTCACCCTAAGATCCTTTATCTACTCAAAACACGAGCATCATTTCAGCTTAATAGATGGTTCATTTATCATCCTTAGGAAGCCAGAATACTCTTTCAACTAAAACTTAGAAAATGATTAGGAAAACTTACTTGTTTTACAAAATCCATCGGTCAGAATCTCTCCTTATGCCTCAGCTCTGACCTGTCTCTTCACATTCTGTAAACCGATAAAATCTCATTACAAAACTTATAAAAAAAAATAAAAGAATTTGAATAAGAAAAATATGATATTCTATGACAAATAACTTCTCTACTCTTTTATTTATAATATTTTTGAAGAATAAAATAATAATAATATTATTATTATTATTATTTTCTATAGTTACATTTGGCTAAATGCCAAATTCGGAAACAAATCTAAAAGGGATAAACGTTTAAAATAAACCGCACAAATAACTTTCTATATTCTTTTAAGAATTTAATATGCTTATGTATAAGTGTAAATAAATTATATATCAAATGATATTTTTTAACATAATATACAAAAATTAAAATAGTGTAAAGTATTCACTGATTTATTCAGTGATTATTATGTTTGCATATATAAACTTGCTTACGTATTTTTTACACAATCTTGTCTTTTTATAAGTTTTCTTCAATCTCCCAAACTTCAAAAGGCTATCATAGTCGCAACGTGAATAGCGTGTTTCTTTTTCCAACTAAATTTAGGAATATACCACCTCAAGTATACCATGTAAATATTTATTTTTCCATTTTATTAAATATTTTTCTCTTTCCAAATCAGAAAACATGTGATTTGAATAACTTTGTTTTTTCATATTAAAACATCTATATTTATTTTATTTTATTTTACATTTTCATCATTTTATACATAAAGATAACATAAAAATAAACACAAGTGAACTTTTTTAATGGAGCATGATACTTTATCAATTTTTATAAAATTACATTTTATTTATAATCATTTATATGTTATTTAATTAATTCTAAACAATATAATTACAATATTATCTTTTATCGTTAAATATTTTTATAAATAAAAAATAAATTATTGAATGAAAATTAGCTGTTAAAATATCGTTTTTTGAAATTTAATAAAGATGTACAAAGTTAATGACAATGGTAATTTCATTAGCATTATTTAAACTTTAGTGAATGATTTATATATCTACACGTGATTAGACTAATTTCATCTCTCAACTTCGGTTTTCGCTCCGTAATAATTAATTGACACAATTCACGAGTCATGACAATAACATCATAATATTTTTATACCTCTTTTCTCCTTTTGTCAACTTCTATTATTCCTAACGTGTAAATTTGGCAAAAAAAACGTGCATATTAGAATTTTTAAAATTAAATTAGAACTTTTCCTTAATAAAAAAAAGGCCATGCACGGTTAAAAATAAAAAGTAAAGAAAGGCTTGTAGATTTTGAATTCATTAACTGAGGAATAACATCAAAAATATTATTTTGTATTTTTATTTTTGAAAGTTGTGTTAAATTACGTTTAATCTCCTAAATTTTTAAGAGTATATTTTACAGTTTTTAATATGATTTTAATATCTCTCACATTTTAACTAAGTTTTTAATACTTCTCACATTTTAAATAATATGATTTTATTTTCTGAAACTAATAATGGTTTTAAAAAATATTTTTAGCCTCTAAATTTAGTTTTTAATGGATAAAAACGTATTTTTTAAATTTAAAAACTACAACGTTTTTTAACTCAAAGGATTAAAACCGTTTTTTTTGTTAATTTCAAATACTAGGAGGATGATCCAATAAAGAAATAGCTACATTCATCTCTAAAAACACACGAATGCACGCAAACAAACCAAAAACTAACCAGATTGTTTTTCAAAATTACAAGCATTATTTGTTAAAATTAACGTTTTTGAGTAACTTTTGTTAAAATATATAGCATTCTGAGTAAGTGATTTATATAATTAATATTTTGTCTAAATTTAAATTGATACATGTTTAGTTTTTTAAGGAATAATCTTAGGTTAAGAAAAGGAATTTTTTTTTAAAGAACTAAATTATTAATTCATATTTATAAGTATTAAATGAGTGTTTAGTTTTAAATATTAAATATAATGATATAATATAATTTATGTAATGGTACACCTCAAAGTTTTATATTTTTTAAGATTAAGAGTTTGAGGTTAAGAATATTTTATATATTTTTTTTATAACTTTTCCATATTTTTTTAAAAATATTAAAACTAAAACGTCAAACTTTAAAACAGACTGATATAATGATTGACTTTAATAATATTATTAAACAAATTTGAAATCAGAATGAATATTTAGTTTTTAAAAAATTAAAAAAGAAAGGATGAATAAATAATTAATTATATTTGAAAAACATTATGAAGAATAATATAATAAGAGTAGTCTCGTCATTTTAGCAGCATGTAAGGAAAAAATGAAGAAACGCACCTTAATTTTTAGTATCTAATTGAAAAGATGAAGACGACAGAAAAAAAAAAACTCGTAAATATGATGTGACAAAAGAGTGATAGACGGTAACCAATAATATTATACTTTGAATCTCATACCATATAATAAATTAAAATTGAAATTTATACTGAAAGAATGTTTAATAAAATATATATTAAAAAAAGAAATTAATTAGCGTAGAATAGATATGTAATGTGGTCCAGAAAGAATTGACTGGAGAGATAGATGCGACTTTGGAACACTACTTATAATGTTAGGACATATATATCATCATAGTGGTAATGGGATGTATATCAATCATCAAAATGCAATCAATCTGACACTTCCATGTGTATGTGTTTCATCACTTCCCATGTTGTTTCGGAGACATAACCAATGTATTTGTTAGAATCACATCAATTACCGAGTTAATCTTTAATACTTCAATTTTTAAAGTTCACTCGCAAACAAGTTTTTTTTTTTAATTTATTATTCTGACTTTTGAACATTTTTTTATTAATTATTATATCTTTGAAGTTTTACAATGGAAGTGGATAGGAGTTTGAATGTGGTGTGATATTTTTCAAAGTATTTTATAACTTTTCAATTATGATGAAATCTTTTTTAATAGTTTATCAGTAAAATATTATATGTCTATTTTTTTTAATATGCTTCATACTATTATTAGTCAACATGTATATATATATATAAGTAAAAAGTTTAAAATTTAAAATTGTTTTTTATTCTTGTAATTTGAAAAAAAAAAACGTTTCAATATCTCTATTCAAATATGTACTACACCTGAATGTTGTCAACTTTAAAACAATTAATACCGGATTAAAACAAAAAAGTTGAATGTATTTGATGTTAATAATAACAAATGTAAAATTGAATAAGCTATTATTATCATAATAATTAGTCATATAATTGAAAAAGAAAACTAAAAGAATATTGTTTTTAAATTAGAGAAACCAAAAAGATTAATTTTAAATTGGAAGAAAACAATAATTTTACTCCAAATTTAAGAGATTAAAGGCATATTTAAATATTTAATCTTTTTATAAAACATTATAACGTTTAAAGAGGAAAAAACTAAAAGAAAAATTATATAAAATATTTAAAAAACTACATTCTTTAATAAATAAGATATTAAATATCTACACGATGATATTGAACAAAACATTGAAATAACTTGACATATATATCTTGCCCAACGTTTTCTTTTTCTCAGGCAATATTCATTTTTAAATTTTTTAATTGAGTCCATCTCTCTCTCTCTATATATATATATATAATGGGAAGGTTCACAGTTTTCAACGCAAAGCAGGTTCTCCACCAAACTCAAAGGGCACGTGGACGCATGCGACAGGACTCGTTTGTGGAGTGATCATATGTAGTGCTGTTGTGTTATGTTGTATTTTGCCGCTAAATATAAACATAACGGGATATTCTAGGTTTTATATGTTGTTATGATAGTTTATTAAATTAAAAAAATAGATATGTTTCTTGAATTAAATTAGGCAAAAATATATATTTTTGTTTTTCTTATGGTTATAATAATTTTCATTTTGTTTTTTTAAATTTTAAAAATTTCAATTTAGTTTTATCTTTATGCAATCTTAAATATCATAACTAGAAAATGTGATGTGATGTTAACTTGTCTAAGACGTTTGAATATTTGACATATTTAGTAAAATATTAATATCGTTTTGAGCTTTTATTTGTATTTTCTTTTTCAAATTAAGAATGTTGATGATGCAAGATTAATCTAAATAGTAACGAAGAAATGAGAGAAAACCATTTGAAATAAACATGGATGAAGAATTCCTCCACTTTAGAATGAGAGAAATAAAAGAAATTTGTATTATTTTAAAAAGCTCATAAATATACGTTAATGTTGTGCGTTCAACTTTTGTTTGTTTACATTTTCTCGTGTGTTCTTTGTATTGGGGTGGAGCATTTGATGGTAGTGGTAACAAGTTTAATTTTATTCATCAAAATGAGATTTTTTTTTTATAATTTCTCTTTGTAAAGGTATATTCACAACAAGTGATAAGTTGAAGAGAATATGAGAATGATAAAAGTATATGATTGATACGTGGTCTTATCTATTTTGAAACGTTGAATATAGAAAAAGAAATGAGTTATCAAAATATCAAAAATAACATATTATTAAGGAATTGTATAATTACATTTTCTATAGCCTATTTCAAAGGTTAAAATTTTTAGAAATCTTTTATTAAAAAATAATATAAAAATGGATTAATAGTGACATATAAGTTAAGTGAAAATTTTATTTTTCAACAAGTTATCTAAGAATAATAAGTAAATCAAACATTTTTTTAATAAATAAACTTATAGAAAATAATAATATCATGAATAAGTTGTTAATCAACAACCTCTTTTAAAAAGGTTTCAATGTAGTTATTCATAATTTTAAATAGTTGTAATTTAAATTCTTCATATTTTTAGAATATTATAATTTTATTATTCAATTATTCTTCAATTTATTATTCAGATTATTACTATAAGTACCTCATACAAATTTGTAAATAACTTTAAATTATCAATATTTTTGAAATCTCTTTCATATATTATTATATTTTTTAACAATATATAAAAACATAAAAGATGAACTAATAATCTCTTTATATAAAATAAAAAATATTAATTAAAATTTACATTAATTCTATTTGTAAATATTATTATTGAAACGAACATTTTTATTACAAATGTCTTAATATAAGATTGTATCTTACTTTTTATGAGTTTATTATGTCAAATTACCTTTTAGATAGTTTACTATTTTTATTTTAAGGTAAGAGTTTTATAAAAACTTACATTATAATTAATATTTTATTTGATTGTTGGCATAAATATATATTTCCAATATAGAAAAATAACTTTTTTTTCTTATAAGATCTTGGATTTTAAATTTTATGTTATCTCAAACATTGAAAAATTTTATAAAACCAAAATATATGATCTATTATGAATGAATATGCTCTTATATTAATTCAAGATTTTAATGGACAATTCAAAATGTTGTAACATCCATTAATGATAATTGATGAAAAAAATTGTTAAATATAATAATATCACTATGCTAATGGATTAAATTGAGAAATTAAAGCATAAAAAATTAGGAAGGATAATGACTAAAAGTACTATAACCAAAACATCATTTTAGCCATTAAATTTTGTCAAAATGTTATTTAATATCACTAGTTTTATTAATTAATATTTGGTGTGACATTTTATTCATAATTTCAATAGTTATGTGTAGAAACATAGATCAAAGTTGTCAACAGTAGTTTCATATAATAATAGTTGAGTAATTTAAGAATCAACATAACTAAATTAATGAGTAATTTAAACTAAAATGATATTAAATATAATTTTATACTGATTTGTTTTTCTTTTTTTATTGGTGTTCATTATTTCCATAACTTTTTTTTTCAAATCTCATATTGACATCATTATACGATAGATTGAGAAATTTGCATTTACTCACCACCATTTTTTGACCTTTTAGTGTTTAATATTTGTAATAATTTTGCTTCATTCCTTAAAAAACTAAACCAGACCATTATTGTTTTGGATAATAGAGTTATGTTGAACACTACCTTTTTTATAATTGTAAGAGAGTTTATTTTTGAGATCGGATAAATGATGGTCATTTAACAACTATTTATGTATTTGAAAAACACCAAAAAAGGATATCTTCAATTAAAAATGTGTCCTAAAAGGGAGTGTGTGATGATATTGATCTTAGGAAAAATTATATTGAATAAATGTTAGTATATCTTTAAAGATAATATGCAATGAAGATGCTCATGAAGATCATCTCCACACACAAAAAAAAGGCAAAATGAAAAGGTAAGAAAAGGTTACATGAACTACTTCACTAAGGGAAACATATACAAATTCAATACAACATAATAAGGACTTCATGAAAGAATTGGTGTAAATATTTGTAACATAATAAGGGATCCACTTGATACAACAATGAATTGCATTAAGTCATATCATTATAGTTACATACCCACCAAGTCTTATATTAGAACTCACACCTAACAAACACAACACATACAAAGTCGAATCAAGAGTGTGGAAGACTTAAAGTAAACTTAAGAATGAAGCCTTTTATTTACTAATAAAACAATTTATATTAAAATGTATTATAATTTTATTTAAAATTTATTTTTTGAACTTTTTGTGATATAAAATTATCTATTAAGTTGTCGTAATTAATTTCATTTAATATTTTTTTTTCAATAAGGCCAATCTCTTTAATCTTTGTTGAGATATTATTGATCTTAAATAAGTTTTTATTATGTTTAGCTTTGAAAAACTCCTTTCAGCTGGAAAAGAATCTATTCTTTTTATATAATTAAGAATGTCAATTGGTTTATCATTTTCCAATCCTATAATTGCCTTTAAGATATTTAATTCTAAAAATAAATTCAATCTATCAAGATCCAACAAATTATCATGTTTCAAAGATTTTTCAAGGTTTAAGCATTTTTCTTTCAAAAGTATATCGTCTAGTGACTTTAATTTTTTAACACTAAATAAAAAAACCAAAATATCTTCATATATTTTAAATTGTTCATATCTACTTTGAAGCGTGGTAATTGCTTTATCTACAATGTATAAAAAGTGCCTAGAATATTTATCCTTTGGAAAATCTATAAAAGTGATTTTAATAAGGTTATTTTCTACTAATAAATCTCTCAAATTTGTATCAATATTCTTCCATTGGCTTGGATCATATATATTTTCATCAATAGCAGAATCATCGTCTAGTCTCTCAATCTCCTCATCGCTATCATTGGTTTGAGAATCAAAATTATCTTCATCACTAACTACATCTCTTTCTCTATTGTTGCTTTAATCTATATCTATATTGTTATTATTTTGTTCATTCAAAGAACCACCTGTATTTTCTAATTCATTTTTCTTATCTATTTTTATAAATTTATTCATGTCTCTTTTTTGTGATGCAATTAAAGTCTCAACTCTTCTCTTCTTATGGAATTTTGAATAGCCTAATTCATATTTTCTAATTGACATATCTATATATTTTTATATGAAATAAAAAATTTAATATATAAAACACTACTAAAGATAAGTATATAAAAGAGAATGAGTTAAAATAATAAAACCTAGTTATAGTTATCAAGAAAATAAACTCGATAGTATCTTGAAGTTTCAAGTCTCTTTCTCTTCTTTAGTAAGTGCTTAAATTTAATTTTCGAATCTCAACTTTTTTATGAACCTACACCATTTATTTTGAGATTAATCATTAATAACACAATTACAAAAATTGTTTTAAAGATCAACCACACAGTTGATCAGGATTTTGGATAAATGTGACATGATAACATAAAAACAAATCTAAACAATATCATTGCAGTTTATAAAAATAATTCAGAAAAAGGGTAATATAAAATTTTTACCATTTATAAATCATTTAATAAAATAAATCACAATTCTTAACACATGCGCGCGCACACACACACACACACACACATATATATATATATATATATATATATATCATCACATCAAATAATATTTTCATAACATCTCAAGCCAAGTGTCTAATGATTCTCTTAGAAGGTCTAATTCAAACATAAAAGCTTAACCCTCAAGAATAGGGGAATAGAAAATGAGGGAACACGAAGAGAGACAAAACTTACCTAAAATTGAAGTTGATCAGATAAAAATATTCCTCTTGCTCTTTAGATCACAATTGTAGACTTTGATTTTGAAAGAGATGATTGGAGATTGAGAATTTGGAAGAGAGAAGTCAAAACTTCTATAAATTAGGGGTTGGAAAGGAGAAATCACAAAGAGAGAAAAGAAGAAAAAAATTACTTTCGAGTTTTTTAGCTATTAGTATTAACTAACAAAATCTCTTTTTTAAAAAAATTACGATTTATTGAAAAAGTTATTAACTCATTAAATATTATTTTTAATACCAATAAAGATTAACAGTCACTCATAATATTTTAATTAAATTTTATTCTCAAACATAATTTTACAATTAATTTAATAGAGCTATATAATACTAAAAAAATATTTTTTTGGAATCTTTTTTTAGAGGACCTAAAGCGAGGCTTTTACCTGCTTGGATCTTAAGACTACCCTGAAAACATACATATCAAAAGATGAAGATGACTTTTTGGTCCAACATAATACATATAAGGAAAAAAATACACATGCCCCTTATAGACCACCCAGTGACACTTCTACATGTTTTCAGTTTTTTTTCAATGTTTTAAAAGGAAAGTTTAGTTATGAAAAGGGTGTGCAAAAGAGGTATCGCTCATATATAATGGTCCTAAATATAAGTAAAATGTCCCTAACAAATTAATTATCATTAAACACATTATAAATGAATAAAAAAATCAAATTGGATGCAATCACAGATGAAGATATCTGAGAAAAAAATACCTAATACAATATGAATTTATATCATTATAAAATTTACACTGCAAACGCATGACGAGTTAAAACAATTATAAAATTTATAATTTTCTTCACGAAGAGAAATAACCTACCTAGCTTACTAAAAGAATGTGAAAGTCATTAAGATGATGCATATGTTTGTCAAGAAAACCAATGTCACATTAGGTGCACATTGACTTAGTATATATATATATATATTATAAATTCCTCCCTATAAACATGTAATAATGGAGTATAATGACATTATCTAGATTGATTTTAATGGCCATAATTGTTTGTCATAAATGTTGGGCATATTATTAACATAAACATGAGTATGTTATTTATCTAGTACATTGAGTTTATTTTTAATGTTTGAACATTGTCATAACTTAAGTTGTTGTGCCTCCACATAAATATCAACAATAACATGTTCTAGTACATAATTTGCATAAAAAACATGTAAGATCATTCTTCTTAACACCATTTAGATATGACAATTGTTGGTTGTGCTTGTTATAACAAATATCTCAACTTAAATTTTAAAGGTGTAATAAGACAACAAAGTTGGTTTTATATTCGGTGAGAGTGTTACGAGGATTACATCCAAGTGAGAGTAATAAAGGAGAAAAATATGTCTTGCTTATCAAAGTAAAACATCTAAAAATATCACCTATTAAAATAAAGAATAATAGTAAATCTAAATGAATTTCTAAGTTTTATGTATTGAAATAAAAAAATATATGAAATATCTAATCCTTAAAAATGTTTTGATGATAACGAAAAAATTGTGAAATTATCTAAATTTTAAATATTTTTAGACCGAAAGTCTCCTTAAAACATATTTCTATAACTTTATATTTACTTCAATTTTTTTACATATATGTATGAATGCATAACATTCAAGAATTTTTTGATAAAATTTTCTGATATTTTTCTAAATAAACATTTAACATTTTGAATAATTTTGTTGGTTTGGATTTTAAAGTGTTTAAATTTTTTTAAAATAAATTTTGTTTAATCAAATAATATTTGGTGGAAAATTTAGTCTAAATATTTTATGTTTATCTCTCAATTTAAGGTATATGAAAAAATAAAGAGAAAGAAAACAAAAATAATTTTCTAAGAATCATTTGAATAAATTTTTTGCATAAATTTTAAATGTAAAAATTACTATGTTTGAGCTAATACATTTAATATACAATCAAACATGGAAAATAGTTTTTTTTTCTTCAATAATTATGAGGTCACCACATATAAAAAACAAATCAAATGACATTTTAAGATACACTTTTTTATAAAAGGTTTTCTCCTTATGGTGGGTGAAAGTCTAAAAAAATATTTAATATTAAAAATATTTATATTTAATTTTTTTTAATGAATGAATACTCCTGTTTAGTAATATTGTGATAAAATTAAATAGTTATATAACACAAAGAAATGAATAAAAATATTTTTCCTTATGAAAATTAGTTATTAGAACTCTAAATGAATAAAAATAATTTTCCTTATTAAGAGAACAAAATATAAATTTGTTGTAATACTTTTTTTTCTTTTCTTAATCTTAAATGAGTTTTCTTTAAAAAATACTGTTTACTTTTAATTTGTATATTTATATATTTTTTAAAATATGCTAAAATGTACTATTTAATTATTATTTATTTATTAATTTCTTTATTTGAACTTCAACTCAAGATACTCGTTTAGAAAGGTTTTAGAAGATAAAAAGAAAAAAATAAAAGATTTTTTTCATTTACTTTTATCTAATGCTAAATACGAAAGTTTGTACTATTAATTTTGAATTTTTATTTAATCAGGTAAAGAAGTGCAAGAAAAAAACTAAAAAAATATCTTACCCTAAAAATTAAAAGTTTATCAGATGAATAAAGCATAACAAAAGTTAGTCTTACGAAGGATTTTCTCACTTTAAATAAGTTTTCTTGAAAATATATATAATATTGAGTTAAAGTAATTTCTTTATAAATTAAATTATAATAAATTTCACAAACTTGAACATATAAGAACTTAAACGTTTTTATCATATTTACATTTAATTTTAAAATAAAAAAAATTATCAGAAAGTTATTCTTTATTTAGATACGTGAAATAAAACTCAAAACATTATAAAAGTTAATTAGAATTGTCTTAATTCCTATTTTATTAATCTTAAATGTAAAATATAATTATATATATTAAATCTAATTCTACTCAACATCTATTTTGGAAGTTTGTTTATAATAAAAACATAACAATATTACCTATATAGATATATTTTATCACTATTTTCATTGTAATTAAATATATGGTGTCTTTTGAAAGAATCTATCAATGGTAAATAAGTGTAACCTAGAGACTAACACCTGACCCCCCAACAAGAACCAGACCAAGGATTTCTTAGGACAGGGTGACACAAAACACCCACTATCCAAAGTCAAGTGTACATAAACTCCACGAGCCTAATGTAAGTCTCCCTTAACTTCTCACCACATTATGTTTGGTTTACATTACTAGACCATCAGTGAAGTTGAGATACCTCTTATTTATGAGTTGACATGTTTATCACCATCACCTAATATACAATACCACTCCAAGTAATGTATCACCACTGCAAATGGACCATCAACATCACTTAAAGGGTCATATCAACCACCTATCAAGGACTTTAACCCTCACAAATGGATATGTCATCTCCATATATCCCACTGTGAGTAATATCATCAACAATATTCGTCCTTGATAAGTCATCAACAGATCAATATCATATATCTCAACACATATATTCATCATACCTCATATGCAACATAATATTCATCATCATACATGCATATGAACATACCATCATCATCACATCATAAAATATTATTTAAACATCACTTCTCAAGGGTTTCAAAACTTACATGCATATATACCACAATCATATATATGTATGTAACCAATTTATAAAAGAGTTAACTATACTTGACAGACTTCAATCACTACCCATAAAGGGCTCTAAACATGCATACCACAAATTACGTATCACAATAATAAATATATCTATCTATCATAAGCGTCTATATTTCTAACTCACCTTATATGCATCATATCAACAAAGTATGCATATAAGCATCTATTTTCCAACTCCAACAAACCCCATACATCAATTTATATAATTCATTCAATCAAATCAAATCATCACCAACCAAAACTACTTAAAGAAAGGTAGTTATCTCTCCATACCTGTAAAATTATTCGAACTTAACAGATCCCAAGAAAGAATTAAAGAAATCTCCACAAAGATCATGAAAGAAAACAATCAAACTTCAGACAAAGGCTAAACTAGTTGAAAGGATAATTTTTTCCAATTATCAAAGTTAAAATTGATGTCAAACCTAACACGGAATAAGAATATAAAGATTTCTAGAAATAAAAGCACATTTACTCTGATTGAGAAATTGATCAAATAGAAATGATCTTTAACTCACGAGCTAATGAAAAGTGAAATCTGATTTTAGAAAAGACAATAAACAAAATAATTTTTTTAGAGAAACTAAAAAAGAAATATAAAAAAAAAGAAAAAGAGTAACAATTAAAGAGTTTTTTTAAAATATTATGTTTTTAAAAAATATGTACAAAGATATACCTCTGGTCAGATTATTTACACAGATATAATGTGTTTACTGTTCATGTCAGAATTCAGTCTCGGGAAACTGAATTCTGACCTACGAGGTGCCCACGTTAGCATAATTTGGCACTCACGAATTCTGAGTAGGCTTCTTAATTTTTTTCTATCATCTCTATGAACGCTGAGAACGACCATTCTCAAGTTCAAAACAAGACTACAAAAACAAAGTTTAAAATGGCCGTTCTCATGTCTTTTTTGTTCACTTCACAAGAAGCTTATGAAGGAAAAAAATAAAAAAAACCTACTCAGAATTCAATTCCCGAGGAACCGAATTTCGAGTGGCGTAGAGAAATAAAAAATAAAAAGGCCTTTCAGAATTTGGTTTCCGAGGATTGAATTCTGAGTGTGAAATTATGCCTATGTGACCGCCTCATAAGTTGGAATTCGATTATCTCATAAGTTAGAATTCGATTATTCGAAAATCGAATTGTGACATAAACAGTGAACCATTATATTTGTGTAAATAATATGCTAAAAGGGATGTCTCTGTTTATATTTTTTAAAAGAATGTGAGAATTGTAAAAAATCAACAATTGAATGTGAGAATTGAAAAAGAGGAAAAAGAAAGTGACCTGTAGGGAGGGAAAGCGTGGATTACATTACGTCTAACAATCTCATGCAAATTATAGTAATGAGACAAACATTCAATAACCAACTAACTATTAAAAATATAACTAAGGATTACACTATGAATTATTCTAAAACCCATTAATGTATTCTAATTCACTTCTATTACATCTCTAATATGAAATCTACCTTATTACTCAGCAATCATTCAGAATCTTCATAAGCATTCAAAACTCTAATCTTACATAGTATGGGCAGAGAGCAGGATAGAGAATAGGCAAAACTTATTTTATAATAATAATAATAATAATAATAATAATAATAATAATAATAATAATAATAATTATACCACACATACTACGATATTGATTACCAGTAACACAATGATATTCTCTTATTAAGGGGTCTGTTAATTGACAATTCTATACTAAAAGAATTCGTTGTTACCCAATTAATAATAATTAATGACAAAAAAGCTCTGTAAAAATGTTGGATGTTTGTTTACTGCGATAATGTCATTCCACGTTACCAATTTCACAAGACAATACAAGTTTTATGTTAAGCCTTAATAAAACCACACGAAAATAATATAAAGATAAGAGTGTAAGTGAACAAATTCTAACCCTTTATTACGATGAATTATTCAAATTGATACACCTTAAGTTGATTTTCGTTTCATGTAGTCATCTTCATGAATAAAACTATAGGATTTTCCTAACCTTTCCTTGCAATGATCTTTCTCCCTGTCACTCACATGATTAATCACTAATTGCGCAATATTAACATCATCCTTTCTTATAATTATTTTCAAGAAAATACCATCCCAAAAGATAAAAGTAAAACAAGATTGCATGTAAACAACATGTTATATAAATAACTAATAACATAACATCTCATTAATTATAGTTAATATCGTCACCATGACGGAAATTATTACACTAACTCGTTTTAAAAAATAAATAAAATCAAATTAAAAATATTTAAAATAATTGAACAAAATTTAAAAAGTATCACAATGGAAAAGTAAACTATTACAAAATTCTTTTGTTTTAGTTTTATTTTGAATATTTTTTCTACTTATCATTATCTTTGAATTCAATTATATTTCATAATTAGAATTAAGAAATATTAATCTAAAAAGTTTATTGTAATAAAGTGATATATATATTTATTTTAAATAATATATATATATGATAAGTCAATTCAAATATACAAATAAATAGGAAGAGAAATAATTGTGTGGCTATACGCATATACATTATATTATTATATATACATATATGTGAATATAATTTTTTTTATTCTATAATATCCTAATTTAACTTAATTTACGGTTGACTTTATATATATATATATATATAATAATAATAATAATAATAATAATAATAATAAATTAAGATAATTTTATTTTATTTGACCAAACCATGGATTACAATTTTATCTTATTTATATTATATTATAACTACCAAACAAATTGTTATGAGATTATTCATTATTTAAATTATCAAAATTAAAATAGTTTAGAATCCCTATACCAAATCTAAAAGTTGTTTTTATACATACAAAAACTTCACTACCTTTCATTTTCAATGTGGAAAAAAAAAAGCAAGAACGTATAGGTATAGATAGTGACAAGAAAATTTGTAACTTCTCAAAATTTCATCATCCTCAATCTTTTCTTAAACAAAAGTGAGTGATTAATTAGATCGTCTTTAAATTGTCAAATCCACAGCATGCGTAGCTTTTGTTGGATTAAACATGTATCCTTGGGGATGCATTGCATTATGTATTACTGAAATATATATGACATATGATATGTGATATATATATATATATATATATATATATATATATATATATATATATATATATATATATTATGTATGAATGGGCAGTAATGGAAATTAACGAAAATTTGGGTCCATTTTTCTTATTTGTTTGATACGTTCATCATCATCAACATCATCATCATCAAATTGGGACGTTCTTCTCAGGAAGGTCCAAAAAGTCAGTGCAGCGAAAACGGACGATCCGAAGAATACCCTTTTCACCTCTCTCTACAATAATCGTCATCTTCCTCTTCTTCATTGAAATAGTAAGATAAACCTCATTCTCTCTAACCAATTTCTAGCTTTTCGTTACACTTATAACGACGTAGATTGATAATTGTTCTCTTGTGGGGTTTTGGAGTAGTTGTACCTGACGATCTTCTCACTTTGATCCTATATCAATGGAAATTTTTTAGAGAGAACTCGGGTATGCTTTCTTTTTCAAACGTGATTTTTTCTGGGTCAATTGTTGTTTTTTTCTTTTACTAATCTATTGGCATAGATTCCCAGAATACTCTGATTGCATAGGAACAAAAAAGACAACACCTTTTTATCCCTACACAAGTGATTATGGCCGTTCCTGAGAATGTTGGGGCAAAAATCGGTTCTTCGAGTCAAAATTTGGACAACAGTGTAGTGTCGTCGGACTCAGGCGAGGTTGAGCAATCGAAACCCAGAAGCGGGTCTATCAACGGCGATCAGAAGCTGAACAACGGCGTGTTCAACCACCAAGACAGAGTTCCGAGCACTACGTCAGTGCCCAATAGCAATTATAACTACAAGGTCCAAATGGGTCAGATGCACACAAATGGGGTGAACAATGATGGATATGGGATGAATGAGGAGAATGGGGGTGAGAGTTTCAAGCGTGATATGAGGGATTTGGAAGAGCTTTTGTCAAAGTTGAATCCCATGGCTGAGGAATTTGTGCCCCCATCGTTAACCAATACTCATGGCTTTTTAGCTGGACCTAATGCTGGGTTTGGTTACACTAACAATTTTATGCTCCCTAATAACTTTGGCAATACTAATGGACAAACTAACAATAGAAGGGTACGAATAAAATGTTTTGATTTCTGTTAGATTATGCTCTTTTCCTTCTATTACCAGGTCACTGGCATGAATGTTTTATTCTTTTTCTTGATACTATGTTATGCGTTACAGAGGAAGAATGGCTATAATCCTGGGAAGCGAAGAGTGAATCATAAAATGGATATGGAGAAAAGAGAAGAGATGATTCGGAGGACCGTTTATGTGTCTGACATTGATCAACTGGTATAAATTTTAACACTACTGTTGATTCTCTTCTTTCAGTTAGCTTGCAACGTTTGCCACGTCTATTAGTGCCAATCATTATTGTTTAGCTTTTTTGTGGATTCTCTTGTTTCAGCTAGTTTGCAACGTGTATTCGTGTTCGTGCCAATCATTATTGTTTAGCTCTTTTGTGGATTCTCTCGTTTTAGCCACCTTGCAATGTTTGCAACGTGTATTTGTGTGAACCGTTGTTGTTTAAAGGTGTTGTGTGTTGCTTGCAATGTTTGCAACATGTAATCGTGTAAACCATTGTTTAGAGGTGTTGTGGATTGCTTGCAACGTTTGCCACGTGTATTCGTGCTAATGATTGTTGTTTAGCTGGATTGTGGATTCTCTTGTTTTTTTACTAGCTTGCTATGTTTGCCGTGTGTATTTGTGCAATTAATTGTTTCTCTCATTTGGAATACATGCAAATGACTGTGTTTCTGTTGGTGTCTAGGTTACTGAAGAGCAGCTGGCAGCTCTCTTTCTCAACTGTGGTCAGGTAGCATGGTTACAATTTGTTTATAAATCGCCTTTTCTTCTTAATTATGGCGGACATTTTACTAAATTGGCACCTTGTTCCTGGTTATAGGTTGTTGATTGCCGTGTATGTGGAGATCCTAATTCTATTCTTCGATTTGCCTTCGTTGAGTTTACAGATGAAGGTAACATTGTTGACAGATGTATGTTGCTTATAAACTGTGATAGTTATTGATATTTCACTGTTTTTATGTTCTTATGTGCATAGATGGAGCAAGGGCTGCCTTGAGCTTGTCTGGTACCATGCTTGGATATTACCCACTGAGAGTGCTGCCTTCAAAAACTGCCATCGCACCTGTGAATCCAACATTTTTGCCTAGGGTAATATTTTTTTCTTTTCATGATGCCTATTACACATATTAGAAGATTATTGGCCATAGTGAAGTAACATTGCTTGATACCTTTCTAATGGTGCTGTATTTCTCAGTCTGAAGATGAAAGGGAGATGTGCTCAAGAACAATTTATTGCACAAATATCGACAAGAAGGTACTTTTAGGATTTGACACATTTGTAGAATCTTGCTTGCTTAACTATTTGGTCTTCTCTCATGGCTGTTGCTGCACTTCAATCTCACTATTCTTAAAAATAATTTGTTGTTTCTGCAGCTTACTCAAGCAGATGTCAAACACTTCTTTGAATCTATTTGTGGAGAGGTTTGTAGCTTTTAATGGAACTAGGATTATAGTGTTTTTTGCTGGTTGACTTTAAGCGCCAAGTGAGAATTTTTCCATTATTTTGGTGTATGCATTTAGGTTGAATACCATTTGTTGTTGGTTAACGAGTATGTTGTCAAATATTTTATAATATTTTGATTTATTTTCGTCTAGGTTCAACGCTTGAGGCTTCTTGGGGATTACCATCATTCAACTCGAATTGCATTTGTTGAGTTTGCACTGGTAGTTGCTTGCTATCTTTTCAAATGTCCTGTTTTCTTTTGAGTGAACTCTGGTTTAGTTAGCTATTTTGTGTATTATCTGTCGGAGTGCTATTGCTGGCCTTGCAATTATGTGGTTACCCTGCTTGTGGGTACACTTATGTGAATAATTGTAGTTCATGTTCATAGTTATAGTAGCTGCACATTGCCTGCTGAAATATCTCCAAAACATTCATTTTGAAGGAAAGAATCGAGATAAATGTGTGTAAAGGGAGCCGTAAAGATCCTTCTTTTTTAAGTAGTGGCAGTAAAAGCTATATCTTTACTTTTAGGAGAATCACCCAAACATTTTTTTTAAATGCTGGGTAATTTAGTAAAACAACATTACTATTTATTAAAACGAGAAATTACAACTAAAAGGTCTCTCTCTTTTAATTTCATATGCTAGTATTGTCTGTAAAAGCAAAAGCTATAAATCCAATTTTGGGAATGACTTCACCTTGCTTTTCATTCACCTCCTCTTCATCCACATTTTACAGCCATGGGTAGAAACAGTCACAGTTCCATAAATATGTCTCTCATCAACAGATTTGATGGATATTTGTCTCTTCTTAGTCTTCTCACTCAATTTCCAGTCATTTCAAGTGATTATACTGGTCATATTTCTCTTTTTTGTATAAAGGAGGAATGCTGCCTTGGGTTGGTTCTGTACTCATAACAAGGTTGTCCAGATCAGGATTTTATTCAAAACATGATTTTTGTCGTAGGACCAGCACCCTTGATGACACTCACTGATTTGCATTAGTAAGATTGGGGTTAGATTGCGGAGCAAGATTGTAGAAGCGGTGAAATAGCCAATCTTATAGAGTGTTTGATTTGGCATATGCTACCTCTATGTGCGCATAAATGATGCAGATCTCTGAAGCTATATAAAGCTGCTTCTACATTAAATTAGATAGTGATATATTTTGTTTTTTCATGACATAAAACCAAACACAGTTAATGTTCTTGTGAGCTGTGATTTTGGAGGTGGGTCAAAATCAATTTGGAAGGAAAAAAACTATATCCATCTGAACACCAATTTCTTGTTTGATGTCATCTCTCAATGTGTTCTGTGACTGGTCTGTGTGGTTGATTTTTTCCTGTTGATGATGGGGTGGTGGCTGAGGCAATGTGGTGTGGTTGGAATTTGTTTGTGTATCACAGTTGCGGTTTACCAATTATCTCCTTCAAAGTTCGAACTTGATTTTCGCTGACCGCAGGGTGTGGCCCATTCTAGTTTTTTTCTACACTTTGTCATGTAATACCTCCCGTTTTAACTAGTTTCTAATTGCTCGCTGGTTGTGTCAAACAAACGCTGTTTGTGGCTAATAGTTGATGGTAGGAGTTGTAGAAAACATATCCTTTTCTTATGAATAGTATGCTTATGTTGTTTTGTAATGTATAAGACTATAGATATATGAAATTTTCATTTATATTAGAGCTATGATTTTAACTTGTGGGTTTCAACTGACTTATGTATTTTTAATTGAAATTTAATTAAATGTTAGTAATGAACTAATGGTTTTTAAGATTATTTTTCTTATCTGTTATCTTATATATGTATTACATATTTTTACTATAAATGTGCATAATAGGTAGGATCTTATGAGCTGTGTTATAATCACATTTTAGTTTTGGTGTTGTTCTCGTCCTTCTGACTCTAGTTAGGATCTTAATGTTGTCAACTTTGGTTTGAAGTCAAGCTACACTGTGATGCCCACGCGGAAAAGGAGAGAGAAGAGTCAGAAGACAAATTAAACGGATTTTTCTTTTATGATGAACTAGATATTTAATTACAACAATATTCATAAAGGCAATTCATATAACACCCGAAGGAATTGACTTGTCTATAGAAAACAGTATAGGTTTGGATACTCCAATCTGGAGGATGTTGGCAGCGCCTTTTGAATGTTACTTTGTTTTACGCAACATTCCGTTTGTGCTACCCTTTAAGCCTTTGCCATATTATGTGCCTTTTTAGCAATTCATAGCAAAACACTTGTTTGTTTTCCTTGTTTATATGTTTTAAAAGGGGAAAAAAACTGTATTAGGAATCACCCTAACCTATGAAAGCGCTCATGTCAATAGATGCGTTTGTTCTAATAAGTCCTTATTACTTATTAGAACTGTATTTCTTCATATAAGGAGAATAGGAAAAGAGAAGAGAGAAATAAATCATGCTGTAGATAGCTTTTTCTGGAGTTTCTAACCTTTCTCTCTTTGGTGTTTGATAGAGAGGAACATGTTTATTTTCTTGTTTGTAGGAAATATTGTTTGGAAATTATAGCAAAGCCATTTTGTCAATGTACAACACAATTCCTTGTCTCTACTCATGTGATTCCTTGGGTGCACTGGTGTCAGTAAATGCGCGTAGTAATAAATCCTTGTTACGTACTAAAGCCTTTTTTCCCATGTAAGGAGAGTAATCAAAAGAGAAGAGAGATTACTTACTAAAACCATCTTTCTCCATGTAAGGAGAATAATGAAAAGAGAAGATAGAAATGAGTATTGCTGATGTCAGCTATTACTGGTGTTTTAAAATCTTTCCCTCTTAGCTGTTCAATTGCAAAGGGCATACCTGTTCCATCCTAGGCAGGATCTTGATTTACACTACCTTGGTCGTACTTATTTGTCTGGCAATGATAACTTCAAATGGCTTCAGGCTGTGAATCCTCTTTGAAAGTTTTCAAACTTACTTTTTTCCTCATACATGGAGAGGAAGCTAGAGAATGCATGGTGCATTACTCACCTTTTATGCAACCATGCAATGTGCACTGGAATCATCCCTATAATATGTACGGGCCTTATTTCCTTACATAGTAAATTACTTGTTTTTCTCTGTTATTACCTATTTTGAGAAGCTGTTTGTTGGTGGAAAATCCACTCCTTTGATATTGCATGCATTGAACATAAGGTGTATATAGAGAAACAAGAGGGGGGTTGGCAAAATTGACGTGTATGGGAAGGTTCTAAGAGGCAGTTGATAGTTTGATCCGGTACTTTAGTATGTTTTTCACCTTTAGAAGTCTCCAAATGAATAAATACAGTTTTTGATGCTCGATTACTCATTTGATTTTGCACTTTTTTTTAATAAAAACTCACATGCTAGGTATCACTATGCTATCGCATGGAAATACCATAAAAAAGAGAAGGAAAAAAAAGGTACAACAAGCACGGGGGACCGTACCAAACCCATGCAAAAATGGAAAACACATAAGAGAACAGGATTACCCATACCTAAAGTGGTGGGAGATTGTATCTATTGCAAAAAATAATCTATACTAAAACCAGGAGGCGAAACATCAAACCAAACAAAATCCTATCTATTATTGATCCTTATGTTGGCCAGACTATTAGCACAATGATTGTCTTCACGGTAGATGTGAAAAACTTTAAAGTGCATATCTCTGTGTAACTGAAGGCACTTTGGGTCATCTATGACAATGCACCCCTTTGCATTCTTCCTTTTCCAGCCAAACCTTTAATTTAAAAGAATAGAGTAGAACATTGAAATCACCAAGGACACACTAAGGTCAATCTTCCTTTTCCAGCCAAACCTTTAATTTAAAAGAAAAGAGTAGAACATTGAAATCACCAAGGACACACTAAGGTCAGGCAAGATTATTACTCATATAAGACCATAACCTTCTTCTAGTTATATAAGAATTTGAACCATAGATCCCTGCAATGTTAAAACATTTACCAAGCAACAAAAGCTAAAACAGAAATAAATTGTGAATTGATACATAAAAAAGAGAAAGCTGAACATCATTTCTACCAAGAGACCATATATTAGGAACCAAACCAGGTCTAATATTAACAGCACAAAGCTTGAAATTAGAGGAATGAAAAATGGATATATTTTTATTTTGAAACTCCACCAATGTTGATTTGTCTTTCATTATAGTCCATCTATCTCCTTCTGTGAAACATCTGTGCAGTTGGTCTTGGTCTTAACTAGTTTGGTCCTGAAACTTCACACTCCCCTAGTAAAATGCTATGATGCACGGCTTTTTTCATTTGAAGTTCTGTGTCTCTGAAATTTTAATAATTTTTTTTCCTTTTAAGAATAACATGTTATGCATACAAGTATTAAAGTTCTGTTATTTTGTTTTGCCGTTTGTCTTTTCTTTTTGGCGATCTGAAAGATTTCTGTTGCCACATTCTTTCAGGCTGAGAGTGCAATTGCTGCTCTAAGCTGTAGTGGGGTGATTCTTGGTTCATTGCCCATAAGGTTGGATTGACATATTTCTCTTTGATTTCTACTGCACTAAAAACTTTAGGAAATCTTTTAATGTCATTTCCACCATTCTTATGTGTGGTCTGGTATGCAGGGTAAGTCCATCGAAGACACCAGTCCGATCGCGTGCTCCTCGTCCTTCCATGCACTGAATCAACTTTTCATGTTTCTGGGGTTGATTGCTGCTCTGAGATATATTTACATATACATACATAGAAACAGATATGTTCTAAGGAACATGTGGCATTTAGTTGGTACTTTTGTCCTGGTGTCTTGCAGTATGATTATCTTTGCTTCTTCCCCTTGGGAGTTATGGCTTCTTTCTTTAGCTTGTAGAGTCGGGTCGAACTTGGAGGATCTTGATGGGTTATTATGATGCATCATCATGTGATGTATTGACCTTGAAAGGAGAGAATTTTATGGTCGAATGTTTCTGACATCTGGAATTTATTTCAAGAAACATGTTACAAAGCCTTCGTTAGTCATGAGGGTGTTTTATCATGGATATTTGTTTCATCATTCTCTAATGCCATATCAACTAGTGGCTCATTCTCTATTAGTCTTACGTGTAGTTTAACACCTAGCTTTGTCGACTAGCTCTTGTCTTTGATTGTGTTTGCCATCTTCTACTTGCCAAACTGATTCTTCTCCCACCAACCCTCCATTTTGGACACACCTTTATTGTTTTTTTAATGCTTCCCACCTTCAGAGATATTCAAGGTGGTGTTGTTGAGGAGGCCTAATATCTAGCCATTCTCACCTTCAAAACATGGCCTAACCATACAATGCTAACAATCACAAATTCTTTTCAACAGATTTAAACACCATTTGTGGTTTTCATAAATGAGATTCCACCCTAGATAAATCTTTATTACTTCTATATCTTGCTACCATCTACATCTTAATATCCAATTTATTCCAAATTAAACCCCTCAACTTTTAATGTAATTGTTTATTCTTTTGTCTTTTCTTGATTTTCTTTTTGTTAAATCCTACTAAAAAAAAAGAGTTTACGTAACTCTTAAAGTTGACTAAAATAAATATCATAATGAAAAATGAAATAATTAAAAAAATACTTATAAAGTAAAATCTCTTCTCTTAGGAAACGGGGGTTTGTTTGTATGCATAATTTGAAAATGGAATTGGAAAGAATATTTGTTGAATTCTACATTTGTCACATTCCTTCCACCTCAATAGAAACACAACACAAAAGGAGTGGGAGATTAGGTATTTTCTGAGCCTCATCATTCTTTTTAAATGTATAAATTAGTTTTATTAGAAAAATATGATAAAATAATTTATATTTATTACTTACATTTTTATTCCTTTTTTTAATAAATCCAAAAAAAAATCTATTTCTACCAATTTAATTGAAAAATAACTAAATATAGCGAAAAATAGTTCAATATGTATACGTCTAAAAGATATGTATGTATGTATAATAACTTACTTTATCTGAGTTAACTGAATTAAATAATATTTTAATATAAAAGAATAATAAAATGTAATAAAAGAGAAAACGTAACTTACATTAACTGTTACTAGTCGATGAACAATAAATTTGGTAAATTAATTTTTTAAACCTTTTCTCTTACGAAAATAGATTGCGGGCAAAAATGAGAAGGGATAATGAAATCTCGGTATTTTTTACAAGGATATCTCTAAATTATTTATTACATTACTTTTTTAACAAAATTTCCTTAATTAATCAAAACTATTTCTAATAAATAATTAATGTGATAAATTAAGTTATTAAATTTTCTATTTAATATGAGAATAAATGTAGCGAAATAATTTTTAATCAATGTAGGAGAATTAATAATTTCTAAAAAAAGCTCATGGCTCTCTTTGGTAACGTTATAAGATCCCTCCAAATGTTTTGCACCCTTTATAAGTAATATGGAAAGTTAATATCTTAATTTTTTTATTTATTTTACGAAGATAGAGTATGGGAAGAGAAGAAGGAATATTGAAAACACATTACTATCTTTGATACTTTTTATAAGATTTTTTTTCTAAATGGTTTTAAATCAACTTTTTAACAAAACTTTCCCGAATTAGTCTATTAATAATAAAGGGGTGTATTCATTGAGATTTCAAAAAGATTTTATTTTTTTTATAAAATAAATATTGTGGTAGTAATGAAGAATTTTAAATATTAAAAAATTTGATGGCCCTTGATGAAGGTCATCAAGACTTTTTAACAGGTAACAAAATAATGAGGTATTCAATTGAGATTTTAACATAAAAAATAATTATCTAATATTCAAAGTTATTTAAATCTTAATGGATTATTTTATTAATTAGATTTTTCGTGACATTTTATTTATATGCACAAATATTATTGCAACACTAAAAATATAATCTAATATTTTTAATAATTTTATTATTTTATTTTAAACACTTGATTTATGAAGTAGTGTTTTCTTATTAATTTATTTTTGAAAATTGATTAAATTTAACTCAATTCTTTATATATTCCATTTAAAACATGTATCCTTGCTTTAAAACCTTTTTTTACAATGATATTTTCTATATAACGTGGGAAAATGCGAAACTTTATTTAAATGAAGAAAGATAAAATTTAAAAATTATTTATAATTTTAAATAAATTACGTTGTGATAGTTAAATAACGATTTAAATATTTAGACGTGTTATGTACATCTCAAATGTAAATAAAATATGTATTTTATATCATTGAAATCAATTATGGAATTTCCCAGCCATATATATAATAAAAGAAAATCATATATTTATAACATATTTTTACCAAAACAAGATGTATAAATATTGTACAAGGTTAATTTTTATCTAGAAGATAAGTATATCTAGAGTATTATATATCATAATTTTAAAAAAAAGGTAATTATAAGGTCGATTTGTTCTTCACCACTAAATCTTTATTAGTCACATTATTAAAAATTAGGTATCATCTAATAATTATATATATATATAAATTAATCTGTAAATATCAAAGAATAATAACATTTTCTTAAATATAAAGTTTCCCAAATTCATATATATTTCACAAATCTTGAATTAATTTTTTTATAAACTTCTTACTTTATTTTACAACTGTTAACCATACATGGGACGCATAATACGCTGTTATGAAAGTCTGACGCGAGTATATAATTTGCCCGTTGACCATCATACCCACATATAACATATGTTAGTAACAACCCTGTTGATTAAAAAGTGAAGTTAAAAGTCAACTCCGAGACCATGTGATTCTAATTCCCTGATTGATCCCAAAAAATTCTTTCAACACCCTCCATTCTCCTAAGGTCCTCCTGAACCTTCTATAAACTCTCCATCTTTGCATATCATACTAAATTGCAATTTCGCATATTAATAATATTTTATAACACAACCGTGTAACTAAAATCTTTACAATTATGTGTAAGTCATCTCAATCTTACAAATTCACATCATTACTCAAAAACAAATTTTGGCACTTAATTCATACACATACACCGTAAATGTTCATCACCAGAATCCAACAATATAACAACTATATATATTTTTAGTTTTTCCAACATTTCAAATAGCACAAAAATAAAGAAAAAACAATTGTTAACCTAAAGGCGAAGAATGATTTTTAAAAATATCTAAAAGATAATTATTTTCATGATGATAACTCTAAAAAAAGAAGATGGACCTTTATGATTGAAGTCTTGGAGTCTTAAAGTCTTGTGGAAGCTTTAATCTTGTACTTTTGTGTATATGTTTTCTTGTAATAGTTAGGAATCATGTTGAAGATCATAACATGCACTCAACTCTCTTTAAACTTTGAAAAAACCTTTGTTTTTCATAAAAAGTTTTTAATGTTGAAATAATCGATTATCTCCTAGAATAATCTATTATCATACTTAACATAACCGATTATCATGCGAAATAATCAATTATCATCAAGAAACTTTTATTTTTCAATTACTCTCTGGAATAATCGACTATCCCAAGTAATAATTGATTATTCTGAATGATTTTGCAAAAACCTTTTCATATTCTACAAAACCTTGTATCCCTATTTGCCTATAAATACATAAGGGGTCAGAGTTTTCAAAATTAATCTAGAGAGATCAAAGTGAAAGTTGCTCTGCTGCTAGTGTTCAATCTTTCTTCATCCTTTGTGGTTATTCAAAGGAAGTGTTCATCTTTTGAGGTTTTCAAAAGAGGTGTTGTTATCATCCTTTGTGGTTATTCAAAAGTGGTGTTTCCATTCTTTATGAGATCAAGGAAGTGGTTGTTCGTTCATCCTTTGTGGTTATTTAAAGGAGGTATTTTCATTTCTTGTGGTGTTCAAGGAAGGTGTTGTTCATCTTTTATGTTTTTAAGAGAGGTGTTGTTTCATCCTTTGTTCTGTACAAAGGACGTGTCTTGTTAATCTTCGTGTTATCTTTCTTATTTCGCTGGACTATAAGTTTGTGTATTTTTCTCTATCCCTACTCTCTTTACATTCAGCTTATATTTTACTTATTTGTGTTATACTCTAATTTTTATAAAGCAGAACATAAATTTATATTGAAGTTTTTGTTAAACTTTGTTTGAACAAGATTAAATTCGAATTTTTTTTTATTAAAAAACCAATTCACCCTCCTCTTGATTTATTTTTACCTACCCTATTAATCTAGTAATAATAATAACAATTCCTCGAGTCCTTCATAGTTGTTGAAAGTAGGACATTTCCAGACTCAATCTAAAATTGACAACATAAATCAATTATAATATCTCAAAATTAAGCCACTTAACTTAGAGTTTTCAATTGCCATGTACTTTATCATCCATGTAATCTATAAATAAAACATAAAATATAGTTATTGATAAAAACAAAGCAATCACATCAAAATTACACAAAATCATCAGAGTAGGGACTTTCATGAGACAAAATACTTTTATAATATTATATTCTCTCATCAGATTAGACTCTTCAACTAGACTAAACTCTTCCAATAAACTAAATCCTTTCAATTGACTCACTTCCCCCGTCAGATTAAATTCTTTAAGCAAATTAGATCCTTCAAGAAGACTAAATCCTTCTAGCATACTAGACTCTTCCAGCATACTTAGACACTTCTAGTAGACTGCACATCCTTCAAGATGGTTGTAACTAGGGATGGCAAAGTGGAGCAGGGCGTGTGCCGGCCCGCCAGCTCGCTACCAAAAATGCGGGGCAGACTGAGCATTTGAGTCTGCTGGCCTGTTTAAGCCCGCCCCACATAACTTGCAACCCGCGCGGATCATGGAATGTTTTTTTATGTTTTTCTATGTTTTAACATGTGAATGTTTACTTGCTAAATAAAAGCTCACTTAAACAAAATAGATTGATTAGTGCATATTCCTATATTCAAATTTTTTGTTTAGGGTGTTTTCTTGGAATACTAACGATTTATTACTAGTGAGCTTAAATGAATTTTTCAATGTGCAGAGAATGTTAAAAATGGAATTGAATGCATGGTTAATTTGAATGAAAATGATATAACAATATCAAATAATACAACAAAAAATTAATAGTTACGTGGACTGGCCCGCAGGCCCACGAGCCTAAGACTATGTGAGGCGGGTTAGTAAAATTGACCCCTAAAATTTATGCGGGACAGGGCAAACTGACCTAATTTTTGCAAGCCAGAGGTGGGGCATGCCTATACAGGGTAGACCAGCCCGCATTGTCATCCCTATTTATAACCTTCTATCATATTAGACCCTTCGAGCATATTGGACCCATGAAACACACTAGACCCTTCTAGCAAACTAAACCCTTTTAAGCATACTATAGACTTTTAGTAGACTACTCTTCTTATGATTAGACCTTTTTAGCATACTAAAATTTTCTAGCAACTAGACTCTTTCAGTATAAATTTTTGTACTAAAATCTTTAAAATTATTTTATTTATAACTTCATTTACAAAATTTTGTTTAAGGTAATTCTTGACCCTAATATTAGATTTTTTATCTAAGAAATCCATTTTTTGACTTGTATTTTTCAAATAAATGGCATAACAATTTAAAGTAAAATAAAATAAAAATTTAAAAATACACCAAGTACAAAATTAGAGTATACCCATGTCCCTTTGTGAAGCTTTAACTAGTGTATACTTGGAATAAAAAGACTTAAACACGATTTTGTTAAAATTTGGTGTTGACAAAGGATTCACAATAGAAGAAGATGATGGATAAGGAGAAAAAGAAAAGAAAAGAAACTTAAAAGTTTTTCCTTGTTAGCTCACTTAACTTAACTGAGAATTTGGAACTATAAAATATTATACACATTCTTGTCACATAAGATAAAAACATAAAATTTGAGAAAAGTAAAAAAAGGAAATATTAACCTTTCCTTTTCCAATTTACTTGATCCTAAATTAAAAAAGTCAAATAATAAAATAAATACAAATTGGTTGCTAATAAAATTACATTAAAGTTGTCAAATCTATCAATAATAAATAACAATTTTTTTCCCTTTAACTTGCTTGTGGTTGATAAAAAATGATGAAGAGTAAAATTTGGTTTAGCTAATTTGTATTTGTTTCTACTATTTCTCACATCCATATAATTAGTTCAAAAACTATATTGTATAATGACTAAATTATAAACTATTTTATAAAATAAAAATTATTGGTATCTAAAATAGTTTTTATTATAATAAAAAATATATTTTTTTAGTAATTATTGATCTTAAAAAATTATGAAATTGGTTTCTACACAATGGTAATTAAATTGATTTTTAAATTAAAATCTAAATTAGTTTTTAATATTAACTACCAAGTTTTAACTACTTACTAAATTAGATTCTAAATTAGTCTTTAATTCAATTAGTGATCAAATATAGGTCAATAATATGATTGATAAAAACAATTTTTTTGTAGTGTTCTACACCACTAGAATTTCTTATATTTCATGAGAATTTTTCTGTAAAATTATAGAAAAAATAACAAGAAACTCTTTTTTTACAAATTTTTATAATAAATTTATAGAAAAATACTCATAATAAAAAGATTGATTAAGAACTAGTTATGTCATACTTATTATTTTATTTTTTTTCTATCGAAAACATATTTTGCTAAAACATTTAAATCATATACTCAATCATTCTAGATTTAATTAAAAATAATTAAATTTGAAATTTTATAAACTACTTATAATTATGCTATTGTCGTGAATTATTGGTTTCTACAGTCAATTTATGGATTCGTGTCATGATTTAAATTATATTTTTTTGTAAAATAGTGAAAAATAAATAAATTATTTTTTATAAATTGTAGTATATAATAGCAAATTCGAAGAATAATAAAAAATTAAATTAATTAAATTCTATTGTAAAAATCTTTTTATAGATTGTAATATATAACAGCGAATTCCAAGAATAAGAACAAAATTTTTAATAAATTATTCTTCTTTTGTAAAATAGTGAAAAGAAGAAATTATTCAAAAGTCGTCTTTATTTTTTCTCGCAATGATGTATGAGTGAAGGTTATTGACGATAAGTTATTGGATACGTTAGAAGATGATGCTCTAATAATATTGTGTAAATTGAAGATTTTTTTTCCTAATTATTTTTTGATAATTTAATTTTCCATCTAGTTAGAGAGATAAGGTTGTGTGACCCTATTTATTTAAAATGGATGTACACATTTAAGTGATATATTCAGGTTTTGAAAAAAAAAAAAGTATATAAAGAATCCATGTCTGCTTCAATAGCCAATAGTTGAAGATATTGACGAAAGATACGTTACAAATTAGGTTATAGAATTTTATTCTAAATATTTTATAAAAAAAAATACATCTACTACGAATGTCTACATGTGGTCGTAATATAATGATAGGTATGAAGGTAAGGATAATCATAGTATAAGAGTACAAAATATTTGAAGTATAACTTTAAAAATAGTTATTAAAATATTAAAAAATTATAATAATGTAAATTCTATTATTGATTGAGAAATTGCTTACAGGTATACTCCATCTAAATTCATAAAGTAATTATATTTTAACTTCTTAAAAGTGAATTATTGTTTACAAATATTCTCTTTAGGTGTGAAAAAAAGTTGACTAACTGTTTTCCGTCGCTTTTGTGAAAGTGGATAACTAACAAGCTACAGAGACACTCATAATTTGCTTTACTTTATATAGCAAATTACCTGCTCAACACGGCCCACCTATGCTCTCTGGATAAGTTTAAAGTTTTTGCTAAACTTTGCTTTCAAATTGAAGAAATTAACTCTAATTTATTCATTTTTTTGGTAACTTTTCTTTACATGACAAAATAACATGAAGAAGAAGACCAACATACAAATTTTATATAGCTCTTTATTGGTGGATCATGTCATCATTTTCAAAATCCCCTTTAAAGCTGTATCTTTCAACATAATCCCTCTACCATAAAATCTGCATAAAATATATGTATTTATTGGCGTGTGATTGCATTATTATATTTAATTGTAAATTAATAACGTCTTAATACTTCACCAGTCTCACCCAATTTGAGTGTATGATACAATTTGTTGGACTCTCGGGATACATTTTCAATCTTTAAATGATTAATTTGAAAGAGAAAACTAAAACCAATTTTACTTCTGCTAAAAAGAGATGGAGTTGTTATGATCGGGGAAGCATGGAAAGAATTGCTGATATTACTCTTGTAAATTTGGATAGGTTGACACCACATACAAATGCAATGTATATGTGTAAGAATAACGAATAATAAAAAGCATTTTTTTTCTAACTATAACGTAGCAGGATTCCCATGTTAAAAGGAAAATTAAAAAACCAAACAAAGTAAACTGAAGAACGAATCATGTGCACCAGAATGCTCAAAAGTAAAAATTTCCGAAGAGAGTAACAAATCCAGGACTCATTTCATTAGTGTCTGGTCTCTAACATCATCTGTACCATGGATGGATAATCTCAAAACGTTATTGCTTCATTCAGTTCCTTTCTAGACCATCTAATTGGGCATGTACTTAGAGCATCCTGGTTTATTGAGCAGTGTCATTTTTCTTTTTACTTTCTCTATTCACAACTTTAAGTAGTTGAAGATGTCTGTTCTTGGGAGGATTCTAGCACCCCTGTGGCAGGTACTGTTCCAGTGACTAATCCTGTTCAATACACGACAACCTAAAAATTAGTCGCCACAGAAAATTTCAGTCAAAAACAAAAATAAAAAACTTGTAGCATTGCTTAGAGTTTAGATACTGAACCAGCACTGGGAATTGAGGGAGAAGCTGAAATGGGTTCTGAAAAGCCAGCAACTGTGAGGTCCTGAGGTGACATGTCAGGGTTTGCCTTTTTCACATAGGTTGTTGGAATAATCGGTCTACCAAGGCCATAAAAGGGCTGGAAATACGCTGGGTACCAGCGGAGAGGTAACTGCTGTCCACCATATGCATTATTGTAGTTCTGTATAGGACATCAGAATTCAAATAAAAAAGTTCTGAGAATAGTGGACACAGTTTAATCCCTACTTGTATATCATGTATACTAACATGTCTACCTATATGAATTACAATGATAGTGTACAATTTGTTCACATATAGCTTTCTGGCAATTCAAAGTTGTTAGAAAAGAAAAGCTACTTTATGAGAAAACTAACCATTCCATACAAGTCTTGTGAGTGAGTAAAACCAGGATACCTGAATGTTGGAGTAAAAAGTTCACTTAGAATGACAATAAATTTGTCAAGTATAAAAAAAACTCAGTCTCACACTCTTGAATTGCACACCTGTATGCTGGATACGGAAATGGATAGTGAGGTATGTGTTGATTATAATAAGTGGAGGGGCCTTGCAATGGGACTGGTGCCATATTCCACGAAGGGCTACTGAATTTTTGTCTTCCTGAAACATTTGAAAGTGTGAATAGGCTGAAGTGGAGGAGTCAAAATGTGAAACCTTATTATCCACTATGACGATGGCTTGCATGCAAGGAATATTGATCAAATTTGCATAATCATTAGCAAGTAAATTTAGAACTAAAACAAAAAAAAAGTGAAAGACCTAACCTGTTATAGATGGATCAAATTTCTGGGCACCAAGGGCTGCAAGATTACAATTAGCTCTCCTTCCATCAATAACAGGATAGGGATTCAGACAAGCCCTTTCTGCAGAATTTGGGTCCCTGAAGGTCACCTAGAAAACAAAAGACAACAGATATTAGAGTGAACAGAATCAAGAAGAAAAACACCAAGTGCAAGAAGAGTAGATAAGTGGGTTTTTACAAAGCCATATCCTTTTGATCTTCCAGTGATTCTATCAGTGATGACAACCGCCTCTAAGATCTCCCCAAACTGATCAAAATAGCGTTTCAGAGAGTCTCTCTTAGTCTCCCAGGCCAATCCTCCAACAAAGATCTTAGTATAGGTTGTGTCACCAACTTGTTTGGCAAGGTTTGGACTCATCATCTTGTTTTGCCTTGGCTGTGACATCCGAATTCAATTCACAAAACCCTGAAACGAAGCCTTAAACACAGTCTAATAAACAAAGAAACAGACAGGATCCCAGAAACAAGATTAGAAACAGGATCGAAAAGTCAGAGTAGCCGTTTGTTTGGTTGCTTAGCATGAACAGTGAACAATCAATCAAATCAATGCTAGAGAAAATCTTCCACCAACATCTGCTCTAGTGATTCTCGTTTATTATGGGGAGGAAAAACTCTTGATTTTCATATACAAACGTTTCCTCAGATTCCACGACGAAGATTCCCTTAACAAGAAAGTGAATGAACAGTATGGGAGAGTTGAAAATATAGGAAGTAAAAACAGAGAAACAGGGGAAACAGGGAAAGAAAAAAGAAAAAAAAAGGAAATTGCTCAACAAAATCCAATTATTTATTTGTGCAATATTTTTATTCATGTGATGATATATAATAGAAGAGTACGTTAGAAAAAGTAGGGAAAATGACAATATGAGGAGCATGTAAAATAAAACAAATAGTACTGTAAATATTTTGTATGTGAAAATCAAATCTAATGGTAATGTGTATATTGATTATAAAATTGAGTGTATAAAAGGAAGTAGTGTACCGTTTTATGTTTGCCCATATCAAAACTTTCCAAACTTTAAATGTGTCCCAAGATACGTGCCTTGCTGTATTCAACTTTATATCTTTCATCACTTATTTAATTCAATTTATTCGTTTTCCATATTATAATAATATGGAATATGAAATTATGATGCTTAACGCGTGGAATAATGTGTGGAAGCCATATGGGGCGTTTGGACCACGCAGAAAAAGAGAAAATCCATTGACTCTCCACTCTAACTCCAACCATCTTCATATTCATGTCATTTCCACTTCTGCAGAACACAAGCATCAAATTCATCTCATTTCCATTTAAAGTATATAGTATAAGTAATATACTATTTACCTTTCTTATCCATTGAGTTGAGAGGGGTAAATTTTCCTCTACCACCACACCACAATCCTGGTTTCTCTTTTTAGGTAAGATACTTTTAATATAAGAAAAAAAGTTGTCACCCCTTTAGGGTTAAACTTAGCCACTTAGGGTACCCTTCAGTTTGAAAAAGTAGTGTTTTTATAAAGTTGCATTCACATGATGATGAGGCATTCTTGATTGGATTAAAGAAAAGCAGGTGAAAATGATTTTGATGGGTTTTAGCCAACCGCATTCCTTGAATCAAATTATATATTTTAATAGAATTGGTTTCAGCATCCAAGGGGTTTTGAGCTTCTATTTCAAGTGACAGTGCCAAAAACAAAAGAAACTTTATTTGGTATATGGTATCAAATATACATAAAACAATATACAATTTGACTATGTTTTACTGCTAACTGCATAGATGATTACAGTGATTGTTTATTCAGTTTTTGGAGTAGGGTGAAGCAATGAGATGTTGATAGAGTGTGACAAGTGTAAAAAAAAGACAAAGTAGATTCACATCCAACTAGGCGTCAAAGAATACAGTCTCTCAAACCACTTGTTCAATTTCATTACAGATTTTGATATTTTATATATATATATATATAGGGGTGGCAAAACGGGCCAGCCCTGACCCGTTTAGGCCCGCCCCGCCATGAGCTCACAAAAAATGGGGGGGCCGGACCAGCCCGCCACAGTGATACGGGCAAAAATTTCTAACCCGTCCCGTCATAAGGCGGGCTGACGGGCTGGCCGGCCTATATTTTTTGTTTTTCATTTTTTTTGAAAAATCTATTTTTTGGGTTTTTTATTTTATTTTTGAATCTTTGGTTTTAAATTGAATTTTTTTTTCTTTGCAACTATTTTGTTTGTGTCCAATTTAAATAAATTTTTGTAATTAGAACAATATATTAAAAATGTATATGGTGACATGACATTTAAAAAGTGCAAGCTAAAAGACATAATATTTATTACAAAAGAAATTGCAATCAGTGATGTGTTGAAGGAACCTTAGGTATAGCTACTTTCCCAAATTTAAAGAGAATGAATGAGGCCGAATGAGGTGTTATATTTTTTCGCGAGCCAGTCGCTGCCCGCCTCGCCCTGGCCGACGGGTTGGCGGGCTAGACGGACCGGACTGATACGGGTTGGCGGGCTAGACGGGCCAGACTGATACGAGTTGACGGGTTTAAAATGCTAGCCCGTCCCACCTATATGCTGACGGGCTGGGGGGCCGGCCCGCGGACCCAACCCACTTTGCCACCCCATATATATATATATATATGTATATATTAGAACTAGATATATGAAGGGTATATCCATTTAAGTCGGTAGGACTTACTGTAAAAAAACTTGTCTATTTAATTTGATTTTAAAGAGTTTTTAATTTTTATAGATTATTAATCTTTCTATTAAATGAGTAAATTCGTATATCTTTATTTATTTTATCAATTAAACAATATATAATCAATAAAAATAAAATAAATAAATTTTAGATTTAAATTAAATTTAGTGATAATTATTAAAAAAATATTAAATTTTAAATAAAATTAAACTTAATAATAATTTATAGAAACAATATGAGTAGTCGCGAATAAAAAGTATCTAACTTGCAGATTTTGTAGAAAAATACCCAAACTAAAAATTTACCAAAAATATAACATTTACGGAAGATCAACATACTTTTTTTATTTCAGATTACATTTATATGGATTTTTCTTTTCAACAGCTTCCAGCAATGGAAAGTAAAAAAACAAAAGAAATGCATTAATAAACATTGTTCTTTTATGTTTATGTGTGAAAAAAAGAAAAAAATATCGTTTACTAAAAATCATCTTCACATATATAAAAAAGAAAACTACATAAAGTCACTTAACAAAATTAAAATTACAATTTGATCTTTGTTACATTACATACTATTCACTTTTTTATTTAAAACTAATTTTTATTTTTCTATTTTAAATTTAATATTTTATACAAATTAAAAAACTATAAAAATTATTAATTTTTTTAATATAATTATTAAAAATATTGTAATATTATCTTATTAAATAGTAAATAAAATATAATTAATTATATTATAATAAAACTAAATAACATATAATCGTATATGTTATATTATTACCATATAACATACTCAATTATATTTTATTTTGTAATATATGATTAATTATAATTATATAATAAAATAAAAATTATAGAAAACATTTAAAAAATTGCTTTAAATGAAAATTTAATAATAAAAATATAATTATATAATATAATAAATATTAAATAAATAATGATAATAATATTAACAAATTTTTATATTAATATTGATAATAAAATAAAAAATTATAATGATAATTTAAATAAAAATTATTAATAATAATAATAATTTAATAAATTTATATTATTTTAAAAAAATAGTTTTTATTTTTTATAATTTTTTTATTAAAATTTTATGATATTTTAAATTTAACTGTTATTAAATTTTATTTTAATATTTTTATTTATTTATTAATAATAGTAATTTGATATTTAGAATATTGAATTAAAATAATGTTTTAATCAACATATAAGAAATTAATTAATTATTAATATTAATTTTAAATTTATTTTATTTAAAAATAAAATAATTATTATATAATTTTATCAATCATATATCAATTTTAAATTATTAAATCAATTAAATTATTCTTAGACTTTCATAAATTCTTATAATTTTTCTTTCACTTATATCTAATAAATTATGTTTACTGATGTGGAAAAGGTGATGATTTGTTTCAACTTATATGTAATTTAAAAAAAAATGGAGGATGAAGAATAGGTTTAAGAATAGTAAGAAAGAAATGAAAAGACATGTGACATTTGTCTAGATAAGAAAGAAAAAGTTAAAAAAAATAACATATACGCACAAAGATACATCCATAATGTGAATTTTATTTTTGCATTTTTCTAATATAATAATTAAAAAATATATTAAAAAGAGATAATAACAATAAATGAAATCATTACTATAAAATAAAATGATATTACTTTAAACTTATTTCTATTCACTCAAAATTTCATTAATATAAAAAATAAAATTATATTACTAATCAAAACAATTTTATTTTTCATTCTCATTTTATTATTTCACTCTTTCACTTTTCATATATGAAAACAAAATATTAGAGTGTGTGCACGATTGAAATATTAATTCCATTTTTTTAGAAAAAAAATATTTTTGCTGAATTTCAGCGTATTTGGGATATTAAATCATTTTTATGAGTAAGAAAGTTTGTAACTTGTGATTATTTTTAAATAGTATATTTTTGTTTCATACATATTATTATTTTTACAAAAAAATATTGCATTCAAATGAAATTAGTTTTTTAAAATATCTTTAAACAAACTTATTCAAATAAATATAAACTTTAATTACAATCAAATTTAAGAATAATCAATTTATATAATTAATTATTGAAACAATTATTCTTGCATACTGTCTCAAACACACATTTAATGTCAATATAAATGTCGATATTATTTCGGTGAAATAATCTTGTTGGCATAATTATAGGAAAAAAAAACACAAGTCGACCTAAAAGGTAGATTGTATCAAATTCTATAATAAATTTATATACATCTAAATTAAAAATTACGTATATTTTTTTTATAAGACTTGATTTATAATATTCATTTTATTAATTATTTTTTTTGAATAAAATGTTCTTAATTAGAAGACATCCAAATTATCCAAGTTACAAGAAAACATAACGACAGTAATAATTTTAAAAAATAAATCAATCTAAGACATCTAAGACATATATACTTTCATAAACTAGAATAATCACTTTTTTATCACCGGTTTAACTCAATAGGTTTAACATGTGCCCGAATTTTTATAAACTTTTCCTTCAAAATTATTTTATTTAAAAATATTTAATTTTTTAGATCGAAATTATTTTATTTACATATTTCAGAAACTTATTTTTATTTTTATTTTCTAAATTTTAGGTATTTATATTATCAAAATAATTTTTTTTACATTAAAATTTGCTTTAAAATCAAAGTACGTTTTTTTTAAGTTAGAGTACAGTATCTTTGACAATGACTAAATGATTTAATTTAATATTCTTTTGAAAAAACACTCATAAAATATTGAAAATATGATAAATATATTTTCCTTAAATTTAATTTTTAATTAATCATGTTAATATTTTTATTTTGATATTTTAAATATTTAGATTCATTTAAATATTTTTAAATTTTATATTTAAAAAAATAATTTTTTTAAATTATATTTTTAAAAATAAAATGAAACAAAAATGAAATGAGACAGAGATAAAAATAATTAAATGAATTCTCATCCATATACCATACCTAATCCTCCCACAATCAAGTTATAAGTTTATTAAATAATAAAAAAATAAAAAATAAAAACTCCTCAACAACCAATCAGACCTAAATAAAAGATAAGGCAGAAAAATAGTTTGAACGGCTTTTAAGAGAAAGTATATTCTTAAATTTGTTTGAATATTTTGTAAATAAACAATGGCTCGTATCACACATAAGTTGTTCTAATTTAATTACTTGTTATAATTCTTTTATCCTGCAAAATGTGTAATAGGATATTTTTATTTCAGTTTATTTTTTATTTAACTTTTTTATATTAGTTTATTTCTCTACACTATCTAATATATAATAAAGTTTAATTATTATTGAGTGAAATTTGACTCAGTAAATCATAATCAATTATATTTAAATAGAATTAATTCTAATAAAGTCAACATATTTTGAATCAGTATGTTTACTAATTTAATGACTGAATTTCTTTTTAAAAATTATTATTATTAAGCATATTTTTGGTTAGTTAGTTTTATATTTAAGTAATCAATTATGGCAGATAAAAGTAAAAAATATTAAAAGTTAACCCAATAGCTTTTTCTCACATGTCCTAAATCTTATTTTATAATAAAAATATTTGTCATAATTTTATAAAAGAAATGCTATTTTTTTATTTTTTTATTTGTTTATTAAAATGTACCTTAGGAAAGCATTCTAACCGAAATTAATTATATCCAATAGTCTACTCCAGATAGTTGGCATCGTGTTGGATGGAGTCCAGCCCATGAATTGGACTCAACTAAGGATTCAATTGGTTTTGCTATTCTCATCTTGAACTTTCTTAAATCCACCTCAACTTTGTTGACAAATACATATATGTTGAAAACATATTTTCACTGTGAAACCCAATAATATTTAAGATTTCTTTCAAATACAGGTACAAGTATATTTTTATTATTTACGTGATCAAGATTTTTATATATCTATATATAGATAGAACATATATTTTCTTTATATCTCTCACAAGATTTTGTCAAAAACATACAATAAAAATGTATTTTGTAGGGTAGTGTATCCCAACGAAATTTGTCGAGTTACACAAATTTTATAAAATTTGTTTATATAATTAAAATAATGTTTATTTGTTTTTTTTTTGGAATTAACTAGAAGTTTTTTTTTCCTATTATCATACCAACCAAGTACTTATATAAAAATAAAGGAAAAAGTTAGAATTTGACTTTTTTTTATGTTTTTAAATAATATTATTTTTATTAAAATATTTTATGGTAGAATTTTACCTATATTTCATTTCTTTAATCAGAAAATCAGATAAAAATGTATAACCATATTTGAAAAAGTTATTTTTAACCATCATAATGATAAAAATGAGAGTGAACATATTTTTAATCATCTTGAGGGGAATATACCAATATAGAAAATGGTGGTAAACCCAACAACAGTTAGGATAGTCTCACATTTGAGGAGAGACTGTTAGGAATTTAATTATGAGAGTGAACACATTGAGTAAAAGTGACAAAGTTAAAGTGTATAAAAAAAAAACAAAGACCCATAAACATTGAGCCTTAAGGTTTTATGTTAAAAGTGATGTTATCTTTTCTCTTATACCTTATTTCTTGAAAAAATTTTCCAACACATAATGATAGGCTTTTTACTTTAACTTAACTTCTATTCTCCCAAAAAAACCAGAAAAAAGGTGTAACATGCTCCAAAGTCGAAGTCCCTCATGCATGGTGATAAACACAAAACATATGAGGATGGGAAAAGAAAAAAAAACAAGTAACTAAGATCCTATGTGATTTGTCTATTAGGAAGAAAATTTTTGACAGGACTCCTCATTTTGTCTTATTGTACTCATCTCCTTTGGTCTCTAACAACCCATTGCATTAGAACACAACTTGGTGGAGAAGAGTCTAATGTAATGATGCATAAAAGAGAAAAGCAAACACGAAGAAAGAAGCGTGTGGATATTTTGCTCAAAGAAATCATGTTCTTGGAAAGCAACTCAAGATTATTATATTTGAAAATCTTATATGAATTTCGCAAGCAATGAATCACCTTCCTATGGAAGATAGAATGTGGACCATGCTCCTCGATTCTACTGGATTATACCTCTATATGAAGCTCTGTACCAAAACAAGCCACCACTATTTTATTTTTGTCCCAAATTATTAATAATTAATAGATTAGTTTTTGTTAGCGGGAAAATTGAAAGTAATATCTATTTTTTTTCATTTTTTTAATTATCAAACTAATTTTATATATTCATGCCAAATACTCTTATATTTTGTATTTTTTTCCCGAAATCAAAAAGAGGCCATCAAGAACTTGGACACGTTATGTAAAGAATAATCATATTTTTTCGGCCTTTTGATAGACTAAAGTGAATGATGTGTCTGAAAATAAAAAAATAAAAAAATAAAAATTAAAAAAAATAAATTGAAAGAGAGATGAAATATTGTTTTGCATGTATTTCCATAAACAAATACAATATAATATAATATAATGAGTTTTTCTTATAATATAATATAATATAATATAATGAGTTTTTAAGGAAAAAGATAGGTATTTCTTCTAAAGAGAATTTATTTTCTATGATAGATTATTAATCATAAAGTTATGTATTAAGTTTTTATAAATTAAATATCTATAAATATATTTAGAAATAAAATATCACCCAAAATAGAATTTATTTATGTAAAATATATGTCCAAAATTAAATATAAAAAGTATCAAAAGATAAAAAGTGCAGGAAAGTAGTAAAAAAGAGATAAAATGAGTAAAGTGAATGAATAAAAATTTAAAAGTTGAGAATATAAATTATTGAAAATTTAAAAATAAGCGATAAAATGCTTAAAGTGTGCTATTAAAACAAATAAAATACAGACAAGTACAAGAAACATAAGTAAGTGGAAGGAAAAAAATTAAAAATATTGAAATAACTTGTTTTTGTAATCTGAGATTTAAGTAGGGGGATTACAAGTTGTAACATTTATTGTAAAATATAAATATAATATTTATAGAGTTTGACAAGTGTAATATTTATAAAACATTTATTTCCATGAAATAATGCAAGACGTTATAGAGCCTATTTATTTTTTGATTGAAATCAATACTCAAATTATTCTGAATTCAGCATTTGATTTTTTTATTTAATCAAATTTTTAAACCTCGTAACACATAAATCAAATATTCATATATTTCTAAGAAAATTATTTCGATTTTGAACAATTAATTTTTTTCTTCTAGTGAAAAACAAGATCTTGATGTTCAATCAACCTCCATTCTCGAATTTTTTTTTTAAAAAATGATTCTTTTTTATATGTCATTAAAAGTTTCTTATTTACACTAAAAAAGATAAATACTTAGCCACACACACTAAAAAATAGTACTGTAGATTTTAACTTCAATACATTTACAGTTTTAATCTCAATTTTTGTTAATAAAATCATGCATTGATGGTGATGATTTTTGTAGTGACAAGCAAAATCATCATCTATTTTTCAAAGACAAGACAATTGCTTCAATTATTTTAATAACAATTGCTTGATTTTCTTAACGACAATTACTTTGATTTTTCAATAATAAATGAAGTTATAGTTGTTATTTTTTTCTGTTACCACCCATTACTCCACAATGAATTATGAAACTATGGATGAAGGTACCATGGTTTGAGAATACTTTTAAAATTGATAAAAATATGATTTTTTTTCCTACAATAGTATTTTAAATATTTATTTGCACAATCCTCAACTTCATTTTTCTGTTTTCCTTTGATCTGATTTGGATATATATATATATATATTACTGTCATATTTTTTTTACTTCAAACACTATTTCATGTATTAAATTTTCGACTATCGAAACCTCATTTGGTGACTTTCAAGGAGAACTTTAAATGTCATCTAATATAATATTGTTATAGGAAATAAAAGTTCAATTTTCTTAATAACAATAATAATATTAATATATATATATATATATATATTTATTTTGATAACTTAAATTAAAGTTTTTCATGTTATTTTTGTCAGTATCTTTCGATTGCATCTTATCTTATTTTTTCAAAGCTCATTCTTATTTAGATTATATATAATTTTTCTTATATTAATATAAAATTATTTAATACTTTGTTTATATTAATAAAAACATCAACATAATATGTACTTCTCAAAATATATGATTATATTATTATTGTTTAATTATAAAAAAATTCGACATAATCATAAAAATAAATAAATTATGAGATAACTTATAGACAACAAAATTCACTTTTTTTATATATAAAGTGATTGATAATATAATATTTTGTAAAGTTATCTCCTTAAAATTTGATCTCACATTTTTCTTATATAATTACATAATTTGATATTTTACTGAGGATGTAAAGAATGATAAACTATATAAAATAACATAAAAAGAGCTAGGGGAATAAGTAGTTTTGGTCAATCCAATAGTTATTGCGTTTAATTTTTACCTGAAAAACAATTGGACTTCAAATTTGATGGGGTTAGGTCTGTTTGATGTGCAAATGAGGGGAAAACATTTTAAAAGAATGGAGTTAGTAAGTTGGAATTCAACAAATTGAATGATAATAATAATAATAATAATAATATAAAAGGGACTTTGTGGATTTAGAAGATCTTTGTCTGATCTTTTCAGCCACCCCGACAACGATGTTCTTAAGTCGGGCCCCAGACTACCTACGACCACTTAAAGCAACTAACTTTCTTTATTGGCTACTGTCTCACTTACTGTAAATGCATACTTAACAGGTGAACAGAACTATGTCTCTATTATACATACCTATGCCCGTGGACTAGAATTTTCATTCTCCCACCAAGAACATCTTTATTAGTGTCACAGTTACTTCTTTCTATCATTCATAATGGCTAAAATGAAACAAAATATGGAGTAAGACTCATCTCTCGTAAGTGTGCAATAGTTTGTTTGTAGAAGCAATGGTTATGTACACTGTGCTTCTTCATACGCTAATGAAGGATATTACTGTTCATAGATGTTTGAAATAAAAGTTTTAGATTTTAACATATGCAGCAAAGTGAAACTTTTGACTTACAATATTGTTCAGTTAGCTTATGAAAATAAAAAGCTTACAGGATACAAGACAAACGAATTTTTTTTCCAAATATTACTCTTTTAAAAAAAATTACCCAAATATACTTATTCTTGTATTATTTATATATATAATACATTTTACTATTCATATTAAAATTCGGTTTCTGATAATCGAATTCTGAGCTACGAAACGTCCACTTTGGTTCATTTTGCAACTTAGAATTCAGTTTTTGAAAAATCGAATTTTGAAAAGGTTATTTTAATTTTGAATTCTAAGAAGACTATTTTAATTTTTTTTTCTTTTATTACTCGAAATTCGATTCTTAGAAAACCAAATTCTGAATAAATTTTTTTATTTTTTTTTCGCCTCTGAGAAAGGTCGTTCTTAGACTAGAACGACCGTTCACATGTCTTGTTTTATCCAAATAAAAAAAAAAAAAATCTTCTCAGAATTTCATTTCCGAGTAACCGAATTGTAAATATTAAAAGAAAAAAAATTAAAATAGCTTTTTCAAAATTCGGTTTTTCAGATACTGAATTCAGAGTGACAAAATTGACCAACTTAAACGTTTTGTAGGTCAGAATTCAATTATCTAGAAACCGAATTCTGACATAAACAGTAAAATATATTATCTATGTAAATAATATGAGATATGTATATTTAGGTAATTTTTTTTAAAAGAGTAATATGTGTGAAAAAAAATCAAAATAAACACCTCTAATGTGGAAAAAAAATTGACTCATCTTTAACAAAGCCAAATTCATTAAAGATTATAATTTTTCCCATTTGGATATATGTACAACCACGGTTTCAGTCATAGATCTCATTAAATAGGTTAGTTTGTACATAGATTGTATTTTGGCATTCTCCTTAAATATTAGAAAAAAAAAAAAAGTCTAACATCAAAATACAATAGTGTTTACTGTTACCATAGTTAATTATCTAGTATATCAACTCTTATTAGTCAGCTTGACATAAAATTGTAACGGAACATAATGATGATATAGTTGGTCTAACAAACAACACAGTAGAACTTTAGAAAGATATAACTACATTTTCAAAATTTTAATTTGAGATCATTGAGTTACAGCAATCTCTCATTATTTAATTATTGAGTTTGTTTTGTTTAATTGAGATAGTTAGAAGAAAGTAAACATACATATATTTAATTTTCAATGTTAATGGATTTACATATAATGAATGGGGGTATTTTCAGTGAATGGTTTGATGTAGAAGTAAATTCTCAATTGTATATTGAATCTGGTGGAAAGTAAAATATGAATGTGACTAGTTAGAAAATTTTGATCATTAAACTTTAGACAATATAAGGTGCCTTTCTAAAAGTTGGCCATTCTATCTCTTTCCACAAGATTTTGATCTTTAAGCTTTATATGGTATTGAATACAAGATCAATAAAGCACTTCTCGTGCATTGAAGCAACTTCAGTTTTCTGAGCAAGTAACGAGTCTCACCCAAAGCGTGTGAGAAAAATCAGTTAGACTAGCAAAAAAGCAAGGTCATTGGAAAAGATACAATAACAATCAATTTCTATCCCACATATGCATACTGGCTACAATTACATTTAATATTAAGCATAGCATGGGCATGGAATGTTTATACTCACTGATATTATTTATTGAGCACTGTAAGAGAAACAGCCAAATAGCAGTTAGCAGTTGGCAGAGTTTAACTAATTTATGTTTTTCTAAAAACAAATATAAACAAAGCACACCCAACCTTAAATATTTGGTTCCTTTTTGTACCTGAACCATGCATATATAAATTGCATTTGTTGCGTCACCACCCCGGCATGACCCATACACAGATTTAATATAATCTCTCCTCATTCAACTATCCAATCCCTCCTTTCCTTCCTACCGAAAGCCAAAAGGAAGAGTGGGGTTCTCTTGTTGCATTCTCTTGTTCTGTTGTGCCACAGTGCCACTGTGTTTAATTTCTATCAGTATCAAACAATTAGAGCCGCAGAGCAAGTAAGAGGAAGTTCAGCAATTTTTTCTTTTAAAATTGTCTTGAACGTCACCTAAACCATGAGGTGATGCAATTTCTTTTAAAAAAAGTGTAGACAAACATAACTATACATGTCGTTGGAAGTATCACAACAGCGTAAATAAACTGATACAAAATTCTACTGGATTAACTTATGATTTCGAAAGTTTGAATCTCCATGTCGTTGGAATTATCACAACAGTGGAAGTAAGATTTTTTCTTGCACCTGAATATAAAAGGAACAAAAATACCACCCTCCATTATATCTAGTTACAGTAGATTTTTTCTTCTCCACCTAATTGGGACATGGTAGTTTGGTCCCAAAGCTAAGTCTAGCTGCATGCCCACCCAATCAAATCAGGCCACTTGCATCATTTTGAAGTGCATAGATTGTTTATGGCACAACCATATACTATGCATAATAATCATATAGGAGTATAGTTGTATCAGTTGGGCTCTGGAGGGCAGAAAAAATAGTTAAATGAGCAATGCAATATTGCGCCCCTTTCCACTAACCGACCTATGCTGCATGCGTGTTGACAAATCTATCATTTTCCATTTTCCACACAAAACCTATTTTACATACTCACACTTTCTCGCCCTAATCCATAACTTTCCTTCTCAACGGAAAGTCACCTTTCTACTCCACTCCACACGAAACAAACCCCTCAATTTTTTTTTAAAGAATCCCACCTCACTATATATCTCACATGCTTCCCTTTCAAAACTCACATTTCTCACTCAAACTCTCTCTCTCGCACACATATTCACAGTTCCATGCACTTATCTCTATAGCTTTCTCTAACAACTTGGCTTTTAGTATTCTACCACCTGATTTATACATCCCATATAATCAAATGGGCAATTGTCTTGTTCTTTGTAAACCCAGTTCAGGGTCTTGCATCATGGCAAAAACGGTTAAAATTGTGAGGGTAGCTAAACCAGATGGTAAGATACTGGAGTTTAGCACCCCAATCCGTGTCAAAGATGTCTTGACAAATTATCCAGCTTATGGTGTCGGTGTTTCAAAGAAAGTTTCAGAACCTCTCTCACCTGATCATGAATTAAAGGCTGGGAGATTGTACTACTTGCTCCCTTCTTTGCATTCCCCTCCAAATCTTGCTTCTTTAAGGAACGTTGAGACAGATGGTGGGATAAAAAGGATCAAAGTTATCATAACAAAGCAGCAACTTGAGCGGTTGGTGAATAAACAGATCTCCGTAGAGGATATACTATCAGAGGTTCAAACGGTTGGTGTTAAGTTTCCAGACAATCGGAAGCCCAAATTGGACTCTATACCGGAAGAAAATGAGTAACATACAACATAGAAATCCTATCTATTTCTCTTAATTTTCTGGCTGTTTCACCTTTCATTTCCGTTCTTCCTTGGTTATTGTACCTTCTTTCTGTTGTAGTCACGGTACCTGTGGCCGTAGTTGTAATGCTTTATGCTTTACTCTTTCTTTTTTTAAGGAAGTTTGGTTGTAAAAACTGATAGAAATGACATACGTAAAGGCAGACAGAGAACCTAGTATAGAAAAATATTTGAGTCGTTTCTAAATTTTGCATTCCCTTCGCATTGGTATAGATTTCTGAATAATTTTTTTTTGTCAGGGATTAGTTCTGTAGATCCGACTTTGTTCGTAACTTGGAATTGGGAGGGTAGGTAATTATACTCCTAATTAAGATATACACATGTTAAGGTTTAGTTTCTTTTCACATCTCTTTGGAGCTTACGACCAATTTGATGTTCCAAAGACATGATTTAGAAAAACAGATTTTTCATCTGATGAAGTAGAAGAGGGGGAAACTGGCATTGCTAGAAAATTTTACGACTGCAATTTATTTCAACTTTTTTACACACTTAATACCACATATTTAGCCCGTATAATGGGTATATATGTCAAAAAAAGTAAGAACACGGTAAAATACAGTGTTGCAAAGCACAAAGCCTAAGCATCTCAATGAACTTCTACGTCAATAACCTTGCGTTCAACCTTGGTCTTAGGAATGGTGATATAAAGCACGCCATTTTTCAACTCTGCCTTAACCTTGTCCTTCTCGCAGTTATCTGGAAGCTTCAAACGGGTGGCGTAGGAACTATAGCTCCTGCTTGACCAAGAGTCATCATCACCACCTTGTTCTTGTTCACTCTTGTGACCACCATTTATGACAAGCACATCGTCCTCCACTGATACCTTAACATTTTCCTTAGAAAGACCTGGCATGTCAAACCTCATTCTGATCTCATGTTCTTCATCTTTGATGTCCCAAGGGGCACGAATCTCCCCTCCTCCCACGTTTCTTCCGGGTAACGTCATGGTATCTTCGAAAATTCGGTCCATTGTATCCAAAATCTGGCGCATACTCCTCATGGGTGACCATGGGTCCAAGAGACCTGCAATATGCCACACTACATGTTAGTGTACATGTTTAACTATGTTGGAAGCAAGTTCAGGTAAACGTAGCTACCATCACTTTTCGTCACTCAAAGACAGATACCGTATTATAAACTTACAATGGATCACTTAAATTTCAAACATTGAAATGTTCTTTTTATGAGTTTGCTTAGATTTTAGGTATCTGTAGAAATTGACTTATCTAGGATTTTTTTAAAACTTTTTTTAAGTAGTTATTTCTTTCGTTATGCTTGTCCTCACGGTTTCTGGCTTCAGGTTCAAACCTCGAGTTTGGTCACTTTTGAAGATTTGTCACTGGTGAATATCATTCTGCTTCTGTGGAAAATGTACAACAGAATCGAACCAAAAGGATTATACCAATATCTGTAGGCAAGTTAAGTGTCTACTACGAATCAGTTTTTGTTTCTTTCTTTATTCTTTATGATGCCAAACTCTGTCCTAAAGCTAACATATTAACAGGGAGGAAAAATAAAAGATTATGAAAAATTAGTTGCAATTGTGGAATAGATGACAATTGCAACCACTACAACATATGTAAAGCATCATCACAACGACAGAATCACTATCAGGGCAGAATACATTAATCAAAATTCATAATAAATTTCTTTCAAATAACTATTCTAAGACTTCACAAACTTATATTTATAATGATTTATCATAATCTCTATTTATATTAACAAACTTACAACTATATTGGTTGAGAATGTAAAAAGAAAAATTTACTGTGTTAGTGGGGTTCAGAATTTCGAAAAAGTTAGTGACATCATGTTCAATTAAATTGCATTCGAGGTCCGCAATTGACATTTTGATGAACTCAAGAAACTTATAGTCCAACTTGAAAATTTCAAAATTAATAGAATGATACATGAGCATGACTAATAGCGGATACTACATTTGTGCGAATAAGAATGGCAACCTTACCAAAAGGTGAAACGTCGAAGGCAGTTCTACGTGGCTTTCTCTCAACCGCAGTCCCTTGGTCGCCCTTGTTAACATGTTGTACTTCCAAAGAGTGGTCTTTGTTATCACCAGAAGCCTGAGCTCTCATCCTTTCTAGCCTAGGAAACTCTTTCCTCCACGGAAAAGAGGCCATGCAAGGTGAAACAACATTGTTCTTGGGTTTAACAGAGTACCCTGTTTTTGGTGACAGTAGAAGTGATGAAGTTGACAGTGTTTGAGCCATTAAGATTGACGAAAGGAAAGGAATTGTTGGATTGACTATAACAAGAATCAATATCAGGTGTTGATGAGTTGATGAGGATGAGATGTGGGAATTGTCCAATATATAGAGTGGATGAGAAAGTTGGAGAAGGGTCTTGAGAGTTTGAGAGGGAGTGTGAAAGTTCTGGACCCAACAATTCGACAACCTCGCCATGTTTGTTTTTGTCTCACTACCACCACCTTCGGGAATGCTCTTCAAAAATTATTTCACCTTGTTTAAGTTTTTCAATTGTCCTATTTTGTTGATACATTTTTCGGAATTAATAAAAAATAAAAATTTAACTAAAAAGAGAATACTGAGAAATACTTAATGTGTGGTAAATTTTCAGAATCTAGTCCTTTCCTTCCTCGTTTACTTCTTGAACAGTTGCCACCTCAAAAGTTCAAAACTCGTATGGAGCGTGCTTTTTCAATCAGAATAAAAAATTACAATGGTGTTTTCTTTTAATTTTTATTTATATATGAAATAATATTTATAGAAACTTGGAAAAAAAAAGAAAAAAAATATATATTAAAGATTAAAAATGTTGATGTGAGAGCTATATTTTGTCCTTTTATTTAGTTTTAGTTTTACTCATTTTTTTTCTTTTTTGTTTCTTTCAATTATAATTCCTTTTGTATAAAAAATCGAAAATAAAATAAAAAAATACCAAAAAGTATGGCAATGAAGGAACTAGACATGTAGAAAAGCAGATAATATAGGCAGCCCAGAAGAAAAGGGGGCTGACAGAATCAGACTTGCTGTCAGGCCCAATTGTGATTGGGTTCACCTCAGCCTTTAAGGAAAGCCGAACAATTCTTTTATATGCAAAAACCATTTTTAATAATTAGCTAATTTTATAGGATTTGGTATTTCATAATAATAGGTAACAAACAAATTTTGATTTGAAAGTGATTCTAAAAAAATAACTCCTGCCAAAAATAAATTAATTTTCTTCTTTTGACTTTTTTTTATCTTATTTTATTTGTTTATTTATCTTACTTTTGCTTGATGTCAATGTAACTAAGTCGTTAGCTTAATCCCTAATACAAAATAAATATTAACGTTGTTTCGCTTAATGCTTACTTTCTTATACATTCGTTCATTCTTTTATCAATTTAACATTGGAGTTAATTATTAAATTTCTAATTAACTTGGAAATTAAAAAAAAAATTATCCTCACCTAGAGTGCTCTTCAGTTTGTTTATTCTACCTTTAGTCTTACAAGAACTGCAAAAATATACATCTATCGCGTTATATTCTATCTGTATAATTTAAATTTATTTATATTTTGTAGGAGTGGCTCAATAAGAGTTTAATTTCTGAATAACTATTATATTATATTAAAAAATTGAAATTGAAATTTAGATTACTTTAATAATTTAAGATTTACACATATCATACAATATATATATATATATATATATATATATAATTTAATATTATATTTATTTGATGTTATTATAATGTACTAATGAAAAAAAATAATTAGTGCCTCTATATAATTTAAGAAAAAAAAATTAATAATACGGTTAGACAAAAAGATAAACAGCTATATTTGCTATATTTATTTTTAAAATGTTTAGAATTTAAATATCATAAAAAATAAATAATTAGTTACTCTTGAAATATTTATATATTCATAGTTATTTCTAAATTTTAAATAATCTATTGTAATTTTAAAATAAAATAAAAATATAAAAATATATAAAAAAACTAATTATATATTATTATAAATGAATTAAAACTTTTATGTTATCATAAATAACTTGAATGCAAATTTACTTTAAAAATAAAATTGTTTTTTTATTTATAATAATAAGTATTTATCATTTTTTATTCATACAGTGATTAATGACTTTGACATATAGTATACATATCCTAAGGATATAAATATGATCACGTTATCTTATATGTTATATGTTATGTGATATGAGAGTAAGGTAATACTTGTATAAAAGAATACTAATTTTAAATCAATTAAAAATTGTGGTTGAGTTCTTCTTATGCTAGAGGATACATAAGAGTGACATAAAACCATCAATTCAAAACTAATTTTTCATATTTTAGTTTTCAATCTAAATATATATATTATATTTTAAGACAAAATAAATTAACATATTCTAATTAATATATATATATATATATATATATATACACACATATTTTTTTTCTGTTAAGTATCAAAATCTTTAATGAAATTTGAACAAATAAATTCATATGTCTGACGCACTTAGCATAAGCAATCTATAATGACACAATAACTTTAAAAGAATCTTTCTAAAACATAGATTAATCTCATAAATCAATTTGTAATGATGGTTGTCTACTTATAAATTATAATTTTATTATATTATTAATTGTTGTAAAATTTCTAATATAAAAATTGAAAGTTTATTATCTATGACTAATAATCACACAAAAAAAGGAAAAAATAATTTGAAAAGGTTTTATCTAGTTAAGATTGAATAAAAGTATTCATAACGTTAATAATAATAAAAAATAATCTGAAAAAGTTTATCTAATTAAAAATAAATAGAAATTAATATAAATATGAGTTTCTCTTATGAGAATATAATTTTAAAGTAAAAAATTAATTTAAACAGGTGTGAAATAACATAAGATTGCGATAATAAGAAATAATTGTATTATATTAAAAATATGTTCTTACTATCAGATCAAACCAAGGGTAAGGGAAGAAAAGTTGTTCATATAGAAAATGAACAATTTTAATTTTTTATTTATATGTTTAATCTATTTATTAGTATTTTTATTTAAATTATTAATCTATTTATTCATTTTTATTTTCAAATTAGATTTAATTAATATTATTATTTTGATTAAAAAATCACAATATACAAAAATATACTAATAAATATAAATATTTGTTTAAAATAAAAAACCATTTGAAAATATGACAATTATTTTCTAATATTAACATATTAAATTGACATATTCAATTAAAATATAAATTAAATAATTTAATGAAAAATAAATAAAACAAGTTATTGGATAATTGTATAAAAAGGTTTTGTAAAAGTTTGACCACTGAAAAATAATAGCATAAGTGGCTTCCAAGAACCAACATGCAGCCACTAAAGATCTGAAGCAGAAAGGAAAAATTCAGTTATAAAATATTTGCATACTCATTCAGTTGAATATAAACATGATGATTTACATTAGACTCATTTTACTCCTATGTTTCCTGCTTCCTCATTTTGATGACATCCTATGTAACACAGACACGAATACAGACAGAGATGCTCTTCTTTCTTTCAAATCCCAATCGATAGATCCAAATAACTCTATGTCTAGTTGGACCTCAGATTCCAACCACTGCAGTTGGAGCGGTGTCACCTGCTCCGGGGTTGGAGACAGGGTCCAATCTCTCAGTCTACCAGGACTTTCCCTTTCTGGCAAACTACCCCCTCGCCTTTCCAACCTCACTTACCTTAACTTGCTTCGCCTTTCCGTCAACGATTTTCATGGTGAAATTCCCCACGAGTTTGGTAATCTCCACCGTCTACAAAATTTAGACTTGTCACTCAATAATCTCATGGGTAAGGTACCTCCATCATTGGGCAACCTCTTTTCTATCCAGAGTCTTGTTCTTGCAGGGAATCGCTTTGTGGGTGAGATCCCAACTGAACTCGGTAATCTCCGCAATCTCTCCTACCTTGCACTTTCGGAGAACTACTTCTCTGGCGAGTTTCCAATTTCTATCTTTGATATCTCTTCCTTAGTCTCCTTATCCGTTGCAAAGAACAATTTATCAGGCAAGTTGCCACCAAATTTTGGCCATGCCCTTTCAAAGTTAACCTTTCTGTCTCTAGCAATCAATAGTTTTGATGGGGTAATTCCTATTTCCATATCAAATGCCTCCAACCTTCAATCTATTGACCTTTCTAACAATAAATTTCATGGCCCCATAGCTCCACTCAACAACTTCATAAACCTTACCTACCTGGCTCTTGATTATAATTTTCTCTCGTCCACTACCTCGTTGACTTTTCAGTTCTTTGATTCCCTAAGGAACTCCACCTTGTTGAACTTACTCATGATTAATGATAACCACTTGGAAGGGAAGCTTCCAAGCTCTTTCGTGAATCTGTCTAGCGATCTCAAACTATTCAATGTTGGACATAACTGGCTAACCGGCAACATTCCACACGGAATTAAGAAATTTCAAAATCTCCTCTCCTTGTCCTCTGGAAATAATTTTTTCACTGGAGAGTTGCCATCAGAAATGGGAGCTCTACAGAGACTGCAGAATGTTGACATACACGGGAACAGATTATCCGGGGAAATTTCAGACATTTTTAGCAACTTATCAAATCTGTTACCCTTGCAATGGGAAATAATCAGTTCTCGGGCAGAATTCCCACAAGTATTAGACAATGCAAGGGGTTATTTTCTCTTGACATGAGAATGAATAGGCTTAGTGGGGATATACCAAAGGAGATTTTTCAGCTTTCTTATTTAACATCCTTGTATTTAGCAGGAAATTCCCTGCATGGTTCGCTTCCTCTTGAGGTCGGCACCATGACACAACTTGAGACCATGGATATTTCTGGCAACCAGTTGTCAGGTAACATTCCTAAGGAAATAGAGTCTTGTTCCTACTTGAAGACACTTGTGATGGCAAGAAACAAATTCAATGGATCAATCCCAACTAATCTTGGGAATTTAACATCCCTTCAGACTTTGGATTTATCATCAAACAATCTCATTGGCCCTATTCCGGTAAGTTTAGAAAAGCTTCAGCATGTACAGACATTAAATTTGTCTTTCAACCAGTTGGAAGGGGAGGTTCCTATTAATGGTGTTTTTATGAACCTTAGCCAGCTTGATTTTCGAGGTAACAAAAAACTCTGTAGCCATAACAAGGAAATCATGAAGAATTTGGGAGTACTCCAGTGTGCTGTTGGTAAGAAGAAAAAGATTTTAGTCCCTGTCATCCTTGCAGTTGTTGGTGCTACTGCTCTGTTCATCTCAATGCTCTTTCTATTTTGGATAACAATGTCCCGAAAGAAGAAGACAAATGAGTGGCAAGCCAGGGTTTCAGTGGCTCCTTTCAGAGGGTTACCTCCAAAAATATCTTATGGTGATATTCGGATAGCTACAAACAATTTTGCAGCTGAAAACTTGATTGGAAAAGGAAGCTTTGGCTCCGTGTATAAGGGTGTTTTCAGCTTCATCACAGGTGAAACTGCCACCCTTGCTGTGAAAGTCTTGGAGCTGCAACAAAGCAAAGCTTCTCAGAGTTTCAATGCTGAATGTGAAGCTTTGAAAAGTGTTAGGCATCGCAACCTAGTGAAGGTTATCACTTCTTGTAGCAGTCTTGATTATAAAGGAGAGGAATTCAAGGCCCTTGTTCTGCAACTCATGCCCAATGGTAACTTGGACATAAGCCTACACCAGGAAGACGATGAGTCGAGGGGATCCTTTCTAACCTTGTGGCAAAGATTGAACATTGCTATTGATGTTGCTTCTGCTATATGCTATTTGCACCATGATTGTGATCCACCAGTAGTGCATTGTGATCTGAAACCTGCCAATGTTCTTCTAGATGAAACTATGGTTGCACATGTGGCAGATTTTGGATTGGCAAGGTTTCTCTATCAAAATACGCCAGAGAAGCAGAGTAGCACTCTGGGACTGAAGGGATCAATCGGCTATATTGCCCCAGGTACAAATCAATACTTTGCTTCCTTCGTATTAAAACTAATAGAATTTTTCTTTGCTTTATAGTTTCCTTTTACTTGCTTTGTGTGCATAGTATAGATAATATATACACACTTTTACGGGCTCTCTAATATCAGGGGTGATATGTTTCAGAGTATGGTCTTGGAGGCAAGGCTTCAACTGAGGGCGACGTGTACAGTTTTGGGATCCTACTGCTAGAGATGTTCACAGCCAAAAAACCAACTGATGAAATGTTCAAAGAAGGGTTAGGCCTCAGAAAATTTGTCTAAAGCATGGATGAGAATGAAGTAGCGAAGTTTGCTGCTGCAAGGCTTATTGAGGATTATGAATATCCAACACAAAGCCCAAGAACTGGTGATGGTAGCAATGGCTTTAGAGGCAACACACGTTGGATGCGCAAAGCTGAGGAGTGCATCACTTCTGTGATAAGAGTTGGTCACAGCTGATCAACCCAAAGATCGATGGAGCATGAGAGGGGCCTTACCAAAATTGCAAGCTATTAGACACTATGCTGGCTTCCTGAAGTTGGCCTCAAAGCACATATGCTATTTCTTGTAGAAAAATTATACTCCCTTTCTTTCAAATTATAGGGACTTTAAAGAGAAAAATCGTTTCATAATATAAGATATTTTAAAATTTCAATAATTTTTTTTCCTTATATGTCCTTATTAATAACATGATTATCTGTGTTAATATTAAATAGTAGAAAGAGAAATTAAAATAAGGAACTAAGAATTAATTATCTTTTATTAGTCTGACTCTTCTTATTTCATTATCATTTACTAATATCATCTTCATCTCTTTAGAAGTACTAATTTAACTTTTACATTTTCACCTTCGTCTTTGTTTATCTCTCTGTTCATTCATTAAATAGATTTTTTTATCTTTGAAGGTAAGTAATCAAATACTCCTCCCATTTCAAATTATAAGGGATATTTGACAAATTCTCACATACCAATAAAAACAATTAATTTGTTCAATTTTCTATAAATTTTTCATTTTTACTCTTATTAATTACTATTAAATAAATTAATTGAAATTTAACCAGAAGTATTTATAAATGAATTAATTTTTTAATAAAATTATAAATTGATTGAGATTAGAATTTCAAGAGTTTTGAAATCATTTCATAATCATTTCTAAATAATTTAAAATCAGAACTACTAATTATTTTAAATAAATATTTCAATCAAAATTTTTAATTCCCACCAAATTACAAATGACTATACTCAAATTTTAGTTTAAAATTTCAATAAACATTTTTAATTCCTACTAAATTGTAAATGACTATGCTTAAATTTTATTTTCAAAATTTCAATCAAAATTTTCAATCTCTACCCAATTACAAATAGAAATAGTGAATTAAAATTTGTTACTACTACAACTTTAATATAAAAATTAAAACATAATATTAGTAGATGATGGTAAAAGATGAAGAGTCAGACTAATAAAAAGGAATTAATTTTTAGTTTTTGATATTTAATTTCTCTTTCTACTATTTAATGTTAATACAAATAATGATGTGATTAATAGGGGTGTATAAGGAAAAAAAAGAAACAAAGTTATTGGAATTCTAAACGCCTTATATTATGAAACAAGATTTTTTTCTGAAGTACTCCTTATAATTTGAAACGGAGGGAGTATCATATCTAAATTTATTCAACATTTCTTTCCTCCTCCATTTCATGACTATCATCAGAGTTTTGTACCCATTCAAATAAATTAGATTCATCTTCATTATATGAATCAGGTGAGTAATATTCAAATCTATATCAACTGACATTTTGAAGTTGCAGTAACTATGTCATTTTAATTCAGTATTTCTATTTGTATTTTTGTGGAAATTGAAAATTTTGAGTATAGTCATTTACAATTTGGTGGGAATTAAAGATTTTGATTGAAATTTTAGTATAATCATTTGCAGATTGGTGGGAATTAAAAATTTTAATTAAAAAAAATTAGTAATTCTGATTTTAAATTATTTAAAAATAATTCTGAAATAAATTTAAAACTATTGAAATTCTAATCTTAATTAATGTACAATTTTATTAAAAAATTAATTTATTTTATAAAACTTTTGATTTAATTTCCATTAATTTAGTTAATAGTAATTAATAAGGGTAAAGATAGAAGATTTATAAAAAACTGAACAAATTAATTGTTATTTTTATTAGTATGTGAGAATTTGTCAAATACGTCTTATAATTTGAAAGGGAGGAAAATACTTGGCCTTAGAGTTGATTTATTTGGCGTTTGTTAGTTAAGGGGAATCAAGGATTGTAATCAAAGTAGAAAAACATGTTCTTCGTGTATATTTTTTTTAACACTTGATTTTGAAAAATTAGAACTTTGAAATTTTCAAAAGAAAGAGTATGGTGAAAAGAGAGGTTTGTACCGGATGTTGTTCAAGGATATTCAATTAATTTGAGAATCATGTTTTACTTGATAGAAATACATAAATTTATTTAGAAAAGAGATGAGTTGAAGATATTAAGAAAATATTTCCAATATTTTTTAAAAAGTTGAGTTGTTAAATTGAAATTATTTGAAAACCATATTCATGATTATTAACATTAACTTTTGAAGGCATATAATGAAAAGAAAATATCTAACTAAGTTAAAAAAAAAAATTCATATATATAGATGAAATATTTATAATTGATTACAAATTGTTTATATATCTTATCTATGGTTGAACACTTTTTTGAGAACAAAAAACTCAACATTTTTGTCATGAAAAGACTACTAGAAAATGTTTAACAGATTTCTTGGAGATATGGTTGGAGGGATAAAAGTCAATCTCAATGAACAGTTATTTGTATTTAGGGTTCGAGAGGTTGAAACTTCTCATTTCCTTTTCTTTTGATATTATTCTATCTTGCTTGACCTGAAGAACTGAAGAAATTGAACATGAACAAAAACTCTCAAATGCATTCTCATAGGTAAAATATTGAAAAGAGAGTTAAGACAACTTCAAATGAGATAACTTTAATTTGTTTTCAAGCAAAACAACACATTTTTTTTTCAAACAGTCACATCTTTAAGAACTTGTCCTGAAAGATAAAAAATTTAGGATTTGTAAAACTCCTAATTATTAATGACACATTCTACAATGATTATGCATAATTCAAATGATTTGTCATTAATATTATATTCAACAAAATAAAAATGTTTACCTTAAAAAATGTTGGTATATGGATATGATTTAATAATTCTAATATGCATATAGATTCGTATAAATAAAACTTGGTTAAAAAAGGATGACTTATATAAATGCAAACTTGAATAAATTTTATTCATCCTTAAAAGAAGAGAAAATTAAATTGTTTATTTTCCTAAACATAAATTATTCGAGTTTCCGACTTAAAAACTTAAATACTTATCTATTTTTAAAATATACTTATCTATTTTTAAAATTTTCAAAATATAAAAGTGTTATTTGAGTATTTAAAAATACATTATTTTTGCTAAGGAAGTATTTATTTATCTTTCTCCTATTTGCACTATCCTTTATTATTATCACTTGATCTCTCTTACTGATTTAATGGTTAAAAATCTTCTTTAGGTGGACTTCACTCTGTGGATATCATCTACTAAAATTCATGTTTTTAAAGTTTACAACTCGACTGAAGGCCTTTCATCTTCTAAAGATTCCTTTAGGTACACTTCACATTAAGATCATGTTGCAGGGCCACCTTCAATTTACAATGGTCATAATTTTTCTTTTGACCTTTTCAACTTAATAAAGTGTAACAAAATACACACTGGTGTAGTCATACTGTAGTCTAACATGTGACATCTAACTTCATATGAAAAGCTAATCTATCTATGTCTGAAATATAGATTTATTCCTTTCCTACCAACCTATGCAAGTCTGTTTATTAATTAGCTGTCGATTCTATACAATATGGCTTGGTTTTTTAAAAGGTAATATTGAATGTGACAGACAAGTTCATGTGTTGTCTTGTTTTTCTGTACCAATGGAGATGATGGAGTGAAAAGATGCAAGGAAGACTTGGTCTATAGAGAGTAGGGTTAGGGCAAGAATTAGTCACCACAATAATCTTCATCTCTATTATAAATACCACTTCTTACAGTGATATACACACTTCCATCCTCAAACTTAACAAAATATAGAGATTTTGTATTCTTAAAAATGGCCATTCTGGGTGCCTCCAAATTCCTCTCATTTGCTACTCTTTTAGCAGTACTTTTACTACTCATCAACTCTGCTATCGGAACTGCTCAACCTACCAATAAACAGGGTATCTTACATATATTCACACTACAGTATCTGTTTAATTTTCTAACCTCCAACATGCAATATTGACTATTTATATTATTATATATCATTTCTCTTTTATTTATTTCATTTATTTATTTGTTCATTTATTTTATGGATCAGGAGATGAACTACCCAAGCCTAGAGGATATGCTCCATATGGCGGTGGTGGAGGATATACCACACCGCCGTATTCTCGTAAGGCAGGATATGGGCGAAAACCATGAAATGAAGCAGCAAGGGCAAAATAAACATCCAACATCTATGGTCTGTGCCAGAAATATTATTGGATATGTTAGCATAGTTTTTAATTTCATAGGAGTGGTAGAAAATTTGTTTCAAACATATAGAAGTGTGTGTCTGTAGTAGAATAATAATAGTATGTGCCATGCATACTTTACAGGAACCATGTGTACTGCTAGTATTGCTCAGAACCAATTAGTGGTCAAACATGTATTACAGCAAATGAATAAGCAGGAGACAAGAGAAATAACTGGCTGAAACTTTGGAGATGTTAACTTTGCTCTTTAAAATTTAAAATTCTGATTTAGAAAGAGAAATGATAAAAGACTATGTTAAGATTATGATGTTTGTTGAATTTTTTTCTTTCTCATCTTATTTATTTGTTTCTTTTATTTTATATCATTTTATTTTTTTTATAAATTTTCTCAATAAGTGAAAATATTAAATTTTTTTAAATATATAATTTAAAATAATTAATTATATATTATTTATAGCAATTATAATAATAATAAAATTAATATTAACAATATTATTCATATAATAAATTTATTATTAATAGTTATTATTTTTTATAATAATAATAATAGTGATTATAAATAATTATAATTATAAAAATTATTATAATAATATTATTAGTATTATTATATTATAAAATTTATTTTCATAATAATATTAATAATATTGTTAATATTAATTGTATTATTATAATTCTTATAAATATTAAACATAGGTAATAAATATTTTTATAATAATATATTATTATAATTGCATGTGTCATCATATAACTTTATTTATAGACTTGAAATACTTATGATAGAATATATCCATTACTTAGTGAAATATTAATGTTATTTATCCCTTATTTTTCAAATTACCAAATACCACTATCTAAGTAATTTGATATATTAAAGATTGGTCTCAAGTGGCCACCTCTTTTTAATAGGATTACTTCATAATATCCTCTAAAAAAATCAACAATAAAACAGGACTCCATAAAATCTTAAATAAAAGATGAGGTTATCAAATAGTAAGAATAAAATATTATTACTTAAATTAATAGATCTCTCTTTAAATTTTATTCATTTTTATTTTATTTTTATTTTTATTTTTAACTCAAAATTTTAAAATTATATAATTTTTTATATACTGTTTTTTTCATTCATCTTTATTTGATATATAACTTCTAATTCACTTTTTAAAAATTATATAAAAGAATATTTTTTAAAATAACAAATTGTTTTAGCTTTAACCTTCTTAAATAAAAAAACATAAATATTTTAAATTATCAAAGTGTGATTAAAAAAATTTAATAACATCTTTTGAAATTACATTTTACTAACATTTTAAAAAACAATATTATATCAGAAGTTGATTTTAATCTATAATAACATTTATTTAAGAAATATTACAATATTATATTTATATAATTTATAATTACATTTATTTTTAAATTATTATTAAATTATGTAAAATATATTTTTAACAAATATACCTAAGAAAATATTATTAAAATTGTAAAATATTCACCTTCCACCTCATTAATTTCTAGGAATAGTAAAAGATTTTTAACTTAGTTTGACACCTATGTTATATATATATATATATATATATATATGTTATTTGTTGAAATTTTTCCATCAAGCGAAAGGTTGAGCCATATTAAAGTCTTCTATTATTTGTTATGTATTGTCTTTGTTTCTATGTCTTTTAATCTGGGAAAGAATTTTTCTCCAATAGACATTTTTGTATTTTCCTATCTTTTGTTGTTGATGGTTATGTATATGTTGTCTATTTTAGTTAGCTATTAGTAAAGAAAACTTCCGCAGACTTTCTTACTCTTGATAAACCTTATACTAACTATCACATCAAATATAGGATATTACACTTCAACCCTAAATCCATTAACAACTTAAATCAGCTTACACATGTTATTCTAAGTTTTATACATTTTTATTTTCTGTTTGATATAAAAATTTATTTGTGCTTTTAATTTTAATGATAAATAAGAAAAAAATATTATCTTTTAATATTTTTTATTGCAATAATGATTAATTTACTATATGATTGAATAATAATCATAATAAATATGTAAAAAGAACTTATCAATTCAAGGTTACTAAACAAGGCATTAGCAGTCTTCTATATTCCGAAAATAAATTTAGTTAGATTCACTTGTATTTTAGTTCGCCCCATGTTACATTGGATTTGCGAAGTAGCTAATGTATGGACCCCTTACTAATTAGTTGGGAATCTATGTCATTTATGGTTAAGTTTACTTTTTATTATAATAACTAATGTTTGGGTACTTTTTATTTGAAGGAAGCAGTTAACTGAAAATACAAAATAGGAGGATATAATTAGAGAGGGAGAGTAAATCCAAAATCTCTGGTATCAGAGCCAAAAGTTCTGGGTTACCTTTTTGATATATATGTAATTGAAGTGGTTTGTATTCGCTGGGATATCCTTTGTAGATTGGGCGGGGTATGGCCAGAAGGACCTACAGACAGTAAGTCCCTTGGTTCTACTTGAGTGGGTTGAGGAATACTTTGCATATTGCGGCACTCTTTACACATATATTTCTTTAAAAAAAAAAAAGGTATTAAGCCTTATGGTTATCTATATTCTTTTATAAATATTACTTTCCAGTGTATTCCGTGGATTCCCATCTTTCTCGCTCATACTACTGCTTTTCCGTTCTGCTTTCTTATTATTGCATTCATTACTGTTCTTTTATTTTATCTTCTTACCTTTTCTGTTAATTTTACTTTTAAATTTTAATGGAGAAAATACAACCTTTTTTAGGCAGTGAGTACAAATCAACCCTAGCTGCGGTTGAACAAATCACAAACTCTCCTCCGTAGGTTATAAAAAACCTTCTTCAGAGATAGATCCTGTACACACAGTCCTTATTGGACAGAATAATACAATAATAGCTCTGTTAAAGGCAGTTTCTAGAAAACTGAGCCATCTAATAGATTCCACTAAAGAAACCAACTTGTCTAAAGATATAGACGGCCTTATAAAGCAAGTCGCAAACTTATCTTTAGGTACACACATACAAAAATTATTTCTAAAAATTCTCAGAAATTTGTTAAAGTTACTACAAAAAAAGAGCCAAATGCTACAAATATCGATGCAGCAACCTCTACAAATAATAATAATGGTTTATAATGATAGCACAACCCAATTCTTCTACACAAACACAAACTGACAGTATTAATATGAATAGTACAACGAATCCTACTAACACACAAAGATTCCCTGGAAACCCCAGAAGATTAAGGGAACATCAGACTAGAAGTCAAAACCTTATACAGTACCCAGGAATCTTAGATAGATTCCTAAACAGACAAAGATCTACTAATATTAGAAGATTAGAAGACTTAGTAGATATACAACAAAATACAGATATAGGATCTAACTCAAGGGTAGATTCTCTTAATCCTAGACAGTTATACAACATAGGATGGTTAAGTTCTGAACGAACCAGCCTTTATCGATATAGAAGAATAGAAGATTTTCATCTCCCAGACAACACCTATGAAATAATCCCTTTAATATCTCCACAAACAGGTAGACAATTACAAAATCAACAAGGAAGATATGTACACATGGGATTGATTACCATTGGAGTCAGATCCCTGGCCAGACATATGATTGGAGCCAGAGCTTTGATAGTTTTACACGATTCAAGGTTCCAAAATAATGACTCACAAAGTATAATAGGGATTTTAGAGGTAGATTTAAATCAACCTTTTTCCCTTATTTACCTTGCTCCAAACTTCACGCTAACTTTACAAGATTTTATAAATCATATAAATCTAGAAGTACAAACTATAGGTTTTGGACCCAACTGGATGGGAGAAAATCTACACTTAGACATAACCTTCATAGGAAGAATAAGTAATCATATTTCTTCTATGTATAGGATAAATACAAGACCATTAGAAGAAGCTATTAGCTCTTATGGTACACAATTTCTACCTGCCCAAGCCTTCACAAGGGGAAATGAAGGACATTTATGGCAAACACATTTACCCAGAGAAGAAAATAATCCAATTACAGCCCCTTCATATGCTATTTTACATAACAGATCTAGAGGACTTAGTCTAAGCTTTACAGAGTACACAAATGTACCACGAATTGACCTAGAACAAGATAGGCCAACAGAAAACAGGCATAACACTTCAGCCGTTCCTGATTGCGAACATATTTCTATGATGAATATCATACAATATGAAGAAGATGAAAACGATGAAATAACTGATGAAGAATGGAATCATCATCAGGATATTATAGCCATGTACAGACAAGGATCTTTAGATTCCTCTATAAATACAAATAGTGAAAATATTTATGAAGAAACAGATGATATCATAAATGACTTTCTTGATAGTCTGTGTTTAGATGAAGAAGGTAGCTCTTCACTAATGTCAGAACCGTTATCCAAAATAGGTTTCGTCAATACAAGTGTAGGATCAGTAAATCCTAACAGTTACCAACTAGAACATGTGGGTACACAAAGCTATTCTACTGGATTCATACCTAGAGAATCCCCAACAAATGTCACTTTTTCAGACAACCAATATACATCACACGGGAAAAGACTCCCAATAGAACCAAATTTCCCATTACCAAATCTTCTATTAAACATAGGAGGAATTGACCCTCAATTGTTACCAACATACATTGAACAATGGACTGCAATTGTAATCCGTGATTATGGTATCCATTATGAAAAAGAAGTTCAGACTTCATAAGACATGATTACCAAAGGTGAAACCTACTTAGGTGATATAGCCAGAGCATGTTGGGAATCTTTTAAAAAGAATTACCCAACAGAATTAAATACGTTAGTGATCGAACCAGGTCCTAACATTTACAATTTTTGTTCTTTAATACAAAGATTACTCACTTCTCAATCTGCAAATGATGGGAATACACTCAGACAACAAATTTATTTAGGACATCTAGAAAGATTGTCGATAACATATTTTGGAAAAATTAAAGAATTTTTACAAGATTGTCTCATGTATGCTTCCATAGCTGGATGTTTTCATGATATAAATGTTGGAGAAAAGATGTTTCTCAAACTCCCAGGAAAATTAGGTCAGAAAATTAGAGAATCTTGGAAAAATGATGAGGTAACTCCCATGTTAAATAACCTCTCAATAAGAATACAACATATTATGAAAGTAATGGAAGATACATGTACACATATTGCAATACAAAAACAACTGAAAAATTCTGATTCTGGAATTTGTAAACAAATATATACTCCTCAACAATACAATCAAAATAAACCTAACAAAAGATATATGTCTAGAAGGAAACCTAGATATACCCAAACTTACAGTCAGAGGTCTCAGTCGACTATACAGAAACCCACAAATTCTAGAAAAACTTATACTATAAGATCTTCAAGCTCTAGAAAACCCACACTAAATCCTCGACAGCACACGTTAGGAAATACAGAGAAAATAAAAACTACAAACAAGCATTAAGATGTTATGCTTGTAACCAAACCGGACACTTCTCAAGAGACTCGTCCAAACATAGCAAATCTGTACACAAAAGAGGCGGAACTTATCAAATCTTGTCACATGAACCTTCTTCCCATTGATGAAGATGTATCCACTGATTCTGAAATATTATCAGTAGTCAGTATAACAGAATACGATGATACAATTAATTTAGATAAACAACCCAAAAACTATGATTTAATAAATGATTTCACACATAATGAATTCATTCATATGTATCCCAAAGAAAATGATTTCAAATTAAACGATAAATACAATGAATTAGGTGAAATATTAGACGATTCTGGATATTACCTAATGAATATAACAGAAACAAATATTTGTTCTCATACATTACAATACTTTTCAGGACCAGGATCTATTCCTTGTCAGTATTGTGATAGATATTTTCATAAATCTCAAAGGGCTCATTGTCCCCAATGTTACAAAAACTTCTGTATCAAATGTATTAAAATACACCTGACAACACAAGAAATACCAATTTTCTTAGAGCAAAAATAAAATGCAAAAGATAAAAATATAATTGATACTAGGACTTCAATCTTAGAAACTAGATTGAATAATCTTGAAGAAAAACTTCTTCGACTAGAACAAATAATTTATGATCAAGAAGCAAATATTGTTTCGCAAAAAATACAAAATAACATGATGGGAACTGCAGAATGTATCACATTAGTTTGCAATGAAAAACAACTAATATCTGTCAAAGTATTAGTAAAACTAAATTTTCCTAAAATAAACAAAAGTCCTGCTAAGGAAGAAATTATACAAGCTCTTTTAGATACAGGATGTTCTGAGACTGTTATCTGCAAGACAATAGTACCTCCATATTTGATTACTAAAAGTAAACATATACAAAAAACTAGAACCATGTCCGGTGCAGTAATAATAAATGACGAAGAAATAAATAATATTTCTCTACAGTTCAGTACAAATTGTGACCTATTCGGTCAAAAAATACATGTTAAAACCATGCGTGTAGAAAATTTAGTCCCTTCTAAACAAAGCATGATTATTGGTTTAGATTTTATTTTAGGCCAGAACAGGACTATCACTATAAACAAAGATTATGTAATTATTAGTGATAGATCACAAATGTCCCCCATAATTAGTGGAGACAGCCATATAGAACAACCTTCTAAGGACTGTTCATGTAAAAACGCTGAATCATCTGAAAAATGTGATTGCGAAACGGAAGATTTTGAATTTATGAATAATTATTATCAAAATGACATTATGGATTCTTTTTCATCCATAAAAATATCTAAAACAATCACTTTCAATAATATCCAACAGATTTTGGATAGATTAAATAAGACAAGTATAATAGGAGAAGATCCTACCAAATTCTGGGATCGTGATCTGTTACTTGCAAATTAAATATAATAAATACTGGATAATAATAATATTTTTATTTCTATAAATATTGAATATTAGGAGGATATGAGGGGAGATAATTCACTACAACAAATTTATTAAATATAAATTAATTTAAAAATAAAAAAATAATTCATGATTATATTAGTTAAATTAGAGATGATTTTGTAAACTAAAAATAAAAAATTATTTTATAAAAAAATTATTAAAATCTAAAATTATTTTATTATTTATAAAATAAATAAAAATCTATGTTATATAGGTATTGATCTTAAAAAAGTATGAATTGGTTTTTATATAATAATAACTAGATTGACTTTTGAATTAAAATTTAAATTAATTTTTAACAATAGCTACCAAGGATTTAATTACTTACTAAATTAGTCTCTAATTTAATTAGTGACCAATTTCGCCATTTTAGAGATAAATAATATGATCTCCAAAAATAATTTTTTTAATGATTTTACAAATCTTTGGTGTTAAGGATATAATGTTATATACTATAAGAATAATAATAATTTTATGTCTATAAGTATTAAATATTTTACTTAAGGTTTTCATAAATATTGAACCTCATTAAATGATTATATAAAATTTTTCATATGGTTGGAAATATCTCTCCTTAATTGAAAAAAATTCTACGATTATGTATGGAAACTAAAAAAATATTAATTCTAAAGTTTTGAAATTATTTCTTTGGCATTGAGAACAGACATATTCAATTTTGCGAAGGTAAAAGAACATTTAATATACATTAGCATTCTTGGTGAAAAAGCATAAATCCTTTAATATGAATAGGGGTCTTAAAGAGTAGTAGAAAACACACCCAAGAATAATGGAAAAAACCAACTTATAAGTTGAAGAGTTGTAAGGTATCCTTAAAGAAAAAAATATCCTTTTGTAATCCTATTTTCACATTGAAGTTTTTATAATAACTTGGTCTCAGTGGTTTTTCTTTCTCATATTGAGTAAGTTTCCATATTAAAAATATTGTGTGTTATTATATTCTCTTCTCATCATTTTCTCATAAGTCTATTTTAAGTTACATAGATAGAAGGAACATTTTTCGTTTTCACATAATTTGCTCTGTTCCCCAACACATATTTCCATACTTTAAAGAGATATGTTTTCGGTGCAATAATTACTAAAGAAAGGCGATAAATTAAACAATGCAAGAAAATGGAGGAGAGACTACATCATTCATGAATGATTTACATTAGGAAATGGAGGAGAGACTACATCATTCATGAATGATTTACATTAGGATAGTGATACAAGTTGATAACGAAAGTAACTTAATAGGCATAAAAATATTATGGTTAAATGTGTTTTTAGTCCTTGAACTATTTGTCAAAATTGTGTTTCATCCATAGGATAAACTTTGAATATATTTCGTTTTTATACTTTATAAACTAGTATGAACAATTCTCGATGACAAATAAAAATGTCTTTAAAGAAAGAAAAATAAGAGGGAAAATGAGTGGAACAAACTTAGGAGATAAAAGATGCGGAATGGAAAGTTGTGAAAAAGAAAAATGAAGATATAAAAAGAAAGTCTAACACATCACCAAAGATCGTTTACATCAATTTATAAAGTATAAGGACAAAATAGATCTAAAATTTGTCCAAGGGATGAAACATAATTTTGACAAATAATTAATAGATTAAAACATTACAAAAAAATCGATTTTATCGACGGTCAAAATTTGTCAATAAAAATAAATAAATAATTTTCAAATAAATTAAAAGAAAAAATATTTTTTTGGATTATTACTTTAAGGATAATATTTTATTCTAATTTTACCATATTTATTATTATTTTTAGACGTTTTAAATATGCACATGCATATATTAAACATTTTCGATGAACTGACATTGGAAGGATTCGAATCCAAGACCTTAGAGTTGAGGTTGATACTATATATATATATATATATATATATATATATATATATATATATATATATATATATATATATATATATATATATATATATATATATATATATATATATATATATATATATATATATATATATATATATATATATATATATATATATATAAATACACATAGACATATATATATATATATATACATACAGATAGACATATATACATACGCATACACATACGCTTTAAAAGAATAGTGGTGTAAAAGATGGTGTTCAATTCATCCAACTTCTAAAAATAAACAACTTGTTCTTATCTATATCTTCTTCTTTTTTATGTTCGGAAAACTCTTCAAGAAGGCACAATTTGTGGGAGGGGGCTTGAATCTTAAGAATCTTTCTTTAAATTGTTTGTGAGACAATTGGAATATGGTCAATATCCCTCATATGTAAACTGTGTGTATTGATACTTAGGACCTTCTTTTAAATATTATGAAATAAAAAAAAATAAAAAAATGTTTGAGATTATACAATACCAAAATGAGCAAATAAAATATATAAGCCTTGGATAAAATTTTAACTACTGGGATGAAATTAGACAAGAGCAACACTCATAAGGTTAAAACTTTTTTCTTAAATATAAGAATGATAATGGATTAGAACGAGAATGAGTCTCTTCAACAATAACGCAACATAAAATTTTGCCTTGAATTTGTGTTGGTACCCTTACATAACTCCTGAACTTTTTTAAATCCTTTGAGGATATGTGAATGTTCACATATTTTTTAAAAAATATAAAAATTTAAATTAAAAAAAGTAGTCAATTTATAATTTTTATGTTTTTAACTTTAATATACACATTAAAACACAAACTTTCTTCTTCCAACCCATTGTTCATCTATTATATTTTATCAGTAAAGAAAGAAAAGACACGACTCTCTCTTACTCTTTTTCTACTTATTTTGTTTGTGTTTTGTTTCATTTTTGAATGAAAGAATAGAGACAATTTTCGAGAGGAAAATGAGAGGAAAGGACGAAATAAGTTCGAAGTTTGCTCCCGAAACAAAATTCAATTTTGACAAATAATTTGGGGACTAAAAATATATTTAACCCTTTATAATATAACACTTCTCATATATAAGTTTTTATTATTTTTTATACAAAAAAAATATTTTTTTTACATATGCAAAAAATGTTTGAAATATTTTTATCTTATTTTTAAAGTTCTTATTTTTAAAATATTTTTTGTACAAATTATTTTTAAGAGCATAATAAGATCTTAACTCTTTTAATTTTTACAATTATAATAAAAAAATATTTTTTATAATAAAGATTATCTTATAAAATAAAGTATAAGATAAATTTCTAGTAATAATACAATTTTTATTGTATTAATAAATATGATAATATATAAATTTGAAGTATATTATTATAGCGTTTTCAATATTATTGTTAAAGATCAAGAGAATAATAAGAGAATAATAACAATATTAGGAAAAACATTAGATACCTATCACATTCAGTCAACGGCCGTATATTTTGGTTAAATAGAAGAAGAATAAAACTGTTTAAAACTAGTTTTTTTATAGGAACTGTTCTTCAAAGTGCAAGCCAACTAATTAAACTTCTAAAGTAAGACTTATACAGAATTGACTCTTGACTTTAGTGGTAAAGTTAGAAAAAACCAGTATTGTTAAAGTTTTTACTAATAGTATTATTTTTATTCACAAAACTGATATTCGTACATCTGAATTTTGTTACATATATATGCAACACTAATATTTTAAGATATTTGTTCTTAGTATATTTATTTAGTTTTTAAAAATTAAATATAAAATAGTATAGTATAATATTAACTGAATTTTGTTTAATAGTATGGAAGACTTCAGTATTTGTTTAGAATTTAGTAATTTTATTCGATGTGACACACCACCTAACGAGATTTATTTTATGGAGTGGTGTCCAGATCAAAACACTAACGCGTGGAAAAATTGTCTGCGGACAATCGTAGAGGTCCAACATTAGTCACTGCCGTAGGGTGCGGGGAAGAAATGGTCAGCGACGGGATTTTCACGCGTCTACAACATCCTCTTTCTCTATCATCTTCAAAAATACCACTTCTCAGTCTTAAACTCTCATCCATATTTCCAACTCTCAAACTTACCCACTCCAATGGCTTTCCTTGCTTTCTCCAAATTCATGTCATTTGCTGCACTTCTAGCAATTCTTTTCCTGCTCATCTCCTTCGACCTGGGAATTGCTGCCCAACCAGACATTAAACCTGGTAACTTACTGTTGCTTTTACAATACTAAGGTTAAGAAGGTCAATAATCTTCTTCTTCTTATTTGTTCACTTTTTATTGGGTGCAGGGCGAAAACTTTTCCAATGTGGCGGCGGCGCCTCCTTGCCGGTTCGTCGAACCACCGCAACCCCTTCCTCTGTCCGGCCGTAGAGGATTTCACCCCCGCCGTGAAATCTCTAACCACGAAGGGGAAAACAATCAATATCGAACTATTGGAGATATGGCCATCGTTTTCAATTATGTGATTTCATACCAGTGGTATAATTGCTTGTAAGCATATAATATAAGTGTGTCATTACATTACTGTAATAATCATAATAATATGTTTGTCTTGGATACTGAAATTTCCCCAACTATGTGTGTATTAGTGTTATCAGTGAAGCATGTAGTGGCCAGATCTGTATTCTGCCAATAAAATTCCCATTCTCGTTTTCTTCTCTAAACACGGATAGCAAAACACTGCACAATTATGGCACAGAAATTGGTTGGATGAAAAAAATATGCCCTTTATTGCTAGTTAGAACGAATATGTTCATGAAATCAGGGTTTGTTATCTCGTATGTTAAGTTAGACAGTGAGTTCAACTCACCATGATTTTTTGAAGCAACAATTTTATCATGATTTTATCCTGACCGTAGATTTTTACGGCGGATCCTAACACCATAATCACTAGCTAATGGATTAATTTTTTGGTTGTGGAAGAATGGTCCAAATTGGCAAGAGAACCAGTTTGCAGAACCGCATCTTCATGATCAACAACTTCACTAGATTTTACAAGAAATTTAATGCGGAATCATTTTGACTATAATATATAATATTAACTGTGTTTGACAGGTGCAATGCAAGTTGTAGGATTTGTGAGATCTTCTGATCCATTCAAAAACTATTTTGATAAAAAAGAAGTAATTATTCATTTTTCTTCATTACTTTTTTGTAATTTATAAATGATTTTAAAACTAAATACTTCAATTACTCATTTGTTAATCATGTGTTTGCTGAATTATTCTATTTTGAATTACCTTTTATTTTAAATTTTGATCACTTATTAGATTATTAAATTAATTTTTTTATTTTTCAATTTATGTGAAAGTTAAAGAAATGTTTTTTAAAAGCTTAGTTACATTACATATTTTATCACTAAACTTTTATACTTTTGCAAGTTTTGTTCGTAAATTTTAAATTTTACGAATTTTATCGTATAAATTTCAAAATAATACATATTTTACCATTTTATCAATTGATAGTAAAATTAAACTTATGAGTTATTGAAAATTGTCATTGGAATTTTCATTTTGTGAAATTTTAGTACTAAACTTTTAATTTCGTAGATTTTACAATTATGTTTTCAATTTTGCAAAACTTTACTATCTAAATTTCAAAATTATACCAATTTTACTTTTCCATCAATTGGCTGCTAAATTAAACTCTTGCGATTTTGCAAACTTTGTTAATAAAGGAAATTTCATTAATTTTATTACTAAATTTTCAATTTTGTGAATTTTACAACTAAGTTTTTATTTTGCAAAACTTTTCCGTCTAAATTTCAAAATTATATATATATATATATATATATATATATATATATATATATATTATCTTCCTGAGAATTAGATACCAATTTATTAGGAATTTATTGAAGTGATCAATAAATAAGGTAAAAAAAACTAAAAGTGTAGATGTGAATAATTTAAATGAAAATATTTTATTTTATATTAAATTATTTGTTTAATTTATTTATATTTTATTCTAGAAGGTTAGAATAATAGGTAAGATAGAACAAATTCAAGATGAAGAGTGAATTGGTTTCTTAAGAAAAATTAACCTTTCTTAAATTTATTTAAGTTAAAGTAGAGTTTATTTAAATCTTTAAATAATTTAATTTTTTTTTCAATAATTAGAGTATAATAAAATATGCAGAATATTAAAGATATTATTTTGCAAAGTATCTATTGACTATAAAATAAATTGAGGGATATAGAAAATTAAAAACAGAATTTTATCATGGTTCATATCAAAACATATATTCTACCTCTAGTGTTCAATTATCTCAAAGAGAATTATATGTTATTTACAATATTCAAAATAAAAATTTACAATCACTTATAGATCAATAGTTTAAGACAGTAGAAAATATAGAACATTTCTTTCGTAAACCACAAAGAATGAACAACATTTTTCTTGAAAAACAAGAGATAAACAACATCTTTTTTGCAAACCTACAAGCAATGAACAACACCTCTTTTGCAAACTGCAAAAGATGAACATCTCACTTGACATTCTTCAAAGGATGAACCAAGCTTGAATCCTAGTAACGGCACCACCTTTTCAGAGTAAAACAAATTAAGAGAAATTTTAAGAGTAACTTTTCAAGAAACTAAGTTTAAATACAAGCTTCAAAACAACTTTCTCAGTTTGAACTGTAGTAATTTTCAAGCTCATACCTCATTACAATTTATAAAAAAGAAGAATGTCAGGATATGTGAAATTTGAAAGGTTTCTCATAGAAACCTTCAAAATAATTGATTATTATTGTTGATAACAATTATTCAAGAAAGTTTACTAAAACGTGATTTTAGCTTAAATAATCGATTATCTCATGTGCTAATCGATTATTTACGGTCTAGAAAGAGCCATAATAATTTTCAAGGTAATCGATTATTCTGAAAGTTCAAGTTTTTCAAAAAAAATTTAAAGCTTTTCTAATTGATTATCATTTCAAATAATCAATTATTAAGTGTGAATCATATTTTTTAAAAAAAATAAAAGATTTTTCAATAATTAAGAGTAGATGGTATTCTTTCTAGGATATTTAACTTGTCATCAATTCTTATATTCAATAAGTACATTCACAATAATAAGATTATTTGACAAAACTTTAAAACTTCAATTTTTCTCTTCAAAATTATTGTCATTAACACATTTATTTTTTTATAAAATTAAATATCTATCTTCTTCTTTAGATTAATGTAGAGAAACAATTATTTAAATACCTTAAGTTCTTTAACTAAACTCATGTTTATAGTCCTATTTACTTTACTTTTTTATAATAAGTTTAAATATGTTTTTAGGTTATGTAATTATTAATGAATTCTAATTTTAGTTTTTCATTGTTTTTAGTCCCTCATTATTTTAACTCCAAGTATTAAATAAGAGTAGCTGATCCCTTGTTTATTAAACAAAATGTCAAGTGGTTATAATATTAACACGTGACACTTAAAAAATATTAAGATTGATAAAATAAATGTTACTATCTTAAAATAAATATGGGGTTAAAAAAATAGTAGTTTTAATATTTGGGATGGAAATCGAAGAAAGATATTTTTCTATAACTAAAACCAAAATTCACATATATTATAAGGACTTACGTGAATGAAAAAAAGAGAAGAAAATATAAGATCAAAATCAAAACTAGCCAATTTCATATAACCTAAAACTATATATAATTTTTTTAACATTTCAGCAATAGTAAAAGAACTAGTATATCTATATAAAGTTGTATAGCAAGGGGAAATAGAACATAAATAATAAATAGTTACTTTTAAATAATAAATACAATATAAATGATTATGATATTTTTTAAAATTTTATTACAACAATTTCTAGATCATAATTTATATAGTCCAGACGATTTCAAAATAGTTAAATAAGTATTTTTATAGTGAAAAATATTTAAAAAAATATATATTTAATTTTTTTAATGTAATAGGTATTTAAACTAACATGTATACATGTTAGTTTAAATGAAAAATTAGAAAAATTTTATTTATTTTTCAAAAATTCGATTTAACAACACACTAATTAGCTTTTTTGTAAAAAAAAAGTAATTGCAATGAATAATCTATAAAAAAGGTAAAAGTTAAGAAAATATTTCTTGAGAGTTATAAAAACATAATTATTTTGTAGTGTCAGTTTGGTTTAAAATTAATCTAAATATTTACCGTCTAAGTTTTCTCAACCTATTAAAAGAAATAATATTGTTTATTCCCTTTAAACTTATACTGAAATACAAAACACGTTTATATATTAGCCATATAACTACTAATAAATTTGAAAATCAATTGATAAAAATATATGTAATATGTATAATTTTAAATTTCGAATGATATAATTCAAAAATTTAAATATTTAGAATAAAATTTATAAAAATGTAAAAAATTAATGTCAATGTAAAATTGTGAGCGAGAACTATTAATGTACTGATTAATAATGTGTATTAATCGTTGAAATTGTTTAGAGTTTATAATTGCCACCCTGTTAGATATGTGCGTTGATTATGAAGTAATAATGCTGAGTGAGAGTGATTATACGTAATGTGAGTTAAAGAGTAGAAACATATATAATTTGGAATTATTAAAATATAAACTTTGTTAGGTAAATTTTTTATCATTATTATTGATTAAACTTACACATTATATTTAAACTTTATTTCTTTCTATTTAAACTAGAAAGTACTCTGTTATTGTTCATTGTAGGGTTTTTCTAACATTAACTTTATAGATATTTTGTTAATTAATTATTTATTTAACTTTTCAAAAATAAAATTTTAACTACAACACTAGCTAAATTAATTTAGAAATAATAATTTAATAATATTTTTAAGAACTTGACAATAGTTGGTTCATCTAAAGTATATATATATATGATCTCGTGTTTAAATAAACAATAAAATATCCAGTCTTTAGTATTATAATTTGTCAACTTTTTTTTACCTATATTAACCATTATTTTTGTCGTTTATTATAAAAATGTTAATATATATAATATATTTAATCTATTTAATGAAATATTTTATATTTATTTTTCTTTAAAATAAATATATATATTGATTTCATAAAATATGTGATTTTTTAAATTATATGATAATGAAAATGAATATGTTATACAAATATTTATTTATTTCAATTTTAAAATAATTTTAAGAAAGACCTATCGAAATATTTTTTAAATAAATATGTCAAATTAAAAAGTGATTTATTATATGTCATTCTTTCGCCTAAAAAGTAGTTTATATATATATATATAAATGTTTAATAAATTTGTGCTTCAACATATGATAAAACACGTAAGTCTTCAATATTACAATAAGTTTATTAATAAAAAAATTGTTTGACCTTTATCAAACGTTGTTCTTATTATTTCTACAAGGAAATGTAGATTTAATGTTGATTTTTGACTAAATTTAGATAATTAATAGCATCATACATCATAAATGTAACAGACTCAAAAATCATAAATGCTAATTTATTATCGTTCATTTTTATTTTGAAGTTTATTTAATTTAAAAAATTCTTATATAATAACTTTGTTGATCATATTAAAATACACTAAAATTGAAACAAAAAGAAAGAGGATAAAACTCATGGGATTTAATTGAATGAAAAAGATGAGTGTAAGAAAATAAGTGTGGTTAAAGGAGATGAGTGTGAGAAAATGAGTATTGATAAAGAAGATGAATGTGGACAATGGAGATGAATGTGAATGATGAAGATAAATGTAAGCACAAAAGTGTGGATGGAGATGAGTATAAGGAGATTTATATAGAAAAGTGAGAAAGACAACTTTTGTGAGTGGATTAGTTGAATATCGACCTTTCGATTAAATGTAATCTATAGTTCATATTTAATTTCATAGACACATATTCATATAAATAAAGTTCATATTTAATTTCATAGACACATTCATATAAATAAAATTAGCATAAACTAAGTTGATGATAACTTTTATAATAATTTTATGTTTTGATAAGTTAAATCTAGACTTTTGGATTAAAAATAATTTATGATCCATATTCTATCCCACAAAGACACACAGATTTGTAAGATATAAATAAGGTTAGTATCGGTTTAACCGATGATAACTTCAATAAATATTAGAAATATATTATATTAACATCGATAGTCAATACTAACTTAAATAAATATATAAATATTAAAAATAAATATAAATATGATTAGCGTCAACTTGATTGACACTAACTTTATTCATTTTAGTTAGTGTTGGTTTAACCCCCGCTAATTCAACACTAACACAAATATTTTTACTTATTAAAAAATTTAAAAGTAGTTAGCATCAACTTAGAGTTGGTTAGTCTCTAACATTGTTAGAGATCCCACATCAACTAATGATATAGGAACAAAATTTATCGTGAGATGTAAACCTCACATTACAACTGATTTTGTAAGGTTAAGTTGGGCATAGATCCACTTATTAAGATGGTATAAAAGCTCTAAGCTTATTCTTGTGAGATTGTTAGAGGGTTATTGTGCCACCTATTTAAGGACTTTTGTTAGATCACCTACATATATTTAATCCCACGCTCAATCTTTCATTCCTTAGTGTGAAGGGGTGTGTTGAAGATCCCATATTGACTAGTGATATGGGAAATTCATAGTTTATAAGTAAGGTGTAAACCTCATGTTACAAGTCAATTTTTTGAGGTTCAGTTAGACATAAACCTACTTACTAGGAGCATCTTTAATGAGAGTGCTTGTCATAGTCCCAGTTTGACCAACATTATTATTTGAAAACTAATTTAATGTTGTCTTGTAGTGAATCTATTGCAAAAAAAATTAATAGAGAATCCAATCATCCCTTTATGTGTATTTGATATGTTTTTTCGCAATATTTTATTTACATTCTTGTGCATTTAACATATTTTTGACAATATTTTACATTTATTTTTTACTCAAAAAATATACACAAATCAATTTGATAAAATATGTTTGCCAAGGAATTTTAAGATGACTTATATATGTTGAAGTGAAAATGAATATGTTGAACGAATATTTAATTAACTTTTAGTTTCAAAATAATTTTGAGAGAGACACAATGAAAAAATTCAAAATAAATATATTAAAATTAAAAATAATATTAGAAAGTCATTTGTCATTTATAGTTGCTTCATCTAATAATTTCAAACACAAGAATAGTGTATATATATGTATATATGTGTCTCATAAGTTTGTGCTTAAAGAGATGATAATATATGTAGTCTTTAGCATTGAGTATGTAAACAAAAACTTCTTTTGACCTATATTAGAGTATTATTGTAATATATTGCAACAAAATTTAATACACAATTCAATTCTTCTTATGTATTGTACTTATTTTTTATAATGTTTAATACACAAGTACATACACATACACACACTCTCACACACATGTACATTTGCACACACACAAACACATATCATGTTTGTTTTATGAGTTTGTGATTAGATAATTTATAAGATGTGTAGTCTTTAACATTACAATGAATATGTTAACAAAAATTTTATGTTACCCATATCACATATTGTTCTTATCATCTATTCGACAAAAAATTAATGCATAAAACTCTCCATTCTTGTGTAATTGATATATTTTTTTACAATATTTCACATTAATCATTTTAAAAAAAATATACATATTGATTTCATAAAATATGTGCACCAAGGAATTTCAAAATAAATTATATGTTGAAGTGAAAATTAATATGTTGAATAAATATTTAATTACTTTTGTTTTAAAAGAATTAAGAGAGACCCAATGAAAATTTTCAAAATGAATATGTTGAAATAGAAAAAAATATTAAAAATTTATTCATCAATTGCTTTATATTGTAATACAAGAGAAACATGCACACACATATAGTCTACAACATTATTGTGAGTCTATCCATGAAAACTCCATTTAACCTATATCAAATATTGTTCTTGTCATCTATTACAAAGTTTAATACACAATTCATCCTCACTCTTGTGTATTTGACACATTTTTCACAATACTTTATATTTATCTTTTATATTTAAAAATGTACATTCTAACTTCATAAAATTTGTATATGACAAGGAATTTCAAAATAAATTATATAGTGAAAATGAATATGTTGAATGAATATTTAATTATTTTAGTTTAAAAACAACTATGAGAGAGATTCAATGATTTTTTAAATAAACATGTTGATATTTAAAAAATATTAAATAATTATTCATGAAATGTTGTTGTTTCATCTTATAACCTCTAAGACAAAAGTATCATTTGTATATATTTTGGTCAAATAAACTCATGTTTAGACTAATATAAAGATATGTAATATTCAACATTAGAGTTAATCTGTCAATGAAATTTTTGTGGCTTTTATTACAATATTTTTGTCATCTATTGCACAAAAATTTAATATACAATTCAACCACAACTTTCTTGTGCATAATATCTATTTTACATTTATTTTTTTAAAAATAAACATACTGATTTCATAAAAAATATTTGTATCAAGAAAGTTCAAAATTGATTATATGTTGAAGTGAAAAATGAATATATTTACTTTAGTTTCAAAAATAATTTTGAGAGAGACCCAGTGAAAAAATTCAAAAATAAATGTTGAAATTAATTTTTTTTTTAAAAAGTTATTCTTTAGATGTAGTTTCTTCATCTAATAACCTCATATGTAAAAAAAGTGTATACACAATTTTTGCCTGATAAACTTTGCCTAGACAAACAATAAGATATGTAGTCTTTGACATTATAATGACTTTGTCACTGAAAATTATGCCTCATCTATATCAAATGATTTTCTTGCCATTGATTGCAATAAATTTTAATACACAATTCAACTCTCCATTCTTAAACATTTGATATATTTTTCATAGTATTTTATGTTTATTTAAAAAAAACATATTGGTTTCATAAAATATGTACACCAAGAAATTTTAAAATATATTATGTGTTAATGTGAAAATGTGAAAATGAATATCTAATTAGTTTAGTTTCATAATAATTTTGAGAGAAAACCAATGAAAAACTTATTAAATCTTTGAATAAGAAAATCTGGTTAACAAGAGACAATGTTGTTCAAAGCACAAAAATTTCAAGATAACATGAGTTATAGGAAGAGAGAACAAATCAACATAACAATTTTATACTAGTTCACTCTATAACTAGAGTTAAATTCAATTGTCCAACCATACCATCTAGAATTTACACTATAATATCCAAATTTTACAAACACACAAACCTAACAATGAAAGAAAATTGTACAAGAATCAAAATCTTGAACCTTATAAGATGTGATTTAATACTCAACTACACCATTACAAGACAAACCTAGAAAACATATCCAGATACAATATAGACACTAAAAATCAAATTACCAACAAGAAAAATATAACCTAGAACAAATAAAGCACAATAACAGTAACAACAAAGCATGTGAGAAAGTATGTTTTCTCTTCCAAACAAGATGTTGATCATGCCTTGTCCAAAGAAAACTTCAAGAAAAGGTTTTTAGCTTAATATAGACTCTCTCAAATGACAAAATGCTTTTGAAAAAAATTGTTTTGATTTTGTGTCATCAAGCTTTAAAACGAGAGGTATATAGGAAGCTATGAGAGTTTTAATGGATTAAAAATCCTTTAATTAATCAAAACAAAGTCTTCAAAAAAAGCACTCAGAGTTTTAATAGATTAAAACTAATACTACTTGTAAATGATGTTAATCGATTAATTCATCATTTCAAAATATTAAAATAGATAGATTCAAAAACACATACTGAGCTTAAGTAATTTTGATCAAATAAAAGTATGATTTAATCGATTAAAACAAAAGAATCGAAGTTGCTCATAATTTTAAGTGATTATAATATATTAAATCAATAATCTAATCAATTAAAATATTTTTTTTACAATCTTCCAAACTAGCCAAGAACATTTTAACATATTAAAACTACCTTTTAATCAATTAAAAAATGACCAATTACTAAGAAAGCTCTAAATCACCTGGAGAAGCTTTCTATTTGTAAAGTCAAGCAAGATAAAACTTACAATGGTTTCCTAATCAACATAGATAAACCTAAAATGCTCTAAGTCTTCATAAATTATTTTATTCTTCAAAAGTCTTTAAGATAGCCCAAATAAATAGTTGGATTAATCAAATACTTGAACCATAGATCCAACATTAAGCACACGTCAAAATTCACCTAGCCACCATTCTTCTCGCTCAGCCAAAGGTCTGTTTGTCAAGCGAGAAAAATTTTCTTGTGATTTCAATTAAAATGAGTTTCACGCAACAAGAAATTGGATGCTGAATGACAGATTTTTGCGAAATTTCACAATTGTACCAAATTTATCTAAAAAATATTTCTATTTCATTTGTCATACATGAATTTAAGTAATAATTTGTTTTTAAATAAGACTATCTTAACCAATTTGACTCACTTGCAACATTATACATTTTTAACTACTAAACATACAATATATCCCACTTAGAATTTCACCTACATAGACTATACCATTTATTATATCTATCACTTTCAACATCTCATTCATATAATACATTAATAACTAGTAATGTCTATAAGGAACATAACTATATTGCAAACATATAAACATGATCATAAATATCTCAAAAAAATCATTATGACATATACTATCCATATCAAAACTAAAAGTACCTTGAATCTTCTTCAACAAAGCAACATATTCCATGATAAAAAAGACTCAAAATATTGTGATTAAGTCACATCCACATTAAGATAATCTACTCTAAGATATTATAAAATTTACTTGGCTTTCTGTATTTGGAAAATATAGCTACCCCATGTCAAATTTAGACAATTGTTTTTAACGCAAGAAACTCAACCTTACTAATAGAAAACTCTGATTTTTAAACTAAAGGTGTCACTATAACTCTTGGTAGATTCATCTTTGTCCAATAAATTTCACATGCAAGCACCTATTTCTGGGCATGCAAATAACCCAACAATTAACTATTCTAACAAAATTGATAAAGAGAAACTAATTATTCTAAACAAAACAAAATTATAATCAATAAATTATCTTCTCTTTACTAGTCTAAGATGTAAAACCGGTCTCTTCCTCTTTAATCAGAGGTTCCTATTGTTGGAATAAATGGCTGAGTTTAAGAGGGGGGTGAATTAAACTCTTAAAAGATTTTCGAAATTCAAGCCCAATTACTGAAAAGTAGATTTTAAATGAAGAGGAAAATCAATTCTTTAAAGATTTTTGAAATGCTTTTACCAATGTATCATATATCCAATTCAATTAGCAATTCAAATTTCAATTACAGAATTTAAAGATGCAGGGAAAGAAGATCAACACAAGAGATTTATATTGGTTCACCTTTCAACAAAGGCTACGTCCAATTTCCTAAACACCCAAATCAAATCAATTCACTTATTCAGTTTTTACATGAACCCTACATGAAAAACTAAAACCAGAACAATACACTTGATCTTGAACCCTATAAGATTTGTATACCCTTGTAAAACCCTATTACAAGAACACCTTAATCACCCTGATTAAGAGAAGCAAACCCAGTACAAGATTACACAAGAACTAGGAACGAATTCACCTGGAAAATCAGTGCAGAACTGAAAAACAGAGCACACAAAAACAGAGTATGAATTCTATGAAAGATTGTCAATTCAATTTGATCTTGGACTCCTTGATTGATTTCGCAAATTGATTTAGAACACTTGAAAAACTTTCTTGAACAATGGGTTTCTCTGTAATTGATTCGTCACTCAATTCTTTAAAAATCAAAGTATTTATAACAGAACTATTACAGTGGTTTTAAGTTGTTTCTGATAAAATCGGTCAGTTGAAACACGATTTAACTAATTATTTTCATTAAAATGAATTTTCCAGAGAGCACCCCTTTTTTGAAAACTGAAAAACAGTCAGTTGAAAACGCAATTTAGCTAGTTGTTCCAGAGAGCTTGGATTTCTTAACAATAGCTCCAGGATTTCAACTAGTTTAAATAACTAAACATTTTAACTGATTGAAACTACATTTTTAACAAGTTGAAAACCAGTTAAGACTTTTGAAAACATTTTAAAACCTTTTAAAACATTTCAAATCATTTTAAAACTCAAGATTAAGTCCAAGATTAATTGAAATGCATCTTACCCCACATTTTAAGACACTCTAATCCTAAGACACAATCTTCATTCTTTCAAACACTATCATCTTAATCATCAAAGGTGGTTGAAGACATCAAATCTACTTAAAACCAAGTCTTCAAGCCAACATCTATCCCACCGTCTCAAAGAAAGAGGGTAGTTAGACACAAAATTGTCAACAAACTCAGATCTTAAAAAGAATAAACAATTAATTTAGATCTTAAAAAAAGTAAAACTATTAATTTTAAACAAATGAAACTTTTTAAGAAATAAAATTTGAATAGTTAAAATTTTTATTTATAAATTTTTTAATGTAATTAATAAAACATTCATATTTTATCCCATTTAAATTATTATACTTTTGTATTTACAAACAATATTATAAAGAGTAATATTTTGTAAAATTTAGTTAAAAATTTAATATTTTTTCAATTGGCAAAAAAATTATATCAAAGTACATCAACTTAATTAACTATATGCTGCATGAAATTTAAATTTAATAAATTAGTTTGTAATTTAAGTTAATTAATACCATTATAATATTAAAATATAAAAATTAATAAAATAAAACCTAGAATTTAACATGTCATAAAATCTTTTAAAAAATTAATAAATTTCGTTAATATTTATAATATAAAATTTTCATACTTTAATATTATAATCATCAAACAAATGTAAAATAAAATAAAATAATCCTAATAATTAGTTTAAAAAATAAGAATAAAATATAAAAGTTAAAATTATAATAAAATATTTTAAAAAATAAGTATCATTATATAATAATTTAATAGTCTAAAATAAAAAATAATTAAGAAGTCATAAAAAATGTGACAAAAATATAAACTTTAATAATAAATTGTAACTAATATTAAAGATAAAAACTACAATGAAATTTTTAAAAAAATATTACAAATAGTATAATATACGGTAAGAGATTGCGTAAGAAAAATGTTTCATTTACGTGTTCTTCAACATAACTGATTAGGACATAGCACATTTTTTCATTTTATTTTTCCGCTGCCTTTTAATTACAATTTATGCGGAGACTCTGCGTAAATGGCGGGGCATAAACTAAATATTCTGCAATTAATAAGTAAACAGTTTTATCTGAAAAAAATACAATTAAAATTAGAATTTCTTTTTCCATGTATATACCTTTTCCTTAAAAAGAACTACACCCCCTTTTACCAGGTCAGAATTCAAGTTCAGTGCACAGATTCTGAACCTAGATATAATCTAATTTCAACTAGGAGATTTTAGTTTTTCTAAAGAAAAACTTATTTTTAAAATATTTAAAAATTATAAAATTTTAAATTTTTAAAAATAACAACATACTGAATTTTTTAATAAATTGAAAAAGTTGTAAAATTTAGTTTATTGTCTGTAAATTGAGAAATAATTTTAAAATGATTAACTTTGAAAAGTAGTACACAAAATATAATAGGAAAATGTATCATATAAACAACAAGTAGACAAATGTATCATTTTTTATCATTTTATAATAGGAAAATGGATCATATGAATTTTTATTGCATCCTTGAGAAATGATAAATTGATTGAATATTTTACCTAGATTGTTTGAGTTTGTACAATAATCTCTTCAACTTTCATACATATTCCTTCATGTTAATCACCTTGAAACCTTTCGATTGTTTCATTAGAATATCTTCCTACAAATTACCATGGAAGAAGGTTGTATTCATGTCAAGTTGTTCTACCTCCATTCTATCATTGCTACTAAAGTAAGTAAGACCTTAATAGATATGTACTTCATTACATGAACAAATATCTCATTTTAGTCCATCTCTTCCTTTTGATTATAACCTTTGGCTCTCAATCAAGTATTAAACATGACAACTTATGATGTAAATGCTCCATCAGAGAATCTACCAATTAGTCGCTCTAAAAATTATCATCTCAACTTGCAACCAACAATACTCCTAAATTTAGGTGGTTTCACCAACTCCCATATCTTATTCTTAAACATATACTCCATTTTCTCATGCATAACAACTACCTATATATCAACTTTAGTGTAAGATATTACATAATGAAAAGTAGTTGGTTTAGATGAATCCACCTCTTTCATTGTAACTAGTGCACAAGTTAGGTTGCCTTCAAACTTATACCTTTTTGATTGTCATCACTTTCTTATTGGCCTTCTAAGGTTTGAGGGCAAGACAATTTTTGTTGCTCTTAACTATTTGGTCCACTAGACATTTCAAGTCTACTAAATGATTCAACAATCGAGAACTCCACCTACTCGTGAGTCTTTGCACTACTATCAGCTTCCTTTTGAGTCTTTCCATACTGCATAAAGGCTTCATCAAGCATAATATCTACTCATGATCCTATTCTTAGATGGTGATCATAATCTGAACCCCTTTCACTTTGCTTTCATATCCTATAAACACTCATTTTCTTGGCTTTGGTTCTAACTTACTTTCATCAACATGATAGTATGATAGACTTCCAAACACCTGCAGTAAGTAATCATCAGATTTTCTAGACCACACCTCAATAAGTGTCGTTAAACTAATGGAAATGGATGGATAACAGTTCACTAACAAGCACGTAGTGTTAGCCGCTTAACCCCAATATTTTCTATCCAACCCAAATTATGATAACATATATATCTTGTTCTCTTTAACAAGGTTTTGTTCATCCTTTACATAACATCATTTTGTTGCAGAGTATGACAAATTGTCTGTTGTCTTTCGATGCCTTTCTCTCCATAGAAGTTGTCAAACTCTTTAATGAAGAACTCAAGATTATTTTTCTTCTTCAAAAGCTTAACCTTCTTCCCTTATGAGTGTCGTCCAATGCTTGAACTTCATGAAAGCTTCAAATTTGTTGTTCATTATAAAAACCCAAGTAATAATCAATGATACAAAGAAAATAACTAGCATTTCCTAACAATGGAACTGCTAATGGCTTCCAATAACCAACATAGACATAATTCGATATGGCTTTTGTCATGTGCATTGCCTATGAAAAACATTGTCTATGTTGTTTCTCAAACACACAATTCTCATAAAACTAGAATGCTTTCATCTTCTAGTTACCTAATAACCTTTTTTGGATAATATATCCCAACCACGTTCACTCATGTGACAAAGACACATATGCCACAATGAACTACAAGAGGAATAAGATTGGATGATATTATGTAAACTCTGCTACAAATGATCCCTAAAGGATGTATATGTTTCCTATGTTTTCTCCTCGTATCACCACATAACTACTCCTCCCCTTAACCTACATCATTCCATATTTTACCTGACATCCATAACCTTTCTCGTTCATGACTCCAATGGAGATAAAATTCTTATTCAACTCCAAGACATATCGAATGTTGATCAAATACACAATATCGTTGTGCATTCTTGTCATAACATGGCCCATATAAATCTTCTTGCATGAAAGATTATTTTCCATGAAGATGTTTCCACCATCAAACTCTCTAAATGTGTTAAAACAATCTTTATGGGGACTCGCATGAAAGGAATAACTTGAGACAATAACCCATAACTCACAAACATGTTGTTGTGAAATAAGAGACAACACCAAGTCACTTTCAAATGAGGTGTCATTATGAATAGTGATTATTACTTGATCCTGGTTTCCCTTTCTTGGACAATCTTTCCACAAGCTCCCTCATTGCTTATAGTTATTGTGTACATCCTTTGGACTAACCTTGCCCATTCTTTGCACGTGTAAAATTGGTGATGTCTTTCAAAACTTTTCTTCTTCTTATTCTCACCAAAGTTCTTAAATGACGATGTGTTCCTTTATAGGCCCAAAAGGACCATTGGAGGAGGATATGTGCTTTTGGAGTCATTTCTTGTAAAAGATTTTCTTATACTGTCATGAATCTATGCTAAGATACTCTAACTTGTAGTACTTTAAGGTGATTCAAGCACACTCCTTTATCTATTCTATCGACTCTATGATACTAAAAATACCAAAAGTAGATTTCAGATATTTATCGTTGGTACTTGTGTCAGCATAGTGTTGTGGGTTAATCATAGAAATTTAAACATCCGGACATCCCAGGAATTTGTCTAGTGCAAAACACTCTTTAGGTTGTGTCTATTCTACTTGACTTAAGTCATCTAGTGATCGATACTAGCAAGGGAGACTTCTATTGATAGATGTAACATTAGATTTGTATGGTCTTAATTCTCCTTAGAGAATCGTTTATTCTTCATATTTTAGCATTTGACACTATATCAAGCTAGAGATACTCTTAAGCATTTTTTTTCTTGAACTTCTTATTGTTTTTGTATCTTGAATACTTGTGGTTATGAAGAATATGATCGCTTGTGAATGACATGATCGTTTGACGATTCTTGTTACCCTTATAGTATAAGTTTCGTCTAATCTTGTAACATCTACCTTTTTCTTTGAGGAGGGTGTCCAACATGGCCTTGTCGACTTTTCCTTTTGTGATTTAATCATTACTTATATATTGAAATAAATATTTTTTCTTGGTCATGATTAAGTATCACTTTGAAAGATTCGTTGAAGCTTGTTGCATACTAGATAAATATATTAGACATACTTAAATTGTCTTGTTTGTTATCATCAAAACTTGATTGTCAAACAACAAGACTTAGTATTTTAGTCATTCATATTATACTAACTTAACTTATCCTTATCTTAACATTAATCACTAGATTATCCATCCAATCGGATGAGCTACTAAATGTAGAAAGAGTTTAAGACATAACATAGAAAAATATCTTACTTAGATAAAAAAAAAACTTTTTAAAAGATATAAAATCTAAAATCTTTTTATATAACATAACTTCAATTTTATAAAGGATCTACGAAGAAAAGTCATTCTTTATTCTATAAAATGATCTAATACTCAAACAATTTTTTATTTGTATAAACACTCCTTTAAGTCATTCATTATATTTTTGGTACTATCAGAATCTTTTTATTTATAGGCCTTAAAAAATTGGTGTGCTGATTTCTTATTGAATTTTATTGAAGTTGGTAAACTTTTGAGTGACACATTTTTAGACTACACTTCTCACTTGTAGGCACCAATTTCAAACAATTAAATAACTATTATATTTCATTTTATCTTTGTATTCTTATGCATTATTAAAAAAAATTCCGGTTTTTCTCCTTGCATTATTTACAAGCTTCTTGATGGAGATTAATAAACCCAAAGAGGTATACTTGCATTTAACCACATACACCCTAACAAAAACATATGATGTTTAAAATAACCTCTATCACAATTTCAATAAAAAAATCAACAAGTTAAATAAAAGTTATATTTTTTCCTCTTTTGGGACATTGTTTACAAGCTTCTGCAAACAAATTATGATCATGTTAATGGTATTATTAGATTGAGTGACTTTACATAAAACAATTAGGGTTAAAACAAATTAACTCTCCTAGACTTTGCCAAAAGGGCTAATATATTATTTAACTTAACATTTTTTTATAAACACCTTTTATTTCTAGTTTCCTCTCACTCTTTTCAACCTTAAATTAAGTGGAAAGTATTATACCCATCACTCACAATGAAAAGAATGATAAGTCTAAAATTAAGCATAATAAACATAAATATTTATAAAATATCACAAATCGCATAATACTAAGAATAACTATTTTTTTATTATTAATAAAATACTAAAGAGATATTATTAATAATAAATTAATTAAATGATATTTTGAGCTAAAAAAATTAGGTGTAATTGGATAAATTTTGTGAAAATGGGCGAAGTTGGATAATTCATTGGGGAAATCTTTTGCTTAAAATGACTTCAATTAAAAAAATTGAGTTTAAGTACAATTCCCTCAATGTAAAAAAAATAGGAATATTTGCATAATATTGTGTTTGAGGATGACAGTCACTACATGATAGCTCTAGCATAGGCAACGACCGCTGACTTGAAACATTCAACTAAAAAGTGAACATGTGATGTCCAGCTTACTGGTTCCAAAGCAAAACCACTTCACCTTACATGCACCCTCAAACATCTGAACCAACATTTCAGTTATAAATATCAACATGCTCATTCACTTCTACATGACACTCGCCCAACACTGTCAACTTTTACTCATCATGACTCCAATGAGACTCATTTTGCTCTTATGTTTCATACTTCCTCATTTTCATTACATCCTATGCAACACTCACACTGACAGAGATGCCCTTCTTTCTTTCAAATCTCAAGTCACTGACCCAAAAAATGCTCTCGCTGGGTGGTCTCCACACTCCAATCACTGCACCTGGTACGGTGTCACATGCTCCAAAGTTGGAAAGAGGGTTCAATCTCTCCATCTACCAGGACTTTCCCTCTCTGGCAAACTCCCCTCCCACCTTTCCAACCTCACTTTCCTACACTCACTCGACCTTTCCAACAACAACTTTCAAGGCCAAATTCCCAAACACTTTTCCCATCTCTCACTTCTCAATGTCATTCGATTATCTTCCAACCATCTCAGTGGTACACTTCCACCACAGCTGGGTCATCTCCACCATCTACAAATTTTAGACTTTTCAGCCAATAATCTCACAGGTCAGATTCCTCCATCATTTGCCAATCTCTCTTCTCTTCATAATCTTTCCTTGGCAAGCAACGCTTTGGAGGGTGAGATTCCAACTGAACTTGGCAATCTCCGCAATCTTTCCTTCCTTCAAATCTCGGACAACAATTTCTCTGGCAAGTTTCCCGCTTCTATCTTCAACATGTCTTCCTTAGTCTTTTTATCCGTCACAAGCAACAATCTTACGGGTAAGTTACCACAAAATTTTGGCCATTTTCTTCCAAATTTAAAGAATCTATATCTTGCAGCCAATATGTTTGAAGGGGTAATTCCGAATTCCATATCCAATTTCTCACATCTCCAATACATCGACTTAGCACACAATAAATTTCACGGCCCTATACCTCCATTTAACAACTTCAAAAACCTTACCCACCTCATTCTTGGTAATAATTTTCTCTCTTCCACAACCTCCTTAAATTTTCAGTTCTTTGATTCCCTTAGAAACTCCACCAAGTTGCAAGAACTCCTGATCTTTGAAAACCATTTGGCCGGGGAGCTTCCAAACTCTTTGGCGAATCTTTCATCCAATCTCCAACATTTTTGTGTTGCTGGTAACCTTTTCACTGGCAACATTCCTCAAGGAATAAAGAATTTTGAAAACATAATATCCTTGTCCTTTGAAAATAATTTTTTCACTGGAGAGTTGCCATCAGAAATAGGAGCACTAAATAATCTACAGAAACTTGCGATATACAGCAACAGATTGTCTGGGCAAATTCCTGACATTTTTGGCAATCTCACAAATCTGTCTTTCCTTAAAATGGGAGATAACCAGCTCTCGGGTAGAATTCACCCAAGTATTGGACAATGCAAGAGATTAACTATTCTTGATTTGGAAATAAACAGACTTGGTGGGACCATACCAGAGGAGATTTTTCAGCTTTCTGGCTTAACAAGCTTGAATTTAGCAGGAAACTCTCTGCAAGGTCCGCTTCCTCCTAAGGTCGGCAGCATGGAACAGCTTGAGACCATGGATATTTCTGACAACCAGTTGTCAGGGAACATTCCTAAGGAAATAGACCGGTGTCTTAGCTTGAATTGGCTAAGGATGGCAAGAAACAAATTCAATGGTTCAATCCCAACTAAAATTGGGAATTTAGCATCCCTTGTGACTTTGGATTTATCATCAAACAGTCTCACTGGTCCTATTCCTGAAAGTTTAGAAAAACTAGAGTATATACAGAAACTAAATTTGTCTTTCAACCATTTGGAAGGGGAGGTTCCAATGAAAGGTCTTTTTACGAACCTAACCAAATTTGATATTCGAGGTAACAGTCAACTCTGTAGCATTAACAAGGAAATAGTGCAGAATTTTGGTGTACTCCTGTGTGTTGTTGGCAAAAAGAAAAGAAAGATTTTATTCCCTATCATACTTGCAGTTGTTGGTGCTGTTGCCTTGTTCATTTCAACGCTCTTTGTATTTTGGACAATGATGTCTAGAGAGAAGAAAAGAAAAGAGGGGAAAACTAGTCTGTCATCTGCCCCTCTTAAAGGGTTGCCTCAAAATATATCTTACGGTGATATTCGCATTGCCACAAACAATTTTGCAGCTGAAAACTTGATCGGAAAAGGAGGCTTTGGTTCTGTGTATAAGGGTGTGTTCAGCTTCAGCACTGGCGAAACCGCCACTCTCGCTGTCAAAGTGCTGGACCTGGAGCAAAACAAAGCTTCCAAGAGTTTCATTGCTGAATGCGAAGCTTTGAAAAATGTCAGGCATCGGAACCTAGTGAAGGTCATCACTTCTTGCTCCAGCCTTTGTTACAACGGGGAGGAATTTAAGGCCCTTGTTATGCAATTCATGCCCAATGGCAACTTGGACAAGAAAATACACACGGAAGATGAAGAGTCGGGATCTTTTCTAACCTTGATGCAAAGATTGAACATTGCCATTGACGTTGCTTCTGCTATGGACTACTTGCACCATGGCTGCGACCCACCAATAGTTCATTGTGATCTGAAACCTGCCAATGTCCTTCTAGATGAAAATATGGTAGCACATATTGCAGATTTTGGATTGGCAAGATTTCTCTCCCAAAATACATCAGAGAAGCAAAGCACTCTAGGGCTGAAAGGATCGATCGGCTACATTGCCCCAGGTACAAATTAATGCTTTGCTTCCTATTAATTACAATCGAGTTTCCTTTTTTATTGCTGTTTCCTTTATTTGTTATTTGTACATAACTGACATACGCACATAAAATATGGGGATGATATGCTTCAGAATATGGTCAAGGAGGCAAGGCTTCAACTGAGGGTGATGTGTACAGTTTTGGGACTCTACTGTTAGAGACGATCACAGCCAAAAAACCAACTGATGAAATATTCAAAGAAGGATTGAGCGTAAGCAAATTTTTCTCAGCCATGGATGAGAATGAAATGCTGAAAGTTGTTGAAAGAAGGCTTATTGATGGTTATGAATATTGGAAACAAAGCTCAAGCAGTGATGATCATAGCGGTGGTTTTAGCGGCAAAACACATTGGATGAATAAAGCTGAGCAGTGCATAGCTGATGTGATAAGAGTTGGACTGTGTTGCACGGCCGATCAACCCAAAGAACGATGGAGCATGAGAGACGCCTTATCAAAATTGCAAACAATTAAGCACTCTATGCTGTCCTTTTGAACTGTCTCATGCCTACTACATGTCTCCTGCAATCTTTAAAAGGAAAAAAAATCAGAAATATAGATATTACATGTAATATAATGGGTAATGATACTTTCTCAACCTATTTTTCAAATAAATCCACTTAAAAATATCATTTTACTTATAATTTTTCTATCTTCATTTATTATATTATTCAAAAATAATATTTTGACATCATAAGATAAAATAACACTCATTTAACAATTCTCTTATATAATATAAAAATATATATTAATGTTTTTGATCGATGTCGTACTCGATCAAATAAAAACAAAACAATTAAATGTAGTACTAGAAATGACTCCTAGGTAGTCTTTCAAGGATCAATTCTCACTGTCAAAGGATTGAACATGCAATGGGGGGTTTTGGACAGAAAACAGGGGTTAATTAAAAACAGGAGACAAACAACAAATTAATTGCAATAATTAAAATAGACAAGGCTCTTGAACACAATGCTCTCACATCCTTGGTTCACAACAGATTATCAATCTGTTTAATCCTTGTTCGGTCTAGATTAACCAACTAAGCGAAAGTTAACCCGAGACTTCCCTACACGAATTAAGCAAACGTGAACCTTGTAAGGTCTCCTTCCGCAGGATTAAGCAACCTCCAGAACAGAGACTTCACAGTGCAGAATCAAACGTACCAAACCATAAAACGCATGGAACCTCCATCAGTGAGTGTAGCATGCCCAAGAGCCCCACCCTGGGGTAGCCTTCCATTAACTCAGAAAACGGAAAACGGAATAGAAAATGGAAAACGGAAAATGAAATAGAAAACGGAAAACGAAATAGAAAACAGAAAACGAAATAGAAAATGAAAACGAAAACGAAAATTGCATAATAGAAACGCAAATGAATTGAAGAACGAAACTGGAATTTTGAAAAGTAAACGAAATGTGAACTGAAAACCAAAAACAAAACTCTACTGTCTCTCTAGCCGAAAACGTAAAAAAAAATCTCTAAAAATTTCTGCTGCTCCTCTCTCCCTCAGCTGCCCTACTTGTAGCTGCATTGCATGGGCACGAAAACCTAGACCCATTAGGCCCAATATCCAAGTTGTGACGTGGCAGCTGACATGGCAGTGGTGGCGTGGCAACTCTTCTTGAAGTCCATGAATTAATTCCAAGCCCAAAAGTAATTTTAAACTGCCTTGAAAATAAAAATTGGAATAATTAAACTTAGAAAATTCAAATTAATTAAAATATGAATTTCTGGCCAATTATAACCCTAATAGAAATTAGTACAAAATATAAACAATTAAGCACAAATCAGAGATGAAAACAAGTACAGAAAAGTAAGAAAATAAGGAAAAATAATGACTCATCAGTTTTACATTAAAAATAAAAAAAATATGATTAAAATATTGTATCTTTAAGAGGAAATTTTATAGTGTCAAGATAGTAGCACTTTATATTATTTTATCCAAGTAGGTGTATCACTTCTCAAAGAATTATTTTCCTAATATAATAAAGATATAAAAGATAAAGAATAAATAAGTTTTGAAAAGATATGTGTGGCTCAGAAAATTTGATATATCATTCCTCTCATATATGGTAGTAATTAGTATTGCTGAAAACCAAAATTAAGTCGAATAAGCGTATGCATATAAATCTTTAATAAATTGCAAACTTATGTCGTTTCATACTTGTTTAAATTACAATTTTTTTTATTTTAAAAACTATATATATTATTAAAAAAATTATTTTACCAATCACATTATTAATCTATAAAATAATTAAATTAATCATTAATTGAATTAAAGACTAATTCAGAATTTGAATGACTAAAATTTTCTTAGTTAATGTTATAAACTAATTTAGATTTTTATTTATAAACCAATTAGTCATCAATATATATAAATCAATTTCATAATTTTTTAAGATCAATAGACACAAAAAAATATTGTTTCTATTATAATAAAAATCATTTTAAATATTATTAATTTTTAGTTTATAAAATAGTTTTTAATTTAGTCACTATAATGACTAATTATTTTTTATCTTTAAATTATTTTATATTTAATGAATGTATTGTAGTATATATTATGTTGTGTTTAGAAATTTGGATGTAATTAATGATCATGGTGGACGGAACTTATTTTAGGGACAACAAATGTCTAGTAGTAAATAGTTTGATATAGAGTTAAAATGTGAGTAATTAAGTTTGTTAGATTTTTGTTTTAGTAAATAGTTTGATATAGAGTTAAAATGTGAGTAATTAAGTTTGTTAGATTTTTGTTTTAGTTGTAACTAATTTTTAATCATATAGTGTCTCCTGTTTAAGAGTGATTTGTATGTATTTTCACTCATGCAACTTGGCACACTATATTGTATAATTAACGAATTTATTTATTTTTAATTTTTTATTCATTCTATTCTTTGATTCCATTTGATATGATTTGTAGTTTTTTTTCATAGTTCTTTCATTATTTTGGACTTCATTCGAAACTTAGAGCATAATAAACTAGTATAAGAGAGTTAGTTCAATTTCTTTCTGCATAATTTGGTGATAGACACTTGCAATATATACAAGAAGAAAATGATTATTTAATGATTTTTCTTTCTTTATCAAATGAGGTTCTTCAAGAGGTTTACAAAAAAAGACTTAGACAATGATGAGCCCCTGACCACAAATAAAGAAGAGGAGTGTCCAAGGAGGATTACTAGAAGCATGATGAGAAGGGACACTTCCTCCTCTCCTTTTTTATTTAGCCTTTTTAGCATTTCTATTAGTTGTTAAATATTTTCTAAACTCATGTTTTTTTTGGGTTTTGTAGGATTGCTTTTGACACCTTTTTTTCTACAAGTAGAGCTTTGTTTGGAGCAAAGGAGCACTTGGGCTTGAGGCCTAAGTTTGGAACATCCAAGGGGGGTGAAGAAGTCAATCTTGACCTTCTAGAACCCTTGGAAAACGTCCTTTCATCATCCCAATCATTGGCCACCCGTTTTTTGTGCCCTACCTTCTAGAATGTGTGAGTCTTGACCACCAAGAGTGGAATATGCTTAAGAATCTTTTTCAATGTAATTTCCTCTAAGTCCCCACCCCAACTCTATATAAGGAGGCCTCTCATTCTTGTAAAAGGGTTGAACATTAATGAAATAGAGAGCATTCTTGCATAGCCTAGAGCTTGTGTTGTGTTCTTGGGTGTTCTTCCCCCTCTTGGAGTCTTATCTTGAGCCTTGGCTCAAGTGGCGGCTAACACCACTCATCTTGGGTTGGACCATCCCCCAAGTGGCGTGTAGCACTCCATTCCCCTCGCCTTCTCTCAATCTTTTCCTCCATTATTGTTTCATGTTCTTTACTTTCATGCTCTTTAATTTCCAGCACTTTACTTTCATGTCATTTACTCTTATGTCTTTACGATTCAAGTCTTGTCTTAATTTGTGTTGGCTGAATTTTATGTTTTGTTATTCCCTTCTCCTCTTGAGCTCCTTGTGAAGTGAACCTTCACACTTAGATAACCTCCGAGATTATCTTCGTGTCCAGTGGGAATCTTCCTTGAGGCTTTCCTTCTAATTGACATTCCATCAAACACCTTATATGCTAAATATTAAAATGAACCTTTATCAGACAATGTTGTGTTTAAAGTTGGAGAAACTCTTTAAGATAAAATCTATCTATAACAAATTTTTGTTAAAGAAACGCCTCTTTGGATTATGTACAAAAGAAGGTATGTCATTAAAGGTTTATCTTGATATGATCACTAAAATTTTGATGGAAGTCCAAAACATAAACATGAAAGTAGAATATGAAGATGTAACAACCATTTAGCCCCTCTCCCATCATCCTCTAAAAAATTGGTGAGTTCTTTGAGTATAGAAAATGATTGCATCACACTTGAATATGTTAAGTAATGCCTATGTACAAGAAAGTTTTGCAATTGGCAACCCTACCTGTATAATAGGTTATGTATTTGATGAAATCTATATGATACATACAAAGCCTAAGGAAGCACTTCGAGCGAGTATCCAATGAGTCAAAGAAAGTTCAAGAACAAGTGAAGTTCTCTTTGAAGTCACTATTAGGTAGTGCATTTGAAATTAAGGATATGGGCATAGCTGAGAAGATTTTGGAGATGGATATCAGAAGGGCTCGAGCTCAAATAAGTCATTTCTGTGACAGATGAAATATATCTAAAAGGTGTTGAGATATTATGAGATGAAATGTGTTAAGATCTTGAGCACACCTTTGACAGCATCTATATGTCTCTCAAAGCTCAATTGCACTCAAACTTGTTCAGAGAAGGAATACATGACTTGTGTTCTTTATACTAAAATAATGGGGTATGGTGTATGTGATTGTGTGCATTAGACTAGACATTACTCAAACAGTTAGTCTAGTGAGAAGATGTGCTAGCAACCCTGGAAATGAGCATTGGAGGCACTAAAGTGAATCTTGTACTTGAAGAGAATCGAGAACATTGGACTCGTCATCAAAGGTGATTCGTAATGTACTTTGGTTAGGTTCTCTTATTTTGTGTATGTTGCATGCTTAGATGACATGCAATCTATAACTGGTTATGCGTTCACTATTGACGGTCATTAACTACTTAAAAAACTACTCTCCAACCAACAATAGTTTAGTGATTACTGAAACAAAGTTTATATATGATGTTGACAAACAGTGATAAAATAAAGTATTTGGTTGAATGCTCTTATGGATAATATGAGATTTACTCAAGGAACATTGGTCATAATAGTCTAATTAAATACATTTTATTTGATCAATTATCGTGTTCAACATGATAGAATACAATATATTGACATCAGAAATAACTTCCTTTATACTAAGTAGAGGAAGTAGGTGAAAAAGATCGACCTAAAAGAAAATCTGACAAATATCTTCACAAAGCTAATTTCCAAGAGCAAGTTTATATTTTTCTTAAACATGTTAAACATATATTAATGTTTAATAATTTCAAGTGAAAGGTGTTCAAATCCAAGACAAAGTTTGTAGATATAATAGTATGTTAAACTCTTCTAGGAGTATAAAGGTAAATTATCTAATAATAAATGCTTAAAAGTAGACAATATGATAAAACAATAATTTATTTAATATTTAATAACATATATTTTAGTTAATTAGATTTTAGTATTAGATCTAACTAATTTCTAAAATTTTATATAAAAAATATTTGTATATATATATTCAATTATGCAATTTGACGTACAATCTTACATGATAGAAATAAACAGGTTTTAATTTTGTGATTTTTTTTCATAATTATTTGTCTCCATTTTAATCATAATTATTTTTCTCCATTTAGTGTAAATTGTAATTTTCTTTACATCATTCTTTTATGGTTTTTGAACTGAATTCAACCGTTAATGTACAAAATATAAAAATAAAACAAATATTTTATTTGAAACGTACCTTAGTACAACATCAATTTTCGTCTTATTCTCCTGATACTTTAAACTACAATGTAATCAAAATTTTATAATGAAAATAGTTTTTTTTTACTTTGATAATTCATTATCTCATTATAATATAATTGATCTTAAATAAAAATATAAAATTAGTTTAAAAAAATTTTAAAAATAACAACAGGTATTATTGATAATATTTTATAATATTACATTCACTTAAAAAGAAAAAGTATTTTAAGATAGTTTAATATTTCTACCAAGACTTTAATTTCTTTTTTGTTAATATTTATTTCAATTTAAAAATAAGAAATATAATATTTCTCTAATTCGTTATGTTTTAAAAATACCAACTACGAGGATAATAAATTCTGAATATAAGAAAATAAATTGTAAAAACCAATATATTGCATAATTGAAACAAACTAAAATAGAAAGATTTATTGTAATTGGTTTATTATATGTAACTGATCAAAATAAGAATATAAGTACAAACTAATAATTTAAGATCAATAGAATTTGGTAATTATAATGTCTATTAACTTATGCTTAGAATACTAAATAACGTTTCAAAAATATATGTGATGCATAAAATCTAATAATTCATGTAATATAACAACTAAAATTATTGACATAAATTTAGTTATATAATTTAGTCAAAATTAAAAATATTTTTACGTTGCTCAAATATAATATGATGTTTGATATGGACAAACTTCACTACTTAGTTCCACATTTATTAAGAGATGAAGAACATAAAGAGTGACTTAAAATTTAAAATAAATCTTTACAATAATAAAGTATTTTGTATATAAGGCTGATAATTTAGGAAACAATGGACTTGGGCACGTCTAAATATGCATATAAGTTTTCAAATATTTTTATTGATATGTTGAAAAAAAAGTTTGTTTTAAAGTGCTCTTTCTTGAAAAACAATTTAAAACTATTAGAATTTTTTTACTATTTTTTTTAAAAATTTTCTATAAATTTATAAAAAAATTATCATGAAATATAAAAGGATTTTAGTAGTGTAAATTTTATATTTATTTTTAATAACCCATTACCTAGTTGCAGAGGGGGAAATTTAAAGGAAGGAATGAAAAAGGGGAGGAAAATCTCTTAATTTAGTTTAATGAATCAATTTCTTATTTTGTAAGATTTGCATTTTACTTTAATATGATCAATGAATGGGTATATTGTGTTTCTTTCATTCCATATACTTTATAATATGAATATTTTAAATTTATTTTGTCTTTCTATGTAATTGGTAAAATTTCTTAATTAGTTTTTTTAATTAAGTTAATACTTTTGGTATATTTCGCCTAATTCAAATGAACAATTAAGAATAAAGGTGATGAAGTCACGTCTAATTTTTTTCTTAAAGATACTTGGTATTATATTGGGGTTGAAACTTCCAATGCATTAGATACATGTTAATAGAAAAAATTTCCCTTATAGTGGAGGGAGACTTTTATTTACAATAATCATAGACTTGTTATAGACTTATTATTTTGGACAACTACACTTTTCTTTTGTTGTCATATATACAATATTTTTCTTTTACTTTCTTGTCATAAAATATATGTTTCATTGGATTTATTTTTTTATCGAGAATGGTTATAATTGAAGTTTATATTGCTCAATTACGTGTCTTTAAAATATTGTATAATTTTAAAATATATTTTTTTATTAATTATAGAATTTATATAATAAAATTATTTTATTTTATAATAAAAAGTTATTGAAAATGTTAAATATATTTATGAATTCATTTAAGTATTTAGGTGAAATATCAATACACAATAAATTATTAAAAAATTATTTACTTCTTGAATAACTTTTAATATGAGCTTGGATTAAAAAGTGAATGCATCACTTTATAATATGAACTTATGACTTATTTTATTTATTATTCTTTGACATCTATTGTATTGCGTGTTGTTTAATTTACATATTATGAATTTCACTCACTATGCCTTCATTTAACAATGAAAATTCACTAAATCAAGTTTTGGGATTTGTTTTTATGTATTTATTATATAATTTATGTGTTTTATTTTATACGATGACATATTTTTTATATATTTATCATATATTTTACGTGTTTTATTTTATATGATCAATGTGTCTTAGGTTAAAATGCTTTGAGTGTGTTGTTCTAGTAACTACCGTATGAGATAAAAATGGTGAACTCTCAAATTAGTGGTTAACAATAAAACACAATATGCTAGCTTTGATTTAGAACTACAACTACGCTTTATTTAAGCATTATTTATGAAATGAATTTCGACACTCAAAATTTGTCGCTAACATAGTCACCACCTTCCCAGTGTAACACCGTCATCTTAAAAATTGGTTTTCAATCAATGTAAAAATACCACACCTTTTATATCAATTATGTATAATAAACAATCGATGTAAAAAATCTCAATTTGTTCTATGATGTGGTTATTTTTAGGTCTTAGTTATTGTTATATATTAGGATCCAGGAGTTTTCTTCTTCTTTTGTAGATTGATTATTAAATCCTATTCAATTTTGTAATTTGTGTTAAATGATGTCTAAAGGTTTAATATCCCCGATACCTACAATATTTATATACTATACAATAAAAATAAATAAACATAGTTTAATCATCTGCTGGTGGTATAAAATAAATAAAACTTTCAATATTTGAATTTTCTATTAAATAAAAATCAATTTTAATATTGAAAAGTAGTTCCAATAACATATCCACCACAAGAAAATAGACTCATTTATGATCTTACTTTAACTGATAGAGACACACTAATCGATTTAACTGACAATAATTTAACACTAATTTAGATAAATATTTAAAATAAATAATATCAATATTAACTAAGTGAATATTAACTTAAATAAAAATTAAAAATATATTAAATAAGTGATACCTAAATCCATATTAAATTCAATAAATATTAGAAGTAAATTACACTAACATCAGTTTAACCAACTCTAACTTTAATAAATATAAATATTACAATTAAATAAATTTTTAAACCTAAAATTAATTTTATTAAATATTATAATAAATTATATTAACATTGGTTAGACTAACTCTTTAATAAATATTATAATAAATTATATTAATTAATCTAACCTTACATTAACTTAAATTAATTACACTACCAAAATAGAACTAACCTTAATTTAAATAAATATAAATATTAAAAGTAAATTATATTAATGAAAACTAAATCAACACTAACTTAATATACTTAATTTTATTAATTTTTATTTCAATTTTAAATTAAAATCGATAGCTGACTCTATTTAGGTTGACGATGTAATCACGCTACTAATTGACAGCTAGTTGCTTGTAGTAGTCCATGGTTTTAAATTGTGTCACAACTAGAATTAGGGTTTTCTTTTTTATACTTGCGGGATCTACAATGTCATGAGTTACTTTTTCGTACAAATTTTCACTAGCTATCTAAAAATACCATGAAACTTTCCTTAACAAAATGTGGTACTTTAAGCTCATTCAAATTCTAGAGATTATACACTTCAATGGAAACCACCTCATGGAATCTCACTGTCTTCTGCCATCAATTTAACAGAGAAGCTTAGAAGCATTTCTATAAGGTGCATCCAAAGTTTAGTTAAGACTTAGGGATGTCGGGTTAGGGTTATGTACAAATGGGTTTAATGCTTTTTGTCAATATTGAAAAGCTAGCTCATGTTTTTTGTCATCTAATTAACTTTGTGTATAAATTATTTTCTCTCTGTGATGTTTATGAAGGGGGATATATGTTCTTGTCCCGCAACCAGTTTCTGTTCTGGTTTCAGTTTTTGATTTTTCTGAAAAGAAAAGGTTTCATGTGTAATAAACTTTATAATATTATAATATCTAGTAAGAATTATTTAAGGTACTGTCTGCAGAGGTACCCTGAGATTTCTGCATGCAAGGATCAAAGCTGTTAAACATTTTGGTAACCACACACACAGTTATATCACTGATACGTATATATAATTTATTGTCTGCAATTCAGGTCTAGCCACTAATTAGTGGTGACAGATAGTAGTAGTACACATTATTTGCCGAAATTAAGTACATCTAAATGACATACATATTATTTTCCTATATTGTACTTGCACAGAGAGGCTTATTATAAAAGTAATAGAAATAAGGAACGATGCTATAACACATTTCCAATATTTCAGGTACAGTGGCCTTTGAGGCATCAGTTTCTCCCTTTCTTCATGGTCTTGGGGTGTATCCTCCTCCACCTGGATACGAACCATAAGTAGGAGGTAACTCAGTTTGGAATAGTTTTCTCCCTGCACCGTATAAAAGGGAAATATATAAATAAACAAATGAAAGAAGTAAATGAAAGGATATATATATATATATATATATATATATTGTTGTGAAACTAACAGCAACATACCAAGTTTAATACCAGGTTGGTCAGCACTTGCTAGAGTAGAGAACATGACTAAAACCATTGCTGCAACAGCAACAAATGTCATTAATTTGGAGGCACCATAGATAGCCATCTTAGAAAAATCTATGTGTATAGCTTATTGCAAGTTTGAGTGAGGAAGTTTATGACTTACGAGTTGGTATTTATAGAGATGTAGATAGTGGAGTTCTCTTAGAAACGTGATCATCCCGTCCCTGACTATTCTTCCCCTAATCCTAGTTCTTTCTCACACGTTGATCCGTCAGAGAGATTAACAGTTACAACTGTTCATCTAATTCAACTACTTAGAACGTGGCTCTTGCATAGAAGTGAAGAGGCTAATTAATAATAGACAGAGCATCAGTCAGCTCGTGGAAAAAATGCAGAAAGACTAAATCAATGTTGAACCAGATATTGTTGCATGTGAACTTTAAGTCAATATACAATACTTTTCGTGAAACTAGTTAAAGCATGTTTTGGTGAACTTTTCACGTGAGCTGAACATACCTTTATTTAAGGCACTCGTTTTTGTTTTTGTGTAGGTTTGGATCAAAGTTTATAAATAAAGTTTAATAAATTCCAGTTTATCGTAAAAAAATTCTCCCTCCCTCCAAATAATTTTCTTAACTTTTTAAAAGTCTTTCATTTTATCTTTATTGATTACTATTAAATAAATTATTTTAAAATTTAGTTAAAAGTCTCAAGATGAATTAATATTTTAACAAAATTATAAAAATATTGATATTAGAATTTTAATAATTTTGAATTCATTTCAAAATTATCTATAAATAATTTAATTATATATGGAAAGATAAAAATAAAATGACTACAATTTTAGGTATTCACTTAATCTTGTTAGATATAATTGCTTTTCTTCTAGTATTCAAGGCTATCAAAATTATTAATTATTTTAATTAAATATTTCAATCAAAATTTTAACTATTAATTATTTAGATCATTTTGTATTGTTGCAACAATATTTTACATAAGTTTTCAAAAAATTTACAAATTTTTTAATATTTTTATTTTAAAAGAATCTTTAAAATTTATATTTATTTTGATGTTTAAAATAAAATATAAAAAAACAAATAAATTTTAAATCTGTTATTTGATTATTTACATTAGAAGATAAAAAGATTATTAAATAAAATAACAAGAATGAATATGAAAAGATAAAAATTAAATTAATAAAAAAATTATATTAATAAATGATAATGAAAAATAAAAAATCAAACTAATAAAAGATAATTAATTTTAATTTTTTATTTTTAATTTTTTTTTTATCTTTTAATATTACCATATATATAATCATGTAAAATATAAGAAAAAAAAATAAAAAGTCCACTAAACTGAATTTTCAAACAAAAAATAATGTGCAAGCACTCTTTCAAGAATAATTAAACATGGCACAAAATTATATTCTTGAAATTGAGTTTATTGCATTCCTAGCAGAAAATCAACATAATCTATAGTTGTCTTAAACATATTTACGAGTACCATGAAAAGTAACCAAAAATTCTTTTAGATTACGTGTTGACTAAAATGGTATAACTAAAACAGTTGAAAAGGTTGTCATTTGATGACACTTCTTAAGTTGAAAAAGTCAATAGAACAGAATTTTCAGTAAAAAAAATAGTTGGACGGAATATGATTATATTATAAATTTAAGTATACTGTGTAAATAATAGTATTTTTTTAATATTATGTTATTGATAAAAAAAAGTTTCTACCAATATTAATCTTTCTTAAAAAAATATAGTTAGATCACTTTTAGTTTTCATGTATGAATCTTAAAAATTAAAATCTTTGTTTAAGGAATTCAATTATATTTTTTAAATCAACGTCATGTTCGTAAATTAAGATATTTGAAGTTTTAGTGAAAAAAGCAACAGTTAGATTATCTTTTCAATTTAAATGTCTCTATCACTTATAATCATAAGTTATATAAAATTTAAATTTAAAAAATTGAGAAGAAAATAAAAACACCAAAGTTTAGGGGAATTCCAAGAGTAGGATGTTCTCTCGCTAATTTTTATAAATTCAATTTTTTAAGTACTAGCTACGAACACAAAATTACATTTACTGTAAATTCTTAAATTAATAAGACTATATGGATCAAACGTTTTAGACTTCAATTTTTTAGAAGCTGCTATTATCTTTTTGATTTTACAAAAAGTAATTATATTTATTAAAATTAATAAAAAAAACTAAAATAATCAATATATACACAATCAGAAAAATTAATTTGAAAATTTAGGCAAGTATCCGTGAGCGTTCACTGTGGAAAATAATGTTGTGGCTAGTCCCTTTTCCAAATTTTGTAGCTTGACAAGTTGCCAAGGAAGTATTGAAAATTCGTTTACCACTCGATCGTGTTTCTACAATGCAAATAATTTTTTTAATATATTTTTAATGGTTAAATATGTTTTTAGTTATTGAACTATTTGTTAAAATTATATTTTGTCTTTTAAGATAAATTTTAAATTTATTTTGTCTTTATACTTTATAAATTTTGTTCTTATACTTTATAAACTTATGTAAATGATTAATGATCGATTATAACAAATAAAATCATCTTAAAAAAATGAAAGAAAAAAAAACAGTAAAAAAAAATTTAGGAGAAAAATCAAGTAAAAAACTATGAAAAAGAAAAATAAAGAGATAAAAATAAATTTTGATACATCATCAATAATCATTTACATGACTTTATAAAACACAACGACGAAATAAATCTAAAGTTTACGAAATAAATCTAAAATTTATTACAGTCTAAAGTTTAATCTAAAATTTATTACAGCAACGAAACACAATTTTAACAAATAGTCAAAAAACTAAAAATATATTTAACCTTATTTTTAATAATTTTATATTTATACATATTTAGTACATTTTATTTATAAATTTTAATGTGTTTTTTAATTATAGTATATATTTAAATTTAATTTTGAATATTAATATATTTGAATAATTTTATATTTACATATTAAATCATTTTATTTCTATAAACAAGTGTTTTAAAAAGTATTGTTTTATAACTTATATATATAACTTGTGATGATGTCTTTGATTGAAGAGGTTTTAGATAAAAATTTAAATTTATAATTTAATTAAAAATATTTGGTACAAAAATTAAAAATTATAATGTAAGGTATTTAGTTGAATAAAAATCAGCGATTCAGTAAAAAAATTAAATTATCTGATTGTGACTATAAAATATATTAAGTGTGGGTAAGAGCTCTTGAGGGAAAAAAGTTATACATTTATCCTATTTAAGAACAAAAAGAATAGTTATATTTTTTTATTTTGTAAGAAAATATTATTATATTTAATAAACAAATATTAATTTCAAATTAAAAATTAAACTTTTAAAATGAAAATAAATGTTCAATACTATGAAGATATTTATTTTATAATATATATATATATAAAAATGTGGAAAGTTACGAGACGAGTTGCTAGGAAAGAAAAAGATTTTTTTTGCCAAATTATCATGTCTTTGAAAAGTAATATTTTGAGAGTGAAGGAAAAATTTATATATTTTCTTTAATAAAAACATGTATTTATAGGTGTCCTCTTTATAGAGCTAAAATAATTCAGTAGTTTCATTCTATAAGAACATTTGCAGTGAAAGTACTTCATAAATTATTTAAAGTTTTTCTAAGTAATTTTTTTATTAAAGCACCCTATCATTTGAAGGTGTTTAAAATTATAAAAAAATTATTTATTCAAATAACTGGCAGTTATTTACTATTATATTTTACATTTTCCCAAATAAAAAATAACCGATGCAAATTCTCTAAGAAGCTTTGAACTAAGTAGGTAAAACATATATATTTAATGAATACTTATTTTATAAAACTAAGTGAGAAGGTATAAGTTAAATAGAAAGAATATTTTATTTTATTAAAAGTTAAATGTTATGAATAATATAAAAGTAAACGTTATAAATATTATCTATAATAAAATATGTTTCATTCACTCACTTTTTTTACTTTATTTATATATATATATATATATATATAACATATTTAATTATATATATATATATTAAAAACATATTTAATTATGTAAATATTTTTTAAGTCTTAATTAATTAATTAGTTAATATCTCCAATCATGGAATTGATATTTTTACATGTTAAATTATTTAATTAACAATCAAAATGAAGAATATTATAACTTAAAATAATTTAAATTAAATCTTATTTTGTATTTACATCCTTAAAATAACGTAAGAAAACTTATCATCGTTTAAATTATGTATTTTTTTAATTTTAATTATGATAAATTAATTTAAATATTTTACGTATATAAAAGAAAAGTTAAAATGGATTAAAAATACCACCCCATTTCAACAAATTATATTAATATTGAACTAGAGATACTAAACGCATATATAAACACACATAAAAAATAAAGATATAGGAGTGCAATTTTTCTCTTAATTTTCTTTTAAATATTGTTTTTATGTTAATTTATTTTTTATCAACAAAATTTAAAATTCTACACTAATTAGTTTTTTTATTTTTTCGATAAATAAATGTTGTATTTTTGCTTGAATCTATGATCTATCAAAATATTAGGTAGTTTTAACTACGAAAAAAGTCAACCTCTCTTTTTCTATCGATTTTCTTTCAAATAATTAATTACTAAGAGAAATGAGTTGAAATATGAAAATTAGCTAAATGGGGTTAACTAACAAATTATAAATGTTTAATAAAAGTATTAATTAAAGTAAATGACATAATTAACCTGTCTTTTTCAATATTTTGTATTAATTTTAATACTTTTATTGATAAAAATATATTTTAAGGGTATTTTTAATTTAATTCTAATTAACTTAAAACTCTTATAATCTTTTTATTTAAAGATAAATTATTGTAATCCTATTTATTTTACTTTTAGTTGCTATATATTTTTCATATAATATATTTATTATTAATTTTATATTATATTTTTCAAGCATAAAATAAAAAAAATAATGTAAGAATCAAAACAATTAATATTTCTTAACAGGTAGATGGTATAATATAAAATTTTATAAATATTATTCTTAACAATAATAAAATTATTTTCTATGATTGTCAATATGTTTAGTAGAAAAATATTAAAAATAAAAAATCTACCTTATATGAAAAATCATGCTTTATAAGTGAATGAAGTCAATAAAATAATAAAGTCATATCGTATATAATAATTTTAAAAGAACTCAATAAAGATTTCAAGAATAAAATAGAAATAAATATAAAATTAAATTCAACTTTTAAAAAAAATATATTTACAATAGCATCTTAAAGAACATTACAAGTTATTGAAAAAACTTAGTTATCAACAACAACAATAATAAACTCTTTTTCTTATCCTTTTCAACGTTATATTAATAAAAGATTACAAATAAAATTTACCTTAAAGAAAAAATAAAAAATAAATTCCTAAACTAGGAGTAGATAAAGAAAATAAAATAAGAAAATTATATATAAAAGAATAAAAGGAAAATGTTTGACAAAATTAGTTTGAAAAGTAAACTATCTAGAAGCTAAGCCAGTTTGTTATATGTCGAAGTAGTTTAAATATTTTAGTAAAATTAAGTCACTGAAGTTGCTGAATATATGTGGAAGTAGTCAAAAAGTTTTAGTAAAATTAATTTACTAAAGTTGTTGAATATGTACATATTTATATTATATGCTTTATATGATTTTTATGGATAAAAATACACTTTGAGGTGTTTAAAATTTCGAGTTTAAGTTATTTTTAACTTTTGAAATTTTTTATTTGTAAAAAAACTATTTAATATAAAGTACTTATTGTACTTATTTGTAAATAAATTTGGAGTTTTACTTTGTAATTTGCTTCTTATTAAATACATACATATTATCAAGGTGATATTCTAAATACGAATGGACAAACGCACACAATACCCATTGTACGTGTAAGTTTTCTCCTTCTTTTAATTATACTTGTTTAAGTTTCAATTAATTTTTTTTCATTTTATATATTCTTATATTAATCTTATATCATATCTTAAAATATTTTAATCAAATTTAAAATTAAATAAAAATAATATATAGTTAAGTAGACGCGATATTTTTTATTAACTAGTTGATAAAAATATGAGCAGTATTTCTTCTATTTTTTTAATAATTTTAAAATATAGGAATAAAATAAAAATATATATAAAGGTTATGTTCATTAACAAAAACATTAAGCAATTTTATGAATATTAGAAAATGTGTATGTTACTATGTAATTGATGTTTTTCGTCTTCACATATTCTTATATACGTTATTTAATATGATTATTGTTTTAAATTTTGTTATTACATTATTCTTCCTTAAATAGATTGATCAATTCTTATTCTTTGAATTATGTTTTCCATAGTTGATTCAGAGGTCTTATGAAGGAAAGATTGCATGTGTTTCTTCTCGATATATTTAAAGATGAATGCATGGTTATACGTTTAAAACACCTTTACATTGTCAATTAATTATAAAACATTGGTAATATAATTTTTAATGCACTGTAATAAAAAAAATCATAAATTTATCTCACATATAATTTTAAGTTCTGGTGCAAGAAAAAATAGTAATCCATCTAAACCGAAAATGGTGCGCAGTTTGGCAGCACATATTCTCTCAACTCCACGCCGGCTGGAAACAAAAAAACTGGTTGGACTACAAATTTCCACCATTGATCATGTCAACACGCAACTCATCAATACAAAATAGTCAAATGAGAGCAACGTATTAGTTGGACATATGACCACGATAATCTTTCTAAATATCATCACTAGCTTAATAGTTGAAAATAAATAAATAAATAAATAGTTAGATAAAAAAAATATTAGAGGCAACAGCAGCTACCATGAGTGGTTCCATAGCCTTAACCTACACTGCATCAGTTAAAAATCTGAATGAGTTGAGTTGCACTTCAACATCTAACTACTCTCACACTAATTACTCATCTTCAAAAACTAAATCCAAAAGTTAAAATGTACCCCTTGACGCATTGAAGATCCGAACCAGGATTTCAGTTATAAATACTTGCATGGCATGCATATGAACATGTAACCCAACACTGCCAACTTACTCATCATGATCTACGTTCGACTTATCTTCCTCTCTTGTTTCCTATTTCATTATTTTCATGCCATCTCATGCAACACTAACACAGACACAAATGCCCTTCTTTCTTTCAAATCTCAAGTCACTGACCCAAAAAATGCTCTCGCGGGGTGGTCTCCGCACTCCAATCACTGCACCTGGTACGGTGTCACATGCTCCAAAGTTGGAAAGAGGGTTCAATCTCTCCATCTACCAGGACTTTCCCTCTCTGGCAAACTCCCCTCTCACCTTTCCAACCTCACTTTCCTACACTCACTCGACCTTTCCAACAACAACTTTCATGGCCAAATTCCCAAACACTTTGCCCATCTCTCACTTCTCAATGTCATTCGATTATCTTCCAACCATCTCAGTGGTACACTTCCACCACAGCTGGGTCATCTCCACCATCTACAAATTTTAGACTTTTCAGTCAATAATCTCACAGGTCAGATTCCTCCATCATTTGCAAATCTCTCTTCTCTTCAGAATCTTTCCTTGGCCAGAAACGCTTTGGAGGGTGAGATTCCAACTGAACTTGGCAATCTCCGCAATCTTTCCTTCCTTCAAATCTCGGACAACAATTTCTCTGGCAAGTTTCCCACTTCTATCTTCAACATGTCTTCCTTAGTCTTTTTATCCGTCACAAGAAACAATCTTACGGGTAAGTTACCACAAAATTTTGGCCATTTTCTTCCAAATTTAAAGAATCTATATCTTGCAACCAATATGTTTGAAGGGGAAATTCCGAATTCCATATCCAATGTCTCACATCTCCAATACATCGACTTAGCACACAATAAATTTCACGGCCCTATACCTCCTTTTAACAACTTCAAACACCTTACCCACCTCATTCTTGGTAATAATTTTCTCTCTTCCACAACCTCCTTAAATTTTCAGTTCTTTGATTCCCTTAGAAACTCCACCAAGTTACAAATTCTCATGATCAATGATAACCATTTGACTGGGGACCTTCCAAGCTCTGTTGCTAATCTGTCTGGGAATCTCCAACAATTCTGTGTAGCTAATAATTTTCTTACTGGTACCATTCCTCAAGGAATGAAGAAATTTCAAAATCTCATATCCTTGTCTTTCGAAAACAATTCTTTCACTGGAGAGTTACCATCGGAAATAGGAGCACTAAATAATCTACAGAACCTTGCGATATACAGCAACAGATTGTCTGGGCAAATTCCAGACATTTTTGGCAATCTCACAAATCTGTCTTTCCTTGGAATGGGAGATAACCAGCTCTGGGGTACAATTCACCAAAGTATTGGACAATGCACGAGGTTAACTTTTCTTGACTTGGCAATGAATAGACTTGGTGGGACCATACCGGAGGAGATTTTCCATCTTTCTGGCTTAAGAACCTTGTATTTAGCAGGAAACTCTCTGCAGGGTCCGCTTCCTCCTAATGTCGGCACCATGAAACAGCTTGAGACCATGTATATTTCTGACAACCAGCTGTCGGGGAACATTCCTGAGGAATTAGGAATCTGTTTTAGCTTGAAGTCGCTAATGATGGCAAGAAACAAATTCAACGGTTCAATCCCAGCTGAAATTGGGAATTTATCATCCCTTGAGACTTTGGATTTATCATCAAACAGTCTGACTGGTCCTATTCCTGAAAGTTTAGAAAAGCTCGAGTATGTACAGAAGTTAAATTTGTCTTTCAACCATTTGGAAGGGGAGGTTCCAATGAAAGGTCTTTTTACGAACCTTACCAAGTTTGATCTTCGAGGTAACAATCAATTGTGTAGCCTTAGCAAGGAAATTGTGCAAAATTTGGGAGTACCCCCGTGTGTTGTTCGTAAAAAGAAAAGAAAGATCTTACTCCCTACCGTACTTGCAGTTGTTGGTGCTACTTCTTTGTTCCTTTCAATGCTCTTTCTGTTTTGGACAATGAAGAAGAAAAGTAAGGAGGGGAAAACCAGTGTGTTATCTGCCCCTTTCAGGGGGTTGCCTCAAAATATAACATATGGTGATATTCGGATAGCTACAGACAATTTTGCAGCTGAAAACTTAATTGGAAAAGGAGGTTTTGGCTCTGTGTACAAGGGCGTGTTCAGCTTCAGCGCTGGTGAAACCGCCACCTTTGCTGTCAAAGTCCTGGACCTGCAACAAAGCAAGGCGTCTAAGAGTTTCAATGCGGAATGTGAAGCTTTGAAAAATGTTAGGCATCGGAACCTAGTGAAGGTTATCACTTCTTGCTCCAGCCTTGATTATAATGGAGAGGAATTTAAGGCCCTTGTTATGCAATTCATGCCCAATGGCAACTTGGACGTGAAAATACACACAGGAGATGAAGAGTCGGGATCCTTTCTAACCTTGATGCAAAGATTGAGCATTGCCATTGATGTTGCTTCTGCTGTGGAGTACTTGCACCATGACTGCGATCCACCAATAGCTCATTGTGATCTGAAACCTGCCAATGTCCTTCTAGATGAAAATATGACTGCACATGTTGTAGACTTTGGATTGGCAAGGTTTCTGTCTCAAAACGTTTCAGAGAAGCAGAGTAGCACCCTAGGACTGAAAGGATCAATTGGCTACATTGCCCCAGGTACACATTAACACTTTGCTTTCTATTAATAATAATCTAGTTTTTTTTTCTTTGTTTTTTAGTTTCCTTTTACTTGCTATTTGTGCATAACTGGCATGCACCCACTTATATCTGGCTCTAATAATACTAGGGTGATATGTTTCAGAATATGGTTTTGGAAGCAAGGCTTCAACTGAGGGCGATGTGTACAGTTTTGGGATCCTACTGCTAGAGATGTTCACAGCCAAAAGACCAACTGATGAAATGTTCAAAGAAGGATTAAGCCTGAGCAAGTTTGTGTTGGCTATGGATGAGAATGAACTACGAATGGGTGCTGATCCAAGGCTTATTGATGATTATGTATATTCAACTCAAAGTTCAAACGCTGATGATCATAGCAGTGACTTTGGCAGCAACACACATTGGATGCGTAAAGCTGAACAGTGCATAGCTGATGTGATAAGAGTTGGTCTGAGTTGCACAGCTGATCAACCCAAAGATCGATGGAGCATGAGAGACACCTTATCAAAATTGCAAGCTATTAAGCACTCTATGCTGCCTTTTTCAAATAGGCCTTAAGCCCAGATGCAATCACTATAGCAAACCATAGCTAGTCATTTATGTGGCCCAATAAACAAAATTAAGCAGATTTCAATACACAAGTATTTAATAAATTGCATTTGTATCTCCTTTTAGAATGCTATATTGTACTGTTTTTTATTTTATTTTAAAAATTATACTCCACTCTCTTAAGAAATTAATATATGTTATTATTTGAGCCCTTTTAACTTAAAATTTCAACATTACCTATAATTAAATTATAAAGGAATTTGAGGTTTTGAAAAATAAATTAAAATTTTTTAGGGAAATTATAAAGCTTATGAAAAAAAGTGAAGCAAGACTTAAAAAATAAATTGAAGTTAATATGATTTGTACTAGTACAGGAGTACTTCTATTTAATTGGTTTCGGATTTTAGGTTAGTTTTCATACTTGGAACTTCAATTAAAACACCTACTTGGGATAGTAATTTTCTACCTGTACAAGGGATCTGGTTGGGAAAAGATTGGTTGTATGAGTTTAACTTTACTGCGAATAAGAAATTTTGTATTTTCTTACATGAAGCTGAGAGTGCTGTTTTTTGAAATTGTTAAAAACACATTAAAATTATCTCAAGATTTGTTAAATAGATTTTGAATTTGTGACTAAGATAATTCTTAGTCAAATTTGAGTAGTATGTACTATAGTTCCTATTTTAAGAACTTAGAAGTAGGTGGAATTAGGTTTTAAATTTGAATTTTACATTCTAAATACAATGGAGTAGAATCAAGAATGTTACATTAATTATATTATTTAGATGAGTGTTGTATTCACATAATTGTTAGATTGAGAGAATTTCGATTTAGTTTCTAGTATCATCACTTGTCTCGTCACTCAAAACTGAAGAGTTGTGTTCTAATAGACAAAATTTCGACCAAGTTTCTACTATTATGCTCGTCTCATCACCTGAGACTGAGGAACTATGTACTATAAAATAGTTTTTTACTCATTTAGCACGATTTCAATACTTAATTCACGATATTAATTACAAAATTTTATAATTAATAAAAGTTCCTATAATTAAATACTTAACTTATATAATTATATAAATGTTTGATAATTATCAAACGTAATTAGAAAATAAAATACAAATCAAATAAATAAATCTAACTAATTTACTTAACTATTATTGAAAAATAAAAATATTTGATAATCAGAAAACAAATAAAAGAAATTAATAATAAAAATATACAATAATACAATCATAAGATAAATAATATAAACTAAAATATCTTATAATAAATAAAATAAATATAGTTATATGATAGAAATAATTGATAATATGGTCAAAGAATAAATAAATAAATAAAGAGAATATTAAAAAAATTTAAAACGGTTAATTATAAATAAGACTATCAGGATTAGACAAAAAAAATTTTAGTACTCTAACTTAAGCATATCTCTTAGCTAGAACATTTGACGAGCAGTGTGGGATAGGTAAATTTAGTCTTGTATTGCATTTTAAGAGAACTTAAAGGTAACAAAAAACATTATTGCACAGAAAACATCTATTGCTCCTTTTATATGGAAAAAACATGTTAAGCATAAAGGAGGATCATGATGGTTGTAATAATTTTACTTTATGACAAAACCGTATACATTTTCCTTTCCTCTATTGAAGATTATCATTTTAAGTCAAGGGAAGAGCTCATATAAAAAGTCACTTGACTAATGTAAGAATTTCAACTTAAAATTTTATTGTTGTCAAAATAACCATATAATCAACTTCTTTGCAAATATCACAATAAGTAAAATAAGTGACTTTGTGTGAAAATCAAAGGACAAGACGAAATAAGTAACTCAAGTACTCTCGTATAGAATTATTCGTGTAAAAGCCAATATTTGAAACAAAATAAATGACTTTGGTTGTGTAAAGACCCACAAGTAAGGCAAAATAAGTGACTTAATCGTCCAAAAATCAAATATTTGAGGCAAAATAAGCTGCTTGATCGCCCAAAATCAGAATTTTAAGACAAAATAAGTGATTTTGTTCATGTAAAAACTCACTAGCAAAAAAAAATCAACAACTTAATCACCTAAAAGTAAGGATTTTGATACAAAATAAACAATCTTTACACAAGGCAAAATAGGCACCTTGGTTACCCAAAAGTAAGTTGGAAGTTTGAGACAAAACAAGTGATATTTCGATTTTGTAAAAGTTCACACGTAAGGCAAAATAAGCAACTTGATCGCCCAGAAGTTGGGTATTTCAGGCAAAATAAGTGATTTTGATCGTTTAAAAGCTTACACGTAAAGTAAAATAAGTTACTTAATCGTCCAAAAACCAGGTATTTAAGACAAAATAAGTGACTTCAATCTGTAAAGGCCCACATACAAGGCAAAGTAAATGATATTTCAGTCGTGTAAAGGCCCATACATAAGGAAAAATAAACGACTTGATCACCCAAAAACCAGAATTTTGATACAAAATAAGCTACTTTAATAGTGTAAAGACCTACACACAAGACAAAATAAGCTACTTTGGTTGTATAAAAACCCACATGCAAGGCGGAATTAACAATTTAAATCACCTAAAAGTTGGAATTTTGAGGCAAAATAAGTAACATTTCAGTCATGTAAAAACCTATATACAAAGTAAAATAAGCAACTTGATCACCAGAAACTGAAAGTTTGAGACAAAATAAATGATCTTCCAATCATATAAAGGCTCACACGTAAAGCAAAATAAGTGACTTAGTTGTCCAAAAGTTGGGTATCTAAAACAAAATAAGCGACTTTGGTTGTTTAAAGACTAATACACAAAACAAAATAAACAACTTAATCATCCAAAAACTGAGTATTTAAGATAAAATGAATGACTTTGATTATGTAAAAACCCACAAATAAGACTAGATGACAAAAAAGTTACTAATATTTTAGTAAAAATTAATTAAATATCAATTTATTATTGACATAAATATTTAAAAATCATTTATAATTTAAAAAAAGTAATATAATTATATAAACTACTCAATAAATCAAACTCATTTTAGCTCTCTTACCTTAATTTATACGAGAATATTAGATATTAGATTTTTTAACCTGTACATTTGGAAAATCAATAAAATAAAATAAAAACTTATTATAAAAGTAAACTGAAATAGACAGGTCATGGGTCAAAGTTGAGAACTCAACCTACCATAGTAAAAGATCAAACAAAAGAAAATTTATCACAAGAATATTTATAAATTTTTTGATAATTGAGAATTTAGAATCTCTAGAAAAGAGTACTCACATTGAATGCAAGATGACAAGAAATTTGTAAAATTTTCATCGTGATAAAAAAATGATATCATGAATATCATATATTTATAAGAAAATTATTTTTAAGGGCCTTTTTATTTAAAATAGGGTATTTCTTTGGAAAATTTTGAATTTTGAAAAGTTGAGAAACCTTATAATTATATTGTGGAAGAAAGAGAACAACCCTAATACCTGTATGTCCAAAAATCATAGAATAACGTTAATTTTCTATATTTTCTACCTCTTGCAGTTATAATATTAGTAATAATGTTTTGAAAACATTTACAAAAGTAATTTCCTACTTAGAAAATGTTAATATAAGATTTTTAGGATGATTAAAAATGTAATTTAATTTATAGCTGTTAATGTAGAATTTTTAAACATTTAATTAATATTTGATGAAGAATTATGTCAAGAATATTTTTGTTGTAGAAAAGATGTGGTGGATGCACCAAAAACAAAAGGAGTAGAAAAAAATGTTGGGAAGAGAGAAGGGTGAAGAGGTAGGTGGTTGACATAGTCAAACTTGGATCCATGTCTTTTCCGACAAGTTGGGCCAGGAGGCAAGGACCCCACAAGAAACAACAGCATGATATTGATTCATACACTCCGTGGTAGAGATAAGTAACATCATGACGTTTCCATGAATGAAGAATTTAAAGCTGCAAGGAGTCCTCATCACATAAACAGAAACACAGGTTGTTCACCAGAGGTTTTTAGTATATAACAAACCGTCCTCAACAATAGGACACAGGCCTATAACTATCCCAATGGATAGCCACAGTTGGCTAAATATGCAAAGATTACATAATAATATTATCCCATTTGAAATCAACACAAGTAGGAAATGCTGGAAATGCTGATTAATTTACATTTCGTTGAAACCTGAGCAAGGTCCTCTCGGAATTGGCCCTTGATGATGCAACTGTTGGGCTGCTATTACTACTGCTATCAGACAGTGAAACAAGCGATTTCTGCAACACCCCAGATGGAGATGACACCATTGTTCCCAGAGGACTGTTAGATTCAACATGTGTAGTGGCTGGTGAGGGTGTGCTGGAGGTTGCTTCGTTGGTGGTGGCATTGACTGTGCTTGACCTAAGAACTTCAGCTAGAGGTCCTCCAAGGGTTGAAGCCACCCAAGGTGCTGGGTTGAGCCAGTTTGAGAGAGAGATTTTGGTATCAGTGGTTGCGTTTGCAATAGGTTCCATTGGACCCAACCCTATGTTAACATTACCTGCATCTTGGTTCATAGCACCACCTCCCATTGATAGATCAAGAGAAGAAAGGGATAATTTACCAATTGATGCTGCAGAGTTCTTGCTGGTGGTGGTGTTAGTGTTGGCATTGTTTTCGCCAGTTCCTGTGTTGGACCAAGCATCAATGAAACCCCTTGGCTTCTCTGGCTGGAGATTTTCCACTGGAACAATCAGAGGATTCAGAAACAAAGGATTACGTCTGTTCTGTTGATGATCCAGTCCATTGTTGTATAGTGCAAATGAATTCAGATACTGAGCCTGGGAGTTATTACAAGAACTCTCACTGCTCAGTCCAACTTTGTCATGCATCAAAGACTGCCATTCTGCGTCAGAAGCACCCAGGGAAATAGGATTTCCATTCAGCATCCAGTCCAAACCCCTTTAACATTCAATTCACCAGATTAGTAACAGTAGTAACTTATCACAACAGAACACCCAATAATAGAAAAAGCATTCTCTCGGCCACTCCATACTAAAGTATACATGAACAAAACCAATATTTCAAATTTTCAACCATTTTCAATATATAATGAAAATCGAAGTGAAGTTGTGAGGTGTTGTTGTTCATGTTTTTGTCTATACAAACAAACAAAATATCCGAGAACGGAAAAGGAAAAGAAAACATGTACAAGGAAGAAGAAAATATGAGAACCAAAACCGAACAACAAAGACATAGTAAACCCAAACTTGGAACTCACCTGGACTCCTTGTTCGCAGGCACAGAAGTCATGGTGTCAAGATTTGCAGTTTTGAGACCAAAGTTGGCAAGAGAGTTAGGAGATTCAAGGTATGGCGGAGTGGTGGAAGAGCCAAGAAAATGGGGTGAAGATCCATGTTTTCTAGATGTGGGATTAGAAATAGCCCCAGTAACATCGGGTATAGAAGAAAAAGGATTACACTCATGGCGAGGCCTCTTGATTTGGTGGCTGTTGTTGTTGTTGATGCTAGGGGGAATGGTGGTGTTGGTGTTAACTTCCACAGGCTTTCTTGAACGGGGACGCCCTCTATGCATATGGCGCTCGCAGTACTTGTGGTTAGGAGCCACATCTCTTGAACATCTCCATTTTTTACCATCTGTTCTCCTACACCTACCTGGCTCCGGGTCAGTGCTACTAGCCAACCTCAGATTGAAACCACCATCCACTGAAAATAGAAATAAAATTAAAAACAAAAGGGCATGCAAAGTTCAAGAAACAGTGAAAGAAGTCCCATGTCATGAAAAGGGCCACAGTGTTTTGAAAAAAAAAAAAAGGTAAAGTCTTTGAGACAAATACAAACAGTGGTCGAGAGAGGGCAGGCAAAGAAAGACTCAACAAAGACACAAACTTTAGATGGGAATGGACTCAAAAGACAGTAAAGGCACGGGAACATGTTGTCTTGTGTCTGTGCGTGAACTATGAGAATGAGAAAACTAGAAAAATAGAAATTAAGTCGCACGAGAAAGCAAAGGGTGGTTCATACTGCGAGAAGAGGTTGTGAGTGAAGTAGGGATGAGGAGATCAGGTGGAACAGGAACAGAAGCCATCATGTACTTGTATATCATGGCTTGTCTTTCAAGCTCCCTCCATTGTGCACTTGTGAAAGGAAACCCCAACGAAGCCGCCATCCCACCTGCTGTAACACACAACCAAGACACAACCCAAGTATGTTCAGAGTCTTAGACAGGACAGAAACCCCAACACACACTCTCTCTCTTTTGACCCACCTTTACTTTCTTTTTATTCTAGTAAAAAGATGCAATCTTTGGGATGTATTAGTGGGAAAGATGAAATCAAAACGGAAGCTTGGCACACACAGTACTGAGGGGCCAAAGTAATTAAAACGCAAACCTGAGGGTTTGAAGCTAGAAGAGGTGGTGGTGGGAGAAGTATAAGGAGAAATGTCAAAAGGCTGCAAAGTTCTTACAGCTGCAGGAGCACCACAGCCACCATCAATAGCAGGAGGGAGAACAGAAGCTCCACTAACAAGGTTTATATGATTAGTAAAAGACATGTAAGCCGTGGGACCATCACCATCACCAGCACAGGAATCATTATCAAAGGGTGATGACAATGGACGGTGGTGATGATTATGATGCGCCATCATCGTCATCTTATTATGGAATAATGCTTCAGGGCTCTGCACTTTCACATCCAACCCAACAAGGCTACTACCACTGTTACTGTTGCTGCCGCTGCTTCTTTTTCTTGTGTGTGGAATGCCAAACTCACCCATTACTAACAAGATAATTAAGTTAAGCTAAATTAAATTAAAACGAGAAAGATTAGCTAAAAAGGGAAAACCACTTTACCACGAATGAAAAAAGAATAAGAAAAGCAACCTTTCAGGTCAGGGAGGAAAGTGCTGTTTATGGCATTGGGATGTCTAGTGTTGGGCTGTGTTTATCTATCTATCAAAACAGTAAATGATACAGTAAAGATAATAAAAAATAAAAAATGGTATCCCTCTAGTGCCAGGTGTTGTAATGGAGAAAGAGTGAGGTTGATGTGGGATTTATGATTGAGTTATGGGTTGCCGCCATTCTCGGCCTTTGCTTTGCTTCCATGCTTCCAACATTCGCACCACACGCTAGCAGACAAATTAGTAAAAAGGTGACCCGTTTTTGTTTCTTTCTTTTCACCCTTTCTCTCTCTATCTTTTTTCTAAGTTTTTATCTATCATCATTATTGTGGTATCTATCCCTTTCTGCATGTATGGCTAGACCCCGCTGGAGATACTCTTATCTTACATCGAGTTTATTGGGAACCATGGAAGCACAGAAGAAGATAACAAACACAACGTACACCTACACACACTTTGCCCACTCCCTCCTATCTCTCAACGCTCACCGTTTTCGTTATTCTCAACCTTTGCACCCTACACCTCTCTTTCCCTCTTACTTTTATAAATCAAGAAAAAAAAATTGTGTTTTGATATTAAAGTGAACATTTTTCCTCTTTTTAAAAACATGTTTAGTCATCAAAGCTTTTCTTGGGGAAGTTGCAACCGTTTGTTTTACCGGTATATACTTGCCACGTTTTCGTTTACAGCTGTTATACAAGAGTGAGCAAGACACGAGTAAATTCTAAAGTCACGGTTTTACTACATTCCAATCCCCAAATACATGTAAGAAGAATTCAATAAGTTTTCATAAAAAGAAATACACATATCAATAATCAAGCTTGCTACTTTAGCATTCTCCGAGATTCTTCCTACAAGTGTCATTCTTCTCCCCCCTAAACCCTAATAAACATTTTTGTGTGTTGCTAGGTGAAGTCTATGTCTAATGTTTGACTTCTGAATTAATTATTTTGTTCTTGAAACACTTGATATAGCATGGTGACATGGGACAGTCACATGGGTATTCATGGAATGAAAGAGAATTTCATCGGTGTAAAACTCTTCTGTATAAAATTATATAATATAAATAAAATGAAAAGGTAAGGAAATCGACAGAGTATGGCTGTATGAGCTGTATGAGTAGGTAATGAAAACTGATAAAAAAAAATATAATAAAAAATGGTTTTGTTTGGTGTATTCTTAAACTATAAAATATTTGTGTGCGAAAGTGTACATTGAATATGCTAAATGTTATGTTATAAGGATATTGAATATTTGGATAAAATTATTTGGCATCATCTAAATTAATTATTTGAAGTCAAGATACCATTTCTTATTTAGTAATATTTTATTACAATAAATATAACAATAAATTACATAAATATAATATTCTAATATTTTTAAATAAATATTATTACAAATAAAATTAAGTCACTAATATATAGAAGAAAATAAATTGTAATATAAGAACTTGTGTATTTTTAAGATATAATTATATAAAATACTTTTATCTAACTTATAAGTGTAAATAATATTTTTGAGTTTTTTTTTTCTTATATTTTCTTCTTCCTCTATTTTTTTTTTTTTGCTATTTTATTTTGCATGGCAGCTTTTTCTTACTTAAGTATAAGTTGCATCTATCTTACCTTTTAATTATTGAATTTCATGCAGAAATTAATATCATCATTTTATTTTGGTATCAGAGTTTTTTAAAAGAGTTTTACTGCATAATCTATGTTTCTTTTTTTTTTTATTGTTTCTTTTATCTTCTCGCATTTTTTTTGTTTATGTTTGGTTTTTAACTATTATGGAAGAAAAAACAATTGTCATTCTTAGAGAGTAGATATATGATTACAATTCTGAGTGTAAAGAACAAAATTGAGTTTATTGATGGTATCATCATTGAACCCTTGAGAAATGACTTTTCCTATGTTGTGGCTTAAATACAATGATACGGTGATTTTTGGATAGTGCATTATGTTTCCGTGTCAATACGACAAAATTATATTATGAATGGATAAGGCTAAAGATATTTGGAATGATCTTGAATCAAGACACTTTCAGGAAGATTTTCTTTGCATATTAGAGCTTCAAATGTATGCATCTTCTCTTAAGCAATGTGATATTTTTTTACGAGTTTTTCACCAAACTTAGGACCATATGGAATGAGTTAGAGAATTTTATACGTGATCCCATATTTGTTTATCCAACTAAGTGCACTTCTACAATTTTTCTATCATGACTCAATACAAACAAGAGATTAGGCCATGCAATTATTGAGACGTCTAAAAGAAAGATACACTTGCGTGAAGTCTCGTATGTTGCTTGTGGATCTACTAAAAAAACTTTCTTAGGTTACACAACAAGAAAGACAACTTCTAAGGAATATTGTTATTAGTCTTGATTCTAATATAAATGTCATTACATCCAATGGTTCTATCTCACGTAAAAACTCTAGTTTAGTTGATCATACAGATGTTGTATGATGATTTTTCTAATAATCAAGATAATAAAAATATCAAAAGTAGAAAAGTTTGCACCCATTCTGGGAGGAGTGGTCACACTCTTGATGCATGCCACAAGAAACAAGTGTTTTCATCCTAGTCATATAAATTTTACAATTAATAAAAAGAATAACATAGTTAATAATCTTGATGTTGACAAAGAAGATGGTGATCAGATTCAAAGTAATCCTGTAGAGAATCAAGACCAATCTAGGCCAATAATTTAATATAACTATAACTATAAAATAATCGCACATGTTTATGGTATTACCCTTCTTTCCATCAAATTCTTGAACTCGTTACTAATTGAATCAAAACTAAAATTGTCATCTATTTCTTTTTTTCATATAAATAATCATATTGTCGATAAGAAATTAATCTTATATCATATTTTAAATCTTGTTTTGATAATTTGCATTGCAGAAAATTATTTTTATATTACAATTGTAGAAACCATAAGAGAAAGATGTTATTATGTTGCTAAAAAGAATTTTCATAGAAAGGATTTTAAAAAACTAAGAACATTTAAATGAATTAGTTTGTAAGAAATTGAAAAAAAGGACAAACTATTTCAAACATTATCTGCATATGCAAAAAAAAATTGCATAAAAAATATTAAAAGGTCATATATATGAGAAATCCTATGAAACTAATATTGCACTGTCAAACCAAGAACATATTAGCAATTAATAGAAACAAAAAGTTTCTAAATATTTTAGTGTGTATATTAGAAAGAGAGTGAATTTGAAGACAAATGAAGAAAAGAATATAAACAATATCTTAATTTAAACATTTCATCAATTTTTTTTATTCTTTCCATAATTAATGTTATGTTTTAATATTTATTAAAAATTAAATGACATACATCATAAAAAATAGAAAGTCCTATTTAATTCCATTATGTATATGTAATAAATTGTAAAAATTTGTGGAGGAGATCCTTTTTGCTCCTAAAAAGATTCACCACTGATGAAGATGTGGTTTATCATAGTAACAATATCAAGCTCTCATGAAATTAATACAATAATTTGGTGTTGATATTAATTATTGTATTTCACCAGAGTTAATCACATTGGAACTATCAATTCCTACCCTATCCAATATTAGAATTCTAAAGGTAAAAGTAGAAGTAAGCATTGCATTATTATTAGCTCAAATAAAAATCAAACTTATAACATGAAATTGTGGATTGTTGACTCAAATACAATGGATCATGTATCTTCTTTTTTGTCAATTTTTTCTTGTTACAAGATTATTAATTTCATTACTATAAATCTACCTAGTGAAAGTCACATTTATGTAACACATGCAGGCACTAACAAAATTAATGATAAACTTCTTCTCATCAGTGTTATTTATGTGCTTGATTTTTCATATAATATGATCTATATATTCAAACTTATGTCTAACAGTAAATATAAGCTTGTTTCTATTCAGATTATTGTATGATACAAGATATCAAAACCCATGAGAAGATTGATATAGATGAAGCTAAAGATGGTTTGTACACTGTTAATTCATATTCTCTATATCCAATCTTTTGTTTAATAGTAATTATAAGCTTAATTTCTATTTACATTATTGTATGATGCAGGATATCAAGACCAACGAGAAGATTGATATAGTTTAAGCCAAAGATTATGTGTACATTGTTAATGTATAATCTCTATATCCAAACTTATGTTTAACAGTAATTATAAGTTTGCTTTTTATTCAAATTATTGTTATCATACAAGATATAAGACTAATGAGAGGATTGGTAAAGTTGAAGCTAAAGATGGTATGTACATTGTTAATAAAAGTTCAGCTATGTTAACACGATTGTTAATCAACAACATGATGTAACTCAATATATTGATATTTGGCATGTTAGGATGGGACATCTTTCTGCTGAGAGTCTTGGAATAATGAAACAACAACTTCCATATGTATATAGTAACAAAGATCTCATTTGTAATACTTGTAACATTGATAAACAAAAAGGGATTCATTTTCCCATTACTCATTCTCATGCAAAAAACTTTTTTATCGTGTCCATGTCGATAGCCCCTACTCTAATGTTTATATGCATGATCATAGATATTTTCTTACCATTGTATATGATCATACATGTTTTACTTGGGTTTTTTTATGAAGCTTAAGTTTTGAAACTAGAAATTAGGTCATAACTTTGTTGTATATGTTAAAAATAAATTTAAAAAATATGTGAAGTGTATTATATTTGACAATAGAGTTGAGTTTAGCATAAATGAATATTTCAATTTTAAAGACATTATTCATCAAACAACTTGCATTGAAACACCTGAGCACAATGAGATTGTAAAAAGAGAATACATCAACATATTTTAAATGTAACTTGTGTCTCTCTCTTTCTGGAGAAGCTTATGCAACATTTATGATGTTATGTTATAATTCATGGTGTTTATTTGATAAATTGAACTTCTACTCCTTTCTAACTTCTTAACAATGTTTCTCGTCTTGAAAGGTTGTATGAAAAACCGTGTGATATTACCAATTTTAAGGTTTTTGGATGTCTATGTTATTTTAGTACCATCATGACTCACAGAGAAAAACTTCACCCCAGGGCCAATCTTGGTATTTTTCTCAGATTTAATGAAAACACATAAGATTATTTAGCTTTTGATCTTATTACACATAGCATAAATGTTTATGAGAATGTATTCTTTAATGAAAAATGTTCTCTTTATGATGAGAAACATGTTAATGACAGAACACAATCAATATTTCTTTTACTCTTTAAACCAACTTCAGTAATAATGATATTGAGACAAGTGCAGATACATATGACCATACTCAATCCACTACAAAAGAACATGATGTTGAAGGTATTACTCTAGAAGAACAAAGCATAACAAATGCATATAGTATTTCTAGTATTGCCTTAAGAAGAAGAACTCTAAGTAGCCAGTCGCCCACACATTTACAAAATTACCACATAACCATTAGCTCCATTATATTAAGAGATTCATTAGGTATCAAATATTCCACCACTACTTTTATGACATATAATAAATTGTCTCTTTCCTTTAAATAGACACTGATGAACGAAAGATAGAAACTTCTAGGCATATTCATTATAGGAAGGTTGCGACAAAAGAAATAACTATACTCTAAAATAATGGTACATGGACTATCATTGTTTTGCCTTATAATAAAATTGTTATAGGTTGTAGATAGGTGTATAAGGTTAAGCGAAGAGATAATGTCACTATGGAGACATATAAATCCAGTAGCAAAAGGTTACACTCAACTTGAAAAGTAGGATTTTCTCGATATGTTCTCACCAGTAGACAAGTTAACCACTATCGGGACCCTCATCTTTATTGTTGTTGTTGTTAACAATTAGCCCTTCAAGCATCTTAACATTAACAATGCCTTTCTATATGGTAAGCTATGTGAAGAAGTTTACATGTGTACTTCCCTTGACGGTGAGGAATTGCTTCAAATCAAGTTTGCAAATTACATAAGTTCTTATATGGTCTTTGACAAGTCAGTAAACAATAGCATGAAAAGCTTTCCAAATTTCTTCTTTTACATAGATATAATTATTCTGTTGTAGATTATTTACTATTTTTAAGATCTGAAAATAACAACAAATGTGGATTATATAATATTTGCTAGCAATGACATTTGTTGAGATGGAAAAACTAACTGATCTTGGTAATTTGACATACTGCCTTGACCTGGAAGTGACAAAAAACAATATTAACATTCATTTATATCAAAGAAAAATGCACTTTGGACTTAGTTAAAGATCCTAGAATGTTATCGCATACTTCAACTATTATTCCTATAAATCATTCTATGAAATTTTCTTCTTGTGGGAAAGGTGATATTCTTCTTAATCTTTCAACGTATATAAAGGCTTATTGAAAAATTCATTTATATACATTATAAAATAAAAGTTATGGAAATGAAATTTGAAGTTATGGAAATGGAATTTGAAATTGTTGTGCACAATATTAATTAAAGTTGAGTTTTTCTTCTAATTTTAAATAACTGTTTAATTTAAAAATAAAATAAAATGTCTTAAAAGAATATAATATTAATAGTACTACTCATAATTGAATACCGTGATGACCCCATTCAGGTAGGTATGAGATAAAGTGAAGGAAGCCAAGTGCCCTGTTTTTCTCCATCTTTAAAATGAAAAGTACTTGTCCTAATTTGGGGCACCAAATTTTGTTAAAATAGTTGTGGTTCTTGAGAGGATTGTTTGGCCATAGTTGATAAAAAGTGAAGGACAGTATATCAGTGCCTAATAAATTATCCTCCCTTCCCCCAGCCATTATCATCAGCAGCAGCGTCAGGTTTTGAAACTAAATCTTTAATGTTGTCAGTGGCATTTCATCGAACACCTTGCCCCACGCATGACCCTCCCCTCTTGTCCGTCCCCGCTCTAACCATTCTTCACTCACCCCACAAACTTTTTCTTTACCTTCTAACCACGCACAATTGTCCAATCCATATAAGAAAATGATAATAAATTTTTACATTTAAATGTCTTTAATCTTCCCAAAATAAGAGATTTTTTATTATAATCCATGTCAAATTTCCATTTATTTTTTTCTTCTAACAACGACTTTAATATCGTGAAATCTTCAAATGAGTGCGTCTTGTAAAATGAAATACACTTTAAGAAATCGAATTGAATTGGTCTTGAAAGTCTATGGATTAAATGTACTTAATTATACTTTCCATGTCTCTAGATATATTTATAAAAAGTAAATATAAAGACTCTTTTAACTAATTAACATATATTAAAAAAAGGTAAAAGGTGGGTTCTTTAGTTAGTAACTTTGAAGTTATTGATAATTTATATTATCGTTGAAGTTAGTGAGAGCCGTCATCTCACTCATTCCACTTAATTATTTCCTAACTAATTTATTAATATGTGCTGGTGATCTTCTTCAATCCCCTAACAGGGAGAATAAATTTATCTTATTCCCTATTCTATCCAATGTAAGAAAAAATAACTCATCTGAACAACAACTCACGTTATTTAATTATACAATATCTAAATTCCCTTTATTTAATTAGATTTTTTTTCTAATACTTTCCATTCTTAATGTCAATTTTCAATAAAAGGTAGTCCGGATAAAATTAGTTTTTAATTAAGGTTATTGTAATTAAATGATGTTGAAATAGGAGAAAGTATAAATAGAAAGTATTTATTTGTGAAGTAATTAAAAGTGTTTTTGGTAAAGAAGTAATTAACACAAAAATCAAGGGTCCTATAGAAAAGAAAAAAATTGGAAAAAAAAGATGTTGTATGTGAGAACAAAATGAGTATTAAACTATTATATACAATATTATTTAGGTAGATAGAAGATAGAGAGAGGCTAAAACAAGATGAACTCTTCACACCGTGACGAATATTTAGCACGTCATCACGGATTATATTTGTATTTAGATGTCCGCTTAAAAAGTTAAGTTGGGGTTAGAGTTTAAAGTTTAAAGGAAAATTGAAATTTTACAAATAATTTATTAAAGTTAATTTGAATCTAAAATAAATTTTATTGAAAAAAATCAAACAAGTTAATAATTAAAAAATAATGGAAGTTGCCTAACTAAAATATAAACATGTTCTAAATAGTAATAACAAATAAAAATACTTCAAAATATATATAAAATGGAAAGTTTCAATTTTTTTATCTATATTTCATATATTTTATTTTCCTCTTAATTATATTTTAAAATGAAAATAAAATTATTATAATTAATTTATAATAATATATAAAAAAAATCCTTTTTAAGTATCTATTTTTCATATTTCTAATTTATTTTTAATATATTTTAAAATAAAAATCCATAATAGTAAATAAAAATATTTTTCTTTTTATGTATATTTTAATGTACTTGTTTTTATCTTTAATATATTTTAAAATAAAAAAATAAATTATTCAAAATTTAAAGATAAATATAAATATTACAATATGTAATTATCTATTTTTTCATGTAATTATTATTATTAAATTATTTAAAATGAAAATAAAAAAAAATTATTTAAATCTTAAAAATAATTATAAATACATAAAAAAGGTTATGTACCTATTATTATTGAAAAAGATCTTAAAATATATAGAAATTACAGTAAACGTTACATAATCAATACTTTATATGAAAATTGAACTTTAAATTATAATTGATATCAACACAATTATTTATATCAAAATTTGTTAAAATTGGATTATAATAACAAAATAATTCAATGTTCATAGTTTAAAAAGTATACATCGTGTTGATTTTAATATGTATGAAAACAATTTTAAATAATTAATATTAATATAAATTTTACATATGTGATAGAATTTTTCAATTTAATACTAAATTTTAAAAAAATTATGATATAATGAAAATATATTAAAAATATAATTTATATTTACGTAATTATATAGAGAGAGACAAATATAAATATAGGTATAGATAAAGGGATTTTTTTTATACACAGATTCTTGTTGTTTTGCTTTCTAAGTTCTTGCAACTGTTTTTTTTAATTCAATTAATTACTCATAAAGAAAATTACACTAAGAACCTATAGTAAAATTATAATTATATAAAAAAATGATTATCTTATATGTATATGTTTCAAATTTTATTTCATTCTTAACTATATTTTAAATTAAAAAATAAAATATTAAAAATATATGTTATAATATTTTAAAAGTGTAACCAATATTTTCTTTAGCCACTATTATTTTTTTTTCTTAATACATAGGCACCAAATCTCTCTTTTCTAAGTATTAGTATATTATAAGATATATATGCTCACATATTTACAAATGTTAGAAGAGAATAAATTTTGAAGTCGGTTCAATTTGTAGAAGTTAAATCTTGTATACATTTTAAAGAATAGGATCTCAAATCTAATTATGTTGATAATTTATTATTGTGTACTTGATTAACTAACTAAGATGTAATTAATTAATTATTTAGTAGTTTTAATTAGTTATATTGCGATAACTTGCATGCAAAATCGTCTGTAATCAATTTAAACCTATCATTTAATTAATTATTTGCATGTTGATGAAGTTGTCTTGGTAGAACGTAGTAGTTTGTAATAAATATTAATGTATCTTGTATTTTTATTTTCATACACTATACATAAAAATTATTTATTTGCTGATAAAAAAATGCATGACATATTATGGAAGAAAATATGCTTAACATTACGAGAAGATATGAAGAAAAATATCTTTCTTTCCACAATCTAAAGAGCAACATAATATTAGTTTATTTTCACAACAATTAAACGTGATTTTATGAAAAAATAGACACACAGTTAATCTATAATAATATACAAAAAATTCTTCTTTTTTATACTTATTCTTATTTTACTTTTGATTTATCTTAAAATAAAAATAATTTTTTTTTCTTAATTTAAAGATAACTAACTAACTGTAAATACTTTAAGATGTAGCTATTTATCTTTTCATAATTACTGTTAAATTATTTAAAATAAAAATGTATAATAATATAAAGAGATTCTCTTTTGAGATGTGTACTTTTTATATTTTTATTTTATTTTTAATATATTTTAAAATAAAAATAAAAAAGGTATTTAAAATTTAAAGATAATTATAAATATTTTCAAAATAAAATTATCTATTTTTCATCTAATCATCACTGTCAAATTATTTAAAATAAAAATAAAAAATTATTTAAATCTTAAAAATAATTATAAATGCTTAACAAAATATAACATTTTTATAACCATTATTATTAAAAAAACTTAAAATATATAGAAACATAAAGTCTTTCTTTCTCGTTAGTATTAAATAAAGAAAATTGACTCAAAAGGCTTTTATTTTATTTGTTTTCAAAACTTTGCTTTCAACATGAGTAAAAAAAATAGCTTTTTACAATATGAGAAAAACATTTAATTGCAAACTAGCGTTTAGGTTAAAGAACATCTAAACATTCGCTTCACTTGAAAAACAAATTTAATTAAAAAATTATTTAAGAATCATTTCCCCAACACTTATTTTAATTTGCAGTTATATGAGTGAAAAAAATTAGTAAGCATATAACAGAAAGTTTGAAAGTAAGAGTCGCTTGTTAAAAAAAAGTGAGTATTGTAGTTTAATTTTCATAAAAAATCATAATTTAAATATAAAAATAAAACAACCCAAACCAAAATAAGGATGTCTGTAGTTTCCAGTTTTGTCTGCTTTGATTAATTTATTAGTTTTAATAATAATAAATGAGATAACGCAAACTAATTTTTAAAAAATATACAATTCATTTAAAATTTTATTTTATTTTGTATTGATTAGAAAATTAAAATTATAACATCTCTAAAACTTGATGCATAAACTATATTATATGCATGAATATAAATGTTTAAACATATACATCTCAAAATTATGTATAAAACTCTAGAACGTATAAGACACAGAAGAAATAAAACTCCAAACTTTCTTTATATTGTTGTTTTACCCATAAAATTATTCATTTACGTATTTAGTACAATCATTATAGAACATATTATGAAGATATTGATAAGCTAACATAATACAACATATTATGAAGATATAAAATATATCATTGCACATTCTTAATATAGAAAACTCAACACTCACATCATATATATTTTCAAATTCAAAATGATTATAGCAAATATAAATTTTATCTAATTCATTATTCAAAGGCAATAGGCATTTTTAATTATGTCTCTTGTGATATCAGTTTAATTTTATCATCATAATATTTTTCAGAAAATTTGTATTAAATTTTAAAAAGATCCACATGATTAATTAGAAGCAACATCAATAAAACCAACTTCAATTTCTAATGTGAGAGCGATTTCTTACACGTACTATAGAAAAACCTTACTAAAAAACTTCTTCTCATTTTTTCACTACCTAATATATTAATTATATGATTTATTATTAGTAAAATTACAATATATCTCATTTTATTAATATTTTTATACTTAAAATCATAATTATAAAAGATTGTGATACCATTCTAGCTATCAAACATATTTTATTTAATGTATATACACATAAAATAGTGTAAGAAAAATAGGTCTCTCTTTAATAAATAAAATAATTTTTATTCCTTTAAGAAAATAGTAATATTTATTACCTTGTAGAGAAAAAATAGTGAAATTGTTAATTTGACTGATAATGCATAACATAGTAGAAGAATCATGAAATGATGGGTAAATCAAGTGTGGACTCACACGAAAAGAAGGAAAATGCAGGAACTGATATAAATAAATATAAAATATTTATTAAATAATTGATATTATCTTCTAGAATACATTGGTATAAAGCATACTGAACCAGGTTGATATGTTCAATTTGTTCGTTTTTCTAACTCGTTGTCGCAGGTGGAAAATCAATCAATTATGTTACTACCTTTAGGTCGGATATCTAACAATATGGTGCCTTTTTTTAATTTTCAAAATGTATGTTAGATTGTGTAAGACTTTGACATAATTTTTTTTTACATGTTTGAGGATTTGTTTCTGTTTCTTCTTCTCCTTTTTTTCTCTGGGTCACTCATTTATGCTTTTGAACGTTTCTTTTATGATTGAATTGCAACATTTTATTGGTGAATTATATCATTAATGGTAGTATTCTATATTTTTATTTTATTATTAAAATTGAAATCATGCTTATTTTAGATTCAATCGTAGTTGGATTATTTTTCTTATAACCGTTTAATGATTTTGAAATTTTTGTGTTTAATTTTGAAATTAGTTGTTTAAATTTAAATTTTAAAATACAATATATTTAAGGTTTAGGATTTAAGATTTAAAATTAAAATTTAGATTTTATAAAAAATTATAGGAATTAATTAATTATTTTAGTTACCAAAAGTGACTAAATTATTTAGTTATTGGTTTGTTTTAGGAATTAAATTACATATCTTTTGTATTGTACGAAAATTATAGCAAAATATTTAGTTTAAAAAATTTATAAGATTAAAATGTATTGTAATATGTTTAGTTAATGTATCTATTTTTGTTATAATAATTTAATTTATATTTAATTTTGTTTTGATTTATATATTTACGAATTTTAATTCTCATTATTTAGTACAAATGGTTAAAAAATAATTCTTTGTATTAAATATTAAATTTTTCGATTGGATAATTTGAGAAAATATTTTTCATAATTTGTTAGTATGAACGCATTATAGTCTAACATTAAATTTAGTATAATTTCGATTCAAATTATTTTGTGTTATTCTCCAAGTATATACTTGATTGTGGTGTGTTCTTTGTTACCACTTTTATTTTGTGTACTTTAAAGATCACTGTAGAAGGTTGCCAACATTTTATCAAATTTAAGATAATAGATTTAGTTGTACATGTTAGTAAATTATGAAAAATGTTTTCTAAATGGACAAATGCCCCATCTTCAATTACAAATGTGAGAATCACATTGCATGGTTGATGATGATAATGTTTGTCAATTACTTTATTTTCTTCCTATTTTTATTATAATATATTTATTTTGTTGAAATATATTAATCACATTGTTATTTTTTCATAATTATGGCTTATTCAATCCATCTCGCTGCTACGAGATGTGGAAGGCAACTCACACAAAACCATATGAAAAAATGTCAAAAACAAAAATATACAAGCTAACATTCTCAATTTCATATCATTCCTAAGTGATGTAGTTAACGGTACTTGTTGTTGATATGTTGTAGGATGATTTAGTTGAGTAGGCACTAGGATTCATTTGTTCCCCATGGTCGAGAAGATATACTCACAACAATAATAGGAAAATTAAATGACTCAGGATGTGTGCATGGTACTGGTGGTTATTGGAGCCTCCGAGATTAATTTAGTGCACCACAATATAGGACTAGTGTCGATTCTTGCAATCACGAGGCTGAAAAATGGAAATGTAGATTGAAGAAAAATTGAATCAGATATGATAGTCCTTGAAGCAAAAGTTTGATGAGAAGTTTTAGAGTTGATAGTTCTAACGCTCCATTGTATATTTCCCTACCAAACACATTACATATTGCTAGAGGAACCTCAATATTAAACTTTTCAATGATAACTATGGGCCATATAAGTCACTTAATTTATTTATGTTTCTGACATTATAATAATTACATTAACTTATAATTCATTGTGTTAAATATATGGACAAATTGAGTGTATAGCAAGGTAAATCAGAAGTGTATGGATTTATTGGACCTCAATCGATCTAGAATTATGAAAACACGAAGGTCCAGGTCCAACCATGATATTTCATCTGCAAATACCCATTACCCGATTATCATTATTTGTAAATTTTAGAACAATTGTTTTTTTTGCTAATATTTTAAACGAAGTTAATACACTTGTTAGAGATATGGATTTATCCGCCACATTTAATATAATCAGAAATTTGTTTTAAGGAAAAAAAAGTATTTTTACTATGGAGAATTAATAAGGAAAAATAGATTTTTAATATATAAAGAAAAAGAATTATTGTTTCCTATATTCGTGAGAATGTTGTTTATCTTAAATTATAATGTTTTCTATAATAGATTGTTATAAATATTTGTTTCAAAGTTATACGAAATTACAAGTTCAAATTTTATATCAATTTATTCTCTAAAGTTTCAAGTTAAATACAATTCAAGTGCTTTAGTTTTAATGATATTTTTTCCCTTTCATTTTATATATTTTTTCCCTTTTTGTGTACTTTTTCCCTTTTTATCTACTTTTAATATTTTAATTTTCTATTTCAGATGGTTTATCAAATGGATCAAATCAATATAATGGTTTAATTATTGTATGTAAAATTATCAATGTTGTTTGTCAAAATTCTTAAAACTAGGCTAATATTTTATATTTCCAACACTACCAAACAACTCCACATCCAGTTATGTGCAAAATCATTAATTCCTTAAATCCAAAGTTTTCAAAAATCTTCAATTTATCACAATGTTATTATGTTTTATAGACATCCAATAAATACTACTAGAGTAGAAATCACTGCTGAAAAGACTAAATCACCATCCAAAACAATATTTACTCAAAATATGAAATTCTTGAACCAAATTGGTTTAGACAATGGCGCACTTATGAAGGAAGAGGTAATGGTAATAATAGTTGTTAAATGGTTCTTGAAATAGGATATTCTTCTAATTCAACTATACTTAATTTGCCAATCAATTCTAAGGTGGGAGTGGATATGACAAAAGAAAGTTTTGGTTGAAAATTATGGATTACTACAAAAACAATTGCAAGAAATAAAAATTATTGCCAAGATGAAGGACACAACTAAGTGGTCGATGAAAAAGAATTCATAATGTTATTGGGTAGTTTGTTGAGTGTTATTCACAAGCCTTACAAGAAAAAAAAAATACCGAAAGCTCAAATGAGGATTCATAAGTGGAACATATATTATTTATCCAAAAGACACTAAAGAAACAACTCAAAGTACATTGATGACCTAGAATGCAATTCCTATGAGAACAAACTATTAACAAATGTGAAGAAGAAAAGATTTTGAAACTAATTGAACAAGAAAAACAACATGAAATTGGTAACTCTAATAGACAATTTTGTAAAAAAAATGACACTTCAATGTCATTAAAAAATATGTGATTGATTATTTGCTCACTTCTTCTCAAAAAATTCTATATACATTAACAATCAATTAATTTCAATAAAAATTCTAAATGCACAAAATTTATTCCTTTAAATTATATATATTTTAAGTAATCATGATAAATACTTCTCGTTAAGATTCAATACAATAAAATAAAATTTAATTTTCGCCATTACAAAAATATACTATTATATACGAATCACCTAGTTATAATATACATGAATATGTTGTTGATTTAGGATTCAATTTAAGATTTCATGTAACGTGTAAGACCTACAAATTAGCTAAAGCACTTTATGATAATATAAATAAATAAATATGAGAAATAATATAACATAATAAAAATAACAACTATTTAATAAATTATTTATTAATTTTGGGAAAAATATATTTTATTACGTTTAATCAAATTAAATATATGAAAATTGAATATTCTTTTTATGGAGAAAATATTTAGAGAAAGAGAATTAGAATAAGATAAAAAAAAAACTTTTAAATTAAGAAATATTTACAAATATACTCATCTCTATCTTTAAGAAAATGGATAGATCTCAAACATGAAACTTGTTAGATGTAAGATCTTTTCGTGCTTCACTCGATTAATCAATTAATCTTTTAAAGTTTTTAGCATTTGATATGATAAACTAATTAAACCTATTATATTAATTATTTGAGAATCATAAATATATTTTATAAGAGACAATTTTGTTAATGGGATAAAATCATATCAGAGAACAAAATTTTTCTCTTTGAAATATTTAACACAACTTTATATTTATGACATGACTCCAAATTTAAAGAAATGTTTAAGCAGTTGACAATATATCTAAATATAACTTTTTTTTAAGAAAGTATTATATCATTTAAAAAAAACGGGTTAAATATGTTTTTAATTTCTAAATTATTTTTTAAAATTGTGTTTTATTTTTGGAATAAATTTGGATTTATTTGGTTCTTATACTTTATAAATTTATAAACAGATGTAAATGATTTTCGATAATATCTTTAAAGAGAGGAAAATGAGAAGAAATAAAAAAAATGAAGAAAATTTAATAAACGGATAATAGTGAAGTAGGAAAAAAAAGGAAAAAAAAAATAAAAAAAAAATTATGATATATGATAAAAACAATTTACACGAGTTTATAAAATATAAAGATAAAATAAGTCCAAAGTTTGTCTCAGGAATAAAATACAATTTTGACAAATAATTAAAGGACTAAAAATATATTTAAAAGATTATATCTTTAATTGTAATTTCTAAGTAAGTGAATAATAAATTAAATTAAAATATGATAAAGAATATTTATTTATATAAATCAATAAATAATTTTCCAAATTCAAAATTACCCTTTATTTGGTTAAGAAGAAAAAGAAAAAGTAAATAAAAAACTAAAATTGAATAATATATGAAATAAAATAAAATAAAATAATCTTTAGAAGTTATGTATTTTCATCTTTTTTTAATTTTTAAATTAAATAAAAGTATCTCTTTATTCAATTTTTTTCTATAGTTTAGTTTCTCTCATTTCTACAAGTGTTCTATTAAAGAAAAGTACATATTAAGAAAAACCAATGTATTTTATCAGAACCAGTCCTTCGTAGTTTATTTTTTCTTCAAAAACGTATAATCTCCACTTTATAGAGTAGACGAAAGAAGAAGATAAGGAGATTGAGTATATTTTGGTTAAAAAGTTCAGTTAAGGTAAAAAAATATTATTATAATGTTTAAGTCAAGGTAAACTTTGTTTCAAAGTTTAGATTTTTATAACAAAAGTAAAAGAAAAAACAGAATTTAAAGTATTTATTATTATTATTATTACAAAGCAGCGAAAGAGGTAGACAGCTGTATAATACAATTGCAAACGCCCTGTCACATCACTCACTGCCTCCAAACAATTTGCATTCCAAACTACACACACACTCTCTCTCTCTCTCTTAACTAATTCACATTTACTTTTCTTCCCTACCATTCCCCATTTCCAAACACTGCCTTCCATTCCCAATTTAAGCACTTTTGTAACTCTCTAACACCCTTTCCTTCACGTGCACACAAACCCAATCCAACATTATTAACATTAAAATCTTGCGTTACCCTAAATGCAAACAAGCTTTGCCTTTAATGGAATGCTTATCCTCCTCCCACCTTTTTCTTCATTCCTCATTCATGAAGATTAAAAAGCATGAGTTTTTCCTCCAACCTCACTTTGCCCATGCTTCAAAGAAAGACTACAAATATGATGCAATCGTCACATTCCATCTTTCATGCCCCTCTCATGTATCTCACTTTTCTATTTTCATTATCAAAGTAAAGTATCTTTCAAATCAAATCACACTATTATCCTGATGGAACCAAAAATCATATATAGTAATAAAGTATTTGTAGAGATTGTATGAATGGTTGGGTACGACACCTCTGGGTGCCGTCACTGGAGGAGTAGGGTAGAAAGGTTTGACGAAAGAAGACAGTGGAGCCAAACACCAATAATTACGATGTTGTAATTGCAATTGAAAACAGAAGAGTAATGGTTTTGAAGTAGTAACGTATGTAGAAGTGTGATGTAAGAAAGATTACACTATTGTTTATAATTTAGAAGGAGTGAGGAGAAGCGTTGTAGAGTGAGAAATAGATGAAGCAAAAACAGAAAGTAGGGTACATAGGGTGGTGGGGATCTCATCTCATCTCATCTAAGCTTTGGTTTTTTGTCCGTTGTTGATTCCGAAGCTACCACCGCCAAGGAAACACCGACTAAGCAATGATTTTCCCAAATGAATAATTTATTCTTTTTCTTTTTGCCTTTTCCCTTTTGATAATTTGGGATTTGGCTTTCTTTTCACTAGGGAGGGACCATTTCTATTTCTATCTTCTTCTCATCATGCAATGGATGCGGATGCCTCTTTCTTTCTATCTATCTATCTATCTCACTGGACCACACCCACATGGCCCCATCATCCACCCACCCACACACACACCTATCTTTCTTTGTTTTCCTAGGAAAATGGATTAATATTCTTTGCCTTCCCAATGTGTGTAACGTAAAAAAACTCTTCAAATCATTTCTTTCCCTTTCTTTTTCTCACTTTCTTCTTTTACCTTCTACATATCTTCAACATCTCAACCTATCACATACAAGGGAAGTGTTTCAATTGGTTAAATAAGAGGTTAATTAATATAGAATAGAGAAGGTTTTTACACATCACAAATAATTCTCATAAATTAAAATTTCAAGTAATGAAGAAAGTGACTCTTCCCACATATAGCATATATCGTAGTTGCAAAGGCAAATCAATCAATGTCAAAGACAGGCCTATTCTTACAAAGATAAGCCCTCACCACAACCTCCCCATCATCGTGGAACCCAAACCCTTGCCTCAACCAAAACACGACCTTCAAATTTAAAACGCAAAATTGTAGATCCAAAACGTAGAGTGTTGATAACAACTCAAAATGCAAATCCAAACAAAAGATCTACACACCACAAAACACGTTTGAAGCTCTTCAAAACCCCTCTAAAGAGACAGCACCTCCTCTTCTCTTATGAATAATGCATCTACCTCATTCCCACAAGTCCCTTCTTGAAGGGGTTGTTTCTGGTGAGTTAAGTTTTGTACAAGACTTGGTAGATTCTTTTGAGAGCATGTTACATTGAAAACTCCTTCCGATTGTTAGTCATATAAAGAAAGGTGTAATTATATGAGTCAACCATGTAGAAATTAATTTGTCCAAAATCTAATAGTTAACTCATACATAAGTCTATGAAAAAAACTATTCTTTTATTTTTGCCTTTTTTCAAGTGTTTTAATGAACCATACCGAACAGACTTAAATGGTTTTGGTATGTGTCGGTGTTGTGCAGTTGTTGTGTTCATGGATAGAGCATATAGGTAGAAGGATCAGTGATCATTGGTGTGTTCAATTTAGAAGATGATGTTATCAAGAATGCATATTTTTAAATAGGGTAGCAGATCTGGCTAACATAGGTTCTGCTCTCTTCCTTCAAAGAGTAATGTTTTCTCAATGTATTTTTCTGGGTTTTATTATCTTTTTACCTTACTTATAATTTTTTACGTTCCAGTGAATCTCTTTACTATTTTTAGTAACATGTGGATTTGTGAAAGTATGTGGATTTCTATACCTTGGGATACAACTAAATTTCTTTATAAACCATGTTGTATTAAAATATTTTATTCTGTTTGACATTTATGTGTTATCTGAAGTCAGATTGTTTAACTATTTAATCGAGATAAAATATTCATATTTTTAAAATATTTTTATTACTCATTTCCTATTTGTAATGTCATTAAACATAGCCTCTTTTATTAGCTGTTAGTTTCTAGTTTTAGAAATATCAATATAACGTAAGATATCTAAAAAACTATACTGTAACACTTAACTTATATAATACGTAATATGGTTGACTGTACTTATGTGAAAACTTTTTGTATCATGTTTGTTCCCCACGTTGTGAGACTTTATAATAAACAAAGTTGTATAAATGTCACGTATATTTTATATTTTGGGTCATCAAATTTGCTCTTTCTATAATACATTACCTCATTAAAATTTTAAAGAATTAAAAATTGAAACAGTAGAATAATATTTTGGAAAAATGTCTCGCATGAGTAAATAAGGCTGAAGATTTGTCTCTGTTTCTCTAGTTTTGCTGTTTTCATATTTCATTTCAGTATATGCAAAAACTATTTGATATTTTAATATTATATAATTTGAAATTAACATATGAAAATAGTGTACACTATAATTACTTACACGACAAAACTCGTGTATTTTACCAAAAATAAGGTATTTGTAAAGAGTGGAGATGGTAATACTATGGGAGCCCCTGAACAAGCATTTAGTACAAATTTCCCTCCACGACCCATTTGAAATGGGTTGGAGAAGACAATGAATTGTGACAAAACAACGTGTGGACCCCACTTATGTCATTCTCTTAATTCAACACAAGAGTTGAAATGGGCCATTTCCCTTGACTTATTTGGTTGGCTTCTTCTACTAAATTTATTCCGACTTGTGTTTGGACTTTGGTGTGTGTACTGTGTAGTGTACATGTAGCTTTAAGCCGAAAATACTCACGTTTAAATGGTGAGACCAAATTGGTCTAGTGCAATGTAAACATGCTAATGTGTATTAGGCCTCATAGGTTTTTACTACACAACACTTGACCATGTTTCTTTTTAAAAAAAATCAATTTGAAGTTACATGTCTCATTCTACTTGTTCATTATTCCATTAAATTAAAAGGAATGTAAGGAACTTGCATGGATGAGCATGAAGCCTTTGGATTACCATATTGTTCGTGAAGAATCGAAAAAGTTAATTATATTAAAGTTGGACGTAGGAAAAATTTCAGGTATGGGTAGTATTAATAGACACGAATTACAAGGTAAACAGTGGAATGGTGAGACGACATTTCAATATCCGGCCAACGAAGAAAGGGTAATCAGTGAAGTGGTGAGTAAGAAGGTTTGAAGTCCAGAGTCTACCTGAGAGACTTATCTCAGTCTCGTGTAATAACTATTAGCACAAATTAATAAACAAAAAAAGAAACCAACAATTAATGAAGAAAAAACTCGAAAAGGTACGATAACTTCCTTACTTAATCACTAGTTTAGAAATCAGATAATATATTTATAAAATATCTTATTATTAATGATGGTAGAGAATAATTTTAGCTTAGCTCGTAGAGAAATTTGACCTTCTCTATATAATTGTATGAATAAATTTAGTAACGTTTTCTCAAAAAATATTCAAAACACTCTACTTAAGAGATACTTAAGTTATATTACAAATATTTATGTTAATCTGTTTTCTATCATTTATAAGGAATGAAGTAGAGTTGCAGATGGTAAGAGATAAGAGGCCAATTATAGGGAGAAATTGTTCCGTCTTTTACATATTAAAAATATTTGTTTACTATTTTTTTGTTTAAATTAATTTTAGACATTTTTTAATTTTTATTTTAAAGTATCTTTTATATAAAAATAAAAATATATTTAATTATTATTTAAAATATTAGTTAGTATTTAATGTTTTGTTACAATTTTATTTTATATAGACAGTACATCAATAAAATAAATATGAAATTATTTAATTTTATTCTATACATGTAGTATATCACTAAATTAAAGATGAAATTGTTTTATATAATATATCTTTTATGTTTTTAAAACATATTTATATAACTCCAAAATCTTAAAAGTGACATAAAAGTGTTTTTAGGAGTTTTTAAAATAGAAGAAAAAGGAAATGTCTCACTTATTACACTTTTCAATAGTGAAAATTACTATCTATATAACTTGTAAGAATGCATTAGATTTATGAGAAACTGTAAAAAGGAATTATATTATTGATCCACTGCAAGAAAATCAAACCATGACTCAAATCAAAATTCAAAAAGAAAAGGAAACAAAAAAGCAAAGACAAAATCGTGTTTATTTATTGGTGTTTCATAAATGATACTCGCCATAATCATACTTGAAAAGAGAATATGAAGAAAACAAGAAAATTTGAGGCATAAAAGTACTAAATTTGATAAGGAAATATGAGCTACAATGGATTAAAGTGTCTGAAACAATTAAAGAATACTCAAACAAATTGTTGAGTATTGCTAGTCAGATAAAATTACTAGGTAAATTTTATAAGAATATGTACTAATCAATTCATTTTGTTTAAATGAACTTTTATTTAACAAGTAGACATTCACACGTTAAAACATAGAAAAACTAATTGAACTAAGATTGCATTGTAAATAGAAATTAGAATAATTAAATAAATAAAAATTTTATTTTGCAAATTATGCGGGTCGGCCCGTTCTGTCCCGCCCATGGCCTACGTAGGCTGCGAGTTATGCGGGACGGGCTTAAACAGGCTTACAGGCTCAAATATCCAGCCCGTCCTACGCTTTTCGTAGCAGACTGGTGGCTCGTCCTGCTTTGTCATCCCTATTTATAGATAGTGTTTGTACAATTCACATGACTGGTGATTAAGAACTTTTCAAAATATTCTCTCTAAAGCAAGAGTTAGGAATGAAGCATAAAGTGAAAGATTTGATAGAAGAAGAGTTGACTAAAAATAAAGAAAATATAAATGAAGAATGAAAATCAAAAGAAGATTCATATCTCTTGAAAAATTTTATTGTTCAAGAGAAAGAAGATGAAGAAGTATCCACAATAGACAAAAAATATGAAGTTGACAAAAGAAGAAATAAAACAAAGAAGGTAAAATTGAATGATAATGTGATGACAAGAAAGAAAAAGACAAAAATTACAAGAAAAAAAATCAAGAAAGAGAATTAAATATAAAAAATTTTAAAATTTAATTAAAAAGATATTAAAATAAGGAGAAATATTGAAAATATCTATTTAATATCTTTTATAATTAAATGATTTTGTTAGAAAAAAATTATTCTTATTTTAAAATATTTTTTACGTAAATATAAAAATATATTAAATTATTATTTAAATTTAAAAAGTTAAAATTAAGATATTATTACTAGTATTTAATATTTTGTTAATTTTTATTATGTATAGAGTAGATAAATAAAACAAACGGGAAACTCTTCTATAGAGTATATCCTTTTTATTTCCAAAACTTATATTCATAACCCTAAAATCCCAACATTACATTCTTTTCCTTTATTTCTTATATCATGTCATAAACTAAAGTCAAGTCTCAGCTTTATCTATCGAACACTAAATGATTTGTTTCTTGAAAGTTATAAGTTGCACTTTTTTGTCAACATTTTACCTAGTAGTTGTCTGGACTAAGGAGTGAGAAAGAAAAAAACTAGAGTGTAAAGTAAAATAGTTTGAATTAAAGAGAAAATGATTGAAAAAAGAAAAAAATAAATGAAAAAATTGTAAGTGTTTTAGTTAATGTAATAGAATAAAAATATGTGTTAATAGTAGGATTTATAAAAAAAAATTCCTTGTATTAAAAATCATATTTGATTAAATAATAAAAAATGTTTAAATATTAATTAATTACATCAACTTAAAATATTTGTTCATTATGATACGAGTCAAGTAGTCTCTCTTATACAACAGTCGTCTATTATTTCATAGCTATTGGTATCCGCTATTTAGTAAAAATTCTTTATGTAAAAAATCATTTTTAAAAATATAAATTAAAGTAAACATAAGTTTCAAATTAAAACGAAAAAAAAAACTCACTATAAAATCATAATAGAAGGATAAATTATATTTCGGATAAACATTTATACCTACTTTACAATATCAACAAATAATTTCAAAGTTTAATCCCTACTTTAAAAAGTTGTAACATATTTTTCAAATCAAATTATGCATACAACAATCAAACCAAAATTTATAAATTTAATGTCTATCTCAAAAAATTCTATGCACTACTTTTATATTTCATCCCTACTTTAACAAGTTATACCTTATTTTAATCGGTAAGCCTTGATTGAAAAACCTAAATCATATATTAAACTAGAATCAAAGTTTTAATCCTTGTTTCAAAATGGAATAACACTACTTTCATATTTTAAATCCCAAATCTTAAAATAGTATACCCTATTTATTCAAATTCACATGTGCAACAATCAAATCTAACAATGAAAAGGAGTTTGAAATACTATTCTATTTCATTCAAAACACAATACTCAATTACGCCAAAAATTACAATTGGAAATGCAAAATAGTTGGATATAATTGATTATGGGGGTGGAATATCCGCCCCATAAACGATTATGCTTCCTTTGTTTGGCATCATGAGCCATCAACAACAACAAATCTCATCTAAAAAAGTCATGCACAACGACAAAACTCACCCAAGGAAACCATGAATACAATTAACAATGTTAACCACAATCCACATTCAACATTTATAAAAAAAATCTTTGATGTGTTTTTGAGACCTTACCTCTAGTGCTCACAGATAGTGCTTCCAAGGATACGTGTGGAACTCCGACAACCTCTAACACAAATCACGGATAGAAGGGGAAACCAACTTCAATGGTCACTCCCAACGTAACAACTTCTCAAGTGGTGGAAGCAGAGGCGTGAAGAATTGTTAATGTTCACGGATTTTTATTATTGTAGTGCAACGACCCTTTAGCTCTTTGGTCAACTCTTGACACTTTTGGAGCAGTTTGGTTAATGGCTTTTGAATAGGGTAGATGAGATTCATAGCGTCTATTCAGTGGCCATGAAATAATATCACATGCATGGTGAAATTTGGTGTGCACTCAGCAAATAATGCTATGACATGCATGATCATATTGAAAACAAGAGTAAAATGAAGATCTCACCAATGTCGATTGTCTTTCTAGACATTTCGCACTAGTTTGCAATCCATGAGAAAGAATGGTAGAGCCCACACAATTTCTCTTTCTTTGCACATATCAATGGAAACAAACCACTTAGACCAACCATCATCCCTGTCTCCCCTTCCTGGCCAGCAGGAAAAGTGAGGAAACACACACAACATTCACCTTTTTGGTTTGGGGTGTGATGATGGACGCAAGGTGCTTGGTCCCATCCAACAATTTGATATGGTCTATAAATCACTTCTTAAATTCAAATTGATAGTTGTTCAACACCTTATGTTTTCATGGATTCTACAATTCATTTTGACAAAGCTTTACAAGCTTCTAAGCCACGATGGGGGTGGAGGTAATGTTAGGGCACCTTGCACTTGAGCTCATATGAACAGGGAAACCCCCCTACGAGTTGTAATGTGTTTGCGTTTGAGGCGTTGTTGTGAGGGAGGGAGGCCCTCTTGAGTTGTTGGAGAACTTGTGTAGGTAGAGTGAGTGTAGGGTGAGGACTCCTAGTTATGTGTGGTTTGTCTGATGAGTTGAAGTATTTATCTTTAGGTTAGGATTGTTAAACTTCACTGCCACCAGGCAGAGGGCTAGAGAGTTTTAGGATGTTATCCATTTGTATTCACCGTTTTCATTTTTTGAACAGGGCTAATACGTTGAAGTTGCATGTCCTTCTTCTCCTTTACCTTTTTAATTTCATTAATTCGAGGATTATCAGAATAGAGCGTTACAAATGAGGTTATTCAAATGGTGATTAAACTACAAGGCTAAATATTCGTAAAGCAGAACTTAAATTTAATTTTCAAGCTATATGTAGTAAATAGAAACAATAAAGAAAACACAATTTTCATATTTAAAAAGGAAAAAAAATGTCACCCAAGTATTACTCAATTACCACGTACAACCGCGGCGAAAGCTAAATGCCCTTGGCCGAAAAATAATCCAAACTACATTTGGCGACACAACAGATCCGTACTCTTTAGACGAGAAAGTCAGTCAGATGAGGTGCCATAAAATGAGTCAACCTGAACTTATTCCTGAGGAAAGCAAACCAAAAGTCACTTTTCATTGTAAGTACATCGAATCAAATTTTTTCCATAATGGATGCTCAGTCTGAAGTCTATTCTGTTGCTTCAACCTGTTCTGCAGTTTCCGCTTGTTTCAGTTTTTCCAAGGCAGAAATTCGACTTTCTAGTGATTTGTGGAGGTCATTCATCTGGAAAAGCAAGGAAAGTTCGTTCATCAAGTGGAGCAGCACACGATTTGTAAAAATTACAATGCCAATTTTCAAATAAAACCTACTCATTCCTTTCAGATGCAAGAAAAGGATGGAGGGAAGAGATGATTGCCAATATGCATGATATCACTGCAATGTATCACTGAAGTAAAATAAGTTTTTACATAAGCTAAAACTGGTTGGTGTATAAATTAAAAGTCCAATTTCAAAAAAATTACGATTTTGTGTATAAATTAATTTTAACTTATAGATAAGTTTCTTTTGTTTTTCCTTCCTATCTCAGTTATCTTAGAAATGTTTATGGAAAAAATTATCCAAACCGGTCTTTAGTTCCAAATAGCATGGAACAATATGGCTCAATTCTGAGTAGACATAATTTGGATTTAAGATTAACATAGAGAAATTCCAAAAATAATTGGCAGCCAAACATATTCCCCCGTAAGAACAACTAGACAAGAAACCATCTGCATTTTCTAAATTTGATAATAAACAAAAATAGTAAACCATGAGAGGAGACATTCATTGGAGACAGCAACAAATTATGATGCTAGTTTGCAGCTCCCATTGCATTCCTCATTCAAGCAAAATTTCCACATGCCTTCAAAAAGCTATATTCAATACAACAAACCAAGCACTGCATTTAACAATTACAAGAAATAACAACTAGATTCATCCTCTATTAAATTTGAAAGCCCTTACAAGCACCACAACAGAAAATTTAGCGCGTTCTAATTATCAACAAACAAGACTAAGTCATTATTGATCAAATCAGTTTGCAGACATCCAAGAAGGTAAGACAGGAAAACACATGATGGAAACGCAATAGAGAAGTTGAGGAGGTCTGGTAGAGAACAAAACAACAAGAAATATTTATTCACAAATTTAGGAAGCAAGACAAAGAGAGAAATTCATGAGACTCTAATAATATTTCAAAAAGGGTAGGGAGAAAAAGGTCGATGTTGGGAGGAAAATACATATAACAAACCTATAACAGCAAATCCAGTCTTTGCAAACAAACTAACTAAAAGCAAGCACAAAATAAATAACATACATGTGGATATTTCAAGTATGTGTATGTTGTGGTGACCAGGGAATAAATAACAATCCTATTAAATATTTCCAACATAGCTGCTGTTAACAAGTAACGCTGAGGTTATTACAAGAGGCAACGAGATCCACATACTGGATATCTATTCTATTGTTCATTCTGCATAAATGTAAACATCAACAGCATACCATGACTGCCTCTCAATTATCCAAATACCAATTAAGAGCACAGAAAATATGTACGGTTAAAATTGGAATTGAACAAAAGATTATCCTAGATGCAGTCTAAGCCTCTGTTTGAATGGAGTGATGTAAAGTGAGGGAGTGAAAAAGGAAAGGAAGTAAAAGAAAGAAAGTGAAAATGAATAGAAAATGAAGTTGTTTGGATTAGAAAGTAAGATAAATTTATTCCTCCCCTCCCTGACTTTCCCTTTATGCAAAGGGGGCGTAAGAGACTAAAACCCAAATTAAAAGAGGAGGGTAGGGATTTTTATCCTTGTATAGAAGTTGGCAAGGGAGAGGAAGGAAAAAAAGGAGACCAAACAAAATCTCTCCATTCCAATTTTTGTCTAATATCCTTTAAATTCAATTCATTAAAAAACAGAATACGGAAATGAAGCAGCCTGCTTTCCTCTGCCCAGTCCTCACTCCATCAATCAAAAGACAAAATACAATCATCTAAATAACAAGAAACAAAATGGGCACCTTCCCTCCATTTTGTGGCCCAGGATGCGTAGAATAGCTTTAAAACCCAGCCACAACTCGGCATCGCTACCACCATTGGTGAAAGATACATCACAACAAGAAACCCCTACCAGTTGCGAAATTCTTATATGCATTGTTAGCATTTCTAACCTATTTATCTAAAGAATAATCATCATCAACTCATCATCGTATCATATCAATTGTATCCCTCTTTCTAACCAAAATTCCAAAACTGGTAATCTAACTACCACCTAGGAGCGCTTTCAATTAAAAGCTCACGTAAAGACATGATTATGGAACAAAAAGACTAAATACAACATAAATCAAGCGAAAAAAAAATAGAAAACACTAGAATAATAATTTTAAAAAAGGGGAAGAATTGACGAGGACATTTGCGTGTACCTGCTGGGAAAAAGATTGGTGTGCAACCTTGTAATCCTTGTGGAGGATGTAGAGACCCGCAAACGACGCCGTTGCAGCTCCGGTGAAGAACGACGCCAATCTCACTCTCATCACATACCCCATTTTCCCCCAATTTCTTTCTCTCTCTATTACAGCCTCACATGTAACAAATAATAACCCCCTTTCAACGATGCTCGCCAAAACGACGCCGGATAAAATCAAACCGCACGTGTTTAAACTCGGGCATGATACGAGTGCGACGTGTTTTCAACTCCCTGGCAAAAGGGACTGTTTTTTTTCCTCTTCTATTACTCGGATTATTTTTTAATTAAAAAGATTAATTAGATTTTAACTTCTTTATAAGTTTGATTATTTTTAATTAAATATTAAAATATTTATATTTTTAATTGAATTTTAATGTTTAATTTTATTGTTAAAAAAGATGATAATGTGTCTGTTATCTTATATATGTCTCTATATAAAAAATAAAAATTGGTTTTGATTAAGTTTTAGGCTCTAACAAAAAAAATTAATTGACTATTCAGAATTTATACTTTTTAATTTCGTCCTTTAATTTTATTGTAATTTTGAACAATCTGACCGTTAGATGAAATTCAAATAATTTACTTTTACTTTTGTACAAATTCATATCATTGCGTATGAAACTAGAAAATTAGATGGACACTTGGTTTCATAAACAGTAGGTGTCTCTTTGAATTATAGTTGAAAATGTTAAAATACTTTTAATTTTTTAAAAGATTAAATATACTTTTAATTTTTGAATTATTTGTTAAAACTAAATTTTTAGCTTATTTTATTTTTATATAAATTTATGTAAAATGTATTATAATTCTTTTTTTTATTTATTTTTTTTTTTAAATATTTTTATTTGTCATATGATTATTTATATTTATAAGAATGAAATAGGTCCAGTTTATTTTAGAAATAAAATATAATTTTGACAAATATTTGAAAAGATTAAAAATATATTTAACTATTTTTTAAATTTAAATTTAGATAAAAATGAGTTAAGTTAACTTATGTAAAGTTTAGGTAAAAATGAGTTAAGTTAACTTATGTGCAGATACTTTGATATTAAAAATATTTTCATTGAAAAAAAACTTATTTCTATGATAATAATTGAAAGTATTTTCAAATATATAATTACTAAAATAAATATAAAATTTATAATATAATATAAATATTATTTATTTTATCATTTTTAAAATATATTTAAACTGAAAATATACTATCATTAATAAAAAATTATGATAATATTAAAATATCTTGATAATAATATTGATTAAACTAAAATAAAATAGATAAAGAAAAAATAATAATTATACATTCTATAAATTCAAATACAGGAAAAAATAAAAAAATATTTAAATATTCTTTTAAATTATTGCTTTATTTATTATTTTTTTGTGTTTTTAAGAATTTTACAAAACTTAAAATATATAACAATTTTTTTATTGAAATAAATTTTTTTTATTGTACTATAATATAAATTAGTTAAAATTAGATTATAATAGTAAGAACGTAATTAATAAAAATATATTTATATTATTTAAATTTTAAAATTTACAATATATATAAATATGTTAAAAAAATTATAGATTAATAAAAAATACTTTAAAATTTTCAATACTCAAAAAAATATAAAGTATTTTCTTTTTGAAATGAGATTTGAACCAAAACTCATTCAAATTAAAAGCAATGAACTTTTTACTTTAAATCAAAGATAGGTTAGAATAAAAAATTCATTCATAGTAAAAAAATTATCAAATACAATAACATAACTTTCAATAACTCTTCAACATCTCCATTTTAAGTCTCCAAACTTTTATATAAATAATTAAGAATCCCATTAAAAAATACAAAAATTTTAAATACTGAATAAAATAATTTTTTATTAAAGATTCAATTGAGAATCTCAATTTTTTGAGTGATTTAAAACTGCATCTAAATTTTAGATGTGATTTAAAACTTAATTAAATCAATTTGTATTTTCAAATATAAACATGTAAATAATAATTATGCAAAATAATTAATAGATTATTCACTTAATGTCAAAATCAGTTAAATTGAAAACTATAAATATTTTAAATATTTCATCAAATTAAATTTTTTATTAGAAACTTAATTTAAAACATATAAACTAATAAGATATTTAAAACTTAATTAAAAATAGGATTTAATTTAACTATGTGTTGTGAGAATACAAATTCTCGAGCAAGTTTATCTAATATCCCAATTTTTTATCGAATGACATACATCATTCTCTTACACTTTTATATACCCATTACTATTTATTCAGTCTTAAATATTATTCTATTAACTAAAATCAGAAAAAACAGTATTTGATTTTATTTCATTTAAATATCAAAGTTAAGAAATTAATATTATAAGAATATTAAATAAGATATACCCTTAATAGCATTGGGCATTTTTTTCCAAAAGCGTGTACTTTAAGGTTGACTTGTTTTAATTATTTATAAAATTGAAAAGAAATGATATTTTTTTTGTAAGGTTGGAACATAAAATATAAACACGTATAATTACTTATATTTATTACTATATATTTTAAACACATTTTTATAACTTTATTTTAAACTAAATATATTTTTGAAACCCTTTACTTTTAGTTATTTGTTTCAAATTTAGAATTTAGAATTTAAGATTAATTTATGTTAATTTTATATATTTTTTTCAATTTTATACTTTTAATTAATTGTTTTGGTCATATAACTTTTTTATTAATATTATTTGTAATTAATTTTAATTTCATCGAATTTTAAATTTATATGTTTTTAAAATGTAGATGTCATTTGCTGGATTTAAAATTTTATATTATTTTTTACGATTTGTAGAAGTAACCATAGATTTACTGATTTTTTTTTAAAAAAATGTGAAATTTTTTATTTTTTCAATTTTGTAATTGAAATAGTTGATCTAATTAAAATTCGCTGTTAATTCGTATTAATTATAATATAAATGGACTAAAATTAGGGTATAGAAATTATTCTTTAGTTTTATAATTTTAATTTTTTTTCTCTTTCATGATTTAATAATTAAATAGGAAATAGATTAATTGAATAAAATTTTGATTTTATATAACTAATTTAATTAATTAATTGAATTGATTAATATTTTTAATTTGAATCTAAATTAAAGAATTATGATAAAAGAAATTATGTGGTTCTTGTATATGTGAACTATTCTTTCATTTTTTTTTTCAATCTTGATTACATTTTATAATTTGTTTTACTGATTTAATTTTTTATTTGCATAAGAAAAACTCTAATATATGGGTTTGGGTCCACTTTGCATGGCATGCAAGTAAATTGGTTGGTTTATTAAAACTATAAACAAAAATATAAAAAATTAATTTTGAAAAATATCAATAACATAAGCCAAATATCCTAATTTTATAATGTCTTAACTAATATAAATTTCAAATACAACCTTAATGCTTAATAAAATAAAAAAGAGAAGTTCGTGAGCCAGTTTCCTAATACTTTAGTTTTAAAAAAAAAAACTATAAATGAGGTTGTAGCTTATAAATTTTCTCCTTCATCAACTTCTAATTTATAAAAATTTTGAACTCAGTTTGTTGTATTAAAAAATTAGATAAAACTACGTAACTAGTTATTAAATGTAAAATGGTATAAAAGATATAATTATATAAATATTATTGTATAACAAAATTTGTATTTTTTAAAGAAAAAATATATTATTTCGTAATTATAATTTTAAATTTTTAAAATTAATTATTATTTTTATTACTTTTTAGCACTTTTATTTTTTTAAATTATATATATTTCTTATTTGGAAAATTCATCATATTTAAACTAATTAATGTAATGAGTATTAAATAGATATATTTATTTATTTTGTTTAAATAACATGAAAAATTAAAAACTAAATATTAAATACCTTAAATGCTAAATCGTTTTTCGACATTCTATTAAAAATATTCAATAGATAACAATGAAATGTATTAAAATATAAGGATTAATAACAAGGGAAAGATTAAATAAGTTACAAGCATGTTGGAGTGGTTTGCAGTTTATAAATTTAAAGCTTCTAAAATAAGTTATTTTGAAGTATATTGATAACTATTTTTGTGTTGGATCAAAGGATTTTATAAAAGGGATGAATAAAAAATCAAACACATCATGGTTGTCCAAATGAACAAGTCAATGACCAATAAGAATAATTCACAAATTTATAGTTTTAATATTTTTTAGTTGAAGATGATCTTTAAATTTTTTTATATTATTAACCCATAATATATGTAAAAATATTTTAATTGTTTTCTTTTCTTAAATTATCTACATATCTATCATATTAAAACAAAGTTCTCTTCATCAATATAAACATATTCACAAATAAAGGTCGCGTTTTAAAAATAATCTTTATATTAAGATCTTTCATGTGTGAGATATATTGTTGATAAAAACATTTTAATATATATTTTTTTTTCATCACTTAATCTTAAAAATTAATTATTTTATATTATAAAATTTATGTGGATGTCTAGCATAATAATGTTTATATTCCTAACCATTTGTAAATTGATACCACCATATCTCTTAGGTAGTATCATTTATTAACAATAAAAAATTAACGAACAAATGTTTTAAAAAAAGTCAAATGCATGTACAATATGCAGAATCATAAAATACTAAAGATTACAATCACATTTATGAACTCGTTTAGAATCAATTTCACTGGAAAACTAATTTTGTTTCCATTTTATCAATAAAAAAATTAAATATCAAATAACGAATAAGAAATACCTTAATTTATTTTGTTAACAAGAGATACAGAGAAAAAAATAAAGATTATAACCATAAAGACACTAGTTATAAGTAAAAAAATTTGGACTTTTGAGAAGTTTTAAATATGCAAGATTTTTTTTACCATTAAACTTTGGGAATAATTTTTAACAAAAAAATATATAAAGCCTAAATTTTGATACATAAACATGTTACTACCTAAGTTACATATGTAGTTACATAGATAAATTTTCTTATCTTATAAAATTAGAATTTAAATTTAGATAAATCTCATAAAATCGACTTAGTAAAATAAAATTTATATCTAATTATATATTATTATTTGATCATATATCTACCTGGTATTTCTAACATATTTCTCACACCGAAAATATCAAGCATGGAAATACATGGAATCCAATAATAGATATGTGATATGTTATGATATTATTTTTAACTAGTGAAATTTAAATCTAACTCGACAAAATTTATTTTGAAAAATGATATTTACACCATCTATATATTATTATTTTCCATATTTGTAACTAAATGCGAGATCTCCAACAAATTTTCTCAAGTTGAGGACATCAAACATGAAAAAATATAAGATCTAAAATAACAAATAATTTTATAAAATAGACTTTGAATGCTTTTAATGTCATTTTATAAAAATATAATTTAAGTTTTATTAAATCTCACAATATCCTCTTGTCAAATTATTTATCATATATATCTAGATGTTGGTTAAAATTATTTATCAAACAACATTAACTATTTTCTTTTAACTAACATTATTAGAACAATTTTTGGTTGATGCCAGTGAAACTTTTTTTCTAGCAATACAAGTCACATTATTTAATTAGCATTGATATACATTTTTTTCCCCTTAAATAATTTAAATTATTTATTTATCATACCTTTTCTTAAAATTTTTCTATCCATAACTTATTATGTCATTTTATTTTGGGTTAAATATGATTTTCGTCCCTATAAAATACATAATATGTTAAAATAGTTCCTATAAAATTTTTTGGGTTTATTTGGTATCTATAAAATTGAAACCTGTTATTTTAGTCCAATTTTTTAACGGTAGATGACGTGACTAACGGAATGTACGTGTGAGAAGTTTCATTGACACGTGTAGTCACGTGGACACCCCGTAGACGTTTAGTTTTCACGTGGCTTATAACATTTTTTTAATGTTTAATACGTTTTTTAAATTAATTAATATTAAATCAATTCGAATTTTAATGAAAATGGTTTTAAATCAATTCCTTTTCTGGTCTTCACGGGCGTTGCCCTCTCAATCACAGCCTTTCCTGTCCTTGCTAGGATCCTGACTGAGCTTAAACTCCTCACCACTGATGTTGGTCGCATTGCAATGTCTGCTGCTGCTGTCAATGATGTTGCAGCTTGGATTCTTCTTGCTCCCATAGCCATTTCTGGTTCTGACGCATCCCCCTTTGTTCCTCTTTGGGTATTGCTATGTGGTGCTGCTTTTGTCATCTTTGTTGTCTTTGCCATTAGGCCATTGCTTGTGGTTATGGCTAACCGTTCCCTGGAGGGTGAGCCAGTGAAGGAGGTGTACATATGCATCACATTGACTCTGGTTTTGGCTTGTAGTTTTATCACTGATACTCTCTCTCAGCACGGGTATAATTTCTAGCCTCTTCGTCAGCCCACTCAAAAAAGTTACATTTTTTGTCTTCCTGCACAAAACGATAAACGATAAACTAAGATACTAATTATATATGAAGAACTGTGGAGAAAGAATATCACTTACATTCCAATTGTGACATCGCCAAAAATTTCGACCTGGATTCCTTACCGTACTCGATGTCAAGAGAATAACATTCTCTCCACACTCGTATTGCTTCCCATTTTCCACGTCGATGAAGAATGAAATGCGGAAGCCCGACCTTTCTTACACCCTCCCCCATAGCTACGAGAGGATGATGATGGCTCCATCACAGCCCCTTCTTTGAACGAAAACAAACACGAACACAAACTTCATTCACACCCAACAAAAGGGTTTTTCCCACACTCACAAATCCTAATTTCGAATAAAAGGGGAAGATCAGAAACCCTAATTCAATGTAAATCTGATTAAAAGTCTAATTGATAAGCCACGTGTAAACTAAAGTCTACGGGGCGTCCACGTCACGACACGTGTCAATGTAAACACCTCACACGTTACCACTCTGTTTGCCATGTCAACTTCCGTCACATCCCGTTAAAAAATTGGACTAAAATAACAGGTTTAAATTTTATAGATACCAAACAAACCCAAAAAATTTTACAGAGACTATTTTAACATATTATATATTTTATAGGGACGAAAATCATATTTAACCCTTTTATTTTTAATATTTTTTACAAATTTTTCAAAATCTCATTTAATAATATATTATTTACATTTTAACTAAAAATATTTATTTTTTATATTTAATATTTTTATATAAAAGCAATAATTTTTTTATTTAACATCTTATGTTTTAAATTTATTAAGCATACTGCAATGAAAATTGTTATAAAATTTAAGTCCTGCATGTATAACCTTGAGTTGCATTGCTTGGATATGCTGTTAGTAATATTTATCACATACTAATAATTTCGTATAAATTCATTTACAATTATACCAAAAGTTTCAGTATCTGGTTTTTTCCGCCTTTCCTTACATTTCATGGCACTAATTCTTCTACGCATTTTGAGGCCTCGAAATAAAGAGAATGTAAATGCATTGTGTAAAGTTTTGTTGTTTCGAGATGAGTTATGTTGCATTGCATGGCTTGGAAGTGAAAGTCTTCCTCACATAAGTAGTTTTTTGTTGGACTTGCCTCACAAAATATGACCTTCTTTATTGTAAATAATTTATTGTGACATAACTTTGTGCTTTTAGCCACTTAGAAATGTGAGCCACTTCAACATATTACCAGTTTTTTGTATTGGAATAAAGAGGGAGAGCATTGTATTTATTGAAATTAAAGGCTCCATCACATTTTTTTAAGCTTGCATTAAATTAGCTTCATATTTCTAGTAAATTTCCATTGTGTATAATTGGTGAATCAAAATTGTTTTTCAAGTTAAGAAGGTAGCAATTATTGTTCCACTTTTCAATTTTGGTAGTCACCACTCTTGTGAATATTTTGGCTATGTATTACACATAAATAATGTGAAAGTGATTGTCTTTAGTTTTATATCAATTCTTATTTAACTAAACCTTTCCAATAAAATGGTTTATTCAAATATAATTAAATTAAAAAATTATATCAATTATTTATTTTATATACAATTTTTTATTATACATCAAATGTAATAAAATTAACATAATTTTTTATAATATTTAAAACTAATAAATCATTGTCAATCTTCATTGTTTCAAATATTTTTTAATTAAATATGATAAATCATGATTAGTTATGAAAAATAATTAAATTATCCTTTCACTTTTTACTCTCACCATGTTGTTAATTATCTCTTGAATCATTAAAGAAGAATAAATAAAAGGATATGACATTAAAAGAAAAGAGTTCTGGAAGGGGTGTGTACAAAGATAGGAAAAATGGGTTCAAATAGTTCCAATATAATATAATATAATTATATAATATGTCATCTAATAAATTTGTGTGAATATGTATCTACTTTAAATGAGTCAGAATTTTAAAGTCTAACTTAATTTATATATAATGTTATTTGGATGATTTTAAAAGTTTAAAAAGTCATAAAAATTATTACAATGTAGTGAGTGGATTAATCCACATAATTCACATACAAACTTATGTTATGTTATTTGATAATTTAATTATTTTTTTTTTAAAAATTGCTCATAATTGTTCTTGTTTAACTTGAACTAAAAAAAGTTTATATAAAAATTGTGTTATATTATTTTATTATTATATTTATTGGATATAAGATTTATTTTAAAAAAATTGTGAATCTACCTCATTAGTTTGTCAACCTAAAATTATATGGAGTTAATAAGATAAAGTAACCTAGAGGTTTTATATAAGAGTCAATTTGTTATACTATTTTTTATGAGTCAAATCACAAAATCATTTAGTCTTGTGATATACTAATATTATGTGTAATTTTTTTATTTACGAAAATGTTATTGTCAAAATAATTATTCTAAAAATTTGGTATATTATTTTAACCAAAATTATGTCATTCTTTTAATCCATTTAAATGATGTTTGCATCGAATTTTATGAGCTTGAAAATTATTGTAGTTATAAAAAAAACTTTCATCATCATAAACTAAATTCAAGTAAGAAAAATAATCTATATGGTAATTCATTCACTTTTAGTTTAAGGTTAATTAGGGGCCTTTATTATTGTGAAGCAATGATAAAAAAAAATCGACCAATAGTAATGAATATTTATCTTAATCTTGAAGTTGATGTCTCCACTTGGTTTCCATTTTTTTTATACAAATTCTCCTTCATAATGCGATAACCCAAAACTGAACCATAAAAGCACTGAATAAATCTAGTTTCCATAATTTCTTTTCATCTATTTAACCTAAGGATAAGCTAATAAGAAAATAAATTGTTCAAAAATAATTAAAAATATATATTTAAATTAAATAAAAATATAATTATTTTAACATAGAAAACAGTGATTGTTACTAGTATTTTAAAATTTATACTTTGAAATATATGATATAAATATTTTCAAAATACATCATTTTATCTCTTTTTAACATTTAGGGCAACTTTTTTCATAAATAGTAAGATATGTTATTTTTTTAAAAGAATATATATTTATGTGTGTGTGTATGAATTTGCATATTGATAGTATTTTTAAATTTGAATTTTAAAATAATAGGAATTGTAAGAATAAAAAAAGATGTGCAATAAATATAAAGTAAACTGACTTAAAATAATAAATGAGATTAATTATTATTTACTAAAAAACAAAATGCATGAAAAAATTAACAGTCGTTTCTATTTAAACCGAAACAAAAAAGAGCAGCAAAGACTGCACATTTGAACTTGGAAGGGTGATTTGTGGAGAAGAGAAAGGGTTAGGGTTTTGTGTTGGATTCTGTTTTTGGTCTCTTATTGTGAAGAAAGAAACAAGAAAATGTTCAACGCTGATCCTTCATTGCCTAATATCTCCACCCTCACCACTGAACAGATTCAAAAGGTGCCAACTTTTTTTCTCTTTACTCACTTCTCTGTTTCATTACCGTTCTCACATTCCTCTGTTTTGACCGTCTAGATTATCTCTGCGCCTATGTTTATGTCGGGGTTTCATAAAAATGTCATCTTTTGATATTGTGCCTTTTGCTTGTCCATTCCATGCGTAGTTAATGGCTCAAAATGTGTTTGGGGCTCTACTCCTTGTTTTTCCTTGTGCCCTAAGCTATTGATCTGGTTTTCACCTTTTGTTTATTTTTTTTGCCTTTTTTGAATCGGATGAACGTTACAGCGTTAATTTGGTGTTTCTTCCATAGGAAAATTGTTATATGGAATTCATTCATGCCATGTATATTCCTTAGGAAACATGAATTCTTGCAAATAAACATAGTGTACCTTGGGGGTATTAGACATGCATAGCATTTTGGTATGTGAATGTATATTTTGTTCAGATGATAGATGAATGCACGAGTTAAGGTAAAAATGCTTGGTTTGGACCTCAATTGAAGCCATGATTTCTTAACTATCCATGGCAGTTTATCTCATATACACATTCTTATGCTTGGTGCAGTACTTGGAGGAGAATAAGGAGCTGATATTGGCAATATTGGAATATCAAAACCTGGGAAAGTTTGCTGAAATAGCACAGTTAGTAGCCAAAACTATTTGACTTGCATTTATTTTTTTGTTGCTTCATGATTGCTTCTCGGCAGTTCTAAGTGATGTCAGTTGCACTTTCTTTTTTCCTTTACACTTTTTCCTCGTGCAGAACATTTAGTGCAATATGGCAGTTAGCATGGAAACCTTTTACTCCACATTAACATATAATATTAGCTGTTCTACACCGGAAACTGTATTTTGTTTTCTGTGACCACTATTATTTGCATTAGTGAAACTTTTAGTCATTTGGCAAATTGCAAGCTATGCTTAACTTTGAAAAGCTAGAATCTCCAAGGTATAAATTACATTGCAATAGCATATAGTCCGGTGAAGTGAAACTAAGTCAAGATTTGAACAGGGATAATACGGAAAAAAGTATGTAAAATATCTATTTATACATATGTAGTGTAGCCAACATTTAATTGTATATATGTACGGTTATTAAATGACTGCTTTAGTAGCGGTACAGGGCTATTGCGTTGCAGATTTCCTTGGATTGGTGACTGCAACTCTGTCTGCTATTGTGGCCATTATGTGATCATGGTTTAAGCGAATCTCCAGTCAATTGAACTTTTGACTTAAGATTATGCCAATTTTCATATATTTTATTTTTTATTTGCATGCTACTTTCAACTGCTCGTAGACTTTGCAATTTGTTCGTGGCGCTATCTGCTTTATGTTTCAGCGGATTATTAGCTTTCTGCCATATTTCATGACATGCCACTGATGATATTGGTATGATCACTCCTGATAATACCACTTTGGTTACAGAATGGTGTGATTATAGGCTTACATGTTCTATCTTATTAAGAAATTATGCTTCTTTCTATATGAACCATGCTTTGTTCCTTGTCTATTCATGCAGTGGGGCAGATATTTGGTTCCATCAGGTTGGAAGTGTTAGGTTAGTGAGAGAGGACTATAAAATATAAAGAAATCACATGAAAAATAAATAACCCAAACCCAAACGGCTGCTAATATTGAATTTATCCATATATAGAGTAAATATTTTAAACTGAGGTGCTTCGAGTAGCATAAGCTGTGAAAGTTGAGCAAATGGAATATTTGTCTCCTACTACTGGTAAGGACCTTGCATAATGGAAGGACTAAGAAAAACACAAATTTCATTATTTCTATCTATATCTTGAGAATTATTTAGCACGATCTGATTTCCAGATGTTTGAAACATATTGCATCTTGTATATCAGTTGTTTAATAAATAGAAAGCTGCAGTAAATGCTCAAGATTCTCATATTCTTTTTCTACAATAAAATATATTTTAAAGTTATATCATAAATTGACAATGTTGTCCCAAATTACATTTGTTCTTAATTTGTTTAATGTTGGGAGTGATTCTAAGATGCTATTGTATTTGATTTTGTCTCTCTTGGAAGTATATCTACTGTGTTTCTTGTAAATTCTTTTCTATGTTTTTTTACATATTTATGAAATTAATAATGAAACCGGTGCACTGGCTTATGAACATTACCTGGATATCCTGACATAGATGTCAAGCCAAGCTTCAGCATAACTTGACTTATCTGGCCAAACTTGCTGACGCTGGTTCTCAGGCACCGACCCCATCTCAGGTTGTCACATCATATTATATAAATCGTCAAGGTTTTTTATAATTTTTCCTGACATGTGAAAACTGTGCAGGTCTCATCCCATGCTATTATGCAACAGGGGCAAGGCATGCGCCAACCCCAAGTTGCAATGTCTCAGCCACAACAAGATCTCTCTACATTGAACGTGCCCTTTGAGATGATGAATGATCAGCAACAGCTGCAGCAGCAGCAGCAGCAGCAGCATCTGGCAATGTCTCTACATCAACCTGATATCTCTGCTTCAAAGTTGCCTTTGCAGATGAATGAGCAGAACTATAAGCTGCCACTTTTCCTCTACCAGCAACAACCTATCCCTGGACCAATGATTAACTTTCCTGGTGCTAATAGTGGCATATATCAGGCTTCTCAAACCAGACTCGGTAATCTTCCAGATACACCATCAAGCAACCAAACTGGCTCTGATTCTGGTCCTGGCTGGTCTTAGGGAAATGACTGTCTGGACCTGCGGTTGAAATACTGGAACACAACACCAAGAACATTTGTTTCTACATAGCTTTTAGTCATACTTCACAGACACTGACGGTCATATTGAACAATTCATATAGAAACCAAAAGTGCATTTTATCTTTTGTTGAATTAACTGTTTTTTTGTCACATTGTTGGTGTTTCTTTTCCCACCAAAATATTAATATCTAGGTATGTTTTTGTTTATTGAAGATTCAATGCTAGTAAGTTAATTTTCAGGAAATATTACTATCAATGATTTGGTGTGTATACCAGTATAGCAGCGTGCTTGCAATACAAGTTCAATCTTTATCTATAATCAGCAAAAAAAATGAGGAATACTTGAAAGAAATTTGAAAAATATCACAATTACATTTTTTTCTATTTACTAATAGTTAATAAGATTTTTGACGGTGTGCAGAAGAAAACAAAGTATGTGCGTAGTTAATCTTTTGAATTTAAAAGTAATTATAGTACCATACTTAATATTTTACTAGTTAAATATTTTTGTTTCAGAACATCTATTTCGAGGTTTGAATTTTGATGTCACATGTTGATGCCCCTATAATCAAATATATATGTATTTTAGCTTGTTTGCATACCTCTTCAAGAAAAAGAAAAAGACATGCTTGGATACATATGGTACTATATTAACTCTTGAATTCAATAAAATGACAAATAGTACTGAATGTGTAATGTTATTCAAGTTAGTTATATTATGAATTCTTCATTATCAATGGTAACAGAGCATCATATATGTTTATGCAGCACATACGTTAAATGTTAAAGTGTTTATGTATGGTAGGATGGACATTTAAGCTTATCAATTTACATATATTTGTTTCACATAATATGCAATTCTAACGCACCAGAAGTAAGGACTGGTCCGTCTCAGTCTATATATTTTTATTATTTTTAGTTTTTTATTATTACATAGTATTTGTATGAGTTTAATAGAGACACATTAAATAGAAAACATCACCATAACATTGTATTCTTGTCCTTACATAATAATCTGATTATTTTTGTTTATCGTGTATGTGAATCTAGTCTGTATGGTTTAAGCAATATCTAGAAAAGGGTAGACAGAAAGTTAAACATGATCTTAAATTGTTATCAGTCCATTTGAAAGAATCCCTTGAATTTCAAAGTTTTTCAAACGTTAGAGGAAAAATACATTGTTAAATAGTACAAAGTAGAAGCATAATAGAATAACATCCCATTTCTAACTTACTAACACATTAAAGTCATTTAGTGTGTATACTATGAAGACACTTTAGTTATCAGTTAGGATGCGTATTAAAGACAATAAATTGGAGTTAATTTTTGGATTAACAAGAATTATAGTATACAAATCAAATTAGTAAGAAAATATATATTTTTCAATATTTCAAATTTGGAGATTCACGTAGTTCAATCACGAATGACAGCCAGTGGGTTTCTAACATAATTAGCCTTTTTTTTATCCACTCTAGCATAAAAAAAATATCTCTTAACACGGCAATTTAAATTAATTATACTAAATTTTTACTTTTATCACTATATTTAAATGAATTATACAAATTTTTACTTTCTCACTATTTATTTCACTGAGTTAAAAGTAACAATATATATACTTATATTCAGTAATTGATTCCATCATTAGTTAAAATTAATTCAAAATATGTTTAGTATTATAAAAACTTGAACCTCGGCCTACGCTCTGCAAGAAGAGGTTAAAATTATTAAATTAAATAAATAATTACAATAAAACGGAAAAAAGTTAAAAGGAAGGTGGAAAATTTTTTAATTTAATTTAAAGTTTGTTTGGATTAAAAGTAGAAAGTGAGGGAATAGAAAGTGAAAAGAAAAAAAGTGAAAAGTAAAATATATTTTTATTAATAATTTTAATTATTATTCTCTTAAAAAAAATTAATATTGTTATAACAGAATAAATAAAAAGTATTATATCATTCTATGATTGATTAATGACATAATTAATTATGAAACTTATTTTGTACTTTAATTATAAAAAAAAACAACTTAATCGATTACGAAAATTAACAAATTATATCCCTGATTATTTGTGCGATTTTTTTAATATACGTATAAATCGCCTCAAATACGTATGGGACTACAATACTAGTTTTGAAATAAATGAAAGAAGTTAATACTTATCTTCGAATTTAAAATAAAATAATAAGGCTTGTTTTTAGAATTAGAATTATATAATAAACCTTTTGATAAATATTTTAAAAAATCAAATAAGAGGAATAGTATAACCAATTTCTTCAAAATTTAAAATAAACTTACAAACAAGATTATTTTTTTCATTGTCCTTACACAAATTTATTCAAACAATTATTCTTCATTCGTATAGAGTGGTGAGATATTTCTTTCTGTATAAATTGCCTTAATGGAAAAAAAATATATTTCAAAATGAATAGACAGATGGTGAAAGAGAAAGCATAAAAATGGGCGTGCTTATTCAATTCAACTAATTTGAAGCACTCCTTAAGCAGATTACAAAGACGTTAAATTTTCCATAAAGAACAAAAGCATTACCCAAGTGCGCGAAGCATGTGAGCATAATTAAATTATCTTCTTTCTCGGCACTGACAACCTCTTCCACTAAAATCTGACATAATTTAAACACAGAATTTTTTAGTTATCATCTAAATAACATCACTATTTTAAAATAACATAATTCAACTATTTTAAAATAACATGGTAAAAAATTAGTAGTCTTCAAAATTGACTTCTGACTATATTTTCGACAACTAATAGTCTTTTTTATTAAATTATTTACTGTCTAATAAATAAAAAAAAGCTACAACTTTCCGAAAATTTGTTCATACTCAATAAATTTGATCATTCGTATATTTCGTTTTCAGAATCATAACTAGACAACGAAAAACCTCTACTAAGGCCAACCAGAATCCAAACCAAGATAAATTTAATAGTCTTATGACACGTAGTCAAGTGATTCTTAATATAGCAAGTGTTCTAAAATCATTTAATTTTGAAGATGAAATTTTCCTATATCCCTTAAATAGCAGGTGTTTAAACAGGATCGTCACATTTCATGGGTGGTGAATCCAAGCTGGAATCTTGTTAGAAAGAGATACTGAATTAGTAAATATGGAAAGGACAAACTATGGTTAACTATGTTGATTAATCTTTCAAGCATTCACCAAAAGAATGGCAGTTATAAGATGCAATGTATGCAAGAATAACACAGCAAGAGGCCCACATTAATGAAAGCACACTGAATTGTAACAGCAGGGAGAATAATAAATTACTACAGAAACTGGAGATAGCACCGGCAACTTTAAATCATAATTTGGCCAGGGCAAAAGATTACTCCGTCAATGCTTCAAAAAACATTCTCCCACAAACCCCATAAATATCTCTTGTATGTTTTCATCCGCATCCGGGTGAGACAGGATAATCTACACGCCCATCCATCTTCCCTGTCAATCAACAGTAAATGAAATTATCTATTCATGCATCGCACTGTTGCATACCTCAAGTCAAAGGGCATACATGTGAGTCAAAAGAATTGGAAAATAGCTGACTCCACCAATTTATGTCAGACTGCATTCTTAAGTAATCGGCAGATACTATTTGGAATATATTAAACTCGTATTCTGCAATACATTATGTTATATTTTCGCAATCCTATAAATTGAAATCACTCTATTATTGGTATTGGGCAAGGAAATTTGAATGTAATGACGATACATGCTCGAGGAGTAATTCAAAATCCATTCCTCGATTTAAAAAACAAAATCCCGCACCGGTGCGTCTCTGCATATATATACAATATAAATAATAACCCTAAACTAATATTTATTACCAAGACTAAAACGAGACTAATTACTTGGTAAATTGGCGGACATCTTAAAATGCTTAAATGCAACAGTAACAGTAGCCCCAGGTCAGGGGGCTAAAAGAGATGAAACACACGGGAGTTTATTCCAACGAGTCACAAATTAATGAGCAAAAAAGAAAAAACAATTAATACTAATTCATCCAAGCAAAACCGAAGAAGCAGATAATGGCACATTTAACACGTATATGATGTAAATAACATTTAAGTACCAAAAAGAAGACTCACTATCTCCGAGAAGGGTACACAGCACCAGTTGCCCTGTCATAAAACAACAGTCAGTATAACTTCGTTCTCATCAAAACAAACCACATAATGACAGAAATTATGGTTCAACAGTCGATCTAGAGCCATACCTGGTCTGCTGTTTAGAAGTAAAGCTTGAGACTAGCCTTCCATTTCCTGGGCCAGAAATTTGGGCACTGCCACCATTGCCAGCAGATAATTGTACAGAAGACTGGACAAACCTACTTTCAGGGCCATCCATTTCCCGAGAATCCTTAGATTTACTCAAAATTTTGACATTTGAAAGACCTCCAGCAACACTGAAGCATGCACCATTAGATTGTTGATGCTGCATAGCTGACAATTTTAGAGGATCATCACCCAAATTAGAAGAGATGACTGCATATTCTTGAAGTGTTTTGTCACTTTTGATATTTTTGGAATCAATTGAAGGAACTTTTTTCATGCGATGAGACTGAGCCATTGGTGTAACTGCCACAGTAGACATATATGAAGAATAAGGAGTTGATGCAGCAGCTGCTGCTGCAACTTTCGCTACTGCTGCAGTTGCAGCAACCATTTTCTGTGCACCTTCTCGGAGCTGGATATAGTCACCCTCAATCAAAAATAACTGAAAATATTAAATGGAAGAAAAACTGTCAGGCTGTGATGCAAATCCACTATCAGTAAACGACAAGAACATATACATGCAGATAATTAAAAAAATGCTAGATATGGAGAACTTTTGACAAGTAGAGTTGATTGAGTTTTTGATGGATGAGTGGTTCCTATCAAATTATCTTGCCCAACAATCTTTCTAATCTAGCTGAATTTCGTCAAAATTATGCCTAATCATATCTTGTTGTAAACATTAATTTGAAGTCTAGACACTGATTGAAATTAAAAACTTACTTCAGGATGGCTAGCCACAAAATCATCCAGCTTCCCATACTTCCTTTTGTAATCATGCCAATGTAGAGGTGCAAGCATCTTTCCCAGTCTGTTAGGAAGCTGTGTTTGAAACATTACACCAGTTACATTATGCTAGTCACAGAAAAAAACAGCCTCTTTTTGCGATAACTGACAGTTGACATTTAAAGCATACAAACCGTTGAACTAATTCGAATTCTACCACCAGCCGGAATAGTGCGAACAATACATGCTAATAATGATTTTTCATCAAGGAGAGCGGTCTCTGATGTCTTTGGAATTGTTGTTGAAGTTGTTGACCCAGAAGAGGTGAAAACTTCAGACAAGACAGAATCAGTAGAATTGTTCTGAATCATTTCATTATGATTAACTGATTGGCTTTTGACAGGGGATACGTTTGCTGCAGAACTTGCTTGCTCAGCCATTAAAACTTGGTCATCAGGTCCGTCATTAGACAACGTCACAGAAGTCTGCTCCTGGATAAGGGAAAAAAATGTTAGTCTTCATCTTTTCAGCTGTAACAGTAACCAGATCAAAGAAAAATTCTGGTTGGTTTCTTATGTGCTTTCTATTCATCACCCTTTGATACACACTGCTCTTGGAGAAGAGAAAAATGTTAGCTTTCATACTATCAGCCATAAGAGGGTTTCAGATTGCTTTATTCAAGTGCTTTTCTTTAAAACATAAAAAAATGAAGAGACTTGTGAACTACTCAAAAACAACTGAAAAAGCTCCTTTAAAAGTCCTTGTCTTCAAAATGAATCAGAATGTATCCACATTTGAATTTTAGCAGGTTAAAATCAATGATTTTATCACATTGTTCTTTTCAAAAATGTTTTTAGAAAGCCACCTTGTACTTTTAGTTGGTACATACAACTAAAATATTTAGACATTTTCAAACAATTACAATGGAACAAATCTAGTAGTCAGCAAAACAAAAAGATCAGACATGACCAAAGTTGAAACTTGAGACAAACCTTCATTTCACCATTAGGTTCAAAAGAGTTTAATCCCAAGACATCAGAGAACTGTGAAGAAATTTGTTGCATGCTTTGATCCTGTTGGGAAGCAACAAGTTGACCCTTATCAACTGACTGAAGAACCTTACAAAAAGTCAAAAATTTATCATCAGTATTTTACTAAAGTCTCAAGGACATACATAAAATTGAATAACAATCATTAACCTGGTTTTCAGTGGTAACTGAAGAAATCACAGTTTGTGTCCCCTCGCCTTGCGGAATGTGAGCATCAAGATAATCTCTATGAAGAGTTTGTCCATTAATAGACATTTCATAACCAAACTTAGCATCAGATCGTAACAAATTCTGATCAGTCTGAGATGGTGAAGCATGTTCCTGTATGGGTACTTGTGAACCCTCAGACACAGACTGAAGAAACAATTATAAGTATACACATTTAAAATACCGACAGAAATGCAGAGAACTTAAACATTGGTATATTCTGATACCTGTTGACTCTGCCACTGCTGCACAGGTGACATTGAGGGCACTGGATGAAAATGTCCAACATGAGGTTGAGGAACATGTGATGCAACAGAATTGGGCACTCCTTGTTGGTGCATAACAAATGGATGCAATGCAGTTACTTGGCCATGTGGGAGGTATGACGGTTGGACAAGTAGAGATGATGGAGTAATAGGGACACCAGGAACATGTTCAGTCTGGAACAAAAAAATCAAGAGGGATAAGTTACTTATCTAATCCAGTAATGGTGACTGTCACATCATATTCATATAAACAGAGCAGAAACTGGTTACATAAAGTTAACTTCCTCATTTTAACAAGGACAGGCTCCGGTATATATCCATGTACATTCACACTAAAGGAGTCAATTAGATCTCATAACTTTCAAACATTGTGCACTCACACTCAAGCACCACTACTTCCTCAACAACTGTCTGTATATTTGGCAACCAAAATATTAATATACATGAATTAGATCAGTCTCAGTTCTTTAAACCAAAACACTGAATAATAAATAGATTAACTTCAACCTAGTATATTGGTAGTAACCATCGCATAATCCTATTCCTCAGTTGATATGAACTTGTTTTGCCAAAAATTATCAATTCACACACAATAAAAAGCAAAACAAACCCTCCTCTATCTTGTGGTCCAATATCATTCACAAACACCATCAACCTCCATGTCTAATACAAAGGAAAAGGGGTGTTTGGATTCAACAAACTAAACAGGGTTACTATTCTAACAAAGAAATACATGAACTTTTACCTAAATTTTAGCTAGCAAGTTGCCAAAAACATGAAAAACACATCGTGTACATCAAATATTCTGCATGATTTTTTTCCTCCACCAACAGTATATACTAGCATGTTCTCATTAAAAAAAATACCAAAAATCTAACACACAAAAAACATCCTTTTATATCTCATTTCGTTAAACAACTCTAGGGAATGAATAGTGGAACTTCAGTTAAGATAGTTTTGCAAACTTTCTCAAAATTTATAATTATGGACAGCAGATTTCAAATGTGAAGAATTAAAGGACATCCCAGACCCAACCTATATATAGTATATAACAATATGTTAAAAATTCAAAAACCAAATAGTAATTCTATTAACCATAGATAAAACTTATTTTTTTAAAAAGGCAAATATAAGTTAGAAATTACAATACAGCATCTAAAAGTAGCAACCCTTAAATGATTAACAAACAAACTATTAAAATAAAAACATAAAGGTTCTAAAAAACCTAAAAGAAACCACATATCAGTAAAAATTATCAAAATGAGTAATTACATTCAAGGGCATTCCAGCAGCTCTAGCACAATTCAAGGATATTACCAAACATAAATCGCAATAATTGCACACATGAAATGCTGACATCAACCTTATTTTCATTACCAGGCTCAACAAACATCAAACGTTTGCCCAAGTTCTTTATATGAATTATAGCACCCAACCTGAATTGATGCATTGCCCGTAGATGAAAATGGTGCACCATTATCAGTGCTTTCATTTGGAAGGAGACCATTATTTCCACCTGAAGCATTGCTTCCATTTAAGTCAAATTGACTTCCATTTTCATGTCCAAACTGAGTTGCATTATTTTTTGAATTCATTTGAGACATTCTTGAATCATCATTGTAAGTTCCACTCCTCTCTCTTGCATCAGCTAGTTCAAGCTGTAGTTGTTGAATAGTATGCAAATGAACTCTTTCCATCTCTGCAAACTAAAGCCATCAAACCTAATGTTTACATCCTCTATTAAGGGGCAAAACCAAATCACAACAATAAAATACTTGATGAATATGACTTCTTTGGGACACAAATGAAAGGGATGTCACAAAACTTAATCTGTGAAGCAAAAAAAAATTGGCAGATCAACCTGTCTCTGGAAACCCATCCAAAGCTGATTGTATTGTTCTGTGCGCTCTCGCAATTCAGCTTGTAATGTTTGGTTTGTTGTTGATTGGAAAACATCCATCTCACGGACACGAGCTATCCATGCTTGGGCCTCTCTTAACTGCTCATCTTTAAACATAATGGTCTCTTGAGCAACCCTATGCTGAAATAAAGGATCATCATTAATTCATTATAGGCCAAATAAACCAAATAAAATATAATACTCAAAAAACAAATTATTATACAAATACAAACTCCATACTTGTTCCTGCAACTCAATAAGCTGCCTATCTTTTTCTTGAATATGCTCTTGTAGATCATGTATTTGTTTTATATGCTGAGCTCTTTCAGCTTCTGAATGATCACGCTCCATTCTGAAAAACGATGAACCCTGTAATCAAAGAAGGCCAGAACAAACCAAAACATCCTATAATTTAGGCAATAGAAAAAACCTGAAAGTAGCAAGTTCTTTGTTTTGCTCACGGAGAAGGTCTTGTTTGGCCCATGCCTAACATGATAATTGAATATATTAGCGTGTATAACTTAATACAAATAACACCTAAATTAATATCCAGCAAAACGTAAATAAGAAAAGGAAAGTAGAAATTCAACAGACTGCTTCATTGTCTAATTTAATAGCATGCAGCTCTCTCTCTTTCTCTTCCATTTTCCTTTCAAGGTCATGAATTGTACGCTCCCTTTCACAAAGTTGCTCCTGCAAAACCATTTAAACAAGTTTTAGAGTAGACAAATAATGTAAGTTAAAACAGATATTTCAAGTATAAAATGTCCCATTTAGATATTAGTAATAATTAATAAGAACAGCTGCTTCTGATACACCAAACTATTGTAACAATAAAAATGTTTACACAGCTGTTATCATGAAAGGGCACAATTAACATGCAGTTGTAGTAAAAAAATGCAATTTCTTTCACATGATGGGGATAGATTAGCTCAAACATAGGAGTCCAAATACACAAATCTCTGAATTTACACCTGAAGCTTGTTGGTATTATTAACATTGTCCTTGAGCTGAGCATCAAAGGTGTTTCGCATGTCCATTATCTCAGTTCTAGCAATCATTTGAGCCTTTAGTTCAATCTCCATTTGCAGTAGCTCCTGCCTTTGTCTAACAACGTTATGGAGCTGTTGCTGCAAAATATCATTGTCCATTGTTCCATCCACTGTTATTGAACAAAAATCAACATCAAGAGGCTCTCTTCCTTGCTGCACCTTGAAAACAGGACAAAATCATCTTCAGGTTCTTAATTCCTTAAAACTAAAAAGCTATTCTCATACCATCACCTTACCTCATATATGGTTCTCTCGTCTGATTGCCCTAGTTTGGCATTGTCTAACTCCTGTACATGAGCGGACGTCCAATATTAACCAAACAAACAAAAAAAGTTTCAAGAACCACATCCTTAGATATAAAGATGACCAATCAAAATTGAATACTTAGATGCCAAAAACCAGAAGTCTGTTGATCAAACCAGGACTTCATACCCAGTAAGGCCGTACCTTTAAACATCAACACCAAATGGGTACATTGTACGAAACATTGACTAGTTAGACTAAAAACTGACGCCGAGTTTAGCATATTGTGCACATGGCTGGAGCTCATTTTTTTTATAGATTTGATTAAACTACTCTTACTATAAAAACCACTAACTAGTCGTAATTGAAAGAAACAAGTCTGAGCACCTCGGGAGTGGGGAGGGGGGTGGAATGTCTCATTTGCTGTAACAAACTTAGGAGGTTTACTTTAACAAGGCATTAAAAATCCCACGACCACCTACGCTTATAAAACGATACGATGAAAGAAATGAGACTCGCGTCAAACAACATTATTAAACCCTAATCCCAATTTGGTGAGGTAAGACTAACAAATGTCGTAAAATCTAAACTGAAAAACGAATCCTCTCGTTTTCTTGATCGCTAACAAAGTAAAACACTAAATTTTCAAAACACGCATCCCCCATTACTCCCGAACCGCAGAATGAGACAATGCGAAGTGTTTACACGCCAAACAAGTACCTCGTCATCGGGGTTCCGCGCGGAATGGTGATGTTCGGCGACAGCGCGCCACTCTTTGCGGGACGGAGGCGGCATCTGGAGCGAGGCACCGCGCACGACAGCGGCAGTGGCGGCAGCGGCAACGGCGGCCGTGGCCTCCATGGAGCGAGAAGCGGAAACGGTGGGCCCACGTCAGCAGGGAGTTGAGGGAGGGAGAGTCAGTATATGGGAAGGAAACAGGTGAAATGAAAAGAAGAGGAAATCCCTAACCCTAGAATTAAAGAAATTGTGATAACTGGAATTGGGAAGAGGGGAAGAAGGAGAGAAAGGGATTGGGATTGGGGAAGGGTTTTGGGGTTGAATGAGGAGAGTGTGTGTGTGTGTGTGGTGAGTGAGATGAGGAAGCGAAAGTGAGGAGATGATTGGCTGCGACAAATTTCGACCGGCACGGCGTGAAGGCCATTTATAAGGCACATTCTCACTCCGTGGATGTCATCTCTCTCTTCGCCTTACGCCTCCCGCGAACGCGTGGATCCTACCTTCTTACTCTCTTTTTTTGTTCGTTTCCTCCTTTTCGTTTTGGGCCCTTCGCGTCTCTTGTTTCCTCTATAGCCCATTTTATGAATCCCTTAAAACGAATATGGAACTAGTATTTGTAAATCCCTTTTTATTCGCTACACCCCTCTTTTTACATTTCAAAATATCAAAAATACCCTCTTAATTATAATTAAAGCACCTTTTTACATTATTCACCATCCTTTCATCTCTTTCCCCTTTTTCATTGTTGTTTCAAGACATTATCATGTGTGTTTGTCATTGTTGGTTACACAATCTTCACGGATTCATACATTCTTTGTTTTAGAATTTAAATAATAAAATAGTAATTTTATATTCTTCATGTAATATAAATTTATATTCACATTTGTGTAGATTGATTTTCTCAGCTTAAAAAGTAATTGTCTAGCAAACAATTGTTTTATTAGCAATATAATTTTAATTAATTATAGAAGTTTCTCTTAATTAAAATAAACAAATCTAACACTTCACCAATTTGATTAATATGTTTATTTGCTGTTTCATATGTTTGGAACTCAAATCCAAGCTTTTATTTGCTTACTTAATATCTTAGTATGTTTACTGATTCTATATGTAGATGCTGTACAAGTTTAATAGTTAAATTCTTATCAAATAGTAATATTACAAATCCAATAAATCCAAAATTTACATCATCATGACATGTCGCTACATTGTAAATATGTACAGTGTCTCGTATGTTGAGAAAACAATAACTCTTCTCTTCCATGAGCATCAATGAATTAATATATAATTAAATTTAGAAACATAATATGATGTGTTAATGTTATCTTTTTATTTTTCACGTTATAACCATAAACCTCTCATTTGGTATTCTTCTTGTTGTGAGGGTAGAAAATTCTCAATTCCACAATACCCTTCAACTGTCTTATAATTTTATTTGTTGTTTGAAAATGAAAAATCTTTAGCTATCACATTTATGCTTATAAATGTCATGATTAGTAGTACATTTACTAAATCTTTGTTGAATCAAAAGACTAATAATCCTCAAATTTCAAACTCTTAGAGTTTCTTTAAGGTCACATAGAACTATCTTCAATAGACTTTTTCTTTTTTGTCCACTTATAATGTCATATGCTTGTGTGGTGTAAACTCATTTGTAGAGGACCATTAAGGAATGCTAACTATACATCAAATTATTTCATGTGAGGCTTTCTTAGTTGATGGTTAAGTGATTCATTGATATATTGAATATCACACACAGTCTCGAAAAAACATAAAAACATGTATGTCATACTTTGTATTAGACCAATTTCATCTTTACGATTTATCAATAAGATCATCTTTACCAGTGTGAACCTTCTTACTTATAGGATTATAGAACTTATAAGCATATGTTGGATGGTAGCCAATGGAAATCATTTATTATGTTTTGTCATTAAGATTCTTCCTACGTTGCTCAAGCACATGTTTGAAACATACCATTGTAAGAAATTTGGGCAGTCTAAAATAAGAAAGTGACAATAAAAAATTCAAGAAGAATCCCAATGAAAGTTTTTTGTCAACACAAGATCGTGATCTTCATGACTAAAAATAAGGAAGAAGAAGCTCAACTTTGTTTCATGGTTAATAATGTGTTTGAACCTCTGTCTAATGACTTTGATGAAAATATAAACTTTAGTGTCATTCATTTTGTTATTGAAACACATAATAAACTTTTCAAAACTTCAATACTTTGGCAATTTTACAAAACTATGAAAAAAAGAATTTAAGAATTATGACTAAGGCATTTAGGATTTTAAAAAACAAGTCTAATTCCTCAAACAATCTTATCAAGTAAAGTCATGAGTTGAGGCACAACAATGTAAACTTAAACGAAGAAAATAACAAGAAACCTAATATTAACAGTTTGAGTACAAAATTTGAATATCAAAAAGAAAATTAAACTCATGTTTTTGAAAAATAAAAGTTTATAAAAAATATTATCATCGTTGGACCATAGTTATCCAATAGACAATTCATTAACTAAAAATGAGACACTAAGATATATCCCAAACTAAAATTAAAGACGAAAGACTTTATATTCTAATAAGAATGTCAAGAAAACCCCACAACAATACGAGACTTACTATAACAAGATTTATAATAAAGATCTTGCATGAGTAAATTATGAATTGTTTAATAATATCCTCAAAAAGAAAGTTACTAGATACACTAATATCCATTTGGGGTACCTAAAGTTGATATAATCTCTCTTGAAGATATGTTTAAAAATTACAAAAATATATTTCTTGGTACATGGACAATAGGGGTGACATTATATAATAAGAAAAAGGTCTATATTTCAATATTTAAATAGCAAAAATGAGGATTAGTAACAAAAATGAAAGAATCTTTATGCATCATTTACATAGTATTGAAAACGTTTTACTAGTAGATGATTTCAAACATTACTTAACATAAGTCAAATGGCATGACAATCAATATAATATTATCTATAGCAAATGTTAATATATGGCCAAAGACTATTTTAATACTTCATTATGCAATCTTAACAAACAAACTAGTTTCTACGAGATTAAATTAGAAAAATTATCAACTTTAAATGTCTCATGCCTAATAATGAAATAAAAAGATAATTAGATATGACTATACTTATCAATTTGACTAATAAACCAAAAGTCAATCTAAAGTCATAAAATAACTCATTTTTATCCACTTATCTAATGAATAAATTGATAAAACTTTAATTCTAAAATTTCACATAAAGAAAATGAAGATCAAAATCAAAGTACACTTCAAAATAGATTAAAAAATTAAATTAAATAGATTAAAATAGATTTTAGTAAAATAGATTAAAAAGATATTAATTTATTACTTTTTTATCATCAAAATCCCATTAATATATTTATTATAACAAACAAAATATAATACCAAAATAATCTAACTTAAATTTAAGATAATTCTTGACTTTTTAGTATGTATTTAGTGTGAAACAAACTCTTCTATTTTTTATTTATATTTGTACACCACACCATAACTAGAAAAATACATAAAATATGTGTGATGGTTAACATGAAATATATAATACATAATAGCATACACTATTTATTAATTGTCAAAAAAATATATTTTTGTTTGCCTTTGCACATTGAACCATCACTTGTTACAAGAGCTAACCAGTAAGAGAAAATTCATATTAATATCAAATGAAAAATAATAGTGATATTTAAGAACAACAAAAATATTTGTAGTAATTTAAATAAAGAAAACTTAATCAACATAAAAAATAGTCATTCCAAAAATATTTTAATTATAATCAAATTGATAATATTTCAATCAAAATCGATTTGTAAAGTAAATACGAAAAAAAAAACATATAAATTTGAGAATATGAAAAATTTCAATTCTTTTTAAGATAAAGTTTAGAATTATTAAATTTTAAGAAATCCAATCACTTTAGTTAATTTCAAAACTTTATTTTTTAAAATTTTTCTTTAGATAACATATTTTAAAAAAATCCATTTCTCTTTAAGAACCTTTAAAAAAAATACTATAGAAAGAAAATAGAAATTTACATATTTTTTCATACCAACGTATAATATATATATATATATATATATATATATTCTATATGATAAATGGCCTTTGTATTTTATGAAATATAAAAATATATACTTTTAAATTTAAACACTTACATTCAATAAAAAAATACTTTATATAATTTTTATAACAATTAATTTTTTTATAAAAAACTTTACTTAGGACATTTTCCTTTGTAAGAAATCATAATATATAAAGTTTTAATTCACTCTTATAATTTTTTTTTATTATGTTATTACTTTTAAGATGTTACATATACTTTTTCTTGAATACTAAGAGTTATAAAATTTCTCTTGTATTTTTTTTCATGCATTAGTCTTATAAAAACTAATTTAATAACATATTATTTATTTTTTAATTTATCATTTATTTTTTATTATAATTATATTTAATATGAATAAATAATATTTTATTTTATAACTTAAGATTTTAAATAAGATCCTAAATTTTGAAAAATGTTATAAAATCTAAATTTTAAACTTATAACTCTATGGTTTTATATTAAAAAATGATACTTAATGAAATTAAATTTAAATACAAGAACTTCGTGATTTTATATAATATTTATAATGCTCTGTTTCTTTTAAAGTGAGAAAAAACAAAAAAAATGTAAATTGAAAAAAAAGTTAAAAAATTAAGAACAAACAAAAATACAAATAAAAAAGCGAAAAATATATTCAGATAAAATATTTCTTTACAAATAAAAAATGTGAAAAAAACAGAAAAATTAACAAATTTTATTTAAAATTTTAATTATATTATATATTAATTTAATTAATTTTTTAATATAATTAATTATTATAATTAATTATAAATTTGTATTACAATATAAATAATTAAAATAAAAAATTAAATTTTAAAATTGATAATATTATAATTAATTAATTATATATTATAAAATAATATATAATGGATTATGTATATATATAATCGATTATACATAACATATAATTGATTATGTTATATACGTAATCAATTATATATTATCTTATCATATATAATTAATTATAATATAATTGATTTTAATTATATAATTAAATTTTTTAAAAATGTTAAAAATTGTTTTAAATAAAAAATTTAATTATAAATTAAATTTTAATTTTATTATAAAATAAAATAAAAATTTGAAAAATGTTAAAAAATTATTTTAAATAAAATATTTAATTATAAAAATAACTTTATGTAATAAAAATAAATATTAAAAAAATAATAAAAATCTATAATTTTAAATAATTTTTAATATAATCTAATATTTAATTAAAAAATAATTTTTTATATATTAAAATGTATAATTATTTATTTTATTTTAAATTATATTTTAAAATAATTATTTTTTATATTAAATTATTTTTAAATAAATTATTTTTAAATTAAATTTAAAATATTTATTTTTTATATTTAATTATTTTTAAATAAATTATTTTTTAAATATTTTAATATATAATTAAATTTAAATTATTATATCAATCAAATCATTCATAAATTTTCCTTTCACTTTCTCTTAAAACAAATAATTTCACTTTTCACTCTTTTTCTCTTCAAATTTACTCTTTTCCTCTTCTTCAAATACATCATCAATTAGCAACAAAGCTTTAATGTTAAAATTTAAAATTTAAGGATAGTTAAAAAAAGAAATATGATTAAAATCTATGTGGATTTAGTGAACATACTTTTAATTCTTAAAAATATTAACTAATTTAATTATTACATTTTTATCAAATCAGATTTTATATAATTAATCACTAAATTGATTTATATAATCACTGTTTTAAATAATTCATACATGGATCATTTATTTAACTTTTGAAAAAATAGTTACCAAGTTCACTTTTAAGTAATCATTCACTGAATTGTTTTTTTAAATAGTTAGTTACTAAATCGATTTTTAAATATTTAATTACCGAGTCAATTTTTAAATAATTAATTATTAAATATTTTTTTATATAATTGATCACTCAAATTGGTTTTTATGCAACATTGAGACAGTTTCTATATAATCACTTAATGAAATAGTCTATAAACTAGTCTCGAAAATTAACAAAAAATTAATTACTTATAAAAAATATATTTTGGTCTCTATTTATTCTAGTAACTAATTTGATCAACTTATAAATCGCTGTTTAAATATTTAAAAGACCGCTGTTTAAATCCCTAAAAATAATTTTTGTTGTAATGACATAGTCATTAAAAATTATAAATTTTACAAGATATCAAGTTAGCCATGTTAAAACGGAGTAAAATATAAGTAAACTTATTATTAAAATATGTTAAATTTATTTATCTTAAACTCGTTAAAATAAATTTCAACGTCATGTGAGTCAATAAAATAGGAGGCATTATAAATATCCATATTTGCTTATCAATTATTAACTAGATTTTATTTTAAAAAAAATATTATTTTCCGTATTTCAATTTTAAAACTGGATGATACTTATACAAGTTATTATTATTATTATTATTATTATTATTATTATTATTATTATTATTATTTTCTTCCTTCCCAAATTGAAAGTTTATTCCTCACATTGAAATTGTAAAATTAGAACTAATTGAAAAAAACAGCATTTATTTCCTATTAATAAAAAATATTGTATTTCAGGGGGATAAGAAAACTAAAATTGCTGTGTGTGTATATATATATATATATATATATATATATATATTGAATTTTAAATTATAATAAATATTGTATATTGTATTACTATCAACAGTGTTAAAAAATAAAACGAAAATTACGTTAAGTTTAGTGACTAAAAAATTGATTGTATCGAGGTTAATTACATTTTCATGATAAACCAATTGTGTATGTATTGAGTACGTGACTTACACAGTATTTTGATTCCTCATTCATTTATTTACAGTGCGTCATGCTTACGTTTCCATGTTGCTTTATTCCACCGAAACCGCGTTTGTTTTTTCAAACGCGTTTTCCCTTTGAGTGTAGTCTCTGTACATAATCAATACTTAATTGATTAATTAAATTGCGTAATTAGGTTATGTGCAGTGTTTGATCCAATTTTCTTTCATAAAAAAATACAAATTAATATAGCTTATATTAATAAATAAATAAATAAATTTGGAGGCTCGAAACCCTAATAAAGGTGCACTCGTTTATGAGTCAACTCAGTTGTAATGCGGTGCCTAAGTTTTCTGAGTTTTCTAGTACTATTACTGTGTCAAAGACCACATTGCTGACTAACAACTACTCCATCTACTAAATTAAAATTTGTATTAATTGATTTTTAATTTTTGTTAATTTTTTTTGTCAATGCTAAATATATAACGTATGCAAGAGTATACATTTTTCTCATATTTTTTTATTTTGCCCACCAACACAGACTAGTTCGAGTGACCAAATTTAAGACTTTTAATTTCAGTAATTAATTAAAACGACACAATGAAACGTTGTATAACTTTTTTTCTCGACGATGGCAAAATTATGTGTTCTAAAAAAGAAAATAATATATTCAAATAGAAATTTTTTTCATTGATAAAATTTTATAATATTGAATGAGAATAAATTTAAATATTAGATATTTTATGCACGAGGAAACTATGAATCTTTTTAAGTAAAAAAAATACACAATCACGATGTTCGTTAATTAACATGCTGTTCGAAATTTAAAATTGATAATGTGATTAACTCAATTTAAGTAACACTAACATTTAAGACAATTAAAGTAATTTATGAGTATAAATTGAATGAAGAAGATTATGAGTTGTTGAGAAAGATAATTAAACGCAATTTATTACTGAGTTATGATCTCTCAAAACATTGCAGATTAAATTTAGATTGTAATTAAGAATTTTCAAAGTAGTCCAAAATGAATATAAATATTTAGTATTATTTTGTAGTAAAACCTTTTATTAAGTTAACTAGTTCAATCTTTTAAATAAATGAATAAATATATGATGTCAATGTATTAAGGTATAAAAAAATAATAATACGAGAATAACAAAAATAACTAGGTTATTTTTATCTATTTACATCATTTGGTGCATTACATTAAAAACTTTCGGAACTTAATTAACATTCTAACTCTTATTTTAAAACAGTTATTGGGCACGTTTTGGGTAACCATTTTCTATCTTTTTCCTTCTTGTTTTAAAAACGAATTTCTAAAACAGTTTTACTATTTTATTATCTAAAACTTATCAAATTTATTTTCAAAAAAAGTGTTTAAAAAAGCTAAACAAAAATTCACGTTTTATCATTTTTTTTAATTTTGGAATAAAATAATTTTGTTTGTATATTTTTTTATTTCATCTTTTATATTCAGCCACTATTTTGGGTATCACACAAAATTCTATAAATATCAAATATGTTTTATATTTTAATATTATTAAATTTGTTTTTTTTATAACATTTACGTCATTTACGTTTTTAGAGAGAAAATTATTTTCAATCATAAACATTTTAATAACTGAAATATAGTAATTTTTATTTCCATTTTTAATTTTTAAACGGAGACACTCTTTTATATTATTTTAAAAAAATTATACTCCTTTTTAACTTATATATCTCATTTAAGGCATATAGAGTATAAGTTTTAAAACTACACAAGAAGAAAATAAAGATATTTTGTTAAGAAAATACTTTTCTATTAAAATAAATAAATAGTTGTTTTACTTGTAAAATAACATAGAAAAGGTCCAATCATAAGCTAGCGTAATTTCGAGAGACATTTTAGTCAACTCCAATACAGAGAGAATATTTTGTGTTTTAGAAAAAAAAAAACTTGTCTCTCGGTCAAACCCGTAGACCATTGAAATTAGAAATAGAATAAGTAAGCACACGAAAACCATTGGCAAAATAAAATTATGTGCACACAAACATATTCTTGAACATAATTTAAACAATGCAGCATATGCTTGAAATTAAACTAAAAGAGCACAAAAGCTTTTAGAAAATTTATAGCATTAAAATACTAATTTTGAAAACTTGAACTTGTAGCATTACCATTAATGATAATTGGTACTAGTACGTTACTTGCAACATTTATCAAAAACTTCAGTTGACAAATTCCTCAAAACGGTAGATATGTTCCCTAAAACACTTAGCAAATTTGGATTTGACGATCAAAAGAGATTACTATTGCATTGCATCCAATCCAAGTGTCTTTTCCCCCTTGAACTTTACAATAAATGTAGTTCAACAACAACAAACCCTAATTTGAATGCTCCACTATCATCATTTATTTGTCCTAAAAAAAGAGGTAAGAAAAACCAAGAAAAGAGAGTGACCAACGCAAAACAATAATTGAACATAAACTTTTCATCCTAAGCACTTAGCGTCAATGTTTTGGTGTTGGCATAAGAAAATGTTTGCATCTTTCAACACCGAATAATAAATAGAAGATGTTTTATTTCATTGAAAAGTCATGGTATATTTGCCCGTTCTCCAAGGCTATTGACACTGTCCGGTTCGGTTCGGTTCGCTTTATTTGACGTAGAACCCATAGTTAACCACTTATTGTTTGCCAGCTTACACAAGCATCTCCACATTCCACACAAACATTCAAAACGGTTTAAACTGTTGTGTCTCTACATTTCTCATACCCGCTATGTTACTTTTCTGTTTCCTTCTAATCAGCCCACCTTTAAAGCCCTTTTTTTACGAAAATTAACAAAATTATTACCCCAAAACAATAAGTATTTAGGAAAATAAATCACTTATTTAACTATTTTTTATCTTATAACTATTTTAAGAAGCATATAATAAACATGTAAGATAAATACATATCACCTTATTTTATTAAACAAACACTTATTTTAAAAAGTTAAACACAAACAAACTGTTTCTGGATTTGCTTCTAAAAAAATAGCAAAAAAACTGTTTATTTCTAAAACAGGTAGATTAGATAAATATATGCATTAATAAATAGTTTGTTTTATTAAAAAACATTTTTTAAAAAAGGACAAACAAACTCACCCAAACATATAGGTTGATTTTTTTAAAACATTCTTATTTTTATCTTACTTTCTATAAATATTTTATGTCAATAATATTTACTGGAAGCAAAATTGTAATAGAAAAAACAGAAAGCATCAATTAATACGTTTTTTTAGATGCTAAAACATTACTTGATTTGAAATTGATAGAAGATTAACTAATAGAACTTGAAAAAAAAGCATTTTTTGTTTCTTTTTTAGTGCACAATTAACGACAAAAAAGTTTGAATATTTTAATTTAGCATTTCAAATTAAAAGCGACAATGAATAAAAAGAAATTAATGTGAAGTGTATTTACAGTGGAAAAGTATTTCATATTACCGTTCGATAATAAATCAGTATAATACTGAATTAACGATTTTGTAATTATTATCATGAAAGTAATGTTTGATGGTTGAAAAAAACTTGAATAAAAAGTTATGAAAAATGATTAAAAAAAAGTAAGAATAGTAGACAATCTTAGGAGATGTGTTATGAAGAGAAAGTGTTGAAAGTGGAAAAACAAGAGATGAGATGAAGGTGTCGGAAAGATCCAACTAACGAAGTAAGCAATTTACTTTCATACATAAATGAATACAGTTGGACTGTGTCGTATTAATCTTAAATTAATCCTTTCTCTCTCTCTCTCACCTTACAAATTTAACACTTTCCCTTTCCCTTTCTCTTTCTTTCTTTTCTCCTTCTTCTACTTTTACTCCTTCACCTTCTCTCTCTCCACAGTGTCAATTTTCTCCGGCGACGTCGTTTACTCTCTCTCTTGTTGACTTCGCCGATCACCGTATCTACGCGGCCATGGGGCATTGCTGCAGCAAAAACATCGCCGTCAACAACGAGACGGTGCCCGCCGATCACCGTCCAAAGACGCCGCATTACGCGCCGCCGTCTCCACCGCCGGCTTCGGGTAGTTCGCTATCCGGCGCGACGCCGGGGAGGAGCACGCCGGCGCACTCGTTTTCCACCAGCCCCTTCCCGAGCCCTCTGCCTCCCGGAGTGGCGCCGTCTCCGGCGAAGACGCCAGGGAGGAAGTTCCGGTGGCCGCTGCCGCCGCCTTCTCCTGCGAAGCCGATCATGGCGGCGCTGCTGCGGAGGCAGGGGAAGGCGAAGCCGAAGGAAGGGCCTATACCGGAGGAGCAAGGGGAGGGTGGCGGCGAGGGAGAGAGGTCACTGGATAAGAGCTTCGGTTATGGGAAGAATTTTGGGGCGAAGTTCGAGTTGGGGAAGGAAGTGGGTCGAGGGCATTTCGGTCACACTTGTTGGGCCAAAGGGAAGAAGGGCGAACTTAAGGGACAATCCGTTGCTGTAAAAATCATATCCAAAGCTAAGGTGAGAGGGTTTGTTGTGTTTTTGTGATTTTTCTTTTTCATGATTGTGAAGATCGTGTGATGTTTTTCTTCGTTTACTTGAGTTGAAGATAGCGTACGTTGACTCTTTGTCAATCCAGGATCAGTTTCTGACTTCTTGCATCATTGTTTTAGGACTGGATTTTCATGTAGCATGTGATTAGTATTTACTGTTTGCTCTTGTTTTCTTTTTTTGGATTTGGAAACTCAATTTAGGAGTCAGGTCTGCGTCTTGGCAAAGTAGTGTTATGGTACTGATTTTGCATCATTTGTTTCAATTTTCCTCCGCATTTAAAGTATGTTGTGTAGATATACTGATAGTATTATGGAATTGGAGCCTGCTGAGGTGGTGGTTGCTGGGCACCGGAATTCGCAATGGTTTTGTTGGAGGTGATCAAGGTTGCTGCTTTCTGGTTTGTGGTATTAAAATAAGTATTATTATTGCTATTTTCTAAGCTAGCGCTGGGATCAGAAAGGAAAATGCCATGGAGAATTTGTGAGATTTGAAAGTGGGGAATGGAAATTCGTTGTCAGTTGGTCGCATGGTGATTGGTTGCTCTTAGGCACGTGTTTCAATTACTTGGACGGGAGTCAGAGCGATGCTACAACTCCAAGATTCTACATTATTTCACCCACCCAATTGATGTATTTTAACATTTAAAGTGCATATCTGATGCCTAAACAAACATATGGTAATTTGTGCGATGACAAATGATGTTTGTTGTAACCGGTGATTTACCTCTGTATTTCTTGTTGGTTTCTTGGGAGCATTACAAAAATTCTTAAGGAAAGTTGGCAGAAATGGTTGTATGTTATGATACAAGGAAAAGATGAATTTGCACCTCTGTAGAGTGGACAAGTTGTTGGAAAGTGTGGCTTCTGTATAAGTTTTTCTGTATGTGTGGTCCATGACTGATCTATAGATGTTTTACCTTTGTTCCATCAATGGCCATTAGGCTTTGGTCCAAACGGTAGAGGTTCGAAATCACAGGGATAGAGCAGGTGATATAAACTAGACCTTGTTGCCGAAGTTACTTGCGTGTTTGATAGAAACCATTTAATTCTCCCCAGACAGATATTCTGTAAACATATCGGTGCTTAATTGTAAATTATCCGTGTAGTGAACTGGTTATTTATTTTTTGTCATCCTCCAGTACGAGCCAAATTGGAGGATAACAGATATGCTTAAAAGGAAAAGGAGACGAAGAAGAAAATTAAGATCCTGGACAAAGGGCACAAACAGAAGCTTATTAACTATGGATGGATGTTATAAGAATTTTTCCTTAAGTCCAAGCACTGTGGGAATCAATTGATTTAAAACTTTTCTTTCAGTTGCTTGGCCTCTTGTAGCTGATTTTTGTAGGAAAAGGACCGAAAAAAGCTGACTCCATATTTCTGCTTCCTTTCGTTATTCTTCCAATCAATCAAATTGGAGTTTGAGAGTAAATATTAATTGGTGTTGGAGAATTGTATATTGTGATGTTGTGGTCATAGATTCCATAGTTCGTTTTATGCCATCCATCAACACGAATTATGACTCAATTTTCAAGTTTTTTTAATCTTTCCTTATAATTTATGCTTGATAACGGTGGTTACTGTAATTAACCGATCTTTACATGGCAGATGACTTCAGCGATAGCAATTGAAGATGTGCGGAGGGAGGTGAAAATGTTGAAGGCCTTATCTGGACATAAGAATTTGGTCAAGTTTTATGACGCATTTGAGGATGTCAACAATGTCTACATTGTTATGGAGTATGTGTAGAAAAAAAATATTTGTGAACAATTCCTCTCTGTCCTGCTAGGACTTTATTCATATTTCGTTCACTTCTTGATTTACGTGCACGCATTTTTAAGTTATTGGTTATAAAAGAATTAATCTCTTTACTCGTAATATAAGCAGATTTTATAGCTGGTTTGTACGGGTAGATACCTTAAAATGTTGAATTAGACTTTTATTCTAACTAATGAGTTTTTTGTTGTTGTTGTCAGGTTGTGTGAGGGTGGAGAATTACTTGACAGAATTCTAGATAGGTAAAATTGAAAGGCTGTTTGTCATTTTTACATCTGTCCAAACATTACTTACAGAAATTTGGTTTTGAAAAACATGATTATAATTAGATTGTTTTGATATTAATTTTTTGTTAAAGAGGTGGGAGATACCCAGAGGATGATGCCAAAGCTATTCTTGTACAAATTCTAGATGTAGTTGCATTTTGTCATCTTCAAGGAGTGGTTCACCGCGATCTAAAGCCAGAGGTATGGCATTGTGAAGCTTGAAATACTCATAATTATTTGATTTTGCTTTTCAATGCGCTATTTTATGCTTTTAAGGCCACCTCCCTAACTTTTTTTTTTCTGCAGAATTTTCTGTTTGTCTCAAAAGACGAGGATGCTGTGATGAAAGTTATTGATTTTGGGCTATCTGATTTTGTTAGGCCAGGTAACATGACTAAATCAACCTACTATAGTCAGTCTCAAGTAGTATCAAAGTTGCTCAATTTCTCGTTTGTAGTTTCTTCTCAATCTTGTTTTTGTATATAGTGCTCTGGCATGGTCAAATTAACTGATTAATCTGCCGGAGAATAATCAATTATCAAATGGTTTTGTGCAAGACGGTCAACACTGTCTGAGATATTGACACTACAATGAAGGAATAGTGATATTTTCCAATATCACAATTCATCAGTCATTAATTTAGAATAGACATCTAAAATTGAATTTCAACACTTGTAATTAAGAACTCAACAAGCCTGATATTTTTTAATAACATTTCCCGTGCTTGATACAATTTGTAGTTCCTTGAGAGTAATGTTTTTAAATGTCTGCTTGATGTAGACATTTTGTACGATATATAGCTTTCTCTCTATGTAATTTTTATGTGGAAATAAAATTTAGATCATATAATCAGAGGTACTCGTAGTGTTGAACAATGAGGGTCTTGTATATCAATTCCATTTCCGTTCCTCTGCGGCCTGTAATTGGATCTTTTCTCCCAATTTATGACCACTATTGTTTTTCATTACCTTAAAACTATTACTGGTTTTGATATTTCATCACTGAAATTGATGTTAAATAGTTAATTTGGGCTTGAAAATGATGTTTCAAAACTAGCTCTAAAAGAACTGATTGTTGAATGGTGTAAAAGTAAAACTACTTTTACTTATAAAATTAAATCACAGTCAAAGTCACAATATTATTTTAGTATTTAAAGACAGTAGATGAGTTAAGTTCAGTAACTATACTTATTTGATCTTACTTCTTTTTGAAGTTGTTTATGGTAACAACTAACTGTTAGTTTAGTCCTTCCAAAATATTTATTCATCTTATGTTGGGTAACTTGTTTTGACAATTATAGGAGAAACCAAACACTTCTCAATTTTGTTAAACTGTGCTAACATCCACGAAAGGCCAAATACTTCAAAATTTAAATGAACATGTTCATCTAGCATATGCATGTGTATAGGGCTTTATGACTTCTGATTTTTGTAATATTATTTGGCTGCTTAGGTTGAACACTCCATAGCTTTTTAATTAAATGGTGAGCGGGAAATTTAATATTTTGATCACTGAATTTGCAAGTAAGCAATGTCTTGTTATACACATTGCGATGATCAAATTTTTTAGTTGTGGTTGAAGAAAGGCAGCTATTAAACAAACCTCTACTCTGAATACATAATTGGATATAGTCTTTCAGAATTCCATATTATTCTGCTTATTTGGGAGCTCCTACTGGGTACATGCCCTTAAAAAACCTATGATATACTGCTCTGACCTGGGCATTGAGTATGTGCACTCCAGTTTTTAACTTTAATGTGTAGCATAGATATCACTGCTTTGCAGGAATGAAAAGATGTATTTAAAAACATAGGGATGAAAATGTAGGATGTCTCTAAACTTATATCATCTCAATTTGCATTATCAATTTCCCTCCCAACATTTCTTATGGTCCCATATTCACTCACATTTTCTACCTTCCCATTTGTACTCTTACAAAGAACATTCTTAATTCCATTTAAAATCATTATTTTCTCCCTTCCATTTAATATTCTTGCAGATTTTATCGATTCTAGTTCGGTAAAGAGGCCAGTGGAATATTCATTGGGAAACTTTGCTAATATCTGTATTATCTTTATTCACTGGTAAAAAATCATGGGAACATATTAAGAACAGATTGATTCTTTCCCACCTGTGCATATAAATTTCCTTGTTCAAACTCTGCCATAATCGTACAAGTTTGTGAGCCTAATGTTTTTCCCTAATTTCATGGTTTAGATGAATCTCAGGACATGCTTTAATGCTTGATTTAGGATTACCTCCAGTGTTCTAGTTAAATAGTTATTATAGCCTTAGAATCAGAGTAGTATACTACTCTAATTGATTTTTTCACTACCTTCACTGACTTTTAATAAATATGCAGAACAACGCCTCAATGACATTGTTGGCAGTGCTTACTATGTTGCACCTGAAGTGCTCCATAGATCTTACAGCGTTGAAGGAGACTTGTGGAGTATTGGGGTTATTTCGTACATATTGTTATGTGGAAGTAGACCATTTTGGGCACGCACTGAATCAGGAATTTTCCGGTCTGTGTTACGAGCAAATCCTAACTTTGATGATTCACCTTGGCCATCAATATCACCAGAAGCTAAAGACTTTGTGAAGAGACTTCTGAACAAGGACCACAGGAAAAGGATGACTGCTGCTCAAGCTTTAGGTATGTTTCATTTGAATTTTTTTGCCAGACCTTGTTTTACTAAATAAGATGTTGCTTGTCGTTGAAATTTCTGAATGTTATTCTACTATTCTTGCTAATAGAGTTTCCTATATATTTTGCAGCTCACCCATGGCTGAGAAATGAAAAAAATCCCATTCCTTTGGATATTTTGATTTACAAGTTAGTAAAGTTATATGTGCGTGCCTCACCTTTAAGACGTGCAGCATTGAAGGTAGTCACCTGTTATGCTGCCATTAAAACAAATGCATGTTATGTCCACCCCTTCTTTGCTGGGGTTAGGGGGCAATAGGACAAGAGTAATGTTGTCTGTTTTACTTCTCCTTATATTAATACAGGCCCTTGCGAGAGCATTGCCGGAAGATGAGCTAATCTACCTTAGAGCACAGTTTAATCTCTTGGAGCCTAAAGATGGCTGCATTTCGCTTGAGAATTTTAGAGTTGTAAGTTCATTTCTTTTGCAATTTTATTCCCTCTTTGACTTTAAGGTGTGTTAGTATATTAAATAATGATAATGCTATTATCTGTTAACTGTATATAGTGTAACTATTATACTCTTCTGTTTGCTACATTAAATTAATCAGCCTTAGTCTTTTATAGTTTAAACTTTGTTCTTGGTTTGGTTTGCGGCTGTTTCAAAATATCTAAACTGAAATATATAAAAAAAAAAATACAGGCTCTCATGAAAAATGCAACTGATGCCATGAAGGAATCAAGGGCCCCTGACATTTTAAATCTGGTGAGTATTCTTTGATTTGTGATTTAGAAGTATCTTCCTGCTCTCTTCATTCCAATATTTTAGTAGCCGCTTTGATCCCTATCTATCATGTTCCGGAATGTCCTGCTCGTTAAAGAAAATAGGGTGGCAGGAAGGAACGTATAATTGAATAACTTTGACAGAGCAAAACTAATCTTAGCATCTTGATCAGTGCCACCAGTATTCATAATAGTATCTGTTTTATTTCTTATGGAAGTGCACTGTTTTATCTGCGTGCATTTATTATATGAAAAAAAAAAATCTGAAATGCTTATTTCTTGAAACAAGATGGAGGCTCTCTCCTATAAAAAAATGGATTTCGAAGAGTTTTGCGCTGCTGCTATCAGTGTATACCAGCTGGAAGTTCATCAAGAATGGGATAGAATTGCCACCAAAGCTTTTGAGTATTTTGAGGAGACAGGAAACCGAGTCATTTCTGTTGAGGAGTTGGCTCAGGTTTGCACATTCTTGTGTTGTTTCTGTCTTTTAAGCTGTTTAATAACCTACTAACCTTTGACAATGTTTTCAGGAGATGAATTTGGGTCCATCAGCTTATTCTTTAATGGGTGATTGGATCAGAAAATCTGATGGAAAACTCAGCTTGGTGGGATATACAAAGTTTTTGCATGGTGTCACAATGCGTAGTTCAAATACAAGACAACGACAGCTAGTATAACCAAAAGGGAGATTTGATTATTATTATAATTATTATTATTATAATTATTATGATAATATTTGTTGAAATTAGTTTGTGTCTTTTTTCTTTCTATAATTTGAATTGAAAGGAAAATGGTACGAAGGGTCTAAGCAATTTTTTGGGGGGGTTTTGGGGAGTGGATAATGGAAAAACAGAGCTAACATTGTTTTGTTTCTCATGTGATTTGCGGTGCAAAGCAAAAATCTCCTATTTTACTTGTGAGCCAAAAAGGCCACACTTGCTTTCTTGTAAGATTTCGTGTGAATATTAAAGACGCATCTATTTGGGTCAACTTCATCGTATGGGAACAATGTCGCACTTTGTTTTTGAAGATTGAGGTAGAGAAATACGACGGTGAACTTGGGTCAATTTCTTCCATGGCTTGTGAAATACATCCATATCCTCGTTTAAAACGATGCACATTCCTCGTTTTAGTATTAGTAAAATCACGAGACAAATGGATTAATGTGGTGTTTCTTACAAGTGGTACTCCAAAGGAATAAAATAACTGTGCAGCTATTTGATTGTTGTTGGGACTTGTTTAATACATAAGCTGAGGAACAAAGAATTTGAAGAAAAGAACAAAAAAATGAGTTAGGAATTTGGGAACCTCGTAAGGACAGAGACAAATTGGAAGTTAACACCCACCCAGCTAAAGTGTGTCCAAATTGCAACTGTGACTGGGTCTGGGTTGTGATAACTAATAATGTTACGTCATCATTGATTAAGAAAGAAGAATATAGAAAGAAATAGGATGCAGAAGATGCCAAGTTGATGAGGGAGAAAATTGGTTTTCCCGTGCTTGATGGATTACCGTCTGAAGAAGTAAAAAGCTGATAATTGCAGTGAAGGCACTAACCCAGATTGGAATTGGCCAACAAAGATGGACGCAGACTGCTTGAATAAATGTTCACGAGAGATGCCAGACAGCAACTAATTTGGGTAGGTTTATATGGTGCCAATCATAAATGACAATAATATTATACCTTTTCATAATTTATCTCTCTTTTATACTATAAATTATTTTAAAAAAGTCATTGAAATACAATTACTCATCGGGGGTGCCATTTCTACTCAAGTTTTTAGATTCTGATTTTTCTCGATGAAGAGCCATGTGACGATTTATGATATAAGGGTCGATTGATGTTATAACAAAATATAAATATAGGGAAATTATAAATTCGCAAAATTTTACTTTTTTTTATCAATGCGTATTGTTATTCAGGAACATTAGTGGTAAAGAGTTTCGAATGATGTATGACCTCACGTACTTTATCTAAATCTTTTATCGTTAGTTTAATCCCAGCCACTTGACATAGTTTTGTATTTTAACGAGGTGTGCACTTCAGAAAACAAATTACAATAACAATTATTAATATTGTGATAAGATACGTATGTTTGAAATGAATTACAAATTACAAATTTATCACAATTTGAACTGCTAATTTTATTATCAAATGCCATATATTTTATGTATCTATACTTTAAAACGGTCCTTTTATTTAGAAAGACGCAACTTCGATCAAATATTCCTTTATTCCTTATATCATTGTCATCAAATTCTTGAGTTCAATAATGATACAAGGATGCTTATTTAAAATTTTGCACCACATACTTAACGCGAAAGTTATTAATTATTAGAGAAAACATATCATGTATGAACATTTGGAAAAAAATTTGACGGCGAGGATATATAAGTAAGTTGATCCTTATCGATTAAAAGAGTTTTGAAGCATGTAACAAGTGTAAACATTTGATTTGCAAGTATGAAGGAGACAAAAAGGAGAAAATTTCCACGAAACACCGAACAAATGTTTGGCTGGCTTATGCTCTTAACAAATAAAGACATTTAATTTAAAAAATAAAGCCAACAAAAGGTGATGACTTTTGAAAGCAATTGGTGAATACCCACAACCGCAAAACCCGATTTGCATTAGAATGTTTTTAAAATCAAAATAATGAATTTAGAAGATGAATCAATTTGTTGAAAGTCAAGATCGCCCACATTCATAGGAAAATAAATATGATCACCATTGTGATTGTTGACCCCAATTAATCCCCGTTTTGATTTGTTTGACAGCCTGAGAATAGAATGTGCAAGTACATACATCACTTTGCTTTGTGATGCCAAACACACGCACTTTATATAATTATGTTCTCTGACAAAATTATCTTACATAGTTCTATCAAAATCCTTGTTCTAGTTTAATTTTCTGATGAAGTAATGGGAAATGTGCACGCCAAATCTCTTTAAACTAAAACCCTTCACCAAACTTGCTTTGGAATTCCTAATCACAAATCATATATATAAAAACCCCACCAACCTAAGGCAAGCGACCACATGTACTCGATTACAAGACAGAAAAAAGAAACCTCATAATTATTACTATATCTTAAAAGGCAAGACCTTAAATTTTGTTCATGGGCCCTCTCACCCATGTATGTCCACTTTCTGCCACAATAATTATGAGATAAATAAACTAGATCTCAGATTTTCTAAGTTAATATAAAAGGAATTAAAGAAGGAATATATATATAAAAAAAGAAAAAGTCTACGCAAACTCATCTTTGTTCCATATTCCAACCGTGTCTTTCACGCATCCTATGTCCAACAAACAAACAGCTATATGCTTTCTTTTCTCTCTTTTCTAATAATAATCAAGGGCATCCATATGTAATGTATCTCTACTATAATTTAATTCGTTCACATTATACGTAAGATTGAGAGGACAACGAGAGAATGATATATACTCATCGATCACATCATATCACAAATCAGTGTATGTATATAAATTCTCCTTATATTTTCCACCGATTAAACAAATGTGCCAAAAAGAAAAAAAATCATGCAAATTGAGATCCAATTTTTTCGTCGTTGTCACATCATTAAACCAACACCACATTCTGGTGTCAGGGAGAAAGGAAAACAAAAACAAAAACAAAAGTAAACAAGAGATGTACATGATTTTAATTAATGTTGGTAGAGCAATTAATTGACAGAATCAAACTTTGAAGCACCAGGCGTGGTGATTGCTCTCCCTGTCGATGATGCCTTGGACGGTGCGGAAGTGCTCGACGTGGCATGGGATGGTGATGGGGCCTTTCTGCTGGAACCCGTATTCCTCTTCAGCTTCTTTCAGCAACTTCATGAACAGTGGGTGGTTCATGTACATGACAGGGATCACAAACCTCTGTTGCTCCTCCCCTTGCCCCACCAAGATGGCCAAACACCCTTTTGGGATGTCCTTCAGGTCCTTCTTCTCCTGGTGGTGGTGGTGAAAGTGGAGATGAGGAATGTGCAAGTGAAAGCTCATGTGGTAATGATGGTGGTGATGGTGTTTTTGAGTGTTATGATGATCGCTGAGGATCCCCATATTGAAAAAGCAAAGAACTCTAAAAGAAAAAGACCAAAACCAAAACCAAAACCAAAACCAAAGCTTGAGTAGTGGAAACGTTAGGGGGATTAAGTTGACAAGGGTTATAAGAAAACGAGTGAGAAAGGCCAAGGATCGGAGGATGATATGGCGAGGTTGAAGAGGGTTAAGGAAGAGTCAGTGAGAGATCTTGGGATGTTGCTCATGATAAATGAAAACAAAAGAATACCCACATAACAATGAAACGTATGCAAAAAATGAGAATGAAGAGGATTTGCAAAGGATGAGAAGAGGTGTATATATATGTGTGGGAGCGTGAGGGTTTGAATGTGAATGTGAATGTGTGAGGGAGAGCGTTGTGGTGGGCCAAGATTGTTCTAGGGTTTGCTTACTGTGTACACAAAGATTTGTTTTGTTGTATATATGAAGAGAGAGAGGGAGAGAGAGGGAGAGAGAGAGAGAGAGAGGGAGAGAGAGGGACCCCAAAGCTTAGGAGAGTAATATATCTTTTTCTGGTTTAGATGATAGGGATAGTGAAGGTGACTAAATTTGATTGGATGGTGATGTGGGTAGTTAGGGCAAGGTCAGGATATATTCTGTGTGATTAAAGTAAAAGGAAATTCATTGTTTGTTCTTGAAATTTGATTTGCTTCACAGCTGGAAATTTCAAGGTTTGGCATTGTGAATGTAATTTGATAAGAAACACGCACAAGAGTTGTTTGTAAATTGGATTATTATTAATATTATTATTAATGTGACGATGAATACTAATTCAGACTTCAAATATGGTTAGTTTATGATCCGATTGACTTGGTTTATAGCGAAGACTTTGCATTGCATAGAATGAAGGAATGAATAATATTGTAGAAGAAGACACTTCTCAACCACACGTCACCCTTATTCGCCATACAAAACCGTTTCCCTTTTCTATTTTTTTATATACTCCCAATCCTTCTTGACTTTTTCTTTTTTAATTAATGAAAAATATATTATACTGTTACTTTTCTACAACACTATGCATCAAACGAAACACGATATAGATAAGAGTGAAAAACAGTTTGGTAAAGTAGTTGATTATCCAAACCATAATCACTTTCAAAAGGAGAAAAAGCATACACATGTTCATATTATACATCCTTTTGAAATGGCTTTTAAGTTTGTTTATGCTGTAACATCGTACTTCTTTAAGTTAATTAATATTTTATTTTTTTAATTCTATACAAAAACTATTTCTTTAAAAATTCAAATAAATAATTATTTTTTCAATTTTAATATGCTAGTTATATTATATTAATATTTATAGTGCATCAATTGAATTTTAAATTGAAGATAAACAGTTAAACTATGGAACGTATAAGATCATTTTTAGGTACTAATTTTTCAAAAGTGACTGAAATACAATTCTAAAATAGAATAAAAAAGATAGTGGATTGAAACGGATATGTAATTACGAAGATTATGTTTACAGAAAAAGATAAAAAAATAGTATGATAATTATTTTTTTAACTCATTGTAAGAGTATATAAAAATCATGTATATATAAATCTTTAAAGGATAAAAGAAAGAATATTGAGGTGACCCCAGAAGGATATTGAATGGAAAAAGCTAAGTCTTACTTTTTAAAATTACATATTTTTATTTTCAATATAAAGTTAAATTTACGTTAGTAATTTTCTATATTTATGATATATATATATATATATATATATATATATATATATATTAAAAGTGACTAAAGATAGATTTTTTTTACTTGTTAAATATTTTTTAAATGTTAGTTTGACATACATAAAAATTTGGTCTAGCTTACAAGTCTATTATTGATTTATTTTGTGATAATTTAACACTAAAATAAAGATAAAAATATGTAATTGAACTTATAAGGAACAATATCGTACTTGTTTACGTGATATATGTAATAACTTAAGGCTAAATTTAACATTTATGATACTTTAAACACATAATTTATAATAAGACCTTTGAATTTAAGATGAATTCATCTTTCAATAACTTAAAAGTTATATACTATTAAATTATAAAAACAATAAATTTATATTAGATTTTGGATGTAAATTAACATTTAAAAGGATAATTATATAATTTTTAGCATATTTTAACAATTTTAATAACAACAAATGTTTATTTAAATAGATCGATATATTACATCTAAAAGACTTTCAAATAACTAATAATTTTATACTCTTAACTAAATAAGTTTCAATAAAAACCTTGATCGAAGTTTTTTTTTTTTTTAATTATAGCTTTAGTTGAGTCTGATATAGATACATCATATATGTCTATATCGAACATTTGACCTATTTTCACTCTAATATATAGAAAAAATAATAATCAAGTTAAGTGGAATATTTATGAATAATAAAACTATCCTTTTATATATGCGATATACACATTTATTTGGAGAGTATTGATTAACCATTACATGTGATTCATTAATGTTCTAGTTTCTATGGTTAATTTTTAAAAGTTTTAAAAGTAATATTTAATAAGTTAACACGATCCAATGTTGAGAATATTTACATTTATTCTCCCGTATATATATATATATAAATAATAATAATAATAATGGACTTTATTATGAAAAAGTAAAATGAATTATAAAAAAATGAAATAGTTCCACTATATTTTGAAGTGACAATCCTTTTCAAGATACAGTCAATGAACACTATATACGAGTATTATTTTAGTGAAAATTGAAATATTGGTTTACCGTATTGTTATGAATCAATTTTATACTAACATCCATCATAAAATCATTTATTAAAATTTTATTCACTTATATAATCATAAAAGTAATGCCCAATAAGAGAATACTTTCTAACACACACTTTCTTATCAATTAAGACATTTCTTAAATACTACAAAACTTGGGGGAGACTTAAAAAGAAGTGAGAACTACTAAGTTATGATTTCTAATAAGTTTCAGTAAATAGATATTGTATTTAAAAGATTTAGATAACATCTTATTTTACTAAATTTTATTAAAAACTACAAAATTAAGAGAGACCATTAAATAAAAAGTGAAATTTATCGAATACTCTAAGATATTTTTACAAATTCTCTAAGATTTTAATCTATTTTATCATCTAACTGTAAGTATAATTATTAAAATAACAATAAAAATCATTAATATAGATAAAAATACGGATAAAGATGACATACAGTGGTATAAAATAATAATTAATAGTTAAGAAATTAAAAAATATATAAATATAATCATGGTTTTGAAACGACATTAAAAATTGAAACTATGATTTGAGATTGAAAAAAAAAAGCAAAAATATCAATTCGGGAGTTTTCAATTCCAATTCTAGACACACAAAATAAAAATTAGGATTGACCAAGAAAATTATACCTACACCAAATATATATAAATATGAAACAAAGTTTTATTAGTTTTTAATTATATATTTGTAAAGAGATAAAAGAAAAAAAATTAAAAAAACCTACTCAAAATTCAATTTATTTTGAGTGATAAAAAAAGTAAATTAAAATAATCTATTTAAAATTTGGTTTCCAATTTATTTTATGAGATCACGTCACAAGTTTATTTTTTAAAATTATAACACGAATAGTAAAATGTGATGTGGAAGTAAATTATGTGAGAAAAAATATAACTTCGTAATTTTTTTAAATTATAATATTTTGAAAAAAAATCCAAAAAATCTTACAAACTTAAATTTATACAATGTGAATAAGAGATATTAAGAGATATTAAGAGATATTAACTCATAAATCTAGGTAAATTCCATCTAATCTATTTCTAATGGGCCAAATATGGGTTTGGGAGCATGAATCCTATTACCATTCCTAGTTAAATTTGACATACCATTTACCTTGTCTATTTGTAGATATTTTTACCAATACTCTAGGATTTTAATCAATTTTATCGTCTAATGGTAGATATAATTATTAAAACAATAATAGAAACCATCAATATGGATAGTTAGAAATAGGGATAAAATGAGATACAGTGTTGTAAAATAATAATTAACAGTCTTAAAAATTAAAAAATATAAATGATGGTTTTGAAACGACAATAAAAATTGAAAATTTTGGTACAAAACAAATTTTTGATATGTTCGAGGAAAGAAAATGGCTGTGATGAATTGTGGTACCCCAAAAACACGATTAAGCAAAGAAAAGAGAGCCTTGAATTTGGGGATGTAGTAGTATGTTGATGAGTGGGGACCCTTAAAAGCTTCATGCAAACCCAAAGTCCAACTTAGAACCGCAACTGATGCCTCCTTTTGCTGCATAATTATTGTGTCAGCAATCATTAGTCACTTCCTGTCAAATATTTATATCCTTTTTATCAAACTTTATGCTTAATTCCTCTTTTAATTACTTTTTATAGGTTCACAGCTACTCCTTCAATTTTTTTAATACACATTTTATCAGCTTCTTTATAAAATTAAGCACCTTCATAATCCATGATTAATATATGTATATATCATTAATCAGTACCGTTATCACTAATCAACACATAACATTTTCAGTTAATAATTAGATGATACTTTAACAACGGAGCGAGATTGTTTAATTTTAACAACTGAAAACCTAAATATGTAATAAAATTATAAATTAAAAAAATATAGAAATAAATAATAGATTAAACTTAAACATTGAAATCTTCATGCATGTACTTCTGGTCATATTTGTGTGGGAGTACATGTTTGCATTTTAAATTTATTTGACTAAAATATAATTTTGGTTTCTTATTTTTCAATTTTTTTTTTATTTTGAAACAAAGATATTTAGTTTTTTTTTTAAATAAGTAATTTTGATTCCACTGATTTACACATCCAAAATATTAACGTTGATTCATTTGTGACATACTCTAATTGATATGTCTGCTTATTTGGTTTTACTTTTGTTGTATAAAGATACAACTATGTAAAAGTTAATATTAAAATAATTTTAATAATTTCATATTTAGTTAGAGAGCGTCACATATTAGTTATCATAAGTAATTTATCATCACTTACCATATTCTTCTTCATGCAAATAGATGTATTCATTGGCCTACTATCAATATACGTACACTGCACATTTACTCATAAAAAGTATTTTTTGAATTACAAGCAATATCATTCATATAATTACATTTTCAGCCATTCATTTTTTTAAATATTTATTAAATAAAATTTAAATTTAGAACTTAATTACTTTTATTGGTCTTGATAAAATAATTATTTTTTCTACATAAAATATTTAAGCTGATATTTTAAGAATATAAGATTATGTTAATTATTATTTTATTAATTACAGTGAGAGGAGAGTAAAGGTGTTGGTTGGGAATATGTATACCATGCGGTATATATATCATTTTAGCTTAACTGGAGAGATTTTAGTATTCACACCCCTTTCTTTTATTTACAAACTATTTTTTTCATAATTTTTTTTCTAAAGTACCTTTCAAATGTTATTTGCTAAGCCTATTTCATTTTTAATCATTTCTGTTGCTTTGATATTATTAAACTTAGAGTAATATAATATCATTTTCAACATAAAATCTTAAGACTCAATGTCTATGAATATTTTCTTTGCTTATATATATATTTCAACTTTATTATTTCTATTCAATATCTCACACACTTATATTCTTAAATGTCACTGACCACCATAACATAAATCTCTAATTTTTTGTGCACCATACCATGTTATGGGGAATAGGGTTCATCACGAAAATAACAAAGACCTTAGTCTCTTCTTTGCTTCATATATTTTTATGATCTAATGACAACTTTATTTAGCTAAAAGTTTGTTCCTACATCATATTTCTCCATCATCATATGTTTAGAACTCAATAAGTCTTTCTTCTACTTGATTAATAAAAAAGAGGATTCAACAGAGCTAGGTGTGTTAGCCGCTTCATACATTCTAGCTAGCGTGAATGTCTTTTGTACCGCAGTGGGTTGGAACATGAGCACCAACATATGGACATATTTCCTTAATCCTCTAAAAAACTCAACATATATTGCTCTAATAGATTCAATCTATTAATAATAACCTCAAACTCTTTATGATATTCGCTTACAAATTTAGTTTGTCATAGTTTCATTAAGTGAGCCTAAGAATAAAGACACATATATCTAAATCTTTCTCTCATCAAACATTTATAAGCATCTCAAGATAGTAAAGAGCAATTATTAGACTTGTTAAGATTTGGGTAAATTAAGAGAAAATTCTTGCTCTGATAAATCCATTGGTCCATATTATCACCATTAATTAGGGAAAATATTTTTTTTATAATCTTGTAGAGCAAGAATATGTAACATTATGATGCTCAGATCGACCATTAGTTGAACTTGAATTCTCCAATACACACTCATTCACTATTTCTTATATTTTATCCTTCAAAGAATCATTAGTGATACATTGTATTCCCTAAAAGGTTCGAACTAGAATGATGCCAATTGATACGATAATGGTTAGGTTTAGGAATTAACTTAATTTGAAGAATTAATTCTAAGATTAATTGTTTATAAAATGTATTATAATAATGAATATCAAGTTACATGAAAGGACAATAGTTAAAATCATATTATTGTCATATTTATATCTAACTCTTAGAAAGAGAATTAACTTCTCAAGCCAATTAATGACTTCCATTTACTGCTCCAATTATCAAAATTTAACTAGAGAGTTCGAGTGTTTCATTGACACTTTCTTATACCTTTCTGAACATCATTAAAGACAACAGACTACTAAAATTTCTTATATTTTATAAATTTTTTCCTACAAATTTATAAAAAAAATAACAAAAAACTCATTTATTACAAATCTTTATAACAAATTTGTAAATTTTTTTTTATAAAATATAAAAATTCTAATAATGCCAGTAACAATAACATCTTGATGCTTATTGAAAAATTGAGAAAACATAAAAAAAAAACTAGTAAATTTTTCTGAATTTAAATCGTGATAATTTAATATTAGAGTCTAATGAAGATCTACATTTAACTAAAATAAATTAAATAATAAATATAAATGAAAAATATTTTATAGTTTTGTTTAATAATGAGATCGATGACGAAGTTAAACAAATATATTTGATAATAAATATTTTAATATTAAATTTAGAAATCTTACATATTTATTTTTTTATAAGTTTAACGCTCAGATGAAATTAAGAAATAATTATGATACTATTTTTTTAATTGTAATTAAAATTTATTAATTTTATAATAATTATTATACTAATTTTTAGATTCAATTATGTATTTAATTTGTATGAATATGTTTTAATCACCAAAATTAATAAAAAAGTCATTTTAATTTCTCAAATTTTAATCTCTAAACACTAAGAATAGAAATTAGTTTTATTGTAGTTTCTTAAATTTATTATTTAGGAACTAAAGTTATATTTTTTTTTCAAATTTGAGAAACTATAATATTTTTATTTTTAAATATGAAGGAGTAGAACCGTTTGGTTTTATATGTCAGGCACTAGAAATATAATTGAACTTAATTTAAAATTTTTTTTGTACTTCTAAAATTTCTAGACTTTTAAGTATATAAAAATTAAACTAAAACACACTTAACATTTCTCTCTTATAATAGGAGAAAGGGAGCATGAACGGAGAGGGAAAGATTTAAAAAAAATGTTATTTTCTCCATTGGTTTCTTTAAATGTAAGAAGGGTGGATTAAAAAACTGTATGAGACTAATGTTTAGTTTTCTCAAAAAGTAAGAAGAGAAGAAATTAAATATTACTATATTTATATACATTAAATGGCCAAAACATTTTTTTTTATCGAATTTTCTCGTAGAAATATTTATTGAATTCTTGTCATTTTATATACATATTTAATTTCTTTTCATTCATTTATATTTCAATAAAATTATTAATTTTTTTCCTAAAACAAATATATTCTTTCACTTCCACTTAGGTTTTAATTGAAATCTATGTAAATATTGCACTGCTTCTGCTATCCATTTAAAAATTTGTTGTATTTTGCAAATTTTGCGCTGACAGGTATAATATTTGTTGTTGTTCTTCTTCTCCGTCACTGAGGCCTAATAGAAAACGATGAAGCAAGCCCAAATATTGGGCCAGGATTGGCCATAGTGTAGACAAAGTCCAAATAGCCCAGTCCGGAAAGATCAACGACGCCTGACCTAGTTTACCAATTTAGCACATCAATTCATGGGGTGCAGTTTTCCTGCACCTTCCCGTTTCTTCCTCCATCCCAAAAATTTCAAAATTTCAAAAGTATCAAAACTGTATTGGAAAAAAATATTTTAAATTATAGAATCCAGAAGTTATTTATATTAAAAAAAATTTATTTTTCAGATTGTAAAATTCAGAAGTCGAATTTTTTGAAAAAATTACCTTCTGGATTGTAGAATTTGAAAATTAATTCTGGATTCAAAATAAACTTCTGGTTCAAAAGATAAAAATTATTTGATACAAATGTCTTTCAAATTGTAGAATCCGAAATCTGACTTCCGAATTTTACAATTCAAAAGATAATTTTTTAAAAACTTGACTTTTAAATTCTAGAATTTGAAAAACAAATTTTTCCGATACAAATAAAATCCAGATTCTACAATTCAAAACTTGTTTTGCACCAAACTCACTTCTGGATTATGGAATGCGGAAGTTATTATCGAATTACATGGGAAGTCGCTGAAAAATGATTTCACAGAGGAAATGGAGAAATGTAAACCAAGAAAAATTTTCAGGGATAATTTTGGTATTTCATAAACTTTTAGGGGTGCAGGAAGAAATTTTTGGAGGTGCAGGAAGAAGGACCCAATTCATGGTGCTTTATTACTTTTGCAGTATAGCCTGGTGATGTCCGCGTTCGGCCCATCAACGTCATATGAAATCCTTGTTCAAAATGAAAAGCCCATTATAGCAAAAGAAAGAAAGAAAATTCTACTATTACCGAAGCCACCTTTTTTTGTACAAAGGTGAATTTGAAAGAATTTAATTTGAGAGTATAACTATAAAGAAATAAGATTTCAGAAAAAAAAAAGATTTTTTTCCAAAAAAAATAGAAAGATAAAATTTGAAAAAAAGAAACTACTTAATAACTAAAATTTTAAACAATTAAGTCATTCCCTAATATTTAATATCATTACTTGTAAAAATACATTCGTTATCATGCTTACATCTTTTTATTTTTAAAATACTTCATAAAAAATTTAAAATTTTACAAAATAAAAATTCATTTGCAATATTTATTATTATTACTAATTAAGACATAAATGTTGTTAAGTATAAATCTTTCTATTTTTATTTTTTTAAAATTAAAAGGTTATAAAAATTTATTTTAAAAAATATATTTTATATGCGGGAGAAATAATTATATTTAAGAATAATTTTGAAAAAATATGTATATATACGTGAATTATCATCGTATATTGTTAGATTGTTTATACTTGTATACATTTATACTATATTTCGTCTTAATCTATTTTATTTGTATTCATCTATTTATTTATGCTATATTTTTATTATATAGTTAAAAATGTTTTTTTTCTTTTTTAAATTTTGTGTAAGTACTTAATACTACGTAAAATGGAAACATATTATAATATAAACTATTTTTTATGAGTTTTAGATTAATTTAGATCTAACAAATGGATAATTTAGATAAGTTTTTCATATCTATTTAGAAGATAAAATAAATTATGGAATAATCTTTTTAAACAAATTAGTATCTATTTATATTTAAATTGATAAAAAAAGTTTTCACAAAAGTTGAACGAGATAATTTCTATAAATTAATTGAAAAAATAAATTTATATTTTATATTTCTTCTTGTATAGGTATGTTTTTATGTATAATTAGAAAGACTTATGATAAGCTTATTTGATGTATAATATTTCTTTTTTAAATTTATTTTATAAGCAGGAAATAAAAAGATAAAGGGTTCAAGTTTGAATCCTAAAAGTTTTGTTATTTATATTACATCGTACAAGGAAAAAACTGTTCGGCGGGAAGATTTATCAATTTGTTTGTATGTAGATATATATAATTGAGTTTAGTAGGAGAAGCTATTTTAATAAAAAAAGCACTTAAATAATTCAATTTATTTAGATTTGAAATTTTAAATATATTCATTTACCTGTATTGTCAATGTCAATGTCAATGTTGAAGCATGGAAAGAGTAAAAGAAAACAAAGACACAATAAAACTAAGGTACACGACCAATTACTAAGCAAAGAGATGAAGAAGAAGAAGAACAGATATTTAACCCAAAAGAATAAATCCAATAGAGTTACAGAGTGAGAAGAAAAAAAGAGTGAAAAAAAACACAATTTTCCCTTTTTTGAAATAAACTTTACATGTAGTTTGTGTGTGTTGGGCGATGCACTGGAAGAAAAAATGAAGAGACAAAAAAATGTTGCATTGGAGAGATTATGAAAGAAAATTATTATTGTTCTCACATCACATGGTTGGTCCCTCTAAACGAAGAACAACACCTCCTTGGGGATGCTGTGGTGGTGGTCGCGAGGTCCACAAGCAACAGTCTCCTCCGGCGTCCAAGGCATCGGAAATCGGCTTAATGACAAGAATGCCCTCACCAGTGGTGGCGCAACAAAAGGCGCCGAGAAAGCCCACAAGTGAAATGATGCCATACACTTCCTGGTGGGGGCTCCATAACACGCTGAACCCCAACGACACAATCTGCATTGGAAGAGCCACCAGCATTATCGATGCCAGCACATAAATCCTCACCCTAAGGCCTTTGTTGATGACAAGAGACAAAACCCTCCAACACGAGACCAAGAACCACGTGCAGTAGGCTATGCCAAACGCAGCGAAAGCCGCACTGGTAAGGAAAGGGTAGGCACAAAGCACAGTCTCGAAGCCGTATCCGTCATTGAAAATCACCGAGGTTTCCACGGGGACACGGTTCTCCAACGGCGAGAAGAAAATGAGCAAGGATTGGAGCGTGGCGATGGGGAGACACGTGAGGAACACGAACGTGATGGCCCATGCATCATTTGGGGTTTTCTTTTTTATGGAAGCATTGAGGAGGAACAAGAGGGTGACGAGGAAGGCGGGTTCGAAGAATCCGAGGGAAAGTACGATGTGGACTTTGCAGAGGTTGGCTTGTTGGGATATGGTGAAAGAGGGTAGAAAAGGGTAGACGTATTTTCGGCGAAAAAAAGGTAAGCGAAGAAGTTCGGTGATGGACCACAGGAATATGAAAAAGACAAGGAGGAAGCGGACGGTCCAAAGGGAGTTGAAGTTTTGTAAATGTATGAAGGATTTCGATTTTAAACGAAGGTGGAAGATGAAGCTTAGGGATAACACAGAGAGGATTATTAGCCCCGAGATGAAGGTTACAGTTATGACGTCGAAAACTGAGTTTAGGAGTGGCAGTGCATGTGTGAGCAACATGGATCGCTCTGTTTTTGTTTTATTTTCTTGTAGGTATTATATATGTATGTGTGCTTACATATATATACATATATATACCTATGTATGTATCTATTTTTCCATCAATTGTTTTTGGTTGATGTATATAATTTATATGTATGCGTTTGTTGTTTCTTCCCAGATAGATATGGTTTGTGTACGTATATCACCCCACCAAATGATGTTATGTTTTCTTAGGTGGAAAAATAGTTGTGAGAGAAGGTGATGGGATTGCGGTGACGCTGGCTCTGGTGGCGGCGGCGGCACTGGAGGAGGAGAGAGGGTGAGGTTAAGCATGGGAGACTGGAGATGGATGGTTTAGGGCGAAAAGGCATGTAGGTATATGGGGTGTTATCGTGGTGGTGGTGGTGGTGGTGGTTTTTGGTTGGAAGGAAGATGGATATATTGGTTTGGGTGTTGTTCTCTCTCTCTCTCTCCCCACTCTTCCCAACCTGGGGAGATGGAGAACAACTAGAAAAGAATTAGGTTTTGAATCCGGGGGAGGGTAGCAGATAGAGAGAGGGAAAGGTAACCTTTTTTTCTTTTTTGGGTACAGGGAGGAGAGGCTGGCTTTGTGCTGTAATGAGAAGGATCCTTTATTTTCGGTTTCCTATGGTTGGTTCTCATTTATCACCATCACCACCATTACATACCTACTCTTTTTTTGGTTCTCTACACTTTTTTACATATTTCTACAACTTCCTATCTTATTCTATTTGCTCCTCCTATCTTCAAACTTAGTTTGTAAAATTACAACCACTTTATATCTCATAATAGCTCATCTCTCATTGCTTCAGAACTATTGTTATATGGTATTACTTGTCAAAGTATTATTTTTATACTATTTTGTCTTCTACAACTATAAACGGCCACACTCAATCTTATTCTGAAGTTTTTACTTCAAACTATGGGTTGAATGACTAAGAGATATGTACCTATAAAAAATTCCCTAACACATAAGTAATAAAGATATAATAAGTATATAAATAATTAGGTTGAGAATAAAGTGAATATTTTCTATTTATTTGCATTTATAGATTTTTTAGGTCTTTCTAAATAAAGCTTAAACAATTAAAAATATGTAATTGATTATCTAATATTAAAAATATATATTTTAATATGATATTTGATATATAATATAATATTTAATTATAACCAAATTATAATTTTTCATATATAATAATATAATTATGTTATTATACATTTAGGGTTTAGGATATACTTTATCTCTCAGTCTACACTTAATTTCTTCCGTGTCTGTATGGTTTTTTCCATCCATGCAGTTAATATAGTTATACATTCATTCATGCGTGTTAAGTTTGATGTTTCTATCTCACCACATAATTAAGTTTTTCAAGCACCAGTTGAAACGTTTGCCAGAAGACAATGTATGGTGTTGTGGTCATTTAATAATTTCTAAATATTTGAGTGTTACTCTTTAAATAATTTTTATTTTAAAGTTTTTTTATTTAGAGTTAACATGGTATTCCTTCTTGTGAACTTTATCGTTTTATTTTTCTTTTTCTCTGACCATATATAGCACCATGTTAAATGGGAAAAAAAAGAAAATGAAAAAAAAGAAAATGCCAGCAACCTTGTTTTAATCACCCTGGAACCAAATCCTCCTGCACTACCAAAGTTAGGGTGAGATTTTTTTTTATCAGCAAAAGAAGTTAGGCTGAGAGTATTAATAAGGTTTGTTCATCTGAGTGGGAGAAAAGTGGGGAAAGCGAAATTGGGATATGATTCTGCCAACAACTTAACAGGCAATACACATAAAACCTACATTTCCAGTGATCACTTTCTGTTCCACCTATATATAAGTCTTTGTTCTTTTCCTTTTGTCCCTGTGTTGCGCACCTGCATCCCACTAGTGATTTCAATATAATTAACGTTTTGTTTAGTCATCATATATAACAAAACAACGCCATGCATTGAATTTGTGGTCCAGGTCTTTGGATAATTTATCAAATTAATTTGGAAATTGATTAGGATTAAGGGAGGAAATGATATATAAAGTGTCATTGATCTCAACTCTTAGTGACGTGAGACTATTGGGTGTATCAGAACAAGAATGTTCCGACCTCAAGTCCGTTAAGATAACATCGTTAGGGTCAATTTCTGCATCCGAGATATTGTCCACTTTAGAACTCAGATCCTGTCATGATTTTGTCCTTAAAAAGTGTCCTGGAGGCTTAAGGGAGAAAAATGTATATAAACTGGTCTCGAATCCTAAACAACGTGGGACTATTGTGTATACCGAAACAAGCTCCCACCCGAGAAAATGAGGATTCGACTTTGGGACCCCTTTTTGTTCCCACAAACAGTACTAATGTTCCGACCTCAAATCCGTTAAGGTAACATTATTATGGTTAATCACTGCATCTGAGATATTATCTGCAAGCTCGAATCTCCGTCACGGTTTTACCCTTAAAAGATGTCTTGAAAGATTAAGAAAGAAAAGAGTATATAAATTATACTTAACCTCGACTTTTAAGTGATTTAGGACTCTTGGTATACCGGAAAATAAATAAATATTTTTGTCTAAATTAAATGATTTGCAGAAATTGAAAATCAGATACTGGTTTAAGAAGAAGCTGCTTTAATTTCTGAAAAAAAAAAGCTAGTTAAAAGAGCTTCATAACATAATCAACTGGGTAAACAAATTTACATCATTGTAAGAGGTTATCTTTATTCTTCTTCAGACAAGAAAAAGAAAAGAAAGGCTCTGAATCACATTGAACTTCTTTTTATATATATATGGCCGTGGAACTTTGTCTTAATAACCATCACCGCCTTTATTCAGGTTTGGATACAGTGTACCATAGCAGAAGTAGCCTAATAATTTTGAGAAAGAGTTGAGACCAAATAAAAGGGAGATAGAACAATGCAAAAAGGGCTTGTCAGAAACAACATGTTTATTTCTTCTTTTTCCATTGCATTAACAAGATGAGAACCTGTGTTTCGATGATCGATGTTGCAGATATTATATATTATATATATATATATGGCCTGAATCAATTGTTTTTAATGCACAGTATGGTACATGAGTAAATTTATTGCCTAGAGTTTTTATATACACTACATGTTCTTGAATGTCCAAATCCTTATATTTACATATTTAAATTATATATAGATCCTGATCAGGACTAATGTTATAATATTATGAAAAAAATAAAGATTGATATCCTAAATAAAAACTCTTCAGGATCAAAAATCCAAAAAATTAAATGTAAAAGATAGAAATAACATCTATTAGTAAAAAAAACTCAATTAATATAAAATATATAATGACCAATTAAGAAAATTTTATAGTGACAATCCAAAATAGATATGAATGAAAATCACACCGACAAAATATTTAAACCTTATCATGATGATATATATGTTATAAGGAATTGACTTAAAGAACCTAATTCATTACTTAACTCAACTGGATTAGTTAATTGATGATCAGCAAAATCTTACTTATTTGGATAAGCTAAATGCCTAAAGTTTCTCTGTTCTTTTGCTAACCTTTCCGCGCAGAAGAGTTTCTTTGTTTTGTGAAATGACCCGACCTAATATTAAAGTACCTTTTGTTTTTCACTTTTTTTTAATTTATAATATATATTTACACCAAAGTTTAATTCAAATACATTGTTAATATAACAAATGTAAAACTTGAAACCAATTGTAAATAACATGTGATTTTTAAATAATGATTACAAAAGTCAATAATTTTACCATAGACAGTAAATTTTTTAATGCATTTCCATACACAAAATAATACATATAAATGGAATAATTAGAAAATAACTAGGATATATCCTGGAAAATAATTAATATAATAAGATTTGATTAACCTAAATTCTTGACTGAGAATCATTTGCTATTAACTTAAACTTAATTAGAATTAATTTGATCACATGAGGCAATGGAATATATTTGGTAGAAGATAAAATAAAGAAAGAGTTAAAGAGAGATTCGAAAGATTTTCAAAAGACAGCAGAAAGACGTCTCCTTTTATAAAGAAAGAAAAGATAGCAATAAAATAGAATCTATTCTACAGAATATTTTGTCACACTATATGCTTCAACTTACTATCCTTCTCCATCAATGTCTTCCACTCACAAGGAATTTATTGCTGAAAATGATGAAAAGAGAAATTAAAGGGACGAAAAAGAACAATAATTGAATAATTGGTAAAGCTGAGGCAGTGGAGATCCACACGATATGCAGTTCTGTAACTTGAATCCACCCTCACATACATGGAAGAACATTTTGAAAATCAATGGAGACGATCTTACAGTAATTAATTTGTGTGTAACACGTTATCATATAGGTGCATATGCTCACGCTATTTTACTTAGTTAAAAGTCTAACATATGAAAACCCTAAAACAGATCCTATAAATATAGACAGGCACATGAGATCTCGAGACTCATCATGAGAAATTCCGATCCAATGATTGAAAACAGTGAACAGCAGAACGATATATAGGACACTGAAACTGAAACAACCATGACAGAAAGATCTGAAAATGAGTAGAACCAGAATTCAAAAGCAAATGATGACTGCCTTTTTTCTGTTGTGTTGAAGACAAGAAGGGCACATGTGCAGTCAAATCTTTTCATCATTACACGGATCCACCAGTGAATCTCACAACTATGAATCTCCACGGGTAAAAAAGGGGAACACAATATAATCAACCATATGGTAACAAATGGGTGTATAAAAGCTGAAAATTCAAAGAAAACAAAATAATTATAACTGACCTTGAGACAATATTTTATATCACATGAAACTGATAGACTTAAACCTGATGAGAGGAACGTGATTTAGATGATGGAAGCTGTAATTGAGGGGAATGAAGCCTGGTCCGAGGAGACATAAAACATAACCTGCAGATTATTATTGCAACTGAATGATCTGATGAACTTTTCCTGAATATATATATATGCATATATGAATTTGGTGTGAAGTAGTGAATGGTAGTGTTGCATATGATCGATCTCCTTGGACCACGCAGCATTCCCCTCAAAAGATGATAGCTTCCGGATCTTGTTCATTATACCTATATATAGTGAATCTCATAAAACCCTTTGATACAAATAAGGTGTTTTAGGCTGTGTTTGTTTTTGATCTGGAAGAAGGCTCCATATATGTTGCTTGAAGGAATGAAATGAAAAATGGGTTTTGCGGGATATGAGGAAATGCAATGATGAAAACAATGATTTGGTTTTAAAAGAAAGTAAAAGTAAAACGCAGAGAGAGAGAGAGAGAGAGAAGGATGTGAATGGATGGGGTCTGGTGGTGATGGTCATTTCTGGAACACAGCTGTAGTTGTTGGGTGAGGGTTTAAAGCTGACCATACTCTCTCTCTTAAGAGAGAGAGACTGAGAGGGATGCTATGGATGGAAGCACAATAAGATAATTAATGGAGTTGATTCTTTCTGGTTTGTACCCTAATATTTGATGCTTCCATATAGTTAACCTAACTCATTTGGTTCACTCACTCACTAACCCTGCTTGCCTTTTATTGTCTTGGTGGAAAATAATAACCATCTTAATTACAACCATCATGGTGTATATATATTGTTGAGAACAAAAAGAAAGAAAACAGATAAAGTAATAAATGTAGAAGATAAGTAATATAATGAGTTCGTGTAAATATATATATATATATATATATATATATATATATATATATAAAGGTTTAAAGAAAATCTAAATTTGTGTACTTGTATGAGAAGTGATATGTTGACACTTTTCTTAAAAATACATTAATTTTACAACTCAAAAATTAATATTTTAATTATATTTTTTCAAAATTTGAATGTAAAAGATTAATATATATTATTATATTATTAAAATGAGATATTAACTTAAAAGAAAATTTTCACTTATATCCATTCGGGTACAAGAATAAAATGGTGTACATAATACATAGTAGATAAAGGTTTTAATCACCATATATAATTAATTTAAAAATTTATATTAATCAATAAGAAACTACAATAAAGTAATATTTTTAAACTGTTGAAAAGAAATATCACCAAACTTATCATATATATATCCCAATTTATAATCAGATATCATCGTAAAAGTTTTTACATTAATGTTAGCGCATAGATTATCTTTTTATAATAATAACAAATAGGTGTTTATATATATGTAATTTGTTAAACTTTTGCGCGAGCATTGATAAATGCAGACCGATTAAAAATAAAGTTACTAGAACTCAAACTTTAGACTAAATAAGAAAAAAAATTGTACTTGTTTTTATAAAGACAAAAATGTATTATAGTAAAAAAAGTATCCAACAATAATTCTTAGTTAAAATAATAACAATAATCTCTATAAAAATTTGCTTTAGATCGTATTCACGTGAGAGTATAGTCCTAAATAATTGTACTATAATCACGCATCAGTTTTATATATTTTTTAAGTTAGATGCTCTTTTTTATATATTAGAATATAAAGCAATGCAAAAATAAAAAATCCCAAACAACAATTTTTTAAAACCTTATAACACTTTATGGTTGGAGTGTGTCTATACAAAATTTGATGCAAAAGGATCACCAATTTTTTAGACAATATCAAATGCATATAGTTTCCATGTCATTGAATGATAAAGGAAATGTATAAAAAATTTTGGTGTTTTCTTTTAGTCAAGTTAATAAAAAAATTATTATGCATATAAATTATTATTATAGTTAAACTCATGTAAGTATAAAATGCATGAATACAATTGATATTAATTAGTCATATTAGGTGGTCCTCTTTGATATCATAGATTCCTTGGATTAATTTTCGAGCTCAAAATATTCCATGACAAGTGGACAGCTTTACTTATATTACAATAAAAAAAGAAGTGACGTGTTCTACATATTTTCCTTAATTAAATGAGTGCATCTTCAGTTAATTATAATAAAAACCATATTACTCTCCCAACATTAATGCTAATAAATTAATAAAGATCGTGTAGATCAATGGATAAATAAACATGCATCCTTTATCATTCACCCGAATAACCCATAAAAGTTGGTTCAGGCACTACTCTTTTTTTTCATTTGAACTTTTAGACACTCTTTTTGAAGAAATAGAATATATGCTTGTGAGTATAAGTTTTCATTATATATATATATATATATATATATATATATATATATATATATATATATATATATATATAAATTTATTGAATCACATAAAAGTATAATTATATCCAAGTCCCTTCTTAGAAGTAATGATGGGAAACTTAACTCCTAGCGACAGGTTCCTAACTATCTGTACCAAGTGAGATCATATATGAAGGTATTTATTTTGTAAACTTGTGCATGCATAATATGTAGATTTAATGTAGCAAAAAGTAGTCAAACATTTTAGGTTAGATGAACCTTCAATCACATCAGAGTTTGTCCTCTGCTAATTCAATCGTTCATGGGTGTTAATTATCTTTTGTCAACATAGCCAGCTTCACCCCCATTACATGTATTGTCGGGAATAGTAGATGCATGCATGCATGCGCAGATATATATAGTAGGCTCTTTGAAACGAAATTAAGGAACCATATGACACAATAAACTTGCTTATCCTTGCAAGGTCATGTGTGTGGATGTTTGTGCCAACTATTCAAAATACAGAATCTTAGTCTCATGTTTTTCTTTTTGTAACTTGCTATTTGCTCTTTCTTAAGTTTATTTTCTAGATGGGGATTTCTCCCATCTGTTCTTGTTTCTAACTCTTCTACCATTTCATTCTTAACAAAATGTTACTTTCTTCTTTTTAATCAGTAAAGAATTAATAAAGAAGTGTCCCAGCCCTTTACACGAAAAATTACACCAATCAAAGAATTAAACTTGCTTAAAACATTAAACAACAACTCTGCAAAGTCAACCTTAAATCTCAGATCCACATCTTATATACCAACTATCTACACAAGATATGAACCCCCACGATATCCAAATATTACTTTGTTTGCTAAAATCTATATCTAATGTGTATTCATTGTTATTTCTTTGTAAATGGATTACAACATTCTAAATATTTCTTCTTTTTATAGATTTTTTTTTTTGATAAAAAAATGAAAATAAAAAATATATATTTTGATAAAAGAAATTTTTTAAATCAAATTTAATAAAAGATATATATATAATTAAATAAAATAAAAAATTATTAAAATAATAACATTAAGAATGTTTATGAGTTTGAAAAAAGAGAAAGTTATTAATTAACTTATTAGAATCCTCAAATAAAATGAGTTAATATTTGAGACATCCTTACTTCAAATAGTGCTAATTTGATATGTCACATGGAATTATTATCAATAGTAATAACTTCAAAGCATTTTGTTGAAGTAAAGTTTACAATCAATAATTTCAACACAAGAGTTAACTAAGGTATTAGGTTGCATTAAATAAAACAAAACTTAATCTTCTTAACTACTTCAATCATCTAAATTGAAAGTATGATGTAAAGTATAATCAATTTTTTGCATAAGAGTTAATTAAGGTATTCAACTGCATTGGATTGGATGAAATAGTCCTTGAATCTTCTTTCAATAATTTTGATTGAAAATATGGTATAAAGTATAATCAACCATTTTAGTAGAAGAGTTAGTAAAGGTATTAGACTACACTAGATTAAAAAAAATCTTGAATCTTCTTTCAATTATCTTGATATGATGTAAAGTATAATCAATAATTTCAGTATAAGGTATTAGATTGCACTAGATCCTAAATCCAAAATCTTAAACTTTAAATTCTAAATCTTAAATTCAAAATCCTAAACCTTAAACACTTTCTCTATTTCTTTCTTTATTTCTTGCTTGCTTTCTTGCTTTCTTTCTTTATCCCTTGCTCTCTTACTTTCTTTCTTTCTTTCTTTCTCTCTCTTGCTTTCTTTCTTTCTTTCTTGCTTGCTTTCTTTCTTTCTTGCTTGCTTTCTTACTTTCTTTCTTGCTTTCTTTCCTTCTTTCTTTCTTTCTTTCTTTTTTTGCATCCTTCTTTCTTTCTCTGTTTCTCTCTTGCTTTCTTTTTTTCTTTTTTTCTTTTTTTCTTGCTTTCATTCTTTCTTTCTTTCTTGCTTTCTTTCCTACTTTTATTCTTTGTTTCTTTCTTTCTTTTCTTCTTTCTTTCTCTCTCTCTTTCTTTCTCTGTTTTTCTTGTTAAATAAAGACGGCAGTGTAAAAACCAAGAGGGGGGGGGGGTGAATTGGGTTTTTAAAGAAATTTTCTCTTTCAAATAAATTTTCAGGTTTTGAAAAAACTTTCAAAAACTTGGATGTGAATTTTTTCTTAATCCTTTGATTAATGCTGTTGGGATTAGCAATTGTAATAATGATCCACAATTAAGAGATAAAGAGAAAGAGAAAGAACACAGAGATTTATACTGGTTCGGATTAAGCCAATCCTACATCCAGTTCCCAACCACCACAAATCCGTGATGATTTTCCCCACTATCTTTAATTGAAATTACAAACACCAATTCATGCAATAACAAATAAAGATAAACGGAAACACCTCCTCAGACACACTAAGGATGAAACACCTCCCCAGACACACTGAGGATGAAACCCACCTCTCTTGACACACAAGAGATGAAACACCTCCCTTAGAACAGATCCAAGGGATGAATTTTCCCTTTACTGAAAACGAGTAAAAGAATACACCTGAAATGTCGTTGGATAGAAAACTTAAGCACATGCGATCACCACTTCCAAAGACTTGATCAAACTGAAGAAAGCAGGAAAGCGGATTTGAAAAAGCTAAGGCGCAGAATCACTTTGAATATTTTGTGTTTGTTCAGATTGTTAAACCTAAGACATTCTATTTCATTTTATAATTCGAAAATGCTCCAAAGTTTCCATTCTTAGGTTGATTTAGAATTAATTTCGCAAAAACGACTCATTTAATCGATTATATTAAAAGCTTAATCGATTATATCATGTTTAAAAACTGGAAAACAAATATCGTCTGATTTAATCGATTAGATTAAGACCATAATCGATTATATTAACCCAGAATCAATATAATCGATTATCAAAGACACTTAATCGATTATTTTGCTTGTTAAACAATTTTAATTCAAATTTTAAGTTAAATAATCGATTATCTACGTATGGTAATCGATTAAAAGCGTAGAAAAACGTTTTTGCGAGAAAACACCTTGCTCTCTTGTTTGGGAAGGTCTTGAATGAGATTTATGACTTACTCTTTTTATCCAACACCCAAAACAGAACATTCTACCTTTGATCCTTCAGCTCTTGAGAAAATCTTCATCAATCTTCTCTCTTGAAAGCTTTGAATGCTCTTTATGCCTTTCCTTTCTTATCAAGCAACCTTCCTTTGTGAGATGGCACAAGTCTTTAAAGTTGATTGAAACTTCCTAAAAACTTCATCATCAAAACTGTAGGTTTCCATAAAACTCTGGACTTGAAAAAAGCCAACATTTCTCTCTCTCTTTCTTTATTTCTCTCGTTTTCTTTCTCTCTCTTTCTTTATTTCTCTCTCATTTTCTTTCTTACTTGCTTTCTCGCTTTCTATCTTGCTTTCTTTCTTGCTTTTCTTTCTTGCTTTCCTTCTTTCTTTTTTTTCTTACTTTCATTCTTGCTTTCCTTATTTCTTTCTTTCTTGCTTTCTTTCTTGCTTTCCTTCATTCTTTCATTCTTGCTTTCTTTCTTGCTTTCATTCTTGCTTTCATTCTTGCTTTCATTCTTGCTTTCCTTCTTTCTTTCTCTCTTGCTTTCTTGCTTTCTTTCTTTCTCTCTTGCTATCTTGCTTTCTTTCTTTCTTGCTTTCTTTATTTCTTTCTTTCTTGCTTGCATTCTTTCTTTCTCTCTCTCTTTCTTTCTTTCTCTCGTTCTTTCTCTCTTTCTTTCCTTCTTTCTCTCTTTATCTCTTTATCTCTTTCTTTCTCTTTTTCTTTCTTGCTTTCTTACTTTCTTTTTTTATTGTTTTCTTACTTTCTTTCTTTATTGCTTTCATTATTTCTTTCTTTCTTGCAATCCTTCCTGCATTCTTTCCTGCTTTCCGGAATTGTCCCAAAACTTAGCAAGAAATGGTATCATTAATGCTACTAAGTGTAGTAGCTCCTATTTTTTTTAAAATGCATCACAAAATGCTATCATATAAAAAACATGGGCCTTGTTTGGGAAGCTTTTGAGCATCTTCCAAACCTGGCCTAACCTTTTAGAATTCCACCCATGTGTATGTATTTTCGTTTTTCCTTTCTATATAAGGGTGTGAGTCTCATTTGTAACATAACTTTGAAGATTAATTGAGAGCAAGAACTAATTCTCTTTGAAGTTCAAGAGGTAAACCTCATTTCTAGAATCTTATCTTGAGTTTTCCATAATTCAATTGATGATTGTCCTTTGCACTTATCTTTCTTTATGAAAGTGACGTGTTCTTCATTTTCTTGTCTTGTTCATCTTTTCCCTTTATTTGTTCTTGGTTTCCTTTTATGGCTGCACCATTCATGGATTTCCTTCTTTCTTTACTTCTTTCTTTCTTTCTCTATTTCTTTCTTTCTCTCTTTCTTTCTTTCTTTCTTTCTCTTTTCTCTTTCTTTCTTTCTTTCTTTCTCTTTTTCTTTCTTTCTTTCTTTCTCTTTTTCTTTCTTTCTTTCTTTCTCTTTTTGTTTCTTTCTTTCTTTCTCTCTTTCTTTTTTTTCTCTCTTTCTCTCTTTCCTTCTTTCTTTCTTTCTTTCTTTCTTTCCTTCTTTCTTTCTTTCTTTCTTTCTTTCTTTCTTTATTTATTTATTTCTTTCTTTCTTTATTTCTTTATTTCTTTCTTTCTTTTCTTTCTTGCTTTCTTTCTTTCTTGCTTTCTCTCTTTCTCTCTTTCTTTCTCTCATTCCTTCTCTCTTTCTTTCTCCCTTTCTTTCCTTCTTTCTCTCTTTGTCTATTTGTTTTTCTCTCTCTTTCTTGCTTTCTTTTTTTCTGTCTCACTTTTTTTCCTCTTTCTTTCTCTCTTTCTCTCTTTCTATCTATCTTTCTTTCTTTCTCGCTTTCTTTCTCTCTTTCTCTCTTTTTTTATTTCTTTTTTTTCTCTCTCTCTTTCTTTCCTTTTCTCTTTCACTACTACAGAAGTATGAATTAACGTCGCCATTCTACGTCGGTTTAAATTTAAACGACGTTGAACGTGGGAAGTGAACATTCTACGTCAGTTATTGGTGTGAACCGACGTAGAATGTTTTAATTTTTACATTCTACGTCGGTTGTTGTCTCAACCGACGTAGAATGGTAAAAATACTACGTCGATTGAGACAACAACCGACGTAGAATGTAAAAATTAAAATATTCTACGTTGGTTCACACCAATAACCGACGTAGAAAGGTTATTATTAAAACCTATCCCGCGCTCTTCCCTCGTCACTTTTCCTCTTCGCGGCGCTGCTACTCGTCATCGTCTCCTCCACCGCGACGCTCCCTTTCCTTTGCGACAACGACGATCAGCTCCCCTTCGTCAGTGGCGTTAACCCCTGATTCTCCTCCGTGATTCTCCTCTCCTCCGTTTGGCTCTCGTCGCCCTCTCCTCCGTTTGGCTCTCGTCGCCCTCTCCTCCGTTTGGCTCCCGTCGTCGCCGCGAAGCTTGTTGGTTGTCGCCGGTGAGGTTTTCGTTCCTTGCAAGTCTTCTCTTGGCCGCTGCCACAGTCCCCTCCCCTCCCCTTGTCGTCAGCTTCCTCGCTGCCGCCGTAGCCGCCGCCGTCGTTGCCGCGCTAGGTTAGGTTTTTAATTTTATTGTTTTTTTGATTTTTTGTTTTGTAGAATATAATGTTTGTATGATTAGTTTATTAAACTGTACAAGATTGTTCTGATAATTTGGCTGTGCCCATGGGGCTTTATTTGATGTTGATTTGTTGTTGTTCAAAAATTTGGATTTAGTCAAATAACAGAGGAAACTCTGCTGAAATTTCGTTAGAATGATAGAGTAAACTGTACTAATTAAATAATGTTATAGTGTTTGTATGATTATTAGGTTATTGAAATGCCTGTAGATGACTGTTCTGATGGTATCTAGTCATACATATAATAAAAAAAACGTATGGTATGTTGTATGCTGTATGCAAAATGATGCAATTAGGACAAAAGAAGCTGCAACTATGAAATTTCTAAGATGTAATAGCCTGATAATTCTCTATTTGGTACGACACAACTCCACAAAATTTTTCAAAATTTTTTGACAAGTGCAAGTTAGTCACATAAATGCCCAAAATTTAGGAAAATAGGTAAAAGATTCTAAAATAATAAAAAAGTTATAGTAAATGGAGGATTTTTTACGCATCTTCATCCGAGGTCCGTAGCAAAAGTTATGATCGTTTGAAGTTTTTCTACACCTAAATTTTGTATTTTCAAAACTATGATTATTTTGGGGATGTGGGGCCTCTTTATTCAAGTACACATCAAAAGAACATAACTCAACAAAAATTAGCAGAAAATTCAATGTCTAACTATTTTTTATGATTTTTTCAAGATCGATTAGATCCATCCAATAATGTTGTTTTTACATCAATCTTTCTTTTTTTAAATTGTTCTTCTAAGACAAAGCATATAGAAATTAGACATCATCGTTTCATTAGAGATCATATAGCTAAGGATTGCATTATAGAATACATAGATACAAAACATCAATTAGCTCATATCTTCACCAAACCTTTACCTAGAGAGTCTATCTTTGAAATTTAACTATTTGAAATGTATTATATATGAAATTGTGGCTGGTTTGCTGGTTTATTTGATATGCAGGTACTAAAATTTAGGGAAAATGAGAAAATTAAAAACTGCTTTGCAGTTAGTATGGTGACACGACTTACAACGTCGGTTATTACTAGAACCGACGTTGTAAGTTTGGGTGACACTTACAACGTCGGTTCTAGCCCTAACCGACGTTGTAAGTCTGTGATTTTCAACGTCGGTTCAAATTGAACCGACGTTGAAAATAACGTCGCCTTGTTCAACGTCGGTTTTGGGGCCGTCGTAAAATGATCCCCAGAACCGACGTGGAAAGTGGTTTCTGTAGCAGTGTTTCTTTCTCTCTCTCTCTCTCTCTTTCTTTCTCTCTCTCTTTCTTTCTTTCTCTCTTTCTTTCTCTCTTTCTTTCTTTCTTTCTTTTTCTCTTCCTTTCTTTCTTTTTATCTCTCTCTCTTTCTTTCTTTCTTTCTTTCTTTCCTTCTTTCCTTCTTTCTTTCTTTCCTTCTTTCCTTCTTTCCTTCTTTCTCTCTTTCTTTATTTCTTTATTTCTTTCTCCCTTCTTTTCTTTGTTTCTCTCTCTCTTTCTTTCTTTCTTTCTCTCTTCTTTCTTTCTTTCTTTCTTTCTTTTTTTCTTTATTTCTTTCTCTCTTTCTTTCCTTCTCTTTCTTTCTTTCTTTGTCTGTTTCTTTCTTTCTTTCTTTCTTGCTTTCTTTCTTTCTTTCTTTCTTGCTCTCTTTCTTTCTTTCTTTCTTGTTCTCTTTCTTTCTTTGTTTGTTCCATTCTTTTTTTCTTTTTTTCTTTTTTTTTATTCTTTCCTTCTTTCTATTTATCTTTCTTTCTTTTTCTCTCTCTTGCTTTCTTTCTTTCTTCCTTGCTTTCTTTCTTTATTTCTTTCTTTCTTTATTTATTTCTTTCTTTCTTTCTTGCTTATTTTCTTTCTTTCTTTTTTGTTTTCTTTCTTGCTTTCTTTCTTTCTTTCTTTATTTCTCTCTTTCTTTCTCTCTTTCTTTCTTGTTTTCATTCTTGATTTCTTTCTTTCTTTCTCTCTTTCTTTCTTGTTTTCATTCTTGCTTTCTTTCTTTCTTTTTCTCTTTCTCTCTTTCTTTCTTTCTTTTTCTCTTTCTCTCTTTCTTTCTTTCTTTTTCTCTTTCTCTCTTTCTTTCTTTCTTTTTCTCTTTCTCTCTTTCTTTCTTTCTCTCTTTCTCTCTTTCTCTCTTTCTTTCTTGCTTTCTTGTTGTCTTGCTTTTTTTTTTCTTTCTTTCATTCTTCCTTTCTTTATTTCTCTCTTTCTTTCTGTTTTTCTTTCTCTCTTTCTTTCCTTCTTTCTTGCTTTCTTTTTTCTTTCTTTCTTACTTTCCTTCTTGCTTTCTTTCTTGCTTTCATTCTTGTTTTCTTTCTTACTTTCTTTCTTGCTTTCATTCTTGTTTTCTTTCTTGTTTTCTTTCTTGCTTTCTTTCTTTCTTTTTCTCTTTGAAGGTATAATGTAAAGTACAAACAATAGTTTCAATAGAAGAATTAGTTAAGGTATTAAACAACATTAGATAAAATAGTCCTTGAATCTTCTTAGCTACTATTACAAAACATTCTTTTTTTAGCGACGAAATATTACTTAAAATAAATTTCGTCAATAATTTATGTTTACTATTGGAATTTTATCTAAGGATGAAATTTCTTTGTTAAAATTACTGAAGGATTGTAATTCGTATGTATCTATGTATTATGTATTTATCTATTATGTATCTATCTATGATGTATTTATGTATTTGTATATTTATATATGTTTATATATTTACATATTTATATATTTATGTATGTATATATTTATATATTTATATGTTTATATATTTATATATTTATATATTTATGTTTTTTTATATTAATACATATACATATATTCATGTATTTATGTATTTATGTATTGATATACTTATATATTTATGTATTTATATTTTTATATATTTTTTTATAAATATAAATTTTTATATTTTTATATATTTATATTTTTTTATGTTAATATATATATATATATATATATATATATATATATTTGTGAATTCTTATATAAAAATAATTGTAGCTTAGTCCATCTTGTTAGTGTCAATTTATATATATGATTGAATGGAGGTTTAAGAATGGCATTATATGAGCCTGTGAGCGTGGAACCTTATATTAGATGTAGTTGGAGCTCTCGGAATTGTTCCAAAACTTAGCAAGAAATGGTATCATTAACGCTACTGACTGTAGTAGCTCTGATTTTTAATAAAATGCATCACAAAATGCTATCATATCAAAATGTTTCTATTTATAAAGATAATTTTAATTCGCACATTCTATACTGAAGTTGCAATTATAGTAGTCTTGTTGCTTTCAACAATTTAACATAACAATTTTATAAAGTGAGATTTCTCTTAAGTGGAAAATCTGGTAATCATTAATTTAATTTATACATTTTTATATTTCAAATAATTGTCAATAGTTTACACATTTTTATGTCAGCAAATCCTATCATAGTGAATACTAATTAATTTGACAATATGAATTTCTAAACAAAGAAAAATAAGAAGAGGTTCTATGTTTCTGCTTTATAATTTTGTCTTCATCCTCAGTTAATTAATAAAACTTTCTTTTGACCATAGTAGTTATTTATCACTATCTTTGACTTCTTTTGTTATAGTTTGTAGTTACATCTACTTAGAAAGATTGGATTAATATTACCATTGCTCTTTTCATTTATATTCTAATTATTAAATTAAATATTTCTTCTAAATCAATGTTAATGATTGATTTTAATTTGTTTGGTAATACTAATCTTAGAACAATTTTAGTGACATCAATTGAGATGATAATAGTTTTTATTCATTTCAAGTAAAATGTTCAAAGTGATGTTCTATCACCAATAGATAGAAGATGATTAAATCAAGGAAACCAGATTTATTAAGCATATTGATATTTTAGAAAATGTTATTTTATATAATTATTTTAACACATTTTAAATATTATATCTATTTTTGCAAATTTTGGTAGAAGTATTTTGGGATACTTTTTGTACTTAAACCAAATAATTAATGAAAAGTGTAGACTAATTAGTGTTAAATTTTTATTATTTATAATTCGTATTATATTTTGATTTATTTTGTAAAATTACAAAAAAAAAATCTTTAAAAGGATTATGAGATTAGCAACTTTATAAGGTTAATTAATATAAAATATTTAATTATAAAATTATGAAAAATATAAAATTTACTATAATTTATTAAAGTAATAACCATTAAAAATATTATTCAATTATGATAATAATAACATTTTGATGTATCATTATATACATTGAATTTGATTTTTAATTAAAAAAATATAATATTATTAAAGATAATTCGAAATGTGCTTATATTAATTTGAATTTATATATTGGATTACCGTGTTCCCCGTGGGTTGCACAGTGGGTTGCACAGTGGGTTGCACAGTGGGTTGCACAGTGGGTTGCACGGATCAGAAAAGTAGTTTTTATACATTACGAAAACTAATTTAATTTTTCATTGGTATCACTACTTTCTGAAAATATATTTTAAAAAATATTTAAAAAAAAATAAAAAATAGGAGAGGGTGCAAACAAAAAAAAAGTTGCAGATAAAATAACTTTTCACACATAGCTCTTCAAGTTCTTCCACGGGGGCTTTTGTATTCTTACGCCGTTTTTTCTCCACTTCTGTCACTGTGTGATGACAAAAATACTATATTTTGATTAAAAAAATTGTATTTTCAAAACCAATATTTGGAACTATATTTTAGATTGTACTGAAAATATTGTTTCCTAATGAAAAATTTTTATGATGAGATGTTTTAAAATAATCAATCTGAAACGGTTAAAAATCAATTTTAAATTATCCATTTCGGAGATTTTTTTTTAAATCTTCATTAATATTTTTAAGAATTTGCAATTCAAAAGCATTTTAACATATTTTAGGAATTAATTTTAAAAGGTATAAAAATTTTAAAATGTTATTTTCAAAGTTAAATAAAAGTGGACGAAGAAAATATGGACACGAGAAAATTACTCTCTGTCATGAGTCCAGCAGGTGTCTTTTTGTCCGATAGTCCACCAAGTCCTAAAAATACATCAAATTATCGGGCTTTTTGCAACAAGCTAAACTTTGGAAGTGCAGGAAGCAAAAACTTTTGCAGAAACCCAACTTTGATGTGGGCTTCTAATGTCGGTAACCCGTCCATATTGGCGATTATACTTGAAGGATAGGGTTGTTTTCTATTTTTTATTATTATTATAATGATTTTTTTTTAGTTTTATATTATTATTTGAATAATTTTAATTTAATGCTATTTTTCTAAAACAAGTCAATATAATTTTTTTGTCAAATTTATAGTAACGGTGTTATTATATAACACATCATATTTGTTCCGGTGTCACGGTTATTTCAACAAGTTAACTTAAATTAATAATGTAGTATTTGTTATTTATATCCCATTTTATTATTATTATTTTAATAAGATAAAATTGAAAAAAATCATTACATTACTAAAAACCTATTTAATAATAATTAAATACAAAATAGAATAGAAGTGTCATTTCATTGAAAGAAGAAAATCAAAATTTCTAATATATCATACTTATCATGAGTCATATGCTTACTCACGCAATATATAGATGTGTTTATTTGAATTATTTTTTTTTCCATTGATGTGAGGAGGTCTATTTTGTTTGAAAATTGATTATTTTTTATTTTTTTATCGATTTAGGGTAAGTCGTGTTTGGATAACACGAAATGTATAAAGGAATCGGATTTCCAAAACACGTATTTTTACATAAAAAATAAAGAGTCGTGTAAGATAAACACAATTTGAATATTTTTTATATTTTTTTATTCATTTAATTAAGAATCATTTTATATTTTTTTATTTATTTAATTAAGAGTCGTGCTATGTAGCACGACTTTCAATAGTACAACACGATTTAGTTTTTTTTTTATTTTGTTTGTTTTTTATTTTTTTTATTTTTATTTTCTTTGCTTTTTATTTTCTTTACTTTTTACTTTTTTTGTGTTTTATTTTTTGTGTTTTTTATTTTTGTTGATTTTTATTTTCTGTTTTTTATTTTTGTTCTTTTTTATTTTGTTTGTTTTTTTATTTTACTTGTTTTTTATTTTTGCTGTTTTTTATACTAATTTTAAATAAAAGAAATAATAAAATAAATAAATAAATTAAATTGGATATCAAATAATTAAAATTGAAAGTCGTGCTACATAAAACAATTTTGATTTTTTTTGTTATTTTTTATTTTGTTTGTTTTTATTTTGTTTGTTTTTGATTTATTTTTTATTTTTTATTTTGTTTGTTTTTTATTTTGTTTGTTTTCTATTTTCTTTATTTTTTTTTCTTTGTTTTTTATTTTCTTTGTTTTTTATTTTCATGATTTTTTATTGGCTTTTGTACGCGTCAAATTTGTTTGCAAATTACGGATGGGGGTTTTAATTTTTTTTTAAGTCACAGAGAATCGTGCTACCTAGCACGACTTCCACCACCATATACCATATATATATATATCCCGCGTTCCTTCACTCCTTCACTTGCCTTAACAGAGTTTCCTTGCCTTCACTTGCCATTTTCAGTGCGAACCACTCGTTTTCTTTCCACTTTCCTTCTTTGCACCTCCCTTTGCACTTGAGCTACTTTGGAGTTTTGTGATTTATTTTGTCTTTTGTTAAATTTTATTTTTGTGTAAGGTCTCGAGAGTCACTCTTGAATTTTATTTCTTATATATTAAAAAATTAGTTTTCTTTCTTTTTATAGTAAAAATGGTTTTGAGAGAGAAATTAAATGTTTTTAACTCATTTTATGCTAGAGTATATTACGATAATAATACTGAATCCTTATGCAGGTTTTCAAATTTAACCATTTGAAGCAAATAATTGGTAGTCAAGTATTTTGTATAAGTGATAGAGTTGTTACAAATGTTTTTTATTGTTATCCCTTTCCTATTGTTACTGCAGTCGAAACACATGACCTTGTAATATTTACTGATGAAGATGTTAATAAGGTGATTGGTTGGCATTAAGAGTTTAGAAGAGGTGAAGAAATGGAGCTGTTTGTAAATTTAATGAAGGTTGAGCCAGCAGAAATTAATTGTGGAACTTCCACACATACTGGTGGAGTCAGTGATTGGTGAATTGTTTATGATTTTATCTATTAATGTACTAGGTTTGTTATTTGCTGTTAATGAAAGAGTTGTGTATTTTTAAAAGGTAAAGAGTTATGTTATTGTCAATGTGAAAGTATTTATTTTAATTTGTGTAATGAGATTTTTTGTTTTACGCATTGTATTGTTATGAGTCGTGTCTTTTATATAATTAAAATATAAATTGGTTCGACTTGCTAAAATAAAAAATAGAGTGAGTATTAACATAAAAAAATATTACAACACCGTCAACAAATTAATACATTCAATGATTACCACCTGTCCCACAACGTGATCTTTGAGTTTGGCGTCTAGGTCGTCATTCTTGATTTGGGCTAGGTTGTTCATCAGCTTCCTTTTCTACATTTTGCTCTATGGTAGGCATGTGAAAAGGTATGCCCCCATAATTATACGTTGGTAGAGGTGGAGGAGGTTGATAGTATGCAGATGGAAGTGTCATGGAAGAGGTGCCGAACATACTTTGTTGAAACGGGAAAGTAGTATAGGTGGAAGGCACTCCTCCAAATTGCGATGATGAGCCAGGTTGCATGTGTGGCATATGTCCATAATACGAAAAGGGATGCTGACTGCTTTGTCCAAGAAGTTGGTGACTGTTGTCACGTTCACTAGACTGCCAATTTTGTTGAGCATATTGTGACGGTGGTTGCTCTTCCTGTGTGTCGTATTGGTGAAAACAAAATATGAAATATTAGTACAAAAGAACTTTAAAATTAGAAGCACTAAAGTATTGTATATATTTTCCTCGTAGTCATTTGTTTCTTCATCTTCAGAAGAGAAAATATAACAAATAGTCCTCTGAAAATACCATTGCATATATGGTGTATTTTCTCTGAGGTGGCCATTTCCATGGAAACTGACTCCTTCAATTAAACGATTTTGTCGATCATTCCACATTGTGATCCATGTTTCATGATATTGAGGCCAATTTCTATCCGTTTTCCCTCTCATATCCTTCTTATGTAGCTAATCCAAGTTGATTGGATCTTGAGGGATGATCTGCCTAAGACCAAATTGTCACATAACCCTATCAGCTGGATGAGGCTCGACAGTGGCGAAACAAATCATGGGAACAATGGCACGAGTCACAGGAGGAACATCACCAATTATTAAGTCCCTTAAATTACTCCTTGCGTGAGAAGTCCATAAAAACTGCATTTTATACAAAAGATAGTAAAATGTACAACAACATTCAAATATATAAAACATATTTATAAAATATGAAATACAATACCTCTTTTGGTTGAAGCTGGTCAAATTTGACTCGCAGAGATGACAATGTATATGTGATCATATTAGACCTTAGACCAGGTCTAGACCACCTGCAATTTACATAACAAATTAAATTGACAATGAAATGCCTTGTTTATATAAAAAATACGTGATTAAAATAAAAATATACCTCATTGCCAAAGGGAAACCGTAGCCTTCAGCAATCTCAGTAGCAGTCAAGGCGGGGACTGTTGGACAAATGCACGTGATGCGGTCCCATGCCCATGACTGCAGGAGTAGCATGCATCCACCAATATTTTCTTGAGTGACGTCTACTCCATGATCTAGGGCTCTGTATAAACATGCAAGTACAACTAACCTCCAACTATAGTTGGTAACCGAGGCTAAGTCTTCAAGTAATAATAAGTACATCAAATGTACTCGTGATGCAGATGTATCTGGCATTAGTAGACTGTCTATAATGGTTAGTATATGCGCCCTAGCATATTGTGCAACAACGACATCATCTACATCATCTGGGAGTTGCTGAAATGCATTGTTCAGCCAAGAGAGTTTTACTGAGTTGCCCTTTGCAACTCCTTCTGGTGGAAGTGAACCTACCCTTTGCAACCCCTTCTGGTGGAAGCGAACCTAACAGTGGTTCGCATAAGGCAATGAAATTGCCACTAGTCAGACCGGTGACTGGGTGACCATCGATCGGAAGACCAAGTTGCACTGCAACATCTTCTAATGTTACGGTGGTCTCACCAATCGAGAAGTGAAACGTATGAGTTTCAGTTCTCCATCGTTCCACCAAGGCCGTGACTAAATGATGGTTAACGTCAACATTTCCCATATCCAACAGGGATCCAATCCCTGTTATATTAATTGCGTTTAGTACACGAACGTCCAACATGTCGAAATGTTTTGCAACCCAGACTTTATGACGCCTGGGTCACAATAATCGCTCATTCCCTTCCCATACTGCCTTTGTAACATGTTTGTCTTGAAATCGTAATAAAGACATATCCGATGGAAGATTACGAGTAAATGCCATTACTATAATATACAATATTAAATGACGTTAATAAAATATACAAAACTGAAATAATATAAAATAATATATATATATTTAATCTAAATATATAATAATATATGTAATAATGTATTATACAATATAATATTTTTTTAAGATAAAGTGATCCTACACAGCAAATAATTTTACTACTCGGAAGCAATTATTTTTAAACAAGTTATTCAAAAATTTAAAAAATAAAAAAAATCTAAATTAAATAAAACAGAAAAAAAATTTAGGAAACTTAAATCAAATAAAAAACACAAATAAAAAAAAAATACACACGTAGAAATAGTTAAATAAAATATTTTAACTTTAGAATTTAAAAAAAATTATGAAAAGCAAAATACAAAACACAGGAACAGAAAATAAAATTTAACTAAATAAAAAAATACAAACAGGAAAAAAAACCCACACACATGCCAGAAAAAATGAATCCAATATTTTTAATTTTTTTTAACAAAAGTTAAATAAAAAATCAGAAATAAAAGATTAAATTTAATTAAACTCACGTAAAATAAGAAATACAAACACAAAAACACACACATACAGAAAAAATAGATCCAAAATTTTAATTTTAGAACTAAAGAAAATATTAATAAAACCTAAATTAAAAAATAGAAACAGGAAATATAATTTAACTAAATAAAAAATACGAACACAAAAAAAAAATGCACACTACAGAAAATATAAATCTAATATTTTAATTTTAGTATTTCAAAAGAAAATTATAAAACCTAAATAAAAAAAAGAAAAATAGAATATAAAATTTAAGTAAATAAAAAATGGAAACAGAAAAAAAAACACAATAAACAAATAAACAAAATATTTTTAATTTTGACAATTTAAAAAAAATTAACAAAACTTAAATAAACAAAACAGATATAGAAAAAAAATTAACAAATAGTAAATAAAATAATAAACAAACCAGAAAGCAAAAAAAATATAAACAAAACTTAAATGAAATAAAAAGCACATAAAAAAAAGGAAAACCTAACTGAAACCCTAAACAGAAATAGAGATTGAACCAAAAATAGAGATTGAACCAGAAATAGAGATTGAATCAGAAACAGAGATTGAGAGATTGAGCCAGGTAACTAGTACAATGATAAGATAGATGATTGTTAGACTGGAGATGCTGTATTGATGGGATAGAACGTTGTTGAGACCTTGAAACAACACCACACGACGTCTCAGAAGACCGCCACAGAAGACCGCTATTTGCAGAGAAAGAGCACGTCAAATAACAGAAGTAGAGAGAATGGAGAAGACTGCTAGCACACGGGAAGAGGGAAACTGTGACTAGGTTTTAAAGGAGTAGATCAAGTGTGCATTAACAGATGCATTCATCATGAATTCAATGCTCCATGTGCGTGCCTGATGCTCCTGCAAGCTTCTGCTATGTGACTGTTTGGAGAGGCTTTACCTGCCACACTACTGTTGGAAGATGCTTTCCTATACTCCACTGTTGGGAGATGCTCTCCTATACTGTGGCAGCATGTGCCGTGCCTGCGACAAGGACAAATAGGCGTGCGAGATGCTTTCTGCGACGATGTGCCCCGCTTGCACCATGGAAGAACATGTTTAGGGAGAGAGAAAAGGAAGTCATGCTAGGGTTGCACGACTTCCAATTAATTCAATTAATAGCATTTCTCACCTTGCACGCATTTGATATTAAATTATTATTATTATAATCATAAATCACATTAAAATAATTGTTATTGTAAACATAAATCACATTAAAATAATTATTATTATAAACATAAATCACATTAAAATAATTATTATTATAAACACAAATCATATTCAAATAATTATTTATAAAATTACTTTACAAAAAAATTATATTAATAAAATTAAATTTAAAAATATATTTTTATAAAATAATTTTACCAAAAAATTATAATCAATAACATGAAATTTAAAATAGATATTTATAAAATGATTTTAAGAAATAATTTATATTAATAAAATCAAATTTAAAAATATATATTTATAAAATAATTTTACCAAAAAATTATAATCAATAACATGAAATTTAAAATAAATATTTATAAAATAATTTTAAGAAATAATTTATATTAACAAAATCAAATTTTTGGTAATGAAAATTTTTCAGACCCCCTTATAGCCCCTGCCATGCTATATATATGTGGGCTGTTTTCAATACTTTTTCTCCATTCATAGTTTGAGTTCTTGCAATTACAACTCTTCCTTAACTTTTATTCTTTCCTACATCAAAGTGTTACATATTCAATTACTTTATTTTCTTTTCAAAAAATGAATCGTGCTGATATAATCGAAGATTTTCGTTCGGAAGATGAAGAATACTACTCAGAGGATGATGATATTATTAATCAATTAGCAGAGTCATCGAGTGGACATGCACATACAACACAAATATGGGAAGGAATGTGTTTTGACTCAAAGGATGTTGCAGTCAGTGTTATCAAACAATTCCACATTGAGCAAGGTTATAGCTTTTCGGTTGTTGAGTCGAAATCCGACAAATATATTGCTCGATGTGTAAATTATAACAATCGGTGTCAATGGCGCATTAGAGCATCGTACAGCAAGATACACAAACAATGGCAAATCAAGAAAATTGAAGCTTCTGATTCTTCTTTAACAACAACTTTGCACCCTGATCACCGCAATCTCGATTCAACACACATTGCTCATATCATTTATCAATTGGTGAACAAAAATATATCCATTCCGGTTAAAAGTCTAATTGTAGACATAAAAGACCAATATGGTTATATTGTCTCCTATAGAAAAGCATGGATGACCAAACAAAAAGTAATAGCCATGGCTTTTAGAGATTGGGAAGAATCGTACAACGATCTTCTAAGATGCATGGAAGCCCTTCAACAAACAAATCCGGGAACCATTATTCGATACATAGCTTCCCGTATTGAGGATCATGAGAACGTATACGTATTGCAATGTGTATTTTGGGCATTCAAGCCATGCATTGAAGGATTCAAATATTGCAAGCCACTCATTCAAGTTGATGGAACCTTCTTAACAGGTAATTATCATGTAACTTTACTAACAGCCACTGGGCAAGATGGAAATAGAAATATTTTTTCATTGGCATATGCAATCGTTGAGGGTGAAACCAAAGAAGCTTTGCTATGGTTCTTCCAATTGCTGAAGCAACATGTTACTCCTCAACCAAATTTATGCATGATAACCGATAGAGGTTCCGGAATCTTATCTGCCTTGGCTTCGAAGAACTTCAATGGCATGATCTCTCCTCGATGTACGCATTCGACACATTGCATCAAACTTCAACAAAAGATTCGGGAATGCTTGACTTGAAAAGACAAGTCATCAACTTCGGTACTTATTCTTACATTCATAAATAATTCTTTTGAAAACCTTTATTCTGAGATAGTTTTTTTTTTCAGGATACGAAATGAAACAACCAACTCTTTTAGCAAAATTAACTGCTATGAGAGCCGAGTTTCCACAACAGGTATCCTGGTTGGATGACATACCATTAGAAAAGTGGACACAAGCATATGATGGAGGCAAAAGATATGGACATATGACAACAAATCTGGCCGAGGCCATGAACTCTACATTAAAGAGAGCAAGAGCTTTACCTATATGTGCCCTAGTTAAAGCAACATTTCACAAAACCATATGGCCAGGACATCAATATGGTGAAGAAATTGCTTCCTTACTTCACGAGAATCAAAATCGCGCTCGCATGTGTTGTATTCAAACATACAACAGAGAAAATACAGAATTCAATGTCAAAGAGTTGACAAATCCTCATCACCGCCGAAAAATAATCAACTGCACAGTTAGATTAAATGATTGATGGTGTGACTGTGGAGAATTTCAAGCTCTTAGATTGCCTTGCTCTCACGTCATTGCTGTCTGTTCATTTTCTCATTTACAATTAGGTACATACGTGGACCCTGTCTATAACTTAGACAATATTCTTAAAGCTTACCAAGTACAATTTCATCCCGTTCCAAATGAAGATTATTGGTCTTCTTATACGGGACCAAATTTTATTCCTGACCCAACTACACGACGACATACTTCTGGAAGACCTTCAACTCGTCGTATAAGCAATGAGATGGATGAGTCAAGCTCAAATAAACCACGGAAATGTTCTTTCTGTAGGTTTTTGTAGGAACGAGGGTCATACTAGAAAAAATTGTCCATATAAATAAATTTTTATTACATTAATAACAATTTCAATTTTTACATCTTGTAAACTTTATTTAATATTCAATTTACTTTATTTATTAAGTTTATTATTTATTTTATTTTATATTATTATAATATAAAAAATTTAATTATTTGATATCCAATTTATTTTATTTATTAATTTTATTATTTCTTTTATTTGAAAATTATTATAAAAAAACAACAAAAATAAAAAACAAAGAAAATAAAAAACAACAAGAATAAAAAATAAAGAAAATAAAAAACAATAAAAATAAAACACAAAGAAAATAAAAACAAAAAAAAGCAAAGAAAATAAAAATAAAACCTAAATAGTGCTATATAATACGCTTTCAAACTTTCAATTGAAAACGTACTACATAGCACTACTCTTAATTAAATGAATAAAAAAATATAAAAATTATTCAAATTGTGTTTTTATTACACGACTCTTTATTTTTTTACTTAAAAATAGAAATTCGTGTTTTTTGAAAACACGACTCCTTTATATATTTTATGTTATCCAAACACGACTTACCATAAATCGGTAAAAAAATAAAAAATGACTTATATCCGTAATTTTCAAACAAAATAGACCTTGTGACGTCAATTAACCATTTTTTTCCCATTAACTTTTGAATTTGAATTACAATTTCAGGTATTTTTTATATGTTAACTATGAATTTTTTAAGAGTTCCAATAATAATCAATTAAAAATAATTAATAAATTTAATATACAAAAGTGAATTTATAATGTGTTTGAAATTTCTGTTTTTTTTAAAGTCAATTAAATTAGTATTGTCTAAACTTTTTCACAACCAGACAACATAGATTATTTTTTAAAAATAAAAAGTTCCTAAATAAAACAAACTTGTTTACTATATTTTCATTTTTAGTTTCATTATATTTAACTTCAACTCCTTCACCGTTTTTTTTTTCTTTTAGTGCTACTTAAAACCTTTTGAATTTGTCACTGTTTCCTATACAATGGTGGAAAACCTCTCAACATCCATACATATTCATCTTACAAAACAAACTTTGATGGACTTAAAAGCACGTGAATGTTGATATTATGTCAACCTACAATTCATTATAAACTATTTAGTCACTAATCAAGTTTAAGATGAAATTACACTTGCATAATAGAAAACTGACTTAAACATTAATGTATTTTTTATATGAAAATTTTCATTGTTCCTCAAACATAAGAAAGATAAAGAAAAATGATGCGCACACTTTCATAATTAATTTTTGTTTTTAATTTTTTTTCTTAAAAAAACTTCTCTTACGTTAGAACAAGATATCAACGCAATTTTTTAAAATGAACAGTTTGTGTATTATTGCTCAAAGATAAAAGATCATTTATATTAAGTATATTTAGTTTTACCTCTCAAAATAGAAATAGATATTTTAAATCATACATTCAGGATTTATCAACATTGTCAACTTATTTAGCACGTATATAAGATTAAACAAATAATTGAAAAAAAAAAAATTTAACCTCTATAAAATAATTCAACATAATAATACTAAAAAAAATCAAACTCAAATAGTTTTTATTAAAAAAAGCACAAAATAATGTATTGTGAAAATAGTTTAATGTAGTTTGTCCTTTAACTTAAATGTTCCCACACAAAGGAACCTAGACTCCAATAGTTTAAGACATTAATGTAAAGCTAGTTTTTGAAACATTATTGTAGAAGAATTTGCAAACAATGACTATCTATAGGGATAAAGTTTTGGTCCCTGCTTGAAGAAGATGAGGTGTTTAGTAGTGTTGCAACCCCAAAAAACCCAATTGATATAAAAGTTGTAAGGTGAGATTTAGCAATCGAAGGAGCTAGGTTAAAAACAAAGTAGAGTAGTAGTAGGAATGGATAACGATGGTAAGAAAATGAGTATTTGAAGTTGGGTTGGTGACAGATGACATATGATTCCTATGGCAATTTTCTCCATTAACCTAGATTTTTCACAATCATTAGACGAATCTATCTCAACCTAATAATGATTGGAAGAGCAATCACTTCATTTTGGACTTTGAGGCACCTAATACCTAACTTTGCTAACCTATTGGTCTGAGGGCCACCCATTTGGCACAATTGGCACCCCGACACCTATCCCCTCCTCAAAAGCATAAGGACCCCATGGCCCTCAAGATCTTAATAGCTTCACGTTTACTCGAAGACCAACTTGTGGGATAATTCATACTTACCCAAACGGAAAGCAACCCTAATCATGGTCGTTTCAAGACAAATTTCATGTCACTTTCACAAAGAAATAAAGTTGGCATGGACGGAGCAAAGGAATGCTTCTCTCCCCACGCAATTTCTAGCACTCATTTTTTCAACAACAAAAAATTTTGTTATATACAAGGGCATAAAGCTTACCACTCTCCATGACTTGGACAAGCTTCACTTTTTCGCACCCTTGCCTTTTCCTATTATTGAAGGTAGGATGAACAAACTAATCTGAATTCAACTAAACTATACAAAAATTTCTCTGAATTAACAACTAGCTGAGCTATTTTCAAGTTTATTCAACTGTTTAAAATTGATTTGTTTTAAAAAATAGTTTAAGGCTTTACTTGTTCTGAAGACAGAAAAATGGAAGACAATATCACATGATGTATTTTGAAACAGCCACCGGAGCTAGTCCAACAATGAAGTATGTGTTTGTTTTGAACTGATGTAAACTCCAATGGACCAATCTTCAGGAAGACATTTGGTATTGTAGGAGTTTGGAGGAAGAATAGAATGTGAAAGCTTTCCTGAGCTAGATTACTTCTTAAAAATGTTCCAAAAGTAACTCACTTGGCGTGCAATTATGACATCTTGAGTTGGGGCATCTAAACTTCTTGACCTTAGCGTTTTTTGTTTTGCTTGCTTATAAGCACGAGACATATCACCAAACACCAACCAAGACTACACCAACATAGAAAAGCCAATCTGCAAAGGCTCTTAACCATGTACGGAGTTTCATAAAGCAAACCTAAACCCCGCTAAAGCTTAATTAGACAAGGACTCGTGTCCATAGTTTTGCTACAAAACAAAACTAGGAATTAAATGGGTTCCCGAGGCCAACTAGTATGATTGACAATAAATGTAAAAACTCGCTTTCTGTGATTTAACTCCATATTCTGGCAATATTTTGTCTGTATTAGGCTATATCTGTTGACCCTTATCTTGAGTGTCATAGAAAATCTACATTATTAAATGATTCCCATTTCATCTTATCTCTTTTCTTATCTAACCAAATCACTGACACAAATTACAGACTTTCATTGTAGAATATATTGCTTATTCACTGCTTTTATATTACTGGTACTATATCTAACCACCTCCACTTTTGTATATATAAGATAAAAGTTACTAATATTGTTGCGACCATCCATTCTAAATTAGTATTTTTCAAAGAAAGGCATTTTATTTTGTACTCACGGGTTAGAAAAATCGTATATATGGACTCAATGTACACGTTTACAATCCGGAATGAAGACCCTTTTTTTCTATATTTCTACTTTACAACTCAAACTAAAAACTCAATTCCTCCATTTCCCTTCATTTACTTGTGCAGAGTATTAGCATTTGACTCAGCAATCAACAGTGTGTAGAAAATAGACATTGCCCCTTTACCCAATTAACTTTGCTATCAACTGTGTCAATCAAACACATTATCCGATCATATTTTGTATGAGAGTTCAGCGATCTTCAACATTTAGCCACCAAATTTAGAAAGCAACCTGAGAATAATGACATGGGATAAGAATTTTTTCGTCAACAAATCCAAACAACGAAAGAGAATAGGTCCACTATTTGACAGAAACATTAGTCCTTCCATAACAAAGTAACCTCCAATTTAGCTGGAACTTACAATCAAACAATATAATATCGTATTCTTGCCACCATTGATTTTTGGCAGCCACTGCGTGAGAGTAGCTGAGTTGAATGATCAGTGATGTGCCTTCCGAGTTTTATTTCCCCCCTTTTCTTCACTTAACTCACGAAGAAATAGTTAACTTCTAACATATAAATATAATGATGTGCATATATGGACCTTGTTTTGTGTCTGTTTCTAAGTTGTTGTTGACCGTTTTCTTTTCTTTTCTTGTCACTTTTGTTTCTTGAGATCAACAACCATATAACCAAAGCTCTTAAAATGTATGAATGTTCTTGTAATTCTTGATGATTACTTTCTCTTTCTAAAAAAGGCAAATAAACATTCTTATACGTGCTGTTGGCTGCATCTGAGTTATAATGTTATGATACTAATATTGGGACAGTGTATCAGCAGGGTTCCACGTTATGCAAGAGTTAAAATGTTAAAATTTCAATTACTGGAAAAGCCACTTACATGAAAATATTCCCGATCAATTCATTCTTCTATAGGACCTGTGAATTTTCTTTTACCTGACAACTTAGTTTTTGGAAGATATTGAGTGAGTCAATAACTCTTATAGATGGAATTTACCATATAAGTTCTGAATGTGTATTTCATGAAGTAAATTATCCTTGTTTAAATAAATATTTTTCTAAATAAATTTATTTTGTTTTATATATTTAAAATCAAATCGTACATGTTAACTTGTGCATAAGTTCTTCCATCTAATTTCTCTGAAAGTTGAGATGATGAGTTGATTTAATTTATGAAGAAATTGAATTAATTTTTTCTTCTTCTATACAGACAGGGTATTGATTTTGATCAATGTTATTAACTTGTGAACTATTGTGACCGACTAAATATATATTGCAAGGACTAGTATCATATACCCGCTATATATTTGAGGGTTAATTTGGCTATTTCTTTTCCTTCCCTCGTTTGGTTATAAAAAAGCAACAGATACGTGTGCTTGTGAGGGTGACAACTGGACAAGAAAGTAGTTCCTTTTACAAACAAAACAGTATATGGCCGATATATAGGCTACAAATAAATGAAGGAAGCAAGATAAGTTCTTCCTACTTAACAAAAGATAGTAAAAGCCACAGGGTATCTTATCCCATAGGACACCATGATCCTTCCATTAGAAGTTGCAATAACATGATAGAAATTGTTTTAATATACTCTTTTGTAGCTAGCTATATATTCTGCACCTGATCCCCCCTCACCGGACTTTTAAGTCACATAATTCTTTTCTATTTGTTGGTGGCAAACAGATTTTGTATCCAATTCCAAATTCACCCATAAAATACTTCCTTTCTCACAACTCATGATGGAGGAAGATGAGAATATTCAAGCATCAAAGGGAAAAAATGTGGAAAGCTTCACCTGCTTGGAGGCACCAAGGAAGAAAACCAAGATAGAAAACAAGAGGAGGTTTAGTGATGAACAGATAAGATCACTAGAATGCATATTTGAGACAGAGTCAAAGCTTGAGCCAAGGAAGAAGATGCAACTGGCTAGAGATCTTGGCTTGCAGCCTTGCCAAGTTGCCATATGGTTCCAAAATAGAAGGGCAAGGTGGAAATCAAAACACATAGAGCAAGAATACAGGAAACTCAAGGATGAATATGACAATTTGACATCTAGATTTGAGTCCCTAAAGAAAGAGAAGGAGTCTTTGCAAGTAGAGGTAAGTTCATGGTTGTTCTAACAAGACTACTTCTTAGTTCTTAGCATATAGTTATTTGTTTCTCAAATAGTTGCAGAAGCTAAGTAATTTGGTGGTGTCATCTCATGATGGTGGAAGAGAAGACAAGGGTGCCAAAGAACATAGCACAGAGGATGGTGGTTCGAGCAGTGGATACAACAGTTGGAAGCTCGAAGCAAAACCAAGGTTTTCAAATGAGGGTTTGGAAGAGAGAATAGGTGTGTATTCGGATGATCAAAATGAGAATAGCATCACAAGGAGTGAGAAATCTGAGGACAAAGCACACCAGCTTCTCAGAATGGATGATAATGATCACGTTGAGATGTCATTAGCATCACTTGAAAAATGGTACCGTAGTGTGGACCCTAATGGCATCTTGGACCAGTCATGTAGCAGCTCTCAATGGTTAGATTTCTGGACTTGAAAGTGAACAAGACTCCGTGTTGCATGTGTGATGTTTGTTTCCTCCAAGGAGGAAGAAAGATTGGTTGGTACTTGGTTGGATTTTGTGCTGCCAATGGTCAAAACTCAACATTCCAGCCTAGCAGAATGTCAAATAGGCCAAGAAACTCGATGAAAGCTTTGTAGGCTTGATTTGATAAGGAGAGAAATAAGCTAGCCTCACTAAATTCAATTGTGTAGAGATTTGGAAAAGGAAATAATGTGCAGTGATGTCTTTGTTTGTTAATGCTTGCATGCCTTTCCCATCCCTTTGCGTGTATGTGCGTGTGTTCTTTCTTCTTTTTCCTTTTCCCACTTCAAGGGTTAATACTTAATATTCTTAAAGGGACCTCTCTTTAATTACTTTAGCTTATGCCTACATCTAGAACTACTATCTCTATAGGAATTCAAACAAAACGAATGAACCGTGTGAATAAGATATTGCTCGAATTCATGAAGCAGGAAATGTGTTAATTTCAATTTCTTAGCTTCTCCTGGGGACCTATTTCCACTTTATAATGTGCAAGGAATGAATCCAGCTTCTAATCCTACTTGGATCGACTTTTTTTACAATAAAAAAGAATGCAAGGTTATGTAAAGGAGACTGATATCTTATTTCAACTAAGTTTATAGCACTTAGAACAATGTCAGAGACAACAAGCAAAAAAATATCATTAAAACAAAACGAGTAACTAGGAAAGAATGAGGTAAAAACTAAACCAAGTAAGAACAAACTATATGAATCTATTATTTGTATAACCATATCTATTGTAAATGAATAAAAAAACATTCATGATATACTATTAATATTAAATGGATTTGGTTTGCTTTTTACTGTGTTTTACAATAACAATAAATAGGAGTTAGTTATGAATTATTGTTTTTATATTAAAAATAAAGAAATAATTAAAATATTTAACTATGAAAATATAATTACTATAATTAAAATTTTAATATAATTTTTTAAAAATATTTACATTTAATTTAATTATAATTTTAAAACTTATTTTCATATATTAAAATAAAATTATTAATTATTATTTTATTTTAATTTAAATTCTTAATTTTAATTGATTCATACAATAACAAATATAAATAAGTTACATATATTTTCATTATAAAAATAAAATTACTATTATTAATTTTATAAAGTGAAATAATTATACTATATTTTTATCAATTTAAATTTATATAATAAATATATAATACTTTTTTTTAAAAAATTATTATTAATTTCATAAAATAAAATAATTATATTATATTTTAACTATAATTTTATCAATTTAAATTTATACAGTAAATATATAATACTTTTTTAAAAAATCCCGTTGTACGGGTACAGGATTATTGATAAGAAATGTTTATTTTTTCTTTTTAACTTTAGGATGATCTTGTTTTTATTTTAAGACATTTATTTGTCCTACGTTTATTGTCTCAAGAATATTTTTAAAATGTATCTTATCTTAATTTTTTCATCAAATCAAATACAATTATGAGTTAAAAAGGACTGAACTCATCAACTATTTTTTTTGTGCCGCAAAACATACAAATATATTTGTGTGTGACTAAGCTTGTAAATTGTAATTAAAAATTGAGAACTTTAAACACAAAATAGTTAACATATTAAAAATAACAATTATACTCACATGTAATTATACTTATTATATTTATTAAATTAAAAGATTAAAAGAGTGGCCTTAGAGTCTATGGATCAGAACTCCAACTCAGATTCATTCCTTATCCTATCCCATCATATAAACAACCGTCATCTTAACGATATGATAAATGCACTCACATCAAATATGAAGTGAACATAGTGAGTATGAGTTAGACATTACGATAAGTTTCTATCTTCAATCAAACACCACTTAGCAAACATTTTCTTCAAACAATCTATTTTATTGAAAAAAATTAAAAGGAGACTTTGATAAATGTATGCATGAATATCATCTTCACGTGATTCTTTTCACATTTGCCATTGAATTATGTTCTACAAAATAATGATTGAAAATATACGTACATATTAAATAACGTACAGACCTCTATTAAATGAGACAGTTTGGCCGAGTGGTCTAAGGCGCCAGATTTAGGCTCTGGTCCGAAAGGGCGTGGGTTCAAATCCCACAGCTGTCAAAATTTTAGTAATTAATTTTTGTTAATTCTACTTTTAGTTTTCTAAACTGATCCATAAGAAAATTGAAATTCAATGGTTACCACACACGCAAAAAACCAACTGATACTAACGCTGCTGCTGGTAAACTTTCTTAGAAACTGGTCTGTGTCTGATTATTCAATCAGTGTTTCGTATTTTCATTCACCCTTCATCAATGGCAGTCTCAGTTTGCAGTGTTGGCCCTTGGAATCTTAACCCCACAGCATTAGCAACACCATCTTTCCCTTTCAAGTCTCTCAAATTCCCTCCCCTCTGGCCAACCCAAAAGGTAAATAAATCAAACAATTTTCCTTTTATGGCATGTCTGGTGTGGTATGGTGTGAGTGGGAAGGTAGCTTCAAATTTCAATGGTTGGTTGTGGCAGGTGAAGATGGGTCCTTTGAGTGTGTCTCCCATGGGGTTTGGAACGTGGGCATGGGGCAATCAGTTTCTCTGGGGGTACCAGGAATCCATGGATAATGAGCTCCAACAAATCTTCAACATGGCTGTGGACTACGACATCAATCTCTTTGACACGGCTGATTCTTATGGCACTGGAAGGCTAAATGGTCAGAGTGAAAAGCTTCTGGGGAAGTTCATTCGAGAGTTTCAAGGTTCATCTCGCATTCCTTTCTAACTTTCATTTATTTTGTTATATATTTTGTTGTGGATTTGAATGTACGAGTAAACAATTCATTGTTATTGCCCTGACTACATGTTGTTTGATTTATGTTAATTTTGTGTGTCATAACAGTAATCATTAAACGTTTAAAATAGTTTTTATCAAAGTCAACATACTTTGTATACAAGGTGGTTTGTTTGTAATTGAATGGTAGTATATAAAATCTTTACGTTACAAGTAAATGGTAGTATATAAAATCTTTACGTTACAAGTATATATATATATATGTGTGTGTGTGTGTGTGTGTTGATTTTCTTATTCACATTTGTTCACCCAAATTGAATGTAATATGTAACACTTCCTTAGAGAAAAAGGGCAGCAAGCGTGACATAGTAATTGCTACAAAGTTTGCTGCATATCCATGGCGCCTTACTCCAGGGCAGTTTGTGAATGCTTGCAGGTATTTGTTTGTGTCTATCAAATACTTCATCAACTTCCTTTCCCATCTCTCATGACAAATATTTGCTTGATGTATCTTTCTTTTGCCTATGGTTTTAAACTTGGATGAAATAAACTTTCAGGGCGTCACTAGATAGAATGCAAATTGATCAAATTGGGATAGGACAACTACATTGGTCAACTGCAAATTATGCTCCTTTGCAGGAATTAGCTCTTTGGGATGGTTTAGTGGCAATGTATGAGAAGGTTACGATAATTCACGTTTAATAGTAGGATTGTCGGTATATATAAATAAGACCTTGAGTGAAACATTGTTTAAAGAGTAGGCTGAAGGGTAACTTGTAAACTTGTAAACGTGTTCTCCTATCTATAAACTTCAGAACTGATGTTTGCAATGCTATGTAAGTGGCATAAACCTGAAAAGGGAGGAAGAAAACAAGATTTTTTTTTTAATGCACTGAATGTGGATGAAGTCATTCAAAGTGCTTTTAATTATACATTTTTTTTCTAGAAATTGAGCGTATTTCATTCAAAGTCAATCAGTTTTGGATCAGCATATTTAAACATTGACGTCAATGAATATTGCATCGTCAAGAAAAATCAACTTAAATTTCTTGAATGATCAAAATTTCTGTACTCATATGTATGTTGTCATTTAGGGTTTGGTTAAAGCTGTTGGAGTAAGCAATTACGGACCAAAGCAGCTTCTAAAGATACATGATTATCTGAAAGACCGTGGAGTCCCCTTATGTTCAGCCCAGGTATCAAGTTATGCATAAATGTAATTTAGCATTCAAATTTTTCTAGACATGATGAGAAAATAGGCATTATCTGATTGCCAAACCATTTCAGATTCAAATATTCTTGAGAGCCTTCAAAGAAAAATGAAAAAATGAAAACTCAGAGGAAAGGAACATGTAACAAAACTAATGACTATAGTTAGTGTTTTGCTTTGTTGTGTTCTGAAAGAGAATCAGTGTAATAAACATGAGTTGCCTGTATAACTCCAAGCGGTTGTGAATTGCTAGACACCATGCTATTTGTATGTTGTCAAAATCAGTAATTGTGATGCTTTACTGGTATTCTCTTATTAATCTTCTTCATGATTTCAATGTTTCAGGTGCAATTTTCTTTGCTAAGCATGGGGAAAGATCAACTAGAGATCAAGAGTATATGTGACTCTCTGGGTGTTCGCATGATTGCTTATAGTCCTCTGGGACTTGGAATGCTTACTGGGAAATATTCACCATCTAAACTTCCAAGTGGACCAAGGTATGCTCACTTATTTAAGCAAATACTTCAGGGGAATAAACAGTGAATAACTTTGTATCATAATGCATTATTATCTTTTTCTTGTAGAATAGTTTAGTGATTAACTGAATTTCACAGGGCGTTGCTATTTAAGCAAATACTTCCGGGACTTGATCCTTTATTGAGTTCCCTGAGAGATATTGCAAATAAACGGCGGAAAACCATGTCACAAGTAATCAGTTTCCCATTTTGTTTTCTCTTTATGCTGGCAATTTCTTGTAGATATCTTGTGAATGTCTCTTGGTAGTAAAAGATGCATCGCAGGATTACTAACTAAAAGCAAGATGAATGCTTGATCATAGATCTTAAGAAAGACAACTAGTTCTGTTATCCTATTTCTTGATACTACTGGATGGCACATACGCAAATGAACTACATAGTTCTATATTATTATCCATGAATAGATAGTGATGTGAGTTTATCACTCCTTTTTATAGACTTCATTTTCTCACATGTATTTGTATAGGAAGCACAACAAATACCAAATCTAAGCTTAGTATTATCACTTTTGCAAAGCTGGGCCCTCTTAGCTTGGCCAATCTTTTGGATAACATATTTTAGTCCATTTTTGTAGTCATGATGATATTCATGCTATAAGCATCTTTCTTCGGTCGTTAATCGATCCCTATTGTACACTATAAGCTGTGTCGTTCCTGAGCTCCATATCAACCAATACTAAACTCTGCATATCAGGAAACCATTATGTTTTTATTCAAGGGAGCCTGTACATCACATATTATTCTATTGAAGGATTGTGTAAAGAAAGTCATAAATTTAAGAATGAGTTTTATGAATCTTCTGTTGTTGGAGGATAAATGATATGACATGAAATTTAAGATTGAGTTATATGAATGAAAATGTATTCTTCTATCTTGAAAATATCAATACTTAAATAAAACACTAATTATTAAGGTGTAAGTCTTGTAATATCTTTTCATTATAGTAACAATGAATTAAAATGTGACACAGTAACACTCAAAGAAATAAATTAAACTTTATATAATAACTCTTATAATGAGGTGGTCCAAGAAACTCTAGCATCCAAGGAGAAAAGTTTCCTACATTATCATACTTATAAGTGTTTTTCTAATCCTATTTAGAGTTGTCTTATTAAAATGTAATGCATTTAATAAGTTGTATAGGTAAAACTTTAAATATGATTAGAAAAGAACGTTTAGTTGTACAATGTTGAAGTCTTCTCATTGATCTTATCCAAAAAAAAAACATGAGCTCTAGTGTTGCTTCATTATCAAGATCAACCAACTAAGAAGCAAACTTTTAATATTACATTTATGTTGTTAAATGCCGTGCTTCCCTACGCAGCTTACTTTTTTAAAGGTTATAAAGTACTACCCTTTTACAGAACCACCGACCAAGGCACTTAATTGTCCCTGTCTTAGGTGCGTGGAAAATGACAATGCTGACCGCCTACTTGACCAACCTTGCCCCAACAGCATAGCTTATCACCATCTCATTCTTTGATTTATCATGTCAGGTAGCTATAAATTGGTGCATCTGCAAAGGTACAGTTCCAATTCCTGGAGTCAAGTCAGTTAAACAAGCAGAGGAAAATTTGGGTGCTCTTGGTTGGCGCCTATCCTCAGACGAGTTACTTCGGTTGGATTATGCAGCAAATGAATCACCTCGAAGGATGATCCAAAACATTTTCCAAACCAGGTATATACATATTCTCCTATTTTTAACGTTGAAAAGGCGAACGAGATAAAAAAAACAATAGAGGTTCAATGATTCAAGTGTTTTACGTGACTTGGCATTCATAACAGATAAAATATGAAGCGGGACCTCAGCACAAGGTGCGGACGGAGAAAAGACATACTTTCACTCACTGATGGTCACATTTCGTTATCTGGTATCAGGAAAGGCGAAGAGAGGCTAAAGGATCCTTTTAATGTTTACTTGGCAACGAGAATTGCCAACTGATTAACCTGATTGGATAATATTGCACTTACGTCTTATTGTAATAGGCCATTAAAATACACGAGGAAGAAGCCGCAATGCCACATGAACTTTTGTACTATCACGTCATACAACATTGCTTTGTACTTTTATTATTGTTAAAAATCATACTGACTTAGAACAGAGTTGTTCAATGTACAATAATAAATGAAACTTGTTAAGAAGACCAACAGCAACGCTTACATTCATAAAATAATTAAAAATAAAGTCTTGTAAGTAGATATTTTTTAATCTTCAGCTTATTCACACCCTCACAATTAGAGTCTTCGTGGTGCAGTTTGGTTTAGTTTTTAATTAAAATTAAATTCAAACCAAATATAAAAATTATATGCTGTTTAATTTGGTTTGATTTAAAAAAATAAAAAAATTTAAATCAAATCAAATTAATTTGTACAGTTTGATTTGGATCGGATTGTTTTAAGTGGTTTTTAATTTATAATTTTTATTAAATATTTTTTTATTATTTTTATTTTTTAAATTAAAATATAATAATATAGTATAAAATATATTATTCAAAATCTAATAAATATTTTAAATAATAATAATTATAAAGATATATATAAATCTATTAATAATCGAATAAGGAAAAGATACAAATTCTTACTAATTAAAACTAATGAAAATTAGTTGTTCTCATTTATTTAACACCTTTTATTCTATTTTTAACTAGTTAATTTACTTTTTTTTATGTATATGATTCTATTGCAATCAAACTTTATTTAATTTTTCTTCACCTTTTTTCAAAATATTTTTTTACCTTAATTTTAACTATATTTATTCTAAGAGTTTTTAGTGTTTTAAAACCAATGACATTAAAAGAGTGAAATAATAGTGATAATGACAAAGTCATTTAATAACACCATCTCAATAAGGTTGACAACATCGTTAATGATAAGAAATCAAAAAATTTATAAATCAAAGCAAACCAAACAACTCTATAAAATATTTATGTTAAAATATATAATTATTAAGATTTTTAGAATTTTTAAAAATATGTTTTAAAAATATATGTATAAAGGAATTCTACTTTATTTTATTATGTAAAAAATATAATAAAATATCAAATATTAAAAAATATTTCAATATTAACTTCCTAAATCTAAATAATAATTAAATATATTATTAATTTTATAAAAAATATTCTAAAATAAAAATTAAAAAATATTCTAAAAACTAATTTAAATAAAAAAATATTAAAAATATATTTTCAACAATAACTTATCAATATTATTATTATTATTATTATTATATTAATAATAAAAAAATATTTTGAATATGTATTCCAGTTTAATTTAATTTGAATTGATTTTAAAAATTTAGACCGTAAACCGAACCCTGTTCCTTAAAAAATCCCAAAAAAACTTTAAAATTTTTTGTAGTTCAATTGGATTTAGTTCGATTTATGATTTTTATTTAGATCCGTTCTGTATTGAACGCCACTACCCAGAACTACGTATCAAATGCAGAAGCCAGTGAAAACAATTTCCGTATTGAGTCACCGCAAATTAGTAACCCAACACAAAAAGAAACGCTCTACCCTTCTAATTGTCCAGGCTTGTCTTTCTAGTTAAGAAATCAAAATTACGGTAAAGGTCTATCACGAGTAATGAAAACAAATAAGGAATTAAGGAATCAAAATTACGCGCCTGACCTGCCATGACTTATAATTAAAAAAGAAAAGGGAATTAATAGTAACGGGAAACGACTTCACACGCATTATTGTCAAAAACAAAACTGTATCTATCATCAAAAGAAACTGTAGCATAATTGATAATAGCGAGTCTCAAACAATAGACAAAAATCATGATTAACTTCTGTCAAATTTCCAAAATGTTTCCTACGATACTAAGAAGTTAAGGGAGTTGTCAGGGTTACAAGATATCCAGTAATCCATAACAACATAGGTTTCCATCTTGCAATCAAAACAGTTTACTTGATCTTCTTCTTTGGCCTCAACTGCAATACAAAAGTAAAATTCATAATTACTCTGATAACACGGAATTCCATTCCATAAAAATTCAGAGCAGTGACATATGGCGCTAATTATTATACCTGGTTGCTGTGTCCACACTTCTTTTTCCTGCAGTTCACAGCACGAGGGTGTAAACGTGCATAACACCTGCAAAGCATAATGATTTATAATCACAATGGCTGTGGATGGACATTATACATCCCAGCAGCAATTTTAGCTCAAAATATAAGACAGACATTTTTTTCAATTAGTCATAGTCATGGACACTGAACATGAACAAGTTATGCTATTGTATATAATGTAGGCTTTATGATACTTGTATTCCAACATGCACCCCTTGGTTCTAAAAGAAAACCATAGTTATGTTATGAATACTATCATTCCATTTATCCAGAATATATTTTTTTAGATTACATTTGATTTACAACACAACATCAGAATTCAACACCACCTTACTCCACCAGCAGAAATAAGCCAGAAGAAAACACTTAATTTGATGCCTTTTAGAGTGCACTTAATTTGAAGTTTTTTAAAGTTCACTTAATGAAGGTTAGAATCTAATAATATAGAATTCATTTTACAAAAAAGATTTTGAAGTACTACAAAACAGTTTGGAAATTCCAAGACAAGCAGACATTACAGGAAATATGATTTGATGCATTGAATTGTATGTTCTCAATCTAAATTACAAAAGTTTCACAATTTATTTATAAATGAAGTTGTCCTTTGGTTCAGTAGTGCTAAGCAAGTTAGGCAATTATTCAAAAGCCTATTTTGTTAGGTACTCAGATGTTGTAAAAAGGATAGTTGCTTATAGCCTAACACGCACCAAGATTTTAATGCATAGTCAAAGGTAAAACCGTACCTTCTTGGATGGGGGAGATTGAGAGGAAAGAAAATACAGGAAGAGAATTTTAGGAAGATATGGGTGTAAACTGGTATTTAAATGCTATTTTAGCCTCATAATAAAAAATCATCATTTAAATGTCATTCTAGTTAATAATTCATTGCCATTGATTAAACAATGTTATTAGTATCAGTAAACAAATTATTCTGAACGAATAGTTTAGCATCTCTCCATTTATCTATAGCAAAGGGTGATCACAAATGAGTGGATATGGGACAAGAGCAGGCAAATAAAAAAGTTCAAATCAACTGACATGGATGTGGTGGGTGGGAACATGGTATACAGAACAAAACACAGATCTTCGACACAGTGGCTGAGTAGTGAGCCGTAAGACCTTGGTGCAGGGCCTTCAGAAATATAGCTCAGAGAAAACAACAACTTGTTGCTATACATTTTCTATACAGACGTCAGTGTACACATACACCTTATTCAGCATTGAGCATTCATATAAAAAATCAATAAAGTACTTTCCAACAGATAAAGGCTTACAACATAAATTGCAACATTGAGTTTCAAGTGACTTTCTTAAGTATAGTTCGAATTATTTCTGAATGAACCAACTGTATCCAGTACTAGGATGTGTAAACTTACTTGCGGCAGATCATTTTATCCTGGTTATACTTCCTGGCCAATGCCATCAAAGATGGCTCAATAATACCACCACGAAGCCTTAAAACAAGATGCAATGTTGACTCTGCAAAATAGAGAAACCAACCGAATAATAAGTCTCACAGTTTACTTAAAGTCATTGAGCATAATTAATAATACTTGGGGTCTACTGTTTCTCAGCCATGTAGGACGAGAGTGTTTCGAGTTTATCACAACAGCGTAAAAAGTATTTTATTATCATCATATCATAAAGATTGTTAAGTTATATCTTATCAATTCAAAAACTACAGATTTCCACCTCAAACACCTACACTCTGGCCATTCATACACATATGGCCAACTACAATTCCTACAATCCATACAAAAAAACAAAATCAATCAATTACCACATTCAAAGCATTAGAGCAATCAACAAGGCCAAAAGGCCTGCAATTTCGAAATTTAGATTTTCCAGACCTTTTTGGATGTTGTAATCCGCGAGGGTACGACCATCCTCCAGCTGTTTCCCGGCAAAAATCAACCTCTGCTGGTCCGGGGGAATCCCTGGACATAAGAGAGAAACATAATGAGTCAAACAATATCGAATAAGAGAGAACAAGAATTAATCAATGGTGACGATTAAATTGCACCTTCTTTGTCCTGAATCTTTGTTTTGACATTATCAATGGTGTCGCTCGACTCCACCTCAAGAGTGATGGTCTTCCCCGTTAGGGTTTTCACAAAGATCTGCATCTTTCCTTGTCTTCCCAAACTGCTATTAGGGTTTCTCTTTTTGTTGTAAGTGATATTTATATACAAGGGTTGTAATAGGGTTTTCAGAACCCACAGTATGTTTGGTTGGCCGGGTTATGTTATTCCACAACTATTTCACTGCCGCAGATAATTATCCCGAGATTATGTTCTATTCTCATTAATCCTAAATATATGTTACATTTTTTTTCACATATATTTATTTAATATTTTTTATTTTTATTATATCATATATTTTATAAATTTATATTTTTTTTTAGGTATGATTAAATTTTAAATATATACAAATTATTTTTCATATATATAATACCGTGAATTAGACTATTAATGAAAATATTATAGATTAGAGTAGTTAATGAAATTCTGTACCAATAAAGTACATCATATTTTGTATTGCAAAAAACATAGTTAAACTTTATATTGTGTTAATTTTATGATTAAATTAACTTATAGTTTGATTTATTTAGTTTAAATATATGCTAGGTTGCTACTCACTAACTCCTCCGTAAAAAATAAGATATTTTACCTTTTATTATGTACATTTCATGTCTCACTCAATATATTAATGTGTTATACAAATTATAGTAGTTTTGATTTATTTATGAAAATACATAATTAAAGTAATAAATGGTTTTATATATTTTAAAAAAATGACATAACTAGAATATTTATATTGAATATGACATTGAATATTTAAGCATTTAAATTAATAACACAAAAATATTTTTATTTAACATACTAACGTATATTCTAATTTAAGTTCCTAAGGCACAGTGAATATGATGAAATAGGCAGTGAGTAAGAAATGAGAAGTGATTCCTTTTAAATAATTACAAATATTGAATATTTATATTAACTATTAATTTTTTCTTGATATTCATTGGATTACTTTATGTATATATTTTAAATTAAAAGAAATTTAATATTGTAAATTGAAGGAACTAATTCTTTATAACATCATATTATATGAAAATTACACAATGAATATTATAAATTAAAATAAATAAACATGTTATAATTAAAGTTACATAATATTATTTGTTTACTAAAAAAATATAAAATTTATTTATATAATAAAGTTTATATAGGTATATTCTTTATCCTTTTATATTTATCAATTAATTTTATTAAACATTTGAACTAATAAATAATTAATAAGTTCAAAACCTATAGATTAAAAATTTATAAGTAGTCTAACTTAATATTTACCAACTACTTAATTGAAAAAGAAATTGTTAATCTTAAATAAAAATATTGTTTATAAGAATAATTGATATCTTAAATACAACTATTAAAAATATTGTTAAAGTGATAGTTTTATCAGTATTTTAGAAAAAAAATTAACCACCAGCCACACTCACTATGCCACCGGCACCGCCAGGTTGGTTTCAATGTCCGTGGCGGCGGTCACTCCGGCGGTGCTCTTCACATTGCTCTCGTCGCCGCCGTATTCTGCGGTGCTTGTAGGTGAAAACCTAGGACCTCTCGAATGAACGATTTAGAGGGAGCGTCGTGGCAATCGCAAAAACCCTAGCTGGAGGATACTGTTTTGGATTCCGATTTAGTTACACTATTAGGGAAAACAAGACACTGCTAAAGTGTACATAGAAGGAATTTATAGATGAATCCCCTTAGACGGAGTCTCAATTCGCAACCGTCATCCTCGAATTCCTCGCCTTCGTCGTCGTCGCAATCGTCGTCGTCCTCCTCCTCGTGGATCCATTTGCGATCGGTTCTATTCGTTGTCACTTCTTCCTCACCTGCTTCTTTTTCGTCCTCTGATCGGTGAGTTTCTCTTCTTCATTCTCCTGCTCTCTGTTCATTTTTTAAATGTTTTTATTCTGCGCTGAGATTTCTTTTACTTTTTGTGTTTATTTCGTGCCAGATCTCCACTTCTGCGCATCCCAGTGTTGCTATCAGTGTCCGCTTAGGTTGATCAGCTTGTGTGGGTTGTGTTTCTGTTTTTGGGTATCTTTGTTCGGCAGCATTTCGGTCTTATAGTGTGTTTCGCTGGTTGAATCGTTGATTTGTTTGAATTGCAATCAATGTTTTGGTGTGGTATGGCCTGTATCAATTCTACACACTTTTCAGACACTCTCCGATTCCCACTCTCTTCCTTCCCCAACCGCAACCTCCATCTACCCTCCACACACATCTTCTTCTCTCGCCCTCTCACGTTCAAAGGGGTTAGCGTCAATCCCAAGACCTTTCCTGCCCCGCTGAAAGCGTCGATGGACACCAAGAACTTTGCCCTCGAGGTCTTCGAAAAAGAGGATCTTGCCGTCTCTCTGGCCAAATACGTCGCATATCTCTCCAATAAATTCACTTCCGAAAGGGGGGCTTTCACCGTTTGCCTGTCTGGTGGCTCTTTGATCAAGTATCTGGGGTGAGGGTTATTTTCAAAATGTTCTAAATTTGAACCTAAGCGTGATTCGATTGAATTGAATTGGATCAATGTGAATGTGTTTTGTGTTGGCGTCTCAGGAAACTGCTGGAGCCGCCCTATGTTGATTCTCTTGAATGGTCCAAATGGCACGTGTTTTGGGCCGATGAGAGGGTCGTGCCTAAGGCTCATGATGATAGTAACTACAAGCTTGCTTTAGATGAGCTTCTCTGCAAGGTATATTTACTTGTCTTGTGTATGTTGGAAACTGGTTTGTTTAGGTTGAACATGCACTGTTTGTTTATGTGAACATGTTCTCAAGTTGTTGAGAATGTTGTGTTTTATATTTTATGTTCGTTTGGTGTTGTGGTTGTAATGTTGAGAAAAAAAAAAGGAGATTAGTTCAGGGTTATGCGTCTCTTTAAGTTGTATTGAAACCATTGTTAAAACAATCCATGTGTGAGGATACGAACCCCATTTAATAGAATACAACATGAAACATGGACGTGTTTTTGCTCAAGCTTCCCATGAATCCAAATCAAGCTATCCCAAACAAACACAAGGTTTTGGGTGCAACCATATGCCCTGAGGAGGCGAAAGGTAGGAGTTCTGGAGTCTGACTCCATTTGGTGGGGGTGTCTAACCATGTCTTTCACTAATCTAAGAAAGGGGAGTGCTAGTGTCTACTACTATTGGTTAAAATTTGTTGGAAACTAGGGGAAGGGGAGGACCTGACCATTTGTCTGACTATTCTAAGAAAGTGGAGCGCTTGCAAGTAGAACATACTTTGTCCAAAATACTCGGTACACTTGGTTAAATTTATTTGAGAATTAGGAGGAGGCCTAACCATATAGTTTGCTACTCTACAAAAGAGGAGTGCTGGAAACTAGTAACACTTTTTTCTAACATACTATTTACAATTGATTAAAATATATTGAAATCTGGGAAAATATGAGAGAGATTCATTGAGTAAGAAAGGGGTCACAAAAATTGGGATTTTGGATCAATTTCAGCCTAACGAGAGTCTGTTCAAAAGAGTATATGACTATAATTTCTCTCTAAGGAAGTAATAGTTTAAAGTAATCAATTAATCATTTAGCCCATACATCTGGCACCAGATAGATCAGATAAAAAAACCTAGGTGTTAGTCCTTATATTATTTGTACACATTGTTCTCTGTCATTGTATTTCTTAAGTTTTAGTCCCCATACGTCTTTATAAATAATTTTTTTTACAACAAAGATTGATTTCTAAATAAGTGTAACCTATGACCAAAAATTCCTATGAAAATATCATAGGAAACTAAAAATATATAAAAAAATTGTGAAAGTAAATGGATGAGTACAAGGCTACAAGCATTTCATGGAGAGATTACTTAATTGTTGATGATCTGGTGAATAACTCCCCTTTCTTGTATGCTGCATAGCAGGGTGTTATTTTGACATGTTTATTTAGTGTATATCTCATTCCTATAAAATGATGCAAGAGAGGGAAAAAATTGCCTTCAGTTTTGAGTTATGAGCTATATTTTTTTTTTCTGTGTAGTCTTCTTTAAGATGATTGCATGACCAGATTATGTTGTCTGGCTTCCTTGTCTTCCATCAGCATAATTTTTTTGTCTATCTAACCTGTTGGTACTCCCATCTTGGTTCCCATGGCAGGTACCAATTCCTCCGGGCAATGCGTATGCAATCAATGATGCCCTTTCAGCTGATGGAGCAGCCGATGATTATGAGACATGTATCAGACAATTGGTCAATAAAAGTGTGATTACTTCATCACCGACCAGTGGATTTCCAAAATTTGATCTCATGCTGCTGGGCATGGGCCCTGATGGCCACGTAGCTTCTTTGTTCCCAGGGCATCCTCTTGTGCACGAGAATAAAAGATGGGTTGCCTTCATCAAGGACTCCCCCAAACCACCCCCAGAGAGAATAACTTTGACCTTTCCAGTGATTAATGCCTCTGCTTACGTAGCGCTTGTGGTGACTGGCAAGGGTAAAGCAGATGCGGTTCACTCTGCGTTAGGCAAATCTGAAAATTCTGTTAAGCTTCCTGCTGGATTGGTTTCACCTGAAGGGGAGTTGAAATGGTTCTTAGACAAAGATGCAGCCTCAAAGCTGTAGATGCAGCAGCTAAGCTAGTTGATCTTTATGTTGTGCTAGTTATTTTTACCTTTGCAAAGTTCAGTTTGTGTATGAGAAGTGCTGAATTTCTTATTCCCAGTGACAGTTAGCATTGGACACTGTCCTTAGTCATTTGTGACAATAAAGGGAATATCAACTGTTTTAATTTTCAAAGGCTGTTTTCGTAAATTTAGCAGTACACAGACAAATATGAAATGTTATTCCAGTCAGTTCTGAACTTCTAATTGCACAGGAACTCCATTGTTTTAGTAGACTGGGATTTCTCGTACTTGATATAATTCATTTTCATGTGTAAATTATTGCTGCATATTATAAAATTAACTTTGAAATTGATGGCTTTTAATGCTGAATGGATTTAATTGTTTTGGCATCAAGTATCATGCATGTACACAGTTTTGTTACTTTAAAATACTAAAACATGTATACGTTTGCTCCTTTTTTTCCTTGAGGAAAGAAGTAAGCCAGTTGACTTGGAAAAAAAATTATCTATTATACTGCAGTGCTGTGATTTGCTGTTAATCTGGAAGAATATATTTTTGTGTACCTTTTCACTTCCTGAATTTCTTACTTGATGACTTCCTATATTTCTCTAATCTAAAATTCAAATACAGGCAATAGTAATGAGAGTATCCTTGTGGCTTAATTTTCAGGGGTCGTCTTAAATCACCATGGTCGCGTAGGAAAAGGAAACATGTACTTTCACCTCAGCAATGGAAAAGCTTGTTTACCCAAGATGGGAGAATTCGGGATGGTGGAATTAAGTTCCTGAAAAGAGTTCGCAGTGGAGTGAGTTTACTAACCTGACAGTTTAGATTTTAAATTTTTTCATTGTTTCTCCTCGAACTTGATTACATATAAATATCTGATTCAGGGTGTTGATCCTAGTATTAGAGCTGAAGTTTGGCCATTCCTGCTGGGAGTGTAAGCATGCTGTCTTTTATGTTTCATTTCTAAGTAAGGCTTACTGTTTATTTTTCTTACACGATGTGATTTGAAGTATCTTGCTCGACAAATTTTTAGTGCTGTGGTGCACAGCTTGGTTGTGAAGAACCTTAACTATCTCTTATTTGTAGTTGCACAAACTTTGTTCTTTGCTTCATGCACTGGAAAGGATATTGATGAGCTTCTTTATTGACGTCATTCTGTATTTTTTCCCATACGCGTATGTATTAATTTATGTAAATTTTTCTATGTTTACTGATTACACATTCATTTATACAGCTATGACTTGGAAAGTACCAAAGAAGAAAGAGATGATATAAGAACTAAAAATAGGTAAAGTATATCTACTGGTTCCATCTGTTTCTGCAGTATTTAAAACTTTATTTTGTGTGTACTTCCCTCATCTGTTTTTTCAGTTTAATTCTAAATCTTTAAATGCAGAAAGTTGTATGAGAAACTTCGCAGACAGTGCCGACAACTGTTAAAGCACAATAATGGGAGTTTTAAGTTAAATGAAATAGGTGAAATCAGCTATCAAGGGGATGGTGGAAGTCTTATTCAAGATTATGGTTCTCCTAGTTCTGAAGACGCAACTAGTGCCAGAGAATCTCTTTCCAGTGAGGAACACAGTCCAGATGCTGAATATTCAGATGATCCATCTAGTGCCCTGTTGGAAGGAGGTGATGCTCAGAACATCAGCAATGCTGATACCTCTGCACTGGATACCGATTCCACTGATTCAGACTCCTCAGAAGGTCCTGAGATAATTCAGACATTTCCTTCTGATGATGGTCAGGAAGATAACAATTCCAAGATACCTAAAGAAAATTCGCCTCCCTCTCTAATGAAAGTTCCATCAAAACTATGGACTAATGAGGATTTTGCCACATGGCAACGGATCATCCGACTTGATGCAGTACGCGCCAATGGCGAATGGATGCCATACTCCCCTTCTCAAGCTGTTGTACCAGACAGTAGGGCACATCGTTCTGCGGAGGCTGTTGGATTGAAAGATTATGGTCACCTAGATGCAGATAACAATGGAGCAATGCAAGAAATGATTAGAACAATCAAGTAATGGATATAATTAAACCTGCTTCCTACTCTTCTAAATATTAATTAAACAATTTTTAAAAAAGATGAAAATCACAACAACAAAAATATAATATTATAAAAATTTAATATAAAAATGATACATATTTTCTTTTTTTAATTATAAATATTAATAAAAAATTATAATTAAATATCAAGTTAAACAAATAGACTAACAATTAAATAAAAGTTAAAATGATTACAGAAAAAAAATATAAAATTAAAAATGAAATAAAAATCAATATAAACTTTTTAAGTTAGTAAAAATGTTTGAATATAATTTAAAATAACTTACATTCATACATTTCACATTTCCTTTTATTTTTTAATACTTAAAGAAATCTTTTACTTTTATTTTAAACAAAAATATTTAAAAACATTTCTTTAAAATATAAATTTAGATAATAAAAATTAATTTTAAAATATAATTTAAATAAAATTATGTAATAAAATATTAATACAAATAAATTTAATATTTTTAAAAATTAAATTTAAATATAGATTCTATATGAATTTTAAAAAAATTTGAAAATAATTTCAATTTTATACTCCTAAATAAAACATATATAAAAAAAATTTGAATAATCTTTTAATTATTTTTATTTTGATTACTTTATATTTTAACAAGAATATTAAAATAAAATTTACGTAAGATGCCACAAGTTGAATAGTATAATATTGATACTCTTTCATTAGCAACCAAATAATTAAAATAGTCGTATTCTATATAGGCTTATATTCATCAAAAATATATTTAGTATGTATTATATGAATGACGAACTTAAAAAATGAATAAAGATAAACTCACACACCCCACTGGTGCATTATAAAAAAAATGATGGAAGAGAAGTACAAGGAATGAAACCGTATGCTTCCTCACTGCCAGTGTGTTCCTGTTCATTCCATCTGAGTGCGCCTATAAGAAGACCAGCCACTGCGTTGTGGTATGGCCTGTATCCATTCTACACACTTTTCAGACACTCTCCGATTCTCACTCCCTTCCTTCTCCAACCGCAACCTCCATCTACCCTCCACACACATCTTCTTCTCTCGCCCTCTCACGTTCAAAGGGGTTAGCGTCAATCCCAAGACCTTTCCTGCCCCGCTGAAAGCGTCGATGGACACCAAGATCGTTGCCCTCGAGGTCTTCGAAAAAGAGGATCTTGCCATCTCTCTGGCCAAATACGTCGCCTATCTCTCCAATAAATTCACTTCCGAAAGGGGGGCTTTCACCATTTGCCTGTCTGGTGGCTCTTTGATCAAGTATCTGGGGTGAGGGTTATTTTCAAAATGTTCTAAATTTGAACCTAAGCGTGATTCGATTGAATTGAATTGGATTAATGTGAATGTGTTTTGTGTTGGCGTCTCAGGAAACTGCTGGAGCCGCCCTATGTTGATTCTCTTGAATGGTCCAAATGGCACGTGTTTTGGGCCGATGAGAGGGTCGTGCCTAAGGCTCATGATGATAGTAACTACAAGCTTGCTTTAGATGGGCTTCTCTGCAAGGTATATTTACTTGTCTTGTGTATGTTGGAAACTGGTTTGTTTAGGTTGAACATGCACTGTTTGTTTATGTGAACATGTTCTCAAGTTGTTGAGAATGTTTTGTGTTTTATATTTTATGTTCGTTTGGTGTTGTGGTTGTAATGTTGAGAAAATAAAAATAAAAAAAGGAGATTAATTCAGGGTTATGCGTCTCTTTAAGTTGTATTGAAACCATTGTTAAAACTGTCCATGTGTGAGGATACGAACCCCATTTAATAGAATACAACATGAAATATGGACGTGTTTTTGCTCAAGCTTCCCACGAATCCAAAGAATCAAGCTATCCCAAACAAACACAAGGTTTTGGGTGCAACCATATGCCCTGAGGAGGCGAAAGGTAGGAGTTCTGGAGTCTGACTCCATTTGGTGGGGGTGTCTAACCCTGTCTTTCACTAATCTAAGAAAGGGGAGTGCTAGCAAGTAGTAGCACACTTTCTAACATAGTATCTACTACTATTGGTTAAAATTTGTTGGAAACTAGGGGAAGGGGAGGACCTAACCATTTGTCTGACTATTCTAAGAAAGTGGAGCGCTAGCAAGTAGAACATACTTTGTCCAAAATACTCGGTACACTTGGTTAAATTTATTTGAGAATTAGGAGGAGGCCTAACCATATAGTTTGCTACTCTACAAAAGAGGAGTGCTGGAAACTAGTAACACTTTTTTCTAACATACTATTTACAATTGATTAAAATATATTGAAATCTGGGAAAATATGAGAGAGATTCATTGAGTAAGAAAGGGGTCACAAAAATTGGGATTTTGGATCAATTTCAGCCTAACGAGAGTCTGTTCAAAAGAGTATATGACTATAATTTCTCTCTAAGGAAGTAATAGTTTAAAGTAATCAATTAATCATTTAGCCCCTACATTTGGCACCAGATAGATCAGATAAAAAAACCTAGGTGTTAGTTCTTATATTATTTGTACACATTGGTCTCTGTCATTGTATTTCTTAAGTTTTAGTCTCCATACGTCTTTATAAATAATTTTTTTTACAACAAAGATTGATTTCTAAATAAGTGTAACCTATGACCAAAAATTCCTATGAAAATATCATAGGAAACTAAAAATATATTAAAAAAATTGTGAAAGGAAATGGATGAGTACAAGGCTACAAGCATTTCATGGAGAAATTACTTAATTGTAGATGATCTGGTGAATAACTCCCCTTTGTTGTATGCTGCATAGCAGGGTGTTATTTTGACATGTTTATTTAGTGTATATCTCATTCCTATAAAATGATGCATGAGAGGGAAAAAATTGCCTTCAGTTTTGAGTTATGAGCTATATTTTTTTTTTCTGTGTAGTCTTGTTTAAGATGACTGCGTGACCAGATTATGTTGTCTGGTTTCCTTGTCTTCCATCAGCATAATTTTTTTGTCTGTCTAACCTGTTGGTACTCCCATCTTGGTTCCCGTGGCAGGTACCAATTCCTCCGGGCAATGTGTATGCAATCAATGATGCCCTTTCAGCTGACGGAGCAGCCGATGATTATGAGACATGTATCAGACAATTGGTCAATAACGGTGTGATTACTTCATCACCGACCAGTGGATTTCCAAAATTTGATCTCATGCTGCTGGGCATGGGCCCTGATGGCCACGTAGCTTCTTTGTTCCCAGGGCATCCTCTTGTGCACGAGAATAAAAGATGGGTTGCCTTCATCAAGGACTCCCCCAAACCACCCCCAGAGAGAATAACTTTGACCTTTCCAGTGATTAATGCCTCTGCTTACGTAGCACTTGTGGTGACTGGCAAGGGTAAAGCAGATGCGGTTCACTCTGCGTTAGGTAAATCTCAAAATTCTGTTAAGCTTCCTGCTGGATTGGTTTCACCTGAAGGGGAGTTGAAATGGTTCTTAGACAAAGATGCAGCCTCAAAGCTGTAGATGCAGCAGCTAAGCTAGTTGATCTTTATGTTGTGCTAGTTATTTTTACCTTTGCAAAGTGGAGTTTGTGTAGGAGAAGTGCTGAATTTCTTATTCCCAATGACAGTTAGCATTGGACACTGTCCTTAGTCATTTGTGACAATAAAGGGAATATCAAGTTATGTTGTTTCAAAATATATTATTTCTTCTTTCACAAATTTCCAATTAATAATGTGCGCCAATCTCATCCTCTCAACGCACGGGTTCATTCCATTTAAATGCCACTTTTTATCGTTGCAGTTGAAATGAATCAAATAATCACTTCACTTTAATTGTCTTCACGAAAATTATCTTTTGACAACCGAAAGGCTTTCTTCGTCTTTGTTTGTGGTGGTTGTTGTTGGTGGGATAGTGTGTCTCACAGTCTCGGGATGTATTCGTGGCCTCCTCTCTCGTGCGCTTTTGTGACTTCTACGTTTATGTTGCCTCCCCTTTTGTCGGTGTTAGCTTTGGTCGTTCCTATGTACTGTGTTGCTGTTTTTAAATATGATATTTCAGCGTTCTGTGTTGGTTCTGCAGATGACATTCACATGGGTTAGTGGAGACATGGATACTCAACAATATGCAAATAGTCTATGTTCTACATTTTAGATGCATTAATAGACTTAATTATTAAAAAATGTATTTAAAATGAATTTGTGTGGAATAGTATGAAAAGACTTTGGTTGGTAAGGTACTTAAAGAATATACTGGAACATGAAAAAGTTGTATTTGTAAGTATTTCAAGAAATTAGATTTAAGTCATTAAATAAATTGATTTTACTTCTGTCACAATCTAGTCTCACTCTGTTGGTTGGACTGAACATATCATGTTTCCAACTCGAGCTGTTGGAGGATCAGATGAGGTCAGATTCATTGTATTTAGTGATATGGGCAAGAGTGGTGTTTATGCTTCGGAAGAACACTTCACTCAGGTTAATTGCAACTTCAATATATTAGCATTTATATTTTACATGCATATTCAGATAGGTCACTATGATTCAACTTGGGGTGAAAGGTTTAGATATTTTTGTATTGACCAGCTCTTGTCTCGTTTTTTAAACAGCCAGGAGAACTTTCTGCGATTAAAACCATAGCCAATGATGTAAACTCCAAAAATATGAATTCAGTCTTTCACAGCGGAGATATAAGCAATGGAACTGGTTTTCTAGCAGAATGGGATTTTGTGAAGCATATAGAATATATGCGAAAGACCGGAAGAAGGTGTGATTTTGTTCTGATCTTACTTTCTCTCTCCATCCTGCTTGTTCATGTGGATATGTGAACTTGGAATTAAAATAAAATAATAATATTAATTTAATGTAACTTGAAAAATAAAAATTAATAAGAAGATCAATAATTTGAATAAAATATGATAAACAAGTTGAACATATAGATAAAAAATTAAAATTAAAATTATTTATTATTTGTATTTATAATTTTTCCTGTGACTTTCATCTCGATAATAAAAATATTTATTTCTTATAAATTAAAAATATAGCTTATTTTTAGAAGTTATTTTTTATTTACTAAATTATATTGAGTTACATCATTTTGAAATTAAAAAGATAAAATTAAAAATCATAAAATTAATTAAGGACAATTAATTACATTTTTAAATATATTAAAATTTAAATTTGAAAACAAAATAAAAACCAAAAACTTAAAATAAAAAACCAAATAAAAAAGAAAGATGTAAAAGAAAGAAATAAGTGTCAAATTGAAATAGTGTTTAGATACACCATTTCAACTAATTTGAATAAAAAAAATATTAAAATGCAAAAAATTGTAATTACAATTTCAGCTGGTCAAAACTAAAATTGTGCTTTTAAATAGGATTTCTTCTGCACGAATTATCCATTCTCGTCAATTTTAAAAAATTTACCTATTTTTGTAAAGCTCAATTAAAATTGCACCACTCTTGTAAATTTGCCAAACATAATTATGAAATAATTTGTTGTGACATATTTGGTAAGGAGGATAAGATAATCTTGTCTACTTTATTGATAAGTAGATTCAATTACCATGATTGTGTGATTGGTTAAGTTGCAACCATGACATGACATTTATAAATAAGTTATTTAATGTTAAATTTAAATTATTAGCCACATTAATTGATGCAGTTAGTTACATTTGGGTTGATTTTATGTCACTTAAATAAAAAGTTAAAAAAAAAATTACTTTAAGTTCTATCATTAAACATTCAAAATTAAAAAATTAGAAAAAAGTAAAAGAAAAACAATTAAATTAATTAATTAAAAAATTAAAAAATTGATATTATAAAAAAAAGATAAAGTAACTTGTTTCTTTATACAAAAGAGATAAGAAAATATTTAAAAAAAATCTCTCACATTCATTAAATCTTATGTGTATTTTTTTAATTCTTTATTTATTTTGAATTACACATGATCTTGTTTTATTTATTTTTATGTTTTTTTAATTATTTAATTTATTTTTAGTCTTATATTAATTTTTTTATTAATTTATGATTATTTATTTAATCTATTTTCAATTTTGTATTATATTTTTATCATTTTATATTTATTTATTTATTTTCAATATTAGTTTTTTTAAAATTTATATTTATTTATTATCTTTAATATTGTATTGGTCATCATTACAAATATTTTTATTATTTAATTATTTTCAATCTTTCACTGATTTATTATTTCATTTATTTTCAATCTTGCAATCATTTTATTAATTTACTTATATCACTTAATTTATTTCTATTTTTATATAAGTTCATTATATTAATTTTTATTTATATTATTGAATTTATTTTCAGTATTATACTGATTTTATTTTATTTTATTTGTTTTCAATTATGTATTTATCCTTTTATTTAATTATATTTTTAAGTTAATTTACTATTATATTAATTTTTTTATTTTTTTATTTTAAATTATTATTTAAAATTCTTACTTTAATTAGTATTTTGTATTATTTTGATATTGTTTTTTTATAATTTAAAATATATATGTATAAGAATAATAATAATTATTATTATTATAAATTCAATAAGTTTAAATAAAAAGAAATTATTTTTATATTTTATTATTATTCTATATTCTTTTGACGTTTGTTTTAATTATATACATGAATTATTTGTTAAAAATTATCAAATTTTATAATATTTAAAAATATCAAAAAGAATATCAGTTTAATTAAAAAAAAAATAGATTTTCTTATGATCTATGTTGACAGAGAGTCTCTGGCTGATGTAACCTTTGATGTCAAATTTGGTTGAACCTTATGAACCAACCTGCTAATCCGGTATCATATAGGCGGTAGTGCCATTATTTTGAACCCGTTAACCCGTCGGCCCGTGACGGTAATAACGCTGTCATAACGAATCTAAATATCGTACCTGTCAAACACGATAGCGACATCAGCAAGCCGCTTCCGCGGAAGCCGCTCTCAATCTCCGACCTCTCTCCAGCTCCTATGCACGGCTTGCAGCTGCGCGTGGCGTACAAGGCGTTCCCGGCGCGTACTCGGAGGGGACAGCGAGGAAAGCGTATCCGAATGGGGAAGCCATACCGTGCGACCAGTTCGAGGTAGCGTTTCAGGCGGTGGAGCTCTGGATCGCGGATCGCGCTGTACTACCTGTAGAAAACTCCCTTGGCGGCTCGGGTGGAGTTGCGGTCTAGGGGGGATTGCAGGGGCCAGCCATCTGAATTCAAACTTAATTGATTACATTAAACTTATAAATTTCTTCCACTGCATCCAAACAGATGATCTTGAATTGTAGCTTTTTGTTCTTTTACTTTTTTTCAATTATGCACTGCAAAACCATTGGGAACTAATTACAGGAAAGACAAACACTCGTGTATTTGTATTATATTTATCCACTCTCTTTGTTCCGTTTATTCTGGCTTTGCCAATTCATTTTAATTTCAGTGTTTACATAGTTTCCCAATTGTAAGGTGGTTTCAAATTTCAGCTTATAATTATAATTTCAGAACCAATGTCGAAGAAAGAATGGAAATAAAAGTAGGAACCAACTTAAAACCAAAGCTAAAAAAAACTGAAAAAAAAAGATTTTTTAAAAAAATTCAAAATTGTATTATGGTGAGATTGTTAACAATTTTGGCTTGTATGACTATGGGTGGCAAAACGGGCTGGAGTATGGGTGGCAAAAAACATGTTAGCCCAGCCTGTTTAGGTCCGCTTCGTCATGAATCCGTCAAAAACGGGTCAGGCCGGGCCAGCCTGCCAAAGCGATACGGGCCAAAATTTCTAACCCGCCTTGTCATAAGACGGGTTGACAGGTTGACCCGCCTATATTTTTTATTTTTTATTTTTTTGAAAAATCTATTTTTTGAGTTTTTTATTTTAGTTTTGGATCTTTAGTTTTAAATTGGACTTTTTTTTTCTTTGCAACTATTTTGTTTGTGTCTAATTTAAATGAATTTTTGTAATTACAACAATATATTAAAGATATACATGGTGACATGGCATTTTAAAAGTGCAAGCTAAAAGACATAATGTTTATTACAAAAGAAATTGCAATCACTGAGGTGTTGAAGGAACCCTAGGTATAGCTACTTTTCCAAATTTAAAGAGAACGAGTGAGAATGAATGAGGTGTTATATTTTTTTCGCGAGCCAGCGGATTGGCCCGCCCCGCCCCGCCTGAGGCCTGACGGGTTGGCAGGCTAGACGGGCCGGACTGATACTGGTTGGCGGGTTTAAAATGTTAACCCGCCCCGCCTATATGCTATCGGGCTGGCGGGCCGGCCCGCCGGTCCCAACCCACTTTGCCACCCCTAGACTGTAGTGGGACAGTTTGATACATTGCAGATGAAAGGTAGGGATCGTAGTAGGATCTAAGAAAATATTAAGTAGATGGATATCTAGATAGTTAGAGTAGTGTCCTAAACTATGATATTCACAGGTTATTCGATACTTTCTCAACATCGTCAAGGTTAGGTAGGAAATATATATATTTTTTAAAGGCTGAAAAATAGTTGATATTCTCAAGAAAAATATTTATGATTATACCAATAAGAAATACTTAGCTACCTATAATCACTTTCAAAGAACTTTTGATGTTGAGAATAGATCATCAAAAATAGAATATGGAACCATTGATAAATGTCTCTTATCTTGGTAAAATTAATCGAGTCTCATAAGTTTGGTAAAGTAAGTTTGAGTCTTATAGTTGTAGGTCAAACTTTAGGCTCCCATTATTTGTTATTGTGCGTTAAGTTTATTAAGATTGATATTTGAAGCTTACAAAGACCTCGTTCCTTACAATATTTTTTTTTGTATATGCATGTGGTACGGGTAGAAGTTGTTCTATTAATTATTCGAGAAAGTTACGGAAAGTCTTCTATGAGTTGTTGACTCTAGATTATTTAACTTTAATATCATTAGGGAACATTAAATATATAAATAATCCTTTGTTCTAATGTAGAACTCTTAATATATTTTTATTATGTAATTTGAATTATTATGAAGATTTAAAATATTGATATATGTATGAATTTATGAAGTTATGTTATATATTTTGTATAGCAAATTCTTCATGAAAAAAAAAACTACTCAAAATTCTAAGTAATATTAAATATCTTTATAGAAAGCGGGGTGTTACCAAAAGAATTAGGAGTTCATTTATATATTTGTCTCAAAATGGTTAGAGTATGCATAAGTGGTTACCCCATGTACAATTTTATGGTTAGTTATGTTTGTTGATATGCAAAAATGTTATGTATAAATGGTTCCCAAGCATCACCATTACCACACATAGGTCCTAGGTACTCTAGTATTCTTATGGTCGACATTAATATATCATCGCGACGATGGAAAGTAAATTGCTGTGGGTGGCCTATTCAACTAAATAATCTTGAAGCATTAACTACTTGACTTACTAATGATGTGAAATTAAAAATGTTACTAAGTATATTTATATTTATGACTCTATCAACAATGATATGTGCAAATTGAGAAGTAATTTGTCATCTAGTTTTGTGTGAGTTGTCTTTTAACAAAAAGGTAAAAATGTAAAGTCAAGATATTCATACTATATTGTCTCTATTCTAACTTCCATGAATTACTACTCCAATAATACATATCTCTCTTGATATAATAAATGGGGTGCATAATTAAGTTTCTACCCTTATTAGAACAACTATTTTTTTTAATACAAATAAAAAAAATATGATTATGAGTACTATATCTATAATTATAATTATAATTAAAAGTTTAAACAAATATTTCTAGATATCCTAATATATATTAATGATTACCCTTTCATATTAAAAAAATATTAAATATGAAATAAATGTAATAATAATTTAAATATTGATTGGTTGACTAATTACATTATTCATATTTTTGTCTATAACATTAAAACGTGTAAAAAATAATAGTTAAATATATTACGATAAAGTAATCAACTTAATTATGATATGGAGGATTATATGTATTAATATAATATAAAATTGAGATGTAAAGTTATGTTATAAAATTAAACAGTAAAGATATCTATACATATTAATGAGATAATAGACTTAAATTAGATCTTATAAAGTAGCACCTGGTTCATATAACATGAAATTTGAAATTCTGATATCAAAATAGCAAATAAATAACATTAAATCTAAACTAATTCATTTAAAATTTAAAGCATACAACCTAAAAATCTTATATAATTGCCTTACTCATATTTTGTCTAATTTTCTAAAGCTTGATCTTATATAAATAATTAATTGCATTAAAACATATAAAAAAACAATTAAGTATATATTAGCTTAATTAAGTTATCAATAATTGTTTATATCTGTATAGAGTCAAAGTATAATGGAGTTAAAAACTTAAAATTTAAGTATTATAAAAACTCATAATTAAACAAAAATTAAAAGCTAGTTGTAAAGTCACGTGTGAAACATATTAAAAATATTTTTTTGTAACAGTTATGGTAAGTAGATAATTTTCTTGCATAACCAGTGTTGAAATTGTACCACTTTATTAAAAAGACATATATACCTATATCGACTGTGACAATCCTTGTGGATTTTAACAAGTTTAAATGGTTAGAAAATGATTTATACTCCTTAAAAGTAAATTTAAAATAAGTGGACAACTTAAAGAAAAAACGTGAATATTTTTTTTTGGAGCAAAATGCATGGGACCTTCTTAGATATTTTTTTAAAATTATATTCTATATTTTATCATTACAATCATCTTCTTTATATGTAAAATACTCACTCGTCGAATTTAACAATATAATAATATATATTAATATTTTAAATTAAAATATAAATAATACAACTAAAATATATTACTAATATTTTGAACTGTAAATTGGTTGTATTTTTTTCATCATGCATAAACACTCACCCATGCATTGAATGTGTTGTATGCCGTGCTCAATAAAGAAGAAAAAAAATGGTGAGAAAAAAAGGAAGGAAACTGTGGGTTTTGTCACTGAAGTGTGTTTTCAGTGCGCTTATAAGAAGACCACCCATTGAGTAATCAAACACTCTCCGATTCCCACTCTCTTCCTTCCCCCAACGCAACCTCCATCTACCCTCAACACGCGTCTTCTTCCCTCGCCCTCTCACATTCGAAGGGGTTATCGTCAATCCCAAGACCTTTTCTGCCACGCTGAAAGCGTCGATGGCGGACACCACCAACAACAAAGTTGTCGTAGAGGTCTTCGAAGAAGAGGATATTGCCGATTCTCTGGCCAAATACGTTGCCGATCTCTCCAACAAATTCACTTCGGAAAGGGGGGCTTTCACCGTTTGCTTGTCTGGTGGCTCTTTGATCAAGTATCTCGGGTGAGGGTTATTTTTCATATAAAAATTTTCTCACTTTGAACGCAAGCGTGTTTCGATTGAATTGAATTGGATTAAAGTGATGTGTTTTATGTTGGGATCTCAGGAAACTAGTGGAGCCACGTTATGTTGATTCTCTTGAATGGTCCAAATGGCAAGTGTTTTGGCTGGATGAGAGGGTCGTGCTTAAGACTCATGAGGATAGTAACTACAAGCTTGCTTTAGATGGGTTTCTCTCCAAGGTATATTTACTTGTGTTGTGTATGTCGGAAAAATGGTTTGTTTAGGTTGAACATGCGCTGTTTGTTTAAGTTGAACATGTTCTCAAATAGTTGAGAATGTTTTATGTTCGTTTGGTGTTGTGGTGGTAATTTTGAGGAAAAAACATGAAAAAAGGAGATTAGTTCAGGGTTATGCGTCTAAGTTGAATTGAAACCATAGTTAAAATAGTCCTTGTGTGGTGAGGATAGGAACCCCATTTTGGAAGCGCATAAAACATGAAATATGGACATGTTTTTGCTCCAGCCACCCAAAGAATCAAGCTATCCCAAACAAACACAAGGTTTTTGGGTGCGACCATATGCCCTGAGGAGGCCAAAGGTTGGAGTTCTGGAGTCTGACTCCATTTGGTGGGGGTGTCTAACCATGTCTTTCACTAATCTAAGAAAGGGGAATGCTAGCAAGTAGTAACACACTTTCTAAGATAGTGTGTACTACTGGTTAAAAATATGTTGGAAACTAGGGAAAGGGGAGGACCTAACCATTTGTCTGACAATTCTAAGAAAGTGGAGCGCTAGCAAGTAGCAACATACTTTTTCAAACATACTCGGTACACTTGGTTAAAATTTATTGAGAACTAGGAGGAGGCTTAACCATATATTTTGCTGTTTTATAGTAACAAACTTTTTCTAACATACTATTTACAATTGATTAAAATATATTGAAATCTAGGAGAATATGAGAGAGATTCATTAAGGGTCACAAATTTTGGATTTTGAATAATTTCAGCCGATAGTAGGGAGTGTGTTCAAAGACTACATGGCTATAATTTCTCTCTAAGGAAGTAATAGTTTAAACTGATCAATATTAATCATTTAGCCCCTACATGTGCCACCAGATAGGTCAGATAAAAAAAACTTAGGTTTTAGTCTTATCGCACATTGATCTCTGTCATTATATTTCTTAAGTTCTAGTCTCCAGATGTCTTTATAAATATTTTTTTCCATCAAAGATTGATTTCTAAATAAGTATAACCTATGACCAAAGAATCCCTTTAAACTAATTCATATCAAACCTGAATGTTATGAAAATATCATACGAAACTAAATATATATATGAAGTCATGAATAGATGAGTACAAGGCTACAAGCATTTCATGGGAGATTACTTAATTGTAGATGATCAGGTGAATGAATCCCCTTTGTAGGATGCTGCATAGTTGGGTGTTATTTTGACGAGTTCATTGAGTGTATTCCTATACAATGACGCAAGAGAGGGAAAAAGCTGCCTTCGGTTTTAAGTTACGAGCTATATTTTTTCCGTGCAGTGTTCTTTAAGATGACTGCGTGACCAGATTATGTTGTCTGGCTTCCTTGTCTTCAATCAGCATAATTTTTTAGTCAATCTTACCTGTTGGTACTTCCATCTTGGTTCCCGTGGCAGGTACCAATTCCTCCGGACAATGTGTATGCAATCAATGATACCCTTTCAGCTGAGGGAGCAGCCGATGATTACGAGACATGTATCAGACGGTTGGTCAATGACGGTGTGATTACTTCATCACCGACCAGTGGATTTCCAAAATTTGATCTCATACTGCTGGGCATGGGCCCTGATGGCCACGTAGCTTCTTTGTTCCCAGGGCATCCTCTTGTGCACGAGAATAAAAGATGGGTTACCTTCATCAAGGACTCCCCCAAACCACCCCCAGAGAGAATAACTTTGACCTTCCCAGTGATTAATGCCTCTGCTTACGCAGCGCTTGTGGTGACTGGCAAGGCTGAAGCAGATGCAGTTGGCGCTGTGTTGGGAAAATCTCAAAGTCCTGTTAAGCTTCCTGCTGGATTGGTTTGCCCTGAAGGGGAGTTGAAATGGTTCTTAGACAAAGATGCAGCCTCAAAGCTGTAGATGCAGCAGCTAAGCCAGTTGATCTATATGTTGTGCTAGTTATTTTTACCTTTGCAATGTTGAGTTTATGTACGAGAAGTGTTGAATTTCCTATCCGCAGTGACAGTTAGCATTGGACCTGGTCCTTAGTCATTTGTGACAATAAAGAATATTAAGTAATGTTGCTTTAAAATATCTAATTTCTTCTCCTTCACAAATTTCCAATCAATAATGCGCACCAACCCCATCCTCTCTCAAGGGATGGGTTCATTCGATTTAAATGCCACTTTTCTGTCGTTGTCGTTGAAATGAATCAAATAATCACTTTAGGTTAATTGTCTTTATTGTTGTCCTTTCCCACAATCAGTGCTATCATATGTTGACCCCTACACGGTTCTTGGTACTTCCACGTGGAGAGTTTTTTGCTAGCTTGCGTGTTGTATTTTGCATATATGAGACGCTACGTACGGTATTATGAGGACGCGCTTGCTGCATCAGGCGTGAGGACATATGAATTATGGAAAGAATTAATGAACTGAAAAGGCAGGGAAGGAAAAAACTAATCAATGATAAATTAGCACCTGATGCATGTTTTATTTACATGTCCCTGCAAACGGCCCTTTTGATTAAAGGAAGATTCTCTTCGTCTGAAGAAATGCATGTTGAGAAGCCAAGTTTTCTTTATGTATGTCCTAGCCACAGAACGGATAGCCGAGTATTTTCTCATCTCATATATGCAGAAACTTTTATTTATATTTATTTTATTATAATTATGGAATCTTAATCTTTTTTTCTAAACTAATAGTCTAAATGAGATTTTCTTAATAATCTATATTTGTATATTATTATATTTATTGATGGTCTTTAATATCCTACGTATTAGAACTTGTTACTTAAAGTGAGTTTATTAGCCAGGAGTTTTATGGGCTTTCTTAATACATATTGGCATCGCAATAACCGTTTAGATTAGTATATATGTCCTTAGGAGGATATGTAACAGAATAAAGAGTCATAGAAAAGTGAGCTGTTAATACAAAGGTTTCTAGTTTTAAATCTAGGATTAAATTTAGTTTTTAAAATTATTTATCAAAATTATTGTGCTTCTTTCCTAGAAGAAACTTTAAATATATTTTGTTCTTATACTTTATAAATTTGTGTAAATATTTTTTTATGACATGTCATAATTTCTTTTCATTTCTATATTTTTTTTCTTAATAACTTCTCACTTTATTATTTTCCGTCTTATAAGTTTGTCTCTCTCTTTCTCTCGTTAATAACATTTTTATTTGTCATCGATAGTTTACTTTGATTTATAAAATATAAGGATAAAATAAGTCTAAAATTTATCCTAAAAACGAAACATAATTTTGATAAATAATTTAAGGACTAAAAATATTTAACCTTTAAATCTAATTAGTCAAGTCACTTCATTTTAAATATGTGATAGTTTACTTTTGCATTAACTGATAATAAAATGTATAATATATATATATATAAGCGAATCTCTACTAATAAAAGATTTTATTACATGATATAAAAACATATATAAATATATGTATATAACTACTACTTCATCTTCCAATTTAGTCTTAAGACTTTAAACATTAGATATTTGCTCACGTGTAGCATAACATGATTATAGCAACATGATTATAGCAAGCCAAACAATCGACAAATATAGGGTAAGTTAATAATTTAGTAATAACAACACATAAATAATATTATCATGTAGTACATATAATCATAGCATCCTTTTCCACATTCATCATATCACATATTTAAAATGTCCTAAAATTCAAAACGTAATCCAAAAAACATGGCAGCTATGCTCGAACTTAAAGATTAACACTTGTGGATCACATTGTGGTTGACTACAGTACCAATACTCCTAATCACAGTAGCAACTTGACCACCATACCTACATGGTACGACTACTATCAACCCTACCCTGATCTAACATATCTCACTATAGCCTCAAAATAAGTCTCCAACATCCCTCATTGGCTCCTCACCACCTGACATCTTAGTCTATGTGAGCGGGACTACCAATAGAACATGAGATCTCATTAAATTTGCTTTAGCATAGCCCACCACATTAAAATGCAAATTGTACCTCCCTAGGTACCAAACACTTCATTAACACACATCAGTATATTATGAGCACAAAAAATTGGCTCTACTCAACTTCACACATACAAACATCATAGGTCATGCATAATTCTCCATTTTTCTCAATTTTATTTAGAAAATAATATAAAATTATCCAATAATCCTAATTAATTTTCGTTTGAGCAAAAATATGACCAAGACCAAACCCTCTAGAGAATGAAACCTCCGTTTCTATTTCTCAAACAAGTTTCTCATCTCACAGTTCATTAATAAACATCCAAATATCAACTTAGACACCATAAAGAATACAAAAACAAGTTTTCTCACAAATTACAATCAATACCAGAATAATATATATAACATCCTAGTTATTATTTTTTAATATTAACTTTTTTTAATTTGAATTTTATTTGTTCCTTGTTCAGATTGAAAATGCTGCAATCTTTTCTCGTTCACAAAATTAATTAAATAGAATTCTTCCGTAGTCCATCAATGTGTTAGAGATTTTTGTGAATCAATTAATTAAATAAAATTATTTCATACTTCATCAATGTATTGCAACTTTTTGTGAATCAATGAAGTGTCTAACTAACTTATATTATATTATACTATACAATATCTTTATAATATAATATCTTTATAATATAATATTTTTATAATCTAATATTTTTATGTGGTTAATATATTTATCTATCATTATAATTTTATATCGATTCGATAAATCTGGCACTTCCCTGTGAGCAAATTCACTATCCATCACTCGAGAGAGTAACCTCGTTTGGGTAATTGAATCGGATTCTTTGAGTTAGTTTAGCTGTTGTCATTTTTTAATTTTGAGTCCTTAGTTGTTGTCTGAACCATGAGAAGGTGCCAAGCTACCACTACTTTTGCATACACTATATAGATCGTGGTAAAAGGAGCACTTGGTGTTGGCCCACTCAAACCCATTAACACCTCATCATATTGCTTGGTTGCTTAGTTTACCTGACAAGTAACCCAAAAGAGTGATCGGATAATTTCATCAAATATGATAATCCAATGAATCTACTACTCATTTACTTTGGATTTCTAAATTTTATATAGAGAACTAGATCTATCCAATTACATATCTTTTACTTTTATTTTATTTTTATTAATCTCCAGAGTTTAGAATTCAACACATTTAGTTTATTTGGATATTTTTTTAGTGATATACTCGTCTCACAGTTTATAAATAGTTTTTTGATTTGTTATTTTTTTCATTATTTACTTTTTTATTTTAGTTTTATATGACTGAGGGATTTACTCATATGATAAATACTAACACAGTCTTGACTTTACCATCGAAAGGGATGTTTTAAGCATAGACTCGTTTATGGATAACTTCTGAATTGTCATGGTGAACATCAGAAGAAAACCTTGGATGCACACATACTTTGTTAGCCTGAACAGTTACTCCAAGAATATTCTACTCACGGCAACTTGTGACTTGTAAGACGAATAAAGGTTCGTTTGATCTAAAGTTGGGTAAATTTGATTTTGATACAAGTAATTTAAAATCTGGTTGTGCTATAATCAATCTCAATTACAATAAGCAAGAAAGGGTGGGGAACTTAATTATGCTTATTTGCCTTAGCACTTACTATAAGCAAGAAACGTCCTCAAACCACATGGGCAATGCAATTTTGGGGATGCAAACAATGTACTTCTCACCTCGCCTATCATACTTTAAAAATTTTCACACAACGTTTTATGTTTCTTTTGTGGTTTTATATGGCATCGGTTCTCGTACACTGTAAAGTATACTTGGGTTTCTAATCCCGCATCCATTTTGTCAAACGACAATATTTTGTTATTGCAATTTGCAATCAAATTGGATGATTAGTCCAAGAAGATAATGTTATGCTTCATGTGATAGTTTTAGTTCATTTTTTTCTCCCCCACCTCCACAACACTTTTTTGCATTAAATGTCACTTTAGGGCATGCTTGGTGAAAGACTCTGCATATAGCACATTCTGTTAATTGGAGTACCATGCACCCCAGCTTTATCCATGTGCCACACAATTTGACCATCTACAGTTCCATTGATCTCACATCTGGCCAAATTGGTCAGGTTCAAAAGTAAGGGAGAATAAAAAGAGAAGAAGAATGAAGTAAAATTGTACTCATTCCATGTAAATCCAATAATGAGTCTGTGGTGAAAACCTACTTTTTTTACCTTTTGTTTCTGTAGTCTAGCTAGTTGGTTCAGGGTAGAATTAATACCCTTTTGCCTTGCCACTATGGAGAAGTCACAATCAAGGACGGGACTTGCTTAAAACCCAAAACAAACACTTCATGATTAGCAGTTTTGACCGCAATCACTTCACATAATTAAGACCATACTTTGTGATAACAGAGAGTGCAATGTTGTAATCAGGGAGCAATACTCAGGACACACCTTTGGCATGGTGGTGTGGTCATTATCCCACAGAAGACAAAGTTCTCTTTGGATTGAACTCACTGTTTATTTTATGGAATCTCTTCCATCATTATGGTAGATGATGAAAAGGACCTATATAACACGAAATATTCAAAAGGTAAAACATATGGGCCTTGCAAGATTGTTCCCTTCTTTCTTTCTTCTTTCCCTTCCCTTCTTTTGCTGCTCATTTTTTTAAGAAAGTTGTGTGGCTACCTTGCACGTCAATAACCCCAATTAATAGACACTGTTGGGTGCTGTTAACGCAGAAAACAAGAGACATATTAGCCAAACATTTGTGCATTAAAAGGCACTACATGGTATTTTTAAAGCTGCTTATTCATCATTACTATGTTGGACTGTTGTGGCCAAACAAACAAAAGCCTCTGTAGCAGCAATGTAATTGCAAATAGTGTGTGTGATAAATTATGGAAGGTAACACATATCATTTTGGTAGACTTTTTATATAGGCCATTGTCGGATCTCAAAGTAGCAATTGATGGCAAAACAATAAACTTGGAAACCAGTGGACCCCACTACCACCGGAAGTAGTATCATATCATCTCAAGTACCAGACTCTTTGAGACTCCAAGAAAAGAAAAGAAAAAGCACAATAAAAAAATATCCAGATTGCGAAGATGGATTTCTCTTGCTTTCTAAAGATTTATATTACAACAAATGCGTTTTATCCCATTTTAAATTAATGATTTAGCTATTAATGATACGTAAATTTAAATGTGTAGCTAAGAACAAAAACTTTTGTAGCTGCCCACAAATGCTAATAATATATTCTCAAGTTCCTACTCTTCTAAATTCACACTCTTTTATTGATTAAAATTAAAAATTACAAAATCTTAGGGTTTTATATCTCCTAATTTTACAACTTTTAATGAATTTTACTTCCTCCATTGCAAATAATAGTCTTTTAATGATTTGATTCATTGTTTAAAAATTATTTAATTAAATTAGGTCAAACATACCCTTAATTTTCCAACTTTTACTTGGTCTATTTTGAATGCAATGCAAGTAGTACCATATTAACTATTTTTAATTGTATATACATATTAGTATTATTGAAAAAATAACTTAAAAATTGAAAGGTCAATTAGTTTAAAAAAAACTAAAAAGACTATCATTTTGAAATTGAAGAAGTAACTAATACAAGAGAGAATGTACTAGAAAAAGTTATTGGGAGAAACAGTCCCTGACACTCTTTACTTTGTTAAAAATATCAAATCTTAAATTAAATATATTTTAAAATTTTGTAAAATAGTCATGTTATTATGGTAAAGTATTTATTAATTTTATTGATCATTAATTTCTATTTTTTTTACTCAACACTTTAATAAATTTTCTCTAATACTAAAATTTTCTATTTTTTACCGAAAATACTTTCTATCTAAGTTATTCAAATATGATGTTTTGTTTAAACATCTGAAAACAAATATATTCGAACTCAGGTCATGTTGGTATACTTTCAATCATTTGGGGTGAAAAAAAAAATAGCAGAAGATTGATCTCGTGTGTACTGCACGTATAGCAGTTCACAAATCTCAAATGCAAACAATGAAAATGTATAATCACAGAGAAAAAAATTATCAGGTTTGTATAACAATAATAACTTCTAAAGAATTTGTTTTAAATGTCTGACATTTTAAATTAAATATCAGAATTTTCTCTAATCAATAAGTTAATAACTTTTGTTAAATGTAATTACTTTATTTATTTCCCTTTTTTATGCTTTAAAATGAGTGATCACTGCGCCTGATTTTGTTGACTGATATTTCTACAATTTTTTTTTCATATACAAAATTCAACGTCAGTTGTTAGTTACTTAGTTGACAATTATGCTTGTCCTTTTCTAATTTTTTATTTATTTAAAAAATTATAAACTCCCACTAAACAAGTTCTGGCCTGCTTCCAATTTATTTTTGCTAATTGCACTGCCGTTAATCCATCTTATAAATTCCATTTTTTTTTTCTAAAATAGGAAATTTTTATTATTGTTAATCAATTATATTAACAGTTAATTTTTGATTGAAAATTTTCAGTACTTTAATGGACAAAATTCTATAATTAGCCTATGTATAGAGCAATTTACATAACACATTTTCAAAAGACGAAAATGACCAGAAGTTGGGCTCGTATTACGCACAAGTCGGTGGAGTTATGCACACAAATTCAACCTGCTTTTGACCGGATATTAGATGTCATGATCATGTTACTAATCTGTAATTACTATAGACATGTTGTCTTAATCAATGCTTCCACCAAATTAAGATCATATTTTGAAAGGTGAAATATAGATTTATAACTATCAGTTGACAAATTTACTATTAAATTATCATAAAATCTGAAAATTAGAGATCAAACCATTAGTTGTATACTAAAAGAAAATGTAATTATCTATGTCATACTATATTAGTTCTTATTTAGGTTTACTATAAAGGTTAATTGTAATCTATCTTTGATAAACAGCCTAATTATAAGATTCACATTATAGTTTTGCCAAATTTTCCTTTCCTATTCGTAATATTTAATAGCGTTTTAGCAAATATTTTTATACAACAATGAGGCTATTAAACAATTCATATAAATTAATTTTTTTAACTTAATCAATGATCATAAATTTAAATTCTATGTATGCGATTACATTATAGATATAATTGTGTATAAGCTAATATATATTATTATATAAAAATATAAAAAAATTCAGATCATAAATCATAAAAGTTGTCTTGCTGCAAACAAGATAAAAAAAAATTGCATTGGTAGTAATAATGTGTCAACTGTGTCTTCTTATTTGCAATACTTTAACACATTTATGAAAATAAAGTAAATAAGTTAATTTTAATTTATACGAAAAGTGTTATTTTTTCTTTTATTACACAAACATGTTATTTTTCAATTTCTTTATTCAGACTTAATGTAAAACTACAAGTTAAAAAAACACTAATAATTGTTCAAAGTCGATAATTCACAATACAAATATGGACATTTTATTTCAATTGCCAATTATTTATGTAAAACCCTGTTGTATACAAAAATATTTAACATCACATGCCATGGTAATATTTTAAGCAGAGTTGTTTATAGTGTGGAATTTAAAAAAAAATCAAGAACGTGTGTGACTCAAGACAGAAACTTGAATTACCATGATTATGATTAATCTCAATTTAATTATTGTCATGCGATTCACATAAAACAATTAATTACGCGTTTCCTTATTAATACGAGAGCAAATTTTATAATAACCCGTTCCCATTTGTTTACTGCAGTGGCAATTCCGTTTTTTTTAAGTAAAATCCCGTTGAAACTACTAAATTCCCAACCATATCGATTTTATTTTCTGTTAAATATTTGGTCAATTTTATTTAATGAAGTCCTTTTTTTCAACAATACCTAATTTATCTATAAAAAGTTTAAAAAACTAAAATTCAGTCTAATTGGGTTTAATTTTGTAACAGGGTAATTTTAATGGAATAGTATAAAGGAAAAAGAGATAAGGACTTTTGGAAAAGGCCAAAGAAATTACCTATATTACGGAAGTATAGGTCTGCAACATTTAATAGCTTTTCTGGAAATAAAGTTATTGAGGCATGATGATTAGATTAGAAGGCAATTTATTAATAAATAAATGGAGGAAAGGAGATAATCTTCTTGGCATAATTTCTCATTATATTAATTATTAATTATTAATTATTAATCAAATTAGTTAATTGAAACTTAGGAGCTTTAGCAAAGGAGAAGATTGATTGAGATAAGTTAGTTAGTTCGAAAGTTTGCATGATGTGATAATATAAAGAGAGAGAGAGAGAGAGAAACGGCAGCGTTTGGCACTTGCACCATTCTCCCCCCCAAAGCATATTAGATTAGATTCTGCTTGGGTTTCTTTCCCTGCTCTACCAGTCTTCCTTTCTTTCTTTCCATCAATTTTTTCTATTTATTTCCATTTCACTCCTTTCTCTCTCTTCGACACTCTCTTTGCTTAGGTGTGGTGTGAGAGAGACTCTACTCTCTTCTCTTCGCTTCTGTCTCAAACAATTTCAGGAACGAACCAACGATCAAGGAAAGGGTATTCTCGTACTTTTACTCTCCATGGTCACATCTACTCACTTCAACACCACCAGCCACACTCACTACGTCACCGGCACCGCCGGGTTCGTTTCAATGTCCGTGGCGGCGGTCACTCCGGCGGTGCTCTTCACAGCCCTCGCCGGTCCTGCTCTCGTCGCCGCCGTATTCTGCGGTGCTTGTAGGTGAAAACCTAGGGCCTCTCGAATGAACGAGTTAGAGGAAGCGTCGTCGCAATCGCAAAAACCCTAGCTAGAGGATACTGTTTTGGATTCCGATTTAGTTACACTGTTAGGGAAAACAAGACACTGCCAAAGTGTACATAGAAGGAATTTATAGATGAATCCCCTTAGACGGAGTCTCAATTCGCAACCGTCGTCCTCGAATTCCTCGCCTTCCTCGTCGTCGTCGCAATCGTCGTCGTCCTCCTCGTCGTGGATCCATTTGCGATCGGTTCTATTCGTTGTCACTTCTTCTTCACCTGCTTCTTGTTCGTCCTCTGATCGGTGAGTTTCTCTTCTTCATTCTCCTGCTCTCTGTTCATTTTTTAAATGTTTTTATTCTGCGCTGAGATTTCTTTTACTTTTTGTGTTTATTTCGTGCCAGATCTCCACTTCTGCGCATCCCAGTGTTGCTATCAGTGTCCGCTTAGGTTGATCAGCTTGTGTGGGTTGGGTTTCTGTTTTTGGGTATCTTTGTTCGGCAGCATTTCGGTCTTATTGTGTGTTTCGCTGGTTGAATCGTTGATTTGTTTGAATTGCAATCAATGTTTTCCATAATTAAAAAAGGAAATCCTGATTTGTCTGTGAAAGGAGAAGTAGTGTTGCGGAGGACAAGGTAGTGGGAAGGAGACAGATCTCTCTTTTGGTTTGGGTGGAGATTTTTTTGTCTCTGTAGGAGATTTCTTTAATCTGAAGTTCCTTTCTTCTTCCGTCCAATTATTTATGCTCCTATTCCTTTTGTCATGTCAAACCAATAGTAGGTGAAAAACCAGAACTAAATGGTGATCTTGATCGAACATCAAAACCCCTGTTTGTCTTTTATTGTTTTTCTTGAGCTACGAAGGAAGATCTGTGCTAGTGTATGTTAAGGAGAGTGTTCATTTGAGACTGAAAAATATATTTCATGACCTAATTAAATCAAAGAAGGTTTACAATTTTGAATGTTTGATCTAGATAGACATATATCTGAGGGATGTTGATATGATCAAGTCTTCGAGTACAACTTTTATATGTCCAGGGAACTCTTCATTTTTTTTTAATTTGCATGCTCATATTTTCTTACTTCACCAGTACTAAAGTTAAAAATTTAAGCAGAAAATGGTGATGCTGTAATCTCATTGGATTTTAGAATCAACTGTTTTAATTTTCGAAGGCTGTTTTCGTAAATTTAGCAGTACACAGACAAATATGTAATGTTATTCCAGTCAGTGCTGAACTTCTAATTGCACAGGAACTCCATTGTTTTAGTAGACTGGGATTTCTCGTACTTGATATAATTCATTTTCAAGTGTAAATTATTGCTGCATATTATAAAATTAAGTTTGAAATTGATGGCTTTTAATGCTGAATGCATTTAATTGTTTTGGCATCAAGTATCATGTACACAGTTTTGTTACTTTAAAATACTAAAACATGTATACGCTTGCTCCTTTTTTTCCTTGAGGAAAGAAGTAAGCCACAGTTGACTTGGAAAAAAAATTATCTATTATACTGCAGTGCTGTGATTTGCTGTTTAATCTGGAAGAATATATTTTTGTGTACCTTTTCACTTCCTGAATTTCTTACTTGATGACTTCCTATATTTCTCTAATCTAAAATTCAAATAGAAGCAATAGTAATGAGAGTATCCTTGTGGCTTAATTTTCAGGGGTCGTCTTAAATCACCATGGTCGCGTAGGAAAAGGAAACATGTACTTTCACCTCAGCAATGGAAAAGCTTGTTTACCCAAGATGGGAGAATTCGGGATGGTGGAATTAAGTTCCTGAAAAGAGTTCGCAGTGGAGTGAGTTTACTAACCTGACAGTTTAGATTTTAAATTTTTTCATTGTTTCTCCTCGATCTTGATTACATATAAATATCTAATGCAGGGTGTTGATCCTAGTATTAGAGCTGAAGTTTGGCCATTCCTGCTGGGAGTGTAAGCATGCTATCTTTTATGTTTCATTTCTAAATAAGGCTTACTGTTTATTTTTCTTACACGATGTGTTTTGAAGTATCTTGCTCGATAAATTTTTAGTGCTGTGGTGCACAGCTTGGTTGTGAAGAACCTTAACTATCTCTTATTTGTAGTTGCACAAACTTTGTTCTTTGCTTCATGCACTGAAAAGGATATTGATGAGCTTCTTTATTTACGTCATTCTGTATTTTTTTCCCATACGCGTATGTATTAATTTATGTAAATTATTCTATGTTTACTGATTACACATTCATTTATACAGCTATGACTTGGACAGTACCAAAGAAGAAAGAGATGATATAAGAACTAAAAATAGGTAAAGTATATCTACTGGTTCCATCTGTTTCTGCAGTATTTAAAACTTTATTTTGTGTGTACTTCCCTCATCTGTTTTTTCAGTTTAATTCTAAATCTTTAAATGCAGAAAGTTGTATGAGAAACTTCGCAGACAGTGCCGACAACTGCTAAAGCACAATAATGGGAGTTTTAAGTTAAATGAAATAGGTGAAATCAGCTATCAAGGGGATGGTGGAAGTCTTATTCAAGATTATGGTTCTCCTAGTTCTGAAGACGCAACTAGTGCCAGAGAATCTCTTTCCAGTGAGGAACACAGTCCAGATGCTGAATATTCAGATGATCCATCTAGTGCCCTGTTGGAAGGAGATGATGCTCCGAACATCAGCAATGCTGATACCTCTGCACTGGATACCGATTCCACTGATTCAGACTCCTCAGAAGGTCCTGAGATAATTCAGACATTTCCTTCTGATGATGGTCAGGAAGATAACAATTCCAAGATACCTAAAGAAAATTCGTCTCCCTCTCTAATGAAAGTTCCATCAAAACTATGGACTAATGAGGATTTTGCCACATGGCAACGGATCATCCGACTTGATGCAGTACGCGCCAATGGCGAATGGATGCCATACTCCCCTTCTCAAGCTGTTGTACCAGACAGTAGGGCACATCGTTCTGCGGAGGCTGTTGGATTGAAGGATTATGGTCACCTAGATGCCAGCAGAATCTTTCATGCTGCTCGACTGGTTGCAATTCTTGAAGCATATGCTTTATACGACCCTGAAATTGGCTACTGCCAGGGTATGAGTGATTTGCTTTCTCCTATAGTTTGTGTTATACCGGAAGATCATGAGGCTTTCTGGTGTTTTGTTGGATTCATGAGAAAGGCTCGGCAAAATTTCAGGCTTGATGAGGTGGGTATTAGGAGGCAGCTTGATATAGTTGCAAAAATTATAAAGTTCAAGGATGGACACTTGTTTAGGCATTTGCAGAAGCTGCAGGCCGAGGATTGCTTTTTTGTGTATCGGATGGTGGTGGTATTGTTTAGAAGGGAGTTGACATTTGAGCAGACTCTTTGCCTTTGGGAAGTGATGTGGGCAGATCAAGCAGCAATCCGTGCAGGTATTGGGAAATCTGCATGGAGCAGAATTAGGCAGCGAGCTCCACCAACGGACGATTTATTGCTTTACGCAATAGCAGCTTCAGTTCTACAAAGGAGAAAGTTGATTATTGAGAAGTATAGCAGCATGGACGAGATCATTAAGGAATGCAATGGCATGGCTGGACACCTTGATGTTTGGAAGCTGCTAGATGACGCCCATAACTTGGTTGTCACCCTTCATGACAAAATGAAAATAGAGACATCATTCCGATGACTGCAGTTGATACTGAAACAAACCAAACCAGTTTATGATATGGCCAAAAGATCTTTTTACTTTCAAGCTGCCAGATTTCTCCACGCATCTAGAAGTACTGCAAATGTTAGTTATTGCAAACCCAACGAAGTCTGCTGCATGCTGAAACTTGCCATTGTTTAATTACGAGGGTCTGGTTTGAACAATGTTGGCTAATGTGGGGGATTGAAGTTGGCTAGATCTAGATGGCATCTCCGCATGCTGAAACTTGCCACTGCTTATTTACGAGCTCTGGTTTCCACAATGTTTGCCTTAATGTAGGCATTGAATTTGGCTAGATTTAGAGAGCATCTTTTTTTTTTCTACCTCACTTCTTTTTCACGCTGGCTCCTTCCTTTTCTTTTTTCTTTTTCATTTCTGATTTGGGACACATCTGGGAGCACCTTTTGCGGAAAGCCGGAGTGGTTGGTGCATGTAACCGATGGAAGAGGCTGAGATATCGTACACAATTATGAATGTGTTGGCCTTTTTGACTGAACAAGAACTCATAAGCCCCCTTTTGACTCTTTTAGTAGCTGACGAGTTTAGGTTTATGTGAGTTTGAGGTATGTGGTCTTGGATGGAATTGGGTAATATTTAGGGTTGCTGGTTAAGCCCTGGTATGCTTAATGGCGTGTAAATTGACCACTCAGCCTTTACTCGACAGCCCTAACACTTCTACTTAATTATCTGGTTCATCCATCTTTGTCCTTCTACAAAATTACTTTAATTGAAAAGAAAAATGTTTAACGCATAATATTAAATAATACATATAATTGAATATTAATAATCGTAATAAAACACAATAATTTAATTAAGAAGCGTACTTTAGCATAACTAATTGATTCAGTTTCATACATAATTTTTATGCTTTATTGCTAGGATAGGTCTGACGGACAGTATAATCTATCTTATCCATACTTCAGTGGCAGTTTCATACTTTATAATTTTCTGGATGAAATATAAAAAACGTACAGGATTTTTTTCGAGGAATTTGTTTGGGACCGTTGCTCTAGACTGAGATTATTTGGTGAAAAATAGAACTTTTGATTTTTTTGGGTAGTCTTGTCATGTAGCAACAAAATTGATTCGGGATTATTTTCAAGACAAATAAAAGAATAACATTATAGAAATAAGTATTTACTCTATATAGGTATAGTAAAGTTTTCCTATAATTAAACAAGAATAAATATATATTAAATGATAATATGAAAGTAAATATGGGAATAAGATAATAAATTATAATTTAGGTAATTTTGATTAAAATATTGTGAAATTAGGTAATAATGAATAAAATTGTCAAAATATACAGGAATATGGAATACCAGACTCTTGTTAAGTCCTTGTTCCTTTCTAGGGACGGAAACTACTCAAGGAAAGAAATGTGCGGATGTGTTATGTTTCTTTCATGTGATTTAGAAGGAAAGAAAAACGTAAATCTACAAAAATGTTTCATCACAAATATAAGAAGAAAAACGAAGAAAGCCCCTTGTCAAAATTAAAGTTATAATTTTATCTTTTCTTATGTTACTTACATTTTATTTTTATTTTTTTCTTAAAACTATTATACTTTTTATTTTAAATTTATATTTTATATAAATTAAAAACTTATATTATTAAAATTTTTAAAAATAATTATTAAAATTATTATAATATTATTTTATTAAAATAATATACAAAATATAATTAATTATATTATAATATATATATATATATATTATTATTTTATAATATATATTTAATTATAATTGTATAATAAAATAAAATTACAAAATATATTTAAAAAGTTATTTTAAATAAAATTTTAGTAATAAAAATATAATTACATAATAATAATAAATATTAAATAAATTTATATAATAATATTAGTAATAAAGTAAAAAATTTATAAAAATAATTTTAAATTAAATTATTAACAATAATAATAATAAAATAAATTTATATTATTTCAATATTCAATGTTAAATATATTTTTAATTTAATTGTTATTATATATTAATTTTTTGTTTTATATAACTTATTAATATTAATTTTAAATTTATTTTTTTATTTAAGAGTAAAATAGTAACTATAAAATTTTATCAATTATAAAATTAATTTTAAATTATCATATCAATCAAATCAATCACAAATTTTTATAAAAAAAAATTCATTTCTACTTACTTTGTCTTGATTTAAACAATCTTACTTTCTATTTTCTTTCTCTTTAAATCCATTCTTTTTTTCTTTCTCAAATCCCCTCGTTCAAACGAACAAGGCCTAAAGAAAACTAATTATAAATTGAAGAGGAATGCTTAGTTACATATAAAATCTTTAATGCCATTATGAGACCTACTAGAAAATAGATAGAGTTTGTCTAGTGGCACATTAGAGAGATGAAAGGAACACGGAGCACAATAGCTTAAGAAGAAGAGCAAATACTCAAACTATGCAGTTGAGAGGTTCTAAAATAATATATAGAATTTTGATCTACATTAAGTTAGTCTTATAGATCAAGATTCGATTGTGAGGGAATGTGTAATTGTAAGTGGATTTTGAACTACCTTAAACAGGTCTTATCACTTAAAATTAAGTGACTACTTAGAATTCGCAAACTCAATTCCCATATTTTTTGAAGTTACATTATTTATAAAAATATTTAATTTTTTTTTAAAGTATACTTTAATAAATACTTAATATCTAAGTAGACTTTTCAAGTTAGATAATATTTTATGACTAAACTAAAACGGGTCATTAATCTCCAAATGAAATATTAGCACTAATATCAATTATTCTTGTTTAAATTCCTAACTTTTTATTTTATTATTTTTCATAGACAACGAAGATAAAAATATTATGCGATATGAATATTAATTAATAAGAGAATAACATAAAACTATACCAGGTTAATAAACTTATTAAATTATTTATCCTATTCGAATGTATGAATGTGTTATCAAGATTTGAGTACACTTTTCGATTTTCAATTTTACTTGATTAAGTATTAATAAACTTAACCCTCGGTTCCATTACACTTTTCAATTTTCAGTTTTACACTAAAATTGTTTATCTTATCTCATATCTTAAAGCTTTGCGAAATTATTTTAAAATAATAGGTACATGAGAATTCTATCCCTTCTTATGTACACCTTTGTTTACTCTAAGTATACTATAATTCAACATCTAAGTTTTGCTATATAAAACAAAGAACAAATTGTCAATAAACCACTCTTCGGACTATATGGGAACTAAACATTAAAGTTAAACAATTTGTCATATTTAATAGGATATATTTACTTTTAAATCATGATAGTACGGTGAAGAGTACATAACATCATTTATTAAGAATCCTATACTAATAATAATTTGACCATGTATCATTTTACTAGTGTTTTAGACTATTTAACTAGTCTTTTAAATCATTTATGGTCTGACTAATGTTTTAAATAACATTTCATTTTAATTCTAACAAATTTTTTTAATCCATTTTATTAATTCTAGACATAAAGAAAATATGTAGAATACATGAGAATTTTCTATTTTATGTATATAAAACTTTCTATTAATACAATAGAATCTCTTTTATTTTTGTCTTTGGTGTTTATTATTATTATTATTATTGTACTAAACCCAACATTTGCTATTACAAAACTTAGTTCTTGGATTTGAGATACCGTAACTCTTGCATATGACTGAACCTCCAAAGTCAGGGACTCTAAAACCAATATGGTTCATTTTAACATTCTTGAAAAGAAACTATTGGTTAAATATTTGGACATTTACAAGTGATAAAAGTAAGTTAGGATTGCCTGACAAAACTTATGGTAGTAATAATCATATATAATCGAAATTGCCTAGACAATGGAAATCATAAGTAATATAAATAGCTATACAAGAGTCCAAACTTGCTCATCGAAAAGCTCATCAATACTCAGAAGGTTCATGAAGTTGAACTCATGAAGAATGAAGGGCAGAGAAGAGAAACATTCACATCCTTTAAAGATCAAAAGGGATCTTTGTCCTAAGCTTGAGTGCATGTCCAAACTTTTTGTACTCACACAGCTAGTCATAGGAAGAACCTCTTCAGCTAATAGATGTGTCAAAGACAGTTCACTTGAACCTTTCCTCATTCACATAGTGCAAATCAAAGTGAACAGCGATGTAATTTATTAAAATGGAAAGAAGGGGCAAATAATCATCATAAAGAACATCGCACAGAAAGATATATGGTGTCATTTGAACTGTGCCACCACACCACATGTGACTTCTTGCTCCTCCTCACATTTCCGTATCAAACTCCCTCACTCGTTATTCTCTTTTCCACTCTCACCATTGACCGTGAATTAAAAATTTACTCATCTTAGTTTTAATTTCCGTTTCACGTTTCTTCCTCTCCAAAACTGCTAATTTAAGATCTTAGTTCATACCCTTATGTTCGTCCTTTGTACTGATATATTACAAAATGGTTATGCTTGAATCCATTCATTTACAGCAACACTGCCATCACCTTTATCGGTGGATCTTCACCAAAAATTTTGAGTATAAACTTTATTATTTACCTCATTTTTTCAAATTTTGCATTAAAGAGATATATAATCTACCTTATAAAAGAGAGGTTCTTCTATAAAATAATTCAGAATCTTTAAAATGATAAAAAGAATTACATTCTAAAATTTTCTTCGACTAAAAAAACTTAGCTGTAAAATCTTCAAAAAGAATTACATAAAATCATAAAACGAGATCTATTATTAGAACAAAAATTGAATAAAATCTTAAAAACCCTTATTTGTTTATTAAGATAGAAAGACCTACCAACAAGATCTCTAAATAATATCTTCCATTAATAAATAACACATCTCAAAATAGAGGCTGACTTCGTTTGTCACTCAATCACGCGGTGGAAAAGAGCTAACTGCTACTACCATCTTGCACATGCATGTTCATGATAAATAAAGAAATACGGAAATGAATTATTGCAGCGATCCTTAAAAAAAGGAAAGGAAACCAACTTTGTCCCGTCCAAACATTAATTAAGTTGGAAAAACACTAATATCAATGCCAAAGAAAGTAGGAAAACATTGGCTTACTCAACAATAGTCCGATCCAGATTCAATGCTCAGACCCCATAAAGAAACTAAACACTGTTCTTCAAATGACACTATAAAGCTAACAGACCCTTCGCCGGGGTCAAATTTGATATAGAAGGAATTACTCTTTCTTGGTGTAGTGCCGGACAACAAAGGCCAAGCCCAATATCAGGAGAGGGACCAGGAATTGCAAGATCTTGATCACAACATCTGACTTCCCAGAATTTAACAGAACTTGCTGAGGTGGAACGTAGGTCCGCTTTAGGGGAACAGTTGATGAATCAATTTCGCCAATGTAGTATTTTGCCATCATATCTCTTGCAGAATCACTGTGTCCCACGTCTTCAAAATCATTGGTTGCATCTTTCCCTGCAATCCAGAAAGTGATAACAATCGATATGGTAACATTTTGGTGCTTTTATTAATAACCTTCAGATGATATAAACACACCTGTGGCAGACAACAAAACCTCATCACCTCCGGGATGCTCCTCCATGAAAGGGGTGACATCATAGACCTAATATTGTTGAAGCACATTATTTTTGTTCAGTGGCAGAAATTAACATCATAACAAAAGTAGAATTCAATCTATAGAATAGAAACTCATGCCATTATACATAGGGTTCTGTTCTGCACTCCTTTATGGTGTTTGAATAGACCTCGACTCAAAATGGGGGATTACCAAATAGAGAAAAATGGCTTGCTTATGCTAGCGTTCAGAATAGTGAAAGAGGGTTTCCTCTTGCACCATGTTAAATGAGCCAGTATCTTGTATAAAAGGATGGGTTAGAGTGAAGCAACATCAAATTGCATCACAAGAGCAATGAGGTATACCATAGCCTTTGGCATCTAGGGAAGATCACCCCTCAACGCATATATGACTAACATCTTTCTGTTCAACTAGGAACATAAACAACTTCCATAAAAAAGATGCCACCCAGCTCTTTCTGTGAGAGTAGTCACTGTCCTCGCTGTCATGTTTGGGAGTTGGGAAATGACAAAAGGAGAAGGAACCAAATTGATGAAAGGTATCGGTATGTGATGCTAATCAAATTTGGGAATTTTAAAATGCGCATGAAAATTAATACAGGGGCCTTTTTGAGGGGTTGCATCATAATAACTGTCTACCATCCAATATTTTAACAAACTGCCAAACAAGGAGACTTGTTCAAAGAAAGCCTACCATCTCAAATCACACATCACATCCAAAAGTTAAATAAATGAGTAGGTCAATCCAAATTCCAAATCATTCACGTATCAACAGAATTCAAGTGACAAAGCATCTACAGTATAATGAATACACAAATGGCATATGAAAGTAACTACCTGCAGATTGAACAAGATCTCTTGGTATTTTAATATATATTCCTAACAAACTTACTTTTAACACATTTGGACGAACTAATATTTTCAGCAGGCTGAAATGTCCTACTATCAAAGGTATGGACTCAAAATCACTGTGTGATATGATAACAACATAAATTCATACCTTTGATAGTAGGACATTTCATACCTTTTTTTTATTATGTTCAATCTAAACACAATTCATCTTTGCTCAACTTAGATTGGATCAGAACAATTGAGTCACGGCTAAAAAAAATTGTTAAGATTTATAATTTTAGATTTTTTAGAATAATTTTTTCAAAAATAAACTATATTATTTCCTATTTAAAAAGTTAAACAACTTAATATTTTAAAAATAAAAAATTAATTAATAGAATAATAAAATAAATTTAATGATAGTTATACTATTATTATTAATATTATTTAATAATTTTAGTCAAATTGAATTAGATCTCGTCATGAATATACAAAAAATGTCGCCGAATTCAGTACAATCCTCACCGATAGGATTGAGTTCACTCAATGACACAGATAACCCAACTCAATTTAAGTTAGATTTGATCGTTACAATCCAATAAACACCTTATAGTTAGAGCTGCCGACGTACTAATAATGAGGGATGAGCAACTCCTTGGTCAGTAACTATCAACCATTGACAGTAAAAGTATTGCATATTCAAACGAAATACATAAATATCACAAGTCAGAGATGACATTAATGACATATATGCACACCGATTGAACAGCAGAACCATTGAGTTAGTGCTTCTTTTGTGCGTTTTTATTTTAATCTAACATTTGTATAAAGATGTATAAAGTGAGGTTTATCGTCATCCTAACTTGAAATAGAATGTTTCATAATATGGAAGAATCATTCTTCCCCTGACCCAAATAGAAGAATCAATTATCTTGATCCTTCTGGGGTGTTTTCTAGCAAATCATTTCTTCAATTCTCAAATCACGAGTTTATTAGAGAAACATTTCACCTCAACAAACCCTTTTATAAATCAAGGGCCAGCTTACTTTAAGATCCTATTTTTTATTTTTTTAATTTAATTTTGGTTATAGAGATGTCACTTTGTTTCCCAATTTCGAAGGTTCTTATAGGAAGTAGTGGAAATACTAAAAATATTTTGACTGTTTTCTGTTAAAATGAATATTGAAAATCAAAAGTGAGAACAGTGTGATATTTGTATAAATAAAAGTGAAAGCAAAAAACAACTTTTCAATCCAAAGGACCACAAAACTCCAGTGACGTTAAGGATACGTTTGTTTTTCAGCTGAAAAATTGCAAAACTCCAGTTGAACTCAACTTACCATGACATAATCTTTAAATTCAATTGGGATTTAGTGAGACACAATCATGTCACGAGTTTTTTAGTTAGACAGCTGCTCTTGTCAGAACTAATCACCAACCACACACAAATGCACAAGCTACACATGGGATTGTGCATGGGAAAAACAGAAAAGGGAGAAATAAAATTGACTAATTCAGTATAGCAGGAGAAACAAGACATGCATGAAGAGATGAAACTCCATCATCAACAAACGACCAAACGAAGAAGCATCAACTTAAACCCCAAAAGGCATAAATACTAAACCCCTTGATTTCATCTTAAACCCGTTGTCATTTCTCCTAGAGAATCCATTATTGAAGCAAATCGGAAACTCTAGAAAAGAAAAAAGAAACAGACCTTTCCCGAAATGACGAGCCAACAATCCTTGGTCTGGTTGTGCTTTACGACCTCATCGAAAGTGTGAAATTTCCGATCTGAAGCCATTTTCTATTCACTGCGACCACAAAATCAAAAAACCCAGAAAAATTAAAGTCAAACCCACCCTTCTATGTTTCTTAAGAGACAATATGATGAAGAGAGGATCTAAAGAATCGGGAAAGGGAAGAACAATCAATAATCCGAAAGAGAATTGACGAAAACAAGATTGACATGATTTGAAGTGAATCGACGAAAATAAACTGTTGGTTGGTGACAACAAACACTTACCTAAGAAAAGGGTTTGATTCCGCTCCCACCCACAAACAGATCCTTTACACTGGCACTGTTGTGTTGAGTTGTGTCAAACCTTTCTATCTTTCTCTCTATATTCGGTGACCGCTTACATAGTTATATACGATTTCTTATACATCCTAAGAAGCCAAAATAACCTCCTAGAATCTTAAAATTACAGAATTGACACGCAAAGAAAAAATAAATAAATTTCTCCTCAAAACAAATAATACTATTAATAATTGAATGGTGTGAGTGATTCCCAAAGATTTCTCTGGATATAGATTGGTTATTTCGAACCTTCTAGTAAGAATATATTTGACACGTGAAAGAATTAGGTAAATGGTAAATAAGTAGGTAACGTAAAATAATAGTGAAATATATAAAAAAAAACTAGTGTTTGTTTCGAGTGATAAAAAAAATTATAGTAGGTATAATGAATCTTGGACCCTCTTTTGTTAGAACATCTTTTGTAGATGAGTTTTATAGGTTTTTGTACCGTAGAGGGTAAAAAAAAAAATTATATTTTTTTATTACGAAAAAGAATAAAATCGTATTATGCAAAACAATATTAAATACAAAAATCATATTTTATAGCATGATTTTTGTTTTACTTTTTTTATTTTTCTTAAGTAAAGTTTTGCTACCAATTTAAATTTTTTTGTCGTTTAATAAAATTATATTATGTATATTTAAAATTATATGCATAATTTTTTAATTTTTGGAACCTTTATCTGTACAAAACCCGAGTTTTATAAAGTTCTTTTATGTAATTTTATTTTATTTTTATGTCACATGTCAACATAATTTCTATGGTAAAATTTAATTTTTAGATTTAAGATCCTAATTTAAACTCTTGCACAATAGTTCTTATTTTTCAAAATTCTGAGAATTTCTTATTTTTCTTTTCTTTTCTTTGTCCTCTCTAAACATGATGTTACTTTGATTTCATTTTCAAGAAGCAAACAAAAGGTAACATTTTCTTTCTTTGTAGGGCATAGTAAGGGTACTGGTTTTTTTTGTCTTTGTTGGGATATATCATTCATTCTAGTCATTTGCATAAGTAGAGTATTTATTGAATTTACTCGATTCATTTTTTTAAAAATATTAAAGTTTAACAATACTTCTAAGGTTTGTCTAGAGGAATTTTTTCATAAGTATTTTCTAAATGAAGTATTCAAAAAAATACTATACATAGCTTAAAAATCAGATTTTTGAAAAGTTGATGAAGAAATTTATTAAAACAGGTCTTCCTTGTATAATAATTGTACATTTTAATTTTTCAAAATTCAATTACGTTAATTTCAAATTGGGGGTAACTATGCAATTTAAGGAGTTTAAACTTTAATGTTAACAATTGACTCTTTCATATATTTCAACTAGTATTTTAGTTTTTTATTAATAAGTTACAATTTATAGTATATTATTTTGAAACTAATTCATTATCAATATATGAGATGTAGTATGTTGAGTATAGACGATTTTAAAATAGAATATAAATGGAAATTGTAACATATGAGAATTTTAATTATTTAGTTATTTTTTTTAAATCTTATCATTTCTCTTTTAACTTTTTATTGATTTTTTTTATTGGAATTGATTTTCATCATTTCTTTGATTAAAGAGTATCAGTGACATGGTGAGAAATTAACAATTAATTTTGACTTATAATAAGTTTTATTTTTTTATGTTTTAGTGTTGTAGTGACATCGCTTTGTAAATGAAATTGTCTTTGAATTAAGTTACGATTCTTTTAGCTTTTCTATGCCTTTTTAGAAATAATTCTTTAAGAATACGTAAATTAAAGTGAGAGAAGTTGATTAAGTACTATTTACTTAAATTTTTAAGTTTAATGATTTGGAAGGATATTTTGTATTGAATTAAGGAAAGCATTAACTTTGAGTTGAAATTTATATCATTAAATTAATTGGATTTTGGGTTTAAATAATCACTTTTAATTTTATTTTTAATAAAATATATATTTGTATTAATTGTATTTTGATGTCATGTGGAAGTTGGATAAATGACGATTTAGTTTATCTGTTAGAGATTGATGTATTTGTTTTGAAGTTACATGTTTAAGTGTAAACTCTATTTTTTTATATGGAATTATTGAGTTTATAAGCTATGTTTTAATTATATGATGTAATTATTATCTTGATTTTAATCGTAGGTTGTAATGAGGTTGTGAAAAAAAGAGTAAATTTTAATAATTAAACGATTGGATGATAGTTTTATATTTTGTAAAATTTATAGTTTTGTGTATATTTACTTAATGTCAAATAGTTTTACTAACCAAAATTTCAGTGTGAGAGTAAACTGGAGATTTAATCAATTACATTCTAGTAAAAATTAATATCGTTCAATGAATCTCAACCTAAAAACAAATAAAAAATTTAAATAAGTAATGTATAAATAAATAAAGTAATGAAAAAATAGTCTGAAATTATTGATATCTATTTGCAATAAGTGGATGTCGTTCAAGCATTAGTTGTAACTCTAAGTGACGAGATTGTCGTTAGAGTAAGAAGAGACTTGGACAATTGTTGAACTCAATCAGTTGTTGCTCTCAACAATTATTGCTTGAGCGAAATAGGTATTATCTATTGTATGATGAGGTCACTCAAGCAAAAAAAAAATTCTCAAGTGAGAGTATGTGGATTTGATAATGTGATTGTTTCATTTTGAGATTTCCTTTATATATGTTTAAAATAATGTTATTATATATAAATGTGAGATTGATTATATATATTATATAATTGATATTGAAATGCATGATATTTGTCTTTTTTGGGTAACCCTTCTAGATGATAGGTATTGTTATATATATATATATATATATATATATATATATATATATATATATATATATATATATATATATATATATATATATATGGTTGTGCTATATATGTGTATAAGATTTTGCTCAATATAAAATGGTCATGAATGTGTGGTACATAAATTTTTATGAAAAATGTAAAGATACTTAGGTGGTATGAGACTTTGGATAACATTGATAAATATGATACTCATTTAATAGAAATATTTTGACTTTATTGTTACGTAATTGGTAGACCAAAACTTATAATGATTAGAAACTAAAAAAAACTTAAATCAAGTTAGTTAATATATATGTATATTTAATTATAGATAACAAATTTTATGTGTTATCTCACGTTAAAAATCTTATATTGATTATGGTATGTTTGAAATGTTAATGTCTTATTTAGAATGTTATATAAAACTTGTTATATTTAGTTATGATTTTATGTATAAGTTAATTTACATTTATATACATACATGATGTTGACATGTGTATGTTGAATGGAACAAACTTCTAAATGATAAGATAGTTGTGTATGTGATGAATGATGTTTTTGTTGTACATTGTATTTGAGTATTTTTAAATTATATATTTTTATGAATATAACCTATAATCTTTTAATTACTTATATCAGTCCGAGTAATATGGTAATAGGGTTAGGACGTAACAGTGAATAAATTATTATTTTTACTTATATTTGAGTGGAGAAAAAATAAAAACTTAAAAGAAATAAAACATTAAAATGACATATTAGAATATTAAAAAAAAATTCTCTTTCTAATGAGATTTTCTTTTCCACAGCAATCATATTTAATTTGACATGGCCCAGGGACATGTTGGGAGAGTAATAGTTAGACCTACGCATTTAATTTTATTTTTATTGAAAGGGCCATCCACAATTTAATGCTTCAGCCGTAGTTGGCGGATCGCTTTAATGCATCAGATCACGCTCTCTTTTTTTTATCTTATATAAGGGATGCTGCTTTTTTATATTTAAACATTCTTTTAACTATAATAAAATTACCGAATTTTGAATTTGATAATTGTAAAATAAGTAAATTTTAATTTCAATATTTATATATAATATAGTTTTAATTTTCATTTCCAAAATTTAATAGTATTATTTGTATTCTCTAATACTTAGTTTAAAATAAATAAATAAATAAATATAATATATTTTACATAGCTTAAAAACTCTATTTAAGTACAGCGTTAGTATGCATTACTTGATTAATTGACATATTTATCAACGTATAAATAATTAATTAGTTCTATGATTCTAAAACTAAAAATATTAATTTTTAATTTAAAGAGATAAAAAAGAAAAAATATCACCGTATCAAAATTACAATTCATTAATTTTACATCGGAAAATATATTTAAGTATTTTTGTATTCTTTTAATAATAGAAAAGCTTTTTACGAGCATTAAATACATAGTATATTTATTTGAGATGTTATTAGAAAATTTTCATCATAAAAAATTTTCAATACAGTTATAGAAGATTTCATTTAATTTAATACATATGATTTTATTGATTTTACCGTTTCTTCAGTGTCATGTGTTTACTTTTATGTTGACATTAGACGTCAACATTATTTGTTAAATTAAAGTTTTATACGTTATTTATTTCTAAATAAAAACGTGATGTAACTTTTTAAATCTAAATTCATTAAAATATTAACTTAAAACATAAAAGAAAACAATTTATTAAATTAACTTTTAATCAATAAAGGGTTAAATATAATGGCCAAAATTAGAGTGTATTTGAATTTTTTTCAAAAACGTATCTTATTTTTCTTTTTCCAATTTAATGGATTTAAAAGTTACAACCAGTTACTTGTTTTTCTGCTGTAATTTAATTTAACAAATCAACTTGGCATATTTTTAAATATTAGTTAAGACATTAAATTGACTTGAATTCGTAGTTTGTTTAATAGTAAAAATAGTTTAAATGAGATGGAGTATAAATAGTTTTTTATTTAAATTAAAAAAATTATAAATAAAAAATTATCTATTCAAATTTTGTTTCACAAAATTTTATTTTTTTAAATATTTATTTTCTACTTTTTCTCTATATTTATAAAGTGGTTGTTATTTTTTTATAAATTCGAGTGGACTTTAAAGATCTTAATAAAATATAATATATTTTTATCTTTTTTTTTTTTTTTTGAATGATTGTTTAAGTTGTGTGCATTGAGATAGATTGTTGTTTGTGAGATCTATGAGACAAATGTTAGTTTAGGAACTGTGGTGTGATGATTAGATTCTTGATAAGAATATTTTATATGTAAGTTAAGCTTTTATATATGATAATAATGAAGTTGGGTTAAGCTTCATTAAAATGTTGTAAAAATAAAAGAAGTTAGTTTATTTATTATAGTATCTTAAGTAAAAAATTATATTGTCTATATATGACTTGGTAAAAGTAATAATTTTGTGTAGGGATATTATTTATAATGGTAATTGTTCAACTTGCATATTTTAGAAATATAAAATATGTGATTGTGATAGTTTTGATGTACTAGTTACGATTTTGATATTGCAAAGGTTATTGAAAAATATTGATTTATGTTGTGAATTATTTGGGATTGAAATAATTATGCAAGTCATGATAAATTTGATTGGTTTGAGTTTGAAAGGAGTTATAATTTTAGTTTTAAGTATATGAGATATATGTTAATATGAATACATAATGAGTTTTAGTGCATACAAGTTTTGTTTGATTATATTAGATTGAAATGATTGAATGAAAATGTATTTTTGAAACATGTTTAGTATGTCAACAAAATTAAGTTTTAAAGTTGTTTTTAGGAAAATCTGGAATTTTAGCAAAAGCGAACAAATTTCGCTCAAACAAAATTTTGACAATTTTTGTGGAGTTGTTCTTGATGCTATTTTTGATAAAACAAAAATAAGTTTTGGAGTGGAGTTGCTATCGGAATTATTTTCATTCAAGTGAGCATGAAATTTAAAATGGAAACTTGAGTTAATCTAGGATCAATTTCGTTCTAATGAAAAAAGGAAACTCATTTGGTTTTAAAATGTATATTTCTTTAATTTGAATGAGTAAAAGGATTGTATACAAGTATAGATAATGTATTTGAGAATGATATATGTTTAGGTATGTGTATGTGAGTATTTATATATATATATATATATATATATATATATATAGAGAGAGAGAGAGAGAGAGAGAGAGAGAGATTGTGTGTGTGTGTTTAAATTGTAAGTTGTGAATAATGACTTATGAGATATAAATAAGTTTGAATTGACGTTGATGACAATATGTATAATATTAATTGAGATTTGATTTGGAATGCATATGAATAAGAATATATGATTATTATGTGTGATATGATATGTGGTGTGTTGTAAGCATAGTTATTTTCAACGATGAAATACTGTCTTAAGATGTTTAGGATGTGTATTTGAGATTTTAAAGGAGATATTCTTGCTCTATTAATACTTGACTAATCATAAAAAGAAAATATGAGGTGATGAGAGTCGAAAAAAGTTCATATGGTATATTTTGCTGTGTAAAAAAGAATTATGTTTGGTAGATAATAATAATTTATCGTGTCACATGAGTGAATGTGTCCTATTATATAACTTTGTTGTGGTGAAAACTTATTGAAAATAGTGTGATAGGTACAAATCTCTAAGTCTATTTGAATGCATGTTTTCTGAGATTAGAGTTAAGTGTATCTGGTATTAATTTTTATGATTTATAACATGAGAAATAGTCAACGGATTGAGAGTTAGAGATTTGATTTTGATATATACTTAATGAATTAATTGAATATGTATCCATGATAGTGTGTGGATGAGATATAGTTGGATTGCATAAATTGTAAAAATATATGTATATAGTTTTGATATATACATATATATGAGATTTTAAAACACTAGTTTATCATGTTTTGTGTGCGCTTGTATATTATTTGTGAAACTGTGATGATCATGTTATTACATGATAGTAGAGTAAATGTTATGAGATGTGAAAAGATTTTACATAAATAAGTCAGTTCATGAGAATAATAATTTGTATTATATGTTTTACATGCTCAACTCAAATTGAAAAAAAGTTATTTGTGATAGTTTTAAAATCAAGGAGAAAAAGCACGTGTTGACATAATTTTTAATATAATTTAAAAATTAATTTGTATAATTGAAATTTAAACACGCTTTTAATTTTGTAATTGAACTTGAAACACACACTTAATTATTTTTAATTAATGAATTTAGTTTGATTATATTTATACTTAGTAAAAAAAATATTTTTTATTTTCTAATTAAACTACTTAGCAATTATTGAATCAAATATTTAATTGATAATTAAAATGTAATTTTTTTACTTAAAAACATAATAACCAAAATATTATAATTAGATTGAAATTTGGTGTCAGTGACCTATAAATGATATATAAATGATATATTTCCAATAATCTCTTTCTCAATATTTGTTCTATTAATTTGATTATAATTTGATTTATTAACCTATACCACCTAATAATCAATATAACATATATCATAAACTAATTAAATTCTTAAAATAAATTATTTTAAAACATTCTATTAAGTGCTTTTATGTTGGTCAAACCTTGTAGACTAATTTCCCCTTAATAATTATTCTACTAGAAATAGAAAATATTAAAGACTTAATAAATCCAATTTATAGCACATAATAATTATGCTACATGTACCACAAACTAATTAAAGTAACTTATAATATGTAAAGTATGAGCTTTTAAAATAAACTAATTTGAGATAAATACTTTTAGTCTTATAAAATAGTTTATTTGACTTACCAAACACACTTATAAATTGAAAAATCCAAAAATAAATTACTTTAAAACAATATATTAAATATTTTTTTATTAATCCTATTAGCTTATAAATTAATAAAATTAGTAACTTCTTTACCTTATTATACAAGTAAAAAATTTATACACCCTCTTAATATTTATAATACTTTATTCTCCTAAGAAAAATATTAAAATTTAAAAGTGTAAATAAATGTATTAAAAGGTTCATATTTTTAATTTTTAACTAGAAATTCATCATTGCTTATAGAACGTACCTCTTTTAGACTTTTTTTAATGTTTGATTATAAACTATGAATGCACCACATATTTGGTTCAGTCCTATAAAACAGAAAATTTTCTGTATTCCAATCAAAATGATGATCACTTCTCAAATTATCTATCAGAAAAATTGAAAAGTATGTCAAATTTATTTTTCCCCACCGATTCCACGGTAAATTAGTTTTGACAACAAAAATACTTTTTGTTATGCATTCAACGGCATAATTTTTTTTTATTCCATAAACAAATTTATCAAAAAAAAAAAAATCTTGTGCTTGCTCAAAAAAAGGAAAAATCCTGCTATGTACATTTTTTTTAATAATTATTGGTTTCTTATTAATTAAATTCCTAAAAAATAAAAAAAAAGTTCTATTAACATTAAATTAACACACTTGCTACTTTTAGTTTTTTTTTCTTCACCACGTTAAGCAATTAGGTTAGGAGGGTTAAAAAAGTCAAGAGAAATTATTGAGTCGATATTTCGTAGAGATTTAACATTCTTACTTTTCTTTCCTCATCACATTTATACGTTTTCTACGTTTTTTATTTACTTAATTTCATGATAATTACGTGAGAGTAAAATGAAATTCAAACGATTAAAAAATTAAGAATGAATTAAAAGTCTCAACTCGAATAAAAAATGAACAATATAAATAAATAAATACAAATTTATTATTTTAAGATTTTAAATTAAAAATATAGGCTTCATCTTTTTCTAATTTACTCATATATATTAAGAATCTTTTCGATTTATTTATGTCTCGTTGGTAACAGTGTTTTTCTTGAAGAATCCGGCAAAAAGATAATTAAAGCTAAACTAAAGTTTCAAATTATCTTGAATAATATAAGTTATTTTCCTTTTTTTTTCTTTTCACGCAGCAGAATAGAATTATTTTAATTCTATGGTTGCGTCTCTAAGTACAATTAACAAAATCATTTTAAACGAGAATTTTAATAGCTTGTAAAAGTCTAAATACAATGTTCACTCTTTTGAAAAAAAAAGAAGTCAAAATATAAGTCTAAGAAAGAAAAAGGAAAAGTTTATTTTAAAAAGAATGTGAAAGAGAAAAAAAAAAAGAATCCACAACTACCACAAAACATTGGGCTAGTCAATGTTGTCAAACTAACCAAATCAAAAGTTTAGAAAGAAAAACGAGTTTTCGTATTCAAATATAATAAAAAAACAAGTTTTCTTGCGAAATAATGAAAACAAAAGGACCTAATTGAAAAACTTTTTTAAATTACGTTTCCTATTGCAACCTCGTAATTTCTATTAGACACCGCATTTACAATTGCGTTAATTGATTTTAGGTTTTCCCTCTTAAAATACATTTATAAAGTTCTTCATATTTATACTACATTTATTAATTACTCTGAATTTACCTTGTTTACTTCTGAACCCGCGTTTTCACGAGTAATTTTAGTGTGGTACAAATTTTCATAAGCACTTTTTTATTACTTGACTTATGTAATTATATAGGATAAATAAAAAAGTTTTGAAAATATTTTTTATATAATAAATTTAATAGGTATTTTAGTCTCAATATTTTGTGATAATTTGTAATATTTTTTTAGATTTATTTTTTTCTCAATTAAATCCAAAATTCTGTTATAATATGTCAATGTGATCTTTTTTGTCAAAAATTCATATATTGTAATATAATATTTGTGTTTCTATTCGTACCATTTTGTCATTATTCACGTGCAACGACTTAACTTAGATGTACCACGTTTCTTACAATTAACACTGTTAACATTAAAGGATCACATTGACAGATTTTAATAAAATTTGATATTCAATTGAGAAAAAAATAAACGTGAAAAAATATTACAAATTCTCACAAAATGTTAGAACCAAAATATCTATTAAACCTATTTAATATTATTTTAACAATCCAAAATAATTCATATTTTGAGATATTCATATTAATTAAAAGACAAAATAAATTAAAATTAATTTGTTTATACATGTGACAAAATTTAACTCTAAAATTGTAATGGTATGAGCTAAATATTAAACATGAAATGAGGAGTTTAATGAGATGGGATGATGATGCATGGTGATGCAGCAACAATAATGTAATAGCACAAACAAATATAAAATGATTAAAATGAAACAGCCCCTAGTTTTTTTTTTTATGATGGTTTCTTTCTTTAACAATAGTGCACGTGAATGGTAGTTTCTTAATTATTTCTTTTCTTATTCCAAGAAACCGAATCTATCATGGGATAGATTATACAGTAACTCACATACTCTTTCCACTTGATAGAAAAATAAGCTTTTTATATAAAATGTTTCTTTCAAAGTAAAAACACCCACTTTAATTAAACTTCTACAAATTCCAAATTTTCAATAAATATTTCTTATGAGACTTTGTAACTATTTTTTATCTTTGTAATACTTTTTGTGATCTCATAATTTCATGTCATTTTTTAAAAAGCCATACTCAGTTCTCATCTAATGATAAAAAAATTTCAGAATATTCACACTTTTATATTTTTTACTTGTACATAATTATAATTTAAATAATTTTATTTAAAATCAGTTTACCTTGTGGATTTGTGTAGTGTAACTATTTTTTTATAGAATAATTTTTTCTTTAAGTTAAACTTTTTATTGTTACGTATAATATATCTTTCATAAAAATGATAATAAGACACATATAATATCTTATTATTTTTTAATAAAAATTTAGTGATATTTTTGTTTCTATATTTAATAATTATGAAATTTTTTTTATATCTTATTTTTATGAGATATATGTATATTTTTAGTGGATAATAAGTATAATTATGTTTTTTATTATTTTAAATATTAATTATATAATTTTAAAATAAAAAGGAAAATCTCAATAAAAAAAATGATTCTATAAATAATATTCAATGTTAAAATGATACATACATTATTTTTTAATAAAAAATATTAATTAAAAATTATAATTACGTAAATTTTTAAATTAAAATATTATCAAATAACAATTGAATAAAAAATCAAATAATTATAAAAAAATAAAAAATCAAATAATTATAAAAAAGTAAAAAATATCAAATATATATTCTATAAATAAAATTTAAAATTAAAATTAAATAAAAATTAATATAAAAGTTTTAATTACTTAATAAACTAAGTATAATTTAATAATTTAAAACATAAATAAATATAAAAACATAATCAAGATATGTATTGAAGATATAAAAATAAAAACGAGATAAATATATACATTTTTATTCTTATCCTCATATCTAATTTTAAAAAATAAAATATTATTAATTTCCATACTCAATACTAAAATTCATTTGAGTAATAATTTTTGAAGAGATTCATTTGTCATATTTAGTCTTTTCTAATAAAATTTTTAAAATTTAATCTTTTCGAAGCTTATTAAAAACAAAACATATTCTCAATAAAATATATTTAAAATATAATCAAGTAAAAGTAAAAAATATATAAATATAATTTTTTAACGCTTTATAAATAAGAGAATTAAAAATGAGATGAAATAGTTAATTAATATGAAATTTGTTTTATATATATATATATATATCTATTGAATTTTATTAACAAATTTATGTAATGGTATTTGGAAGTGGTTTAAATAAAGAATATATAAAATTATATTTAGTAAAATAATTATATTTTAAATATAATATTTATTATGTTTAAAAATATATAATTTTTAATCTTTTTAAGTAAAACCACTTTATTATTGATCAGTTTGGAAAATATAAAATTATTTTTAGTTAAAAAATAACTATTTAGTTTGAAAAAAACAAAATCAGAAACAGTAAAACCACTATAATTTCCAGCTGTTTTATTTATTTATCATTTTATTTTATTTTATGAAAGAATTAAACATTGAATTTTTTTTCTCAACGAATTTCTTCCTGATTTTCATTATTTGTTTGACCAACCATTCTCGTCCGGGAGTCAATTCAATTATAAATCTGCAATGATAGCATGGCAATGACAGCACAGTTTTCCTATAAAATATATTTTATTTTCTGAAAGCAAAATGTTAATATTATTAATAAAATTGCATGACCACAAGATGTGGAAGTGTGAAAGAATGAACGATTGGCCCCAATCTCTGCACACTATGTCAGAGGCCACACTGTATGAGTGGCTTTTCTTTACCATGTGCTGCAATTAATTTTTTATTTACCAAAAAATACCATATTTTAAAAAATTATTCAAATGGGTATGTTTTATTTTAAGAAAATTATTTTTATAAAGTTATGCTAAAATTATATAAGACTTCATGAATAACTATGAAATATAATTTTCATTAATGATAACTTTTAATATTTTACTTTTTAAACAAATTCGTTTTAATTTATTTAATTGCAACTAGTTTTCTTTAATTTTTTATTTTAAGATTAAATATTTGTTTTTTAAATAAAATATTTTAGAAATAATGAATAAATTTTTAATAAATTAAAATACAAAATACTACAAACTAATTAATAATATGTTAAATAAAATAAAATAACCTATAAATCTTGCTCCATTTATTGATATTTTAGGGTCTTATATGTAGGATGAGAGGGTGTCGACTGGTTTAACTTTTTTTTATTTCAATTCTCGCATTAAAAATTTATTTTCTTTATCGTCTCTATATTTAATTTGTATAAAAAAATTTGTTTCATTTATATATTTATGTAGGAGTACATGTATATTTCTATTGGTTAAAAATATAATTATACCAATTCTTTATTATTTCAAAATATTTATCAAATATTTTAAAAAAACATAACAAAAAAAATATAATATTATAAAAAATTTAATGTAAAAATGATACATATATATATATTTTTCATAATATTAAATATCAATAAAAAAATTATAATTACATATATATTAAATTATAAATATCATTAAATAAAAATAAAATAATAAAAAAATAAAAAATATCAAATATATATTTTAAAAATAAATTATAAAAAAAAGATAATATAAGTTCTACAAATTACTTAATAAACTAAATATATTTTAATAATATAAAATATAATAATAAATAAATATAAAAACAAAAATAAGATATTAAGATAAATATAAAAATATATAAATAGTCAATTTCCATTTAATTAAAATATTTAAATATTTAAATATACGAGAATTTTCAATCAAGATCCTAATGAAGTTAAGTAATATACACGAGTAGATGTTGATTTCTTATCCTTACTCATGTAGTCACCTACACCTTGCATATATAATGAAATCGATAAATAAATCCACAAAATATTTTAAATTTTAGACTAAAGGTAATCTAGCAGTAATTATTTATATAAATAAGAAATTATCTTGGCTAACTTTTTCATTTATAATTAATTTTTAAATAAATATAATATTTTGAGATATTTATTGTTTTATTATTAATATTTTTTTTAATATTTTATATAAAATATCATAGTTGTGTTAATATGTATAAAAAGACTTTTTTATCTATTTTTTATTTTATTCTTAATGTACTTTAAAATAAAAATTAATAATTTATAATAATATGTAATTCATAATAATATATAATGGATATTTTTATCTTTAATTATATTTTAAAGTAAAAATAAATTTATAACAATATATTTTATCCATTTTTGGCATTCATATTTTATATTTTTGTTGTATCTTAAGTTATATTTTAAAATAAAAACAAATTTACAATAATATGTAATAAAAAATTTCACTTTTAATATATGTATTTCATATTTTTATTTTATTTTACCTTTAATTATATTTTAAAATAAAAAATTATTTAAATAATAAAATAATTATAATTTTTTAAAAAATATAATTATTTTTTATATAATTATTATTTTAATTTTTCTTTTAATAAATTTAAAGACTTTTTTTCACGAGTCAAAATAAACTCATTGCAAAAATTTGTATTTATGTAATAATAACTCACTAATCAAAATTATTTTGACTGTGAAGTCGTCTTTAGTAAAACGATTTTGATTATTTTATTAAAAAAAAGCTCATCAATATACAATTTCTTCTAAATGAAGCCGTTTCCTTTTGGGTAAATTTTTTTAAAACTGTTACTTTTGTTATTAAAAATGAATCACAAAATCTCACCTCTTTAATTACACATGCTACATTTCATTAGGAATGAAATCTGTTTTGCTCTGACGCATTTTTTATTTAGTTATTAGAAATAGATCGCGACAGATAGACCAGCATAATGAATGTGAGTTAAAAATTTTGTTCCGTTCTGCATAAGTATGAATTTGTAATCTTATGAGTCAGTTTGCATAAAATTTTTAAAAAATAAAAAATAGTAAAATATGTTTTATAAATTTTAATTTTAAATTTGAGTATTATGCATAACTAAATATTGAATGTAAGTATAACAATTATAAGATGAATTGTAAAAACTAATTATTTATTATTTATTGTAAGTAATTAAGAAAATATATTATAAAAAAATATATTAAATTAGATAATAAAATAAAATTTAAATATATACTTCTAAATATATGATATTCATTAAATAATTAATTAAAATATTTAGTCATATTCAACCTACAATATTACACAACAATAAAAAATAAAAAAAATAAAAATTAAATAAATAAATATTATATAAGATATAAAAATTTAATATCTTATACAATAAATTGAGTTTTAATTAATTGTGAAGTGATATTTTGAGTTTTTATCTTTAAACATTATACAATTAGTATATATTATGAATTTTTATATTGAATCAAAATATATATAAGTGTTGGCTTGGGTAAGTTTTTTTATACTTTATTCAATTTCCATCTCTTCTCCTAAGAAGTACATGCATGCTTAGGATGATGGAATTGGAAAAAAAATCAACTTATTTGTCTCATCTAAAGTTCATCATTAATTTAAATGTATTTAGAATTTATCATAATTAAAATTTATTTTAAAGTTAGAATTATTCACCCTATAAAAGATGAGTTTAGTTAGAGAATATATATCATTATTTTTTTTATGTAAAATGTAATCTTTTTGTTTGGTTGAAATTTTATTTTTTTTATTACTAAATTAGTTCTTCTTTTTACTATTTGAACATTTAACTTTTATGTGTCTCTATTTATTACAACTAAAAGATGTAAAGTTAGAAGAATTGAAATAAAAATTATTTAAAAATAATTATATGTTTGTTGAAAGATAATTTTATGTGATATTTAAAAATATTAATATAAAATATATTTTTAAATAAATTATTATAAATTTCAAATTAGAATTTAAAAATGTGTTTCAACTCTATTTTAACTTTATATTATAAATTATCACAAATTAAACTTTTAAATAATTTTCTAGTTAAATAGGATTTCCAGTTATGTTAAGTTTTTATATAAATGAAGTTAGACTAAAAAATCATAGTAATAAAATAGGTTAATTGTAAATGATGTTTTTATAATTAATATTAGACTCAATTCAATATATTTTATTGTCTTTTTATGTTTTTACTTAATTTAAACATGTTCTTATTTTTTGGAGAATATTTGAATGTAAAAAAATAATTTATTAATTATAAAATGAAAAAAATATTTACCCAAAAAACATTAACTGTATTGAAATACTAATTTAAAATGTATTAAATAAATTTTAAATAGTACTCTTAAATTTTTTATTAATTATTAAAAATAATTCATCACAACATTCTTATATTTAATATTAATGATAATTTATATTAATATTAGTAAACATATATATATATATATATATATATATATATCATTTAATAATTTACACGAAAAGTTATGAAATTTGTGTATATTAATTAAAAATTTCTATCATTATATAAAAATATAATTAAAAAATATCTTTTATATTTAATTAACTACTTGATATATAATTATATTCTTAATTAATTTTAAGTTATTCAATTAATAAAAAATATTTAATTAGTTTACGTTAATTATATTGGAGGTTGAGACATACTTTTAAAGTGTAATTTGAAATCTGTAATATCTCATTTAAAAATATATTTTATATTAAATTTTTTAAATATCACATAAAATTATTTTTCTATAAATACATAATTGTTAGACTTTTAATGTATGTCAAAATTCTTAGCTTATAAAAAATATAAGTAAAACTTATTGTAGTTGAAGTTTTTTTTTTTAAATTATAAATATGTACTAATTATTTAAATACTTTTATTAGAATTACTTCATTATGCAAATAAATATATTATTTTTATTGAGATGAAAATAAATTATTTTAAAGATTAGTTAATTAATTAAAAACAAAAATATTTATAAATATTTTAAGATAAAAAAATGAAAATAAGCAAATTTCTAAGTGTGAAAAAAATTGATTTGAGTAATTTTAAATGTATTTTCGTATATTTTTTGAATAAAAGATTTTATTTTTAATATTTAAAATTTGTAACAGTAAGTAGAAAACTATTCAACATAATTTTTAAGATTTTAAATGTATTATAAGATGGGGTAAAAGGGAATTTCAAGAGACATAAAAAGTCATATTTATAATTATGTAACTTTGAGGGATCAAATTTATAGTTTGAATGAAAGTGTTATGATAACAAACTAATTATCATTAGTTATACAACTGTTATGAAACAAATGATTCATGTCAAAGGTGTCTTAAAACACCTTATTTTTTGAGGTGTACCATAGTAATTCGCAATTTTTATATTACTATGGCCAGCAAACTCATCATTACTTATTTAAGTCCTTTACATTATAGTCTTTTTTATTGTTGTTACTTCTTTTTCTTAGTAACTTATTTATAATGCTATGTTAGATCAATCATTTATCACTAGATCAAAAGTTATAGTCGTTAGTTAGAGTGCAACATTTTTACTTAAAAGCGTAACACGCTAAGCGCCATAATTTGATTGTGAGTTTAGCCCACCCAACCTTCGCTACGGGACAATTGATGTCACTCGTAACATTAACCTCGTTTGAATATAAAAAATCGTTTACATATGACATAAATTCATATTCTTGAATAAGAACACACTTGCTTTCTCTCTTGACATATGCTTTTCTTTCATAATTTATTTCCAAGTATTATACATTTCTTTTGTATACATGCATTGGGAAACACAAGAAAACTCATGAAGATTTAGAATATAAGTTACAATACTTTTTGTCATGCAATCATATTGTGTCTTTTTGTTTTTCATTTCAAACTAGTCCATCCATGATCTTTTAATAAAGACATAATTTTTTTATGCATATGAATGTATGGTCCATTAATAATTGCATCTTAAATACACTATAAGTGGATTCAATAAAAATATTTGTTCTTACTTTGGAACATTGATAGTTGACCCCACAAAAAATATAAGTAGTTTGTTAATAGAAATATATTATATAAAAGTAATTTGTTCTCAACTATTCAATAAAAAATAGAAACTTCAATATTTTTCAAGAACTAACTCTGGATGACCATTTTTAAATAATAGGTTGAGTTCAAAATACAAATGAAATAAATTATAACCAATTTTCTCAATTTATATCGCCATAACCATAACCGGAGTTGAGTATATGGATGAGTCTATCTGTTTAAGCCCACACCTACATAAACCGCATTATAAAAAACTTGTCTGTTTAACTCACATTTTAAACAGTTTTTATTTTTATAAATCGCATCGATCCTGCAAAACCCACATATTAAACGAGTAAGTTCACACCTGCAAAAATACATTGATATTTTTTTATCTTTCATTTATATAAAAACAATTTACTCAATCAATCAAACAATGCATAACCAATAAGAGTAAAATAAATAAATTTTGGGTTGAATTGGACTTGGTAATAATCAATAGAAGAAAATAAATTAGATTTTAAATTGAATTAGACTTGATGATAACTTATAAAAGAATTAAGTATTAGATTTTGGATTGAATTTAAGCTAGTATTGCAGATAATGTGTGGTGATCGCAGGAAAAAACTGCTTAACCAACGGATCGAATATAAAAAAACCCACACTAAAATTTATCAAAAAATACAAACACGTATATGTACAAATTACGGGTAATATGAATGATCTACGAACTTTTATCCAAATAGTTAGCTCTAACCATAACCTAACGAATAATTAACTCCATAAAAGATAAGTGATTTATTAATACATATATATTGTGTAAAGATAAGTTATTGTCAACCATTCATTCAGAAATTGAAACTGAAATATTTTTTTAAAGAACTAGTTCTAAATAATAATGGTTAAATAACAGGTTAAGTTCAAAATATTATTATTATTATTATTATTTAATATACCTATTAAGGAAAATATTACAAGTATTATTTTTTTAAGCACAAAAACTACTAAGAATATTTACATATTTGTTTACCTTTTTGTTTTTTATCAAATACAAATCAATGCATCAACATTATGAAATATTTTAAGTGAATTAAACTAATTTAATATATTTCAAATATAATTGATTGTGTGCATTCTAAACCAAGAATTTTAGTCAATGATAATGTGGAAAGCTATAAGAAACGTTTATATTCTCAAGTAAGTATCTCTCTTATTTGCTAAAGCTTTTGTTAATCTCTAAAAAGAATTGATTCAATTTCTAATGAAACCAGAAAGTCACACAAATTCATGACTAACAATTTTAATTGATTGAAATTAATTTAACTTATTAAAACAGAGTTAGAAATAAAACTCTTGAAGTTTTAATTTATAAATTTAGGATTTTAATTTGTTAAAGTCACCTAAGTATAAATTTTAAATAATTTTAGTCAATTAAATAATCAAATTAGTTAATTAAAAGAAAGCCCGTTACAAAATTTGATATTTAAGTGATTTTAATTGATAATTTTTTTATTTAAATTGATTAAAATAAATTTAGTTTTAAAACTTTAAATTTTAATTGATTTTAATTAAAAATTCATTACTTTAACTGATTAAAGTATTTTTCCTTGCAAATTCAATGAGCCTAATAACACTTTAGCATATTATAACATGTTTTAATCTATTAAAACATAACTCAAACCTTCAATTGACCCTAAAACACTTTTAAATCACTTTCTAATTTTACCAAATTGAAATAAAAGGTTATAGAATTAGTTATGATTCATCTTAAAATCAAATTACAACTCTATAACTAGATTAAATACTCTGAAATGAAGTTTTTCATTCCTTAAATCTTAATTAATTTACCTTGTTGAAAATATCAAATACTTTATCTCCAAACTAGTTTCAAGCTTCCATGACATTACTTATAAAATGGTTTTCAATGTGCCATTACATGGTAAAAATACAAGTTTAATATATATGAAATAAACACATTTCAAAATTGAAATCACAAACTCACAATGTACAATATTGTTTATTCATAATTTTCTTCTCTACTTTTTTCCTTTCCAACTTGGAGGACCTTAAAAAGTTTTAAAAAACACATTGCATAATCCATATGAGAAAATGTGAATTAGAAAACAGTGTTATATTATCCAAGGAAATAAAATAAATCAGCAGTTTCCCGATTAACTCATATTAGAGCATGAAACTTGTTTAAAATATATCTTAACCCTAAAAAAACGAAACTTATAAGAAATTATTATTAAAATGATTTGTAACATTGTATTTTTACAATATATATATATATATATATATATATATATATATTAAAAGCACATTGTCTTTTATTTATAATAATAATAGAAATTATTATACAAAGATTATAATTGGATTTCAAACTAAATTTCCTATAGGCAAACAAAATGTTTTCATTTTGGGAGTCTAGTCTCTTATTATAGTTTATATATCAAATAATTATTTTCCCTTTAATTATTTATTCAATAAATAAATATTTTTAGTTTCTTCAATACTTAAATTTCTTCAATTAACATTAAATATAATATAATATTTGTAAAACATAATGAAAACAATATTTCACCTGTAAAACAATCTTTCATTAAATATGATTTTAAAATTATATTTTGAGAGTTTTGTGCATTTAAATATATTTGCAATGTACATATATTTTCCCATTACTGCAAAAGCATGTGACAGTTGGTTGGTTCAGGGCACACAAATGGTTATATATCTAACACTCATCCTCACACAAGAATTTTTGTATTGGTGGCTCTATTTTATTTTCATTTTTTTTCTAAACTTATTGATAGAAGAAATATTTTTAAAATAATAAAATAATTTTTTATTTTGTAATTCATATTTTATTTAAAATTTAGAATTTTATTTAAAATCTAATATTTAAATTTTATATTATATTAGTAAATTTCAATGAAAAATTCTCATAAAATAATGCATTAAAGATGTCATTATATTCTACTTGTTTGGACTTTAAAAGTTTAATCTATTTTCTTTAAGCCACAATTTTTTTGTCCTTTATTAATTTTTATTTTTGAAATCAACACATGATATGTGTCGTCTAATCTATCAACTAAATAAGAGTGGCTTAAAACAGCCAACAATTCAATGTCAGTGTATTGAATAAATATAATTTTTTTATAGTGAATTATTTATTATTTTAGTTAATATTTTTTATTTTTCATATTAAATTAATTATAATTAATAATGTGGTCTAACAAAGTAAGAGAGATTTAAAAATAATTAAATATTTTACAGAAAATAAAACAATACAGGATCATATTTAAACTTGAAATAAAAGATGAAAAAAATACAAAATATTATTTACATATATAATAAATTTTATAATATTATAAAACAGAAATCATTGACGGATGTTGATATTTTAGTAGTATTCATTGTCATAATTATAATAAAATAAAAACTAAAATATCAATAATAATAATATTATTATTATTATTATTATATTATGTGTATGTATAGAGTACACGTTCAATAGAAGTACATCAAGAATTTCGAGTCTCTGAATAAAAGAAAACAATTTTTATCAATTGACCTGAATAACAACTAATATAAAATGTAATTTATTCAGCAATCACCAAAGTAGAACGCTATCAAATTAAATTAGGGTTCTTATTAACATAATTTTTTATTTCATTTTTATTACATTAAGAACATGTTTCCATAAATTTCTCAAAAAATATTCCAGAAAATTTTTAAAAATAAAATAAACTCAACTATAGTATAACTTAAGTTTTTAATGAATTTAGTTTTAACCTCTTAATTAAAAAAACATATTTCAGTTTCATAAATCTGAATAATACCATTTCAGTTAATTAAATTTACTGTATAAAGGCTAAAGAATAATTTTTTTAAAATTATTTAAATTGCTCAAATTTAATACTTAAAGCTTATAAATGCATTTCTAAAAATTTGAGTGACTATTTTTAATTTTGAAAGACTAAAAGTGAATTTTTTTAATACAGCTAATATGATGGCTAATAATTTTGAAAATTGTAGTAAGTTCTAAAAAAACATATAAACAATGTATCAAACGGTTTCTATAGAGGCTCAAGATTGGAAATGTAATTTAGGAAAAGTATATAGGAAATTTTAGTCAATTGTAAAATCCAAAAGTAAAAAAATTAATTTTAAATTTTATAATCTAAAATATATTTTTGAATTTAACAATCCAAAAATATATTCTTGTACAATTAAAATTATTTTTTTACTCGTGGAATTCATAATAAATATATAATATTTTATCTTTTAGATTCTTTAAATGATTCAATTAGGATCTTTTCAATTAAATTACATAAATATATATTTATTACATTTCTCACAAATATAGAAGTAAAAAAGGAAGCAATTGTCCTAAACCTATATAATGGAACATAAATTTTATTATCTCTAAATAAGAAAACGATTATTAAACTTTAAAGTGCTAACATAGTGAAGATTTTATAGTGATGCTTTTGTATGAATAGTTTTTATATAATTTTTTAAAAAAATATCGTAAACTTATTGATGTTATAAGTTTAAATAACATGCTTCAAACATATTTTACAAAGTGTATTTTTTTTATCTGTAGTCACATGCATTTTTTTTAGTGATGGAAGAGCACGATGTTGAGAATATCTGAATTATTTCCGATCAAATTCCATTTTCTGAGTTCAACTATGCTAACTTGAGTTTGAATAAAATCATAAATAAGCCAGCAATGATACGTTATTTTTCCAAAAAAAAAAGTTAACGTAATTTTCCTTTTTTTTATCTTGTATTATTTCTGAATTAACGAAAAACATATATTTTGAATTTTGTTTTGTTCAAGTGCGCAACCTTGGGTGTGAATGAAATGATAAGTCAATATTATACTTCTTTTAATGAATTAAAAAACTTGAATTTTACATTACAACTTAGAATAAACAACTGTGTTTCAAAGTAACATTGAAATAAACGAACAAAAAATCCAACAATTATAGAAATTAATTACAAATAGATCGAATATGACATCTTTATTGGGCTACCTTACAAGACTAGTTGCTCCATTAGAAACATGCAACGGGAGAAAGAGGGCTCATTTTTTCTCCACTTCCATCATCTTCATATGCATCCCCATAGTTATCAAAAATACCAACATAACCATAAGTACAAACAAATCACATTCATTGTATGATGGACAAGATTTTTTTAAACTGGAACCAGATGCACAAAACTATTTTAAATTCGGAATATATATACCAATATTCTCAAGTAACTTTTAGATTGCACAATTCAAAAATTACTTTTAAAAGTAGAAGTCATTTGTAAAAGGAAAATAACTTTCAGAATGTAGTTTGGTCCAGATTACATAATCTAGAAATCATTTGTAAACATGACTTTCAGATTATACAATCTGCAAATCATTTGTAAAAGTGATTTTCAAATTATACAATCTGGAAATCATTTATAAAAGTGACTTTCGAATTATACAATCTGAAATAATTTGTAAATTTGACTTCTGAATTATGCAATTCGAAAATCATTTGAGAATATAAAATAGTTTTCGAATTATACAATCCAAAATAATTTCCAGATTATACAGTCTAGAGTAAAAAAAAATCGAGAGATAAATACAAAATCAATGATTTAAAAATAATGTGAGGATTACTTTTGTCTTTTTATCTATGATATGATGTGTCTCTTAAATCTATGAGAGTGTAAAAGAATGAACCGAGAAATAGAGAGAAAAAATGTGCTTTTTTTTTTGTGAAAGTTGTTTTTTTACCTTTAATTATAAAGCTCTTATTTTTAATCCATTTTCTGTTTCAAATATTTGCGCAGAAAAAAAACAAAAAAAAACCATTATTTCCTACACCAATGTTTAAAAATAGAGAACAAATTAGAAATTCTATTATAATTCTGCCTATTTCTCCCTCCTCCATCTCTTCCCCATTCTCTTTCGAGTTGTATTTCTTAAGCTAAAAAAAAAAACTTTCAAACAGCTTTTCCTTCATTTTGAAAATTGTTTTAAACTTTAACTTTAAAAAAAAATTTAGAATAAATATTTTTAAAATATGCTAAGCATGACTCAACCTGTATGAAGCCAGGCTTAAATTGTGAGACTAAGACCAATCTCTCTGTTTAATTGTGTTGACATGGAGCATATGTTTGGATGGATTATTTAGACAAACCCAATTAAAGTCAACATTTTTGGACGTTCTAAAAAATGAACAGCTTAAAAATTCCACAATTTGACATATTTGAGCAGCGGATATGCTTCAAATTTGAATATGTTCACTCTTACACATTTGTGTAGAGAGATTGAAGATGCGCTCAAATTGATTATACTCAGTAATATAGTGTGTCAAACTATTTACATATAGCTCAAGATTCTGAGAGCATAATGTTTATGAATGTAATTGATAATAACCAAGCTTCCTCTTCCTAGGAAATTATGTCTGTAATCATAGTAGGTACTACCAAGTTTGATTGCATCCATTTCATCCTATCTATATATTTGAATGTTGTGGTGAACTTCTAACTAGCACTGGCTGAAAGGAAGCTCATGCAGATTGGGGGACGAACTCTTAACAAAGCTAGAATAGATGAAGGGAGTATCCATAATCCATCTCCACAGATCAAACCAGAAGCAACTGCAGGAACCATCAAACCGGCCTCACTTTTGTTTAGTTTGTGCCACAAAAACACAACCAAACTACCCATGCACATGTCAATGGCAAAGTAACCACCAACTAGGAAAGGAACAGCCATTGCCATTGGAAGTGGAATCCATTTCCCAACCTTTTTGGGGCCAAGATCTCTGACCAAGTTGGCTGCTATGGCAAATGCAAAAAATCCATAGCAGAGTTGTAAGCAGTGATGAGGAAGGGCAGAAAAGCCTTCCACACCAAGAATTGCCATGTTTCTATAAATGATGGCATATGGAGCCTTGTAATCCCCATCTGGGTTCCCCACATCAAAAGCCTTGTAGAAAAGGAAGAACGTGAGAGGAGCAACAACACAGCCTATTGCTGTGCCAACTGCTTGGCTTAGAAGCATTGAACGGGGGGAAGTGAAAGTGAGATGGCCAGTCTTGAAATCATGCATCAAATCAGATGAAATGGAGACGATGGATTTGATCAGGCCACACCCCACAAGTCCAGCAACTACACCATTACTTTTTCCTGCCAAGGCTGCAAGCACAAAGAGAGCCACTTTCCCATAGTTATAGGCCATGTTCATGTCTGTTAAGCCTGCACCATAAGCATTGCAGAAGCCGAGAGAAGGTGCGAAAAGATAGGCAAACACCACGTAATACCACTTCAACTGGGGGAACATCAAAGGGATTACAATGACAGAAATGATGGAGAACACTATGTACCCAGCACATGCCAACCATATCGGAATGCTCTCTCTTGAAAACACTTCATTCCTTCTAAGATCATCAATAGGGAGCGGTTTCTGGTTATCTGAAACTGCAGTGCCAAAAATATTAGATTTTTACAGACAAATCCAAAAACTCACCGACATCATAAATCACCCGATACAGAAAAAAATTCTAGCTGGCTAAATACCCAATGCACAGACACAACAGAAAAAGCACAAGTATTTGTTCATAGAAAAGCTGTGATTGGTAAGACTTGAGACGATATTGAGGATTAACTGACATCCTTAGAAAAATTATAAGTGACCATTTTCTTACATGTATTAAGGTTCTTCCTTTTCACGGAGGCGTGGATATTCGTGGCAGTGAAATAGAGGACTTTGACAAAATTGTAAAGCCCATCACCAAGAATCAATGCAATGGAAATAAAAACCTGCAGCAACAAAATGAAAATAAAAATAAAAATCAAGGCTTTAAAAATAGAAAGAACTAAAATAAATAGTATAGCTTTGATACAATCCTTTAATTCTAGCCAAATTTAGACCTTATAGCCATTAAGACTCTTCATGCTACTTTCCGGTATACTTGCCGGAAACCATTCTCCTTTTAGTCCCCGGATTATCGGCCACATAATGCCCCATGAAATCACAGCACCCAGAAGCAAGGATAAATTTACAAGATGAGAACAGATCATTCCAGCTCCGACATAAGTCATGCTGAAATCAAAATAGAATCTGCCAAATTGAAGCACTTTAATCAGTAACCGAGAGCAATTATTTCAGGGTTCAGAGACTATTCCTAGTTGAATGAAGACAAAGGTGCATACGAATTTTTCCATGCTTTCAGTCCAAAAGTGGGAAACTGAACAAATCCACAACTGTCTCCACCCGTATAAAACCATTGAAAGAAAGCCCAGAGGAAACTGCCCGAGAAGAATTTCAAGAAACCATGAACCTGCTTCCTGCAAAAGTTGAACTGGTTTGAGCTCCAATAAACATTCACCTTGTTTAACTTGAAAATACCAAAATCTTTAGAAGTAGGGCACAACAAAACATGTTCATACTTGGCCATCACATCTCCTTTAGGAGTATGGAACCCGTTGATAAGAACAGCAGTAGCCGTTCCACTTGGATAAGTTAATTTGTAATCTATTATCATAATCTGTTAAACAACACAAACTTCATCAGCACCTCCAGTCAAGTCAAGCAGAGCCAAAATCCTTAAAAATGAGACCATCACTTTTGAAGGACAGCACAGGACAAATAAACTTAAAGCAGAACAACATTTGGACAACTACTTGCATTAAATGACCCCGTGCAACATCATACAACTAATTACTAAAATGAAATACCTTTCTAATGGGAACCAAAGCCAACAACCCAACAAAGCTGGTGACAAAGAGAAAGGCTGTCATCCATCCAATTCCAGGCTCCTTAATACTCGCAGGATTATTCCCCTCTGTATCAAACCCTGCTTGCTCATATGTCCTCCTATTCAAACCCAAGAGGTAAGACCCAAAACCACCTACAGTTACACAAGTTCAGTTCAATACACACACTACCATTTACACAAGGACAAGCGAAAAGTTAAATTGAAAAAAGATCCACCCACCTCCTACCGCGATGCTATAGCAAGCGACCGCACAAGTCTGGATTACGGTATTCTCCTGTCTAGTGAATGGTGTTGAAACAATATTGGCCTTTGCAAGAATCTTAGTCCAAGCTCTAATGAACACAAAGCCAAGGAGAGCAGCTGAGACATTGAGATTGGGGACTAACCCAGTTGTGAGGTTCAGCTTCATCACAATCACACTATAAATTGTTCCAATCAGAAAGCTAGCTACCAGTCCCCGAATTGTAATCTGTCTTGGCCATGGTGCTATTCTACTCACGTCATCGGGCACAACCGGAACCTCTTCAATGTCCTCTCTTCCGAGATTCTCAATCTCTTTGAGTTCTTCGTTGCTTATTGCAGTAGTACCCATTGGATTCATCAAATCCTAAACCCTGAGTGAATGATCAGTCACCACAGAAAAGAAAACAAGACAAGAGGGACTCAATCAGAGAGAGATGATAAAAGCAATATTCAATGATTGCTTGGCAAATCAAGTTGCGGACGACATATAAAAAAACCAGTTTTATTACAGGATCGTAATTCCAACTAAACAAATAGAGTAAAATCAGAAAAAATATTATTAAAGAGTTTACAACACAAATCTAAAAAGAAAGGCGGACGTTTTGTATTAAGAATGAAACAGAAGAAAATGAATCAGAATCGGATTCCACGGTTCAAAGATTTGATGACACGTAAGGAAGTAAGCAGTGGTGAGTGAAAGATGAAAATATGCTACCTCACTACTCAGTTGCGTTTCAAATTTCAATGATGGAGAATTGAATCTCTCGGTGGTGACAGGGACCAGTGTTTGGATTGAATTGTGGAGCGGCGAGAATAACTAAGCGCGTGCAAAGGAAGCCAGAAAAACGACGACGCAGCAGAGAGGTAGAAAACAGTGAAGGGAAAACGGGGAATTTATATTTGACATTGGAAGCAAAGGGGGTAGCTAAACTTATAAGGCACTTTGGGTGTGTGTTGAGGCTGCATGTAGTACAACGTAGTGGGTGTTGTACTACAAATGATGTTTTGTGAAAGAATAATGATTTTGTACTAAACTTGAGTGAAAAGTCTCAAGAGGTTTTTCTACTTTCCAAATGGCCATCCACACACAAAAATGAAAATAGTTGTCGTTGACTTATATGCAGGGTGGGTGGTTGGTCTTGCTTTCTTCAGTTTCTGGCATGAAACTGATCAAAAGTTTTGTGTGCTGTTGGGCTTTGTGTGAACGAAGGCGTGTGGCGTAAACATGTGCGGACAGTGGAATAATTTACGAATGTGGTAGTGGCTGTGGAGTGAGGGAGACACACTCCTTCAATTCAAAGGTCAACCAAACGCCAAATCACTGACATCTCCAATCAAAAAATATCATTCACTTTCTCTACAAAACTATTAACCTATTTTTTTTCATTCTTTTAATATTGCTCTGCAATATGTAATCACTTGTTCAAAATTAAAAACTAAAAACTTCAATGTTACGTATAAACAATATATGTAATTTTTCACATTCTAGAAACGAGAATATAAACAGTATAGAGATGAGAATATGATTTATTATTTTTTTAAAAATAAAAATACCTTATAATTTTTATAACCTTCTGATATTGATGAAACTAAAAAAAATGTTAAATAAGAAAAACAAAAAGATTCCATGGAGAGATGGGTGGTGGTGAGGGACATGGCTTGGAGAGATAAGGAAATGGAAGTGGGGCCCATGCTCCTAGATAGAGAGGGATATGTATATGTTCACATTTAAGGAAGCCTTTGTTTTGCTGAACATTAGTAAAAAGTATTAAATCACTTCCAAATTTAACTTTTTTTACTTTTATTTTCAGAATTCATCAATATTATTATTAGTTTTTGCACAAACTTTAAATGTAAATTTATTTGATATTTTTGCAACACCTTCAAATTTTAAAGAATCGAGACTCGTGTTGTAATGGGAAGTAAATTTTTTCTTGAAATTAATATATAAAATTAATTGTAATTTTTGAAAAAAAAGGTAAATAAAACATTATACCCTTTTACACCCAAAAGTATTTCTTAATAATAATTACTTTAAATTAATAAAATGCTTTTCTTTTTTGTTAAAATCTTATATAGTAGTAGTACACATCAAGATTGTCTTCTTCCTCCATACGCAAGCAGAGAAAATGAAAGAAAGAGCTTTTCCAGAAAGGGAAAAAAATACTTTCTTCATTAATTAATAGGATAAAGACGGAAATATTAACTATTTCAGATTTGTATTTTTGCATTTGGAAGAAAAAGAGAAGACAAGAAAAGAGTAAAAATTAAATTTTATTATTTAAATGAGCAAAGTAAATAATTTTCAAATCTTTAATTAAAAAGAAAAATAAACTTGTATTAAATGACATTATACATTTTAAATTCAATGATATTGTATTAAATTGTCGATAAAAAAAATAAATGGCAAATTGTACATTTTAAATTGAATGAAATTAAAGCTAAATAATTGAGTAGATTGGTAAACTTACTATTTCTATAATTTGTCTTCTTCACCCACATTTTCTTCTCTTTCCATAAATAGAGAAAAAACCATGCAAATGTAGCTATGATTTGCTTTCTATGTTTTCTCTTCCTTGATTCTTACTCAAATCATAGAAGCTTATCAGAAAATAAATATAAATATTCCTAAACTTAAATAAATAAATATAAAGTTTTTCCAAACACGCTAGTCCGGGAGATATATATGAAGAAATTGGAAAGCTACTTTTTTTTTTTTTAGTTTTTAAACTCTTTTTCTCCTTAAGAAAATATCTGATCAAGTACTACAAAAATATAACTTACATTAAAGTGATTATTTTATAATAAATTAAGATAACGTTTACTTCAAAATTATAAATACCAAAATACTCATTTTCTCTGGAGAAAGTGTTAGATTTAGTAATAAAAGCATCTCTAATAACCATTTTTACAACAGTTTTTTAAACATTTTTTTTTATAATTCTGGTGTTATATTTGTATGGTAATCATAACTCATATTCAATCTTTTTTTAATAATAAAAATATTTCAAAAAACTTGTAAAATCCATACTTATATATATATATATATATTTAATTATATTTCAAATTTTATTTAATTCTATTTGAAATTTGTTCTTTTACCACCATTTCTTATACATAAACTCTAATTAAATTGAAGAAATTGAATATGTCATCTTTAAAATTTAGTTTCTTCAAATCAAATTACCTCACTAAGAAACCATGCTTTTTTACATTAAATTTTATAATGCAGTGTAGTCTAAACATAATTTTAACAAAAAAAAAAAAAATATAAGTCACTTGCTTCAAAAATATAAATAATTATCCATTTACACACGAAAATAAGAAAAAATAAATAAAATGGAGTTAATTGCTAGCAAATGATATCATATAAATTATTAATTAAAATTAAAACACAAAGCATGCGGCAATTTAAATAATAATGTGGTAGTTTTTAACACTTTTACTTTCAACTTTACATAATATATTATGTGTCATTCTTTGTATGAACAGCCTAATAATATTATTGAATTCAGCCTAATAATATTATTGAATTCAACCATAAAGAAACTGCGAAGAGAATATGTCAGAATTTACTCGTAGTGAAGCTTTATCTTGCACACTCTTCTATAAAACAAAACATAGAGATATTTGTTTAAGAGTTGGCATAAATTATTATATAAACTCACCGATCCTGCACCGGTTCTGAATTACTGAACTTAAAAAATTCAAATTTATAACTATTTATATTTATATTATTTTAAGTATATCTTAATAGGTTTAACACCATTTAGAGTTGAATTATATACACATTAAATTATTTTTTAGATTTTGAAAATTTATAATTAAGCCAGGTTGGATTTAAATTATCTAAGGTTGAATTAGGTCATAAAATTATGTTATACCAAAATCAAATTAAGTTAGATAATATAATATATTATCTTGATTCTTGTTTGCTGCAATTGTTATGATTTTTTTATAATTTTTTTCCAGAAATAAAATGTAGATGAAGAGCTTCAGCAAATGCAGCCGATAAACAAACCAAAAATAAGATGTCAGATATACATTTAGTTCATAAGAAGAAATGGATGAGGATTGTAAGTCATACATATTTTCCTTTGCTTTTAGATGTTCCAGAGTTTATTTGTTCTAGTTTTTCTTCATATCTATCATTCCATGAAAGCTTATTCTTTTTTTTTCATATATTTTATGAAGTATATATATAGAGATTGACCGACGAAAATTTATAATAACAAATATATGTATAAAAAATATTAAAAAGATTAAACAAATGTATATTTTATAATATTAAAGGGATTTTTATTATTAAAACATAAATATTTGATTTAAAATAATAATAAATAATATAAAATTATCCGATTAAATCTCTTAAACGATATTTTAAAACTTAGATTAACATTTTTAAATTAAGATACATGATGCATCTCATTATAAAAATGTCACTTATTACTTTTTTTTATCAATTTTGTAAATTTCAATAATAAAAATTTCTTTAGTAGTATAAAGTACACATCTTTTAGATATATATTTATTATTACAAATTTTGATTGGATAATTATTTTACGAAAAATGATAAACATATTATAGTGATATATCTTATTTTTATACTTTTCAGTAAATTTATATTACCTCATTAAATATATATAATAAAATAATAATTAAATAGGCATAAACACGTTTATTATTAATCTTCTTTTATATATATATATATATACAAAAACAAGAATCTAGAAGTGCTTGAGAGATTAATTTCAGTGGAACACGTGAAAACTTTCACTGAAAGATTAAGCAGCTGTCATGTTTGTCCCGTAGGCTCAACTCAGTGAGAGAATTGCTCTTGAGGTAAGAGATGTTAACGCAAGTTAGTCCGAGGAGTAAGAATGTTTTATCTGACTAAATGGACAGAGATGAATGTTTTTTAGATAGTTGTGATTGTCTTTTTGACCTTACTTCTCATTGCCTTCCTTAAACACTAACATGAATCCTGAGAAAATCTTTGGCACTCAACTACTTGCCCAGGACGTATTTAACGTTGTTGGTAAATCATCTGTATTGTTCCTGATCTTATGCTTTTCTACACTATTGTTTTTAATACTGAAATATACTGCTGGAATAAAAGGTTTTGTTATGTTCTATAAATTCATATAAATATCAGAGAAGATGAAAAGAAGAGTGATAAGCTGTTGAATTAGGGAAAAAAATGCCCAAAATAGTTGGGGATGAACAGAATCTTCAATAATGGAGTTTGACTGCCTCTTTTTTCTCAAAAGATAGATTGAGAAAATTGACTAGAAAAAGGAAGGCACAACTGTAGAGGGTTAGAACTCTTGCAAGTTGCAATGGAATCAAGAAGATGCCAATCTATTCTCCCTTCTCTACCAAGGTCACCAAAACCTCAAAATATCTGAGAGCAGTTGATATTTCGGGGTCCTTTTCCCTATAAAACTCTGCAAGAAAGTATAACTCTAATGCTCTATGAAATTGTAACATTTTTTGTATCTGTAGTGTGGATTTTTCCTTCTGAATGTCACTATGAAGTCATCGTAAACAGTGTGAGATATGTATATATTTGAATGAATATAATAAGTGAAGTTGTCATCCAAAATGGTCATTCCATTGATCTTCAATGTCAGGCCAGTATTTGACCATATTAGTAATGTTATCACAGCTAGTGTGAGCCAGTGCTGATTTGTAATGATCCTATATTAGTTGGAAATAGCCATCACAACTTTCCAAATTAGTCAATATCTTGCATCACTCACTTGCTATTAACTATGCAAAATTTCAATAATCTTGGCGTTCTTTCTTTGTAAGATTACTATTTGTATAGGTTTTACTTCAAATTTTATTATCATCATTCCATCAGAAACAATGAATAAGCAAGGACTCTCAAAACACTTCATTCTTTTTCAGGAAGTGATGACAGATAGATAATGTTTATCACAATCATAATTGAATAATTGTACTATTGAAGTGTCTTATGGACATTTTTGTCTTGAACACCAGAAGACATTGTCCCTTTATCTATCCTATAAGTCACTTTTTAAAAATATAAAATAAAAGTTTAAACTTATGTTACATTGAATGAATGATTGTGATGATAACTATAGCATTCGGATATATGCCAAAAGAGTTAGTAACGAATAAAATAGGGTTATCCTCTACCAAGGATTCCATTAACAAAGGACTGATCCTAGCTAGAGCTATCATTCACTTTGTTCCACTGCGATAGCCATTTTTCTTTAATCTTTATTCCACAATGAAGATTCGTAAATCCAAGTTGCCAACCACACAGTGCAAAAAAATGGTTCTACTATTAAAATTGCACCAAATAATAGAGAAGTGTCTAAAAATTTACCACTTCTCTGTTTCGTGTCCATATATATATATATACATGATGGTGTGCTTTTACATGATTTTGTTCTACTTTTTAGTGAAATCTTTCATTTTTTTATTCAACAATGGAAGGTTCATAAATCAATGATTGCAGCTATATTAAAATTGTTCTACTATTCAAAATGCACGCAAAGGGTAAAAAGTGTTTGAAATTTAAGGTTTTTGATGTATGTTTTTCTTTTAAAAAAACTTTTGGGCTTTTTAATTTTAGTTCACAGGAATTCAAGTTTTGATATATTATATCATTTTAATAGTTAATTCGAATGATTTATTAATATGATCTTTATTTCAATTTTGAAAGTCTTATATATTTATTAGTTTAATTTATACAATAAATAAAACTTTTTTCCAGACAGTACAAATACATTTTATCATGCTTTATTCTTAGTTATTTGATAATTGTGGTGCTTTTGATTATATTTTGTTTAATTTTTAGTTCATGTTCATACTGGTTATTAAGATCCAAATTAGAAAAACTTCAACCTAATAAGTTCGTCTCTAGTAATAAGAGTTTGGGTTGTTTATACAAGATTTTAAATATATATTTTATTCTAAAAATAATTCTTAAAAACATCTCATTTATCGATCCAAAAGTGAAAATATATTTATATTGATATTGATATTTTTAAAAATAATACAACTCTAGTTTTTTAATTAGAGGGAGAGAAAAATATTGAATTTAACAATTCTGTCTATGTAACTTACATGAACTTAAATATTTAACAATTTTTAATTAGATAATTCTATAGTAAAACTTATTTATTATAAAATTTATTTTCACATGTATCAAAATTTTAAAGGTTCATATTAATTGAAAATGATGTAATACTTTATTAATGTACATAAAAAATTATTTTATATATGCATACATTTAAAGTTATATAAATAAAATTAAATCTATAAGTTAAGTAAAATTATAAGTTTGTCTTGATGGTTAAAGAAGGAAAATGAAAGAAGGGAACGAGGGATTTGCTGGTAAAAAATAAAATAAAATGAATTTCTTCTTGTTTTTTTAATTATGTAATAATAATGAAGCTTTTATGACTTTGATCATGATTTTGGTTCTTTATCGTAATTTTAAGTTTTATTTTGCTCTTTTATCTTTTAAAATTTTTATTTTCATCCTTTATTTTTATATTTAGATTTTTTAAAACTAAAAATATAATTTATATTTCATTTTCATTATCAATAGAATAATCTTCTGACATTTAAGTTTTTCCTCTTTTGAATTGTTTATGCAATCCTTTGGAATGCATATCATTTGAATTCTCATACAAATCAAATTAGTACTAACATTAATTATTAAAAATGAATTCTTATTGATTTTCTTATCAATACTCTATGATGAGATATTTACATATAATAAATTTCTAACTATGCATATATTTAAAAGTACATTCCATTATATTTAATACTTCATAAAAAGTTATTAATACTTCCATACAGATTAGCATAACTTTATTTTAATTGCCAATGAAATCTATCTTCACTCATATACAGTTGTTTAGAGAGTTCCACTTTATAATTTTAATATTTAATAATGAAGATTCAGTTGCTGTTGCTGTGCTGGTTTAATAGTGAAGATTCCAGTTGCTGCAGCATATGCTTATATTTTTCAAATGAAAACACTGAGTTACAACACAGCCTATAACTCTATGTTCATTACTGTTACAATACATTTTATTTATATTTTTTTACAGGCTTCTCAAAGAAGGCAAAAGACGACTTTGTTTAATTGAACATAAATATTATAACTCGTGAAGCAGTTTCTTTATAAATATTTATGCAGATTTATATTTGCAGAACAAAATAGTGAATCTGTCTAAGTCATTCTATGCGAATTATTTATCAGAGTTCGAGCTTATCCGTTTTAATATCCTTATCGACATCTTAAGGCTAAGAAAAGAAAAAAAGTGCAATAATATGAATAGAGTGTGAAGTGTTGATGGTAACCACATACATATGTTTTTTCATAGTCATGGAATTGAAGTCAAATCCTTGACTTCAGAAACAAAGCTGTCTATTAATTTTCATACAACACTTTCATATTAGCTTCTAGAATTTTTTTGAATAAGCTTTTTGGTTTTTTGAATTTTTTTTTATTGAATACATTTTCCGAAACAAGGTTTTTCAGAAATATTTTTTTAAAATAAGTTTTTTGAAAGAACATTTTCAAAAAATGTTCTCTAAAATAAGCTTTCTAAACATATTTTGAAACAAGTTTCACCATTGCTATAAGCTACAGTTAAATATGCGGAAGCGTAAAACCTAGAAAAAAGCTTTCAAGAGACTAGTATTTAAGAGTGATTTTTGTTATTACTCTTATGGTCATCCATCATCACGTTTGTAATTAATAAAGGAGAAAAAGAAGAATTGTGTTTGAAAATGAAGAAGGTATATAAAAACTATAAGAAACATATTGTGCAATTTGGAAACACATTTTGATCATATAATTTAGAAGTTTTTTTTTATTTAAAAAATAATTTTTATTATTTTAGATTGTATAATTTAAAAATAAAAAATGATTTTTAAATTTTTCAATTACAAAATATCTTTCAAATAGTATAACTTAAAAATATTTTATAAAAATATGATTTTTAGAGTGTGTAATTCAGAAATAAATTTTAAATTATGTGATAATTATATAATTTAAATATTAAAATTAACTTTTAAATTACATAATTGATAAATTCACTTGAAAATAAATTTTAATTTTAAAATTGTGTAATTCAAAAGTTAATTGAAAATAAATTTTAATTTTAATATTATGTAATCTAAAAATTAATTTTGAGTTTGTACAAAATGTTAAAGTTAATTTTGATTTGATATTATAGTATAAACAAATTTGAAAGATAGAATAGAAATTTTTATATATATAAAAATGCAAAAAGAAAAGATTAGGTGAGCCCAACAAGATTGGCCCTCTGCTAAGAGGTGGGCTGAGCCCACCAAGCGAGCCCTCTCTCTTTGTTTTGTCATCCTTAACATCAACCCCAAGCAAGCGTTGGAATTCTTGACTTTTCTTTCTTACTTTGGTTCTGTTTCAGTTTCAGTTTGAGAACCCTCGTTCATTGTTCCTCGCCACAATTACACACAAAGTGAAGGAAGAAGGAATTTTGATGATAAGCTAATATTATCATATCATAAATTGGAATTTTGATTTTGATTGTTGAAAGAAGAATGGGAGGTTCATCGGAGACGAAGTTCCTGCAAGACCTGTTGTTGTACGCTGCGAGCGCGGCGCTGAGTTGCTTGGTGTTGTTCGCGGGGCTCAGACACCTCGATCCTAATCGCGAAGCTTCCAAAAAGGTCCTTGAGCACAAGAAAGAGATTGCAAAGCGTCTCGGTCGCCCCCTCATTCAGACTAACCCTTATGAGGTTTATTCGCTGTACTATTCTTTGCGTTCCAATTTTTGTGTCTCAACTATTTCACTGCATACTCCTTACTGTTGTTTTTTGGGGGTTATAGGATGATAATGTGAAATTGTATGGCTAGGAAGATGTTCAAGGACTTGACTATAGAGTATCACAATGCTAATGATAGAAATGGTTCATGAGATTTTCAAGGATTCTAACGCCGGTGTTGGGAACATGTTTTGATATTAGATGAGTATATACTTGTTCCAATTCAGTAAGTTTGTAATTTGTAAAACTGATGTGCTGAATGTCACGGTATGTATCATTGATGTTCAATGATGGAGGGTAGTTTTTTTTTTGCCTTTTTCCCCAGTGTGAATATAATAATTTATAGGATCAGTATCTTTATCACGTTCTTCTCATTTTTTTTAACTGTCTCTTTGTTGTGATTGGTTCCTGCAAATGAATTTCTAATTATGTGTCTTTTCTTAGTGAATAACTAGACGGTTGGGGAAGAGGAGAATGGATGATGTGTATTTATTGGATCGTATTACCTAGGCGGTCGTACGTATAATTGTGAGTGTTTCTGCATTTGTCTGCATGTTACCCTTTGGCCTTCACGTTGCATCATAAGTTTTTTAGGTTGGACTTCAGACGATTTTTTATGACTGGAACAATGTGATATTGGGTAGCTATGCTCTGATGTCACTATGTTGGTAGAGGGATGAAGCTTGGTTGTTAATGATGTACATCATGAACTAATGTCCTGATATTAATTTATCATGTTACTTCTATATTCTATAATGGATTTCTACCGCCACGAAATTGTATTCTTGAAAGAGATTTTTCAATTACTTATGGATTAATCTAATACGATTTCCTAATTTTCTCCATTTTATTTGTTAAATTAAGAAATTAGTGTAAACACAAAATGTTATCCAAATAATCGTAAAAATGAAAGACTAGATCCATTACATATCCTCTATGAATATAGGGTCTTGCTTCATGTTAACAGTGAAAAACTTCGACCGCAGTTAACAATTATCTTTTATTTCAATTTTTAATTTCTGCCCTTTATTATATATACAGGATGTTATAGCCTGTGATGTTATAAATCCTGACCACATTGATGTGGAGTTCAACTCTATTGGGGGACTGGAAACAATCAAGCAAGCTTTGTTTGAGCTTGTTATTCTGCCTCTAAAAAGACCAGATTTGTTTTCGCATGGTAAGCTTCTTGGACCACAAAAGGGGGTCCTGTTGTATGGACCACCTGGCACCGGAAAAACCATGCTTGCCAAAGCTATTGCTAAGGAGTCGGGAGCAGTTTTTATTAATGTGAGGATATCAAACCTTATGAGCAAGTGGTTTGGGGATGCCCAAAAGCTTGGTAAGTGCACTATATCTTTATGGCTAATTTTACAATATGTTGTAAAGCTTTACTCTTCTCTCTACATTAGACTTTAGTATCTTCAGCATTGAATTTGTGTGAACGTATATGGATTATATAATTATTTTGGTTCAATAAGTTAAAATATGTTATACTCTTATGTTCTTAACTTTTTCATAAGGTCCATATGTATGCCCAAAGATCCAATAATTGCTTAGCATCTGTGTAAAAGGTTGACATAGTGTTATTGAAAAACAGCCATGGTGGATTTTTCGCTAGCCACCGCATGGTGGTAGAAAATTGGGTTTTGCATGGCAGCTCATAATAGCTCGGTAGGTCTCATAGAATGGTGGTTCGAGGCAGCCATGGACGAAATCGTGACCATACGACACACGTCATCAAAAGGAAGAAGCCTCGAGCCCATGTGACCCAACCTGACCCAGGGCCTGTGAAACCCTAATTTCTCTTATATTTTTGTTTTCTATATATGGGTTGTAAACCTGACCTAGTCCAGTAGTCAGTACACCAGTTTTATTTAAAGGGTTGGGTCATAGTGCCCAACCTAAACCCAAACAAAATATTACAAACTTAACCTACATTGCACCCCACCCGATCTGTTCAATTGTGGTTCTTGAGAACCACTTGTCATCATATTTGTGATGTACTCAATCTTTTGTTTCAATGTAAAAGGATCTAGAAATTGTTCTCTTTTTTGCAGCAAACCTTATATTGAATAAAGTTATCAATCCTTATATATTAAGTTTGATTACTCACTCCTAAACTCACTCCTAAACGACGGGACTTGTAGGATCTGGTCCTTTTTCTCGTTAAGTTATACATGCATACCAAGTATCTCAAATGTTAGGGCTTGTTCAGGTTGAGGCAATTTTTGTTGTTCTTATTTTCAGTTTGAATTACCAAAATGTCACCTTATTTTCATATTGTTTGTTTGTTTCCAAAGATTTGTTTAGAAAATACTGAAAATAGCTTGTTATTTTTTCATGGTTTCTTATAGACATATTTGAAAATGTAAAGAAAATGACATTTTTCTAAATAAATATAAAAACAGGAAATTTTCTTAAGCCAAACATTCTCATCCTTTCCTTCTTCTCAAACACTATTACCTAGGTTTACTGAATTGCAATTGAATTTAAAATTTTGACACATCTTATCAATGGGAAATGTATTAATTAAGTTCCTCCATTGAATATTAGTTATCAACAAAATTGGTGAATGTTTCACTTTGATGGAAAAATAAACATAGAGGTTACTTGTGTCAATTGATTCAAAATACCTTTTCTATAATTTCCCTCTCTATTTCGAAAGTCTTGTCTATTTAATTTACTCCATCTAATGGAATAAATTCCTCAACAATGAAGACATTTGATATTACACTTATTTTCCTTGAGTATGTGTGTTCCCATCGAAACTCAAATGTCTTTGGGTCAAGCTTTGTATATGGTAATGTTTTAACCTCAAGTCCGCTTAAGATAATATTGTTAGGTTTAATCACCACATTTTGTATTGTCTGTTTTTGTACTAGATGGTTCCATCACGGTTTTGTCCTTGAGAGAAACTTAATGGGCTACAAGAGGAGGGAGTTGTATATTAACTATTCTTGGCCTCAACTATTAAGTAATGTGAGACTTTTGAGTGTATAGGAAAAAGTCCCCTAGTTGAGGTCTAAAGGGTAAGATTAGTTTAAAACTCTCCTTTTTGTCCTAACAAACAATGTAAATATCCTGATATCAAATCCTTCAAGATAGTATCGTCAAGGTCAATCACTGCATTTGAGGTATTATTTGCTTTAGGCTCAATGCTTTTGTCATAGTTTTGACCTTAAAAGGCACTTTAGTAGGTTAAAAAAAGAAGGTTGTTTATAAACTACCTTTAGTCTCAATTCCTAAGTGACGTGGGACTTTTGAGCTATTGTAACTACAAGTTTTCCGACATTTCAATTCTTATTTTATTTACATTTCAAAGTTTCATATGTACCCGTGCAATATATGGAAAACTCTTTAATATGATAGATTTTTATTGTTAAATTCAACATAGTGAGTCGTATGAACTTATTGTTTTCATGCATGAAGCTTTATGAATATCTTGTTAGGTGGTATTTTTATGCAATCTGATTTGTTTGAATTCAAATGCATGTGCACTGTTAATGTTTATATATTATCCCTAAAATCATATACATTTTTATAATGTTTGTAACCAACATTAATGATTTTCATTTTTAATTGAATGCTGTGATTTTAAATTTGATACTAGTTCTGTAGATTTTTGTGTACATGCCAATTTTAATTCTTTGACCATTATGTGTTGTATCTTGTCTTATAACTATCGGAGTTTGTTTTAATGTTGTATCTTGGGAATGAAATAGTAACATCGTTCATCCATGCCATGCAAAGTCAACTAAGTTTTACATTGGCTATTGATTCCTAACATAAATGTCATAGTTTATGGGCTTGGGACTAGCTAATGTAACACAAGCACTTAGGCTGAATAACATACTTGTAATGGAAGGGTTTAAGAGAGAAAGTCTTTGGATGATGGCTCACAAAGTTGTTTCATGAAATTATGAGGTCTAAAATCATGCTGGAGATGGAATCAGACTAAATAAATGTTTTGCTGAATGAGATTGAGTGGAGAAGTACTTTTACCCCCATCTATTAGAAGAAGATGGAAAAGCTGCACAAATAGGTGCTATGAAGAAGGGTATTTGGGTGGAGATTAAGTCAAGAGACTCAATTTACAGAAAACTAACACCTTTTTTATCTTTCCTCAATCAATACTACACTAATATCTCGTCTACAATCATTTGTATCTTGTCCTTCGTTGTATGGCTAAAATAATTCACTAAACCATAAGTGCTACTATAGCTTAAGGGAAAATTTTATGACATAGTTTAGGACTTCTGCTGGTGTATTAGAATAGATGTTGGTATCTACAGTGCCAACAAAAAACAATTGAGCTAATAGTTAGAGCTAGAAGAAGACATATAAAATCTACAGGCCGTTTGGAAAACCCGTTAAGAAGGATTTGGATTTAACCGATTTTTCAGTATACTTGATTTAAAATAGGACCCTATGGTATCATTTGATTTTCTGTTGTTGTGTCTTGTGAAAGAATAATTGGGTGAAATATGTGACTGATTAGGAATGTAACTTTCTTCTGAAAAAGTTAATAAAGTAACTGATTTTTAAAATATAAAGGTTAAATCTTACCATCCATTCAAGTTTTTGAATTAGTGAAATGATCACCTTAAATGTTGTTGGTAGAGTTTACTATCTGTGCATGTCTGTGCCCCTTGAGGAGTGAATAGAGGTACATTGGTTAAATTCCTTATCAGAAAGTTAGCAGGGGCATCTTGGTTATATGATTATATAAATTTTCCAAATCCTGCCTACCTGATTATATGATATAAATTTGCATTTAATTTTGAATGTTCTTAACTATGCTTTATTTCTTCCTTTTCTTTATCTAAAGCATGGATTTTTTTGGTCTCTGCTGTTAATGTTATGCTCCTCTGCAGTGGCTGCGGTGTTTAGCTTGGCTTATAAGCTTCAGCCTGCCATCATTTTCATTGATGAAGTAGACAGTTTTTTGGGTCAGCGCCGTACAACAGATCATGAGGCTTTGTTAAACATGAAAACTGAGTTCATGGCTCTGTGGGATGGGTTTACTACGGATCGTAAGTTTAAACCAATTATCATGTTATTTAATTTTATTGCATAATTATTTACAATTTTCTTAGATTTAGCTGGTAAAATAATGTTCTCAATTTATTTTTATTTGAGTATATTTGTTGATTCACGTGATTTTGTGTGTAGAGAATGCTCGAGTTATGGTCCTTGCAGCGACAAACCGTCCTTCAGAACTTGATGAAGCAATACTAAGGCGTCTTCCTCAAGCCTTTGAAATAGGAATTCCCGACCAAAGGGAGAGGACTGAAATATTGAAGGTTATCTTAAAGGGTGAGAGGGTTGAAGACGACATAGACTTTGGTCATATAGCTGGCTTGTGTGAGGGTTACACTGGTTCAGATCTATTTGATCTTTGCAAGAAAGCTGCTTATTTTCCAATTAGAGAACTACTGGATGAAGAGAAGAAAGGAAAACGAACTCCTGTTAGTATATTTAACTCACCTCTTCACTTTCTTCTGTGCCTCAATCTTTTCATTTTCTCACCAACCAATTTTGAGTATGTCAGATTTTATTTAAGCTTATGATGCTTTTTTCAATTTTGTTCCACTGTTTTTGGCGTTCTCAATTTGATTCCACTTTTTAAAAAAATGAGTTAATATAGTCTTTTATGTCAAATTGATGGTAACGATGTTACCACAATGACAACATGGTGCTACGTGGGTGATGATGTGACACGCCCTTTATCTCCAAAACCCTTCTTTTGCATTGACACATTCAAGAGTCACCACCACTCTTTTTCAACTTCATTTTCCTAAATGGGTAATGGTCACTGTGTAGCATTACGACATCAACTCTCCCTCTTCCTTCCTCGAGAGCCCCCTCCATGTCCTCAACCTCATCGACGCCCAAATTGTAGCCTCTACCATTGACCACATCACTGCCTACAACAACCACAACGAAAATTTTACCTCTACCATATACTTTCAATCTAATGTTAAATTAGTTTTCATATGTAAAATCATTCATTGGTGCAAGTTAAATTCATTTATATGAATGTTGAGTTGAGAGAGGAAATTAATGCTCATGTTTGTTGGAGGAAGGTTGTTTGGTGTGGGTGTTGGTGTGAGGGAGGAGATGAAGGAACTGGAAGGGGAGGGGTAGGTGAAATGGATAGTTTTGGAAGAGAGTGTTGTCTGTGTTGTGGATTTGGTAGAGGGTGGGTGGGATGTGGTGCGATCGGGTGGCCTGGAGGACGGAATGTTGAGGGTTGTGTGGGGACAATGAGGAAGAGGAGGGAGAGGGGTTCTTCCGAAGTGGATGCGGCCAGTTGGAGTTGGGTTGGGGCTGGGGCAAGGTTCAAAATGATGTTTTTGAACTTGGAAAGTGTTGGTTGTGTAACTGTCCTAAGCTTCTCAACCGTAGGTGTGGCGACCACACCATGGGAGAGGTGTTGGTTGACAGCCAGAAAGAGAATAGAAGTGATTAAAAGACTAGGAGGAGGGTGGGTAATGGTAACGGTCAAAATAGGTGCTATTGAATTTGGCTGGTATAGTCGTCCACTAGGTGGCAGTATCAGGTTGTAAGTGTGTAATTTCATTACCATCAATTTGACAAAGGGGAGTATATGAACTCATTGTTTTAAAAAGTGAAAACCAAATTGGAAATATTCAAAATAGTGGGATGAAATTAAAAAAAAATCATAATAATAAAACACATTAATATATTAAGTCTTTTATTTAAAACTATTGTATGCACGCCAGGTTATATTTGCATGCCTGAAAATGACATCTCTGGTTAACGAAAGCAATTACTTAATGTGCAAGATCAATTTGTGGCTTTGTTAGACGTGATTTCATATTTTCTCTGAAAAAACTGATTAGTTTTCTTGGTGGCTTTCTCATATGTTCAGTGCTTCTTAACTGTATTTGTTTATCTTTCTCATTTCAGGCACCTAGACCTTTGTCCCAGTTAGATTTGGAGAAGGCCCTTGCCACTTCACAGAAGACAAAGGTTGCTGCAAGTGAATATGCCGGATTCAGCCTTCAATCACCTTCAAGATGGTCAGTGCCTGGTGAGTCAGGTGATTCTCAGATTCAAGCTGCAATCAATGAATTCTCTAAGCTTGTGGTTTCTCACATGATTAACCTCCAACCAGAATCCCAGGATCCTTAAAATATTCCCTTTCGTTAGAGCATTCCTCTACTGTCATTTAGCCTAGTTCAGATTGTACCAGTGATTACTTCCTTAGTTATACTAATTATAGGAACATATATTTGTTATACATTGATTATAAAAGTGCCATGGTCGGCTATTGCATTTTGTTCTGTGTTTGATGCGTCAATCCATGTAGCACTTCCTGATATTCCATTTATGCCAAATCTGATCTCTGATTACTATTTGTGTACACGCAGAGATAATTTTGCAATTTTGTTGTTCCAACCTCGTTTGTGTATTGTATACTATATAACATGATGCGGTAAAATGACATAAAACGGTAGCTAATGTCTATTTTAGGTGTCAGATCCGTCCACATTCTATGACATTGTATAAAAACCAAACTAAAGAAGGGATTAAAAAATTCCCATCTGGCCCGAGCAGTTAGGTGGACTCAAGGTTGAACTTTACGCTTTCTGTTCTGTTTAGCATGTGGAATAGGGAAAAATGTCATTATTTAAGTCAGCTCTAAATCACTCTTACTTCCACTCCTATAGACACTACTAGCATAAGCAAAAAGTTCATATATACTGTTCTATTCCGTGATTAATCTATGATTAGTACAATTGGATCTAACACTGACATGCCCAACAACTTGAACAGACTAAGCTTAAGACTACTGATCAAGACGGTGCAGTGTGTATGAAGTTGCCAACAGCCATCAATTATTGAGACCTCGGACAAATAACTGGCATGGGAGTGGGTTCGGCAGGGTTATAATTTTAAGCAGTGGGTCAGTTATCATCCTTGTGTTTTTGTTGTCTTTCTGGTCCACCCGCATATGCTGATGATTAATTCAAACCCTTGAAAGTTGCGAGTTCTTGCCGTCACATTCATTCATTGTGTAGTTAGGACCACAGATTTGTACTTTTTCCCTCTCAAACATGATTTCTACAGTGTAGACAGGACCACTACGTGGGGGGCGTATCTTCCTCACTTTGTTCCGGCTGATGCCTGCCTCGTGCTTCCATCATTACTCAACCACTTTTATGTTAGAGGGGGGAAATATAAACTTAAACATCCAATAAATGTAAGGTAACAGAGTAATAAAATATAGTAAACTATTGATCACAATCCCTGAAGGAATATCTCATTCTTTTTTCACACATTAGGATTTTGTTGTTGGAAGTGACTATTCTGTTTGAAATATCCCCGTCCTTGTCAAAGACCTGTGAGTGTTTTGGAGAAAAACACCGTTGCAGACTATATAGGACACAAACTGAAAGTGGCATGACAACTCTGTATTTCTTCACTGTTATGACAGTTTAGTTTATGGGGATTTTCGATCTTTTAATGGCCACAATCATTTTATAGATTTTAATTTCTCAATTAACACAGCTTGTGACGCATTGAGTCGTACTGGTCTAAATAAGGATACGTCCCTATTGTTAACGCAATATCCTCGTCTTATAATATGACAATAATAAGTGTCTACCACAAAAATGAAGTAAATAGTTTTCAAGGGTTCATATCGTTACAGTGACAGTCATTTGTCAAAACTTTTGGCAGATTCGTCCAGCTTGCATCGAACTTATTTATTAACCATTTTTTTCTTATTGATCTTGGTTTTAAAATGACGTGGAACCATTATAACCACAGCTTAAATAAATATTTTAGTATTTTTTATTTTATTAGAATTTTTTAGTATTCTAAATTTATTCAGTGAAGAATGGAGCTTATCGGTATTGCAACGTAATAAGAGTGGCTGTGATACTTCAATTGGTTGCGAGGATTGCCAAGGGTTGTGGTTAACTGTAAATATTTGAACGCCGAATGTAGCTGAAATATAGCAATTTCAGTACTAGAACGAGAGAATATATCCTTAGGAGTTATTTACAAAATATTTATAGAAAATTAGAAGTGAGACTTTATGAGAGTACATAGGTTGCAACTATGCAATTTCCTCAGCAAGTAGTTGTGTATGCTTTTGTCAACAAAAGTAATTTAATAAAGATGTTGCTTGAATTAACTGTGTGTGTTAAGGAGAAAGGAAAGTGGGGTATGAATAAGTTAACGACCAATTATTAGTTATATGTCATCCGTATAAGTGTATAATCAAAGTTAATGTGAGGAGAATAGTTGAAGAATAAAATTGCATTCAAAGGTACGATTAATTGTCTCCTTTGATCTTGAAGGTTGGCTGGTCACGAAAAAATTAGTTTCAACGTTCAACCGCCGACAACTGTAATTGATTGATTATCGTTCCAGTTGACACATTGATCAGCAGTAAATCAAAACCAACAATTGTATTTGTATGTATACAGTCAAATCAGCCGTAAAATTAGTTAATATAAAGAAATATACACTATATATCAATTTTCCATACCATAAAATCTTGTGTTTCTGTTTCGTTTTATAAATACTATATTAGTTATTCGTGAGATGTACGCGAATGTTGAATCACCCACATATCTATAAAGACATTAGTACTGTAAATTTGATTTTTTATGTCAAATTTTAGCTTCCAGTAATATGGATAATTGACTGAGTTATTTATAAACAGTACATGAAATGTATTCATTTATGTTTAGTTTAATTAGCACATATATTTAGTGTAAAAATGATTATACTATCAATTAGTCAGCAAATATTATTGATATAAATTTTTAAAAATGATTTTCTAAAAGTTAATTTACTTATCAGGCATGTTGGTTTCTTATTAAATGATAGCGTAAAAAAATTAAGTTGTCAATCCACAAAATATTTTGTAATAATATTATCACGTGAATATAATTGGATCAAAATATACATAAAATTTACATAATTATTTATAGATTTAAAAGTATTTATCGAGTTCATAGTTTTAAATGTTAGTTTTTTAATAATTGAGTGTTAAATTTGTTGAAGGGGTTAATATTTTATAATGCAAATAACTGAGGTTCAAATTTTTAACAATAAAAATGTTAATACTTGGTATTCAATTTTTTTCTCAATAGAATTATACATTAAAAAAATGTTGATACATAATTTGTAGTAAATTAGAGATTGTGCTGAAATAATACAAGGTAACTAACTTATTGAGATGGTTACACACTAACCAGAAAAAATAATTTGTTTAAAATTTCATATAATTAGTTCATATAAATAACTTTACATTATTTAATCACAAACACTTCGTAGGTAGTTGACTTTTATAAAATAAATTTCATAACCTTTATAAAATTCTGCATTGGCAATAATCAAAATAAGCTCTAAAATTATTGATTTTTCAACAATAAGTTTTATTGGAAATAAATAAATCACATTGATAATATACCAACTATAAAATGTTTTTCATGAAACCTGTTAATAATAATAAACGTTAAAACTGAATTAAAAATTATATTTAAAAAAAATTTAAACCACTTTAGTTTAAACCTAAAATTACACCTTTAAGAGATTTAAAAGACTTTTACGTTAAGTAACACAAGTTAAGATGAATATAAAGACTATTTTTTCTTCTTGAAAACAAATAGTTGGCATAATTCACCAAACAAATAGTTGCCACAACAACATATATTTAGATAAATAAAAACCCAAAGGTTGATTTAAGACAAGTTATAGCTAGCTGCAACTGTGTCATTTTCTGTAAAGTGCCACTTTATGAATCATGTGAGAAACCTATCATTAGAAGAAATCCTCATCATTCGCCAATATGTATTAACGTATGGGAACAAAAATTAGAAAAACAATATGTTAGTTTTTGTAGAAAAAAACACTTTTAATTAAAAATGCTTATAAGAGGATAATTGAGAAGTGTGTGCTGTGTTTGGCAGCAAGAGTCAAAAACCTTGAAAATCAAACACACCAAATAAGAACACATGCTCTTACTTATATCAATTGAAAATAGGAAAATTGCCGGCACCTGACCTTTTCAAAGCTCCTTCTTCTCATACAAAGTTCCTTCGCTGCAGCCTTCAACACATTCATTCCTTTTCTCTGTTCACAGTCCAAACGCATGCATGATGTGCCAAATTAACATGCTTTCCATTCTCTTCTTTCTCTCTTCCTTTTTTCTAATCCTTTTCTTCTTCCGCAAAACCTCTGCACTTCACATCCTCACCCAATGGTTCCTCTCCTTCGAAAATCGCCTTCACATTCACCAATCCTTCAAAATTCCTCGCTACAACCTTCATTCCCACGAGAATCAACTCTACCGCCAAATCCTCTCCTACCTCGATTCTCTCCCCTCCGTTCAAGACTCCGATTACACCAACCTCTTCTCCGGCCCCAATCCCTCCGACATCTTCCTCCACCTCGACCCCAACCACACCGTCCACGATACCTTCCTTGGCGCCAAGCTCTCCTGGACAAACGACGCCGCCGCCTCCGGCGGCGGTGAGCTCGTCCTCCGAATCAAGAAGAAAGACAAGCGCCGGGTCTTCCGGCAGTACTTCCAGCACATTCTGTCCGTGGCGGACGAGATCGAGCAGCGACGGAAAAAGGACATAAAGCTCTACGTGAACTCCGGCGCCGGAGAGTGGCGCTCGGCGCCGTTCACGCATCCGGCTAGCTTCGACACGGTGGCGATGGAAGCGGAACTGAAGAACAAGGTGAAGTCCGATCTCGACCAGTTCCTGAAGTCGAAGCAGTACTACCACCGGCTAGGTCGCGTTTGGAAGCGGAGCTACCTCCTCTACGGCTCGCCTGGCACCGGAAAATCCAGCTTCGTGGCCGCTATGGCGAAGTTTCTCTGCTACGATGTCTACGACGTGGACGTTTCGAAGTTCAGCGACGGCGGCGATTGGAAGTTGATGCTGATGCAAACGACGGCGAAGTCTCTGATCGTGATCGAGGACCTCGATCGCTTGCTCGCACAAAAGTCAAACACAAACACGGCGAGTTTATCGAGCGTGTTGAACTTCATGGACGGAATAGTATCGTGCTGCGGAGAAGAGCGCGTGATGGTGTTCACCATGAACGAAACAAAAGAGGATGTTGATCAGGCGGTTCTGAGGCCTGGGAGGGTTGACGTTCACATACACTTCCCCTTGTGTGATTTCTCCACCTTTAAGATTCTCGCCAGTAGCTACTTAGGGTTGAAGGAGCACAAGCTTTTCCCTCAGGTCGAAGAGGTTTTTCAGACCGGGGCCCGGCTCAGCCCGGCCGAGGTTGGCGAGATTATGATATCCAACCGGAATTCCCCCACCCGGGCCTTGAAAACCGTGATTTCGGCCCTGCAGGTTCAGTCCAACGCCCCGAGAGAGGGACAGAGGTTGAGCCACAGCGGGTCGGGTCGGAACAGCGATGATAGCGAACCGGGTGCGGTTATATGTAGGGAGAGCGTTCACACGGTGAGGGAGTTCCGCAAACTGTATGGGCTTTTGCGCTTGGGAAGTAGAAGGAAGGAAGAGTCCTCCTATTCGGGGCCCATGGACAAAGAGCCTCCACGTATCGATGGTCGGGTCGGATAGAATGGGTCCTTTTCTTAGTGTAAAGTTGTTTCCCAATTTCCCACTCATTTTTTTATTACATTTTTTGAGTTAGCAAATTATATTGTATCTACACACAAAAATAATGGTAGGACGGTAATGCCCAAGAAACTGCAATTCGCATTCTTGTTTAGTCCGCTCATCAGAATACAAATACATGCTTCACTTATTCTTTAAATTCCTTTCTACGGTCAATGTTCTCTCTCTCTCTTTTTTCTCTTCTTTCATGTGGGGTCAACATCTTTATATGTGGTTGATTTTTCTACCCTGTAAACAAATTCCTTTTTTCATTATTACGAATTTGGAGTCATTGACTGGATATCGGGGACTGTTCCATCAGAGACCATGGAATTTGGAATGGTGAATTTGTGTCTAGGTTTTTCAAATCAAAATAAAATAAATTAGGGCAGCGTTTGGCTGAAAGCTGGTTGACCTGATTCCAACAAGCCAAAAATATACGTTGTATTGTATTAATTGTAACCATACAGAAGAAGTGGTGGCCCAAAAATATACCTATAACCTGGCGGGAACAATACAGGTTTCCTAACCCTAATCTTTGCATTAGCTGGCTTTAGGTTGGAGCATCCAAAACCCAAAACAAGCCAAGAACTATATATTCAACGCGCATTTGTAGCACTCTCATTAGCATTTGACCAGAACTTTAAAACAAAACATAAATCCTACCCGCGAAACCAGGGACATACCTCACATTATTGCTACTAGCTAGTGTATTTCAATACTTAACTAAATCTTTATTTCCTCATCCAAGGTCCAAGGTAAAGTGATCAAACCAACAACTATATTTGTCTTTCATCATTGTTAAACAAAAACAGATCAAATATACAATCCTTTTCTGCCTGTAATGTGAAATTCAGACTTCAGGGAATGCAAATAAACCAATATTTATGTAGTCATGAGATAAAAAACACAAATTCATCATTATTTATCTTTACCCAAAATTCAAGTATCATGGTAGTCGTGTTTACTTTTAATTACTTTGATAACTTGCGCTTAACCCACCTCAATTTTTTATAATCACTTCATATTTAAAAAGTTTATAAAAAAAATGTTTTGATATTAAAACAACCACTTGATAACCTGTTTTTAAAGATAAAATGGTCATTAAAAGAAGTAACTTCATAACCAGTTTTTGAAGAAAACATAGATATTAAGAAAGGAGAACAACATCAAATTCTTGTGTAAATGTGTTAGAGTTTCAAGATATCATTACTTTTACGCAAATTGATTAAAAGAAACCGAGAAAAAAGTATTTTGATAAAAATAAAAATTTAAAATATTATATTGGGTATTCAATAATTTTGGATTAAGTTAATAAGATTATTACATGCAATAAACTCTCATAATACACGTACCTAACTTAACACAAATAAGATGGAGGCACAATAAATTTTCGTGTTTTTACTCATCATCATATACGCACAAATACATAAATATACTTTTCATGATATTTTGTATATAAACTAATTACACAGTTAATTTCATACTATCAAATACTTCCTATTAAATCTTTTAGATTATCAATTTTTATTTCAGCTTACAAAGTTTTGTTTGACTCTTAACTTTTAGCTACCAACCAAACTATTAAAGTAAAATAGAGTCTAATTATATTTTACATTTTTTGGGGGTCCTATTTATACAAGCACACTGTTTTAATTTATAATTTATAAATGGAAGATGAAGAAGGTACTGAGTCCAATCCACACATTTTTTATTCAAAAATTACTCTCACTCTGAAGTCAGTCCATTCAATCCAACAAAACAATAGACGGGTGGTGTTCACACAAGTTCCACTGAAATGAAAAAAAAAATATAGTGTAAACTCTAGTGAGGGTTTTTGCATATATTTATTTATTTATCAATTTATACAAATAAAGACCTGGTATTCAGTTAAGTAGCTTATGTGAATGATTCTGAGACGTTGAGGCAGAGACAGTTTCAAAAAATGGTTAAACTCAGAGTCTCGGGATTAGTGTGGCACAAGAGCTTTGCATTCCACAAACCACGTTTCGCAGTAGCGTCGTGCTTCTCAACGCGCGTCGGCACACACAACGGAACCTTCCACTGCGATGAAGCACTCGCGTGCTTCATGCTTCGCCTCTCCAAACGCTTCTCCGGCGCTCAAATTGTTCGAACCAGAGACCCCAACCTTCTGGAACCACTCGACGCAGTCGTCGACGTGGGAGGCGTTTATGAACCGCGACGACACCGTTTCGATCATCATCAACAGGACTTCCACCATGTCTTCGGTCACGGTTTCCACTCTAAACTCAGTAGCGCTGGCCTTGTCTACAAGGTGTTTGTACTTTGTTCATCACTCTTTTTCCTTTCGCTGCTTATGTCGTAACTCAACCTAACTCGTAATTCATTCCTATTCCTCTAGCATTTTGGGTTGGAGATAATTGCAGATGTGCTGAAGCTTCACGAAGACCATCCTCATGTGCATCAGTTATATCCTACTATATACAGAAACTTTGTGGAGGCAATTGATGCTGCGGATAACGGAGTGAATCAATATGACTTAAATGAGTCTCCGAAATATCAAATTAATACGTGTCTGTCCTCTAGAATTAAACGCTTGAATTTGAACTGGATGGATTTTGACCAGTCTTCTGATAGGGAAAATGAGGCGTTTCATCAAGCAATGGCGCTGGCTGGTGCTGAATTTTTGGAGAATGTGAATTATTATGCCAAATCATGGTTACCGGCGCGGTCGATTGTTATGGAGAGTCTCGCAGCGAGGGAAAGTGTTGATTCGAGTGGAGAAATCATTAAGCTAACCCGATCTTGTCCTGTAAGACACAGCCCACAGTGCATTAAATTAATCTTGTTAGAGTTTGCTCTTCATGCCCGTAGGAAGGGTAAATTACAATCTTTGCAGGTTTTGGATATCATTGTTACTGTTATCTAACTGAAACCTTTTCACGTTTGCTACATAGTGGAAACTTCACATACATGAGCTTGAGGAGGAAATGAAAATCAGTCCTTCTATCAAATATGTTCTTTACCCGGTATGTATGTTTAAGTGAATTAGTCAGATGAATCTTGAGGATTGAGTGTAAGCATAAATCATTGTTGCTCCCAAAAATCTGTACAATTGTTTATTTTGCTGATCATCATATTCATGTTACATGTAAATTTTAGGTTTCATTATTTGCTTCCCATTTGATTGATAATCGGTGTAATAAATTATTATTACTTGTAGGATGATAGAAGTGAGAAGTGGCGACTGCAGGCAGTGGCAATTTCACCTGCCAGATTTGAGAGTAGAAAACCGTTACCGTGTCTATGGCGGGGTTTGGAAAGTGACAAGCTGTCAGAGGTTGCCGGAATCCCAGGTTGTACTTTTGTACACATGAGTGGTTTTATTGGAGGAAATCTAAGTTATGATGGAGCTCTAGCCATGGCAAGAGCTTCGTTAAAGGCTTAGGCAATGGCAGGTTTAACGTAATACCTTTTTTCCAAACCTTAGTTTTTGGCCTCGGGCAATAGTTGAAGTTCATCTTAAGGAATCGAAAGCGACTGATCCAGAAATGCTCTAATGTTATTGAAGTTGTATGCGTTAGTTTTTCAGAAACATGGCATATGCATGGTGCTAAATCACACACCGCTGATAAATTACTGGACCCTTTACAGTTTAAGCTGGGGATGCAATCTCTAAAGAATGTAACCAGATATTTTTGTCGTCAATTCTTTCATACTAATTTTCCGCACTACTTCAATAATGACATTTCAGTTCGTTGGTACTAATCTTCATATTCATTTATCATCATGGTCAAAACTAGGTCTAGGCTTCACTAACACATTATTGGCACTACATTTACTCCTCTGAAACACTTGGCAGATCCTCTTTAAACCACGAGTAAAGGCCACCTTCGAGATGGAAGACATTGGTAAACCCATTAAGGACCAGCAAGTAAGCTGCTATGAGAGACCTGTGAAAGTATCAAGATGCGACAATCAGAGCAACGTATCAATCATTTGAAGAGTCGATATTAATTCTTTTCATAATCACATAAGAAAATATGCAACTACAGAGTACAGCCGTGAGAAGATGATATATTGCAGACAATCATAAAACTACCTACGTCCAAGCAATCCAAGTTATTAGCTGCACTTTTTCGTTTCGTATTTTAGCCGATGAAGAACTTATTTGGGTGAGATCTAATAGTGGTTGGATTTGACTTAATTCCTGTCAACCATTCATACTGTTATCATTCCTTTAATTAATTGCTTGGTAGGATGGTTTACAATAATATAAATCCATTCCCCTGTTTATGTAGCTAAATCCGTAGTTGGATGCAAAGTCCAGACACATCTAAAATGATCACTTCAGAATTGCATTGCAAAATGGATACATTTCACAAAATGTCTAAAACCAATTTTGGACTATTTTTTACTATTATGTAGCATGTATGAATTTCTACTTGCAAAAGTAAAAATCCAGGAGAATAGACAATCGACCTCAAGAAATTTAAAGTTAAATACCTTGATTGTTGACCTTCGGGTAGATTTTGTGATGGTTTCATTGTTCCTCCAGCTGAGCAAGCTACTATTATCTTTGCATTTTTATCCAATTTGGCTTCAACAGCTGCCAGCATAAACCAAATATTTTATTTCAGAAAACAAGAAGTGCACGAATTCAAGCAGTGACATGTTGAGGTAAATTAATCGTACTCTGGATAAACTCAGGGTTCTCTTCAGTCCCGGCAAAAATACCAAAAAAGGCAAATGCAGCACGTCTTGCAATGTCCCATGCTGTCCACTCCTTTATAAGCCTATATATTTGCACATTGATAGCACCTGGAGGATGAGCCTGCACCAATCGATAAACTCGTCAGTTTTATCCTTACACACACACACGTATATAATGGTATAATGATTTATGGAAATCAGAAGGACCATAGAGACCAAAATATGCAACATGAATGTGCAGGCACGTTGGATTTTTAATACAAAGCTTCTAAAATTTGTCCACTAACCTCTTTGAACTCTGCTTCTGGCCTTACGTCGAGAATCACAAAATTATTTTCTTTCTGAAGGCGCAGAGCTTCCTTTGCATCCACACTTCTTACCTGCAACGACAAACATATCTTACACCTTTAAATGTTTACTCTGCATATAATACAAACAAGATATCTCATTTCCTTAAGTCAACTTCAGAGGTACGATTTATGATTAATCATTATGTGCTCTCTCGTGCTTTCTCATACACTCATGAGATTCTTCTTGTTTGTGTACTCGAGATATATTTTGTGATACAAAATCATTCCAATCTTACGTTTACCTTGGCATTTTGCCCAGTTTGCAATTTTTTTCAATTTTCTTTGTACTCACTTTATCATAAAATGCTATGGATGCAAATGACAATATACTTGTTTGGGACACGGATGGAGCTTTACCCTCTTTTGCAGCAGATATTCTCGCTTAACCTTCCAGTCTTCTTCAGCTAATAACTCCAAGAAAAAGTTTAAAAAGGAAAAAAAAAGAGCTGTTAGGGTTCTGTGATATCTTCCAAGCATGTCAATTTAACTAAGTAAGACTAGAAAAGTAATTTAGAACAAGTACCTGGCGACTTTGCTGGTTTCGTGGCTGCACTCTGGATTGTCAAACCTCTTGTGGTATTCTGTTGAAGTGATCTTTTTCCTGTGGTTTTGTATGATCTCACTCTCCCCCACCATGAATTATGATCACGTGTAGCTTCTAAAGAAGGTACCAAAGAATGTAAAGATGATGCAGATGAGTACTGCAGAGCAATTGGTGTAAAAGCTGCCATGCTTGGTAGCTCAGTTTCGACTGAATAATGAGATACGAGCTTCAAATGTTCTCGTTCATTAACGGTTAATATTCAGTTATTGAATTAAGGTGAAAAGCTCAGGACTGGTGCTTATAGAGAGTACTCTGGGTAGTTTGCGTGAGAAGAGTATCTGCTTATTCGAGATATTTAGGACTCAGAATCTGAGATTGTGGTTGACGTTTTACGAGTCCTGTACCCTTTGGATATCTTGCCATCTCATCATTATCTTTCTCTTTTCTCCTATCTGTCTCCAAACATGTAATGCTTCATTTTTTACCTAATTTTATAACCTGTTTAATATAGTCTGAAAAAATCCATTTAGCTTTTACATAACGTTCCCTTTCTTATGGTTGGTTTAGAGGTGCGTAACAAATGCATAGATGCTGTTAATTTTTTAGTAAATTAAAAATTTTGAATAGTGTAAATGGTCCTAACAAATTCCTCCAATTCTTCATCCATTTATGCAAATCTATGTTAAGTTTTACCCTTTTAAATTTGTTATAGGTTTTGATTGCTTATGGTTCTGGGTCATTTGCAACCTAGAGGCCTGACACAAGTTGGAAGCTGACAACTAAAATGATAAGGAACTCCCAAGGTGGCAACAGCACTTGTATGAGAGATCAAAGGAAGGGTTTTACTAGAAGGTGCACCAACAACATGGAACATTGCAACATGACAGGAGGTATTGTTATGACACGTATTGGTTTCTGTAAATAGAAGTCTAGCATAGGTTGTTTTTATGTTCTTTTATATAACTATAGTTATAATATTCTTCTTGCTGATTAAAAAAATGTAGTTATCATCGCAATATAGTAAATGACGTATAATAGATACAAATGCTGTCAAATATTTACTTTTAAATGTACAAAAAATAAAGCAAGTGAGTTCGCAAAAATAGTATTAAATGTCATTTTTAGGTTCTTTCCCAAGCACACACTTTTTGCTATTTTGTATAATTCGTACTTGATAGATATTGGATGAAAATACTTTGACGTACTTCAAATTCAATCGTAGTCGTAATGAATTATCTATGTATCATGTTGAAAATTCAAACTGTAAAAACATTAATTTATCCTATTTTAATGTTGTCGCGGTGGTAGTAAATAATGATATTTTCGTGATTTGTTGTCAGGATAATTTTGAGATAATATATTGGTAAGGTGATATTTGTACAGTGTTAGGATAAAATACTTATAACCCCAAAAAATTATCATGGTAATTAAAATACTCAGTAAGTACCTGAATAAAAAGTTTTGACATTAAAATTTAGTTATTTATTTTGTTATATGGTTTCTTAATATTGATACATGTAGATAAATTATTTTATAATAATAATAATAATATTGATAAAAAATTAAGTTCAAATACATGTAAAGACAAATTATAAAAAATTAGCATACACTTTCATATTATATTATATAGGAGTAATTTTCATAATTTTTTTTAAAATTATACAATTTAAAAGTGTCTTAAAAATTACATAATTTAAAACAAGTTTGTGAGACTTATCTTTTTCTTCTTTCTCAACCATTCACCCATGCTTGTTTTTCTCTTTCTTTGCTGAGAAAGAGGTGGCGCCAAGAGGTGACCGCATGGTATAGGACAATTTTGTCTTTTACCAATGGAGGTGTAGATGGAAATCTTGGGATGTATAAAGCAATTGTCATGATCTGTGCATCACACGAAGTCCAATTCATTTTTGAAACTAGAATGGGCCACTGTTTAGTTTTTGATATGAAAAGTTTAGATATGTCAGATGAAAAGTTTACTATACTCAAACAAAATACACATTTCGATTTTAGTTGAGACAAGTCAGAAGTACTTGTATTCTTCGAACAGTCATTTTTTCTTTATTTTGTGTATTAAAACTTGAAAAATGATCATTGAAATTTAAAAAAAATGCTTTCTCAATTTTAATCGGAACATGCTAAAAGAATTAACAGATTAAGGTTCTTGTTTGATGTATCAGAAATTACAGTGTTTTTCCATTGCAATATATATATATATATATATATACAGAAGAAAGTTGAAACAAAGTAGGTGGTGATTTTGCTGCTGCTGTGGGCTGTGACAAAGCACTTGGTTTGGAACATGTTAATTAAGAAAGAAAGGGTAGCATTTTAGTCAACGTAACGTCGTGCATAAACGTTGGTGTGAAGAATAGGTTAACGTTTGTGCAGAAGAAAACAAACAATAAAGTTGAATTATGTATGACAAATGTCAATGTCTGCCATGAATCGTGATGATGACTTGCTAAGCAGTTATGGATACACACACTGAGATCATTACCGACATTACATATTATAATAATTTTATTCATTTTTCTATGAATATCTACCTTACCATCTACCCAGCCACATGGTTAAGACAAATAGATACAACTTTGCTCCTATAAATACAATGCATGCTAAAGTCAATTCTTCTCTGTTCGAAATCCCTCTTTCTATGATGAGAAGTTGTTCATAAGTTGACAGTTAACAAACTAGCCTAACCAACTTTTCTTCTTACATTTTGTTCAGAGTTCTGGAGTTGAAATTTAACCTATAAATATTCAACATCAAAACGCTACTTGGTGTAGGTTTTGCTGCAACTTACCCTAAATCTTGTTTCTTCTTCCACTGTTCAGGGTTGACCTTATTCAAAAGGTGGAGTTCAACATTGTGCTTTCGTTAAACCAGCATATATGAATCACTTCCTTATTTGTTTAGCACTACCATCACACTCATCTTTGCAAATACATCTTCCCAAGTAGGCCATTTTCCATTCTTTCTACCAATATATAGATTATATATATGCAGAGTAAGGTATTCACGCATTATACTTAATTATCACAATTTTATACTAAATTTAGTTATTTTTTCATCTAAACATTTTATGAATAAATTTTAAAGACAAAAAATTAATTTCTATTTTTCATCTAATCATTGTCACAACCTTATCGATTTACATTTCAACAGATTCTTTATATATATAATACTCTTTCGTCCCAATAAAATCCTTTTTCACATACATAAAATATATTTGTCACTTTCATTTTAAATAAAAAAATATTTATTTTATGTGAATCTAACAAAAAAATCTACTTCCTTTTAAATATTTACCATAATTTATTTCAACTTGTAAATTAATAAAATTCAATTTAACATGCCTAACTCAAAAAAATATATTCAAAATTCATCATTTCAAAAAATTAACTACATCTTGAGAAAAAACACCTAAATATTATTTTTAAAAATATAAAAGTAACACTAATTTAAAAACATTAATTAAAAAAGTTCAAGTTTTATACATATTAAAACTCATAAATAAAAAAATTGAAATGATGACAAGAAAAAGGTTGAAATCACATGGTGAAACTAAAAAACAAAGTTCAAATAATTACAAATAGCGAGACGTGAAAATATTAAAATTAACTTATATATGATTATTTTAATTTAAAAAAACATTACTTAAGTAATGAAAAAAGTGAAAGTAATTAACACTTATTTAGGATGAAGTTGTAAATCCTAAATTATTATTTTTATATAAAATTTTGAAAAGTTACCTAAGTAGATAATTTGACATTAGAATCGCACTATTTTAGTGCAAAAAGCATACAATATTATGTTAATGTGTTGATTAGTTTGAATCTATACGATTCTTTAGATGACATATATAACATTTTATAGCCACGTCTTTTGGCTGAAAATAAATTGTATATTTGTATATGAAAATCCAAGAGGTCCTACAGCACCAAACTAAAAACTAAATGACTTGGAAGTGGTTATGCTTTTTGGAAAACATAGTACACTAATTAACCTTACCAATCCATGGTCTCACTCTTAAACAATTGGAACCAATTGATAAAAGACATGGATGGAGTGTTTCTCCTTCTTCAGGTGGAGAATTAACCCTACATATGCTCATTAAGATTTTCTACCATGGAATTGTTTCTTTATGGCTCTTCATTCAAAGCATCATAGTTTTTGTGAGTCCCATTTGGCATTTCTTCTTTCTTCCCATATAATCATTTTCGGCCTGCTTTTAATTACTACTTTGGATGGATGAGGCCTAGACCTATCTCATAAATAATATTGTTCAATATTCATTTTATAACATAGTACAACTCATCTAGCCATTTGTCTCACACCATTCACTCACTCTTAATGCCTTCCTTACCACCATTATTACAAGATTTTTCTTCATAATGTTCTCTTAAACATATTAATTCAAAATTAATTAATAAAATATTTTCACCACAAATTAACATAAAAGCATATTAATACTATTTTTTAACTATCAGAAAATATTTCTACTGTTAAAAAGAACAGTATATATGTATATATATATATATTAATATATATATTATATATATAATTGAGATTATAAATAAGTTTACACATTCTATAACTCAATACATACACTATGTATTTATACAAAATAGTATTATACATTCTTTATTTATAATCATTATCTCACCCATGATATCATTGATTACATCCTATCTAGATGTAAAACATTTTTATCAATTTCTATCAAATTTATTAACAAATATAGTCAAACTTCATTAAATAAAACATGTTAGAAAAACATATAAATAAAATAAATTAAGAGGGGAGTGAATTGGTTCTTAATAAAAATTATTTTTTTTTAATTTTAAATCTTGTTAAAACAGAGTTTAACAAAAATTTAAATTTAAATTTAAGTTCTGCTTTATAAAAATCAGAGTATAACACAAATAAACAGAATATAAGCTGAATATAAAAAGAGTAGGGATATAAAAAAATACACAAAATAGTTATACTGGTTCGGATCAAAGCAGCTCCTATGTCCAGTGATTTTTATCACCTCATAAAAGAGTTATTTCTACTAATTATCTTAATAATAATTACAAACAAACTTACAATACAGCAGAATGAGAAAGATAGCAGAAAGATTAACAATACATCTCCTTTGTACAGAACAAATAATGAAACATCTCTCTTGAAAACACAAGAGAGAAACAACACATTCCTTGAACGCTACAATGAATGAAGACACTTTCTTTGAATAACCACAAAGAATGAAATAAGTTTGAACACTAGTAACAAAGCAACTTTCACTTTAATCTCTCTAGGTTAATTTTTGAAAGCTCTGACCCCTTATGTATTTATAGAAAAAGAGGGGTGCAAGGTTTTGTAGAATATGAAAGTTTTTCGCAAAAACATTCAAAATAATCGATTATTTCTTGGGATAATCGATTATTCCAGAAAATAATTGAATAATAAAATTTTGTTCATGTTATTTCGCAAGATAATCGATTATTTTAATTAGTATGATAATGAATTATTCCAGGAGATAATCGATTATTTCAACGTTAAAATATTTTTAGAAAAACAAAAGACTTTTTCAAAGTTTAAGGAGAGTTGAGTGCATGATGTGATTTTCAACATGATTCCTAACTATTACAATCAAACATATACACTAAATAAAGATTAAAGCTTTCACAAGACTTCAAGACTCCAACACTTCAATCATGAATATTCATCTTCTTCTTTTAGAGTCATCATCATTAAAATAATTATTCTTTAGATATTTCTAATGATCATTCTTCTTTTAGAGTCATCATCATCAAAATAATTATCCTTTAGATATTTCTAAATATCATTCTTCATCTTTAGACTAACAAAACATTCCAAATATAAAATTATATCATTAACTATATATGTATTTAAACTTAAATGAGATATTATTCCTTTGGATAATATATGCATAACCATAGATCTGATTAGAGACAAATAATAGGATAAGTACGGATAGTACCTATCTCTTACCCACCACATTTAATACTTGTTGGTATATGTGGATACTCACAAATATTTTTAAATTTTAAATAAAATTATTTAAAATCAATTCTTTAAAACATAAGCTCATATAAAAATTAATTTTAAATTATAACTCAAAATAAAATTTCATAATAAAATAATAGTGCAAATAAATTTGATCTTTCTAAAAAATAAATTTGAATAAGTTGAACCATAAAATATAACTTTCAATGATTTGACACACAAAATGTTTCAATGATCATAATTTGAACAAAAATACCAAAAGAAAACTTGTGTGTGACATACATATCTTTCATTGACAAAGATTGATAAAGTATAATGAAGGACATGATATCTATTGATGATGATTACCATATAATACTCTAATGTTTAAGTGAATAAATGGAAAATGAGTGTATTGAAACATACTTAACTTTTAAATTGTCCTTATATAATTTAGGTTTAGACTTAAATACTTTTAAATTGTCCTTATATAATTTAGGTTTAGACTTAAATAGTCATTATGTGGGTAACCTGACAATTCAATTAAGCTAAACATGTGTGTAGTGAGTTATTTCGATGGATAAGTGATATAAGATTACAAAGTTTATTCATTATTCATAGTGATGGGGAGTTAGATGATTCCCAAAAACACGTAGAACAATATATAGTTGTCATGGCAAACATCTCTAGTTCTAGATGGAAATAAGACTTGGCACATATTTAAGGTTGTCATGACATTTAGGGATAAAAATAAATGATACCTTCTGTGATATCCTTTATTGTTTTTTTTCTCTCCTAATAATTTATAAGTCTTCTAATTTGTTCATTAAAAAAATGCAAAATAGTAATCTTTAAAACCAAGTTGTGTTACACATGGATAATTAACATATACATGTATATTCAAACCTTTAAACTGCTTGATTAAAGATATATACATGTTTTATGCAACCTGGTGTAAGATGTGACAATAACTTTTTTCTCAATTGATAGATTAGAAGAGTACTACAAAACACTAATAGAGGAAGACAAAAAAAAATTGCAGAAAAGGAAAAAAATAACTATTCTTTTACCAGTATTTTGATAATTTTCATTAATGAAATGTGACATTACTATTATATTTGTTAAATAATTTTTTTCAAAAAAAATACTTAAATCCGAGTATTAAATATATTCTTAAATATCTTTATTTTTTTTCATAATTAATAGTTAAAGCATGCCCTTAATAACTTTTTTTATTTAATATTTTAGAGTTATCCAAAGGAAATTAGAATTCTCTCCATGTGTATCATTCTAATTATGGGTGTACATAAGAAAGCTATTTGACCAACACCCATGTTAATCAAGGTTAAAAAGGGGTTGTATTATTAGTTCATATAGCATGCAATATAAGTTAAAAAATCGATTTTGAATGAAATATTAGTAGAGGGATTCAATTTGTTATTAGTTTTGTCAGTTGTGTATTGAAATGTTAAAAAAAAAAATTCATAGGTTAGGTGTCACTTTATGTTGCATCAATATCAAATGCTAAAAAAAGGGCTTGTGTGTTAACTGTGAACATCTCTTTATATTTTTATGTTCACTCGTGTAAGTATTTTTTTTTCCTTTTTTTTTTCATTTTTCCTTCAATAAACACACTTTCTTAGTTTACTTTTCTTCCATGGTTTCCCTCATGTCACACTTGTAATATTTTAATTTGAGCTTTATTTTATGTTTTGGAAATCTAATATTCTATATGAGTAACACTCTTCTTTTGTTAGCATTTGCACTAAGTGTGGTTACGAATTGCATAAAATGAAGTCCATTTATTTTAATTGTGAGTACAAAGTTTGATTATTCACAACCCAATTTGTAAAAATAGAGGACAACAAAACATGAATTATTCAAAGAGATTTTATATTGGAATTGAACTGAATTTGAATATAACCTTGGAAGAAGTTTTGTTAATTAAGCTAAGGGGGTACTTTTTTTTATCTTAAAATTATTCTTTAATATTTTTTTTACATTTATACTGTTTCGAAAATTAATTTGTACCAATAATTAATATTTTTGTTAAAAATACTTTGTGCAATTAAGTTAGGGAAGGTAGGTGGGGTCCAGCTTTATGCTTTTGCAGGGAATACTAGATCCGAGACCTCGCCGCTTGGAGCGTCTCTACCCTGCGGAAAAACCATAAACCACCGACACCACCTTCCATTCATCAACCCTCCACCTCTCGCCACGTGTAATCCTTTTTATCAGTTAACGACGGTGATTAGAATATCACCACCAAACCGCGTTGTCCTCCTCTTCGTTATCCCATACAACATCACCCACTCTGCATCACGCGTTCTACGCTTCACCCTTCCCACAATCCCATCAATTTGTTCCTCTTATTCCATTTTTAGTGGCCAATCTTCTTTTTCTAATGCTAATATTCACCTTCCAACACTACTCTCTAAATGCACGTTCAAATAATTAAATATTTATAAAATGTAAATAAATTTATTAAATATTTTTAACCAATAATATTATATCACTTATCATTAAAAACTCTATTAAAAAATATGTCCACACACCGACTCTGAAAAATTTCTCTTAAATTGAAAGTTTCTATAGAATTTTAAAAGATGTCTCATCTTTATTTATGTTACAAAACGCGTAATGTTATTTTTTAATGTCTGACTAAACATTTATCTAATTCTATAATATTTTGGGTTATTATTTAATATATTACATCCTTAGAATACTTTTAGTTATTATTACTATTACTTAATCATGATTAATTTAAAAAACTTTGAAATAGTATTTTCATGGATTTAACAAATAAAATACATCATACATTAGCTAATAAAAAGATTATATCATCATCTAATTGCAATTTACTGTGTATTTCTTACTGTTATAATGATTATTTTAGAAGTAATATTATTAATGATATTTTTTACTCTAGTGATGTATAACTATTAAATTAGCTATGACTATGTAATAGTATTGTAAACAAAAATTACACTATTCACGATAATAATAATAACATTAGTAAGCTTAATATTGGATAGTGATTCATGATTAAATGGTAATATAAATCTGTTTTACAATACTTAATATGTGGGATTTATTTAGATAATTTTATGTAGAACTACCTATGAAAAAGAAAAGGAAATATTTTACTAAAAATTTAAAATTAAACTTTAAGTAATTAATTTCATTTACAAAGACACTTATACTATGAATGTCTTTAAAAAAAAATTATATAAGCTATAGTAATTTTTTTTCCGAAATAAATACATAAAACCTTTGAAATGAATTGGTCAATTATAAGAATGAATCTTTTTAATATTTAACAGCTATTCTTGGTGATATCTAATAATGCAGAAGCGTATATATTTTTAGGGAGAAAATGCGTATTTGTCAGTTTTTTTAAAATAACTTCAAACACATCAATGACAAATTAAATAATTTAAATGACAGAAATACTTTTAATAAGAATAAACAGTTGAATAAGTTATTCCATTTCCATTTGAGTGAAAAATGTTTCATAAGCAATCACAAAGAGTTTATTAAAATAAAATAAAATAAAATAAGAAAGGTTTAGGAAAAATCGTAGATAATCTTCATGAATTTTCACAAGCATTTTAAAATATTCATATTATAATAATGAAATAATGATGGGGATTTGTAGTAGAAAGAAAGAGCCTATTAGTTACAAATTGTGTATTTAACTTAAGCAATTATTTATCTTAACGATGGGTGTCTAAAAGATGATTTAATTTACGTAATTTTTTAATGTAATGGTGACATCAATTAGTTAAAGGTATTTTGAGACATTGATTTTGAGATACACATAATTAAGAGGAAGGGGGTGCAATAATTAAAAAGAATTGCACATGGCAGTGTTTTTTGTTACTTTTTTTGGTGCATGTGGAAAGCAAATTGATTACCGGGGAGTGGCGGTAGCATAAAGGGAAAACCGGTTTAGCCAGTTTGGTGAGGGTGGAGTGGCCGCAGTGGATAAAAGCAGCATTTAGAGGCATATATATAACCCTCCTTGCTTCGTTCCTCTCTCACCCAACTCGCACAGAATCAGAAAGAGAGAAAGAGAAAGACAGAGAAATAGTTGGCTGAGTGAAAATGGAGTTGTTCTTCTACACGGTGTTCGGTGGCTTGGCCGCGGTTGTGGCAGCTCTAGAACTGAGCAAGAGCAACAAGGACCGAATCAACACCTCAACCGCATTCAATTCCTTCAAGAACAACTACCTCCTTGTCTATTCCCTCATGATGGGTACAGATCTCTCTCCATCTCTTTAGATCTCTCTCGATCTCTTCCCTCGCCTCTCTCATTCCACTCGATCTGCCTCTTTCTTCTTCCATTTCTCAATTCCAACCCCTCCAGTGCTCGCTCTATTTTTTTTCTCGCCATAATTTCCTTTTATTTTTTTCATCACGGAATATTAATTTCACCGAAATTAAAATTGAATCGACGAAGCCATTGTTTGTTTGTTGTTACCATACGTTCTGTTTGTTTGTGAAATCGAAAGCGTTTCACGCGGATCCTGAGCGACTGGTTTCTCTGATTGCAGTGACGTGTCGGTTCTGGGATTTGTGATTTCTTTTCTTTTTGGTTAATAGTACATGTGTACACTGTGCATTGCATTTTACTTTGTGTTTTACTCCACTCGTCGTTTTATTTAAACTTGGTTTTTTGGTTTTCTGACTTTAATGATGTTCGATGAGACGGGATTTAAAAGGACATTTTAATTTAGTTAAGTTGTCTATCTTTTAAAGGGGTTGAGTTATTGAATATATTTTATTTTATTGTTTGTCTGATTTTAATTACGTTTTTCGTCATTGAGTTATGATTCTGAGGATGATGTGTCGGTGATTGGGAAATTGAAAATGCATTGATTGTAATCTGGAAATTGTTAGAAGAGGTAGCTATACTTGTGGTTTGTTTGTGTATGGTTGCAACTTGTATGTGTGATCGTGCTATCGTTTAAAATATTGGGATTGGAGTTGCTGTTTTAGTTTTTTGGAAATCTAATGGGTTGCCGTTTCTATGGTTAAAGCTGGAGATTGGCTACAAGGTCCATATGTGTACTATCTTTACAGTACATATGGATATGGGAAAGGGGAGATCGGACAACTCTTCATTGCTGGTTTTGGGTCTTCCATGCTCTTTGGAACAATTGTTGGATCTCTAGCTGACAAACAGTGAGATGTCTTTTCGGTTTATTGTTTTATCTTGCTGCATATCTGTCATAGATTGTTTTTCAGTGTCTCATGCTTCTTATCCTGAAATCAGAGGCCGGAAGAGGGCTTGTGTGACTTACTGCATAACCTACATTTTGAGCTGCATCACCAAGCATTCTCCTCAATACAAAGTCCTGATGTTGGGTCGTATTTTGGGAGGCATTGCGACTTCACTTCTGTTTTCAGCATTTGAATCGTGGCTTGTTGCTGAGCACTTCAAGGTGAGGAATAATTGTTTGTTTTAAAGCCCATATGCTGTTTATTAAGAATATTTCCTCGGGATATATTCATATAAGACATACACGAAGTGCACTTCACATACTGACTCGTAAATATGGTACAAGGTTCATGTCTGTACAGGGTGTATCTGACTTGAATTATACAATGTAATTGAACTGCCACAGGCTCAAGAACGGCGTTTATGTGCTCGTAATGATAATTTAGCTCGGTTGCTTTGGACTGTAATTCCAAATTGGGCTAGTCTTGTATGTAGTACATACATCATATTGCATGACTTCTTAAGATGTCACTCTAAAGAGTCTAAATGCTACTCAAGATATTGCAACTAAAAATTTCAAAAGTGGTTAGAAAGTGTATCATTATGTCTACGTTTAGAGTAAGTGTTTTGGTTCAGTAAATCATGTAAATATATGAATTCAGAAAATTGCGTTTTAGTATTTGGATTCATTAAATGGATATTAAGTTCACGATGTATAGTTGAGACAGTTTTCTGCATACGCTTCTTGTTAATATGCTTTTCTTATTTTTGTCTTGACATCCTTTTTGTTACGTTGTGTATTTATAATTCTGAATGGTCTGTTCCTTTTAACTTTATTTTGTCAGAGGGGCTTTGACCAACAATGGCTATCATTAACATTCTCAAAGGCTATATTTCTTGGAAATGGCCTTGTTGCTATTTTGGCTGGTCTATTTGGAAACGTCCTTGTTGATACATTGTCTCTTGGACCTGTGGCCCCCTTTGATGCTGCTTCTTGCTTTCTTGTTATCGGTGTGGCCATCATACTCTCTTCATGGACAGAAAATTATGGGGATCCTTCCGAGAGCAAGGACTTGCTTACCCAATTCAGGGGTGCTGCTGTTGCCATTGCTTCAGGTAGATTCCTTACCTTAATTTATTTTCTCATTGTTTTTATACAATGGTTAGATACAGTGAATTTGAACTTCGAAACTCTTTACACATGATATTAATCTATATACCAGTTTACATATAAAAAATATGTACATTATTGTAACCAATGCTAGTAGTTGTTTTTTTTCTCCAAAATATATTATAGTTGTTATTTAAGCTACCTTGAATGGAACTAACTGATCCAGCAAATTTATGCTTTGCATTTTTTATCCTGTTATCATTTGTTTTATTCAACTCATCTTGTATTCTTTTTGCTCAGATGAAAAAATCGCCTTGCTTGGTGCCATACAGTCTCTCTTTGAAGGTTCAATGTACACCTTTGTGTTTCTGTGGACTCCTGCATTGAGTCCAAACGATGAAGAGATTCCCCATGGTTTTATTTTTGCAACTTTCATGTTGGCTTCTATGTTAGGAAGCTCACTTGCATCCAAGTTGATGGCCCGTTCTTCACTCCGAGTAGAGAGCTATATGCAAATTGTTTTTGCAGTTTCTTCTGCTGCTTTGCTGCTCCCCATTTTGACCAATGTATGCTATTCTTCCAATATACTCTTCTCATTTCCCCCTAGTATTCTGATTAACATCTCGCACCATTTTTGCTATATCTTGTCTTGGTTCTTGTGGAACAGTTCTTGGTAGTTCCTACTGGGGTGAAAGGTGGAAGCATCTCATTCTCTGGTTGCATTCAACTTCTTGGCTTCTGTGCTTTTGAGAGTTGCGTGGGCATATTCTGGCCATCCATTATGAAGATGAGATCTCAATACATTCCCGAGGAGGCCAGGAGCACCATCATGAACTTTTTCCGCATTCCTCTGAACATTTTTGTGTGTGTCGTGCTGTACAATGTATGTTACACAATCTTCTACTTTAATACAATGCTTGATCTTAACAATATCATGATTTTTTATGTGTTTTTGACCAATTATGTATTTTCTCTGTGCAGGTTGATGCATTCCCTATCACTGTTATGTTCGGCATGTGCTCAATTTTCCTTATGGTGGCTTGTATCTTACAAAGGCGACTGATGGTGATTTCAGATAAGCCAAGTATGCCCTTACTCAAATTGCTTAAGTTGATTTAGTAATAGGATTGGGATGGTGGCCCAAACCTTATTTAGACTAATTCGTTGTGTTATAAATGTATCTCGTCTGAAAACTACTGGTGCACAACCTTTGGTTTCATTGCTCCATCCTGAGGTTGTTCTTGTAGTTCTCCGACGGTTCAGCAGAGCCAAACATTCTTGTCTTCCAAGATGTGATATTGATTCCTCTTTTGGTTAACTCGGGGAGCTTGGATTAATCCACGTGCTCCCCCCATTTCTTTATAGGATTCTAATACTAGAGCTGTGTGTGTAATTTGGCATGGCCCTTTTTTTTTTTTATAGAAAGGTTCTTACTTTGAGGTGGGATTGTTTTTGTTATCAACAGAAGCAGCGGATTGGCAAATGAAGGATAGGGACGGCGAGTCTGAACCATTGAACATTTAACTGGTTTTGGAGTAAGTTTTGCGGAGTCACTGAACTTAAGCTACTTCAGTCTTACTAATGCAGTTTCTGTCTACGACCGTGTACGATGCGATTTGAGTGAAGGTAAACCTGATGCTCAGAAAGAGAAGAAATTAAGCAAGAAGCAGAAAGGACAAGAGGATCAATTTTTTTAAGTGTTTTTTAGTATAAATATTGTAGTGCATTAGATTTCTATTGGCTATTACTTGAGGAGAAATCTCCGTTTTGGTAGTTCTGATGGTATTCTTTTGGGGGGCAGTATCTAAGTTTGTCCCGTTGGGAATAGTATATATGCCATACTATTTCTTTCTTTTATCTTTTTATTTTGTAATCAAAAATCGCACTCCATTCAATTAATGCATCTTTTTTTTTATCTTCCCTTATTTTCCCTTGCCACGCCTACAACTACCACCATTATGCGCAAAAGTTTAAAGATGCTACAATTTATTCACTTTCTGATCACGACTTAAACAGCTTACAATAATTTAGTCAGAGGTTTAATATGTTTTGCCCAATCTATATTTATTTTTGTCCTTTGCACCCAGGATATCCTCTCACTATCGAGAACTAATAATCAGACATGGTTATTAGTTATTTAGAAGTAGAAACTACTAAACTGAATTGTGTGCTGTAATAAAATATTTTTTCTTAGAGTCCATGATACCATATAATCCATCTATTACCAATAAATCGGTCAGAATAAACCGTTAGGTTGTAGAAAGTTTTATCAAGAGCTTAGTCATGTGCACCATTAATACAAGCGGAAACAATTGATTGACGGGCCCTGAATTGACGCAGGAATGTGTTACGCATTGAGTTGGTGGTGTGGAGAGAAGGGAATTTGCGTAGCGTTTACGTGTCTTCACCAAACTTTTCAATCTTTCCTTCTCTGTCCGCATCACTTACATATATTTCATCCTTTCCCCCTCACAAACCGTATGCCATCCTAAATAGTTATAAAAATTATTTTAGTTCAACTTTATTTTTAAATAAATTTATTATATTTAGATGTTTTTATTTTTAAGTTTATGATAAAATTTAGTGAGCAAAGCAAACTGTTTGAATCATATTATTTTTAATCAAAATTAATTTTATATAATAATACACAACATGCATATTTTTGTAAAACTAACTCTGACTATAATCAAATTAAATTTCATTATTTCTATCATGAAACTAAACACACTCTAATTCTTTAATAAAGTTATTAATTTCAATATAAAATAGTAGCTTCTCCCATATTGATGGCAGCACTAGGGAGAGGGGAAATGATAGAACTAATGGTTTAAACAAACTTGTATTGTATAACAGTGTGGTTCTCAAGACTTATCTGAAAAGGCTACAACCCCAAATTATTAAAATAACTGAATAATACATTGTTTGATAAGTATATACATGAAATAATGCATAGGTACAAAGGAGTTTTACAGTGAACTTCACTAGTGGATTGAATACTAGAGACGATCATGTCACTCGGGTACGTTTTGCTTCAGCAGAAGCAACTTCCAAATCTCCAATGAAAAAAAGGATTTTGTCCAAAATGCCACGAGATGATCTCTCTTCAGCTAGAGAATTTTCTCCACTGAAGTCAATTTCTGAATGGTAGCTGTGACCAGTTTCTTTTTCCTGATTTTTTCTTGAACCCAGATGTCGCTGTATCTCTCCTTGGTGAACAAGATAGTAGTCAGTGCCTTCTCTAATAATCTTCAAACCCCTATTTTGTCAAACATGAAATAATGTAATTCTCTTCATAAGATTATTTATTGTGGACTGCCAACTCAATTCCGGAACAGTTGAATAATAAAGATTCATGTTAGAGCTTAAAAACCAGTTCTAGGTACGAGGAAAGCCAACATCAATGTTTTGGTTGTAAATATTACCATTTTAAAATCAAACAGTAAAACTACTGGTTTAAAAACCGGCATTAATAAAATAGTTATAACAATTAAAGGACACATAAGTTACCTTAAAGAAACATAATATTGTAACTTTACAACATTAAAAACTAAACTAAAATATTATTTTTTTAGATTCGTAACATTTAAGGAACACATTAAAACCGCATATCATATATGGGTTTCCATAAGAAATTCTGAAGGAAATAAGAAGAAAAAATAAATCGAGTTCTTTCTTTAATTAAATTAATTTAAGCATAAGTTAATATGTAAAGAAATTCTTTCAAATTAGCATATTTAAAAGACGATTTTAAACTCACCAATAAGTCAATTTTAATCTTTAAAGAAACTTTATTCATTTTTCTGTTTGTGTAAAAATATATGAAAGAGACCCTATCTGGTAATACTTAGATCCAAGTTTAAAAAATACACATCCATTACCACTAACGACAATACATTTACATCTAAACTTGTATATATTACATCAAACTTATTAGCAGTTCTGTTAATGTTGAAGAGATAAAAATGCATGCGGGTGATTATGCAATGAGAAAGCAAAAGCTCCTCTGACCATCATGGTCATGGTACTGAAAAGATGAATTTGAAAAACTTACACTCCAATTCGATCACAACGATCTTGCACCTCATATACATCTTTCCATGATTTTGAACCAATAGGAGCATAAAAAGCAGAATGATCTTCTCCCCATCTCTCTTTAAAGAGGTTAGACCATAGAGAATTGTCTGAGCCCACCAGCTTCCACTTCCTACATACTGCACAAGTGCAACTTGTTTAGTTCGTGCCTTATTAAAACTAGGTTTAATTCTGAGTCTAAGAACTTAAGAAGTTTCGAACATTACCACCAACTGATCAAAAATTGTATTATCTGCAAATCTAAATAACATTAGGAACTCTCACATCTTCCCTACCCCAAATCTTTTTCTCATGAGCCTATCCCAAAAACTTATTGAATTTAATTGTATTTGTGTAATAAGTGGTAGACATCAAATGTTTGATGAAACTTAAAATCACATTATCTTTTCATCACTGATTAAAGCAACGATTCCAAGTTAAATACTAAAAAACATGAAATATCAATCAATGCAAAATCAAGTGGCAAAATTTGGCCAAGCTCCGGATGTTATCGCAAGGAGCTGTGTAAATGTTTTTATTTTTCTTGAAAAGCATGGTCACTGTTACAACACGGCCAAAAAGAACACCATACTATATCTCACAGTTTCAAAGTTGATTGATAAAGAGAACAGTGGTTGAAATTGTGTGGTAGCAGTGCAGATGACCAAGGCCAAAGAAGTGAAGTTTTTTCTGTTAAACTCTTCATGAATTAGGACTTCGAGTGTTGGGCTAGGCAGAGATGACAAACCAGAAGCAAAATGGGCTATAAATTGGGAAAACCGAATATATATCGACCATAACTTAAACCAACACAATCAAGACATGACCAAAATAATAATATTAAAAGATAAACTTTAAATCTAATTTAACCTCACAAAATCAGTTTCTAAAGTGATGTTTGCATCTAATTATATATTGTAATTTGACTTATCTTTTAGTAGATATACTGTCTCCAACAAATAACATCTTAATCTATGATAAAGGGGTTATTAGCTCTAGCCAAAGGTTCATCTATTAAGATTCCACTTATATTTGTATACTGAAGGAGACATCCTGATTACCAGAGAAGGAAGTCATCTCGATTTAGGAGCACAAAACATTTGGGTGGTTGAAGGGATATACTTGGCTCTTGCAAGAACAGAAACCTTTACAAGGTAACTAAGATAAGAATACTAGGTACAGGCTGAGCAACAAGTGACAAAGGTTGCAGCCTTTGTTCGTTTTTTCCCCCAAAACGAAACTACACCAAACTAAATCCTTTTCCTGATTTTAATTTGATATGATCTACACTAGTCACTGTATTGCCTTCCACCAATTGTTTCTGATTGCAAAAATGCCTCAATTCAGACATTAAACGAAAGGAAGAGCCAGTGATTGACATGATACAGGAAAAGAAAAGTGAACAAACAAATCAACGGAATTTAGAGAATCACATTCATCACATGATCACTTCAATTTCAGATCCAATTCAGTGGAAAACATAACAGATTATCCAAGCCAAACAATATGAAGAAGTGAATCGGACGAATTGAAGAAAGCCAATTCATATATAATATTTCAACACATATTAAAATTTAGAAAGCAATTGCAACGCCAATTGGAATGAAAAAAAATATTTGCAAACAGAAAAAAAAGTAGAATTGAAGAAAGTGAGAGGGTGAGGCTGACCCTGTTGAGCCACAGCAAGATGGTGGCAATCCAAGAGACTGAATATCTTCATACAGATTTCCACAGGCAATCTCTCCATTTTCGACAACTCATAAACTCACAATTCCTCCAACAATAACACTCACGTTAAGTTTCCTCGGATTCTGTCTGTGCACCCGCAATACTAACAAAACACTCATTTTTGTTAGTTGCGAAAACAGCTCTATTTATTCTACAATATAATATTATTATTACATCATTTTCGCGCGTAGGTATATATGTTGGTGCTTGCTAGCTACTCGCTCTATCCATCATCTATTCATGAGATCACATCCTACCGCTTTTATAATTATTGTTTATACAAATATTTTTCGCTGCGCCTGTATTTTTAAGAGTTTAATAATGTAAAAATTTTATACAGTAAATTAATTAAAAGTTACTATTAATATATTTTCTTTATATTTTGCATGTTTTTAAGACGAAACTCCATTTATAATTAGAAAATTTGTTCTGATAAATTACTTAAATACTGTAGGAAGATTTTAAATTTGCTATCTTTTTCTATCCTCTATAAGTAAAATAGACTCAACTTCACATAAGTTAAACTATGTGACTTAACAATTTGTACAATGTTGTAATATCTTTAATTCACTTTCTGTTTTTTATTTTTTTTAATTCAAAAGTCAATCTTTAATAAATTGGAGTAAAATACATATTTAATTTTGACTCTCATTGTGAAATCAACTTTTTGTCAATTGGATTTTAAAAGTTATTTTTTAATTTTTACATTTTAAAAGTTAAAATTAAATCAATATATTATTTTAGATTATAGAATTTAAAAGTTATTTTTTACTTCTAGACTGTAAAATTCGAAAGTCAAAATTTTAAGTATATTTTAACTTCTGAATTACATAATTCGATAGTTAATTTTTATTTTTAGATTCTGCAATCTAAAAAGTAAGAAGACTTTTAGATTATACCATTCAAAAACTAAAATTTTAAATACACTTTATTTTCAAAATTCACAATCCAAAACGCCACCAAATTGTATAATTTGGAATAAACTCATACTCTCGGCAAGAGGTTGTATAATTTGCATAAACTCATACCCCACTATAAATACAAGAATAATGGAACACTTTGGAGAAACTCCAATTTTATTCTAACACTTTTCTCAATTAAATTGTATCCGAGAGTAGAGTTTAACCATATGAATCTAAGAAATTATTTGTATTTTTAACCCTCCCAATGTTACAAGTTTAATAAGTTAACTTTGTGATTCTACTATCTATTGTAACACTTAGAATCAATTAAAAAAATAGAAGTTTTAAAAAGAAAAAAATAGAAGAAAAGAGAGATGTATAGATGGGAAAGAGAAAATATTTAAACTTTTACTTCACTTTAATATTCAATCACTTTAATATTCAATTTAATTTTTAACTACTTTTTATCTTTACCAATATGTCACTTTTGTTTTTAATTGTTTTCATCTTTATAAATACGTTATCTTTACTTTTTTAGTACTTCAAAAATATTTTAATCCTTGGAGTTACAGTATAAAAATGATCTATTTACGGTATTTTATAATAACTACTTTCAGAGACAAATTGAGTACAACTTATATTAATTAAGAGTTTAAAAATTATACATATTTAACTCTACATTTAGAAAAATATATAAATTAAGATGCACCATCTTTATTGACTTTAGTCTACTAAAATTTACAAGTTCAGCATTTAAAATTGAAATCAAGTTAAATAAGGAATATTTTTGTTAAACATTACGATGCTAATAAAAATAATACACGAGTTGGCTAGAGCAAAAGAACCTATATATAGTATGACATGCCATAATGTCTACGAAAAACTTGCTTCAGGCGTAGACTTTGTCGGTGAAAAAAGCTATAGATGACCCAAGGGGCAACACTAGTTCCCTCGATTTGTGAAACCTTTTTCTCCCAAGCACGTTATTTACTTGATAACGATTCTTGAATTCTTCTCATTTCTTCGCCAGTTCTGTGCATGAAAGTAAATAAACTGATTTTTCTCCTTCTCTTTGTCTAGTAGACAAACAGATGCACAAGTCTCAAAGCTTGGAAGACAGCTAACTATTAACCAATACACAAGTCTCCTATTCTCTGTTTGAGTAGATAAGTACACAAGTCTCAGCCACATCCGAATACACATATATGTATGAATTTTTAAATCTCTAACTAGCATTTCCTTTGACCAAGTAATTAATCTCAAAAACAATCTGCCGAAAAGGGTAAAAGGGGTGGCGGGGTAATCAAATTGAAACGATTATCAACTAACACTAGCAGAAAGCAATGGCAATATGGATTGAATGAAACTACTAAGTTTGCCTCTCAAACGGCCAACGGTATTCTTCAATGTTTTACATGTCTTCTCAACAGGGAACTCGTTGATTTGTAGCATGTGCAGCTGTATCTCCAGATACCTATTGAGACTGGCTCCTGCAATGTTAATGAGACTGAGTGATTCATTACTGTGCATAAATTTTGTGACAAGAAATCCAGCTAGAATATGTTGATCAGCCTTCACAAGTTCTGAAATGAAATTAGGGAAAAGGATCCTTGTGAAAAGAAGCAATTGATTCTCATGATCTTCATTGTTATGAATTCCTCTACCTGACACCAGAGCTTGTTGAGATTGATTGGATAAGTTTCCAACCAAATAGCAGATATAAGAGAAAATAGTACCATAGGTAGAGTCAGTGATGATAGAAGTAAGAATTCCAGAAGATAAAATGAGAATTAATAACTCATAGTCCTTGCTCCTTGATTGAGGAATGCCTTGTCTTGTGCTATTCTCAACTGCACCCAGGCACTGCAACTGTAATGTTTTGTAAGGCAGCAATAGTGCCATCTTCAAAGCCAGAAAGCAATCAATGCCAACTGCCATCTGGATTAAGCTGTTGGCATCATCTTCATCAAGTAACATAACATTAGGTTTTAATGATGATTGATCAATAAGTCTCAGCACATCAGTAAACCTTGAAAGGCTTATGAATTTTCTGAAAATCTCCGCCCAACAGACATGCAAAGGGTGAACAAAAACAGAGTCTTCTATCTTCTCTTTCTCCGGATTGTCTACTCCCTCGAGGCTTTCCCATCCCTCGTCCCAGTCATCATTGTTCCAGTCATTTCCTCCATCAGTTGCTTCAGCAATGGTTTCTCCATCTTTCCCCGCAGTGAAAAGTCCATCCCACTCTTCCAAAATAGCCAGAAGAGCATCAAAGTGTAGATCTTTACTAGCTTCTCTACACAACCCCATAAAGCAAGACACAGCCGTGTCTGCATTCAATAGATCATCAGGAGTAATTTCTATGCCAGGAGAGATTGAGGCCACAAGCTGAGATGATTTAAGAGCAATCAAAGTATTTGTAACCCTACTAGAAGAGTCTTTGTCAACATCAGTCTCGTTCTTTCTACCAGCATAAATCAATTCATTCCATTCTTCCCATGGTTGAACATTGGCTAGTATTTCTGTAGAGAAACCCCTAATATTTTTACCCGAGATAAATTGCATTAGCTCTAGCACAAAAACTCTGACCGAACTTGGCAACTGCAAATTGTCAGAGAATTGGACCATTCTTTCCCAAATTACATGCCTAACACATTGCATAACTTTTAAGTCACCTTCTAGCTTGCTTAAAGAAGACAATATATGATACAGGTTTTGGCTCTCAAGGGATCCACTGATCAATTCTGACAAAACAGCTTCAAGAATATCTAAATAAAAATGAGGAAGATCCTGAGAACCTGTGCCACAATCAGAAGCTGAACCAGTATCTGATGATGCAACAGTAAAAACCTCTGCAACAGCACCAAATCCACAACCAGAAAAAATCATAGCTCTGCAGAAATTATACATTTCTGCAGAAGAATCACCATTTAAGCCACAATTGACATAGCCACACATGCTGCCCCAGCCCTGACTAGGGGAGATGATATCTTCCATTACCAATTTCATAAAAACCTTCAGGCAATTCATTAAACATTGCGGATCAAAGACAATAGTTTCTCCTGAATTTTTCTCCAATGCAATTTCCTTCATATCATCTGTCAACCTCATCCAAAAGTTCAGAAGAACAATAAGGCACTCTTGCCATGTTGAATTATCAGGTAAGAGTCCATATGAACTGTAGAAAGGCATGATTATGGTGAAATACTGCTTCATGATCCCCAAAGCATCAGGCTGGCTCAAAAGCCTAATATACTCTAGGCAAGAATCATAACTCTGTTCAAGCTTGTTTATAAAGCCTTGCAGATATTCAGGAGTTCTATTGCTGGAATCGGAAGTAACTTTAATCTCCAAATCTTTCAGCAGACTTACAACGTAATACTTGTAGACATCCTGCCATGACATGAAACCATCAGGCAATGCGTCACCATACATATTGACAAGAGCATGTACCATTTTTGACAAAGCTGACAAGCTACTTTCCTCAATGCATGCATAAACTTCATCACTAAAGCACTCAAAGTTTAAACCATGTAGCCCAGCAATATTTTTGAAGTTCAGGTTTGTGATAAAGGATACATTTTTGCATTCTTGCTCAATGACCTTGTAATATCGAGCTAAGCTTATGTTGGCATTTACATGATCAACCTGCTCCATTGGTGATAAATCTTTGGTAGTTTCCTGTTGCAAGTAGCACTCTGATAATAAGCCATACACATAAGCAAGGCGAAGTTTGTTGCACCCATCAATTGCAGGGTATACAATTGTTGAGATGGTTTCAATGGTTTTCTCACTATTACCAATTATGTCCCCTTTATAACCTGCAACTTCAGCTGTAATATCATCATTGGTCCAAGCATCAGAAACAAGCACAGCACTTAGGTAACGCAATAGTACCTGCAAAAAAACAAAGTAAATAGGTTTCATCAATGGATTATATTAAATTTTGTTCAAAGAACTAGTTGACTTACACGCTGAAGCAGTTTGGATGAAATAACTTTTATAATCCAACACCCCTCAATTCAAACCACTGATGGACAAAACTACAAGTTTATACCTACTTTATACTGATACTAATACTACTTGACACTGAATTTACCAAGAGATTACCGCGGCCAGTAATAGAACTTATACAACATCGCATATAACCTAAGGAAGAAGAAGTCAGATAATTTCTTTGTAAGCAACACTGTTTTCTTAATGGTTTACATTTCAATGCATTCCTGTAAATCCTCATACCTCCGTACAGTTCAAATCATAAGTGTCAACCAACTTCAAAATGTCCTTCAAAATGTGCTTTCTTTCTAACTTTACTGACTTAATGAGAGAGATAACAACATTCTCAATATAGATGGAATCCCTGGACAAAAAGCGCTCTGTCTCAACCCCAGGAATTATTTTTTCTAGAGCTCTGGAATGCTCAGTGAGACGTTTTTGCTCTTCTAACTTCAGTTTCCACTCTCTCCAAAATGAGGACTGTACTTTGCCAAGTTTATCCATATCGTCTGAATAAAAAAGATCAAAACAGTGTCTTAGTCAGTTATGGATGCAAAATAGTAAGAAAAAAAATACTGGAAGAACGAAATCCACAATCAATACAAGCAAGCATGATCGTCAAACATTTTAAATAGAAGCAGCATACAGACAGTAAAAATATGCAATCTAAGAGTTAACAACTAAATAAATATACAATTAACAGCAAATAACAGAAAAGCCAATCACCAGAACTGGGTGATGCATGCTTTTCCTTAAACCTCCTCTTCAATAGCTCCCCCCGTTGAGAAGGATCAGTCTTTATTCCAGAGTTGTGTAGTAAGCTGTATGCCATCCCAACACTCATGATACTACAAATTTCTTGATAGTCTTTTCTTATTTTGAGTTGTTCTTCTATAATTTCTACCCCATTGAAGGCATCCACAAGATTCAAAAGATAGGAGCACCCTATTATATCTTCCTCTTCAGTGACTGGTGGCTCCATAATTGATTTTGCTAGAGAGGCAATCAGATTGTCTCTTGGTGCAAATCCATTTCTTGCCAACCAGGACAAAATGGTTACCACAGCTTGGGTTCTGATATTTAGATATTGCTTTCCAGTACTGAGTTTCTTATGATGCTCTCCTTTCTTACTTAATTCAATCAACCAAGGGAGCTGTGAAGCAGCAAAAGACAGAACTTTCCCATTTTCAGTCAAGATTGATGCCCAATCAGTTTGATCCCCAATAGCCAAGGTTTTTGCAACGATCGAAAGCACATCTCTAGTTTTCTCAAGATGAACATCCTGATTGTCAGCACCAATACTATCAAACTCCTGAAAACAACAATTTCCATCTAGTATGTTTTGAAAACTTTGATTTGGAAGGGAGTTTAGAGAGGAGCCTTGTACTGATAATTTGGAAGGATTTGTTCCTGTTGACATCATCAATATTTCACACTGGCCTTGCATATCTAGATCTTTCCATGCATGGAGAAGCTCACCAATAGATTCCTCATCACAGTGGCTTAAAGCAAACCCTAATAGCTGCTTTCGAGAGTCCACGTCCATATTATCAAGGGCAGGACCTCTTGCAATTGCCGCACATAAATCCCATATGGTACCATGTCCTTTTCTGGCCAAACCAAGACAAAGATCAAATGCCAATTGTAAATCACCAGAAACTGCAGCTTCTCTGGCAATAGCTTCCTCAACAGATGATATGTCATCAGCAGACCTCAAGCCAAGAAGTCTGGCAATCTCAATAAGTTCGTCAACATGAAAATATGCTCCACTTTGATTTGTGATTGCCATTTTTATAATTTCCATAGGATCTTTTATTTGTCTGAATTGCATGGGCAGAATATTCACTCCAAGGTTTGGAAGTTTAACAGTAAGTGCATCAATAATATCAGCCTCTGCCTTTACATTTCCACTAATTGGATATAGATTAAGACATTCTCTGGCCTTCCAGATCTGGAATAAATTGTAGCAACATCATTAATCAATTCATATAGTTGAGAATAGGCTAGCATAGACATAGCTGCTTATAGAAGACTATCAATAAGAAAAAATGGTCTTTTGAAGTAATTTAGAAGACAGTTAACGAGAGCATAACATATATTAAACTTTATGGTTTCAATCACTATTGTAAAGTAGTTAAAAACTGACAAATCTATAAAAAAAGAGGAATATTTTGCACAAATAGACCTTACATCTGAATGCATGGTTGTGATAACATGATAGATTATTGTGAGAAAGATTAACAAAGATTTCAACAAACATTAGATGTTACAGATAATAAGCTGTTAAAGGCAATCTTACTTCAGAGCAAGAAAGACTTGAAGCTGAGAAAAAGTACTCCCTAGCTGCTTGAATGACAAGGTTTTCAGCCTTCTCAGAAACCAAAGCAACTGAACTTGTACCCTTCAAGTAATTTCTTGCAAGAGAAAACTTCCCAGCTTTGAGCAGTCCTCTGCAAAATTCAGTCAAAATATACTCCGGGTCCAGAAAAAGAAATGCCTTTTCCCTCAAGTACTGCATATCACGCCACATGCTGGCCCACTCACTATCCGACCGACTTGGTTGACGGCGAATAAACTTAGAAAGAATAAGACGTATAATGTGTTTTACACCCTTTTCATCCAACTGGGCACCTAGGAAAAAGTTTAATGGCTTTGGGACCTGTATAGATCCATAAAATAACAGAGTAAACACAACAACGCAACAAAACAATTCCATGAATTGTAGAATCATACTGCAAAATAGTGGATACAGAAATTATGCAATCCAAGCAATAGTGACGCACACATTGGTTGGGCATAGAAGTCAAAATACCAACCTGGTAAAATGCTAAAAGCCTCCCTGCTTCAATGTGACCTTCAGCAATTTTAAGTCTTCTCTCAAGGTCCTCAACTCGAATTGCATCAGCTGTTCAATAATGTACTCATAAATAGATTGGAAATAAATGCAACTGAATTAGACACATGAAATCCACACCAATTCACTTAACACGTGCAGGCAAACATAGATTTGCAGCATGTGTCATTGGTAAATTTTGGGATTAAAATCATAAGCACACCTCACTTTAACAACAGAAGCATATGTCAATCAAATATACAACACATGCAGCAAAACAACAGTGGATAACAGAATTAAAAGCAGAAATCTCATCCACACTGAATGATTAAATCAAGAAAAGCCATTTTCAGCACTGGAGACAATACTCTACAGTGAAAGAAAAAGATTAGGCAAGAAACACACTGGAAAAAGATTAAGCAGAAATCAGACTTTCATTATTTTCATCATGCTTATACCTTGCAAAGCTGCGCAACCTTTTCCACCAAACAGATTGCACACCGGAAAAATTCCCAAATCACAACTCCAGAAAATGAATGTTGCTTAATTTCAGTAACCCATCTTTATACATGTTTGGATTCCTTTACAAACTGTTTGAAATCCACAACAACTAAAAATATGATCAAATTATAGTATGTAAATGGGTATAAACCTCACCTTTACAGGTCAGTTTTGTGAAATTGAGTTAAACTTAAAGTTCACTTTCTAAGATAGTATCAAAGTCTATCCTAATAAGATTTGTTGGGACTATCATATCACTCCCTATAGGGCACTATCGAACCATTCACAAATACTTGAGATTTTCAATATTTGGTTTGAGGGGTTGTGCAGGAGATATTACATTGACTAGAGATGTGGTCAAATTATAGTATATAAGTGCATACAAAACTCACTCTACAAGCTAGTTTCGTAAGGTTGAATTAGAGTTAAAGTTCACTTTCTAAGACAAACGATCCCCTTATAAGATTCCAAAAGTTCACTAAATAACTATTGTCCCATAACGTACACCTTGATTATCTCATCCCCCATGTATTCAGGGATTGAAACAAATGACAAATTGTGCATTAATACACACTGAGCTAAGATAAAGACTCACTTGTTGCGAATTTCAGTTCTTGGTTTCCATTTCTTCTTTGATTTGCTAGAGAAGAGCCAAGGTGAAAAGCATGTAATAGGAATCCCAAAGGACAATCAGACATTATCCTAGAAAACAAATTTGAGCTCTAGAATTCTTGCTGTTTTACTAACAATTTCAAAACTCAGAAGCAACCAGAATTCAAGTGGATTTTGTAGGAAGAACTGGTGTCTGTGCTAAGAATTAGGTTAAAACTAGAAATGAGAAACTCTAAAAATTTAAAGCGTTGTATTTTCTTGATGCCTATACTCCTTGATTAGTGATGTTAAATAGATACAAATGACTTCATGGATTTAGGCTACTGGAGCACCCTTTATGGAAAGACAAACTACAAGAATTAGGTGCAAAGGCCATTACAACAGCCTAATATTTGTGATAGTCTTGCAGCCATCTTGGTGGGTTGTAAATACACTTGGACATATTAGATGTTTGGGCCTGATTACTATCAATGCCCCCCTTCTTGGAGCTGAACGGTGGTGGGGCATGTGGTGTGGTGTCATAGGCGAGATGGATTGGGTAAGGATTGCTCAACGTAAGAAATCTAATCCAAAGGATCTGGATCCTCAAATTGGTTGAGTTGGAGTTTGGGTGGGTGAATGGTAGGATGGGTGAGGTGTAGCAGGCAGGTGGGACTAAAATGGAGGTTTGTAAAGGGACCAAAAGGTGACGGTCCTGGGTAGGTGTGGGTGGCACTGGGAGGGGGGAGCTAGGGGTGGGGCTGGGCTGTGGGGGTATGTGCGTGTTTGATGAGGTGAAATAAAGGATGAAAGTGGTGTGGAAACCAAACCTATGGTGACGGTAGTCTAGGAAGTAGGTGTGGTAGTAGTTGGTTATAGAATTTTAAGTTGGTCATGGAGCTCACTGAGGCAGGTTTGGAAAGTTTCACGGTGGGAGTCCATGGGCTATTGTAGACAGCAAGTGTTGCAGCTATCATTGACCTGTTGGATGTTGTCTAGCTGTGTGGTGCAAGGAAAGCCTAGCAATGAAGGTCTGGAAAACTTCCATGTCTTTTGCAGTGTTTTTTGGGAAGCATGTAGATGCAATGAAAGCACCAAATTGATAGGAAGAAGTGACAGCTATGCTGAGAATTAGGTTTGAAACTAGAAATATGAAATTGGAAAAATGTTATTTCTTGATGCCTATACTCCTCGAGCAGCTAGGTTAAATATTTGAGATAGTCTTGCAGCCATCCTGGTGGGTTGTAAATACACTTGGGCCTACTATATGTTTGGGTCTGATTGCCATCAGCATCTGGTTTTTGTTTGGGAAAATTAATGTGAAGACAATACAGGGATTTGTTTCTTTTATTTTTAGTTTAATTAACTTAAAAAATATGGGAAAATGATAAAAAATAAAAACGGTCAAGATTTAACATAAACCAATGATCAGGATCATTCCAATGTTAGCCACTTAAGTCCTAGCTAACAAAAAAAACTATTGGAACAAAACATATAGTTTAAGGATCAATTAAAAGTAAACCAATTAAAATTTAAAGGTGACTACTTGCTAAAAGGTACAATTTAAGGGGTCTTTATACTCTTGTCCCCTTTTTTCTTTCAGCTGTCATAAGGAATCCCGAGGGAAAATTGTGAGCAATAAACCAGCCATGAAGAAGTTTTTAAAATTACATCTCATTGTTATTAAGAAATTAGAATAGAGCTAAAGCCAAACTCACCATGTAGTTGAGGAACTTTAGATAGTATAGCAGCCATAATACTCCACCTGTCAGTAACTGTTGACAAGTATATGCATTGCAAAGCACAATCAACAGCTTCAACCTCAGTTTTGAAATAGTCATTACTTTGGAAGTTTCTGCACCCTTCTTCAATTACCACCAAGCATATGTCCAATTTATTCTCCCCAGAAATTTCCTTCAACCATCTGACTAAAAATGATTCCTCTATATTTTGATTCGTACCATCTGAAAGAGTGACATCTCCGAGTAAGGATACCTTGTGAAACCTTTCACACATAAAAGGAATGCCTCTATTGTGTAACCTTTCAATTACATTTTCCTCTTTCACTCCCTTAAGCATAAATTTAAATTTTTCATAGTCTGACAAATCTCCCCACATGGCAAGATTCATGTTGATGCTCATTTCACTATCATCGTCATTGGAATAAATAATTTGATTCAAGTATAAAATATCCTGATGGAACAGTTGTAATTCAGATATGCCTTTGCGAAGAGCAAACTCAAGCAGGCTGAGGCAGTTATCTAGCTGCCCACTAAAATCATCCATCGCTCTAGCTCTATTTGTATACCAGTTTGAGAGTTCATCAATTGATGGCCAAGGAAAGCCATGGAAATGCTTAACCAAAGGTTCAGTTTTTACTTGTATTAGAATGTCATGATTTTTTACTGATGCATTGATGAAGTGAACCATCTTCTCACATTCAACCCAATCATCTTGCCTCACGACAAAACCAGATGGAGGAGACCTCCCAGGAAGAAGCTGCCCATACATTTGTACAGGAACTGTTTCTGGAATGGCAGCTAAAATTTCCAACATAAATAAAGACAAAGAATATGGATGACGCTTGAAGAGCAAGTTTAGTGCTCCTATTTTTCCACTCTCAGCAAGTGATATGGCAACCTCATTAATAGGCATTATGCGGAATTTGCTATATTCCTGCACAGAAAACCTGCAGAAAACTGTGTCAATGAACTTTGAGTCAGTGGAAACCATCAGAATTATTGAACAATCACAAATGATCAAATATTCTATCAGTCATTCATTCTAAATCAATGATATGGTTATATTTTGGAATTATATATATGCACACTTTTAAGTTTTGTTAACATGCTATGGTACAAAAAGATGAGTATTCTCAACACCGTCAACAAAAGGAAATAAATAGACCAAAGTACGTTTTTAATTGTTGCAATCACAACCTGAAAGTTTATCTTAAAGAACTCAACATTAAGATTTATGAAAACATTAACATAATCCAAAATTTCAGCTAAAAGACTGAGGTTTTATTTTGTACATGTGTGTCTGTGTGTGTGTTCACCAGTGTACTGTAAACAAACCGAGAAAATAGATGGTAGTGAATTAACCTAATAAACATTTATTCAATATTCCTCCAGCGAACATATATGCTAAGGCATTCGGCAAAGATGACTAATTCATGTTTATTCTATCTTATGTTTTGCCTTTGTTAGAAAGGATTCCCATTTCCCTATTCTCCATGCTAACTTCTCTTCTTAATGATATTTCTATTTTAACAAAAAATAGAAAAAGAAATACATATAGAGAAAACTTTTAGATTTAACAAAAGCATAAAAAATATAATTTATTTAAACAAAATAGACATCTTTAACTTGCCTGCCCATGTTTATTCCAAGATAAGTTTCCAGCCTGTCTCTAAATTGTAAGATTTGAAGTCTGGCAAGACGAACATTCCATACTTTACTAGAATTATCATCATCTACTACTGAGAATTTATGATGGTCAGTAATGCGTAGACCATAATCTAGCAAAGCCTTCACAGCATCTTCTGTCACTCCAATTCTATCAACACATTCAGAAAGAACAAAATCTTTATCCTTAATATTTGATAAAAAGTTTTTTATGTCATTTGCTCCATGGCTAGAATTCAACCACTGTGACTTCAGAACTTTGTCTTTATCCAATCCATGACTATCAGCAAAATCCAGAGCAGCCTGATATTTTTTCTTGCTTATCAGTATACTGTACATTTCAGGGACAGACTTCTCGATAAATGAAACAAGGTGCCAGAGCAATCCAGAAAGGTGAAATTGATTAAGCCTGTCTTCAATTATCCACTCTGTCTGATGCGACTCTTCTGTTGATCCAAAATGCGAAGGATCACCACCTTCTTTCGATGATTGACTCCCTAAAAGAAAAACACAGCCCTTATTTTTCAGTGCTCTTTCCAGAGCAGGTAAAAAATGTACATGATCCTCTTCTGGAACTTTAGAACCATTAAGGATGTCAATCAACATGACCACACCACTCCTATTTACAATGGCAAGGATATGGTCACACCACCAAGTAAAATCCATAAAACCCACACAAGATTTGTTCACTCCGTTTGATAAATTTTCAGACATTCGTGAATCATCTCCCTCTCCCAAGGCAAACCGGGAGAGTGTGAGGCCTTCTTTGTCCAGCTTAAAAATATGCAAGCACCCCGCCAAATCCAGAGTAGCAATGAATGAAGCCTGTGGTGAGATGAGCACCTTTGCATATGTCAGTAGACCTCTGTAATCTTTTGGCTTCAAATATAATCCCTCAAATTGCAAGGAGAACAACTGCTCCAGTTCTGTACTTGAATTCTTCCGAAACAAAGAAAGATGGCTAGATCCTGAAGAAATATACATAAGTAAAGAACTTGGACAAATAATGTTTAGCAGATATTAATGACGCTCTACACTCTATTCTCCACGTTCCAACAATAACTTAACTGATAAAAGGGGAAATGTTAGGGAATATAACGGAAGAGATACAGGTGTAGATGATAAAATATGTTTTGAAATTTGAATCAAGCACATAATATAAGTTCATTAAGGAAATTACTCCATGTCCATTATCCAAGTAAAAAATATAGTTTTCCATGTGTATTCTAAGGCATGAAATCAGTAAAATAATCTCTTCCAAAAATTAAACAGCAGTAACAAAATCCTATTACGTGGGTCAACTACATGGATCAAACAAAGCCAGAATGTTCTACTACGTGAATCATGTCCATAGAGACCGCTGAACTCTAACTCTAAATCCTCCTTAATAGTTTTGATGTAGCTTTTCTTAGTCTCCCTCTGGCTCTAGTGATAGGGCTACCCTCTACATAACCTACTCTCCTTACAAAGGCTTCTATCAGTCTTCTGGACATATTCCTAAACCAACTAGGGCAAAATTTTAGTGTCTAATACAATCATTTCTAATCCTATCTTGCCTAGTAGGTCCACTCTTCAAACCCAACATTCCCATCTCTACTATATTGAGAAGAAAATAGAAAAATTAGAGTATGTACATTAATATAATATACGTATTTACAGTTTAGACCCTTAATTAGATACTTTTGAAAGGACATTAAACATGTAAAAACTTTAATTGTTTGCTAATATGGTCCAAACTGTCTAGTAGCTGAAAACCCACCTATATTTTTTTGTGGATTTATAATTATTTGAACTAACAACCAACATTTCAAATTATAAAGAAAATTGGCTGAAAAGGATCAGGTTAAAGGTTAGCCCATGACATTAACAGAAGCAAATATCCAAAACCCATCCACATTTCCCGCATAATCTTTCACCATGTAGAAAGGGGTTTTCTTCCAATATCAGACCAGCAGTCAGAAGTAAAAGAACGCCTACATTGATTTGTCGATTATATAATAATGCACAGCTTAAATTCAGAACCCACACTTACATAATATATAGAATAATTGAGAATATAACCAAAAACATACATACCAGAGTTCTTGTGAACGGCCACAAAAAGGTTAAGTTCACTATGCTGGTCAATGCAGAAAATATTGTTGCAAATATGAATCGTGTGATTAGAAATGTAATTGGGAAAGGTAGAGCCACTCTGGCCATGACTGATCTCAATTTGCTGAAGTGAGCCATCTGAAGTAACAACGGAGAACCTACACCTCAAACAGTGCAACATTTCAAACTGATATTCCATCTCCTACGCCATGTAAGTTCTCAACAATCAACATTTTCTTTGAAACAATTACAGAATGGCCATATTTTTTAGAACAGCAACAAAATAATCACATTTCCCATTCCATGTATAGTATATCAAAACACAGAAAAAGAAAAGAAACTTACAAGTAAGACTCGCGTGTATCCAAAGCGATATCAGAAAATAAGGAAATAATTGGAGAAGAGACTTTCAGATGTTTCTTCGAGATTTCTGCGACAACTTCGCCACTGAATTTGATAAAATAGAGTGTATCAGAGTCGTCCGCAACTCCAAGAACTTCCTCATCTTGAGACCAAGTTCCTAAACTAAACGTACCAAGACTAGAACCTAACAAACCAATTGCTCATCAGAATCGAATTGCGTTTCCATTATTCAGTAGAAAACAAATTTTAGAGAGAAAATAAATAAATAAATCTCACTGGTGAAAATGGCGCATGGATTTTGATAGTCGTCCTCTTTACTAAGAATCGTTATCCGATTTCCCGTGGCAACTGCGACGTGTTTGGCTGTGGCGGAAACGAACAGCGACACCAATCTTCTGAGTCTCTTCGGTTGATTATACTCACTCCATTTCTCCTTGAGTTGGCTCACACCTTCAGGAACGAATATTAGTTGGATCCAAACAAAGAAGCGTTGATCAGGATAGAACGAAGTCAAACAGAAATCGAGAGTTACCTCGAGAAGAAAGCAGGGAGAAGAAGGTGCCCTTGGCACTCTCGGTTTCCTGAAATGAAACAATGGTGAATGAAAGCGAGGAATAAGAGCACGAATACGAAGAGAGAAAGAAGAAAGAGGAGAGTGTGACCTGTTGTTGGAGATGGTGTTGGTGCTGAGGAGGGTAATTGGAAGCGTGATGTCGCGTCTCGTAAAGCGCCACCTCCATATGGGAACCGTTACTGTGTCTTCTCCAAAACCCCACACCTCAAAATCTGCACCGCATTCGAGTAGCGAAGCCAGAGATAGATGACTTCCGTCTTCCGTTTCGGTTCATTCCCATTCCTCGATCATCGTCATTTTTTTTGTTCGGAACATGCAAATTGGGCCCTTCTTGTGCAGATCCCATCTAAACAATCGGCCCGGTATTGAATAAAAGGCCCATACAATAGATCAATCAATCAATACATAATACAATTTCGGCAGTTTCTTCCTGCACCCCCAAGACTTCTTCCTGCACCCCTCGAAAAATGAAAATACCAACATTGCCCTTGTCATGTTATATATTACAGCATGAGCAGATGCAACCCTAATGGAGATGGTGTTGTGTTGAGAATAGGTTTATGGTGTTAGTTGTGCATAGTGAATGTTGGTAGAGGTTTGAAAAGCTGCACTGTGATTGCTGGTCCTGGGGTGAGGTTGAATGGAAGTTGGTGGTGGTGGTTCGCGAAGAAGAAGAAGCCAGGTTTTTTTTTTTCAAAATTTTCAGTAGTTAAGCCGGAAGTCATTTTTTGACTTCCGGTTTGTACAAACCGGAAGTCAAGTTTTTCAACTTCACTTCCGGATTGTACAAACCGGAAGTCACTTTTTGGCTTTCGGCTTGTACAAGTCGGAAGTCACTTTTTGACTTCCGGTTTGTACAAGCCGGAAGCCAAAAAAATTTAATTTTTGGCTTCCGGCTTATATAGACCGGAAGCCAATTTTAACTCCCTATCCGAAAATGACTTCCGGTCTGTAGAAGCCGGAAGTCATTTTCTAAAATCGGAAAATGCAAAAACCATGAAATAAACTCCCTCACCTGTGTCGGCGCCGCTTCTCACCACCAAATGCAACAACAATGCTCACGAGAGGGACTCAATGCAAGAAGAAAGAGATGGAGAGGGACCACCAGAACACAAATCAGTGGTGGAAGGAAGAAGCTGGAAGGAAGAAGTGTTGCGCCGGAAGAGAGTTCAATGCGGAAGGAACAATGCACTCGCAGAATAAAAAAGAGAAGGAAAAGGGGTGCATCTCATTTAGGGTTGGAGGGCATTTTTATCATTTTACTGTTTGCTTGGGGGTGCAGGAGGAAATGCATGGAGGTGCAGGAAGAAGCGCTCTACAATTTCATATGCACAAAAGTTAATTTTTGCCAAAAAAAATTCAAAAAATAAAAAAAAAATCAACTTTAACCTAGAATAGAAAACATAAAAAGAAAAAACAAAATCAATTTTAAACCATAATGGAAAACGTTGTCATACCTATGTGTGACACATGTCTCCTAAAGTGAAGTTTTTTAAAAAACAAGCTTCTCATTTGCTTTCAAGTTCATTATCTCTTTTTCTCTCACTTACTACCTTCATCCTCTTCATCTCTACTTAAGGTCATCATTTCTTCATCTTTTCTTCTCTCACTCACTGTCCTTACACTCTTCATTTTCTCTCACGTTTATCATCTTTTTTTCTTCATTCATGTTATTTTTCTCACACATAGGTCCCTATTCTTTATATTGTTTTCTTCATTATATTATTTATGTCACACACAATTTTTATGCCTATCATGCCCATGATAAAGCTATCATGTTGTGCTTCTTTGAACATGCAAATGTTCTTGCATGTGAATGGTTTCCCAAAAAATGTTGTTATGTGAACACAATGTTCCAATGTTTGCCCTAATCGACTTTTCATGCGAGAGAGATTGCCAAAATCATGATACAACCTCATGATAGGTATTGTTATATGAAATTGTTAGTCAAATCTTTCTCATTAAGTTCTCAATCCTTCGTTTATATCTTTGTTTTCGCATTATCTTTTTCTCATATTCTTCTTATTAGGGTTTGCATCTTATGGTTTCAAACAATAAATTAGGGTTTATTTCGAACTTAACTTAATGTTGATGCTTACCCATTTTAATTTCAAAATTATGGTTCCAATTTCGGAATTAGGGTTCCAATTTCAAAAGTAGGGTTCCAATTTCAAAATTAGGGTTTCTATTCCAAAATTAGATTTCCTATTTTTTTTATTATCTCTTAACTAAACTCTTTATATATGTGCCTCATTTTCGGTTTGCTCTCATTTGTGAGTTCAAAATGTCAACTTCACAAAAGAAGCACCACTCTCTACAGGAAATCACACCATAAAAGAAAAACTAAAATATTATAGTTACGATTATACAATTGTGGATGGTTGATGATTTCACCAAACAAAAATTCTCATTTTCCATGGAGTTGGTGCTACAAGATCGAGAGGTAATCCTACAAATTTCCTTTATTTTAAATTTTAAATTTTGCACTTTGTAATATTTTCTTGGTGTATTCATGTTCAGGGTGTTTGGATTCATGTCTCAGCTAGATGAACCCTCATTTACAAGTTCCAACACAAGATATCTGACGACAATGTATATTCAATCTAGTGTTTTAGAGTTGCTGGGAATGGAGGTTCATTTAGAACTACGCATCACAGTTATAAGATTAACTTTCAATTTGGAACTAAAGTCACTTCACTTCATAGCACATTGGTTCCAAAATGCAAGACTACCTACATTTCTCTTTCAATCATTTACTGCTTCGGGATTTGATATGGATTACTGAGTGGGTGAGTCTATTTAAAGTGTAACGTCCCAATATCCATAACAACATGTTTGATATTATTTAAAGTGTTCTTTCTTTTCTGCAGATGTCATGGGATTTCTGACCGAAGTTGAGACTGAAAGAGAGTTGGAAAAAAATGGAATGAAGACAAAGTTGAATGTCATATATATAGATGTTGATGAATGGTTTATATTCCATTTTTGTCTCAAATTATGATATACTTATTTTGCTGGGTCTTTATATTTCAGTCTTTTATATGTATGGAATTTGTACTCATGTGTCATTTTTTAAGTATGTGATTATACATGTGTTATTCCATGAGTGTTCATAGCAAATTCATGTTTAAGGAATAATTATTAGGAGTACTTTATATTCCAATTCATCATTTCTATGGACAGATGTATTTGAATAAAATGAATGGTTTGTAATTTAGTTTTGTCTCAAATTATGATAGACTTTGCTTCTTACTAAGAGTTTATATTTCAATTTGTTATATGTATGGATAAATATCTTTTATGATTATGTGTGGAGTTGTATTCATGTGCCATTTTTTAGTATAGCAAATGGTTTATAACATAGTCTTAGCTGAAATTATGATAGAATTTAGTATTTGCTGGTCTTTTTTGTAAGTATGGACATCAAGTTCATGGTTTCCACACTTGAGGATTCCCGCCTATATCAAAATTAATTATTTGCTTCAAAAATTAGGTTCACCTTCTGAAATTCTTTTCAATATTTTAAAGTTATTTAAATAACACTTTTAATATGTTATATAAGAGTGCATTATGTTTTTAATTTATAAAATGTCTTCAGAATAAATATCAATTCCAATGTGTATACACGAATGCATTGCTCAATTGGCTCAGTCATTCCTTGAGTGTTTAACGAATTTGTTGTATTGATTTTTTTTTGTTTTTAAGTGTTTAATGAAAAACATTAAAAGTAATTTGATGTGCCATTTTTTGAGTATGCGATTATACATGTGTTATTCCATGAGTGTTCAGAGCAAATTCATGTTTAAGGAATAATTATTAGGAGTAGTTTATATTTCAATACATCATTTCTATGGACAAGTGTATTTAAATAAAATTAATGGTTTATAATTCAATTTTACCTCAAATTATGATAGTATTTTCTATTTACTGGGTGTTTATATTTTAGTTTGTTATATGTATGGACAAGTATCTTTTTATGAGTTTATGTGTGGAGTTAGTATTCATGTGTCATTTTTTTAGTATGACAAATGGTTTATAATGTAATCTTAGTTGAAATTATGATAGAATTTATTATTTGCTGGTCTTTTTTGTAAGTGAGGACATCAAGTTCATGGTTTTCATACCTGAGGACTCCTACCTACATCAAATTCATTATCTACTTCAAAGATTATGCTCACCTTCCAAAATCCTTTTCAATATTTTAAACTTATTTGAATAATACTTTTAATATTTTATATAAGTGCGCACTTTGTTTTTATTTATAAAATGTCTTCAGCATAAATATCAATTCCAAAGGTTTATATAAAACTGCATTGCTCAATTGGCTTAGTCATTCCATGAGTGTTTAACATATTTGCTATACTAATTTTGTTGTTTTTAAGTGTTTAACAAAAAATTTAACTAATTTGTTGGGTCTTTATATTTCAGTCGTTTATATGTGTGGAAGTTGTATTCATGTGTCATTTTTTAAGTATGTGATTATAAGAACAAAATTCAATAAGCATAATCTACCAATGCTGTTTAAATTTTTAAGCTTCCAAAGAGTAATACTTTGTGAAAATTTTGGATGACATGTTTTTCAATAGTCTTTTTTGTTTGCTTGTCCCAATTAGTATCATAAATAGGCAAAGATATTTCAAGGATATTACAATTTGGAACACCGCCATACTTTTCCATCATTCTAAATTCCAGTCTCCTATCACCAAACATGCTCTTATTATAATTGATTAAGACTCAAAGTTACTTAAAATCATCTCATAATACTCTCAATAACTATTATATTGTTCATGTTAGATTTTTCAAAAATAATTATCATAATGTATGAAATGTGTCTATAATTTTAATATACTTAAAAACAAGTTATTTTTCTTCTTCTCTTATTACAAACAACTATAAATTAGAAATGAGCGATTGTGTTTTGTTACCTTAATTCTTTTTTTTTTAATTATTTTGTTGGACATAAATATAGATAATGTACTAGACTATAAAAACTCTTTAATCCAAATTGCATATTTCTCACATAAATCCAATCATCTTCGGTTATAATACCAAAATTTTCAACTCATGTAATCATATATTTTTCCATAATCTACTTTGAATATCATAAATTATATAATTTCCCTCTTAACTTATTGTCTCGATATTTAAGAGAATACTTAATCCTTCCATTCAAAAATACATTGTGTTTGAACTATAACCAACATAACACATACTTGGGCAAACTTTTACACATGTATTATTTGCAAAAATAGTTTAAAAAACTAAAGGGTGTAAGACTCAATAATATTCTATTAATATATTTTAAAATGAATTCATTATGATGTCTATAATTTATTCTAAAAATTTTTGTTTTTGAAAACCTTTTTCTCGTACTGAAGTTCTGACTATTAGAATCTTATCATATTAGAGTCTTAGAGAGTTTGGTGAGGAATAGAATCCATTAAACTAATCATAATATGATTATGATGAGTAGTTTTATTCCTGTTAGTGGTTTAAGTTTTTCTTTTTTTCACTTTCTAGTTTAGGTTTTAAGAAGAGATAATGTCCATTAAGAGTTTAGCTTTGAAAGCTTACATGGGTTGCTGGAGTTGATTGCAAGGAGATATCAGAGTTAAGTTGCTTCAATCTAGGTAAGGGGAGCTAATAACACCCTTTTGCGATAAAAATAATTGTTTGGTTAGTTGGGTTATATGAAATGCATGGAATTGGATGGTATATGAATATTTAAATGAGTAGTGGAATCTATATTGGTCTATATATTAGTTGTTGTAAACATGTGAACATGTTGCTAGTAAGTTTAAGAACATGTGGAATCTTTGTTTGTGGATAATAACCTTGCAAGATTCTGTTGTTGGGTTATTTTGGCTTACTTTTGCCATGGATATTGATTAAGTGATATATGGTCACTCAAGTGAGGCCTAGGTGGTTTGTAATCATTACACCCACTACCTTAGGTTGCTCAAGTGATGTTTTGGTCACTTAAATGATGGTTTGCAACTTGAGCAAGAGAGACTTTGCGACAAATCTCTCTCCTTTGGAATAATATTGCTCAAACATTGGTTTAGGTGCTCAAGAAAAGTTTTGGTTAGTTGAGTGAGGTTGCAACAGTGTACATGTGTTGTAAAGATGCTTTAGAGCATGACATGTGGATTTCAAGTGCTCAAGGGCTAGTTCGGATGCTCAAGTCGTGGATTGGGCACTTAAGTCATGTCATCGTTCAAGCCATGAATTAGGTGCTCAAGCCATGGTGCCAGCATGAACAATGATTAGTTGTGAAATTACACTATTTTATTTGTAGAATGACTTATGCTTATTTTGTTTATAACAACACGATATTGTTTCATGCTTATATAATGCAATGTTGATGATACAATGTATATAAAGTAAATATTGGATTATATATGTCTCTGTTAAATGTATAATTAATCATGAATGACTTATTGTATGATGAGGAAGTCATTCAAGCGAGAGGAGAGCTCGCTTAAATGACGTTATGTTGGGGTGAATATGTTGTTATGCCTTGAATTATGAATTATTACATGTTGATGATGTTGTGAATTATTTCATGCTTATACACATGTTTTGGTGATTTTATGATGTATATAAAGTGGGGTGAAATTGTATATATTCTAGATAGATATATAATTATTGTTAGGAAGGTTTGGGACTTTTTATGGATGGTTGATCCAGTTAAATATAAATATATATATATATATATATGGTTGTGATATATGTATATATAAGGTTTGATATTGAATAGGGTGACTCTTCATGAGTGGTATAAGGATATTTGGGATAATATCATGCTTTGGATGACAATGATAAACATGACATTCACATAATAAAGTATCTAGATTTGAGTGTTGTCTAGTCACATAAACAAAACTTTAGACAGTGAGAAGTTGGAGAAGACTTACATCAGAATGCTTAAGTATACATTTGACTCTAGATAAAAAGTATTTTATGTCACCCTAATATTAGAAACTTTGTCCAATTTTAAAATATGTCAAGTGTTTGTCTTTGGTAAAACACATCTATAATAAGTTATAGTCTATTAAACTACGTCTCATATCTAATTATCATATGTTTTATAATTAAATATAAATTAATTTATTAATATATATATATATATGATGAATGAAATATGTTGTTGTATATTTATGATGGATTGAATATATTAATGAAAATAATAATATGACACACAAAAATTATAAATAGAAATAATGATTATAAAATAAACATGTTAAAAATACTTATAATTAATAGAAGAAGGAATTGTAAATTATTTATTTTTGTAGAATGTTACAAAATGTCTCTTAATTCCCTAAATGTAGAGAGTGATTGACTATTATTTGATGTAGAATCGATGTGTTATTATAATCATCAAATTTCAGAAGAATGTGATGCCGAGTAATGAAAGCCTTTGAATGATGTGTGAAGTGGATGGTAAGTAGAACAAAGTTAGAGTTGTGGGGGCGGCAACAAACAGAAATTAACCATACCATTTACAGAAAATAAATAAAGTGACAAACGAAGATAACTTATAGTACCAGCCCAGAATAAACACGAATATAATCTTTATATAAAAAAAGTGAAAGAGATTAGATACGAATATGCATGTATATTAGTTTAAAATGTACAGATAATACAAGTGTTCTTTTAACTATCATCTTTTTCTTGAAACTTTTATTCAATTAATCAGAGTATTTTTAGCTCTCACCATCCCATAAATGTACACATGTATAATAAAATTGAGCACTTCAATTCTTTTTTGTGGCCTGCATGATAAACACTAAATTAAGAAGGAGGGAAGTTTTTTAAGAGATTCTGTGAGAATATTCTTATTACTTGATTAAGGAATTTCACGTCCTTAATTGTAGTACACTATTTTTTTTTCAGAGAATCAACACGACCCTTAGATGCATCTGTTTTTTTTAGTTTCTTTAGATTATCAGTTTCATAATAATAATAATAATAACTTCTTTATAAACTAAAAATAATATTCATTATATATTTACAGATACCATTTTTATTTAAAATTAGAAATATCTTAGAATCACTACTACTCTCTTCTTTAAAGTTTAATCATACAAACCTAACACTGCAGTGAGATGGAATTTAGCCAAAATTGTAAAATCCCTTCTTCAACTTTTTGTCGTTTCTGTGGTTGATTTTTCAAGAGTATCCTCTTCAGTGACATTCAGTGGATGTGATCTTAACCCATTAAGATTATTTAATTTATTTTATTAAAAGTACTGCAAGGTAATATTTTAAAATTATGGATGGATGAAATGCCTTCAATCAACATTATCATGTTAATTTTTAATGGAATATATATATATATATATATATATATATATATATAATTACATTTAGAATGTATTTTATTTATTTTGTTTCATGCAATAAAAGATTATTTGTTTTAGTAAAACCTAGAAAAAACCCAATGAAGTAGAGTAGTAATGAGACATATTTTGAGTTACACAATTAAGAAATAACTGCTATTTAATGAAAAAAGTTGAATTTAATTCTAATCACATGTGAAGATCTATCTGTTTGACTACGCTCACATTGATGCAAATCTAAGTCTGCAAAAGTAGATATTAGAAGCTTCTATCCAAACTTTAAGGATTCATTGCTATAAAATTGGTTTAACATGTGATTTTTCTTTTCTTTTTTTGTCATTTAGAAACTTCTATAGTTTCTGTAAACATGACTATGTTTCTTTTTAATTCTTGCAAAAATACTTGTTAGTTTTAAATTTCTGATATTTTTAACCGTTTTGTTTTAGTTCTTACTATAAACTATGATTAGTTTTAATACTAAAATTAAAAAAATTAATTAATGTAATTAAGATAGTAAAAATTATTTTAAATTAGAATTTTTTATAAGTAATTAATATATTTTTATTTGATATAAATAAGATAGTTATATTCTATTTATGTTTTTTTCATTCAATGATTTACTTTTTAACATGTTTATTTAATTAAAACTAATTATAATTTATTTAGTCTCTTATAATTTATTTTCTATATATTAACTTTATATTATAGTTTTAAATGATTGTAAAGCTAATTATTTTCTACTGTCATAAATAAAAAATTTACCTCTAAAGAAAATTTAATAAAGTATGATATTCAATTTTAGAATTGATAATGATTTACTATTCTAAAATTAGAATAATATAGTAATATGAATTGATAATTAAAATTATATTATTTTTATATAAAAAATATGTATATCAGATAAAAATTATTATTAATTAACATATGAATAAAAATTATATGTATATATATTAAGATTATTGAATTGTATGTAATCGTTAAAGTGAGTAAATAATTTGTAACATTCTAGAATTATATCAATATATAATGTTAAATACTAAAATATATGTATGTTGACTATATTAATAAATTATTATTTATAAATTCTAATTAAAAATACTTATTTAATATTTACTCTGAATTTTATTATATTCATACAATAAAGGTTTTTTTAGAAAAAAACTATAACGGTATATACGTCATATTCCAATTAGTCACAAATTTGTATTCATATAATAATGATTAATAAATTAAGAATATATATTAATTTTTTATTAGAATCCTTTAATTATCATTTAGTTAATAGTTTTTTTGAAAGCATTTAATGGGTAATAAGGCCAATTCAATTATTCCATACAAAAGATAAATATCGGTAGGTTTTTCTCTTCTACTCCGTTACAATTTTTCCAAGTGTAAATTATTAAATTACATATATTTTTTTGTAAATTACTTAAAAATCTATCCTGCAAATATTTTTCACCAATTAATAAATTCAACTTCAATTAATTTAAAATTAAATTGTCAAATTAAAGTTCAAATTGAAAAGAATATAATCATTACTAACATTTAATATAAAAAAGAGAGAATAATTTTACCTTTATACATATAGATGAAAGGATAAATGGAAGCAGTGAGGAAGAGGAGAAATTTTGAAAAGGGAAAGAAACGTAAAGAAGAATAAGAAGGAAAACAAAAAGAAAATATATCACAATTTCATATTTATTCTGTTTCCAAATAAAAGGAAGAGACATTTATATTTTTTTTATTATTTTATATCTAGAGATAAAATCCGCTTTTGTAATATATTAAAAAGGTTGTTTCATAATTTTCAATATTACAGTATAAAAATTAATATATAGAAAATAACTTATAAGCTATAAGTAAAATATAATTATTTGACTAAAATATAATGTTAAAAATAAGTTATTGAATACAAAAATAAAATAGCATGTAAAATTACTTTATTTGTATCAAATAATATATCACTTAATATATTTTTTAATTTAATTATTTTGTTTTAAATTTTAAATGAACTGTAGCCAATGAAAGTCTTATGCATTTGGTGAGGTACTTCAAGTGCCAATGCAAAGAAAAGGGTCTTATTCCTACAACAATAAGTAGTGGCTAGATTTTTTTTTAACTACAAGACTAAAAGGAATAGTTAAAAATGTCAAAAATTTAAAACTAACAAATATTTCTAGAGGAGTAAAATATGTAGTTAATTTTTTTTAGTATTTTGTTTACAATGTTATTAATATTAAACTTCGATATTTATTTTTTCAGAATCTAAAACAGTTATTGATAAAAAATGTTATTTATGTATAAATAAAGTTAATAAATATACCTAATTTTCACTATTAATAATGATTATATTTTTTATGAAACTGGATATACTTGAACATTTGTAAACTAATGATATGAAACTAATTTAGTTAATGATATCTTCACTCCAATAGTCATAAAGAGTCTTAAATTTTCATTTTTTATATTTTGTATCATTTTTAAGATATTGTATTTATTTTTTATCTAATAAAAGAGTTTTATAAATCTTATTTAATAATTTATTATTTGTGGTCTAACTTATAATTTTTTTACATTATAAATATATTTAATATAAATAAACAATATTTTACTTTAATTAAAATTTTATTTTTTATTATCATATCAATATATTTTAATATATATATATATATATTTTAAAAATTTAGGTCTTAAGTTTATAAAATATTAGAATGAAACTATATAATATCTAATATAGAATATGTTTTAGATATTAAAGTATAATTATAATATAAAACTAATAGATATAATATGTTAACAATGTTTAACTTATCACACATATATTTTTATATGTTAATTTTCAATGTGTTTCTATTTTACTTTTCAAAGTGTACCTCTACATATTAGTTGAATTTCAATTGAAATAACCAAAAAAAATGTGTGAATTGACACAAGATTATTTTAATTCAATCAATAAAAATAATTAAAAATTTGAATATTTAATTAAATAAAATAATTTTAAAATATAATCCCTTATTATAATTTTGTCCCAATAAAATAGAATTCGATACATATAAAAAAAAGGAAGTTAATTCATATATTGTTTGTAAAGATAGATACTTACACAACATTTTATTTTTTAATGTAATTGACTTTTAATTTATGTTTTTTATGTTTAAATTTAGAAATAAACTATTACAGTACAGATGTAACTTGAATTTCACTCTTTTTTAAGCGTAACATTTTAAAAAAAAATTGTAATTGCTAAATCTTAATTACTTTATGGACATGAATCAAAATCTTTGCATTCTTGTGTCTCTAGATTGCAACAGCTATGATTGGTTCCAACCCAAAGCAGCAGAAGGCATGGAACTTTATATGAAAGTCAACTTTAAATTGCTAAGATTCTAAAATTCCTTCTGTTCTTTTTTTGAAGATAAGTTCCTGCTCTTCTTACTTACAGGTTGTAGAATAAATCACTAAAAATGGGTTGAAAATAATCTATATAACCATCATCATCATCATCTACTTCCTCGAAAGAGTATGCAGATAAAATAATTACTTTTGCCAACATGAGTTGGTCAATGTGTTGGCGGTCCTGGTGCCCTCAAATGAGTATTTTTCTATATCCAGAGTTTGTCTTCCCAGCCACTAAAGTCTTGCATTTTCAAGTACCCTTCACATAAAGATACCCTGTTCAGTGAGGGGCACCTTTCCTATTTAGTGGTATTGCAGAGAAAAATAAAACCTCAAAAGTACGAAACTTGGGGTGAAACAAATGGACTGAATGGTTGGTGTCACTTTTAATAGTGAAAAGAATGCTATATTATAGTTATTGGAATGAGGGAATCGCCACTAGATTAGCAAGTTTGCACCTTGACATGACTTCCATAATAGTTTCACGTGCTACAACTAAAGAATTAGTCCTCCATTATGCAGAAGATTGATGGGGTTGATAGTGGACCTAGTGAATCTTGATCATGATAAGTGTTCTAGATGCTTAACCATTATATGTTTTTCACTTTGGTCTCTAAAGAAGTCAGATATATGACACTGACACGTACAGTACCACTACACAGTGCTTTGTTAGTCCTATTTATAGGAGGTAAAGCTTACCATTCTTTTCTTCAACATACAACCTTTGCCTTCGCTGAATGGCCATACAAGGCTTCTGCAAAAGTAGACAAGGCGTGATATTGGTCCGGCTCATCTTAATTCAAGCATTAATTATATCATCTCGAGACGAGCCGAATCAATATCACTCTTGTTTGCTTCATTGCATATATTTGCAGCTTTTCTTCTGATGAAACCAAACACTGTTTGTGCCCTGTGTTCCATGAATCACTTACATGACATGTAGAATCTCACATGCAGTTTTGTTTTATAGGAAGAAGACTCACATTATCTGCTTAGCTAGCACTGAAGTTGAGAAGCCTCCTGAAAATGGATTCTGCAGAAGTGGGACTGGCGTGGTATTGCTTCTGCTCATCTTTGTATATGAATTTAATCACATAGCAACGGCTTAATTAAGACGAGCCGAATCAATATCACTCCAGTTCACTTCACTGCATATGTAGCTGTTTTTCTTAAGTCAAACTACGCTGATTTCAGAAATAATGAAGGGAAAAGTGGAACTTCATTACTCTTATTCATGAAAGATACAACATAAGCTCAACAGTATGCAGTTCTCTTTTTCTTTTTTGATACAAACCACGAATATTTTGTATGGAAGATAATCATGTTCAAGTTTGGTACATGGAGAATAGTTTTTTTTTTCGAATTTAAAGTAATTTAATGCATCAGTATTCTCAGGACTACATCACTCGAAACTAAACCGAAACAACTCTAGGTTAATTGATCTATGTACTGAGTGGTATATGTAGTTCTCTTTCACTAATATTCTTGTAATTAAGGGCCATTATTTCCCTGATAGACTTCGTTTTGCCCCAGAAATTTTGAATCAAATTATCCCTTTGTTCTATGCTTTCGTTTTACCTATACTAATTGCAGGAATATGCTACAAGAGGAAGACAAGAACAAAAGGGATAATGTCTTCTGTTCTAGACTAGTACATATTGATCCATGAGGACAAAGTCAGAATCTCCATCTGAGTATATACAACTTGTTCTTTCATACCGAAAATAGCGAGGTTGAATTTTCATATTCCCCAAACTTCTAGATGCAGTATGATCTACAATAGCCAGTGTATGCGCACTTCCAAAAGCAGCGGAGTGCTAGAAGTATCAACTCAATGTAACCGTGGTTACTCTTGAGACTATTATTGAGCGGTTGATAGCTTTTCTTGCCTAGTTTTTATCAGCAATTATCTTTGCTTCCTCTTTAGAGCTTTAGTGTTTTCAAAATGTAAATAAATCTATAGACTATTAGATTAGTTTCAATTAACACTTAAATCAATTTTAGATTATTTTTGTCTCGTCATTTTGTGAAAATAAGAATGGAAGATTCAATATGCAAAGCAATGGAAAGATAAGATTCACTTTATGAGTTCTAGCTCTCGCTTAAACGAACATTCCTTTAGAGGAAGATTTTTAAGTCATGTTGTTTTCTTGCTTTAAGTGAGTGGAAGTTTTCGCTTAAGTAAGGAAGGTCAGAAAGAACATGAAATAGAATTATTCAAACGAATAACAATTGCTGAGGCTAAGAACGCCATAAAGAGCGTTTGAAGAACTCACATAAGCCAGTTGACCCTTTCCTTATCAAGAACATCTTAGGAACTTCCAGGAGTTGACCCTTCATTTAATCAACAACACCTTAAGAACTTTCAAGAGGACACGTATTCTTGCTGAAGCAATAATTAATGTGGAAAATTTTTCTGGAGCTGGGCGAGAGAAGAATTAATTATTACTTTTAAAGTTCGTTGGAAAATAAATGTGAAGAGTGAACACTCTCTCTCGCATTCATCCTCTTCCATTCTTCTTGGAACTTTGATTTTCACATGGCTAGACATAATTGATCCTCCAACTGTTAGTATTTGATTGTAATATATGGAAAAACTCATCTCATGGACTCTTTCTGATGTTAATTATGATCTCTTTTCTTCTTCTTCAATGCAATTAATTCTACTTCTATGATTCATTTCTTTCTATGGCGTGATCATCCATGTTTTTATGAACTAGGTTATGGTTGAAAAATGCAATCTAATTCCAGATTTGAAGTAAAATAATCAGTATATTTCATCGCAAGAAATAATCTAATTTGTTAATATTTGAAACCTTAATTCTAAATGCAAATTTCTAGGTTAGATCTACCAATTATAAGAAATTTGAAATTTATTCAAGAAATTTAGTTTCACTTTCTTAAGAATTAGAATTTGAAAAAGTTTATGATGATTGATTTTTTGTTGAAATAATATTGTGTTTATGAATTCCAATCCCAACGATATTCATTCCATTGTCTACACAAAATGTTTACCAAGTATTTGTAAAAATGACAAATAGTTTTTTGATATTTTCTTAGTTGTCTGTTTTTGTTATTCGTATTAATTACTGGCTCACTCAAATCATTATTGTTAAATCGTAGTTAGTAACTATTGCATTTATCATTAAACATTACATAATCTTAAGAGATGATCTTAACAGTAGTTGAATATTAATACATGATTGGTATACTTTGATCATTATGTAACAGGGGATTAAGGATAATTTCTCGAATATTGGAAATTGTAAATGTGAAGCATCTATCACGTTTATCCACAGTTTGTTACAATATAAAAGATGGACTGAAATCATAACTGTAATTTATTTATAATGTTAAGATTTTTTAGATCACTACAACTATAACATGACAATAATGACAACTTTATAATAAGAAGATGGTAACAAAAGTGCAATTTTAAATTGACAGTCATCTGTTGCAGTAAGGTCCAAATGAAAAAGTTAGAGCAACTAAGAAATTTAGAATGGTTGCAATCCTTGCTTGAAGCTTGTACTATTTGAGTATCTGTAGTTTGAAAGAGTCATATGAGTCTTACTGTTATCTCTTCCACATTACATGTAGTCTTCACTTTTCTCTACCGAATCCATTTAACTATACCATGATTCAAGGCATTCTCTTTAGAAGCTTTCAAATTATATTATTAAATCATGTCTTGTTGATGAGTGGTTTAATAATGGTAAGTTTGATGGACAGAATATAACCGAAATAAATTTATGAAGAGGACTAGATTTGTTGACTATAAAATAAGGGACAGAGACATATTAGTTAGCCATATTACGACTATTGAGACTGACTTCTACATTAAAACCTCACTGGATTCTTTAGAAACACAGTAGCCGCCTAGGTTAAAATTTTATTAGTCCACATGTATATATTCAAACCCCTCCCATTTTTTATTAAACATTTTTTTTTATGCAAAATTTGATCTTTGGACTCTGTCCCTTCAAAGAAATGTTCTTAATCAGCTGGGTGTGTCCATTATAATTGCACTGAAGACTAAGTCTGCTATCATAATTGTCATTAAAAAACAAAAGCTTTCAATCTATCTTCTTTTTTGGCTACATACATGTTTTCTTAGGAATCACAGGATAGGATTAAATAACTTGAGAGCGGTTCCTAGTATTGTGCTATGTTGTCTCTACGCTTTTTCTGTGCAGCTTATTTATAACCAATTTTGCCACCAAATTGCTGATTGTTTAATCTTTATTCATCAATTTAATTTACTTCTTTCTGTGGCAAGGATTTTTTTTGAAATTAAGGAATAAAGCAATCAAGACAAAAAAAATATTAATAATAAAAAATAATGAATATATGAAGATTCTGTATGAAGCCGTTAGACAATTAAAAGAACCTTTTTATGAAATTGACAAAAATTTTAGAATTATCACCAGTTAAATTTAGACGAGGATTCCCGTTGGAATTATTATTTTATTTTTTTACACTAATGGAAGAATATGTTTGGAAACTTCTTTACCCTCCATTTAAGGTGTTTTTTTCATGAGAAATAAATTGCTTATAATTTTATATTTCAGCTATATGAATGTTGGCACATCTTAATCTAAAAGACCAATTTAAATCAAATTCTAGAAGTAAAACATTATATCTAGTCTTTAATACCTTACTTATTTATAATATCCTTTTTTTATTAATACTGTTTTTTTTTTCTTTATTTCTCTCTTCCTATTCAATCACTATCATACCATACCTAAACTTTTCTCTCTTCCAAGTATGAAGTAGCACAAGTATCATGCATCTTTTCTTAATAATTTATGAGACATATCTATGAAGGAGCCATGAGATGGCCTACCAAATAGACAAAAAGTGAGACATGTCAAGCAATTGTAGATGCATATGGTGAATGAGATGCTTCACAAAATTTATTATATTGATACAGATATTTCTTCAATTCGGAATCCTATCCCCTTTTAAATAAGAGTTTCCATTGATCTCTTACTCAAATAATGCAATTCATATTCATCAAATTCATCATTCAAAGGTGTTCAAAGGCATAATTAAAGTTCTTAATTAATCTCATTTTGGTCCGCATTATCAATTGGCTTGTGAATTGAATGAGATCCCAAAAGGCACCACTCTCTAATCTCAACTAACCCAGCAATATTAAAATGATTATAAAGTAACTTAGTGGAAAATTATGGTTAAGGATACCACTAGTTCTACATGATTTCATGAAAGGGAATGGCAAAGTAACAGGAGCTGTGACTGAGACGTGGAAGATTATACTTATTTACGTACTTAAATTCATTTTTAGCCCATAAATGTGTTATTTTAGTTTCAATACAATTTTAATTGTAGATTTATTTATTCAGTTTTCTAAAGTTAATTACCTTTAGTCCATTGTTTATGTATTATTTAATTGTGAAAAAAAATTACACATTTGTAAGTGATAACAATATCAATTATTCTTTTATATAAAATATTAATCTTAAGATTTAATAACAACTTTTAATGAATGCTATTGTGTCCAATATACTAATATTTTTTTGTTAATAATTAAATTGAATGATGTATTAATGACTAATACAACTATTTACTTTTATAAAATTGCAATCAAATTTTTTTAAGTATTACTCATTTGGGAAATATAAAGACCAAAATGTATTACTATACAATTGATCTTTGAACCTACTTTAAGAATGATTTTAGAGAATATTAATTAAATAACTAATATTTTCAAATATTATTCTATTTATGAGTCTGAATTTAGTTATAATGTTCTCTTATAATTATGAAATAGTCTATTGTTTTAATATTATTATTTTAATTTCAAATTTTTATTATAACATATTTACAATTTTTTACTTTATTTATAAAAATTCTAAAATATATCTATATTTTATAACATCACATTCAATGAAATTTCTAAGGTTTTTATAAGTGAAGTTAGTAACTGTACCCATGGTTGGTTTACAATTTTAATTGCTTTACTAATACATAACTTAATAAAAAAATAGTTTTTCTTCAAATATGACCCTAATAAGTTTATTTTAACTAGAATTTAGTGTTTTGAAAATGGGAAAAAATGACAATGTTATACGACTTCTTCACCATAAGACTGTAGACTCCAAAACCTAACTGGGGAATAGGGATTTACCTTCAAAGGGAAGGGTAGAGACTACTGTTTTTATGAGTAACAAGGAGTGCTATTTGTAATTATGGGGTGCAGTTAGTAATCATAAAATGCAGCGAAAGCCCTAATAATTCTATTTATCTATTGTTCAGCCCACATGATAACCGAACCGCTTGAGGCCCCAAACAACTGAAAACCCAATTCTGTAGGTAAACTCAAAACGTATTTTCTATTCATCTACACCATCCATACAAACACATACACCACATCAGTATAATCAAATAAACCAAAATTTCAACAAAAATATAAATTTAATTTATTTCATATTAGAGCACAAATAAGACGGGACCTTACAATTTCTAATATTCTATTCAACAATAGAAATCATGTAAGTAAAAACGGTACTTAACGTGTTAAAAATGTTATCATTACACTTAATTAAATTAATTGATTTTAAAGTAATTATTTTATGAAGTAATACATAAACATATTAATTTGTGATTAATTGAGAAGCTAAAATCTGTTAAAACTACACTTGATGCGTGTTAAACTCACTTATATTTTACTTGCAGTTGGCGCCAGCTGTAGCGTAATCTTCACTACAACTTCAATACTGTAGAGTGTACGGTATACGGTCTCTACTTACAATCCAAAACATCCACGGCACCAAATCTTTCGTTAACAGGTTCTGTAATGTGACGTGGCAAAAGCGGATAGGTTGGTCGCAATGTGAGATTGTGCAATAATAATAGAGTAATAGAAGAAGGGAAATTTTGACTTCTTGGTCAAAACTTCTGAGCACTATATATGCAAGTAGTCAACAAAAAACCGGGTCCAAGACCAAGACTCAAAAGCGCACACGTATAACTGTTTCACTTCCGTCTCTTTTCCTTTATCCCTCTTCTCACACCACTCTTTGTTCCATGATCAATGAATATAATTTTATATGATCACACTCTATTATTATTTGATTTACTTTTTTCTTATTTCTCTTTTTCTTTCAACTATTTTTTCGTAGAATTCTGCCAAAACTGGAAGTCTCAGGTTAGTTCTGTATTTCTCTGCTATCTGAAGAAATTAGTTGAGCGCGTAACATATATACTATGTTAATATATTGAAGTTATTGGATTGGATTGGATTCACATATTAGAGGAAGAGTGTACCCATTGCTTTGCTGAGTTGAGCCTTTGATTTTGTTGTTCAATGCCAAGAGGACTGTCCCGTGTCCATTTGAGGGAGGATTTATTTTAGTTCATGTTTCTTAACTTGCATTTTCTAAGCATACAAACACGAAACTGTTACTGATTTTTATGCTTGGGATGGCCATTGACCATTTATCAGTGTTATTTTTTTTTCTTCTTGTTTTTGGACTTACTATTGTGAGTTCTGTTCATTCAGCTCACCCCGCACAACCGTTTCTCTCAATTGAGCATGTTTCTCAGCTCTACAATCTATGATTCGCTCACACAAGGGTCCAGGAAGTTGTGAAATTGAGCTTTGGATCTGAAATGAAACTTTATGCAGTTATGTTTATGTTGTGATGCACGTGTAAGAAGAATTGGTTAGGTATTATATGTAAATTTCATCACTGTTTTGGTCAATAAGTTTTGGTTTTCGAACAAACCTGAGGGTATGAAATGGCAAGCGAATTATTAACTCGTGCCTCACTTGCCCCAACATCGGAGTTACTTTCTCGAACCATATTAGCTGTATTTGACACTGTCAAAGCAGCCAATGAGGTTGTCATTCACAAGGAAATTTTTAAGAGTTTCTCTATTCATTTGGAGAATGTTTCATTTATACTAAAGTCTTTGTCAAAGGAAGACATACACAATGCCTGGAGCTTGCAAAAGGCTATGGCTGGTCTCAACCTTGAGGTTGAAGTTGCTAAGCAGCTTTCTGTTGAGTGCAACAGTAGAAGTAAGGTTTATCTTTTAATCAATTCAAGAAAGATCGTTACACGCTTGAATTGTTGTACCAAGAATATAGGTCGCGCCATATCCCTTATCCCTTTGGCCTCTTTAGACATTAACTCTGGTTTAAATCAACAGATAAGTGAGTTGTGTCAGAAAATGTTACATGCTAATTATCAAACAGCTGCAACAGATGAGGAGATTTTGAACAAAGTTGAGACAGCAATTCAAGAGGGAAATGTTGATCGGTCGTATGCGAATCAGTTGCTAACTGGCACTGCACATGCCATTGGGGTCCCTGTGGAGCATGGTGCTTTGAAGAGAGAATTCGAAGATCTGAAAAATGATATGGAAAATGCCAAGTCAAGGATGGACATGGCAGAAGCTCTACACATGGAGCAGATTATTGCAGTGCTTGGAAAGGCTGATTTGATAACTTCAGCACAAGAGAAGGAAACTAAGTATTTTGAGAAGAGAAATTCCTTGGGAGAGACACCATTGGCAGCTCTGCATTCCTTTCACTGCCCGATCTCTCATGAAATTATGGTGGACCCCGTGGAGACTTCCTCTGGGAAGACATTTGAGAGAAGTGAAATACAGAAATGGTTTGATGAAGGGAACAATCTCTGTCCCTTGACCAGGTTGCCTCTGGATACTAAAATCCTTAGGCCAAATAAAACTCTTAAAATGTCTATTCAAGAATGGAAGGATAGAAACACTATGATTACCATTTCTACCATGAAATCTGAACTTGAAACAAATGATGAAGAGGGAGTGGTCCAGTCCTTAGACAAATTACATGGCCTATGCTTAGAAAGAGAGGTGCACCGAGAATGGTTAAAACTTGAGAATTACATTACTGTTCTTATTGGACTTCTTAGTTCTAAAAATCGTGAAATAAGGAAGCGTGTTCTACTCATCCTGTCTATGCTTGTAATGGATAACGCAGAGAACAAGGTATCTCATAATTACTTCTAATAATTTACTATACCCATTTTAGATAGCTCAAAGTAAAACATACAAATATTGATTTTGCATAAAAAAAGATAGTGATATTTCTTTATGGCAGGAAGATATTGCTAGAGTGGATAATGCACTTGAATTGATTGTTCGCTCACTTTCACGACAAGCCGAGGAGCGCAAGTTGGCAGTGGGTTTGCTGTTGGAGCTATCTAAAAGTAAAATGGTGTGCAGTCTCATAGGAAACATTCAAGGAAGCATACTTCTGTTGGTAACTATGTTAAACAGTGATGATGACGAAGCAGCCAAAAATGCACATGAGCTTCTGGAGAACCTCTCTTTCCTTGATAAGAATGTCATAGAGATGGCAAAGGCAAACTATCTGAAGCCTTTACTGCTGAAACTTTCTACAGGTATTCCATAAACAAGGCACACCCTCTAAACTTGTAGTTATTCGTCTTAGAACTTCAAAATTCTGTGTTTATTGCTTTTCTTTTCTGCGAGGTCGGAAGGGACTTCCTTTTAGTAATTGACATTGATATCCATTCAACTCTACCAAGTAGGACAAAAATACACATTAAAGTACTTGAGGAAAATTATGACCCAATTTAATAAACCAAACCTATCTATCAACAATCACTTGTAGGAAAAGTAAGAAAGTAAACTGAATCAAATTTCTCTAAAAAAGGTCAACTTATTAACTTTTTTAGAAGCTCTATCTCATCTAATTTTCCTAAAAAAGTAAAAGTTGAAGTGTATAACTTGATTTTTACTAGACAGGAGATGTTTGATTTGTTTTACTTCTCTATTTATTCTCTTGTTGTAAGTGCATTTTTCTTATGGAAAAAAGTTTACCAAAACTCAATCCGTTTGAATTATATATGCGTTAATTGCTTGTGCTTACAAACAAAACTCTGAGAAATTGACAACAGCTACAATACAAACAGAGAAGATTCCCCATTTTGTTTCTTGTTTTTTCTTCCTTTCCAAAAAAAAATAAAAAAATAGTACATTTATCATACAAATTACCTCCCATCTGTTAAAAAAGAAATTAAATGCGTTGATTGCAGAAATGTGTATCTGAATACTACACATATATGTACAAAACAACGAAGAGTATTCACATAACAAAGCCAATGATGTGAAGGTGATAATATAATGAACGTCCTACCTTATGATAAAACTTTGCACTGAAAATCGAACTACGAGACATAAATTTTTTTACTAAAATTAACAATATTTGAAATCTTATATTTTAACCTTTATGAAATATGAATCTGACATGCATCTCTATGTACTCACTGGTTGTCTTTACTTATTTCCTTGATGTAGGACCAGAAAATATGAAAAGAGTCATGACTGAAACTTTGTCAGAAATTACATTAATCGACCAGAATAAATTGTCCTTGGTCAAAGATGGGGCATTGCAACCTCTTCTTCAGCTGCTCTTAAATGATGATTTGGAAATTAAGAAAGTGTCTGTCAAAGCATTACTACAGCTCTCAAGCATGCCAGAGAATGGCCTGCAGATGATTAAGGAAGGTCTTGCTCAACCACTGTTGGAACTGCTATACTGTCACAGTTTACAGTCACCTACTCTGCTTGAACAGGTTGTTGCTACAATAATGCATCTTGCCATGTCAACAACTCACCAACAAGCTGAAGCAGAACAGGTTTCATTCTTAGATTCCGAGGAAGACATATACAAATTCTTCTCTCTAATTTCTTTGACAGAACCTGAGATACAAATCAAGATCATCAAAGCTTTCCAGGCGTTGTGCCAATCTTTCTGTGGCTTCCGAATCAGAAAGAGGTTGAGACAGGTCAGCACTTTTTTTTTGAACTTTCAAATTTTAAGCTCCCAAAGTTACATGATTAGGAAAATATAGAGGACAAGTGGAAAAAGATGAGAGCATACTGCTTTTGAGTAGTTAACTATACTCATAATTTCAATAATTGCGATTCACTAAATTCTATCCCCTAAAAATCTAGTTAAGGTTGACCACTATCCAAACATCTATATTTTAAATTTATAAAAGTAGTTAACTATACTCTATTACATTTTCTATCACACTCTCCCTGATTCTTATATCAAACTATGGAACAGACTGATTCTGCAACCTTACTAATAACAACAATAATAGCTGTATTAATAATTATTATCATACGATGTGCACAGGTGATTTCATAGACATATTTTACTGCAGATTTCATAGTTATATTCTATTACGTTCTCTATCACACTCTCCCCGATTCTTGTATCAAATTATGGAACAGATTAATTCTAGCAACCTTAATAACAACAAGAATAACAGCTGTATTAATAATTATTATCATCCAACGTGTACAGGTGATTTAATAGTTATATTTTACTGCAGATATCGGCAGCTAAATTATTGGTAAACTTATCGGAGATTAATACTCAAGAAGTGCGGGTCAATGTCCTGAAGCTTTTCTATTGCTTGACAGAAGACGATGATCATGGCAACATCTCATCACATATAACTGAAAGATTCATTAAAGTCTTGCTTACCATCATTGAGGCTTCTGGTGACGCAGAAGAGATGATTACTGCTATGGGTATCATCTCTAAACTACCGCAGGAGTCTCAAATGACCCAGTGGCTTCTAGATTCTGGGGCACTCAAAACTATTTTGACTTGTCTTACCGATCAACATAGCCATGCCTTACACAAAATCATAGAGCATTCTGTTCAAGCTCTTTGTCGTTTCACTGTCTCAACAAATCTGGACTGGCAGAAGAGTGTGGCTTTAGAAGGCATAATCCCAGTGCTGGTGCAATTGCTGCTTTCTGGAACACCCTTTACGAAACAAAATGCAGCCATTTCAATCAAGCAGCTTTCAGAAAGTTCTTACCGCTTGAGCGAGCCGATAAAGAAGCCGGGTATTTTCAAATGCTGCCTTGTAGCCCAAGAAACTGGTTGTCCAGCACATTTAGGCACCTGCTCAGTCGAGTCTTCATTCTGCATTTTGCAAGCTAATGCCTTGGAGCCCCTTGTGCGCTTGCTTCGTGAGACAGATGTTGGAATCTGCGAAGCTTCCTTAGATGCGATACTAACTTTGGTTGATAGTGAAGCACCACAGAGTGGAAGTAAGGTACTTGCAAATTCAGATGCTATTGCACCAATGATACATTTATTGAGTGTTCAAGCTCCCAGGTTGCAGGAAAAAATTCTAATAGCTTTAGAACGAATTTTTCAACTAGAAGAAGTGGGAAATAAGTACAAAATTGTGGCTACAATGCCCTTGGTAGGCATAACTCAAGGGAAAGATAGCCGTTTGAGAAGTCTTGCTGGCAGAGGCCTTGCTCAATTGGGCATACTTAATCAACAGTCTTCTTATTTTTAGAAAACTGTCTCGCAATTGTTTGGTTACTTGTATCATTTAAGGCACAGGAATTAAAAACAAAAATTTTACACAAGCAAAATTCCTGTTTTTTAAGCTTTGTTTTTTCCCTTTCTCTACTTTTTCCAAGATGTATACGTAGTTATGTATTGTAGAGTCATTGTTGTCCTGATATGTCCGACGCATGTAAGACCTGAACTTTCACGATTGCTCCCTTTCTACTGTTCCAGAGAAATATTGCATTGGATTGAATAGCATATACTCAAAAGGTTTTCAGAGTTGTATCACAACATCATCATTGTTCCGAAAATTTTGCATCCAGCACATTAGTTTAAATACTTTCATCACAATTGGCAGCATTTCCGAACTTTAGCTGCAACATACGCAAATGAAGAAAACATTTCCTGAATTTTCCGTTATTGTTCCCCAGTTCCATTGTCAGATGTTGAAATGTTGAATTGGTAACTAAGAATAGTAAAAGGGTTCACATAGATTTTCCAGTTTGGATTACTCAATTGTGCAATTTGATCCAAATCTTGGTTTTGTGGGTTTCCCTCACGCGTAAGCAGGATAAAAAGTCCTTGGAAAGAAATCTGTTAACTTCTTCCCTTCGCACCCAAAGTAAATAAAACCGGCAGAGTTTTCAAAAATGATTTGTTATACACCTGATCATTCTTTTTCATAATAATTATTTCTCAAAGATGCAAAATTATGTCACTGAAAAACGAAAAGAAAAAAAGTATTATTAGTACGATATGTGTATAAGAATAAAGGTTGAATCAATTTACTATTTTAGCCTTTAGAATTTGAAGAGACACTAGGTTATTTATTGCTTAAAGCATAGGTAGAAGACCCTTTTTTTAGTCTCTTGCATAATTTCAATGACTGAAAACGTAGAATATAAAAATAATATCAGTAAAATAATTTTACAGTAAAGAAAAAGTATATAAAAACTGAAATGGAAAAAAAATATAACTTAAAAAATAATGAATGACATACACTTGAAAAAAAAAAGTTAACAACAAAGAAAGGTATTAAAAGAAAAATCCAATGAGCTGAAGAGTAATTAAGAATTACTAATAAATGTAAACTGTGGAAAAAAATATTTTTTTACACAAATATAAATATATCCGTTTTCTAGTTGAAAAAATCAGGCTCCTGCTTCTTGCACCGCTATAATTTGATGCTCCACTTCTATAGTTTGAGAAATCATTATTTTATCCATTTAATGTTTTGAAAAAGAAGTTCAAGATTTTTCAATCACATTGGACTACTAGAATATGGACTTTTGGGATTTTCTATTTGATTGTATTAAAAGACTTAATGAATTGAGATTTTTCTATTATTAGGTGATTTTGAGACAAGCATATCATTAATAATGAAAATAATAAGTTTTAAAAGAATGATTCAGAATTTTTGTAGGATCAGACAAATTTTTTGAAATAAATGATGCTAAATAATATGTATTTTGAAAAAAAAAATAGAATAAAAGTTTTATAATTCTGTTATAAATTTTTTTTTTCAGAATAAATTTTACAATTTCATATTTTTTTTTTCAATTTATCCATTACAAAAAGGTATTTTAGAACATTCCAAAAATATCTCAGAGCACCCCACTCCAAAACAATTCCCTATGCTATCTAATTTTGTAAATTCAATAGACCTATGGGAGTGTACAATGAAAGCATGGAGGACTCATTCTTTCTCCATCTCACGTGGCTTCAATATTATTTTTTTTAAATCACCGCAATTTTATATTTATGCACATTTCGGATTTTTTATTTATTTTAGATGGTATAATTCAAAAATTATTTTAAATTATATGATTAGAAAGTCATTCAAATTAATTCTAAATTATATAATCTGGAAGTTATTTTTACAAATTATTTCTAAATTATCTAGAAGTCATTTTACTTTTAAAAATGACTTTCCAATTATGCAATCTAGAAGCCACTTTTAAAAGTGAATTCTGGATTGTGTAATCCAAAAGTTGTTTTGGCATATTAGTATCTATTATTCGGATTAAAAATCTACTTATGTTCATCTGGTTCTGGATTAAAAAGAAACTATCAGACTATGTAAATAAATGTGGTTTAGTTAGTTAATAATATTTTAGTATTTTTTATTATTATGGGGTGCATATGGAGATGATGGAGGTGAAGAAAGAATGACCGAGCATGGAGATGCAGGAAGCACGAGCAAGAAATTATCCATAGTGTGTAGAGGGTGATTCTTCCTGCACCCCAAAAAAATTAAAATTCCAACATTGTCCTTGTTTATTGACTTCCGGTTTCTATAATATGGAAGTCACTTTTTGGCTTCTAGTTTCTATAACCCGGAAGTCACCGGATTGTAGAAACTGGAAGTCACAACTGGAAGTCACATTTTGACTTTCTGTTTCTATAATTCGGAAGTCATTTTTTTACTTCCAGTTTCTACAACTCGGAAGTCAACAAAAAGTGATTTTGACTTCCGACTTTTACAGATCGGAAGTCAATTTGTATTCTGCATCTCTCAAACCAAAAATGAGCGAAAATGAAAGAGGTTACCCCGTGCTAGCACCGGTGCAGTCATCTCTGATTGCATGAAGTTATTGGAATATGTTCACACACTGAGCAAATACAATGAACAAGAAGAAACACGAGAGACAAGGGAGGAGGAAGAAGAAACTGTGCGAAAGAGGAGAAGAGATCCGAAAGAACAAGAGAGAGCGGAAGAAGAAGAGAGAATGAGGAAGAGGAAGAAAGGGAAAGAATGGTACATTTACTTTAATTAAATTTAAAAATAATTTGGTCGATTTACTGTTCTTTATGGGGTGCAGGTGAAATTTTTGGGTTACAAGAAGAATGAGCCGTGCGTAGAAATCCTAGGTCTTAGCCCGTAAATGCCTGTTATGGGCCAAAAAGCCCGAATTGTATTGGGCCCGAGCGTGAATGGTCCAAATACAGAAACACCAGTGAAAGATACGCGGTTGCGTTTGCATTTCCTCTCTCTCTCTCTCTTACTACGATTTCCCTGTCAGAGACAGATTCACTCCGAAGCTAAACGCTGCAGAAAATGTTCAAAAAGTACGCTCACTCCCTCTACAAGCATAACTGCTAAATTACTCTTCTAGATTCTGATGTGATTCAAAACCTGTTTCTATTTTTTTTTTCATTATAGTTTTTTCCTATGGGTATTTTTCGGGGTTTCGTTGCCAATTGCACCATGATGGTAGTGATGGTGCCATAAACCCTAAAACATTATTTAATTTTGTATTGGAACCCCCAATGCCCTCTTTTCCTTGCATCACTTTCCCCCAATCACTCCATACTTCCAACAGAATGTGTTGCATGTTCTCTACTTCATGTCCATGAACATGATCCTATTGTTCCCCCCTACAATTGTTTATTATAACGTTGATTTTCCAGTATTTATCTTCAGATTTACATTTAATCTTTTTCCAGATTTTCAGGCGAAGATGTGTCTGCACAGAACCAAGTGAAGGCCTCTGTTCAACGAAAAATACGGCAAAGTATTGCAGAAGAGGTGATGTCACTTTTGGGGTTTGCCCATTCATGTGAATTTTAACCTTGTATAATAACATTCCTTTTTGGTACTCATTGTTTTTTTTTTGTCGCCTGTATACTAACCTCACTCACTTCTCTGCAGTATCCAGGCCTTGAACCTGTGTTGGATGATATACTTCCCAAGAAGTCCCCTCTTATAGTTGCTAAATGGTTTGATTGTGGTTCTTTTTGCTGTGCATTTTGGTGTGACATATTTTATGTTTGCTAACTGGCTATTGCTTTTTTCCTTGGTCTTATAGTCAGAACCATCTCAACCTGGTTCTTGTGAACAACGTGCCTTTGTTTTTCAGTGTCCGTGATGGACCATACATGCCCACCTTGCGACTTCTCCATCAATGTAAAGTTTATAGTTCATGCATTTCTTTATCTTGTCTAGTAATAATAATAAATAGTTCGCTGGTTTTTAAGCTGTATTTTGACTGCATAGTGCATGTCTTTTATATCCCAAATGTTCTATGGTACATAATAAACTATTGTAAGATGCAGCTGACTATGGGTTCAGCTCCTATGATGAATATATACAAAATGCATTATATGGGAAAATTATAGTTGGTCAAATATTTTTCTTTTTAGATCCAAATATAATGAAGAAGTTACAAGTTGACCGTGGTGCAATTAGATTTGTCTTGGCGGGGGCAAACATAATGTGTCCCGGTCTTACATCTCCTGGGGGTGTCTTGGATGAGGATGTAGGAGCAGAATATCCTGTGGTACTGCCATTATATTTTATAACTATATTGATTATGATTCACAAAGTAAGTATTTTCCAGTGAAGTTATATTAACCAAAATCACACCATGTATTTTTATCTGATTTTAGGCGATCATGGCTGAAGGAAAACAGCATGCTCTTGCTATTGGCTTTACAAAAATGTCAGCAAAGGACATGTAACTTCTCTTATCCCGTCCTTTGATTAGAGGAATGTTGAATGATTAAGTATGAATTCTTTCACTAATAGATAAATAGATACCCTGTTAGATATTCTCTTTTAATGTTTATTTTATTCTCTGCTAAACATTTATAAATATGCAACAAGGTTTGTGGTTGGGTTTATTACGTAATGAGACAAAACTGATTAAAAATCTTTAGTTTTGGGTCAGTTTGGGCTTGGCAAATTTTTAAGGATGAACCAAACCAAATGAACACAATCGAATTCAAGTTGGTTCATGTATGGTCATGTGGTTGGCATATTCTTAATAATTTTTTAGACAAATTTTGTAAAGATAAAAATTAAGAAAGAAGCAAAATTGCAGCACAGCAAAGTCACCCCTCAGCAGAATACCCTTGTCTGCTGTGGACCAACTCTAACTAACATCCCACCACATATCTGCACCCCTTGCACTGTCATCAACTGTGCCAGACAACCAAAACCACTCACTACTAAATGCACTTGATCTCAAGCCTGAGATGGGTGCTTCTCAAGCTCCCCACACCCAACACCACCAAGCTTGTTACCTTGCAAAACAACTCAGCAATGCTGCTCTCTGCAGCTAATAGCAACCATTTATTCCGACATATTTCACAAATCCCTGGTTCATCCAAATGAATCACACATCAACAATTTGAAGTATGAGCTATGAGGATTGCATTGTGATGGGTGACCTGCGAAAGGTCACTGATGGGAAGGGAGGAGAATATTGAATAGTTAAAATTTTATCTTTGATTCGTATGGGAGTGAATTTATTTTCGTGAGGCATATATAGATATACATTGGGTTGGATTTTATGAGTTTCAAGTTCTTTAGTTTACTTAACTTAAATTAGACTTATATTCTTGTTAACTAAATTGATCTCCCAATTCAATCCACTTTTTTGCTTTTGGTTTGGGTCATGTGAGTTCCATCAGTCAATTGGAACCTGCTTATACCATACTTTTAAGAGAAAAATTAAGATCTAACTATTTTTCTTGCCATTTCTCATTAAGAGTGTATGATCTCTCATGTGCAATCAAGGTTGGACTTACTTGTCTAGGTGGAGGGTTAACCACCTCCCCTAACAATTTTTTCCTTGGCTTCTGTGTACACATTTCTATGCCAGTTCCCTCTGACAGTATTGTGCGAATATGTATTTAGCTCCCTCACCTTTCTTTTTCAGTTTAACTAACCAGTGTGCAATAATGGAAATACCATTGGCTTGTCAATTACAGAGTGAAATACTTGTTACTTTAATTGGTGACTCTGGTATTTGTTTGGCATTTTACGCAAGTCCCCATTAATTTATCTTTGGATGGGTTATTAAGACATGAAATGTGTAGTGGTAACTATGACTAAACTGCTAATAAAAATGTGAGAAAGAACCGTTTTTTATTTTATTTTGTTGAATGAAACTGAGTAGAAGCTCCTCGCAATCAGTACACTATTTCATGGGTCCGAATCCACTCCTTACTTGAGTTCTCAATCTCAAAACTCCCCCTTAAACCATTTACTCTATTTTTATGCAGTTTCTGGTCTACGGACTGCAATTTATAATTGACCCTTAATGGCCTTAACCAGCTGCAGGCCCATCCTCCATCTTTCTAACACAAACCGAGCTTGATCATGGCTCTGCTATCAAATTAGTGCCAGCTCAACTGAAAATTCAACATTGTATTTTAAAGGCTTAAAGCTGGAACATCACTTTACTGTCAATAATATCAATTATGTTGCTTACATCAATGTCATAATATTTGCTTTTTATTATTAAAGAATAAAAACTCAACGTTGATGTGAAAATAAAGAGAACTTGTGATTTGCCTAGATTAACTTTCCTTGGTTGATTCTTGTACTCGAGAAGTTTAAATATTTCTGTGGTTTCAGAAAAACTATCAACAAGGGAATTGGGGTCGACAACTTGCATTATCTCAATGATGGTCTTTGGAAGGTATGATCGATATATGCTTCCTTCTTGTTCTTATCACTATCTGTAGATGTAATCTCTCGTATTTTTGTTCTTTAATGTACCTGCTATAAATACCATTACTTTTCTTTGTTGATGTGAACGATAACAGTTTTTGGTCTTTAACATTGAAGATCAAATCCAATTTCTAAACCAACACTTCTTTTCCTCCTGAATTCTGTGTCTTCTGATTTTTAATATATCCTCATTTTCTATTTTCTATATTGCGTTGTAGATGGAGCGACTTGATTGAAGATGTTGTAAGAGCTTCGATGCCTACTACTATGACGAATTCCTGTTTTCTGGACCTTGATCTAGAATCTTAAAGATCATATGCGAACTTGTTGATTTGTTTTGTTATACCGTGTAAACAGTAAAGAAATGAATTTTGTTGCACAGAGTGCTAGCAGTACTATGTAGATTTCATGTAACATGGAATACACTCTGCGTATTGACAAATACGAAGTTTTGTTCTTTTTCTGACTCCAAATTAATATTGCAACCAAGCACGGAAGGTTAATTTCAAACTTGATGCCGTTTGATATTTGTTGTATTACCACAGAATTTTCTTAAACAATCGCAACTGATCTAATTGGAGAGAAAATTGGCTGTTGAAAGCATTATAGTTTATTTATTGCATTATTAGGAGTATTGTTCACTTTCTCATTTCCATCTTATTCATTTTCACTTTAACCGTGCATTTTTCTACGTGACTTGGTCACGAAAAAGCACCATCACCTTACTTTGCTTTTGATAATCCGGTAATTAGGTTTGAATATACCGTTTTCCCCATAGTTTTGTAATTTTTTTGGTCCCTCCTTTGAACTGCTCCAAAAAATCACCAATGAGGCTAGAGCGATATTGTCGTTTGATCTTGCTATCTACTTACGTGGATGCCAGCATGGACTGAAATTACATGTCATCAAAGGTGGCTAGTGCAATCCGTTAACTATTAACATGTCAAGAAAATTTTGTTCGTTGCGATTTATCTCATCTCAGGTAACAACCCTCGTTATTAGTGTTCGTGTCTTACCATTACCCAGGCAATGCAAGTATCATTGTCCACCCTAGAATCTAGCAGAAAGATATGAAGATTGACCACATTCTGTTGAAGGGGGTGGAGCTTAGTCGCAATTTTCAGCGGATGTGCTATCCATTTTATTTGGTCAAGGGTAGTAAATGACATCAATTTAATCGACCACAATTATTACCACCTTTTTTGTTTTCATGTGGGTTGAGGGTTTAGTGCGTATCGGAAAGCTTTATCCTTTCATGTGGGTTAACTGTTAAAATTTTAGCACTTCCGAAAGTTAAATTCGGAAGACCACGTGATGGCTTCTCACTTTCTAGGCACCAATCCCTCCTATACAAACAGACAACAAAGGGAAATTATCATAAGACATAAGTTTTACATAAATTGAAATCCACCAACTCAAGATAGCCAAACAATGAAATCTAAGATTTTCACTTCTAGTTTTGTAGTTCTTAACAATTTATAACATATAAAGAAGTTTGTTGAAAGGTGCATGCTAGTATCGAAGTATATTGCTAGCACTAATCATACAATAATAATCAGTGAACCGGGCAACCTTTAACTACAATGCCTTTTTCAGTTGGACAAGTAGCCAAGGGGCACCCTTCAGGATTATTTCCCCACCAGTTAAGCAAAATGTTGTTATTGTTCAAAGCAAGAAACAGTAAGATTGTCATAAAGGCAGTTCCAGCATCAAGGCCACCAGACAGTACATAATTGCAGCGTTTCCACCATTGTTGTCTATATCTGTATGCAACGTACCCTGAGAGAAAGGCAACTATTATCCAACTAGTGAAGTTGACAGCGGTTGCAGGGGGCATCATTGATGTAGCACCCAACAACACAGGCATGTGAACGAGAGTTATCCATTTTTGCCTTGGAAATGCCTTGTGAGCAAGCCAAACCAGAAAGGGAGCAATAGCTCCACCAAGGAAGAAGAAATTCACTTTGGCATATTCACCAAGGTCTCCAAAGATTCTGCGTGGTCCAAGAAGACCCCATATGACTGATGCATCAAAGAACACATTATCCATTGGGCAAGTCCAAGGACTATCAGGAGGCAACATGGTGGTGTCACAAAGGTGAGGGATCGTTCTCATCAACCACCATGCTGTTATTGTGTATATAAATACTGATAATATTGTTCCTACCACCTACATACAGTGCAATTTGGAACCAGATTTAGTTTCTTCAAATAAAAACTCCTAATATGTGCTTTATCTACTCTTAAAGGTTCTCAGAGTAATCAAACTTACCTGTGCCATGAACATTGTTCGTGGAGGAATCTTCATATAGTGTCCAAGTTTGAAGTCTTGCAAAAAGGTTAGTGCTTGAGTCATGCTGATGTAGCCATACACCTTAAAGCACATGTTAGCCACAGGGCGCTCTGGATACATGTAACCAATTATGTATTCTGTTATGATGTTTAAACCGGGTTGCTGTTAAGAACAAAGAGATGCGGTCTTAGAAAATTCTCCTTTAGCACCATTGTAAAATTAGCAAGCTCAGTAAGTGAATTGTTGAGATACCTGATTTGTAGTAGCATTTATTATTCCAATCGGAAGAGTAAAGAAAACGGAAATTGCACAAGCTAGCAATACACCCCACCAAGGCAACTGGAGTGATTCGTTGTAGTACTCACAAATAAATATAATAAGAGCGATGTTGACTATTAGAATGATGTAAAACCACCACATTGGAACTGATTTGTACCTTCTCATGAGTCTTGTGTGTATGTCCATCTTTTTACTGTTTCCAAAGGCCCTTTTACTTTGATTCCATATTTCCCTGCGTAGGACGCATTTCATAACTGTTTATGAAATTGAACTTTCAAAAGAAAACATGTTTCACAAATGAAAATTAATTGGAACAGGGTGGGGCCTGTGCAGACTTTCATATTAAGTGATAATTGATTTATACTTACATTTTCACTACAAACATAACTCATTATTGATAACGTGAGCACATGTAAATTCCGTTTAGAACAGAACAAGTTTCTGTAAAGGGAACATATACCATGTTTCTGGACAAAAACAAACTTGAAGTTTACGGTGTTTAATATAAGAAGTTCTGAATGATTCAAGAGCTTCATAGATATTTTTTTAAGAGCAGTGAGGGGGATAAAATATCTAGGTTTTATTGAATTTTTTGGTTATGCTATTATCATCATCTCACATATTCAGTCCTATATTTTTTTTCTTAAAAATTCGATCTTCACTGTTTTAATTGTACAATTTTTCTCTATCAGTTAACTTGACATTTAATCTTTAACTAATGTTCATATGATACTCCACGATAATATTTAATTTCAAATGGATTCAAATTGCAATTAAGTCTAACATCCAATAATAATAACATCCCAACACATGTCATATTGATGATATAAAATCAAATGATGATCCTCTAAGTACCTACCTTCCATGAAAGAGCAGAACATGCACAACGGTAGCAGAAAGTGCTGCAAATCCAAGGCCATAAGTCATTGCAAAGAATGTGCTTAGATGCACAGGCCCGTTGATCGAATAAGCATGCCGATCAAGATGGAAATCGGAGTTGACAATAGTTGAAATGTCATACAGGGAACCGTTTCCCATGAACAGCTTACTTGAAAATATTGGAAAAGTCTTGGCATCATAGGCATTGAACCAGTAAGAAATTGGTGTCATAACATACATAATAAGACTAAACCCAACAGCAATATTAGCAGTAGCAAACCAAGGGCTGGCTAGTGGACTTCCAAGGTAAGCAGAAATGGTAGACCAATCAAATCCAAATGCTGCAATTCCAAGACCCCTCAAGCCAGAACCAAGTTGTTGAACTAGAACAGACTTGGGGGCAACCCAACACATCCAAGAGAAAGATGTCAACATTGAAAACATGTAGCCAGGAAACACATAGTAAGCCAAGCCTGAGACCAAGACGAGGAGGAAAAATTGGGTTCGTGTTGTGCCTCCTTTTGGCCTCTTGCCTTTCTCATGTAGAGCACTGCATTAATGTACTGAATCATCAAAGTTGCATTCTTTAAAAGGGCTGCTAAATAGCAAGTTAGCTAAGTACAAAATGCTCGCAGCACACTCATTTAGCCACATTTTCTATTAATGATTGAAGTTAATTGCTAAAATTTCGATTTTTGATGAATAGAAAAGGTATATTTAAGAGTGTATTGCTAACACTCCAAAGAAAATTCACCTGAATAATGAGACTTGAACCAGATTAGAAGGCCACCACATTTCCCCTGGCTCAACTAGAAATTTTCGGAATAGTCCTGCCCAACCAAACCCCAGCACCTAAATTGGAATAACAAACCAAAACTTATGACAATACTTCTCACCAGTTCATACCATTACTACAGTACAGGAATTATACCATAACAAAGAAAAGAAATCGTATTTTTAGGGAATTGCAACAATCTTTTCCACATATCCTAGGGACTAAGGATGTTACATACATTATTGAGTATCCCTAACTAAATCGGAAAATACTATGCATAATCGTAGTTCTTCTTTCATTTCACTTCCATCTCAGTTTTCTTTCAATGGATATTTTTATTTTTCATCACAGCACTTGTCACATCTACCAATTTAATCCTTTTCCTTTATTTATTTTTCATCACATCACTAGTCACATTCTCTTAAATATAGATTTAGATCTAATTTAATCCCATAATCTATTTTGTGATGTTTCAGCTATCACTTATCTATTCGATTTTAGTGATATCACTAGTGAACGTGTGACTAAAATCAGCTACCTTGAAGTTACAAACAATTAAGATAACTCAAAAAGACAGCAACTAAGACTGACCAGAAGTGAGGACATTTACATTAGCTTCTACACATACAATTTGGGATGTAGGAGAATCAATACTCTCCTAAATAATACCAGGTCAAAGATGAAACAGCAGATTTGTTGTGACATGTCACAGGACTGAATATTTATTAAAACTTCAAATATTTTTATCCAGCGGAAATATTTAGAATCATGTTATCTCATTCAATGATCTTGATCAAAGTTGTAAGAAAGTAACATGACCAAGTAAAACCAATCTAAGCCATTCAAACTGTTGTTAGCGTGCAAGTAAAAAAGTAAATGATTACTTTAAGGGCTTTCCAATTTTTTGCTACAACTTTCAGAGCCTGAGTATTCAAATCTCACAACGTATCCCTGTCACTTTTCATGAGGACTTTTTCAGTGTCCCAAAAGTACAATACAAACAAGTTATATGGTAATAAATTCCGCATAAATTAAAACGTTGACCTTGTTGTAGTTGACTTGAAATACAAAGTATACATGTTTTTGTTGACAAAATTATCCAAGAGTAAATTTTAATACTGTGTTCCCTAAATTGTCGAAATTTTAACAGGACTACTTAGATTCGTGTTCAATGGACTCGGAGTATCTCATCATCAAGTCAATAAATATAAAAAAAAAATTACTCCTCTCCGGTCATATTTATAAGATTTAATCACCTAATTTGTCAAGACTAAAAAAAAGTAATTAATTTAATTCATACCAAAATCTGTCATAAATTTGTATTTTTGTCCAAAATTCCTATCATGGATCATATACTCTTCTTTTTAAATGTTTGTTAATACAATTTTTCATTGATACTAACTAAAAGTATTTTGATTCAAAGATAATTAATGAAAAAGATTTCAGATTGACCCTTGAACTGATATAATTTTTATCTGTGTTTTATAAAGAGAAACAAAGACTAATAAATATGAAAGACGGTGAAGCACAAGTTGGATAGTCATGAACAAGAGAGAGATAGAGAGAGAGGATAATATTGGATGGAAGAGAACCTGAGTAGTTAACATGACTAGTAAGGCCGGAAGGAAATCGAGCTTTCTCTTGTACATGAGCTTCACTGCACTCAAAATATGAGTTGCATACACAGTTCCAGCACCAGAATTGGCAAAGATGGTTATCAGAACATGCTCTTTGATGTTGAAAGGTCCTCGGTTGAGTGAAAACTCAAACCTTGTATTCCTGAAGAACACACGTGTTGGCAAAGTCCTTGCCATGAAGTGGCCAATAGGAACTACAGCAATCTGAGCCGAAACTGAGGTAACAATCAAAGGCTGTGTCCTGTACCAAAAAAACTGGTTCACAAAGGACAACAACACGCATGAAACAACCCCCAGAACCCACATTCTAAACGTGAGAATCTGCATGTTGGGGTCATCAGTTTTTGGCACAGTGAGTTCCACTTGTTTCACTGGACACTCTTCATTCTCTATGTTCTCTTTCTCTGAGTCTGAGCCACCTTCAACCTCAAAAGTGGACGCCATGGTGAAAGTGTCTTCTCTTGAAACAGAAAGGAGTTAAAGAGAAATCTCATGCATGTAGAAAATCATACATAGTTCTATGTATACAAAGAGAGCGAGGAATCTTTCTACGCACAAAAAGACAGAGCAAAGGACTGCTATATCTCGGAGAAAACGAAGGGCTATGATTCCAACTTATAAAGTTGTCTATATCTCTATTGCATCCATACTACTATTTTGATGAATGATATGTTTGACTTTAATTTTGTTGCACTTCAATAGTATCAAAAGTATCATTATTGGATACTCCTTTAGTCCTTCTCTTCCATCCTAACTATCCGTGGTACATTTTTATGCACAGAATAAGAAAAGATAATAAATAGAAAAAAATATAATAACTTTACAAAATTGATAATCTTATTTATTAGAATGGTGTAACGCAATAACAACGTTCTAAAACATGTTTGAAGATATATGAAGATAAAGAAATGTTTTATAGCAACATTCTTTATAACACCATTACGCCAATTACCCCCTACATACCAGTGACTTGAGAAATTTAAAACATATTCTAAGTTAAAGATATATATATTTTTCATCAAAAACCTATGGACAACAAAGACAAAATTGTGGAATTTTTATTATATATATAAAGAGTGTCAATAATCCAAGTATAAGGAGATTTATATCTTTGTTAATCAGAACATGTATATTATCACAGTGAGTGGAGAATAACGAAGCATATAAAACAATTATCAGAACAAAACATTTAAAAACATACATAGATAAAATTATGTGTGTTTAACTTGTTTGTGGATACATATTTAATTATTAGTTCATGTCTTTTAAATTTGTGTAATGTAGCCCAATGTCACTTCCACTCACTAACTGTTGCACCATCATTCGCGTTCACGCCCTGTTCCATTGTTGCCTCGCCATGTACTGGTAAGTATCCCCATTCTAGTCATTTCATGTATGACATAATTGTATGATATAAGTTAATGATATACTAATTTGAAATTTTGTAAGAAAAAAACATAACCTCGTGCAATGTAGCACAAAATTTTATAGGTGGAACGTGAGCTCCATTTGAAATTTGGGCTTCCGACTCACTCCCATCCCATTTGTCTTTTTATTTAAGATAAACGTGTAATGCATGTGTGCATTAAAACAATCTTATTGACATTAGACACTTCATATAGATTATGAAGGAGGAACTCAAACTAAGTGCTTTTCATTGCATATAATTATAGCACATGCATCCTACTTAATCATAGGTCATACCTAAAGATGAACTAGTCTATTTTTTATTAGGAGTCTTGTAAAGATATTAACAAGTTGATAGTCTATAAATACAAACTATAAATTCATAATCCCATTTTAAATATAATCATTTATAAAATTATATTTAATTTCAATGTATGTGACACATGAATATAGTATGGGATTATGATGTTGTCCTTTAGCTAATTCTTAGTCTAAAATAGGAGCACTATAACATTCACCACTCTTTTTTTTTTCTTTTAAATTTTGTTTCTAACATACTTTGCATCATAGTATTGTACTAACCTAAATAATTTTTTTTGCTTAAAATATAGACAATAGTTAATTGTTTCAATGAGATATAAAAAACCGTTTAACTACTGTTAGATAAAATTCTCATAGGTCATATTGAAAACTTGTACATAAATATACAACAAACATCATATAAAACCTAGATCTTGTAAAATAAAGAAGTGAATAAGTCATTTGACGATAAACTATGTTATCCACATTTCTGGATTACCTATCATACTCATCTTGAACTTTTCATGCATCACTTAGCAAAATTTTCACAAAAAACTTCATAAGTAGCACCAAAAGTGATATTATCTATGCAAATTAAAACTATAAGAAAGTTAGTCTTGAAGTCTTTATGAAATAATGTAGTATTTACCTTCCCTCTTATAAAATCATTTTATAACAAAAACAAACTAGGTTTTTCATACCAAACTTTGTGAGCTTACTTTAAACCGTACAGGATCTTATGAAAACTCAAACACATGTTTAAGAAATATGGATTGTGTTGCATAAACTTCTCTTTCATGATACCGTTTGAATATGATCTTGACATATCTGATTAATATAACTTCATATTGTTATGAGCAACAAATGATAACAAGATTTGTATAACCTCTAGTCTTATAACTAGTGCATAATTCTTTGTTTAATCTATATCTTTTTGTTATGAGTAACATTTAGTCTCTAGTTTTCCTTTGTTTGTCATGACTTTAACTATCTATTTTAGTTTGTTTTTAAACATCCACTTTACTATAACTATTTACTTGTTTTTAGGTAGCTCAATAAATTTCCAAACATTATTATTTGTAAATTTTTTAAGCTAGTATTGCATGACTTACACATAATTCTCGTAATCTAATGTCTTGTACAATATGAGATGAAGAGATAGTTCTTAACTATGGTAGCTCTATATGGATACTTTCTTAAAGAGCTAAATATTTATGTTATAAATTCTTTTTTTATGTGTATATACGTTTTAATAATTGATAGTTTTAATGAAAATAAATTCATTATTTTGTTCTTTTAACATAACATATAGCTTGTGTTATTAGGATTATACTATACCGATAAGATTAAATTGTTTAAGCCTATAAAATTCTGCAAGTCTAACTAACAGCTATCATTTTTCCTTTTTTTTTCCTTTAAAAGTTAAACTTACAAAAATGTATGATTTTCAATAAATTTGCAGCAGTAATAAAAAGAATGCTATGCCTCTTTAAAGAGTTCGTTTTTAAATGTAAATTATAAATTATATATTTAAATATATTTATTTATTGTGATTTTAATTATAATATAATTTATATATATAAAATAATTGTTTTGATAAGGATCGTATCATGTTTGTTATAATAAATAAACATTTATTTTACACAAATAATAATTTTAATTGAAAGTAAAAGGAAAAACAAAAACTTAGTAAACCAATAAGAAAGCCTAAACGGCTGAACAAAAAAGCATTCAAAGGCCAAACCCAACATAATAATTGGAAACAAAACAAAACAATGTTAAAACCATCCAATTGTGAACAAACCCTACCACCAAGGCAAACAAAAGTATTATATTATTATTCCTTTCATACATTTTCCTTTGTTTTTCTGCTCAATTATTTAAATATATAATTTTAATTTTAGGAGTGTGTGGAGCAAATTTCTTGTAGTTATTATGGCGGTTCTATTAGTTTTGAAGTTTTTTTTCCTTTTAAATAACTTTTATTAATTTCATCAAAGTCAACCTTTGAAATTATTGAGCAGCATATAAAAGCAAGTAATTTGCAAAGAAAAAGAAAAGAGATGAAAGGAAGTTTCAAACAAAGAAAAGGCCCACTTAGTGAATAGTGCTGTGATAGTGAATGAATCCCACAAATTTCTCCGCTACTTAAGTTGACCACCGCATTACAATCAAATCCACCCACTTTCCACACCAAACTATTCTTTTAATTATTTTAATAATAACTAGATAAAAAAAAATATTTTAACTTTTCTAGAAAACTTACTTTGCAATATTTCTATATAAATCATTTTTCCAACATATTTTTATTTATAATATACTTTTCTAAACTTAAAACAATAGATAAAATATATTAATATTTTGCTTCACCAGTCCAACTTTATATATATAAATAGATAAAAAATAATTATATACTCAAAACATCTAGAACAATTTCAAATACGTACTCCCAACTACTTCGGACAACCCCATAATTATTCGGGTGACTAACAGGGATGCATCTTTCTGTATCATATAATTTTTGTTAAAAATAATAATTATAAAAATACATATAAATTATATTTTTATTTTATTTTTAATTATAAATTTTTGAAGTTTTATAAGTGGAGTATTCATAAGAATTTATAAAGAAAATCACAAAAGATATAATGTGAAATACAATTTTAGTGTTACACTTTGTATTTTAGCCAATGCAAATAAGAAGGACCAAGAATGAAGGATTATTACGGCAGAACAGTAAAGAGTAGGGACACTTGCTGGATTAGTATTCACATTTATCCTCTCATATTTGGCTCTACTCTCTGTCTTATTCTTATTTCCTCACCACAACTTTTTAATTAATTACATTTAATTTCACTAACTCACTCAACCTAAAACTTGTTTCCTATGTACAATTAAAATTAGTGATTTCATATTTTTATAGAATAAATTTTAAAAAAATCACATGGATTAAAAATTAGATTTCAACGTTATTCTAGATAGTAAAAATAATAATTTCAAATTTCAGATAGATTGAAGAGGAATTTTGTAGAAACTAAAATAAAAATTAGTTATAAAAGGTAAAAATATATATTTAAGCTTTTAAATTAAGTAATGAACCTTCTTACTTATGTTGAGAAAAGAACTAAGATTGGTTGATAATTTTATCCTTTAAATAAGTGGTTAAGAGTTTTGAAACTTTTGCATAGAACTTGAGAGATGAGTTAGTTTCAATTCAAGGGATAGTGTGGTTAGAAAACATTGGTAGCTAATAAGATATTGAAAATGAATTAGAGTATGTGTGAAGTGTGAAGTGTGAATGTGGAAGATTGATTGTTGCAAGTCACTCACTCACATGGGTTGCAAGCAACTTGCATCCATTTTTTCTCTTTTCTCATTTACACATTGATCCTTTATAATATGTTTTTAATTGGAAAATAAAAAATATAAAAAAGTTGGACATTCTCTTTCTACGTAAAAATTAAGATCACTATCCAAACACTCTATATCCACTAATTTATATAAATCAAGAGACGTCATACTTTAGAGAAATTAACATAAAAGAAAATAAAACTCTATTAACATTTTTTAATTGTAAGAATTTACTGGAGATCTATTATACTTATATGCAAGAATGTTTTTTTCGAAGTGTAAAAATTACAAAATAAACATCAAATTTCATCACCATTAATTATACCAGGCTATTATGCTCGGCCTCAATATTATCCGATTAGGTTAGTTTTGGGTTCAATTTGATTAATTCCATCTAAATCAAATTTAATCTTCTAAATTTTGTATTTCACCATTTAATTCATCGAGTTTAATTATTAAATTTCAAACCCTAAATTAATTTCTAAAGTAAAAAAGTCCTAATTTAATTATTAAAGCATCAAATTTTTAAATCATTCATTTCTTATTCTGAATGCAAAATTCTAAATTATATCTTAACTTCTAATAAAAATTAATACTGATTCTAAATTATTCTCTTCAATGAAACTCAAACTCTTTTTCAATAAAAAAAATGAAAAATCGAAAAGAATAGAAGACGAACATAAGAAGAAAAAACATTTAGGCGGTAATGGAAGAGGGAGAAAAAATAACGGTAAAAATAAAGAGAAAACAAATATGAGAAGATAGAAAACTAACCTGAAAAAGATGGAAGACTGTAATGAAAAAATAAATCTCAAAAATGTTTGTGACTTGATTTTATAAAAAAACATATATATATATATATAATTTTTTATAATAAAATGATATAAAATTAGTTGACCAAATTAATTCGTACCATTCTAATTTATTTTACTTACAGTAACGCATTTCATCCGATTTTAAAATAATATTTTTTCTAATTTTACAATTATAAACACCTATATTAAGTTATTTAATATTTCTTTCATTTCAAATTATAAGATATAAAAAAAAATTTATTTTATAATATAAAGTATTTTAGAATTTCAACAAATTTATTTTTCTTTTTTGTTTATATATTACTATTAATTTTATAATTATTTGTATTAATATTAAATAATAGAAAAATAAATTAAAGATTAGAAACTATTAATTAATTCTTTTATTAGTCTTACATTTTATCTTTTATTATTATCTATTAATATTATATTTTTTTATTAATTAAATTTTTAAAAATTAATTTTTTTAAATAATTTTTTTAAAATATAATCATTTACAATTTAATAAAAAATAAATATTTTTATTAAAATTTTAAAATGAGATTTGAGTACATTTACATTTTACTAAAAATTAAAATTTTTAATTAAAATATTTAATTAAAATAATTAATAATTCTGATTTTAAATTATTTTAAAATATTTTAAAATAAACTCAAAACTATTAAAATTTCAATCTTAATTAATTTAAAGTTTCATTCAAAAATTAATTTATTTGTAAAAACTTTTAATTAAATTTCATTTAATTTATTTAATAATAATTAATAAAAATAAAAATAGAAAACTAATAAAAAATTAGATTAATTAATTATTTTTTTTAATATATAAAAGTTTGTGAAATATTTAAAATGAAGGGAGTAATTAATTTTTAAACAGATATGGAAAGAAAACTGAACAAATGGGATAAGTATAATACTGGGAGATGGGTTTTTTTATGAAAAAAAAACGTAAGGACAAAGACTATAACATTCTAGTCAATGTCTATCCATTGTTAGCTTTGGAAATTGGAATATTGGAAGTTCTAGTTGCTTACATTATGCACAGATATTGATGAGATGGCTCAACTATCATTTCCAGATATCTTTCTTGTATTTGTTGGAGTAAACCTTTCTGCGCACATTATATCCCAACAGTAATTCTTAAAAAGCAACTAAAGATTCACCCTTAACTTCTTAAATAATATTCTTTATTTTTTCTGAACAGTGATGTCTATTGAAGTTTTGTTACGTAAGTCAATAAAAATAATCATTTTTATAATTTGTAATAAAATTTTAAATTTTTTATAATAATATTTATAAAAATTAAATATAATTTACTGATTAAAAAATAAAAAATAAAAAATTTGTTAATATAATTAACTAACTAATTAAAACTTTAAAAAATTATTTAATTATTTTATATTTTTTAAAATAAAGATTATAATTTGATAGATAATAATTAATGTAGCATTGAATTTTATAAATCATAAATAATTTGAAACAATTTTTTTCTCCCCTTAAGAAATAAAGAGAGTATATAAATAAACTCATTAATCCATTTGTTTTAAATCTCATTCACAATTCTTGAAATCATTGGAAAAAATAAACTGAACAATACTTGGAATTATTCATTCATAAAAAACAGATGGAAATATTTTGCCAAAATAACTTTTATTCTATGCTTCGTGTTTATTTTATCTTCTTTAGTGGCTATCTTACACACATAACCATATCAACCGTGTTTTTAGCGTCTACAAGATGTGTAATTTTATATTATCCAACAAATCTTCCTAATAATTTCTGGATTAAATGAAAAAAAATGCATTTTAAGTGTGAAAATTTTGAAACCATTCAATATTTCCTTTATCTGGTAAATAATAAGATTTTGTATGAAAAAGAATACAATTACTCTAATGAACTGCCAGCAATTGTATAGGTTTATATTTAAATTTCCAACACAGCGACAGCCAATTTCATGCAAGCAAACCACGATCAGCATTTCCTTCCGATTGCTGAAGGCCTAAGAACTGATACAGGAATGAGGGAATTCAACTCAGCATTACCTGTCCTAAATACCATTAATCCAATTGAAAATATAAAACAAATGATTGTCATACCCTACAAATAATAAAAAAACAAATCTTGCTCTTTTTTATGCTGTTCCTAGCAAATGTCCTGCATATTCCATAACCAACCATCTGCATATTACTTTTAGAAAAAAAATGTTACTTACATAATTAAAAGAAAGATAGAAAAAAGAGAAAAGTTTGAGATATGATAAATATAAATAATAACTAATAATATTATACAAATTTTTATATGCATATCACATCTTTTGTTATTGCATTAATATTACAAGGGATAGGATTTATGGAATGCGACAGTGACTCGAAGTGAATGATTGACATGGATGATTTGCTACTTACTACCAAATGACAATTTTTCTGGTCAAACTTGCAAATGAGCAAGCCTCGAGGGAATCACCTAATGCATGCGACAGCAAAAACCCAGGATTCATATTCTCAGGCTATTGCAACAGTAAGGACCCATATATGTTACACAACACAAAACCTCTTGTCAGTGATTTTCGAGCAACATGAGATGATAGCACTTTTCGTCCATAGCTCTCTAATAACCTCTTTAGGTATTTTTGCATGTACAACACCCATGAAATAGACGTGACATTTTATTTGGTTTCAATTGCTAGTTTATCTGTTTACATGTGAATGACCCATTTATAAATATGAAAATATGACCTTACTTTAAGATTATTCTGCTTTTACTAATGTATAAAATATCACTGTTTCAATTCTTTTCATGAAATTTAACCAATTTTTATTCTTTTCACAAATTTGCAAAAAAAGGACACCTAATCACATAATAAAATAGAGCAGCCAAGGGATGCTAGAAAGCTACATGGCAATGTCTTCGAATTGAAATTGCGGCCGTCACGCCAAAATCGCAAATGTTCACAATACTAAAGCAGTGCCAAAGTGAGCTTTATGCAACAAAAACCAAACGAATAGGTTTAGTTTCTGTTCTATTTGTTTACTTAACCCGCACCTATAGCAAAAGTCGCAAATGACACCACATTTAGGACCCTTTTTTTTCTAAAGGGCGCAACTGGGATACCTCGGTGTCTTTGATGGGAACGCTTCAGGCATAGATGAATATGCAGAGTTAATTAAGTGCAAGGTGGAATAGGCTCAAGTGAAATCAGATCAGATTAATGACTAAATTAACAATAACGTTCAACTTCAAAGAACAATGCCTTCACACGGCACATGCTGTTTCAACATTTTATCATCCACTTCAATTTGACAGTAGAACTTGGACTGGTCACTCCCAATGAAATAAAATATATCCCGTAACTAACACCGTTCAGATCATATTATTGTCATTGCTAACTTGCTACAATTAGCAGGTCATTAACATCAGGATTCTAATTACAGATCGGGACTAGCCTAATAGTTCATAGTCCCCAGAAACGCAACCCATCAAAGAAATCACATGCATAATCCCAAGAGTAACACTAACAACTCGAAACACAAATTTATGCTTTTTCAAATGGCTAAAATTTGTCGTTTAATGAAGGATAGTAGTTAGAAAATTAAATACCTTTCATATTAAAACTATAAAATAGAAAAATTATATTAACCTGGAAAATATATACCGAGGGCAAACAAGCAGGTATGAAAATCAGACAGTTGTCTAATTATACTAATATAATAAAGTTAAAAAATAACAGTATTTGATATCTAAAAGGCGCACAAGAAAGTAGAACACATGCATGGAAAACATCCTTCTTATTAGTAGACATATGTATTGAAAAGAGCAATGAAAAACCATCAAGGTCACAAGTTACTTCGCATAAGACAATTTCAAGCAATTTATAGTGAATAAATTAAACAATTTCTCTCAAACATGCACAATCAGAATGTCTAGCGAGCACTCCCCACACGAATACCACAATGATCGACTTGTTCCTAATGAAAGCAACTGTAATTCTCGACTGCAACGTTGGTCACTTGCCTCTCAAAATCATAATCGTTACCTCCCCATCGTGAGTGAATCCTACAGGGAATTTCCGTTTCACGATTCAGCATTATTAACTGTTTTTAAGTTTTTATCCAGCACCCAACGACCATTAACAAACAGTGTGGGCTTATTGAAATAATAGAATTAATCACCTGTAGATTGCATAATTCAACGTTTGCCACGATATACGCCACCTGACCTCGCACCAGGATAGCGGCGAGCAAATTGAAACCTTAAATTGACCGAGTTGCGGTCAATCTCGTCAAATTTGTAACCTGCAAAATTAACGTTCATTGTTTTACGCTGAACAACTAGCCATGTTCCGAACAGCGGATTAGGGTGTCAACATGAAGATGATATAAGACGCGTGTTGTGTCTTACCTCGGCTTATGACATAATAAACCTGAAATGCATCTAAATACGCTCAAACCCAAACCCAATATCCAACATAGGTAAAAATGCGTTCCTCACTTGTTACCAAAAGGGTCAAACTTGCTACTACAAAGGAAGGGTGAGTAACCTTTCATTAAGTCTCCACCGTTAGCCATTCAATGAAACTTAGAATATTGAACGAATATATCCTACCCTAGTTCAAGTATCTATGCGGCAGAACACATAATAAATTGTGACATGCAACTCACGATCTTACGGTGCTGGGAAGATGGAAGAGCAAATAATGTGACAAACAGGCCCTAAGCCATCAATATTCCGCGCAACAAATGTTCTTTTAAGCAATCCACCCAACCCAGATGAATTCCTCCAAACCAGGAGGACTGCCTCTGTAACTTGGAAATGTCAAATTGGATGGTATTCATAATCTAGCACCCACAATCTTTCAACCAGAAATGATTAAATGGGTGTCATCTTTATCAATGAGCATGACAAAGATGGACAAGGAATGGATAAAAATCGTTATCGTGACATTACTTTTACATGAATCAGTCCGTAACCTTTCCAAGCTTGCGTACCACTTTCATCAGAGCCAAACCAACTCCATCCCCGCATAAAAAAGTGTGGTAGATGAGAAATATATTGCATAGGGTTAAATACATTGCTGCTTTTTAGTGATCTCGAACACCATCAAGTAGTTTACTCACCAGATGTTTACTCAATGTCCTTGAAATAAGATCCTTTATCCAATACCGCTGAGTATGTTTCAGGCAGCACTCACATTCTAAATCCATCACTAGCTCATCAGATTAAATCCAACATATAATATGTAGGAGCAGCCCACGCTCTTGAGGCACCGACATGAGGAACGCAAATCATAAAGAAGTAGAATATACAGGTTGTTCTTGCCAACTCAATGACATTGCAAAAAATGGCTCTATAGCATTTTCTCCACATTCATCACACTTAAGGGGATAAGGAACGGAACACAGGATTTTCCAAGACACACATGAGGAGGTCATTATAAGAATAGAAGAAACAGAAACCTTACCCTGCAATGCTTCCATGGCAGTTGCTGCGTGACCCGGACTCAAAAAATCGACAAAACAAAGTACCAGTGGATCACCCCCTGGCTGCACAAAATCGAAGTAAAAAATCCATCAATGTATACAATTTCTTTTTACATTTTAATTAAACTTACTTGTCTTGATTCCTTGCTAACAAGCCTAACTTCTTTGTAGCCAACAAAAGGACGAAATATATCTGTACCCCGTAAGTTAAGGGGGAGGAATCTACAATGAAAAAGATTTTACTCCTCAAAGGGGAGACGTGTGAAGAGAGAAAGTGAGGGCCTATCTACTGTTGATTTAAAGTGGGTTCTGTTTACGAAACACTTTATTTCAAATCAAGAGTAGATCTCTCACTCTTCATATCTCACTTCTATAAGAATTAAATCCAAATGAAAGCATTGAACAAAGGGAATCGGATGAAAGGATACGAGCTACTTCCCGTCTTGTACAGTTAGAAGGCAAACCCTCAACAAACAGTGTACTGGTAGCATCAGGTGGAAGAGAATTGTCGGCCCTTCCACCACTGAATCCCAGGATTTTCTCTTTTTCATTTGTTCCCCTGTCTACTCCCCCAATATTTGCAACATGTGAATCCTCGATGGTACGATTGGGAACTCGCCCGCCAATGGTTCTAGTGGACTGTCCCGAACCATATGATGAAATCTGATGAAAAATGTACAATTTTTATCCTTAAATATATGGGCCTATTTGACACACCAGATGTACCTTGTGATAAAACGAGATTGAACAAGATGTGCAAGATAGTGAAATAAATTATTCCATTTCCATCACACGCAGAACAAGGTAAAGTTCACAATTTTGTGTTCATTACACGATAGTAGGACCCGACATATTAATATATTATTAATCTTAAAAATGTATCTAAGAAAAAAAACTCTCAATTTTTTCACTATTCCTTCCAAATCTCCCATGAAAAATTTGGAGCTGAAACACAAATTATTTTCTTTTACCATTAGTTTTGAGCATAAAAAAATCCACTAAACCAGATCTCTATCATATCCACAAACAAAGACATTTTAAATACATTCTAGTTGCCTACAAATTCAATATACATGACAATTAGGGCCATAAAAGAACAAGAAAAATATAACTGGCCATTTAAGAACCGAAACATAGCTAATACCGCATTACGGAGGTAATGCTCATAAGATGCATCAAGGGACTCAGTATCTCTAATTACTTGTGGCCCTCCTCTATCATCATCACGGGGAAAGTAACTGGGCAAGTCATGAACGCCAGAGACATCTTCAAAATTAAACAATACTTCAAATTAATGAGAATGTAAAGACAGGACCAACAAGGTAACAATGAATCATTCCCGTGATGATTGTGAAATAAAGAAGATTAAATTCAGGACAGAGGAAAATAAGTATATCAAGATAAACATTAAGACAGCATGAATTTGTAACAGAATAACAACTTCATTATTGAAAAGTATATATGAGAAAAAGTTTCACCGTATAATTAGACAGGCCTACCTAAAAGTGTAAGATCATATGCACAAACTTAGGGAGGCTTCCGGTGGCAAGTTTGGTAAATAAAATGAAAACATCTTACCAAAAACTCTTGAAAAATTAGCAGGGGAATATCATCACTTTTCATTGTCCGGGAATCTATTTCTAGTTTTAAGCCCGCGGTGAAAAAAATAGTTAGGCACTTGGACAAGACAGGAACAAAGAATTCTTTATCATCAATCAAGGAGGTGTATATGCAAAATTTTAAGACCAGATTCAGTTCAGCAAACACTTCATAGCCGTATTTTTCTCCCTTTATTTTACCTGTCACATTCCTTTGCTACATTACATTAAGAATGAATGCATAACCACCCCCCAAAAAAAGGTGAAGATGTTGCATATAATCATGACAGGTGACCGGGAGCCTATCCAAACTAAAAGGGATAAACACAAAACATCTGTTTGGATCGAGGAAAGATTTTAACGACAAGAAAAGGAAACAAAACAAACCAAACCAAGAAAAAAACAAAGCTATGTAACAGGAAAGGACTGAAATTGGAATGGGGAAAGATCAATAAGAACATAAATTCAACTCTTTGAATAGAGATTTAGCAAAATAGGTAATGATGGCCATTTACGTGGAGATGAAAACCTAGCGAGAGACAAAAAGATGAAAACCCTGAATTGAAGGCATACCGTAGTCGGAACGAGAGCGCTTCCCGGTGACGGAGGAAGCGGCGTGCCGCGATTCGGCGTATCTCCAATAACCTTCCGACATGAGTATGGGAATTGATTGATTGAAGAACCAAATAGAAATTAAAATTGAGACTGAAATTGAAATTGAAAAGTGAAAGAGGACAAGAATATGGACTGAGGGTGCTTAATTAATCTTCAGAAACCGTCACACACGACACAGATTGAAAACATCAAAGTCTCTGCTCAACCAATCTTGATTTTCAATTTTGTCTCCACCTACACTTTAAGCAGGTAGGCTGTGTTATGTATGCCTCTTTTCTTTCTTTTTTATTTGATAACAATCAAATAAATAATATTTCAACACACTTTTCTTCCTTATCATTGTTTTTTAGAATCTTTACCCCAAATAACTTTTTTTCAAAATAGGTTTATTTTCTTTATTTGATCACTTCATTTCAACACGCTTTATCACATCATATTTATATTTTCCTTTTTTATCCCAGTTTTAGTATATGTTTAATATTCAAATATTTATTGGATGAGAAAATTTTGATTCAGTCTCTGAATATACAAAAGAGTTCAAATTAATTCTTAATAAAACAATTTTATGACAATATATCTTGCTCTTTAACGTCCTCTACTCTCTCTATATATATTATATTATATATATCCTGCTCTCAAATCTGATCTCTCTCCCCAGCAAGCATAAAAATATATCTTGGAGTAGGACAACCTCGTAAGATTTTTTTTATGGGGAAGTTTCTCTTTAAAACACTTCCAAATAAAGAAGTGTATCTTAAGTGCAACTATGATGTTCCATAAAAATCAAATTGTTGTGTGTGTTGACACTCCATGTACAACACACTCAACCTTGGTTCATCTTTCCTTCCTTTCTCCAGTTGTGCCATCTCTATGTCCTTCATCATATATTACCCAACATACCTTCTTTCCATACAAACCAATATCTCCTTTATTCATAAGTTCTGTATCCAAGAATCTAAACTCCATCTCACATGTTTCAAATTAAATTTTTGTTTGCATTGTTTAATAACTAGTTTTAAAATATCTTAAATTGGTACAAAATAGTTCATTCTAATTGAAATTTGTTTTAATTATAATTATATTTATATCAACCATAGATAAAGTCTCTTTCACCTTAAAAATATACATTACTTTATTCTATGTTTTATTACCTCAGGATTTTATTTTCTACTTATCTTTACATTCACTCATTATTTTAATAAATAAATGCGATTATAATTATTTTCAGTAGTATAATTCCAATTAATTTTTTTGTAAATTAGTATTACCATTTAAGATTTATGCATACCTAATTAAAGTATTCAATTTGTTAAAGCATTCAACTGTTATGAAAAAGAAATTATCTTTTATAATCCTACCTATCATTTGACAGCACATTTTAAAAATAATGTAATAATTAAATAATGAAATTTTAAATTTGTAAAAATATCAAAAATAAAATAATAGATATAAAATAGTTATAATAAATTATGAATCATCAATATATCATATCATTATCCAATATTTTATACCATATTTCTTCACATCTATCTTCCAAATTATGAACATCTCTTAAACTTTTATAGCCATTTCACGTTAACATGTTTTTAAAATAGAAAGAATAAAATTAATTTCTTTTATAAAACCTTAATATACTCACCACCAGTAACTTTTACAACAATTATACATCAAACTTTTTATCACTCACAGGTTTTCTCGTAACTGTGTGTGTGAATGTTGCATACATATTATTATATTTTGATTCCTTACTTGTATATATTAATATATTCTTTCAACTTACTCATTTTATAGATACTAAACATATATTAATTTAATAAAATAATACTATTTCCGACATACACATTTTATAAATGGAGTAGTAGGTAAATATTTATATATAAACTGTTTTTACATTTAAACAGCAAAATAAATTAATTATTTTTTAATTAAGTTACTTTTAAAATTTCAAGAGATATTATTAAAATAAATTGAAATAAATAATCCTCCTGTCAAATAAGATATCTATACTTTTTTTTATTAAATATTTTTTTTAATAATCTAAAGATTAAATCAAATAAGAGATAATATAATATATTTCAATCATCTTTGTTTCACTATTCTACTGTTTCTTTTTTTGATTGATCAAGGCGGTAAAGAAACATACATACTTATTAGGAGTGGATCTTATATCTTTGATAGTGGTTTTTATATAGATATAAAAATCATATTATTCTACTAGGCCTAACAAACAACAATTATCATCAGAAAATTACTCCTCATTAATTCAATTATTGTTTTATCATTTATTATTAATTTATTTACTTACTAGTCCATTTAATTAACAAGTGTGTCTCTCACATGAGACATAAATTCTTACTTTCTCACTTATGTGACTTTGGACACCTTTACAAATCAATAAATAAACAAATATAATGCACATTTAGGAAATAAAACATTCTTTATATTAGTTATATCATAATTTCATAATTAATAATAATATGAACTAATTCGAGTTATAGAGGTTATACATCATTTAGTTAACATACTCCATTCCATGTACCACAAGCTAGACTTCTTCCTAATATGAATATCATTAAAAATTTATAATCAGATTGAACATAATGTCTTTATGACAACAATTATTTAGATTACTCAAATACAATTATACATGCAAACATAAAGAACAGGTAATCAAAAACATATCATAATTAAGCTTAAAGGGTCAATAATATAATACATAATAAACATTATACTTCAAAAATCATTCCTAACAATGATACACATACTTTCAACATGTTCAATAAATATTTTGGGTGGTAATCCCTTTGTTAAAAGGCCAACTACTATAAGTTTTTTGATAATATGTTCTATTGGCAATCTTTGTTTCTGAATTTTCTCTTTCACAGTACTTCAACTCCATACATTTAACACATTTAAAGTATTTGTCGTTTATCATAATACATTTTCAACAGTTTAGCAATATTGTCAACAATTTCAAGTCCTGAAATAAAGTTCCATAGTTAATTACCCTGAATTATAATCTCAAAACATGCTGCAAATTCACCTTTCTTTGTGAATGCAAAAACAATAAATATTTTCGCACTTCTCCATGATATTGTTCATTCTGCTAAAAGACATACATAACCAAGAAAGGATTTTGTTGAATCCACACATCTAGCAAAATCAAAGTCTAAATATCCCATCACTTTAAAATGATCAAGCTTCCTATATGAATGCATGTGATCCTTTGTTCCCTTTAGATATTTCAGACATAAAATTTCACATACAAGTATGAACATACATAATGCTCTTAACAATAGATGCATATAGGATTACTTTCATCTATTTTCATTTCAAATCATTTTTAGGACAATGATTGAAATTAAACTTGTCTCCTTTCTGAATTGGAATAAATGAAGACTAATATCATTAATTTTTTGCAAGCAAGATGTTATCAAGGTACAAAACTAGATCATCAATGTACAAAGTTAGAAATATAATCTTACTCCGACTGACCTCCATGTATATATATACTAGTTAATAGTATTTTTCTTATATCCAATGAAAATATGGTATTAGTGAACTTCAAATACCATTAGCGAGAAGCTTGCTTAAGTATATTGATTTCTTTAATTACTTCCTTTTCTTTATTGAGAATCTCATTGGCTGATTCATATAAACATTCTTCTTCATTTAGGAAGACAATTTTCACATTATGTATTTCAAGGTCATAATGAGCTAATAGTGTCATAATAATTCTGAAATAACTCTTTTACGAGACTAGTAAAAATGTATCTGTTTATAATCAATATCATCTTCTTGAAGAGTAAAACCCTTGGTAACAAGTCTGACCTTGGTTGCTATAAGAGTCACTTTTAGTTTTAAAAACTCACTTACATCTAATTCTCTTGCAAGCTTATGCCAATTCTACAAGATCTCAAACATCATTATGCTCCATAGATTTCAACTCTCTTTTATGTTATCTAACCACTTCTTATAACTATCATAACTTGTGAAAACATAATTGGATCATTATTGTTGCTTAAGTATACCATATCGTCATTTGAAATAGATAATTTTTTTAGACCTATAATAGATTCTTTTTTGAATCATGGACTCATCATTACTTTGCCCTTCTTTATTGTTGTTAAAGGAACTTGCACTCCAACTTCTTTAATTTTCACTTGTTGAATTCTCACTAATTTCATCATTTTCAATGAACTTTATATTTTCAGTTTCAGTTTCAACAATTCCCATACTTTGATTAGATAATAAAACATACATCTTTTTTATTTTTCTGGATAACCAACAAAGTATCCACGAGTTATTCTTACATCTAGCTACTTTTCTTATAGATTGTATACCTTAAATCTATTTGATAACTCAAACATATGTCTTAGTGTTCTATCAATAGTTCAAAAAATATCTTTAGAACTAACCATCTCTAACAAATACAATACATGAGAGTTTTCAAAATATACATCCACTTATATAAATAAATAAAAACTTTTTAAAATACTCCTAACTATATCCATTAATGTTTTATTAGTGTCTTTTTGATACACTATTTTGTTCCAGTGTATCTAACATTTTCAATTACCATATTTATAAAAAACTTTAACAATTTTTTCACCTTCCTATATAATTATATTGAGATTTCTCATAAAATTAATATATATAACTATATCTAATTATATCGAGATTTCTCATAAAATTAATATTTATAACTATAACATAATAATCATCCATAAAAGTTAAAATTACCAACCTACCTTTAAGAATTTATGCAAAAGCTAAATTACATAAAAATTTAAAGGCACCCCACTAGCAATAAACAATTTAGTTTAATGGGTCTGCAATAAGCAATAAATAACTTCCATCCCTCTTTTGATTTTACACCATTAAAAATTACCGAACATTTGATGCGGTTGTGGATTTTCATTATCGCCACCTATCAACACCAGAACAAAAGTTGAAAACGTAACCCTAAGAAAGAAAATAAAAAAGATTACTCTCTTCCAAACTAACTAAAAAAAGGTTAACTCTATAGAAAAATGAAAATTGGGTTTATCCTCAACAACCTACCTGCCCTTTCTCTTGTACAAGGATTTTGTTCCAGAAATTTTATTTGATTTTTTTAACAATTGATTTGTTTATTATTAATGTTAATATTGATAATTAAGATGATATACTGCGCAAGTAGTGGGGTTTATTATTGTGTCTTTATCTGATTACCATATATAATGCAGATTTTTTATTTTATTTTGAAGCCCCTAATTGGAAATCTTCATTAATTTTTGTGATCAAGCCTATTCTTGCACGCTAACTAACGCCGTATTTTCTTCTTATCTTATTGTTGCAGACTTTTGGGTCATCATTGAGCTTGTGTAGGTAAAGAAATTTCATCACTTTTATTCCTCTGCCCCTTTTCTTCATCTCATTCATTTATAATCCAAATCCTTGCTCTGTTACTCTCTTGGGTCACTGGTGTTTGGTTTACGTGGAGCAGTGAGGTGTTTAATCTGAATTTTTTTTAACCAATTCATGGCGGAACTGATAGGACCTCGCTTGTACTGCTGCTCTAATTGTAGAAACCAGGTCTCACTCCACGATGATATAATTTCCAAGGCTTTTCATGTAAACCTTCTTTCTCTCTCGCTCACTGTTTTACTTTTCTGGGTGATTTTCGAACCAAAATTTTGTATGGAATGTTTTCTTCTTCTTACATTTTAAGAAAAAATTATGTGAATTTTTACCATTGACTTATTTGTTGTATATGATGGTTTGTTGCGCATTGAAATTTCCATCTGCAAGTGTCTTTTACCTTTCTCACTTCCCAGCCCATAACCCTCCTGGTTATTCAAAAGGGTAAGGGCTTTGCTGGATATTATTGTTTCTAGGCGCCATTACTATTACAAAGGTAAAGGTAAAGTGGAGAAATTCCAGGGTGATTTCAGGAGAGGAAAGAAAGTTGAGCTCTTGTTTTGTAATTGTGAGTACAGAAAGTGTGGTTCAATCAACAATGAAACTAGTCTAACTAGTGTCCACTTCCAAAGCCATGTGTATATTTCTTAATACTGCAATGAATTCAGGTCTTATGTTCAATTTATTAAAAAAAAAGTTGTTATTTTTAATTTTGATTTCAGGTTAAAATTTGGATAACTCCTTGTTCTGTTTTTTCTTGATTGGAAATAAAGGAAGTTAGTCTGATGAATTTCTAATGCATTATGGATTGTCTAAGTTTAATGTAATAATTACATGCTTAGTAGAATAAATAAAACTCCCAATTTGTAGTAAGTGAGCTATGCAAGAAAGTTTGACATGCTTCCACAGAGTGAGACTGATGGCAGTGTATGCAAATTTAGGTTGTGAATAAATGAATACTGAAGAGGACATGGTATTTACATACACCAAGTGACAGTCGCTATAGATGTTTGTTGGATGTGGCTGTTGCAGTGATTTTCAATATATGGGGGTTATCAGCACACCGAGGTTGCTTTTGGTTGAAATTTGAGAACAGAATTTCAAATGTAGTAGTGGGAAGACAATGGCAGTGTTAAAGATGTGGGGTATTGTTGAGGAAAGTAGGAGATTTAGATTTTCAACCTTTCATATCCTTCTCCCTCTTTAAATGGTTAACTGACATAACAGTCAAACATCACAAAGCTTGCCTATATGCTATGTTTTGTTCATTCATTATTTTTGCATATTTCCTAGATGAAAATATTTCCAAGGGATCTTTGTATATTCTCATTTGCACTTTGCAAATTCTCTAACCGAAGGCTTTTGGTTATTCTTGGTATTTAAACTTGGATTTGAGGTTTATGATTTTATCTACTACTACAAAAGCTTTGCTGGGTCATTTTTCTGAAATTATCGTCCTAAATTCTGTAACTAGGGAAGAAACGGCCGAGCCTTTCTGTTTTCCCATGCAATGAATGTTGTCACGGGGCCTAAAGAAGACAGGCATCTCTTGACTGGCCTCCACACTGTTGCAGATGTTTATTGTGGTGATTGCCGTGAAGTGTTGGGTTGGAAGTATGAAAGGGCTTATGAAGCGTCCCAGAAGTACAAGGAAGGAAAGTTCATACTTGAAAAGTCAAAAATTGTGAAGGAGAACTGGTAGCATTACATTGTAACCCCAATCCATTTATTCTGGTCTTCGTATTGGTCTTTTCCATGTTTTGTGGTGTCATCTTGTATAGGAGAGAACCTTCAACCATTTGAAATTTGTCATTGTTTCCCCAACTTCATATTTCCTCAGGTTATGGCCAGAAGTGAAATTGCTAGATAAACTGTTTATTCCTTGTTAATAGTATTGTGTAATCATTTCTGGTCTATGAATATCATGGTTAAAATCGATGTAGAAAAATATCTGGTCTATATTACACCATTGACCGTCCTTACAGATTTCTTTTTGAGAAGAACTTTGCTGACACGCAAAGTTTTTCTATACTGCCTTATTACTAAGGTTGTGGCTTGAATCGCTTGGTATATAAAGTAGTAGATCCTCTTATGATTGAATTTAATATTTGGTAATAGCACAAGTTGGCCAACTTCAAAATTTGGCCCTTCGGATGCTCCCTTTCCACGATTAAAGTTGTAATTTGCTTCAATTTGTCAATTAATGTAAGCTGCTCGTACATAACAGAATATTATGTTGCCGAAGCCTGCAATATCTGTTATTCTGTTTCAATTTTCCTCATCCATGCATTCAGTTATCTTGACCATTTACAATGTTCCAAATTATTTCTTTTGAAAGGCTAAGAATAAAACTTTTATTAAGAATATTTAGTTTTTGCACAAGAGATGCCAAAACAAAGTCAATAACATCCACCATCAGAATAAACAAGGAGCAAAAAAAGGGTACCAGTTTGACCCTGCCGGCACATCTTTACATCAGAAGCATATCAACTATTGAACAGCTTCCTTTACTATTGGTATGTTGCACAGGGTATATATACGTTGAATATAGCTTTTGAAAACAATAACCACTGATGTATGCAGTTTCCCTTTACATTTTGAGATTCAGGAAATTTGAAAAAAAATGAAGATAGAAGATTTAATAAAGTTCATGATATTGAGTGCAGTCACATATAAAGGGAGTATAATATTTCATCAATAATTTTAAAGATTGTCAGAGTGAGTGTGTCACGTAATTACCAGTAATTACCGATGATGATGATGATGATGATGGTTGCCTCTACTAAGACAGATTTTGGATTCAATTTTTGACGATATATACTTGCATTGCTATCTGATATCATGATAATAAGGGTAAGGCTTGTTGCATAAATTACTTCATGTATTCATGCGTTTGCTTCCTTTCTTATTAGCTCAACAATACCAAGCATGGGACCTTTCACAGTTTCAACTACATCTCCATCCACTCTTGGATAATTTTTTATCGATCTAATTAGAAACTGTTCCTTAGGCGTGAGAAAGATCCTACTAGAGCTTAAGAAATGTTCAACCATCACAGTGGTGTTTAAAACATTTTCATTACACGACTAAGAACTTGTGGAAAAATATAGGAAAAGGAAAATGGAATGATTGATCCTAGTGAGGCTCAAAGTAGTGTTTTACTTGGTGTTTCAAAATATTTTTTATAAAGTCAAATCTCTTCACACATAAAGTATATCACTGATCATGTGTTCTGGAATCGAAAAATTGGATAATACGGTGTGATCACAAAACCTTACCCTTGTGCAAGATTCAAGCAACCACCCTCATGAACCTAATATTTAAGAATACGTGAACTATAGTTAACCAAACAATATGTTTTATATAGTGAGACTACCATTTTCTGTCACCTGGTTCCCGAATATCTATTATTACCAAAAGGAATAACACAATAATTTTAGAGCTTATAAATAAATTTTTTGAGTCATCCTTTCCAGGGGTCTCATTTTTTAAATATTTTGACTTAACTTTCTCCTTGAAATAAGTTTGTTTTTTTGCTATAACCATTTTATCAGCTAATTACGAGGATGGAAAAAGAATATGAAAAGGAAAAGATAATAGTGCTTTATTACCATATATACCTTAAATCTTTAATTATTTCACTACTTGTATGTTTCAAGTTTTGTTGGCTTTAAGAAAATCCATGGAAAAACTGTTTCACTTTTTTCGAAAGAAAAAATTAATTTACTTGTAATTCTTTAAAAAAAACTATATATTAATTATGCTTTAATGCAAACAATGCATTAAAAACAAATGAATAATAATATCCTAAAAAAATAATCAAATCAATAATTCAGTTAAACGTAATTTAAAGTCCTTAATTTATTATTATGATTATGATTTCTAATTCATAATAATGCATTATTGAAATTTAGTTTTCATGTTTAATTGTAACCTGAGTGTTGGCAATTTTTTAAAGCTTATGGTGAGTATTTTTATTTTTTATGACTATGATAGATAAAACAATTAATTAATTTTATCTTTCACAGAGTATGATAGACAATACATTTAAATATTGTATTATATTATGTCTAAGAACATTATTAAAAAAACAGTGAAATTTATGATAGATTTCTGTATCAGGTATTTATGTAAAAGAAAATATGATAGCATATTTATTAATATTATATACAAATTATTATATAAATTATCTGGTAATTGACCTAGAAAAAAAATTTACTTCCCTTGTTCTAACTTCTGTGAATTCATTATTTTCTTTTTCTATCGAATACTTTTAATGAATCAATTATTTCTTCTTCTTAATGTTATTATCCTAATCTGATGTATTCCCTTTTTGTTTTGTTTTTTTATTTTGATGTCTTTGGAATGGTATGCTCTCAAATATTATCTTTTTCATATTACTTGTTCTTTTGTTTCCCATGTTCTTGGAAGTTAGCAGTCAGAGAAAAAGAGGTATTTTATGTTTTTATATATTTTAAAAAATTAATAATAGTAGTTAAGAAAATAAGTCGTTATTTTGTTTGGAGTATTTATAATTATTTTTAAAAATTAAATATTTTTTAATTTTTATTTTAAATCAATTAATAATAATAATTAAATTAAAAAAATAAATAATTACATCTTATAGAGTTTGAAGTTATTTTAAAATTTTAAATGATTATTTTCATTTTTATTTTAAAATATATTGAAAGTAAAACAGAAATATAAAACAAGTAAACACGAATCCTTCCAATCCTTGATTATAGGTTATATAAATACAAAATTAAATTAAAATTTTCAATAATTAAATTTTATACTACTAAAAAAATTCAACTATATATTATTAGAAAATTAATTAACATATAATAAATATCACGTCCAAGCATATTTAATTATAACTTTTTATAATTAAATTTTAAAATAATTAAATGTAACTATATAAAATTAAAATTACATATTTATGAAACAAAGTAAAAAAATTTGTAAATATAAATTTTGTCTATAGTGTAATTTTATCATACTTTTATATTAAAATAATTATTAAATATATATTAATAAAGAAGAAAAAGAAATAATTTAGAAAAAATATTTTAATAATTCTTAAAAAAGGTATATATACTTATTATTTAATTAATGTGAATAGTGAGGAAACTAATTTTATTGATTATATATATATATATATATATATATATATATATATATATATATATATATATATATTGTGAACAATGTTAATATTTTGATCAAAGTATTACTTTAGAATAGGACTTCTGTCCTTGGATTGAGTTACGAGTTTCAAGAATAATATTTTGAGAAGGATGTTAGTTACTGAAAGGGTTTTAGCATATATCTGCATAAACTTAGGAGTTAAGTTAAAAATAAGATTTACATGCTTAATTGATAAATATTTGAAAACTAATCTTATAAGAAATTCTTTGACTGGGATGAGTATTCATTCACAAACCACATAAAAATGTGTCAGAAACACTCACTTGAAAAAGTTTCTTTTACTTATTAACAATTTCGTTTAAGGGTAACTCATGTTGTTATTAAATATGTTTTTAATTTTTAAAGTATTAATTAATAAATTTTAAATTTATTTTTATAAATAAGTGTAAAAGATTTACAATGATAAATAAAAGAATTTTGGAAAAGATAGGAAGGAGAGAGACAAGTTTTGTAAGCATAGGATATAGAAACATGTATATATCATCTTTGATAATAAACTGGTATAATTTTTACTACATTTTTTTATTTATTATTTTAAATTAACATTAAAATTTATTTTATTGGCAATCTGATATGACTAATTGAATCAACTTTAAAAATATTATATTATATAAATTATAACTTAAACCTTTGTAATATAAGGAATTTTATATTAATTAATATAGAAATACACATTATATACATAATTTTAATTTTATTTATTTCTACTATCACTATATTAGTCTTATAAAAATTACTTTTATATTTTTAAATAATTTTATGCAATAATTTTATTTATTACTAAAATTTGTTTTTCTTCCACATTACTTTATTATGCTTATCATACATATATTAATTTGGAGCCAAATAATGGTGAAAAAAAAGAAACAGATAATTAACATTATCCTTTATTACAAAAAAATATAGAAAAACTAAAAGTACTCTTATAAATAAGAAATTTAAAGCTGATTAAACGTAAAGGTAAAGGAAATGTTAATCTATGGGACTATTATCTCTAATTAAAAATAAAAGTTAATTAGCTTTAAATATATTTATCTTACCCACATTAGAAAAACATTAGATTGTTCATTAATTTTTGAAATATGAACTTTATTAATGAAAACAAATTATTATTATTATTTACTTCTTTACAAGAGGAGAATTACTATTTTTTTATTTTATCTTTTAAAGTTGATAAAGGTGGATCTTTGCTTATCCTGAGTGTAATGAAAAAAACATATATTTGGATGGAAAGTTTTTATGTATTGAGATGCTTTTTTAATTTGAATTTTTTATTTTCTTTGATATTCACAATAATTAAGAGCATCCAACATGTTAATAGTAAAATAGAGAGGGAAACATGTCATTCATTTTTCATTACACAAATATTTTTCTAAATCATATTATTCAATTTTTGTAATATTTTTAGAAAATAATTTAATAATAATTAAATAAAAAGTAAATCTAGAATTGTTATTAAGAATGACATTAGGTTGTCTAAACAGTCAAGGAAAATACTATAATAACTTGTCCTTGTATTATTTTATTCTTTAAAAACATTTCAATTTTAAAAAAATAACACAGAATAAATGTGATTAAGAATCAGCATCATGATTCTTTATGATTCTCATGAAGAAACTCCAATAAACAAACTAAAAGAAAAGAAAAAGTTTAACTAGGATATGTCCAATAACTCGTTTTCTTAACCTTCTTAATGATGTATCCTTCTTATGTTGTTGAATGTGAGAGCTAATTCTCAATTGAATGAAAGGAGAAGATTGAAGAATGCATGGCTAGAACTCTTCTCATCATGCTTTTCAATATTATGATCAAATAACATATTTTGAAGTTGATTTTTATCAAGACAAAAGCTCAATTATCATGTTTGAGGTATAGAGATGAGTTATAATTTTTTTATCAAAATTTTCAATTGAAAAAAACAGCATGAACTAACTTAGGCCCAACAATATACTGTTAGACCCATATTCTTTTTTATTGCTTTTGTTGCCTCCACAAAATTTGGTAATATCCTCTTTATATGAGTGAAGGAAAAAGATATATGAGATTTCTAGGTTGTCAAATGTGAGATTTTCAAGAAAAAGGAAGAAGAGGTTGAAGAGAGTGGAAGTAGAACTTTTGCCATACTAGATGGTAGGGTTTGGTTTTCATCCAAGTAAAAGTAGAATATGGTATTTTATTAAAGAATGAATGGTAGATTTTTAAGCATGCTTTCCAACTATACAACTAACACCTCAAAGAAATAAGTGTAGTTCAAGATAGGACGTTACCCTTTGCATAATATTTAACATAAAAGATTCTTGATCAAGAAATATATTTTAGAGTTCAATTTTATTTTGATGAGAGACAAGGAAGAGTAGTAGATTTTTCACTAAACTTTCTAATTATGCAAAAATACAATAAACTTATATTATTTTTACATTCTTTTCATTTATTAGAAATATAGAATTTAATTATTCTTTACAATTTTTTAATACTAAAAAAATTAAACAAAATTTTTATATTTGATTCAAATGTATTTTTTTTAAAAAACTAAATCAAATTGTATTATAAAGATCCTTATAAAAAATGGACAAAATTCAAATTATAATACTCTCTTTGCATTGTCATCATCACATGTGATGGTAAATAATTAATTATGATAACATTACAACATCTTACTCAAAAACTTAAAAGAAAGGAAAAGTTTAAATCATGATTGTGATAATTTATCTCCTAGTTTAGAAAATTTTCATTTTGTCCTGCTGTCCTAGTTAAATGAGTTTCATCTACTCCTCTTTAGTTTTTTTTTAGAGTTCAATAATTAGTATATTCTATATTTGTGGTGTAGATATTTTATTATGAAATTTGACCTTGATATAGAGGTTCTCTTGTAAACTTTGTTTGATTAGAATATGTAAGTTTGATTTCATGTTAAGGCCTGATTTTGACATTTTCTTTGAGAAATATTGAATCGATTATATATATATATATATAATTTATTTTGATTACATTGTGGTAATTTGTCTTTTTTCTTTAACTTAAGAAATTTTCATTTTTTCTTGCTCTCTTAATTAATTAAGTTTCTTCTACTCCTATTTATAGGAGTTTTTATTAGAGTTCAATAATTAGTATATTTTATATTTATGATGTGGATATTTTATTATGAAGTTGACTTTGATATTTTATATTTTATTTTATTTTATTCTGCTGTAAACTTTGTTTTATTAGAAGATGTGGATTTGATTTCATGTTAAAACATGTTTTTGACATTGAATTGATTTTTTCTCACAATATATATATAATTTTATTTTGATTACATTATAAAAAAAGTTAACTATATTTTATTTTTTAAAATAATTATAAAATAAATAACATACTTATTTAAAAATAAATATATCATATCACTTCATTTTTTTAAAAATATAAATAAATATAATTAATTATTTTAAAGATCTTATACATAACATATTATAATTATATTAAAAAATCATATTGTAACAATTATTCATTCATTCGTACAATCCAATTCATTAATAAGATTATAAATTCAACAGCTAATATCTGTTAATCAAAACATAACAGATCTTATTTTCAGAATTGTTATTAATGATCTAAAAATTAATTCTATAAATAGATAACGTTAATCCTCAAATTTCAATAAACTCTTTGTCTCAAAATTGTCTATTATAATTAATAAAGAAATCCGAATGCGTGGATATAGATATGAGAACAGTATTAGGTACTCATTTGAATAGTTGATGAAGCAAGTTCAAGGAGGATTTCACCTTTGGAGGACAATGATAGGAAACCAAAGTTAATTCCAACTCATAACTTGTCCTTGTTAATTCGTGTCATATTAGTCCAAAATGGAGACTCAGTGCGCAGAATTCAGATTCCATCTCCTGATCTACTGAGTGCTAGCAACGAAATTTGAAAGTAGCTGTGGGGCACTGCTGCTTCAGAATTCAAACTTCTGTTGAGGACTGAATACGCTCAAAAGTGTCATGTTATTCATTCATGTTTCAAATGAATTTGTTAATTCATTGGCGTTTGAAGATTAAGCATGAAATCTAAGGCGGTTCCCTGATGGATTTGAATCTGTGCTTATCTCTTCAATTTTGACAATGAACGACGAATCATGTATGCACATGGATAAACTAAGAAAGCTATGGCATTACGGTTTTCTCAATTTTAACCCATGAAAAATATTCAGTCCTCTTACCATGTGCATTTCCTTAAATCAAAGACACCTCACACGAAATTTTACTAGTGTGTTTAATCTGGCAGTAGAAATCACTCTGTGGATAAAATCATTTAGAAATCGTGGCAAAAGTAACTCTTTGTTGCTTCAGAAAAAAAAAATCAGAAAATGAGTTGAATTCAGTGGGTTACTTACTGAACATCCACTGCATTTATTTAAAAAAGTAATGGTTGAAAAAATTAACCATTAAGCAGAGAATACTAACTATTAAAGGAAGTATTCGAGAAATATCCAAAATTTGTTCTTAAGGCACAGCCTAATCACAGGTCATAAACACGAAGGTTATAGCAATCTACAAGGCTATAATAAGGTAGCTACAAGTGTTGGTATGTATGAAGTAACATCACCAACCAGCTCAACGCTGTATACATATCTTCATCAGCATCTTTCATAGAGTAAATTCGGGTAACAAGGATGTAACAATTATTTATATTGGTCAATGGAGGGAATTAGTTGGATTTGCAATAAAAATTTATACAAAGCAACTAGGTATAGCCCATTCTTTCTTGTGTCTTGACTTAAAAATGTTGCCATATGTAGCCAAACAAATTGCCCCGAGGCGATCCCAAAGGTGTACATTTCTTAACATGATTTCGTTAGAAAAATGAATGATCACCTGCTTGCACATATATGGTCCCGCAGCTACGTGAATAATTACCCTTTCTGTCCTTAATATTAGGGCCTGTCTAGTACGTAGAAACCCTAATGTAAAAAGGTCATGATTGGAGAGAAGCCCTAGGTTGAAAGGGTCGTCCTCTAGGTTTTGATCATCCAATGCCTACATACATCAATTCTCCCCATATGATTTAGTCATAAGGAATGAGAATTTCCTTGGTAGATGAATAAATCATGCTTTTACCAAACCCTAAAAGTAGTAGACTCGTTCTTCTAGGATCACAAAATATATATAGTACAGACGTAAATCCAAACGAATGACAGTACATTCTATAGATACTACTACGCACAAAATCAATAAATAAATAACATTGTTTAGTTGAATTGTTAGTGGATGCTTTGTGGAGTAGATCATATATGACTTGAATTTGGCAATTAGAAAGAGCTAGATTCCTCCATGTCCACGATGCACAGTTGTTAAACTTTACTTAAATTTTAATGTGTAAATAGATATGCATATGCTTAACACGTTAGAAGCAAGCAAGGGCACCATGAATTAATATTTACCAAGGGTACATTACTATAATATTATATTAGATAAAGTGAACAAGGTCTATCTCTACATGGAGGAGGACACTCGCAGTGGAGGATAATATTCCTGCACGGTTACCGAGAGGAATGTTTGTAGGACCCTCCACTGGAAAAGGAGAGACCAGAGTCAAGCTCCAGCTTCTTTGGCTTTCAATATAAGAAACGGAAAAGAAGCCCATGTGGGAGATGTGTAAATAAAATAATAATGTTCACAAATTGGACCAGAGTGACTGAACCAAGCTTCATCAACAACAGAAGGGAACTGTTACTGAAAAACATGGGACCAACTATGAATGAAAAAAAGAAATCTAGGTTACATTCGGCTCAAGTGACTTAGGAGATCGAAGAAACGATGTACCAAAGTTTTCTCATCGTTTCTAAAAAGTGGTAGTGATCGTAAAACATAGGAAAACGTTACAGTGCAGTTTGACAACCTTATGCGGTGCATTATTTTATTATTATTATTATTATTATTACTGATTGTTATTACAAAGGGCTAGTTAGCTGAGTAGAATTAATTCATGGATCGTACCAATGTATTATTACTGTCATGTTATAGATCTTATTTGGTTGCTTCCTGAAAACTGAAGGGATGGAAGAATCTGAAATAACAAGCGGTACTGTTAAGATCTGACACTTCTGAACGGTTGGCAAGCAAAAAGAAAGGAAAAGAGAGAGGAAAAGAGAGAGTTAGACCACTTTTGCTGTAAAGGATTTGACAGCCATCATTCCAACTCACTTTATGTCTCAGGACTATATCTAAATCACCAAAAATGCCAGTTTAGAATTTACAAATAGAAACACTAAAAACCAGTTATTTGGTGCCCTTATTAACCAAAATCAATTATACTTAAATACGAGCATTAAATTTGAAGGTTGTGCATGACCGACCAAACTCTCTTGGTACCTGACGATGGTATTGATGGGAATCCTTTTCCTTGCTGTGGTAGCAGCAAACCGAGCGCGAAGATCCTGGTAAAACCCCATGAATAAGCGTTATTCTCACGGGAAAGCCAAGAATGAAAAATGAGTAGTTTTGATTATGATATAATAGGTTATCGGCTCGATACTCCTGATGCTTAACCTAAATAAAAATGCAAGGTAGCTTCAAAATACAGCCACATTCTTTGGGACCAAAGCCAACAATCAAAGTGGGACTACCAGGGAAAGGAAAAGAAGACCAAAAATTGAAATGGATTAAAAAGAAGTGAAACAGCAGCCATGTACCCTATTTTGTTAGTGGTTCTGATCACTCCAAACACAACCACACTCCCCCCCACATTAAGAAAAGAAAAGAAAAAAAAATAAAGCCTAAAACAGCAACCCTTGTTCTCCTTTTTTTTTTCCTTTTTTTCTTCTCTAAATATCTACCACGATCCTCCACCTAACATGCCATTCCAATACCCAGCTGAATCCCCTTGACTTCTATTCTGCTGATCAAACTCGTTGGTGGTTGGAACCTGCTGCTTCAAATCCTCCACAGGAAACAAGATCCTTGCACCAGTAGGACCCTCTTGAATTCCGTGAAGACCCCCGTAACCATTTTCAAACCCCTCTAGACTGAAGTTAAGGCCAGGCGGTGGCTTAAAGTCTTGCAACGGAAACCCAGTTGAATTATACATTGGCATGAAGGAGTTTAAACCCCTTGAGGAAGCAATCCCAGTTTTGAGAAGCTCCATGGCAGACAACTGAGACGGTGTTGATGAGGAGGTGGCGTTTTGAAGACCTCCCTTGTCTAATTTCGTGTTGTAAGGAACCTCGATGAACTTAGACACAGTGCTGTAGTCCTCAGCTGGTGGATATGCCAAGTTAAGGTCTTGGCCTTGATGGATCTTAGGGTCCTGAGAAGCAGATTGAGGGAAATTTGGCGTTGTGAGATCAGGAAGCTTCTTTGTTGGTGCTGATGCAGGTGATGGTGCTGATGGAGTTGATCTCTTGTTCTTTCTAGAGCCACCACCCACAGGAACGTTTCTCAGAGAACCACCCTCAGTCCAATACCTTCTACATGTCTTGCAAAAGTACCTTGGCTGGGAGAGGCTATAGTTATTGTAGTAGCAGAATTTGGTGTTGGTGGAATTGCACCTTGGGCAGTTCAAAGCTTGATCCTTCTGAGGCCTCGCCCTTCTCTCCAACATAGGAGGAGGCTTTGAACCTTCCATAGGTTTAACCACTCCAATACCCTGAAAAAATATGCAAATTTCAAAACAATAAAAACAAAAGGAGAGCAAAAGGCCATAACTGAATTCAAAACCTTTGCGGAGAAAAAAGAGAGTCTAGGAAGGAAACAAACAAGACAAGTATACAAAGAAGGTGTTTTTATTACTACACTTTGAGGGATTACAACAGCAGTGGTATGATACAAACAAATATGTTAACTTTTTCTTGGGTCCTTTATCCTTTATCAGATGGTGGAAAGGAAAAAAAATGGGAAAAAGAAAGGAGCAGTACTTTCAATAGCAGATAAAAATAAATGAGGGAAAGATCTTAAAAAGACAGCAACAAAAATTGAATTTAGTGGGGGGTTGAGCTGAACATCAGAAAAAGTTGGGGATAAAGTGAAACTTAACTTCCTCCCTTAGAACTAACAATATAATCAAAATAATTTCCCAAGCCCAAAACTTAATAATCTAAATTATGGTTGAAAATCACAGCCCCCAGCAGAGATTTTCATGATTATATGGAAAGAAAACAGAAAAAGTAGTTCTGTGTACCTGTGCCCACTGAGCTGTGTCCATGGATTTAAGAAGAGAATGGGAAAAAGGAAAAGCTACGAGTCCTGAGAGAAAGAAAAGAACACCACTTTTCTAGAGAGTGTTAAAAGCGTGTAAAGCTTTCAGAATTGGGATGTAGTGGTGGTTCCATCCATGTGTTGGCCAACTAGCTAGCTATATTAGTATTACACATGAAAGGGTACCATTTTATCTCTAAACCCTCTCAATTCACAACTTTTATTTTCTGAACACGTATTTCTCAACCATTTCATTTTTTTTATTTTTCTTTAAACAATGATACACATAAATTTCAATTTAATACATACTAATTAAACACTTTTTATTTATCTTTCTCCTCATATACTATAAATTTATAATTTTTTATTTTTTTTTCCTAAACATATATAGGAAATATTTTCCTTTTTTTTAATCTCTCGCTTTCTTTGTTATTACAACACTCACTTTATTTTTTACTGTGTTCTTCTTTTCTATACCCATTTTAGAGTCACGGCGAAGGGTGTGAAAACATTATTTTTCTTAAATGTAATCACTATATGTCATATATGATGACAAGTACGAGAAATTTGTGTAGATAGCATGTAAGCTTACGGAGAAAGTATGTTACATAAGTCAACAATATTCTTCAGTGGTGTCTTTTTGTAGAAGCACAGAAGAATTAGTCGGTTGATAACTTGATGCACACTTTTATTACCAAAGCAAGAGCGGCTGATTCCTCTACCTATTCCTTTTCCTTTCTCATCATGCAAATACTAATCAAATAAATCAAATTACTCATTTAATCTTTTATAATCATATAAATTTTACTTTTAGTTGGGATTTCAATGTTATGTTAGGAGCTCTGCAAAATAGAAAGAAGTTATACCATTTCCACCAAATTTAATTAACAATCTTTAGAATAATTATATTTTAAGATCTAAAAAAAATAATGTGATTGTAATAATTTGTACTGATGTTTAATTAAATAACTTTTATTTACACTTATTATAAGTTAGAGAGGATTTTAATTCGTCTGAACATTGTGGTTGCTTCTGGCAATGAAGATGACTGCCACAAACACCGTAATACAGAAGTTAGTTAGTATAAAAAATGAATAATAAAGTTTAAATGTGTGTATGACATATGATACCTTATACAGTGATAGATGGTGGAAAAGTAACTAAGTAGTTAACGTCAGCCTGCACAGAGTACCTCTACAACATTTGTTATATTATATAATGTTCTGTGAAGTGCTTTGTTATATTATTATGCCCAACAAAATTAATGTGTTTAATATCACAAAAATATATTTCAATCGTTTAAAATAAATTTGAGGACGAATTGTAAATGTTGAGTATCAACTCCAACATAAATCGCAGCTCCTACTAGTAGCATAAGATTAGGGGACAAAACACTTTTTAGTATTTTTTTAATTATAAAATTTAAATAAGATTTGAAAAATACAATTTTATTCTATATATTGGATCCTTAATAAGAAAGTAAAAACAAACTGTCATTAGTAATTGCATCAACTCCTAACTTTTTACTACCATTTTTATTTATCTAATCTAAAGAATAAAAATTATGTAAATGTTTAAATCGTGAAAAAATTAAGAGATACATTAGATAAATATATGATGTATATATGAAACTATTTGAAATTGACAGAGATAAATATAAAGATTAATTATTTGATGATTTTAAAATGGATATATATGATATTTTTAAAGTTTTGGAAGTGAGAATAAGTTATATTAATATTGTCTCTTATAGGATATAATAATAGAAAATAATAGTGATAAAGGTTGATGAATAAATGGGTTGCACATATGATGTTAATATTCGGTATTATTTTCTTAAGGTGAAAATAGTATAAAAAATATGTGAATCATCGTGATATATTATTATTAAGATAAAAAAAAATCAACTAACTATAATAAAATAATTTTGCTTTTGAATTCAAACAAAAGATTAACAGTGAACACTCTTTTCATATAAAAAAAGTTATTCAAACAATTGTTATAAATGAATATATAATGTTAAAGTCTAACATGTTATTATTCATGAGATTAATCCATCTAAATTGCGAGTTGATAACTTTTCTCAAACAACTAACAATTCATACGAGTAAACAAAGGAAAGAAAATTATGTTTATTTACATTTTCGTTTGTAGAAGAAGAATTATAGATCGATTATTTTGTTGAGATGAAAAATTGTAGTCATATTAGTTTTCTATATTTTCCATATTCGTTCCTAATGAAATATTCCAAATTAATTTTCAGGAATTACCAGAAAGATTTGACGAGAAAATATGTGATATATAGATAATTATGTTGATTGATAATGGTTTCTAACGAAATCAAACATTTTTTCTTGATAAACATGTATACTATTGAATTCCAAAAATATAAATTACCTCATTTTTACATTCACTTGTTCATAAATAAAATTGTATGAACTTATTTATAGATTTCAAAATTTATAAGTAAATATTGTTTTTAAATATTTTTCATATTTATATACATGAATTTCTTTTTTTCATGGCAATAATTAAATTTTACTTACAAATTTCTTATATTAGCTATGAATTTTGATTATAGATAATACCGATTTTTCTTATGGTAGAAGAATCAATCATTCCAAAACTTCATTAAACATTATACATTATTTGATGAGTGACTTAAATACTCTCATTTACACATTATCCTATTACCAAAATACAGTGCTTATAATCTATTTTGGGTACTAAAATGTTCTGATCACCAGCCATCTTTATGGAATAAAAACCTAATCATTTATGATTATTACATTCAAAAGTGTTTTATGGCTTCTAGAATTAAATGAATATCAATAGTAAACATGGACTAATAGATAATTTTCTTATAACTTAGAATTAATGTAAGTTAAAAAAAGATAAGAACAAATCTCATATCATAATACCATCCCTTGGTGAAAATATTACTGGCTGACAATTAATATTATTATTAATAATAATAAGAAGAAGAAGAATAAGAATAAGAATAGGTTAATATAGAGTTTATTAATATTTATTTTTAACTTTTCTTCACTTAAAACAAAATAGCAATATTATTAATTTTTATTTTTTATGTTAATAACAATTTTGAATTTAGATTTTTTTCTTATCATTATATTATTAAATTATAACATAATTTTAAATTTAGGAAGTTACAAAACAAGCACACATAAGAATAACTTTTCTTGAATTAGTTTTATGCACTGCTACCTTTTATATTTAATAAAATAATAATAATAAATTAAGAAAATATAATTTTAATTTTTTAATATAATAAACTATTTTAAATAATTTAAAAATATAAATATTATTAATTTTTTAAAATCTATTTTCATGAAACAATTATACAATATTGCATGAATAATATTAAATCATTGCATAATATTGTATAATTATTACATAAATAATAGTGATAATTATTGAATTTCAAGTAAAATTTAAACTTTTAACAATTATTTTTGTAAATAATTTGTTTAGTTAAATCAATTAGTTTATATATTTTAAGATTAATTAAAAAAGATATTTTAAATTCTAACAATTTAAGAAAATAAAATTTGGCAAATATCATAATACTGTATAATTATTATGTACTCATGATTATATTTTTATTTTTATTTAAATTTATATAAATAATTATTTGATAAATTTAACTTAATATCAAATAATCAAATTCACATTATGACCCATTAATCTTGACAAACAAAATAAATATTCATCCATCCTAATAAAATAATTTAAATAGATTTTCCTGATTTTAATAGTTCTTCTAAAAATTTAGAATTACAACTTTTAAAATTTCTTACAAAGAATAGTAATAAAAAAAATCTAGTCCTAGTATAAAATTAATTAATTTGTTAAAATTTAATATAAGACTTTTTAGATGTTTTGAATTTAATATAAGATTTTTATATGGTGAAATCGTCTAAATCTATTCAAAACTTACTTATAAAGGTTTAACACTTAAGAACATAAGAATAGAAGAAGATGGAACATAAAAGTGAGATGAAATTTACCTGAAACTGAAATTGATAGAGTAGAAATACTTCACTCGTTTTCTAGATTATAATTGTAGACTTTAATTTTAAAAGAAATGATGAAAGACTCTTAATATAAAAGAGAGAAGTCAAAACTTCTTTTAAATTAAGATTGGAAAAGATAGAACTTTGTAAAACTGAAATCCTAATTTCTCGTTTATCCCCATTATTCCTTTTTTATATCTTAGTTGCAGACTATGATTTTGAAAAAGATAACTGCGAAATAATGTAAAAATGGACTCATTAATTAAATTTGTTTAACCTAAAACCATGTAGGAGGTTTTTTTATTTTAATTTTAGTTTGTATTTTTATAGTTTAAATAGGTTTTATGCATTTATTAAAAATATGACTGATTCACTATTCAACATTCAACCGGTTTCTGGGCATCATTATATAGGAGAGATGGCCGAGTGGTTCAAGGCGTAGCATTGGAACTGCTATGTAGGCTTTTTGTTTACCGGGGGTTCGAATCCCTCTCTTTCCGAATCTTTACCAAATTCATCAATATTACTCATCCCAATGCATACCATTATTTCAAATTTGTTGATATAGACTCTCTATTCCTAATTTTTCAGTAATACAAAAAATAGTGGATTTATTTATTTATTTAAAGATAGGCAAGGAATAAAAATTTTCATATATCCATGTCTATGATATATGCAGACTAAAAATTTAGAAAAAAGAACTCAAAACTTCTATGAAATTAAGATTAAAAAGAAGAATTATTTATAATTTCTCCTTTATCTCTATTAAATTTAAAATTAATTAAAATAATAACATCTTTAATTAATTAATAAAATATAATATAAAATAATTGTGTCTTACACCGTGTCAAATTAATTTGTTTTCAATCACTTCTTTATTTACTGTGTTACAGATTTTTTTTATGTACATATGTTTTAAAAAATGCCTACATGTTTTTGAAAGAATAAATTGACCTATATTATCTGACTTAATTTCTATTTTAGTTCTATATTAGAATATTGTTTGTAACTATTTGAAATAAGCAGTGATTGAATTATAATTTTTTCAAAATTAAAACAAGTTAAAGAATTAACATACTAAAAGGTGTTTCATTAACTACACCTGCTTATTATTATTTAGTTATGCTATATTTTTAATAAAAATATATATTCAATATAATAGAATAATAATAATGATAGTAAAAGTTTGATTTGTTATCGGTTTCAAAAAGTAAAAAATAAATTAAAAATAAAAAAAGGTTTTATTAGATTTTCTCTTCTTAATATTTTTTACAAAAATATATTTATAATAATTATTTATTTACTTAATATAAATTCATCTTTAAATTATTTTTAATTATTATTTTCAATTTTATTAAATAATTATTTTCTGTTAAATTATATTTTGATTTTAATTTATATTCCTTCTTATTAAATATTAATACAAAAATATTTAATTATTTATTATATTACATGATTAATTTATTTTTATACTAATTTAATCAACTACAAAAAAATTATTTATTTTTATTTATTTTATTTATTTTTTATTTATTTTCTATTTTTCTTCACTCAATAAAAATATTTTCGCTTGATTCTCTATCCTACCCAATCCAATCACCTTAAATTATTATATGTAAAATATTTTTATTAAAACTGTATGTTATGCACTACTCAACTCATATATTAATAATTTATAACTTGATATAAACAACTATTACCATAATTAGAAGTATGTGCTATCTTTAAAATTTTAAAACAAAATAATATAATATTATGAATTTATGAAGTCTCTTTTTCTATAAAAAAAATAGATGAGAAGAGAAGAGGAGAAAAATAACTCTCCCTTGCCCTTTACATACATGCAAATAGTGCATGTTTGACAACTTTTTAATACAAGAAAATATTTAATTTTAGAAATTATAAAATATTTTTTTATTTTATCACATTAATCAAATTATCTATAAATTTTTTACTCAATTTTTATATTTAGTAATCCAAACAATTTTATGTTCTTCTTTATTTATATGTATTCTTTTTTTTTCACTTTCTACTTTCAACAAAGACTTATAAGTAATTTATTATTTATGAGCAATAATATAATTTATTAGGATGGTATGTATTTAGTTTGTGTGAGTTTGAGTAGACTGTTTAAAAAATTATCAATTTAATCTTCACATGTACACTTTTTCTTTTTAATAATTATTATTGTTAATTAATTAAAAAATAAATTAATAATAGTTTTAAGAAATAATTTCTTTTAATTTTTGTAGTAATCTTATTTAACCTAAAAAGTTTTCAAATTTAAAAAATTTCACACAATTCTAATTTTTTTATTTTATTACTAAAGGATAATTATAATTTTTATTAATTCAATTAAATCAATTACATATATTAATAAACTTATTATTCACTTGCATTGTCTTTTCATTATAGAAAGTAAATATTATAGCATCCTTCGAACACTTATATATTGTCTTAATTCTGTTCAAGTGATCAAAATTTTGTTTGAACGACTAAATTATCATTTAATATCAACTATATATTACTTCAACAATATAGAGACCAAAATTAAATCCACGAGTTTTATGTGAGTTAGCCTATTTATAATATTTCAAAATTTATAATACAATATTTATATTAAATTATATTGTTTCTAGATAATTCTAAATATTTTATTATTTTTTTTAATATTATAAATTATTTAATCAACAACAATAATAATAATAATAACAATATATCAAAGAAGGACATATAGCCGCAATAGAACCATTATACTAAAGTCAATTTTGTGATAAAATATTACATCAAATATATATAATATATACAAATTTGTTACCAGATAAGAAGACCTATCTTCATACAAAAGGGATAAGTTTTCATTTGAAAGAAGAAGAAAAATCTTTCCAAAACCATCGACACAAAACTATTATTTTTCACCTATAAATAAGGTGGGGAATGGATGTATGAAAAGAAAAGAGAAAGTAAGAAAGAAAAGAAAGATAGAGAAATATAGAGAGAGAAATCTAAAAATACTTTTGTCTCTATTTCTAGTAGATTCCTTTAATCATTAAGGTAGGAAAAGTATGGTTAAGTCTTTTTATATTAATCTTAATAAATTTATGTGTGTTTTATTAACTTTTTATTTTTTTTGGAATTACATATTGTTTTACTTTATTGTTTTCTTGTTTTTATTTTATTATTTAATTTATGTCTAGTTCCACAATGATCTTTTAATAATTTATATATTTATTTACTTATCTTTAGTCTTGCACTGGTCATTTTATCAATCATTATTTATTTATTTCTCTTCAGTTTTGTACTGATTATTTTATTAATTTATATTTACTTATTTCTCTTCATTTCTACATTGGTTATTTTATAAATTTGTATTTATTTATTTATTTATCTCTACCTTTACACTGGTCCTTTTATTAAAATATATTCATTTACTTATCTCTTTTTATCAGTTTATATTTATTTATTTTTTTATCTCCACTCCATCCTTTTATTCATTTATAGTTTTTATTTAATTTATCATTATGTTATCTTTTTATTTTTATAATGATCTAATTAATTATTTAAAGTTCTTGCTTTAATTCTTATTTTATTTTTTTTATTTTCTATTATTTTGATATCATCCTTTTATAATTTAGTATATATAATAATAATAATAATAATAATAATAATAATAATAAAATCATCAAACTTTAATTAAAGAAAATTACTTATATGCTTTATCATCATTCTATGTTTTTTAAGTATTCTTTTGATAATTGTTGAATTGTTTATATGGATTAATTATTTGGATTATATACGAGAGTTGTTTGTTGAAAGTCATCAAGTTTTGTAATATTTGAAAATGTCAAAGAGTTTGTCAGTTGAATTGAAAAAAGTCCTAGATTTTCTTATTATGAGATAGGACTATGTTGATACATGAATGTATGTGGTTGGGAGGTCAGAGTTTAATACACTGATGAAAGGTAGAGAGATTATAGTAAGGTCTAAGGAAGTATTAATAAGTAGGTGAATATCTTGATAGTCAAGGTACCGTCCTATACTAAAATATTTCACATGCCAAACTTAGGACTATTTGATAAATGCTCAACATCGTCGAGGTTAAGTAGGGAATATATATCTCTTTTGTGGGTTGAAAAATAGTTAAAATTCTCGAGAAAAATATTTATGATTATAATAATGATAAATACTTAGTTACCTAATTATTTTTCAATAGTCTTGTGATCATCAGAGTGAATCATCAAAAGTGGAATATAGATTCATATGTTGGTAAATATTTCATATGTTGAAAAAGTGAGTTTCAGTCTCGTGTGGTTGGTAAAGTACGAGTTTTACAACATGTCAAACTTTAGGCCCATTGTTTGTTATTGTATGTTAAGTTTATTGAAATTAATATTTGAGAGTTACAAATACCTCCCTCCTTTCAATATTGTATATGCATATGGTACGAGTAAAAGATGAACCTGTTTAGTAGAATTTTTTCGAGAAAGTTTACGAAAGAAAAATGTTCTATAAATTATTAATGTTGCATAGTTTTAATATCATTATAGGACATTAAATATATAAATAATCTTCTATGTTAATGTAAAACTCTACTTTTATTATATACATTGAATAATTTTAAAGAAATAAAATATTAATATATATATATATATTCATGTATGAGTAATATATGATCTCCAACTAGTAAAAAAAATTATTTCAAATTTTAAAAGTAAATAGTGTGATACTATTAAATCATTGTTCAAAACACACACAGAAAAAATCAAAATAGAAAAAATTGTCATTTATTACCAACTATAATTAATAATTAACTATGTTTTAATAATCACTTATAAATATTTTAAATAACTTTATTTTAATTGGTTAAAATGATTGTATTAAATTAAAATACTGTTTTAATATATTAAAAGCTTAACAATTCTATTTAAAACTAGGAGGGGATGATTCAGTATCTATCTCTCGTTTCTAAATCAAAGTTAACAAAATTTATTGTAATATTCTGAAAATAATTTTTCCTTAAAGACCTAAGACTAAGGTAATCACATTTTCTTGAAACATCTTTTTTCTTAAATCTTACTAGCAATATTTTGGGAATGAGAAAAACATCCAGTTTATTCGCTTAATTTTTTCATTGTTTTACTTAATTTTTTCAAAAATATTTACTTTTGTAATAAGAATCTTTTTAAAAAAAAATTCATTTGTCCTTTGTAAAACTTAAAATAATATTAATTATTTTTATTATTTATATTTTTATATTTTAAAATATAAATAATAATTAAATTATTTTTTATGAAATTTTAAGTAGTTTGTTTGTTTATATTAATCAATTACTTTTTAATAAATTATTTATTATTTTTACATTTTTTTCCTTAATTAATAATTAATAAAATATATTTAATTAAAAAAATATTAGAGTAAAATCATAAAAAAATAGAAAGTATAAAAGAAAAATAATTCTCTTCACTGTCCTTAAAATTTTTATCACAGTAACAATTTTAATATTCATATTTTTAAACTAATAATTTTTTAAACTTAAATTCAATATGTGAATAAAAATTAAGAATAATATTAAATTTTTTTATTAAACAAAAATTTCTTTCAAAATTTTGTTGTGATAAATTTTTTAGAATTAAAAATTATAAAAAAAATTATTTTTGTGAAGATAAAAAAAATATATTAATAGAAAATTGAAAAATTATTTTTTTAAATAAACAAAAATAGGTTAAATATTATTTTATTGAAAACAAATTATTATAAATATTCAAAAAATAAAATTTTAAACATGATATTAAAAAACATTTAAAAATTTATTATAAACTTTAAAAACTATTATTTTGTATAATTAAATCTTAAACTGTTCTTTCTTAATAAGAAAGAATATATTAGTATGTATTAAGAAGATGGAGACCTGCACAAATGGGACAGCACAACAGAAACATCAATGGGATGAATATGAATCGGCGGCGGCGGCGGCGTGAAGTTCGAGGGAGAAGGTTGAGTTGTGCTCCGGGAAGAGGAAAGTAGAGGACACGTGTGAGGACACGGAGAGCGATGCGGTTGATACTCTCTTGAGAATGTTTAAAGGTGACAGAGGTGAGTGATCGTGAAACGTGTCCCTGACGTTACAATCTCAATCGCAATATCTCTCACACTTCACTCTCTTCATCCACATGTGCCGTTTGGACCACCGTTCCTTCCCTCGCTTCTACAAACAGATTCTTCCCTGACCGTCAGATCAATCCGCAGCTGCTTCTTACATCTTCCATACCTTAGGTCCAACAACAAAGCATCTATATATATACACATACTAATCATGATTCATGCATACACACTTACTTTCTGAATTATTTTACAAGCTCTTTTTATAAAAATTAAACGTATTTATATAGATATATACTTGATTTAAGTTCAAACATTCTGAGAACTAGTTGTACTATTTGTTTATTTAGATCGAAGTAAATGGATAGAGAAAAAAAATAAAAAGTAAAGTTGTTTAAATTAAAATAAATAAATAGATTTAAAAAAAAGACGATAATATATATAATTAATGAAATTAATTTTTTTTATTTCCTATTTTTAATTTTAATAATTTTATATTATTTATTTATAATAAATAAATATATAAAAAATTCTGACAATTTTAGAAAAATCTACTATATTATTTATGTGATATTTTTTAAACAAATTTTTATTTATATATAAAGAAAGTTATTTTTTCTAGAAATTTGTATTTTCTTAATGATTAACTGTATTAAAAATTTAACTGTAAATCATTTCTCCCTCACTAATAACTTTTTAGTTATCTCCTATAATTTTTCTGTGTGTAAAAATCTTATAGATATTAACATATGTGACAAAATAGATCAGTTTTAATTATTTTATTTACTTGATTTCTAATATTTAGTATGTGTTTCCTTCTACGTATTTAGTGTTTATTAAGAATGAAAAGCGCAGAAACTTTGTTTGTATCCATATATTAGCGATGAAAAGCGAAGATAAATTTATGATGAAAGTTAAGTTAATTTTGGTATTTTCTCACCGATGAAGAGATTTAAGAAGAAAGACAATGTGGAAAAAAACAAAATATATATATTCATCCTTAATTTTTTTATCATATAAATATTTACCTTTTAGTTATATTATATTATAAAATAATAAATAATAATATAATGAAAAAAATATCATTAATAAAAATAAAAAATTTATATATATTTTTTTTCAAATTATAATACATACTTTTTATAATAAAAAAAATATTTTTCTTTTATTAATTACTATTAAATGAATTAAATCAAATTTTTTTATAAATAAATTAATTTTTTAATAAAACTTTAAATGGATTGAGATTAGAATTTGAATAATTTTGAATTTATTTGAAATTAATTTTTAAATAATTTGAAATCAAAGTTATTAATTGTTTTAATTAAATATTTCATTTAAAAGTTTTAATTTTCATCAAATTTAAATAATTATACTTAAATTTTATTTTAAAATTTCAATCAAAATGTTTAACTTCCACTAAATTAAAAATATTATACTTTAAAAAATAACACTATTTAAAAAAGTTAATTTTTAAAAATTAAATTAATAAAAAAATATGATATTAGATAAAGTTTCGTACTAATAAAAAAATTAAATTTTAATTTCTGATTTTTAATTTATTCTTTTAGTATTTAATATTAATATAAATAATCATACGATTAACAAGGGTATTTTGAAAAAAATAAAATTATTGAAATTCTAATATCTTATACTATTAAACAATTGTTTTTTCAAAAGTATGTTTTGTAATTTAAAACAAAAGAAATAATAATTATGAATAATCATAATAAAATTATAAATGATTAAAAATAAATTAAAATTAGCATATATAATAGATCATTATATTTAGTTTTGTTTTATTATTTTATAAGTTCATTATTATTTTTAATATTTTTATTTTTAATAATTATTATTTTTCAATTCTATATTCAAAATGCAAAATAAAAATAACAATGCAAAATGAAATAACAATGCAAAAAATAGATTTAAATGAATTATCAATACTCATTTTAAATTTATTTTTTATTTATAGGTAAAATAATAATCATATAATTTTATCAACTATAAAATTAATTTTAAATTATCACATCAATCAAATCACTAAAAAACTTTCACATAGTTATTTTTCATTTTCATTCATTTCCTATTATCTTTCTCTTAAAAAAACAATTTTATTCTCCATTTTCCTTCTTCTCAAATCCATCCATTTTCTCTTCCTTAAATCCATCTTTAAAAATAAATAAAACCTTAAAAACAAAATAAAAAGAAAAAAATGTTATAAGAGATGAATTTGGTTTAAAATTGACAAATTTAATTAAATGAATATATTAATAACTTAAATTTCAATTAGATTTATGGTAAGGGAGTACTTAATTCAAAATAAATTATTTTTAATTTGAACTTTATATGTTATTTTAGATTAACAGTTAAGATTAATTAAACATAAATACAATCTAATTCTCTTTCATGAAAAAAAAATTGTAATATCTTACTTTAAAATATGTTTAGTAATATTTATAATACATTTCTCTCTTTCTTTTTCTTTATTAATGGCTAAAAGTAATAAGTTAAGATAACTGAGAAATAAAGTGTGACTAAGTGAACACACCTAAACATATCTTATAGTTTTCTTTATTCATAATGTTATTTGAGTTTTATCTATAAAACTTTAATTTTTTTAAAATAATCCCATATAACTACTATATTCTTTAAAATTTAGTGAATTTTTTTATAAATAAAATTATTAAATAATATGTTAATAGATAATATTTCGTGGATTTAAAATTTGCAGAATATTTTCTATTTTTTCAAATTTTACAATAAAATTTCTCATAAAATTTTTAGATCTAACTTATTTCTTATGATAAGTAAATATTTGTTATATAAATGTCTAGACAGGTAAAAATTTTAGATCTAACTTATTTCTTCTTATAAGTAAACATTTATTATATAAATGTCTAGACAGGTACTTTCTACAAGTAATAAATTGTTGAATGTTACATTTCACAATAAATTTATTTAAAAAATTATACATAATAAAAAACTGTGATAAAGCAATTAAAGATTTCAAAATTTACAAAACATTTATCAGAAATTTATTATGATTTTTAAATTCACATAAAAATTACATAATGTTAAGAATTTGTAGAAGAGCAAAATGATTTTTTAAACAGAATCTCATGTGAATTTCAAATTTACATAAAAATTATATCTCCCTTTTCTTGGTCTGAATAGTTCACAAAAAATTATCTTACGAATTTTAAATTCACAAAAAAATCCATTAATATATTATTTATGAATTTTTATGCATAAAACAATTGAATAAATTTAAAAATATATAATAGTCATTAAGAATATTTTTTTTTTAATTTGAAAACTTATGAGAAAAATTCACGTATTATTCATAATAAACAATATTACATTATATGTTTTTATTTATTTACTATTTTCAATTATTACTTTTAGTTAAAGTTATGTATATAGTCAAGATCATTTCAAAACAAAATAAAAGAGAATTAAATTATATTTATATCTAATTAATCTTAGTTATTAATCTAAGATAAAATATAAGATCCAAACAAATTAAAAATAACTTTATTCTTGTAGAAAATGAATTCCTCCTCATATAAAAACGTATGTTATATATAAATAAATATATTTTGTTAGGAATATTAAAAACTTAATAATAAGATTTTAAGAGAAATACGTAATAGCACTTGTATTTTAAAATAAACGCATTTTTCCATTGATACTAAGCAACAAAACCAAATAACATTAAATCTTTGAAGCCTTCCAACCCCAATTGTAATGTTAAGCCCTTTCATTTCAGTCTTCGTTCTCTCCAACCCTTTTGTTCCAATGAAAACAAGTTCTAATGTCAGGAGATGGAAACGTCAAAAATGGAAGACATTGTAAGAAAGTGATGAAGGATCACTTTGTCCACTAGATGACGGTGGAACTTTTATGGTGGAGGCAAGAATATTATGATGCTACCTCGAGATTTGAATCATAACGTTAGGTTTAATATTCAGGGTTTTCGTTCATAGGTTCTATTTTACTTTCCTTTTTCATGATTTTTTATTTTGATTATGTTTTTAATAGATTATGTTCTCTCTCTCTCTCTCCATATATATATATATATATATATATATATATATATATATATATATATATATATATATTAACACAGTAGAATGTTATAAAATATTTTTAACTAGTTATACATGCATTATATAAAGGATAACTTCTTTTAATATTATTTTTTAATTTTTTTTTTACTTTTAACTAAACAAAAAATAATTTATTTATTTATTTAATAAAATAAGTAGTTGAATAAGTTCTTTTTATTTTAAAATAATTAGATAACTTCTTTTTTTAAAATAATTACTATATAATATTTTTAATATTATTCTTATAAAATTGTATATATATATATATATTAATTACTCATAGAAATAGTAAAATGATAAAATTAGCTGTATTTTTAAAATTATATTATTTTAATATAATAGAAAAATGTGAATACATATGATTTCTATTCATCTATTTTTGTTAGTAAATTTGAATGTGATTGATTTATTATTTTTGTTGTGTTGGTTTTTATTGATTTATTGTTGGAAGGGGAGGAACCAAAAGAATTTAAGTTGATTTGTGATGATGTGATGAGAAATGAGAAGATGACATGGTAGAGTTCTCATATTTGGACAAAGCATTTATTGTTGCAATGTGATTAACATTTGTTATTTTTATTAGGTTTTGGCATTGTATGCTCCTTTTATGTAGAGGAAGAAATCTTGTTTTAAGCTTAATGATTGATATACTCTATTATCATTGAATTGTACATAATTAATAATATGAAACTTTTATTATAATCATTTATGTTAGTTATACAATTAATTATTTCTCCTTCCTATATGTATATTCAATATGTAATGTGTGTTGATTTTATATTATTATTAGAATAGAGATATAACATCGATTTTATATTATAATTACAATAGAGATATAACATCTTCTATCATAAATAATGTAGAACTTCAAACTCACACATAAAGATGATTGACAATAGAGATTATTACATTATATTTATATTCATATTTTGATAATTCTAACTAATAACTATAAACAACTAATGTAGAAAGAAATTTTCATACTTTCAGCCATGAAGCAAATCCTACATATTAACTAGTCATATTATATTATGCAATACAAGACAAAAGTGTAAGGATTAATGACATGTTCTTCTGTTATGACATTTTGAAACTCATATTTTAGAACATAACGTGCATGTTTAAAAAAAAAAATTATGTTAAACATAATTGACTGTTTAATAAAAGCAATGAGAATGAGAGTGTTATTCATCCTTTCATATATTGGAAAGTGAAATTCTCCCAGCTTCAAATGGAGATTCTAACCGGCCAAATGAATTTAACAAACATAAACTAGTTCAATAAGATTTAATATGTTTAATGAAATGTTTTTGAAAAATTGAATGTTGTTAATGTTAATGTGTCAGACGAGATAACCATGATCATCGACATAATAATAAAGAAAATCATTTTAAAAATATTTGAAGAAGGTGTTAAAAGTAGAAACAATAACCTCAACTTTAATAAATGATATGATTAATCAAATATAGGTTAAATGAAGAATTAAGATACCATTTAATTTAACATTATACTTTTTTACATATTATTAGTAGATCATTTACTTTATATTTGATATTAGGTATTAGTATTTAAATTAATGATAATGTTATCATTTGAATTAATAAATCTAATTTATTGGTTATTTTATTTGAATTAATGTCTAGCAAATAATAAGTTAGATGAAAACATTATTCATACATTATAAGTGAAACTATATAATCAATTATCTTTAAGAAATATTCAATAATTTCAAATATCACATATAATTGTCCAAAGGTGATCAGTTATGCATTATTCATTACCAATTGTATTTTGAAAGACACATAAAAACTAAACGTAGTTTACACATGATCCATTATGCTTTAAGTATAATTTATTACGTTAATTATATTTACTAAATATCAAAATATTTGTTAGAGGCAATCAATTAATTAAGATAGTCAATATTTATTGTCCATTTTAAATAAAAAACAATTTGATAATTTTAATTTGAATATTAAAATTAACACAATATATATAAATGTAAGGACATGTTAAATAATTATATAATAAAATTAATTTTTCTATCCTTCTTTCTCCTTTTGATGTCAAACACACTCATGTAAATTTTTCAGTATATTATTTTTCTTTACTAATATCTTTTCCATAATCAAAATAAACTAACCTTTCACTTTAACTTTGTTTCTTCCTTACCTTTTCCAATTTTTTCACTTTCCATCATACTATTCAAATCAAACGTCAGTGGTAATTTTTAATGAAAAACTACAAGCAAGAATAATCATAACACGATACATACCTATATATTGGTTGAAATTTGTGAAACAACTAAATAAATGTTGTGAAAAATATATAGTAATAATCATATTAAAGGCCTAAGAGACACTATTATAACTAGAAAAACATTTTTAATTGAAAAATTTATTTTATTTAATTAATTATCACAATCAAATTGAATAAAATAAAATAATTCTATTTTATGTTGGCCCAAAAGAATTAAAAAAGAGTATGTCGTAGCTTTTTTTTTAAAAAATTTTCTAAGGATAATTGAAAACAGTACATTAAAGCTTTTATTAGTTCTCACCATTAGTGACATTAATTGTGGCATTCAACACTTTACTAATATTTCATGTATGAGATAAAACACTTTACTTACAACCTTCTAATATTTTCTTTTGGAATTCTATATTGTACATTACCATTAATTAGTATATCTCAAAATAATCTCATCTAATATAAAATAAAATAAAAATGACAAATTTAATGTAATTTAGTTATGTTGGTACGATAAAAAGTATTAAATCTAAATTTAATAAACATTTTCATGGTAAAAAACATCAAACTCAATCAATTATAAATTAATTGAAAATTAAAGTTCCTTGAAGTTTTATGTCACAAAATATCATTAGTTAATAAAAGTAAAATAACATAATTAATTTATAAAAAAATTATCTTGGTTAATTGGTGTTGTGCGGTGGCTCATATTGGTATAAAAAAAGTAACTGATTTTTCTAACTGTAAATTCAGTTACAAAATCAGTTACTAAGTTTAAATAATTATTTTAGTCATATTATCTATTAGTAATTGGTAATCCAAAAATTTTATTTTCAGTGATCTTAATTTTTGTAGTAGTGTTATTTGGATATAAGAAATCTGGATGGACACTTTCATTTCATTGTTTCCACTGCTTCTCCATTGGCTGCCAACAAAATTTGAGGACCCATTCTTCACTTACTATCCCTTATTTTAAGCATGTGTTCCTACCAAAACCAACACTAGAATAAGAAAATTCATCAATTATAGCATTGAACTACCAACAGAAAATTGGAAAACTCAAAACAGCCCTTGCAATTGAAAATCAGAAAAAATAATTATTGATGTGATAGAAAAAATAAATAAGTTAATTGAGTAATGTAATAAATTAGAAAAATACTCTTGATTTAGTTTTAATAAAAATGGATATAAATTAAAATTTAAAAATAATCAATTATTAAATAATTAATGCATAAATTTGAAAATAATATTTAAATTTTTATTATTGATAATATTCCATAAAAATTCATGAATTTACACTTTTAATATAACTATAATTCATTTGTTAATATTTATTTTACAGAAAAATCACTAATATCAAATTAATGTTTAATTAAACTTGACTTTCTTTCAATTAAAATAAAACAAAATATAGTGATTAAAAAATTTAAATATTTTGGTATATATATATATATTATGACATTTATTTACATCAAAATATTTTTTTATCACATTTTTCTATAATATTAAATTTTCATATTAATTTTATGATATATTTTGTTTAAATTCAAAATAAATGTAAACAATTTTTTCTTAAAATATTCAATCAACAACAAAATTTGTGAAATAATTTAATTCTAAATAATATATAAAAACAAATATTATTTAGTATTTCAAATTTACATATTTTTTTTTATAAAACATACATTTTTAATTTATTATTTTCATTTATTTCACATAAAATATAGTAAATATATATTTTTCTCTTATGATGAAATTGCGTATATTAATTAGTTATTAAAAAATTGTATAATCAAATATATTTTATGTCTAAATATCTATTAAGAAACTCTTGAAATTTGAGTATTTTTACAAGTTTTAAATGTCTATTAAGTAACTCTTGAAATTTGAGTATTCTTATAAGTTTTAAGTAGTTATAATATTTTCACTCTTATGAATTGATTTAAGGTTACAATTTTAAGTTTGTTAAGATATATATCATTAAAATCAGTTATAGTATTTGAGGTATTGTTTGCCAGAAACTTGAAGTTCCGTTATGATTTTTTTCTTATAAAACATCTTAAAGGGTTAATGATGAGCCATTGACCACATTGTTTCTAAATAAAAAGGAGTACCCTGAGAGGATCACAAGAAGCATCATAAGAAGAGACATCTCCTTTCCTATCATTTTTAGTTTATTTAGCATTTCTTTTATGCTTTAATTTTTCTATACTTATGTTGTTTGCTCTTGTTTGTAGGTTTGTTTCTTGTCACACCCCTTTTTGCTTCATAGAGCCTTATTTGGAGGAGAGCACTTGGGCCCAGGATCAAATAACATGGGCAAACCAAATGGGAAGAGGAGAATCAACATTTTGACCATCTAGGAGAAGGAAGGGAAGCTCCTTACCCTCCAAGGATGAGTGTCGCATATGTCTTGTTTGATCTAGCTTCTAGATGATTTCATAGACTGATTTTGTAAGGGAATATTCTTAGGATCAAGAGTCTTTTATCTCCCCTTTTTACCCTCACCCATACCCACTTTTGTAGAGGGTTCCAAATCATTGAGTAATACACTTACAATTTTTAGCTTGTGAGTTTAGTTCTTTGAGAATGTTCATCCTCCTTGGAGTCTTAACTCGAGTCTTGGCTCAAGTGGTGGCTAGCACCACTCGTCTTGGGCTAGACCATCCCCCAAGTGGTTGTAGCACTCCATTTCTCATCCCCTTTTTAATCTCTTCCTCCATTTTAAATTTCCATGTTCTTATGTTCTTGCACTTTATTTTTCCAACACATTTATCTTCATGCCATTTACTTGTGTTCTCTTGTTCTTGTTGTTTTTGTTTCTTCCTCTCCTTCCTCTTGAGCTTTTATGAAGTGAACCTTCACACTTAGATAAGCTCTGAGATTATCTTTGTGTCTAATGGAAATCTTCTTTGTAACTTTCTTCTTATTGTCATTCTATCAAACACCTAACATGCTAATTGCTAAAATGAACCCTTATTAGTTAAGGGGGAATGTGCATATAAACTACCTTGTCCTAAACTCCTAAACAATGTGAAACTATTGAACTATCAGAACATGCCCTCTAGTCGAGGGTTAGGGGAAATGAGAGTTCATCTTTGGAACCACTTTCCATCCCCCCAAAATGGCAACGAGACTTTTCCTCTCCACAAACGACGTTAATGTTTTGACCTTAAATCCATTAAAGTAGATACTGTTTGCAAGTGTAAAACTTTGTAAATTAATTGTCTTCAACTCCTTTGAGTTATAAGGACATAAATATAAAAGTGTAATTGCCACATGTCTTTCTCACCATTTCATCACATAATAGAGGGAGTAATACTTCCCCACCCTTGCCTCTTTCCATCTTTACATTTACATCCAAATAAAAAAAATCCAAACATGAACACTAATTGCACTTTATGCTCCTTCCATTTTTTCATGAACAGTGCATGACCAGATCCAAACAAAGCATTAGGTTTTTTCCTTTAAACAATTAAAGTTTGAATGTACTAATAGTGTGGATGGAAGATTTATGGTAGAGATTATGTTGAATGCACTAAGGTTATTACAACAAAATTCAACTTTATTGATCTCCTTAAATTGTTTTAGCATGTTTTTATGGTTAAAAGTCATTTAAAAAAATTGCAAACATCTTATTTAGTTGTTGTTTAAATTATAACATGATAGTTAATATCTTTGTTTCTGTCTTGATTTAAAGTTCTTAATTCAACACCCACTTAATAAAGAGTTGTTGTTAGAAAACAATAATTAATATCAAGTCACTTCCCGTACATTCTTTTGAATCATAACAACTATATGATCTTGATTCTTCAATATTCACAAATTTTTTCTCTAATATTTTCAAATTTCTTTTGGATTAACATTTATATTGCTATGATTTTTAACTTTCTTATGTTTATTAACTCATAAATTGTTGCATCATCTTCATTCACTAATGCCTCCAGGTGAAACTCCCCTCCCTTGATGAGAGGTTTGAATTAACATTTTCAAATGTGATGAAATCCTTTCTTATACTCAAAGATCTTAATAAGTTATCATACCACAATAAAAAAAAGGATAGTGAAATCATTATTGCATCTTGATTTTCCTCTTTCACATCTATACTTTACAACTCCATCAAAAGTTGGATTAAGTTCATTAAAATGAACCTTTATTAACATACTTTCTTTCATAGATAATCTAAATTGTCGTTTCTTCAGCAAAAACTTATTATAAATACATTTCATAATGAAAAACATGTTTAACTTTAACCACAAATATGTAAAATTCTTCTTTTTAACAACTTCAAAAAAATCTTGTGTGATAGGTAAAGAAGAATTATTGAATAAGATTTTCTTTCTTACATCTCTATAAAATATCTCTTTTTATGCTATGTCCTCCTTGAATGTGGTATGTAAAATTTTACTTGTGGAGCAAAATTCTCATGTTAATCCTCCATAAATTAAAATTGTTTTTCCATTGAATTTCTCTATTTTAGAAGTGATATATACTCATTTTATTTTAAGAATCTAATACTAACATAAGCAAAAAATGGTTTTCATGCCTTTTAATCTACACCCAATATTAAGTTGAGCTTAAAAATAAAGAAATAATTATGCAAAAGTAAATTAGGAATTATATTAATAAAGATGAAAAAAAAACACAAAAGAATAATCTTTTGTATTATAAAAAATAAGTGTTTATATTATATCACTTAAAGATTTATACAATCCACATTTATACAGAGAACATAAAGTTATTATAAGTTAATACAACTAACAATCAAATCTAAAAATTGTTATAAACTTGAAAAGCTACTTATGCCAAAAAAATAGGTAAAAGTTAGATGTTATTGTTTTTTTTTTCAAAGATCAAATCCAACTTATTAAAATCTGGGGGACTGCCAATATTCACTTGTAGTAGTATCCCGCAATTCATCTGCTATACAGCACAAGTAGATTGGTAAGTTATTACATGTAACCCAACATATAAAAGAAGATTAGTTAGGCAAGTTACGTGAAGAATTGACCTGTTTTACCTTTTTATCTTTATTTTCAAGTTAGCTCAAAAGCTTATTTGTATCAATAAATGGATAAATATGCATGGTATCAAGTTGCATGCTTACGTGTAATTTGCTCTTCAAATTGTCATATTTAGAAAAAAATGAACTATCATGTTGATATTAAAGATTCGATCTTACCTTTTACTTACGTACTACCACTTTAATATATACTCCTCTACTAAAAAAAATTAAGAATAACGCATAAATATTATTGCTTAAGACTTCAAAACTTATATATACGGATAGAAACAACATAAGATCTTAGAAACAACATAAGATCTTTTTCTCCATCCACTGGCCCAGTTTGCATTCCTGTACTGGAAAGTTTAAATTCAGGTCATCATTTTCTCCCCTTATTATATTTTATTTATAAAAATATGTTTATTCTTTATATTTTATTTTTCTGTTTTAAGGTTCTATTGTTATTATTATTGTTTTTTCATGCTCAATTATATGATGGTTTGATGGCATTAAGATGTTTTTCTTTAATTTTTCCGAGTGATGTTTTAAATAGCCAATTCTTAATAAACTTGGCACTGTCCCTGTCAATTTTTTTGTGCTGGTTTTTAAAACCAGTCATTTTCCTTTACGAAGGAAAAACAACCTCATGCAAGCTCTTATAACCCAGATGAAATTTCTCTCTCAAAAGGTGCATAAGAATTTTACCAATGAAGAAGTGATTTCTTTTACGGGTCCTAACTACCTTGAATTGTGGTCCATTACGTAGAACCCACTAAGCATATTAACATGCTGAATCAACTCAATGAAAAAGGAGACCCTTCTTCAACATCATTGGGACAAAAAAGTTGTGCAAAATCTACCGTGTCTTATCTACTAAGCTTTAATTAGTAGGTTTCTTTGCTTAGCCATTCCTTGCTCCACATGTATACTACTTTTCCTACCAACCAATCCTTCGCTAATTTTTTATTTGCACCACCAATTATGCCAAAGCTTTGTGCATTAGGGACACCTAAACCGACACTTCAATTTCATATTTTATTCTAGACAGAAAGAGAAGCGCCTAAAGTTCTCCCAAAAGACTCATCCCAAAAGAACAAAAGAGGAAAAAAAAACAAAGAAAATTAGGTCTCAAACTCAATCTAAAGGTAAATGGGAAAAATGAAAAATTTAAGGTGGGCTTGTAGTTGCATGAAAACTTCTCATCATTCAGCAACCGCTTTTCAAGTCAAACTCGTGATCAACTTTAACCATTTTTTTCTTAACAACATCCTTAAAAGAAAGTTATTTGTGGGTTACAATTTCACTTTTAGGAAAATTGATGTGACAACTTTTATACATAAGAACAGTTCCAAAGTTGAAAAATATATAATTGTTCTCAATAACTTTTAAGAATTGATGACTAATTACTTTTAAATTCTTAAATATGGCATTCTCAAAGTTCTTAATTACATGTAATTAATGATATAGAACTCACAAAGAAAAGAAAAAAAAAAAAGAGTTTTAAACAGCACCCATGGTTACACCATTCAACATGCTCTAACAATAATTATATAATTCCACCATCAATGCCGTTTACCCGGTTCTCTTGTCTCCTTATTCCGTACAAAAAGAATTCCACTGTTCTCATTGGGACACACCTCAACATGCAGCAATTGCAGTGTTTAACAAAATGAAAAAAGAAAGAGGAAAAGTGTGAGCTAAACCATGGCTTTAGTTATAGTTTATTGTTTTTCCATTTTCTTGGAGAAGTGGTGGAGCCAAAGGTATTGTTGAAAGCTTTGAATCAGTGAGAAGCAGAATAAAAAAGAATGCATTGTATTGCACCTCTATTCTTATAAATTCAGTCACATGAAGCTCACAATATGTGTAAGTGGCGTTAGTTCATCTTCGCTTTCAAACTTTAAAAGGAGTCAGCATGTACAACCAATAGTTTATACGACTATTCAAGCCAATACAGCAGCACTATTGCATTGAAATGAAGATTAAACTTCTAAATAACACATATGTTCAAAAAAGAACCAAGACTTGGGAGAACGCATGCGATCTTAGTAGCATTTTTTATGATTTTTCCAGCTTTGGCATACAGCTTTAGTCCATTGAAACCCAAATAAAAGGTCCACTCAGTAGAATACACAACAAGTGTGGGGTCAAAAACTGTGTATGATCATCGCCAACTATAATGTGCAGAATAATATCCAGAAAGATACATTTCATGATTAGATAATTGCATATTCAAATAAATATATTCAACCGAAAACGACGTTTTTCTTGAATGGAGAACTATGCGATGTCAGAGTCATACATTTTTCAAGTTCAAATTACTCACTCAACATCGTCAATGAACTTCTGTTCTGCATTATGGTTTCGGTACAGGTATTGGGTTTCCTGTGTATCTCACAGCCAGAGAACGTGCATGTTACAACTTGTCTTCAACGTTACCTAATAATACATTAATTACAAATAAGTAAATTAAACAATATATGAGAAGAAATACTTAATCTGAATGGTTTATCAATTGATTACATAAAATGGGTGAAGAATTTTTATTTATTGAAACTCTTCATGGTGCATAATTTTTATTTTTATTTTGTGGGGGAGGGGATTGAATGATTTGACATTGTGATATTTTTTTGTGCCTGCTAAGAACCACAATCTCAATGGAATTGAACTTGATCCACAAAACTAAGAACATATGCTTCTTCTATTATGAGTATCTATATGAAGGAACTGAATCAAAAACTATATATCTTCTACCTTCACATTTTCTGAAATATCAGATTTGCATTCCAAAAATTCTCATTCCAGAAAAAGGAGGTTTAGGATGTCAAAAGAAATATCCCGCGTAATTTATTTCAACAGGGAAAAAAATCAGACATGTTGTAGTTATTTATCTAGAGACTTAGATCATACACCTTTACCTTGGGCTTGAAAATGTTGTATTACTCTTGGGCTTCATATTCAAAACCAAAACTTTGGCCCAACTCAATTTTACCGAACTTGTTATTCAACTAACGATGGCCCAATTCATAGCTAAAACATTAAATCTTTTATAAAAATCATATATGCACATAATTATCAACACCGGATCCGTGGCGCAATGGTAGCGCGTCTGACTCCAGATCAGAAGGTTGCGTGTTCGATTCACGTCGGGTTCAAACCCCGATCCGATAGCTACCGTTGGATCTTTTTTAAATTAAAGAAGTAAAATGTAACACATTTTGCCCTTTATAATGTCTAGTTTGTGATTTTGTTTTTTCAATTATTAATTTTAGTCTTATAATTTTAGATAAAAGAAGCTCATCCAATTAAATAAACTGGTTCAAACCCCATTCCTTTTATTCTTTTGATTGCATTTCAATATTTTGTGGCAGAATATTAAATTTCGTTCAAATTTATCTTTATAATCTGAGACAGATTTGTACTTGCTCCCTTTTCTTAGAAAATTATTTTTACTTCAATAGAAGAATAGATTACACCACGTTAAGAACTTTTCATCAGTGTGTTGTATGGTTTTGGTCATGAATAAATTAGAATATTAATTTGTACTTTTATTTCAAGAAAAATAAAATAAGATCATGTTTCTAAAAGTCAAAGTATATAAGTTAATTTGAATTTTTATTTTAAGAAAATTTGAATTTATTTTTTTTCTTTTTTTTTTGTATAGTGTTGATGATGAATTTTATTTTCTTAAAGTAAATAAATGGTAGAAAATTTTTGAGAAATTTGGTTGGACTAATGTCTGAGTTTTTAGTAAGAAGAAAATGGTATTTACTATGATTTTGATTACTTAAATGACTGGTTAAACCATTTGCTTGGGTTGATTAAAGTTAAGTAATATTTCTTGATAATTCGTTATTCTAAAAGGAATATGTTTGCGTACAAAAATAATTAAAAAATGTTCTAAGTATTCATATTAAGTTAATTGTAATACTTTAAAGTTAAGATAAATACTTATTTTATTAATTTTAGTATTTTAGTGATTCTTTGGTACAAAATACTTAAACTTATATGTGATATTGTAAGATTTTTAAAATTAAGATTAATAACTCATTTAAATAAATAAGCACTTTGGATCCTGTGCGAGATTTCTTAAGAAATCAGACCGAACCAAAGATTAAAAAATATCATGAAATGATTTAGAAACATTTTAAGATTCTTTTAAAAAAATCAACATTATTTATATTTGTTTATAATGATAGAAAAATATTATTTTTATAGAAACTATTTTGATTTTAATTAAATTATATATAATTTCTTTCAGCTTCTAATTATTTTTTATTATTGATACAAACACCTAAAAGTAATATATATATATATATATATATATATATATATATATATATATATATATATATATATATATATATATATATATATATATATAATAGATAGAAGTGATTATTTTGCAAAAATAGAGAAAACGGTACAAACGGGTCTTACAAGGATAGTGACGATAAAATATATTAGAAACTTTGTCTATTTTTGTAAATTACATATTTCATTTTAAAATATATAAAGTGTGGAATTATATACGTCAGTGAAAGAATAAATAATTAATACTATAACATTTCTATAAATTATTATTATAATGCGTACTATTACAATTCTAATTGTTAATTTTACAATTAATTATTATATTTTCATAATCATTCCTCTACAGTATGTGGCAAATTTTAAAAAAAAGACAAATATAAATACTAACACAAATTATATATGAAATCAATTGAAAATAATTACTTATAAAATTGAAGATGGGGAAAAAGAAAAACAAGGAAGACGAAAATAAGTATACAACTTTACTTAATGTATTTTTGGATTATATTTTTGCATATACATATACATATATATATATATAAGCAAGTTCTTAAAATTTTTTGCTCTAAATATACTCTTGAATTGAAAGCTCCTGAATGGTTACCCAAGCATGGTATTACTTGTTTGGATGTCTAAACATTATTCCTTTAATTGCTATTTTAAAGGATAGTTTTGTAGAGTTTGGAGTGAGTGTGAGTGCAAGATTATCACCTATCCCTATTTATTATTGAGACTGTAACAAACAACCACCATTTATTTGTCAACTTACAAGGCTATCACATTTTTTGTTGGTTACAAGGGTACCTTATAACTGCTAGGTCATTTATAAGATACTATTTTTACAGTAAAAACCCTCTGCTACATCATCTGAATATTTTACTGTGAAGGTTTTTTGGTTTTTATGGTAACATCTTTTAGTGTTTTGTTTTATTCAAAGCTTTGGTTGAAACCAGGCGGTCTAGTAACTTCGATATAGATACATTATTAATACATGAAATATAACAAAGGTTTGATACCAGAGTGGAAGATAAGTGGTGACTTAGTTGAACGTGAATTAGCTAGATAACTTGTGGTTCCACAAATGAATGGAGGTAACATATGTAATTTAAAATATAAATAGATTGATAGTTTTTGCTATAAACATGAAAGTAGCAGCAGAAGAAACATGAGGTATTTGGCTTTTGTTGTGGCATGTAGTGGAAGTGAATTGCAGGTATATGTAAAACTGAGTTATCCTTTTTGGCTTTTGACACAGTTGTAAATGTAGAAATGGTGGTAGGGGGAAAGAAAAGTGGAAAGAAAGAGAGCATTGAAAGGGTAGGGTAGCCCTTGGAATTAAGTCCATGCATGGGAATGTAACTGTCAAAGTCCCACAGCCACGCCCTATGTCACTCCATGCCCCCACACACACTTGGCACCATACCCCCTTGTTTCCTGGACCATTGTCTACACCACCCAACACACAATACTCACTCTCACTTTTGACCAACATTTATCCTACACCGTGGTACTTTTGGATTCGTGCCATTTCTCACTTCCATTATTATTTAATTTAGCATCCACATGTTTCCAAACTTCACATGCATTTTTTATCATTTTCTGCTTCCTTCAAATCCTCTTCTTATGCATGTACTATATACACTTTCGTCTCCCTGGTTGCACCCCGTGTGTTTGAGGAAATCCCCCCATGCCAAACCCTTCTATCGAAATAGATATGTATGGATTTTCCAACCCACTTTTCTTATCTCATTACAGTCAACTCTTTATGAGTCACTCCCACTCTTCACTGCATCCAACCTTCTATTCATTCATTGCATCCATTTACTGTGAAATGAATAAAAGCAATAAAATTTAACCCCTTCATGTTCTTTCAACCTTTTATTCATTCATTGCATCCATTTTCTGCCTTTTCACTCTTCTTCCACGCCCTTCCTCAACTGCTTATGCCACATTCATACTTAAGATAAATAAAAAGAGCACACTTTGAGCAAAAATGTTAACTAAAAGGTTAAAAAAAGTGTAGCTAGAGTGAGAGATATTTTGCTTGAACATTGGTTTCGTTTATTAGATGTCAATTTTAGATGTTTAATTATTGTTATGGCTGTGACAGCTTCCCCAGAAAGAAAAAAAGGTTCTGAATCCTTGATAATGTTTGAGGAATAGGGAGGTATCTGGTTGTCTTATTTGTGGTATAGAATTTTAATGATCCACCATAAGATATCAACCCCACAATATGCTAAATAGGAGTGCCAAAATAAATGTCTGCACATCTTTTGGGTAGATAGGATTGTAAGAGATATTTGTATACTGTTCAGATTAACTATGTCTGGGTTTTAAAATTTAGTTAAGCGTTACGTCTTAATTAATTTGAGGGATTGAACTTAACTTCCGTGATTGAATAAGCTCCAACTTTGGATAAACCTTATAATATTGTTAATGCTATTTAAGATGTACGCCAAATGTTAACCAGTCATAACACGGGTCTCTTATGCCCAACTATCCTACCTAATGTTTAATCGGATCAACTTCTTTTATTTAAAATTATGAGTATAAAATTCATAATTAAAAAAATTATAAAATAAAATAAAATAAAAAATTAAAAGAAGACCCAGGTAGCTAACGGATCGGGGTTTGAACCCGACGTGAATCGAACACGCAACCTTCTGATCTGGAGTCAGACGCGCTACCATTGCGCCACGGATCCGTTGATGTTATTATTCGTCATTAACATTTATATTATCTTAAATAAAGCTTTTACATAATATTTTCTTAATGATTCTACAAGCTTTAATAATATGATCAACTTTATAACTTCACCCAAATTTTATCTTTTATTGAGATTTGACCTTAATAAAAATACATTTGAGCCTATAATACAAATTAGATTCCTTAATTTCAGAAGTACCATGTATCTACTATTTTTAAGTACAAATTTATAATACTCTATCTTTCCTTCTTTAATATTTACTTGGAATTAGTCAGTTTCTCTGAGCTTTTTCTTAAAAATATTTTTTAATAAAATAAGTGGAATTATATGTTTTTATACATGTTTTCTATTCTATTTATTTTCAAAATGAGTATTTTTTTTTGTAACAAATCTTGTATACTTCTTAATTGAGCACTATTTTTTAAAAAAAAAAACTTATTTTAAGTTTAAGTAAACTAATCTATTATTTAAAATATAATGGAACATTAAATGTGAACATCGTTTTCAAGAGATATTGTAACCTAACCTTCAATCTCGAGAGAAATTAGCCTGTTTTCCTTAAAGTCATTAAAATCATTCCCATTGATTAATTTTTTTTCTTCTTGAAAGAACATTTCACTCTAGGACAAAACTTAGTTGAGATTAAGAGATGCCATGTGTCTCTCCAAGTTCTTACAAATAATTATATGCACATTTATAATTACTAGAAACATTTATGATTAACAGAAATTATTTATTTTTTTAGTGGATAATAATATTTTTTTACATTATTCTCGAAGAACAGATACTAGAATTTTAATTTGTGAAATACTACCATATAGGATTTTTTATGTAAATAAAAGTTACAATAAATAAATATTTTAAATATATAAATTACATTATAATTAAAGGTTGCAATAAATATTTATTTCAGTTTTATTATAATGTGTTACAATATCATATTTGATTATCAATAATTTATTTCATAGAAATTTTGAAATTTAATTTAAAATTATAAAAGACAGATTGAAAAAAAATCTAAAACTAGTTGATTAATTAATTCCATAAAACACTCACATACAAGATAGCTTAATTTTATAGAGAAAGAGTTTATTTTTTTATTTAAGTTAAATTTGTGATATATTCAAATTGCAAAAGATAATGTAATTATTTAAATTTAGGAGCAAAAGGTGAATTTTTTAAATTCAAATAAAAATTGCGACTATAGATTTAGATTTATAATAAAAAATTAATGTTAATAATAACTTAATAGCAAATCCTTCACGTTTATTTCCAGACAATCCCGAATCCCTCGACGTGTAATTGGACCCTTTCCTGTCATTTGCTAATTAATTAATACCTAATTGTGATTAATGGAAAATATTCGATAAATTATTTGGTAGTTATGTCCTAAATGATTAAATAGCATTATTGTTAATAACTTAATAAGTATTTTGTTTCACGATATATAATGTATTGCCAAAAACCGTGTTGTTAGAAATATTATACCTAAGCATATTATTCCACACATTAGTTAGTATTTAGTAAATTTGGAAAAAGAAAAATATCACTTATTGTCACCTCATACATTTTAGCTATAATAACGATAACTAATAAAATCTAACTTTGCTAGTCAACTGAAATAATTTTGAGAAACAAAAATCTGAAAACTTATTATCTGTTTTTAAATAAAAATGTTTTTTTGAATAAATTAATAAAAATAGTAATTTTTATAATTTATAATAAATTTTTAATTTTTTTTAATAATATCTTTAAAAAATTAAATATAATTTATTAATTGACGAAAAAATAAATTAAAAGATAAAAAATAATTAGTTAATACAGCTGTTAATCATTAAAATTTAAAAAAAATTATTTAATTATTTTTTTATTTTTTAAAATAAATATATAGTTGGTAGAAAACAATTAATATATTATTAAAATTTATAAATCACATATAATATAAAATAAATTTCTTTTTTTAAAATGATATTTATTTATAAATATATAAAGAAAAGAGAAAGTATTACCTAAAAAATAATAAGAAAAATTGCAGAATACATTTGTTGTGGTTGGAAGTTGTATTTAGAGGAAGGAGGCGCACGAAAGATGAATTAAATTAAGATTGGACGGTGATGTGGTATGTTGAAGGCTGAATTAGTTGTCGGCCTCAAAACATGAACCAAATCACTAAAATATTTAATACCATGCCTTTACACTTCATTACCGACACATTATTCGCGTCAATTATTTATTTTAATTATGTCGGTTTTCATATTTATTGAGCAGATTATGTAGCTCACTTCCTAGCTTCATCGTACAATGACAATCTTAGGTATATGAAAAAGACACCGCATGTAATAAGGATGGTTAACGACTTAACTTGTTTTTCAAACACAAGAACAAAATAAAACATTTTAAGAAACTCTTTAATTGCCTTAACTTTCAAAACCAAAAAATTGAGAAAGAGAAAAGAAAAACTTACCTAAAGCATTGGATAACAAGATTTTACCCTCCTAAATTTTATAGTTTTGTTTTAAATTGAAAGGATTTAGAAATTCTTCTATTGGCACCTCTTCTTACCTTGTAAGCTTACCCATCTCATTTATTAATTTTTAACTTTCTATCTAACTCACCCACACAGCCTAAAGCTCACAACCATAACTAAAACCAAAGCCCACAACCTAAATATATAGTTTTGTTTACGAGTTACATTATCGCTTAAAAGATATCTACCATTATACACATATCATAATTAGATTAAGGTTTAAACACAAATAAAACTAAATTAACATTTTTATTTAAATTAAACCACACACTTATATAATCACACGAAACTCAAATTCTTAAAATGTAAAACTGTACTATCCAACAATTTTTTTCTTAAAAAAAAAACTCAAATCCTTACACACTAATGCAAAAAACTGTAATTTCAAACAAATTCAACACAAGAGTAAAAGGAAAGTTAGAAAGTTGCTTGAAAGAAAAAGGCTAATAATCTTATTAATTGAATAAAATGTGTTTTTAAATATATGTAGTTGAATAGTTTAATAAGTATAAAAAAGCATATATTTAACCAGATCGTTATAATATATAATTTTTTGTGGCAACAAAAAATAAATAAGCGATAAACCTAAAAATAGATCCGTATAGTTAATTTGACACTGTCTCTAAACTCATGTGACAAAATAACAAAATATCTATTAACATTAACATTTCTAACTTCTAAACGAAAATGACATCAATAATAATATTAACATAGCTTAATAAGTTTGATAGTGTACTAACCTCGTACTAATATATCCTTAATGATTTTCTTATTACATATTAAATTCAACGATATTTCAAGAATCAAACATAATCAAACCACATTTTTGTGAATTTCAATTTCACGAATAACACGCTTCAAGTTCCTAAAATCTATGAAAATTACTCTTTTTTTTAAATAAATATTTCCTCAATTTTAGATTATAAAATATATTTTTTTTAAAAATTATTTTATAATATAAAGTGTTTTAGAATTTTAATAATTTTTTTTATATATTTCTATTGATCATATTATTATTTGTATTAATATTAAATAATAGAAAAAGAAATCAAATATCAGAAATTAAAAATTATTTTTCTTTTATTAATTTGATTCTTCATTTTTCACTATCATCTACTAATATGTTTTAATTTTTTATTAAAGTTGTGGTAACTAATGTAATTTTCATTCAATATTTATATTTGTAATTTAATGGAAATTGAAAATTTTGATTAAATTTTTAAAATAAAATTTAAACATAGTGATTTACAATTTAATGGAAACTAAAAATTTTGATTGAAATTTTAAAATAAAATTTAAGCATAGTTATTTACAAGTTAGTGGAAATTAAAAAAATTTATTGAAATTTTAAAATAAAATTTGAGTATATATTTGTAATTTGGTAAGAATTAAAAATTTTGATTCAAATATTTATCTAAAACAATTAGTAGTTCTGATTTTAAATTATTTAGAAATGATTCTGAAATAATTCAAAACTATTGAAATTCTAATCTCAATCAATTTCCTTAAATACATATATAAATATATAAATATAATTAATTTATAAAGGCTTTGAATTAAATTTCAATTAATTCATTTAATAGTAATTAATAAAGATAAATATGGAATATTTATAAAAAATTAAACAAATTAATTATTCTTCTTTGAGAATTTATAAGTATGCTTTATAATTTGAAAATGAGGGAGTATTGTTTTAGAAAAAAAGTTTTGTATTTTTTTTATATGTTATTTGTAAAGTTTAATGTTACATTAATTACATTTTACGAATTATATCCTTAAGTTTAAAAATATTAAAAATAATTAAATTATTATTTTTATAAACTTTAAATGATATGATATTTATATTAATTTATTATTTTTTATCTTTTTATCTTCAAGTTAATAAATAAATTGTATTAATTCTTTTAAAAAGATTATGGAAAACAAATTTAAAAAATCATTATAAATTTAAAGTTAATATTTTTACTAGTTTCTCTATCATAATTTTAAATCATATTTATTTAGAATTAGAGTGAGTAATTTTTATTTAAATTATACCTTTTTATCATATATTTTCTCTGTTCCTAAATAAGAGTCGTTTAAGGTTTTGGTACACAGACCAATAAAAGCAATAATTTTAGTATTTGTAATAAATTTTTAATTTTTTTTCTAGTAATACCCTTGTCATTAACGTTAAAAGAGTGTATTCTTTTTTTCTCTCTCTGTAATAAATATAATAAAGAGTACTCAATATATTCTCTCTCCACTTAAAAAAAAATCTTTCAATTCTCAATAATACAATATCTCTGTATGAAACATTTTTTTCTCATCTCCATGAAAATAAGTTTTCCTCTATAACTTTTAATCTGAAAATTTTCACCACCAGAAATTTTGATTTAAAAATTTGAAGAATATTTTTGTTCCCACAAAAAAATTTCATATCACTCTTAGTTTCACTATATATATATTGAATCTAAACTTTAAAAAAATTATCATTCTACAAATATGAGTATTGGAGATAGATTCTCAATGTGTGTGTTATCAAAGGAGTCTTCAACTTTCTCTATGATATACTCCCTCCGTTTCAAATTATAAGATTATAAGGCTCGAAGAAAATCTTGTTTCATAATATAAGACGTTTTAGAATTCCAATAACTTTATTTCTTTTTTTTTCCTTTATATACCCCTATTAATCACATCATTATTTATATTAACATCAAATAGTAGAAAGAGAAATTAAATATCAGGAACTGAGACTTAATTCCCTTTTATTAGTCTGACTCTTCATCTACTAATATTATGTTTTAATTTTTGTATTAAAGTTGCAGTAGCAACTAATTTTAATTCACTATTTCTATTTACAATTTGGTGGGAATTGAAATTTTTGATTGAAATTTTGAAAATAAAATTTAAGCATAGTCATTTACAATTTAGTAGGAATTAAAAATTTTGATTGAAATTTTAAAATAAAATTTGAGTATAGTTATTTACAATTTGGTGGAAATTAAAAATATTGATTGAAATTTATTTAAAATAATTAGTAGTTCTGATTTTAAATTATTTAGAAATGATTCCGAAATGATTTCAAAACTTTTGAAATTCTAATTTCAATCAATTTACAATTTTATTAAAAAATTAATTCATTTATAAATACTTCTGGTTAAATTTTAATTAATTTATTTAATAGTAATTAATAAGGATAAAAATGGAAAATTTATAAAAAGTTAACAAATTAATTGTTTTTATTAGTATGTGAGAATTTTATAATTTCACTCTAATGTCTTTCTTTTTTTTGAAAATTAAATACATTTTATTGATTAAAGAAAAAATAGATGAAAATGTAGAAGCAACAGGCTACTTAAAGTCTCATAAAAGAAAAAATTTAATTGTTATTGATATTTTCAAAAGTAAGAGTATAATTGATAAAAAACAATTAATGCAATCTTAAACTCTACAAACAACAGATAAAAAGAAACAAAATCACTTTTCTAAAATGACTCTTATTTAGAAACAGAGGAAGTAATCATTAACAAAACTTCATAAATATTTAATTTAACATAACAAAAACGTAAGAAATGTTCAAATTGATTTGTAAGTATGTTTATATAGTAATAATAATAATAATAAATTATAGAGATGATTCGTGAATAATACTATTCCACCCATAAAACTAGTTTTAATGTGTTGTAATAAATGTGATAGTTTCAATATTTGTGTTGTTGTTCACCTTGGCATGCTTGAAGTTAGGTGGTATCTCCAATCGGCCCATGCAGAGTGGTGTGTGGTGAAACATCACACAAGCAAACTAATCAAACTATTAAAATTAATGTGAAATTGTGAGTGGTTTGACTTTTCTTTACAATATTAAATTAGTTAAGAGCTTAGTTGGGAAGGCATGCTATGCCAAAACACCATGCTGTCCACGGAGTTATCTACTCTAAGCATTATTCTTCAAATTATCTTTATATTTTTTTCTTTTATTTATTTTTTAACATGTTTTATTAATTAATTAGTGTTTTAAAGATACAGATGGATAAATCAGTAAGTATGTTTTTACTAAAACAAGTATTGTTTTATTTTGCAGCAAGAGAGTATATTGTTTTATTTTATTTTATTTTAGATATCCAGTCAAGCATTAAATAGCAAAAAAAATTAAGAAAATAATAATTTTTAATTCATTTAAGGTTTAAACGAGTTTCAGGCTTTTAAATATATAAAGTATCCTTTTTAAATACTTAATTTTTCTTACATTTGATCCTTAATAAATTATAAAATTTTAAATTAAACCCTTACAAAATAATGGTTTATATTTTGTCCCTATTATTATGTTGATCTTTTTCTATGATTCTGAAATATATATATTTTTTGTTCTTAAACTTTTTTATGATAACAATTGATATAATTTTTATCATGTGGTGATATATCTTGTCAATACAAATAAGAGAAAGAATTAAATACACGTAAATTTTTAATATTCTAAATCATATGACACATGTTTTGATAATATCAGATGATTAAATCAACAGATTAATTTATTAGATGTAATTTGAAAATTTTTATGTTGAGTACTCAAAATAAGAAAAGGACGTTGAGAACTAGAGTTATTTAAGCTTTTGTTTAAATGATTTTCCACAAGTTCATTTTTTTGGGGTAATTTTAAATCCTATTGTGTGGACTTTAGACATGTAAAAAAAAGTAAATTATATTAGTAATGTAATAATGTGTTGTCGTTAATTTTATTAGAGACTATTTATTTAGAGATATTATCATGAAATATTTATTTACACGTAATTTAATCGTATTAGTGCTTGAAGTGGTATTTTGTGCATATGTCTAAATTACTTGAACTATTTTTTTTTTCAATTAGTATGTCTTTTTGTATGTAATAATTTATTGTTTTGTTTACACTTGAACTTGTATTTTTTTTCCAAAACAATAATAATCACATGGAAGTTCTTTCTCTATCATCACCCATCACCATCATCCATCACCCACATTGTTAAAAGATAACTTTTAAATAAGAATTTTTTTTGGCATAGGGCACTAAGTGACACCTTAATTTATATATATATATATATATATATATATATATATATATTCAATATTTCAGAAATAAAGTGTAATTATAAAGAAGGTGTAAGAGAAAAATGTGTAAATAATTTCTTAATTAAAATAATTTCATTGAATAACTTAAAAATCATAAAACAATATATTTTTTACACAAAACCTACGTCATAATAGTATTATAATTAATTACATGTTTAATTATATGTTTACCAAATATAATAAAAACTCACATTTACTTACCTATGTAAATAAAGTCTATTATATAGATTCCTTTATAATCGATATTGAATATCTTTTTTCACATCAGTTTAAATCATAACACACATATGTAAAAGATTTCATGTAAATACAAATTAAGTTGTTTGAGGATTTTGTTAATGGAATATATAATATTAATTGTGACTCTAACCAATGTTACATAATCTTATTTTGATATTGTTAAAACTCAATATTGAAAATGAAAAACTTTATATAAGTATAGGTAATATTTAAATCCATATACAATTAATATAGAATATTAAAAATAAATAGAATAAAAAAATTCCACAGTAAAAAGTCATAAAGAAGTAAAAATAAAAAACAAAAATCACAAATAAAAAGAGAGTAAAACTTAAAACATACCGTGAAAAATATAAAAATGATAATCACAAAGAAGAGTTGTAAAAAATGATTGAAAAGAAAATTTAAATATAATAATTTTACGATAATATCAAATTCCTATCTCCCATTCAAACCATTTAACTAACATATTCTATATCACGTTTCTTAATATGATTAAAAAAAATCAATTATTCATTGGTGACCTTTTAAAATGTTCAATTTTAAGAGATGCTATTATATTATATGCTAAGATTACTTTTATAAATATATTAATTAAGTTGAGGTAATTGGAATATGTGTTTTATATATATATATATAGTATTACTTGTTAATAACTTTTGTCCGTTTTAGAATTTAGAGTTGTGTTATTAAAAGATGTTTAGAAAGTTTAAAAGAAAAAAAGATATACAAATTATCATTGATATCGATTTTTAAATGATGTACAGTGTCACTCATACAGTAGGTGTATATGTTGATTTAAGTATTTGTTTTTTACATAATATGTTTTGTTTTAAAATACCTATTGTTCAAACCAAACCGTTAAACACTAAATATACGCACTTTTCTTTAATAAACTGAAACCCAGATTTAATTACCGAATACACAGAAGAAAACAACTTTATAGAGAGTCACATCTTTGCCTCCTTAATGGACTAGTATTATTAATACTATTCGACATAAAGTTGAACCAAAGACCTTAACCAACAATGTTCAACTTGATCACGTTGAGAGGTAAGGAAAGAAAAAACCTACGAAGCATGTAAACAAGTAATTATATTATTGATTTTTTTAGTATTATAAAATATGTATAAAACATATTTTGTAAAACATTTTAATATATTTCATTATGAATTAAAATTTATTAAATACTAATTCATTAAACAAGAAGTTGATTATGTGTGATAAATATGTAGAGATGATAAAAAAGAATCTGTTAAAACATTAAAAATAGAATTTATTTAGGATAGGTTGGGCGGTGAGCATTATGAAAGAAACATGGGAAGGATGAGTAACCTTTTTGAACCAAAATTATCTGACCATAAAACCTGTTATACTTATTCAACACCGGTTTTGGTGGTTATAGTTATTAGTTGTGGCCGGAGAAGTGGTCACCGGCCACCTCACTTTCAAATTTTATCAGTAACATAGCACAACAAAGCACTCATTTCTATTTGCTGCTACACCAACTATTCCCATTTTGTTATCACCAAAAGTCATATCTACCCTTTTCTCTTCTCTTGGCTAAACACACCTATTTTTCTTTTCCTTTTTTTAACTCTTAAAAACTACTTTTGAAGAAAAATAACAATTGCTTTACAAATAATATTAACTTTATTATAATTTTTTTTTCATTTATGGTTCTCAGAAGCAAGCATGGAAGTTAGGTGAATGTTTACTAGGTAATTCAAAATGCTGCTCATATTAATACTTTTGAAAAGAAATAGGAGCTATAGTCGGTGCACTTGACTTATGTCATTTCATGTTTATCACAAGTCAAAATACCCACTTTAGTTCAAATGCTTTTCATTTCCTATTATGTTTTATCATACAAAGAGTATAATTTAAAAAAGTTTAAATAACTAGCATAAAAAATAGTAAATTAAAGTAATAATAAACTCTTTTATTACTATATTTTGATATTTTTAATTAAAATTTTATTTTAACTAAAAATAATCAATATGTTTTTTTATGATTAGTATTACAAATATTAAGACAAATTAACAGAATGACATATTTACACTGACACGTGAAAGAATAATATATGTGTTATTCTCATATGCTACATGGCATTATGCAGCTGTCACTTTATTGCTTTTCTTACAGAATTATTATCAATTTAATGAAAATAATTATGTTGATTGTTTTTAATTAAAATAGAACTTAATTAAAAAAATTTATTATATTATAAAAAGTTTATAATATTAAGATGAAAAAGTTTATATATAAAAAAATATTAAAAAAGACAAAAATTATATAATATAATATAGTTGACAAGATTAAGTTTTAGAGAAAATAAAAGATTACCTCAAATTAACTTATGGATAAAATGATTTTTAACTTAAAATATTCTTTCATCTCCCTTATAATTTTTAAAAGAAAAATTTATCTAAACAAGTCCCACCTTATACTTCTGAATTCAATTCATTATGTTCTATAATCTTAATTTTGTAAGTTTATTTTAAAATAAAGAATTCGAACAGAAAAACATTTTAATTTAAAAAGCTAAAATAAATGTTGTTTCTCTGTCAATTAAATTAATGTATATACTATAACAACTTATTATTTTTTATAACATTTAAATCGAAGCTTATGGTAAGGTGAAAAATAGTTAAATGATTGTTTTTTATGCATTAGAACATTCGTTTTCAATGGTGATAATTTCTTTTGTTCAGGTAATAATAGTAGAGAAACTATATGGTTAGAATATCAATATTTTGTTTTTTTATTGTTGCACTACATTTATCCTTATTTATGGTTAGAAAAAAATTCTGTTTACTCTTAAAAAATTTATATTCGTAAAATTCACATTAAAATAATATATTATTTATAAAAAAATCTCGTAACATTAATTATACCGACTGCTGCACCAACTAGTTGTGGATATTGAATGCAAGTCAAAGAAACATGCCAGACTTAAAAGCATATGTATGAGTATGATGTATGGTGTATGATGTGATGAGACTAATGTACCATAAACAAATCTGTCTAAAACATAATCCAAACAACACATTAGTTTAAGTTAATAATGTTTTTTTAGCAGTAAATGTTAATTTTTGTTAAAAGAAATTCAAAGATGTAGAATAGAATGGTTCAGGTTATGTGAGATGAAAGGTTTTGAACCCTATCCGAAAGTTACAGTGAAAGGGCGCTTTAGTTGAGGGCAAAAGAATAAATACGTTAATGATTTTAAGCAAAGTTAAATCCTAAATACTGAATCATGGAGTTACAACAAGTAAAACAGTTACAACCGTTGAACATGTATCTAATGTTTCATATATGCTTCTTCAATCTAAACCATGTCTCACTTCCTCACACCTCCAAAATTAATGTCCAAAAAAGAAAAACCAAATTAATGGTGTCCAATTTCTCGCTGCATTATTAATAAATGGAAACATCTATAGTGAAGTTTGAAAAATATCAAAAACAAGAAAATAAGTACCTTCAAAATACTTAACTCTTGATTTAACAATAAATAGAATTTTTAATAAAAGTTTTATGGACAAAAAGTTGATTTTTAATAATTTTTTTATTACATAAATTATTATATATAATTAATATTTTTTATTTGGTAATAAGATTATTATTAGTATTTTCTATATTACTATAAGTTGTAATTTTAGTATTATTATTATTTTATATAATATAATATAATATAATTATATTTTTTTATTTTTATAAATAAGAAGACATGGAAAACAGTTTTATTATTTAATATTTTATTATATTATATAATAATTAATTATATTATATATAAATAAAAATAATATAATATATTATTTATATATGTATATAATTAATGAATAAAATTTTATTATAAATTATAAATATGTGATTTTTGGTTCTATTTTGACTTTTTTTATATTTTTTTTAATTAAGAATGAGTTAAAATTAATTTTTTGTTTAAATTCATCTTGTTAAATAAATAAGTGATTTTAAATAGAAAAATACATATAACCTTTTTTTATCTAACTAGATACAAACACTCAAGGTTGAAAAGGGGCAGTACTATTACCTAAAATTTATTTATGCTCGGCAAAACAGGAGCACATTTTAAATTTTAACCCATGATTTAAACAGGAGTTAAAAAGTTGCTGAAAAAAAAAAAAAAGAAACAGGAGTTAAAAAGTGATTTTTTTTTCTTGAAGAACACTGTACTTGAAAAGCTATAAACCAAACATGATATGAGTTGCTCACGAATTACGATTAATTATAACGAAATTAACTTTGAAATAAGGGCTGATTAATTATTACAATGCATGAAAGGTTTGTCGGCATGTCGATTTAAGCCGTAACAATTCACTGTACTACCTAAAACTAGCTAGGAACAAAAGGTTGAAACATTGAATCATTAGTGTTTTCTTTGATGATTTTGTAACAACAGTAGCCATTAAATAAACATTTTCTCAGTTATCTCTCTTTTTCAGCACTCTTTCTGAAGCTTTATCATAATTACACTTCTTCTTACACTTAATCTGGCACTTACAATAAGACAGATACCAAACACTTTTAATTAAATTCGCGGGTAGCTACTAGATTAAGGATAGTGTAGGGCTACTAGACAACATTAATAAAAGAGTTAATAGGTAATTGAAAGTAACTTGTTGGATTAATTGGAAGCAGTGGATTGCATCTTTTTGACTTTCTAGGGTTTGTATGGTCCTCAAGGAGACAACCACACCCCTTAATTCTCCACCCTAATACGACTTCAATGGCCACTCATATATACTCATTTTTTTATCGGCTACCCAAAAATTTTAGCCCGAATGTTACAGTTTAAGTATCCTTTAATCTTAACCTCCGTTTATGCATGGCCATGTAATGGATGTTTATTTGCTTTACTTCCTAGAAAATTATCATTGTTAAAAATCCACTTAGTTCGAAGAAAAGGCTTAAACAGATGTTTTATATTCAATGAGCGTAGTTCAGCTAATAACACAAACTTTTGAGAAAATATTTGTGTTAAATTCCTACAAAATACATCTTTAGAGGATGTGAAAAACTTTAATCGTGATTAATTAAGCTCAAAATTGAGAACTAGTTCAATACCCGTTTAAAAGAGAAAAACTCGTGGAGATGATTGGAAAATAAACAAATTAATTAACACACACTTTCATCCACATATAAGTTTATTTGTAGGGAACTTGAATGAGATTTGTTTCATACATTTGTAAATAATCCATATTTGACTATTTTGTGATCCCTGGATTAGAAGAATTATTATCTTGATTGAAATTATGAGGTCCTTAAACTACCAAAAGGACATTTCGGTTTGGCGCAGATTGCGAGTTACAATGGACAAGAACAAAAAGTTAAGAATCCCATTAAAGTCTATTAAACGAAATCCAAAAAACTAAGTGTTTCTCTAATATTGGTCAATATTTACGTAACACACAATTATATATTGTTTAATTTATACGATAATAAATAATAATATAAGTCATATAATTATAAACAGAGTGAAATTACATTATCCTAATCCATGTAGTAATTGCTTCAGATGAAGATAACGACGACAATTGCATTCAACAAGATGGAGAATATGATCGTCTTCCTTTTTTTTCTTATTTCTTGGGCCATTTTTTTTTTCCTTTTGCTCATTTTGTTAGTGTTTGTGGGATCTACATCAACATAATAATGATTAAAATATAAAAATGATTTGTTTTTAATAAATGTTAAATTATAAAATCCATTGTATTAAAATATATGAAGAAAAATGAGCAAAAGTATAATGATCCAATAATTATTAGGAGAAAATATTAAAAATATAAATAGATATTGAAGATGAAGTACGATCCTTATCCCAAAATGTGTGCTCCTGGATTTTTGTCCCTGTCCCCATATCTGTGGGGGTAAAAATCTCTAAACTCAGCCTTAAATATTAAGATAATTGTCACAACAATAACTCGTAGAAGATGGAAAAATGAAAATCTTCTCTCTTAATTGTAGTGAAATGATGAACACTATTAGTTTAATTTAACCATAAGATGTCTTAATGTTTGTGATTTGGTGGTTTTAGGCCTACTCGAATATCCATAACGTAATCATATAGGCAATTTTGTTTTGTTTTGTACGTGCAAAAATCCGATCCAACACCTCGAGGAAGCTCATATTTTATATTCATTATCTCACTCCACAACATGTCCAAGTGAATACAAACACACTATTTCTTGGGAATAGCGAACAGAAAACAACAACACTAATCATATTATTATATGGAGAAGCATAAATTAGTTAAGAGCTTGGTTCATTTTAAAAGTTAAGGTCCCATCGAGGGGTTGTACATAACATGATTGAGACATACATCTCAACAACCATTAAAATGACTCTCACACAATCACAGTGTACAAAGGAAACATAGATGCATGTAATAGTATTGTACCGAGGTTGAATAATGAGCATAACATTTTCATGGTGACTATGTAATTTTGTGTTGACGTGAACAAAAAAGTATTTTATGGGTATAAAAGGACGTTTGTAAGGCTAAATTTGGCATGACACAATTTGCCCATGCCCTGCTAAATACAAGGTTAGATGAGCTGGGAAAAAGGGGTGACAAGGAAACCATGTTTGCTTCAACAGTGCTTCTCAATTATAAAGAGAATAAAAACAATTTATGGGTCGTTTCTGACCGTTGACTAATTCCTCATCCATGCTCCTTCTTTCTTTCCATAAATAATAATCAATAATACACTTTTTACCAATCAATTCAACCCTACAAAAATTTCTTACACAACAAAAATAAATCAACCCTAGAATACCGTGGATCCACTTTTAGTAGGTATTATAGAACAATTTCCGGGTCAAAAAATCGTACTATATAATATATTCGGTGCTGGTTTATTATCATTCTCTGTTTAAGATTATGACTCTTCAATTACATCACATTTTGACTCAGTATTTATGTGAGCACTATAGTTTATTGAAAATACATCAAATTTATTAAGTTGGTCATAAAACAATTCGTAGTTTACTGAAAATGCATCAAATTCAAATTTAAAAACTGATTAGGACACAGCTGACCATGACCAAAAGGAGTCATTCATGGACATAATGCAAGGGAATGCACCTATCGCAGTAGAAATCAATCAGATTTTTTATTATTAAAATAATACACTTTATTTAGTTTGTACGCAGATTACGTGATTAAAGATGTTTTTTTTAGTGTGGGGATTAGGTTAACTAGTTTTCAACCTAAAAGGTTTATATATTTTCATTCATTATAACAAGTTTTTTTTTTATATATATATATATATATATATATACTTTGAGTGTTTTAGCCCATTAGATTTAAGTCATGTTTTTAAAAAATTATACTTTTTTATTTAAAATAGTTTAAAAGTCACATATTTAATAGGACATAATATATTTGTATTGTGAGAAATAAAAGACTATATTATTATATATGAACAGTTAGAAATGAAAAACTTCTTAGAATTAAATAGAAACAGTGAAAATATATCCTCAAATTAAAAGTTATATTCCTATATCCATTAATTTTATATGGTATATTAAAACTTAAAATTCAAACTCAAGTTTAATTTCTAATTAACTAAATTTAAATAATAATATTGTTAATATGAATAAAAAATGTAAAATGTGAAATGCTTTAGAAAAAGTATTAGCCTTCAGGGAGTTGGTTGAGAAAACAAGGTACTAAGTAAGATCCAATGTTTGACAGTGTCATGTGATAAGTACAATATATTTGATCTATTCGTTGAAATTGAATATTTTTTTTATCTTTTTTCATATAGATAACAAATCTTAAAATTCTTGTCATTTTAAGAAAAGTATTTAAATTTATAATATAAAAGTCAGTAATGAGATCTAGCTCCATGAAAGTTGAGATATTTAGTAGGGTATTTTTTAAATTAAACTCCTATAAATGTATTTTTTATTAGCTATTTTCAACACACATCCCTTATATATCTGTTGCAATAATCAAATTCAGTTTATAATAATTGATCTAATCTTAATTGCTCAAAATAATAATACAGAATGCAGAATGTACCACAAACAAAAAATGGTAGGCATTTGTTGGGTTATTTTTTTTGTAAGTGGTGTATGCAAAGCTTTCAATACTCCATCAATAATCATGTAATAGTATTTGTTACAACTATTTTTATCTAAATAACAACGATAATATATTTTTTTATGAGTCATGTTGTGAACAAGGTGTAGTCATCATATTTTTATTAAAATTTATATAAATTTATTTAATAATAAGGTAAGTGAAGAGTAACAAACAATATCTATTAAACATACATTTTAAAACGTGTGTATATATATATATATATATATATATATATATTTCTTTTCAATATCAAAATAAGCTAATCTTATACCGGTTTGCATATCATAAACCATTTGCTATGTTTGGTCATTCGTTTGCTAAGTTTAGTTGAACGTTAGGGTAGAAGATAGAGACTATATTCTCTTGGGTTTTTTCATTTGCTATTGGAAATTAAGCAAAAAAGAGTGAGTTTTTGGACTCAAGTATTCTTGTGCAAGTCTTGCTATTTTCTCACCTTCAACAGGTAAACTATTCTCTCTACCTTTTGCCTAATCTTGAATGTGTTTCTTAGCAAATGTGAAACATGGATAAAGACCCTCAATTTTTAACCTAAACAGATATATTACATGTGCATTTTATGCTTTTCAAATATGCTTTTATGAAAATAATTATAATTTGACATCTAAATGGATAAAAGTATACACAATATTTGATAAAAAAAACATGAGGGTTAATAAAGTATTTATAATGACAGTTCATGAAATAACTTCCTTCCTTCTCCTCCATTTTTATGTTTTCACTCACATGTTTGTAACTATCTACCTTAGTGATATTGAGGAATGTTGACATTGAGTTTCACATGGACTCTAGTCAATGATATTGAATACCAATAAATGTCACAAATCTAAAGCTGTTTTCTCATATATCAATTTTCTGTATAATGAAAACCTTCCATAGAAATTGCAGGGATTTGACTACAGAAAGATGTTGTAATATCACTTGTCATCGGGGTTTGCAAACAAAAAGTAGTAAAATGGGTTCATGGTAGGGTGATATGCTTATAATTGTACAATAATACTCACACGACCACTTACTTTTGAATGCAAACGTGATTTTGTTTAAATTTAAATTCAAACTTTGAAGAATTAACTGCACTTTAAATAATTTATTAAATATTATTAATTAAGAAAAGCAGGAGTATTTACTACATGGTCAGAGAGATGCAAAAGCTACATGAATTGTCTTGTTGTGTTTTCCTTTTTTTATTTTAGTTTTAATTTCTCGAAATCTCATTAGCACGAGAACAAGACAGAGCGAAGCGTAGCAAGCAGAGAGAGAGAGAGAGAGAGAGAGAGAGAGAGAGAGAGATGTTGCGTTCGCGCTCACAACACAAGCCTGCGCTGTGTTTCTCCCAATCTCGTTTCTTGGGCCATAACCATCACGAAAATCGATGAATGTGTCGTATTTTCCTGTTTTACCCTTCCCAACCCTCGTATTTTTTTTACACTGAAAACGGGTTTTCTCCCTCCGACTTGTTCGCTTTTTGCACTTTAACATATTATTCACGCACATATATATTCCACTTCGTATTTTCGGTTCTGCTCGCTCATTCTGCTCCCCTTCCTCGTCTCATCGCATCACAACGCTATACTTGGATGCTATCATTCTTCTGGCTAAACCCTTCTAACTTCCCAACATACAAACTTATTCTCATCATCAACACACCCCATGTAAGCATATATATCGTTATCACTTCCTCCTTTTGTTTCCCCTTGAAAAGTTGTCTCCTTCCCAACTCTTCCTCTGCCAATTTCTCTTCTCTGCTAATTCACTTGTCTTCATCGGGTTTTAATTTTTAAGGGTTTTACAATTTCCACATACCCCTTTTTTGTGGGTTCATTTTGATTTCTGTGTTTTTTATATAAAAAATTATCATTTGGTGATTTCTTGAAAGCGGTTTTCGCTTTACATTCCTAATTGTCGAATGTAATAAGACCAGGTTAAATGGGTGTGGATTGGGATCTATGTTGGATCTCTCGGTATCTGTTTTTTTCTTATTAAATTATTGTTATCGTTGTTGTGTGGTTTAGTGAAACGTTTATTTTGGCTAATATTGGTTTCCGTGCTGCTTTTTCTTATTTTTAATGTGTAGTTCATGATCTGGGTGGCTTCGTCTGGAGAGAGAAAAAAATTGGATTTTGACACTTTCCTGGGGTATAAAATGTTGCTTCTTTGAGGGGGGTTTCATGGGTTGAATTCAGGGAATCATGGGTAGCTTCAGCGAAGACGATGAATGTCGGTTTTTCGATGCTCAAGAGGATGTTGTGTCTATTCCGGATGATGAAGGGGTATCCAATGCTTTTGATTATGGATTGTGGATTCGGAGTCCAAGGAGTGTGAGCGAGCGTAGGGGTAGGTTTATGAAGAGTATGGGACTGAGTAGCGTGGATTTGATTGCCCTAGAAAGTGAAAATTCAGTAGATGTGGGTAGTGTTCTGTGTGAAGAGTTAAACGATAGAGTTGAAGTTACTAGTGGGGCTGTGACCCGAAATTGTGTTGTAGAAGAAGAATTCTGTTCAAGCCGGACATCAAAGTCTTGTTGGCATAGGGAGAATTCTTCAGAGGAGTTTGGTTTAGTGGATGACTCGCCGTGTAGAGATGAGAATTTGGAGGATAATGTGGATCAGGAGGGGCTGCAGTGTAGGGAGATGATTGACGGAAGAGATCTGGATTCAGATCGGTTGGTGGTTATGGCAGAACCCAAGGATTCAGAGAATGCCTTTAGGGAAACGGATGCCAATGCTTCTGCTCAGAGGACAAGCGGGGTTCGAAAGGGTTGGTTCAGGAGATTGCGGTCAATAACATGCATGGTTAATAGTCATAGGGAAGGTGATTTTGGAAGAGGAGAAAGCCCTGACGAAATGCCAGGGTGTAGGCTTCCGAAAGTTAAGGTCCGTCAGTCGAAGAAGCCAATGAAGGAACTTTCAGGTCTTTACATGAGGCAAGATATCCAAGCTCATGAAGGTTCAATTTTGACCATGAAGTTCAGTCCTGATGGGCAGTATCTTGCTAGTGGTGGTGAAGATGGGGTTGTGCGCTTGTGGCAAGTGGTTGAGGAGGATAGATGTAATGAAGTTGATATTCCAGAAATTGATCCATCTTGCATTTATTTTACTGTGAATAATCTCTCTGAATTGACCCCACTATTTATGGATAAAGAAAAAATAAGCAAACTGAAGAGCCTGAAAAAAACATCAGATTCTGCTTGCGTAGTTTTTCCTCCTAAGATCTTCCGGCTGTTGGAGAAACCATTGCAAGAGTTTCGTGGGCATAGAGGTGAAGTTTTGGATCTATCTTGGTCAAACAATAATGTGAGTGAATGTGATTAATTCAGTTTTTTAATAAACTAAGCACCATAAACTTAGGTATGGATGAAAGTTAGGAGAATTGATTTGGTTTTTCATCTTCTTGGATGCAGTATCTTCTGTCATCTTCAGTTGACAAAACTGTCCGACTATGGCAATTGAATAATGACCGTTGCTTGAAGGTTTTCGCACACAGTAATTATGGTGCGTATTTGCTGCATTGTTCCATTTTTTTCAAGGATTCTTGAGCTGTTATCCTAACTTTTTTATCATCACAAATTATCTCACAATTTGTTTGTGTTTGATATATTGTAGTGACTTGCATACAATTCAATCCTGTGGATGACAATTATTTCATTAGTGGATCTATAGATGGAAAAGTGCGCATCTGGGCTATTCCTGATTGTCATGTTGTTGATTGGATTGGTATCAAAGATATAGTGACTGCAGTATGCTATCGGCCTGATGGGCAGGTAACTCTTTTTTCAAAAGAATTTCAATTCTGCATAAACATAGACAAAATTAGAAATGATATTAAGATGAATGACATTCTTTATACAGGGAGGGATCATTGGCTCCTTGGCTGGAAATTGTCGGTTTTACAATGTATCAGGTATCATCTTTTTCACATATATCTTAATATTTTATTTTCCCTGGTTGACCCAGTTAGGTGTCATTTGTAGATTTCCTTTTGATTGTAAAAAAGTTGATGTTGAAATTGTGCTAAACATGATACTATAAATGCTTCCGATCTATTTATTTGTTAAATGTTTGATTTATTGTTACTACTGATCATGACAAGGAAGGAAGTAAAAAGATTCTGTATGCCTTGAAATGCCAACCAAGTTATCATTGGGATGTTATGAATTTCATTAGCTATATTACAATTACAACCATATAGGACTGGAACTTGGCTTCTGATTTTCATTTTTGCTTGATCCAGAGAATCGCTTGCAGTTAGATTCCCAACTATGCTTAATTGGTAAGAAGAAACTTCCTGGCAGAGGGATTACTGGGTTTCAGGTATTTTTTCTTTTTTGTCTTTTGTTTATTGTACTACTACTAAGTGAGTCGTATTTTACTTTGTCTCATGAATTTTTTATTTTCTATATAAGCTTACTTTTTGTGTTATAAACTAATTATCTGTTATTTATTTCAGTTTCTTCCACAAGATTCTAACAAAGTTATGGTCTCCTGTGCGGATTCACAAGTCAGAATCCTTGACGGCCTTAATGTGATTGGCAAATACAAAAGTATGGCCTTTTTTCTAACTCCTATATTTATTGATTATTTTTTCAGTCCGCGGCAGATCTGTACAACTGTCATTCTTTTAGTTCCTTAAAACTTAATTTGAATTTTATTTCATTTTATATTCTGTTACTAAGATTCTTTTGTATTTTTGTTCCAGGCCTTAGCACAGGGAGCTCAATGTGTGCATCGTTTACTTCTGATGGGAAACATATTCTATCAGCATGTGAGGACTCTAACGTATACCTATGGAATGTTAGTCAGGAAGTGTCTAATCCTGTGAAAGCTAAGAAGATTACGTCTTGTGAGCGGTTTTACTCAAATGCATCTGTTGCAGTTCCTTGGCATGGTTTCAAATCTAAAAATATTAAAAATGAACATCAATTGGATTTGTTGGATAAAGAATCATCTCAAGTTATACAACTTAATCCACCTGCTTCCTTCTCTCTGAGCCAAGAGTTTATTTTGGAGTCTTTTCCAAAGGGGTCTGCAACTTGGCCCGAGGAGAAGCTTCCTGTCTCAAGCCCCAAGGCTAAAACATCAGTGATTCACAAATCCGAATACAATTTCTTGAAGTCTTCTTGCAAGAGTACTTCCTCTGCTCATGCGTGGGGTATGGTCATTGTCACTGCTGGATGGGATGGTAGGATAAAATCATTCCACAATTATGGGCTACCTATACCCGTTTGAAATGAAGTGACTTTTCCTAGGTTGGAGAGTAGAATCAAGATTCATTCATTCCTTTTCTTGGACATATTGTCCTTGGAAAATTACATGCAGCACGGCCATTTTATGAACGATGTTAAATTTGGCAGTATGAGTAAAAAATCAGGTTGAGGTAAAAAAACATTTAGCAGGAATTGCAGTTTAAATGATTCGTGAACATGGGCTTTTGAGGGTCCCCTTTCAGATTTCAGGGGATTCATATTGCTCATTGGTTCATGACAAGCGTTGGCACTATTATGGTTCTAATGTAACCCTGCTTCAAATTAGCAAATGGCCAAGTTTTAGCTTGTCTTGGCACCCAGTGTAAATTGCCTTTTGCTACACAAGAATCTGCTGACCCCTAAAAGAGATGCAAAGTCATGTGTTAGAACTTGGGAGGGGGCCTATGAGATATTATTTTGATATGTTGTGGGGCTATTATTTTGCTAAGATGAGAGGAGGAGATTGAAGAGCTAGTGGCTCAAGCTCTATCTGTGATCAAAATGCTGGGGGTGTTGATGATTTTACTATTGGCAGGACTAACTAAATGAATCTCTTTGTCTGCCAATCTTGCCGTCCATCTCATGGTAGGGCCTCATTTGCCTGGTCTTAATACTTTCAAGTGTGGTGAGGATGTGTGTGGCGGTCATTTCTGTTTGAATAGCTGCTTTTAGCTGCCTGTTGCTGCAATCATACAAACAGTACGAACAACCAATCCGGTTGCTTTCTGTTTAGTGGCTTCAACTCTACTTGACTGTCAGAGTCTTTGGCAACTGATGCACTGCTGACAATTATTATTACTAACAAACATTCTGAATATGGTCTCCATTTTAGACTGACATCATTTTTTTTACTTGAGTTACAACTATCTTATCCTTCTTATTTGGCGCCTCAATACTATCTCCAGTCTGCTGTAGGCAGATTTGTACATTTGTAACTTATGTAAGTAAAATTTTTGTGGGCTTGGGGAAATACAATTAAACATGAGTTCTTTGTATGATGCTTCTTTTTAGTTCCCCTTTTATAGTGTTTTTTTATTTTTGGAAGTGCGTTCGTGCTTCAAATTTTGCAATCATAACTGGTGTACACGTTTGGTTTTACGTTTAAGGTGTGAATTTTAGAAGTTAATGGTTATCATTTTCACATCTTGAATATGATCGATCTCGCTTCACAACGAGTTTTCAAACACATTTCAATCGGTGTTGTTTCAAACATGCAGTGAAAGTTTACTTTCATGATTGACCTTACGTACACACTTCCACAGTAAAATCTGTAGTTAAAATTAATTTAGATACCAATTTCAATTTTGAAAAGATACTCTGATGATAAGTTATATAAAAATCTGAAATAAATAGGCACCTTAGAGATGAAGAAAAGATAAACTTTTTTCTTTGAGAAATAGTCCCTTCTTGCTCAAGCGAAAGGCCAGAAACATGATTGTTAGTCTCTAGCAATGCCACTATGAAAGTTTAACTAATCATATCTACTTTAGTGAAGGGACTTGGGGGGAATAAGTCACAAAAGTTGTAGCCAATAGATTTCGAAGTGACTGATGGGTACTTTTGTCCCTTGTCACAAAACAGTTGCACTAACGCGTTGCTTTGTCCTGCGCTCAAATTATAAGCCTCTTTTGGCTTTGATTGCTCACCCATATGAGGTCCATGCTTAATTCGGTTCTGTGCTGCTGCTCTCCTATGTGGCTCAAGAGTCAGAGCAAGTCTTTATAAGCAAATGTGTGTTTCCACTTCCTATTTTGATGTATGATTGATCATACTTAGTTTAACGAGTATTGAAAACACGTAATGACAACGTTGTGACTACAAAAAAAAGTACACTATTTTCACATTCACTTGTTCAAGGAGATCGATTCATGGACATGCCCATTCAATGCTGATGTAATATTGTCTTTCCTGCATTTTATAATGCTATTTGCTATTTCAAAAGTAAAATATTTTGTTATTGGGAAAACAGAATGTGTGATGGTCACATGGAGGCTACTTATCATTTGTTTAATCTTTGCTATGAATGATTAGTAGGCTTTATTCACTAGTGCTTAAAGGTGGTGTTTGGTTTGTTTCCTGTTTCTATTTTTAGGGGTCTTTTTTTTATTAATATAACAACACAAAACTGTTGCACTACTTTTTACCTTTTTTATTTTAAAAATTTGAAAAGAAAAAATAAATATTAAAACCTCACTTCTATATTTTTCTTTAATATATCTTGAATTTAGATGACAATGTACCACATAACTACATGCTTGGAATCCTTATGCAAAAAACCAGCAATCTCCTGAGGTGAAGAATATCACGACAGAAAAGGATAACTTGCAAAAGGAAAGAATCAATGAGATAGAAGCATATATGCAACCGGATTAAAAACTTACTAAAAAATAGGAACATTATTTGGAAGAATATTTTCGTTGTCTTAAAAATAACATAATGAATGAATTATATAAATTTCAGACAGAAAAAATGGGTTTTGTAATGTTGGAACACTCTGTATGGTCTATAATTGTGCTAAATTATATTTAAAAAGGGAACAGCAGCACCTAAAACATGATAGGCTGATGGAAGAAAAAGCGTCTTAATACGTTTACAGACGAAAACCTTTGCAGAGGGAAACAAAAGATGATGAATTAATGAAGCACATTGGAGAAACAGTAAAGCGAAAACAGGCAAGCCAAATCAAATGCACATGGTTCTGAACATTATGAGCACATAATAGACCCAAGAAAGGAATCGAATCAATGACACAACGATTGGGGAAAAAAAATGAATGATTAATTTTGGAGGGAGTGTTGGGGTTTGCTGCAATCTTAATCAAAGGGGTTTGTATTTTCAAATTTAAGAGTTGGGTATTTGAAAACCTGTATGATAATTTTGAATTCTTTTAATGTGTGACAGTTTATCTTTTGAGATTAGGCCAACCAAGCTAGTACACAGTGTTACCCACCAAAGAGCATTGGTGCAGAGAATCAAATGCTAAAAGCTGTGTTAATCAATGAGGAAAAGACAAAAAGCATTACTTTGGATTAACTTAGCAGAGAGATATGTTTGGATAAAAATATACATACACCCGACAAACAAACATGTAACAATTGTTTTCCCTCTCTGCATGCTCTGCATCATCATTATACTTACTTAATTCTTCATTGCTTTAATAAACCCTTTGGATTTACTGTGTAGTGTTGTAGAATGTTCAACATTTTTCTATTCTTTTCATGTCCATCAAGTTCTGAATATATGTGAACAATAGTTATTCATTCAAAACCAAAACCATGTTTAATATACATACACATATTTATTATTTTGATTACTATTATTGTTGTTGATTAATGTTTTTTCACATGTTTTATGTGATGAAGGCAGTGGTTTGTGTGCAAAGGCTCGTGATTGGATGGTACAAAAGAGTGTGGTGTGTTTAGCAGTAATATTTGGGTTGGGTAGATTGGTCGTTATCGTACGTACCTTCATGTCTCACTCTTTTATTAATGCAATCAGTGTTTACTTTTTCTAACTCCATTATGTCAAAACTATTTTTGTTTTTTCACATTGTTCGACTTTTTTGGTATGTCTTGTAACAAACAATTACACACTTGAATAATGCTTACAAATTTGCAATCACAACCATTAGTTTTTATGCCTCCATTGTCTTTTAATAATAAAATATTAAACTGTACAAATAATATAGTAATTATAATAAAAAATATTTAATAAACACACTATGGAGGTAAGTGTAAAACTGTTGTTTATGTCATAACTGTAAAATTTTTGCTATGTTGAACAAACGATAGTAAGGTGAGGATAATATATATATATATATATATATATATATATATAAAAAGAGAGAGAAGAGTAAATTTCTTTATAAATATAGAAAAAATTGAATTTTTTTTCTAAATTATAGTTAACTTACACATAAATTGAAAGCACGATGAATAATTTCTATTAACTTACTTAGAGGTAAAAAATTATTTTAATTAAGCAAGATATCTGTTGAACTTTTTTATTTTCTTTTATAAATAATTACAAAAATATTTTCCAATCTTTTGTATATATTTTTTATTATTAACTATATATATCTATATATATAAACATCAAAACTGGTAATTCTAATTGAGTTTAGACTTACAAAATAAAAATGCTAATTCAAAATTGTAAGCTGGTTTTTGAAATAAAATATATGTTAAATTTAGTTAACTATATATCATATGGAATGATAAAATTGCCAGTTTTAGCTTTAAAATTAAGTTAAACTTGGTGATGATATATTTTCATTCGTATTTCTTTAATAAATCAACCGGTGCTGAAATTGGTTTTATTTATTTAATATTTTATTAAAATATAATTCAGTACTTTAGTCCACGAATTATCAATTTTGTTCATATCCTTATTAAATGAATTCTTATATGTCTGAATGTTTTCTGTATCTATTGTAATTCATCATGTATTTTGTTTAATTCCTATAAAAATAATATACTTTAATTTAATTCATGAAAACATTCATAATTTTGTTAATGAACTGTGACAGTTATCAAATTGACAATAATTTTTTATCTGTAAAACTTATTTAATAAGCTTTTAACAATGGCAGGTCAAATTCAGAATCTTAATTACCCACTTTAGAGACTAAATTATTTATTTAACATTAGAATAGCTTGTAATAAAAATAGTTTGGCTAAAGAGGCTCTAATTATTTCTTTGTAATGATGTGTTTTACATTAATATTTAAATTTTCAATACTTTTCCATTGTATGTTGATAAAATTAACACAGCAGAATTATGAAGGGAGCGAAAACAAAAACATTAAAATTGTAGTCATGGATTTTGCATATTTGATTTGACAAGAACACATATCAAACTCTAGTTTGGCACCGTCACACTAGATTCATAGGTCCTACAGATGTTGTCTATCTAACACCACTTAGGTACATTGGTCGCTACAAATGTCAACATTTCCTGCATTCAATGCTAATCTTGTTAGCTTCCTAAACCCTAAAAAAACTATTAATTATTTCCCAAAAAGGTAACACTTTTGTTTCCAATATATATGAAATGGGGAACCATATTTTCAGCGTTTTTATATTATGTAAATAAAATTAATTCATTTTCAATAAAGGATTTAAACTGCTCTTTTCTTCTTGTCTTGGAACTACTATTGTGATGAATTAAACTAATCTTATTAATTTAAGAATCGAGTTGATTTTTTTTTAAAATTTATTAAAATAGTTTTTCAGAATAAAATCATAATGGAGATAGATATAAATGTTAAAGTGAATAGTACTCAAATAGGATTGTCTTAAGTATATCAACTTATTTAATGCATGGTAAAATTATTGATTTTTTTTTCATAATAGTTATTTAAGTACTTTGAATTAGTTGATAGTACAAGATTAGTTGGAACCACGAGCCACAATAGTTATTTTTTTCATCATTATTAAGATTATTCATAATTAGTTTCATAATCAATTTTAACACATTGAAAATTGAATCTTACTTACTAATTAAAATGTTTTGATTGACACTTTAATTGATCATATTTTAGAATCTTATTCACTAATTAAGATGTTATCAATGACTTTTTAATTTATATTTTATTTTGATTCTTGCCTTTCAATAACCCCTTGATTTATTGAAAACTGATTATTTGATTCTAAAGGTTCATATAAAATATATTTGTTTTTAGAATCAAAATTAAAAGTTATCTCTTTCAAATTGAACTTAGAAATTGAAACAAGACTAACAATTTTTTATCTTGAAAAAAAAAATAACTGTTGTTAGAATTAGTAATCTAGGCATACTTATCCAGTCAAGAAGTCAAAATGGAATATTCTAATATGTGCATAAAATAGGAAGATTAGATGAACATATTTATTTTTTTAATAAAAGAAATAAATAAACATAATAGAAATTAAAGAAAAAATGCCTAAATTGAAATAATATTTACCATTATTGCTTAAACTTCTCAACTATGTTTGATTTTTTGTTTTGAGGTTTTTAAATTTAATTTAGAAATAGGATATGTTTGGATTCCAATGGGATGTATTGTGAACGTATTTCATTTCTCAAAACAAGTCTTTTGATACTTTTCCCTTCAAATACATTGAAATTGATATTACCAATCTTTAAAAATATGTTTACATATCAAAATCTAGTTTTGTCTGAAAATGCAATTATGCAAATATAAAGCTTAGGTAAGTTTTACAAGTTCAGTTTACACATTATTAAAAGGGAAGTTTGGAAAGCTTTAAGGATACATTCACTGGAAATTTTGGTGTAACCACGTCCACTAATAACACTATTATCTGAATGTTATAAAATTTAGTTATGTGCTCATTTTAAAAAAGAATGAAAGAGAAAAATATTATTGTTTATCAAATATTGATGATATTCAAGTAATCTTACAAATTAACAAAATTGTATAATTTTATTTTCCTAAAAAAAACTAATAAGTATATAAGAGGATTGTGATAATATTCAATTAATATTACATAGTAACAAAATTGTATGATTTTATTTTTCTTTCTTTATAGGAGAAAATATTATATCTTAACTTCTATTTAAAAATTATTATTTATTAAAATATTGTTAATTTAAAAATTATACTTTTCTCTTATTATTATTATTTTATTTTTATTTATTTTATAATTTTTATTGTATGATTTCATATTTTTCTTTCTTTTATGTTGATATCTCAATTTTCATTTAAAAATTATTATTCTGGTGGTGTTGCTAAAATATTATTTAAAAATTTTACTTTTTTCTTATTATTATTATTGTTTTATTTTAGTTTTATTTGTTTCATAATTTTATTTTTTATTTTCATTTTTCTTTCCTTCATGTTAGAGGGATATTATTGATATCTCAATTTTCATTTAAAAATTATTGGTGTTGTTAAAATATTGTTAGTTTAAAAAATATACTTTTTTTATTATTATTTTGTTTCATAATTTTTTTTAAAAGACAGATTAAATGCATAAAATTGATTAATCTCTAAAATAGATAATTAAATGAATATGATGTTTGGTCTAACAAACATACCTTTGTCCAATAAAATTGTTTTTTATAGTTTCTATTCTATCTTTTTTACTAAATACATTAATTTTAAATTGTTAATGTTGAAAATACCATATGATTTTACAAAAAAATTATAAAATTTTTTTCTTTCTTTATTTATTAAAAAAAGATAAAATTTATTATCTTAGTAAAATTAGTTTTTTTAAAAAGGTGAATTAATTAAACATGTATTTTAGTGTAAATGTATTTTCGTCTTTTTAAATTTTCTTTTACAACAATATTTAAAGATTCTCGAATTAAGTTGATGGAACTCTAATAAAGAGTTTATTGACCGAAAAGTCTCGACTATATATATATATATATATATCAATAAGACAAAATCAAGCGAATTGTTGTTATTATTCAGAGTCTATCACTGAAAAGTTAAGGGTCCGTACAACCTTTGACATGTCTGACCATATATATCGACAAGACAAAATCAAGAAAATCATAGCTCTGGTTTAGAGTTAATCGACGATTTTTATGCAATTTTTTAAAATAAACATTTTCTAAATTACAAAAATAAACTTTTCAAACTTTATTTTTAAAAATAAACCTCTTTACTCAAATAGATCGATTCAAACTGTAGTTTAATATTATTCTATAACCCATTATTTTAAGTAATTATACTTCAAGAATGTACATATAAGAAGAAATAATACAGAAAAATCAATTTTAATGTTTATAATTTAAATTTTGTGTAAACTCAGAAGTGTAAAAAAGATATTAATATATAATTTAAATTTTATACAAACAAGTGTACCAGTTTACCAGTTTGGAGTTTGTTAATCTTAAAAGTGATCTTGTATTCATGCAAAAGTATTAAAATACAAAATATTTTTTCTTTGTTGTACAAATATGTATACCTCATGTGTATTTATATTATTTTCTAGTTCATTTGTTTGACAAAAATAAAAAAAAATTGTTTAACAGTATACATAATTTTCAAGAAAAAAAAGTAGAAGATAAAATTATGGATGATAATATAATATTAGTCTATGTTAAAAGGATAAAAATTAAACATATAGATCAATAAAAAATGTACAATAATCAAATTAATCTATATTATAGTTTGATTTAATTTAAATATTTATAATTTTCAAACTAAATCACGTATAATTATTATAATTAGTTGGAAAGTAATTTTAATAAAATGTAGAACCAAACTGCACAGCAGTTTAATGTTTGCAAGTCAAAATTCAGTTATGTAAAAGATAAATTCTAAAATTTTATAAGTAAAAGTTCAGTTATCTAAAAGTTAAATTCTAAAATATGAAAGTGATTAATGTTATTGAAAAACCTAAGCTGATCATTACTTAAAAAGAACACTGTATTAAATTTCGATCTTATAAATTAAAATTATATAATCATACAAATATTATATGTTATTATAAATATAAAATTCACTTATTTTGTTAAAAAATATATAATAAAATGTATAATTAAGTTTAGAAAAAACCAAAATAAAAAAATTAAATTAAAAAAAATAAAAATTACTTCAATTATAATGTATTATCATTTTTACGATTATTAAACGAGAAGTGTAATCCATTTTTTTCTTCTTCTTTTATAATATTTTCATTTTAATACAAACTTTTCACTCAAATTTACATTTTCCTTAAAAGAACTTCAAATCGTGCCCACATTCCTCTTTCTCTTCTTCAGGAATTGCAGTAATAAAACACAGTTTAGTTTTATCAAATCCAAAAGGTACTTGTTTAATTTGCTACAGTAAGAGTGTTAAGAAAATATTAAATTCTAAAAAAAAATCAATACTTTATTTTCCCAATAAAAAAATAACTGATATTTTTTAAAAGATATATTACTATAATTATTTGAATACAAAAATTCTATGAAATTTACATTGTAATTAATAACATTTTATTTAATTATTGGTGGATTTTTTTTAAGAAAGAAAATATTATTTTACTCTTTTATGATCTTAATTTTTAGATTTGGTCTTAAATCTATCATGATATCATATGTATACTTAATTGGGCTACTTCTTAAATTTATGATTATAAGCATAAATCCCTTTTCTAGAAGGGATATGCACTTATGTAAACTTACATTAACTCCTTCTAAAAGGATGAAATGATGAATTACGAAGCAGCGAAATATGATTAGATTATCGTATTTTACATGAATGTAAAGAAAAAAAACGAAGAGGAAAAGGAAAATGAAATGAGAAAGTGAAGAAAAGAATGCATATCTATTATAATTAGTATTGTTACCCTTACAATTCAAACACGATTTACTACATATTTTGTTAAAAAAATTAATATAAAAAACAATAACAGAAAGTTTAAGTGTGAGAAAAAAATTTCACAATTCTTTATGTTAATAATATGACATCAAATCTTCTTACAATTATATTATTAGATATGTTAAAAATAAAAAATCATTAATCTGTTTAAAATATAATGAAAAAAATAAAATAAAAAATAAAAAATGTAAAATTTAAATTTAAAAAATTATATTAAATATAGAGTTTAAATTACTAATAATATAAAATAATAAAGATACATTTAGATGAAATTAATTGTTATAACTAAAAGATAAGATAGTGATGAAGGATTGAGAAAAGTGAAAGAAAGAATGTGGATCACCTGTTGTCATGAAGAGAGTTCAATATAGATTTTTTATTCTATCTTAATTAGTTAATTTGTTGTTTAGCTATTAAAACTAATAATATTTAATATTAATTATAAAAAGCTCTCTTTAGTAGTTTCAATGTTTTTTTATACGAAAAGAAATGTTTGAAAATAAGAAGCAATGATATAGAGCCACGTGTGAAGCCACGTAACATATTTATCCGCGGATAAGCCATGGAAGAGAGGTGTGTGGGAGTTACAAAACTGAAGTGAAGAGTGAAGAGTCAACAGCAATGGCCAACCTTTCAATTTCACTCCCTCCAAAGGGTTTCTGCATACCCAAATACGCAGCCAAACGCCCATCCTCCACCCCTGCGCTCAGAATTTCTTGCTCTGGTCTATTTCTTCCTCTCTTATTTTCTTATAGTATATGATTTAAATAATGCTTAGCAATTTCCTCAATGTGTTGTCTAAATTACAGTTTTACAGCTTGATCTCCGCATTAAAGTTAGATGACAAATTATTTTGTTAGTAAAGTGAGTACTGATGTTCTGTAGGCGTAGCTGAGTTAGACGGATCTCATCAGAATAAGGGAGGTTTTCTTAGTTTCAATGGAATGAAGGGCGTGGCCTGTGGTATTCTTGCAGCTTGTGCTGTTACTTCTGCTGCATTTCCCGTTACTGCTGCTACGCAGGTTCAAACTCTGTTTAAATTTTGACAGTTACAGAAAAACTTTAATTTAATTGTCCATAATGCATTTTCTGGGAATCTTATTTAATTTTTAATCTATGGGGGAGCTATGCAAAAATCAGATCGTTAATATATTGCCTGGTTCTACAGGTTGACTGTTTGTTTGTAGTCATTTAAACTGCATATTTATACAGAAGCTGTTGCAATTGATGTACTTTGAATTGCTAATATTCACTGTTAAGCTCCCATCTGCTCTCAGAAGCTAATGTCCGCAACGAGGAAATTTCATGGATGAGTTTTCCTTTGCTGATAGATTAGCTAACAAAAGTTAAAGGAGGCCCATGTTTGTTAAGGAGAGTACTAAAGCAGGTTTGATGTGTGCAAGATAGGTACTGAAATTTTAGGTGCTTTGTGGAAGGAATAGCAATTAGGTAGTTGAAACAGATTTTATTCTAAAGGGGTCGACTGAGGTTGGCAAATATCACGTGGTTTCTCTATACATATCTTTTTTATTCTTTCCATGCTAACATGATATCAGCAAATCTGTTGTTACTTCTTTGGTTACAACTTACCATAGGAATGATGGATAGTTATTTTGAGGATGCAAGGTATAATTCTTAAATTCAGTTGAAATCAGTATCTTAAAATTTCAATTCTCAGGTTTTGACATGTTAGGAACTTGAGGTAATGATTCACTCTATAAGTGAGGTTTGAATAGGATGCCTATTTCAAGTTCGGTTCAAAATTGACACGCATTAGAAACATTTCCTTCATTGTTAATTGTGATGTTCTTTTCGATAAATCCTAAGAGCCTCGGATAGATGTCCTTCATTCTGCACGTATAACCTGCCGTGGTCAGAGCACAAAACCTATTTTCTCTAAAGGCTAAGGGTGCATCTTTCAATAATATATTATTCTTTTCTTCTGATAAAATGTTCAAATTAATGAGTTTTGGTGGTGCATCATGTCAGTTATAAATGTTAATGAAAGTTTAAATATTTGAAAGACAAAGGTGATATCTTCAAAAAAAGCAGTTGAGGAGAGAATGCAACACCCTATATGTTTTCCATGCAGAGACTTCCCCCATTGTCAACTGAGCCCAATCGCTGTGAGCGTGCATTTATTGGCAACACAATTGGTCAGGCAAATGGTGTATATGATAAACCGCTAGATCTCCGACAGTGTGATTTCACAAATGAAAAATCCAACTTGAAGGGGAAATCCCTCTCTGCAGCACTCATGTCAGATGCTAAGTTTGATGGTGCTGACATGTCAGAAGTTATAATGTCAAAGGCTTATGCTGCCGGTGCCAGCTTTAAAGGTAAACATTTTTTACTTGTACAAAATCAACTAAATGTTAGATTAGTTTGTCACTTCGTCGACCTTCAGTGAACAAATACAAGTTCTTCAATATATCTATGTTTATGAAGTGTATATTCTCTTTTTGTTGTTGTCGAGCGAGAGCAGTAGTCTACTAAGCTTCAATGGCAGAAGATATGAAACTGCCTTGATATTATTCATCTTTCACAAAACTGTTTTACCCGTTTGATTAAGATATGTTCTGATAATTTTTTACCACTCTTCGAAGTGTTCTATTCTGCCACAGATAAATGAACGTTATGAGCCTATGGATATCTTATAGCATAGAGTTCAAAATTATATGTCAACATGCAAGTTGCATTCATTCTATTTGCCACCCAGAGAAAGCTATGATACAGGGATATTTTACAGGGGTGGACTTCTCAAATGCAGTCTTGGACCGTGTGAACTTCGAGAAAGCTGATCTTGAAGGAGCTGTATTTAAGAACACAGTATTGTCAGGCTCCACCTTTAATGATGCTAAGCTGGACAAGGCAGTTTTCGAGGATACTATTATTGGTTATATTGATCTCCAAAAACTATGCACAAATAAGTCCATCGGTGATGAAGGAAGAGCTGAACTAGGATGTCGATGAAAAGAAAAGTCTTCATGGTCTTTATTAATAGAATGTTGCTAGCCATGACGTGCCACAAATATTTTGATGAGGATAGACGGTGGATTATGCTACGCCAAAAAGAAAATTGAATTCTTTGCTTTTTTTGCATGATGTATAATTTGTAGTATTCTTCGTGGTTATAACATACAAATTGAAGACTTTGGTTTATTTAATCATTTTACATGTATTTGTTTTTTACAATACCTAGTTGATTCTTTTCAACCTTGTTAACTTTTCAGTTTGTGCCACGACTTAGATTGGGAAATCTACAAACTTTATTCTGTATATTACTAATATGAATTTTGGAAGCATAGTTTAGAAGCAAATGCCAGAGTGTTGTTTAGAAGAACTAAACCGTAAGAGGTATCTGGTCCAGTGGTATCATAGTACTTTCCAAAAGTACAACGATTATTTATTTAAATTACAGTATTATGTCATTCAAATATTCAGGAAAAAGATTGACTAAAATCAATTAAAAAACTAACAATGTCAATGTCTTGCAATTGCACTAGTCCGTGGGTTATGAAGGCGTGCCTCCTGGGCAGATGATGGGTGTTAATGGGATCTTCCATCATCTGTCTCCCAGTGTCACCAACCATGAGTGATACATGCATTGACTTAACGCTCAATTAAAGACAAGTTTAAGAGATGATTAAAAAGATGGCTGAGTCTTGTGTAGGCTAATTTAAGTTATATATGGCATTTGAAATAACAGATAACTTGATTGTCATATTACTAGTGGTTAGTCACCAACTTACTACATATATTTGGATGGTGATTGTTATTTATATTATCAAATTGGTACAATTTGAGTTACATAATAATAAATGGGTAAATTTAAGGAATTTGGTAAAGAAAAAAAAATTCACATATTCTTCTATCATACTCATGCTACGCCTTAATGCTTTTTTGAATTAGAAAAAAATTACACTGAATGCAATCTTTAATGGACACCTCTAGTTCAGTTTTTTTTTTTTTTTAAATGTGTATTATTACTGTGAAGAGAATGTTGGTATGAGATGGAAGTAGAAACCACTAGGTGTTCATGAATCAGTACACTTTTAAATTTTTTTTTACTTATGATAATCAGTTTTTGTGTGTCGTGATAGATATAGAATGGTAAGTTTTAAAACCTAGCAAGCAGTCCATTTATCAGTATTTTTTTAATAAAATATATTTTAAAATAAACAGAGTTTTAAAATGAAAAACTGGTACTTATAAACAAGAGTTTAGACCGAAAAGATATTTTGTTTTATTGAAATTATGCTAAAAATACTATTTCTATTTTTTTTACAATCATGCCTGAAAGTTATTTTATCCACAATTTCAATAAAAAGTAAAAAAAAAACAAATAAAATGTATTTTTAAGTACCACTGTGTTTGGATTTCGAAATTGTGTTTCCAAACACAATTTATCCAGTTATGTGATTTTCTTAAAAAAATTGTCCATTTATGCATTATGCAACTAAAATTGCTACAGTTTGGTAAAAGAAAAAAAACGATTATAGAGATAACTCTTATGGTTGGTTATAGAGGTAGTTATAAGTCAAACCTTTATTACGAATCATACGCCTCTAGCTTGTATAGAAATTATTTAACTTTTTATAAATATAAGATACACAATTAAATGTTTTAGAAATTAATAAAATAAAATAAATTTAAAATATCATTTTATTATTTGAAATTTTTATGGAGTCGAATAAATTTTTTGTTTCATTTTTAGGAAAACATATTAAAGTTTCCATTGTACATTACATTTGTGTAGCTTTTTATTAAATTTTCTTTTCTATTAAATAGGGTTATTCATTTATTTGCATTAACTCGACCAATTCAATAATCCAAATGAAATCAATTAAACTGATTTAATTTTTTTTTGTCTAATTGGATTTAATATAAACCAGACCACTTGATTATAATTTGTTTAAATATCAAATTTGTGATTTACAAACTTATTAAAGAGAATACAATCAATAATATTAAATATTATTAATATTTTTATTACGTTTTTAACCTCTTTATTGAATAAATTTATAAATATTATTTTGTGGTATTACTAATAATACAAGCATTATGAATTCCTCTAAATTTGTATTTAGAATTTGAAAACAAAAGTAAACACATTGAAATTAACCACCATTTTATTATAAATTGAGTTGAAGACAGTGTTTTAAATATAATATTCATTAGTATCGTAAATATCTTTACAAAATCTGTATCGTAGGAATGATTTAATTTAATTAAAGAAAACCAAAGCTTACCCTTGCCTCCCATGAAGATGTTTCCAAAAGAATATATTGTACTTGAGAAGACATGGAACGAGGAAGACTCAACCTCAAAGATTATTTGGAAGACAAGGATGGTTATGATATGCAACCATATCTTATTTATGGGTTCTGGCCAACTACTTGTGAGGTCAAAGGTACTATCACTGGAATTGCAGATAACATCACCATCATCACCACCAATAACAACACATCTTAAAAACATCTTAAAAACAATACATGTTTGGATCAAGGTGCTATGTACATTAAGGATTGGAAAAGAGTTACTGTCTATTATATTGTGGACATTCTTTGTATGCTCAACCCAAACCAAGAAATCTTCTTCATAAAGTAAAACATGTACCTCTACACCGTAGGTTATATGTAACAATTTTTGCTTTAAGGCTGCCCATTTTGTAAAACCATTATATTATTACGGTACAATAAGCCAATTTTTTCAGTTTTTAGACAACAATTTTATCTAAAATCCTCCTTAGGTAACATTTTTTAAAGTATTAACATTTTATAAAATATTATCATCTGTAAAGATCACACCTTGTAAAATGTTGTTATATATAGAGGTCGTAATTTTTTGTATGTTATTTATTTTTTAGAAAACACTATGTGTCAAAAATTGAAATATTATCAAATATTTTATATGTTTGTTACATATATTTTAAATTAAACATTTTATTAGACAATATTTTATATATTATTAATATATTTTTTAAATTAAACGTTTTATTAGATAATATTTTTAATGTGTTACACTTTTATGTCACACTTGTAATATAACTTTAAAATATAATTTACTACTTTTATACCACAAATATAATTATTGTGAAATATAATATATGTGATAATTAAATAAATAATTCATTAAATAAAAGTGAATTATCAACATGAACATTTTACTAAAAATAATGTATATAATATTTATATTTCAAATTGGGTAAGTGACATAGGTAGTTCAATATATATAAAAAAGATTGTAAGCATTAAAAAGAATACAAATAATTCATCTTATCCTTACTAGTTAAGACAACTTATAGTTATAAGTAGTAAAAATTGTGAACATGAAAAAATAGCAAGAACATCAATCAGAGAGTCGCTTAAGTTTGAAGTTGAGAGCTTAAAATCCTTCTCAAATTTCAAAAAGTATAATGAGGTTTAAGAGCATGAAAATCATCTTTTAGATTGTCAACTCCTAAAATTATTTTTTATTGCCTTTTCATCACAAAATCCTAAATTCTAAAATTAATTTTGTGAAATATCTAAAGGGTAACCAATTTTGACTAAGATGGAGAGATGACAAACAATGAATGAGAATATGAATGGCATGAACGGAAGTGGAGAAACATTTTCAACTTAAGACTGAACGATTGAGTGAGAAGTGAAAGTGTGAATGATGGGAACAATGTGTTTTTTCTAAGATTATATAATTTTTACTTTGACTTTGCAGTTTTATTTGATTATAAACTCTATATGATTAAGCCACTTTTTTAACGTAACTTATATGATATATTAAAGATAATAAAAAACGATCTAAAATATCCATATTTAAATATAGCTTAAAACATTCATTTTTATGTGAAATATACATATGAGTATTTTAATTGTTGCTTAAAAAAATAGACTATGTTTATTTTGTATATTTCATATCAAACATAAATAAAGGCTATTATATAAATAACAACTAAAAATAATTGTCTCTATCACAATTCTATACCAAATTTTTTTACTATTCTCATGTTAGTGTGGCATAAACTAAAATGATGGTATAAAAAGTTACTATATTTTTTTATTTATTTAGGTTGGATATGCTTTCACATATTGTAATTAATTAATTGACGATTTTTTTATTTCATGTATGATATTATTATACAATTGAGCATACTATACTATGGTATATATAAAGGAAAATGATTATTTAATAACTAATACAATTTTTCTATATGACAACTCTAATAAAATAACATAATAATAAAGAAAAAACAATGAATTAAATAGATTTGTTAAGCAGTAATATTTAAAAAATAGGTTATCAAAATATCATTGCCCAGTAACAAATATGTCTCAATAAATTATGAATCATAACCATGTCTATTCTTAATATTTTTTTTTGCATTTCTCTATGTCAATAAATAAAAAATAAATAAATATTCTAAATTACTCATGAAACTATGGAACTAATATTTTAACAATTAAACTATTAAAGTCAACAAAGATAATAATAATAATACCTATTTATATTATTTATTTTATTCGTTATATTTTGGATAAATTTTCTACCTACAGAAAAAAATTGAAAAATAAAATAATTAAAAAATTACACCAACTAAATTAATTTACATACTTAACTCTTTATAAAAGTTTTTTCATTAAGCTTCTCAATAAGGTAGGACACATAAATTAATTTGAATTTATAATTTTTTTAATATATTTTATTTTTTGTTTAAATATTATTTTTGTTTCAAATTAAAAATTATCTTTTAATTTTTGAAAAAAAATCCCTTAATACTAAACGTGTTATACTCATTATTGGCACGATTAATAATATTCATGGCTTTATGTAATTAAAATAATGATACATGGAAATTTATTTTCTTAACTTTTGATTAAATATCTTTCTAATTTCTCGAATTTATACGGAACTTTACCTCAGTCTTTTAAATTAAAAAAATAAAAATCTCCAATTATAAATAATTAATATTTCTAATTCAATTAAAAATTCTTCCCCTCCTATGAAACTCTTTTAAAAAATTGACTCATTATATCTATATGAATAAATTGAAGTGAATAATAATATGTATCCATACATTTTAGTCATAATAATTATATTTTAATTTCAAAATAAAACTTTATTTTTAACCGTGTAACACAAAATATAAAAACTAAAATACAAAAAAGATTACGTTGTTGTAGTAGCAATTAGACGAACCAAGATTACGGAATAATGAGAAAAAGAGTGAAACAAGAAAAATATTTTAAACAGAGTAAAATAATATTTTAAAATTAAATATGTATTAGTTATGTTAATAATGTTTCAACAATGTTAACTTTCAAAACTATAATAAATTATTTTCAAATTAAAATCCTTTAAAAAAATTTAAAAGACTTAAAAGATATTTTCAGAGTTAAGAAACTTAAAATATCAATACTTAAGGATTAAAAAAATATTTTAAATATGAGTAATAAATAAAGCTTTGATCCAAATTTTAGAGACTAAAAAAAGCATTTTAGCAATTTTTTTAAAAGTGAATTTCCAAGTCAAATAAAATTTTACTAAAAGAACAAAGTATTTTAGGTGAGTATTATTTGACCAAAGGAAGCATAACCAAAACATCACTTATTGGGACTAGGAAAATTCGAAATTCAAAGGAAGTGCATTAAAAAAGGTTGTTCATCTAGTTAAAAAAGGCAAAATTATTCCAAAGATTCCTTTCCCTTTTTTCCATTCTCATTCATTAACCCTTTGAATCACGGATCGTCGGTGGCGATCTCGCGCAGACTCATCAGCCGGTAACACGTGTCGCTCTCTCAACGACTACACTGTAAAGCACAGGTTATCCTGGAAGCACCTGATAAGTGCCCGACCAGCGCCAACAGCACACGAGAGAGAACCCTCTCCGTTCCCACCAAGCCAACCAAGCCAGCGCATGCTCCTTTCTGAAAATTCCACCGCAATCTTCTCAATTTCTCCGTCAACAATCCCAACATGCTTTCTCTCCCACTCTCGCTAGGGTTTTAGCTCACCCTCGCGACTAAGGCGATTTCTTCGTTAACCTATTTTCACCGTCTAGGGTTTCGTCAACCGCCATGGCCGAGTGGCACTCTCTTCTCCAGTCGATTCTCGTCGGCCTCATTTTCTCTTACCTTCTCGCCAAGCTCATCTCCATCGTCGTTTCCTTCAAAGACGACAACCTCACCGTCACGCGCGCCGCCGCTGCCACCGCCGCCTCTCGCGCGGAACCCGAGGCCGCCAAACTTGACGACGCCGTTCCTGATTCCTCGGCCGCGCTCCCCCTCGAGGAGCAGTCCGTGGTGGCCGAGCACGGTAGCGTGAGGAATGATAGTGACGGCGACTATGACGATGATGATTGGGAAGGCGTGGAGAGCACCGAATTGGACGAGGCATTCAGCGCCGCGACGGCGTTCGTGGCCGCCGCCGCCGCCGATCGGCTCTCGCAGAAGGTGTCGAGCGACGTGCAGCTCCAGCTTTACGGGTTGTACAAGATTGCCACCGAAGGTCCCTGCAGCACGCCCCAACCTTCGCCCCTCAAAATGACCGCACGTGCTAAATGGTATATTTTTCGCCATTCTCTGTATTTATACTTGCTTTCTGCAAAAGTGACACTGTAGATGAAAAGAAAAAGGGAAAGGAAATGAAATAGTGTAAATTAGTATTCTTTCGTGCTCTTCCGTGTGTTTATATAGCAATGTGTGAAATGAAGGATTGTCGATCATTGAGCCTGTTTTGGAAGTATTTGTAGTTTGTACTATTAAAGCTGAGACTGATACCACAACTACAAATCCTCTTCGTCTTTTTCTTTTTGGTTTTTTCTTTTTATGTAAGTAATGGTTACTTTTTTGTCAGCCCAAGTGATTGCGGTATATATGATGTACTATTACTGAATATCGTATGCAAATGTTCAAAGAAGGTTTTTTTTCCCCTTACCTGTCTCATCGCCCTCTTTGTAGGCAAGCATGGCAGAAATTGGGCGCTATGCCTCCTGAAGATGCAATGCAGAAGTACATTGATATTGTGACTGAACTATATCCTACTTGGCTTGATGGTTCATCCTTGGTGAGCCAAAATGCCGTTTCTTCTTTAGCCCTAGATGGATGAATCACTACTTTTTGAAGAAAAAATATATTTAGAATCAAAGTAGCATGTTTAAATACATTCTTTGTGTGTTTATTTGCATTGCTCTCTGCCTAAATCTCAGAGCTTCTGTAACAGAGGAGTAGAAGTGGCGATGGTAATGGCTCTGGTGCAGAGGCTAAGGGACCAATGGGACCAGTTTTCAGTACTTTTGTTTATGAAGAAGAATACGGCAGTGACTCGTAAGCTTTCTAAAACTAAAAATAATTTGTTTTGGGAATGTATGTGCGTGTGGTGCTGAATGTAATTATAATGATGTTTCCTTGATGATTCTCATGTATTTAGAATGGCGGGGTATCTTGGAAGGATAAGTCAGAGGGTTTAGTTTCTTTACTACTCTGCTTTGGTCCCACAAGATTTCTCAATGCTATTTGCGATTTTTTTTTGTCTGTTTATTATGAAGTTCAAAAACTATCATGCATATAAATCATGTTCATTGGTGATCATTACCAATGTGTACCTCCCAGCAAAGTCACGTATATAACAATAAAATTCTGAATTTATATGGTTTGGGTACTATATTTCTTATGGCTAATTAATTAACAGAATTACTTTGTGTGAAATTCTCTCTCAATGGGATTTTTTTCCACCAATTTGTCGTTGATTAATAATTGGTAATTTTATGATAAGTACCTGAGCACTTGGGGGAACTCACCCTAAAAGCTAGCTATTAAGGGGGAGAACCAAACACTTGAATATTCTACTGAACATCCCACACTACTTGGACATCCCATAATACCCAAGTTCCTCTCATTTTAGCATTTTGCAAAATTGAAGTAGCATATGGTGAAATTTTGGAATGTTTGGATCCTTGTGTAATGCAATTATGTTTGTATAGGAGGAACAAGTATTGAACTCAACTTTGAAGTTTCTAAGCATTTAGGTTAGTGTAGAATCTTTAGACTGATTTCTATCATTTACTTGATAATAGTACTTGACTAATACAAATCCTTCTCAAGTATTTATTCTGAATATGGATGTTGTTCATGTCTCATTTCCTCTTTCGTGTACATCACCTTGTCTTTTAACACTAACCATCAACCCTCACTTTGTCTTTTAACACTAATCATCAACCCTCACCTATCATTAATTCCATAAGCCATTGACATTTTTGGGGGATTATATGAGCTGATCACAAGGTTTTTTGAAGTTATAAATTGTCAAACTTAATATATACCAGGCATCGAGGATAATTTTTTGATGAATAATAGCTTTTGAACAGCCACAAAGTAATAAAACTCAGTAGTCAGGATGCTTCATCATCAAAAGGGTACTGTTTCCGGAATGAACAAAATATTGATTGGCATATTGATTTTTAATTTTCTTCCTATACAGGCAAATGGAAGCAATTCATGGATTTGCTAGGGAAGGAGATATGGCTAATCTGCTCAAGTGTATTGAAAATGGTGTTTCGGTTAATTTAAAGGGTCAGTTATTTATAATAGCTATCTGTTTTTCCTTGTGTGTGCATTAGTCTCTACTGTGCTGTAAATTGTCAGTAATTTGTTTTTTGGTTTTTGAATGGATCAAGCTCCTAATAAAAACTTGTGGCTAGCACTAGAAAGTACAGTCAGTGATTTAGTAAAACATCATCTACCTGAATTTTAGCAGCATTGCGTGATTAGTCTAACATGAGGAAATTTTAGCTATGCTACTGATTGAAACACTGCTTAGCCTGGTAAGCCTAAGTAGCTCAAAAACATGGTTAGCAAGAGACCCTTTGCCAAAACAAATTGTATTTTCAACGTTACCAAAATTTCATTAGTCTTCTTTACATTTTCAACATCTCAAAGATAAATAATCACCTGCAGTGCGGGAACATCAACAAACACTCACCACATATTTAATGCAACTGAATATATTCATGACGAGTCTCCTATATCTGCAGAATGCCCGTAGTTAATAAAAAAAATCCGAGTGGGACTTCAAATCCAGTGGAGGCCTGTTAAAGAAACAATGTTCTTGGAAGGACCATAACTCCCTATAGCATGCAACTCAGTTGCATGATAACATGGATAAAATAGGATTGATGAGTTGTATAAACTACTAAGTAAAGGCATAACAGGCACCATGAGCTAGAAAGGCCATTACAATCTAGGGTGGTTCGTTTGTATCAAAACTCCATTACAATATGCTTAAGATAATGAAGACAGTTGATAACCACTTCATTTTACCCCACTAGGCGAAGTCAATTACATGGATCACTTCGCAATATTCATCTTGGTTGCAGGCTAAAACTTCAGAGATATTATTTACCATGAGATACCAAAACAACTTCCTTTCACATTGTTCAATAAAATGTAGGAGATAATAAAATTCAGGAAACTTAAAAGCCCGCCATGGTAGAAACAATAATCTTTATTTCATTGAAAGTGATAATAATTACATAAAGGTAAACATGTATACCAATTTGTAAATAGAAAAGGTTTAAAAATTTAATATTGTAGGCGTCACAATGGAACCAAAATATGATGGGGCAGTTTCACCTTGTTTATGACCTCCTAAGGCAGACTCTTCCCTGAGGGTTAGCTCCATCGAATGGAGAATCTTTTGTTCTCATCCTTCAAGTGAAGAGTATCCCTTAGGAGAAGATTATAAACAAGGTGAAGCTGTCCCCATCATATGTTGGTTCTCGTGAGTCGTGACCCCTACAATATTAAATTTTTAAACCTTTTCTATTTACAGATTGTTATATTCCATGTTTACTTGTATGTAATTATTCTTACTTTTGACGAAATAAAAATGATTGTTTCTACCATGTTGGCTTATAAGTTCCGGGATATTTATTCACTTCTATGATCGTATCTTATCTTCTCCTTTTCAAGGTGCCTCTATCCTGCTGATAGCCTTCTCTGAGCACCATTGGGTCCATCTAATGGGTAGCCTCTCCATCGGTGGCTCCATGCAATAGATAGCTCTTTCCTCCTTGATGTGTAACTAGGTGCATACAAGCTGCTACTCCCGCTAACAGCCATGGGACTCTAACAATGATCCCCTGAAAATATAAATCATTCAACTATTTCATAGTACAAATTCATTTTGAATGATCTTATAAATCATTCAACTATTTCATAGTACAAATTCATTTTGAATGATGATCTTATACATCATTGAACTATTTCTTAGTACAACTATTTCAACCTTTCATTCTAGAATGCTATTCAAAATTGAAATAATTACTCCTGGCACAATTCACAAATAAAATAATCTTGTTAAACAAAAATCCATAACATAATAACTTTCTAGTGATCATGTAAGTACAGAGACTTGTTTTCTCTAGCAAATAATATCTAACTATAATATAGAAAAATAATTAAAAATCATAAAAGTAGGAAAGCATGCCACCTTGATTCATAAGCTTTAACTCAACTGTGGAAAAACAGTTTACTCACTTTCCAGAGGACTTTGAAAATGAGTTAGTATTTCTGCAAATCTAAACACCAAATGATATTTGGCAAAGCTGTATAAAATTATTTAGGGACGAAATCCCTATATTAATGCTTAGAACTCCAAGATATACATGAAATATGCTAGAAACTAGTCAATTTTCAGGTTGTGTATACGTTAAAAGAGTCAAACTAAGCAAATTCCCAGGAATGGATAGCATTCCTTTTCTTTGAAGTAGCATGCCATCCCTTACTAAAATGGGTCAGACTGTCTGGATTACGAAAAGAAATTTGGAGTTGAGAGAATTTGGAGTGAGGTAGGAAAGAAAGAAATATAGCAAAATGTGAGGAAGGTGAATGAAGAACTAGTTGAAAACGTTGAAAGGATATTTCTTGTGACAAGATTTTCCTTTCATTTGTTTCTCCAAATTATGCAACTTTCATTTCCTTTTTCCTTTTCCCATTTGTTGATTATTGAAAGCTGAGAGTTCCAATATTAATCAGCAAGTCTATTGGACTTGCTTGAAGGTGCATTTGAAGATAGAAAATTGACTGATAACTGATGTGACACAAAAGGAATAAATCTTGCAAGACATGCTTTAGTAGTTTCCTTTTTATTGTGAAAATCAGCTGAAGTGGAGAAATTTGTCTTGTTACATGTTCAACCTTCAATTTTTCGTTCCCATTTGTTCTTCTGGTTCCTACATTTGTGGGGAAGAGTTATACCAGTGATTTAGTGTTTATTTTTTGTTTAACTGTGAAAGCTTGATACATAGTAAGAGAAGTATCTATATTCACTATAGTTGTTCTTCTCTTTCACAAGTTTGATACACGGTAAGGGAAGTAGGTATAACCATGTAAAGTCTTGACTATTTTAACTGTAGAGGGTACAACAACATTGGTAATCAGATGATATTAGGGATGTGGAGAAAAATGTTTCTGGCAATCTCATTGTGATTGATATTTGCTTTGTCGAGCCAGTGGCTTACCAAATTAGAATTTGCTTTTGACTACTGTTATTATTTTTCCATTCTATATCAACATGGGTTTTTGAAATGAATGCAGACAGTGAGGGCCGGACACCATTACACTGGGCTGTGGATCGTGGCCACCTTAATGTCACAGAGTTGCTTGTGGGCAAGAATGCTGATGTGAATGCCAAGGTATTCTCATTCGTATATGCTTTAGAATAAAGAATCTATGCATTAACGTCAGGGACTACTCATATTTCTTTATGACATTGCCGTAACTCTTCAGAATGAACCTCACTGCAGAAGTTGAATGATATCGAAGTTTAGCTCAGGCTTTTGGAGATGCTTTTTTGCATGTTACAGTTATGACACTAATGTCTATTTAACCACTTTCTGTTGATACTATGTTTTCTTTTTTGGAAGGATAATGATGGACAAACTGCCTTGCATTACGCTGTTACGTGTGAGAGAGAAGGCATAGCTGAGTATTTAGTGAAGCATAATGCAGATATAAATTCAAAAGATAATGATGGGAGTACACCGCGAGACATCTGTGAGCCAAACTGGCCATGTTTGCAGCACGTGGGGGAAGTAAACTGATTGCTTGTTTGCTTGATGCTGGTTCTGGCCAATGCAACCATTTAGTCTAATCCCTTCAGGATGTACGTGTCTATATAACTTTATTTTTTTCCCCTTACTCATGGTGTATACACCCGTTTTCTGTCTCTGCACCGCTTAGGTAATTGTTCATCAGGTGTATTCTGTTTTGTTATTATTCCTCTGCTCAACTCAAAGATATAGACGGAAACTAGAAACAGTAACAGGGAAAGGGAGAGAATCTATAACGATACACGTTCCTCTGAAAACCTTCTACCCCTTCTATTGAAGGTGATATAGATTTGACAGGGTTATTTTAGGTCTTAAATTGGGGTTAAGATTATCTGGATTCCCGTGAAATCTTTGATTGATCATGCTGTCGCAAATACGTGGAATCATGATTAAAGAAAAAACATTTTATATTGTTTATACATTAAAAAACAGAACAATGCATGGGATTAAAAAAATGTTTTTGTTTCTATTAGTAAATAAGTAGAATTAAAGGTAAAGAAACATGATAGAATGTTCATTTTTTTTGCATGCGTCATTATTTAAAGAGCAATGATCTCGTAGTAAATTTATGCATAATGTTTAGTAAAATATTAGAAAATTCAAACAAGAGGTCACTCCCTCTATTTTATTTTACTTTCTTTTTTTCTTCTTATCTTTTTAAATATTTTTGTTCTTATCCTTTCTTTTTTATTTCTCTTTCTTTGTCTACTCTTTTGCAGTGGTCCTCAACTTCACTAGTTACTCGATGTGGGGGTATTCATTTACGTTATTTTTTTAATCATAGGTTAACATTAAAGACAATGAGTTTTAAGCATGGAACAAGTATGTTTCACATTCTATTAATTTTATTATTATCTAATTTTAGGAACATTTAGGGAGTGAGTTATCTTTATATTGATAATCAATATTAGGTATAATTATTTGTAAGAATATTATTAATTAATTCGGATGTTATTATTTTATCATTAAAAATTTCAAATTGTTGTATATGAAAAAAGAGTTGTGAAAATATGATTTTTATATACAGAGAAAGAAAGAAATCAAATTATTCTAAAAAGTAATTTTAAAATGATTATTTTTTAAAATTTAATTATTCTAACAAATATCTAATTTCATAAGAAAATAGAAGATAAAAAAACAATTCATAAGTATCACACATTTGTTCTCACACGTGAAGTTTGTTAAAAGTCTTCTGAATTTTAGTTCTAGAAATCCATGTGATAGATCTTTTAGGTGGATTTTTAACTGCATAAATCTATAACTATTATCAATCTATTGCCATTAATAAAACAAAGATTTACTTCTTTTTACATGTCAAACTCCTAAAAAAAATGTACTCAGCTTTAGTAAAATGTGCTACATATTATTTTATGTTTATATACAAATATCACTTGATTTATGCAACATCAGCAACTCAACTGTTATAAAAGAAATGCATCAAAATTGATTCCAATCAGAGGGATATATTTGACTATGCTCAAAATGGTATCAAAATATATGTGTTATTTATGTCATCTAAGTTTCACAACTTTTTTAAGGCGAATTAAAATGTTATTTGGATGCGATCAAATCATATTTTTCAAACTAAGAAGCTTGCTTTAAATTCTCTTAATACCCGTTTCGATCTTATTAACATATAAATATGATTTTTATGGTACTTTTCTTCTAATTGAATTGCATATTTAGTTTTTTTACATATATTCAGTGATACCACTTCCGACTATAAAATAAAGTAACTTTTTTTTTTTTCATTATCTGTTGTTTCTCAATCCACTTATTCCTAGTCAAAAGTGAAGTAATTAATTGTAATTTTTTAAAAAGTAGTTTTTTAAATAAACTTATTTTATTTTTTATGTGTTCCTTTCATCTATTTATTTTGAAAATAAACACTTTATGTTTTTTTGAAGATACGAAATTCTATCCTCTTCTTAATTAAGTAAGTGATTTTTAAATTGTTTATTTTAGGAATACTTATTTTGTGTTTATCTATCATAAATAAATAGATTATTAATTTCTCTATTACTATATATGAATAATTGTGAATTTTTCTCTATGAACAAATTGTCCGATAAATCAATGTTGAACTGTTAATACACCAAAAAGTACTAGATATTATATTGTCATAAAATTTAACACTATTTTTGTGTTTATTTATTTTATATCTCATCTTTACATTTTTCTTTGTGATCACATTACACGCAATATTCTTTTGTTATTTGGATTGTTGTATCCATTAAGAATAAATAGTAGATATCAAAGTTTTATTAGGAGGAATTGAGTTTTATTTATACATCAAAAGTGAAAAAGAGTGACCCTTAAATTAAATTTAAGAGACTTAATATTTATCTTTATCATCTATTTGCATGTGATCTTCACCTGCATAATATTTAATGGGGAAAAGTGGATTGATCCATTTTTTTTCAATCACTTGGTATGTTTTTGTATATTTAATTGAATTTGAAAATCCGACATGGCATTACAGTATATAAGAATTTATTAGATATATCGTGAATTTGAAATTATTAGTGGTATAGTTTAATATCCCTTTAACAAATCCTCATCCCTCGGTTAATCATGTTGGAAAGTTGGATCACTAAGTAAAACAAAACAAAAAAGTTTGCAAGTTATTTTAATACTAATAATTATTTTGAGTTGTTAACTAGACACATGAAAATCCCTTGCTTAAAATTGAGATATTCAGTCTTTAGAAAATTATTTGTTCTAATTTTCGTGACTTGTGCTTATGAAAAAAAAATTACTTGTAAAGCAATGAACTAAGCAAAACATGTAAATAATGACTTAACGACAGTGAGGATATTAGAAAAAAGAAGAAGTTTAACATGTGTTTTTGTGGATAAAAGTTCTTATTTCTTGTATCGATGGATTTTCCTTTTATTATAAATTTTATTATTATTGTAGTTAATCATCTCAAACAACGTTAAATCTTATAAAATAAAATAAAAATCTTAATTTTGGTTTTTCCAATTTGTCCACACTAAAAAAAACATGAAATGGTGGTTTTTGTTGTTATTATTATCAATAATATAATTAACTATTCATGAATTTAAAGAAATGTCAATTAGCTAATTCAATTTTACATTTATTAATGTGCGAGGTATTACGCGACACTTACATTTTTTTAATCTCTAAAATAATTGTCAAGGACTAAAAGTTGTCAAATACTAAGTAAAAACAAAGATTTTTAAAAATTTAGAATGATAAAAATCAAAGTAAAATATTTTACTAAAATAGTTTTTACTCGGTTTACATTAATAGAAAACTATACAGTTAAAATAATTATTTTTTTATTGTATTTCGTTCAAGGTGTTATTGTCGTTCAAATTTTAGATTTTAGATGGCTGTTAAAATACCCATTAAAGAAATATATTACTACAATTACAAGCATAAAATCACACCATAAGTATTTGTTTGTATTTATTAGATTTTATAGTTATTGTGATTTTTTATTTATTCAATAATATAGTTACGTAGAAGAATAATGAGTACAATGAAAGAGTAAAAAGTCTAAAAACTATGCACTAAATAATAACAATAATAATATATTCTGTATGACATAATTATAGATGAATTATTATTGGCCTTAATGAATGTTTAGCTTTCTTCAACTCCCATGATTTAAAAAAGAAAATTTCTTAAAATAAGTGTACTTATAATTAACAAATAGATGACTTAAATATAAATAATTTATTTTGATCCTAAATCTTAGACACGATATATATTGAAATGGAGACCGTTGATAGAGTCTAAGAAGGTCAACAAACTTAAGGAAGAAGAATAACAGACGTTGATATGATTGACTTATTCTCTCACAAATAATTGAAATGGTTATGCAAAAGCAAATTAGTTTCCTTCAATTATGGTTGGTTATGGATGACACCAAAAACAAAAAACAATAATTTTATTCAATTCAAACGCGGGCCCGTCGCCCGGGCAAAAGACACCGCCTTTACGCTGTACACAGCACACGCTAACACTAATCCATCAATTAATCTCTAAATAACACTCACACTAATAAATCTCACTCAACAAATATTATTAATTACTTCAAAATCTCAAGATAATAATCATAATTAACCTTATATCGCCAAACAAAAATAATAAACGCGATTATTGTTAGCGCGTGCTTTTACAATTATATCTTTTTTTTATATTTTTATTTCTAATAATTCGAATCCTATAGCCCTTGCGATCGTAACCGCTGTTGCAGTTGCTTCTTCATCTTCCTCTTGTTATTCACACTATTCTCCGACTCTCTCACTCACTCTCTCTTCCTCGCTTCGATTCTTCAGATCTCTTCGCCGATTCCAGGTGATTTTGTTTATCCGATCTCGCTTTCTTTTTTCTTTTTTCTTTCTATTTACCTCTCCGATTGGCCTTTTTTTTTTCGTTTTAGGTTTTCCTTTTCTTTTGTTTCAATCTTGTTAGGATGCTTCGATTTGATGGTTGTGTTGCTTGTTTGAATTGCGATTGATATGAATTATTGTCTGTGTTGACTCGGTTTCGATCTGTGGTTGAGTGATTCTGTAGCTTTTCACTCCGATATTTGGATGAGATGAGGCACGAGCGGTTGCCAAAGTCAACTATTCTTGTGGCCACAAAATCTGTATTCCGTATGCACTTGATTACAGATTTAATTGGTTTTCGTGTACTAGTTATCAAAATACAGACCGGAAACCACATCTAAATTAGTTGTCTCATTTCGACTAATCCGATAATATATAGGGCATGTACTTCTTTTGAGGTATTTAATTTACATATGTGTTTGTCCAGTTCTTTTTTTGTGCTTTGTTCTAGAGTCATGTGAATTTATACAAGTTATTTTCTTGCTTGATATCATAATATTTCTATTTTTGGATTCTGAATATGCTGGCCATTTAGGTGACTATGGATCTGGGGTTGGGGTAGTTTAATAGACTAATGGAGATTTGCTTCTTCAATCTAATTAATCCCTCCCTCCCATATTTTTCTTTATTGAACTTTCACTCTTGATTGAAGAATTGATAGCTGGTTGTTTTGTGCCATTAGGTAGAGCATGGCAATGGAAGTTACTCAGGTGCTTTTGAATGCTCAATCAATTGATGGGAATGTGCGGAAGCACGCTGAGGACACCCTTCGACAATTTCAGGAGCAAAACCTTCCTGGATTCTTGGTCTCACTGTCTGGAGAATTAGCAAGTGAAGATAAACCGGTTGATAGCCGGAAATTAGCGGGTTTGATACTGAAAAATGCACTTGATGCCAAGGATGAAAGCAGAAAGCAGGAATTGGTCCAAAGATGGTTGTCGCTGGACCCTGTGGCGAAAAATCAAGTTAAGTCATGCTTGCTGCAAACAATCTCTTCTCTTGCCCTTGATGCTCGGTCTACAGCAACTCAAGTTATTGCCAAAGTAGCTGGAATAGAGCTTCCTCAGAAACAGTGGCCTGAGCTGATTGGATCACTTTTATCAAATATTCATCAAGTACCTACTCATGTGAAGCAAGCAACTTTGGAGACTCTAGGGTATTTGTGTGAGGAAGTATCTCCTCAGGTTGTTGATCAGGAACAAGTAAATAAAATACTTACTGCTGTAGTTCAAGGTATGAATGCAGCAGAAGGGAATAATGATGTCAGGCTTGCTGCTACAATTGCATTATATAATGCTCTTGGATTTGCACAGGCTAATTTTACCAACGATATGGAGCGAGATTATATAATGAGAGTTGTTTGTGAGACAACTATGTCCCCAGAAGTGAAAATACGTCAAGCAGCCTTTGAATGTTTGGTCTCTATTGCTGCCATGTATTACGAGAAATTGGCTCCTTACATCCAGGATATATACAACATCACGGCAAAGGCTGTTAGGGGTGATGAGGAGCCTGTTGCCCTTCAAGCCATTGAATTTTGGAGTACAATTTGTGATGAGGAGACTGACATCTTGGAAGAATATATAGGTGATTCCAATGGAGACTCTGATATACCTTGTTTTTATTTTATAAAACAAGCTCTTCCTGCACTTATCCCTCTGCTGTTGGAAACATTACTCAAACAAGAAGAAGATCAGGATCTGGACGAAGGTGCATGGAATATTGCAATGGCAGGTGGCACGTGCCTTGGTTTGGTTGCTCGTACTGTTGGAGATGATATTGTGCCACTGGTAATGCCCTTCATTGAGGAGAATATTACAAAACCAGATTGGAGGCAAAGGGAGGCAGCCTCTTATGCTTTTGGATCTATCTTGGAGGGGCCTTCCCCCGACAAATTAGCTCCTCTTGTTAACCATGCGTTACCATTTATGCTCAGTGCTTTAGTGAAGGACCCAAACAACCATGTGAAAGACACCACTGCTTGGACTTTGGGACGAATGTTTGAATTTCTTCACAGTTCAATTGTTGGTACACCAATTATAAATGAGGGAAATTGCCAACAGATTATTACCGTTCTCCTTCAGAGCATGAAGGATGTTCCCAATGTTGCTGAGAAGGCATGTGGTGCTCTGTATTTTCTTGCCCAGGGTTATGAGGACGTGGGACCAACATCTCCTCTAACTCCCTTTTTTCAGGAAATTGTTCAATCCCTTCTAACTGTTACCCGCAGAGAGGATGCCACAGAATCACGGTTGAGAACTTCGGCATATGAAACATTGAATGAAGTTGTAAGGTGTTCAACTGATGAAACCGCTCCTTTGGTGTTACAACTAGTTTCTGTCATCATGATGGAGCTGCACAAATGTCTTGAAGCACAAAATCTTTCATCTGATGAACGAGAAAAGCGGAGTGAATTGATAGGCCTTCTTTGCGGGTGCATGCAAGTAATTATTCAGAAGCTAGGGTCTTCGGAAGGTACCAAATATGTCTTCTTGCAGTGTTCTGATCAGATAATGGGACTATTCTTCAGGGTCTTTGCTTGTAGAAATGCGACTGCACATGAGGAGGCAATGCTAGCCATTGGAGCCCTTGCCTATGCAATAGGCCCTGATTTTGCCAAGTACATGCCAGAATTTTACAAGTTTCTTGACATGGACCTTCAGAACTTTGAGGAGTACCAAGTTTGTGCTGTCACTGTTGGTGTGGTTGGGGACATATGCAGAGCATTGGAGGATAAAATACTGCCTTATTGTGATGGCATTATGACACAACTTCTCAAAAATTTGTCAAGTGATAATTTGCACCGCTCTGTGAAGCCCCCACTGTTCTCATGCATTGGTGATATAGCACTTGCAATAGGAGATAACTTTAATAAATACTTAATGTATGCAATGAACACACTACAACTTGCTTCAGAGATGTATGCCCACACGTCAGGTTTTGATGATGAAATGACAGAGTACATTAATTCTTTGAGAAATGGGATATTAGAGGCATATTCTGGGATTTTTCAAGGGTTTAAGAATTCATCAAAATCCCAGCTTTTGATTCCTTATGCGCCTCACATCCTCCAGTTTTTGGATAGCATATACATGGAAAAAGACATGTAAGAAAGGAAAAGAAGTTTTTTTCTCGGTTTTATTTCTTTGTTGTGTATTCATTACTTTTAGTGACTTCATTACCTTTTTGAATGCAGGGACGAAGTAGTTATGAAAACAGCAATCGGTGTCCTTGGAGATCTAGCTGATACACTCGGAAGCAATGCTGGTTCTTTAATACAGCAGTCTTTGTCAAGCAGAGACTTTTTGAATGAATGTTTGACCTCAGAAGATCATTTGATTAAGGAATCTGCTGAGTGGGCCAAGTTGGCTATCACTCGAGCTATATCTGTTTGAGGTTCATCGGGCTTAGCATATCCATTGTCATAAACTATCTGCATGCATTTGGGTGTGTCGAGGTGGGTCTGGGATTGCATGTGTCAATTTGTCTCCATGGTCAGACAACGGGAAGGTATCAGTCTGAAGGTCTTCTTGTTGTCACTAACTCTTGCATCATCACCAATGCATCACTGACTTTTGCATGAGCACCATTAAGTCCAGGTCTGTCAAGAGGAAGAAGGTAGCGATGAGTTTGCAAATGTGGGTGTAGGTCTTCATGAAACATAATCGATTGAATGGCTTCAGGGAGGCAACTGATTCCTGATCGAGAAACTAAGTTACTCTTAGTTGGAATTGGATGAAGAGTTTGGAGTTGATGTTACGACAAAAACCCATTCGAGCTTGAAAACGGTTTTTTCCTCAACTGATCATATTGCTTTATTGGAATAGTTGAATTCGCAGGGTTGAACTAGTTTTCATCAACACCGCCCAAAGTGCTTTATTTCAAGTGAATCTCTTCCTTTTTTTTTACTTTTAACCTGCATCTTCTTAAACCATTTGTTTTGATCATCCTATTGTGTATAATTGTCCTTAGGCTGTTGGTCATCAGTATAATTTTTTTTCTCCACACATTGCTTTTCCAGGCTGGGGATCGATTGTTATTGTTGACCCAGGATGGGAAAGATTACATCCTTCTAGCATTTTGCATTTTTTTACATTTCGGCTGGTTTCTTAGGACAAAAATCATCATGCATTCATGAAATCATCAACCTTTAATTCCTTTGTTTTAAAATGCATATGTAAATCATATATTGGCTATTCCTGTGGATACAAAAAAGAAACTCGCCATATATTGTGATGATACCAAAAGAACTTAGAGTGTGGTGGATTGTTGTTTCACTTTTTGGAAGGAGTCGTCTGGGTATAGCCTGTATTCGTGTTATCTTTCTCTTGTCAGTAAAAGTTTGTGAATTTTGGCGACTTTGATAATTTTGCCATGTTGCTGCATATCTCATTATGGTTTGGTGATGTGAATCTTTTTGTTACCAAGATAAAAATGTATTATGTCTCCCCACTTTCATAGGCAGTTTGCAAACTCCAAATTTGGAGATCACTCTTTGTTGGGTAGACGGAGAGATCATATCCTGAATGATCAATGCTAAACCAATGTATTTTCGTTCTTATATATTTGTTTTGTATAATGCTTTAGTAGACTGGGATGTTGAATCTGATAATGAAATAACTATAAACCTGAAATATAATTCGCAAATAGAAAAAAATCTCCGCTTCATTAAATCATCAATAATTGTCAGAGTAGACTTTTGTCACTATAAATATGCAATTAGAACGTTGTCCTTGGTTGCTTGTGTCCTGATTCCTGAAGAACCAGAACGCACCGCATATCGATGATTTCGGACAGTCAAGGACAATAATTAAGAATATTAAAATACTACTTCATTGTCCTTATGATTACGGTTAATTATTTTCTCCTTTCCACTCCTAAAACTGTTTATTTTACACATAGTATTATTATTACCATTATTATTATTATTATTATTATTATTATTATAATATGTTGTCATATTTTTACATCCAAGCTATATACATCTTAAGTGTGAATTTTTGTCATAATAATTATTATCTATCGAGTAAACTTGTGCCTTTTATCTTATGGTGTTAATTTTTTTTATAATAATTATTATCTATCGAGTAAACTTGTGCCTTTTTGTTTTTAAAGAAAACGTTTGTCTTGCTTTGATGAGATGGAAAAAAAGAACTGAATTAAGAATATGAAAATATGAATTAATAAGATTTAAAACTAGATCTTGTATGGAATTTACGAAGACATTAATTCAAAGTTTATCAACTGAGTTCGTGCTTGTCAATCATCAAAATGATGATAGTTTTTTACATTATATTCACTCTATTTTTTATATAAACGCTTAAATTCGTAACCTTATTAATAAAATAATATTTAGATTCCTAATTTTATTTTACTTTATTTAAATGCTACGTAAATGTAATAACAAATTAATAAATCTATCCATTAATTTTAAAATATTTATTTATTTATTTTATATTAAAATAACATTTTGACAATATACTTTTTTTTATATTATTATAAAGATAACTTATAACTGGGCGACAATATTTTTTCTATATTATTAATAAATGATGATAAATCATTCAATTTTTTTTTATAAAAAGTACTTCAATTTTAATGTTTTAAAATTTAATGTAGAATGTTTACATTTCTATTTTATTTTAAATTTTGTTAATATTTGATTTTAAATGAAAAAGAATGCATGTGTTACTTTATTCAAAAGATAAAAAAAGTAGTTATTCTTTTAAGGTGAATACTGTTTTAAAAGATCTAGAGATAAACGTAATTTTTCTTTCATTTTAATATAAAATAATAAAAGCTTCACATCATGTCTTTTAAGGTACGAAAAATTATGGAAAAAGGGTTAAATGATCCACATATAAATATAATATATGATTACATTTATTTAAAAAAGTTTAAAAATTAAATTTACTTAATTTTGATGGTTGGCTCACATTTTACCGATTGGGTAGGATCACAGCTTGGCGAGACGGGTATTGCAGTGCCTACATGTTATCCATCCTATAAAAAGAAATTTACTTTTATATTTATGGATAATTTTAATTTTAAATATAAGTTTAGAAGAAAAATTAATTTAAAGAAAATTGTATGAGAAAATATTAATGCAAATAAATTTAATTTTTCTAAACAGTAAATTTATAAGTTAATCATAAAATAAATTTTAAGAAAATTAATTTATTTTAAAAATAACTTTAATTTAATTTTATAAATATGAATAAGTGTATATATATAACTAAGTTTTAAATAATTCTTTCATGGTTAATATTTATTTAAAAAAAAGTAATTACTTAATTTTTAAAAAATATCCAAATAAAATTTAATCATACTATTTATATTTCCTTTATCAACAATTAGATAATTAAAATATTAATATCTGTTATTCATTTATTAAAGATATTTAATATTTCTAAAATTTCAGATTTTTTTGTTATATATATGTATAAATACAGATATATTTATTAAAAATAATTAAGATTTTAGAATTTTAGATTTTTTTTGTTAGGTGGGTAATTTAAATACAGATATATAAATAAGTAGGTAATTTAAATACTAATATTCATTATCCATAATTATTAGGTATTCAGGATATTCAGGTTACAATTTTTTTTGTCTTGTTTGAACGAGTTTAAAATGATGAGAAATAGTTTACACAAATCCTATATATATATATATATATATATATATATATATATATTCTTTGCATGTAAATTAGAACAAATATACTGATAAAGAGTTTTAGAAAAAATTATTACTGAACGAGAACATTAACAACCCGTTGTATTTATTAGGTTAGAATATACTAGTTATATTGGTGTTGTTTTTATTATTACTCATGTAATTTTTTTTATTAATAGAAACTTAAAAATAATACATGAATAGGGGAGTCTCTAACTAGATTTTTGTAATTTTTTTAATTGCACGAACCTAATTTAATTTTGTAATAGTTTAAGGATCTATTAAATAATTAAAATTTCAATGAACTGTGTGAAATTTAGTTAAATATTAATTTATTTAAGAGAACCTTAATTGAAATATACTTAAGGCCTAAATAAAATTAATTTTAAAGTTTGTCAACCACGAAATCTTCCCAAATATAAGAATTTATTTAAAAATTTCAGATAATTCGGGAATACAAATTAATTTAACTTTTTGTACTTATGTATAAATTTACTAAATATTACTCCTAATATTCCTAAAAGAACACTTGCAACACAGAACACTTGCAATGGTATAAGTATATTGAGAGAGGAGATGAATGAAATTATTATGAGAGTAATTATAATAAAACTATTTTCTGTCTCTCATTTTTTTAATGCAGCAAATGCTTAAACACGAGTCATTTATAAATTAAGAAAGAATAAAATATGAAAATGGGAATTTATCTTAGGGAGTATTTGATACGAGAGAATTTTTTTCATATTCCGTTAATCCAAAAAATCGAATTTTTTGGTGACTAAAATCATTTACGAGAATATTTATATAAAATTTTCAAGAACATTTTTAAAAAAAAAATTAAGTGTTTATCACATTAATGAGATGAATAAGAGGAATGCACTATTTATGTTGCGACAAAACAATTTTAACAAAAAAATATATAATTTTCACCTCTGCCATGGTGTGAAGTTTTTTTTTTCTTATAATAGTATATAAGATAATGATATTTTAACAATCCAATAAATTTATATAATCACTTGAGACTCGTTATTTATTTATTTTTGTAATTTTTTATAATTAAAAAAATTTACTTCTTCTAATGACCACATTATCTTAAAAGCAGATTATCATATTATCATATAGTAAAAAATTTCCATAGTACTGCTACTGTTTGTGAAGAGTTAATGCACATTCAAAGCACAAACAGTAACACTGCATTCAAAACTTAATGCTTGTTTTCCCAAGATATGGATTCGATTCCCAAACTCAATAAAGTGAGTAACAAGAAGTGTATTTTGTCTCATGAGACCCTTGAAAAGCCACCATAGGAATGTGTATTGTTAAAGGGAAAAAAAATGAAAGTTAGTTTTTTTTTTCATTCTCTATACATTTTTGAGTTTTAATGGAGAGGGGATCAAATATGGGTAACTTTCTTACTTTTAAATTAGTTCAGAGAAAGTGCTTCTAAGCTTTTCTGATCTGACTGCCACCAATGTATATATCTCATAAAGCAGTGCTTTGGATGTGAATGAGATTCGCCATTCTCACTTTTGTTTCTCCCTTCTGTTTTTATTTCTTCTTAATCCATCTTCCATGTCTATTTACTATTAACAATTTTGAGTCTTTGACTACTATGTCAGATAGTGCCACTCACTGGAAGGAACACAACTGTGAATGCATTTCTAGAACTATCTTAGTTTGAGAAGGTGTCCAAAGAATTCATAAAACCTAAATTCGATTCTATAAATGTTGTTTTGTGATCAGAGTTGGTGTTTCCTATATTAAAAAAACTACATTAAAGAATTATATATATTAAAAAATAAAATTCCAATTCTAATGGGAGAACAATTATAGAAACAACTGTGTATAAATTTTGTCCCACAGAAAATCACACTAAGCTTCCAAAATGAACAGCATCTCCACTTTGAGCATCTCTGTAGTGACTGAATGCATTAATCTCTTACTTGACTCTTCAGTTCCAGATTTAAGGAAACAGTGTCACTCACATATGCAATGTCTTTGTGTGGATAAAAATGGTTCAACATATGCAATAGTAGACAGAAAAATTGGACCCTGCTCTGTTTACTCCAATTAAGAGCAGTGCATATTTGCCAACGCTAGATTTTTGTGATTCAGTGATGGAAGTCAAGCCTCTTAAAAAAAAACAAAATCAATTTAGAGAGAGAATCCTGATTGTGTTAGCTGCATCATTTATGTAATTGCTTTTGGTTTCTGCCAATTCAAACAAACAATGCATAGTTTATTCTTCATTCCAATTGTTGGTATGAGCAATGCTAAGCCACAGAAATCAGAATGCTCCCTTTCCCAGTGATTAGTATACGGAATTCCGGAGATCTAGAATGCACAATTGCGTCTATGGGCAAAGATTATATTAGATATGCAGGCAAAGATAGAAGCAAAATAAAGATATCCATGTGCATGGAAAAATCTTCATCATCATGTGTGCAAAGAATATTATTGATGGTACTTAGGGCACTGTCAAGTTCTAACTCCAATGGAACCTTTTTGGTTGTATAGTACGTACTCGTAGGAATGAGATGCTACATATGCACGTGGAATATGTCAAGTGTTGTGCTACTTAAGGCCTATTAATAGTCTTCTGTTGCCCACATTACAAGTTTCATACCATATTTGCTAAAAACAGAAAAAGTTTTATGAAGCTTAACTTGGCCATTACACACAATCATTACAAGCATATATTATGGTCTCTTAAAGAATGATTAAGTTAACAATTTCCTTGCTTTAATGTAGGATTAAACTAGTAATGCTAGTTGTTCCCTCTCCTTTTTGCTAGTGCACCCACTAAGGTGCATTCCACATTCAACTCTATTCTTGCTCCCTATTTGAATTTATCTCTAGCCCACTCTCCATGTCTGTCTCCATCCATTGACTATTATATCAAAAGTGACGAAGCCGAAATGTGAGGACTAAAAGCACCATTCCACCAAAGTGGTGATAGGTACCACGGAAAATTTGAAATATACGACAAGGTTTTAGCAGCTTTCACCACCCAATTCATGTGAATGTGGTGTTAGCATTTCAGCGATCCAGTTAGGTAAAATTAATCCTTAGAATATGAACCTTATATTCATCAAAAAATAGACAAGCACATACGATAAATTATGTGACAATGGTGCGTCTTACTAAAGAAAAAAACTACTTATAACGAAAGTAGAAAATACAGGTTATTTTTGGATCAACCCATGTATCCCTAAGCTAAAGGTTAAGAGTCAAGCTCTGCAAAGATTGAAATCTATTTAAGGGACATGTTCGGTGGAAAAATATCACATGTAGTTTTGGAGGAGTGGGACGGCTTTGACGTTGTTGCAACGGATTTAGTGGAGGCCACTTAGAAAACTTGGAGGATTAAGTTAGATATATGACTGAAAAAAATAGGTTCAAGGGAAATGAATCAACAAATACATACGTGATTCTTGAGTACGATTAAATTATTGGATTTTGGCAGAAAAGTTAGTCAAGAGTTATGAGTTGCAGATAGGATCACTCAGATCCAGCTAACTAATACAGGTGACAAGATACGATTTCTACAGAAAAGGTCTTCACCATTAGAACAAGACTAATTTCTCTTAGTTTTTCTATACACACACTTGGAAATCAAATCAAATCAAATCTTTAACAACGTGATTAAGAGATAAGATTATGTAGGAACCCTATGATGCCATGTTGGTAAAAAAATATGAGTATAGGCATGTAATATCATTTGGTGGAAAACATAAGTATGTTGACTTGGGAAAAGGTGGAGAAGCTGATTTTGAGCCATGCAGGGAAATGTTGGCAATGTGCACATGCAAACAATTACTATCTTTTCTTTGACGCAATTATGTATAGTCCTATAGAATAGTACAGTTGACTTAAGTGTTGTGGGTTAAAGCCTACAAGTTATTGCATTTCATCATCACCCTGTTGCTATTGGGTGGGGTACACCATCACAACACCTCTCTCGTCGCCAAATTTAAAAAGGGGTGTTCCTGCTTGCATTTCCCTGCCAAGACACGTATATTCCATGTTCTCAGTTCCAATCTAACTGCTCATTACAAGAGAAGAGAGGAACCACATACACACCTTCATACTTGTCATGGCCCTTAAGATCAACACTTTCCTTCTAATTCTTCTCTTGCTCCTCGTTCCCTTATCTTCAGGTCAGCATGCTCTTCATATATTTCTATACAATTACAAACATTTAACTCCTTCTAGACATATAACAGAACTTTTATTTCCTTATAGGATTGGCTGAAGGCTTCAGGGAAAACATGCATCCTACTCATGGCTTACTTTTAAAGGTACACACCCTCTTACTTTAGTTAAATGGTCAAGAACAGACTTTGTAAGCCAGAATAATTATAAATAAATATGGATAGAGCTGCATTGAGGGAAACACAGATGTTTGCTTTGGTTTATAATGTGGTACATAGTTTCCAGAATAATTTGCTGTAATGTTTGTGTATTATAATGCAATATTTGGTGTCTAGATATAGTTCTTTAAACTAACAAGTTCATTTTTCTGGTATTGGTTTTGAATGAAGGATGGTATGAAGGTGAAGTGGAGGAAGCTACTTGGTCATGATTTTGTGTTGGATTATGATGAGGCAGGACCCAACCCAAGACACACTAAGAAACCTGGGAAGGGCCCTTGAATACCTTAACACCTGATAATGAAATAAATTAACCTATACACTATCATCTCTCTTCTTACTCAATGTTTTGGTCGTGTATGAGGAGATATGTAAACGAGTTTCTTCATCGGAGCCACTACTTGTGTGTGTTATGAGGCAATAAATTAGTATCATATTTTATATATATGTACACCAGATGCGTATGAATGGGCTATGAACCCTTACACCAAGAATATTGATTATAATAAAGTTTTTGCTTTCCAATTAGCAATCATGTTTGTGATGTCTCCAACTTCTATTATTCATAGAAAAATTTGAGTCTGATTCTAAAACTTAATAGACGAATTTGGTTATAGTTTCATACAAGAGAATCAACCTCGAGGGAAAGAAAGAAAGAAATTGGAGCTAAAAATAGTTAAAATATGTGTTTAATTTTATAGAAAATTATATTTTGAAAATTATACTTTGAAAATTATACTTTGAAAATTATACAACCGCTTGACTGATAATAATTGTGTTCTAGCATGTCTACTGCTCTTTTATGAAATTCCATGTCATTTAGAATAAGATTAAAGATGGTTTATATATATAGGGTTTTAGGGTTTATATATACTTTCCTCTTTTATCTGATTGAAAATAAAATTGTAATAAAGATGATCGACTTTAATAATATTATTTTATTGAATCTAAGATTGAAATATTGGAAATAAACTCCAAAGTCGAGTTGTCTAATAGTCAATTTGATAATACAAATAGTGTATATTGTCATAAATTTTTGAAGGTTATTTTTAACTTTATGATTGTATCATCCAATGTGTGTTACCAGATAGAAGTATCTTATCAACTTTAAGGTGATGTCAGTAGAATTTTTTTTAATAAAGTTTGGTTTCAAGAGTTTATTAGACTCTAAAACATGTAATAGAGTTAGAATCTAAACACAGAACTTGTCAAGGAATTATATGTGACGGGTGGACATGAAGGCAAATCAAAATCACTAAAAGATTTAAATTAAAGAAATGAATTAGAGAGAAGAAACAATTAGTAAAAGCTTTCAACTAAGAGAGATGAAATAGAGAAAAAAAAAACATTAATATATCCAAGGATGGGATAGACAATGGGAGGATTGTAACTGCTGAGTGTTTATATAGTGGTGGATCTTTTGAGAGTCTTTGTGAAATTTTTAGATTTTATTTCATAATGAAATATTAATTATATATTATAATATATATATATATATATATATGAGTTTTTGTTATTTTGTTATAATTTTTTTTATATAAAAAAATATTTAAAATATTTTGTCCTCCTTTTAAGTTATTATAATCTAACTCATTAGAAGTTTTTATTTTTTAAAATATTTTTTATGAAAATTCTTTTTAGAATTTAATAAGATATTAACTCTTTTAATTTTTGTAACTACCGTAGAAAAATCATTTACTATAATAGAAATTATTAAAACAAGATTACCAACAAATAAAATATAAGATAAATTTTTTGATAATAAAATTATTTATATTAAAAAAAATAATTAAAAATTTTAGTTTTATTATAATTATTGATAAATTTAAGAATTTAAAAGAATAAAAGATAAATTTTAAATGAATGTAATTCTTTTTATAATTATAATTATATCAAATTATTTATTTATTTTTATTGTACTAGTGATAATAATAATATATATAAATTTTAAATATATTATTTTAATATTTTTTAAAAATTTAGTTAAAAATCTGTTACTAGATAAACTAACTAAGGTTCTTCACAACAAAAGATATGTGAATGAGGTTGAGCATTAAAAAGGGGTTTTTTATGCATAGTGATGGGAATACTACAGAATTTTATACCAATAAGAAACCTGGGAACAAGAAAATATTTTGGTTAGTCAACATCCTTGGTATGGAATGTTGAATCAAGAAAAGCTTTGACAAAATTAATCTTAGAAAGAGAGTTTTCAAGTAGACAGACCATTGCATATTCTCCTGTTTTAATCCGTATAGGATTTCATCAGGTGACTTGATTAAGTTTATTAGATTGCACACATGAAGTCACCTATTCATTTGTGGATTAATCATTCGTGATTACAAACTTAAGAAAAACAAAGAAAAGAGACTAAGGAAATCGAAAAAAATTAATACATTCTGTTTCTCAATATTAAACTATTTAATTCTAATATATAACCCTAACTTATAAACTAAAGAGCTAATACAGACTTTTTTTACTGTCAATTAAAAAAAACAACTTATTTCCTTCCAGTTAACACTTACTTTTGATAAACTATGTGAACTTATTTGTTATAATTCCACTTTTGGAATTTTTATTAATAATATTTTATTTTGACTTTCTTAGATAATCTCTAATAACTTTTTTATCTTTTAATTTATTTTTCAACTTTTGAATCAGTTTGATTTTCAACCAGTCGTGTAAGAGAACTTGTCTGATACACTATACTCTTCTTTAGGAGTTTTTTTACAAAACTCAAATGAAGAGTCGTAGTTAGTCTTCGTTCATAAGCAACAATTTAAAATATCTCTTGCACTATTTTTTTACAAAAAGAAATCTTTAATTAAAATTAGTTTTGAATTCCATAAGTGATTTGTTAAATGTTTATGCATTTGAAAATATTTTGACAATGTAAGATAATATTTAAAAAAAATATAAATTTAAGATATATATTTACTACTTTTAACTAAATTAATCTATTTTTAAACGAATTAATTAGATGTAAGAGCGTAACATTAAAATAAAATAGTAAAATGTCTGGTTAAACAAGCAACTATGTTATTTGCGATACATTTTGTTTACTATTTCCACAAATATCAACCTCAAAGAAAGTTAAATTAGGGTTTCCAATTCCTGTGGCTGACAAAGCGTTTGGAAAAGAACTTGATTGATAGACTAAAACAAGGAAAAAAAGTTAGGTTCTTGATGTTTCTAATTGTGCACTCCATACACGCATTTTTGGTGGTAAACATTGACAATGACATCACATGTTTCTCTTCCTTAATTTTGGTCAAATCAGTTTAAAAGTTAATATGTGCTACTTACCCAACACGTTGAAACCCACCATTTGTCTCATAACCCACAAATAGTCCATTTGGACTTTGCAATGATGCCAATTTCTTCAGCAATTTACTCAAAATATCAGAATCCAAACTTGTGAAATTAGAACTACCCTTCGAGTTGGATCCAGTTAAGAACACACACACACACACACAAAATCTAAATCCAGATTTCTTATATGCATTACAGCCAAGCTTCGTAAATAGGTGAGGCTCTTGGTCATATTGTGCAAGTATGATCATCCAAAGTTGTGAAATTAGAAAAACCCTTGTGTCTATCATATTGGATCAAGTTAAAGAACACATAAGAAAATCTAAATCTAGATAATTTTATATGCCTTACAGCAGCCAAGCTTTGTAAATAGGATTTTTGGTCATACAGTGTAAATACTGTAGGATCCTAGTAGGAAATTTTAAGAGTCAAAATAGATACTTGTATTACTTTATTCTACAATAAAAAACGATCAAATGTTTAGGAGAATATTTTTGGGTAAAAAGTTATTTGTGTAATTAATTAATAAACAACCAAAGTGCTTAAACTGTTCATTTTCAACTTGAAGAAGTCAAACCTCATTCAGATGGTGTAATTAACAATATAATCTTGGTCATTGTGGACCAGTTTCAAAGGTCTATAGAAAATAAGAGAAATTAGTCAAACAAGTGTGCTATCAAATTTAGGTGGAAGAAGCAGTTGATCCACTTGCACAAGGGGCAAACCGTGCAAAGCAATAACAGAGTTTTAGAATCAGAATAAGATGAATCCTGGAAAAACCTATTTATTTTAACAATTCTTTGAGGCCCTGAACCAAGTACATTCTAAGATGTGAAGCATGTACAATTAAGATTATAAAGTCAATAGGTTCAGAAGTATATGTCTGTTATATGTACATGACTGGTGGTATTTTTTGCATCTATAAAGAAAGCTGTGATGAAAACCAGATTCCAAAAGACACAATTCCAATGGTAGCAAGAGCTTGAACAAGCTCAACTATGGTATTTTGTTGCTCCAGTGGCACATTCTGCCAGTCTGTCCGACTGCAAACACTCAAAATAAGACAGTACAATCAATTAGGGGTAAAAGGTCAAATTTGTTAACAAGAATTTATTTATTTTATGTCAATGATATTTCAAAAAAAACACCTATACAACCATTTCAGCTTAAATATAATTTTCTAAATGCTTTAGACCACATTTTACTAAACTCTGCCTAGTTTGCTGTTATGATGAATAAGAAAGAATACTTTAGTCTGCAATTTTGATCTTCTAATATAAAATGAAGTCTTTTAATTCCCTAGTTCTTCCAAAATTAGCAACTTTATCCCTCCCCTCAAATTAAGATTGATGGTTAAGATACTAATGTTGATATTTATGCTTAACTAATTAAAGTTATTTATTTTAGAGTGTTTTCAATTATTTTCATATTCTCTTAAAAAAATTAACATTTACTTTCACTCAGTTAAATAATTTTCTTTGATTTCTAAGATAGCCTATCACACAGTTCATGAACACCAATTGAAGTGTATCACATGTCAGCGTTAATATTTTAATTGATCATGTGATAATTTCTACTGTTACACTGAAATCATTGACTTTTAAAAAATTGAGGGACTAAAATGTCTCTATTTAAAACTCATCTACACTGTGAATTTTACTGTAGGCTAGTCTCAGAGTCCAGTTCTGTTCTTCACCAAAGTGCAAAATCATAAATATGTACACGAGAAAATACATACCCTAAATCAGCAATTATAATGCTGACATTATCCTGTGTACGTCGGTCCTGCAGAGAATATCATTATATTACTAGAAACTTTGAAGTGTGAATATGATTATAAGTTCATGAAATTTGTTAAAACTTACCAATGCGGCTTCTGCAAGCGATTCACATGCTAGCTGAAAAGAGCAAATAAAATATTATAGCTGCAACTTCGTGGCTTATTGATACTTGTGTTGTGGTTTCAAGTATAAAGCATTGTGCATACCTGAATGTTTCCATGTTTTCGAAGTTGATCCCTCACTAAAGAAACTGCTTCTGAGCTGCAATAGTAAGAAGAATGTGAAGGTAATTTCTTACAAACCAAAAAATAAAGAAAGGTGCAAGAACTCATTCAAGGGATCATGTAATAGACCTGCTCATGTAATCCCATAAGCCGTCGGATGCTAATACTATAAATTCTGCATCTGAGCCAAGAGCTACCTGATAAATATCAGGGTATGCTACAACCAAGTCATTGTTGAGCTGTACACTGTGTCGTGAAGGCATCCTTATGTTAAAATTTATAGTTTTGTTATAAAATTAGATAAAGGTCAATTTGAATGTGACAGTGCAACACAGTCCAAAAATATCACGTCATCATTGTATTTTGCAGAATCAGGCTGAAGCCAACAAAAAGTAAGAGCTTCATTCAGATTTTGATAATGTATTTTAGAAATAATCAGGACAACCAATTCTCTTTCTAGTTCTTGTAATGTAGGTTTAGACTTATTTTTATCCATCAAAACCAAGTGAAATTTGCACTTATTTACATACTATAATTTAGTTATATATCTAGATGAAGTAGAATCTCCACTACACCCTTCAACGTGATAGTTGAACTGTAGACAACAAGTCAGACACACACACAAATTACACTGAAAACACCTCGGTTTTATTGTTCTCTTTTGTTGTGTCAATCAAATTGAATACAAGCACTATTTATAGTTTCTCAATCTCAAAACACAACACAAACACAACAACTCTTTAACAAACAAACAAACACAAACAGTTATAATCGAAAACAGTTTTGTATTTAAGTCTTAACTAACATTAACATCAAACATAAGACTAGATACTAATGAATAGCTCAATAGTGAGTAGCACAACCAATTCAACAAATCTTGTTAGAATTGACTTTGATATCATCTTAGAATATGAAATTAGACCGAAGGTAACCTACAAAACTGGCTTAAAATAGGTTTACACATACTTGTATACTTTATTTTAACCATATCTCTAGACAATGCCAAATCTCTAACACAAGTAGTTATTTCTAGTTAGATATGAATCAAGGCAAAACAACTCATCTCCATTCTTTTTACTAAATGCTAATGTAACACAACCCACATCGGAGAAAATGTAAGGAACTTTTAGACACGTAAGATTACCTACCGAGAGATGAACTTTGCTGACCATTTTCCTTCCTGAACTCCTTTTTGTAGCATCCTTTTCACACGCAAAAGGTAGATATCCTTTAGGACACACTTTAGCTATGGTAGTTCATTTATAGAAAATTAGGAGAAACTCCTTTAGACTAGAAAGAATAGTGAAGAGATTAAGGACCGCACTCGTTCTTCTTTGTTTTGAATCGCAAGTCCCCAAATGCACGAGATACAGCAATGTCTCCACAAATTCTACCATTGCTAATCTATAGACAACATATATTTGTGTTATCATTAGCCACGTAATGGTATTTATTTATAAAAAATGCCGATGAAGTACACAAGGCTCCTACTATTCTGGTGAAAAAACTTCAAAAAATTAAGAAAAAGAAACCACTTCCATCCCAATGGAAAACAAATTTTTCAATAAAATCATCGTTTAAAAATTTGAACTACAATTGAGCCTGAAGATGAATACTTAAAAACATCAATGATATTCGAAAGTGACAGTTTCTTATCACATGGCATGCTATAGCTTGAAGACATTACTACATATCGCTTTGAACCATAGAACCACCCTACATAAATAATTGAACTAGGAAAGAGAGAATGGTTATAATGCCCCCACAAAACACTACTAGTTCACATCCTGAGTTGTCAAAATTTTCAAATCAGAACTTTGGTTTTTATTGTATACAATATTGTCATATTGACTTGGGATGATGGTCAAAAGGTATGTAAAAGATGAAGGAACAAGGAAAACGCACCCATCCACCTGCTTCTCTGATTCTTCTAATTTCATCAAGAGAAGTTTTGTTGCTCCCATATGGACGGTGAGGACTGGTCAGAACTTCGGCTTTTCCAGATCTGCATAAAACCTACAAGAACAAAACAAGCTTAAATAGAAGTCAGGTAATTTTGAAGACATTCAATCACCTAGATACCCTAAATGAAAGATGGATATCAGAGTAGTCCAAGTGACAGTTTTTTTCTTCATAATTCTAGTAAGAGAAACAAAAGAAGTACATTCTTTCATCAAAAGCTGGAGTCAAATGTACCATCTGGGGACACAATAAGGATAAATAATACATACCGCAGACGAGTCACCGATATGTGAAATTAGAAGATCATCATCTCCGATGAAAACGGCAGTTGCTGTAGCACCTGATTCATCCTCCTCTCCATTCACTTCAAGCCTTTAAAAATCAAATACACTCTCTTAAACCTCTAATATATTTATACCAAATGTAGAATCATATGAGAACTATTTAACTAGACACATTTCATGGAGTTCATCCACTGGGGACTAGTGTATTGCCTTACTGTTTTAATAACCTCGTGTCTGCCTTGAGAAATGCCTCCTGCAATGCTCCTTTAATGGCTTTGAAATCTTTCTGCACTAATAATAATCCACCTTGTAAAGCTTCAACACACTCCTTGTACAGCTCATCCCTGTAGTTAGCACTTGGCACGCCAAATCAACAATTCAGATTGTGTAAAGAACAACAATCCTTTTACTAGACTCCATCCAGAATAAAAGGACACATATCCATACAGCGCAACGATGAGTCCAAGGGTGGATAAACTTTCCCTATGTCCGGATTGATGAAACGGATGGAGTGGAACAGAATGAAACATAATGAAATGGAATACACTAGAGCTATGCTGGGAAACACTTACAGTATAAAAAATAAAAAGATAAAATGAATTTAACTTTTCCTACAAATTAACTCATACCAAAGTTCAAATCAGCTTTTAGAAAAACCAAATGAGATCATTTTTATAAATTTACTAATACATAAGTTAACTACAACTTGTGAGAAAAACTTAATTAGTTTTTCCTTCATATTTTTTCATGTTTTTTGTTGAGAAATTTGTCAAAAAAAACTTACCTCTCAACTGTTTGGATGTTTTTTGTGGAGAAATTTATCAAAAGAAACTTACCTCTAAACTGTTTGGATTGTTTAAAATTAGATAAAACGGAATGGAGATTGATTGAAATGAGAATACATTTTATTCCATTCAATCCAATTCCTCTCCTTTTCTTCCCCCCTAATTGAGAAGGTCGTGAACTGGAACCATTCTCTTCTTTTGTACATCTCATCATAAAAGAAGTCCAAACAATATATTAGTAACTTATTCAACTTAATTTCAATTCACTCGATTTCATTTCACCCTATCCACCACAATAGACACATTGCCACTCACACTCTCCAAATTCACTCATTATGAACATCAACTAGACTCTTTCTCACGCCTCGAGAATGGTGTCACGGATAAAAAAAAAAGGTGTGGGTGCTCATAATACATTTTTCACTTTTTAGATAAGTGGATAGGTGATATAAGTAAATGATTATGATATCATGTTAGATTTCAACTTAAAAACCAATTAGTTTTGGATGAAATTGTCTACTTATATACGAGTTTACTCAAGTCATATTCTTTTTCAGTTTCTTTTCTTCAGCAAGTAATCATATTAAACTACATTGTGCAGCATTTCAATTACTTTCAAGTATTCATATCTCGATACAACCAAAATAATCACCACTTCACACCCGATTAAATGGATATAAAATGAGCAAACAAAAGAAGCAACCAGACACGAAATAGTACACCAAAGCATTCATACATGATATATACAACACCACACAGTTAAAAGCAATGTGTTGAAAGACCTGAGGAACTCGACAGAAGAAAACCCTCCATGGCCATCAAAGACAGCCGCGAAAGAGAAGCCCTGAAGGCCATCGGGTCGAACAATGATGTCATCCTCCATCTCTTCACGGAGACCCTGCAACGCTATGGACCCCCATCTTACACCGGGCACCTCAGTCAAAGACGATGGAGCATCAATGGCTATGGCAGAGCAGCATCGGCCCCTGCTAGTGGTGCTGAAGCTGTTTCTGTGTGTGCTCTTAGAGATGGAGCGAGTATGGAGCTTGCATAAGAGGAATCTTTGCATGTGTGGAGTTGACAGGGCCATGATGGAGGATTCGGACAGTGAGGGGAAGCAGAAGAGAGAAAGCGCTTTTGTGATGAGTTTTGGTGGGGAAGAGATATAGATAAGCGAGAGTTAATTGAAGCCTCTAACTGCTTTAACGGATTGGATTCTACGATGGGATGAGATTCTCCACAAGCTTCTTGATGAACGCGTGAAACCTTAAAAATGGTCCCACCCCACAACTGACGTGGCAAAACAGGAAGGTGGAACCTTATGGACCTGGCCCTACTCACGTAACACAAACACTAATGTTTGGATTTTAGATTGGTCAAACTATAATACCTTGCTTATTTATTTCAACATAATGGGCGGTTGTGGTTAAGATCAGATAAAGCATGGCTGGTTCTGGAGTCAACAACTTAGCTACCATTTCAATCAGAGCCAGACCAAACTACAAAAACCATTTATGAGGCACAAAATATTAGACTCCTAACGTGATCTTAGCTCCAATATAAACATCATTCATTTGTTGCATTTTCCATTTTCATGAAAGATGGATAATATAATTTCATACTTTCTCCATTTCCATTTTATTTTCGCTCAACATTTTCCAACATATATTATGAAAAATAATAAATCAATTAATAAATAGAATCTTTTTTACCAAAATGCGTATTTTTATTAATACAAGGAGAATATTAAGGATTCATAATTGATTTATAGCTTGCAATGCATTAATGGTTGTTGAATATTATTTTCTCTAACCTAATTTATAATTAATAGTGAACAAAATTAAGTTAACGCTAATATTTATTTGATGCAGTGTTGGAATAAAACTTAATTAGTACATTAAAAAATGACAATCAATTAGGAAATTTATTAAAAAAACTTAAATGACATAAATGAAATAAGGGGAATAATAAAAAAATATAGAAAATAAAGATAAATTATAAAATAACAAAGGATGTCTACGTTGATGGAACTCAGTAATATAAAATATTCATGCAAATATATCCACTTTACGACTAGTGTGTCATAATGTATATATTATAAATATAAAGATACATGCAACGTTTTTAACTTACATAACAAGAATTTTAAATTCATTACAAGTACTATATGGCACAAAGTTAAACAAGTCCGGTCAAGAATAAAATTAATCCTTTTTTTTTCTTCGTTCAAGAATACCAGTTCGCCTTGTGCAGCCCATGCTAGTTAGAATCCACTTTCAACTTCTTTGAAATGAGTAGAAAAATATCCTTTAACGTTATTTTATTTCGGTTTGAATCTGGCTCTGATTTGCTTACATACAAACAACAGTAGCTAGTTTGGAAGGAAATAACTTAAGCTAAGTGAAGAAAATATGTAAACTCTTGTCCCTAGTTTAAGATACCAGCATAACACTTTTTCAGGACTCAAGTAAATTCTTCTCTCAGATAATGTGGTCCGGGCTTAAAATGATCAGGCTCGTAATACGCCTCTGGCCTGTAAATTCCAGCATCGTTCATTCGGTTGCTCAAAACATGAAGAATGGCTTTCTTCTCACCTCCATACTCATCCCTGTTGTTCTCAACATATTCATTGGCCTCAGCTGCTATCTCATTCACAAATTCAAACCGATTGTCTTCTGATAACAGTAACCTCTCTATGTCCAACGTCAACAGCTTTCCCTGTTCCCTAATCTTCCTTACCTGCTCCTCCATGAAAGGAATGCGCTCCATTTTGGGTTCCATATACTCATCCTTTTTCATCTGCAACAAAATGAATTTCTGCTTAAACATTCAGAACAATAACATATGTATTAGAGAAGGCTGTGTGTCAATAACATTCCCGTTTGGGTAATTAGCTTAGCTAAGCACATACTGAACAAGTACTTATCGTGTAAGTACTACTTATGTATAAAGAAGATTATGTGATCAAAGAGAAAATAAAGTCAAATTATTTTTATCAGATATTTTGGAGGGTTTACTGAAATAAGATCAAAAGAGTATGAGCAGATCATAAATTATTTTCATAAGTTATCCCAAACACTTACATAATTACTTACATCATCAGATAAGTCCAAATAAGCTTTTCCGTACAGTGACATAAGTATTTTATAGCATAAGATAAGTCCAAATAAGTTCATTCAAAATACGTCAATTAGGAGTATTATTATTCACCAGGATGACCCTTATTTTGTTCATTCTGTCAAACTGTCAAACTTAAAAAGCAATAAAGAAGTTTCATGTGCATCAAGATCAATCAGAAGATGAGTACCTGTTGTATTATATTGAGAGTTGAAACTAATGTAACAAATATAGGGAGGTTTATATTTATCTCAGGAGATGAACAAAAGCAGTTGTCTTCTGCAAACAATTATGTTCTTCAATAGTAACATACTTGAAAATGTCACCAAGCAGTCATATGCAATGCATAAGAATCTAGACTACTAATTCTGTTTCACTTCTATAATCAGTTTATTTTCAAATACGATGCAATAATAAATTAGTCTACGATAACCTCGTTGCAATAATAAATTAGTCTACTATAACCTCAACTCTCGTCCAAGTTACAAAGAGTTCAGAATGGTTAGACTAAAATCCTTATTTTATATCCATACAGGTAAATGTTTAGTAGGACATACCCATCTCCTCACTCATCAAGTTGCACTTAAAAGCAACACCTCTTTCAATTGAGGCTGGTGGCCAGGAGAACTAAAAATACAAATTTATCTCACTCTAATATCCTAACTAACCCTTTAGGCTGAATAAATTCAAACATCTAACTAACACTTTGCACAACAATACTCCCACAGCTAGGACCTTACATATAGAAAAAACTTTCTAAACGGAGAAACAAATACAACGACACAAGCAAACTCCTTCATTTTCACCTGTTTTAATTTGAGAATTTAGACAAACAGGTAATAGGCAAGCGTGAAAAGGAATCATTGTAACAAAGAGAAATTAGGAGCAAAGATACCAATTTTCTTCGCCTCCAGACTCGTCGCCCACCACCCTCCTTTCGCATTTGAGGCATCATCTTGCAAAATATTAAATGAATGCATAAACAAGTTCAGTTGGGCACAAACAAAAAATGGAAACTTTTTCGAATTTCTTTTACCTGGGAGCCAACCCAGAATCCCGAATTTCCAACTCTTAACTCCATCTTCTGCGAACAAAAGATGTATAATAAATTCAAATTTAAGAAAATAGATTGAATTAAACCATTAGTGCGTGCAAAAGAAATAAGATATTACAGGTAAAGTTGAAGAGAGACTAAAGGAGTTGATTTGGATAGCCATGGATGAGTGTAAGTCTTATCTCAAAACTAAGAGAACACTTTATAAGAAGAAAATTGTACTTTCTTTCAACTCTATTACAAATTATAAAAATAAAATTACAGACTTAAACTAAATATATTTTTCTCAATTTTTAAAATATTGTTAAATTATTGATATTTTATTTTCTTTAAAATCTCAAACTAATAATATCTTTAGTCTTTAATTTATGTTTAGACTTTAAATAAACAATATAGTTAATTATTTATGAGTTTAATTTGTATGTATTTTAATGTTTATATTTTGAATTAATTAGAAATTATAATTAATAAGAGTTTTAAGATAAATATTGTAAAATTATTATTTTAATATAAGTGATAATTTAGGATTAATAGTAATATAAAAATATTTTACTCATTTGCTTTAGTAAAATTTGTAACAAAAAAACAGATGCCTCCTAATCTTTTATCAATGGTATTGTTGAAAGAACTAATTATTTGTTTACCAATGTTATATGGCGTGTTTAGATGCATTTTTAATTAAAATAATTTAGGGATAGAATATGAAAACTAAATATAACTGTATAGAGATAAAGATTTTTCAATCAAATGTATTCTTAAATTAAGTTTTCTTAATAATAGTATTCCGTCTAATAACTTAAAATATTTTTATTACATATTGCAACATATTACAAATAAAATATTGTTGTCAATAAAAAAAATATTGCAACAGATTAAACATTTTAATAACTTGGGGTTAGGTTTGACACTATACAATGATTAATTTGAATATTTTGTTAATTTAAAATTTCACGATGAAATCAAATTTAATTATTTAAATATTATTTTATTATTTATTATTTATTATTTTATTAATATATATATATATATATATATTATATGAGAAAAAGTTTGTGATTATATTTAATATATGAATAAAGTAGATGAAAAGTTATTTAGTATCATAAACATTACATTATTAGTTTTAGAAAAAATATTAAAAAAATAAAATATTATTAAAGAAAAACAAAGAATTGTTTATTATATTTATATTTTAAATTTTGTGAAATATTATATTATTAAATTTACGATAGATAGATTTTATAAGTCACAATATATTATATTAGAATGTATAAAAGTAAACCATATGTTAATAAAAAGTTATATAATAAAATTATAAAATCAATCTAAATCAAATTTTAAAGATTAATATTTGATTTAAATATTTTTATATTAAAATCAAATCAAACTAAAAGAACATTGCTCAAATTATGGTGTAATATAAATCGCTCAAATTATGGTGTAATATAAATCTCTCTCTAGTAAGTCAACCAAAAGTTGTTGTTGTTGTTAGAAAATTTTGTTAGAAAAAAGGTATAAGAAAAAAGATGACATCACTTCTAATATAAAATCTTAAGGCGCAATATTTATGGGTCTTTACTTTTCTTTTATACATCTCAACTTTATCATTTCTATTCAATGTGAAACTTTATGTACACTTTTACATTTGAATACCTAACACTTATCTGAGATAGAATATGCTATTGTTATTCACACACCCTACTCCTTGCTTCATATCTTCGTTTAAATACATTTCAAGGATAATTTTCGAAACTGTGATATAAAATCACGATTCAAATATTATTTAAATTACTTTTTATCACAATAAAATTAAAAATTAAAAATTAGTAATGTTTCTTTCTTTTTATTTAAAGAGAGAAAAATTTAAACTAAAGTCCAAATAATTATAATGATAATAATACGATGGAAAAAAAATTATCTTGTGCAAAATGAGTAGCTAGCCGTTGAGAAACACAGATATAATGACATTTCAGATAAAAAAAATTGTTGGCACAAGACATGTAGGATAAGAACTCTGATTAGAGTAAAAATGCAATGTGCATATTATGTTTGAAAGATATGAAAGAGTGATGAATTGAAACACATTTTGTATCAAATAAAAAAGAGGAAGGAAACAAATCTCGTGGAATCCACTATTGTTTTCAATATTGGAAGAAAAACTCGTATAAAAGTGACATTTTTAATTAGAAAATAAAAATATAGATTTTACTTAATTTACAATATTTAACATTTTCCTATAATTGATTTATTATTATAGAAGTATATATTTACAAAAGAAGAAAAAAAAAAAACAGAAGATTGGATGAAAGGTGTATGAAGAGAAAGTGAAAAATATAGTTTCAAAATCTAAGCCAGTCTTCGTAACAATTGTTAAATAAAATATAATAAACTCCTACCATCACATCCTATTAACCTACCAAACAAAAAATATAATATAATAATTAATCTTATCCTTCTCATCATGTATCAAACCCTAAACTTCGTTTCTAACACTCGCTGAACATTTAAATTAAATATTTGTTAGAACCCAATTTTAAAACCATAATTTGATCACAGTAAAAATATTTCAAAATGTCAAAATCATTTAAACATTATAGTAATTGCATAAATAAAATCAAGGTGAAGGTGAAAAAAGAACTATAGCAGTATTAAGTATGAAAACAGTCTATTTACCTCTTATTCACAAATTATTTATTTTTTACTATAACTATCGAAAATAGTATACTAAATATGTTACTAATTAGTTTATAATATAAATTATATATAGTTTATTTGTCTTTCATTTGATATCACATAATCATTTAAATAAATTTATTAATTTTTATTACAATCCTTTAAAGTCATACACATATATATAACTAGTTGGAGTACATTGTATATAGAAATTAAACTCATAAAAAACAGTTTATTTAAATGTTATATATAGAAATTAATGATCTGAAAATCACGCAATAAACAAGATATATGATTAGTTTCTCTATTTTTCATTCAATCACTCATAAGAAAACTATTTACTTTAAAATCGTACAAAAACTTCTAGAAATTAAAATTAGATATATAAGAATAGATGTGTTTATGCATTTATCTGGAGCAGCTGAAAGTTGAAGCTTGACTGTTGAGTCCAGTGGCAGCGATAGCATAATAGGGAGAGACTAATTTTTTGGTATATTTATATAATAATAATAATAATTATTATTATTATTATTATTAGAGCATATATATAAGAAAAGCAGTAACTCACTTGGTTCACGTTGCTGCTGGAGTGTGCAAAGGAAAGATACTGGAAGTGGTTTCTAGGGTTTGCCATGGAGATTGCAAAAATCAAATAAGTCAACAAAATTTCTGTAATCCCATTTTTTTCTTGACAACAATGTCAACTGGATTGTGTTGATTTAGATTCATCAAGCTGCGGCGGTTAAGCGTGCGCAGCCATAAACAACTTTGAATATCTACTTTCGAACTCCAAAAAAACCCAATCCAACACCATGGAACGTTCTAGATCTAAGAGGAACTACTACTATGACCAAGACTATGATTCTGAGACCGTGGCCAGGACCAGGCCGCGCTATAATCACCACTACAGTGCCGGCGCCGGAAACCACCGCCATCGCGGCGGAGGCGCCCGCCACGCAAAGGCGCAGGACTCGCAGCTCAGCGTCACAACCAGCTTCCGCATTCTGTGCCACGACATGAAGGCCGGTGGAGTGATAGGAAAGTCCGGCAGCATTATAAAGTCCATAAGGCAGCACACCGGCGCGTGGATCAACGTGCACGAGCTCATGCCGGGGGATGAGGAGCGGATCATCGAGATTTCGGACACGCGCCGGCGAGACCCCGAGGGGAGAATGCCGGCGTTCTCGCCGGCTCAGGAGGCGCTGCTCCTGATCCATGAGCGGATTCTGGAGAACGACGCGGCGTTCGGGGTGTCGGAGGAGGAGGAAGAGTACGGTGGGAGGGGAGGCGGAGGCGGGAGGGACCGCGTGGCCACGAGGCTGGTGGTGTCGAGAATGCATGTGGGGTGTTTGTTGGGGAAAGGAGGGAAGATTATTGAACAAATGAGGATGGATACCAAGACGCAGATTAGGATACTCCCTAGAGATCACAACCTTCCCCGTTGTGTTTCAATGTCTGAAGAGATTGTTCAGGTGCCTCAACCAGAAAAAATAAGCTTGGACTGTTTTTCATCTCATACTTAAATTGCATGCATGATATGCTCTGAACTCTTAAAGACAAAGGAAACCCCCTTCATTAATTTTGTTGAACATCGGTTTGGACTGTGAGGGAGCAAGTTACTCACATCCACCCTTGCTGGATTTGGAGGATACTAATTTAAATTTGAGAACCGAATATATTAATGACTTATTTTTTTTCAGTTTCACTCTTCACTTTGCATATTTCCCCCTTGATTGATCAGCTTCATAATTAATTAACTAATGTAATGAAGCATCGATTGTAACTGATTTTGACAAAGGCATGAGGGGCTTTTTTATACAATTACTTTCATATTTCAGCTAAAAAGCTGGAAAGGAAGAATGATGTTGGGGTTCAAAGCTATGTTTCTTTGCATTTGGGGGTTCACGGTTTATTCTATGTTGGATCATTGGATTTGTGGTGTATTCACTCAAGTTTTTTAGAAATCTTTTTTTAATCTAGGAGGATCCTGTGCTTCTCTGATATTCTGGTTGAAAACTTGGCTAGATATCGAGTATGTATTTATTGGTTGAGTCTTGCGTGAATTTGTCCTGTTTATTGAGAGAGAAAGCAGGCAGTATCTTGCCTGTTTGAAGATAACATCTTTTATACTACTTTCATTACTATGATGATGATATGAGAAATATGGAGATGTGCCGTCATCTGAAAATTTAAAAAAATATATGAACTGAAGGTTAGTCAATTATGTGACGTTTGCAGGTTGTAGGTGACCTAAATGCTGTAAAGAATGCTATAGCTGTTATATCATCACGATTGAGGGAGAGCCAGCACCGTGATCGAAGTCATTTCCATGGACGTGTACATTCACCAGAGCGATTTTTCTCTCCTGACGATGACTATATTCCTCACGTGACTAGTGGATCTCGTAGATCATCTGTGGATGGAGCCACTTTTGGAACACGGGGTTCTAACACAACTAGCAGAAACAATAATCACTCCTCAATGAATTATGCAATGGAGCCTGGGGCTGCTCCTGTGGCTGATGATGCACAGGGCTTCTATGGGGAGGAACTGGTTTTCCGTGTACTCTGTCCAGTTGAGAGAGTTGATCGTATAATTGGGGAATCAGGTGGAATTGTAGAGTTCCTTCAGAATGAGGTTGGTGTAGATGTTAAGGTCACTGATCCTATTGGTGGTTCGGATGAACAGATAATTATCATTACTTCGGAGGAGGTACTCTTCTTCTCTTATTTTTTCTGTTTCTCTATTCATTGTGTAGGGTGTTCAACTAGTGCAAATTCTTTTAGGTAACTAGTTCAGGTTATAAGTGTTCTAGGGACACTACTTTCCCTGCTTAACTTCAACATTATTAGGTGCAATTTGAGGTGTGTTTGCTTATATATGATACATCTCATGTTTAAAGTTCTAACTGTTCCTAATTATGTACTCAAGGGTCCTGATGATGAGCTGTTCCCAGCTCAAGAAGCTTTGTTACATATACAAACTCGCATTGTCGATCTTATTCTAGATAAAGACAATACTATAACCACCAGGCTTGTTGTCCCATCCAGCGAAATTGAATGCTTAGATGGAAAAGATGCTTCACTTTCAGAAATAAGGAGGTTGACTGGTGCTAATATTCAAATTTTGCCTAGAGATGAGCTACCTCTCTGTGTAGCAAAAACCGATGAACTTGTACAGGTTTGCCATTCATCCCACAGCTGGGCGATATATTCTCGGATTCATTTAATAAATGTAGTCTAAAAGAGTTAATGATAAATGTAGTCTAGAAGAGCTAATGATAAATGTAGTACTTAATAATGATGATAGATGTTATTCCTCAAAGCATCATACTGGGTGCATGTGTACTACTTTACAAAAATTTTACAAACTAAAGAACCTACTGTTTTCATTATTAAAATAATTCTTCAATGAATGGTATAGAGAGGATCCTGATGAGAGTGAGCTTGGACACAATGATAAGCTTATTTTCCCATGATTTAAGCCTCTTCACTTGTGGGAATAACACTGTGTACATATTTACCCTCCCTCTCCTGACTCCCCATTAGACAGAAGCCTCATGCCCCCGTATAGAGAGGATCCAAAGCCTTAACTTCAAGTTCTATAATGTTGAAACAAAGACCTGGATATGCAAATTATGCTTTCTCTGTTTCTCAATTGCTTCTTTGTTGACATTACAGATTGTAGGAGAGATTAAAGCAGCCCGAGATGCTGTTGTTGAGGTGACATCAAGATTAAGAAGTTACTTGTACAGAGATTTCTTTCAAAGGGACATAGTACCACCAGCTCCCTTACCTGCTCTGGAGGCATCTTCTTCCAATAGTTTAGTTCCAGTTACTGAAACTCTCACAACCTATCAAAATATGCAAACTGTTGCAGCTGCCCTTCCATCAAAGGTATTTGTTGATGCAATGAAAATTGCCTTATTAGCTTCAATATATTGTCCATCATCTTTATTTATCTGTTATTTAAATCATTAGCATTTGGGAGATTCATTAGTCATTTTCAGTTTATGTTTCTTGTCTTCTCTGAAAAAAACTTTTGAGCACAGGAATTAAAGAAGTTATTCTTTGTCCCATGAAAAATTTGTTATTTCAACTAGTAATGAGGAAGTTTTTTCATGGGTGGTACACCCTTTTGCTTTGTTTGGGATGGGGATGAGGTTCTGTTCTCATACTGTATATTTTTTACTGTTGTAAAGTAATAAGCACCCAGGAACTTGAGAACCCACCCTCAAAAGCTAAGTATTAAGGGGAAAGAACCAAATACTTCACTCCACTAAGCACCCATAGATGTGAGATCCAGGCTTCTCATAATACCCAATTTCCTATCATAGAACTCTTTCTAAGAGTCGACTTCTCAATTGCGTTCACTTTAGACACTTTATTCAATGGCACTTCACTATACTCTCCCATTGGTCAGAATCTTCAGTAGGTAGTCTTTTCTAGGATACCAAAGTTGGTTATGATACCAATCAATAAGCTCTCGAAAACTTGGAGAATCTACATTAAAAGCTAGCTTTTAAGGGGTGTGAACCAAAAACTTAAATATACCACTCTTAGTATTTCTTATTCAATGTAGGACTTAACTACCCCATAATACCTAAATTCCTATTGTAAGGAGTTAAGTTGTATCATAAAAAAGGAATTTATCTGGTACTGTTGATATAGAGCAAGTCATATGAAAACATATAATGGTATCTATCGATCAAGCAATTTGTTTAAAAATAAGCTACATTTTTTGCAATGGCATGTGTTCTCAATTTTCGGTGGCCAAATCATATAATTAAAGTTATGGCTTCATAAGCTACTTTATACATAATGTTTTTATTTGAAGAAAAAATGAAGTTTTATTCATTTTCTATTCTTTTTATCGAAAGGAAACTGGAGGATCTAGCACTGAGACAGGAAAGCAGAAAGAAAGTGACCTAATTGGTTTAAATAGGTAATTGGTTTTGACCTAATTTTATAATAGGACGTTGTACTACGTCTTGTGCTTTTTCTTTCTCCCTTCCCCCTTTCTAATGTTTAAATGTTCCCACCTTCTGGTAAGGATTGCTGTGCCTCTCGTCACAAGGAGTACACTTGAAGTTGTTATACCAGAGTATGCAGTACCAAAGCTTATAGCAAAATCCAAAAGCAAGCTTGCCCAAATAAGTGAGGTGTGTTGATTTGATATTTTAGTACCTTTGACATTTGGCTTGTGAAGTGCTAGAAAAGGCATTCTTATGCCAAGTTGTCGGAACGTATATATGTCCATGTTACTTTTTATATTCTCTCTTGCACAATTAAGTTGTTTCCCCCCTCCCCACCAAAAAAAAAGTTAGAAATTTAATTACTCTTGGAACAACAATGAAAGTTGTTCTTTACATTGCTTGACTTATAGGATTGTGTCTAGATCATACTAAACGTATTTTTATTTTTTGTTTTAGCTTCAAGACTGAAAAATAAATTACTCAATAACTCCCCGATATTTCTTGGATTTAGATTCTAGAAATTGTTGTCATTTTATTACCACATTTACTTTCAATTGTAAGCCTTTATATTCACTAATGTTTTCACGGTGACAGTTATCGGGAGCCAATGTAACCCTAGTAGAGGATAGACCAGACGTGACACAGAAGATTATTCAGATATCTGGAACTCCAGAGCAGGCAGAGAGAGCCCAGAGCTTGCTCCAAGGATTTATTTTGAGCAGTAAGTCCTTGTGTGTAAGACATGATTTTTATTCTCATGAATGCATTTTTTGTTGTTATCTTGGTTTTTTAAAGAGGAAACACCCATGTTTTGTAAATAAAAAATTTGAATCCATATTTACTTTTGTTTTAACAGCACAAGAAGATGGCCCTTAAACTACTGAAATTCGGAAAGCTGGTTAGGCTAAAGGGAAGAATGATTAATTAAGTGCCTGAAGCATTTTGTTCCATGCACTGATTGGATTTCCATATGTTTACAAGATTGTTGTGGCCAAGGGTTGAAATTTTCAACGAGAGAAGCATCTCAGTGTAAATGTTGTACTAAGAGAGCTTCTTTGTTAGTTTTGTTAGTCTTTTTAGCTAGTGCATGGGAGCAATTGTTAGCTACCCTAGATGGTGTTTTCCTTGTTGATCTCATCTACTAATTTGAGTAAGTAAATCAAAAGGTTTTTATTATTCAAGCCTGAAAATGGGGAGGGGACTTCCCCCTCTCAATACTGGGTTTCTATTACACAATGATACCACATTTAACAAACTCAAGTCACAAGTCTAAATTCAGGTGAATTGCCAATTTGAAGTTCAATATTTATGAATATGCCTACTATAATCGGTCCATGGATTATGTAATATTTCTGGAAAGACAAATTAAAAAGATATATCGTTTTTAAACAAGTCAGAAGACTGAATTCATTTTTATAATCACAAAATAATTCAGATTTAGAACATGTAAGATGGAATATGGTGAACTAGGAATTATGGGCATTTCAATTTTGGTTTAGGATGAACATTAATGCCTCACATTTGCAGAAACTATGATTTGGGGGCTGTTGGACTCAAGCTTTCAATCAAGGATGCAGATACAGATAAGATAAGAGAGAATGATAATGTTAGAGAATTAGAAGCAATGAAGATATGCAAATGAATTCCTATTTTTCATCTTCGGCCAAAAAAAAGTAGAGGAAAAAAATTGAGAAAGAAACTGAAGTAAAAATTATTTCTTCGGCCAATAAAGTGTCATTATTTCTTACAAGTACATGAATAAATTTTTAAAAGCATTAAATCTCTTATTAAATTATTTAAATTGTTAAAATAAGTAATACATTTTATTATTTCTTACAAGTACAAGAATAAATTTTTAAAAGCATTAAATCTCTTATTAAATGTTTTAAATTGTTAAAATAAGTAATAAATTATCTGTATTTTTATGCTTTTATCATGATTTATGGATGTAGGGTACTTTTTAGGTGTATCAAAATTGTTTAGGTTAGAGGAAGAAAGAAAGATGGTACCCAAAGCCCAATAGGTTCTGAGGTGGGTAGGGTAGATGTAGTAGTTAAGGTCTTGTTGGCATCAAGCCCACTTAATAAACCTACTGTCTAATGGATATTGCCTCTTAGGTTCCGTTAGTTATTTCGGTTCCAAGACCAAGAATGTTAGAAAATAAAAAGAAATTAACTGTTTTATAAATAATGATGACAATGAGATGAACAGAATATCTTTTACTTTTTCATCTCATTCTTTTTTAATAGAAATTCATTTTCAATTTATGTTTCTACATTCAACTTGTATAAAAGGTATCGTTACCGATTCATTATCAGGTAGGTATATTTCTATTAGGTAATAAATATATTATTTTTATTTTAAATATTTAATTAAATAATTTTAAAAAAATAAAATAAAAAAAATATTATAAATAATTTAACATTAAAATTATATATATATTCTTTCTTTCAATAACAAATATTAATAAAAAATTATAATTATATAAATATCAATTAAAATATTATTAAATAACAATTAAATAAAAATTAAATAATTATATATTAAAAATAAAATATAAAACTAAAAATCTAAAAAAATGTATTTATATATTAAATTAAATATGTTTTAGTAATTTTAAAAAAATAAAATAAAAATAAAAATGAAGACATTATATTAAAATAAATATAGAAATAAGACAAAAACAATCGGATATTACATATATTTATATTTATTCAGTTAATACAATTTTTTTTTTCAAAAATCAATATGATCCTAATCATATCTATAAAAACGAATTTATTTATCTTTTATATTTATAAGTTAAAAGTATTATTAATTATGGTGTTCACTCGATAATTTCTTCATAATTTTTTTAAAATAAAAATATATAATTAACTTTTTATAATCTAAAAACTAATTTATGTATATATTAATTTGTATTTATTTTTATTAATTTATCTAAAATTTAATTTTTAATTTATACATAAACTAATTTCAATATATGAAAAAACTGCTTTTACCTTTTGTTTTCTGCTTTATTAGTTAGTATCTGCAAAATATTTATATTTATATTAATAGGGCTAGTGACAATGTTTCCCTACTATCTTGTTCTAATTTACACGTTTTTTAAGGTTCATTGCTTAAACTGCAGCGACTAGCATACTAATATATATCATGGTAAACTTAAAAAGCATAATACATTAATCAAAAAAACATAATACCATATTACTTTAATTGTAACACTTTATTTATTATTTGAATTTATTTAAATAAAAATATTGTGTTACAAAGAAACACAGTAACAGAAGAGTTATTATGGGAGTATAGGAGGAGAGGCATCATTTCTTGTGCAGCAACATAGATTTTTGCCATCAGAACTGCATCGACTTCCATCTCTATAGCCAAAAAATGAACAATAATCGTTGCAGAATTTGACATCTGGACAATTTCCACCCTTCTGACAAATTTCTTCCGCAGACCCTAAAATCAATACAATCTCATTACAAATTCTATGCTAATCTCATACTTTTCTCTTTTAAGAGTTCAAAATTAACTTCAAAAAATTGTAGCAGAAGCATCACAAGTTCATTACCTGGAGCCAAAAGAAAAACAATGCACATGGTTGCCAAGACAAAACCCAGATCGATGATTCTTCTCTTAGCCATTTTGTGAAGATGAGTCTGTGTTCTCTTCTCTTGCTTTCTTCTGTGATCAAGATGATGATGATGATGATCTTGTTTTGTTTCTCTCACTTTATAAGTTTATATAAATTTATACAGATAGATATTCTACATTTATGCTAATTGTAATGTTAACCACTTTTACTTAGTGTAATTAATTAAATATTTTTTAAAATAAACAGAAAATAGAAAATAGTTTTAAAGAAGGAAAAAATGTTTTTGAAATTTTTCTATTTTTGTAATTTCTAAATTACCTATAAAGGCTTAAAAAAGCTTATATAGCTACTAGTTGATATCAATTTAAAACATTTCCTTTTATATTTTTCTTTTATCACGTAAGTGACACTGTGGATTAAACCCTCCTCATCTAGTATGCTAAAAATAATTAAAATTAAATAAATTTATGGATTAATAAATGATAATATGACGAGTATAAGTTTTTTAAAAATTAAAAATAATCCATTTATTATAATTTTTAATTCTAAATTTAAATATTTTATATACAACTAAAAATTTATATTTTAAAGATTAATTATTTATTATTTATACAAGTATGAACAAAAACTAAAATATAAATTTATATTTATAAAATATAATATTAATAAAACAGTAAATAAAAATATTTCTTTATATTTAATATCCAAATAATATTATATAATAATAAAAAATTAATAATAAAAATTGTAAATTATATGAAATAGACTTATACGAACTCATTCTACACCTTTTCACAGTATATTCTCACATGCATAGAAAAATAAAATATATTAAAAATTAAGAAAATATGTTATATATAATCATATAAATCATATATAATAGAAAAATTATATCACATTTTCCGTGATAAATATAATTAGTAATTGTAAAAAAAATAGTATTGGTATGATTTAGGCATAAGAGAATATTTGAGAGAAGATTGTTGAATATCTTATTCTCCTTCTTATACTTATTTTTCTCCCCTCAGATAGGAAACAAGTTTTTTTGGGATATATCTGTGTCTTCACAACATATCTCTTTCTCATTTTGCTCTGCTATTCAATGACTTAAGAGAGAACACCAGGGCTATTATGGGTAATAATTCCAACATCTCATTAAGGACCCAATATTTAATTATGATAATAATATTTATTTATATCATAATTTCCCAATCTTCTAATATCTAATAATAAATACTTATTCATTAGTAGTATCTAGGTCATGAATAGATATGATATTAAGTAATAAAATCAAACCTAATAAAGAAAAACATAATGATGAGACTAAGGAACGAGGAAATTAAGGAAATAAAACTAAAATAAGAAATAAGTAGGAAGATCTATTACATTATGTATCATTGATTTATTAATGATTTTTCATGCATGGGTAGATAGAATTAAGTTAGATATATGAATAAGTTTGTTATTTTAGGTATGTAGAGTATAAACTTCCACTATAAAATTTATCGGTGTAATTTACATTTTAAATTATTTTTAATTTTAACAAACTACATAGATTCCACAAAATCTATCAATTTAACCATTAACTGATCATACTTATAAATATATATTATTTTTTAATATTTATTTATATAATAATAATTTGTTTAACATATTAAATAATATATATTTAATAAAAGAATATAAATTTTCAGTTTAATTAAACTTAATAACTATTAATAAAAATAAAAAATATTATATTTTAAATTGAAGTAGGTGTAGTAATAACTAATAATAACAAAAAAAAATTGAATTCTAACTTGTTGTGAACTTTATTCACATTACTTTTTTTAATTCATTATTTTTTTATAATTTGTACTTCTTTAATTTTTTACTCTGTTTTATAACATTACTTATTATTGATTTATTAATGATTTTTCATACATGGTGGTAGAGTATAATTTATAGACTTGACTTGCGTACAGGAATAAGTTTGCTCTTTTAAGTATGTAGAGTATAGATACAAATGGTTCAATGGGAGCAAGAATTTTCAGGAACATTTGGACTATTTTATTTCTGAGCAGAATAGTCGTTTTCAAGTAGTGTTCGATCGATTACATATTAATCAATATTCGATTGATTGGTCTGAGGTTATCGACAAAAAAGATTTGTCTAAGTCACTTTGTTTATTTTTGTCCAAGTTACTTCTTTTTTTGCCCAAGTTTCTTCTCTTTTTGTCTAACTCACTTCCTTCTTTTTTTTTTGTGAGTTTTGGGGTATCTCATTCATAGGTCCGAGATCCACATCTATGAATTGAAAGGTCCGAATGATCCTATAATCTTTCACTATAAATTCATGATATAATTTCTATTTTAAATTATTTTTAATTTTAACAAACTATATCAACTCCACAAAACTCATCAATTTAACTGGTTAACTCATATTTATAAATATATTTTTTTAATATTTATTTATATAATAATATTTTGTTTAATATATTAAATAATGTATAATTAATAAAAAATATAATTTTTCAGTTGAATTAAACTTAATCACTATCAATAGAAATAAAAAATATTTTATTTTGAATTGAAATAGGTTTGTTGTGAACTTTGGTTATTTTTTTAATTTATTATTCTTTTTATAATTTATACTTCTTTAATTTTTTACTCTGTTTTATAATTTATTTGATATTTATGGTTGTTATATAATATTTTATTTTGATACTTTTGTAATTAGAAGGTTTACTTTTAAATATTATTTTCTTCTATATGGGAATTTGATCTATTGAAAGAGGGAAAAAAAAAAAGAGCATAAAACAGTTATTAGATCCAAATTTGAAGCTAAGTATTGCGCTATGGAAGGAACTGCATGCCAGTTTACGTGGCTTAAACAATTTTTGCATCTGAGATCTCTATTTTTAAAAGTTCATATGCCAAAAATTACCTTCTCTTCTATGTAGGTTTCAGATTTGCATTGCGTTTTTGTTTTATAATACAAAGTAGGTTCATGTTTTTTAGGTAAATACATTTTTGTTTTATATGATGAAATTTTCTTATAACATTTATAATGAAAGTAGCTTGAGATATAACTTCACAATAAAAAAATAAGTTTATAAAAAATTATTATTTAGGTGATTTAAATAAAAAAATTATAAAACTTTTATATGAATTACTTACGAAAAAAATAATATTTAACAATGATAAATTTTTTCTCATTTTTCTTAATTAATGTGTATTTAATATTTGTTTTTATATAGAAAGAATATTATAAATTTTTATAAAAAATTATATTTCAGATCTTTATCTTTATGAAAAAATTATTTTATTTTATAATTTAATTTAAATTAGATATAGTTATAATTATAATATTATAATTAAATATTTTTAAAAGTATTTTTATAAATTGATATTATTTACAATAGTTAAATAAAAAAATTAATATAATTTATAAGTTTATTAAAATTATTAAAAATATGTATTTAATTTTTTTTATTAAATATTTTTTTTTTATTTTTTCTTTGTGTTCAAGTAAAACATTTTATATGTATCTAAACCAATATAATTTTTAAAGTTATTTTAATTATTTATAAAATTAAGCATTACTTTGGTTCTACATCATTCAAAATTCTTAAAATTATTATTTATTTTTATTATGTAATTTGTTTATTTATTATTTATATTTATATATTATTCACAATAAATATTGTTTTAATATGTTAAAAAACATAGTATAAGTTATAAAAAAAATAGAGATACTTATAAATAATTTTTATTGGACTAAAAAATATAAAAATATAATATAAATGATTTATGAGTGATAGTAATATAATAAGACCTATTTGAAGTTGATAAAAATTACTTATAAATAAATCAAATAAGCTCTTACATTAATTTTAACCACTCTAACTACTGACAAAATGAAAAAAAAAATTAATAAAATATATTAAAGCAGATTCTTTTATTTTTAGGTTGCATATACAACTTTTAAAAATAAATAGAAGTATTAAAAATTTTAATTATTTAAAAATATAAAAGTATTGTTATATAATAATTTTTTATAAAAATATAAATTTTCTTCATATATTAAACTTTATATAATTATTTCGCCATTTTACATGTATAAATTAATTTATCGACTAATTTTATTAAATAATTATTATTTAGTAAATTTAATTATTAACTCAACTTATAAAGTAAGAGATTATCATCAACAAATAATTTATTAAATACAAATAACTAATAAAATAAATCTAAAAAATTATTTCAATTAGCCACACTAGCGTCTTAATTCAAAATGCATATAATTAAATAGTTGTGGATAAATCACAATGTTAACTGATCTAAATTACTTTAGAGCATTAAACCAAAACATCTTTTTTATATTTACTCATTAACACCAATGATATTACCACTAATAATAATAATAGATAACGTGAAATTCATTTTACAATCTCCTTTTTTTTTTATTAACATACAAAAAGCAATAAAACCAAGGGAAAAAAAAGTGTAAGTCGACGCCAAATAGGATAAAATGAAATGAAATATTTTGAATGTTTTTATATTTCAAAATTTTCCACGTTTAATTGTTTAATATCTAAAGTTTTAATTTTAAAGAAGTTAAAAAAATATTTCTAAAGCCTAAGTTCATATAACTCAAACTACTAAATATTATTTAGAGCCCCAAATTTAGAATCTCTACAAATAAAAAAATATAGTTAAAGATAAGCATTCTATCAAAAATCTAAAAAAAAAAATCTTGGGGTAATTTTCAGACATGAAATCCTTCCATTTCTTATTTCATAAAAAAGATCCAATGTCAAAAACACAGGTAATACTCGTAATTATTAAAAATATAAATATTTTACTTTTTTTGTAATAAAAGAACTAATTAAAGATACAATTTTTGAAGTAAATTTATAGTGTATTTTTTAAGGTGGGGGTTGAAATTTTGATTAGTGATGCTAAGAAATTTCATCTTCTAAACCCAGATTATATATGTGATATAATCAGAGAATCGAGATTAAAATTTAGTTTATTAATTTGAGGAATCTTTGATGAGGTTTTGATATTGAAGCGTGATAAAAACAAAAATGGTAGAAGAATTTCAGCTAAAATTGAAAGAGTTTATTTATGTATCCAGTTTTTTGACAGGGAGAAGTGTTATTCCAGAGAGGGAGGATGTTCAAGACTTATGCAGCAACAGAGATTGCCAGCAGTAGCGCAAAGACCACCGTAATCTTTATACCCTAAACTTACACAATAACTGTAACAAGCTTTTGCATTTGGACATTTCCCCTCCTTCTGACAAACCACTGCCCCCGATCCTGAAATCAATCATATTTCATTACAATTTCCATGCAAATCATACATATATATATATATATATATATATAGCTTTACTTTCATAAACCCTAACTTCATTCATTACCTGAACTCAAAAGCAAAGCGATACACAGAATTCCCAGGATAGAGGCCATGCTCATTCTTCTGCTAATCATTTTGGGAAGATCAGATTCTTTCTTCTCCTTTTCTTTTCTCAATATCGGCTTCTCTTCTCTCTTTCTAGCCTCATATCTATCGTCTACTATATATATATATAGAGAGAGAGAGAGAGAGAGACTAGGGAAGATATTATCATTTGTGATTATTATTGCATTTAATAAAATTATTTTAATGTGTATAGAATAATTTATGTAAAAAGTTTCGGTCAACCACATTTGTTTAATAAATATAAATTATATTTGTGAATGTACTAACTGCAATATATTGAGTTTTTTTTATTAATTTAATTGTAAGTTACAATTACTAAACAAGGTATTCATTGTATATGGAATTTATATAAAAAAAAATCAGTGAAACAGAAAAAACCGGTATATAACGTCAATCCTTAAATAGTCAATTCCTCATTTGACAACATTAATTACATTCTTTATTTAGGGTATTTTGATTGCAGAGATGATGGTATAGGATATTAATTTACTTCTTGAAATTTTATTATGTCACATTTTCTTAAGACCTTTTTATAACTTTCTTTTCAATGCGATGATTTTACAAGGTTTACATTACTAATTTTTTTATCATTCATATTATTCATCTGGTGATTAATTAAATTAGAAACTAATTAAGTTAATAATTAAAATTTTAATAACTAATATTAAAAGTTAATCTAAATTTTAATTTAAAAATTAATTTAATCACTATTATGTAAAAATTAATTTTATAATTTTTTAAGTTAATAATTAAAAAAAATATAATTTCTATTATAATATAAATATTATTTTAGATATTAATAATTTTTAATTTATAAAATAATTTTTAATTTAATTATTAAAATGAGTAATTATTTTTATCTCTAAATTAGTTTATGTTTGATGAACTTCTATTATGACTCTAATAATATTTTACTTGATTCTTACTACAGACATATTTTTAAAATAGATAAATATTTTTTTATTTTTTTAAAATCTTAAATAAGATTATATATATATATATATATATATTAAATTTTTTATCATATCAACCTACTTTATGTCAATATACCTTTTGTCAACATAGTTTTATAGAAGTTATTAAGATTCAAATTTTAACCGTATGATTCTACATATAATTCTTGTAATATATATAGGGTGATGTAGAAATGAAAGTAATAAAAAAAATCTTATAAATGTTTATTAAAGTTAAAAGAAAACATATTTCTTTGTTTCTCCAAAAATAAATTTACAGGACACTTATCCTATAGAATTTGTGTTCCTTTTCTTATAAACATTATGTGATAAATGTTCTAGTTTGAGGTTTTATTCAATCATTTCCTTCTAGAATTTGCATGTATCATCAATATAAGATGTCTAAAATACAAAAGAAAAAAATATATGTTACTGCTTCAACATCAACATAACTAACATGTTGTTTACTTCCATGACTACTTATATGTAAGTTGAAAAATTGGTTATAGTGATGATAGTCATATGTTCTTCTTCTTAAAGATATTAAATATTATGTTATTTATTTTTGAACTTTTAATTAGATAATCCATATTTCTTAACCTTTCTGGACAATTCACTTTTTCTCTGTTCTTGACACTTACAAAAGAATGAACAAAAGTGCATTAACTTATTTTTAGAAGGATAATAGAAAATCACCATTTCTTTAAAATCTAAAACCTTTGATTTCTCTTACATCCTTTCTAATAGTTTTCAAAATTTCTGTTATTTCTTTTGAACCTACAATATAGGAACTAGTTTAGTTAAGGATAATGAACTAGAAAAAAAATTAATTGAGGTATATTTTAAAATTCTCATCATTTCTCCATTTGGATTGAGTGTGAGATTTGAGAAGTTGAAATACAACATCCTTAATTGCATGTGCCCTAGTCTTACTGGAGGCAGTGGCAAATCTTGACTAAATTTGTAGGGAGAGCCACTATATATTAAATAAATTTAATATTTTAATAATAATTAAATAATATAAAAAAATATAATATTTTAAAAAAATTAGCTTAATAAACAAAATTAACATTAAATATAACATTCAATTTACTTACAAACATCAATTCAATATATTTGTTCACAATATAGTTAAAATCGAGATTTTACTCGTAAAAATTATACTATTTTTATTTCAATTAGGTGTTAGAGTATACTTACTTATAATCCTAATACAATGTAATAGGTGAAATCGTACAATCGAAAATTTTAACGTTTTAATAAATGCAGACAATGAATGAGTTTTAATTTCATTTTAATGGGTTTTAATTTCTTTTATTGGTTTTAATTTATTTAATATTGAGCACTCTTCTATGTTCCACTTATCTATGATACTTTTTAACTCTTTCAATAATTTTGAATTGTTTAACAGAGTACTGATCCCACTAGTTTGGAAGTTGAATATTTTTTAATTTTTTATAGGTTTTTAATATTTTTTAATGTTTAGTAATATTGTTCCTATTAATTTAAGAGTTGAACAATTTTTTTAGAGGTTATTTTAACATGTAAGTCTGAAGATTGTTTTTACCTTTTTAAACCTTAAACAATTTTTAAATTTTTTAAGCCTAATAAAAATAATTAAAAATTAAAATCTTTGCACTTCTGAAAATAAAAATTAAAACTTTTTTTGTTCAATGTAACTATTTGCTAAGTTGAAGAAATATCATTTTCATTTTTATCAATAATCTTCCTCTTAAAAAAAGCATCAATTGTCTCGTTCTTAACCATGAGTACTGTACCTATTAAAAAATAATTATTTAATTTCAAAATATATAAAATTATAATAAATAATAACTTACAATCTAATCTACAGAGCAACAGACCTTCTAAAAATATAATATACAAATACAATCTAATGTAATCTACTTACAATAGTCACATAAAAGCATAGAAAATAAATAATACTAAATAAAAAAAGTTATAGTAGGTACCTAGAATGAAATAGAGAAGTTTTATAAAAGTATAATAGAAGATAAGTTACATAGAGGAGAAACCATAAAAGAAAAAAGAACTCATTATATTTTTAACATAAAGAGAAGAAAAAGAATACTAAGAGTCTATATTTAAATAAAAAAAATAAATGTAAATAACTGTTATCTATAAATTTTTATGAAAACTCTAAAAAGTATACCTCTTAAAAGAATTTATTAATTATAAAAATTTATTTTATTAAATTATGTAGGCCCATATAATAAATTTATATGTATAATAAAAATGTTTGGGGAGTCGTGGCCCCTACCGATTCCTATTAAGCTCAGCCTCTTACTGGAGGGCAATTTTCAGAGAGACGCAATTTTCACAAAGATTTATATGCAGTCAAGTATTTAATTAATATAGTTAAAAGGTTCCTTCTTGTATATAATTAAGTATTTAATTAATATAGTTGAGATGTTACTTTTGTGAGAGTGTAATATTATTGTTAATTTCACACCTTAGAATATCGTAGGGTCATATTACTATGATAATAAAAAATAAAATTTTGATCTTAAATAAAATCTTAAGTTATTATAGAATAAAATATTATTTATTTAAATTAGATACAATTATAATAAGAAATAATTGTTACCGTGAAGTAAGTCATATAGCCATGCAATAAAAAACTAAGATTTAATACTTTAATAATTTCATCTATCAGCCTTTAATACTTTCTATTGGTCATTTCATCAGTGCCAATAATTATGCACTTAAATTTTATAAAACAAAAATTATCTTTCTTTAATATAAATACATGCATGGATTCATATTTTCATTCACCAGGATCGAGTTATTCTTTTGGTCTTTTCATAAAGTACTTAGATATTAAATCTATTATTAACACTGTACCTCATTTTATTTATTATTGAATGTTTTTTACTATATTATAAATAAAATCATGATTATAACAATATATTATAGCTCAAATATCCATTTACTTTAATGATTACTAGTCTTTGTTTAAAAATGTGCATTTTTTATTTATCAAATTTGAACTTTTATTTAAAAATTTAAAACTGAATTTACTTGGACCAAGTAGTGTTTAGTGAATGAACCGAAAGAAAAAAACATAAATATAGATTATGTTTTTATAATTAATAAATATTTTATACTATATAAATAACTTTTTTAAGCTATAATGAAAAATAAAAGTTAATTTTTTTTACAATAGTTTCCAAATAACCTTTACACAAAAAGAAAAGGTAAACTAAATGCATACTGAGATTATTACAGGAAGCTAAGAGAAGAGCAATGCATAGAAATCCCAAGAAAAAGCATAGAGCGATGATTCTATTAGCCATTCTTTTTCAAGATGAAGATTGTGTTCTCATGTTTTTTGGAGCTTATATATGTGTATTTGCAGGATTATATATGTGTATTTATCTCACTCACATTTTTTTTGCATATACTTATAATTGACTTATGGTAAAAGTATTAAATTGTTACTTATGTTTAACCTTGTGTGGTATAAAGAATTTATTTATTTATGAAGTTTAAGAGTAAGTTTTCTAAGGTAGAAAATAACCATAACAAAATTGATAAATATCAAACATTAAAATATTTGAATCCTAAATGTGACCATTATTGTCACACTCATTGTCCTTTTAGGTTATATTTTAGTAATTTTTTATAAAATTTATATGAATTCTTTTTATTATGATTTTACTTTTTTTTCTTTTTGTTATAATAATAGGATAAGTGAAGAGAAGAATTTTTTTTCTGAAGATGTTGGAGTAGTGGTTACAAGGACACCATAGACACTAATGTAATGCTTAACTTAAAAGTATATTCTAAGCAAGGTACTTGACAAAAATCTCAAACTGAATATTATAACTTTAGGGTTAGAGTTATACTATATAATAATAGGAATAATATACTACACCCTAGACTTAATGAGTGTTTTCTTTTAGTGATTAAATTAATATTAAGATATGAATGACGAAGTATTTTATTGTTAGAGGATAATAGAATTGTTTATTGTTAGAGGTTAATAGAATTGTTTAATTCATGTAATTCTTCTCCTCCTTCTCAATAAGATAAAATTAAATTAAAGAATAGTTGAATTATTAAAACTATTGAAGGAAGGTTTGAGTGAATTGCGTTGGAAAGGTTAGTGAAATAGATCTATGGCATCTTTTATTTATTTGAATTACATTTTATCTTAATTATTTTTTATTTATTATATATCCTTTATCATTTATTTTTCATTATTTAAATAATTTTTTTATTTTATGCAATTGTTCTTAATTTCAAATTCTAAATATTTCTAGTTTTATTTATACTGAATAATTATACAACAAGTCTATATGGATATAATAATACTTAATTCTTCTCCATTTATTACTTGTGGACAAATTGATACGTTTGTCAAGAAGTCATCAAAGATATAGGATCTATTGATTATCATTAAAGAAAAGAAACATTAAGGTTTTATTGATTTCAAAGTTATTTAAATAAGAATATTAGAGATGAAAAACAAATGAAGGTTCGTGCATTCTTATTTATTATACTAAGTGTAAGGAGTTGCTTTGATTGTTTGAGTTGCTCTATTAGTAAGTAGACTTTGATTTTGAGATGTGTTAATCTTTAGTGAATATGTTCAATACTTACCTTTAAAAAATCAATGTGAGTCAAAATTTCTTTAATTTTTAGATAATTGAGTAAGTCTAGAAATTTTTAATAGATTGATTTATGAATACATTTGATTATATTAGTACAAGTGTGAGTTTGCATTATTTAAGATGTTGGTTATTTAGACATTGTATTATGTTAAAAAATTTATATTTCTGAATTATCCTTCACATATGTTATATATTTGTGACTATAATAATCATATATTCATGAGTAAGAGATAGTTTATGTGATATATATATATATATATATATATATATATATATAAAAGATAGATAAATAAATAAAGAGTTATTTAATAATATTTTTTAAAGTTATTATGCAAAGCTTGTATTTTGATTTGTAAAAACTACATATTTAAAGTATTATACATATTTAATTATTTTATATTTAGTTGGCAATACAATTTAGATTTCATGAATATATTTTAGTGTATATGTTCTTATGCAACGTATATATTTTATTGTATATATTGTTGTGACATGTTATAAAATAGAAAAAGTTGAATTTAATGATTGAAGTTAGAGTTATCAAAATAGGATAATTTAAGATCTATTTTGACTTATTTTAAAAAATATATTAACCCAATCAATTTAGTTTATTTTTTATTTTTTTAAAAGTTTTTTATTTGACTCAGGCCAATCTATCAATCCACCAAATTTTTTTAAAAAAATAATAATAAAATTTAAAATTAATTACAAATATTAATTACAAGACATATTTAAAGTTAAAACTTTAAAATAAAAAGTTTCAATTTCTTATTATAAAAATTAAGTTCAAACCATAATCAAAATTCAAATTTAAGAAAAAAAAAGTTTCTAAGGTTTAGCCACAAAAAAAAATTTACAAAATAAATTTAATCAGAGTTAAGATAACATTTTTATAAAAATGTCAATAATATTTTTTTCTCTTTCCATATCTACTTTATCTTTATTTATAAATAAAAAAAATATTAGGATAAGTTATTGTAAAAATAAAAAAAATATTATATTTTATTTATTTACCTAATATAAAAGTTAGTCAAATTTATATATACTTACCTAATATAAAAATTTCTAAATTATCAAGGTGTTGTCCTTGAAGTAAAGTAGAATTTTTCTCAATGTACTTGACTACCATTTTCTTCAAACAATAAGTTTCAAAATTATGTTTTATTTTTTAATCAAACTTTGGATCAAATTTTGAATTTATTTCGTCCTTATACTTTATAATATATGAAAATGATTCTCAATGATAAATAAAACATTTTAAAGAGAAAAAAATAAAAAAAATAAAAAAAAGTAAAAGAAATAAAAAAAATAAAAAAAATTCTGACATATCATCTAGAATTATTTACACGAATTTATAAGATATAAAGACAAAATAAGTTGAAAGTTTACTTCAGAAAAAAAAAACAATTTTAACAACTAATTCAAAAACTAAAAACATATTTAATCCATATAAAAAAATTGCAATTCACATTTTTGCGAAAAATAAAAGAAAACTAAGCAACTAAAGTTAATTGTTTGAAAATAATTGTAATAAACTGTGATATGTATTATTTATTTTGCAATCTTTACCTCATAAAATTTTGACTATTAATATTTTTATTTTAACAAGTCACATAGATACTGTTTTAAAAAATTATATAAATTAATTTATAGATTAACTAAAACCTCATTATTTTATACAATTTCACTCTCTTTTTTTTACCAGAAGGGGAAAAACACTTCTTCATAAACTCTGCCAAATTACTTGATCGGTATTTTTCTTTTCAGCCTGAATCAGTTTACAAATTCAAATAAACTTTTCATTTGTAGGCTAGTTTAAATTAGAAATTCGCATCATGAATCCATTCAATAAAAAAATTGAAAAAAGTCAAATGTTTTTATTTTAACTTTTTTTCTAATTATAAAAAAGAATAACCAAGACAATTAGAGAAATGCTAAGAATATTTTGGTGGCGTGAAGCAAAAGTCTGATCTTGCTTTACTCACCCTATTTTTTAGGTTTTTAAAATGTTTTTCTTAAGAACAACTTTTCAAAATGTTAATTTAAAAAAATGGAAAGTAATTATCTAATATGTCAAAATTTCAGCACTTTTAAACTCCCTAAAAATGTTAAAATTTTAATCTGGGAAAGTATTTTTTGGAAGTCATTTATTGGGAAAAGTTAGGGAATCAGTTATCTTTAAAAGAACAACCTTATATGAGATAGTGCATATTAGTAAAATTGAGGGGTGTAAACAACAATTCACTTTGGATTTAATATATAATTATAGGCCCAAAATATCATAACTAGCCCACACAAAAAAAACACGCCCTTTATCCGTTCTCACACTGCTGTATTCTATGTTAATTGCTAAGGTTTGATCCTAGGAGGAAGAGGAAGACGATGAAAGGTTCATGTCTTCTTCCTCCGCGCTCTTTCACCGGAATCAGGTTCTCTTTCTGCTCTTTCCATGCTTAAGTTGTGTTGTGTCAATGCTTTGCTTCTCCCAACTATGCTACTTCCGTTCCATGCCACTTCTTTCTTCGCTGCAATAAATCACCTTAGAATAATAACTTCAACTTTATTAATTGAAACTTATGCACTTCACTAACTCAAAACATACCATTAATTAAAGAATGAATATTGTTCAGTGCAGAATTTCTTTTAATAATTCAGGCGAGTCTTCGGCTAGGCTACTTGTTTAATCTGTGAATGCAAATAACGGTTTCTGGTCATTTTATCCTCATTCTTTTATTTGTCCACCCTTCATTTTAATATACATATCTGATAACCGGTTTAATGTCTTCTGCTATCTATTATTAGGACAAGCAAAGAGCTTCCGCATATGCTATCATTGTGTGAGTTGAAAAGCATAACATGCTTCTCAGTTTGTGATCAAAAGCAAAATTACAATCAAAAGCTTTACATTATTCCCATTAGGACGGCTTGTGTTCGGGTCCGCATCGCAAAATCTTCAGTTGGATCATTGGAATGTGGTGGGACAGGCCCACATAGTGATGCTTATTCAGGATTTTCAGCTCCGAATGACCATCAGAGGTGGAATTGGTTTAAATGATATTGTCCTTTCCCTTTCGTTTACTGTTTATGCCTGATGTATTTGAAGTATTTTCAAATTTCAATTTTGTGACGTAATTTTCTTACCAATGTATTGGAATTTTATCCTTAAGGATAAAACATCTTTGCTCTATCTTTATAACTTAAATTGTTCATTCTCTAATTGACAATGCCCCTTTCTTCTACTGTTTATGCCTGATGTATTTTGAAGTATTTCCAAATATCTATTTTGTGCCTTAATTTTCTTATCAATGTATTGGAATGTTATCCTCTAAGGATAAAGCTTCTTTGTTCCATCTTTATAACTTAAATTGTTCATTCTCTAATTGACAATGTCCCTTGGCTTTGGAAATTTCACATTCCACAGAATTGGCGGTTTAGAAAGAGAATTGGAAGAATTATTTGATGAAGTGAAAAGAATGATTAGGATGGGAAACAAAAATGATGCTATAGACCTGCTAACTGCGAATTATGAAGCGGTGAAAGAGAGCCTGAATGCAGGTACTAAAGGCATAGAAGAAGCTGCAATTTTGGATGTCGTAGCACTAGGTTACATGGCTGTTGGAGACTTAAAATTTGTTGGATCTCTGTTGGATATGGTATTTCCCCCCTTTCCTTCTGTTCTTGTTTGTACATTCTTTTTTTGTCACTTTCATATCTTGGATAATTGGGTAACTTAATGTCTGCATGGTATGTCATTAGTTGAACTCTCAGAATCCGCATGACTTTTTTACCGTTCTAGAGTAAGACTTCAGCATAACAATTTATGAAGAACTAATAGCACCAGATTTTCCTATGATGAGATGAGGTAAGAGTACAACGAAGAAGTCAATTGTCAGTTTAGCTTCGCTTTCCTAACATGAGTTAATGAACTTGTCATGGTTTCTAGAGCTAGAATGAATAAGTGATCATTGCCAAAAATGTATGCAGTTAAATTATCTGCAATCGCTCTTCTTGACTTGCATTCTTGCATGAGGCTGAGTGTTTCCACCAGTGGGGTTTGTGGTAACTAATTTTATATTGGTATCACATGTTTGATTCCCTTGTACTGAAATAGTTTCCTTTGTGTATGTCTTAGTTTGTATATACCCAAATGAAAATCGAAATAATTATATGTTTCACATTTCTGCTGAAATGCTAGAGTTACGTTTGCTCACCTCTTTCTGTTGTTCCCTTTTCTCTGTGGAGTGCATTCTTATATTTTCATTGATGGCCAGATGGAAGAAGTTGTTGACGATTTGAAGGATGATGCACCTCGTCTGGATTCAATACTTATGCATATGGGAAGTATGTATGCAACATTGAACATGTTTGAAAAATCATTGGACACATATCAGAGGGCAGTCTACATTATGGAGGGGACCTATGGTGAGGACATTTTTCAGTTTGTAATGATAGTTTTATTTAGTACTTGATTTTTTTTACCTATGGTGAAGGATTGTGGCTGTGGTTATGTTGTGTTGCTTATCTGTTTGATTAGAAATGTGGAGCTATTTTCTTGAGATTTTTCAGTTTTGCTTGTCTAGTTAGAAGCTACTTTTACGGTTTCAATCTCCAGATACCTTAGTAGAAACGATCTGTGGTGAAGCCAACTTTGCTTTTGTCAAAGTTTGATATTCTCAATAATATAATTTCTCTTCTTTTAGGTAAGGATAGTACTTTACTGGTCACACCCTGTTTGGGTATGGCAAAAGTTCTTGGCTCTTCCGGAAAAGCAACAAAAGCAATAGAGATTTACCAGCGTGTAATCACTCTTTTGGGATCAAGTAGAGGTGCCCACAGTAAGGATTTGGTTGTACCTTTACTTAGCCTTGGCAATCTTTTACTCAAAGAAGGGAGAGCCAATGACGCTGAAACTCATTTTACTAGGTTATGCTTCCTATATTTAGTTTCTCCTTCCTTATTCAGCGCATTATTGACTCTGCTTTCTTTTATATTACTAATATTTTTGTTTGTTTTCTAGAGTTCTCGACATATACACTAAATTATATGGACAGAATGATGGAAGAATTGGAATGGCTATGAGTTCCCTAGCCAGAGTTAAGAGTGCTCAAGGTAACTTTGTAAACTTGCACATACAATTTATTTTGTTCTTTGTATATTCCATTTATATTTATATCCCCTTTATTTTTCTTTCGTTCCTGGTTGTACAGTTAACGTAGTGTTGATTAGAATTTTTGTTATGTATGGTGTGTACCACAGAAATGGTGGAATGAACACCTAAATTCAAATTTATTTGTTCTGAAGTTATGTATGGAAATTACTTTGCTAATGCTATTTGTTATTTAGATGGAAATGGTGTCCACGCACGGTCCCTGGTTTCTTCTTTTTTGTTTTGGGATTGGATTGGGGGGGGGGGGTTGAAACCTATGTACCTATTTATGTGATTACGATAAATTTTGCAGGGAAAACAGGTGAAGCAGTACAATTGTTTAAACGTGCTATTCAGGTCATGAAGGATTCAAATTACTTGTCACCAGATGACAGTATAATGGAAAAGATGAGGGTGGATCTAGCTGAATTACTTCATGCCGCTGGGAGGTAAGCTTCTCCGTATAACCTTGGTTATGAATGATAGGTTTATGTGTTTTTGGGTGTTTTAGAATAGAGTCTAACAAGTAACAACATAGAACAAATTTGTATCGCCTTTTATTTCTGTATAAATGGTTTTGCTATATCACCCTCCTAACACCCCCTTCTAACTAAAAAACCCAAAAGAAAAAAAGGAAGGAAGAAAACATAAAGGAAAAGAAGTAGGATTAAAACGTAAAAACATAGTAGGTTTTGAATTGAAGCTTTTTGTTTTGTTTAATTCAAAGAGGACAAGAAGGAAGAGAGCTATTAGAGGAGTGTCTGTGGATCACGGAGAGGTACAAAGGGAAGGAGCACCCCATCCTGGTGACACACATGATAAATCTTGCAACTTCGTATTCACGGTCGAAGAATTATGCAGATGCCGAGCACCTGTTGAGAAGAAGTTTGCAAATCATGATAAGGCATAAGGGAACTGATGACCAGTCCATCAGCTTTCCTATGTTACACCTGGCAGTTACACTCTACCATTTGAAAAATGATGAAGAAGCAGAGAAACTTGCCCTGGAGGTTTTGCGCATCCGTGAGAAGGCCTTTGGAAAAAATTCCCTTCCTGTTGGTAAGCCTTCCCATACTTCATTGAAAACCTGGTCAAGCTCAAATTAATACGATCAAGTTATTTATTATTCAGGCCTTTCAATTGTGTTGCATTTCACTGATGAGCGTAGTAATATAATTCTTGCACCACAGGGGGGAAAACTGAGCCTTAAGTTTCTTATTTCTTTTAATTTTGGGGATGAAATTGATATTTATCATACGCTATGCATGGCAGGGGAGGCTTTGGATTGTTTGGTGTCTATTCAAACCAGACTTGGAAAAGATGACAATGAGTTACTGGAGCTGCTTAGAAGGATCCTGAATATCCAAGAAAGAGAATTTGGATATGAAAGTGAGGAGGTTTTGGTTACCTTGAAAAAAATATTATACTACTTGGATAAACTAGGGAAAAAAGATGAAAAGCTTACCCTTCATAGAAGATTATCTGTGCTTAGGAAAAAATATAACCAGATGGTTAATTATTAAGGGGGTATTAAGGGATGATTATGATTGTTTGTGATGTTTATGCTTCCTTCGTGCTTTTAAGTATTTCTCCAAGTGTTTCCATGCGTTGCTTTCCAGTGAGAGGAACGTATACGAACGCCTAATGCCTTAGTGGTACTTCTCTCTGGAGCTTAATCAACATTCATAAGACTCTCGCAGGGGTTTGGTCACCAATTCAGACTCCTTAAAACAAGAGCTTAACTGTGTCTGTGTGAAACAATTTTACGCCATCATCTAATCACAAATTATTATTGATATAACTTTATGAAGTAATTCATATTAGATAACACTATAAAACTATTTTAAACCAATGGATAACTCTTTTTTTCTTAGAATGATAATGTTTCATCTTTGAAATCATTAGACAAATTTCGGTATGTTTTATATTTTTATCAATTTAGTCTTGTTATAGAAAATAGGAAATAATATACTCAGACTAGAAAAAAAAGGGAAGGAAATAAATATGGCATAAGTTCAATTTCATTATTTGGATAACATATCTTTACTCTATTCCCTGAACATGGAAAGAAAGTGAAGTGTCATGTTATTTGGTATTGAATCGCATCGGCATGGGTTTGATTTTGTTTTTTTCTTTTAAATCAAAGAAAGAGCTTAAAAAAATGTTTGAAGATGAATTTGACTATTTGATTTTTTTTTCTTTTAAATCGAAGAGCTTAAAAAATTGTTTGAAGATGAATTTGACTAGTAAAATGCAAAAAGTGGGTGAGGAGTGTGGAGAGAAAGTCCCGGGTGGAAGTTATCTTCTACGAGAGTGACGTGCAACTAATTAAAATTAGTGGTTAGGATGCAAATCTAAGCATAATTAGGAAAAACGGATAACTAATTAAATAAGATGAGCAGACATCAGAGGGTGATACCCTTTTCTGAAAAGGGAATAAAAGCATACATTTCTCTCTCCATCCAAAGCACTACATTTAAAGAGATAAAGTATTTAACGCCTTAAAATATAAAACATATTTAATACTTACCACAAAAAAGTAAAAGTTAATTAAAATTGTTGGAAGAAAAATTAAAACTATTACAAAATAAGCAAAATAATTTCATGGATGAGTCACAAGGGGCTGCATAGGTGTCACCGTTAGAAGCTTTTGCAAACTACGTTGAGAACGATGGTGACACTAAGTTTCCAAGAATCTGGACACTTGGACACGAAAGAGAATAAATAATTTATACAAAAAAGAGTTCAATTTTTATGGTTTTTAATTTGATTTAATAAATTTAAAACCAATTATATAATTGAAAAAGCTTAAATCAATGAACATAATAAAATAAAAGGCAAATGTATTTATTGAGGGAAGAGGAATTGATTTAGAGAAAGAGTAGAAAAGAAGGATGAGGGAACAATAATTCAGAAAGCATGGGATGGGACTATGACAAAGGAACAAAAAAGATAGATATTTAGGAGCATTGGTGTGTAAGTAACACAATTATTGATACTCTTTTTTTTCCTTTGACGTGGTTGCGAATACAAGGACCATGCTTTTACATTACTATCACTAGAAAAATGCAAAACACGCACGCTCTCTTGGACAGGTGTACAAGCAAAGTCTCAAACATGTTTCGGTGTTGCAAGGAGGTTCACTTCAGATGATAATCAAGGCAAGTTTTCTCTCTTTATCTCTCTGTGTCCTTTGATCAGTTAACTGAATATTCTCGTCCTTGCTTCTTTTGGATCTCATGTAGTTTTGACTGTCAAGTTTCGCTGCACCTTTTATCTTGTTTTGTTGGAATTTATGCCACAAATAGATCTTCTGTCTGCCTTTTGTGAGTTTGATAGTTTGGGCGTGTAACTGGCAAGAGAATTCCAGAAAGTTGACATGTATGTGATGTTGTTCTATCTGAGACATTCACCTCTTCCAGAATTTCTAAGCAGAATTTTGCACACTCAAAATCGACATGTTCCTAGTCTTTCAATTAACCACCCAAAGTTTTTCTTTTACTGTTGCATTGGTTATATTACTCATCAAAAGCTAGTTATTGATTTTGGGTTTTCATGACTCCAGTCCATGGTGCTTTGACAAGTAGTTTTCATCATTGAGTTCTTGCCACTTAGGTCTTCCTGGGAAAAAAGGGGCAAAGAAAGTTGCTCTTGTTAGACTTCTTCTCTTCTATCGAAAGAAATTTTAGATGAGTCGTTGACCTTTTGATCTTCTTGCATTCCTGCTTGACTTGTGTTTGAAGATGAATGTCCTTTCTCTGTAAATGATAGGGAAATAGAAATATGATTAATAATCAACATTCTACAATGATTTTTATGGGGATTTTGGCAACAATTGTTAGAGCTGGTGGACCTACTTTTCCTGTGTTCCTTCTGCTTTCACATATACCTTTTCAGCTAAATTGAGAGATTGGTAATTTCTGGTCACGTACAGTATATATTTAACATTTCATTGAGATTGTATTTTCAATCTACCTAATTCGTATGCATTATTGTAATGTTTTGAGTTTGTTTCTTACTGAATTAACAGATGCTGGATCCTCCAAAAGTTGCCTCTTAAAACAGGTCATTATTCAGAGACTAGGAGTAAGTAATGGCGTCAGCAGAAGGGAAGGCACCTTATACAGCTAATTGTTTTACTCAAGATTTCCGGATTCCCCTGAATACTTCGGATCACCCTTCACCGGTTTCAAAAAAATTAATATCTGATTGGGTTCCTTGTGATTCTACTAATGACCACATTCATGCCGATTCAGTTTGCATGTCCCATGATCTTAATTCTGATAAACTACCAGAAATGAAATGGTGGCTACACGTGAAAAGTGATTTGGGTGATGAAACAAATTATACATGTCAACATCTGAATTCCTACGACTCTGAATTTGGTGCCTTCTGTGCTGAATTTCTTAATGGAAACGTCAAGAGTGGGGTAGATCAATTGGTCAAAGACTTCGATACTTTTTCTGATCTGGAAAGTGCTAATTTATCTGTAGAGCACTCGTGGCATGTCTCTCCTACATGTATGAAAAACAACAATACCAGAATGCCAAAAATTGAGGCTTCATTGAATACTGATTTACATTTCACTCCTAAGAAGAAAGATCAGGGGGAACTATGTTTTTCAGACAGTCGTTTTATGGATTGTGATACTTCCAATTTCTTGGTCTCTGAACAAGTTAAACTGACATCATCTGATATAGAATCACATTTGATGGGAGCAGAGGAAACTGGGCCTTGGTGGCGCACTGCTGGAAAAGATGAGTTGGCTTCCTTGGTTGCTCGGAAATCACTTGAGCATATTGAGAATTGTGATCTCCCTTATCCCCAGACAAAGCATGTTTGTCAGAGACCTCCCTACCCTAAAGGTGTTGACCATGATAAGACTGTACCATCATCATTGAATCATAAAACCGAGTCTGATTCTTATAATGCAGATGGTTATACAACGGGAATATCCACTTCTGACTGTTCATTTCAGGATTCGAACAAGCATTCCAGGTAATGCATAGAGGCCTGCTTTACAATTTTTTCCTTGTTTTCTGCATTCTTTGCCATGATGGTCGGTCTATTTTGCAAGAAATTTAATGTTTTCTCGTGCTTAAAATCTTGAACTTCCTAGTTAACTATTAAGTTTGACTAGGGTTAAGGATTGTTATTTATAGATGGTAAATGCATTGAGGTACCTTGTATGTATGCTGTTTCCAATGCTATTTATTGGGGACTGAAGCTAGTTATCGGTTCCAAACCTTACATTTTTCAAACGAGATAGTACACATATTTTTATATCTCGGATAAGTATCACGAAGATGCCACCTCATGCAGGTTTAGAACTCCTTTTTTTTTTTAATTTCAGCACATGTTTGGCTCTAACTGCTTGCCCTTACCGATTTAAAAGTACTTTTAGTTATCCATCTCATGCTATCAGGGAATTTGATGATGTACAAATTTAACTGAATTTTTATACTTGCTTTTTGTATCTGATAAGCAACTAATTGGGTTTTTACGGAAATGGTTTCTGCTGTATCTTTTTATATTGGTAAATTCTCCTCAATAAATTTCTAATCATTATTCTAGTAATGACTCTATTATTAGACTATTAGACTTTAACATAATGGAACATATTTATTCTTGTCTCAACCTGTAACAATAGAAAGTTGGAAAATTTTCTTAAAAAGATTTTAACGAACATGTGCAGGAAATAAATTAATTTATGAATTTAATTCATTAAAAGGCATCGATGGTTTTTCTAAGCTCTTAGAAATATATGCGGATGCTTCCTACTCTCTTTTCATGCTATATTTCGATCCCTGGAAGGATATGTTTTTCCTTCTGACCTTGAAAGATGTGCACAGACGCTTCATTCTTGGAAACCTAGGATACAATGATAGCTCATAATTATTGTGTTAGATATATTGAATTTCTGACTCATGAAACACGGTTTCATTTATTAATTAAGTACGAATTTAGGAAGCATACTAACCACACTTAGTGACTTTTTTCCAAATTTTTTCCTACAAATTTTATACTGTTGAGTTTGAATTTCATGATTATTCTATGATGGATTTATTAACAAATTATGCTCCATAGGTTCAGTTTCAGCCAAAGCACAGATTCTAGTTCAAGCAACGAAGAATGCCACATAAATTCCGAGAACAGTCACATGTCTGAGCTGTTGAAAGCTTTGTGTTATTCTCAAACAAGAGCAAGAGAGGCTGAGAAAGCAGCACAGCGAGCTTACAGTGAGAAGGAGCACATCCTGAGTCTCTTTTTTCGACAGGCGTCACAGCTCTTTGCTTACAAGCAGTGGCTCAACATGCTGCAGCTGGAGAACCTCTGCCTGCAACTCCGAAACAAAAACCAGTCATTGATAAATCTCTTTCCAGCATCCTTACCCTGGGCCCCATGCAGGGGAATGCTGCTTAAGAAGAATCATGACAAAGCTGGGAAGCGGAAGAATAGTAACAGAAGATGTGGGATTACAAAGTGTGTTGTTGCTTTTGCCGTGGGAGTAGGCCTTGCTGGTGCTGGTTTGCTTCTTGGTTGGACCATGGGATGGATGTTTCCTCCGTTATAAAGGACATCTTGGTTCAGACATTGACTAATGTTAATCTCGTGCTTCTGCTATGCTTTTCTGGAATTTGAGTTCTGTTGTGCTGATACGATTCACAGGAGTGGATATACAATGTTATTCATGGTTTTCATGCCAACATTTGTGCATATTCCTCATACATTTGAGACCATTAGTTGTATATATTTAAGAACACATAGTGTAGAAGATCCACGTCCACCTGTTGGGAAAAAGCTTAGTCGTTGTGGTAGTACAGAAAAATACGTTTAGTAAATATCTATAATGTTTGCTTTGAAGTATCAAATGTACTTAGTTACTTTGAAATATGTAAACGGTCAAAATAGTCAGGATTTCTTTCAGGCATTGCCATATTAGGTGCTCCATCTGGTTATCTCCCACTTTGTTTTGTATCTCTTCACCCTTTATCGTTCTATTCTTCTTTAACTCCTTTTATTATTCATAGCCTTGACCATACTGGGTTTTAATTTGTGTCTTCCTCCTCTTTTCTTCCGATCCTATTTGCAAATACTTTATTACTTTTGTGTGATTTTGGAACTAGTCTTTGACTTCTCTTATCGACTTGATCTTCAAGAAGAGTTACAGTTGTACGCATCAATATGTTTTCTTACATGTACTAGTATTTGCATCGGAACTGACCAACTAAGATAAACATTTATAAACCACCGATGACGTTCTGGTACCTTCTCTAACTTACATAATCACTTTTAGTTAGGCGGGGGAGGCTCCCTGCCATTTCCAATTTTCATCTGAATAAAAATTTAGTTTCTACATATTTTCCATTAAAAGGGTTTTTCTATTCCATCTCATTCATTTTACTAATATAATTCTAAACTTTTTAAAATTAATTTAAAAATTTAATCATAATATATATATTACAAAAATAAATTGTTAAAGATAAATTTATAGATACTAAATATTTTAATATTAAATATTTTTTTTACATATTTTTTTATACATAAATTAATATTATAATGTTACAAATTTTAAATTATTTTATTGATAAAATATATTTTAGTTTATTATTTTTATATTATAATATGTATGTAAAAATATTTAATTATTTTATTTTATTTTATACCTATCAAGTTTAATTTATTAATTTTCAAAATATACAATATAAAGTCTAAAATCTTTTAGAATAAATATCAAATATATATCTAAAAACACTAATAAATAAATAATTTTTAATTATGTAAATGTTAAATATCAAGTAATCTAGTAATCATTAGAAGTAATGTTACTTTAGGTCGATTCATCTATATAATTTAAAATAAAATATATTATTAAAAAGAAAAATAAATAAAACTACTTTCACAAAAGTAAATAAATAAAGTAGTATCATCTCTTAAATTAGTACCTTCATTATCAGAGTGTATTTCATTGAATAAAAAAAGACATACTTAAATCAATATACAAAAATTTGTAAAACTGTACAAAAAATTATGTATTTAATTATAAATATAATAGATTAGTCACAAAATTTTAGAAAGAATCAAAGTTAAGAATATGAAAATAAAAATATTAAAATCAAAATAAAATCATACTAAAAAATGAAAATAAAATATAAATAAAAATAGACATATTCAAACCAGTATATAAATATAACAAATCTGCGTAAATTATATAAAATGTTATATATCATAAATTGTATCTAATCATAAATGTTATCAGTCACAAAGAGATTATAAACAAAACATGATAAAAATAGACTGTAAAATTAATAAAAAGCCACAACAATTATACAGTTAAAAAAGATGATACTTTTAAAACTTAATTATAAAGAAAATCAAAGTTAAGAAGATGAAAATAAAAAAAATTAAGTAGAAATAAAATCATGCTAGAAAATAAAAATAAAATAAAAATAAAAGTAGACATACTCATACACCAGTATACAAAAGTAATAAATTTGTGTAAAAATATGCAAAAGGTTATGAATATACTTATAAATGTAACATGTTAATGAGAAAGAGATTACAAATTATAAAAAAACCTCATAAAGATAAACTAAAAAAATTAAAAAAATAATTATACAGTTTACAAATAAGACATTTTTAAAATTTAATTTTGAAGAAAACCAAAGTTAAGAAGATGAAAATAAAAACAATAAAAATAAAAATAAAATCATGTTAGAAAATAAAAATAAAATAAAAATAGGCATACTCAAACTAGTTTACAAATATAACAAATATGTGTAAAATTGTACAAAATATTATATATCTAACCATAAATGTGATAGATTAGTTACAAAGATATTACAAAAAAGACCTAATAAAGATAAACTACAAAATTAATAAAAAAATCACAAAAATTATACGATTTACAAAAAAGACACTTTTAAAATTAAATTATGAAGAAAATCAAAGTTAAGAAGATGAAAATAAAAAATAAAAATAGAAAGAAAATCATGCTAGAAAATAAAAATAAAATAAAAATAAAAATAGACATACTCAAACTAGTATACAAAAATAACAAATCTGTACAAAAAGTTATGTATTTAATCATAAATGTAATAGATTAGTCACAAAGATATTAGAAACAAAACCTGCTAAATATAGACTACAAAACTAATAAAAAAATCACAACAATTATACAGTTTACAACAAATATATGGTTAAAATTTAAATATGAAGAAAATTAAAAGTAAAGAAGATAAAAAAACAAAATAGAAATAAAATAATATTAGAAAATAAAAATAAAATAGAAATAGAAATAGACATATTAAAACCAACATACAAATGTAAAAAATATGTGAAAATTTGTGCAAAAGGTTATGTATCTAACCATAAACATAATAGATTAGCCACACAGAGATTACAAAATATAACTCAACAAATCCTTCAAATAAAATCCTAACAAAAATTTGTTGATAATAAAATAGGAATATATGTTATTAAGATCAATGCACAATATTTAGAAATTGATAAAGAAACAAAGAACTAACCTTATGCATTTACCAAATTGGTCTTATGCGTTTACCAAATTGGTTGAAGGGACTGAGAAAAATAAATGTGTAGAGAATGAGAGAAAGAGAAGAGTATATTGAAGTAGTTGAAGAGATTGAGGAAGTTGAAGGAGTAAGTGATGGGTAAAAGAAAAGAGAAAAATATGGAAGAAACACTAAGAATAAGGTTACAAAGAAGACATCATAACCATTTATATATGAAAAATAAAAAGAAATACTAAGAATGAATAAAATTAGTTTTAGGATTTAAGTTTAAATTTAGAGACGGGACATGAATGGGTATGAGGACGGGGTGAGGATTGCATTATCCATCCTCGATCCCAAACTCTATTTCTTTAAACGGGAAAAACCCGAACACAACCTCAAATCCAGTCAACTCGATTTTTTTCTGTCAAATTCTGGTCGGGTACGGTTTGGTATAACATGTACTGCCACTATACATCTCACATTCTAATGAGATACGGAAAGGTTTGCCATGTTGACATGAAAGTCTCCCCATGTCTATGTTTGCGAAGATTATTCATTATATTGAGAAAATATTATTTAAAAACTTTCCTTTAAAGGGATAATAGTTAGAACAAATTTGTATTGAATAACTAAAATGACAATTACAGTGACATCGAAATGGACTGTAGATATGAAGGAATGCTTTCATCGTACATGCATATGCAATCTTACCCGTTCATTAGTCTGAATTTTGAAACTTTCAAAAGCTACACCGGTTATTTCTCAACTAGTTTATAATTCAGTTCATTGCTGCAATTGCAACCCAACGTAGTGAACTATGCATGATGATGTTTAGTGGGCAGTGTTTAATTTTCTCGTTAGTTAATGCATGAAAGATGCACCCTTTCCTGTTTAACTGCAAAATTTGCTATTATCTTCAATAGGTTAATATAACAAATTATACAAATTCACTTAAATTTCAATTGATAGATAAACTTTTTTTTCTGGAAATGTCTGGGAGAAGTTTATATTAAAAAAACTGTAACTGATTAGCAATGGACCCATTGAATCAGAGTTATAACCGCATTTATGGGCCCAAAGGCTATTGTATAAATGCAACTTCTCTTTTCAGTTGAGCTAAATGAAAGTTGTGAAACATTGTTTGGTGGAAACATTATTTAAAAAATAACGATAATTCCTATATGCAATTATTTAGAAGGAAAATGGCAGTAGGTTTTAAGTAGTTTGCTGGAACTTGGAAACTGAATTGATGCGCATCCACTTTAGGTGCAAGAAATAATGAGCATTGACAAGGACATATTGGCCTTTTTCACTTTTTTCAATAATATTTAAGAGAGAAAAACAAATGTAAGACTCCATTAAATTGCATTTAACATACCCAAGATTAGTTGCCACAGTGAAAATAATTGACCCACGAAGTTTCCTATCTGTTGGAGGTTTCCTCAGAGCAACAAAAGAAACAAAATATCAACACTCAACATTGCACGTTCTAGATCAACGTCTACAAATCCAATTTCCATTCATTTTGTTGCTTATACCTTAGTTTTGTTTCCATCAGACATTATGGCTAAACAACTGGAGGAACAGTCATACGCCTTGAACTTCAACTTGCTACAAAAAAGAAAAAATAAAAATGATGCCAACTTTACTTGATTATATAACAACATTCATTGTTCAAAATAAAGCTTGAACTATTACACTATCACATCATAATTTTGGGTGCTTAGTGATACAAAGTAAAACAAAGATAATGGAAAGGTACCGTATAAATGTTCATTTAAACGACAAAGAAGTGCAGCCTATCAAACTAGCAAGCAAAATTTGACTTGTTTCCAAGATTCTATGACATATTTCCCTTGCTTTCTATAGGTTCTACCGTATCAGTACTCGTCCAAGTATGTATATAGCATGTCATCCTTCTTAGACTTGCGCCTGCTTAGTAAGGCCTTCAGGAGACGTTTGCTCTTACTGGGGTACTGTTCTATGTCTTTGCCAGGGTCTCTTTCGGCATATAATCGCATTGAAGATGATTTGCGCGGCTCTGAAGGGTACTGTTGAAAGAATAAACAGACACGGTTAGAGAAAATACTGATGTTACTGGTGATATGCTGAGCTAACAACCATGATTTATGTTCACTCACCCTTTGTCTTGCATTAGAAGGATTTGGTGTGGTGGGTCTGCTAGGATTTGGAGTGGTCGGTCTACTTACTTTAGGTGTAGTCGGCCTACTTGACCGAGATCCGGAGCGCAGAAGGGGGAACCGGTATGGTGAAACCGATCGTCTCTCTTTAACACATGCAACAAGATTTAAACACAAATATAGTGAGATTTATATCTTCATCTTTTATGTGAAAGCGGCAAACAAATATAAGGAACCAATATGGAAGACATTAGTCATAAGATAAACAACTCAAGAATAAAGATATCCTACTGTACTATGTGCATACAACCTGAATCTTTTTTAGTCATGGTTGTTGAAGAAGTGAATGAAAAAGCTCCAGATCTCTGAGGTTGTAAAGAAGGTGACGGAGAACGCCCTCTCCTGCATCAAAATAAAGAATTCCATCAGGATCCTCATGGTGACAATGACCAACTTAATCCTGTAATAAGATGTGGAATTCGTTGTTACCTTGCAGTAGATGGTGGTGTTTCTCTAATTGTAGCTCGAACAGCTTTGGGATACAAGTACAACAAAAGAAATATGAGTTTCTATCTAACGTTAATCCCTATATAAGTGGAATTAAAATATTAGGCTATAAAGAGATACCATTCCTAAAGTGAGGCCAGTCATCTTCGTCATCTAGATTGTAACCCTCATATTTTGACTTTGTGCGGTTGGCACCATGCATGGTCTCCCCAACTGAACTTGTGAATTTAAGGAATGTGAATATGTGATCATTCAACATCATAAACATAGTTTGTAATAGTAAAAACCACAAAATATAATAGAAATGGAAAAAGGGAACAAAAGAGAAGAGGAAAATTTCAGGATACTTGCCTGGCAGGATATAGCGCTTGTGATATTTTGGAGTACTGATCAGCAGTGACTGTTGGGTACGCCCCTCATGATCCATATACTCTTGGCACGTCTTTATTCTCTATTGTACCACATTGAGGAAACACATTGTTAGTGATCTTCATAAAGTTTCTCATCCCTCACGATATTATTCAAGCTTCAATAATTCACTTTTGGTCTCTATAGTTTCATTAATGTGCAATTTTGGTCCCTATAAATCTTTAACTGCACATTTAGTCCCTTGATTTTCTTAAAATTAAGAAATTTAAGTCCATAGTTAATACCCTTCCAATTTTTAATAGACAATGTTGACATCTGTGTAAGTGATGACAATATTAGCTACTTATTTACATAAAATATTAATAGTAATATTTAATCATAAATTTTAACATTGTCATTTGAAAAAATAGGTTAACATTTTCAGTTAGCATTTAGATGATATATTATGTTGGAGCAAAATTACTCATTTTGGAAACTTGAAGAACCAGATGTGCTATTAAAATTTTATAAGGACCAACATTACACATTAACAAAACTATGGGGACCAAAAGTGAATTTAAGCCTAATATCAACAAAGGGCAATGTTCAAACCACAGCAGCAGATGAAAAAATCTGCTTGGAATAGAATGGGGTGAGGTATTTTCTTAACATGCCTTACTCAAAATTTTACAATAAAATATAGATAATTCTTTTAGACAGACATAGATTCACTATATTCATCAATATCAGCCACCTACCGCAATAGCTAAGGAAAAGAGTTCCATTGACCTATCATGTTCTTGCCAGATACAGTTTTCCAAAGGTAAATTCACCAACTACCATTATCTAATGTTATCAAATCATTTTACTCTCACAATTTTATTGTACTGGCTATTGCTAAAGAACAAAAATGAACTTTATCAAGATTGTAGTGATTTGAGAAGCTGGGTGATAGCATAACTTGTTTTATGTGGTGCTTTGTAGATAATGCACAACACAAGCAACTTTGATGGTGGATGAAGGGGTAGTGCTGGGTACGATGCAATTAGGCTTACTGGTTGTTATTCGTTGGTGCTAATGAGCTCTAAACAAAATAGAGGATTTTTTTATATTTTGAATGTGTGAAAAGTTATCCACTGATTTATTGAGAATTTTGTCCTATGCTTAATCTGTTGTCTTGTTTCAAACCTTATCATTTTTTAGATCAAACATGGAACAAATATTTGTTGGAATGTCTTCTTTCTGTTCTAACAAATTGAACACATCCATCAAGTTCATTAAAAAAACACTATTTACAGTACCAAACAAAACCTCTCTGAGTTTCTGAGATGGTAGAGATTGCACTTTCAATTCTGTTATTGAATAATTGAATTAAAAAGTCTTCAATTAGTATATGTGCACATGACTTTTAGAAGAAGTTTCTCTGACAAATACAACACTAAGCACCAAGCAATGGATAACTGGATATTTTATAAATGTCCTGCATTTTATCAGTGAAAAAAGAAGAGTTATACATGAAATGACTTTTGGAAAGCCTTCACAACATTAATTCACCACATTGCACACAATAAAGATCAGTTTTTCATATCTCGAGAAATTATGAGGCTAATAAGTCATGTTGCTCATTCAACATGACAGTGGTATCATTTTTTTCTCTTAAAAGTTATTTTAAGCATTGCTTTAGTGGACTTTCTCCATCTGAAGCTAAATGGTGATGATTAGGCATACCTGTTCAATACAAGATACTCTTAGCTCTGCTACAGAAACTTCAACGACCTTCTCATCCAACAGATCATTTACTTTGTAGGTCACAGAACCTAAATGGTCCACTGTATTTACTAGAGCTTTGATGGCATAATCCTTCAATGTTTCTACCACTCTGCAAACACATAATAGAAAGAGAAAGGAACAATGAAGAGAAGATATTAAGGATATGGCAGCATCAGCGTAAATATGGACCAGCTCTAGCAAAGCAACTCACATTTGTTTTTGATCATCGTTGGTGTAAGAGAGTTCAAAATATTCAGCTGCTGAATATAATTGTGCTCTCAGATTCTTCAGGTCCTAGGAACAGAATTGCAAGAATAAAAACAAATAGCAAAACACTTTATCCCACTTAATTGAGAAGTATATTCTAAATTAAAGCCACAAATGCATTAGACAAGGATCTTAATTTAAGAGTGAACACATGGCCTCTTGAATCAAAGAACTATCATAAAAAAAGAAAACAATATCCCCAACTAAACAGCAAGTACAAAAATCATAAGTACCTTCAAACTATCATCGAAGAGCAAGCTCTGCTGCATAAAAACCTCATCATAATTGGAAGCTTCTTGAGATACAGGTTGGGTTGCAGAAGTTGTGATCTTCCCCATAAATGAAAGTAAAGGAAGAAGGACCACCTAATCCATAAAGGAAAGATTAAAAAACAAAAAACGCTAACAACTTCAAAGTCGAGTTGTGAGAGTGAAGAGGGTAAAAAAGAAAGGTGTTGCCAAAGGAAAACAGAAACAGATCAAAACCAAAATCAGATACACCTTTTAGACCAAGACAGTGAAAGCTAAAAGCTCTTGATAAAATACACAATAACAACAATCGATTTTGAGAAGACAGATAAAGAAGAAGACAATCTCTTCTGTAACAACTAATAAGATACCAAAAGCTGATTATCCTCCAAAGCAAATGGTTGTCTGAAATAGTATACATAAAAATTCAATTCTCTGAGACAATTTTGAAACAACAGAAGAGAAAAAAATAAACTAAAAGGCAAGATTCCAGAGTTTTTGCCGAATCTTCTGCAACACTCACATTGTATTAAAATGTAAACAAATAAACCCTCAAAAGCAAACCCGACCCAATCCTTAAAAACATCGAAAGTTGCAAAATTCCCAACAAACAAGTCCAAACCAACAAGGAAGCAAACATGGGTAAGTGAAGGTGGTTACTTTTCAAAGCTCAAGCAATTAAACCTTCTCCTAACAGCTCCCAAAAACCAATTGCAAGAAACCAAGTTGGTTACTTTAAGCAGTTAAGAAAACAAACCGGATACTGGGAATGCAGAAACCAACCTAGCAACCCTTTTCAACGAGTTTCTTGGGGCAGTTATACTGGTCAAGAGGAACATGGAAAGTGAAAGTGTGAAAATCTAGTTGCCATTGGAAACCAAATGTCAAATAAAAGACACTGTGTGATGCCCCTTCACTACAGCACTCACACCAAAACGGTTAGGTGTTGGGATTTTGACTGAAGAAAAGGAAAGAGACAGGTCAAGTTTTGCAACATATACAGTTGGAGAGTAGAGAAGAGAGGGAGAGGAGAGCACGTCGGAACATTGGCTGAGGAATCCACAGAATTTTTAATTATTATGTCATTCCCTAATATTTTAAAAATCAAATTTTTAAAAAAGAAATGAAAGGGAAAAAGAAAAAAAAATGAGTCCTTGCTGCTTTGGGAAGCAGAAACTGACCCGGACAACCCCACTTCGCATCATTGTCATTTGATGGCCCCAGTTTTTTTTTTTTAATTTCCTTTTGTTTTTCTCTTTAATTTTGGAAGGGCGTGTTTGGTTCTTCATAAAGGAGTAACAAGTAAACACAAGTTTTTACTTTTATCTTTGCTGGTTTTCTGACTTGTATTTGTCCAAAGTGGATGACGTGAGTGACAGGAATAATGCAAAATTTAACATATACCATCATTCCACATGCAACAAGCCGATAACTAGTGTCAAATATTGTTTCTTGCAAAGCAGTCTAAAAAGAAACACTTTTTTTATTTAAATTAATACGACTCAATGTACCCTGGAGAGGCTTCACATCCTAAATATGATTTTTAATCCTAGGAATGACTTTCTTTTTTATCATTTTCAATGGGTGATGGAATTTGACAATTTTAAGGATGACTAACTCTATTAAAATATAAAATATCACAAAATTGAAGAAAAATACTTCATTTTTCTGCAAGGAATATGTTAGAGAGAGTAACTTTGTAAGAAAAGTCATGAAATGTAGGTTGATTAGTTGAGTAAAATTTCTGATAAAAAATCGTCTGGAAAGAAAATGTAAGAGATCTCATTTTTTAAAGAATGGTATTTTATAACGTAATTTGGAATGAAATTAGAAAATGGTGAACTTTTAATTTAAACAATTAGAATGTTCTACATTTTTCTGCCTTATTTTATTTCCTACTGATTTAAAACTCATTTGTTATTATTTATTTATGCAGAGGGATGATAAAGTGTAAACGATGGATTCAGGCGTGAGCAGCGGTCCCTCCTCACTGCTCCACCGCCACACTCTTCTGTGTCGCACCCTATGCTATGCATTGCTGCACCTCCTCTGCTTCCTATTCTTTTATGATATGCATAATATAAAAATAGTAAATGCATCTTACTAACTATTTTGAATCACATGAGAAAGTTTGTCTATCAAATGAATTTTGTCTTTGTATAATAAATGTTTTTAATATTTTTTATTAATAACATTTGTTTTCATTTCGAATAAAAATATGTTTTTACTAGATATACACACTTTTAAGATTTTATTTTCATTTTCATTCCAAGAAAAAAACACTGTAAAGAATTGGAACCACTGTTGTTTAAGAGTTCCTATTTTTGCGTTTTATTATTATTATTATACTAAATTAGTGAAAACACATGCACCATATTAAAAGTGTATGCATGTCTAATTTTTAATTATATGTGGATATTTATTTTTATTGTGAGTATTTAATTTAATTTAATTTAAAAAATAAAATAATTATTTTATTTTTTTATAATTTTTAAATTTAAATATAAAAAAGAACTTATTTTTGAGAAAAAAAATAGAAGTTATTTAATTTTTTTGAAAAAATAAATTATTTAATTATTTTGAAATAAAAAAGAACTTAATTAAATACTTATTTTACTAAATTAATTAATTTTATTTATTAAAGAGTAAAATTATTTAATACAGTAACAAAGAAAGTTATCAAATAGTGTATCCCATCTATACCAATATAAAGAAAATTATATTTTGTAATTAATATTTGGTGTAAATAACTTTTGTTTTTTTATCCTTACAAACATAATTAATAAAAAAATTATCTTAATTACTTTTTTTAAATTATATTTTGTAACTGTTATTAGAAAATGGATACACTTGAACTTCTTTTTCACATTATGTTTATTTTCTTTTATTACAATTGATAAAATAAATATATTATTACAATTATTTATATTTATTGTAAAAATAATTTTTAAAATATAATATCTTTTAATTTTATGATATTTTCAAAAAATAATATGTCATTATACTCAAAAAGATTATAAAATAAATAGTTCATAATTTTTAAATTTATACTTAAATTCATATTATTGAAAATGTTAATATTAACTACATTCATTTAATTTTCTTGGTTTCATAAAATAAAAAATAATTTATAAATTATTCAAAATCGTAACAAAATGTGGACAAATTTAAACACGGTGATATTTTTAAAATTAACATGAAATAAAACTAATATAGTTAACTTGCTTGGTAATTTTTAAATTACAATTATGAAATCGAAAAAATAAATTAATTTAATTAACACATACATGTTTTGAAATTAGCTACAAAATAAAAATTTATAAAACTATTCATTTCAAACAAATATTTTGTGTATAAGTGAAAATATTTTAAAATTTATAAAACAATAAATATTATTATTTAAAGGTATTTTTTATCAAATATGTAAATTATTTTCATAATATATTTATTTTATCATTTTTCATCTTTGTATTAAATTATTTTTTATTCTTTTATCTGGGTTTTAGGGTCTTTTCAGTGATTATATAATCTACAAAATGTTATGTTACTATGATACACAACGCTACAGGACACCATGTATTTTAATTACGTCATATTTTATGTGTCACGTCATTACCTAATAATGGAGTTCAAGTGATATAAATTAAAACAGTAATTTTTTATATTACAATATCAAAATAACAAAAAAAGAAAGTTAGAAACTAAGGTTTTCTCTAAAATAATAATCACAATATGGACTCTTATTTTTTACTTGGATTTTATTATGTCGAATTATTAACCGATTTTTATAACTTTCATTTCAAAGTAAAAGTATTAGTATAATTTATTTAAACATTTGTTTAACCCTTTAAACAAAATAATTGTGCAACAAACTTTATGTATTCAGCGTATTCGCGATCTTAGCGACAATATTAAGTGATTGTAAAAAATAATGTAGCTGATGATCTTCATGGAATATGTGGATTTCATAATCGGCTGCGTGATTTGTGGAAATTGGATGGGCCTGCAAAAGCTGCGTGATTTACGGAAATAGGTGGGTCCACAAGCAAACAACACTTTATTTTACTTTCTATTTTTTTTTCTGGCCGAAGTTGGTTTAAGCTTAAGAACAAAAAGTCCTCACTTGAGGCCCATTTCCTAGTTTCTTTCTGCACCCCATTATTTTTTAAAACAACTACAGTGCCTCTCAACCATATCTGAGATTGAGGGAGGTTCTCCTTTCCTTCACCATTTCTTCATTGCTGGCTGGTGAGGATGGTTTGTAGAATAGTGTGGAGCTTTCACTTTCTAGAATTCGTGTTTCTTTGTATTTTGTGTGTTTTATTTTCTAGGCAAGATAATTCATAAGCGGTAAATGGACATTTTATATTGTTTGATCTAGAAACAAGTTTCGGATATAATAATCTATATGTATAAAATAAAAAACTTCATTGAATAATTCGGAACAAGTGCACTTCTGTCTTATATTTTGAAACAACAATTTTATAATTGTGTTTTTTTTAATGCCCACCTCATACTAAGCCCTAAAACATAACTTAATGATACTAAAAAGGCCCACCTCTTGGACCTATCAATTCTCCATCCCTGAACAGATTTATTGAAGCGCACCCCCACTTTACTTTCTACACTTCTATACCTTTTATTTAAATTTATTCTAAAATATTCAACTCTTTTTATCTACCTCCACGCACCATAGTATTGTCATCTTAATAAACACGTGTTATTTCCACATTTATAGATTTTTATAAATAAATATCACATTTATTTATTTTTTTCATTTGGCATGAAGAAGAGGTGTTTGGTGTTTATACATGAAGATGATAGTAGAGAGGTAAATTCAATTTACGAGATAGTAATTATAACCTTTAAATATAATCATTTATCCAATTAAAATCCAACATTTGGCACACATATAAGTAGAGGTGGCAAAACGGGTCAGTCCCGCCCGTTTAGACCCGCCCCGCCATGAACCTACCCCCGACCAGCCACAGTGATGTGGACCAAAATTTCTAACCCGCCCCGTCATAAGGCGGGCTGACCCGCTTATTTCTTTTGTTTTGTATTTTTTTTTAAAAGCCTATTTTTTTGTTTTTTATTTTATTTTTGGATCTTTGGTTTTAAATTGGACTTTTTTTTCTCTGCAGCTATTTTGTTTGTGTCCAATTTAAATGAATTTTTGTAATTACAACAATATATTAAAGATGTATATAGTGACATGACATCTTAAAAGTACAACATATTTTTTTTCGCGGACCAGCGGGTTGGTCCGCCCCGCCCCGCCTGTGACCTGACGGGTTGGCGGGCTAGACGGATCGGGTTGATACGGGTTGGCGGGTTCAAAATGCTAATCCGCCCCGCCCATATGCTATCGGGTTGGCGGACCAACCCGCCGGACCCAACCCACTTTATCACCCCTACATATAAGAGGCATTAACCTCTAATTTAGCTTAAGAAACCAATAACAATTCCTCTTTGTTATTGACATTCCAATAATGACTAAGCAAACGTGATTTTAATGAGGTATATATGGTTTACATATCGTAGCAAACCATATGATTAAAACTTTACAAAAAAAGAGATGGAGAAAAGGAAAGTGAATGAGCATGGAAGTAAAGATACTAGTTACTACTGAGTTTCATGGCAAGAAAAACTCTCCCTACTTGTAATGTTTGCACCAATTTCCTTGACGAAAGCTCAAACAAATGACCATTAAAAGGATTTGGTCGTAAAATAGGAAAAGAGAGTCAGAAGAAAATGTTATTTTTCTTTCCAAATGTTTTCTAGACAACAAACCCTACAAGTATTTCCAAATAACGAAATAACTTCAAGCTGTTTTTGTTGCATGGTAGATATAAAAGAGTATCATGATTGTATAATTCACACTTAATTCAATTTATTCTATTTGTATATTCATGATTGTTTCATTTCATGTTATTTAATGGATAACACTAATGTTTTTTTCATTCCTTAATAATTTACAAAAGTAATCTTAATATGATATATAACGAGGTTAAATTTCTCAATTTCCATATAATTTTAATATCCCGTTTCAACTATGTAAAACCAAAGCGTTAACTATATATATATATATTAAAAAAGTACGTACCAAAGTTTTTCTTCGTTGAAATAATTCAATAATCAAAAGCAGCACTCCCGTTATCTCGTTTCTGTTTAAGGTTTCCCCGATATTAAAAATAATAATAAATTAGTTAGTTAATATAATCATTTCACTAAAATATTCTTACTTTTTTTCTATTTTATTTTTCTTAAAGGTTACGCATTGAAATAAACCATGATTATCTATTTCTATAAACACATCTATAATTTTATGAATAATTAAAATAATAAATATTGTTGCATTAAATGAAGTAATGTTCTTGAAATTTTTTCTTTCATTTTAACATATTTTATAACTAAGCACAACATTTATATCAGTGTGAATACTTAAGTGACAATTAATGTAAAAATTATAAGAAAGTTTAAATAACTTGTAAAGAGAAATGTGTTTTTCTAAAGAACTCATATATTTTTTTCATTTAAATTTTAACCCATTTTTCTTATCTCTTTCTTATTTTATTACACCAGTTATAATAAAAGGATTGATGTATTGATATGTAATTAATTTGATGGGACGAGTTCACATTTCCAGTTGGAACTTATTTGCGGTTCAATTTTTTAATTAAAATAAAAACTTCGTTTTAAGAATTATTCTTTTTATATTATATTGTTTGAAGGTACAAATATGTGATATTGTTGTAACCTAATAATATTTTATGTTTTAAATATTGATAAAAAATGAATAATTGAATATGAAAATGCATAAATTCTCTTTATATTAATTATTTATTTACAGACTTCAAAAAATTTATACAATTACATACACTTTAAAAAAATTAAAATTTAAAAATGAAAAAGTAAAATAAATAAAAAAATGACAGATTGAGAACTCATTCTATGGTGGAATTGGACTAGAACCCTACCCTAAACTAGTTCTAATTATGACAACTTAACCATGCTGATGTGTTCTTGACAGTCCAAAAATGAAACGGAGTGTGACTAATTTTACCATCCTGCCATATTATTTATCCTCATCTAGCTTTTTATTGGTCTCCATTTCTTTTTTCTTTTTTCACCTCTCTGTACCCGAAAATCCATGGATGAATATGGTGACTGCACTACGCTACTCTTTTTCTTTTTTTTTATGTCTTACTTTTATTTGATTTTACTTTATAATAGTTTTAATGCGTTACATTAGGAACACAACAGCTATGAACATAGCAGCATTTCCTAAAACACTAAATGATGACAAGATGTGTATGGAAAAACACGCTTTTGCAACTTGCAACCCCTCAATCACACATACAAACAAAACAACAATCACAAATCTTTCCCACCACCACCATTCTTACTTGCATTACATGATAATAAACTTCGAATTTTTTAGTAACTAATTATGCATTTCTTAGGAAGATTATTCCAAAAGAAAAATTTTGTTTCCAATCTGAACTATTATTATTGTTATTATCACGAACGAGATTATTAATTTGTGATTAAGTGTTGAGATATGAGAAGCGATTTTGCAGCATGCAGATGTATGCAATGAGTGAGAATGGATGAACAAGCCTGGTTTTGATGACTTATTAATTGGTAATTAAGCGTTAATGCAAACTCAAATGAATGTAAATGTGATTACGATGTATATGAACTTGCGATTCAATGTCTCTAAAATTGAACGGAACAAGACTTTGTCTGAAAATTGTAACTCCCTCTTTTCCCAAACAACACATCACCTCACACACATTTATAAATACTCTCATTTTCCTCATTCTCCTTCCTTAGTCCTTCCAAACCCATTCCGCGTTCTCTCTTTCTCTCCGATATGGACTTTGTCTCCGAACACGATTTCCCCAATCTTGAGATCATTCCTCATACCTTCAACTCATGCTTTTTCTCTGCTCAACTATACCCCGCAGACAAGTAAGCTCCTCTTTCTTCATTGTCTTTTGCTTACTCTTATTCCTATGGAACAGTTTCTCGTGACTTTCGAGGTTGATTGGAACTTTCTTTGTTTTTTTGTCTTATACGATATACAGTACTATATTCTTTTTTTTTGTTCGTGTTTGTGTCGATGAGTGTTATTTTAATGGTGTATGTGACTTCAGAATGATGGAGGTTTCACTTTCACCATTGGAGGGTTTTTCCGATCACGATTGGACACAGCAGTTGCCATATTCAAGCCAACAACTTTGCTTGAATGAGTTCCCAGATTTGGAAAACCTGGACCTCGATTTTAGCCTCCCACCCCTGGGTGAAGATTTGGAGGAGGTGGACCAGAAGCCCTTGAACATTATCGTTGTTCCCGAAGAGGGTCATTGCAATAGCGAGAAGGGTTTTGGGGATGCTTTATTGGCGATTGAAAATGGGTCTGCGATTTGTGTGAAGAAAGAGGTGCAGAATATTGAGCAGATGCTAGTGTCTAGTGCTAGTAGTAGCAGTAAGAAGAAGAGGCCATGTGCTTTGGAATTTGAGGAGATAAAGAAGCATTTTGATGTTCCCATTAATGAAGCTGCGAAGCAAATGAATGTGGGGTTAACCATGTTGAAGAGAAGGTGCAGGGAGCTCAACATCATGAGGTGGCCCCATAGGAAACTCAAGAGCTTGCAATTACTCATTGACAATGTTAAGGTAATGTACCTAGACATGCCATGTCCTATGAGTATATCCAGCATTTAATAAGCATCAACTGAAACAACATTCTCTTTTTATTACCTTATTTCCCATGCCTTAATTACTCAAGTAGTAAACATTTTTGCTTTTATTTGCTGAGAAATTCTGAGTTTACAATTGTAGGAGTTGGACCCCACGCGGAATCATAATTAAGAACTTTGTTGTTTGTACTGTTTTGTAATAGTTTGTGCCCCATAAAAGGGCAGTGAAGGTGACAAGAAAACCAACGTGAAGACTAATTAACCACTGATTTTATTACTATTCTGTGGTCAATGGTTGAAAGTGGTTGGTATGTGGTGCAGGAATTGGGTTTGGCAGACGAGGTTCCCATGTTGGAGAAGCATAAAAGGTTGTTGGAAAAATTACCAGGACTGGAAATAAGTGCAAAAGCCAAGAAGCTGAGGCAAGCTTGTTTCAAAGCTAATTACAAGAGGAGAAGGTGTATGGGTATGGCACTCCAAGCTTGACCTTCATGGCTATGCCTGGAATTCGTGGATGAACATAAAAGGAATAGGAGTATATAGAAATTTGAAACATTATATAAAATAGTATGGTGAAGGACTCTACTAGGTTACATAGGTTCATATTGTGAATTAGGAAACTGATTTGACTTCACAACTCATGTTGTTGATGAGCTCTTTACCTCATGTCTTTTAATACTTACAATCTTACTTTTGGAACCTATGATATGAGATGTTTTTCTGAAGTATTATTGTACCATAAGTTGCTACCATTATCATGTGCTTTCTTCTTCTACAACTACCCAGAAACGGGTTAAAACGATTAACTGATTTGTCTTCCCAAAATAACTGAGGCACGACTGGTTTAATTAACCAATTGCTTAACGTAATTTTTTAATACTCCTATCTTTTATGATCCTCTGCCAACATGTCTGCTTTTAAGAGAGTATTTTACAAGTACTTTTCTTAATCTACAAAATAATTTTTAAGGACAAAATCGTAGTCACTCATTTGAAAGATGGTTTCAGCCATTTTAGCTCCTTAACTTTCAGACACAGGATAAAATTGTTGGGTGAATTTTACGTGATTTTGCTGAGTAGAACGCCCTTTTACAACAGGATTCATAAGTAGTGATATTTTTAGCACCGATCGAGTGACATTTATATTGTAATAATTTCTTTTCGTACCTATTTTCATGTACTTAAGTATAAAATTGATTCAAAATTTCACTCTAATGGTAAGGTTATGAGAATGAGTTTTGAAGTTAATCTGATAAGTTTGATGATCCAGAAATTAGTTTATAAAACATATATTATATAGTGTAGAGTTGCGGAAGCCTCGGGTAGAAAAAAATGTGACAAGAGTACAAATGGTGGTTTTAATTTCATGTGACTTGTTTACCATAGGCAGGCATGGAAGTGTGGTCACTTATTGCATGATGGTTCTCTATTTTGATGCAGTTGAATGTGATTTTTTGTTTGATAGTTATGATGTTGGATGAAGATCTATTTTGTTGGGACTTGGGAATTATAATGTATCACATGTCATTTGGTCTAAATGCTTATAGCACATAAACAAACAACTTTTTCATTTTAAAATAAAAAGCTATATATATGGAATGCCTCAAACAAACAAATTAAAATTTGGCATCAATGACTCAGAATTTATTACCTCCAATAACTTTTGTTGATAAAAATAAACTACTTGAGAAAGTAACTACATACCTTTTTTACTTTAAATTTATGTTTCTTGCTTAAATCTCCTTTATTTTGAAAATAAATAATAATAATAATTTCTTTACAAAATGAATCTGAATAAGATCGATTAAACCATAATTTAATTATATATGTATAATAAGACTTAATATTTCAGTTATTTTCTAATTTTTATTATTAGTTAAACAAATTATTTAACTTTATTAATAGTATGTAAAAAACATTATTAATAATGTTTGATAAACAATTTTACCAGTTTTTCAGCATTTTCGTAGACATTACTTGCAGTAATATTTTTTGAAACATTAGTTTCTAAATTTTTATTTGTTATATTTATTTATTTTTAATTCCTAAATTATTTCTTAAGTTTATCTTTTAAAACTTTTTACACAAGATAAAATTGTATTATATCTATTTTTTTTTTCTATTTTGCATCATAAAAAGTAAGAATTTATTATTATTTTTATATAAAATGCTTTTTTTTACATTTTAATTGTATAACTTGCGATAATAAAAAATAAAAGATTGGTTTTATTAATTTCTAATTTTCAAAGTTTTTATATTATTCAATTTATATTAAACTTTGTACTATTTACAATATTTTATTATTCCAACAGTAGGCTTCAATACACTGCTGGTATTGATAGATGATAAATTTTTTTGTATTACACTATTTTTTAATCATAATATTTATTAATACAAAAAGTATAATATTTAATTAAAAGTGTTTCTTTTTAATTTTATTTTAAATTTAATTGAAAATATTTTAAAGTCTCATATCATATGAATAAAATACACAATAATATATATATATATATATATATATAATACTTGCAGAAAAAAAGCGTAATTCAAATAACTTATTAATAAAATTTAATCAAGATAAATAAAAAACTATAAGATTTAAAATTAATTAAAACTAACATTTAAATATTCTTAATTTTATTGGTAAAATATAAAATATGAAAAATTTATATAAAAATTTCATATCAATATATTTATTTATTTCAATTTAAAATTATCATTTACTTTAACATATAATTTTATTAAATATGTATAATTTAGCTAGTTAATTTAACATCTTTCAATTACCAACTCCATAGTTTTAATTCAAATTAAATTATTTTTAATTTAAAAAATAAAATGCTTACGAGCTCACTCTCAAAAGCTGCCTTCATTATGTTTAATATGCCTCTTTTAATCGAAATTGGGTATTTGACTTAAACTAGCAAACCACATTTATAATATATAGTTCACACAAGTGAGTGAGTGATAATATATTTTTATAAATTTTTAATGTGTTTATATCTTATCTGTACAACTCACAAGTTAAATATAACTTACTCATCAACAACTTTATGTGTTATCTGCAAGTTTGGATTATCAGGTTCAATTAAACTTCAATTTTTTTATTTTTTATTTTATTAGTTATTTTAAATTAATTTAACTCAAAATTTAATATTTTTCTTTGTATTATTTTATATTATTTAATAAACTAAGTAAATTCTTTTTAAAAAATAAATACTAAACTTTTTAATATATTTTCGTATTTATACTGACCCATTTAATATACAAATTTTGTATAATATGTATCATTTAAAAAAAATTTAAAAAAATTTAAAATGTTAACTACACGATTTATTATAATACAAGTTTATGTACACCTACCCATATACCCAAGAAAGGGTAAGTTGGATTAGCCTAATCTTATCTTTAGACATTTTAATAAATGCAAAAAAGTAATATAAAATAAATAAGTAATATTAAATATCGTGTTTTATAGTAAAATTTGATAGATTTTTTATTATGCAATTTAAAATATAAATAAAAGGATTTGAAGATAAAAGAGTTATAAATGTTGTGTTGCATTTCATCTCATCTTAAAATAATGTGAATATATATTTTAGTCTACAAATATACTGCATTATATTTTATATTAAAATTTTAACTAAAAATAAAAATATCTAATAATTTTATAAAAAAGTAGTGAATAACTCGAAAATCATAGTTCTTTCACCATTATCTAAATAAATAAAGTAACATGAAATCCCTATCAGTGTTTGCGTTTTGTAATTGGATAGAAAGAATGGACTTCAACTTTATTGGCCCGGCTGTTTAATTGTGTTTTGGTTGCAACTTCAGTTTGTTACTATTTGTGAATAACTTTGGACTTATTTTCTTGACTCAATTTCAATGTAGATACGAGAATGTTTATCTCCAAATTCAAACTTGGTCTTGTTAAATTTAAATGGGTAGTTGCGTTTGTTGTTTGATTCATTCGTGAATTTCAACTATCATGGTTGGAAAGGACAAATAAATTTAATTTAACGGCAATTTATAAAAATTATTCCCAAAAGACAATATTTTCATTTGCAACAACATAATATCATCATTATTTAAGATCCAAACATATAAATTTAAGATTTGAGCTCCTTGCCAGGATTATTATACTTTAAATCATAAAATTAAAACCTGTGTTTTATAAGAATATTTTTAAATGTTGTTAGAATTGTTTATAATTATTTATAATAATTTATTATTAAGACTTATATGATATAAAATATATATGTAATTTTTTTAAAAATTGTTTATAAATATTTTAATAGTTTTTTATTTAAATAACTTTTAATCAGAGATTCTTAGCTATATGAATTATATAAACAATTTTAATAAATAATTTTTATTAAAGATGATCTTAGACTTCTCTTTAAAATTTTAAAATAAGATCTTTTATCAGTGAGTCATAGAAAAAAAATTATTTATTTATTATGATGTAAGAAAATTGATAAGTTGAAATATAAATAATTTATTATTAAATGATGTCTTATAAGATTTTTGTATTAGAGAAAAAAAAAATATAAGATCTTAAAAATAATGTAGCATGATAAGATCCACAAAAAATAAACTAAAATCCGTGCTATGATTTATGCAATATTAGAGACGTCAAAGAATTTCTTTAATGCATTTCTATTACATGATTATAATATACTGTCTTAATTTAGTTTTTGTAAATCCTATTATGTTATATTACTTTTAAGATTTTTTTTTTTCAATTTTTACTCTAATGCAATAATCTTATAAGACTCACACTTTAATAAATGTTTTATTTGGTTGTTAAGTATGAATATAAATTTACAAATAAGAAAATATTTCTTTTATTCTTATTACCCAATGTCTTATTTAATAGCATGACTCTTAAATTTTATATCATGTCAGCATATTTCAATGAAGAGGTTTTACAAGACTTAAGTCTTAACCTTATGATCTTCTATATGACTCCTGAAATAAAAATGCTTTTATCAAAGTATATTGACATGATTTAATACAATGTATCTTAAATAAGATCTTGAATCATAAAATAAAAAATATTTTTATTTGAAAAAACATTAACAACCAAATAAAATATTAATTAAAATGAGTCTTAAAAAACTTTTTCATTAGAATAAAAGTTGTAAGCAAGTTTTAAAAGTGATGTGTCATATTTGAGCTCACAAATTAACATGAGCTTAATGTGTTCACTAGTTTCAATATGCTAAAACTGAACAAGAATATATATTGTAATGAGTTTGAATACTTTTAACTAAAAAACCAGTAATACTTAAACTTTTTTATGTAGTTTGTCATGAAGTTGTTAAGATAACAATAATTTTATCCACTATGGAATTTTTATAAAGGTTTAAAGGTTTCAACTTATGTCTTTCTCTTCTTTTATTTATATACATCTTAAGACTCACTAAATTTATTAAATTTCAAGTTGGTATATGTGTGACTATGATTATGTTTTACTTTTTTTCATTAATCATTATTAGACATTGTTTGTCATCAATCATTGATGACATTACAGAAAAGACTAAGATTTCGTGTAGGGTGATAAATCAACCTAAAATGTTTTGACCCTTCAAAAAAAGGGTGAAGTGAGTTGATCGACATAGGATTTGCAAGCTACTTTTCATTATTTGACTTGTGTAATTATGAGTTTATAGGCCTATTTGCACATATGAAAAAAATTGGAAAAAAAAACTTCAACAAGGTATTTGTAAATTTTTCATCTGAAAACAAGGATTTACTACAAATAAAATAGTGTTAAACAACTAAAGTAAAAACTTAAAGATTAGTAATTTATTATTTATTGCAAATAGATAAAGAAATATATTATGCAAGAAAAAAATTAAAGTGGAAAAATAAATAAAATCTAGATCTGTATTTGTATGAATACTAGTGTAAATAAACACAAATAATTTATAATTAATCTCATTACAACTTGATCATTGGACTCGCTTTTGAACTAATTGATTTTTCAATATAATTAATTTTCAACAATCAATAGAAGATATGTTAATATAGTATTGATAAAATAATAAATAAAAATATTTAATCATATTCAATACACAAATTATTACATATAATAATGATGAATTGAAAAAAAAACTTATTCTGATGGTAGGACAAATTAACCTGGTCATGTGTTATCTAAGTCAAGGCCTTCATTTGATGTGTGAGTGTGAAGCCCACATTTTACTATCACCTCATCAAAACTTCGTTATGCCTACTAAGAAAGGTTTGTTGACCTCTTTTCTTCCCTTATATGGCTTCACCTTCCTTATTCTACTACTCTAGAGTATGTCTTGATGAATCTAGTGTTTATCACTAAGCCAAAAACTACAGTTGATAGTTAGGGTTTTTCATGTAAGAGCATAGTAGTTAAAATGCCACAATTTGATTGTGACTCGGCTCATCTCGCCTGTGCAATGAGATAATTGATGTCGTCTGTAACAATCTTACCATCAATAATTGTCCTATTTGGAATCAAACTTGTTATATTGACTTTGATATCATTTTTTGGATTGAGCGCTTACACTAAGCAAAGTTATAGTAGATAGGTAGGTGCAACTCTTTATGTTTTAAAGCATAGTAGTCTAAGCGTCACAATTCGATTATGACTCGGTCTACTTAGTTTATGTCGTCATTTGCAATCTGTGTAGTCTTTTCCTTGAAAATGGAAGGGAAGATGTATTTATTTTTTTTATGACTCATACTATTACAATTGAGAAAATAAATGGACAAAATTATTTTTAAGAAATATTGGTCAAGTAAATAGTCTTTTAATGGAACAAAGTTGCAAATGAATTATTTGGGCAAGAATGTTATTTCTGCTACATGATAGACAAAAAAATTAGTAACAAAATATTTATACTAAAATGGATTTGATGTCTTCTGATTTAAGATTTATTTTTAGGTTTTAAAGAAAATATTTTTCAATATCTATATGTTCTTCAATGATAATAAATCAGAGTTTAAGAATAATTATTTTTTCAGTTGGACTTTAACTTCACTCTTTATATTCACACCTGGTTAATAATATGTTATTGTTGTTTCTAGAATAAAAATAAAAAATGGATTAAAAATTCTCATTTTAAATAAAAATAAAAATGTAACCACTACAACTAAAAATAGCCTACAATTTTTTTAAAATCTTTAAAACTAAAGACATATAACCTATCATCATACCTATCAAATATAAAAATTATCATATTTATAATATATTTATCTTTTATTTATTTTGTTATCACATTTAACTTTATAATTTCTTATTTAATGAAATACAGATTGATGAAGCTCAATCATTTTCAAGTTCATGATAAAAATTTATATTTAGTTTTTTCAAATACACATTCATGATAAAAAATTATATTTAGTTTTTATCAAATACACATCTAAGAAGTGAAGTAAGTTTTCTTATTTAAGTATAGATTATTATTTTGTTCTTCCTTAAAATATTTTGATTAAATAATCTATTTTCATTTAACAAGTTCTAATTAATGCATTAAAAAAATTCAGAGGAAATTTGTAAATCAAATAAAAACAAATACATAACCATACATTCCTACTATAAAGTAGAAAATTATTACTATTCAAGTTTACAAGATAGAAATCATTGTACTGCATTTTAATTATATTTAATATATTCTTTTAAAAGAAATAAGTAGATATTGTTTGTTAAGCGTCTTTATAATATATTGATTTGTTATTTATATAATATAAGAATCCATTTAACGTGAATAAATATTTGTTATTGAATAGTTTTTAATATATCAATTCATATGTTGATTTGATTATAGTTAATGAATGAATGATAGTTTTAATTGTTTATAAATGCCATTGTTAGTTTACATTTGAATGTTTTAATTAATAAAAAAACTAAGCTAGAAAATAACTACTAAGTCTGTGCTGATAAGTGGAACTGTAATGGCGAGCTTTCAATATTATCCGTGATGGTCAGCACTTTCCAATCGGTGTGGACTTTGAATTGTCAAATTAATCACTGTAAGGCAAGTTTCTCACATTCAATTCAAATAATAAACTCTGTCCAAGAGATTTATTTTATTATCTGTTATGTATGTGTTATTTATATTTTATTTATTTATTTATTTATTTAAAGTTTAGTAATAAAAATAGAAGAAATTTAGTGAAGTAAAATACAGAAGTAGGATGCTACTGCATAAGTTAATGAATTAAATGAATGAAATGAGGAAGAAATTGCGTAAACTTAATTCATGGTTTTGCGTGTTGACCCAACAAACAATACGTAGAAATACAAATAATTTGAATGATGAGTTTCGTTGGAGACCCATTTATACGCCATTACACGCTACCAGACCTATAATTTCAGCAATAAAACATATTTAAGTCTTACTATTTATAACTAGTAAAATAAAGAATTAATTAGATTTATAACCTTGATATTTTTATTTATTTCACCATTAATAAAAAATCAAACTTTTCAATTTTTAAAAAATAATAATTCAAATTTTTATCTTCCTAGCAATAAAATCGTTATAATAACATTTATAACAAACCCTCAATAGTAATTTATAAAGCTAATGATCTTAATTTTAACGTGTTTCTTTTTCTTATTAGTGTTCGTGATTTATTATATCTTAACTTTTCTTCAACAAATCATTCCAACTTACATTTTATCTCACTTTCCATCCATTTTTACAACCAAATTAATCTTTATATCTCTTAATTATGAATTAAGGCATTTAGAACGATGATACCTTTTGAATAAAATATAAACAAATGTTAGCAACATTATTGAACGCACACTGCGTTGTTAACTTAAATTTATTAAAAATTGTAAACTGTTGTAACTCTATTTTATTTAAAGATTTTTTTTATTGATACATTTTAATCAGTAAAAAGTGTATATTAAAAAATAGTTTATTCCTAACGCTTCTTAATTTTTATACATGTATCAACTAAATATTCAGCCTATTAAAAGTGTATTTGGACTTTGGATCTATGCTTGACATGCCTTAACTTGAGTCTAAAGTGATTTTTCTCATTAACCATTATACTTGCCATTGTGTTGAAAATTTCAGGTTTTAGACCAAAGTTTCATTAAAGCTGTTTGAATAACTTTTGCATCAACACTCATGTTATTTGTTTATATATCCCTACTTTATGAACATTTATAAACTAATTGAAAATTTAGCACTTTTATAAAGCTTTTTAATAAACTAAATTAGGAGAAGTTTTAGATTCGGATAATTTAGATGATTTTATGCACACAAAAAATAATCAAATTTTAAACTCTTGCAACATTTCTATTTTAAAAATTTGTGAGTAAATTCTCAGTTCCTTTACCTCATAACTATTATTGAAGGCGAATTTACTCCACTTATTGTAGGTATCATATTTGACTAAGATTTTCATTTATAGTTACAAGTTTCCAAACATTATATATAAAAAATAATTTTAAATATTTATTCTCTAATAAAACTCATATCTGACAGTAAAAAAATTATGCTACTATAAACTCGCATATACTCATGATCAATTACAAATCAAAATCAATTTTATAAACACGTATCGAAGGACACGTTACACGTGTTTATTGGGCATATTGAAGCTATTTAATATAATTGGTGTTCATAAATTTATTCAATTCAAGAATACTAACAAAACTAATTCTCAAACAAACAATATATTTTTTTAAAAAAAAACTTATTGGATTGAAGCCTGAATCTAATATAAATCAAACTTAAGTATGTTTTCAGCTTGAATCAAATATAAATCATGTTCATAATCACAATTTCCAAATCGAAACCTAGACAAATTACATGCAAAATTTACTTAAGTATGTTTACAGTAATGATAGAGTATATGGTGAGAATTACTTTGGCTTTGCTATTATGAGTGATAAAAATATTATTTATAAAATTATACAGAGTTAATATTAATTTTGGTTTCTAATCTTTAACACACATGACAGTATAATTATACGAGAAATAAGTAATTATTTGTTATGTATATACAAGTTTGTCACCAAAAATATATTTACAAAGGGTATGGCCCTATACGCTACTAGATGGACTGCGACGTGTAAAATAATTTTTTTTATTTATATACCAAATGCCATTTTTGTGTCAGAAGGATATAATTTCTGAAATAACTCCATTTGACAAGAGTAAAAATCTAAAAGATCAAACAGTGTCAAATTTGGAAGCACATTTTTTCTGTGTTTGTTGCTTGCGTTTCCATGGGACCACTTGCTTAAAGCTTTCATAAATGTTTGCCTGCAGTTGTAAAAATATAATTAGATGATGAGATATGAACCTAACCAAGTCATTGCCACAGGGAAGGATTAAATACCCAAACGGTGCAGCCAAAAAAATCTAACCAACCAAGAATTACTCACTATTTTTTTCTATTGGCATACCAAAATGGAAGAATCAAATATGCATCTATGCTCATAAGTCTGAGTAATTCCGGGTGCACAACATTTCAACCTAAGAGAAAATAATGCCCTTCTTAAGTCTTCTTCAAAATCACCTTTCATCATTGACTTGTATGATTTGCGAGATCTACAAAAGTATTATGATGGGGATGTTCTCAAAATGTTTTTTGTTTTTTTCCAAAAGCCAACAACAATTTCTCAATCGCAACTAGCAAGAATATCTGAGATTAGAAATAACTTTATTATTTCTGCACCATAATTATTACACTTATTTTAGCTGTTTTAAGTTCAAGAAAATAACCATAAATACGTTTTTCAGTGTCACAAGCAACGACAATGGTGCTTTTTCTTTAGCCAGGTAGTGAAAGTCCAGCTTTCTGTACACAAATGTTGTTATCCTTTGACTGTTTTAATTTCTCGACTCAAAAAGTAACCAAATCTTTCCATTCTTGCGTAAGTGTAGGGTCGACTTAGCTTAAGAAAATCAAAGACGGAAAGTACTCCTAGAAAACCAAATCAGCAACCCTTTTTACAAAGAAAAATAAAGCACTATAGTATATAAGCTTTTATAATTTCGGTGGCGTTATAAGCCACCTTGCAATACTATGATTAAAGCAAAGAGCAATATTTATATGGTCATAGTCAAACATCACTTTTGTCCATGAAAAATCATGATGCATACCTAATACCTTAGCTGGCTCTGCTTTATGCATGTATGATTTGGATAACATAATTTTTTCATGGTACCTTTATGCTACTAAAAAATGTCGATTGTACAACGATAAGTTGTCTAAACGTACACAAATATGTATATAAAATTTCACGATGATCCATGATTGAAAATATATAGAATAACATATAGTGAAAAAATGAAGAAATTTGTTGTTAATAGTTTCAGGCAAGGGTAAAATGAAGGGTTTTTTTATTCTAGAGTATGACTTACCCACAAGTGTGACCTTTGCTTGGATAGAGTCCAGAAGTTTCCTCTTCTGGGAACCCTTGTCATCTTCACGTTAGGCATAGTGTTAGTAGAGCAGTGAGGTGAAAAGTCAAAACTGCCCTCGGCGTCGTCGGTGGTAATCTTCTTGTAACCGTTCCACCTGGAGGACCCAAAATTGGAATTCCAGTAGCCCCTGGAAGTCCTATAGGAGGTGGTGAAGGACATGGCCCGCCCCACGTAAGGCCCGTCCAACACGGTTGTAGGGGAAGGCCCGTCAACGTTGGTGTCCAACAAAAACAACAACCTCGGAGGCAGCTCTAAGGTTTTTTTAACTCCGTTGTCGGGCTCCGATTCGGTGTGGCAATGCCTAGGCTTTCCCGGTGCTTCCTCCCACTTGAAAGGAACCGAAATCGTGTTCTGCGGCGGCGAAGGCGGAGGAGGAGGAGTGTCCGGCGCCATGCTTGGCCGTGAGATTAAGAGAGGGAGCTTTGTCGGCGTGTGGGTTGGTTCGTGAACATGAGCACACTTCTTCTCTGAGTCTGACTCCATCATTGGTTGTTGTTACTGACTCTCTCTCTCTCTCTCTCTCTCTCTCTCTAAGAGTGAAACGGTGGAGCTAGCTAACTAGCGTGGTGGTAGGGGCAGCTTATGATAAGGTAGTGAAGTGGGTATGTGTGGTTTTATAGAGATGGAAACGTGTGAGTGAGTTAATGGGTAGAAAGAGAGAAAAGGGGTGGTGAATGAGTGAGCATTGTGGTTGTTATGTGGAAGTATAAGAAGTGTAATATGGTCCTTTGAAAAGTCACGGAGATGACATAAATGACGTGTGTTTGGTTTGCGACTTACTTGTGGACTTTTTTGGTAGTAGAGATGAGAAATGTAGAAAGGAAATGAACAACTCACTCTCTACTCTACCCCATTATAGGGTAACCGCAGGTGCTACTACTACATACAAATCTTCACTGTCTCGTTTCATAATTGACCATACATGCACTCATCACCACACAATTTTCACCATCTACATAACTCACTTAATAACTTGGTTTAAACGTTTCAAAACCTTGGTTGGATACTCTATTTTTTATAGGGTTTCCCTCTTATGCGAGCACTCATTTCGGTCCAAAGATCTTGAATTTTGGCCACCACTTAAACTTTTCTTTTTCATTTCAGATGCATGTAAATTGGAGAGCAAATGACGAATATGAACAATCTCTATGAAATAATACAGATAATAAAGTACCTTTCATGTTCAGTTGAATTTGGTGACGCGAAAAAGAAGAAACTTGTTGAAAAAGAAGGTTGGAGGAATAATTTATTATTACATTTATTCCCACATTTTTAAAGTTAATTCATGAAATATTTCAACGTGAGTGATGACATTCTTCCTTGATACATATTTTATTGTTGACTAAAATGTGTTAAAAATATAAACTTAAAAGAGAAAAACTAATTAAGAAGGGAGATCCATATAAATTTATATTTTTAATAATTTTATGAATAATAAAAATGTAGTCAAAATAACAGTTGAAGGTGATATTAGTGTTTCTCCATTTCTATATTTGTGTGTTTTGTCCTTGTGTTGAAATAGTCAACATGAAAATGAATCGTGAATATTGTAAGATACATAATGAGGTTAGGCACATCTTCCTAAAGATGAGTTAGCTATATACGTATATTGGGGAGTACTGTTTTCTTTTAATATCTGTTTGGTGAATGAATTCCAAGAACTCAAGCCAACATATTTTAGTTTTATGAATTTGAATTTTCTCTACACATTAAAGAAAAGATATATAAATTAATTTTCTCAAACAATGAATTAAAATATTTCTTAATTACACTTAATAAAATGTATGTCTTGTTTTTTCTTTTTAATATGACCATATCATGGTACTGCTCAATAATATGAAAAGATTTAGATCTGTCAATAATTTATTACAAGTTGGGCATAAAAACAATAATTATTATAATTATAAATTATTAATAAATCAATGTATCAAATGGTTCCTACATTGATTTTTCACATATACTAAGAATCTAAATAGAAGTTCCACTTTTTATATCTTTTTTTCAGTTAGAAGGAAGGTGACGTGGAAAAAATATATCTTATGCATTGTCAAAATGAAATGGCCACGCAGGGTCAAAGAAAAGTACATGCCTTTATGATGAAGCAGAAATAAAAAATAAAACATTGATGAAAGAAAAAAAAGAAGAATATATTAAAATTTATGCAAATTATTCTTTTGATTTGAGTGCTGTAAAGGAGTTTTGAATTTGTTATTATTTGATTTTCACAATTCTTTTGAGGTCATTTATATTGTAGAGATATATCAATTCTTAAAGTAGAATATTAGGATTTGTCGGTCAATAACTAGATTTAATTCATTTTATTTATAGTTTATTTTTTTAGTGTTTTTTTATTTCATTTTTTTATATTATTGTTTTTTTTTTCAAGCTAATTTAACTAAGTGAAATTTTAAGATTATCTAATTCATTTCTATTTTGTTTCATGATAATACCAACAATTCTATAATTATACGGATTAAAACATTAATGTGTCAGATATTTTCTTACACTACACAGCTCCAGTCTTAGGGTGAGTGTGCAAGTGACAAGACTAGCATTGAGGTCGGATAAAATCCTATCACTACATAGTCCCTAGTCTTGGAGCGAGTGTGCAAGTGAGCGACGAGACTAGCGTTGAGGTCGAATAAAATCCTAGTATAATTTTCTCTTGTTGCTATACATGGTTTTCTGACAATCGATTTTGTTATAGAGCTTCAATACGTCTAATCTTGCGGCTTTGGTTTCGGCTTTTTGGCGAACGACTTTATTATAGAGCTACAATTCATCTGATTTTGCTGAAAGATACCAGCTTTTGGCAAACGACTCCATTATAAAGACACGATTATTTGATTTTGATGAAAGATACCATCTTTTTGAGGAATGACTCTGTTACAAAGCTACGATTCACGTCGAAAAGATACCGACTTTTTCGCAAACGACTCTGTTACAGAGCTATGATTCGTCTTATTCTGCCGAAAGATACCAGCTTTTTGGCGAACGACTCTATTATAGAGTTACGACTCATCTGGTTTTGTTGAAAAAATATCATCTTTTTGGCGAATGACTCTATTACAAAGCCATGATTCATCTGATTTTGCCGAATGATACCAACTTTTTAGCAAACAAATATGTTACAAAGTTACGATTCGTCTGATTTTGCTGAAAGATACCAACTTTTTGGCAAACAGATATGTTACAAAGCTACGATTCGTCTGATTTTTCTGAAAGATACCAGCTTTCTAGCGACTAGCTCTATTACAGAGTTACGACTCGTCTGATGTTGTCGAATGATACCAATTTTTTGGGCAAACAGCTCTGTTACATAGCTACGATTTGTCTAATTTTGTCGAAAAGATACTGGCTTTTTGGCGAATGGCTCTGTTACAAAGTTATGATTCGTCTGATTTTGCCAAAATATACTAGCTTTTTGGTGAGCGACTCTGTTACAAAGCTATGATTCGTCTGATTTTGCCAAAAGATACCAGCTTTTTGGTGAACGGCTCTGTTAAAGAGGTATGATTCATCTGATTTTGCCAAAAGATACTGACTTTTTGACGAACGGCTCTGATACAGAGTTACGAGTCATCTGATTTAACTGTGTTGGTATAAATTGAGATGACTTCGTGCCCGAAATTTTGGTTTATTGATTTCTTGAAAAACTTTGGAAAATAACATGAAGATATTAAACTAGCAAAATTTAAAAGAGATATTTTATCTGTAATAAAACTTTAACTTGGTCGCATTTTATGTTCTCGATATATCTCTTCCGTCCAGTGTTTCCAACCGATATGCTCCTTTTCCTAGGACCTATTGTTGATTTTTCTCCCCATCTAAAGAGATATTTTATCTGTAATAAAACTTTAACTTGGTCGCATTTTATGTTCTCGATATATCTCTTCCGTCCAGTGTTTCCAACCGATATGCTCCTTTTCCTAGGACCTATTGTTGATTTTTCTCCCCATCTTTTCTAGTATTTTTACCTTTTTTGCTAAATTTGCTATAATACAGGATTGAATTTACCTACCCTAAGATGGCACCAAATATTCTAGCTAAGAAATATGATGATAACTTAACTAGAACATTAAAATTTATTTGTCAATAACTAGACTTAATTAGTTTTATTTATAGCTTCACGTCTCTTAATATTTTTTAATAACGCCAACAATTCTATAATTATCTAGATGAAGACATTAATTTCCTTTGATTATAAAATTTTAAAATGTAATATTTTTATTTACTTATTTTAAATTATTAATGATTAGGTTGTAAGTATCTAGATCTTATCTATTTTCCAACCATTACATTTCCATGATAATTTTTACATGCGTGATGAAATTAATTTAAAATTATTGAGCATAATGCAAATATATATATTTCTATACATAGTAAATTCTATAATAATTAAAACGCATATATATTACAAAAAGAATTGATTCCGAAGGTACGTAACATAAACACTAGCCAACTAGGAAAAAAAGTTGGATCCGACCAAAAAAAAGTTCCAGCTCATAAAAGTTTAAAAGGAAACAAAAGGAAGGGATAAGAGAATACCAACGCACTAATACTAGGTCTTTTTCACTCTAGTTCTTTAGCACCATTATTTAATATATCTATTAAGCAACATATTATCTGTTGAAATAAAGTGGTATGATAAAAAAATAATTTTAAAATTATATAAACTTGATTCATTAGTAGTAAATCTAAGTAAAGATATCAAGAATGAAGAAAGATAATAATTAAACTCACAAATAAAGATTCAAGTATGGGTAAAATCAGGGTTAATAATATTTTACTTATATTTTAACTATTCAACATTATTTCTAAATAATAATGCAAAATTTTCCTTAAAAGTCCAATCATCTCTTCTCATTTATCAAATTGTCATATGCGCCATCAATAAATAATATTTTTTCCAAATAAAGTTTCCTGGTTGGTCATTGGTTCTTTTTGTGGCAAAGCCAATGATTTTTATACAAAAAGAGAAGTGTTTACGAATTAAGAAATTAAATACATAAAATTATTTTAATTAATTTGACGAATAATTAAAACTATAAACTTCAATTTAATATTCTCTTACAACTCCAAATTGATTCTTTAAAAGTCAGAAAAAATAAATTTGAAATGAAATTATGTCTCAATCAGAACATAAAGTTTATAGTCCTAGTTATAGATTTAGTTGTTCATGAGAAAATCAAGACTTAATCCTAAACTAATACAATATTACAATCTTATAAAACCAAGAATAGGAGAATGATAAAGAAGAAAATCCATTTTTTACTCAATGATCTCAATCATTGTTACTTACGACGATTGAGAACCGGAATTCACTTTTCAATTTTAAGCATCATCTTCCATAATAGTATTTTTTAGTTACAGTAAAACATGGAAATAAATCTGAGAAGAAACAAAAATGAGAACGTTTCACAATCTTATAAAAGCGAGACATGGTGTTCGGGACATAGTAAGAAAATCACATGACCGAGAGATGTTTACAAGACAATAGCGATTCCTAAATAATACATTGCATGTGGTACTCTTACTTATTCTTAAGGTTAGATTTGAAGACTAAGGAAAAATTAATTACTTTTATAAACTTTGAATTTCATCAATAGAAATAAAGTTCTTATTAAATAATCAACTATATAAAACTTTTCATATTTTTTAAAATAATCAGTTAAACTTATACTATATATAATATTTTAAAAATTATTTTTACTAATCATATTAATAATTTATAAAATAATAGAATTGGTTATTAATTAAATTAAAGATTAATATGACTAGTAAATTTTTTTACCAATCATATTAGTCACCATTATATAAAAATTAATTTTATAATTTTTTAAAATTAATAATTAAAAAAATATAATTTCTGTTAAAATAAAAATCATTTAAAATATTAATAATTTTTAGTTTATAAAATAATTTTTAATTTATTTATTATAATAATTAATTAATTTTTATCTTTAAATTTGTCTATATTTAATAAATTTTTTATAATAAGAAAAAACTTTACTTAAAAATTGAGAGCTTGATTTTGAAATCAAATGATGTGAGATATTACACTTTCTTAATGTAATATAATTTAAAGGGGTCAATATAATTTTAAGTTTTCTATGTATTTTATATTATATTTTTTAATTAACGGTTGAATTGTCATATAAAAAAAATCAAAAAAATAATATGAGTGTCGATAAACTCCACACAACTATTAAAAAAAACTCAATACCAGTCTAGATAGTCATGGTAATACCCTTCCATATTAATTCTCACTAAATATCACTGTATCATTATTTCTCACCGTGAGAACATAAATAATCAACTTGTATTTTTATTTTCCCATATTACCGTTTAGTCTCCTAATTAAAAATACAGTAAAAATTACAAGAAAATCTAAAATTATATTGACCCTTTAAATAGTATCACAGTGGATATTAACCACCAAATAATACAATGAGGGTTTAGTTTATTGTCAAGGTTACGATGTTGTAACTTAAAGTCAACCAATCTAGTTCAGAATGACAGAAATGGAGGAGCAAGTGCAAGGGTTTGGGTTTGTAATATTGAAGAAAGGGAAAACTTCCAAATGTAAAAATTCTGAGTTGAATTTTAATACATGTTACTATTATTTCTTACCTTCTTTTTTCTTACATCATATAAATAAGTATCGAATTATTTAGTGCTAGTATTGAACCAAGTAAAGAGTTAATTATGTCTATACTTCTAATAAAAAATTATGGTGAATGTTATTGTATTTCAAAACTTTTTCTGTTTTTTACTATTTATTTTTTTATATGTGTATATTTTTATTTTTTTATACGTGTATATTTTTTTCATGTTATTATATTTGTTTTTAATTATTAAGTATTATATAGAAAGTTAAAATTGTAATTTCTATCTTCTTCTTTTCAACTTTGTCTGCTTCCTCCTTTATCTATTCCTCATACTTATTCAATCTGCTACCATGTCATCATTGTTAATGGAGTTATTATCTTTACTCTAGTCCACTTTTTCCATGTAGTTTTTTGTCTGCTATTTTACCAATATCGTCATGAACACCATTGTCTCCGTCTTCACAACACCGTTTGCCTACCTCCTAACTCCATGTACATGCTTCCTCGTGGGTGGATTTCAATAACACTGCCATAAGAACTTTCGTCTAGTTGTAGATTTCAACGACATAATGGATATTGCGACAGCGAACCTTGTTGGTGACAGTTGTGAACCTCGTCGGTGGTGTAGTGGATCTCATCAGTGTTCACACAGAATTTAGCGACACCACCATCAGAGCTTTTGTCTAATTGCGGACAACAATATAAAATAAGTTACAATAACTACGGATCTTGTTGACAACGGTTACGGATCTCTCGTCGACGACACTTATGGACCTTGTCGGACACACCTATAGACTTTTTCGGTAGCACAACAGACAATAATAGTAAATCTACAACTTTTAATTTTTTTATTTTAAAAACAATTTTGTCCTTAATATAAAAAAAAGAAAAATAATAAAAACATGTAAAGTAACATTAAGGTAATAAATGGTGAGAAATAGAAAAGATTTTAAAATATGTATTTTACCTTATATATGGTAGCAATAACCAAATAACCAAAAAATATTTATGCATGTCACTTAAACACAACTAAATTTTATTTATTTTCAATAAAAAACTTTCACTTTTATATTTAGATGGCGTAAGTTAGACGATTGCTACAATATAACTATTTGATGTAAATAATAATTTTAGTGGTTCTTTTTGTATTTTTCAAGAACATAAATTAATTTTCATTATTTTTATTTTTACAAATTTATTACATTGATGTAAGAAATGTTTGACCGATGGTAATAATTTAAAATATTTTGATGCCGCTTTAATGTCAGCTAAACCTATATTCTACTATCATCCTATATCAGTTCCAGGCTACGCTAATCAATCTACATTCTTACAGTAGTTTTAACTATATTATGTAAGCAAATGGAATTATTTTTAAAGGAACTCAGCTTTTAAACTTTCTGAAGTTTCCACTAAGGGCGAATTGAAGAAGGCAATATACATTGAAAGATTGATGTAATGTATGCATACGGTTTTGAGAACAGTGTAGTGATGGTTATTGCTGAGTAGCAGTTGAGGAAGATACATGATGTAGCAGTACAGTAAGCTTTCGTTTTCTAATTTCTCCATCGTAATAAATCTGGCAACTATTATTATATATAGTGAATTTGCTCCTTCAATTTCGTTTATTGATTGATTTTGAAGCAAGATCAAAGTATTAATGTTATAATATAGCACCGACAAGTTATGGCATGAGGGTTACGTAGCTTATCAGTTGGGTGCCAAATTCAGGGCTTCTTGACAAGTAAACCGAAACTACAACATCTTTCATCTTCCTGAGAACTTAATGGCTGGAACCAAAGCACAACCACTTCTAGCAGATACTGTTTCATCTATAGGGAACATGCCTATTCACTCATGCTGACTGTGACAACCAACTCCTCCATCACCACTGTCTTCCCATCTCATGCATGCATGCATGCTTCTATGATTTGAAAAGTTCCTATGCCAGAAATTTGAGAACTCCAACACATTTAACTTTAACTGATTCTAATTAAAATTATGTTGGAAGGCTATTCATAGATTCAGATTCTTATAGTACTTCAAAGAGGGTAAGAAATAATAATAATAATAATAATAATAATAATAATAATAAGTATCCATACACCAATGAAGTAAAATTCAAGCAATGAAACTAACATTGTAAAGATTAAGGACTTTTTTCATTAGTGCATTAAGAATCCAACATACATACATGTAAATTATGTCTTCTTGTATCCTTTATAAATATCATCTCTTTAAAATGATAAAGTGAATCTCTTCATTTGAACTTCTAGAAATTTGGTAAGACATTTGTATATTTTTTATTTCTTTTAATTATATATGGATGGAATTATCTTAATACTTTCATTTATATATATTTTTTTGCTCATAAAAAAATATCCGGACACCGAAATTATTAAAAGTGTATCCATTATAATCTACAATTCTTAGACATTTTATTTTCAAAATATTACCAACAGTCCTGTGTATAAAAAAATAAATACTTAATTTACCGAGAACAGTAAAAAATAATTACATTGGTTATTTTTAACTAATAGTATTTTAAATTTAATTTTTATTCTAGAAATACTCATAAATTAAATAATTTAATTAACAGTTATTAAATGACACTACTTATAATCTAGAGATAATTTTTTAACTAATAAACATGATTCGTATTGATAATAGTTCGATGATTACAGTATTTTTAATGCAAAATATTTTATTATACACTTTATAATAAATTAAGATTATAAAATAAAATAAAATAAAAATTAATAAACTTATGTTTTTTTTATAGTTTGCTCAATAGGCAATACTATATTAGAATATATATTAGAGAACCTTATGAACATAATAAGAAAATATATCTTCCTAGTTGAATACGAGCAATATATGTAATATTTTTTTTTCTTAACTAATATTAAATAAAAAGTAAATATACTAATTTTTTTTAAAAATTTCAATAAAGAATAGAGTATATGTTAAATAAAGTGTGTTAGATGGTATATCATTAACATATAACCTAAAATAAATAAAGTCTTTGACGGAAATCGAAGATTGTGAGGGTTATAATAGTTTTTCACGTGTAAAAAAATTTATAAAACAAAAGCAGTTTGAAATGGTGATTATATAAAGTCGTTTTTACAGTGGTATAACATGAATGAGAGAGCCACTTAAGAAACTCTTGAATATAGGTTTTGGGATTTATGATGTAACTCTCTCATTCATATATTAGTTGAGAAAGCTTTGTAGTGTAATAAAAATACGAAAATAGCTTATAGTCACAGAGTTGGTGGAGGAGAATAAATGTATACAAATTGTCCAAATTCCAGAACATCCACTATCTGCTTAAATTCTATCCTATTTTCTTGTCTTTTTATAGCTTTTTTCCTCTCAAAATTATTATTGCTTCTTTTTCCCTTAGTAGTGCCACACTAAAAGCAGATAAGCATTGCATGCAAAGATAATAAAGAAAAATAAAGTAGATTTAGTTGAAGTGATAAGCCATTAAAGGGAGAGAAAAATAATCAAAATGGATTTGTTTTAAGTTATTTTCAACCTAATGTTAATCCAAAATTTCTTTCCTTCTATGCTTTTCTTTTTGAGGTATATACCAAGAATATCTACACTATAATAGTTCTATTCTCTTAGATTTATTATGTTATATAAAACATCCTATAACTTTTATTTAAAGAGAAGAGTTTTTTTAAAACTTATATTTTAAATAATATTTTATTTGATGATTGATATTTTCAAAATAAAAATATTCTTTATTATATATTATTTATGATCTTATTTAAAATTTAAGTTTTAAATTTTGTATTACATATAAAAAGATTTTATAAAATTCTACTCTTAAATTTATTATATGTACATATATATCCTAAGTGAAAGAAAATAAAACTAACAAATTTTCGTATATAAAATATTTACTTGCTTTTAAGATGTCCACCTCGTATTTAGTGGTGAATTGATGTATGTAATAAATAACTTTTCTAACCTTAAAAATGACTTGAAAAAAATCATATAAATATATTAATAGTATATAAAACTGGTCATTTAGGTAAAAGTAATGCTGAATTTATATTTTTACAAATTTTTAATACAAATTTTTTTATACTAAATCTGTACAACTGGTGTGTTAAGTAATTTTTATATGTATCTTTAACAAAATACTTGTAATATTATTAAATTTAATTCAATTTAAAATTTTATATAACTTTTTTTATAGGTTATTATTAAATTTAATTTAATTTAATATTTTTTATCTCTATTTATTATCATTAAATCTAGTTTAATTTAAAATATAATTTTTTTATTTTTATTATTTAATAGATTGAATAAATTATTATTATATAAATTAATATAAAAAATCTTAATATATCATCGTTTTCCACCCTTTTTATTTTTATTTGAAGGGTAAAATGAAAGATAGTGTATTGAGCCCAGTTATATTATAATTAAAGGAAAATAAGTTAGAGGTTGATCCAATGGATAGTGGGCCAATAAAGGATAGGATTAGTATGTTGTACTGAACACGTCTTTTCCACACTTTCACCACCCCAAAACGGAACTTATTTTTTATGGATAATGAGTTTTGGTGCTTACTCACTCTTTTCCTGTTCTTTTTGCTTATGCTTTTCTTCTGCTTTCCAATTTGGAAAAGAGAGAGACACGAGACTTGTTCCCTCTACTTTTTAGATAAAGAGAGAACTTCTTACATCACTTACACATCATATGCCATATAGCCACCATATTCATTTCACAAAATATTATTTCAACAAAAGCAAAATATTTCACGTAGTCTAATCAAAACTCATGTCATTACCAAACTTTAATAAAAAAAACTTATGTGATTAGAACTGAGAAGGGGTGACAAGGGCTTACGAGTGGAAGAGTAAATTGAACTCATACCACTTGAGTTTTTTTCTTTAAAAATTGCATATTATTCTTCTACCTTTTTTTTATATAAATTTTATTTTATATGATTTTGATTATTATATGAAAATAAAATAATACCATACGTTGTATTAAAGTTATGTGGTGATAAAAAAGTCTGATTATTTAAAAATTAAACTTTCTAAACACATATAACTTAATTTTTCCTAAGATGTTTATTTTTTAACTTAAGTGAGAGTTTCTTTTCCCAATGTGTTAGTTTATTTTCTGCTTTTTTATTCCATTATGTTTTATTTACTTTTTATTTTTTTACACAAGTATCTTTTATTATACATTTCACATTATAACTTTGTAATATCATTAAAAAAATACAAAACCATCTGTACACATCGAAATAGGAAAATTCTTGTTATATATTATTATGGACGAAGTTTACATGAAGTATTTTTTAAAAAAAAAAAGTGGCTGTAGACTTGAAAGAAGCAAAAAACTTCGTTAGATTTAAAGAACAATCATCTTTGATCTAAGTGAGACTGTATAAATAAATCATCATTTATCTAAATTATTGAGTTTATATTTATAAGTAAAATCATATTTAGAACTTTTTTTACTGAAAATGATCAAGCATACCTAAAAGAAATAATTATTCATAGGTCATGATATTCCAGTATTTCACACATGGTACTTTTAAAGTGAAAATGCTCACAAGTTTTTTTTTTTTATTTCCCAAAAATATTCCTTTTTCTGGGGTAGAGTGTGTCAGGGACATAATTATAGGTAGGTATATTTGGTGGAGTATGTTATAAATGAGAATATGAAAATTTGGAAATAGAACAAGAATAGACTAAAATTTTCATTAACTTATCCAACCTAACAAACAGAAAATTATTTAAGGCCCTAAGATAAGGAAAATACATGAAATTTAGATTGAGTTTTTGTTGTTTGGGGTATCCTATGCCCTGTCACCTTTTAACAAGGTGGGTCTGTGAGTTGGTTCAAGTCAACTAAGGAGACAGGAAAAATGATGTAGATTGAATTCCATTGGAATCTTTGTGTGAAATCCATATACAAATTGGTGTTATTAAGAAGAGTAATAGGTATAGTATAGACAAATAAACACATGAAGGCCATTCCTAAGCCACAGGAATTGGTTGCTACCTTCTCAAACATGTCATTCCTTCACGAGCTAGTGTTCCCTCAAGGTCTCCTATAATTCTAGCCGTCCTAACTTCTAGACCTCTTTGAACTTCATGGAACAGGTTTTTAATACTGTCGGCAAACCGGTTCATGTCAATGCCAGAACTTTTCTGCATCTCTTCTGCCACCCCAACAAAGCCAGAAACAATCTTGGATTGAATTTCCATCCATTTTTGTCCTGTTGCAACTATGTACCTCTGTAATTGAAATGTCTCCTCTAGGAAGTGCTCCAGTGTAGATGTTTTCTCCTTTGCTCTTGCACCATTCACTTCTCCACGGTTTGCATATAGGTCATTCCCGTGCTGAAATAATGTGCAAGAAATGATTGATTGATGCTCAACTTTGGAATGCCAAATGGAGTTGGACACTAGAATTTAGAATTTAGATAGCAGTTAATGCATCATTCCTCCCTTTTTTACTATATCATAAATGTATATTAAAAAGATGCCAAAAATGTTCACATGGATATTTTGAGCATGCTGTCTGTCAATGGATTGTGTTGTTAAACAATAAAAAATAGTAATAAAACTATAGAATTAATGCTTACCATCCGTTTGCAAAGATCATCTGTCTTCTCTTGGAGGGATTGATATCTTCCAACTTGTTTATTCAGCAAACTAGTCAAGGACAGATATGCCTTCATACCGGTTTTGCTATCATCAGTAGTTTCTGCTTTTTCCTCATTCGCTTGCTTTCCAGTTAACCTTTCAACGAGAACAAGTTGCTGCTTCAGCCTCTTGATCTTGTAAGATATTCCAAGAGCATGGAGATCCATCTTCCATGGGGACTGTTCTATTGTACTGGGGGTCTGGCTGGTAGATGCTATCTTTTCAGAAGCATCAGCTTCTACTTTATTTAGACTTTGGTTTTGAATAGGAGTAGGATTATCCTCCCTGGAAACAATTTTTTCTTCTTCAATTTCATTTTCTGGAGATTGAACCAGTAAACTAGCCCTGTTAAGCTGATCATCGGGCAGACAGTGTACTTCCTTCTCAAAATCTTCCTCAACTAGAGTTTCCATCATTTCTAGCACTTTTTCACCAGGCTTTCTCTTGACAACCTTGACTCTTGACCAGACAGCATCTTGGGCTAGTTCGGAAGATTGTTGAGGGAAATTTGAGTTACTTTTTAAGGGCCTCAATTTTGATACAAATTTCTCTTGCAAGGAAGTCAGTTCATCTTCTCTCTCCAGCAGTAAGGTTTCCAATCTCATCTTGTCATGTCTTAGCTGTGTCACATCCTTGACCAGCTCCTCCACATGTGCCTGCATCTGTTTCATTTCTAATTCGGTTCTCAACAACTGCCAGCGAAACGCCTCTACTTTCTCGTCTTTGAGTTGCATTTGCTCAGCAAAAGCATCTAGCTCTAAATGATGCCTCTGTTTAATCAAGGTTGCATACCTTTCTGCCTCAGCTCGCATCCAATCTTCCAAACGTTTAGCATTAGCAGGAATGGCTGAACACCAAATAATGGGAGAAAGGGTCAAGGAAACTCTGTATACTAGCAACAAATAAAATCAGATAGAATAGAAATTTGAAGAAGAATTTGATCTTACACAAGTCTCCAATTCTTTGCTGCGAATAGTGATCCGGAAAGGGGGAAGGTTGGTCTGGTTCATTTGCAATGTGTGAGGACCCTGTGGAACTATGCTGCATACCTCTAGCACTGGGGAAAACATCCATCCTTGAACTCAAGTTCACCAACATGCTTTTTAAGGAATGTCTTTCATGTTTTCCTTCTGAAACTGCTTTCCAGCGTTGTGTCTCCTGCTCAGCTTGCTTCCTCCTAGCTTTTGATAATTTAACCTCCTTTAACAGCATTTGCTTCTCTGCAGTGTCCAGTTTAGACTTCCTCAACATAGCTGACAAAATTTTATCCTTCTGCTCCAAATCTTTGTGAAATTTTGCAATCTCCAAAGATAATTTCTGGACCATCAAATCTGATTCCTCCTTCTTCTCCACTACAGAAGCAAGTTCTTGTCTAGTAGCTTCCACTTGCTTAACTGCGCGACCAAGTTCAGCCTCAAGCTGTCTTTGGTTTGACACCAGTTCAATGAAAGCAGTTTTGTGCTTCCTTAGATCAGAAGAATGCTCTTGAGCTTCACGCCTAGCAGATTCTCTCATTTCTTCAGCATCCCTCTCAACCTTGTTCAGTTTTTCTTCTAGCTCCTTCCTCTTCTGCTCCTCTTGTTCCATCTCCTTGTCTCTTGAATCCACCAAAGCCTCCATGTCCTTCAATTTCTGATTCAATTCACAAATAGCAGCATCCTTGTTTCTCTCAAAAATTCTCAACTCACTCAGTAGAGCCCCAATCTGCTGGCGGAGTCTCCTCCTTTCACTCAACCAGCTTTGCTCTTGTGCTGCGAAGATTCCCACAACTTTCTCATTGGCCTTGGCATCCTCGTGCCTCATCCTTTTCAGATTCTCAATTTCTCTCTCAGCGCTTTTGAGTCTGCACTCTCCCCCATCTGGCATTCCCTTCTGAACCCTCCAAACGACCAACCCCAAGAGCTGAGCACTCCCTTGAAGCATGGTGTCACGGATTTTAGACCATCTTTCTACTTCAACTTGTGGTACTTCTGTGAGGACTTGGAGCCCAAAGAATGCACAAGAAACACCAAAATAGATGGGATACATGCTTTCAGTGTCACTCTTGTTGTCACACCCAACTCTATCCAAAACAGAAATTTCCTTCTCACCCATTCCTGTAAGATCGGATTCTCTGGCACCTCTGCAACTGAAAACCAAAAGTTAAAAAACAAAACCAGCAAACTCTAAGTCCCACATTACCTTACAACTCACATGATTCAGACCACATATATGGGGAAAAGCAGAGACCCACTTCTGATAACAGATCACAAAATGATTCAATAATTGGGAACCAACTAGGCTTAGTACATTGCCAGTGCAATAATTGAGGAACAGCAATACCCAGTGAAATTGATGGGTGCAGAATGTGACTAAAGCAACAGTTTCCTTAAAAAACATTCAACAACTTACACTTCCACTGCTGCAACTTCCAGGGAAAAAACAAGCCAGTGAAGCAGAAACTGCAGCTAGGGAAAAAGCATCCCAGTGGACGATTTAACTCCTCCCGTCACACCAAACAGCAAAGCTCATGTAACTGATGTGAAAGGTATCTTCCAAAAAAGGACCATAGAAATGCATAAAAGATGGCCTCTTACACGTGTAACACTGCACATTCGGTTGAAAAAGGTCAGTCTACTACTCTACACTGAATAGAAAGAAAACTATGAATTGTGCTCCCTGGTTTTCAGTGAAACACTGCCCTATATCAACCCCACATGCTCCTCCCTTTCTTTTATTTTAATTTCCCCTTTCTTCTCCTACCACCACCAACCCCTACTGTTCACACTCCTTTCTCTTTGCCTAAGGCCTTGACCATTTTAGCAAGCAAAAGGCACTAGATTCCTGGATGCTTGTCACCATTAATCGCAAGAGAGAGAAACTCAGCAACAAAAAGAATAGATATCCAAAATCAATTTGCCTATGGAATATTCAATAAAATCAGAGTTGCTTACCTGTCTATTGATGATCAAAATACACAACAACAATAATAATAATAATAAATAATAGACTTGCAACACCAGAGTTTAAACAGGGCATAAAAATTGTAAATAAATAAATTATCATAAACAGTACATATGAAAGCAGTTACATAAAGTATATTTTTGAATTTCCTTTCTTCGTACAGGTATACAAGTAACACAAGTTGAGAAGAAGAAGGGGTTGCTTTGTAATGTGGTTTACCCAATTTGAAAAATTGGTCTCTGTCATGATTGGTAGTATATAGTATAAAAACAACAATACAAACAACCGAATTAATAACTTCTCCTGGACCACCTACTTATCTTATCCCTGAATTAATCCCACCATTACTGCCCAATTGTTTGCATCCATATAAATATAATACCTTCAGAAGTTCGGAATTTCAAATATCTTCTTCACCAATTCCACAATCTCAGATTCTTCATAGTTGTGGGGCAAAAATATATATGTCGCCCTCATCTCAATGCCAAGCAATAAAGTTGTTCAAGGGTCATCATGAACCCCAAATGCACTAGAGGGATATATGCTTCTCTTTAACTTGTTTCCTTTTCACAATAGAGATCTGTAAAAGCTGCACCCTGTTAAAAAAAGCCATACAACAACATACTAAATTAATTATGAATGTCAGGGTCGTGTATATTAATATTAACACAATGCAAAACAATTAAAGGAAAAACAGATCCTCTATGCTGGAATTTTATGGTTAATATGTGTTTTTTTATGGAATACATTACAATGATTTTCAGTAGTTAAAATTACGTTTTTTGTTTTGATTTTTGAGTCATGACCACCTTCCCAACTTGAAGCAATTAATAATAAACCAGTGGAAATATATTGTTTAATAGACTCTTTTAATGATTATTCAATAATTAATAAGAGAGTCAGAGAGACATAAGTATCATTGATATTTTTGTAAGATTTATTTTTATTGGAATCAAGAGGAAAGACAATGATTGTTTTCGTATAGCTATATCATATCATATCATATATTATACTTTTGCCTTTATTATTGACCTAAAGATCACTCACCGGACCTTTTGCAGTTTCTATATAAAATTTTAACGTTTTGCAGTTTCGAAAATTCAAGATCTGTCATTGGAGTGTGAACTCGGCAATGCCGGCTTCAAATTCTCCAATACATGAATTTTAGACATGTTCTTTTTTTTTATTTTGATTTTAAAACTTGAAAGACAACGAGATCGAAAGACAATGACATTTATCCACCTTATTGAGCACAGTAGTATTAGTACGACAAGGAAGTGTGAGAAAATTTTGATCTTAGAGGAAGAAAATCCTAGCCTTTGTTCCCATCAGGGATCTCGAATTTTTGGTGATGCTTATATGGGCCCATGCAAATTGTTGAATGGGTGATGAGTGAATGCACAAATATATAAATGAACATTACATCATTAGCCAGAAGGGGGAAAACCCCACTAACCTCCCTAGATAGAGATTGTTAGAAAGTGTTTCTCTCTTCTATTTATTTTTCTTAATACAAGGACACAGATTTTGTGAAGAGATGAATTTACCACTGGTTAAAAAGCTCAATTCTTGACAAACTTAGTTTAAGCTTTTTTCAAAGATTAAAATATGATTGGTGGAAAGAGAACTACTGGCTTTATTTTTATTTTCTTATTTCGTTTTGAATAAGTGTACAATAAGATTTAGACGGTTTAATAATAAATTATCTTAAAATCATTTTGCACCTAACTAATCTAAATATAAACTTATTTTATAAAATTTATTATTTAAATAATATTTTCTATGGTCTAAGAATAACCTAAAATTCCCTTTTCTAACATTTTGGATAACTAGCAAATCTTTGTGCACGCTTGTAGTGGAATGATTAAACGGAGAACTGTTAAAAGCAGAAACTTGAAAATACCATTAATCTATGAACATGTAGAGGCGCACACACATTTCCTGTGCACATGTGTAGACCAATAGATGGCATTAATAATTTCATTGTCATCAAACTAATTGTCACAGCGGATTTTCCTGAAAACCTTCAATGAACTGAGAACTAATTTTGGATGACGTGAGTCAAAGGTGAAATTTGAGGTTCAATTAAAAGAACAGATGAAATTTATTCTCCAAAGGGATTTGTCTGAACTTGGTCCTCTGCAGCCAAACTACTCTACTACAGCCACAATGCTGCAAAATCTGAACCATTTATTGGCCGTTGCAATAGAAATTAATAGAGGGAGAATATGATCAAAGGATCTCTTTTCAGGATTGTCTTTCTAAAAAATTTAGTATAATGAAAACGTTATTCAGTAATTCAATAAGAAAGATAACCCTGCTTCGACAATATAATTAGCTTCGTTGATATAATAATTAACAAGGCATGTTATCACCTTTGGTGCAAATTGCAACAAAAGCTACAAATTAATTCCACAAATATTTGTGGGAAAGAGCATGCAAACCGAAAACAAAAGTGAGCAGGATGGAGTAAGACCCTACTTGCAGTCCTAGAATATGCACATTTAATCAAATGAAATCATGGTATACATAAAATCTTAACACAGTCTAATTACGAGTATATCAACTATAGATCACGAGTACATCAACTATAAATTACGAGATTTCGTCTAAGAACATTTATCCCAAACCCATTAACTCTCAAGGCAGGGAAGAACTCAGTTTACCCACAAGGGGTAAGTTTCTTATTTCCTGCACCTCGTGGATTATCATCCTTCCAGTCATCCCAGGCCCTTGCTTTGTCTTGTGCAGCATCGTCATCTTCATCATCGTCTTCTCCGGGCTTTGACTTCCTATCATTGTGCCAAGACGAATTGGCTTCTTCCATGAGTCTGACATTTCTCTCTTGCCATTTATTCATTATCTCCATTTCTTTTAGCCCAGCTTCCTCAATACTCATAGTTGGCATCCTTTCAAAAAAATATTCAACTTAGCATCTCAAAAAACATAACCAGAGCGTAAGTATCATTAGCTTAAACCTTGTTCCCATACGATTTTGTAAAACTCAACCAAGATACTTCTCTTAACCATAGGCAATGAAACACTGAAAACTACAAGGAAATAAGAAAAAAAATCATCTCTTCTCAGGCATATGATCTGTCTGTTTAAAACAAACTCATATTTCCCCATTCCAAAACCTTTCATCAGCCAGGCTGTGCATTTTATTGACAAAGGGGATAGTGCGTACCTATGACTTGGTTGGAAGACCTGAGCTGCCATTCTTTCTCTCTCTGTTGTTAAGCTTCCATTCACAAGGCTGGCTGGTCCAAATATTAGTGGTTGGTGCTTGTGATCGTGTGCTTCTGAAGCCTTTGCTCTTCCTTCTAGAACATCTTGGGCAAAAGTGGCACATGTGATTGGTGGTGCGGGCTTAGTGTATCGTGCACGCACTGCAGCATCACGGTGCCAAGCTTCTGCTTTCTTGGCACGTTCATCAAGAACATCCCTAGAAAACTCATCCCCATCCTAAAACATGGCAAAATCACAAGTAATAGTAAATAAAACCAAATCTAAGTCTGCATAAATGTACAATTTCCTGTTCCAATTTAAAATATAATTTGTCCATTATATTTAACTGTATATGCTACATTTGGCCCGAGTTCTAGAATCAGCTAACTTGTGTCTTAATAAAGGTAAAAAGTATCATTTTCTGCTACTTTATAACATTTCAAGTTTTAACTAACTCAACAACATTTCATAAAATAATAAATATTCCCAGTGTCATAATATCAATGTAAAATAGTAGAGCAACAGGCCCCAAGCTGACTAGGTAAACACAAAAGTGCTTCAGAAGTATTTGACACACCAAGCATTTTACTACCTTGGATTGTCTATCCTTCACAGCAGAAAGCATCTCTTCCTCTTTCTTCAACATATCCAGCAGATCTAGTGCCTGGATTCATAGGGCACAAGATAAACATGAGAACAATGGAAATAGAAGTTTTAAACAGAAACTGCTACATGAGTACAAACCAACCTTACAGATTGCCAAAGATATGGTGGTGGTCCAAGCCTGAAAAAAATTATAAATGAATGGTGCAATGAGCAGATATAGTTCATACTTCACAGAAATCACAATATTGCAATCACACACAAATTCTTTCAGGCATTTGAAAGTGTCAAAATCAATTTCATAAATCATAAGCCAGAGTCAAGCACATATAAAACCAATATAGGTCCCAGACACCAATTTTTAAGAATTTATCTAAATCATTTAAACATACCCAGTGATTGCTAAATACATCTTGTTGGAAGAAGTAAGCACAGAATATCTAGTGTGAACCAAATGAAACACATTAAAATATATTTTGTGAAATACAGGCATATATATAGCAGATCAGAGACTAACCTCTCTTTCTTCTTCACCATCATCATCCAATACTTCTTCCTCTCCTGTCTCAACAGGGGTGGACAGGGCAGCTGCTTTAGTAGAACGCCCACGCCGTTCCTTTCTCTCTTTTATTTCCAACAACTTCGATTCTGCAGCTCTCTGACGCTTGAACCTAGCAATCTGCACAACAGGATACAAATTTACAGTGCCTAAATTCTATATAAAAGCATGTCATATAATTTATACAAAAAAATGTAGAAAAAAATAACACCTTCCTAGCCCTCTGATCCACAACAGTTTGTGGTGCTCCTTCAATATAAGATTCTAACTCCTCTTTTGGGACCAGCTCCATTGCTTCACAAAATGAGATAAATTCCTACAAAAAGGATGTCTTCGCTAAGCTTTGATTAAAATGAATGTTTCAAAATTTTAACAAGGAATGCTACACCTTATGTTGAATTGTCTGTTGGTGAAAGGGGGCAGGTGTTTCCATTTTATCAATCATCTCTCACCTTTAATTTTGTCTGGGAAGCCTTTAGAATCTGTAACCTGTCATCCTGTGCTATTTTTTCCATCAACTCCGCAAGATAAAATGGCACCTGAGGAAATTATGACATGAAATTAATAAATAGTAAAAGGATATCAATGTTAACTGCTCAGTTATGTTTAACAATCTGCACTAATTAGAAGTTAAAACAAATGAAGTAAATATCCCATGGGCAGTACATGTATCTAGCCTTACCACTATATACATAATCTACACTTGGTTCAACTAATCACTTGAAGAAATACAGTGATGATTGGATTTCTTTCTAAATACTACCCAATTTTCCAGTACTAATTGTTGCAAATTCCTTTATGTATGTAAAGCTCAGTAGGAAACAGTGTAACCAACCATTCCCATGATGAAACTTTTTCCATTAGAAAATCCACCACTAAATCTTTCTAGAAGCTGAATAGCATTTGAGCAGGGCAAGTGAGTGCTTTTGCTAAAACGACATTTTCATTATCAAATGCAATTCAGAAAAAATTGATTGCATTTTATCAGAGAGTAAATAGTATCCTAAATTACTAAACTGGCAGAATACCTTGCATGATATCTATATTTAATAGTACAATGTAATACAAATTCCAAACCATTCAAACAAGAACTTTAAATAGAGGCGGAACAAAAGTTAGTTTCAACTTTCGATGATGGTAATAAAAGAAACTCCACTAATTATTTCCTCCATTTTGGATGTGTTTGCTAACAGATTCTCAGTACGACTCATTTGCAGTTTAACACATAAACTATCTTTTAACATGTGTTTAGATCAGTAGAGTACGATGGTTCAGAATGAAGCATAAAGCACTGGAAAGTACTTTCTGCACTGTTTGGGCACTGCAAACCAATATTTTATAATGGAGTGGGTATAGTTTTTAAAATGTCAAGGTAGACCTCGTGCAGAAAGATAGGGGAAAACAAACGGTATAGTAGTTTATTATATTACGAGAAATTATTATATAACATGCTCAGTGGCTTGTATTATTTCACTCAAGTTAATCAACCTCAACCCACATGTTTTGATGGATTGTTTAACCACTCTCAATGCACTTAATTTCTCCGACTCTAGGAGTTTGAAAAAGTAAATATGATTCGGGCGCGTCCCGGAAAATCCATTCTATTACCAAAATACTCCTAACAGAAGGCTCTTTCGCTAAGAAGCAAGAACAACTCCAAACCACTACAGCCTGCTTAACTCCTCCAAACACAACTATATAGGTTCATGCTGCTATTGATTTTCCTTAAATATATTAAACAATCGCGTGAATTAAAACGACACATGCCTAAACTAAAACATATAAAAGGAGAAGAATGAGAAGAAGAAGAAGAATCAAGGAAAGGAATCAACCATTAAAATTAGGTTAGACAAAGAAGACTGGAGAAGTACGAACCAGAATGTACTTGAGATTGGCGGTGCTGATATCGTCTTTGGTCTCGTTGGGAGAGAACAAACCTAGATTATTCACCATGTCCTCGCATCTATGCAGGGCCTCGCACCCCTTCTTCACGACCTCCTGAACCCCAAAAAGCGAAGCATGTCGAATAAAGAACCAAAATCAGAAACAGAACAAAGGAGCATGCAACTAACGTACCTGGTCGGCGGCGGACTCGGTGGCGGCGGCGTGGATCTTGCGGGCTTGCTCGAAGAGCGCCGGCAACGGCATGTCCTCCATTTTGCGGCGGGATTTGGATTCCCTCCGATTGTTGTTTGCGTTATTTGCAAATCTGAAACAGAGAAAGAAAGAAGTCGAGAGAGATCGAGAACGAGAAAGAAAGAGAGACTGAAGGGAACGTTCTCTCTTCGTTGAATTGAATGTGGAAGGGTGCACGCTACATACACTACACATGCACCCTCCACTAGAACCTTGTCATTTAAAAAATTATTTATTTTGTCTCAATTTTTTTTTTCAATTTCATGTCATTAATTTTAAAAATTTTAATTTTATCTGCTTCAAAAAAAAAAGCAATTCAATACATTCCTCTTATCAAGATCATTAAGTTGTCTAATGAAAAAATTTACTTAATAGTTGTGTTTGTTAACTCATTAGAGTGGTTTTTTATATTAAAATATGTAAAATATGAGCCTTACTTATATCTAATTTTATTCTAATAGAAAAAATTTAAGAAATTATATGTACTTAATCATTTTATATATTTTTATTTATACTTTATTATGTAATAATATTTATAAATATAAATTAATAATATTTAATTAATATTTTAGGGAAAAATTAATTAAATTAATCCATTAAAAATTAATTAATCTAGATCCGGTCTTTCAATGTTCAAATCCAATCTTTGAAAGTCCAAATGGGAGCTTATGTTAGAGTGCCTAGTATTCAAATTAGACTACTTAAAGTCGCGATTAGGGTTTTCTAGTGTTTATTTTACTGTTTTGTTCATTATGTGGTTTTTAAAATTTTGTTCATTTCATGGTTTTATTTCTCTTACTCGTTTTTCTAATTTTTTTTATATGTTATCATGTCTTGTACGCTTATTTGTTATTTTACGTGGGACACATAAATAAAATAATATTTTTTATTTGTAACGTAAGAGTGTTATATATATATATAAAAGTAAACTCAATTTTTTAAGTAATTTTCATTAAGATGTTTAAAGCCTCAAATAATAAAGTTGCTTGAAATACTTCCAATTATTTCATTATAGGATGGAATGAAAGAATAGAAAAGGCAAGGTATGATTTACCTTAGATACACTTTTGTATTAATCCATTATCTTATTTATAGATAACTTAAGTGATATATACATTGAAATTTGAAACATTTTTTATAAATAGAACATTCTATTACATTAAAAAAATTATTTTTCTTGTGTAATAATTATTCTATAAAATCTTGTTAAAGCTACTAAACCACAACTTGTATTAGTATGAGTTTATAGTATATATGATAAAAAAAAGTTTCACTAAATTGTTCAATCATTTAATATTTATCGAGATAGTTTAGTAAAACTGTTTAATAATATTTTGATAACTTGTCTTCTTTATTAATATAAACACATTTTACGAAAGTTAATAAAAATTTATATCACATATTTGTAAATTAATGTTTGAGTTGTATTTAAGGTGTAGTTTTCATTTTAATAGTAAATTTTATTATAAATATAAATTAAATTTTGTTTTATTTTAATAGTAAATTTTGTTCTGAATATAAATTAAAGTTCGTTATATTTCAATTGAATTACGTTATTCTTTGTTTATCTATTTTGTATTTTTGTTTATTGTTAATCTTGTGTTTGTAAATTATATCATAATCGAAGACGCAATTTGGTAGAAGTAATTGTAAAAGTTAAGTAAATATATGTTAGTAAATCCCTTTTAAAATTCAAGAAGAAAAAAAAATTTAAATGAGGAATTCATTTGGTGAAAGGAAAAAAATAGATAAGAAATTAATGATATAAAATAAAATAATAAATGCAATATAGAGTAAAAATAAAAAACATAGAGATAAAAAAATATAACAGAACTAACTAAATACACATTTTATTTATTTATTTCTCTTTTTCCATCTTTCTCCCAAACAAACACAATCACTTTTTCCCCGACCTATTTGCATCAACAAGCAATAGGCAGAAGAATACCAAATGTAGTTGCTTACGATTCTTTTTATCGCGAATCATTAACGATGATCAATGATAGAAAAATAATACATGTAAACTTCAAAAATTTCAGTTTCGACCAAATATCCAGTTTCCTGGGTTAACAGTGAACAGTGTAATAACGGAGGCCCATCTAATGTCAACCTCATGTCATATCCGCTGTTACTCAATGTTTTTAATTTTTGGCTAAATTATTCCCTCACTTTTAATATACGATTAAATTTTATTATTTTCAAAAATTTATTTCAATCAATTTTTATTGGATAAATCAACTTAAACTTCAAATTATAAGTTTGAATATAATAATTTAATTTTTACTATGTGCAAAAAATATTAAATACATATCTAAAAGATTGAAATTGTAATATTAAACTCTATAAAAATAAATATTGACTAATTTAAATATTTAATAATTAAAAATACAAACACACACGATTTTGCATCATTGTTAATTGAAAGTAAAGAGATACAGATAGAGAAGAAAGAGAACAGAGAAAAGGGGAGAGTCAAAAGAGAATATAGAGGGGGGAAAAGTGAGGAGAGAAATGCGAGATAGAAGCGAAAATAAGAGTGATAGGAAAGAGGAAGAGATATATTTTTTTTGCTTTTATATAGTTTAAAATTTTACATTTTTAAATAATTAAAATACTTTCATAAATTTCTATAAATTTTTTAATTTCTAATCCAACTATCATATTTCATCAGTGTTTCAGATCAGAAAAAATTACATTCAATTATTATCACATCCTGGATTTTGTTTTCAAGATTACCATCATAAAATTTTGAATTTGATTAGAGAATAATACCAACATACGTGTACAAGTTTTCTTTGTCCAAATTATTCGGGCCTCTCTTGGAAATTGGAATCACAAGCACCAACTAGTATATGAGCCAAATTATGTATCACTAGTTGGTTGATTATATATTTTAAATGGGCTGCTTATTATTAGGGCGATTAAAAGTTCAAAGTCATGTTTGAATAGAAGATGTAAGCAAGTGAAGAAAAGATAAAGTTAGATTGATATTAGATATTGATGTATAAGACATCATCAATGATGAAAAGGGGGCATATGGCATATATATTTACACAATATTGCAAATGTCAATCAGATTATGTTATGACTCACAGGGTAATGTTTAATATTCCTTAGATCTAAAGGTAGGGTGCCAACTTGGCTCAATAATTTTGAATTTTCATTTTCCTAAGAATTGATTAACTAATTAGTAATTTAACCAAGACTCCATCCTGTCTTATCTCTAGACGCTTGCAACGTGTTCGATGCCCATGTGATGGCACCTGAAACTGAACCCATTTGTCCATGTGATGGCACCTGCAACTGAACCCATTTGTCGATCATGGACCAATGTAAAACACTTCCTAAAAGATGTCCATAGTTGGACACATCAACGTGCCAGCACAGAAATTGTCATTCCCCAGTCCCACCACACCGACCCCAAAGACAGCATAGCTAAATTTTTTCTCATCTCATTTGGGTTGGTCGAGGAGAGCTGAAACTTTCAGCTTTTGTACCAGAAAGATTTCTCTGTTTGTGGTGTATCTGACTGTGGTATGAAAGCTACGTAAAGAATCCCAACCTAACCTAACATGCAGTTACACTGATCAATCAAACATAACCACCAAAGTTTTTTTTTACAATTTTAACTAACTGTTAATATCAACACAACCAAATTTAACTGATAACCTTCTTATAAATCACAGAACTGATCTTGCAGAGAAATTAACCCTCTGACAACTGAGACGATGGTAGATTCCTCAATTGGTGGGAGATACATGGTATTTTCATTTGATTCATTAAAAATGAAAATAAAATATAAAAACTCATCACATCCTCTTCTGCAATTTCTAAAACAGATTTACATCCTTCTCATCATACATGGAACAATCACATCTATCAAATTTCAGAACAAATAACAAAATCACTAAATAATTGAAGAGATAACCCTACACGAAGCTAAAGCTAAAGTAAGAACAATGTTAATCAAGTAAAAAAAAGTATATGATAACACCTGGAATATGTGACCTTGTACAATTGAGCATGGCAGGATGACAAGTTAAGATGATCTTCATAATTGATATGCAATTCCCATTAAGAAAAAGAAGGAAATTCCCAATGGAAAGTGGAAACAAAAAAAAAAAAGGAAAGAAACAAACAGAACCCCCCAGTTACATACATATACATAACAGGTATGCATGCATGCTTATGCCCTGCAGTCTGCAACTTTGTCAAGTATGAATAAAAAAAAAGACAAGAAGCTAAGAATCCCTCAGAAGGGACAAAAAAACCGAAGCCAAGACGAGAACAAGAACAAAAACCTTTTTTTTGCTAGAGAGAGGGATGAAAAGTGGGATCAATAGGTCATGCACTTGAAGCCGCTACAGACCCACAACCAGATAACGAAGAGGACGGCACAGACGAACAAATCAAGGAGGAGGAGAACCCAGACGTGTTTCTTCCAGACGTGTTTGGCCTTGGAGTGGCGGTCGTGGGGCTGGTGCTTGAGGGGAGAGAGGGAAATGACGTCGTCGGAGACATCGAGCGTGGCGGGGGCATCGCTGGGTCTCTTCTTCTTCTTGAGGCCCTGAGGGGGAGGGTTGAGGGGGGGTTGCGATCTGAGGCCGCGGTCTTTGGAATCGAAGTGGAGGGCGTCATTGAAGATGGAAGGAAATTGGGGCTGAAAGGAGAGAGGGGTGAAGTGGTGGTGGGCGTGGGCGGAGGATGGTAGGGTTTGGCGGAAGGAGGATCGGATGCGGTGGAGGAAGGGGAGGGTTTGGGATTTGAGGAGGGTGTGGTGTGAGATGGCGAAGAAGACGAAGGGAGGGTCGATGAGGAAGGTGTAGGTGCGGTTGTTGACGGTGTGGGAGAAGAGGGTGTGGTTGGGCGGGGCTTGGGCCACGCATTGGGCCGCTAGGGCCTCCATGTTCGGCTCCTTCTCGCTCTGGTGCTGGGCGAGGATGGTGTCCGATCGAGCAATGCAGGCATAGTGGATCAATTCGGGATTCGAAATCATGGCAATTGTTCTGAACCTGGGACCAATTTTTGTTTGTTTGTTTGTTTTCTATAGCATTGGAATGGAATGAATATGAATGAGAATGGAATGGAAGATTAGGGTTTTGGTTTGGGCATGGAGGTAACTAAAAATGAGGAGTGATGATTGATGAAAATGAAAGGGTGGCGAGGCTAGGCGATGATGCGATGGGATTGGCTGCGCACCGCGCCCAACCACACCGCAAACCCAACTGTCCTTCTCCTAACCTCTAAATTACCAACTTCTCCTCTCTCTCTCTCTCTCTCTTTCTCTTCTCCTACCTTCTTTCATCTCTTTCTCTCCCTCTTCTTTTTACTCTTTCTTTTTTCACTCCTCTTTATTCTATATATACCATCATCCAACAACTACATCAACTCCACCTTCTCATCCCCATTCATCCACTCAGCTCAAATCTTTTACCATCAATCATCTGCTTTTCTAAAATTATCACCTTTTCAAAATGTTATCTATTCCCTTTTCACTTTCATCAAAAACCAACTCACATTATTGGATACTAGGCGAACACGCGCCGCATGTTTTTTACACTTTTTTTTATTATAACAAAAAATTACGTCAAAATTAACTATAAAAATAAATCATTTTTGTAATTTTATTGAGGTAGTTTTTACTATGTACCTGTTTTATTGCGAATACTTAATTAAAAAAAAAGATAAAATGATAAAAATTTGGATTAAAAAAACAGTTAAAAAGAAGAATTCTTTTATTAATGTTGTATGTAATTATATATATAAAAAAGTGGTTATACAATAGTTATAGTTATAAAGAGGAATTGTCTTTATCAATAATTGTAGATAACAATATTTTATCTATGAACGGGCAGTTAGATTATTTTATGAAATTTAACGAATATTCTAATATGATTAAACTACTCTTTTTTTCTTCTTCATAATATATTGGATTAGATTAGGTTTTGTAAGCTTAAATTATGGATAAATAAAGTTATGTATGTTTGCGACTAGATTTGGTCAATTTGTTTTATGGGAAGATCACTCAAATTAAATATAAAACTAGAAATGTTTTAATTCAGTTAGAATTTAATTTAATACAAAATCTATACTTAATCAATATTTTTGTAGTTCAGTTTCAACTAATTTCTTGGAATTTTTTACTAAAAGTTGTTAAACATTTTTTTAAACCATATAACATTAAAACGATATAACATATTACCATATATCTCAAAGTTATAACTTGAAGCCTTTGGATCCCAACGATATATGACTTAATGGCCAAATGCATTAGACAGAAGTATTCCAAAAATGGGTAGGTTGCAGGCCACTAGGGAGTTGCCTAAACAATTCTAACGCAAAAGTGGGTCAGGTTCTGGATACCAAATAGATGCATGCACAAGACAAAGATTGACGCATCTTACAAATCATGTCGGTCACTCGCAATACCACAGCTCTCGTAATTTTCACACTTTTAACCAATGCCAATAAACGCACATCTCACATGGTATAAATTCCAACCTGCCACATGACTCATTCTATAACCTTTTTATAGTAGAAAAGCAACAAGGTAAAAAACCTCTTAACAGCACTATACATTGGCATGGTTACAAATTGGAGTTTGAATCAGAGTAAAAGAATTCCTCGAGAACTGCCTAGCTGAGTTTATGTACCCTATCATATCATCAAAAGAGTACGGCTTTAGACAAGTGGGACATCTGCCTCCCTAAAAGAAATTATGGTCTCCCTTTCGTTATCACTAAGACTTAATTATGAGCATGATAATCTTCTATGTAGCCTGGTATTGAAGAAATCCTCGCGTGGTTCATTTATGCAAACTTCATTTCAGCTTTCAGCAATAGGGAGGGTCGATGAAGGCCCACTCAATGATTTGCTCGTATTGAGTAGCAGCATTTACCCATGTGTAATCCTTTGTCATGCCTCTTATCATCAATCCCTCCCACGAAGACTTGTGTTCATTATATGTTTGAATGGCATATCTCAGAGCCTGTCAAAATTAGTAAAAAAGTTAACATCATGGTGACAAAAGAGGAGAAACAAGTTGTCAGAACATCACAAAAATGAGAAAATTAGCATATAGTTCCACACTCCAACACGTCCACCATAGACTATATGGACTGTTAGATAAGAGTGGTACAGATTCCTTGATGTTTTAGAAACTCAATAGGGCTGTTTTTAACATTTAGAGGCCGACTCAAGATTCAGAAAGCCAGCCCAATGATAGCAATGCCAATTAGAGATTAATGATCCCTACCAAGAACCATTTCATCAGCTATAGTAAACTAGACCAAGCATGCCATGATTGTCAGTGGACCAAGGGTAGCACCAGAATGAGCTCAGACAAGTATATGTAGGTTTTGATAGAAATAACGATTACCCATATATATTAGACTATAGCTTCCATCCCAAGATAGCCCCTTCCCCCATACACAAACAGGAAAAGGAAAACACTCACGACTACGAACACTGTTAGAAAAACAATGTAAGTATAGTAATTATGTAAATAGGACAGATTGTATGTTATGGATTTATGTTAATTAGAGCAAATGTATATTCTTGTAATTATGTGGGATTACCCTTGTATTCTGCTTCGTAATTCAAATACACTGAATTCATCTCATGTATCTTGTTCTAGTAAAAAATTTATGGTGACCATTAAGTTAGAGCATTAGAATTTTTCTCACTTTGTCTAGTCCTAATAGTTTTATTTATAATTAAAGCATTATATTTCTTTTCCCATATTCTCTTTATTTATTTATTTATTTATTCATTGTATTATCATATATTTTTATAATTCAATAAGTTTTAGTTAAATTATAGAAATATAAAATTCTGTATTTAATTCTTATTTTATTTTCTGATTATATTTATCTATTATCAAATTCTTCTATAATTATATTGAATGTCTAATTATGTAAGATTTTATAATTAATATTGTTAATTGAGTGTTGAAGTCATGTTAAATGAGTCTGATATTTTCCTATCACTATACAGCTCCCAATCTTCGAACGAGGATGAGAACCAAAAGACTAGTAGGATAAGTCGGATATTTTCCTACCACTACACAGCCCCCGTCCTTTCTTCTCAACACACCCTTATGAAAATAAAAAAGTCAAAAGACAACTCCGGTCTCCGTATCAATTTGAAAAAGACATTTTATAGAATCATCAAGATTAAAATATTAAGATACTTTCAAAGTATGCTTAATATGAAAACAATGAATTTGAATGGGCACGAAATCAAGCTTACCGCTAACATGCTCTCCTTTGTTAGTGGAGAAAATGTCCACCTGTCAATGAAGTTGAAAATAATGTCAAACAATATATGATGAGTATATTCATTTTGCATTAATTGACTACTGGGATTGTTAAGTTACATCTGACATATTCTAGAAGCTAACTTTTCGTTTATGCCAGCAGAAAACTAAGTTCGAATGAAAGTTTATCTGATCACTATATTAGACTTGCATTACTTTTACAAATTTATATTATTTATAGTCACTGTATTATACTTAGTAATCTGCATAGAAAATCTCTAACTTGCTTGATCACTTAAATAATAGCCATGATTAATATACATGTTCTATTTTTTACTATGATATAACTGTTAGTTTCTCTTGTACCAAAGACATGCTAGATTTATTAAGAGATTATGGCAATGGATATTTGAAGAATAAAAAAATCAAAGCTCATGGACAACATACCCTGTGCTTTCAGCTTTGCTTTCTTCGGTATATGGATTAAAATTATGAACAGTGTCCTGAATAAAGAGAAAGACTTTAAGGCAAAGAAATCATAACGAACTAGTCAGTTTCTTATATTTTCTTGACTTACTCTTAGGCCCCCAGTTTCATGAACCACTGGTATAGTTCCATATCTCATTGCATACAACTGATTCAGTCCACAGGGCTCGAATGCAGATGGCATTAACAATATATCACAACTGACAAACCAGGAATACATTAAGAAGCATATTGATGTAGATTCAGTATGGAAATTTTTAATGACCTCAAATTTTCGTATAAAGGATTCATAAATTTTTGGATTACCCTGCAGTTATTTTATGAGATATTGGAACATTAAATCCCACCCAACCCCGAAATTTATCTCTGTAAGCTGACTCTGTTGCTCTCATCCAGTCTTCATAAACAGGGTTTCCTGAACCAAGCATTACCTGTGAAAAATAACTATGGACTGTCAACCGTATATAGGAGGGTCACAAGCACACAACACATTCCTCAGAACTCACAAGTTATAATTACATCTATCAATTAGAATTCTAGAGGCCTTAACTTCCCTCAAATCAAGAGGTTTAAAATTTTGGTTGGTAGAATCTGCAACGTCTCAAGATGTATTTTATACTCTGTAAATAGCCTACATTTAGATACTGTTACTCCATGGATTTAATTATTTGGCACATGTGTTTATAGAACAGATATACAAAATAACTTACAAACTGAACATCAGCTTCCATGAGCTCTGGCATTGCCCAGCGGATCAAGTCAATACCTTTCTGGTAGTCCAGTCTTCCAATGAACCCAATCTGCAAGTTTCAGCAATGGTCAATACCAGAAAGAGTGAGCAAGAATTTTGCATGGTAGATAACAAACTTACCAATGGACAATCAGGCCTCACTGGAAGACCCAATTCCTTCTGCAAAGCAAACTTGCATTTGGCCTGTACATTACAAATAATTAATATAAGAGAATTTCAGTTAATAAGATACAAAGGAAGGGTGAGAAAGGGAAACTGTAAAACCTTCCCGGAAAGGTCATTAACAGAGTAGTTGAAAGCAATATGTTTATCACATGACGGGTCCCATTCAGTGACATCAATTCCATTTGTGATCCCTAGTCAATAATAAAATTGTTGAGTTTGAGCATCAAGGAACATCATTGAGTAAGGAGTTCACAATATAGTTTTGTTTTGCTTTCGAATTCATATAAATTGACTCAGAACTACTTGTACAGCTGAAAGCATTAGGAAACATCATGAGAAAAATAAAATAATGACAAAAGAAGCTTCCGGACTTTGAGATGTCAAGGAAAATAACAATTCGTTTGCTACTAAGTTAGTGAGCTTGTGAAATAAAATTGGGATATTATTCTGACAACAAATTAGAGGGACTTTCAACAATTTCCTATTCAAAATACAGGCCAGTATCATTACAACAGATTCTATGGCACAAATCAAGACAAGATTTCCAAACAAATAACCGAAAACTCAATTTTGACAAGTCGAAAGCAGCATTAACATTTTCTTTACATGCATTGCCTAATTGACTTAATAGCAGTTATCTGAACAATTCCGGTTGATTGAAAAGTAAAACGGAAAATGAAGTGAACCCTCCTTACTTGTAGCCCTTTCCCCCGTTTGGTAGATAGGCCTCCTCTTCTCCTCAGTTTGTCTATTTTATGTTAATGATTTGTCACAATGCCAAACTTACCCTATGTTTGGATGAGAGGATGAAAATAAAGGAGGATATAAAATTTTTAAAATTACTTCTCGAGTTTTCTTTCCTCCTAAACATTTCTTTCCATTTTTTCTTAAGTTCAACCGTAGATTTTTTTTTTCAAATTTCAAAAGTTTTCATTCTTCTCTATTTTCTCTCTACTACCGAACAATAAACATGGTAATCCGCTTGAATGATCCTAACACCATGATCAGACCATCACATTAATTTTGGTGTGTTGATAGAAACCAATGACTATTAAAATTAGTCACCATACAAAACAATTATTCAAAACCGAGGTGTGATATTTCAGAAATTGAAACTTGGGCAGCGTTGTATGCATCTTTTATGAAAAAAAGACCTTGCATTAGATATACAAATATGAAAGTCTTCTACTAATTTCAATAGACAACTTCTAGTAACATTAGTGCCTTTGGATACTAGTTATTTGTCATCATATCGAGTAAACATGAAATACTGTTTTGAGCTTTCAAAATGATTTGATACACAACAGAGAAAAAAAAAATACTTGAGATATGCATTGCTTGTTAAACTGAGAAGATCAAAATGTTCCTGTTTAACAAGAATAACACAATTTATTAATCACCCTGTTGATTAGTTTTTGCAAGACATTGATATAAAGCTACTTTTATGAGTGTCAAACTGTCAGTGTCCCATAACATCAAGGTTAATGTACAAAATATATAATCTGAAACTTCATAGGAGATACAAATTTGCACCGAAGATAATTATTTGGACCAAGATTGGGTTTAACTTTCTCAAAGAATTAGTGTTGCCTTACGAGTATAACCACATGTTACCAACTCCATAATTTCAGTCATAAATAAATCTTTCAAAGGATGAGCTTTACAATGTATGCTATAAGAAAGAGAATATTAAAAAAAAACATACCATTGAGGATACTTTTTCGACTATTTAATAATTCATGTAGACCATATCCACCTTCACTAGTTGTTATCTCCCAGGAATATCCCTGGAAAAGAGAGGCGGATCTTTATGCATTGCATATCATTACTTAGTAAATACAAGACACTCGTCTTCTACAACATTACTAATTTGTTACGAAATCGTAGTGGTGTAAGGTTTTAACTTCAGGGTGATAAAGAAATACCCAATATTTAACACGATAAAACAGAAGGAAGCAGAATATGTAGTTTGCAGTATTAGGACCTTGCTTACTGTCACAATCCGGTCAGCTGTAACAACGGCACCTTTTAGAAAGTTGACAGCTTCACCTGTGTCAAGAGCATGCGTCCTTGCCCACGTAGGGAACACCCATTCCACTGCTCCATACCATTCTGTAGGTAGCCCCAAATTACTATATGTAATTGCAGGTTCCACTCCCTAACATATAATTTCATCAGCCTCTTAGCTGATATAAAATGACTAAACATTATGCTACAAACTTCTCGAATTAATATCAATATACATTTTATTTGGCAAAGCATTGTGGACCCTATTTGGCAACTTCTTTGGTAGCCTTACAGATCAAAGAATACATTATTTTCCAAGACGGTTCACTACACAAATTAGCATCTTTGATATGCATGCACTGCCACGACCATTTTCAAATCATTTATTTCAATGTGACAACAACCAACAGGACGGTATTTTGCGTATTAATAAAGTCCTCACACAAAAAGTAATAATTTCAGTTTTTAACAACGAACTCTTTATTGTAGGTCATTCAGGATCTATCTGTCTAATTTCTAGAATGTGATTTAATGATCACAAATAAGAGGCAGCCAAGCTGAGCGCATCTAGATGGAAAGTCTAAAATAGAACTTATAGATACCCTTGTTTTGTTGGTGATGCTTGAAATGACATTTTAAGAAACAGAGAGATTAAAGCATGATGTTATTGTGCTAGTATCTCTAGTAAAATAAAATAAAATGAAACAACTTACCTGATGTGCTATATTATGTATCACTAATATACTGCGAGCATCCTTATATACGCCATGTGGACGATACTTCGCTGCCAAAAGTCTGCACCACAATCAAGTACTAGTCTCATCCTCAGTAAGACAATAATATCTTCTTAGATAAATCGCAACAAGCTCCAAAGGAAACTTTAAAATGCGAAACCCACATGCCATAGTAATTATAACTAAATGGACAAATTACACTCACCTCCTAAGAGATGATTAAACTGCATTGCCCACTCCCCAAATTTTAAAAATTATACTTTCCCCCTCTGAGTGAAAAAATAAGCTACATTTAGTTCATTTTAATACAAGCTAGCTTCTTAGTGACTGTGAGCAACTATGAACAAGTCTTCTAAGGACACTATCTTTAGTATTCAACTTTCAGTGGCACAGACAGCTAATTACGAAGACTCTTGTTGCTTTTAGGTTTTCATAAGACGCAATAAAGTTTTGAACATTCTTATAATCGTTTTTGGTGATGCTGAGAATCTCAGAGGGAAAAATTGTCTCTAAGATGTTTGTTTACGCTACAACTCAATGGATTAAAGTATGACACGTCTTAATCCCCAGAAGCTAGTGCAACTGAAGCATCTATAATGAGAGGAGAACACAATTCATCTAATTATGGAAAGGGAAGTGAAGTTTCCAAAATAAAGAACAAATTGGTGACTTTAGGAGAGCCATTGGAAGAAAGATAGTCTTTAATAAGGCAAGTGTATTTGCTCTTTTATTTTTATAAAGAAAAACTTTGACAGAAATAAGGGAAAAACACATTGTATTTCTTCATTTGCAAAGGAAAAGGGAGGGAGAGAGAAAGAGAGATTGATATAAGAGTGGATAAAGTTAGGTATGCATACACTGGAACTAGGCTGGCATGCCAATCATTAGCAAGGAATAAGCATTTTTCTCCGTAAGTGAACCCCCCCAATGGAAGCACCAATGGCGCTTCACATGCTGCATGGGAAAGTAAAGTGAACCGAAACTGTAAAACCAAATGAGAAAGAAGTTTATCATTATTCATGAATGTATAATACCAATCTAGCATCGAAGCTAGAATTAACAAGAATATACCTGATTGTCCCCAAAAGTGCCAAACTTGTCTCCGTACGGATTCCCTGGTCTATGGAACGAGGGGTGGTCAACAAATACCTGAAACAATAAGGTAGCAGCACCAAGCATCATCCACTAAGTAACAAAGTAGATAGTACGATTTAAGAACTCAAATGGTTTCGGACAACTCAATAGTAACAAAGCCTAAAACCAAAATTCTAAACTTCATACCCAATCAACCCCTTCCCTGTACTCATGGAAAAAGCCAACTTCTTGAGCACCTCCAAAGCACAAAAGTTTGGTGCATCGATCCAGATCAACTGCCCCAGCAAACTTAGCATCCTCCGAAGTACCATGAATGTATCTGGGCGTGACAACCATCACACGGTGCCCGCGAGCCGCCAGAGCAATTGGCAAAGAGCCACAAACATCTGCAAGACCACCGGTCTTGGAATATGGCGCAGCTTCAGCAGTCACAAAAACAATGTTGTGGGACACTCTAGTCTCAGCTTCCCCTTCGTCTGCATCCTTAATCCCAGGTTTTTCAACCAGGTCGCTGCTAGAATCTTCCTCAGCTATTGCGTGCGGCACACTCATAAACTCTTCAAGACCTGTGACACTTTCAAAAAATCTTCAAGACCAAAAAATAATATCCTCTAAATGAAACTTGATGGATGCAACACTATTCTTCAATTATCATCGTAACATCACATTGATTAACCATATTTTCAATCCAATAAAAAAAGCAGAGGAATTTAACAAACTTAACGGAATTAGAAGAAGCCCAGAGAGATTTTTACATACATGAAAATAAAAATATCAGTAAAAGAATACTTCTTTTAATATGGAAATGAAGAAGTTATGAAAGAAAGAAAGGTATCAAACCAGACTCAGGAATCAAGCGAAAGCCAACGAGATAGCCAAAATCGTCGGTTTCTCTGGCCAGCACGAGAGCTCTATCATCTTTGGGGAGAGAGATAGTTTGTTCTTCAGAAGAGAAGGGTCCATCTTGCGAAGCAGCGCCAGCAGCGTGAGCAGAAAACGATCGGAAGTTGAGTTTTCTAGAATTTGGTATTAACGGAGAAGGGAAGCGCAGTTGCCTTGTTGATGTTGATGATGCGCGTGGATGCAGAAGTAGAAGATGATGGAGTTGTAGAGAGTCCATGAGAAGAGAAGTCTGATGCAGGAGGGAAGGGATCGTCAACCAGAAAGGAAAGTGGATGACAACAGAAAAAAGAGGCTCTGAACACTACGCACTTCACATGACGTGCAACTTAGACTTGGAAAGAGATAACGTCAGATCCAGAAAAAGCGCCAAAACCCATAACGACCAAAGATTTTTTTCCCTTTTTCCTTTTTGCTCATATATAATCACAATCGTAGATTGTGCTAATAATCTAGTTATACGTATGTTTTAATTAGTTTTAATTAAGATAGAGAGACAGCTTAATTCCAGAGCAACACCCCACCAACACCAATTCTATAGCCATTTTAATTTAAAAATTAATTAAATATGTTAATGAAGACTGATCCAGGTATATTGTAATAATAATTACGTGTTATATATATATATATATATATATATATATATATATATATATATATATATATCATGTATACATCCTTTCATGGTCGTATATTATTTCTTAATCCAATCAATAAGAATGTGCAGATCTATTATTATTATTTATGATATCATAATGTCTATGTTAGGGAATTACTAATTGCATGTGATCTATTTCATCCATTCAATCTTCAACCACTTATTTAATAATTTCTCTGACAAAACATAAGTTTCGTATCCTGTCGCAACTAGATAAGAAAAAAAAATGCATTGGCGGTGTGTGCAAAATTTATTCTTTTAACAAGTGATTGGGAATAATAGAGAAAAAAAGGTACGAAAGTGAGAAACAAAAGTGAAAATGTTTTATTCTTGGAAATATGAGACTGGTTTTAGTTTTTACCGGACCACTATTTTGTAATCCCGTGGCCTTATGAAGCACGGTATTTTAGTATTCAGCACAACAAATAAAAAACATACATTCTCTCAATGAAAACAAAACACTCATGCAAATATTAATTTGCTTAAAAAAAATCAAACATTTTCTAAATGGGGTTTCAAGACATTACAAACTCATTTTTTGGGGTGTGCAAAGGACGAGGGATTATACCGTCTCAGGTGTTGTTCATGACACGACAACAACACGACATACTAAACTGTTCTTGAACAGCACCATTGCATGTCGACGACTAAAGTTCAGAGCATACAAAAACATGCTATTATTAAGATATTTAGAAAAATAAATTAATTAATAAAGTCAAGTCCAACCATTGGTTCCAAGGGGAAGGGCCCAATCCTCAATGTGAACATTATCCGGGCTGCTACCCGAAATCCGTCTAGATTGGAGGCGAATTTCATTAATTTTTGGGCTTGGACTTCTTGGAAACCCATGAGCTGGAGTGGGCCCACCAGAGCTAGATGAGTCACAGCCCAGCCCTATAGCAGGTTTCCTGGTGGACGAGTTCCAGTGAGGCCCAGGTGAACCCATGTGCTTAAACGGGCCTTGATTACGAGCCTTGGCCTTTGCAGACTGGGTTGGGGCCATGTAGCTAGGTACACCTGCACTGTGGTGGCGCTGGTGGTACCTATTGGATACTGGGCTTGTGTCAAAAGATTCTCGGTGGATGAGACCCATGTTAGCATGAGCTGAGTCCAGAGTTGCAGCCATGTCCATTTCAACTGTTTTTTCTTCAGACATGTCATCAGTAGTGGAAGTGGCAGTAGCAAGAGTTCTATAAAGATTCTCCCGCGGCCCAAAGTGCCTTGAGTTTTGTGATTGCGATAACATCCACCGTTCCAACCAGTTCCAATCCATTTGGGCTCTTTCACGCTCTTTGCTATAGCTTCCAATATCATCACCATTTGGGTCTATCTGCATGTATTGCTTCTGCTGCTGCATACAAAATTATCAACAATGAAAATGGATCTAGGATTATGAATTAATAACCACTCATATGGATTCATTATATTGTGGAGACAGACATCATGGTAAATTATTGAACAAAACTACATGTTCAAAACTGCTTCATAATGTTGTTGCAGCGAGTTCTCTTGTCACTTGGAAGGACAAAAATGAATACCTGGCAGTTGAAAGCGTAAGCAAGAGCTCTCTCCCTCTTCATTGCTGCTTCATGTTTCCTCCAATCATTTTCCTTAATCTGTTGGCTACTTTGGCGCCTACTGTCCCATGTATCCACGTCTAACATTTTGATGGGGCTCAAAAGCAGCTTAGGTTGTTCTTGTTCATCTAGATCTCTTTGGACCTGTTCCTCAACTCTTCTCTGAAACTTCTCTTGAGTCAACTGGAGTCTTCGAGCTCTTACTCTTGCCTGTACTCGGACTAATGCATGCATGCATCGCATTGTCATCTGCGCTTGCTTTCTCACATTGTGTCCCCTCACAAGCGCTTGCAGCCTCACCAATCCCTTCAAAGCACGCAATGCACGTCGAGCCTGCACAATTCAACACCCCACCCAATACCAAATCAAATTCTCCTTACTTCGCTTGCCTTTACTTAAAATCCATAATTAATAAACATAAATGGGATTGAATGAACTCATAGCATTCGAAGAATACTAGTGTGGCACGCTTAGCTAACACATTTATAATGTGCTGCAGGTGCCAAAGACAGGCTAGAAGCAACGATGCTAGTGTCAGTTGTTGAGTTGTGCAATGATCAGTAATCTCAAAGAACTAATCCCGTCATCAAGTTCTTTCCTTGTTCGGTCTTTAGTGCAACGATCAAGCAAATAATTATTTGCATGAGCATAGCCACAATTAATCAAAAGCTTATACAATGATTATCGAAATAATTCTGTGCTGAACTTATCGTATTAGTTAATACCATTCTGAGCTTTTTAAGTATTGTAGTCACCCAAGAATTTCTATGATAAAGTTATAATCAGAATGCATAAATATTTGTACTTGCAGATAACCCACTTTATTATCCCATTTAGTTTTGTGTTTTGTTTAGTTTTCTGCTACTCCGTACACTGAATTCAATTAATATCCCAACAAGTTCACCATTTATAAGTTATAAATCAGCGTGAACTTCAATGTTAGTAGAGGAAGGCGATCATATTGTACTGCAAGTGTCATTCATGTATTATAAATACAACTGTAAAACTTTGGGCAGTGGGTGGCGTATCTATGGTCCATACCAAACCAATTAACTGACCTGCTACACTGTGATATTAAACAATTAACAACAACTTCACCAAGAGGAGACAAGAAATAATTACTTGGTTTGTAAGAGAAAGACAAAGGAGGACATACAAGGTAACCTCTGTAGTATGATTGAATGAGTATTGCAGCTCTTTCTTCCTTCGATTGGCGTCCATAACCTGCTAATCTCACCACCCTAGCGGCTGCTTGAGCAGCTGCCACCGCCGCTTCCGCCGCGGCAGCAGTTGCTGCTGCAAAGGCAATAGCATGGCTTCTATCTTCAGTCACTGGTGTTGACGCGGTACTCCCTTCATTGGTAATATCTGGAGAACTCTCCGCAGGAAAATGCTCCAAGGACACCTCCTCTGGCGCCTCATGCTGCCATTGCTCTTCCTTCTTGTTGTCTTTCTGAAATTGGAAATCCCAACATCCATCATGTCCTAATTAGCAATCATTTGGAAAATCAAGGAGTAACAAAACATGAAACAGAATGTGTTTTGTTAATTAACATGATGGAGATCTGACATGGGAAGCACATGATGGTCAAGATGAATGATGTGATGGGTTGGGTTGTATGATAACTATGTGACACGAACACTAGAAAATTATTTGATACATGTTCACATGATAGGGGACCATATGCGCATAATTACACACTGTATTGGGTCGATGGTCCTAATTAGGATCAGGTCGCTCATCCTTTTTATGTGGAAGCACAAAAGACAACAACAACAACTAAGAATTCCACTTACTCTACGCACGAAGGAGCTATTAGCCTTCAATGTGTAAGGTAGAACGCAGTGATAGCATTAATTATGCTGCAGTTAAGCAGCTTCTACTTTCTTCTTGGTTTGTTGGGGATTGAGTAAAAGGTCATGATCATGACTCGTGACTGATTCAATAACTTTGGAGCCGAATCGGTATTAATGACGTGATACACAATTAAGTCCTCAACCTATAAGTTAGAATAAATAATCCCTTAACTAGTGTGTTTCTGTAAAGGAAAATGCCACATTTATCCTCTATTAGAAGCAGTGATGTTACAGTTAACTTAGGTCAAACCACGGCCAAAAAATTCTGAATAATTAACCTAATGGTAGACCTAAGTTTTAAAATTACCGAGTAATAAATTAGAACAGATTATAGTAATCGATGCATGTTATGGTTGGGCTCTTCCCTGAATTTTTCCAACAATGCACACATAATCATCAAAGTTAACCAGATTAGTTTTGAACAGAAGATGAGAAAGTTTTCTCTAAGAAGAATGAAACATTCTTAGAATTCCATCGTACGAAAATTAATACCTTAAACTTGACTTCAAATACTGTTATTGGAAAAAAATCAGTTGGTTAACTTCCGTCCTCTGTCTTTCATTGTGATAAAAGGCAACAAACGTGAAAATGCGTAACTTGATGATAATAGAATTATTCTTTACAACATTGTTAACCATTTTAATGATAGCTCGATTGCGAAAAATGAATATCATCTTTAAAAAAAAATCACTAAGATCGATTTTGGAAATCTTCAAACCGTGAAAAATGCTAATTACTCCAAAAAATGAAAAGAAAAAGCCAAGGCGAGATATTCAATGTGCTTACGGAACTCCAATGAAAATCGAAAATCCTAATTCGGAAAAAACCAATTTAGGCGAATGGAAAACAAGAAAACAGAACGGGTATGAAATTAAAATGTCATAAATGTTGTGAACAGCAAATAATTGTGTGAGAAGAGAGGGAACGGGTAACCTTCTTCTCCGGCACCGGTGAGTCCTTGGAAGAGGATTTGAAAACTTTTTTGACGGAGGAGAACCAGCTACCTCCTTTCTTCCCCATGGTAGCGGAAAGGATCTGCTTCTTAAGCCGCCGCCGCAACCACCACCACCATCATCGTAATCATCATGTGCATTACAAATTCAGACACGTGAGAACCTCACAAGGTGATTTGTTTGCATCCTAAGTTTCATTGGACAAACAAAAAACATCCTAGGACACGGTATGTTACGCGGTGTGTTATGTTCTGAAGTGGTGTTTGGGCTTTATTTGGCATTTTTGAGAATCATGAGAGAGGAGTGTTTGTGATTTAGAAGAGTTGGAAGATGATGCAGAAACAGAGTTGAGAGGAAGAAAGAAAGGAGGGATGGTGTGAAGAGTTGGGAACTCTATGTGTTGTTTACGTGAGAATGAGATGAGATTGAGAGAGACACATTGTTGGTAACTGTATTCACTGAAGTGGGAGAGAAAAGAGAATCTAGTTAGGAGCAGAGAAAATAAGATGAGATTTATAATCTTAATTAATGTTCTTAATTCAACTTTCTCCACCCTAGTTAAGAAACAAGCTCTTCCATTTAATGCTGTGTGAGTAATTAAATCTCCTCTCTTTATCTGTTATTCTTAAATTTCAATATAACATCATTTTTTTCGATTATATTTTCATTATACATCACAAATTATTTAAAGAAAAAACCGAAAAAAAAGTTAAGTAAATAATTTATTTTAAATTATATTAAAAATATAAGAATTTAAAGAATTTCTTGATTTAAATTAAAATCAATATAAATAATTGGTGTATACTGAATTTTTACAAGACCGTTTAATGTAAAAATTTCATGTTTACAATCTGTCACATTTGTTCATTAAAATTTAAATTCACCGTTTCAGAATCTTACTGTTTGTTAATTAACTCCTCATAACACATGTTTAATATTACATCAGGCCTACTTTGAAAAAAAATCTTCTTTCATAATATAAGTCGTTTTAGAATTTTAATAATTTTATTCTTTTTTTATATATACCCCTATTAATCACATCATTATTTGTATTAAAATTAAATAGTAGAAAGAAATTAAATATCAACAACTAAGAATTAATTCTCTTTTATTAGTCTGACTCTTCATCTTTTACCATCATCTACTAATATTATGTTTTAATTTTTGTATTAAAGTTGCACTAGTAACTCATTTTAATTCACTATTTCTATTTACAATTTAGTAGGAATTGAAAATTTTGATCAAAATTTTAAAAATAAAATTTAAGTATAGTCATTTACAATTTAGTAGGAATTAAAATTTTGATTGAAATTTTAAAATAAAATTTGAGTATAGTCATTTGTAATTTGGTGGAAATTAAAAATTTTGATTGAAATTTATTTAAAATAATTAGTAATTCTGATTTTAAATTATTTAGAAATAATTAATCTCAATCAATTTACAATTTTATTAAAAAATTAATTCATTTATAAATACTTTTGGTTAAATTTCAATTAATTCATTTAATAGAAATTAATAAGGGTAAAAATGAAAAATTTATAAAAAGTTGAACAGATTAATTACTTTTATTAATATGTTAGAATTTGTCAAGTACGTTATAATTTGAAACGGAAGGAGTAATTACTACTTAATATATAAAAGAATATTAAATATAATATCATGGATTATAACATTGAAACTAAAACGTTGAAATTATTTAAAAAATTTAAATCTAAGTTTCAACAATAAACATCAAGATTTATTATTATTATTATTAAATTCATTTAAGAAAAACTATTTTAGGTTGACGTTATTTTTTAAGAAAAAATTTAAATATTATTATTCATTTGGATAATATCCTTATTGGTTTATATAATATTATATTAAGTTTTTTTTCATTAGCCTTATTAACTATTTTTTATTGGTTGTCTTTAGTCAAACTAATTTTTTGAATCAATTACTTGATCTGTTTACAATTTTTTGGTTGAATTGGTTTTCTAGTTTGACCGATCACTTCCATTTAATTTTCAAAACATTGATAAATATAAAATATTATTTATTAAATACTAATTTATTATCAATACAAAATTGTTAAAAATAAGAGACTAAACCAAATTAAAATTATTTAAACATAACTCAAACCCATCCTTAAAAATGCTATTGAATTTAATTTCCAAATTTAAATGTGTTCAAAATTAACTTTAAATTGAATTGGGTTAATAGTCAAGTCTTATTCATATTTTAGTCTCCATACTAAAATAATGTGGCTTAATTCAATGTATAAAGCTAACTCAAGCATTGTGATATTCATTTACTTGGTTAATTAACTACTGTAATATACAGTATTCTCAGTAATATATGAAGCAATCTAAATTTACTTTGTATAAAATTTTAATTTATGATATTTTTCACTTAAATAGATATGAGGTCTTCTATATCATCAGTTTCTATTTTTGGTATTACATAACTTATTTTTAAAAAAATTATATCTAATAAATTATAAAACTTTGGTTTAAGTTTCTAGAATAATAGTATTTATTTATATTTTGTATCATTTATTATGTTGACTTTTTAAAATTTGTATCATTTATATTTTTGGAAATATTTTTAAATTTGTTTTTAGATATCTCAACCTATTTTTTTTATTAAGACAACTAATATATGTTTTAACGTGCAAGGAAGGTATCTTATTAGTACCAGTAAAAAAACAAAAACTTGATACACATTCTAACACTCTAAATCATCTTATATATGATTTAACTTAAATGAAATTAATAGTAGCATTAAGACAGATAAAAAAACAAATTAAAATGTCTAATTTATGAGATATTCACTTTAAAGACAAAATATTAATTACTCAAAATAAAAATAAAAAGTCATATAATTTATTTTTTTTACATTTTTTTCTGTTCAAAGTGTCAAACTAACCCGTATAATCGAGTTGAATAGAATGTTTATGAAATGCTTTTCTTCTTAACATTTGATGCAACTACATATCTAAAGTGGTATAACCGAAAAGTAAATTGAATTAAGTATTTGATTTTTAATGTATAGAACTTGAGAAGAGGTTAACTATTTTTTTTAAAATTTATAATCATTTGTTAAAAGGGTAAGTAAAATATTAATCACAAGTGTTTATAGTGTTAGAGTGAAAAGGATAAACATTAATCACAAAATTAAAACAAAGGATGCCACGTGATCTTTTTGAAAAGGTTATATAACTTTTCTAAGTAGCCATGTGGTTACAAAAAAACTTTAATTTTATCCTTATCCCTACGTGATTATATATATATACACATAATAAATATTATCACGAGAACAATAGATTTTGAAAATATAATTACTATATACAAAATAACTTTGGTACTAATACGCTGCATGTGCATGTATAGCTTAATGTTAGATAACTTTTGGGTTGAAAACTACGAATAGTTGAACCATTGATATCGTGGTGTGCAATGTGAATTGAAAATGGTTCCTTCTACGCTGCTGAACAATGTTTTTCTTTCACAGATAAGATCACCTAGAAGTTGCTATGTACGAGCATAGCCTATTTTTATCTATGTTTAGATGTTGAGATTATAAAAGAAATTGGTTGCAATGTTCATCGAATTTGACAATATAAAATTCTCTCTCTAAAAGTGATGGCATCTCACAATCCATGCACCTATTTCGATTTCTATCATGTCATAATAATTTAGCTACCATGAAACTTAATTAAGAAGAATTCAACGATAAATACTACAAAATTTCAAAAGGTTTCACGTGAGTTGAAATCACCAATATCAGGAACATATATTTATTCTATAGAAGTATATAGGTTATTAAGAAATGGATTTTAAGTTCTAATTCAACCTTACAAAACCAGTTTGTAAGATAAGGTTTGTACCAATTTCATCTCTAGTTGACGTGGGATCTCTAACACACCCCCTCATATCGAATATTGAACATCTCGAATGTGAGACTATAAATTTATAGGTGTTCCAATATCGGTCTTGTTAGGATGGACTTATATATCATATTAAGAAGTGAACTTTAAACCTAACTCAACCCTAAAAAACTAGATTGTAAAATGAGATTTACACTCACTTATATAGACTAGATTCACTTTATCTATAACCAACCAGATATCTCAAACTAAATAATAATATTTTTATTTGAGTAGTTTTACATGTGATGGAGAAGTAGGTCACTGGTCACGAGCATGAACCCTTTCTCGCACGTCACGTACGCTGGCTTGTCCATTCTTTCTGCGTCTTCAACAGTTGGTCCCACGCAATTTAATGAAAAATCTGCCAAACCACACAGATTAAAATGCAAACCAAAGCTAGTTTTCCCATTTCATTAATCAGAGAGGAGACACAGATTATCTGAAGTGGTAGGTGAAAATGAATGGACACCAATATCCAATATATAACTCTCATTTCTCCTAAACTTATAATTTAATTAGTATATAGTAGCCAAAAAGGTTGTTTAGTGTCTTTTTGGAGATATTTTTAGAAAACGAATTTTGACATAGAATCATGTCCTTTTACATAGAATTTTTTAAATGACATCTTTTTTTAACATTGGATGCTAAAGAATAAAACCGTAGATTTATATTGGAAAAAGTAAAAAATTAAAGTTACCAACATTATAATACAACACTTGTTATTTATATGTAAAAGTCTCGTCTTATTTTTAAGTCGAGATTAGTAAAATTTTTTTTTATATATATATATATATAATTTTAATCTTTTATATATTTTTTAAAAATAAAATATTATGATAGAGTTTTAAAATTTAAAGTGAACAATAATATAATTTATTATAATAATATTATTTTAATAGATTTAAGATTAGAATATTAATATCATTTGTGGGAATAAAAGAGAGTTTTAAAGCAGAATTTTTGTTTCTTTAATCCTCAATTGTAAAGTTTGTTTCGGTATATCTAATAATCATACATCACTCAAAAGTTAAGGATAAAAATAATTTATATGCCTCTTTCTTTCTTAATCCTCTTAAGTGTTTTTTAAAAATAAAACTATAAAAAAGTTTCAGATTTCAAACAATCAAATTTTGAATATGGTAATCAACCTTGTCAATATTATTTTTACATATTTGAGATTAGAAAATATCATAATTTATGTATGAGTGTGAAAAAAAATTATATACAAAGAAAGATATAAAATAAATGAATAACTTTAAAAATATTATCTTTATTTTAATTGAAATTTTATTAATTTATTATTTTTTAGTTACTACCTTCTTATTTATCTTCAAAGTTGTTGCTAATTTTTTTTCATTGTATATGAATTATATATGTTATAGAAACTAATCACTTGAGAATGATAGTACTATAGTTCATGAATTTAATAATTATGGCCATGGACATTTTGACTAAATGAAAATTTTCATGTAATTTTTTCTTTATCAGATAATTCATACACTCTCTTTGTTTTGTATAACTTTTATTAGTATGTCATGAAAGAAGAGTAAAGTTAATTAGAGAGAAGAAATATGTGGATGGAGCTTTCATATATGCACTTTCATTTTCACTGAGTTTCTTCAACATGGTGGAGTGATTCTCAACTAAAGGTATCACCTACTTGTATTATCAATATAAAACTAATTTTTACACTACACTACTTTCAATAATATGACATATTAAAGTGATTGATGAGTGGGACAAGACACACGTGTATTATTAATTTATATATATTGTGAATGTAATTTTTATATCATTATTCGGAATATCTATAGATATAAATTTAAAATAATCATTATAAAAGTTAATAAATTTATAATATACATGATGAAATATCACAATAAAAACATTTTAAAAAAATATATTGTTTATGTTCTATAATATATTAGATTCACACAAATATTTAAACCGTGAACCTTTTTGGAAGTTTTGTTCTCTAAACACGATTTTTTTTATTAAAAACATATATCTTCTACTAAAATTACAATATATTAAAAATAATAAAGTTATTTTTCATTATATATCATAGTACATAAAATGTATCATGACACCCACGAATTTAACAAATTATATATTGGCATTGATTTAAATAAAATTATACAAAATTATTATTTTTTAATTTCTAAAGTATAATTTTTTATTTTTATAAACAAATATTTTAATTTTAAATCTTCTTTAATAATTTAGTCTCTTATCATTTATCGTCATCAAAAGTAAAAACTAAGTAAATAATGACATCTTAAAAAATGTCAAATCAATAAATGAAATTATTGTGAACTAAATAAAAAAAAATTATATAATTTTAACATTAAAATAACAAATATTTATGAAATAAAATAAAAAGATACTTTTAAAAATTAAAATAAAAAGGTGCATTTTCAGTGATACTAAAAAAATAGCATATTTGTAAGAATAAAAAAAATACAATATTTACAAATACTATCATGCATCTTATTCACTACATAAACTGTATCTCTTTCTCTTCTTGTTGGGGTGTAATGATGTTAACGTTTCTTTATTGCTTCATACACTTTAGAGCTTCTATTCTGGTTATGGTAGATAGAAAAAGAAAAGACTTTGGCCATGCAAGACATTGCTTATTTGTCTCTCCTCTTTTTTCATGCATATGAGATGCTTTTAATTAATTTTGGTCAGAAGCACCTTTTATAATTATATTGAGTTTATTTACTAATTAATGATTTAATTAATTAAGTAATTAGGTTAGTGTAAGATTAGATGTTTAACATGTTGATATTCAAACTTTTTTACTTTTAACTTTAACTCATTCAAGATAATTTCTTTATAAGTTTCGGTATTTTTTTTTTCATTATCATAAATACTAAAATTCTTACTTTATTTTTAAAAATTCTTTGAATTATTTTTTATTTAAAAGTGAATTTTGATTTTTAAATTATAGCTAAAAACAATAATTTGAAATCTAAAAATTAAAGTTATATTTTAAATTATATAATATAAAAATAATTTTTAAATTGTAAAATTTATAAATATTTTTAAATTTAAAAATAGATTTCAAATTTTACAATGTAAAAGTAATTTTTTTATAAAAAATTTATGAAGTTTGTGATTAGGAAAACATTTTCAAATTACATTCAAAGTTATTTTTTAAATGATTTTTTTAAAAAATTGTATAATTTAAAAATTACTTTTTTATATAATAAATTTTCAATTATATATTTTATAAGTATTTTTTGCATGAAAAGAAGTTTATGGGTTGATTAATCTGAAATTAGACTGATCAATCTAAATTTTTTTTTACACAAATCGAGTACAACATCACTCCATGGGGTGCGGGAGGAAACCTATGGGAGTGGAGAAAGAATTTTCCCACTCCAAGCCCAACCTATCAGCAAGCTTTCTTTTCTTCCCCTTCTCCTGTGGCCCAAGAACCTTGATCACTAACTTAAAGGGCCCCCAACATGATGAAAGATGTTATATTGATTAGGCCTGCATAACGAAAAATATAATTTTGTTGTATGTTTAGGTGAAATACAAAACATGATTAAGTTTTGTTGTGCATACACGTTTTTTTTTAGAATATAAATTATTTTAATTGCTGAACAAGTGGTGTGCAGTGAGAACTTTCTTGTTTTTGTTTTAAAAACAAAATAAAAGCTACGATATCATGGATAGTTTTTTTATTCTTAAATTTCGAAAAGTTAAGTAGTATCATATATTAAAAAATATATATTTATAATTTAAAATGATCTCCAGTTAAAAATGTTTAAGATATATATTAAAAGTAAGCACAGAAATATGTAAGTAATTACCGTATTTTTAAATAAGTGTCATTTAAAGTTTTATTACACAAACTAATAAAAATAGTAATTTTTATAATATATAATAAATTTTTAATTTTTTTAATAGTATTCTTAAATAATTAAATGTGATTTATTGATTAAAAAAAAGTATATAAAAAAATAGAAAATAATTAGATTGATACAAATAAGTAGTTCATTAAAGTCTCATAAAAAAATTATTTAATTATTTTTATATTTTTAAAATAAAGATATAGTTGGTAGAAGACAATTAACGTACCACTAAAATTTACAAACGACAGGTAATATGAAACAATTTTTTTTTTTAAAAAAATACTTATTTAAAAATAGAAGAAATATTATTATAATAATATGGTAATAGAAATTCAAAAATTTGTATATTTATTGTTTCTTGATAAAACTATCCTTTGAAGTTGTTAATATATATTTTACAAATTAGTTATTTTTTCTCTATGTATTTAATATTTATTTTTATATAAAATTTTTATGTAAAATTATGTTACAGACAAAATTTTATATTTATAATTTTTATTTTATTTTATAACATATTTTAATTTTAATTAGATATAATTATAATTAAATATGTTTAAATATATTTTTATAAATTGATATTGTTTATAATAATTAAATAAGATAATTAATATAATTTAAAAATTTATTAAAATCATTAAAAATATGTATAAAAAATTTCATTAATTATTTTTATTATTTACATTTTGTAGTCTAGTTAAAAATTTCACACGGATCTCAATCAATATAATTTTTGAAAGTTATTTTTATTTATTTACAAAATCAAATACCACATTCATCTCTTATGGATAAAAATTCACAAAATCCTCATTTCATTATGTAATTTATTTTTTATTATTGTATTTTTTATTATATATATTTTATTCATATTTATATATTATTCATAATAATTATTTTTTAAATTTATTAAAAAATATAGTATGAGTTGTGAAGAAGTAAAAATACTTATAAACAATTTCCATTATAAAAAAATTATAAACATATAATATAAATTGTTTATAAATTATGTGATACAATACTTTGAGAATAAATAACTTATAGAAAATATTTATTTTTATCAAAATTTTGGATAAATAATTTAAGAATAAGTTAAAAAATTATATAAATTTCATAGTATTTTGATTATTCAAAAGTGGAAAATTAAAAAGCATAAGAATTTAAAAATTTTGGTATTTCTTCTTTTTTATATATATGTTTTTTCATGTAAATATTTAAAACTAGTATTTGGTACGAAGATTAAATAGTTTAAATATATCTAATAATAAGAATTAAAAGATAATTATTTTATTGTATATCAATTATCATACACTATGTTAATAGACATACAATGTTTTCTTAAAATATGTTTTACGAAATATTTTAAAAAAAATTTAATCAAATGACATGATCGTATACCATGTTTTAAAAAAAAGTATATATAGTTTTTCAAATATAGGTGCATAAGAATTAGGCAAATAGCATTAAGTACAAAATAATTTTTTTTTCTTAAGTTCTTTTTTCTGCTTCTTTTATGTTAATGTACCTTTTATTTGTTTTAAATACTTTTCGTAAATATCTTTTTATATTTTTTATTAAATAATAAATTATGTCATATTATATATAAACTTGGTAATTCCTATAACAAATTAATGACATATTTGATTTTTTGAGTTTTCAAATTTAATATAACATAATATACCATTCCATGTTTAATAAAAATATTAATTTATTTTACATTTTAACAATGTTAAAGCTTATAACTAATTATTGTTATTAATATTTAGATTTTTTAGATTGCATGAAAATAAGTAATTAACTTGGTTATAATTTATCAATATATCAACATTGATTTCGATAGAAATTAAGAACATATTAATAATGCATAAAATTGCTTCATTTTAAAAAATTAGAGAGGTCATAGAAGTAAAGATATACTATTCCTTCTGTTTTTGAATAAATAGTTATTGTTATTATTATTTAGATTTTATAGATAGCACGGAAATAAGTAATTAACTTTGTTATCGTCTACCAATATATCAACATTTATTTCTATGAATAAATAATTATTGTTATTATTATTTAGATTTTATAGATAGCACGGAAATAAGTAATTAACTTTGTTACCGTCTACCAATACATCAACATTTATTTCTGATAGAAATTCAGAAACATATTAATAATGCATAAAATTGTTTCAATTTAGAAAATTAGAGAGTTAAAGATATGCTAATTCTTCTATTTTTAAATATTATTTTATGAAAAAAGTTTGATTTAAGTGTGGTTTTTGAAGAAATAAATTTTGTTTAAATTTATTTATGGTTTATAAAGTTTAATGTTATATTAATTGCTTTTTATTAATTATATTTTAAAATTTTAAAATTTTAAAATTTTAAAATTTTAAAATTTTAAAATATTAAAATAATTAAATTATTTTTTTAAGAAATTTTAAATGAATATTTTTTTTAATATTCAATAAATTATATTTATTGTTTTAAAGATATTATAAAACAAAAATTTTAAATTTTATTATAAATTATAAAAATTAATGTTTCCATTAATACATGTATTAAAGTTTAAAGGACTCCGTTAATTTTTATAGGAATGATAACTGTACATTCACGGAATTATATAATCAAATGCATTTAAGTTTATTAATTCTTATTTTTCTTGTTTTAAAACCTGCTTTGTAAACTAATTTCTGAAAATATTAATTTAATAATAAAGTTATCTCATATTATGTAAAAAAGTTTATTTATTTACGTATTTGTAAAAGTACGGAAAATAATATTACATGTTATATTGATATTTCTTTCTAAGTATATATATAATTATTAATAGATACATATTTAGATAAATAATTATATAAGCAAAAGTAGAAGATAAGAGCTTTTTTTAATTTGTTGAAAAAAAACAAATCATAAATATAATTTTTATATAATAGTAATGAATAATTAATTACTGAAATTGAATAGTTGCAATTGGATTTGGAACTTTGAAACCACCTGGGTGGTGGTTCAGTTCATAAGAGTGACTGACCAGTCAACAGTACAATAGAGAAAGCATTGAGAAGAAGAAAGAGAAGAGAGATTCTTTTGTTTTTCTTTTTCTCTCTTTCATTCTCAATTTTCGCATTCTGTACTCTCATTTTACTCACTCTCAGTCATGTTTCAACCACCAACTCCCGCTTCTTCCAAAAAGGTTCGTCTTCCTATGCATTCTCCATCAATTTTCCTTCTCCTGTTCATGCAAAATAAACCATTCTTTGTGTCGATACACATCCTAGTTTTATGTTTCTTTTTCTTAAATTAACTGTCGGATTAATCCACAACAAATAGCGTGTTTTCAACATTCGAGGCCAAATTTTGAAAGGGTTTAGAGAATTATCGGACGAATTTGTTCGGGGTACTCTCTTCTTAATTTTAGGGTACATGTTGATAATTATAACGATGACAATTTCTCGTCTGTAATCATAAAATTAAATTCCTGATGCACCTGTAAGTTGCATTTTTTGACACACATTAATGTTGCATGTTGCTCTGCTGTATGATGTTGACTCAACATGATTTTTGTGAGTTGTTATCTTTGTTCGTTCCTGATCTTCATGAAGTATAGAGTTTAAACAAGAAGAAATGATTGCCTCAAATAATGTAGGTTATATGCCCTAAATACATTTGTTTCAAATCTATTGCCTTTTACTTGCATTGCTCTTTACTTGTATGTCCAACTGATGAAAGGATAAAATTGGGTTATAAAATTATGTAATACATTGTTGGTGGTGACGATTTTGCAAAAGAGAAGATAGAAATAGTCAGACTCCTTCAAGACGTGTATGCAGTAATATTTAGGTTTAGGTCTGATTTGCCTTTGCTGGTATTTTTGCAAACTAGATACAAAAGCCGCTGATACCCTCTAGGATACATTGGAGTTTCCTTGATTTGCTGGTTTTTATTGCATGCAAGCATTGTCTGTCTGTATTTATGATTGTCAGTTACCTTCGTTTATGTAGCATTCTGTTCATACAAATGCACTATCCATCAAAGGGACTTCTTCAGCTATGATGCAAGTGGATTTGAATGAAGGCACTGTTGATGCAAAGGAAAAGCAAAATGAAGAAATTCTACAAGCACAAACCATCATTCAATACTCCCAGGTTGTTTATGCTGTTTTGTTGAACATAAAGGATGACTCTTTTCCTCTACTAATTGCATGTTAATAAAATAATTTCATTGCAATTTTTTGTGTGTACACAAGTTGTTTTATCTAACTTTATGTCAGATGCGTTGCTTTGTTAATTTCTGGGTTTCAATTGAGTGATGATGCTTCATACATACTAACCCCATTCCTATGTAATACTTGCAGAAAGTAGAAGATGACCTACGCACGTTAGGGACACAAATTAAGCAGCATGAGAACAACATAAATCACCTGAACTCTGAAAAAAGCAAATTAGACGACTCCATTCTTCATTTGCAAGGTACATTTGTTGTGCATTTTAAGGGTTTTTTCTCCATTTGGCAGTGGACAAGAGGATACTTATAATGAAAATTTTATGATCCTGTTTTGGAAGGTGCATTAACTGAATCAATGTTGCAAGCTTTTATATGGTTGCATGCAATCTCAAAGTAGGTATTCCGTTGATAAAAATATTAAATGTCAGTTCAGTTGTATTGTTGCTGGTCAGTGGTGCACTGGTCAGTTATAAATGGAGCAGTGTTGACGGTAGTCATATTACATTACAGCTTAATCTGTATAGACTGAAAATTAAGGTTCATATATCAAAAGCAGTCATTTGCTGTTTAGGATGTAATAAACTTTCAAGTATCATTTATGTTCTTTTCTTTTTGTACTCTTAGTTACTATTGTGAAATCTGAGTCTTCAACTATGGCCACAACTGGTAATATGGACAATCCACCCGCTACAAATGACGAGGAAGTAGATAAAAACATATTGCATCATGAAAAATCTGCAGCTGGTATTTTGTGCCAGCTGAAGATTCGTCATGGAGCTCAGGCTTCTCATCTTACAACAACGAAGGATGTTGTGGGTATTGTTGCTACATTGGGAAAAGTTGAGGATGACAATCTTAGCAGGTACGTTTGGCAAAGATATTTTCTTTCTGGGTTGTGAAGGTTTGCACTTATATTAAACCTGCAATAAACATTTTTCTAAGTCTCAGCGGTGTTATTGTTAAACAGGATAAAAATAATGTATTTCTCGTTACTTGCTAATTTTTTTGAAGATTTGGTTTTTAACTGAGTTGAATGATGTTGTGTGATCCATATAGACAATCTCACCTAATGAGAAAGTTATGTTGCTATTATCTATGAATATGTAAGCACAGTGCAGGTAGTTTCACTGTACTTGTTTGGTTGCAGACTTTTCTCAGAGTATTTGGGAGTGGAGACTATGCTGGCAATTGTTTGTAAAACTTATGAAGGGGTTAAAGCTCTTGAAATGTATGATAAGGAAGGCTGCATAGATAAAAGTTGTGGACTTCATGGGCTAGGTGCCTCTATTGGAAGGGCTTTGGATGGTCGATTTCTAGTGATATGTCTTGAATCTTTGAGGTATGACTTCCAAGAGTCTTGTGTTTATGCCTTTCATTAGTTGTTTTTGGATAATTTAGTTTTTTTTTTTTTTAACTTTTTCATGTTGTATGTTTTAGGCCTTATGCTGGTAATCATGTGGTTGATGATGCACAACGGAAGTTGGATATTTTAAACCCAAGATTGCCCAATGGGGAGTGTCCAGCTGGATTTCTTGGCTTTGCAGTGAATATGATTAATGTAGACAGCTCAAACCTATTTTGTGTAACTCGCAATGGTTATGGCCTCAGAGAAACTCTGTTTTATAATCTCTTTTCTCGTCTACAAGTATATAAGACAAGGGCTGAAATGATGCAAGCACTTCCATGCATAAGTGAAGGAGCTCTTTCTTTGGATGGGGGAATAATTAGGAGTTGTGGTGTATTTACCTTGGGCGATAGGTAAATTTATAGTCATACGTCATGTCTACTCTCTTTCTCTCTTTTTTATATTCTGATAATTATATGGCAGGTAGAAACAGAAGGTAATTACAGGAGAATAGTCTTTCTTGCACTTGTATCCCACCGAAAACTTTTCAATTTCCTAAGTGTAGGTGGTTCAGCTGGATTAACTGTAGCATACAAGAATAATGCTATACATAATGAGGCCCAACAGTGTCAATTATTTTGTCTTTTTCTATAATTTGTATAGAAACCCGTGATATGAACTATGCAAGTCTTGATAGGTTATCACACAACATGAAACCTCAACAGTATGGTCATTGAACCTTATGAATTTAAGGTTTTGTAGGTTCTTGAGTTGATGCATTTTTTGTGTTCACTGCTGAAAAACCGTTTTATGTTTTTCAATTCAGAACCCTTTTTTCTTAATCAGTTTCATTTTGAACTGCTGTTTGGTAAAATCTGTTTTCAAAAGAATATAATCATTAAATACGTGAATTAAAAAAATCTGGGGAATTTGCAGGGAAGATGTTGATGTGAGATTCCCCCGACCAGAAAGATTAATAAAGCTTGATAACCATCACCTTGAAATTGTCAGACAGTTGAAGGAAGTCAAATGGAAGAAAGAAAAGATTCTAGAGGAACTAAAAAGGGAGCAAACGATGTTGGACAAGACCAGGGTCAATTTCAACAAAAAGAAGGGTGATTATCTCAAGTATTTGGCGCAAAGTTCATCAAATGCAACTCAGGTAATCTATCTGGGAACTGGATTTTAATCCTAGGTGATTTATTCATATGTTGTTTTGATCTCACGGAAGTCATTTTGACTGTGTTAGAACGGTTTAAGCTATTTGTACTAAAGCTATGTTTTGACAAGAACTTTCAGTCAGCTTCAAGTTTCTCGTCCTAGCTGAAAAGCTTACTGGAGGTTATTAATAGTGTTTAGTAAACAAACTTTTTCAGTATTTTATAGTTGAAAAATGGTTAATGGATACCTAAAATTTCCATCTCCACCTAATACACACCTAGAGAGAAGGAAAATGATAGGTTTGTAAGGTATATAATGTGATAAGAGAAGAGAGATATGAAGAAAAAACAAATGTTGAACAAGTGTATATGCAGTGAAGGAGTATGTGTATCATTGTTCTTTATAATTTTCTTTCTTATATGCTTCTTCATGTTTTTCAAAAACGTCATGTTCTATTCTTTTGTGTTTTGGTATGCCCTTTTCACTCTTGAGTTTTTAGTAAATTTTCATCTTACCTTATTTTACAAAATACGATTTGCTGCCCTTCTTGCGTGGTTTATTTTTACCATTAAAATATTATTTATTATATTAACACATTATACTTTAATATGTTTTAACTATTACATTAATCAACATAATGGAAGTATCGCATTTACTTAAGTGTATGCTAATCGATTTTATTTTAAATTTTATGAACTTTAAGATAAAATATATAAGATTAATAGTAACATATATAATATGAAAAATTATAACAATTAAAACTAAAAAATGTAATTAAATAATTTATCTACAAATAAAAAAATATAGGACTTTAAAATTAATTAGAAACTAAAATTAAAATTACCTCAAAATATATTTTAGCAATCAAATAAAATTAAAATTTATATAAAATATCATAGAAGCATGTCCATTTTTGTTATTTTATATTTATTAGTTACTTTAAGAAATAATTTTACTAAACATTTATAATTCCATAGGCTAATTTAATTGCTTTCAGCTTCTTGCTTTCAATTATTGTTTAGTGGAGACTTATATTCTAAAATACTACCAAAGTAAATGGGTGTTGACTATTGACTATTAATTTCAACAAAAGGATTCTTTTGCTAAATACTGATGCATGCACATACTAAATTATGTTCTTGCAAGCTTATTAAATATCAAGTTCACATAGTGGTTTCAATTGATGAGAGCTTTCCATATCTGACTTTAAATTATAATCTTGAACTGTGACATAACTCACCGTTGTAATGTTTCTTTAATCAATGGCACCATCAGGCTCAAACTGACAGATACATAAATAGATGATTGAATTAAGGCTGACCGCATACAACGAAGAAAAGAGCCTGTAGCTGGCAACTTCTTTTGTTCCTGATCTTGTACCTATATCCATTTTTGTAATCTGGCTCTCGAAGGAGAATGTTCCCATTTTGGTTTCTTAATTGGAAGATAAAAATTTTGGATAGTAAAACAAAGCACATTGATTTTTGAAGCTGGATATCGTTTAGGCTATATTTTTCTTTGTTTTCTTGTGAAGAAAATTCAGATTAGCCGACACTGGTATCAGATTTGCCTCAGTAAGCATGGTTACCCTTCAAGACCAAACATACTTGCTAGGACAACCTCTTTCTTGGTTCCTTGTATATTGTTAGCTCATTTAGCTCCTCTATTGAGTGTTGATTAGAGGCTGTGAACATTATACATCTCCCCTTTTAGCTTAAAAAAAGCCATTTAATTGTAGCTCTTCGTTTTCCATTCTTTTTCTGCAGTTTCTGGAGGATTGGAGGACCTCCTGAATACCCTTTCTTTCTCCTCGCTGAGGAATCGATTGATTCTTTAACAATGTCTGAACTGAATAATTTGAAGTGGGGTAAAATGATTTTCGAGGAAAATTTTGATTGAATAACATGATTTGATGAAAATGAATGGGTTTTATTTGCAAATATGAGAGCAAAAGCTTATGTATGTAAACAGGATTGGATATATTATCAATCGTCATGTTTGGTTCGGTTAGGTACTTGATTTGGTAATTGGATTTGGATTAGAGGCTGTGTCACATATAATCCAATAATTCATCCTGCATGCAGAGTGGTCCAAGAAGTGAACGGATGTAAAGAGGGGTTTCCTTATTTAGTTTGGTTTCAAGAGAAGAAAAGGAGAGAAATGTTAACATGTTTGATCAGAAAGGAGATTGAAGGGAAGATATAAATAAAATGATCATATGAAAATATAGCAGTAATACATAATTGATAGGCATGTCACCCTTTTGTCATCGCAAATTCCTACCTACTAGGTGAGCAAACGCCTCAAATGGGAGGTGAAAGCTGCATTTTCTTTTTCCAATAAATTCAACCAAGGTTCCAATGCCACCTCTGAAGTTGCAGAAAGATAAAAGCTCCATCGGGTTGAAAGTGCAATTGGACGACTTGGGTGCCCTCAATGTTGTGCATCCTCAAAAAAGTCTGAACTCTTTTTGTAAAATTTACCACTGGTTCTGAAAAAGGATAGAATAATATAGAAAGGTGTGTGTGAGAGCAACACAGTGAGAGAAAAGAGGGGGTCCATCACCGAATCTTCTCCGCGATTCGTTTTCTTCCTCAAATGTCTAAACCTCCACTGTTCATGGAGTTTACTTTCCTCAGAACATGGTGTGGAATGGCTAAAATATGACAAATTTGTGACCGGTTAAAGAATAAAAAATACTCCAAGCTAAATAAAATATCATTAAGGTACATCTGTTATGATTTCCAACGCATTGTGAATTGCAATATTTTTTTAATACACACACACAATATATATATTATATAAGCAGGATCAATTATTTATCTATACGACTAAATAAATGGATATTTTTTTAACCGTCTTTAGTGTTTTTTCTATTTGATAATATATATATATATAAATATAAAAGTTATCCATTTATAATAACTAATAGATTTTTTTAATTTTTTTTTAAAATTATATATATATATATATATGTATGTATATTGAATTTGATTTATTTAAATTTTAAAAAACACAAATACACAGACGTTTGAGTTTCCACTAGTATTAAATAATGCTTAACATTTTAGTTATTTTACAAGTTTAAAATGTAAATATTTAGTGAGAGTTATAAAGGTTATAAAGCGATAAATATCTGTTATTGTTTTGATTAATATTTAAGATATAACTTTTATTTGAATTCAGTGTACATAAATCCATACCTAACACGAAAAAATAACTGATTATCTAAAATGTAATCGAAGATGAGACAAAATCTTTGAAAATGATAAGATATTTAAAAGAAGTTGATTTTTTTCTTAATTTTTCTTAAAAAAAATAGAGTCCATGAGACGTATCTTACTCTGTTTCGTCAACTGTTACGGTTCTTCTCACCTCACTTTCTCGAAGTGTTGTGTAGTGGGTTGAAGGGAATAAGATTTTTGGAGGAGTTCGATAGAGTGGCGTGGCCTTATACTCACAACAACATCATCGAAATTATCAAATCACTTTCCGGCAACCTCAATTCTGTTCCTTCCACACTCAATGTCTTATTCTCTCTCTTCGATTCTCCCCACGCCCCAAACATCTTAACTTTCTAATTCAATCTCGAACACCAAACGCAAACCATGCTCGCGTTTCGATCCAAGCCTTGCAGGGAAACGGCGACCCTCGCACTCGTCCACTTCAAGCACTTGCTCTTCAACTTCACACGCACCGGGAACTCTCGCTGCCCTCCACGCGCCACCTTCGGGGTTTCGAGAGGCTACAACCTTGTTGCCTCGTTGGGGGACCCGCCCGAGGTGTGGTCCGGCGGGGGGATTGTCGTTCGTCCCGGGAATTCCAACTTTGAAGTCGCTGGCGGCGCCCCCAACTCCGGCGATTCGAAAGAAGGGTGTTGGGGTGGCTCCAATTTGGGGACCAATTTCCCAACGCCGAAGGAGATTTGCAAGGGGCTCGACAAATTCGTTATTGGACAAGAGAGGGCCAAAAAGGTGTTTGTTTGTCACTCCTTTTTGACACTTTTTTTCTCGGAGTTTTGGAGTTTTGTTGTTGTTGTTGTTGTTCTTATTTGTGATTCGATTGCATTTTTCAGGTGCTTTCTGTGGCGGTTTATAATCACTATAAGAGGATATTTAATGAGTCTTCTTTGCCCAAGTGGTTAGTGTTATTATTCTTTACTGAACTTCACGTTTTTTTAATTATGTTGATTGATTGTATGTATCCGTAAATTCATTTTTACATGTTCTTACTATTTGGATTGTTAGGCCTGCAGGAGGTTCGGATGATAATGTGAAGGCTGATGTTGTTGAAGATGATAGAGTTGAACTTGAGAAAAGCAATATCCTTCTAATGGGGCCAACAGGATCAGGTAAATCAGTTTTGCCTTCTATTTGAGTGTTTAGTGTTTATATTCTTCTAGTTTTGTGTAAATTACAGTGTATGATATATGATTTTTGTTGCTTCCGTTTTGGAATAACAAATTGTTTGAGTGAGTGGAGAATACATGACTCTCAGCTGTGTTGTTTTGTCTCTCATTCAGTTGTACCAATATATTAGATTTTTCTGCTGAGCCCTTTGGGTATATAGCTATTATATATACTACCAAGAAATCATTTGTTTTAATAATTGATTTAGGGTTGGTAGGCTGGTTTCGGACCTTCTGTTTTTTTATATCTTTGTTTCTATGAACATTTCAATAATGCCTTGTTACTCCGGTTACTAGTGTAACTTGTTTTTCTTTGATGCTGTTTCAAGGACAGGGAAAACATTACTTGCCAAAACTTTGGCTCGGTTTGTAAATGTTCCTTTTGTTATTGCAGATGCTACTTCACTCACTCAGGCAAGTTTGTGAGTTTTATTCTTGTTTTCTGGTTTTTTTGTCTAGTAAAATAAAATAAAAATAGCTGGGTGGGGACCGGGGAAATAAATTGTTTATCTTTGGAGGCTTAATCTTTTCAAAGACCAGTAAAGCTCCCCTATAAGTTGTAACTTTTCAGCATAGAAGACACATTTTACCATCCTGTAATCTTATGTTCTCAAAAGGTGTAGATAATTTAGGCAAATTCTGATCATAGAGAAATTGAGATATATATCCAAAACATTTAGTTTATCAAATTCAATGTGCCCTGAAGGAACTATGGGAATATTTTTTTTCCTTTTCTACTGTGATTATAATTCTTGCATTTATTATGTCTTGTTCCATTTATCAATAACATTTTCCTCCTAATTTTTTGTCTGTGGAAGCGCAATGTTTATCTTCCATGTCTAACTCCGTGTCACCTTTGAACAGGCAGGTTATGTTGGTGAGGATGTGGAATCCATATTATACAAGCTCCTCATGGTAAATACTCTGGTGAATGATGACTGTGTTTTTAATACGAAGTAGTAATTTGAGGATCTTTTGATAGATTGAACAAGACCGATGATTCTATGTGCAATCTTTGAGGGATTAATTTTTGTATTTCGACAAAAAATGTAAATTTATAAAATTCATATTTCCATGCCTTTCAATATTTCGAAGTCTTATCCATGAGAAATTGAATGTGAACTGGGTGCAAAGGGTTTGATGTGTAATTCAACCTTTGGTAGGTCATAAGGTTTCAGTTCTTGTACTTTTAAGATTTTTTTGGTTTCTACCACGGGTTTTCAATAACCTACTTGGCAAGAGACTAATCCTACTCACGACATTGTGATTGTTGCTGCCCGACAAGTTTTTGCATATAATGTTTATTGTTATGCACACTTTTGACAAATTTTCTGTTAATGGGAATTATTTTCTTCTATCTCTAACTCCCTTCTGTTGTTGTTGTAGTATGGTTTTCTGCATGGCTTTTAATCTTTAAAATTTTGATTGCTCCTTTTGTCAAGTATAGTGGTAGCAATTTGATGAAAGTGTCATGAATGAACATAGTGTCATAAACTGTAGTCTGAATCAACATTGCATGAGTTTATTTTCAGGTTGCAGATTATAATGTTGCAGCTGCGCAGCAAGGAATTATTTACATTGATGAAGTTGACAAGATTACCAAAAAGGTTCCTCCCTGTTTTTACTTTTCCCCCCATTTGTCAAATTTCAAAACCAAATATTTGTATGCTGTTTTCTACATTTTAATCTCTACGTTTCAGGCGGAGAGCCTTAATATCAGTAGGGATGTTTCTGGTGAAGGTGTTCAGCAGGCATTGCTTAAGATGCTTGAGGGAACGGTTAGTTCTTTTCATGTGATCAACATTGAAAGCTAGTGGATAGTTGACAAAGCTGTTTTCTTTCTTTTCTAATTTTGTATTTTAGCAATTCATTTTATATTGATTCTGTTTCATTCTTCCCAATCCAGATTGTCAATGTTCCTGAGAAGGGAGCCCGAAAGCATCCCAGAGGTGACAATATTCAGGTATGTATGTATTAGTATTTTTCTTTACAATTTAAGGTATTTATATGCTTGTAGGGACTTATGAGATATATTTAAGATGCTGGTACATGGGTGCAATGACATTTCAATGTTTAAGAGTGTTCTTTGTTTTAAACCTTTGAGAGAGCTTAACTTATCTCTCTTGTTTTTTTTTCTCTCTTCATTCTCCAGTTTGTTCACATGTTTATGTACTTATGCACTTTGACGTGGCTGAATTTAGTTTCTAGAATCCTTTTATATTACTTAAGAGGCATCTGCAGTCTTCATTTTGTTGATATAACTGTTGAGCCATCTGTGTCTCTTCACAGATTGACACAAAGAATATACTATTCATTTGTGGAGGAGCATTCATTGACTTAGAGAAAACAATCTCAGAAAGGTTCACTTATCCTGAAAATGTTATAGTTATGACATTCATATGGAGCATCAATGGCTTCTGTATCTAACTAGTAACTTTTGATTCCCATTCAGGCGTCACGATTCTTCTATTGGATTTGGGGCCCCTATACGTGCAAACATGAGGACTGGTAAAGTCACAGAAGCTGCTGTTGCATCATCCTTGTTAGAAACTGTAAGTTTCATGAGGCAGATCTTCTAAGAATAATGGCTTTTACTAACCCAACTAGATTCAACTTGGATCTTTACATTTTTTTAAATTATTATTTCGCAGGTTGAAAGTAGTGATCTTATTTCTTATGGTTTAATACCTGAATTTGTTGGGCGGTTTCCTATCCTTGTCAGTTTGTCAGCTTTAAGTGAAAATCAACTCATTCAGGTAGTCTTTATGTGTGTAACTAACAATTCAACATGGTTGCTCAGAAAAGTTGTATCTGTAATGCTTTTCTCATTTGGCTGTGTTCACAACTGAATGCTGTATCTATGTAGTCGATTAGGTATCTATTGATTGGTTAAATAATTGAACGGGAAATGGTTAGAAGGTCAGAAGGACTGGCATTCTCATGAACAAAAAGTATAGACTGATATGGCATGTTTTTTATTTATTTTTTCTTAAGTCAATTAAATCGTGTGGTATACTTTATTTTTAAACCATACAAGGTCATTTTTCTTGCTACCTAATGCCTTTAATGATTTTAACTTTCTATAGGTCCTCACAGAACCAAAGAATGCTCTAGGTAAGCAATACAAGAAGATGTTCCAAATGAATGGGGTAAGTTTTTACAAACCTCCTTTTATTCCCTTGGATGTTCTATAGATAACACATTTTGTTTCCAATGGTTTAAGCATGAGAAGATACTGCGGTTGGCCAGATATCTTGGCGCAAAACCTTAGTGTATTAGGTTTATGAATCTTCTCACTTCAAATAATAATTTTGTTTTTTGCATGTTCATTATAGTTTTAGGACCCATTTGGTGGCCAGGATATGACAGAATATGATATGATAACCGTCATATCCTGCTCTAATAAGTTGTTGAGTGCAACGATAAAATATGGTTACTTTATCCTATTGTCTATTCTATATTGTTAGTGTGGTATATTTTTTATCTTGATATTGGGGACTGGGTTAGAAAACAGTAGGATAAAATAGACGTCTTCCCTCTTGCTCTTTCACCACCCAACTCTATTACAACCATTCTTACTGCCACCACCTGTCATAACCATCCCTTACCACTACTCCACCAACATTGTTTTTGTCATTATCATCTTATATAATCGTCTCCACCATCATTGTCATCAGTATCATAGTAACCACTACTATTAGTTCCACTATGGTTTTGGCAACCACCACCACTTCCACCGTTGTTATCAAAACTGTTGTCAACAATTTTACCATTGTTATTATCACTATTACCATGTAATCTCTGTCGTAACAATTATCATTACATTATCACTACTACCATTACCGTCTCCACTTTTGTCATCATTATTGTCAATGTCGCCTTCATTGTCGTAACAATCATTATTACTTTCACCATGATTGTTATCACTCTCACTAATTGGGGAATCAATTGCTGCATTGGATTTTGAATGGCCATCGTAGGCTTTATTGTTATGGAAATGACTGTTTTAACAAAAAAGATGTAATTTCAGGTAAAGCTGCATTTTACAGAAAGCGCTCTAAGATCAATTGCCAGAAAAGCAATATCTAAAAATACTGGTGCTCGGGGGTTACGATCAATCTTAGAGAATGTGTTGGTAGATGCTATGTATGAGGTATGCTGGAACATTTCTTTTGGATAAATAATTTGTTTGTAGTGTTGACATGGAGTGCAGGTATTGCTTATAGAATTAGTGAAGGTTCATAATATTAAAAACAGTAGAATTTAATGACTGCAGAATCTTCAAGGTCTTAGCACCCACTTACATGCATGTTAACAATTATTACTACTACTATTATTTCGAAGAATATAGACACAATAGATTAGTTTTGATACTTAAAACAACTACCTACTTTCCATGATTTGTTATTTTTTTTTTCTGTTGGAGTGACAGTATCTAAAATAGTCCTTCTTAAGGTTCACCCTTGTAGCCAATTTGTGAAGCTGTGGATTAATTGCATCCGCCATTTTATACTGTTAATGAATATGTAATGGTCATTTGATCAGTTTGCCGTAAATGTCTTGTCATAATCAATGATATCACAAAAATTCGTTGCTAAAATTGTTTTGATTAATCCTCCCCAACTGCCGAGTCTTCCTTTTAACGAAACACCAGTAATAATTGAGTTTTTATTCGTTAAAAATTGGGAAAAAATATTAGTGCATCGCGTCATGAAATGTGTTGATTATTTAGCTTATCTTGTTTAACTTTTTGTGCAGATTCCTGATATTAGAACAGGTGATGATATTATTGATGCTGCTGTCGTGGATGAAGAGGCCGTTGGAAGAGTGGGGTGTGGTGGGAAAGGGGCTAAAATCCTTTATGGTAAGGGTGCATTGGATCGTTATCTAACGGAGCAGAAAAATGATTCAGAGGTGCGCATAATTTGTAATACATGATTTTTCTCTCTGCTTTTATCAAATTACTTCCTAATCATACTTTTGTTTGTGCATAGACAATGGAGGCATCACCCACAGATCATGAAGCAGATACAGAACTTCCTTCCATTGTTGCCAGCATGTAACATGTTGGAAATATTACTTGTTATTTTTGTACATATAGTTGATACAATTGTTGAATAATTTAATACAAGGTTAGTTTCTACAGTCACCTCCGTGGTTAGTTTCGTTTCCACTGATCATAGAGCTAAACTAAATGCCACATGCTTGTAAGTGTGCAATACCTGATTCGCATGTAAATTGAGTGGCATTATTGGTGGAACCAAAATTTGTATGGTTAAATGAATTATTCAGGTTCGTTCAACTTCACTTTTTTTTAGTACAGTAATATCCCCTTAGTTCAATAGCACGATGATATTTAATGTTTCATTTAAGGATTGTCAAAATTGGTGAATCTGATCTGTTTCACTTGGTCACTCATTTTCATGAACTGAAACAGAACATTAATACAATTGACTACTTATTTACCCTTCTTCATACTCCTTCATTAGTGTCATTGGTTCAACAATCTTCAAACAATGTATCATATGTTGCTGAGCAACTCTCATTGATAGGCATAAAAACTTGTTGTCATCCCGTTTCAAACCACAGCAAAGCAATATTGAACCATTCTTGTAAAACAAATCCATTATAAATCACTCATGTCGATAAGCCAACGTCAGTCACCCTCTTTTGCCAAACTCTAGAATGTGTGTCAAGTGAATACATCTAATAGCTCTCTATGTATAGCAATATTATTTAAATTTTTTAATTAAATAATGGTACCTATGCATATTGATTCATATTAATCTGCATTTGGTTATGCTCCTTAGAAAAATAAGTAAATATTTATATTACAAGCAATTCTCCCCCATCTTATTTGAAGATATAGACTCTTTCCTCTTTAAAAATAAAGAGAATTCGTTTTAATATAAATGTGTATCATGTATATTTCTTTTCCTGTGATAATATTCAATGATTCTTAGTTATTTTGAATTTTTCATTATCAATTTTGTGCCCTTAAAAATACAATAGAGATTTCATATGGTATCTTAAATTCAAAAATATATTTAAAAGTTTACTTAAGAGACTTCTACAATTATTTATCATTGTAAGAAAATGTATATATATTTAAAAAAGATGACAAAGTGTAACTCATTAATATTTCCTATGAAAAACATATATTTCAAGACAAGAAGAAAAAGAAAGATCACAAAGTGTAGACATATATTTCTTATGAAATAATTGACTTATTATTTTCTTACTACTATTTTCATTCTTTAATGATGCCCATTACCTTGATATTCTCAGCTTTAGGCACCTATCATATTTATTACAATTATGATTTGGTATTATTTGCTATCGCAATATCAATGATAGTATATAATATAACACCAAAGCAAGCCAAGCCACCTGCACCAAAACCCTATAATTCGTGCCAAAGTCTCTATCTCTCACCACGTTACTTAATAATATTATAAAAGAGCTCTGAAAAAGTGGGTGAGAGTGCAGAAATTGAGAACTAAATCCACTTCATTTTCTTCGTGTCAACCTCTCTCTATTGGATCTTCACCCTGTGATTATGGCTTTGCATCCACACGAATAAGATATCTCCTTTGGCTCTTCTATTTTGCTCCATTTCTCAAAATTCAATTTTATTAACAACACTGGTTATGTTACTAATTAACCCCTAACTACTGAATGCTTTGTAAAATAATTTTGATTAGGTGTAATGTAACTTAACGACAATATTTTCATTTCGTTTTTTTGTTTCTTAACCTTGTTTTATTTTTATGTACATACCGTATACTTATTTTACAAGAAATTGACAAATAATCGAGTAGACCACCAACATAATGATCATTGCTTCTAATTAAAAAAAACTTCAAATCAAATAACTTTTTTTTCATTCTTTTGAATTGAGAAAGTTAATCGTATCTTCGTATAAATATCATATATATTAAAAACTCATTGTTATTGTGTTTTTAAGTAAAGTTTGGGTAAAGAAAAATGTCAAGTGGATAACCCAATTCAGTTCTTCCATTGCATGCCAAGTTTTCAGTTCAAATTTGCAATAATTGGTATAACAATTAAAAAATTAAATAATAAGGGAACTATAAACACGTTATTTAGTAGAAATTGAGATTGAAATTGAAAAAATTGTGTAGTAAAGGGGAGTCAGTTATCTTGTTTTCTTAAAACAAACTTGTGACCTAACAAAATAACTAATAACAAATATATTAAGCGAAATTAAGATATTTGTTTTAGTAAAAAATAAAATAGAAGACATTTAGTTACCGTTGGATGAACGCATGAACTATCTAATTTCTGAAATTAACGGTCCTCGTCCCCTTCCTCTCTCTTCACAGCAGGGTAGAGAGAGAAAGAGACAGACAACGAAGAAAAGAACCTGTTGGTCACCAGAACTGAGTTTGGTTTTATAGGAGGAATCCTCCCCATTCACCGATCCACGTCCATCGCCATCTTCCTTCTCCTAATTTCTTTCTCTTCTTCTTGTTCTTGTTCTTCTTTCTTTGAAGAAGAACAAAGAGAATTGAAGAAAGATTGAGAAAGGGGGAACACCCAGGTAATTAGTTCGGTGAAATTTCTGATTTTGATAACTGGGTGTTTCTCTTTTCGTCATTTTTACCTTCAGTGGTGGAAAGGGGTTTTTCTGAGTAGATGGACTTGGAAAGCGTTGAGTGTGTGTCATCCTCGGATGGCATGGATGAGGATGAGATCCACACCAATCATCACCACTCTGAGTTTTCTTCCACAAAGCCTCGCAATGGAGGCACCAATAACGTTAATTCTGTGGGCCCTACCGCCCTTGCTCCGGCAACCAGCGTCCATGAGTTGCTGGAATGTCCTGTGTGTACTAATTCAATGTACCCTCCAATTCACCAGGTATGCTCTTTCTCCAATATTTTTCATCCTCATGTTTGGCTTCTTTTGGTGAATTTGATTGCTAGTTCTTGTAAGGGTTTGAGTGGATTTGGTTTGACAGATTTTTAGTTTTGCTTATCTTTTTCTTGGGGGAAGGGGATAATAAGGACAACCTAGATATGGTTTTGACTGGTTTTGATGAGTCTTCAGTGATGAGTATGACGTTAATTGCAATTCTTGGTAATATGGTGTCATGTAGAGGGATTTGCTGTGTTGTCAAATTTTAATCTCCTTTTGGTTGTATATATTTGGCTACGGAGAGCTTCATTGTGCTGTTTAACTCTTCCTTTCTCAACCTAGTGCGTACAAAATTTCAAATTAGTTTTCATTGTTTCCATTTGTATACATACTTTTGTATTTGAGGGAAGGTTGATTTCAGGATAGTTTACATATTTTGCTTCCAAGCATTGAACCATGTATTTGACTTTTTATGAGTTAGTTTAAAAGAAGTTATGATCTTTACAGCATGATCATATTTTTCTAGGGAGGGCAAGACCCAATAATGTAACGAGCCTTCGTTTAATACCTATATCTTATGAAAAGGCTTCATGTTGAATATGTTTCGGTGTTGCTAGTGTCATGGCTAGATGCATTGTCTTGGTTGAATATTGTTGATAATGTAGAAAGTGGTTAATTCAACGTGTCTTTATTCAAAACTCTGAAGGCAGATAAATTTTATCAGGAATTTCATAGAGTTGGTAGAATATTACCAGAAATAGAAAAAACGACCAAAAAGAACATAGACCAAAAGAGAAGACCATCAACTCAGAAAGGATCTCCAATCTCGTCGCATACCTAATTATGCCCTTTAAATATCAATGAACTGAAATACACAGGCTAGGAAAGCAAGCCCCTCCCAAAATAGATATGCAACTAAAAGCTTTAGATTGAAACTCTACATAATGTTCTCATACCTAATGCACCTTTCTTCAGCTACTACCTAATCAACTGCTAAAGTGGTCATTGGGATTAAACAAATACGTGTCACCCCTTTTTAAATGTAACTACTACTTGGGAGTTACTCGGATTTAGCATTGGTTTGGAGCATCAGTTCTACTGTTACTGCAGATGGAGAGGCGTAGAAATGGTGTGATTTTGGTGGTTTGGAACACCTAGGAAAGTAGAGGCATATTTTGTGGTCCCCACAGTTCATGCTTTCTGGACTGAAGATGTGAGATTTGAGAAGAAATGAAGAGAAATATTGACTTGTGAATTGTAAGTAAAGATGTAACATAATTGATTACGTTGCTAAAATAATAAGTGTTTTGAATTGTTATATACATAATCAATTATGGGAGTAGAACGACCTAGCCCAAACATACTTAAACTAAAGGCTTGGGTCGGTCTGAAGGAAGAAGAAAGTAGACCTTGTAGTGAAGCAGATAGGAGAGGTAAGCCTATTGACTCATGAGATCAGTTTTAACCTAACTCACCCTGTATTCCATGACTCAGTTAACTTTGATTAGATAGAGGGACACCTATAATCGATTATGGGTGTTTTTTTCCATTTTTTCTGTTATAATGATAATAATAATGGATAATTAAAAAAATTAAAAATAATAAATAAAATTATTAATAACAAATAAAATCATCTTACTTTCCCACTCATTTCTGTTATCTTCAACTCATCCAAACAACCTCTGGTCTGCCTCTTCTCTCCAAAGCTGAGATTATCTTTTAATTTGCTGGATACAACTTGTCTTGAATATGAAATAGTTACTAGTTGATAATGAGGTTTATTCTTCACATTTCTTGGTCCTTAGGTGCTCAACAGTCAATTTTTTTGTGTATGTTTACATAACTACAGGCATACGAAGTGAAGCTAGTGAGTTTCTTCCGATCTTTGAAACTTGATCCAATCTTTGATTCTACATTCTCGTGTTCATTTTTTCATAGATGTTAAAAGTTGATCTTGTCATGATTGAAGCTGCAAAAATGCGTATTGTATATATATGCCTGAATGAGGGGAAAATGTGACAAATTAGTTTTTTGCAGTGTCACAACGGCCACACACTCTGTTCCACCTGTAAAACAAGGGTGCATAACCGATGTCCCACTTGTAGACAAGAGCTTGGAGATATTAGGTGTCTGGCACTGGAAAAGGTGGCTGAATCACTTGAGCTACCTTGCAAGTATTACTCGCTTGGATGTTCAGAAATCTTTCCATACTACAGCAAGCTTAAGCATGAGACAGTATGTAATTATAGACCATATAGTTGCCCTTATGCTGGATCCGAGTGTTCTGTTGTCGGGGATATTCCCTTCCTTGTTGCTCATTTAAGGGACGATCATAAAGTGGACATGCACACAGGATGCACATTCAACCATCGTTATGTGAAGTCAAATCCGCGAGAAGTAGAGAACGCAACCTGGATGCTGACAGTAAGTGTATCTATTACATCTTTTTATCCGATTTTTCTTTCATTTTTTAAATATTGGAAGAGGGTAGGGTGGGGTGGGGTGGGACACAATTTCTGATGTGGAGAAGAGCTAAGGGAACTTTTTAATTTTAATTCGTCATGTTGCTGCAACATGTAATCTTATCTGAGTTTAACTTATATTATACTAATAATTTCCTCTGATTCTTTTGTTTGAAAACTCATTTGGTTTGGTAGGTATTTCATTGTTTTGGCCAATATTTCTGCCTTCATTTTGAAGCTTTCCAGCTTGGGATGGCACCTGTTTACATGGCATTCCTTCGTTTTATGGGTGATGAAAACGAGGCTCGGAATTATAGCTATAGCCTAGAGGTTGGGGCCAATGGTAGGAAACTTATTTGGGAGGGTACGCCGAGGAGTGTTCGAGATAGCCACCGTAAAGTCAGGGATAGCCATGATGGGCTCATTATTCAGAGAAATATGGCCCTATTTTTCTCTGGTGGGGACAGAAAGGAGCTGAAACTCAGAGTTACAGGAAGAATATGGAAGGAACAACAGAATTCGGATGCTGGTGTGTGCATGCCAAATCTCTGTAGTTGACATGTTATTTGAAGGGCATTTTTATCAGTTGTGTTTCCTCACTCATTTGGGCTATATATTTATACCACCAAAGTGCCTCTGAAATGTCCAGCTTTTACAAGCTGTGTAACAAACAAGATTTTCTTCCTCTAAAATTTGTTTGATTGGAATTTGAATTACTTCTTGCTCTGAACATCTCTGAGCCAAGCCGAGGCCTAATTCTAGGTTAATTGGTTTTTTCATTAGGTTTTGTAGGATGTAGATTGGAGTGTTTTGTCATTTATACAGTGATAAATATGTATCTGGTTTATTACTGTTCAAACTGCATGAAAATGAATTCTACAAGTATTCAATCTTTAGAAAAGTTTTAATCTAGGACATTTTTATTGAAAGACTCTTACTTATAAGCTAAAAACCTAATTTTCTTTTATAATTTATTAAATTTTAAATTTTCCTTTTAAGTTGAAATTGATTTGCTTATGTGATTTTGATGTTTTTAAAAAGAGAAAAAAGTAAAAGTTTAAATCTCTTAAAATTAACTTTTATGGAAGTTTCATTTTTATAATTTTCTTCACTAAAAATAGCATTTAAAAAATTCTTACCAAAAACTTTTAGTTGATCCAACTTTTAAAAAAACTTGAAAACTCAATAAATTACATCAAATATACCCATAAGAAAAAAATACTTAGTCCTATAAATTTCATTTTAATTGTGTTTTTAAATCGATGAATTAATCTTCTAATGTTTTAATTTTTTAATACTTAAACTTATCACAGTTGAAAAAAAGACTACGAACAAACATAATTGGAGAAAACTACACACACGTGTGTGTATATATATATATATATATATAAAAGATTAGAAAACTAATTCATCAATTTAAAAATACAGTACCAAAATCAAGTTTACTGAAAATACAAAATACATACTTTTCCCTTATTTTATCTTCTAGTTGAAGATTTCCCGAGTCAGTTATACTACACACCCTCTTCTGGAATACACCTTCCAGATGGGTTTAAATCGAACAATAATTTTCGATTCCCATTACATTTTTGTACATACAATCAATTATAACAATTAACGATAATGGATTATAAAATAGCTGTTAGATTGTTTCAATGCTTGTTCAAAATTAAAGTATATTTGGAAGAGTGGAAGATGCTTGAACCAAGAGGGACGCTTTTTACGCACCACAATTTTCCCAACTCAATGCAGTCACGGCGTACAAAATAAAATAAGTTGCTTTATCTTTCTTTTAAGTTCTAACCTGTCTTCTACCCCAATGTTAGTATTACTTCACTTGCAATTTAAGAAAATCCATCATAATTCCCAGAGAAACACTATTCCATTTTAGAAATAAAACACGTCATAGTTAGTTCCAATGGCTGATCTAAGGGGTTTCATTTCAACTTTGAAGAAGGTTTAGACCAACACCCCAATAGTACGGCAATGTAAAATGGGAAAACCATAAATTGCATAATCCTTTCCAACAAATTTAATTACAAGTAGTATGATTCAAAAATGTTGGTAACATAGATTGATGATTCAGAACTATTTTGGCAGAGACACAGACACCATACCTCCTCATCCAAGCACCATTAAGTTATTATTACACCTCCACATTTGGAACTTCAAGCTGTTACATGTTCACTTGCTCTATCACCCTCAGTTTCAGTCGTTTTCTCTACCAACTCTGCCTCAGGAGCAGTATCATCAGAACTCTCTTTATTGAGAGCTTGAATATCACCGTCTGATTTAGATTCTGAATCCGTTTCCTTGTTTCCAAACAACTTGGATGGAAGTAAGGAAGCTACTGCAGCCCTTGCACTTCTTTTGGCAGCTTCGGCTGCTTCGGCCTCCTTAGCCTTAGCTTCAGCTTTCAACCTTTCTTTCTCCTCCATCAGCTTGGGCAACTCCTCTTCTCTCCCTTCTTTTCTTAACTCCACCTTAACAAACTCTTGGAACTCCTCATCAAAATCAACCCCATTGTCATCCAATAACGTATCAACAATCTGAAGCATCTCATCCAACCTCCCGGCGTCACTCAGCACCTTCATCATGAACTGGTAGCTAGCAACATCCATCTTGAGCTTCTTCACCATTAACTCAAAGAAACCCTTGGCTTCATCAATCTTCCCCACCTTAACCAACCCATCAACCAACCTATTGTATACAGCCAAGTTAGGCCTCAACCCTGCGTCTACCATTTTCCTAAAATATCCAGCTGCATCATCAGCCCTATTCTCTCTGAAACAAGCATCCATCAACAACCCATAAGTAAACTCATCAGGACTCACCCCCTTCCCCTCCATCTCCCCATAAATCTCCTCAGCCTCCACAACCCTCCCATCATCACACAACCTCTCAATCAAGTTATTAAACGACAAAGAATCCGGGCTACACCGATACTCCCCCATCTTCCTGAAAACCTCAATCGCCTCCTTAAACCTCCCTTCACCACAATACCCATCCACAATCACATTAAAGCTCCCCAAATTAACACTCAACTTTTTGGGAGGCTCGTGCTCCTTCCTCATCCTATCAAAAAGCCTCAACGCCTCATCAAACCTACCATTCTTAGAGAGTGCATCAAGCAACGAATTATACCCCACGGCACTCATCTTCTTCCCCAAAGCCTCCTCATAACAATCAATAGCCTCCTTCTCCATCCCCTTAACAAAATACCCTTTCATCAAACACCCAAAAACAACCCCATCATCCACAACCCCACCCAACCTCTCTCTCAGCTCCTCATAAAGCCCTAAAATGCCATCACCATCGGAAACTCTAGCGTGGCCCAACATCAAGTAGTGGTAAACAAGAGGGTCAGGCGCAAACCCTCTAGAATCCATTTCGCTTTTAATTTCCATGGCTCGTTCAAGCTTGTTGTTATCGACCAAGCCTTTGATGAGAATACGGTAAGTGGTTGGGGAAGGGTTCATGGGGGCGTTGTTGAGGAACTGCTTATAATGTTCGAGAGCGGTATCGGGTTTGCGGCAATCGAGGTAGGTCTGGAAGATGAGGTTGTGGGTGATGATGTTGGGAACAACGCCAGCCTGGGTGATGAAGCGATGGAGGGACAGGAGGTCAGCGTAGCGGGATTGGCGGAGGAGGGCGGCGAGGACGGCGTTGATAGTGAAGATGGTGGGGCGGCAGTTAGAGTAGATAGAGTGGCGCGTGTAGAGCGCGGCCTCGTCGAGGTCATTCTCGCGGACGAGGGCGAGAATGCGGTTGTGCAGGTTGAGACGGTTGCCGGTGAGTGCGGACACGTGTTCCGGGAGCTTCGGGTTGTTAGGGTTAAGGTAGTACGGGGTTTGTTGTTGTGGTTTTGGCGCGGTTTGCGTGCGGTTCAGGGCTGAGAGAGGGGGCTCCATTCGGAGCTGCCGCTTGCGCCGGCGGCGCTCCGCCGCGGCTTCCTCCGGAGAGGAGAATGAGAGCGGGCGGAGGGAGACGCAGAAGGGAGAGCGCCGGGGAGGGTTTGCGACGGCTCTGAGGTGCGTCAAGAAGGAGGCTTTGGAGAGAGCCATGTTAGAGAGAGAGAGATAGGGTTTGGAATTGGATAGGGTTCAGACAGGGTTTACTTAGTGTGACGGTGAAGATGGTGAAGATGATGACTAAAGGGAATTTTGGGCTTTGGGCTGTTTTTAAATCTATCTGGGTATTTTGGATCTTGGACTCGATGAAGCCCGCATAACTGAGGCTCGTTGTGTTTTTTTTTCATTTTCCTATTATTATGTTGTTAGTTTTTTGAAGCTTTGATTGTTCAGTGTTAAATTGTTTTTTGAAGAGTTTAGTAATTCATTAAACTAAATTTTAAAAGTAACTTGAATATGGGTTAACTGTTTTTAAATAAATTGTAATTTTAAGTGTAGGACGTCAAATTCTATATTTATTTTAAAATTACAGAGGGTTATTTTAGAAATAGTAAATGAAAAATAATAGCATTAATAAACAAAGGTGATGAGAAATAGTATTAAAGTTCTGAGTCAGTACTAACTTAAATGCTCCTATGGGCCCACGCCAACAGGTGATATTTTAACGTCTAAATAAAAAATTATTTGATAATCTAATGCATTAATATTTTAATTATTTTTATTTTAAGTAATATACATTATTATATTGTTAAAACACGTCATGAAGTAGATATTTTTTATTGTGACGGATGCAAAATATTTAATTTTTTTTTTAATATTATATAGGTGCATGATGTTGGGTAGTATTAAAATTTACGAAGGGGATGGAATGCACGTGTTTTCCTTTGGAGGAAGTATACGGATAGAGAAGCTGAGTTGTACGTATTGTTTGACGCTGGATGTGGTATTTTCAAGTTTAATAATCCTTGCTTTGTCACCCTTTTTTCTGTTTATCCACACCAATATCACGCAAATGAACTCAGGATAAATGATGAATTTGATTTTTAAAGGAGGAAAATATTGTTAATTTATTCTTTTCAAAAAATAAAAATCTAATTTAAATCTTCAATTACTGAAATTTTAAAATTAGGTTTAATAACAAAATATTTATATTTACTGTTTAATTTGTTTCAAAAAATGTATTTTAACAACAAACTATTGTAATAAAAACGTAATAGTAGAATTTTTAATGATAATTTATAATAATATATAAAAAGATTTTTTTGTCTACTTATATCATGTTTTAAATCCATAAAATTTTGATCACGTTAAAATTTTTGAGATCAAATTAGTGATAGATTATTGCTAACTAAATCGTAAACATATATAGTGATAAATTTCCTTTATTTGTAAATATTAAATTAATATTAATATTTTTTATTTTGATCACAATATTTTAATTTAGTGATGAAAAGATTTGGTTTCTAATGAAAAATATTATAGATAAAAAATTAAGTTGTCATACATTGTTTAATAACAATTTTTTTTTATTAGTTAAAATATTTAGATCAACTTTACAATTATAAATACCAAAAAATTTAAATCACAATAAGTGGTGATAAATTAAATGTATGATCATGAAAATGTAATATAGTCCTTTAAAGTATCAACGGATCATGATTTAACATAAAATATTAAAAGACAAATAAGTAATTAAATAGTTCTAACAAAGTATCTAAATCTAAAGTATGATATAAGTAGTTGTTACTAAAATGGTGTGATTCGTTGTTTGGACTTGTAATTAATACACTAGGGTTTGACATAAGGAATTTGATGTTGATATGTTGTAAGATAAGTTCAATATGTTCATCTTGTAGATGTATTCACATACTTTGTTGGTCATGTTTTATTAATTGTTACATGTTTTCTTCAAATTTCCTCTCCTTAGCATCTTTTTATATAAATAATTTTTGAATGGTCTCACATATTTTCTCGATTTATTTAACCACTAGAGCTTAGGTAAATGTATATTGAGCATGTGAATGTCTTAAGATTTTTTGCTTAACGTACTAAATCTATGCACATTCCCTTCACCTCTAACAACATTAAAATGTATTTTGTGTCACCTATGAAAACACTAGAGAAAGTTTATGAAGATCTGTCTTCAAATGTGACATAATATTGGACCTTTTGTTGACATTTCCTATATTCTTCCTAAAAAAGAAATCAAGTATATTTTTTAATTTAAAATCATAAAAATATTAAATTGTTATCGAGAAAATTTTAAACATACAACAAGTTCACATGTTTTATAATTGACACATGCTCCAATTTTTAAACTTTTTCATTCTCTCCATGACCTTCTTAATTAGCAATTGGTTGTCATTTAAGCTCTGTAGTTTCTATACATTTAAACACAAGTTGAAATTTAAGGATTCAAATATAATGTTATATTTAAATTAATTATAAAAAATTAATAAAATTATCATTTCTCTCAAAATAAGTTATAATGGATATATCACCACCATAGTTGACAAAGGGTCCCTTCTTAATAAGTTCCTTTATCATGACCATTTAGAACCTTCTCTTGCATCTTTCAAAATGCATGAACCTTTCATATCAAAAAAAGATTTAATAACTTTCTCTTATTGTGGTTTCTGCCTATACTCTTTTTGCATAAAAAAAGTAGAAAAAGAAACACAAAAAAAAGCAAAAAAACAATGTTAATCTAAAAAATAAGTGTTTTGATGATGATAACTCTAGAAAAAAGATATGGACCTTCATACTTGAAATCTTTGAGTCTTGAAGTCTTGTGGAAGATTTAAATTTGTATTTTATGTATATGATTGTTTGTAATAGTTAGGAATCAAGTTAAAGATCCTAGCATGCACACCACTCTCCTTTAAACATTGAAAAAGAGTTGTGTTTTTTGTAAAAAGTATTTAATGTCATAATAATCAATTATCTCTTGCAAGACTCGATTATCAAAACTATGAAGAAACTTTTAGAAAACATTTTCTTTCTGAAAAAATTTATTATCTCGATCAATAATCGATTATCATAACTGTAATAACCAATTATCTCATATGATAATTTATTATCACACGTTAAATTCTAGACTTCTATTTTCTCTTTGAAATAATCGATTATTTTAAGCAATAATTAATTATTTTAGTCATTTTTGCGAAAACTTTTTGTATTTTAAGGACTTTTGGGCACATTTATGTTTATAAATACATAAGGGTCTGTGCTTTTAAAAGTGATAAAAAAACATAAATGTTTTGCTCTATTTTAAGCTTTAGAAAACCTAGTCTATTTTCTTTAAGTGATTTACTTAAGAAAGTTGTGTTTTTATTAGGGTTTGAGCTTGTTCATCCTTTGAGTTATTCAAAGGAGGTGTTCATCCTTTATTCTGACTGTTAAAGGAGATGTTCTTTCATTCTTTGTGTTCTTCAAGAAAGGTGTTCTTCATCTCTTGTGTGTTCAAGAGAGATGTTGTTCATCCTTTGTTCTATATAAAGGAGGTGTCTTTATAATCTTCCTCCTATCTTAATCTTTTTGTTGCACTGTAAGTTATAATTTTTAACTTAAGATAGTTAGTAGTTATCACTTTCTTTTGAGTGATAAATATCACTGGACTTAGGATCTGTTTTGATATGAATTAGTATAAATATATGTGTTCTCTTCTCTCTACTCTCACTTTCTTTATATTCAACTTACATTCTGCTTATTTATTTTATACTCTGATTTTAATCAAACAAAACTTAAATTTATATTGGGAATTTTATTAAACCTAGTTTTAATCAAAGTAAAATCGAAAAAGGTTTAACTTTTATTAAGAAACATTCCACTCTCCCTCTTTATATATTTTATCCCCCTATAACTCTAACAAACAACATTTTAAATTCAACCACAAATGAGATTACATTAAACATCTAAAATCATTTATCCAGAGCTGAAGTTGTACCTTCTTCTAAGTTGAAGTTAGTTAATCAAATTTTTGTTTGATGATCAATGAGATTGTAACAAAATGATCATTTAGTGGTATAAACTATGTCAAAATAATATGTAAATAATGACATATCAAAGGATATGAATTAAAGTAAAATTTACTTACTTTTTGTTTTTCTTCATGAATTCAGAGTCTTTGATAAACCAAATTCTCTAATTAATCATCTAATTAGTGTTTTGTGTTGCTGAGTATTAAAAGTCATTAATAAAATAAAATATCTTATTTAAATTATAGTTTAACTCATATAGATTAATATAAAAAATAACGTAGATTTATTATAATGGATTTGGAATGAATTACTCTAAATGTATTGGAATATTAAAATGTGATAGGAAGATGTAGATAATTTAAGTATTAATTTATCATAAAACTTATAAGACTTGTTTGTTACTGTCTTTTGAAATATATAATCTCTTGATCTTTGAATTAAATAAGGAATGACAATGTAAATGTTAATGATGTGAAGATTAGATAAATGTATATAAAATTTTGAGTGATGACTTTTATAAAATTTATATGATATATTAGTGTGTTATTTATTATATGACGATATTTATAATCCACTAAAACAAATGATAGTACAAGTTTAAAGCATTATCTAAAATAAATTAGAAAATAAAATAGAAAGTGTAATATTTAAAAAAATAATTAACTTTTATTTACGGTCATTTTGTAAAACTCACTACTGATTTTATATAGATGTGAGAGAAAGTATGATAGTATTTGTCTTGTTATGAGACGTCACGGTTGCAATTTAATCTGGAATATCTTTCAGTACATAAATAACTAAGGAAAGGACATTTTATGAAAGATTTGGAATGGACAAATATGTTTATTTAGAATTAAACAGATAGAGTCGTATAGATAATGCGAATCACCACTCACTCACCAACACTTTTTATCAAAGCTCTCAAACAAAAATATTAATAACAAAATACAATGTACTCGTGTGTGTTAGTGTCTTTATAACACACAACAATATAGTATAAATATAGTATAGGGTTGAAGTCAATTTAGGTTTTAGAAGAACATTTAACAATCTCCAGTACAAGTGGATTAAATACTTGTCTTGCTACCTAACTCAATTAATCTATTACTGCAACATATCCCAACTTGGACAATTTATTCTATACAGCTGCGACTAATATATATGTTTTGACTAAGTATTTATAAATTATTGAATCTGGACCACGGAAGCTTGTGGGATAATATCTTAAGAGGACAAAATTTCAAGCATTTATAAAATTTGTATTACCTCCTTAATTTTTAAATTAGGATTTTCCTAAGTTTTTTTGCTGCTAAAGTAATTTCTTGAAGAATACAACAATTACTTTAGGAAACACTAATTTAATTTTTTTATTTTAAAAGATAATTCTTGTGAGAGTAAAATTTTGATGAAGATGAATCCTATAACATATAATTGTTATTGAATTTGTATGGTAGTAATTTCTTTTGATTGAAAGATAGATGTAATGATGATATTATTAAATAAAATAAATACAGGTGGATATTAAGTTATATATGAAAAATATATTGGAATATATATACATATAATTTATGTAACTTCTATTATGATTGAAATTATTATAATAATGGATTGTTTGAATTGAGTAGTTAATTTGTTTGTGGATTTATTATGATTTGTATTTAAATATATTTGTGTTGTTTTACAATAAAGATTTTATTATAAGAGTGTAAGGTGTGAAAGAGTTGACTTATATATTTGTATTATAGTTTTATCAACAATAATATGTTTCGTACCAAAAAATATTTATTGATATAGATATTTACATTAAAGTTATACCCAGAGAGACATAAATGAGTGGAGAAAAGTGTGGAAGATTTGATGATATATAATCACATATTTAATTTGATTTCATCATTAATTATACATGTAGATAACTTCTTAGAAAATTTCAAGCTACATGGAGTTCATTAATAAACAATTAGAATAATAAAACACAACAAAGTAAACAAATACCTATTTAAATAAACAAAATAAATAAATAATTACATAAATAATAATTCTTATATATGAAGAAAAATTATGATGTGATAACAACATACGTCAATAACCTTTGATAGATTAAATATTTCTTTTCTTTAATTTTATTTGTTGTATTGAAATAAGGCTCGTTTTCCTTATTTACATGTCATAAATAAGAAACTTAATTAATCTTAAATTACTTAACAGTGAAAAAAAAAACTTAGACTTACTTCATTAGTCGTAAACATCATACTTTAACAACTTTTTTATTAACTTACTTTCTCGAAAGAAATGCTAATCAGTAAATGGCTTTAAAAATAAAATTTTATCAATTTATTCAATTTCACTTGCCCATCCAAAATTCTCTAAATCAAACATTTGCTTCTTTATAATAGTTTCAAATCTTTTCCTATAATTATGGTCAATATTAGTAAATAAACCGAGAGGACAAATTTTGAAACATACCGGATTTAGAAGAAATGTTGAAATTGTGTGAATATTTGAGTAATTAATATTTTTTTTAAGTGTAACCACTTTAACCTTAAGATCTTCTTTATGCATAAAAAATAGTAAAGTATATTTCATAATAAAGTTAACAAAATCAGCTAATAAATGACTTAAAAACGAATTACAAATATAAATATGTTATATAAATTCACTTCTTAATTAATTGTAGATTAGTTTTCTCATCTTTTATTTTTATTCATAAGGATGGTATAACTTTATTTCTAATATCATATTAGATTGATGAAAATATTACATTTTAGAAGTCTCACATCTTTTTGGATAAATAAGGAATGAGTGACAGAAACTATATAATGGATTTGAGTTCAAGATGTTTAGGTATCCCAGTAAAAAACACTTTAAATCTGTATTTAACTTTTCTCATACTCTTGTAGTAGAGTATTGTGAGATTTGATTTAATTACTTGCTTTAAAAAGGGTGGATGTATTAAGATCAAGGGCATAGGAGAATAGTCTATGCATTATAAGAATTTTCACATAATATTATTCTCTGGTTATCTTTAGATAATGTTGTTTTTATCTTGTTTTGGAGTTTTCAAGTTATATTCTTGTGATAGTTATTTTTATTGTATTTATCTTATTTTTTTATTGAAAAGATTATTCTTCAGGAGTAAAGATGTTGTTTTACCTAACAGTGGTATCAGAGTCGATGGTTAGCCGACTAAGACGAAATACATATAGAGTGGATGAAGTTGTCCCTGGATCAAAAGTTTTCTTAACAAAGGTTTCAAGCAAAAGTGTCTCTCGTTGGTGAACAACGGTACAAGTAAGGATCCACATTAAGATATTCGTGGTTCATAAATGGTTCAACTTGAGGGAAAGATTGTTGGAAATCCAAGTGTAAGTTCGAGTCCCATATAAGAAATGAGTGTGTTAAGCATCATACAAATGAGAAAACATATAAACTCGTTGTCTTAAAGTTTTTTGTTAAAGATGATGTCAATTTCCTAATATATGTTAGTTCGTGACTCATTTAGTGTTTTCTTTTCCAACATATCCTGCCTTGAAAGACCCAACACACGAAAATGAAAACAACACCTAATGTTTAGTATTCAATTCAATAATAATTTTATTATAAAATTTATAAAAATGTTTAAACATAAGCATGATGACTAGTTCAATAAAATTGTGTATAAATAACAACCTCTTCTTTCATATATTAAATTTGAAATGATTATAACAACCTTTTCTTTCGTATATTAAATTTGAAATGATTTCTTCTTTCATATATTAAATTTGAAATGATTATTTATAAATACTCGAATTATATCATTTTAAATTTAACTTGTCTAAAAATCTTTTTATTTTTCTAATTTTACGTAATTTAGCTCGATGAAATATATTTTTATTCAGTAAAAGTTGTCAAAAATTGAAAGGGAAATTTTTTGAAAAGTTTTACTTATTGATTTTTTTTCTAAAGAGAAATCATAAGTTTTTTTATGAAGTTCACTCGACGGATTATACTTAGAAAAAAAATTATCTATGCTGGACAAATTTTACTCAACAAATTTTAATTTCGTTAAGTGAATGTCTAAAAAGCTAAAGTTCGATGTAAATATTTATATCCATAAGTATTTCATACTCATTTGAATTCGGACACACTATTATAATATAATTTTTAATAAAAAAAAAATCCAAATATATTAAAAGAAAAATCATAATACATCCCACGAACAAATTAATCACTCCTATACATATCCTCCGGTATGATTTATCCTCTATAAATCAATATCATCATAATATATTTATTTGTATTTATTTCATATATCATCATTACATCCATTTCTTAATAAAACAAATCAGTATCACGTTCGTCCAATAAAAATTATCTATCATACGGTTCAATCTTATTAAAGTATCATTCTCACAATTATCAATTTTTTTATTCCAAAAAAGATTAAATTAGTATTTCTTATCGCAATTTTGTACTCTTCAAAAAAAATACTTCAACAATAGAAAAATCCAACTGTGCTATCAATCCGATTTAAAAACCAAACACATAACCACTGACTCAGATTCGCAAAAAATCATCATTTTAACTCAATAACACATGTAACCTTAAAAATTGGTATATGGGATCAAAGATATAAGAAAATATAAAAAAACTCATTCAAAAGTTCAAATAAACTCTACCACTTATTGTTAAGTTGTGTGCTCTTATGAGAAAAAGGAGAAAAAAAACAACCTTAAAATATAGAAAGAAGTCAAAACTTTCTAAAATTTAAAGAGACATACAAAAAAAAATTATTTTATATTATATATAATCTCTATAACTTTTAACTAATAAAATACTTATTTTTCATTTGAACTTAAATTTTCTATTTGTTTTTTAAATTATCTGTATGATTTTCTCTAAAAATTTCTAATAAATTTTGAATGTTTTGAGTGACTTTTCCTTAATTTATACAATTTTTTTTTATATTATTCGAACTTAAATTATGCTGTCTATCTTTTTTATTGTTGTTCACTCCCTTTTTTTTTGTTATATATGCATGATCATGTAATAACACAATTGATAATACACGAGTATATGATAATGTAACTGTCTAATAGAGTTGTTTTGAAAATATTTTCTTCTAATTTTATATTTTAATGTTGTCATTTGTATGGACCACTTTAAATTTATGTAGAGTTATATATATCTGTTTTAACGTTGTAATTAGTATGTAAACTTTATATTTATGTAAGTTATATATCTATTTGATATATATGACATCAGTAAATTAAATATGTTTTTTCTTTAAAATACTTTTAAAAATTATAATTTATTATTAAATTAAAATATATATTTATTTATTCTCTATTTTCATTTAAGTTATGTAAAACATTTTTTATTATTAACTTTAGTAACAAAATACAATTTTTAAAAATAATTTAAAAGAAAAACTACTTTAAAGTCTTACATTAGTTGTCTCTATTGAATATATTTTTTATTTTTTTGTTGAATATTTTAAAATGATACTTAGATAACATTACATTGATCCACCGTTACTTCATAGTTTGAATAAAAAATTATTATTATTGATTAAAAAATGTAACCTCAAATTAAACGATATTTTTCTATTCTAAAAACATATATGTAAGAATTAATGATTAAAAACTTGTTTTGAAGTTTTATTTAGTACTATTTTAATAACAACAACAAAATGTTACATTGTACGAGAAAAATAACATTATAAATTGGTTGATGTGATAAAAACGACAAATAACGTGAAAAGAAAATGTACGACAAGAAATGTTATATTTGATTGAGTCAAATTATGGTACATGTAAGTTTGTTTTAAGAGCTAACAATTGGGGAAGTGAAATTGATTGATAGCTAAACAAAATGGGTAAAGAAAATCAGATAATGGCAAGGAAAGTTCGAGAAATTCTGCTTGGCCTAAATACGTGAAGTTGACAACAATCGACGACAGAGTCAGAGAATTTTTTCTTCTCATCTTTTGTCATTTGTTTTAAACATGAGATTATTTATATTAAAATTAGAAATATTATTTCATATTCACTTTTTAAGTCATTTAAATAAAATTAAAATATATTTAACGTTGTGGGATTAATATTTTTCTCTCAATTTAAAAACACATACCAAATATATACAGAAAAGTATTTGTATGAAAGTGAAAATAAAGAGTAAATATGGAACATATATTACTACCTGAAAGAGTGGGTGTATACACAACTCTAAAGGAAAATTATGTGTTTTTTTAATAGGTGATATAATTATTAAATAATTTAAATTGCAATCATTTATGTAATTCTTTTTCTCTCTCTATATATAATATATATTTATATATAGTACTTAATATAATAAATTTTGCTCCTTCTAAATTTATAAAAATTATTTTTAATTGATATAAATATGTAGAAAAATAGTTTTAGTTATTATTACGATAATCGAATCAATAATTGATTCAATCATATATATGGAGATAAGATAACACATGGTTCACGCGATATTTCATTAGTCACATCATCGTTTAAATTAATAAAATTAGTTGAAAAAAAAGCTATAGTTGATGCATTTAAAGACAATGGATCGAAAAATTATGCTTTAAATTGGGAGGTTGATAGTGAATGTTAGTCAAACTAAAAATGCATTTAACTTTGTAATACAAACATAATGCATAATTTATTAAGCAATTATCTATGGAATATAGATGTTTGTGACAAAATACTTGTGATACAAAATAGGTAGACATCAATAAAGACACACCTAATTAATAAAATAGGAAACTAAATTATTATAAAGCACGTATTCTAATGTTAAAACTATAAAAAATGATGTGAGAAACTTAATAAATTAAATAATGAATTATAATATTAAAACTTAGATCAAATTAATACAAGTTATCATTATCATTAGAATGAATATGCAGGTGGATCTATCAATTTATGTTTATATATCCACATAAAATAATACTATAAAATATTTAATTATATAGTTCTCATTATTTGTATAAAATAATTTATTTAATTAATTAAATAATATACAAGAAATAAAAATATTAAATTTAAAATTAAATTAAACTTAATAATAGTGAACAAAAAAAAATATTATTTGTTTTATTAAAATTTGATGTGGTGACATGAATTACAAATAACTCATTCAACTCACTGAAATAATCCTTAAAAAAGTTGGCACTAAAATTTATGAAAAGTTATATAAATAAATTGGTACTTTTACACAAATAATTAATTCTTATTATGACTTTTCTTAATTTCTTTTAATCACACTACATACGCACTATTATGGAAAGAAAATGTCACCCTTGAGAATAGCAGAATATGATATCCACAATCTTCTGAGTCATTAAGCAACTATTCCTGATACTGATAATTCAGAGTAAAGAAATTACCTCCACCATTACTTTTTCTTTTGATTTGATTCATAATAAAGACTGGTTTCTTCTAACAATAATTGTTCTGTCTAATAAAGACTTTATTTCTTCTAACAACTACTGTTTTGTCTAATAAATAAAGAACATATTTCATCTTTTAAGAAATAGAAAATGTGTAAAAATATACAATAGTTTATTCTTTATTTAAACAAAATTCATTAATTCGTAAAATTTATCTATTTTAAAATAAAAATAAGTACATTTTTGTTTTAATTTCAAATAAGTCAGAAAGAAATGAATCCACCAGAGATATTTTTTTTAAATATCTTTTTTTTAATATCTCTTGAAAGTAGTCTCTAGTTCTTTTTCTTGGAGTGTTTTTGGATGAGGGTAGAATACAAATACATGGAAAGAAAAGAAAGTAAGAATGTTTACATAAAAAAAGTGAAAAAATAATAAAAAATCTTGTAAAATAAATAGGATTCTACATTAATATATTTAAAAAATAATTTATAATATAATCATTTTTAAAATTAAATGTAAAAAGATAGTTTGTATCCAAAAAGTTGAAATCATTAATTTATTTCGTATATCTAAAATGAGTAGAATAAAAATATGAAAAAGTTAAACTTTGAAACAGATATAAAATCATGTAAAAAAAAATTGTGCAAGCATACACAATATCGATTTAGGGTATTAAAATTGTTGTAGTATGTTTTTGAAAAGCTATGCGCTATGATAAGAAAATAGCAAGAGAGGTATGTTGTGAGAGGCTATAAGAGAAAAAAGAAACCAATGAAGTGGCAGAAAAGAGAAAGAAAGAAGTGAAGGTAAAATGCGAAGAGATTAAAAGTTTAAGTATGTGGATGGTAGAGACAGGTGTCAAATGAAAAATACTTGATTCTGCATAAATATTTATAACAATATTTTTTAAATTTTTTTATAGCATTTAAATTATTAAACTAGTAGATTCTGTTCATTTCTAATCCCAAAAAATATATAATTTATTGATATAAAGAGAGAGAAAGATAGAATTTTTATATGACCTCTATAAAAAGACAAAAAAATAGCCTAGTGTTTGTAAAAGTATCCTAGTATAAGAAAATGATAAAAAAATTGATGGAAATAATAATTTCTGTTTATTTATGGATAGTTAAAACATATAAAAATTCTACATATAAAAAATTCTATTTAAATTTGGAATTTTACTGAATTAAAATGTATTTTCTACGTAATTTTGAAATTAAAATTACTGCATGATTATGAAAAATACGAAAAATATACATTTTAATAAATTTAAAAAATAAGTTAAGGTTATTAAAAATTCTTTAAAAAATAATATTTGTAAACTATATAATTTAAAATAATCCACTTGAAAAGTCGAAACCAAACAAACTTTATCTATAGTTTTCTAAAGATATCTCAATTATTATTACAACAGTAAAAAAATCACACTTATCCCTAGGTGGCATGTGTCATAATCTTATTGGCACTATGTGGCTAATTGTGAACCAAGTATGTCTTTTTTTTAAAATAATTTTAAAATATAAAAATAAAGCTATTATAATTGGCAGTGCTTGTAATCAAGGAAAAAAAAGAACTTTTACTAATTCTATATATATATATAGAGAGAGAAAGAGATAAGATATATATATATATATATAGAGAGAGAGATATAAGATATAAAAAGGGGTGAAGGAATGTAATGGCTGGATTTTTACTATGCTTTTAATTGTAAAAAAATGCATTATTTAAAGAAGTGTTTGACATTATTCATTTTGAATGTTCTGATTAGAGGGAAAATTATGTCAAATTTTTTTAAAGTACTTCTTTTATATAAAACTTAACTTATTGGAAACTATTTTTAAATTCACATATAAAATATTATGTGATAGAGTATGGAAAAAAAAGATGGATACAGATAAATATATAATATTATAAGCCAGATAAATTAAAATTAAAATAGTTATAATAATAATAATAATTATAATAATATATTCTCATGAAAAATAAGTACACATATATAAATTATATTTAAATGAAAGTAGTTACTATTCATGTGTGTATATATAATAAACTAATTTTATAGTTATAGAATAAAATTATTTGATAATATATTTTTTCTTACTTTTTTAAAATTATTAGAGTAATAAATTTGTTAAAATAAGCACGTATGCTTAATTAAAAAAATTGGTAGTTAATCATATTGTAATAATTTATGTTATTGTTTTTGGGTTTACCTGTACAAATATATTATCATTAGTATATAAGTTTTTGGATGAATTATATGAAATAAATAGACTTTATCTTAAATAAATAAATAATTTCTCCAGTAACACATATTAATTCAAATGATAAAGATTCGAGTCTTAACATATAAAATAAACAAGTATTGAAGGATTTACATTATTTGATATTCGATATAACTTTTAAAAGTCAGACAAGTTTAGAATATAAGATGAATGAATGAATTTAATTAATTTTTTAACATAAAAAAGTCATTAGACTTTTATTTATTAATATATTATTAGATCAACTACAAAGATGAACATATCGTGCATTTAATTATATTTTGTTATTTAATCATCTTCAAAGTCAAATTAAGTACAAATAACATGTTGATTACTTCAAGCACATATGAACATTATTATATTCTATTGTGAAATAATGAAAAATCTTAAAAGTTTTTTCTGTCAAATCATTCCAAGACACATTTATTAACTAAATAGATTAATTTAAATTTTAAATTTACACATTAGGTTAAAATATTGTTAAAGATGCACATAATCTTTAATGAAACCTTTTGAATTTCCACTTAGGTTTTGAATGTTGGATTATAGAGTTTTGTCAATATGTTGACTTCGTTAACATTGAGTTGACTATTTCATATATGTTATGGGTTTGTCATATAAATGACTTACTAATATATGGTCAGATTCATAAGAATCCAATTAAAATCAAGTATCCATGTTTTAAATGACGTTGAGAATATTTTGCCGATGAAAGTGGAAAGATGAGTGAAAAAGGAAGAAAAATGATGTGATAGGAAAATAACGATTAAAAACATTAAACGAAAGAAAAAAATACTTATAAATATTAAAAATTTGGAAAATTAAAAGTATGAGGTATGCTAAGTCATGACTTAAGGCAGCAAACACTAATTATTAATTGCTGAATATAGAACTTCCTTGTCTTTGCTTTTATGAAGCGTGAGAAAAATTAGGAGATGAGAGAGTAAAAGGAAAACAAAAAAGGAAAAAAAGAAAAGAAAAGAAAAGACGTAATTATTCTTTTGCCTTTATATTCATTCAAAGTCTACTTTATAGTTTTTATATTTGGAGATTTTATTATTAATTTGTCTATGGTGATTTTGTATAGAGTAGTCTTTATAACGAATTAAATATTTTATTTTAATTGTCGTCATAATATTGAAAGTGGTGGAGTTAAACTGTGATAGATTTTGTAGTGGTTGTCAAATCAAATACAAATCTGAAAATGAAAAAGCCATCATTGTACACGATGCCGAAGGCGGTGTTTCGGCGACAAATCCCTTTTTCTCTTTTTGTTTCTTCTTTTTCTCTCACTTCTCTTTTCCTACCTTTCTCTTTTTCCCCTTTTTCTTCTTTCCAGACACAAAGATCAAACATCTCTAGCTACTCACGTGTCCATTAAATAATATTTTTATCTTCATTTTATATTTCATAAATATTCAAAAAATATTTTCAACTTGATAAAAATAATAATTACATTTTTATGCTAAACTCTAAAAAAATATAAATAAATACTAAATAATTCTATTTATATTTATCTAAAACTACCATTTCTCTATAATTTCAAATTGTTTCATGTTTATAAGAGACAAATTAGAAGATATAAATAAATACTAAATAATTCTATTTATATTTATCTAAAACTCTAAAAAATATAAATAAATACTAAATAATTCTATTTATATTTATCTAAAACTACCATTTCTCTATAATTTCAAATTGTTTCATGTTTATAAGAGACAAATTAGAAGATAGGTGAGTAAAATCTAGTTTAGAGACATGTGTTTTATGTTTTTAGAATTTCAACCTTTTTTTTTTTATTTTGGTATTTGCTGAAATAAATGAATGGTTCGATTAGAAAATAAATGAGTATATATTAGTTTGAGTTTACAGTGATATATGTTTGTTTATAATGTTTAACTTTCAGAGAGTAAATTAAAGGATCTTTAAACATTATTAACTCATCATCTTTTTTAGAGGTGAATTATTTGAAAATTAAAACGTTTTTAGATAAGAAAAATTAACATTGATTTTGAATTAGGTTATTAGAGTAAAGAAAAAAATAAAATAAAAGGATAAGATGTAAATTAAATTTAAATGTTGAGTTTGTTGATGTTGTTGAAAATTGTTTAAGTTGTAATTTGAATGGTTGAACTGTTTAAATTTAACATTTTAGTGAATTATAAATATTTTGAACTGATAGAATTATGTTATTATGTGATATGAATTAAATTGATGATGTATATGTAAATTTTGGGTTGTTGTTAAGTTTATAATTTTTGGAATATATATAATTAAACAAATTTAAATACGAATAAGATCTTAAAGTCTTTCCTATCAAATAAAATTATGTAAAATATTTTGCTTAAACAATATTTTTAAACTAGTATTCCATTTTATTATTTAAAATTATCTCTTAAAAATGTATATTTTATATTAAAATAGTTTCAATGTTTTAGATATGATTTCCTTCCTTCATTTGTTTAAATGAGATTATATAACAAAATATAATTAATTGAAATGAATAATTTATGGTATAATGAAAAGAATTAGTAGTTACTGAAAATATATTGTTCAATTGACTAAGTATAATTAAATACTGAATGAATCAATGAATTTAATTAAACATGGTACTTATATCATAAGTTATTTAAATAAATATATTAAATAGTGAAAAGTGATTAAAATTTTTACAATAGGAGAAAAATAAGGTGAACGTGGTAGATAAATAAGAGTAATTTTTTTATATATCGAAAGTCCCTTTTTATATGATGTTGTGATATTATATGAATATTTATTATTTAAATGATTAATTTATGCTTTTTGTTTATGTTATTTTGTAATTTGAATAATTATACGTTGAAAGGCCAACTAGAGATTCATGTGCATGACAATTTTTGGACCAATGTCAAGTGAATTAAATGTATAAATTTTATAAATGATGTACTAAGAAAATAGAAGGGAAATACTGTATACAGTATGGGATGCACATTAATTATACTGTCCGTGCGTATGTATATACTTTGGTCCGAGTCGTGTACAAATTGGTAAGGTGATATTCTGATGACCACAGTGGTGGTGGGGCCACTGCCAGCTGGAATACAAGGAAAAACAAAAACAAAAAAAAAAGAAAAATTGTGCCTCCGATTACGATGCTACTCTATACTCTCAATGTCCTGCTTCATTATATAAATAAATGCACAACGCAATTTCCGAACTGCATTGCATCACAAACAACTTCTCCTCTCCTGCGCCATCTTCATCCCTATTCAACTCTAACCTATATCGCAGGTTTCTCTCTCTTTTCTCCTCTTTCTTTGTTTTTCTTTTCTTCACTCATTCTTTTATGTCTGTCGTAAATTATGTTTCCTCGCTGTTGTTGTTTGTGTTTTCTTCCTTTTGCATCTATCTGTCTTCTCCTTTCTCCATTGCGACGACCTCAACTACACTTGATTTATCTTTAGATGGATTAAAAAATCTACATTTGGAATCTTCTCAACTATTACACACCCAGGTTTTCATTATTTCACTCTTTCTGATTCATCCTTCACTACAATTTCCCCACTGTCTACCTGCACCAGACGAATGAAATACACAAAAGAGAAAAAAGAGATAGAAACGAAACAACAAATCATTCAGACGACTAAAACTAAATAGGTAAATAAAAATACTTCATTTTTCGTATCTTTTCTTTTGATGAGGTGAAAACCTTTTACTTTTCCTTTTACTGAACAATAAAGGTTTAATATTTTATTCAATTCCATTATTATTTCCCCCTTTATCTTTCTTTTAATCAAAACAGATACACTACTATTATCTAGTATTACGTTGAGAATTTGAAGTGTATTGTATAAACTTTAATACATATGATCATCGTCAACCTAGAGTAATTCGATTTTTCGCCTACTGAAAAGAAGTGAAGATTGAATACAAGTAATGATTTAAGACACTTTATTTTTAAAATGTTATATTAAAAGTTTCTTATTTTTATCATTTTATATGATTTATCATGCATTTTTTTTTCTGTGTTACTTGGAGTTGAACATTATTTCAGGTGTTAACAAACGATGTTTGAAAATATAGAAAGATATTAATAATGAATGAATATGACTCAGCGAACTGCTACTGTTCTCTCGTTGATTTTTGTTACTGCCTCACATTTTATTTTTAAGAATTGCTTTTTTATTTCCATTTAACCAAACAATTAACCAGGCCCACCCATCCTTCACTATTTTGATTTGGAGCTCCTCTCATGGCTTTTAAATACTTTTTTTTTACGAAGAGAACCTGGACTATTATCTCTTTTTTTTTCATGTCCTTTTCCTCTTGGAAAACGAATTTGAGCCATGAATTAAATTTATCGAAGTAAAATTAAGACAAGGGAAGTGTATTAAAAATATGCATGTTGGGGGTGTGATATTAATACGGCTTTTATGTTGTTTTCATTACAGCCTTTTTACTCTTGAGAGCAGTTGACTATTATCCGATTTCGAATATAAACAAAAAAAATGTGATTCTTAATATCAAGTAAAGCAAGAGTAGGTGAACTTTTGTGATTAGTGTGTTAATCTTTTTTTAATATCGAGACTAAAGAAATGCGTTAAAGGACCTGGAAAGAAATATTATAAAGAAGGAGTAAAAATCGATCGGTCCATAGAATCTGAGAGCATGTTTGGGTCATCAAGGTTGTTTTATCTGATGTTTTTTTCGAAAGTACACAAGGAGAAACTGGTTTTTTCTTCCTTTATCTTATTTGACTTTTTTGAAAACTTGGAAAGTAATATCGTGAGTAGTCTGGCAAATGGATAAACATCAATTTAGTTCTTGCCGTAATCTTGGAAGTATAAGGGTCATTATTTGACCAAGTTAATGAACCTTTGAGGGATGAAATGACGTGATTAACGAAACCGAGATAATTATATATTTTTCTTTTAAAGTTCTAGTCGGCTTTGTGCAATTTATATGTGACTGAATTGTTACTTTACATTGGATGGTTGTAAATTGAGATAATTATGTTATGTTTTTTTTGTCCAATTTTCAAATCACGAGTGAATTGTCTTGAACCTGAAGATGAATGTTGGCCCTCTAGAGTCTTATGTACTCCATGCAATTGAAACTTACACTAATGTTGCAGATATTCGAATTGAGCATAATTGTGATTAAAACTTAGGCCCTTCCTGGAATGAATCCGTTGTTTGTCAAAGAATTTGGTAGAGAGTTTTGTAGTTCTCTTTAATGGGCTGCTTCTGTTCAACTTCAAAGAGAACGGAAGCACCAGGTTATGAGGAACCCACCGTTCTTGCATCTCAGACACCTTGTGAGTATCATGATCCATCATTTAATGGTAAATCCTTGCTGCTTTGCTGTTCAAATTTTGATTTGGCTTCTGCTAAGAACCATCTAGGTCCTTTTACTAATCCACTAGTCTTATACTCTTAGGGGCATTTCATTCCAGTTTCAATATGTAAATTTACTCAATTTATGATTTAGTTTGCCTGAGACTTGCTAATCTTTAATATATAGTACACAATAGGCACAAAATCTAAATCTTTCCAAATTCACTGACGCAGTTCTTTCAGTTACTCCAAATTCCTGATAGTTGATTTTGAAAAATTATAATTTAATGATCATGTGTGAAAAAATATGGCTTTGTTGTTCAATATTCTAGAACTTTCTATAGGGGCATCGAAGTATTGAAATCTGATTCTTCACCATATATACAGTTAACTTGCAATCCCTAGACAACAGTACTTTCATTTTGCCACGGATAATTAGGTACAGATTTAAGTTCAAGGTCAAGGAAATTCTAAATTAATTGTTTTAAAGAAGGAACAAAAATATTTAAGAATTTTTTTTAAAAATCACAAACTTTCGAGTGTTTACATTTTATAAAACTTGTTAGAATGTTATATATTTAGTAGCAGCGGATATAGAATCAATCTACTTAATCCTAATATCCTCCGTCATTAGGTTTATATGATTCTAACACAACTATTTGTTGAAACCTCCGAACGAGTGATTCGTCATTCTTTATGAACTCAATATTAAGTTTAAAAGCTGACAAAAAGAATCTTTCTTTCTTTCGTCAGTTACTGTTAACGAAGTAGAAGCCTTGCATGAACTCTACAAGAAGTTGAGCAATTCAATTATTGAAGATGGTCTTATTCACAGGGTGAGTTAGGGCATTTAAGTTTTCCAGTTTAGATACGATGTCCTTAAAGTTGTCACCTAAGTAATCTCTTTGATAATTTACTTCTTGACCATCTTGCATTCAGGAAGAATTCCATCTGGCACTATTCAGGAATAAAAACAAGAAAAACCTGTTTGCAGATAGGGTTTGTAAATCTAGTCCTTATTCTACAGTTCAAGATTATTTCACCCTAAAGTTCATGGAGACTGTGCTAATACTTACAATATTTGAAGTTGCTTCCTTTTTCAGTGAAATCTTTTTATCTGATGTATCATTTTGTTCTACATTTATAGTCATATCACTTCTTTTGACTCTCACTCGTACTGTTGGATTCTGATGCATGCTCACATTTGTTTCTCCATAGATATTTGACTTGTTTGATCTCAAGCGCAATGGGGTCATTGAGTTCGGCGAATTTGTTCGATCATTGGGTGTTTTTCACCCAAATGCACCTTTAGAAGACAAAATTACTTGTAAGATTGACCTTCCAACATAAATATTTCTTGTTAATTTCTTCTTTTCCCCTAGTCTTGGAGTTTCCTATATTAAGTATATGCTCTGGTTATTTATGTTCAGTTGCATTAAAGCTTTTCAGTCACCCACAAGATACTTATCTTTCGTTAAATTGGGAATAATGATTTTGCAGTTGCTTTTAGGTTGTATGATCTGAGGCAGACAGGGTTTATCGAAAGAGAGGAGGTATGGTTTTCTTTCCTTGTTGAGACCACCTGAAATTTTTGTTGGTTATTAATTTCATGTTACGTTATGTTTCTTTAGCCTTATCCATATTCGTAGATACATATATTTATGCTCGCTCAGTATAAAGTTTAGATCAGCCCATTGCTTTCACTGCTTATAATAACGGTCTGGTTTATCTCTGCAGTTGAAGGAAATGGTATTGGCACTTCTGCACGAGTCGGATCTTGAGCTTTCAGATGATATGATTGAAAGCATTGTGGACAAGGTTCATAAATCAGAAAATTTACCTTATTTTTTGTTACTTCTAAGTTCTAAGATGAGCTCCCTTTGAACTTGGCATTTCCTCACGTTGTTGTATACCTTCTTACCCACAGACTTTTAGTGATGCTGATATAAACGGTGATGGAAAGATCGATCAAGATGAGTGGAAAGCGTTTGTGTCCAAACATCCATCCCTGATAAAGAATATGACTCTTCCATATCTGAAGTCTGTAGATTCGTTCTCCATGAACCTTATTTTTTCAGTAACTGGAATTTCAGAAAACTTTCCTTTTCATGCATGTCTCTTCCATGTTGCAGGGATATTACATTGGCATTTCCCAGTTTTGTTGTAAGAACAGAAATTGAAGAGTCCGAGATTTGAGTTTGGGAGGTTTTGGCTTCACCAAGGATGCTATATCCTAAATACTATTTTGTAGATATCTTTGATTTGGTCTATGGTTACCCAACAAAATTTCCAAACCTGGTTTTGCAAATGCACAGCTACCAAGTGAAGTTCTCTCTAGTTAGGTAGATAAACCTAAGGTTACGAATTATTCACTTGAATTGTTAATTCCAATTCAAGGTTAGCTTGTAGATGCATTTTGTGTGTATATATACACAAGAGATGAAAGTAGGGTCTATTAACCCATATATATATGTAACTCGGCCATCTTTTACTTTGTGAGTTTGAAAGTATGAGAATTATGGTAGATGATATTTAATCACCTTTGGATGTATATAGTTGTTTGAATAACCTTTAACACGATCGCTGTATCTGGTTATCTTAATCACTCAACTCATACAATTTGCTAAACATGGACCGAATTTAGACACCAGTGTCAGTTTTTATGTTATGTATTTTTGTGTGATGCTTTTCTGTTTGGCCTTTTGCCCTGCCCTTACGCACACACACACAAAAGCTTTTCTGTCAGTAAAATTAGGATTTTTTTTTTATCAAATTCACACATTCATCTTATTTTCCTTCTACCTCTGTCTCCCTTTATAATCACATTATCTATCTATCATGTATTCAAACATTTATTATTTATCTTTGCATTGTTGTCCAATTTCTATCTCATGTACTCAATTACTGAAAATAGTGTGGATTTCTTTTCTTCTTCTAAAATTAGTAAACAAGCTTTTTTTCTCTCTCATTTATCCAGCCACCACAAATTAAAATAACCTATTTTTTGTTGTTGTTTTAATTTCTAGACAAATTCTAGATTTATTTCAATTCCTTCGATTTGGGTTTTCCTGTATTTTCATTTGTTCAATTTCATGCTGTTTATTTGCTGCATTTGCATATTCTAACATTTTGTTCATTTTTAACTTTTGAAACGATTTTTTTGACAAATTGTACAATTACGAGCCCGGTTGGATCAATATGCAATTTTATCTAATATATGAGACTAAGGTACAATATTATTTTATTAAATTTTGTGAACACATTATGAAGTTTTCTAGAATTACACTTGCATTTATTTTTTAAAAGTTTTAGAAGTATTAGACATGCACATTCTTAAGGGAGAATATTATTATAATTATAAGACTGCAGATAATTTTACTCAATTTTTTTATAAGCAAACATATATGTACATTAGTATAATTGTGTATGAGTAACACAAGAAAAACAAAATTGCACCTTTGTATTCTTAATCAACTATCTATCCTTACTTACAAAATATCCTAGTACCCAAAACATCTTATTCCTAACAATATGAATAAGTAAAGTCACAAGAGTACATCAAATAATCATAACAGAATCTCTAAAAAAAACATGATTTGAATATTACGAGGACTATTATGCAAACATATAACTTAAAGTTCATGAAAAGAATGTGTAATGAAACTAATGAGATCGACCAAGGGAAAAGGATCTTGAACTGCTACAAGGACTCTATGGACTAATGACAAGGGCACAAGCTTAGAAAGTAAAATAAGCTTTAAACTAAATGACGAAAATTTTGATTGAAGCAAATTCAGATACAAAACAATTGGAGCTTAAATTGGTCAACTACTTCATTCAAGTTGAGGAATGTAGATGATGGACAAATTTGCAAGCCAATTCCTTGTGTTATAATCTCACATGACTCTAGATATGTTCTAGGCTATGCCATTCTAGGGGCTGGTGGGGTTTTATTGTAGTGAATATTTAATTCTTAGTGAGTTCACAGTGGGATACTTACTCTATAAATACGACAAACTTTGTACCAGTGTGGTAGTCATGGATAAAGAAATTTAGTTTATGCTAATTGTGAGGATTGATTTCTCTTGGTTAGTGTGTACAACTCTTTTCTCTTTTTTTTTAAAAGAATTCTTATTTTTTGTGTTGAATAATTCTCAACCTATAACATTTTAGGATTGTAGGGTTCTTTCCATTTCTTATTCCCAATTCGCTCTTCTCTCTTTTATTTTAATTCTTCCTTAAATTTTAAGATGCTAAATTTGAGATCTGCAGAGGGAATCATATCATGTGATAATATGATAATCAAAGCTCAGGTTTAGTATTGAAGCTGATCTTTTTTCATATAGTCACTTATTGATTGAAATTCAAATGTGAATCTAAATCTCATATTAATGAATGTGTTAAACAATTTATAAAAGAAGATGATCTATAAATTTATTCTCTTCTTTTATTTCAAGAGTGATGTGAATTCTTTTATATAGATTAGATTAGGACTCATTTAGTTTCTATCCTATGTATGCTAACTTCAAAAATCAGCTAGTAGTTAACTCTACAAATCATACCTCCTTTTTCTTAAATTTCTAATATACAATTGTGTTTTTGCCTTTTGTTTCTAACTTTTATTTGGAATCTATTTTTATTATGTGCTCAAACATAATTTCTTCTTCCAATTTGCTGGTTGTTTGTTAAACTAAAATCTCAATCCGTTCATAAAGTTTTGCAGTGTGTTCTTCTATGTTCACGTGATTGATTAATAAAATATTAGTTCAAGTGAGCTTGAATGTTTTTTCATAAATATTAAAGTGTCGGGACATATTAGAAAAATAAAAGGACTAAAAAGTAAAAAAAAAAAATATTTAGAGATTAAAAAAATATTTCAAAGTGCAATATCAAAATTTTGATTACTGCAAAGAAAATTGAGAAAGAAAATGTTCTGCCCAATAATAACTTCGTCTAAATCATTGATGAGTTCTTTCATTCTCATTCTCATACATCCTTGCTCCATTTTGTGTGTCTTAAATATAGTGATTTTGAACACAGTTAAAAATTTCAGTTTCTAAGTTTGTGTTGCTCTTATTCTTTATGTCTTCCAGTTTTGGTCTTTGCTGGGTATTCTATTCTTGAGTTGTTCATTTCATTTCTTTTTAGATTTTATTGTTTGTAGGGAGGAAAAAAAAATTAAACCTTAAACATCTCTAGGATAATTAATAAGAGTATTTTAAGTATGAGTATTATATTATCAAATATGTGGTTGTTTAAGTGATTTTTAATTACATATATTTTTAAAACTAAGTTGATTTGTAAGCAAATTATTTATTTTTTATTTATTGAAATTAAAATTATTTTTTTAAAATGATTTTATTGAGCTTCACTTCATTGATTTCATGGTTTTTCAACCATTTCACTTTTCTACATTGTGAGTAGGAATGAAAGGTTCATTAAGAGTTGTACTCTAGGTTTTTCTATTAATTGATTTCATAATGATTTTCATTCTTACTTTTCAAAAAGGATAATTAACACTACCAAACATAAGTAGGCGGTTTATATAAGCCTTTTAGCAAAGGATAACCTTGTTTCAGCCATTTTTAGAAAAATCAGATCAAAATATGAATAATTTTCAAGAACCAGCTATGATACTAATTGATAAAATGCAGAAACAAGATCTAGAGTGGGGTGAATAGATGTTTCAAAAAATTAATATGTTAAAAATGCGAATTAACTTCTTGTTTTATCGTTATCAGATTCAATTAAGAGAAATAAGGTAACAGATTGCTAAAACCTATAAATCAATAAAATACAGAACAGAAAATAAAGAGGTACACAAATGATTTATACCGAATCACTATTTCACAAGAGCTACATCCAATTATCGAACCACAAATAAGATTTCATTAAATTTTACAACCCTAGTAAGCCTAAGAACAAACAAGAACACAAGTCTTGAACCTTACAAGACTTGTACTCAACCACTGAAGAACCCTAATGTAGTTCCATTGGATAATTCCAACCCAAAAACGCTTATAAGAAACAAGAACAAGAAGCGGGTATCATGATACCCGTACCCGTCTCGTCAAGAAGCGGGTAAATAAATATTCGTATTTGTTATCCACAAGTATCCGTTCCGTTTAAGATATTCATTTAATACCTGTTACGGATTTTACCCGTGGATATCTGCAAGCACAAATGTTTTTGTCATCCCTAGTTGTGTGCTGTTAAGGTCGCTCAAGCGATGATGTGTTGTGGTTTACATGTTATTAGGAGTGTATGTGTTATTGAGCATCAATGATGATTTGATACATGTTGGTGATTTTATTAGTTGATTAAAATGTTTATACACATATTGTGTTGATTCTACTATGTATATAACATGTGAAATTATACAAGTTCTAAAGAGATATATAATTGTTGTTGTGATGCATGACGTGTTTATGCATGGTTGAAACCTTTTATGAATTTCTTATATACATCTATATGGTTGTAGTATATATTTATATAAGGTTTGAAGTCTTTCATGAGATGTGTTTGCACCTCTTAATGAGTGGTTTAAGGATACTTGAGGAAGTATCATGCTTTATAACATGACACCTGTTTAATATAAATATCTAAGTTTAAGTGTTGTCTAGTTATGCAAATAAAATTTTAGGTGAAAAAAAGTTGAGAAATACTTACATTAAATTTTAGAAGTATATATTGTTAACAAATGTTTTGTACTAAATGACATTGAGAACTTTTGACTTGATTTTAATATGTGTTAACTATTAGTCTCTAGTTAGATATATTAAGAATCATTAAAAAATGTTTTTTAAATATGAATTTGTTGTTATAATAATATTCCTGATTTAATGATAATTACTTGTATTGGATTATTATGATATTTTTTATTAGTTAACACTTATTTATTATGTATTAGTATTATTCCTATAATGATAGTTAGTAAAGAAAACAAACTTTTCTATAAACAGAACTGGAAAGAAGCAAGCTTCTTAAGGAATATAAAGTATAGGCTTTATTTTATTTAGTGTTATTTTGTTTTGATGACGAATAATTTTGAAAATATATATTGTTTTATATGTATATATATATTATAGAAATAATATAGTTAATATATATATATATATGTGTGTATATATATATAATTGTATTTTATTATAGCACTCAAAACAATTAATATAAAATTCTTCAAACTTTTTTGTTAATTTTTTTTATAATTGACAATTTTTTTAAGAAAATATTTATATTATGTATCATTTCAAATGTTAAGAAGAATATTAATTATTTATTGATTTGAGTGATTGAATAAAAATAGTCAACAAAAGTTAAACTATTTAGGAAAGGTTTGGATTCATATTTTATATAAGAGCATGCGTTTGAATCTTAACGCTAATTTTAAAAATTAATTAATAAATAAATTTATAAATATCTTTAAAAGTTCTCAATTGAATATTGATTAAATAAAGTTCTGAATTGATTAAAGTTTTAAAATGATAACACTATTCATAATATAAGATTATAAGGAATGAATTTAACCATTGATTCATTTTTTTTATTATATATTCTAAATTAGGTGGGTAATTATTCTACAAGTACATTCTTAATTTCCAAGTAGTTTTTATATATATTTAATTAAATTTTAAGATTTTTCTTATAAATTTGTATTTTTAATTGTAAAATACACAAATTTAAAGTATTAGAATATAAATTTGGTAATAAAGACACGTTAAGCACAACCGTACAAACTAACACAAACATCATTTTACTTAATAATAAAATTAAACAACAAAAATTTAACTAAAAAAAATATAAATATTTTAATATTTAATAAAATAATTTTTTACTAAAATTTTAATTAAAAAATATCTAAATTTATAAAACAAATAAAATTTAATTAAGCCTAAAGCTAAATAATTTTAAAGTTAAAAAAATTTAGTATACGACTTACTTTAGTACTTATATTAAGCCTTTATTCACCTTTTTCATGTTAAATAAATATAAATATTCCCTCTGAAGAGATATATTATTATTTTGTTAAAATTTATTTTTCAATAAGTCAAGAGTCTTATTTTTAAAAATCATTTTATTTATTTTACATATTGATACGTTACATTTTTAGAAAAATCTATAATGCGCTTTCACTATTTACAATATTGTTTTGTACAAATGTTCTCGGAAATAATAATATCATTGAAATTTTGACTTATGCAGCACAAAAAAATAAAAAATGAAATACTGACGGCAATATATTAAATTAAAATTTTAAATCAGTCGCGTTTATTAAAATTTAATTTGTCAATCATATAACATTTTATTTAAGGTATCATATATATATAACTTCTATTTTTTCCCACTCACATTAAATAGTATTAATATTTATATCATTTTTAAATTGTATATATCAATACATAATGGATAAATAAATAAAAACTAGGTTTAATAGATATTTTGATTTTAATATTTTATAAAAATTTATAATATTCTTTTATTTATTTTTAATTGAATCTTAAATTTTATTAAAATCTGTTAATTTTAATATTTTTTTGTTAAAAATTTATAAATTATAATATGTATTCGTATATGTATCTTTTATCACTATTTTATTGAAGAGTTAAGTTAGATGTATCACGTCTTATATAATTAATATCATTAACATTAATTTAATAGAAATGATTACACTGATAGAATTTAATAAAATTGGGAACTTAATTAAAAAAAATATAAATGTAAAAAAATATTACAAATTCTTTTAAAATATTAAAATTAAAATATTTACTAAAAGTAATTATGATTTCTGTAAATAATATTTTCTGGTATTAAAATTTTTTAACCAGTTAAATATTTAATTTTTGTTTGTTGTCTTGTTTTGTTGTGATTGTTTTTCCTTTTTTGGTCACGAGGTAAATGATTGCACCCAACACTCATTGATTCATGTGAGAGGTGGGAGCCAACCCTTTCTGGTCAATCACTTTCTTAGACATCACAAACTCATCTTGTAAGCTTTGTCTTTTTTCATGCCCAACAATAATTTAAATTTACTTTTAATTATTTTAAGAATAAGCAGTTTATCTATATAAATTTTATTTCAAAACAAATTTATAAAAAACTAACATAGTAATACATAATTCTAAACTTAACATGATGCACACCTTAACTCAGGGCAATGAAATAAAATAGTATTGTTACCTCGTGATCTACACTTATATGTAAACTTTGTGTTTGAATTTTATGTTTTAGTCGGAAATTTCGAGGTTATCATATCAGAATTTTTGTATGTTTCTGTCTTGTAATTGGTTCACTAGAATGCCAGTGATTGGATTAAGAAACCAAATTATTATAAAATTAGTATGGTGACTCAGGTGATACCAGAAGTTGGAATCTGAGTATGAAACTAAATAGTTTTAATAATTGATAAATTATAGTTGATATATTCACATAATGATTTGTTATATATACATGTAATGTTGATAATTAATTTTCTTATAGCAACTGACATTGTTTATTTTATCTTTTAAAACTAAATGTTCACTCTAGAAAAATGATATCCGCAAAATTATTTAAGTTATAAATTAAAAATTTCAACTAGTTGAAACAGTTTTGTTTTAAAAACTTCTAAAAATTATAATTTTTCATGATTTAATTTGTAGTAAGCTATTTTATTTATAAGTATTTTTTAATATTTATACATGGTAAAAAAACAAATTAAGAATAGTTTAATATGATAGTAAATTTGTCCCTTTTAATCTTTGAAATTATGAATTTATGTTCTTTTAAAAAAATCCCTCCCTAATTATCGACGTACATTGAATAGAAAGTATTCAATAGATATAAAATATTAACGTATTAAATCAAACTATCCTTATTTAATAAAGAAATATTGATTTGTTTCCAAAAAAAACACATGTATTAGATAATTTTAAGAGAAACTACAACTATTTACCCTTTTTTTTTTTTTTTTTCAAAGATTTGGCTTTTTTAGTATTATTTTTTCATGGTTATCTACGCAATTATGAATGAAATAGCAGGGCGAGATGGAGCGTGGGAATCATCCTGTGTTTTCTTAGACTTGTTTGATAACATCGAAAAACTTTTTTTTAAGGCAATAATTTATAAATATAAATAAATTAAATTCTGCAAATTTTATTCAACATTTGTTTCCCTATCTATCAATCAGAGTCCAACGCCACCAACTGAACACAGAACAACATCAACAACAACCTCAAGTTGGTTCTTTCTCTTCCTTCTCCACCAAACCTTAAACTTCCACATACCCAATCGAGTTTTGCTTTAGATTCTTATTCCCATCAAACTATATCTTTGTCTTTCTTTCTTTCTCTCGCTCTGCATCCGCGGAATCCAAAATATTCCAACTAAACATTTCTTCCTTTTCATGGCAGATCCTACCCGTCTTTCATTCAGGTTAGATTTCTATTACCCTTATACTCAATTAAACTGGGTCAGCTTTAATTAACGTCAGTCAATTAAAAAATTGTTTTTTTTTTGGTTTTCTGGGTTCTAGTTTCACACGCAGTTTGCGATCGGATCCCGTTACAGTGGATAGACTCACAAGGTTTTAATGGTTCTACCTTCCTCAGTGATCATAAGGGACTTTGAAATGGGTTTTAGTATTTTAAAATCTATTATGTGATGAAGTGAAAACCAAATAAACACAAAATTCGCATTCTTTCTTTCATTTGTTGCTTACTCCATCTTCTATCTTGCTTGGGGTCGAAGGTTTTTTTCGTGTTTTTTCAGTTATGCTGCATTAGTTTATATACGGGTAGAAGCTTAGAGTTAACATCAGTTTCAAATTATTCGTGCCTGTCAATATCAGGGGTTACTTTTACCCTCTTTTGTCCCTTTTTTATTTATGTTTTCGGTTCTCCCTTTGTTGTACTCCACCTGAATAATATTCTCGAGTTTTTAGTTTTCATTCTCTACACATAATTTCTATTGATTTTATGCCCTTCATTACAAAATTAAAGTTCTACAATTGTGGTCTTTCGAGCACATTCTTCAGTCGGGCTCAATGGTATAGGAAGTATTCGTAATTAAGCATTGAAGAATCCTTTAATTTCTCTCTATTAGTTTTGTTTGTAATATGTTGGTGTACATGTTATTAAACTATTTAGCTTGCTTATTGTTTCTTTGTAGTAAAACTGTTACTTTTATTTTTTGTTCCTGGAAAATGCTCTCATCATAATAATCCATGCTCTGTTGCAGTTCAATATCAAACCTTTTGGTTCATCTCTAATGCAATCAGTTGATGAATGAGAAGAGAAATTCGAAGCGTCGAAAATCAGTGCCTTACAACATGCCTGTGACAGACTCAAACGAGCCGCAGAATTTTGATGATAACATTCTTTTCCCCGTTGAAGAGATTGTACAATACCCATTGCCGGGATACGTGTCTCCAACTTCCATAAGTTTTAGTCCTGATGATAGTTTAATTTCTTACTTGTTTAGTCCTGATCACTCTTTAAATAGAAAGATTTATGCTTTTGATCTGAAGACCAATGCACAAGAATTGTTATTCAGTCCCCCGGATGGTGGACTAGATGAAAGTAATATTTCTCCAGAAGAAAAGCTGCGGAGGGAGAGGTTGAGGGAGCGTGGTTTGGGCGTGACACGGTATGAATGGGTGAAGACAAGCTCGAAAAGGAAAGCAGTGGTGGTTCCGTTGCCTGCTGGGGTCTGTTCCTTTATCCCGAAATGCAATTGGTTAAAACTTTGTCTTATGTTTTTATTAAGAAGAGAAAAAGTAATAGGTTTTAAGCACACATGTTACGCTTTAATTCTCAATGCTGGTAGGCACATCCCAGAAACACATGGACACGGAGGGCACTAGGCCAGTAATTTCATCATGGTGCCACCAGAATGTTGTTTCTGCCTTGAAGTGCCATGTCTGACCCTTTATAAAACCTGCTTGGAACTAGCTGTCAGCATTTAGATGTTTTATACGAATAGATTGACTGAAGCTTCAAATGCTGTTTGTTATATATTTATCCTTCTTGTTTAGGGTGCCCTATCATTCTGCAGCTAAGTTATTAGAGTTATTTACTAGCCTCTTCAATTTCTTGTTGTACCTGTTTTTGAAAAAGTTGTTAACTCCAATGATTACTTTTGCATCATTGTCACTGGTATTGAGTAGGCTTATACCACCCTGAGTTGATACTATCTTATTTATATGTACATAACACTGTTATATCAAGCTGCATGTACTCTGGTGTGTTTTATAAAGTGTGTGTTAGAATGAACATTTTTCTCTCCTTTTTGTATTTTATGTTGAATAAGATATAATTAGTAAATTCAAATAATAAAGCGTCTAATGGTTATTTCTTTTTCCATATGAACAGATTTATATTCAGGACCTTTCCCTTTCAAAACCAGAGCTCAAGCTTCCAAGTGTATCAGGTTCACCCATTATTGATCCACATCTCTCTCCAGATGGATCAATGCTTGCCTACGTAAGAGACTGTGAGTTGCATGTTCTGAATCTCTTGTCTAATGAAGCAAAGCAGTTGACCCATGGGGCAAAGGAAAATGGCTTGGTAAGTTCAACACTTGGCTGTTCTTTACTGTATTTGAGTTACTAAATGCATTTGAGTTCAATGAAAAGCAGTTGATGATTCTTCTATATTGTCACTTGGCTAATTGACTTAATCTTTTTAGATAGAAGTCTTTGAAGAAAAAAATATTTCAGCAATTAAAAGATTGTATAATAATGTTTCTTTTTAAAACATTAGGTTCACCTACTTCAAATCAACTGCACATGTCCTATTTAATGTTCTTAACTCCATCATATGTGTTTGACATCAATTATGAGGCATTTTACTGCTGAATTTGGTAAAGCTTGGTCCTTCTGTCCTTGATGCCACTGTCCTGGATAATGGTAGTTTAGTTTGCAGAGTTGATTCTCTTCTAGGTTCAATCTAGTGGGACTCCAATGTTTTTTTTTATGAAAATAAGCTAGACTGAATTAAGATATTTAAAAATTGGAACTTCAGAAGAGTCAATTATTATTGATCATCCAATATGATTTAGGTTTGGACTTGTACATTTGTCATTCATATGAATAGCATAAAGTTTTTAGTTTGTTCAGTAATAGATGAAATGTTTCGTTTGACTTTTACATTATTTCAGTATGAGTAAATTTGACACTGGGTTTGGGTGTTGCAGATTCATGGGCTGGCAGAATATATAGCTCAGGTGAGATTTGCTTTGATTTTATATACATCTTTAGACTAAATATATGCTTTGCATTCAATTAGTATAAATTAGTCCTTCCTTTTACTTCTGACTAGCAAGCTGTATAATAAATAGGTTCTGAAATGATGGTACTATTTTCTATATCATTGTTCGCAAGCTGCATAATAAATAGGTTCTGAAATGATGGTACTATTTTCTATATCATTGTTAGCTTGTTAAAAGTTTCGTTACTTTTGAAGTGCCGTAAAACAAACTCTTCTAAATCTTTAATATTTTATGTGCTGTGGGAATGGTTTTTATATTTAACAATAACATGTATTTTTTGGATTTCAGGAGGAGATGGATAGAAAAACTGGATATTGGTGGTCACTGGACAGTAAATATATTGCTTTCACTGAAGTTGATTCTTCTGAAATACCACTTTTTAGAATTATGCACCAGGGGAAGAGCTCAGTGGGTTTAGAGGCGCAGGAAGACCATCCTTATCCTTTTGCAGGAGCTTCAAATGTTAAAGTGCGCCTTGGGGTTGTTTCAGTAGCTGGAAACTCTATTACTTGGATGGATCTTCACTGTGGGGGCACAGAGCAGCAAAACGATGAGGACGAATATTTGGCAAGAGTCAATTGGATGCATGGAAACATTCTCACCGCTCAGATCTTGAACAGACACCACACTAAAATAAAAATTGTTAAATTTGACATTAGAACAGGCCAAAAGAAAAATATATTAGTGGAAGAAAACGGCAATTGGATCAACATACATGACTGTTTCACACCTCTTGATAAAGGCGTAACCAAATTTTCAGGCGGGTTTATCTGGGCTAGTGAAAAAACAGGATTTAGACATCTTTATCTTCATGATGCAAACGGGGTTTGTTTAGGACCCATCACTGAAGGTGAATGGATGGTTGAGCAAATTGCCGGTGTGAATGAAGCTACAGGTCTAATATATTTTACTGGGACCTTAGATGGTCCCCTGGAGTCCAATTTGTATTGTACTAAACTTTTCATTGATGGAAGTCAACCACTTCAGGTCCCTATCAGACTTACACACAGCAAGGGGAAGCACATTGTGGTCCTTGATCACCATATGCGAAGTTTTGTTGATATTCATGATTCCCTTGGTTGTCCTCCTAGGGTGTTACTGTGCTCATTGGAAGATGGAAGTATAATCAAGCCTTTATATGAGCAGTCATTTACAATTCCAAGGTTCAAAAGGCTTCAACTTGAGGCACCGGAGATTGTTGAAATACAAGCTAATGATGGCACTACATTGTATGGAGCTTTATATAAGCCTGATGCTTCAAGGTTTGGACCTCCACCTTACAAAACTATGATCAATGTTTATGGTGGTCCAAGTGTACAGCTTGTCAGTAACTCTTGGATTAGTACAGTTGATCTGAGAGCACAATATTTGAGAAACCAAGGCATCTTAGTTTGGAAGGTCAGTTCCCTGAATTTTACATGATTATGCTCCACCTTTTTTTGTTTTGCTTGCTTTTAAATCTTTATGCATCCACATTTTGATGACAACTGCATGATGTGTCGGACACAATTTCAATATATTGAATGTAATTTATGAACCAATGATAGTAATATGATTGAGATGGACAAGCCATCAAACATGGAAACTTTTGACACGCCTAACAGTGACAGACAGGGAAGTCTGCCCATTTTTTTTACGTGTACGATAGAAAAGTATAGCTTTTGCCTATATCTGGACCCTATTATATGGTCAGCTTATCCTTCCAAGTTAAACATTGGTGTCCTTGTTTACAGTTAGACAATAGAGGAACTGCAAGACGGGGGTTGAAATTCGAAAGCTATTTAAAACACAAACTTGGTCAAATTGATGCTGATGATCAGCTAACTGGAGCAGAGTGGCTTGTGAAACAAGGACTTGCAAAAGCTGGTCACATTGGTTTGTATGGTTGGAGCTATGGCGGGTATCTCTCTGCCATGACACTGTCAAGATATCCAGATTTCTTCAAGTGTGCAATAGCCGGTGCCCCTGTTACATCATGGGACGGATATGACACGTTTTACACTGAGAAGTACATGGGATTGCCATCTGAAAACAAGTCAGGGTATGAAAGTGGTTGTGTTATGAACCACGTGCAGCAGTTGAAGGGGCAGTTGTTGCTTGTGCATGGCATGATTGATGAGAATGTTCACTTCAGGCACACTGCAAGGCTTATCAATGCACTTGTGGCAGCTGGAAAGCCATATGAGCTAATAGTTTTCCCAGATGAACGGCACATGCCACGGCGTCACAGTGATCGAGTTTACATGGAAGGGAGGATGTGGGACTTCATTCAGAGGAATCTGTAACATAACTTTTTCTTTCTCCTCTCCACTTTTTGTGTTTAGCTGAATGGGGATGATGGTAGTTTCTCAAGTTCTTTTACCCAATAATTGCTTTTTTTTCTTCTGTCTTATAGCTACTTTGATGGCTATTTTTTTCCCACTTCGCACCCTAAAAACAAACTCTTCTGCTATCAAATAACTGAACAAGTCTTTAAAATTCAAAGTGTAGATCTTATCTTACATCCGGAGAACAAATTATGAATACACTAGTTTGATCTAAATTCTGAAATATGTTGCTCTTCCTTCACATTTTACAACTTGTCTTTTTAATTTCAAAATTCATTACAAACAAAAATCATTATAAAAACATTTGTTTCATTTACTAGCTTGATTTATTAGAGCACACTTCAAAAACAATAAAGGAATTTCAAAGGTTAATTTTTACATTGCAATATGTAATTTACAACTTTAATTTCACATAAAAATAATTTTAATTCGAACTATTAAACTGGTATTAATTTCTTAAATTTATTTGAATAGATGTAGAATAAATGCTTTTATTATAAAAATATTTATTTGGACACCAGTCTATTACTAATTCTAAATCTAAAATTTAGACCAAAAATATAATAATTATGGATCTTACTATTTGAAACTTGTTGTCACATGTTAAATAAAAGAGAGAAAGACATATGTTCAAAGAAATAAATAATTTTTTAATAAAAATCAAATTAATTTAATTTTCTTATAAACCTTAATCTAGATCCTTCCTTCTCCTGGGTAAGTTATGCGCGCATTAAAGAGTTCTTCTAAAATTACCACATTGACCCTGTCAGGTTGAATGATAAGTATGACTATTTTAGAGACACGTAAGAATAGTACATAAACGCATAAATAATGACCGATGTATTAATTATTTTTTATTTATATTTACTTTTTACCTTTTCAATTAGTTTATACATTTAGTAGGACACAGAATTGAAAATAGAAAATTCGTATAAATGTTTTATTAAAATAAAAGAAAATTACTATATTTTTTTATTTTTTTTAAATGTTATAGACACTTAAGAAAAGAATTATAACTAAAGAAGTAATTACTAGTATACAACCTCACCTCGAGATAAATACTATATTAATTTTAACATGTAATTCATTATTTATTCCTTCCACAAAAGTAAAGTAATTAATATTTTACCTAATCTAGATAAACATTGTTAATTAAATTTTTTATTGTACTTTTTTTATCTCTTTATTACTTATTAATTTTATTTTTAAATATTATTCCGAGTTATAATGTAAGTTCTAATTCTTTTTATAGATTTTGTTATGTCAATCATTTTTAAAAGTTTATATTAATCTTTTTATTAAATATAAAAAATTAAGAAAAAATTATTTAATAATATATTATTCACACTGTAATTTATTAATTTTTTATTTTATAATTACATAAATAAATAATAATTTATTTTATGATTAATAATTTATTTAAATTTTAAGTTTTATTTTTATTATTATATAAGTATATTCTAATATTTTTTTTTATAAAACTCAAATATTAAATTTATAATTTAAATATAATCCTTACCATAAAAATGTTATTAGTAACTAAAAAATAAATAGTAATTAAAAAATAATTATTTTTTAATTATTTATTTTTATAAATAACATATGGTTCATCAATACAATAATGGTCAAATAGAATAAAATCTGATATTATCTATGCAATAACACTATTATATGATAATTAAAATAAGGAAAAAAAGTTCTTTAAACATTAATCCAAATAAAATATTTTCATCTGTTCTGTATCAAACTCTCTCAACTTTTTAACATTATAAACTTTCACGACTTTATTTATATTTTTTCCTTCAATGTTAATTAATTAAATGACGATAATTAAATAGTTTCTTTATGAAAATAATAGAAGTATGTTTTTTGTTATGAAATTAATTTCATATGAATCATGCGAATTAAAGACTGAAACTCTCATTATTTAGAAAATTTCTTAAAATCTTGTATCTTATAATACAAGATGTTAAAGTTAAAATTCTTATTGCCAAATAATATTAATACTAGTTCCATTATTTAATGTTTTTCTTTTATTATAATAGTTTAGGATTATATTTGATATTTGAGACTAAAAGTAGCCACCTTAAAGTCAGTTTAATAATATTTATAAAAGCATTAAAAAAATTATTTTATTTTAAATATTTATAAAACTATAAAATTTATTTGTAGCATTGTAAAATAAATACGATAAAATTTTATAATTAAATATTCAAAATAAATCTCTCGCCTTTACATCTTCCTTCTTATAGTTGCAATTTGCAAGTTTGTAAAATCTACATATACAGTTTAAAAAGATAAATATTAAGAGTATTACTATATATTTTAATAAAATTTCTTATTAGTTTACAAAATGTATTCATCAAAATAGTACTAAAAAAATATATGAAATGTCTTTAAAAAAGTAAGTTATATTATTTAACACTTAACATGTAATTAAATAAAAGAATAACTCAAAAGCATGGAAAAGAATTTATCCTAGCAACACTAGTCTAGAAATTTCCTTACACAGTTAACATTAATTAATCTTTTTATGCTAAAATTATTCAAAATCCTGCATTAATACATTACGAGGGGACAAGGGTAATCTCTTTAATTAATTAATAATAAATAAATAAGTTTGAAAAGTGTTTTTAACTTAGGTGACAAGTCATGGAGTCCACGCGTATAAATGGCATTCCCGTTTCCAAACAGTAATTCTGACACTGTCATGTCTCAATTATCTGCATTCCACCACACTGACTCACTCAGTTGCCTTCTTACCTGAAAGTTGGGAACCTCAGAAAAATTCCAATTCTCTGAGAAAATTAGCACAATGGCGCTTAATTTCTTCTTTCACGGTCGCACATGAGTGTCCTCTCCCATTTTGCTTCACTCTCTGTAAGCTTTCTCTTCCTTTAGTTTCAGATTTTTTTTTTCTTCTTCTTTTCTTTTCTTCAAAGATTCGTCGAGTGGATTGTGTTTGTCAGCATATGTAGCTTGTTTTTATTGGAAGCAAATTTTAAATATATGAAAAATATAGTTTCTGTTTCACCTAATTGAAAGGATTGTCTCGTTTCGTTGGCAATGTCATTGGGAATTGTTTCCTTCTTTCTGTGCCTTGTGCTTTCCCCGAGTTTCGGCTTTTATGTATGATTCTACGAATATTGGAACTGGAGAGTTGTGTTTTCTCTTTAGCTCTTCCAGCTTTACTCGTATGCTGAGGTATTCGGAGAGAAGAAGATTGATCTCAAGTGAGGCACAGTCCTTTTACTTAATCCGATTGAATGTTTCTTCTTTATTGGGAATTAAACGATATGTTCTCTGTTTTACTGAGTGCTATGTTTATAAGTGGGTGAAGAGTTTTTTTTATTACTTTATTCTTCCTTTCTTTGACTTTCATTTTCTCCTTCTGGAGATTTTCTTTCATTTTGTAGGGAAATTGAAGTCCAATTTGCAGGGAATAAACGATATTTCCTTGCTTTCTCAGCATCAACAAATTTTCATAAGCATAGAATAAAAGAAGACAGATATGAAAAAAAATCATGTAATCAATTCAAGAAGACATGTGATCAGCTGGTCTTCGTTTCTCTAAATTTGTGTTTTTCTGATAGTCTTGGTTTCTGGAAAGAAACTTTGGATATAAATCTATTAGGTATGTAGTTCTTGCTTACTGCTCAGTTTCAGGCATGAGGGACCAGGAAGAAAAAAAAAAGGCAGTTGAGGCTATCCTTTTTGTGATTTCCTATTAAATCTCGGATGGGAAACGGTTGAATTTTGCTAGTGGTTTTCAGGTTATTTTGAGCCAGCAAGATTTTGAACCTGTAAATTGATAATGGCTTGTGTGGCACTTCGTCCCGTGCGTGAAGAATCTTTCAACACCCGTGGTGAATTCACTGGTTGTTTCAGTCCTCTTTGGAGGGACTCAATTTTGATTTACCTAACTGTTGGTGGATCCGTGATTCCTATGCGTATTATGGAGACAGATTCAATTGCTTCAGTGAAGCTGAGAATTCAAACCTTCAAAGGATTTTTTGTAAAAAAACAGAAACTAGTTTTTGAAGGGAAGGAGTTGGCTCGTAACAGATCTTGTATCCGTGATTATGGGGTTGGTGATGGGAATGTTCTGCACCTGGTGCTGAGACTTTCTGATCTCAAAGCTATTACAGTTAGGACTGTGTGTGGAAAGGAGTTTGGGCTTTATGTTGAGAAGTGTAGGAATGTGGGTTATGTGAAGCAACAGATTGCAAGAAAAGGGCAAGGGTTAGTGGATCTCAAGGATCAAGAACTGATATGTGAAGGTGAGGCACTTGAAGACCAGAGACTTATTGAGGATATCTGCAAGGACAATGATGCTGTAATTCATTTTTTGGTCAGAATATCAGATGCCAAGGTAAGGACTAAACCAGTTGAGAAGGATTTTGAATTATCAATTGAGGCATCATATGCACATAGTCTGCTGGTGCCTAATTTACATTCAGACCAGTTAGGGCCAGTCTCTGTAACAAATGAGATCCTGGAGAGGAATCAATTATCGAGGGATTATCTTGTGGAACCAATTATTATGAATTCCAACATGAAAATTCCACCAGTGATTCACAAGATAATTAAGATCACTTCAGAGGGGTTAGAAAATGGCTGTAAACCAATTCAATCTCCAGAGGGATCAGGTGGAGCTTATCTCATGCAAGATTCATCTGGCTTGAAGTATATTTCTGTTTTCAAACCCATTGATGAAGAGCCCATGGCAATTAATAACCCTCGAGGCCTACCTATTTCGGAGGATGGCGAAGGGCTAAAGAAAGGTACAAGGGTAGGGCAAGGTGCTTTGAGAGAAGTTGCAGCGTACATTTTGGATCATCCTAGGAAAGGACCTCGCTCATATCATAGCAATGAGGAACCAGGATTTGCTGGAGTTCCACCTACGGTCATGGTCAAATGCCTGCATAAAGGATTTCATAACGTTGAAGGTTATCAGAATGTTTCAGGCAATGCTAAAATAGGATCGCTTCAGATGTTTATGAAGAATATTGGAAGTTGTGAAGACATGGGCCCTAGTGCTTTTCCGGTGGAAGAGGTACACAAGATCTCTGTATTGGATATCAGGTTGGTAAATGCTGATAGGCATGCTGGCAACATTTTGATTGCCAAGGATGGTGAAGACGGTCCTACAATCCTCATTCCAATTGATCATGGCTATTGCTTGCCTGAGAGCGTAAGTCTTCGAACAGTATAAATGCATCCTTACTATTTTTCAATTGTAAAGATATTTTAAGCTGTTGGTGTTATCGGCAGCTTGGTCGTGTCTTTCTTAAATCTACTTCTCATGCGTGTCAACTTCAGAATTAGTCCTAAAATGCTGTAAAACTGAGTGTAACTCTTGCATGATATTTGCCACTGATCTTAGTGTTATTTGCTTAACAGATTACTCTTACAGTTATATGTAAATATTTTTGCTCAGATTGTCATAGGCATATATTGATGAGAAGTAGAGTGATGGCTCTTCTTTAAATTCACTACACTTGTGAATATCTTCTGATTTTTTTTGGTTACTTCTACTCAATGTATTTGATTTCTTATTATTCCTCACTCAACCCATGTTGAAATTCTGTTATACTTTCTATAGCAAAAACATTACAATCATTTTCAGCAATGCCTATCATTAAGACTTCAAATTCTTTTCAATAATCTCAAATCGATCGATTTCTGTCGCATTTGTACTGTCTCTATTCCCTTGATTGATTTTTTTGCAAACCTTGCTGATAATGTGTGAATATCTAACATGCAATATGTTGTCCTGTCATACATAGTTTAGGAAAATCATTTCTTTTTTCAAAAGCTCTCTCTCAGAAGTTACACAAAAAAAAAATCATGAAAATATGTTGATCCAAAAAACATGCAAGCTGCATTGTTAGTAGTTTTATGATGTTCTCTAAATCAGAATATGAATTTCTGCATGGCAAAGCCTTAGCAGCGAACTGTAGTTGTTATTAATTCTTCTTTCTTTGTAGTTGTTATTCTTAAAAGGAGTTAAATTTTTAGCATTGCTTAAAAGATCGGCAATCGTCTTGTGTTTCTTCTACTTATTCAGTCATTCTAATTTATCCCCTTTTGCAGTATGAAGACTGCACTTTTGACTGGTTATACTGGCCACAAGCTAAGGAACCTTACTCTGCAGACACCATTGATTACATAAAATCTCTGGATGCTGAAGAAGATATAAAGCTTTTGAAGCTTCATGGATGGGATCTTCCTCCTAAGTGTGCCCAGATCCTTAGTATATCAACCATGCTTCTTCAGAAAGGTGCAGAGAGAGGACTCACTCCTTTTGCCATAGGAAGCATCATGTGTAGACAAACACTGAAGAAAAAATCTGTCATTGAACAGATTGTGCAGGAAGCTGAGGAAGCTGCATTTCCTGGAACAAGTGAAGCAGCATTTCTTGATCTCGTTTCAGTGATCATGGATAGTTATTTGGATGAACTATTCCCGTGACTGAATATACATAATTCCGATACTTATTACTACTATTTTGATAATATAGTGACAAAGTGATCTTGCATCTGTCCTCCTCACCCAAGAAGATCTTTCAAACCAGTTTAGTAGACTGCGGTTTAAACTTGCTTGCTGACGCTGGTATTTGCAATTTCGACTTATCTTATATATATCTCAACATGGAAATATGTTTGAATGTTGACCAGGAATGTTTATGAAGGTCTTGTGCATATTATCCTTTGTTGTTTATGAATATAAAAATGTTAAAATAAAGTTGTACTTATAAAAAAAATCTCCCATATTTTTTTTTTCTTTTGAATGTAAGTTTTGAGGTTTAGATCAGGGAAATTTTGCAGCTACCTAACTGTTTAATTTACATTTCATGGTTAGCTAAAAATTATGAAATAGGTGATGGTATGTGGTGTTTAAAACATGAATTTTAAGGAGGAAGTTATCTTTGAAAGAAATGTTTTAGAACATATTTTTTATTTTTTAATAGTAAAATTGTGTAATTTTTACTTAAAAACATTTACATGCTTATCCTCAACTCAACCTTTCCTTTACCTCAGGAAAAAAGAAAAACTGAATCAATGAGATTTTGTCTCTTATCCCAATCTCCCACAAAATCAAACTTCAAATGTCACCATTTGAAAGGTCTATTAAAGACAAAATCTCAAAAAGAAAAATCCCAACCAAATGATAGAGATGAAGATAAGTTTTAATAATTTAATACTACATTACAACAATTTATTTCAATTCCATGTATAAAAGTTTTTATAAGTACTATAGTATATAAAAATGCATATTTAATTATTACATTATATTAACTATTACAAATAAAAATGTAAATATTTTTATATTACTCTTTTAGATATCACATATTTATGTGCATTAAAATTTTACTATCTATTAATGTCCTAGTAATTAATATGATTTATTAAATAAATGATAAACAGATTAATTAAAAGAAAATGTCTAAAGTATCTGTAATTTTAGAAGATTTTATTTTGAAATTATGATAAAAAATTATTTTATTTTAACATATATTAATCCAAAATCATAACTAAAGAACCATAGCTCAAATGACATATGTATTTTGATCTCTTGATGAAGTTCTATTCAAACTACACTTTAGCTTGTCCTTTCTTTGAACTTGGATATAATGTAACAGCAACTTTTTTTTGAACATATAAGCAACTACTTTCGGTCTTTTGAACCAAACTAATTAGGATTCAGTGTATTTGGTACCCAAATAATTGGAGTGTCATGTTTTCTTTTTCTTTTTCTTCTATTCTGATATAGGTAAATATTATGAAAACTAAAAAAAATGCATGAAAAATGTCTGGGTGTCCATATTCTTTTATTATATTATTAAATTTTATATATATTTTTATAAAAATATGTGTATTATTATTTTCTACATCAAATATATAATATATAATTTGAATGAAGATAATATAAATTTCAGAGTATAAAAAAGAAAACTATATGTGTATTGTGGAATAATGGTAAATTTGACTATTTTAAATGAATAGATATTTTATCTAAATTATAAAATAATTTTAAAATTCAAAATATTAAAATATAATAAAATATAAAATAGAACATAAAATATTCATACACATATATAGGAACTTAAACATGTTTATTGATGTTATTATAACAGGGAGAGAGAAGAAAAAATAGAAAATAAAGTTGATTAAATTATGAAAAAGAAAATAAAGAATAAAGAGAAATTCGATTCATATGATAGATCAAAATTATTTTTTAATTAAAAAATTTGTAAACCAAATTTTAAATTTTAATTATAATAAATTAATTTTAACTAAATATTAAATTTTAATTTTAATTTTATTAATATTTATTATTATTTTATATTTTATGGTAGATGATGCGGTGTGTTAATGTGTGATAACGGTCGGTAGCTTGATGATATGAAAATGTTTCTTTCATGTATGGAAATGTCACTATTTTCTTTATGAAAACTTCTATTAAAATATCCTGTGACTTACAATGTATACAAGAAATTTAGAAGAGTTGAAGACATACATCAAGAGTAATCAATTATACAATTATATATATTTATTTATATTTTTATAATTAGAGGTTAATTGAAATTAAGTTCCATAATAGATAATACAATTATATTATAAAGTTTTATGTTTAGTCAATGAAAAGTATTACTTAAGAAGATTTATAGGATAATTATATTTATTTTTTATCTAATATTTTTACTTTAATTATTTATTTTTTTATGTGTTATTGTTAATATTATTATATAAATTTATTTTTATATTTATTATTTATTAATTTAAAATTATTTATTATTATTATTATTGTATTGTATTATATAATATAATCAATTAGTATATAACATAAACATTATTATGTTTAATAAGAAGAAAAGTTTAATTTAATCTAATATAACTTATTTTTGTTTTTAAATAAGATAAGTTTTTTTAACGGCTCTTAATAAGAAAATTATTTAATATAATATAAATTTTGTTGTTAAATAAGAAAAGTAAAAATAAAATAATAAAACATTTTTTGGATGTTTTTCATCTCATTTATATTTTTTGTAAATTTGTTTCCTCTTTTATTATAAGTAAGCTGAATCAAACACAAGTAGTTTATGATTTTCTATTTGCAGGAATTATACTCCTACAGAAGCAAATAGTGTTTTTTTTTTTTAACTTTTGAAGTTTTGAATGTTTTTATTTATTTATAACTATCATTTTCAAAATAACATTTGTTATTATTTTTTGTCAATTATATTTTTACTTTTTATCTTCTATTTAATTAATTTATGTATGTGATAAAAAAATTTAAAATGATATGTTATTAATTACATTAAAATTGATAATAGGAAGTGGACTTGATGCACTTAATACAATGAAAACACTTGCTTCAAAACTCATTCCATTCTTTTAAAAGTAAGAAACTTAAATTGGAATGCCACTTTGATTTCAATCAATTTCATTCATTTTTTATGCTATGAAATCATCATTTTTTAGTTAATAAACTTTGATGTAGATTGAAACTTAGCGTAAGTGATTTGATATTTTGAAATTCTTAATAAAAAAGATGAGGTTGCATGATAAAATTGTCACTTTGTGCATAAAAAAAGAAGTAAATCAAATAATTCAGTAGTAGAAGGGATGCCATGCATGATACCTCTCATTATATGTATAAAAAGAGTTTGATAGTAGAACTGTGGTTTAAGATATATTTTAATAATAAAAAATAAAATTTATAAAAAATTGTTACTAAAATGATTTAATGTGATAAAAGAAATTTTAAAATTATTTATTTATGAAAGGAATGTTGTTTAACATTTTTTTTATAATTTTTTTAATTAATATGTGTTTAATACTTATTTTTATATGAAAAGAATATTATAAATTTTTATGAAAAATTAAATTTTATTTTTATAAAAAAATTTATTTTGTTTTATAATATATTTTAATTTAAATTAGATATACTTATAATTATAATAAAATTATAATTAAATATATTTAAAGATATTTTTATAAATTAATATTATTTATGATAATTAAATAAAAAATTAATATAATTTATAAATTTATTAAAATCATTAAAAATATATATTTAATTTTTTTTATGTTCAAATAAAAAATTTACATGGATTTCAATCAATATAATTTTTAAAGTTATTTTAATTATTTATAAAATTAAGCATTATTTTTATTTTTTATTATTAAAAATTTTTAAAATTTTATTTTTTTACTATGTAATTTTTTTATTGTTATATTTTTTTATTATGTAATTTATTTATTTGTTATTTATATTTATATATTATTTATAATAATTATTTTTTAATATATTAAAAATTATATATAAATTGTCAAAAATAAAAATGCTTATAAATAATTTATATTAAACTAAAAATTATAAAAATATAACATGAGACGTGATACAATAATTCATTTAAAATTGATAAGTAACAAGTTTATTATCACTAAAATAAGAAATAAATATAACATTATGAAGTCTAATAATGTAAAAAAGAAAAAATTACCCATTACATGATAAAAAAATGCTACTGTTAGTAAAAAAAAGTAAAAATACTGTTGGGAGGGAACAATGGAATGTAATATTCTGAAGTGTATTTTATGGTATAGTTGAGCAACATAAATCATAGTCCGTGTTTGATTCCATGCATAGGCTTTACCAGAAACAGTAATAATATGAACATAAACGTGGATGAGAGGGAACAATGGAATCAATAATAAATCCAGAATGGACCCCTTCTGTTGTCACAAACTGCACACCTTATCTAATGCCACCGTCATGCATTCTCCTACGAACTTTCTACGCAATTGCACAAATAAGACAACGTCAACTTCAACACTAAACACTAAAATCCAAATTTAGATTTTGTTTTCCAGTTATCATTTAACCTAGATACTCTGCATTATCATTATACTTCATTTTGGTCTTCCTAAGCAATTTATTAGACTCTTTGTTTAATTTTTTTATTAAAATTTATGATATTGTTATTATTATTTTTGTTCAGAAACCTGTGAAGCTCCCAATTATATGAAAGACATGTTTGTTGGGTTTGAAGGAAATAGTATCCATGGAACATAGTTAATGTCCTTCTGCTGTGATAAAACGTTGATGCTCCACCGCCCAAAGAAAAAATAAAACTATCAAAAGTTGACAAACGTGAGTGTTTTGGGTTTTTCCTCTTTACATCTAATATTTATTTATAACTTTTTACAGTAGATAACAAGTTATTTCAATAATATCTAAAACTATTATTATTATTATTATTTATTTTATTTTAATCTAATATTAGGTTTAACCTTTAAAGATGAATGAGAGTTTCAGGTTTTTCACTTTCTAATTTTTTTCTTCTTGCTAATTAAATCTTTTAGGGTGTGAATGATATGCATTGGAAAATCTTACAAATACAATACGCAATACCACATTACATTTTGTTACGTATTGGTAGTCAATACATATAAAATGAATAAAAATTGAATTCTATATAAAGAAAAAATCCATAAACAAACACTCAGCCTCCCCAACAATAACATTATAATAAATAATTTGTGGAATTTTTTTCTTATATAAAACTTAACTTTCTTAATTTTAGTTGTGGGACTTGCTCACAAAATAAAAATGATGGAATTTGTATGATAAAATGAAGGAGATGAACATCATGGATGACAGATGCCGCATGGTGACAATGATCTTATGATGCTAACCGTAGTAATTATAATGATAGATAACATAAACAATGAAAACAACAATTATAAAATATAGTCATGGAGTTATGATTTTGATAGGAATAGTAACATAGCAGTGATATCCCTTATAATATTCACATAAGCTAACAGTAAAAACTTAGAGTAGATGCTTGTTATTATTTATATAACAAATGAGCAGAAAATAAAAAAAAATTACTTTATTAACTTATAGGGTAATTTATTTTGTACCACCTTTCTATATTTTCACTCTTTCTTATTTCAGAAAGACTATTTAAATCAATCAAATCACGGGTCACATTGCCAGGGTGGATTAAGCAATTGGCCACTCAAAGTCAATATAAACTATGAGTACCACCTTTATTTTCTATGGGTCAATTTTTCTCATGAATTTTTTCTGTCGGTGAAATCAAAATGCTGGAGTGAGGCAAGCAAAAAACCCTATATATTACATTAAACATTGTTTACATTCAACTTATATTCCTTATTACCATCTTGGGTTTAAAAAATAAAAAAAACTATATTGTAGTTTAGTACAGTCACAGATAAAAGATCTATAAAATTATATTGGCAAATTGGTTTGGTTTAAACTATGAACCAATAATGGAAGGTGTTTACAGTGGTAGGGGAAGATTATTTCAGGTTGATAACCCAGCAAGGAATGAAACTCCGGTCGACGGCAACCACGACGAGCCCGATATGAATTGGCCAACCGTGAATTTAGAAGCTTCAACGGAGGAATTGATGGCCCGATACCCGGCCCAATTCACCCGTTGGCTGAGGGCCGCACCCGGCCCAGAATTCATGTATTCACCATAGTACAACGTGTCTAAAGCGAACGACGACGTGTTCCACTCTAGCCACCCACGTGGGTGCACGTGATCCCCTATGTAGGATTGCATGTAGACTGTTCTAGCGTAAAGTTTCCAGGGACGACCCAGATAAGTGGGATAGCTACCCTTAGATGCTTCTAGATCCGATGTGGCAAGGATCCGACAGTTGTGGATCGAAATGCCCGTGTTCTGATTCGGGTCTTTGCGATTTTGGGCCGTGATGGTGTTCTTCTGTAGGGCCATGGGCTTGCGGGCCCAGAGAGTGCAGTTCTGGAACACCACTGCAGCATTGCCGAATATGAAGTCCACGGTTCCGTAAATGTCGCATTCCCGGAAAAATTGACGGTTGGAGTGGACATACATTGTGTCCTGGTATCCGATGACGTTGCAGCGGTACACCACCGCGTGGTCGGCTCCGACACGGAGAGCCACCGCTTGGTGCTTCCCCGGTCCGGCGTAGTTCTCGAATGTCATGTCTTTTGCGATGAAACCAGAACCACTAGCAGCTGCACAACATGATCAAACATTCTACTATCAATAATAATAATAATAATAATAAGAAGAAGAAGAAGAAGGTGAGAACTTTATGTTAGTGGTTGAATTGAATTAATATTGGTCGTGAACTAGTGGTCTTGTCTTTAATCTTTTTGAATATTCTGTCGATGTTGGACACAATGTGACTTTGTTTATCAATTTCGCAAGCATTGCATGACCCACTAACAATAATTTGATTTCGCTACTTTAATCTGGTGCCTTTCGTTAGCGGATAAGATTAATATTTAAGAGTGTTACGTGTTTATGAGGTCAACATGCGGTGTTTTGGTGAAGCCAGAGGATCCCCATTTCTTATTTTCATTCTTTTCCTCCTTTCTTTCTTAGGCCAATATTACAAAACAAAGAAACAAAAAAATGTGTTGTTTTCTGATCATTAATAAGCGTCAAGTGTCTTCACATTAAATAATTTGATTCATTCGAGAAAATATTAATTTTACAGAAAATCGTGAAGACAACATGTAATGTTTTCGCCAATTTTAATACAAAAGATTCAAGACAAAAAATAAAATGGCACTTTTAAAACTATTAATAGGAATACAAAACGAAAACATACCTTTCACTCTAGTGATTTGGAAAGTTCAAAGGTTATCTAAATATAGGAATTAGACGTACGAAAAACCCGTTATATAATCAGCGATATATAATGCAAACAACCAAGAACTAACGACATGGTGATGCTGATCAAACTTCAAATGCCATTTTGTTGTTTTATTTTTAAATCCGGAATGCTCATTCTGGACACGCCAAACTAGTGATAGTGTAAGTTTTGGATGTACTATAATACCGAGACTCAAGAAGCAAAAGAACATTTAAACTATACTATATTAGAGCATAGAGACTCCTGACACATTTAGGGGAGAAAAAGACATTTTAGATTTAGGAAAGGGAAATTTCCAGGTTTTGAAAGACCAAACCTTGACAAAAAAAAACTGTAATTCACCAGCAAATCAGCTCAAGAACTTGTTTTTTCTCAGAATATGAAAGAAAAAGTGTATATTTTTGTTTGGGCAGAAATTATGAGGGAAGAGGAAATGGAATATTTTTAAAATGTTTTACGACTTTACAAATTTGGGTATATATGTAATTTCATGCTCTTAAACATTGACTTTGGTTACTTTTATTTATCCAAACAAGTAAAAGAAAGCAACATAACTGGTGGTGGAGATCCAACACTACTAGCAGGCCACGTGCAACTTGTACTGGTCTGCCTCATGTTCTCCATGTTTTTTTGACCTTTTCCTTTCCTGTTTTTTCTCTTTCCTTTTTATACAATATTTGAAACTAACACATGTTTTCTCTCTCTATCTTGGAGTAGTATACTTTGACAGAATTTCTATTTTTTTAGCTTTGATTTAAATTTTGAAAAATGTAAAATTCAACAAGTAATGATTAAATTGAGCAAATCACAGTAATAAGCATGAGGGAGAGGTCAAAGATAAGGAATTTACCGAAGGATGCCGTGTGAAATGTGGTAAGGTTTTCCATATAATTTTTCCCACCTGCGATGATGGTCTTACCCTTTCCATCCCCTACGAACATTACATTTGTTTTCTTCCTCCCCACCTTTAAATTGTCCTCTTCATACCTGAAATCAAAATTGCATCAACAAAAATGTTAGAACTTCTACTTTCGCAACCTTAACTGCCATCACCAAACATGCTTCATTTATATATACATGTTCTGCTGAAACCAATATCACATCACATGTATTGGCAGTTCATATCCATGCATTGCATATGCAATTTTTTTAAAATATCAACATATTACTAACAACATAATCACTTATTCCTTAAAAAAACTGTTTAATCGGCTTTAATCTCCACTCCTTAATTAAACTTGTGTTTTTAACGCACTTTTACCGTTAACATGTCAAGATCAATTAATGAGGATGGTGGCATCGAGACATTAGTAAATACTACGTTGTCCTACACCACATGCACCTCATTATGATCAGAAATATTAATATTGCATATTTCCACAAACAATGTTGTCAGCACACCTTTTTTTATAGTGCAAGAGAGGGAGAAAATGAAAGAAAACAATTGATAAAAAGTGTGATGAATTAAATGAAAAATAAAAATATTATATAATACTATTACTATTAAAATTATATTCACGTGACTACAGTACCAAGTCCAAGCATGATGATTCAATACCAACAAGTCCACCACGCAATCACCCCAAAATCCACAGTGCACGCGGTCCACACACTTTTTAACACTCACTTAGTACAAAACACCAAAACAACAATGATTAAAATAGAGGTAGTTAACTAGCTAGTGGTTTAAAAAATTAGGGGAGTGAAAAAAAAACGGGTACGGTATATTTTGTGTGTTTGGTATTAGGTATATTTACCTTCCTGCCCTGACGTAGATAATGAAGCGGCGTGAACTATATTCCGGGACCTTCTTAATGGCCTCCGCGATGGTCTTAACGGTTCCGTTACCGTCACTGGAAACCACGATATCGGCCTGTATCGCCGACAGAGGCAAGCTCAGCAATCTCCTATCTCGCCGATTCAACCATCTCGGGAAATTATCGTCTCGCATTGCCATCAACCGTCTCTTGTTCTGAATGGGAACGCCGGCGAAGTCGTCGCCGTTGGCCGCGGCTGAGAAAATGGCGAGGCAATTGCTGACGAGCTCCGACAAATCCCTGAGATTGTTGCTCATCTGGTCCTTAACGGGACCGTCGACGTCGGCGAAGCCCTCCGCGCAGGTGTCCTGGTTGGTGAGCGCGGCGCTGAGCCACGTGAGGACGTCCTCGTTGGCGGAGCCAACGGCACCGAGGGAGACAGTGCTGAGGGAGCGGGCGAGCGCGTCGACGGAATCGTCGAGGAGCTCGAGGCAGTCCTCGTAGGCGGAGCGGACGCGGGGATCCATGGCGGAGTAGGAAATTGCAGCGGAAGTGTAGAGCGCCTTGGAGAAGTGCTGCAGCGTGACGTTGAAGGAAATGTGGACGAGGTCCTTCTCCGATGCCGCCTGGGATCCCGGAAAATCTAGGAGCGAATTGACGCACACAGTCTGAAATCGAGTTTTACTGCAGGTGCGTGAAATGGCTTGTGTAAGCTTCTGACGAAGCCTTGAGCCGTCGGCTCTGGTAGTGACATGAGAGAGGAGCGCAACGGCCGTAACCGCCGATGCTGCGATTAATACGACCCCAAAGAGTGACAACAAGGCAATCTTCTTCTTTCCGGAAGGTCTTGTATTGATGGTGAGAGTGCGAGTGGGCGGGGAGGCAGCAGGATCCAGTCTTCCATAGTCCATTGTGAGGTGTGTAGAGAGAATGAGAGGAAAAGAGAGGGAGATTGTGTTGAAGGGTACGCAAGGAGTGGTCCTTTATATAAACGACGGTGCTTAGTTACTAGCAGCAGTGAGGAGTGTGAAGGGAGTTGGTTGGTGTGAAGTCCATGTCTCAGGGAATTAGCTGGCTGCTACTACCTCCACTCAACAATCTATAACACTGCCTTCTACTTTCTATTCCCCCCCTCTCTTTCTATTATTGCCTTCATAATTATTAACCTCAATTTCATAACTATGACATAAGGATCCACAAGTTTCCATTACCTTGGTTCAAACTTTAGACCACCCATTAAGCTACACCCCGTTTTGAGGTACACATGATGTAAGTAAGAGGGAATAGAAACAAAAGAGAGAGACAACATGTAACCATGTCTTCAAGTAATTCAATACAATATCAAATCTGAGATGGTGAAGGTGTCATCAGTAGGTCCATATCTACATCTGTTGGAAACTTATTATTTTCTAACCACTTCAGATCAACCTTAATACTATCATTTAGAATTTGATGACATTTATTAACTAATAACAAAATTTTATCAAATAGGAGATGATACATTAAAGTTAATACTTGAAGACTTTAATAATGTAAAACAACTTGTTAATTTAATTTTAGAGAATTGATAGTACAGACTAAAAGAAGTAACTGAAAGGTTTAGTATGAATTTTATTATGGAGGATTTTGGTGAGGTACATGTTTGTGTTTTAATAGATGGCAGAATCAGTCCTATACATGAGTCATGGTCCATCCCTGCATCCATATATAGAGCATCATCAATCATGTGATCATCTTAACTGTTCAGGGATTTCTCTAACAATCCAATACCATCCTTTCCAACCTAATTTTCCCTCCTGCCTGTAATGCTTAATTTAATATGCTCTTTCTTCTTTCACCAATTTTTTTATTTAATATTGTCTTAAATAATTACCTTATGTTCTCAAAAGTTCAACTTTTATGTAATACAATTTTTTAAAAGATGGGAATAAGAACAATCCTGTGGCTGACACTTTGCACACGGTGTTGAGTTACTTTTGAGTCAGGGAAAATGAAATACCCACAGACAACATTATCCTTCCCGATAAAATCCATGAATAAAAATTCGTTTTTTATATGCCCAATTCTGATTGGATAAGTTATATTTCACAAAAATAATTTCTGTAATTTACTAATTTAGTGTTTATTAAATAATTTATTGAATTTAAAATATTCAATACAGATAATTATTGCATGTAAAAAGTGTATCCCTTTGAGTGTCTGTCACCATCCACCCAAATATCTTAATATTAGTATAAAATTTAATTACTAAAAATTAACTTGGAAAAGATACCAAAATTAACGTATATTCGAATTAAATTGGATTTTCTAAAATATTATAAATAATTTATTTTGTAAATTATATAAACTAAACAAATAGGGAAGATCAAGTGATCTTGTGGAATCACTGCACAATAATTTAGATATACTAAATTTTTAACAATCACTATACTTATATTTTTTTACAAAAAAATTTCTGAAATTAGGGAGACAGTTTTTGTTTATATAAAGTTTTCCTGAATATATATTTGTTCTTGAACTTAGTTTGAAAGTATAAAAGTTTTTTATTGCACAATTCAACTTTTTTTCTGTACACTATTTTCACCGACAAACCATTTTGTTTTTACAGAATTGCTAAAACGGGACTTTGTCTATGGAGCTTTATCTTCGCAAATAGTTCTTACATGGAAAAGTCTCCAATGAAGTCCTTCAAGTTTGCTCAAAGATAGTTTAACTTCCATGGAATGTATTGTTTGTTTACATTTTTTTCATATTCTACAAAAAATAGTCTATTTGATATATATTTTTGAAAACATTTAATATTTATATGGTAATTATATATATACCCGTATTTTTATTTTTGAACAAACGATCTTTAGTTACAATTTAAAATTCTCTTCGTGTATTATTTTAAAACAGACATTTTTATTTTTATTTTTGAAAGTACATGAGTAATTGATTTGTTAGATATTTTTTCGTTGCAAAAAAATTTAAATTATTTATTAACTAACATCAAAATATTTTTAATTGTTTCATGTAATATATCTTAATAATAATTTAGCTTTTATATTATAGGATTTTGGATTAAAACTATAATAATTTTTATATGCATTGATGGAGAAATTGACTATTTTAAATTGATATTGCTAATCATTGAATTTTAATATAGATATTCCATAAAATTGGTTCATTGAATTTTTAAATGCTATAAAAAAATTATGTAGGAAGAAGTGTTTTAAAAATATTATTTGATGAATACTTTATATATGCATAACTATGTTTGTATAATTTTTTTTATAAATGCTTTTATAGAAATAAAAATAATTAAATGAATTTCTTCATAACTAAAATTATATAAACTAATTTTAACTTATAATTTTCTTATCTTTTTCTTATGATGAGAAATTTAGTGCAAACATTGTATTTTATTGTACTATAGCACATAAATACCTTTTAATTTTCCATACTTGCTAGGTTGCTATTTTAGGAGTGAGCAACAAATCTTACTTAAACACACTATATGATTCTGTAATGAAGAAAAACAAAGTTTTTTCAACAACAACAAAATTGTATATAAAAAGTATTCAAAAAAATATAACATGGCCTAACTTATGCATTTTATTTATATTTTTATTTTATGTGATATTTCTTTATATTAATATTCATTAGTCTTTTCGATGTTTTTTATTATCAGAAATAAAATAAAAAATCAGATTAAAAACCGATGATATACATGGCACGGTTGATGAACACATACATAAGATATATCCCTGTTTCCAAATGTTTACCCTGCACTATTAGATGTGAAGAAATTGGATAACATATAAAAAAATTACAAAGTTATTATTTTAAGGTTTCAATAAGTTGGTTAGTCACTTATTGGTGTTATATTTTTTGAAATATTTCTTCAAAAGATTCAAAAAATATAAAAAAAATCATTAACCAATTAAGACAAATAATACAAAAATGAGTGAAAGAGTCATTCTATTAAAAGTCTTTCTTAATTTGTTTCAAACAAATCTAATAATGAATAAATATATACCTTTTATAACTAAAATGAATTAAAATGTTATTTTATTTCAATTCATTTACTTAACTTAGGAAAAGAAAATTAAATAATAAAAAATTATCAGAAGACTAAACTTAGTTTATATATAAAAAATTTCTCATAGTGTTTTAATTTTTTTAAAATTTATACATAAATTTAACTTATAGATGTTTTTTATTTTAAAATATTTATAGAAAAGAGAGAAAATGCACATTATTGAAGCAAATATAGTGAAGAAATAAGTGGAGATTGTGATGTTGAAGAAAATATGATTAGAATGATAATAACATTAATGGATAAGATAATGAAGAGTGATTATTTATAGGTTGTTTGGTTAGCAGTCTACATTAACACCCTCACTTCATTTTGAGTGCACTTTTTGCTTTTCAATTGTTCCTTGGTTGGTTGAAAGGTTTTCAGATGTTCCTTCATAACTCAGCTTCCCACTTACTAATTAACGTAGCAATGGTGCCATCTTTTTCCTTCTTATCTCTCTCACTTTTCTTCCTCATGGCCCAATTATCTCCTCCCTTCTGTCCTTTCAAAACTAATTCACTTTCTTCCTTCAAATTACTATTATTTTTATCATTATTAATATATATCAAATTAATTTATATAAATTTAAATGATGTGTATCGGTATTAAACTCGATATCTTATTATAAGGAGATGACAACTAATTTTTTACGTGGGAGCTAATTTTTTAATTATAGTTGGTCTAATGGATCATACACATTAGATAATCATTAATATATTTATCAATTTTCCAATATACTAAGAATAATAAATAATAAGAATTTAAACTGAAAATAGTTGTAGTTAGTGTTTAGTGAAAAAAAAACTAACTAGTGAACCTGGAAACATAATTGAGTTTCTTCATTCTTACTAAAGTATGAAACCAACTTAACCAAAATTTTCAGAGAGCATTTATTGTGTTTTGTTTTGCAATGGCTCATTAATGAAATGTATGAAGTGGGCTTCTTATTTAAGAGACAGCAAATTAATTTGTTTCATATAAGCTGCCTTTTCTCAAAGAAAGTGTCGTTAAATTATTAAAAGAAGTATGTGTGCGTACACATAGTAATCCAGCTTATCCAACTCAAAAATAAAAATTGCCAAAAAATATTATTAAGGTCTTCTTTCTTCAAAAAATTAATAAATATTCAATGTAAATTTTAATAAAAAAAATTGTTGTTAATAACTTCCTAACCTTAAAGGAATGGTTAACAAGACCTGTAAAAATTTAACGAATACTGTTTTTAATTAAAATCTCTTGTTTAATAAAATCATGTCATAATTAAAAACTTTAAAACAAATAATCATAATTATAAAAAATTATAAATAACAAATATTTTAAGTTATTTTTATATATTTAATTTATCATAATTTCAATTTTTAATGTTTTAGTTATTGATTAATATGTTAGGTTTTTCGAAAGAAAATATATAAAACAAAATGAATTATGAGTTAATATATATAAAAAAATTAATGATATTTTTAATTCAAAATTTTAAAATAAAAAATTTATAACTTTTTTTATATTTATTCGAAGTACTATTTTTTTTCATGTAAAACTTATATTTACACATAAATTTTCAACAATTTTTTTATTAAATATGAATTTTTTTTTCGAACAGAAACATTTATTAATCACAAATATCATTCGAGTGATTCTTACTTATATTATTATTATTAGTGACACATTCACCTAAAAATTTCATCAAAATAATTGTTAATATAAAAATCACTTCACTCACTCATCTTAATCAAGAAATGAGAGTATATAGAAAGGATGAAAACTGAAAAAAAAAAAAGTGTTTGTTGTGGTTGTGAATTGGTTAATGCCTAATGATGAAGCAATTGTGATGAAATAAGTAAGCGGAACTTCACCAACAATAAATTTATAATTTAAATGAAAAGAGGAAAAACAAAGAACGCGTGAGGATTACAAAGTGGCTTACTTGCACTAACACTTGTTACACACTTGTTACACAGTGAGCCACCGACAAAGGCTGCATGGGCCACAGCAAAGAAGGTAAAATATTTTAATAAATGGCGAAAACAACCTAATGCCTCCTCCATTTCGCGCTGTGCTCGTCGCTTTCAACTTTACTTCCAACACAAAACAGGGTGCGTTAAACCAAATATAAAAATTTAGGAACCAAAAATCAGACTATTTTTTTCACTAGAAATAAAATGTACAAATTGTGATTTTTTGTGAAATTTTTTTATAAGAAGGGAACAAATATCAATAAGTTTGATTATTTCAATTATTAGATTTATTACAACGATTTTTTTATATTAATATACTTTTCTTAAAGTGAAAATACTTAATTACTATTTTAATAAAGACTCTACCAAAACATTGACACGAACAAAAGAAACAACCCTATAAAAGATCTGATATCATCCTTAATAGAAAAATTTAAAAATTAATGTTTATAAATTTTAACCTTTTTATAAAAAAATCAATTTTCTCATTTATAAGAAAAATCCTAACATTTTTATAAATAAAAATATATTAATTCCTTTAACTTTTGAAAAACGAGCGTCTTGTAGGTTTAATGTTTAATAGATATAATTTACTTTTAGCCCTTTATCTTTTCAGACTACAAGTTCAAGAATCGTGCACCTCTTAGGTCAAATCTTTAATTATATCTATCCACGAGAACCAACTCAATAAATATTTATATGAGTAACAGAATTTGAAGTGACTCGTGGTTGTGATATTCCATAAATCATACAGTATTATGTGTTCAAATAAAAATTTGTACATTAGTTTTTAGAAAAGAGCATTGGAGAATAGGTTGTTTTGTTTGATGTGTGGTTCTTGCATGTGGCAGTGAATGGCATACTCATTCAAAGTTCACAGCACGGACACCGCTTTATTAAATACCTGCTTCTGTACTTGTGTCCTTTCAGAGTAGGGTTTATATTGGACAAATATCTTAAATCTATGAAAAATGTTTTTAACTTCAAATTTAAATAGATATTATTCTTTAATTTTAAACATATTTAAAGAAAATAGCATTAACAATAATAGAATGTTTCGTATACTAAATTTATTAATAACTAAATATTTAATTGAATTTTAGAAAAATATAATAATTAGTTATTATAGTAACTAAATTAAAAAATATTTTATAAATTATAAATTATTAGTATTTAAAATAATTTTTATTATAATAGAAATTATATTTTTTTTGTGATTAATCTTAAAATATTATGAAATTGATTTTTATCTCATGATTAAATTGGTTTATAAATAAAAATTTAAATTAATTTTTAAAATTAGTTATCAAGATTTTAGTTACTTACTAAATTAGATTCTAAATTAGTCTCTAATTCAATTAATAACCAATTTTATCATTTTATAAGTCAATAATATAATTAGTAAACTCTTGTAGTTAATATATAATATAATGAGTAATAACCATTTTGTCTTCCATGAAAATGATAAATAAATTTATTTTATAAGTATTGTTTGAATTCGTTTTGATTTTAATAGAAACTATTTACATTAACTAAGTATGAGTATAACTATATGTAATACATGAATTTTTAAATTGAAGATAAAGATGATGATATATATATATATATATATATATATATATATATATTTTGTACTCATACTCATTTTAATATTTGTACTCCTTTTTATACGTATCACCGTTTTAAATTATTAAAACACTTTTAGTTTATCAAATAATCTAAAAAGTTTGTATCAATCTTTTTTTTCTTAGTTTTATATCTTATTTCTAGACAACATATTTGATCATTTTTCACTTTGTTTTATAATTATTTGAACTTTAACCAATTGTTATTTAATATTTTTATTTAATCTTTATAAAATTATAATTTCTTTATTAATATTTAACACTAGAGAACCAAATTTGTCCTTATACCTTCCCATTTGTAACAGAACACTATAATATATTTTTATATAATTACAAATTATTACATATAAATAACCATAACTCATAATAATGACTAATTATTATAATATCAATGTTGAAAGAAAAATTATCACTATTTATTCACATTAATATAGAGTTATTACTCTTTATTAGCATTAATACAAAATCATTACCATTTATTGATATTTATGATTTATTATTCCAGAAACTCTATAAAGACTATATGATATTTCAAAGGAGTAGCCACTCAAACTTATTTCTTTATTTTATACTCTAAACTTTCTTATACTTCTTACTGCCTTGAGTGGTGGAGTGTCTTATCTAGGAAGCACTCAATTAGCGTGATTTTTATATTTTTATAAAAATTATTTAATTAATATTTTGAACAACATATAATAGATGCAAGGGCATGTACAAGTACATCTCTTACTAGATGAAGATGAGGATAAAAAAAAATTCATATCCATTAGATATGAAAGCAAGCATGAGAATTGAGAAAGTAAAACTCATTCTCACACCATCTCATTTCCATTCCCAATGAATGATATGTTTGGTATAATAAATTTACTTATCAATAAAGAATTGGGTGAACCTATGAAGATTTTTGAGAAAATTATGCGTGAGATAAGTAAAGGAGTTGTGGTATTGTGGGAAAATGACCATATTCCCTTAAGTATTTTTTTTTTCTTTTATTTTTTAAAATATTATTATCAATTAATAAATTATGTTGTATGCTAATAATTATTTTCTAAAAAATCATTTTTGTTTTTTTGTTAACTTTTCTAACAAAAATGTTTGTATTTTAAAATATATATGTCAAGAGACAATTTTGACTTTACACAAAAAATAATTTATAGATCTTCATTAGTTCAATCAAATTAGTTACGTACATCGTCTAGATTTGTTCAAGCGACATGTTGTCACTCAAGAGATAGAGACAAGTTTCTCGCTCAAGCAAAAATAAACCAAGAATTGAGGGTTGTTCTCACTCAAAAGAAAGGAGTTTGTTCAAGGAAAAGGAGCTTGTTCAAGCAAAAATGGTGTAAATGTGAAGGTGTTGTTATGATTGAATGAGGGATCAAGTTGTGATTGCTAGTACTATTGATTATATTATGAATAGTATGATTGCTTATACACATGATATGTTGATTCTTTGATATATGAGTTAGAAATATATATATATATATATATATATGTTCTCAATAAATATACATTTTGTTGTGATGCATGACTTGTAGTATGCATGTTAGAATCTTTTCCATTTAAGGGTGGTTATTGAAGTTTATTAAGGGTGGTAAAATTTGTATGGATTGCTTAGATGCATATATATTGTGATGGTATATATGCATGGAAAACTTGGAACCCTTGATGTATGGTGTTTGGAGCCCTTTATGGGTGGTTGGAGGATACATGAGGTAGTATATTAAGTGTCAGTGTAAATATAACACTCACTTAATAAAGGTATTTTGATTTCATTATTTTCTAATCATATATATAGGACTTGAGGTTATGAGAAGTTGAATGATACTTCCACTAGACTTTTGGATGTAGATGTACATCTGGTTTCTCCGATGTTTTGTGTCATTTTAATCTGGAAAAACCTTTGGTCTGCTTTTGAAATAGATTAGATATTTTTCTCTTAGTGGGACATATTTATCATAAATAATATCTTCTACAATATACTTTATATTTAGTCATAACATGTTGTTTGGTTAACTCTTAATTTTATAATAATAATTGTTGTATGTTATTATTATAGATGATGATAAGTTATGTTGTATAAATAATGATAAATGATACGTGATTAATATGTTAATTTCAATTAGTTCATTTTTTCCTTTTATGTGAATATAAGTGCAATAATTATATTTTATGTTGTATTTTATATAAGAGGAAACTCTTTTGCAAGCAAACTTAAAAAAAAGTTTATAATTATAAACATATTCTATCAAGATGTATTACACAGAATTCATAAGTTAATTAGTGTCAATAACATCAATTAATATTTTATTTTAAAAAATATCAATTAGTATTTTCTACTATTTTCTTAAAGTCTTACAATCACTGATGTTTCAAATCCACTTATTAGTCGATGTTTTTCTAATATATCCATTTGATATTTTATTATATTATACTACAGATTATTAAGATCCTGTTTCATATAATACTGGACAAGGCATATTCTATGGTCCAAACAAAAAAAGGTTGTTTGGCAAACGATTTTCAGAATGACCATGTTAATCTATTCAATGCTAGGTATTAGGTATGTTTTTTCGTACTTTTTTCATTTTTCATCTCCCAACCAAACGAACCTAAGTAGATTCATAATGGACTTACAAGTCATGACGTGATTTCATCAAATAAGCCTTCAATCACGTTCGAAAAACTAATATTTACAAATTAGAATTCGATTCGATCGCTTTCAAAGTGGGGATTAACGACAACTATATGAATACATATGGGTCTAGAACGCGTCGAAAACTTGTGAAGCAGATCCAGCAAATTTTTCTATAATTTTGAAAATGAAAGAAAACGATTTTCAATGGTTTGGAAAAATAGTTTAACAAATTCCTATCAAATTAATTGATGAAAAATAGTTTAAGCCTACATTAATTTTAAAAAAATACACCAAAGAATTTCAAATATATTAAATCATAACAAACATAAATGGATAAGAGAATTTATATTTAGAGATCCACATAAGATATGAAATCTACCCATTGTATTAATTGAACCACGAACAAAAAATAAACTATATATCCTTTTTCGTCCATGGATAGATTTCCTATAAGTTGGATCATACGAAACTATTTAATGAGTGATAGTTTTATGAAGGTTCAAATAACAAACATAAAGTCAAATATCATATATTTTATTTTCATAATCGATATTAATAATATAAAATTTATTGTAATAATTAAATAATGTTTACCCACTAAGTTCCAATAATATTTTACTTAAACGTTAATTTAATTATTCGAGAGAACCAAATATTAAAACAAAACATCGATTATATCGGGAAAAAAATTAAAAAGTATTAGTACGTAATACATAACATTATATCCAATAAAAGCAAACACCATACCTGTCAATAATGTACATTTTATAAACAATAAAAGATGGGCATGATTCATTTCAAAAATATGATTATATATATGTTTACTTTTGTAAAGAAAAATATATTATGAAGAAATTGTGATTTAAGTTTTTGTTGACTAATTTCGTGTTCTTATATTTTTTTTTAAAAATTAAATGTTAATTTTATTAAAAATCTTAAGTAATTTGTGTATAAGAATTTAAATAAATAGTGTTATAAAGTTTACATTCAAGATGAAAAATATTATAAATTAAAGCATTGCTTCAAATAACATATGAAAAGAAAGTATTACTCCCTTTTCGTTTATAATAGTCATTTGAGGATTTTTACTCCAATACAAACTTTTTTAATCTTTTATGTAATTTCAAGTGAATAACTTATTTCAGTTTTTGCATTTTATTGTATATTTATGTGTTATTATTTTTTCCTCTGTGATCATAATTAATTTTTCTCTCTCTCCCTCTCTCTAAATTAATTATATTAAGGATATAAATTGGAAAAAAGAGCTTGAATTTTTTTAAAAAAATATAGATGAAAAAGAACATTTTCTTCTGTTAAAAAACCATTAAAAAGGAACAGAAAGAGTATAAGAGACTAAGTAAAGTTTGTTTATTAAATGGTTCTATATTAATTAAACAAAATATCATTGAAATAATGTAGAAGTTAATTAAAATGAGTTGTTAAATAGGGTATATTATATATATATCCTTTTCATCCAATAGAGTATAAGTTTTGTTTTTGAATTATAGGAACATGCACATGCAGAAGCTACAAAATTTAATAGTTTTGTTGCATGAATTTGATGCTTCCCACCTATATAGTGTCCTGGTCTTTATCAAAATTCACAATTCACTTGTATGAACATTTCTGTAACATCAACCAACATTGATCGCAATACAACTTTCTCCTTTGATTTGATTGTGTATTGCGAATGCCAAAGCAAGTTTTACTTTTATAAAATCGCACACTTTATTCATTAATTGCATTAACTACGTTTTTGAAAATTCCATCTGAGTGCAAGGAAAATTAGTTGGTTAGCAAGTGCCAATTAATTATACAATGCCATGACATATGAAATTTGATTATAATTAGGAGTGACAAACTGGGTTCGGCCAAGCGGGTCGGCCTGCAAACCCGCATATGGGCGGAGTGGGTTAGCATTTTAAATCTGTCAACCCGTATCAACCAGGCCCGTCTAGCTCGTCAACCCGTCGGACCACAGGTGGGGCGGGGCGGACCAACCCGTTGGCCCGCAAAAAAAAAAATATTATACTTTTAAGATGTCATATCACCATATACATCTTTAATATATTGTTGTAATTACAAAAATTCATTTAAATTGAACACAAACAAAATAGCTGTAAAGAAAAAAAAATCCAATTTAAAACCAAAGATCCAAAAAAAAAATAGACTCTTAAAAAAAGTGTAAAACAAAAGAAATAAGCGAGTCAGCCTGCCGACCCGCCGGCCCGCCTTATGACGAGACGGGTTAAAAATTTTGACCCACATAACTGTGGCAAGCCGACCGACCCGACCCGTTTTTGGCGGATTCATAACAAGGTGAGCCTAAACGGGTCAGACTGACCCATTTTGTCACTCCTAATTATAATTAGAAATCTAATATATATAATTAAACAAAATAATGTTACTTAAAACATAGAGTATTTAAAAAAAAAAGAATTATATAAATGTCTGACAGTTTTTTGAAAAATAAAATAAAACATGTTGAAACTGCCAAGAATAACTGTAATTACAATCTCTAAAAGAAGTTAATTTAAAAACAATAATAATGAAATTAAATATATGTTGTATGAGGTCTGGTTTTATATGTGAATGAGCAATTAACAGAGGAGTGTGTTATCATGTGCGCAGTTGCAGGGTGGTAGGAGACATAGTCTTTTTCCTAACCCCAAATAACATGATTTGCTGCATAATTTTTCATGATTTATTGTTTTTGTGTACCTCCGTTTCTCAGCATCTGGAAATGGGCCATAGTTCCCCATGTTCTTTACAGCTGTATTTTAAGTTGAGAAAGATTATTATTATTATTATTATTATTATTATGATTCATGAACAACTTTTTCTCCAATATTAACATAATTATTCAATCAAAGTTTAGGTCTATATTACTAGTTAGATTATCATAATTCCATTTTGATCAATGCCTTTCATAATAATTTCTTAATTTGGTACTAAAGTTGTTTTTTCACTGTATACGTGTAAAAAGACTGTAACTCGACTTTATATCACATTCACAATAAATATATATATATATATATATATATAACTTTAATCTTTATATTAACATTAAAATCAATGAAATTCAAAATATTTGTTCTCTCTTTCTTCTATGTTTATATCCTCTGTAATGATTATACACTTTTTGGTTCTAATCAACAAATAAGAAATATCAGTAAAATCTTTCGCACTTTTTAAATGAAATAAATATTCATAATAATTAATATCAAATTATAAAGTGAATATCTAATCAGCGTCTTTAAACCGATAATATCTATTTAATACTGAGTAACGAGTCTAAGTATTACAATATATAATATATATGTTTATAGGACTATATTCCTAAATTATTCTTGTAATTTCGTTAAGACAGAACTATTTTTTGCAAAAGTTAGTTTGTTCATACATCCAAATCATACAATACATATGATTGTATAATTTGAATTTAATTTATCTTGTATTTAAGTCGGCCTACTATATCAACTATATTTCAATTATTTTTTTCAAATATCATTGAATTAAGAGAAGTCCTAATATTAAGTTTTGAATTCCACAAAGAATGACGAAATTAAAGTGTGAATTATGTATAACTTTTGATTATAAAACATATGCAAATAAATAGAATTGTCGTACAAATATGTAAAATTTAATAGATAATTTATAAGTAAAAGTATTTTATTGACCTTAATACAAGTCTTATCATAATACCAATATTATTATAGAGTACAAGTCATATCATATTCATACTATAATTAATAATGATATATTTCTTATTATTATAAAAAATTTATTTAATATAAATTAATTTAGAGATAAAAAATAATCAGTTTTTATAGCGATTAAATTAAAAATTAGTTTATAAATTAAAAATGATTGGTATTTCAAAATTATGATATTAATTTTTATATAATGGTTTCCAAATTAAAATCTAAATTTGTTTCTAAGATTAACTATTAAAATTTTAATTATTTATTAAATTACATTCTACATTAGTCTTTGATTCAATTAATGGTCAATTTTATTATTTTATTGGTCATTAATATAATTAGTAAAAGATTTTTTGTTAAGTGTATATATATTATATTGTATAATGTTTTTTTTAAATTACTTCATCTAGTGAGATGTTTGTTATAATGGTATTTAGTACAAAAGAGCATAGAGTAAAAAGAAATTTCTCAACATAAATAGATATTCTTATTTCCTAGTTTTATATATATATATATATATTATTTTAGAAAATTTATATATTTCATAGTATAATAATAAAATATACAAATACATATGTATCCTATTACATATTATTTATGCTTATATATATATAGATTAATATTATTTTAGAAACTTTATGTTTCATGACAAAGCAATATATATATTTACAAATAGAATAATGTATATATGAATCCTATTCTATATATATATATATATATATATATATATATATATATATATATATATATATATATATATATATATATATATATATATATATATATATATGTGTGTGTGTGTGTGATGAGTATTAAATGAATGTTACTGTACTAATAAATGTTGTATATAAATTTAAAAAATAATCATGAACATTAAAGTATCTATTTATATTTGATACATGTAAAAAAGAATATTTGTAATTTTATAAGTTTATAAAATATATAATTTGATAAGAGAAAATAATTAAAAAGAAAAAAAAAGTATTAGAGTTGATCTATAAATTTATACTAAATATGACATATATGTGTAGTGTATGTATATTTATAGCACTGTTTGCACGGAAATTATTTGTGAAAAAAAGTAAGTCTTTTGTGAGTACTTAAACCTTATGAAATTTTTGCAAGATAAAATTTGAAGTTATAATCATATTATATATACTATTATTGGAAGTCTTGTGGCGTGGTTCCTTCAGCAACTTAGAATCCCATGTTAACGATAATGAACGAAAAAAAGGGAGAAATGACAGTGACAAGGAACGAATGAGTTTGGAAGAGGACTTTCGTGCTCCCAAGCCATTATGGATCGTGTTAGGTAACATGAGTGCGCCTGTTCCTATCCTACAAACTCAAAATAAAATATAAAAGTCCGAAGACAAAGGATCCAAGGGTTCCCAGAATATTCCGCATGTTAAAAAACACGGAAACATTAGGACAACTACATCTGTTAAGTTTTACAAATCATCACTAATTCAACCAAATCAATATACTCCGTTTGATCATTGGGTTTCTGCAACAGTTTTCACAGTATTGAGAATGATCTGCAAGATTTTCATGGCATGCTCTGTACGCTATTGGGTGGAGAAATTATTATTAAATTGTAACTATCTATGATTTCCACTAAATTTTACGTATAGCATAGTTTTTCAATTTGAAAGGAATAGTAAAATTTGACTATATATTATTTAGAAGATTTGGGACTAATGATATCAGAACACATGTAACGGTAATATGCATTTTTAACAGAGTAATTTTGCTTACATTCCTGACTACATAAATCATGGTTCATATATCATGCACCCAGATAATCCCTGGCCACAACTTGGTATCATAATGACTTAGCACTGATACGGTGTTCTGAGTCTTAATAGATCTAGATATGAAAAATTGAAACTATTCAAAATAGTTTTAGTTTAGACAGAGGGTGGATTCATGTTTCTATTTGATCTCTCAAATTAAACACACACTTGCATATGTAGATAACCGGGCATAAGAATCTCCTTTCAATGAGTAGTGAAGAGATCCATCCATGTCAAGACAAAAACTGTTTTCAGTGTGTACTGAGTCTCGTAATTGTTACAAGTGCTTCTGCAAAGCTCCTTGAGCTAATTTATTAAGCACATCATGATGTGATTTTCCACTCAGATCAAAACACTTTCTTCAAAAAGTTGAGAACAACCCTAAACCCTAAATATTTATGACAGAGCTTGTATTCATACATGCCAACTTAAAAGGTGACATGAGATAGGGAGATACATAACATACTAACGGATTAGATGTTGTATAATTTTACCATACAAATTTAACTTTTAAGTTTTGTCACAATACTTATATAAAAATATAGGTAAAGAAGCAATCTTAAAATTTTGAACAAGATTACGAAAGTATAAAGGATGTAACAATAATAAACTCAAATTGCAAAGTTCAACATTTTAAGTTATAATTAGTTTTATTTGAAAGAAGATTTTAATTATTATGATGACAAATATATGATATAGTCTATGATTTTTACTATGTTATAGAAATTACAATGAAGAAAAATTTGTAAGTGTTTAATATAAATAGAAAATATGAGATCTTTTGTTTGAAATGTATTGAGTAATCAAACTGTTTGTAATTATATATATTTAATATTAATATATTTTTTCGAAAAAAAAAAGTGTCCCGCCATTAACAAGTTCCGTGGAACAACTCAAGACACAAGAATTCTATAATGTGGCTATATATAGCTACTATAAACATTAGTTAACCTTGTTTAGTGAATACATTTCATATTATCTTAACTTCACTTCTTTAGTTACCATTGTTAACTTCACTTGAGTGATAAGAGTTGTAAAATGTGAATATAACTTAAACTTTCAGGAGAATACCAAATTGTAGTTTAACATGTGTAATAAAATATTGTATTAAAAGTGAACGCATGTTTATTAGGTAAAACATAAATTTTGATTAAAAAAAAACCACACGAGATACCGTAAGTTGTCTTTTCATTTCGTATTTTTATTCTCGGTTTTCAGCCAAGTCCAAACTGGATTACCATGTCTTCAGAAGTTCAGAAAGTCATGCTAAGATCGACCAACCAGCCACAATAGAGCAGCATGAGATGTAATCGTATCTCAACACACCAAATTCAGAAACATTATCACTTTATTATCATCACTCGGCACACACCATTAACATCAACCGTCACTCAGCAGCACACACCACTACAGATAGATATCAGTATCATATCATATGATTGATGAGCATTAATTAAGACGAATCTCGTCCAAGCTACTTTTATCAGCTAGCCGTGACTTCTGCTGAAATTGGAAGTAGTCCCGGTATTTGATGCTTTTGAACAATGGCTTTTCATTCTCCAATAGCTCCGCCACGGGTCCAATTTCCTTATCTAGCGCAGGTGCATTCACCAACACAACACTAATCCTAGTCTCAACGTTGTTCAGGATTGCTCGGTGCAACACCCTCTCGTACCTCCCGTTACTCACAACCTTAAGGGTTGCGTTGCATCAGATCAAACCAAGGTTAGAACACACAAACCTTTCTTTTCTTTATTATTATATAGTTTATTTGTTCACAAAAGTATGCTTTTTCTAAGCTTTTTAACATGACATACCTCGAGTTGGTCTGCAAGTAAGACAGTTAGGAAGTTAGGATGGGGATTAACGTTGACCCATTTGCCATGGTGCTTAACCTGGAGCCCTCCGATTCCATTCTGCGTGAGCAAGGTCAATAAGCCTATGTCGGAATGTGAAGGCAACCCTAGAGCAAGGAGTGGTTGTGGACATGGTGGATACAGGTTAACAACAAAGAGCTGATGGCCAGAGTCAAACTCAGTGGACTCAATTATGGAATTGGATGCTAATCCCAAACTCTCTGATATTCCTTCAAGCAACTTCCTGGCCACACCTCTGATTTTCTGGCAATAGTCATAAGCAACCTCCCTGCAGTCGTATGTAGACTAGTAGTAGTGTAAGGTAAAAAAAATTAAGAAAACACTGCGTAAAAGATGCTCAGTTGAGTTAATTAATAGATAATTAAGAATGGGTAACTTGAACAATAAAAGTAAAAAAACTCATAAACTCGTATAAAACTAGAAATGCAAATATAATATATATAATATAGTGTTTATTATATTTTAAACGTAACCGTGATGTAATAAATATTATATTATATTTATATACATATATGAATAATAATTTTTAATATAATTTATTTTAATTAATAAATAAGTAATTACATTAACAATTAGATACTAAAATAAGTAATTAAAATAGTTATTAAAATAATAAATAAATAAAATTAATTAATTAAATTTAACATTAAGTAAAATAATTTATTTTAATATTTAAAATATAAATGTTTTATATATTAAAAATTATAATATTTTTATTTTAAATTTAATTTATATTATTTTTAAAAATTTATTTTATAAATTAATTTCTAAATATATTAATATATAATCAAATTTATTCTATTAAATTAACCATATTTACTACAAATTTTTTACTTATTTTATTTTTTTACTTTAATCTAATCAATTTTACTTTTCTTTATTTTTAGATATTATTTATTTAGTTCAGTTTTAATATATGTAAGACTCTCAACTATTGTAGAAGTATGTCTTATCATTTTCTTATTAAATTTAAAAATTATAAAAAAAGTAATATTCTTAGTAATGTATTGTTTTTTATTTTAACTTTTAAAATAAAAATTGTAACTAAATATTTTTAAATTCATTAAAATATTACCAATTTTTTAGTAATATTACTAATAAAAAAAATTAATAATATACTTTTTAAAAAAATTACTTTTTAGTAATATTTTTTTAAAATGTTATTATATAATGAGTTAATTTTCATCTACACTAAGTTTTATTGACCAAATTTCGCAATGTCATATATATTTATGTAATTTATAGTACCCTTTATTTTTTAAAAATTGAAAATATTAAATATATTTATGTGATTTATAATAATATTTATTTTAAAAAATAACAATATTATATATAAAAATTATATAATATTTATTTTAATTTTAATTAAGAGAATAAATGATGTAGTGTAATTACCTGTAACCTGGTGGTTTGTGGGGAAAGTTGAATTGAGGAAATGTGACGACCTTGAGATAATCTCTCCAATAATGAACCTTCTCGACCTGAGGACAAAAGCTGGTGCCATGCCTAATGGGTTCAAAAGGTCCCTTGTCACCAAACTCCTTCTTCTCCTCCATCGGCAAATCATGAAACTCGCGAGACTTTTTCATCAACTTCTCCACCAGGTTCTCGGGAATTCCATGATTTGTGAGCTGAGAAGGCAGTGATTGATGAATAAGAATATTGAGTTGGTATTTGTAGTAACAAGAATTAGAAAGAGAAAGTTTCCAACTTTCTTACCATGAAGCAACCCCACTCAGCACAGGCCTTGCCGAGTAGGTTCACCGCTTGGGCGTGAATCTGAGGGTGGTGAGATGTGATGTGAGAAAAGTCTATGACTGGGATGGAAGCTGCAAGATGGTCTGCAACATCATTATCATCCTCATGGAGTTCTGAGATGGAGTGGTAGATGGAAGGGATGGGAGAAGAATCTCCTTTTGATTCTGCAAAGTCTTTGATGCTTAAAATATTGGATGCATGAAGCTTTGGTGGTTCTGGCTGTGATGAGGGAATGGAAGCAGCAGAGGCCATGGATGATGTTGTGCTTGTGAGTCCTGTGCAATATCACATATGGTTGGATCCCCATTCTTATCTCATAAAAAATCAACTTTTTTTTTTTATTTTGAACCTTTTTAGATTTTGTCCCAGTTTAAGAAAAATTGAATATAGTTATTAAGTTAAAATTTAATTCTTAAGGTAAGTAACACGTGGCATTAATAACAAATATAACGTGTCACTCTACTCATTAAATCTTAAATTTATGATTTTAACTAAAATCATGGGCTATAGATAGTCTAATAATTAAGAAAACTTAAACCCAAGGTTGGAATGGTATTAAGAAACGATGGTTGATTGAATTTATTTTGTTGGCATTTTATTATATGAGAGAAAAGGTTTTATTATTTATTTAAACTGCTTAGTTTTAATATCTCATTGATCTAAAAAAATTAATCTTCACATGCTAAGATTAACACAACATCGTTTTACCTAAATTTTTTATTTCGAGTTTTAATTTTAAATTTTTTAATATATATATTCTATAAAAAAATTGAAAAAAACATAAAGTTTAACACTTTTTGGAAATTTGTAATATATTAATAAATAATTAAAATAATGGACATGGAGTTGCGGGGAATCGAACCCCGTGCCTCTCGCATGCGAAGCGAGCGCTCTACCATATGAGCTACAACCCCTCTTGATGTTTGAAACCACTTTTAGTATTTTAACAACATAACATGTGATAGTCTTCCACATATAATTGATTACAAGAAGACAATTGTTTACATTTGTTAGTTTTTTTTGTACTTTATTTTTTGTCTCTTTGTATGCGTGTTTACGTAATTTTATTATAAGTTTTAAAATAATTTTTGAAATAAAATGAGATTAAGTAATTAAAATGTTTAATTTTTTAATTAAAACTGAAGCATGTGAATCAATTATTTAGAACCCCTATAATCAACTATTACGAAAAAAACTTATCTAACGTTTACATATATTTACAGAAAATGCGATTTGCTGTGTAAATGCCCAGGTACTTACTCAAATGGTTTATCATTTTGTATGCTATGTAAATAAATCTCCATGGCTGTTGGAGTGTATTTGCAGTGTAATTAATTATTAGCACATCATGATTTAAGATTAAATGCAATGTTTTTATAATGTTTTTAAAAAAATTATTTATAAATAAAGACTTAAATAAGTGTTTAAATAAATAATTTAAATAAGTATTTATTATATCGGTGTATACGGTTGAAGTATTTATTTATAAGTTGTTTTTTAAGTGGACAGAAAATTGTTAAACTTTTTAAAAAGTTGACATGTTAGGAGTTACTATATGTCAAATTACACAAAAAGAAAAAAACAAAACAGGCACAAAAATATGAGGATCACGCTAAACTTAATAATAAAAATTACAAATTGAAAATAATAGTTATTAAAGGAATTAATTCAAAATTAACTTATATGAAACGAAATTTTGAGAATCGATAAGAATTCAAAATTAATAAAAGAATGAGAATATTAAACTAAGTAAAGTTTAATATATTGTTATTTTTAAAATTAGCAAGATTGCATATTAATTATTTTTTCATGAAAAAATTGAGATACCTAAAAGTTTACATTTTAACGATGATTTTATAGTTATCATTGTACAAAAAGATGTGACGACAATTTTTTTTATATTTTTAATTCTTAAAATAATGAAATTTTAAATAATATTTTATTGAATTCTCTTTCAATTAAAACATTTAAAATATTTTTTTATTAAATTTCCTTTCAGATAAACCATTTTATTTACTATTAGACCTAATATTTAAGGGATAATGATAGATATCATAAAATAAAATGAGTATGGATAAGAAAATAACACAATAGTAATTATAGGAATGACAATGAAAGTCCATGCGACACTATCTTTTTACCATTCTTTTGATTGTTTGTGAGAAGCTATCAAAGATATGTAATTTTTTATGAGTTTAATTTGTTGAATTGTTCCATTGATTTTAAATTTGGGGCTCATTAAATAAAAACATGCAATTTCTAAACTAAGTCTTTGTTGGATAAAATAAAGAAAGTAATTAAGGAAGAATGGATTAAAAAAAAGAGGAAAAGGAAAAAATAAGTAAAATAAAAAATATTTTGTTGAAGTAAAGTTATAATGTTATTTTTATTTTTTATTATAAATTTGTTATTATTATTTTTTATATAAAAATAACCTAAAATAGAATTCTCACATTATATTGTGACATTATTTTGTAATTTTGAAAATGTTGCAAAATTTTCAACCTCACTTATATTGGATAATATAATGGATTGAGTGATAAGATATTTCTTTGTTTTTCGGTTTATTTAAGTGAAGGAACAATGTTATGATCCTCATGCCAATGTGACTAAGTTATTTTACATTGCGCTTCTCTACTTTTCCTTTTATTTTATTTTTATCTTATAAGAGACTCTTTAGCTTAGAAGAGCATTCAAATAGAAAAATATAGGTAGAGTAATGAAATATTCAACACAATGTCTACATTTGAAAATCAGATTCACATACTTTTTCTCTTTATTATACAAATAGTAATTTTATTTCCATAATCAATACTTATATCTCTAGACCTAATTATCTGCATTTTACTTACATGTACAATAAAAATAATAATAATTAAGATAAAAATAATTTTAAACTTATTTCATATATTTTTAAAAAAATTAAAGATTAAAAGTAAATAAATGATTTGATATTACAATAGCATATATTTACTTTTAATTTTTAAATATTTGTTAGTATATATTGTATTAAGTTTCTAAAATATTTTTTTAGAGAAATTATTTATGTAATTTAGCTAAGATTTTGAACTATATAATAAGAAATAAAATTTAAATTTCAGTCCAATTTATTAAATAAAAATAAATAATTATATTTTCAATGTTTAATTTTTGTTAATAGCTGTTATCTTAGATTATGTTCTAAAATCCAATGCAATATTATCAATTTTGATTTTTTACATTGGTAAGGGGCCCAAGGCCCATATTTTAAACTTCTATAAATACTAGTGGAACTGGAATGTTCCAGTTCAGAGTTCCAGACTCAAACTGTGGATCCATTCAACAGTCGCAAACACTCTTCTCTCAACTCACCAATGGCCATTATCTCCGATTTCAACGAAGAGGAGCAGAAACCCACTCACTCCTCACAATCCCAATCGCAATCCCAATCCTCTTCCTCTTCTTCCTTCACTGCCACCTTCGACCGATCAAATCCCCTCGCTTTCCTCCAGAGAGTCTTTGAATTCGTCTCCGAACAGAGCGACTTTCTGGCCACGGAGGCCGCCGAGAAGCAGGTAGCGTCGCTGGTGCGTGCCGCCGGGAAGAAGAGGAGAGACCACCTCAAGGCCTCCGAAGAGAGGGAGAAGGCCGAGAAGAAGAAGAGGGAGGAACTCAAAGCCTCGGAGGAGAGAAAAAAGGCCGAGAAGAGATTGAAAGAGGAGAAGGAACACAAAGCGGAAGAAGGAGGCAGCGCCTCCAGAGGTAAACTAACAGAAACCATTTCAGCCTTTTCCAATATGCAATTATTATGTCTTACCCTAACTGTTCCTTAATTGACGGTGTTGGTAAGAGTAAGCGACTGCTTTGTTGTGAGTTATGAGGGAATGTCCCTGTTTAAACAATAATTTATTGCTTGTAGATCGTTTATTCGTCTTTTGTTAAATTTATGCATACAGTGGCAACACATGTAATGACTATTGCATGTGATAGTAAGTGTGTCAATTTACGGCAACCTTTAGTTTGGGGATGAAATTGGGTGTTGATACCAAAAGGCACAATTTCTAAAATATTACATGGGTCCTGCTTGTTGGGAAATTCTAAGGGGAGAAAAAGTCAAGGAACATGACACTATTTTCAACCCAAAACCTTAAACAATACGTTTGTAGGTCTTTAAACAATACGTTTGTAGGAGAAAAAATTTATGCATAATGAGTCTTTCACTCACACTAACTACTGTGTGTAGGGGATTACATAAGCAATCAATGAGTAGAAATTTTTTATTAAGAGAGTTCATTTGAAATCATGGTAGAGTACACTATTACATTATGACATTGTTTGAGTAATCAATATGTTCTTACCGAGACTGAGATATCCTCTTAAGACCGAGATCTTCTCGTACAACCTTTACTCTGCGTGCTCCGATTCAACCAAACCAGAGGTACCTGCATTTATACTCTGACGCCTAAGTCAGTTAAATACGAATATCTCTCCTCTCCTTATTAACAGTGTTAGACAAAATGTCATAAATACTTGCTCGTGATTACCTCATTCTTAATTAGGTTTTTCAGGGATAAACAGGTGATTAGGGATGTCTAGTACTATTGCATGGCCGATGTGTTATCGGCTAGGGGTGTCAGATACTACATTGGCCCAGGCTCAAGGATGATGTTGACGAAGAGTCCTAGGGAAAAAGAATATTTCATATTCTTTATCCTTTCTGAGTTATTGGATTCTGGTGTATACTGTTGTGTACACTACCCATGGCCCATTAGGGTCGAGGATGATATTGCAAAGAGTCTTTTGGAAAAAAGAAAATTTCGTATTCTTTGTTCCTTTCTGGGTTATTAGATTCTGATATACATTGTCGTGTACATCACCCTTGGCTTCCAAGCCCAAGGATGATGTTGACGAAAAGTCTTGATAGTGCGTGATTGACAACTAATGTGATTGGCAACTAAGAGGCTTTTGGGTTATCTAACCCATTCAATGTTCACGACACTTAGATGATAGAAATTGGGCGTTTGGATTGCGCTCATAATGTTTGGTATTTCTCCCCCACAACTTATAAATAGATGGTGGGTCACTTGTTATAATCTACGAGAGTCTCTTTTATTAGTCCAAGTAGTGACTTGGTGCTCATAATTCAACTTTCTGTTTGGTTAGTAATGTCGTCTACTTTAGTTTCAAGATCTTCGAGTGGGAAATCTTCTATATAGTGAGTAATTCAGGTTTGTCTGCTCGGGAAGATATGAACCTTGAGGTGTTGTTGTCGTTGTCAAGCCGATATGAGTCTGAGGTGGTGCATATTTACTTCGATATTATTGTAGAGGAGCATGCAGAGTCAAAAGGTGGAGAAGGTTATGTGAGTGAATTTTTGTATGCAATGGATTTACATATACGATTTCCATTTGACGAGTTTACAATGGGGTGTTGTGAGTGTTGAATGTTGCTGTGACAAACTTGATAGAATTTGGCTAATACCTTATCGACAAATTGCCTGTCGTTAGTAGTGATGATCGTGTTAGGGACCCCAAACCTACATTTCATATTATTCCAAACAAACTTTTGGACTTGCTGTGTGGTGATGCCCTAAACCCTAAATTATAAATCCTAGATGATAGAAATTGGGCGGTTGGATTGCGCTCATAATGTTTGGTATTTGTCCCCCACAACTTATAAATAGATGGTGGGTCACTTGTTATAATCTGCGAGAGTTTCTTTTATCAGTCCATGTAGTGACTTGGTGCTCGTAATTCAACTTTCTGTTTGGTTAGTAATGTCGTCTACTTTAGTTTCAAGATCTTTGAGTGGGTAATCTTCTATAGTGAGTAATTCAGGTTTGTCTGCTCGAGAAGATATGAACCTTGAGGTGCCGTTGTCGTTGTCAAGCTGAGATGAGTTCGAGGTGGTGCATATTTACTTCGATATTATTGCAGAGGAGCATGCAAAGTCAAAAGGTGGAGAAGGTTACGGGAGTGAATTTTTGTATGCAATGGATTTACATATACAATTTCCATTTGACGAGTTTACAATGGGGTGTTGTGAGTGTTGAATGTTGCCCTGACAACAAACTTGATAGAATTTGGCTAACACCTTATTGACAAACTACTTGCTGTTAGTAGTGATGATCGTGTGAGGGACCCCAAACCTACATTTCATATTATTCCAAACAAACTTTTGGACTTGCTGTGTGGTGATGCTTGGTAGTGGTTCAGCCTTGATCCACTTTGTGAAGTAGCCAATTGTTATGGTGAGAAATTTGCATTGGTCTTTTTCGGGTGGGAATGGACCAATAATACCCAGACAGCAAAGGGCTAAGGTGATGTTATATGGTGGAGCTCTTCCGACTTGGTGTGAATGATATTTGCATGTTCTTGGCAACTCAATCATTTCTTCATATACTGGGCTTAGTCTATATGTATGGATGGCTAGTAATATCCAACCCTTTCTTCCTGTGGAATGAAAACCGCAAATCCCCTTATGCAACTCTTCCATGATTTAATCAAATAAATAGAAGGTTTTTATTGGGGGAGAGTATTATTTCACTTCCCAATAAAAAAATCACTTTTGATTTCTTAAGCATTCTGCCCTAAGGGCATTGATTGGTATTTTAGATAAGGATCCTGCTAACTAGACCCCCTTAGGGATTTGGTTAAGTAGTCATTATTGAATAGAAAGTTTTTATTTGGAGAGTAAATTGTGATTCAATAGGTTAGGAAGAGAAAGGGATAGCACATAAACACTTGTTCCATGCATTCTATCCTACTGGTGCGTTGACTGAGTACTAATGAATCTGAACAATGGTTGTATTGTGATCGGACTTTCCTGTATAATGTATAAGCATGCTGACCTTCAATGTGCATTAAACACATACCTGTTTTTGCTGCTGATATTTTCTTTACTTTTTTCTTTCAATGCCTAATCAGTTCCAAACAAGGGTAATGGCATGGATCTGGAGAAATACTCTTGGACTCAGACTCTTCAAGAGGTTAACGTGAATGTTCCTGTGCCCAATGGAACCAAATCAAGGTTTGTCGTCTGTGAGATAAAGAAGAACCATCTGAAAGTTGGACTCAAAGGCCAACCTCCAATTATTGAGGTGAGTTTGTCCTTTTATGGCATTCATTATTGAAAGTTGTTTCCTATAATGATGTTAGTTATTTTTTCCTAATTGATGGTATGATGACTCGGTTGATATTTATTATCTATATGCTATTTTTTAGTGATGGCTATGCTTATAAATGAATTTAAAAATTTCAGGGGGAGTTGTTTCGGTCTGTTAAGCCAGATGATTGTTATTGGAGTATAGGTACTGTACTACTTACAGCAATAGATGAACCTTTGAAGTTACATTACACGCATTTTGCATGCATGAGCTAATAATATTGGGTGTCTGGTTTTGGATTGTTTTATTTATTGGTATTGGAATCATGACCATTTCATATCTTACACTTTACATCAAAACCTATTTTGCAGAGGATCAATGTGCACTTTCTATTCTTTTGACCAAGCATGATCAAATGGAATGGTGGAAATGTCTAGTGAAAGGTGATCCTGAAATTGATACCCAAAAGGTTGAACCTGAGAACAGCAAACTCTCTGACCTGGATCCCGAGACTCGACAGACTGTTGAAAAAATGATGGTAATCATTGATGATATTTACACTTATTGTTTATATTAGTTGCGGTTGTATAGTCTGTTATCATCATCATTTCGTAATATCCTTTTCATATTTAGAACCACCCATTCATTTGTTGACAAACTATTAAAATATAAGCCCTATGAATTATCTGATGTGTCTGTTTCTTGTAATTTGATGAAGATATCTTAGTTTGTTGAAGTTGGTGAAAACATAATTTGTTAAGCATCGGATCACAAGGCCCCAAAATTAACCTTTTTAGTATAGCCGTAAGATATATACTATGCTAATTGGTTTACAATTTTCTTGTACTGTTTTGTAGTTTGACCAGAGGCAGAAGTCTATGGGCCTCCCGACCAGTGAAGAGCTCCAGAAGCAGGAACTCATGAAGAAATTTATGGCTGAGGTGATTTTTTACTCTCTTGTTGACTTGCCTTCTTTGATTTATTATCGCTTTATCAGTTGCTTTAATGATATGTCTGTATTTGTATTGGCTATGTTTTGCAGCATCCGGAGATGGACTTCTCAAGGGCTAAAATATCATAAATGGTGCATTACTCTTGACATGCCTTTTTGGGTCTGATTTCATTGCATACAAGCTGGTCCTGCTCTCTTATACTATCCTGGTTTTACCTTTGGTCGTTGCTTAGTATCTCGCTGGTTTTGGTTGTGAACACAATGAACTTTGGTTAGTTTATTTTTTGGATGGAGAATTTATTGCTAGATGCTTTCTTTTGATATCTTGGAGGGGATAAAGTATCTGTTTAATTTAGGGTTTGGTGTTAGAATTGTTTTTTTACTATTAGATATGATCAATGTGCGTGCTTACTGAATTTAAATGGCATATTTTCTTTGAAACGTGTCTTTATTGACAAAGTGTGAGAATTGTTTTTCTAACGTTAGAACAAACAGGGTTTAGTGTACCAATTTTCATCATACATACTAGTTCTTTTATAGTTTATTATTATTATTATTATTTTGAAAGCATTGATATTTACTATATAAGAAAAGCGTAATAATCGCGAATTATTGTTTACACTGGTCTAGTTTAATGGCTGCGGTTTATTCTGACATTTGCTATGTTAAATAGTTATTTATTAATATATGTATTTTCACGAAGATTATAAGAGGGGATAAAGTTAAATTTTAGACTGTAAATAAGAAAATTAGTAACTAGGGACATATTTAAAAATAGTACGTTTAATGGAAGTACCAAACTGCTATTAGTAACTTTTTTTCTCACCAAATATGCTAATATGAAGATTAATAATTTTGTTGAGGGCCTAAAGTGCCTAATTCTAGGCCGGCCCTGTTAATGAATTTACTGACTAGCACAAAAAAGAACAATTTCATTTACTTTTTAATATTTTTTTATATGCATGCATTTCTTAAATAGTCAAAGATTCACGAAACATTTTTCTGAAACAAGATTAGTGATGACAACCATGAAATATGAACTGGATTCAAATTAGTGTTTTAGACCGGGGAAGTTATACTTATACATAATTTTGTTGAGAAAGTCTAAAATAGATAAAAAATAAATATTTGAATCTTTTAAGTCAGGATACATATATTATAAAATTTTAATTTACTTATTTATTTAAAAACTATTTTTCTAAATTTTATTCTATCTGATAATTTTAAAAGGTTCTAAATTAAATATTCATTTTTTAGATCTCATCTCATAGTTATGAAGTTTATCAAGGATAAGTTATAGTGTTTTGTATATATGCACTTGAAAATTGTATATGCATCTGTAATGTGTAATCTTATCGAGAAAAATTGAATTGGACTAATTAAAACATGTTATAATATTTTTGGATTTTTGAATCAGAATTTTAGGAATAAATTAGAACTTTTAACTTTTCTTTGTGAGCGAGAGAATTCTGAAGGAGCAGGTGATAGTAGCTAAAATAATTTATTAACTAGATTGATATTCGCAAATTGAGATGAGTAGCAAATCTTAGGTTAAATAGCTGTGGAGGAATTGGTGTAAGATCGATTGTATTTTATTATGTATATTTTTTGTTGGATTAAAATGGTCCATTAAAATTCTTGAGTGATAGATAAATTGAATTTGACATCTATTGAAATTCTTGAGTTTGAATAATAAGTTGAATTTTACATATATTATAGTTATGATGATGAGATGAATATTATATTTTATGATTTTAATATGAATTACATGGTTGTTAGTATTGAGATTGTTTTGTATAGATGTTTATAATGATAATTCGATCACGTTTGTATAGATTATGCGGAAAGATGAATAGAGATGGTGTAAAATATTGCATTGGTGCTGTTTAATAAGTTAAAGCTTATTTTCATTTAAGCTCGTGGAGATGTTTATTTTGAGTTCTCCTATGTAAAAATGTTTTATAAAATGATAGAAAAATATGTTTCAATATAGTGGATTTTTAGTAATTTTAATCAAGACAACGAGAATGAATGTACTTTGAGAATATATTTAATAATATAAAACACTTATTCGGCTGGTTAAGTAAGGAAAAGATTAAATTAATTCTTTTTCCTTTAAGAATTTGGACAATTAAATGCTCGAGCCGAAAATGATAAAATTAATTTTCTTTCTTCTCAAAAAATAAAAAAAGTTAGAGTTAATTTTGCTTAAACAGTAACATGTTGTTCAAATAACAAAAATTTATATTTTAATTTTTAATACGTTATTTTAAAATGACAATGAATGAGTTAGATGTTGTATATATATAATTTGGTGATAAGAACGTGAATATAATGAATAAATATGTATTGAATGATGTGGATGAGAAATGAGAAATATTTGGATGATATTTTTAGTTGAATGAATTCTGTGGTGTTGAGTATTAGAATTCATTAGTGGAATGAGATATTGTAGTTTGATTGATAATCTAGATCAAATGGATTAAAATATTTTATGATAAAAATATGATGAAAATTCTGATATTAAATTTTGTTAATTAGATGCAATAAATTATCCTCACTTCGTTATGTTATTAAGGTGTGCTAACAAATTTTATTACGTGTTAAGTATTCATTTCTTATGATATTTGTTTAGTCTTTAAAATATATTATAGTCTTTTGATCGCCCACTTTTAAGTATTGGGAAAAAAGAATTGATATATATATATATTTCATATAATTGTATCATGTAATGATTTTCATTATTATATTAGTATAAAAATAAATTATATTGCTATTTTAGGAAAGCATTGAAGAATATGGGCCTACTCGGACGGAAAAAAATAGAAAGAGTTCTTATGTTTCAAAAGAAACATTTATTCTCTTATATTATCATTACTTGTATTGCAGAAGCAACATCCTTTCACTAAAAACAAAAGAGATCAAAGAAAATGGAGCCTATAAGAATAAAAGGTAATCATAGGGCCATGTGTTGAATCTTCATTTATTCATCAAAGATAACTGTTGATACAAATTTTTTCACACCATTAATTAATAAAAATAACTAGTAATACAACTTTCTAACCAATTATGTACACATATATACTTAATCAAACAATGATATAAGATTTCTTTCACATCATCAATATATATATATATATATCCATATATATACTATTTGTTTTTAAACAATATTCTATGCAATTGTTAATGACAAGTGGAATTTTCTACCCTCTACAACATTATAAACTGAAATCTATATTTAAAAAAAAAAAAAAAACTTAAAAGAACAGTCAACGAAAAAGAAAGTGTGTCCTTTTATGAAGATGTGCCATCATAAGTAAATGTCTGCTCTGTAGTTGTATAGAAATTTTTTATTTTTATTTATAGAATATAATAAACTATTCTATAAATATTTTTTTAATAAAAAATTAATGAATATTTTCAATAGTCTTTTTATCTCAACCACATGTTTTTATTGAATTTTCAATAAAAAGTGAAGGTAATTTGCAACGGACCAAAATTTGAATTCACTGGTTTTGTGTGACGTAGAAATATACGACACTACATTCACCATAAACTGCTATTAAGTCTCTTTGTTAATACAAGAATGCAATTACACCTCCTTTTCTACGCTACCAATTTGAACCTCATACTTCTCTTCATCTTACATAATAGTAACTTCTTAGTTAATAGGACTTCTATGATTACATATTTTTTAATTTGTATGTTCACATGTATAAGTTGAAAAAATAAATTATAACGTAATTTGTAATTTGTAATTTAAATATTTACAAAAAAATTATAAGTAAAATAATTAAAAATAATTAAGAACTAGTAATTTCTTATTTACTACAAATAAGAAAGAAAATATATTATAAAATATATATTAAGAGTGGATTATGAAATTAAATATAGATTTTTACCTTTTTATATATATATATATATATATATAGATAGTATTCATAAAATTATGAATGAAAATTTTAATTATATTTCACATAAAAATAATTCTATAAAATAATAAAGTATTAAAAAAATTAATGCAAGTTGTGGGATGAGATATTTTAACTTGCATTTTGATCTCGATTGAGAATTATACAAAATAAACATATGCTAACTTGGCAAACAGTTTATTCCACACTTTTTACAATAGACTAGACAATGTCCTATATTACTAGTCTAATATTGTCATTGCCACTTTTTTTTTAATTTTATTTTGATAAAATAATAATTATAAAAAAATATGCTTTTTACTAAAAATTAAAATTAATTTTATATTTTTTCCTATAATAGTGACATGAATTTATTTTTTATTATAAATTCTAATAATCACCTTAAAATTTAAACCCTAAAATAACTTTTTGAAAGTGTAAAACAAATTTACACTAGCAACACATGGTAATTAATTTTTTTTTTCTTATCTATTTCTATTAAAAATAGCTGCACATACATATATATATATATATATATATATATATATATATATATATATATATATATATATATATATATATATATATATATATATATATATATATGGAGACAAAATTAGAGACAATTTTTTCACTTGAGTACAAAACACATATAGTTTGTTTGATTTGTTTATTCCTTTATTTATTGGGCCCACAACCATCTAATTTTTGTACATGAGAACGGAGGGTTCATGGGCCTCCTGGGCCCGTAGCCCAGCATCAATGTTTCCTTGTAGGATACTTCAAAATTCAATAATGAGAAATGGAATGAAAGTATAAGTTGGCAAGTTGAGAAAAATCTGCAACTAGAAGAAAAACCATAAAACTCTCTGCATCATCTGCATCATCTGCATCATCATCATCATCATCATCTTCTAGTGCACCCACCAACACCATGGAGATACGTGCCACTGTTTTGCCACACGTCCCTTTCCACATAAAGGTAGATGATAGCAAATGACACCTTCACTCCATTGTCGTGTCATACTGTAAGATCCTCAAGCTTGTGGTCTCTATAGCTTCCTGCAGACACATCATAATGGTTCAGAAAGTGATACCCTTTTTGTATTTTGTGATATATTCAGTTTTGGACCAAAAGGCCGAAACCCTAGTTATAATCAGAATTATGTTTAAGGAATTTAATTATCTTTTGTTTCGACTATGATAGCAATGAAACTGGTTTGTCTCAGTATCTGTGAATATCTTCATCATATTGGTAAAATATTACTCAGTTTCCTATCTTTTTCCCACTATAACTTTTTCAGATTTCTTCTTCTTTTTTACTTCCTTATCTAAACCACATCAAACCTTAATTTTACTATAAAAGCAGACAATAACTTATCACATCATAACATTCTTTTACCAAGCACCTGTTTATTTTTCGTTACACTTTTTTATAACCATATAACTTATAAAACTATCAATTTGTAGTTTCATATATATATATATATATATATATATATATATATATATATATATATATATATATAATCGTTAAATAATGTTGTTACTTGACACTAAAAAAATGAAAATGACAATAGAGATAACGACATGAAGCTTTAACCAATCAAACTTTTGATTAAGACTATAAACATAAATAAAAAAGATTGGTGAAAAATAGTAAACTTATATTACTTTAAGCCTCGTTCTCGCATTTATATTCAGAATCATTTTTATGAACATAATTTTTATTCATAAATAATTAAATTATGATTTTTTTGTGTCGTTTATGAGTTTAACAAACATATTAAACTATTTCTATTATATATTCAGAATTGTGGTAATTTCATTATAAAAATTATAATAACTAGGGTTCTAAGATTGGTTTCATGAATGATGGTGATAAATGAGCCCCACATCTAGTGAGAAGGTGACACGTGTTAAGAGAGAGAGAGAGAGAGAGAGATGAAAAGACACAATAATTAAACTTGTTGTGAATTAAAATTAATTTAGGTAACTTCAACTTTTAAAAGTTGTTTCTTTTGTTTTCCTAATAAGTTAAAGTGGATAAGATTATTTAAATTATGAAAAAGTAATTTGTTTTCATCTGTTTATTTACTTTTATGAATGTTTGATAAGACATTTATCATATTTGGATAGGCATTGTTTGCGGAAAGAGTGATGCAATAAAATTATTAGTGAAGTTTATTGAATTGAAAATAAGGTCATAATAGGTATAATTAGATGGTGGAAATAGTATTAATGTGAGGTGATATGTGTTTATGTGCGTGTCTGCATGGCTGTTAAAGGACTTCCTCTTTATCATAATAAAATAAAAACTAATATATGAAAAATAGAGTAGGGATTTGATTTAAATACATTGATGATATAAATTATTTTAGGCTTTTACTAAATTATAAATTATCATGGATCGTAGAATTATTACCTTTAATAATATTCGTGTAAATTAAACTACTTTACAACATCTTTATATTAATAATATATAAATAAATTATAAAATTTATGAATTAAATAAATAAAATACTTTTATATATTTTAAGAAACCCGCACTTTATTACAATAATTTAAATAAACAATGAAAGATAAAAGTACTCACATAATTAGAGTTGTGATGCTTTCCTATGTGTTCTTTTACCATTTTTGTGTAACTTTATGTTAAATTTACGGAAATGATTAACATTTTAAAAAATTATTCTCATTGGTGGATCAGATTTGGAAACATGGCTTTGATTTCGATTTCTTTTTTAGAAAAAATCTCAATAATTCATACTCTGTGGCGTAAGTTTTTTTAGAATTAAGAGTAGATTATATTAAATGGATATATTCCACTTTGTTGGATTTTTAATTGAAGTTGCACAATTTTAATTTAATCTCTTTTACAACTTTTTTTTATGTAATTATGTCTACAATATTTTTTTATTTAATGAAATAATGATTATTTTGTTAAATCTAACAAAACAGATTCTACTTTTGTCTTTAATATTTTTTCTATTTATAAATGTATAAAAATATATGTTAATTATCTATGTCTTTTTTCATCTATCTTAATATGATTTTATATAAGTTGATTTTCTTATTTGTTCTCAAATTATTAACTTTTATTCTAATACTTTTATTTTAATTAGGTGAGTCTTTTCACATAATGATACATCTTAATAAATAGGATTTATGTTTAATTTAACTTTATAAAATAACTTGTAAAGTGAGATTTGTACTCTATTTATAAATTATGAATTTCTCATAGCACTAGTTGATATGAGATTTTCAACACACTTTTTCATGTTGAAGATTGAACATCTTAAGTGTGAGATTAGATATCTGTGAATAGTCTAAAAGAAGTTTTATAACAGGTGGCTCAATAAATCCAAATAATATCATTAGGAAAGGCTTAAAAGACTCTAATACCATTGTAATAAGTGAGTTTATGCTTAACTCAACTTCACAAAACAGGTTTGTAAGATGGAGTTACCTTACTTATAAACTATTAATTTTTCATATTGCTAGTCAATATTCTTAATAAATAGGTGTATGTCTAACTCAACATCACAAAACTAAATTGTAAGGTTATAAATATGAATTTCTCATATCAATAGTTATGTAGAATCTCCAACAGTTCAACATGTATACAATCATGTGCATACACTTGAACTTGTCTTTACATGATACACACAATAATATCATTGATGTTGTCATTATCTTGGTATGTGTCATCCTTACTTGCATTGTCAAACCTTTACTAAGATAATGTGAATTGGTAACAATCCATGAAAGATATTAGATTGTATCTTGAGGGTGATATTATTGTAAAAGTGACAAATATATTAGATTGGGTGAAAACAAGATTTGAATGGGATGAAAAATAAATTGATTGAACATGCATGACAATGATCCATAAATTTGAACATTGGAATGATTGAAGATTAGATTGACAAACATATTAAGTATGATAAAAGATATACTATAAAATGTATTTACAATTACATGAACTCATTTTCTTGAATTAAATGATTGTAAAAATTATTTCATATTATTATCTTCTTTCATAATATTAAAACTAATATTTATTTGTTCTTCATCTTATGTCTTCCTTGAGAAGCTAATATAAGTTTAATTATTTTTTAAAAATATATTAATAAAGGTCATTGTCACATAAACCAATAATTTAATGAAAGTAATTTATGAAATATATAAGAAAAACAATTACTCCACTTATGGAGGACATCAACCGTTATCAAATGTTACACATCATTCTTGTAATAAAAAGTCTCCAACAATTAATAAAGTAGATCTTATTGGAATAATTTTTTAATTATACTTTATTAACGATCTTATTTGGCTGTAAGCAATCAATGAGTAACCTAATGGATGAATTGCATAGGTAGATATGTTTGTCATTTATTCAAGGAGACCATTTATCATAAATAACAATTATCATATTCAAGTAAGCATTGCATATATAATTATATCATCCATTGTTATCATTAAGATAACCTTTAGAAAACCAAACTCATAATTGCAAAAATAACATGAAACATCTAATATTGACCTGATTAAAATCAACTCCCTAGGTTAAAAAGATATATGAATACCACTAAACCCTAACTATAACTTGATATGTAATTCATGTTTAACAATAATAAAAGAAAGCTTAAATAAACTCTATTGGTTTGTTTATGTTTTCTTTATCAATAAATTTTCAATTATTGTTAAAATGAACTCTATTGGTTTATTTATGTCTATCAATAAACTTTTAATTATTGTTAAACTGTTATGCTGTGCATATTAAATTATAACAATATAATTTACATCACCAAATAGTTGTTGAAAAATAATATTCAATCAAGATAATTTTATTCAATTTTCTTTAACATGAGGGTGGAAATAATATAAGTAAAGGTTTGTATGATAACAAAAGTCATCACTCCTAACATTAGGAGCAATCAATTAGAAGTCCAAGTTACAAAGTTACATCTTATATGAGTCTAAATTTAATTTTTCACTCTCATATATAAGGAAAATAATAAGAAAAGTCAATTATTATTATTATTATTATTATTATATATATATAAAAATAAAAAAATGAATTAATTAAAAATAAATAATAAAAAGAATGTTATTTTTATTAGCATGTGATTGGAAAAATTATTCATATAAGCAATTGTATTTCTCATTAATTTATTTCTTTTAGTTGAGTAAAAAAATTTCTTAACATTTTTTAATTTTCTACAAAACTATTAAATTCATAAAAGATATAATTTTTTAACAAAAATTGTATCGAGTAAAAAAACAAAATCATTCTTTAAATAAGTAATATTATATAAAAAAATAAAAAATAGCAACTTTGTGTCAACAAAGTCACTTTCATTTATTTTACAAACACAAATGCATCAGGCAACACAAATTTATTATTTTTTATTTAAAAATTAAGACAAACCATTACTCCATTTGATCAAATAATAAATAATAAAAAAAAGTCATGCATACAAACATAACTTTCATATTCATGGAATAAATTTAAACTGAAGGAGTAATAATAAAAAATTAAATTAAAATCACGTAACTAGACACAACTTTAATTTAAAAAAAATAAAAAAAATAAAAGTCCAATATTCTAAAAATAAAAGCCTAAAGTCATAAGCATGATTTTTTATAATAATTAAAAAAATCAAAAATCATATACCATAACATGATATATTTTTCATTTTGAAATATGTTGCACGACTTACTAGTATGAACAATTTTTAAAGTTTTATTCACTTTTATAAATTTCAACGAAAATTAAACCAAAAAGATAAAGAAAAACTATGTGACATGTGACATATGTATATATATATATATATATGAAGAGAAATTATGGTATATTCCACATATAAATTTTCTTCTGGAATCCTTGATGGGACCCTTTTACATAATTATTAGAAACACCTAAATTCGGAGGTTGTGGTCTCATATCATGGACAAACAAAACTCTTCCTCTTAAAGAGTGCATATTTCCCATCATTGGTCTTATTATACCATGCCGTGCAGAGAAAGACTCTACATATTTTCAGCAAATTAAATATTAAGAACACTGTTTCAAAATAGTAGAGCTGTCAAAAATGGGTCTGGCCCGATGGGCTGGCCCGTATAGCCTATGATTCAGGTCAGGCTAGGCTTAAAAAATTGTGGCCTATGTAATAATAAGTTTTTTTTAGCCTGACCCATTTGGTCCGATGCCCATATGGGCCAAGGTCAGGCTGGCTCGTAGGCTAATGGGCTGGTCCGTTTATTTTTTATATTAAATTTTTATTTTTAATTGTTATGTTGTCATACAAAAAAAGAAATCCTAGTGTCTCAGAGTCTCTCTTTCTTCTCTTTCTTTTTCACAAGCTCTTTCATCTCCTCTACTGCACTACTCCTCTAACATCTCATAAGTCTCTGTTATGTTGTTTAGTATGTGTTTGACTCTTTTGGAAGTACTTAGTATGTGATCTAAGTTTTTTTTTACAAGTTGTTTAAATGTAAACAGTTTTACACACACATTCATGTAAATATATTATATATTTATATTTATATTGTTGATAAAAAATTATATTGTAGATATATTGTAATATTTTTTCAATTTTTAATTAGGCTAAAAATGGCCCGTTGGCCTAACATAGGGCCAGGCCAGACTCAAAATTGTGGCCCGTTTTAAAATATAGGCCAGACTAGACTATCAGATTTTTTAAACTTGGTCCGTAAGGCCAGGCCAGCTGGGCCAGGCCGCCCGTTTTTACAGCTCTACAAAATAGCCTGATTGTAAAAGAAGAAAACTACTCTGATAAATGGCTAACTATAGGCTATATAGTTGTTCTTACATTTATGCAATCACATCTCTTCTATCTTAATATAATATTGTGAAAAGTTTATTACAGAGATCAACTATCAATATTTCTTGTCGAAATTGTAGATTTTATTTCTGAAGACTCGTTTTTTTTATATTGTTTTAGATTTCAATAGTCTCAGAGAATTTTATGAATGCCACAGTAATAGATCTCGTTAACAAAAGCAATGAATCTCATTTACAGCAACAAACATAACCTCATTAACAACTGTAGCAATAATCCTTACAGTGGATTTCGTCGGAAATAACGTTAGATTTGGTGTCATTTTTAAATTTATTTTTAAAACAATTTTATTCCTGAAGTAAGAAAAAAAAAAAAAAGATGACATTTAAAATAATAAAACATTTGTCAGATAATGAATGGAGACATGTATAGAAAGTTTTAAAACATGTTTTCTAGAACATACAGCATAACAATTGTATGGTTAAACTATTAACTATAGTTATCATTTGCATAAAAGTAGAAATAAAATTGTTTGTTTTTTTTTTCTATCTGTTCTTGTTTTTTCAGTAACGAATGCTATGTATCTGGAATCGAATTTACTGTATTACTGAACAATATGAAATTTTGACGTCCAAAACTTAGCAGAAAATGATGTGTGTCCCTTTAAGAGTAGTCACATTGGGTTTCAATAATTTCGTTTCACACATCTTCTCACACACGGATACGACGATGTGTCGTAATAAGATTGCTGGCAATTAGGGAAAAGCAAAAACAAAAAGACCAGCAATGGACGTTCAGTTTGTTGTCTAGTGTTTCTATTTTAACAAACAAAAAAATCGCATATTTGCACAATTATTTTATGCACACAAACAAGCCATTGCTTTGTTTTTTTCCATGAAATATTTAAGCAAAACAATTAACTGGAACACCGCATTTTGTGCACGTTTATCCAACCATAAATCTGTTGGTAAAAACTCTGATTGGAAATTCAAGTTGCACGAATGATGTTTGTGTTATGTAGAAGGTGAGGCAGTGAGCACTTAAGACGAGTAATCACATCAAATAATTAGGTTTTGTTGGTAAAATAATCATGATATCGAAGCTCAAGAAAGTATGAGAAGAGGGAGATGGTGAGGTAACGTGGCATGGTGGTACTTGGCTGAAAATTTTGGCATCTTGGAAAGCAGAAAAAGCAGAAATGGGTTATCTGTGGCGTGTAGTAAGGCATTCCCTTTCATGAATATGTCCATGCTGTGCCTCTCACGCTTCACAAATTAACTTATGAACGCAGTACACAGGGACTTTGGACTATCGCTCCAGTCATTTTCTTCCTCTCCTTGCCCTGCATCATTACAGCAATGACCATTTCCTCATAATCATTTTCCATTCTACTTCTTTCACTGTTTTATTACTTCATCCTTACATGTTTTCCACCTCTTAATCCTTGTTTAACTTCTTAATCATCCATATAATTCACCTACATATCACCATGACTTTACACTCTCTTTTCACACCACACCTATTTCTCTTGTAGCATGTTATAGCAGTAACCAAAACCATCCCTTCTCTTACAATGTCTGCAATAAATGGAGAACACCAAACCCTTCTCACCTCTCCCTGTGCCCAACTGCCCTTTCTTCCAAATGTTCAATCATGTTTTGTGGACGGTCAGCATCATGTCTGCGAAATTGGTGCTCAACTGATACAAGAAAAATACATCACCACTTGTAATGTCATATGAAGTTATTATGTAACACTTCAAAATATTATTTATCTGTTTTGAAATAAATATTAGAAACTAAAAACAATGATTTATAATTTTGAACAGATAAAAATAGATTAAAACCAATTCACGTATTTTATAACCGTTAAAATAATACAATCCAAATTTTACATGAATTTCTTTTATTATAAACAAAATCAGAATTTTACTAATTTTTTAGAAATTAAAAATATATTTAAGTTCTGAAATGTTATTTTAAAAGAATAAATTATATTTAAACTACATACTTTTTATTATTATATTTGTGTTTTTTTAATTAATATATGTTGGTATTTGCGTAACATAGTATACATCATATTTTAGTTTAATATTTAATTAAAATATATGTATATTTACTAGTTTAAAAAATTATTAATATTTAAATTTTGTTAAGTTTATGTTTTTTTTAAAGTAAATATTAATTAGTTACTCATAAATTCCACTGGATATATTTTTAGAGAAGAAAGTAAAAAAAAATTAATATTAATTTTGAATTGTTCTATATAAGAGATATTATATTAACTTAAAGTAATGAGTTAGTATTTTTTATATATTATTTTCCTTGCTTATCTTTATTAATATAAAATTCTAACTCTCATTTGATTCCAATAATGATGATATGATTAGACAAGAAAAAGTTATTCAAGTAAAATATAACTAAGTAATCCAACATGGGATATTACAACGATTTTATTTTAAATAGTGAATAATAAAAATTCTTTTTACATATCATATGATAACTAATGCAACATTTTTTTTTAATTGACGTTAAGTAAATAGTGCAATATGAAATTGCCTGGTTAATTTGAGTTAGGCAATTATTTATCATGATTTCTAATATTTAAATAACATCGATATTGAATCTTACAAAATGATAAACATAAAATATTTGATTAAAATAGTCAAGCATAATATTGATTGAATTAATAACTATGTATATGAAGAAGAAAATAATTAAATGAAATTTTTTGTCGTCATGTTATAATTTTATATTTCGAGGTAATTAAAATAATATTAATTTTTTAATATCTTATTAATTTTTAAAATGATAAAATTATTATTAATTTAATTAGAAATTAATTTTAATTTTAATTTAATAAGTAATAAAATATTAATAGTTAATGTTAGAAATAATATTAGAATTAATCAATTTACTTACGAGAAACTTATTCATATTTTTTAAAGATGAATGACTATAAAAAATATAGTTTTTATTTATTTTATTAATAATAAAAATTATTTTAAATATTAATAATTTTTAATTTAATTAATATAATAATAAATTTACTGTAATGATATATATTGTTGAGTATAATTTGTTTCAATTTTCTTTAGTGGAAAACAGAAGAAAAATGATGATATATGTATGTATATAATTGTTGTTGTTTGAAAATAGTAGAATACTAAGAAGTTATTTAGACAATTAAATGATTCACTTCACTTAGCTAAGAAGAGCCAATAATAGAAAGTAAGTTAGTCAATAATTATTGCAGTTATAGCTCACTTTCAATATATTTCCCTTCTGGGCTGATCAGAAGAAAATAATAAAAGAATACAAATGGATAAAATTAAATATAAAAAAAGTGACGTATTTGTAGGTACACCACCGTCTCCTTTCGTATTTGAGTGATGTACACACAAAGTATAATAACATTCAGAGACTTTTCAAATAAAGATGACACAACTCAACCAACCAAATCACACCTTCAAACACAGTTAACTTTTCCATACTCATATTCCCATCAATACAATATTATACACAATCACATAATAAATTGTATAATCTTAATTCAGGATTATGAAATATATTTTCTTAAATATATACAAATAACTATTATTTATTTTTTCATATTTTAAATGTTTTTTTGTTATCATTTGTCATTCGTTATTTTTTACTTTAATAAAATATCTTTAGTCATGATTTGATATTTAAGTTAGAATATATTAAGAAGTAAACTTTAAGCTTAACTCAATCCCACGAAACCGGTGAGATTTACAGTCACTTATATACATTAAATTGACTTTATCTCTAGTCGATGTGAGATTTTCAACCTAATAGAACTTCAATTAATGAGTATTAGATGTAAGTATTTGTGTTAACAACTTTGGTGAAGACATTGATAAGTGTAGAAGAAGAAGAATTAAGATGGTTATGGAATAATTAAAATGAAAATGATTAGTGTAAAATTAAAAGAAAAAATGAATATAAGACCTTTCAATTCAACCATGTCTCATCAGTAGTAGTCAGCTCCAAAAGAATCTAAAGAGTGAGTTGCAGTTTGGGCCACGTGAGAAGGAGCCCATTTTCTCAAACAATTCTGATGACAATTTGTCTCTCTACCAAGACAAGCAGTGATGACAAACCATATGGTCCCCTCCCTCTCTTCTCTCTCTCTCTCTCTCTCTCATCTTTTCCTTTTTTCATGCTGCTTTCTAATTCCTTTCCCTCATCTCACAGACCCTGTTTATGCTCCATCAAAGAACGCAAAACTTCCACACTCAAATCAAAGGAAAATGATAAACCACACAATAAATGCACACAATAAATTAATTATAAAATATTAATAAAATAATATGAAAATAGTATATCAATACCTATTCTCAGTATTCCGTTTAATTGAATTGGATGCGAGAAATGAAACCTAAATGTGCATTGTGGTTGATTGAGGTTGATATATGCAAGAAGCATAATTAGATGAGCTGACAAGCAAAATGGAACGATGAAATAGTGTAGAAGATGCTTAACTCGCGTGTATAAACTATAAAGATTGACCAAATTCATTTTATTTCCTCTAATCTGAACCATAATTTTTGGTTGGTCAACTAAATTTGCTAAACGATCCATGCCTTGATTCTGAGAACTACAACCCGAATCTCATTATTCTCTATTGATTCCACGTGGTTTGAGTGAAAAACAGAGAAAAATTAGACGAAGAAAGGGTAAGAGATTCCAATTTCCACATGAAAAGAAGTATACAGGTGGTGAGCACAAAGTGAAGCAAAAGTGATTTTGCACTTTGCAGAAGCAGCAGAATTTTGGTGATTAATTCCTTGTCTGAAGATGCTGAAGGACACATGACAGTCCATGCACTTGCCAAGCCAAATGCCCTACGCCTAGTGAAACCATCAGAACAAACAAAAGTGTTTGTCCTGAAATGGACATCTAAGAGACCTTTTTTGTTTTGTTCTGGACTGTGTGATGCATGCTACCATGCTATTATCCTTTTCTTTCTTTCACATGGGTTCCTTTCCTTAAATTTCCCATTTTCTAAAATTGTGGGACTTTAAGGTTATGCCACCCTCCTATTTCCTCCTCATTTCTAAAAACAGAATGAAAAGTGGAGCATACAACACTATTACTAATGCACTTCTCTCTCAATTCATCAACTTTTAAAAGAGTGGTTGAAATTCCTACCACACTTTTTCCTCTGTTCTTACTTTACTTTACAGCTTACTTTCATATTCCCCACGGACATCAAAATGCTTTCAGCCTTTAACCCTATGTTTATCAACCTCACTTTCATCTTTATCGACCTTCATTCTCTCTTTATTTGCACTTCTACTTTATACACTCATACCACCACCTGTTACCAGGCTAAAAATTTAACTATAAATGGATTTCTTTAATACTCATTTCACAACATTTTTTTTTCTCATTTTATTTAACTGCATCTTTTCATCTCTTTGCAGTTTATTAAAAGAACCATGACGTCAGGTGAAATTGAGTTTTTATGAATAAGAATTTGTTTCTGTATCTGTTAGAGATTACAGCACAATAACATGTTGAGATGATAGTTATAAATGGAGTTTAAATTTTTTATAAATTTTTTATAAGACTTAGAGTCATCTTCTAAAGTTATATGAGTTGACATTCTTCTCTCTTTACTCAAGTTAGTGGAAAATTGTGTGAATATATCTTTGATTCACTTGAACAAGCTTCAACTCATAATAAAATATGGAGTTTACTTGCAGATTTTCTTATTTTTATTTGCAGTGGACTAAGTGGGAGTTATTACTTACTTTATGCTTACAGTGTTTGAGAAATTGACAAAAATTAGGTTCACTTTCTAAATTAATGTTTCTTAAACTCAATATGCAAATACAGAGGAATATTAACACGCCATATTGAAAGAGAATTTGAATAATTTACTACAGTATTAGGAATTAACGTCGGCATTTTACGTCGGTTAAACTACAAACAACGTAGAAGGTATTTTAAAGGGGATTTAACGTTGGTTATGGGGATAACCGACGTAGAATGTGTTTGACGCACATATTCCACGTCGGTTACTACACAACCGACGTAACGTCGGTTACTTAGCATGTTTCCAGACTTGGCAGTTAGGATGGCATCTTCCCACCAACACGCTCAGCCATCTCCTCCATCTGTTGGCACAATGGGAAGTACTTCCAGTAATCCTGCTCCTATTCTAGCTTCTCCTGTTGCTGCTGCTGCACCTGCACCTGCACCGATAGGTAAAATCGTTATTTATTTTTCATATATGTCTTCATTAAAAATGTTAATTGAAATATATCATGCATCCACAGGTCCATCTTTTGGGATGAAACAATGCGCCTTATTGGTGGACGATGGGTTGCTTGAACCAAGATTGGTGGCCCTTGGTTCAGTTCAGGAAGGGGCTTCTACCATCCACAGTGTGCCTTTGCCACCTGGTTATTTGAGAGTGGTGGTAGAAGAGATTTGAGATGCTGATGCTCGAGTCCCTGTGCCTACTGATGAGGTACAGGTGGTGGGACAGGCCCTTCACACATTCATTGCTTGGCCCCAACATTTAGTGAGACAAGTTTCTAAAAGGTATGTAATTTTTATGTTAATGACTTCGAAAATGTTATTTACGTATTAAGTAGTATTGTTTTAAACATGTAGGATGTTCGGAAGCCTAAAAGTCGTGCTTGCTTCGAACATACTAAAGGAAAACAAGCAGCTCTCCCAAAAATCCAATTGTTGAGTTGTTCCATGCCTCTGTAGAATATTATGCCAACTCCTTTGAGATTCGTTGGGATGCTAGGAGATTTGGGATAGATAATGCAAGCTTCCCTCTCTACATTTCATATTCTGACATCTCAGAGGTCACATTGGGTAATAGGGATCTCAACATCTCTATTTTACAACTTTGGACAATGTAAGTACATATTTATTATTATAATTTCAATTTCATTATTTAATATATAACATGTTATTATTTTTCATTTTTAGGATGATGGATGAATTGGTTGAGGAGCAGGGAGCTTCGGATGTCTATGGATTTTTGAGCCTTAGTCAATCCAAGCATTTGGAAATAGAAGGGAGGAAGTCCAAAGATATATCCAAAATTGGATCCTCACCTCTAAAAGGCGAGATATATCTTGGAGCATATTTATTCCGAGTAAGTCAATATAAGTTTATTATTGTTTTTATTGTGATTGAATTATATTCTAAACATTTTATTTTTCAAGGCATCATTGGCAACTCTTCCTCATCAGTCATCCAGAGAAGACTGTATACTGGTTTTGTTCTTTGAATAAAAAACCAGATACTGATTTAAAGAACATTTTGAATAGGTAAGTATTTTAAAGTTTGTGTTTTCAAATATAAGTAATGTTCATATATTGACTAATAATTTCTCAACAATGCTATTAAGGTGTGCAGTACCATTGATGGAATGCACATCAGCAAAGCCACTAACCCACACTAGGAAATCCTACATGTAAGGTTACTTTTAATTCTCTAATGAATATTGAATATGTATTTTTCACAACTAATGACTTCTTCAATTCATTATAGATTAATAGACAAACGGGTAGCTACGAATGTGGCTACTACGTAATGTATTGGATGTGGCTTATAGTTTTTGGGAATATCAGAGATACTTGGAGACAGGTTAGTCCTCCAAAACCCTATTCCTCCAAAACTGTATTGGTAAAGTTTCCTAACATACTTTCATTTTGGTAAAGTTTCCTACTTGTCATACCTAACATACTTTCATTTTGTTCCAGGTATTCAATGATACCCAACCCTTGCCCACAGAGTCTATCGACCAAGTCCGAGAAAAGTGGGCACATAAGTTTTTAGAAATTAGAAATAGGGAACAATAGGAGTACTTTTATTGTAATTTTATTTATACAATTGTAAATAGAACAAATTTAAATAATTATTCAATATATATAATTCACTTGAAATTTAGCTATTTGAAATTTATGAAATTGTTTGCTGGTTTGCTGGTTTGTTTGATATGCAGGTACTAAAATTTAGGAAAAATGAGAAAATTAGAAACTGCATTGTAGTTGTTGAGGAAACTTTCAACGTCGGTTCAATTTGAACCGACGTTGAAAATCACAGAACTTTCCACGTCGGTTAAGACAAGAACCGACGTTGTAAGTCTGACACACTTTCAACATCGGTTCTTGCCTTAACCGACGTGGAAAGTCCTGTGATTTTCAACGTCGGTTCAAATTGAACCGACGTTGAAAATATTACTTTTAACATCGCCTCTTTCAACGTCGATTTTTGGACCGACGTGAAATGATCCCCATAACCGACGTGCAAAGTGGTTGCTGTAGTAGCAGTGCTTTTTGATTTCATCATTTAGATCATAACAAAAAAAAAATATGACTTTTGTTTTTTTCTTCTTAATCACTTGCTATATTCAGAAGGGAACTATTTTTTTTTTGTCAAGAATGAAAAAGACAACTAAATTTGACAACGTAATTAACTAGGTTACAAATTGGAATATGTATGCTTAATTTATTATTCTGGAGGCTGCAGGAAATATTAAGTTGACCCTCTTTTAATGTTAGTATAACAAAGTTATTGATTTAACATTAGAATTTAATACCCTTAAAAAACGCAAGAGTTGTTACTAACAGAATTCAAATAACTACTGAAAGTACTGTTATTTAATTTATGATAGTACCTTCAATAGGTTTAAAAAGGAAAAAAAATTGAAAAATTAATTTAATTATATTCAAATTAATATGGTGAAGTTTTTAGAGGAAGAAAATTTTTATACAAATTTTATGGTATTGTAAATCCCAACATTTTGAACAGTGGTAGAATTTTTACATCAATTCATGACAATCTATCTAAAAAATCCTCACATATAACATTGATTAGGTAAAGAATTAATGTTATATTTAAAACTTTTATATTTGTGACACATAATTAGTGTAAAAGTTATCATAGTACATCAGTTAAAATCAAAATTAATATAATATATTTTTTATTAAAATATGTTTTTTATGATTTCCACGTGTAAATTCTAACAAAATATTACGACGCCCCGCAACATATACTAGATATATATTCTCATGTAAATCAATTAACCAAAGTTCTAAAAAGCTCCACTGGCAAAAATAAATTCATTTTAATTTAACTTAAAACCTTAAAGTTATCTAAATAATTACTATTTTTCAATGCATAAAAAATATTTTGCCTACTCATAACAAATTTTTTTTTCATTTGTTAATGTATCTAGTGGATCTCGTGGACACAAAGTTGCAACACCACAATGCATACTAGATTTCTATTATAATAAACATTTGAAATAAGAAATGAGTTAGTAGAAAAAAATTAAAATGCGTTATTAATTTATTTTAAGAATTTTGAATACCCACACAATGTCTACGTCCAACGCATAATTTAATAGTTACACTCAAATTTATCTTGTTATTTATTACGTTATATATCAATTTTATCTAAGTTAATTTTTTAAAAATATTTAAGCATAATTTTAATAATTTCAATGAAAATGAAGAGGATTTATCGTCAAATATATGCGCAGATATTCATATCACTAATAAAAGAAATAATGATTAATGATTAAATACTTTGTATGATGAAAGAATTAAAGTTTATTATATTTTAGTTAAACCATACATCTGTACTAAAACTTTTAAATTTGTGCCGGTCTTTTTATATAAAAAACAAAATTATACAACAACATTGTCTCTCATCATTATAATCATTCACCATTCATTGTTAATTAAACCAAGACATATTAGTTATTGATGGTGACTTAATTATGCTATATATATACAGTGAGTTATATTTATAATTTAATACTATGATCCATGCAAATGTTTTTTTTTAAATTATAAATCTATTGCTTAATACATAATACATATATCACATTTCATTTTTTTTATTCTCGTGTTTCTGAATGTCTTGAGGCTCAAGAAAGCCTTACAAATTAACATTTCGTACAATTAATTACTTGTTATTCTTACATTGTAGCATGAGTACTATTGCATTTATAATGTACCATTTCATTCTAAATAAGAATAGTGAATACAATTTATAATATATCATTTCATTCTAAATAAGAGTAATGAATATAGAGTTGAATCTACCTGCTTCATATTAATATTTATATAATTATAATGTTAAATTATTGATTATTTTAAATACATTATATATGTTTATCTATAAAGATGTATTATTATTTTTTAAGCTAATTTTTTTTACAATGATATAATATGTATTGCGTAGTTTACATGAAACTCTAATCAACTTTATTATTGGATTAAGGAAGTAACATCATATGCAACTTTATCTTTGGATTGATGTCTCTAGTAACATCAACCATCATCGTAATATCTCAATACCTTTAATCATATCAATCATCAAACTAGTTTAATGTAATATAATTGAGTGTGAAATGAATTTATGTCCACCTTCATCCATTTCTTCTCAAATCTCAACCTTCTATTTCTATTGTCTCTTGAATGACATCATAAACTGTGTATAATTATTAGTCTAATAACTATAAATATTAAGATATTTTCTACCTTTCTTTTGTTTTAAAGTAAGTAATTTATGACCATAATTTAATTTAATTTTCTTATCTTTTAGCAAAATATAAAATAATTATCTCTTTTAATAGTTATGTTTGATTAGTCATTTTATCCTTCATTTCTTCTTGTTGTGATAGTTTACATACATAAGGGGGTCCTTATTTTATATAAGCAATGTTAACATTTTTATTCTTATATAAAATATTATAATTTTCATCTATATATAAAAAATCTTTCTTATCACTAAAAGTTTTCAAATAAGTTACTTTTTTTAAGCGACCTATCAATTTTTTTTCTTTTTTGTTGAGCCGTATCCTTTAATAATTAATTTGCTAACTTTTTTTCTTTAAGATTTAAGTATAACACCTTGCTTTTTCATTACCTAAATTGATTCAAATAATTATTAATATTTTCATTATTATACTTTTTAACATTCACTAAATCTATTAAATTTACTTGAGTTTCACCTCTTAAAGAATTATTCACAAAAATTTTCTCTAATCAAACACGATTATATATCAAATTTTGAGGTAAAGTAGTAAACTAAGTAAAAACATTTTCAGTCAATAAATTTGAAAATATTTCATCTTAAGGTATTCTTTCATCGAAATATCTCCACATTAAACTTGAAATCAAGTGATATGATCAACAATGGATTCTCTTATTTCTCCAATAAAATTTAATAAATTTGGAGATTTTATATCTTTTCTGTAATATGCTTGCAACACTATTTTTGAAAATGGGGAAATGAAATATGGATGATTAAAAATATCCTTGTACTTAATCATGACTCATCACATTTTTCATTTTTTTGAAGATTTTGACCAACATAATTTAAGTTATTCCCTAAACCTACATAATTTATCGCATTTTTCCTTTAAAATTGATTTCTACTTCAATACAATACTTGATCAACATCTTGGTCTCTCCTTTTGAGATAAGGAATTTTTAAATTGTTATTATGATCACTTTATGGTTATTGGTTAAGTTGCTTAATGATCCATTTTGAGAAATCAATAATATCTATTCTAGTTAAGTCATTTGTTCTTGTATAAATCTAAAACTCTAGTTAATAGTTTGCACAAAAGGATTTAATATTAATTCATAATACATTTTTTTGTTTGAGCCATTTGATTTACTTCAAATCTAAAACTCTCATTAATATGCAAAAAAGGTTTTAACACAACATTGATTTACCAGGACAACATATTCACTATTTCATAATTACTATCATTCACGTGTTGTCTAATTAAATTCAATAACTCACTTGATATTATAGTACTTATATTATCTATATCTACTTTTTTTCATAGTGTTTTAGATTCTCATTTGATCTATTATTTATACTTTAAGAATTTAAGTGGAGTTGTCAAGATACATTTCTTTCTTGAGTATTCAAATTTGATTGTCATAGTAGATTCTCATGGTAGCATTCCTTATAAATCCATCGATGATTGCCAACATGACATTTCTTATAGGTACATTTCATTTACATAAATTGTATTATTCTAATTTTTAATTATCAATGTTCCTATCCTAACTATAGGTTGAACATAGAACATTAGAATTTGTTGAAATTGAATAATCATGACTAGTTCCATTTAAGTTAATATTAGACTTAAGCTTGACTCATGGATTGATATTCTTTTATCTTATACTATTACATTTGTGATATATTAACTATTATAAAAGTTGATATCTCATAAGTACTCATATTTTGACTTATAGTTGTTTGTGACAAATTTGTAGTAATCATCATCATAATTCTTCAACTTTTTAGTCTCATAAAATTACAAATATCACCATAATAAATTAAAATATTAACACAATATCAATATCACTACATAATAAAAACTAACCAAATTATATATTTTATAAAATATTTTCAAAATATACTCTCTCATCGAATATCTCAATTTATATTTTTTATTTTTAATTGATGTAAAATTTATAAAAAAAATTACGAGCTGTTTTTATTTAGGTTAACCATTTTAAATATATTCATTATATATCATTTTCCCATTTCTATAGATTACATTGTCTTTAAATGAAAATAAAAATTGATCACCTTTATTTCCTATTACAAATTTCTATATATAGACTCTATGCTTTGAGGAGCTGTCAACCATTATCAAAATAAAATAAAATAAATTACTATCAATTCATTTATCATTTTATCATTATTACATGTGTAAAATTTTAACCTCTGATTTTTACCTAATGACGATATCATCAGTATTTTGACTTAACCTTCTAAATTATTTTCCCTCAAATAACATCCTCTTTAACGTTTTTATTTTTCTTTTCCATTTGTCAATAAAGCACTTATTATTTTCTTTTATACATATATTTAAGCCTAATGACTTAAAAATTCATCTCAAACTATTTTTTTTTATTGTTTTATATTTGCTCTTTTAACTAGTTATTCTTTTCAACCTTTTCTGTTTTATCTTTGTCTCTAACTCGAATTTCAACTGTTTCTTTTAAAACAAATTTGTGAATCGGTAAAAATAGTTTTATATTATAATTATTTTTTTGCTTTTACTAAATTAAAAATTAAATTTTACAATTCCTATAATCTGAAAAAGATAAACTTCTTTTATCATTAAGTATTCCACTGACATGATTAATAAATTAAGTTATTTTGATTTACATTCTTATCATCAAATACCTATTGTGTGTTCAGTTTTCTTTTAAAGTATTAAAGTAGAAAATATTTTGAATCAAACAATTAAATTATATTTTTTAACAAATAATTGTTTTACATAAGAAATATTTTAACAGTTGAAGATAATGTTGTACATAACCTTATAAGGAATAAAATATAATTTTTAAAATTAGTCTAAGGAGAGAAAATATATTTAACCCAAATTAATCTCTATACACTATGTCTAAAATGAAACATTTAGCTAAATTGAAGGAATATTTTATTGTGTATTTTGTCCCTTATAACTCTCATCAATATAATTTTGGATTGGGGTTGGGGCAGACTGTTTAGTTAGGAATCCTCGCCAACCATCATCAAAAGTGTTTTTTTTTTTTAATTAAAGAATCTTATCTTAATCCAACATTTTTCTCCCATAATGTTGTTTATTGATGTGGATGGTTTCCTAGTGAAAGTAACAGTAATTAAAACATAAAAGGAAATTGGATAATAGGGTTTGGAGATAAGGAGATAATAACGAGATAAGGTCATTTTTATATATATAATTTAGGCCTGGATTTTTGAGAAAGAGAGAGAATAAAATTACATTTTATTAATTATTTATACAAATTAATTAACTTTTATCAATATAATTAATATCATATTAAATTTTAGCTATGGAAGTTTATAGACCTACGTGTTGACAAACTGTAAAATGAAACACTTTTTTAGTTGTTTCATATGTAGATAGTTGTTGGAAGATTTTGGAGAGGAGAATAAACTATAAGCACAACCACATAAGTGTTTATGACACCATCTTCAACTCAAAACCTTAAGGTAATGGGTTTATGGGTCTTCTCATTTATATGGTGCTCAACTTACTCATTTCTATAAGTTCAACATCACACTTGTATCTTAACAATAAAATTATTATTTAGTATGTCAAAATGCATTCACATACATATACATCTTATTTGGTATGTCAAAATGCATTCACATACATATACATCTAGAAAGATATTTACTTGCTGCATAATTGGAGTAATTTATTTATAATAATATATACAATTTTTTTAAAATTAGTTTAGATGCAACTATTTTTTATACAAATTATATCTTAACTTCTATTTTCAATATACCCTATATCATGATCGCCAATTTTTCTACCACCCCTTTATTTTTTGAGTATTTCGTATATTGAATAAACAAAGAAGATAAATTAAAATATATTTTTTTTAAATTAGAACTTTTTAATTATAATAATTTAAACTATTTAAAAAAAAATGCAAACATTATATTGGGTCTGTGTTTTAACTAATAATGATAATATTATTGATTCTATTGAGTTTGGTGATGTTAAAGATATCGATAAATATTTCTAACATCGTGCTTTCGGTTAATACAATTAGTTGAAAAGCAATTACAATATAGTATTGCATTATCTGCTGCAAAAGGTTGAATATGTGCTTGTAGAAGAAGGTGTGAAGTTTGGTTGAAAAACTGAGTTTGAAACAAAATAATATAGTAATTTACTATCACAGTCAAAGAGTGACATGTTTGACGGAAAATTAAGTATCATAAAAGAACCAAATTTATGGCAATGTCAAGTATCACTTTAACTAACAACTACATGGGAGTTACATAATTTCTCAAGGTGCCATTGTTCTAAAAAAGTTGACTTTGTTTTTCATAATCCAACATATATGTTGGGAAAGGCCACAATTATAATTTTTAAGTTCAAGCATTACTCTGTAACACGTGATCCGTTAGGCCACTTTGGAGAAGATAACTTTGAAAAATGAGGCATAGAGAAAGCTTTAGCTAAAATGGATATTTATTATAATATGTTGTGACTTCTCTTCCATCATAAATTTAAACCTTTTCCATTTCAACAAAACATAACATCTCACTGAAAAACATAATCTCTTCTAAAGACGAAATTGAGAAAATACTAAGAAATAAATGTTTTGAAGATTTGGTTTTAACTAAAGTATGACATATAACTATTCTTATATTCTCTTTATAATATTTATTAACTTGTAATAGTTGTTTTAACTTTTTATGTAAATAAACAATAAGTTGAATTACATTTACTTTTATATTTTTACTTTATTTATAGTTGTGAAAGATTATTCATAAGAAATTTTGTTCAAAATTTCTTAAAATGTTTGACTTGTGAAAATCATTTAGTAAAAGTTTAAGTTTTTTATATGGTGAAAAATTTAAATAAACTATTTAATATTGTTAGATCATTAATATTTTGTAATAAATCGTCTAATAATATTTAAAATTTTGTAATATTTTACATCTTCTCAACTTTAATATATATATATATATATATATATATATATATTACAATAATTAATTGTAATTATAATAACCTAGGATATATAAATTAATCTTTTATTACATTACATTTTGCATAAAGTTGAATTATTTATTAATATTTCAATTATTTATGTTATGATTCTTTCTTATTCTTTATATTGTTTAACTTTTACTTATTTATATTCTAATACTATTTTAGAATTTGTTTATCAATAATACGGTCTAAAATGAATATAAGTTTTTTCTACGTAATATTTTACAACATTTTTTTTTTCAATAAATCTCTTTAAATAATGAAATTTAAAAATCAAATTTAAATATAAAATATTTTATAAAGAAAAAAATTCAGTAGATAAGAAATGTAATTAAATTATAATATACATTTTAAAAGGGGTGGATGAGTAGTCAAATCACAGTATTTCATTGAATAACTCTTAAATGATGACCGAAAAGAGTGTTTGATGAGAGAAAAATTCTAGAAAACAAGTAATCTTTGCTACAAAATTTGCCTCTACAATAGTGGATGTGACATGAACGATGCACTTGATGGTTTTCCATTCTTCAGAGTTGTGATTAGCGAGTGACCTTCAATAATGAAAGTGTATACACAACTATAATAATTCAGAGTTCAGACAATTTTCTCAGCATCTTCTTTTATCATTCAACATCACAACCCAAAAGTACATTAAGAGAAAATATATAGCAATCTAATTAAGAATTTGTGTAAAGAAAGAAGTTTGATGAGGAAGTTGTAGATTGAAAATACATTCCAACAGAAACAATATTCCTAATTGGTCCATCACATAGTCAAAGCCATAATCATATATAGAAAGTTACCAATTAGTAAATTTTCAGAATCCAACAACTGGAACAAAGATAAAAATAGAAACAAATAGTATAAGTTTTGTGAAGTACTTAATACTTATAATTCTCGTACTCAAAACCAGAATTTTTTTTGTAAAAAAAAATTGTAAATAGGTAAAAATATTACAGAACTTAGAGGTTAAAAAAATAAAACAAATGAAAGATAAGGAAAGAAAGATGATAAGTTGTACCCATTATTTGAAAGGAAATAAAGCAAAAGAAAATAAACGAAGTAATTTTTATATATACTAATTCGAAAATATGTGTATATTAAGAAAGAAAGAAATTCCTATTATGTGTAATTATAGATATAAAAAGTGTAATTTTTTTATTGAAATAGAAAAATAAGTGACTTGTGTTTCTTTTGAAGATAAAAAAGATATTATTTCTCTTATTGGTAAAAATATGTATACTAAAAAAAGAAAAATCTCTATTATTTATTATTTGTGTAGTTATAAATATAAAAAAGTGTAATTTATTTATTGAAATAGAAAAATGAGTGAGTTATGTTTCAAAAGTTTGATTTGGTTTTGAAGATAAAAGGGTAGTATTTCTCTTATTGGTTTTAAGTGAGTTGTTTTATTATCTGTCTACTTTCTTTGATATGTTAAACTTGTCTATTACTTACACTTATTGTTTAGTATTTGATATACTCAACATGTGCAGTAGAAAGTATATTAAATATTTTAGGCATATCATGAATATTAAGTTGTTAATTATTATGTTTGTTTTGTGTGTCTGACATTGTGAACATTATTTCACAGCATTAGGATACTGGGAACTGCTACACTGAGGCACTGTTGGTGTGAGTGATGAGTGAGGAAAAGTGTTGAGTTAAGCCCCCACCATGGCCTCCACCACCATCACCATTATGCCCACACTCCACTGCCATTGGCTTGGCTTGGTGCAACTCATCTGCCTCTGCGATTCGCATATATGATGCCACACATTATTTTATATAGTCATTAAAAACAATACCCTTTTTAATTTTTTCTTTAAAAAGGGCATGACAAGAAACATGATTGGGGACACTGTATTATAAAATGGTTCTGTCCTTTTCTTACTTTGTCCTTATTTTAATACTTTCTTCTCACATCATATATTTCCAAAGTCCTGCAACTGTACTATCATTATTGCCCTATTTACTTACCCTTTTTCTTCATATAAATACTCATTCTCTTTCCTCCTTTGTCCCAAATAAATAAATCTCAAACCTCAACCCACTCTGTTTTAGTTTCTCTTCCTCTTCTTTTACCCTGTTTCCACTCGAACATATTTCTATCTACCTCATCCAAATTAGCTTCAGTATTGCAGAAATGTATGCTGAAACTGGTCTTCTCTTCCCATATTTGCACAACCTCTCTCAAGAGCTTCACCAGCTTGAGGAGTACTGCAAAACCCAGAAGTACAATGCTTCAATGGTATCTTTCTATTACCCTCTTGGTTTCTTCTTGCCTCTGTTCATTCCCCTGTCTTTGCTCTGTTTACCAGCATTTGTTCGATTTTTTTCTTCTTTTTCCTCGTATGAAATAAATTTCGAAACTTTCTTTACGCTGCTATTCCTTCCTTACTCTGAATTGTCCCTATTCATTTCTTTGGAGTAAATGAGGTAACGAAAAATGGTTCACTTTGTATTAGAGAATTAAAGTCAGTTTTGTTTATGTTAGTGTCTAAATTTTCACGTAAATGTTTATTTCTCACATTTCAGATTTTTTGTCAAGTTTCTTTCTCTTTTAGTATATGATTTGCGGTTCCTTCCTTGATTGGTAATATCGAGCTGAAGAAGGAAAGCTGATAACCAAACATTTTCTAACTTACTATATGTTTATTCATTTGAGTTATGCTCCTTCTCTTCTTTATGAATATTTTCTCTTATTAACACCACAAGTGGAAACAACTGTAGTTGGATTCATACGCTGGATCTGAAAAAGCATGAGAAAAGGAGAGAAAAAAATGGGTATAAAAGGGAAGTATTTTCTTTGTGATAGTTCCGTCTTGTATAATCTTTCTTCCTATTGTTACAAGTTTGTAGTGTGAACTCTCTGTGGAGTTTGTCCTTTTGCGCCGCACTGAGGAGGGAGATTAAAGAGAAAAAGGACTTTTATTCGCTTTACTTCTTTATAGTAAGGAAAAAGGGTAAAGGAACGGAGTTTGTTAATGCTCAACTTAATCATTTCCTCATGGTATTTGTCGAGCACTACATATAGTTCTAGAAAGGTTATTTCTATTTCTGCTCCTGTTACATTTAAATAAATGGTAAAATTAGGTTGTTTTCATGTGGTGTGGTTTGCTGTTTTGGCACTAAAATTTCAAACAAAGTTCGAGGTGATAGTGCCTTGTAATCAGGTAAGGTGCACCTTAACTAATCCACCTTCTGGTTTTTTCAAACGAAGGCCGTCCACTTACGGTATAAGGATTTATAGTGATATTGCTTGCAGCATAACCTTAAATAATTGACATAGACAGGACTGGAACCATTGCTGCTTTGGATATTTTGATGTGTGAATTTATATCTGTTCTTCATTTGTTTCCTTTTAACTGGCTTCCTTTATATTATATACTGAAGAAGGAAAATAGTGATCCATGGTCTCTAGCTGAGTTATAATCAAGTGTCTTCTGGACTTTGTGTTGTTGTTCTAGTTTCACTGTTTCAGCTGTTAAAATCTGGATTTTCTTTCAAAACCAGGTTTTGGGTTGGTGCATGGCTTGGAATTTGAAACCATCTATTGACTTCCAATTTGATAACCTGAGTCTAGGCATCCATTCTTTTTGTTTGTGAAGGCTCAGCTGAATATGTATTGGCAGCTATCGTTTACAGCAAGGCCTCTGCTTTGCGGTAGGAATACGGTGTTTGCCACTGTGTGTGGAATCTGATTTGTATTGAAATTAAAAGAAGAAGCCTAAGAAAATCCTTGTCTTTTTTATCCATTTACGTTTAACCCGCAATATGTACTATACTGATAATAAGTACTTGAATCAATTTCCTAAACTGGAGAATCTTACATATTTCTTAGACTGTGCTTGGAACTCTTTGAAACCCGTGCCCAATTCTCTTACTGACATATAGCTTTTCCAGTCAGCTCACTGTCTCAGATTGATTCTCTCTCTTTTTTGCTGTTTCTCTCTTTCTAAAAAAGTTGAGGATAATCCCATCCATAAATCATGTTTTGGTTGGATGACCATGATATGCAATTGGAATCTTTTGCCATTCTAAGAAATTTATAATGTGGTCAGTTGCTTTAAGAATCACTTTACTTGATGGAATCATGCAAATATCATCATGAAACTTTTGGCATCATTGGTATGTCAGGAAATCATCTTTGGGAAACTTCTCGTCATTAGCAAGTTAAACACGATAACCAGTTGGAAACAAGCATCACATGCTCGCAACAATTGACTACTGGATATAGATTATGACTAAACATTGAAAGTGTTGATGACACATCTTTTTGAGGGTGCAGGGTATGGGAGATGGAGGTGTAAATCATTGTAACCCATACCGTGTTTGGAATTGACATATTGTGATGTGTCCTTTCCTTTTTTTCGTTGCATTACAGTTATTGCTTTTGATACAATACTAATATTTCATATTTGTCTGTAAATAGTTAATAGTCTGTGATCCGTTTTTTTTGTTCTAAAGCTATATTCTGCTTTCACTTACTAGTTATTGCATTCTAGTTATACATTATTTTTATCTTAAATTGAATTTTACAAGTAAAGTTTCTATAGCTTTATTACGTCTTTTAATTACTTTTCATTTACTTCCCCACGTCTTTAATGCAGGATGACCTTGTTCAGTCTTCTGCCATGTCAGAGTATGATTTGGCAGCAGAGGGAGATCTGTTCAAAGCTCCTGAAACTATTATTGAAGAGCCAATCATGGACCTGGATCCCATGACAGCTGCCATCTCAATGATATCTTGTGGGGAGGATGTTTCCTCTCAGGGACTCAAATCCACTGATATTGATATTCTTCAAAATGATCAATTTCTGAGTGAGGTTTTCTATGAATGCAAAAAGGATCTCTTAGAAAAGGCAGCAATAGAGTCACCACTCTCTGAGATTCTGGAAATCAAGGTTCCTCTTCTGAACTTTGATGAAAACTCAATTCAAGAAAACAAACCACTTCCTGACATGCAGTTAGGAAAGAGTGTTAGCTCAGGAAGTTTAAGCTCGCTGGACTGGATTCGTGGAGCTGCTATGAAGCCTGCTTTCATTGATATCCCTGCAATGGATTTCGATGCAGTGTATGGCATGCGGAGATCATTTAGTGAAGGAGATATAAAGGTTTAACTTAATCTCTTTGTATATAGATTCTGTCATTTTTCTTATAAATGTAATTAAATAACCATCAAATTTACAAGTTCCTAAAAGTAGCAGCTTAAGGAGGTGTGATGGCCATGCGTTCTTTTTTACTACACTCCAGCTGTGGGAGCAACCTGTCTTGAATTAGAAGTGTCGATGTTTTCAGAATTCTGCTTCTTTTCTTGACACGTTTAGAGTGATAGCTTAAAATTTGACAGCCATGATAGCTATCTTATCAAGGAATGAAACTTATAATAAGTCTTGGTCTCTTGTCAGACTCTATGTCCAGCTCAATAGTGAGAGGCTTAACTACCTTTTGAACTCAATCAAGAAGAAAATTTCACCTCTATCAAGTATCAACTGATTCTCTGCTAAGTCTTAAGATTGAAGTAGTATAGAAGTGAAAAAGAAGGGACTGATGACACGACCTCAATCTGATAGCTATACATACCTGATATTATAAAGATTGGTTTTGCTGGAATCTATTAGTTAAAATGTCTAAAAAATTCATAATCTGCTTCTATGATGAGAAATTAAAAGTCTATTACAAAAATAGACCAAAATTCTTGTGGTTCCTTTTGTCATGTATCATGTCATCCATGTGATTAACTTGCCTCTTCTTGATATCCTGTAAGTGCTGCTCTGCAGTGTAATTAAATATCTGTCGCTTGATTTGCCCTTATCTCAACGCATGTCTTTCCTAACACCCAAAATGGGTTACTTTATCCAGCAAATTATGCTTCCTTCCTTGTGCAGAGTCACAAACAATTTCTGTTTTAAATTTATTTATTCCTCTTTTTTGCGTGAATAAACTCACCAAAATCTTATGATTTACTCAACTATTGTGACAGACTCTTGGTAACGGAAACATGAACATTGTCCAATCACCCCTTGAGAGGCCCTTTCTTATCAGCAACTGCACCAGTGAGGAACGCTTCCAAAAGCTCTCCAGATACAGGAATAAGAGGACAAAGAGGAACTTTGGGAGGAAAATCAAGGTAATTATAGGTTCACCATTAGTTTTCTAGAATTTGTTTTATTCAATTCAATGTATATCTCATGAGATGAGTTGTTTCTTGTATGAATGTTCATCATTAGTTCATTACCTCAACCCTTGAAGCTTTGAACTGTGTTGTTATTTTCTGCTATTTTGGTACTTTGTATGTTCGGAAATCCATGTCAATTTTGCTTAAAAACGTTGAAGCTATAATTAGCTGCTTCTCAATTAGCATGAAAAATCACATCTCAAACATGATGATGATCCTTGCTATGCTATTAAGTTGTTAAGTACCAAGTTTTATTGATGTTATTTTCAACCAAAGCAGAGTCTGAACTGAGCTGATGACATACTTCTTTTTTCCAGTATGCATGCAGGAAGGCTCTTGCTGACAGTCAACCAAGGATCCGTGGAAGATTTGCAAGAACTGAAGAATGTGAGAGCAAGAGGGAATGAATGACTTAATAACTGATATAGTAGGAAGAAGGTAGAGTCAAGTAGCTATATCTGATCAAACTCAGCAGTAATACGTGATTAGAACTTATGTGGAGTCTCTGTATGTTTGAGCAGATATTTGCTGAATAAACCAGACCCCAAACTTCTTAGGGTAGTTCATCTCTTTTCTATTGTATCATCGTCTCTGTAGACGGGAATAACCTTCCACATATGTAAATAGGTTTGTTGAATAATGGAAAAAAAAAAGAAAAAAAAAATGTTGTACTATGTTCATATATATCATGAAATGACAAGGTAACATTAATAATTTCCTTCTCTAAATTTTTCATTTTTTGACGATTCTTCATCAACCAGTGTAACTAAGAAAATATTGTATCCAAAAATTAATTTAGAAGATGAGAACGAGTGGACAAAAAAAGTTGGAGGATTGCATTAAAATTTTTGAAATGGACGTCCAATTTTTTGTGTTGTTCAGTGTATCACTCTTCTATTTCTTCATCACATTTGTGCTATCTTTGTCACTCTTAATCCTTTTAAGATTTTTTTTAGTCTTTGATTAAAATTTGCACTGGTCTTAATTTTTTGGGTTTTTTCTGTTTTAGACAATAATACTGAAAAGGAAATCCATTGCTCCAACCCAGTCAGTGCCTTGCGAGTTGCAAAACCTTTTCATTTTTGTTGTTTAGATGAAGAACCCAGTGGTGGGAATCAGCAGGCCTTTTTCTGCTTTGCTGGGTAATGAGGTTTAGATTAAGTGAAAGAGATTACAACAAATGAATTAAAAACTCTGTAACTATATATGATTAATTCAAAAGAATAGCAAATAAATTATTTATTCATTTTTATGTAATTATGATATATTTGGTTAATTTCAACATATCTACATAAATATATAAATATTATGTTTGCTTTCAAACAATACTTATTTATCTGACAAATATCTTCATTCAATTGATTGTGCTTTTATTTTGAAAACAAACAAAGTATTTATGTAAATTGAGTTATCTTTCAAAATGGAAATATAATCAATTATTTATCTGACAAATATCTTCGTTCAATTGAATCTCACTTCTTGTAAATTCCAAATTTTTAATTATTTTCTTGAATCAAAATATACTTTATATTTATCTCTATCATTTAAATTTATCACTCTTGAGTTTATTGTGTAAATAATCACCATATCCTTTGATATTTGGTTCCTCAACTTTTAAGAATAGCATCCATTTTCTTACCACCTTCAATTCATCACATACAGCAATTTAGAACATTTATCGTTGTGCTCTTAATAAAATGAAAAGAAATAACAATAACTTTCATTTGTGTGAGTAACTTAAAATAAAAAGGAAAAGAACTTGATATTTAACCCATCAAATGTAATTTATTTTCTCCTCAAATTTAGAATATCAATATTATTATTTTATTATAAGATATTTATTAAAATAATAATATTTTTATTTTCTTTCATGAATAATAATACATATAGCATTCAAAATTATTAAAACAATCAAATTTATTTAAAATTCTAATTTAAAAAGTATATAAGTAATATTAGTAGTAGATCAATATATAAAATATTAAAATAATATTCGAAAAAGTTAAGTATATTTGTATTATATACTCAATAATTTTACATTATTTAGGAATAAAATCAAGGATAATTTAAATATTTTTTTTAATTATTAAAATCATTTTTCAAAAACAAAATCTAAATAGAATTTCAATTTTAAAATTCAATAGAAAAATTAAATTTCTTATGATATACATGAATATATATGTTATTTTTTGAAATATATCTTTTGATTCAAAATGTGTCCTCATGGTAGATGAAATAAACCCAAAATGAATGATAATATTAATATGGTAATTGACTTTGTTTAGTACACTTTATGTCCAAATATCTATATTTTTCTTATTTTATTTAATATTTATTTTTCAGATCTTGCTTTATTGTACTGATTATTATATATTAGTGGAGCATTAGAATGAAGGTGGTATGAAGATGATCCTATCTATAAGCTAGAATGGCAAAGCATGAAAGAGGTGTTCGTGTAGGTATGACATCTGAGATGCGAGTTGAGAAACAAAACTTGATTGCACAAACTTTGTAGGACAAAACAAAACAATATTGTTATTGAAAAATTGAAAACATAAATGTAATGTTTGTGTGACACGTGAAAAAGAGAATGAGCTTTGCATATTGTGGGCTAAAAGTAAGATAGAGTATGTATGATGTGGACAGGTGGATCATTGCATATACATGTTTATGCTATGTCACTGTCACTTCTTTTTCCTTTTTCTCTTAACAAAATAATCCACTTCAATTCCATTACTCAACATCAACACAATAATACATTGCAAAATAGGCTATAATCTATCAACTAAAATATTTTTAAGACCTTAATATCCTAATTACTTATAGTAAGAACGTTTAATCGCTTTTAACCAGGTAAGTTAAATCTTAATTATGAGAATTATTACACTAATCATAATATGTAATCATTTCATCATAAACTTAAGTCAAGAGTGGAATTCGTCAAACCTTAGTATTCTCAACTCAATCAGATCATAGATAAAACAATAATATCCAATAAACCATTTGATTTAGGATTCTCCAAGCCACAAAATCAAGACAAACAAACCACAAACTTCCAAACACTACCAAGTCATGAAATGATGAATCAAACATTAAATATATAGTGATTGGTGCACAAGTTACACTTTTCAGTGGTCACAATTTTCAGTAATTTAAAATATGAGCAATCAAATAATAAGAAATGCTATTTAATCTCCTTATTACGAACGATAGAAGTTTATAATTTTTATGTAACAAACTATACTTATTTAAAAATAAAGGAAGTGATTTATAAAATATGATGTATTTATTTAACGTGACGCAAATAATGTATTGTGTATCAAAAAATTGTTTTCACTGTGTGACAATTTAAGGTTTTTGAATTAAAACAATATATTACTAAATAAAATAAAATTGTTTTCATTTACACGAGAATCCAAAAGTTTGTTGAATTAAAATAATACTTTACTAAATAAAATTGTCATATTAGTATTGTTAAATAAATATTCTTAAAAATTATTATAAAATATTGTATCATTCTTTAATATGAATGATAATAGGTAGGGATGAGTGAAAATTTTACTATCTTATCTTCATTTTTAAGATAAAATTTATCTATATTTTTATATTTAACGAAAATTTTGTCTCATTTCTATCCCAATCAAATAATGGATATATATTCATATTTATGTTCATATCTACTTTTTTATTGTTTTAAATATTAATTCAATAATTTTTTATAAAAAATAAACAAATTATAAAAAAATAATTATCATATTATTCAGGATTTAATATTAAATATTAAATATAAAAAATAAATTATAATTTCATCACAAGTCAAAGTACTAAATAATAATAGCACGAAATTTTCTTTTTATATTAATATACATTATAATATATAATATAAACAAAATTGTACCGGAAAAATTTAACTAATAATAATTAAAATTTAAAATTACATCTTTCATCTTTTTTATTTATATTAATTTTTTATGTTATTAAACAATATTCACAACAATAAATAATTATATTATAATAATTGTGAAAAAGTTAAAAAATAACAATAATTATATAAAAAATTAAATTTTATTTAATTAGAAATTGAGACTCGTACATTCTTCTTGCATAATAAAAATAAACAACAAATCAAAGTATTATAAATAAGTCAAAATAATAAAATATGTGTCCTAAAAATAATTTGATTTAATGAAATTGAGACTTACGTTGTATTTCATAAAATACAATACACCATTTGAACAAACAAAATTACATAAAGGAAAAACTTAAATGTGTATGAAAATAGTGATGGAAGAGATTATAATATCTTGGATATTTGAGTAAACTTAGTAGATATTTAATGAGTTTTGTCAGGAGAGAATGAAAAATTTTATAATAAAATAAAAACCAAACATAAGGTCAAAAAAAACAAGAAAAATAAATTTTTGATATTACCTAGTAAACTAAGTTTAGGTGATTAAACATTTAATATTAAGAGTTAAATATTCTCATATTAAAACATAAATAATAAATAAAAATATTATAAAGGAGTAAATATAAAATTTGAAATCTAAAAAATATTTGACTGAATGAAATTGAGATTTGTGTTTCTTAAAATGTAATACACCATGTCATAAGAAGGAAAATATCTTAAAAATCTAAGTAAACTTCGTAGATTTTGAAAAAAAGTTAAATAGTTAAAAAAGAATAAAATAATTGTATAATGAAAAAAAAATAAAAATCCCAAAATTAAAAATTATAAAAAACAATAAATATAAATATTTAATATTATCTAATAAATTGTGAATGTTTTAATAATTTAAAACAAAAATATATGGTAGAATATGTGAAAAAGAGACAAATATTTATATACACAAATTAAAATAAATATTACCTATACTCATGTGCATACCTAATTAATACTTGAAGAGATTCATTTGTCATCCTACATTTGTCATCCTATTCTTTAATGTTGAAAATAAATATTAAATATTCAAAAAGATATTTATGATAAAACAAAAATATTTTGGCCATTTTTATGCATCATAATTGTTTAATATGTTTTTTTATCTGAAGAACGTGAAAGGCATTGGAAAAAGTGAATGATCCAAAGACAAGAAAAATTGTGAAAGGGAGTCTCTGCTCTGGAAGTGGATAACAAGAAAAGCATCTCTTAAACACAAAACAGAGCAACATTCACTTTGCTGTAACCTCACACATCACTCTACCCAACTTCAAAAGCCCTCAAAATCATGAAATTAACTACTTTTGTTTGCTACGCAGTGGCTCGCTCTTAAAAGTTACGAGAACTTTTTGTTTTCGACATGCATGCTCCTCTACAAACACATGTAGTAACTATACCTAACGTTGTCTCATATACGATCTTGCTTGGTCAAAGAATTAAAAAAGTTTTCTCTATTTGTTTTTCATCTTTGGGTTCAAAGCACAGCCACCAGGGAGAAACCATACGCGACCAGGTCAAAATCTACACCAAGGAGAAAAACCATAACCCTACAAAATTAACCTTCGTCTATTTCATTAAATCAAATATTAAAGTTAACCTCAGTATCACTCACTCACACCAAATAATAATAATAAAAAAAAATATTAAGTTCACTCACGTGGTCTACAGTTAATCATCTTCTTGCTCCTCCCTCGCACCCCCATGAACCTTCTCTCTCTCTCTCTCCATTTTCACTTTAATTTAACTACATAGATAAATAAAAAATAATCCACCAAACAAAAATTTTGTAGTTCAGACTTTATACTCAACCACCGCTTTTGAGTTATAGAATTTTCAGGTACAGTGGTTTCCAAGTTATGTGTAAGTACCAGCTTGGTCTATAGTCTTTTTGGATAATAAATAAATCATTTTATACTTTATCCATTATCCATAAATTAGATACCCAAAAGGGGCTTGTGGGTAAGAATTATAAATGCGTGCTTACTTTTCTTCTATTGCTAGAGACCACAAACAATAATAGGGAATGATGAATAACTTCCATGGCTTCAGGCTGGAGGTTTCGTTTACGAACCAAAAGGCAAACAAAATAAAGAAAATAAAAACACATAAAAAACATGAAAACCTTCATCCGTATCCATGGATGATAGCCAATCATTGATCCACCATGGGTGGAAGACTCAGAAGCGCGAGGTTTCGTCTTGGAATAAAAAAGCTTTCTACTTTATAATATTTGTAGAGAATGAAAACAACCCATAAAATAGAGAAAGTGGATGTAGTGCGTAGATCCAATCACCAGAACTTGGTTTCATCATATACCCACCACCAAACCCAACCAAACCAAACACAACACAACAAAGCACAAAACAAAACCCAAAATCTTAAAATTCACATCAACAAACGTGTTTAACTGATTCAACGTGGTTAAGACTGGTGGTGCCTATTTGCACTGTTGCACGTCGTCCTCTAACAACAGAAAACATTCTGGTCACAACAAAAAAATAGTTATTCCACTTCAGCTTCGGAACCAAACCCTAGTAACGATTTTCAAACGTGATCTTCTGCTCCAAGCCCAGCCTCATCGTCTACGACCACAACAAAAATTAAATATCACGAAATGCAAATTGCACCCATCCAAAAAATATTGCTACCTCCCCCACCGGAGAATACCACAAAACTTGCTATAAATATCACAACCCACGAATCAATTTTTTTAGCACTCTATTGTGGCAGTGAAATTGCCAAACCCCAAAGCCTTAGCCGAAAATGGACAACAACTAAAAAAGCCATAGCAAATCATAAAAACAACGTTGAAGGACACCAACAACATAAAAAACATGTTTCCCATACATAGACATATATGTTAGTGACATATTGTGGCTCCAAAATTCTTGGAACAAACAATAACAAATTTGGTCATCCCGTTCTCTCTGCTCACAAGAATGACTGGAGCATAGCCATAAGAATTACACTTACATGAAAGCTTATGACCAAAAATGGTACACATGAAACCCAACCAGAGTGTCATCACCAAGCTCGTGGATAGGAAGAAGAAATTACGCTCCCAACACGCAACACGCGCAAGTTAGCATCTGGCCCATCAAGTAACTACATAACAACATATGAACACATTCAAGATAACGCCGCGACTTCTTCTCTCTCTTCTCTAGTGTTACTCTGCCACCCCTTCCTTGTTCCTCTCTCTAAAAATTTCCTAAATTAAAACAACACCGTCCTATGTAACAATTTTTTTTGTCCAGTCCCACATAATACAAATTACATTGCAAATTGTCTAACAAAAAAAGTGTTTACATTTCTGCTGAACTTCTCTTTCTCTCTCTCTCCTAGTGAGAGATCCCTCTTTTCTTCTCCTCTGCTCATTCGATCTTCTCGATCAGGTTCTCCCACATTCTCGCACTCAAAATTTTCATTTTCTTTGACCCTCTTCGCGTGTCTGTCCACAGAATTCGGCCTCCCTTCGCACTTCGGCGGTTGCTCTGTTTCTCAGAATTCAATTCGGGATTAGGGTTTATGGACTGTCTCGCGCCTCTGGCCTCGGCGATGAAATTTTCCTTTCCGGGGTTCTAGAAGTTGGGATTTTGACGTCGTTGGTGGCTTCAATTTAATGCGGGCATCGTGATTTGTTCCCGCAGCGAGAGCCATGATTATCAAGCGGAACTTGAAATCCCAAATGCCGAATCTGAAACGGGTCAAACTCGGCGACTCGGTGGGCGAGGACGACGATTGTTCCTACGCTCGGAAGAAGAGAAAGACCAACGGTTACTACCCTCTGAACCTTCTTGGCGACGTTATTCCGGTGAGTTTTCACGGGCTGTTAGGCGCCTGCGTGTCGGAGAAGGGGTTCTCCGCGACGTGGTGCACGCAGGCATCGTGCAACGGAGTGGAATCGAACGCGAAAAACAACGTCGTGGTGGAAGCGAAGAAGAAGAGCGAGGTTCAGCGGCCACCTCTGGTTAGGACTTCGAGAGGACGAGTTCAGGTTCTGCCTTCGCGGTTCAACGACTCTGTTATTGATAATTGGAGGAAAGAGAGCAAGACTAGTAGCGGCTTGCGTGATGGTGATTATGATGATGAGTTTGAATGCAAGAAGGAGAAGCTCAGCTTCAGGGCACCCAAGATTTGTAGTAATCAGAAGAAGGGAAAAAATGATGAGAAAACGGGTTCTAAGGCTCGTAAGTTATCGGCATTGTGCAAGAGTTATGAGAGGAGCAATTGTTCGAGTTTGCCTGGTGGTGGGGCATTGGCCTTGAGGCATGGTGGGATTGTGGTTGAAGAAGACGAGAGGGAAAGGTTTTTGGAGGTGGAAGGAGTTGGTTTGATGGGTTTGAAGGAGAATAATGGGGAGAGGAGAAATGGGTTGTTTGGGCCAGAAGATTTTTATGCAGGTGACATAGTGTGGGCCAAAGCTGGGAGAAAGGAACCTTTTTGGCCAGCTATTGTTATTGATCCTGTGACTCAGGCACCTGAGTTGGTTCTCAGGTCTTGTATAGCTGATGCCGCTTGTGTCATGTTTCTTGGGTACGCAGGGAATGAGAATCAAAGGGTATGTATTATGCAATGTGTAAGACTGTGTGAATAATTACTTCTTAGATGGAGAAACACTTGTTTAGTATTTATTGTGTTTTTGTCATTTGGGCAGGACTATGCATGGGTGAAGCATGGGATGATTTTTCCATTTGTGGATTATGTGGACAGGTGTGGAGTTGCTGTCGGTTATTTCTGTTTGCTTGTTTGCATTAGCCACTTTTCTTTGTGGTCGGGTTTTTGCTAACTAGGCGTGATGTTTCTTGGTTTAGGTTTCAGGGGCAGTCTGAGTTGAGTTTCTATAATCCTTCTGACTTCCAAATGGCGATAGAGGAGGCATTTTTGGCGGAGAGGGGTTTCACAGAGAAGTTGATAGCAGATATAAATACAGCAGCTACTACCAATGGTTATGATGATTCTATTCTGAAAGCCTTTCAGGAGGTCACTCGTTCAAACCGTTATGCAGGATATCGTTTTCTGAACCAGGTAAGTCAACTACAGGGCTTCTTCTTTTGCCACCCATTTGGGAACTTCATCATGGCTGATTAGCTGTTAAACTTCTGGTGCATTGTATTTAGGACACTTGAGGAAAGCTTATGCCTCACTATCCCTACAAGATTTAAGAAAGTTCGTTAATATAGTTAAAAGCTTTAAATTGCTTAACAATTTCTATTATTTTTTTTCAAAATTTCACTAAGATTATTGGGCTTATTATCATTTCACTCTTTGTACTTGATTGTCTTCAACTTAATTAATTAACGCGCACTGGTCATTTTGTCAATCCTCACAATAGAGAGAAAGAGTTTATTTTAATTATTACTTACAGCATCAACTCCCTCCATTTTTCTTATGTCTTTTAAGGTTTTTATGTAGAAAGATGTAATGAATTTTCATAATCTTAACAAAATAGTATGAAGTTTTTTTTTTATTTTACCCTTTTTTTTCTTTTTTACAACACATTAGGTGGATAAATCAAATTAATCAAAAAGATAAATGTTAAGGGATAATTGACAATGGGTAATTCATATTTATCTTAAATAAATTTTGAAAATGATAGAAAAATAGAAACAAAAATTTTGTAAAATTCTGATGGTTAGATCAGAAGGAATATTGTTTGCTGCTGAGTACGGACATTGTAAAGTAATTAGGGGTATTTTGATGAATAAAAAAAATAATTAATGCATGAAGCAATTTGAAGAAGGACGTATAAAAAAGTACAAGAAAATTTTCAAGAGTCTGTATATACAGGAATGAAGGTAATAAATGATAATATGTTCCCCCCAGTCCCATAGTAAGTGTCTAGTAAGAAGAACAAAGAAGTCTTAAACTAAGTACATCATCATTTTAGTTTTTCAATGCGATACGGAGTATCAATTACAGTACTTTTTTCAATTATACCCCTAATAATATTTTTTAGAATATTGTTGTATTGCCACCACATTGCTTTCCGTAAAAAGGATTAATATTAAGATTAATTTTGTAAAATTTCTACACTCTTTCATCTACAGTAGCATTATTTATTTGCATTTCTTTGTCTGTGTAAAAAAACTTAGGATGACGCATTAGCACTCATTATGGGATACAGAGTGCTTAGTTTGCCACTGGAAATTGACTCTGGCACTGTTAGTTTCTTTTCTCATTTGTTGGCCCAAGACTAACTTGGCATGCTTTTTCTGTAAGCTTTGATTGTGTAATTATTACATTGTATAACTGAGGAATTCTGCCAAAGTTCAATGGTTCATTGATTTCAATTCCATTGCAGGATTTATTTGATAAGAAAGAGACGCGGCCCTGTGAAGCCTGTGGGTTGAGCCTTCCTCACAAGATGTTAAAGAAAACAAGGGATTCAAGGCCTGGTGGCCAATTCCTATGTAGAACATGTGCTAGGGTTTGTATATCTTCTAGTTTCTTCTAGCAGATTGTATTATTTCTGAAAAAAAAAAACACTAGGATTAAAGTTCTGGAATTGTTTAGAATTTTTTTCTGTCTTTAAATCACTTTCTTTTGCAGTTAACAAAATCAAAGCATTATTGTGGCATATGCAAGAAGGTTTGGAATCATTCAGATAGTGGAAGTTGGGTAAGTAGCTAAATCCTGTTAACTAATTAAGATTACTCTTTTCTGCTCAAAAGACTATATTGGTTAGTATTAACTTTTTCCTTTTACCTTTGCTAATGTCCCCTCCAAATTAGGTGCGCTGTGATGGATGCAAAGTGTGGGTGCATGCAGAATGTGACAAAATTTCTAGCAACCATTTCAAGGTTTACACATTACTTGATATCTTGATATTGCCACTTGTCAGCATTTGAAGCTCATAAAGTGACATTTTGGTTTTTGCTGATTGATGTAATTTTTTTTTTCTAGAATCTTGAAGGCACTGATTATTTCTGTCCTACTTGCAAAGCCAAGTTTGATTTTGAGTTATCTGATTCAGAAAAACCACATCCAAAAGTCAAGTAAGACTATTATTGTCCTTTTATATATCTCCTCCAGCCCTGGCTGTGATATAATTACTTCATTTAAAGTTCTCATGAAACCTATAGGATGTGATTCAAGTTCATATACCAATTTAAAATATTTCTATTTGGTAACAGGAGTGCTAAAAGAACATTCTATCGGGTAAAATTTGTGAGGCCCACTAAATCATGTGGGTCTCAATCCCTATTTAGTGGGACTCGTATGAAATTTCCTATAAGGAGTGTGTCAAAGAAATTGTTGTAGCACTTCAGAAAAAATGTTTTAGATTATTTGTATTGTATCATTTCTAACTGTAGTGGATGCTTTGGAGCAGGTGGAACAAAAACAGTGAGCAGCTAGTGCTTCCAAATAGGGTCACTGTTCTCTGCAATGGTGTGGAAGGTGTATATTTTCCAAGCCTTCATTCGTAAGCACAAAGTCCTTCAGAAGAATTTGGCATAATTTTTTTTCTGTCCTCTGTTGTAACTATCATAGTTTTACTAATTTATTAATTTTTAAAATCTCTTTACTCATTTTTCACTGTAATTAGTTATATTTAAGGAATGTAGTAAGTAGTAATATATTAATGTCTTTTTCAAGATTAGCAATTAATACCTATCTGACATAATCTGATTTTGCTTTAGAGGGAGAATGCAGCATTAGTTTGCTAATGAGATTCTTTTTTGCTAAAAAGGAATTACACTGTGGTTGAACTTATAGGAACATTCTTGCTTATGTTCTTTTATTGTATTGTAGTTCTTTAAGAGTTGATACTCTTATAAGAAATTATGCCCAAAGAATATTCTCATTTTCACTTATAATATAACCCTTGGAAGAATTCCAACTTTTCATCAATTTGTACACTGATCAAATTTCCTCCAAAATTTGTGCTTGATAACAATACTATATATAGTTAGTTTTAGTCATGCTCAAGGCGCTAGACAGCTTTTGTAAAATATAATGTAGCTTTTCATTTAAACATCTCATTCACATTACAACGTTCCAAACTGGCTGCTGCCAATTTTGAACGTCTGTTGTTGTTACTTCTAGATTGGAAAATTATTAATTTCTTCTCTTCATTTTTTTTTGGTTATGATGTGTGTTTGTCTCTTTCAGAGTTGTGTGTAAGTGTGGGTTTTGTGGGGCAGAAAAGCAAGCACTTAGTGAATGGGAACGACACACAGGTTCCAAATCCAGAAATTGGAGAACAAGTATTAGGGTCAAAGACTCCATGCTACCTCTGGAACAATGGGTTTGTATATGACTATTATTTAATTTCCATAATATTCCCTTGTCTCTTTGTGCTGCAAATATACTAATTATTGGTCATTTTAGTCCATTAAGTAGACCACGGTATTCTTGTTCCAATTATTAATTATTAATTGCAGTTTTTTCCATCTTATAAATTAGTGTTCAGATTTATTTGAATTTTGTATTCTGTAGTGTTAAAATGCTAATGAAGTAATACTGCCCTATAGAAATTGAGAATCTGGAAACACATAATATTGGCTGGGGGGAGGGGAGGGGAAGTGGAGGTCCTTTGTTCTAAGACATAATGTGCACAACTAATAAATTGCTATTTGACTTCTCAGATGCTGCAGTTGGCCGAATTTCATGCTATTGCTCAAGTTCCTGCCAAACCTAAGAAACCTTCTCTAAAAGAACGAAAGCAGAAGTTGCTTACTTTCTTGCAAGGTGACCTTTTACTCATTCTGTTTGCATACAACTTTTATTTTGGTGATTGCTACATGAAATTCTCGTAGCGATAATTGTGCTGCAAACTATTTCTCTGACAGAGAAGTACGAACCTGTTTATGCCAAGTGGACTACAGAACGCTGTGCTGTTTGTAGATGGGTTGAAGACTGGGACTATAACAAAATTATCATTTGCAACAGGTAATGTAACAGTTTCAGTTCACTTATTTTCATTTGGCCAATATTCAACCCATAAAATGATAGGGATTCAGGATGCTCCATGTATCTACAGATATTGTAGCCAATAATGATTTAAGTCAGATTTAATTTTCTCTGTATTTTGAAATATCATAAAGCAAAAGTATCAAGATTCTCCTCACTTCATGATTTCAGTTATATGTACGGCAGCTTATCATTCTGACTAATCGTTGTTACAGCCTTGTCATTGATGCATACATGTCTGACCTTTTGCCAGTGAAATCGTTTTGTCAATAAAACCAAACATCTTTTTCTTCTGGTAGCTTGAATTATGAAGCAAGAATTTTGTGGTTACTCTATGTCCACTATAAATGTATGATAAATTCTATTGCAATTAACGCACAAATAAATTATATATTTTGCAGATGTCAAATAGCTGTTCATCAAGAATGCTATGGAGCAAGAAATGTCCGAGATTTTACATCTTGGGTTTGTAAGGCTTGCGAAACGCCACAAATCAAGCGGGAGTGTTGTCTTTGTCCTGTTAAAGGTATGTCTTTGACAATATTTCAAATGTACTCCGTGATATTGGGAACAGTCCTGCCTAGTTTTTTAAAGATTGTGTGTTCATATAAATCAACTTAGTCTTGTCTAAGAATATTTTTTACCCTTTACCATGAGTTTACATTTCACCCAATGATGTAAGCTCTATTTTTGGAATGTACACGTGTCAGCAATTTTACTTATCATGGCTGAGAATCTCCCTCCCTTTGACTATTTAATCATGTTTTGGCACAACATAAAGATTTTTACTATTGCATAAATGTTCATGCAACCAGAAGCTCTGCAGATATGCTTCTACCTTTGTTTTGATGACTAGAGTTTAATGCTCTTAAAACTATTTTTGTTCTCCAGGTGGTGCTCTGAAGCCAACTGATGTTGACACATTATGGGTTCATGTAACTTGTGCTTGGTTTCGACCTGAAGTCTCTTTTGCTAGTGATGAGAAGATGGAGCCTGCTTTGGGTATTCTAAGTATTCCATCAAATTCTTTTGTGAAGGTGGGGTATCTGATACGAAAATTTTCCCCTGATAAATGTTAATCATTTGTGGATTTATTCTTGCATATTCCAGAGTGAAAATTTCTTCTCACCAACCGGAAGAGTGTCTATTTGATTTGATTGTTTTATTCATTGTGTGTGGTGTAAAAGGAAATAACTTTATATTTTATGATTTAGATATATCTTGGTGAGAATGAACCTTGGCACAACTTTAAGGTTGCCGCCGTGTGACCTAGAGGTCATAGGTTCAAATCCTAGAAACAATCTATATTCGCTTCCTAAAGTAGGCCATGTTCATCTAACCTCCCCAAAGTCCATTTGGTGGGAGCCTCTTGCATTGGGTTTCCTTTTGATGTCTCTTGGTCCTCTCTTACAAATGTATTTTAAAGTCTGCATTACTTGATTTTTCAGATTTGTGTTATTTGCAAGCAAATTCATGGTTCGTGTACACAATGTTGCAAGTGTTCTACTTATTTCCATGCCATGTGTGCATCAAGGGCCGGTTATCGAATGGAGGTGAGAGAGTTCACTCTGATTGAATTGGCTTGCTTGATACCTTGTGATTTGAATCTTTCTTTCAATTTTAAGAAAGTTTAATGGCAAATTTCAATTTTCTTCCCTGTTTTAATTAAACCTAGATGACTTCAGCTTTGACCGAATGAGTTGATAACTGATTACTTTACTCACCAGTCTCCTTCTTAGAGCATGCATTTTGAGAATTGGACTTTACTAAGAATAAATGACACCAGTTCCATTGTACAGGAAGACTAACACGGATATATTTTTTATGGGGTCCCTTGGCATTAATCCGTGCAGCTGAACCATATCTAGTGAGACAATACTTAATTTTTGTTGAATCCTGTTAGACCTCAGATCAGAAGGAGGAGAGGACATGGAAAGTGTACATTAAAAATAATGAAAACAGTTGAGGTGGTTACAAACAGTTGGATTCTCAGTAATTGAAAAAGAATTGAGTCAGAACTCAACAATCCTTGTAAAGGAGAATTATCCTTCTTCATTTAGTGTTCTGACTCTGATAACAGAATCATTCACTATCTTCTCTTCTGTTTTTTATTTTCTGTTCTGCATCCTATTGAGATTCTTGGGTTATAGAGCCCTGACACATTCCGAGTGTTTTATCTGGGACAATTTTATTAAACTTTTCTCTCCATTAAATGCAGTTGCATTGTTTGGAGAAAAATGGCAGGCAGACAACAAAAATGGTCTCTTATTGTGCTTACCACAGGTATGTGATCTTCAATTATGACTAAAGAATGATTAATCTTCATCCTTTGCCTCTTGCCACCATGTTCTTTTTTCCCCGACAATTGTCTTTTTTAATTGCAAAAGTATAGGGTTATCTGAAATCTTCTTACTTTACTTTCAGCCTTTCATCTTGATCAGGTCTAATTTTATTTTATTTTTGCAGGGCTCCCAATCCAGATACTGTTTTGATTATGCAAACCCCTCTTGGGGTCATTTCAACCAAAAGCCTTCTCCAAACTAAGAAAAAAACTGGTTCAAGGTTAATCTCGTCTAACAGAAGAAAGCAAGATGTCACTCCTATTGATAACCCTGAGCATGAGCCGTTTTCTGCTGCTAGGTGCCGTATCTTTCAAAGAACAAACCATACCAAAAAGGTAGATTGGAGAAAATTGTTGTGCTTGTTGGGGAATGTTTGTAAGAGTACTTAAACATCATAACAGTGTCTCTGATATTTATTATATGTTAATTGTCCTGTTTCAGTGAAGGTGTTTTTGTGTTTAAACATAAAAGACGTGTTTGCTTTTAATATACCAATATCGTATATATTTTGCCACAATTAACGCCGCTTCACCAAAATGTACCGGCTGCTGCCACTTGCATTGCATGGATGCAAAGTTGTACCTGGAGCGTATTATGAAATATCATGGCTACTGCTTTTCTCGCGTTTATTTATTTCTTTCTATGTTCATATTTTGGACTTAGTTATCCGCTGTTGCTTCTAAAATTTTCTTTGCAAATTTATAAAATAAAATGCTCCGCATTTGATTTTTATTCTTCTTCTTCTTAGAGAGCTGCGGATGAAGCTGTTTCTCATCAAGTGAGGGGTCACTATCATCATCCTTTAGATGCAATACAGAGTTTAAATACACCCAGAGTAAACCTTTTTATCTTTTGAAAATTATATTGCAATTTTTTATGACAAGAAACGTTCTAACTCGTTCTTTTAACTCTAATTTAAGATTTGAACTCTCTCCCTCTTTTATTTCCCTCACGTCTATTTCCTTATCTCTTGCATCAAACAGGTGGTGCATGAACCCCAGGCATTTTCTTCATTCAGAGAACGCCTTTACTACTTGCAGGTAACTCTTCTCTTTCTAAGGTGACTTATTTGCTTTAGTGGTCAATTTTCTGACTGTTCTATGGGTACTCTTGTATGATTCCAGAGAACCGAAAATGAACGGGTTTGCTTTGGTAGATCGGGCATACATGGATGGGGCCTCTTTGCACGTAGAAATATTCAAGAAGGAGAAATGGTACGAATGTCATGCTCCCGTATGATAACATCACAAATAACCACAACCTGCTTGTTTGTGTTAATCTATCAACAACGATTGATATTTTTGTTAGTATTATGAAGATCCATAAGGTGTTGCACTACTTTAGCACTTGGAAGTACAGCAGAAGTGATATATTCTATTCTATTCTAATTTTTGCATGAAACTGAGAAGCACATAAATGGGTACCCTTACGAAAAACCATCATTACAACCTAATAGAATTATAGAATAAAAGCTCTGATTGTGGGACTAAACTCAACACTATGTATCAGAAATAGCCACCAAACTCAACAATATGTATCAGATATAGCCACTTTGCTAATGTGGCAAATGTCACTCAGTTTTACCAAAACAAAGGCTCCTAGTCCTGTACTGCAAAGAATACCCATTTCCAAATCTTTTTTCTTTGGATTTGTCAACTAGTATTGACAGTGTGAAGAATATAGTAAAGTGATTCATTTCAACTGAATATCTTAGGCCTGTTTGATTCTAGGAAACATTTAAGTAAATACAAAAATTCCCCTTTGTTTTCTATTTTAATAAATTTGTACAAAATATAGTGATAATATTGACATTTTTGCAATTATCTTGAAAAACAAGAAATGGAAACAGAAAATGTTTGCTAAAACTATACGAACCCTTAATCTTTGTTTTTTTTCTTAAGTAATTTCACTCGTTAGAACATTAAAAAACATTTAATATGTCATGGTGTATCTGTCGGCATGCTTTTGAATGCAAACAACAGGCTCATGAAGCATTTTCTAAACCATGCACAGCCAGACAAAGTTTAATTACTATCTCCTTCACCTTTTTTTTCCCTCTCGTGGTTGTTTTGGTCCTGAGATTCTTCTGGGCTGGTTCCTACTTCAGATGTTTTCAAAATATCATCCCTTTCTTTCATTATGATTCTAACATTAGCAGATACATAAAACGATTGCCCTTGGATCCTTTATGTTTTCTGAGCTTTCCATGGACAACCTTTTTTATCTGTTGCAATAGTGAGCATGATTTTAATCTTAAGCAGGTTCTGGAATATCGTGGTGAACAAGTGAGACGCAGCATTGCAGATTTGAGGGAGGCACGCTATAGGTTAGAAGGCAAAGATTGTTATGTGAGTTAATTCTCCTATGTCTGCCTATCAATACAATCACACTGGTCATCATATTATTTACATGTTGTGTTATTAAACTAAAATGCCCTACTCTTGTACTGGCAGCTGTTTAAGATAAGTGAAGAAGTGGTAGTAGATGCCACTGATAAAGGGAATATAGCACGGCTGATTAATCATTCAGTGAGTCAACCTATCTTGAATTGACATTTTATGTACATCATTGTTCTCTGATTCTCAATATTGAATAGTCATCTAATCTGTTCTCTGGTTCATGCTCAGTGTATGCCAAATTGCTATGCAAGAATCATGAGTGTTGGTGATGATGAGAGCCGGATTGTTCTCATTGCTAAGACTATAGTGTCCGCCGGTGACGAGTTAACGTATGTCTCTGCCTATGTGTGTATATATTTGTCCTATGTGTGTATATATGTGTATGTGTCTGTGCATGTATTGGTATATGCATGTGTGTTATAGGGTGCATGCCCATGTTCTTTATAATTGATGTTCTTTATAGTTGATGCTGATTGTGTTGGTTTGAGCAGGTATGACTACTTGTTTGATCCTGATGAGCCAGATGAATTCAAAGTCCCCTGCTTATGTAAAGCTCCAAACTGCCGGAAATTCATGAATTAGGAAGGATTATACAAATGAAATGAACATGAGATGACAAGTATTGTTTCTTCTCCGCAAGGAGCACTAACCCCATCCCCTATTGTGCAGGGAATCTCACAGTTACACCAAAGCTGTAATTTTTATCAAACCAAAAGAAGAGGAAAAAAAAAACATAGGGAGAAAAAAAGGCATAGTTCAGTGTTTTGCTTTTACCATTTTGGTTTTCTTTCATTTTGGTTTTCTTTGGACATTCATGGAATTCTAATAAAAGCTAGATTTGATAGCTTTTGGCTCTTGTCGTCTCTGTAAATGTATAACCCTTTATTACTCTTATTTTTTCTCTCAATTCAATGTTAACCATTTGTTTCCTTCATGTACATTTTTTATGTTCTATCAATATAATTATATCGAAAAATGCTAAAAAAAAAGGTGTTGAGCATCAAGATCATGTACAATTGGTTTAAAAGAAAAATGGTTTTCCTTCTGATGTTCTCCTTGTAATATTAGTATTGTATATGAAATAAAAGCATATAATTTAAATGTATAAAACGTATCCCATACCCTTTTTAGTAGTTGGGAAATGTGAGTAAATGATTTTAAAAATTAAAATTGTTAGATAGGTTAGTGCAAATCCTTTGAATAAATTTCGTCCATGAAAGCCTTTCTCTCAAGTGATTTTGTCAAGTAAAAAGAAAAACCTGTAACCAATTTCTCAAGCATTTGAAATTGAAATAAATTAAACATTATTCTCAAACATTAAAAAGTCTTTCAACTTGATCTTTCACTTGATTAGAATAATATTAATTGAGAAGATATTCAATTAAGGGATTATTTACATAGTTTTATTTATTTAAGAATTATATAAGAAAGACGATAATACTTAGAGGCTGAAATAAACAGTCTATTCTAAACATTTTTTCCATTTTTACTTATATTGATTTGTTTTACTTAAATTGCTCCTGTAAACATTACTTTCGCATAATATATTTTCATTAATGTAAGATTACTCTTTTTATACGTACTTAAAAACAACAATAAATATACAATCTTATTAAATAACTTTACTGAAATATATAATATTTTAATGAATACATTATTTTCTATTGAAGCAAAGAGAAATTATGTGAAAACTGAGAACGCGAATAGATTGAAATTTTGAAAAAAAAATGCAATCATTTTAGGATAAAGCAAATAATGTATCTATTCAGATTAAAGTAAATAAATACATAAAAGAGAGTATGATTATAAATTATAATCTAAGTTAAGGAGTTTTTTTTTTCATTATTTTTATGGCCTTGTAGAACCCTAGCTATTGCAAAAGGCCATGAATGAAAGAGGATTAACTAGTTTGTTTCGTAAGGCTTGTTCGACACGATCCGACTATAATAATAATAATCATAAAGTAAAGCCTTATAGCAATCAATTGTTAAAGGTAGGAACTATGTATTTGTTTATGAGATAAATTCAAAAGAAGCAAATGACAAGAAGAACATGAAGATAGATTGGTGTCCCAGTTCGAAGAAATTACCTGGTTAATAATGTTTTTGCAGCTGTGGTTTTTCCTCGTCATCATAGGAGGACCACACTCCCTTTCTCTGAATGACAAAGTGATATTAAGAAGGATCTGTCTCATTCTACTGACAAACTTCACTTCACTGTGCTCTGTCTCCCATGTTTACTTTCTAACCATTTTTTTCTACTTTGTTTTCTTGAGTTTTCTGTTCCTTATCATACATGTTTCACACCTTTTCATTTTTCTTTTTTTTTGTTTTAATTCTCTAATATTAATTCCGTGAGCAAGGTGGTGGAGGGCGAACTAGGAATTTTTGTCTGTAACACTAAATTAAACGTAGTTTTTATAGATATTTTAATGATAACTTGAATATGGCCTTTTTTTCAATTTTTTTAAAGACACTAAGGTGATAATTTGGCTTTTCAAAATCATTATATTGAGTTTTCTTCGTAATTCTAAAATATTAAGAAAAATGAACACAATGGTCGATTTTAAGAGTTTATTCATCGCTCAAACACTAAAAATCAATATCATCGTAAATAGTTGTTAGTTTTGCTCTGAATTGTGCAAAGTAATACGGTATAATTGTATTAAATTTTTCACAGATAAGCCAAGGAAACATTAAGAATAGAAATTGAAATTAGATATGTTTTATTTTATTTTATAAGTGCTTATGAAAAAATTGGAAAAAGTTTATCTACGCAAGTCTGTAACGATAAGGAGTGGCATATTCTTTACTGGCCTCTCAAACCCTTTGAGTTTCATCAGCATGCCCCCCGAAAGTAAAGAATGATCCACTAATTTTTTTTTTATATCTTTGTTATCAATATTTTAAATAGCATATAGTGACATAGGTTAAAAAACTGCACAAGGGACTTAGTAAATGCTATATTTAGTACATACAGTAATCCATTTTAAATTGATTACTACTCTGCTTTGACTGTCACGAAATGTACTTCTTATCCTCATTGGTCAATATTTTAAATTAGGTTGAAAAGGATCATCGAAATGTGCTAGCATTTAACTAATAGTATTTACATAAGGAGGGATAACTACTTCTTGGGGTGGGAGGATATGTTCATTTGAGATCACAATGCTATACAATCGATAAGGAAAATATACAGTCAACCAAAATATTTTGAATGTGCTACAGCAACAACTAACTAGAACCGCTTCTGTCCACAAAAGACCTTGTAAATAGGAGCGCGGATCCATTAACTCCTCGTAGGATAAGCAGCCTTGAATCCACATAAGTTCCACACACAAGCTTAGACAAATCAAACACTTCTGGGGGAATTTGTGTTCTTAGTTCTTGCAGAACACTTTTTGCAGTATCAATGTTTTTATTTAATGGATCATCAAGATTCATTGTCACATCAATATCACCTGATGCAAGCTTGGCTGCCGGAAGACTTGATGGGAACTCCTTGAAAGGGATTATTTTTCTCCATTTCTCGCCCTTAAATTTCTGAGCTAAAGCGTCCACATTGCTGGAAGGGCCAAAGAAGAACTTCTCTGTGGTCTTGTCTTGATTCAGATACAACCGTCTCCCGGCTCGTAGTGTAAATGAAGATTTCACCTGCAATCTTCCACTCTTACCAGCTTTGTCAAGAGGCCAGTCCTGACCAATCATCACAGAGAATCCAATGTCAGAGTCAAATGAAAGATTAGCTTTCAGTTTTGATTCTCTTGTCACTGTCAAATGCACTTCGCCAACAAGTACACGGAGAGGTGGTTGGCGAAGGGTCAGGCCTACATGCTTCCCAGTGCAGTATAATAGACGCCATTTACCTGGAAGCAGGTCCAGCCAGTTCTGCATACATCAATAGTGACACAAGTTAGCATAAGCAATAAACATTCTTCTTGTTTTGAAAATAAATCACACCAAGTTTCAAGATCATGTTTATATCCCTCAAACTAATAAGAATACCATGTGATACCAAATAATGAAAGTTAATTACTGCTATTGACCGGTTTATAATTTTTATAATGGACATGTCTATGACAAGAACTTGGAAAGAACACGCATGGGCCGAAATCACCCCATTTCTACCTCATTCAATGTGAGACTCACCCGCTGTTTTCCATCAATAAGCCACAAGAAAACTACACAATTGAAGTTTACACGAGTACTTTCCACTTATATGTTTCTTAACTTCCATTCGTATCCAATGTAACATTTCCTTGTAACTTCAATACACGGTATGCAAAAGTGCAGGCAAAATGGCTAAGATTATATTTTAAAGCAAAATATAGTAGAAACAACAATATCAGGAAAGTATACAAACTTTAATCACTAATTACCTTTGGCTTTGGATGGGGATTCAACATCTCCATTAAGTCAATGAAATGGGCAAGCCTGCTGCGCTAAAACATATAAAACGCCCATTAGTCAAACCTTGTAGTACATATCTTAATCATTTAAGTAATGTAATTTGCTTTATGTTAAGTTTTACCATGAAGACATAAAGTACAGTAAATGATGAAAAGAAACATTAGTAAGAAAAAACTTGAGGACATCAGAGACCAACAAATATAAAAGTTCTTATACAAGTATCAAGGAACTCAAAAGGAAACAAAGGGATATATTGCATATAAGGGGCATCGTTAGATGAATACCTGAGGCTCGCGATAGATGTACTCCTCAGTAATACGCATTGCAGTAGACCCCAGACCCCATCTGATAACGTCCATTGATGAGACTACTCGCCATCTTGGTCCACATAGAAATGGGTGTCTCAGAGCATCCAAACAACTGTACAAATGTTTACATGGTTAACACTGGTATAACTTCTAAATTCGGGCAAAGCAAACTGGTATCTGAAATCAAATGTTAATTATATTTAAGTTTGCACAGTAGTCTGAGAAACTAGCTATATGTTGCCAAAAGATCAATCCTCCTAAAATACTAATGAAACTTCAAACACTTTTCTCTGTGGCTTTTTCTTCTGAAATTCCTTCATGGCACAACAATTTTTTCTTTCTAAAGTCTTGACATATGTGCAAGAAATAATCTCAGCCGAATATAGGAGCACTGGTGAAGAAATTATACACACTTTCAAATAGCAATTCTGCTTCATATCATACCTTATCCTTTGAGAAGGTTTAGTTGCAAGCAATAAAGATAAAAGGTGCCAGCCAGCTCCCCCGTTCCTATCAAGTATCTGCAAGAAATTAGAAAGGCCGCGTCAAAAGATTTGAAAAGAAGAATGTAACACAAAATATGAAGAAACTTTCAATAAATAATAAACTTACTTGTAATCCAGCATTTCCACACAGGGAACTTCTGCCAAGGACTTCCAACATAAGTTCTCGTAGACATGAAGGATCATACCCCTGAAGGTGGGACATGAATTATAATTAGAAAGTTCACATCATTGGATGACCCTTTCATCTAGATAAGAATAAGCACAAAAAATAAACATTTGATGTATCAGGTATCATAAACAAGGTGACAAAAAGATGAACAGAAATGAAATATTTGTTAAAAGGAACTAAGAAAATACTTCTCTATAGATTTGGAGTAAACAGATGACCGTCAGAGTAAGTCCAATAATAGCTATGGTAAGAGTAGATATATAACACACTGCTAAATTGAAGACGAGTATCCCCCAACAACAGTCCTATAACTAATCTTTCCTGAGTGATCTGCAAAGGATCATGGTCATTCAACCATTAATTTTTAATTAAAATGACTACTAATTTCAGCAACTGCTCAGTCTTCAAATGTTCATGATAATGGTATATGTTCTGTGTAGCTATCACTAAATGTGTGTAAAATGTTTCCAGAAAAAGGGAAAAGAGAACAAATTATTTAGGTCTTAGTTCATATGAAGGGAACATATTACAGACATGAAGCATTGTTGGGCACTTGCATAGCAGTCAAAAGCATTTAGATCAACTAGTTTTTTTTTTTCTTCAAAAAAAGCTCAAGTTATTTTTAAACATTCAAGAGACCAAAATTGAATAAAAAAAATTAGCTTCTCATACCTTTGTGAGGAATGATTTGAACTTTGCAAAAACCAAAGGATCCATAAGTTCCCGCATTACCATTTTAGCCATTATGAAGCCCATACATCTTCACAATAGAGATAACCAGGTATCAACAATATTATATATTTCCAAACATACTTTACTGAAAAATCGAAGGGCAAACCTCATGTCAAATGCAATCATCATTTGTCGCCTGTCCAAGTTGTCCAAAGAGCTATCTTTCGAACCATCCTTGTAAAAGTCAGCAGCATTACCCAATATGCCCACCTGTTAAATAAACACAGAAGGTTCAGCCAGGCATGAGGAAATAATAGATAGATTCTACATCAAGAAACACAATTATCAATTTGCAGTAATATGGATTGCATACATCTGTCTCGGTAAGAAATATTAGCCCTCTGGAACTCACCAGTCAGTCCATATTGTACATCCTATCAGTTATTTATCCTTTTCCCACATTTTACTAAATTTCTGTTGTTAGATTATAATCTACTTTTTTTAGTTTAGGAAAGAAATGGCAAAGCAAATTATCAAAACTAGCGAAAACACAGCCAAAATAAAAATAACAGTTGATTCAACAGTTTTCATTAAAAACAAACACGAACACCAAAATTTTGAGAGTAAGGGTAAAATTGTATAATGTGTTCACCAAAGACAATTAAGAAAAATTCTATTACCTTTGTATATTAGTATAGATTTATATATTAGTATAGATTTATATATTAGTATAGATTTATATCTTAGTATAGATATGTCATTTTCTACTGTGCAGAATCGCAATAATTTACAAACCAGGAACAAAGTCAAAATCCTAGGTTTGTCTTTGTGACATTCTGTGAGTTTACAGCATAATAAATGCATAAAACACCTATAGGATCAGTCAAATAGCAAATATAATCCACAGAAAATGAGTGAAGAAAGAATGTCATAGTTCTAATTTTATAAGAGAATGACGATGCTTACTTTGATATGTCTGTCTACTGGACTTATATGAACATTTTCCAGTCTCAGCTCAGTATGCGCAAGACCGTGGCTATGCAGGTAATTTACCTAATTTAAATAAACAGTAGAAGAGAATATCATTTCTCCTATTTCTACGTAGAAAATAGAAAGTACTTACTTATATGTAAAAATGTCTTCAATCAAAGAAAATATTAAAGGAACAATTTAGAAAAAGAGGGGAGAAATACCCCAATAAGAAGATCCCTCATCAATATTCGAATAAGTCGCAACTGCCTAGAAACTGCAGGACCTCCAGTTGTATCTTCTCCTACCTTTCTAACAGACTCTTCATCCAGTGCAAGAGTAGCCTCTAAAGTTGGAAGCCAATCTGAACGTTCAAGCCAGTGTCTCAAAGAAAAACTGCCATGATACTGCAAGGAAATATTATTAACAGGACATTCAGTTTTATTTTCCCTAGAGTGGCAGAACGACAAAAATAGAGAAAACATTCACAATGAGAAAGAATCATCCATATTAAAGAATTAAAATAAAAATCTAGCAAAGATTAATACCTACCCCATGTACCAGGATAAATGAATCACTGTCATCACTTGCAGGCAAAGAGATGTAACCATGAACTTGCATTGAGTAAGAATGATACAGAAGTTTACGCCGAACCAGCTTCTTCAAAACCTAAACGGCAATAGCAAAAAATTTGGGATGGGATATAATTATAAACAGTTTAATTTGTTATACTAAAAGACTAACATGCATACCTCTATTGCTCGTTTCCCCCGACGCTGAGCTTGAGCACTAGAAAGCTGTCGAAGTACAACTCTTGTGTCATATAAAGAACTGCCAAGGAAAATGAATACATACAGATGTTATGATTGTAACAAACAATAAAAAACTGAAGCAAACAAAGAATTAACGTACCTACTACTATCCTTCACCATGCCTTCAAAAACTATCTCATCCGACTACAGAAAAACTTAAATTAATCAGAGCAGCATTAAAAATTCAATCCAGTCATGACACATCATAAACTTCTTTTAAATTTCATACCCGCCCACCAAGACCAACGCTAACTGAATCTAAAATCCTAAAGTCTGACATTTTGAACCGTATAACATGATCTAGTTCCTCCTCCGTGCAAACTGAAAATGTACTTGGAGCATCTTCCTGTGACTCCTTAGAAGATGCAGATGCAGCATTGCTTAATGAAGAGCACCATAATCCCTTGCGCTTTTTCCTGGCTAGATTGGAGAACTGTCTAGTAAAACGCAGGGGAACAGGTAAAATAAGTTTTGTCGACAAATTTTGAGCTGAATACGCTAAGCTGTTACTCCCCGGAACTGGGTTCGGTGAAGTTCCACAAAGCGCCATTGATCATTCCTCTGACTGTCAAAAATGAAAGCATAACATAATGTCTCGGAAAACCTTCAGAGGGTCCATCAATGGTGCAACAAAACATAACACACATAAAAGAAACTAACTACACGTCCTATTTAACAGATAAACATACGGAAAAACTTAACATAATCTGGCGCAATTGTACATACAGAAAATAACAAAATATGTGATTGTCTTCAACCATCTACCCTTAGTGTCCCTCACATGCCTAAATTGACCAAACAATGCTTTATTTTGCAACAACAAACTCAAGTCCCAACTTTGACCAACGTACGGAGCTTCTATTTATCATTTCCCACATTTCTGAAGCAAACAAGTAATCTAGTATTTTTCTAGTTTTCTCCGACAGTAAAAGAACATAAGAAACCGCAAAACATTTTACTATGCTGGCTGAACCATAACAAACAGGGTGAGAAATCTAAGAATACAGATGATGAAATTCAAATACTCCAAATCCAATTTGCAGAACGTCATGAATTCAAGATGACAAAAAAAGTGGAAAGCATTAGCAAATAAGATAAACGAAAGTAATTTGACAAGTTGGAAAGAGGGAAAAAAGGAATTGGAGAAATTGAAAGATAATTACCAGAATGAGAAAGGGTAAAAGAAGAGCATAGAGATGCAGAACAAGAGTAGTTGGTCACATTCGTACTCCTACATATACATGTAGAAACGAAGCGTGTGAGAGTTGCGTGCGAGGGAATGCTCGAAACGTTTTCCCACGTGTTTTTCGCACGTCAACCTCTGCCTCACCAAAATATCTGTTGTTTTTTTATTTTTCACTCTATGCTCCTAATAACTATCTTAATAACATCATAAATTGAATATTTGTGAAAAATAAATAATCAAAATTATTAAGAACCCAAGATATTATAGTTTTTCTAACTTGCAGAAAAAGCTTACCTGATCTATAGTCCCGCATCTACAAGCAACATTGATAGAGATTTACGAGAGGGTTTTGTTTGTTTTGCGCATGAAACTCTGAATTTTCACCTTTAACTGTTATAAGGGATAAAATAGAAATTTAAATAATAAACAAAGAATGTCTGGGCCGGTTCCAGCATTGCTCCGGAGCTTCTTTCTCCATCTCAGCATTTGTCGAGTGACATTTAAATTCATTTTGAATTATGTAATCGTTGTAACATATATTTAAAATTTTGATTTTTAAATTTGTTGAAATTAATTTCAGCTGTAGGATTATTTTATGTTACATTTCAGTTTTTCTTTTAGAAATACTTTTCTATATAAGAGTACACATTTATACAATATTGAACTGGTTTTTTTGATCGTATCAAAATCAGTTTATTGAACATATAATTGGTGTTTTGTTTGTGCATAAGAAAATAAAATAAGAAGAAAGAGAGAGAGAGAAGGAGACTTATCTGGCCAGTGTGAAAGCTGGGTTTTTCAGAAAACCCTAGCAGAGCAGAGAAAAAGAAAACCCTAGCAGAGCAGAGAGGAAGAAGTAAACAGTGGTATCAGAGCAGTGTTCAGAACCTGGGAAGTCTGTAGTATGGCTGGAAATGACAGTGGGAATTTCTTTTCAAACTTACCTATTCTTGATTGGAAAAATTATGATCATTGGATCATAAGGATGGAAGTCATTCTTGGTTATAAAAAACTATGGGAAACTGTAACAGAGGGTGCTAAGGAGAAAGAAGAAGCCGCAAATAAGAAGAAAGATTGCAAGGCTCGGTATCTCTTGCATCAGTGTGTGGATACAGTGAACTTCGAGAAAATTGAAAAGGCCAAGACAGTAAAAGAAGCCTGGGAGATATTGCAGAGGGCTCACGGTGGTGCAGAAAAAATCAAGAAAGTAAGGCTGCAATACTTTAGAAGGCAGTTTGAATTACTTTCAATGGAAGAATCAGAAAAGGTGGCAGATTATTTTAATAGACTGCAGTTACTGGTGAATCAGATGAGTTGTGGGGAGACAATGACAGAACTCAACATAGTGGAGAAAGTTCTAAGAACCTTGACTGAGAAATTTGATAATGTTGTTGTGGCTATTGAAGAATCTGGCAGAAACATCAAGAATCTGTCAATGGAAGAGTTACAGGCAACATTAGAGGCACATGAATTGAAGAGACTGATGAGAAATTCATAAAAATCAAGTGATGAACAGGCATTAAAAGCACAGATAAGCAAAAAAGGAGGTTTTACCAGGGGAAAATGGAAGAAGAGTAGAGGTGGAGGCAGATTTAACAAAGAAGATCATTCTTTGTCCCAAGATTCAAGTTCTGGTGAGCAAACAGAACAGAAAAGGCAACGTGGCCATGGGTCTTGGACTGGAAGAGGCAGAGGTGAGAGGAAGAATGTTGATATGAGAAAAATCTAGTGTTATAATTGTAAACAATGGGGCCACTATGCAGCAGATTGTTGGCATGGAAAGGGCAAACAAAAAAAAAGCTTCAGATGATGTTGAAGCACACATGGCTCAAGATGATTCAGAAGAAGAACCTGTTGTGCTTATGGTGACAACTAGTGAGAAGGAATTTGGTGCTGAAAGTTGGTTCCTTGACACAGGATGTTCAAATCATATGACTGGACACAAAGAGTGGATGCCTAAGATTGATACCAGCAGATCCAACAAGATAAAGTTGGTTGATGACAATGTGATTAAAGCATAAGGTATTAGTAATGTGATAATTAAGAAAAAATGGAAAAGAGATCGTGGTAATAGAAGATGTGTTGTATGTGCCAGGGATGAAATGCAATTTGTTGAGTGTGTGGGACAGCTGGTAAAGAAAGGGTTTTCAGTGACCATGAAAGAAGATGTGTTGAAGGTTTATGATGTCAAAAGAAGGCTTGTTCTGAAGTCTCCTCTTGCCAAGAATAGGACATTTCAGACCAAACTTATTTTAGCTGAAAATCAATGTTTAACAGCTACTACAGCAGAAGAAGTGAGTTGGCTGTGGCATAGGAGGTATGGACACTTAAACTTCACTAGTTTGAAGAAGTTGGCTGATAAAGGAATGGTAACTGGACTGCCTAAGACACTAGCTGTACCAGGAAAAATCTGTGAAGGGTGTTTGGTGGGAAAACAGCCCAGGAATGCTCGACACATATGCACATGAGAGCAAAACAGGTACTACAGGTAATCTATTCTGATGTATGTGGACCATTTGAGGAGTTATCACTTGGACAAAATAAATATTTTGTCACATTTGTGGATGAGTACAGTCGTATGATTTGGTTGTACCTAATTAAAGCAAAATCAGTTGTGTTTTCTGTTTTTAAAAGGTTCAAATTGATAGCAGAAAAACAGAGTGGAGAAAAGAAATTCAGATTCTAAGGACTGATGGAGGAAAGGAGTATTTGTCTACAGAATTTGAAAATTACTGCAGAGAGAATGGTGTGCAACATGAAGTTACAACACCATACACTCCACAGCATAATGATTTGGTAGAAAGGAGGAACAGAATGATTTTGAATATGACCAGAAGCATGTTAAAGCAGAAAGGGTTGCCTTATGTGTTATGGGGAGAAGCTGTCTCAACAGCTGTGTATTTGTTGAACAAATGTCCAACTAAGAATCTGGAAAATAAGGTTCTAGAGGAAGTTTGGTTTGACAGGAAGCCAGGAGTAAAGCACAAGGTATTTGGTTCAAAGTGCTATAAACATGTACCAAATGCTAAAAGAACCAAGCTAGCAAATAAAAGTGAGACTATGATTCTAGTGGGCTATCATTCCACAGGAGCTTACAGGTTGTACAATCCTACTTCTAACCAAGATGTTGTGATAAATGAGGAAGAAGCTTGGGACTGGAATGAAAAGTCTGGAGAGTCAAATAAGAAGGTTGGTGTTTTTTTTGGAGGAAGAAGGAATTGGTATAGGAGAGAAAAGTGTAACCCAAGAAATTGAACCACAGTCACAAAGAATTACGAGACAGAGAAGACCACCACAATCCTTGGTGGATTTTGAAATTTATCCTGATGATGCAGTAACAAAAGAGGGAGATTTAGTTCATTTTGCACTAATGGCAGAAGCTGAACCATTAGACCATGATGAAGCAATGAGGCAAGAACTGTGGAAGAAGGCTATGTTGGAAGAATTAAACTCTATTGAGAAGACTAAAATCTGGGAGCTGACAGATTTGCCCAGTAACAAAACACCTATTGATCTGAAGTGGGTGTTTAAATTGAAGTTGAATCCAAATGGCAGTATTTACAAGAGAAAGGCAAGATTAGTGGTGAGAGGTTTCTTACAAAAGAAAGGGTTGGACTATACAAAAGTGTTTGCTCCTGTGGCCAGAATTGAGACAATCAGAACTGTAGTTGCATTAGCTAATGGAAAGAAGTGGCCTCTATTCCAAATGGATGTCAAATCTGCATTTCTAAATAGTCCACTTAAAGAGGAGGTTTATGTTACACAACCACCTGGATTTGTGAAGAAAGGTGATGAGAACAAGGTATATCGACTGAGGAAGGCTCTTTATGGCCTTAAACAGGCGCCTAGAGCCTGGAACAAAAGAATAGATGCTTTTATGATGAGTCATGAGTTCAAAAGATGTTCAGTAGAACATGGGGTGTATGTGAAGCGTGGCAGAGATATTGGTCTGATGATAATGTGTATATATGTGGATGATTTGCTCATTACTGGGAGCAACATTAATGAGATATAAGAATTTAAGAAGCTACTGATGACAGAGTTTGAAATGACAAATTTAGGCAGACTAAAATACTTCCTAGGCATGGAGTTTGTTGAGACTGAGAAAGGATTGATTCTACACCAGAGGAAGTATGCTGCAGAGATTTTAGCAAAGTATGATATGGTGGATTGCAACATAGCAGTGACACCAGCAGAAGGAAAGATTATTGTGACGTGACTGAAGATGGAGAGGAAGTAGTAGATGGGACCTTGTACAAACAAGTGGTTGGATCTCTTAGATACCTTTGTAACAGCAGACCAGATATTTGTTTTGCAGTAGGCATTCTAAGTAGGTTCATGCAGCATCCGCAAAAGAAACATATGTTAGCAGCAAAAAGGTTGATGAGATATGTGAAAGGCACTTTAGACTTTGGGATATTATTTCCAAAATCTGATCAAGTGCAAACTAAACTTGTTAGCTATTCAGATGCAGATTGGTGTGGAGATAATGTAGATAGGAGAAGCACTACAGGGTGTGTGTTTGTGTTTATGGGAGCACCAATTTCTTGGTGGAGTAAGAAACAATTTGTGGTAGTTTTATCCACATGTGAGGCTGAATACATAGCAGAATCAAGTGCAGCTTGTGAAGCTATATGGTTGGATTCAATAATTACAGAAATGGGAATTGACTTGGAGAAGCCTATTGAGCTGCTTGTTGACAACAAGTCAGCTATAAATCTAGCAAACAACCCCGTTTTGCATGGCAGAAGCAAGCACATTGAGACTCGCTTCCACTTCATACGAGATCAAGTTAATAATGAGAAGCTGAAACTAGTTCACTGCCCTACACAACTTCAGCTAGCTGACATTCTAACCAAACCTTTGAAGAAGCAGAGGTTCGAAATGATAAGAGAAAAATTAGGAATTATAAACCCTAGTACTGGAATTAAGGGGGGATGTTGAAATTAATTTCAGCCCTAGGATTATTTTCTGTTACATTTCAGTTTTTCTTTTAGAAATACTCTTCTATATAAGAGTACCCATTTGCACAATATTGAACGTGGTTTTTCTTATTGTATCAAAATCAGTTTATTGAGCATACAACTGTGTTTTGTTTGTGCATAAGAAAATAAAATAAGAAGAAAGAGAGAGAAGGAGACTTACCTGGCCAGTGTGAAAGCTGGGTTTTTCAGAAAACCCTAGCAGAGCAGAGAAGAAGAAAACCCTAGCAGAGCAGAGAGGAAGAAGTAGACCAGCTTAACAAAATTATTTAAGTTGTATAATTTAAAAGATAATTTTAATTTTTTTAATTATATAATTTAGTTTAATTTTTTAATTATATAATTCAAAAATTAAAATATGACTTTTAAACTATATAATTCAGAAATAGAAAAAATAATTTTTAAATTATAATTTAAAAATAAAAAAATATAATTTTTAAATTATATAATTTTAAAAAAATAGTAAATATTATAGACTCATGGATTTGTAAAAATACCACACAATACAAAGAATGATTTTATCATTTTCAAAATGTATGGGAATGAGGCTTGATGAGGTGGAGAAAGAAACTCTCCCTTGATCTTGTTAGCTCATCTACTTAATAATTGGCTAAACCAGTGTAAGGTCATTCTTTCTACACCCCCATACATCTCGTCATGTATCTAAAAAAAATAGTGAAATAATAAAATTATTTTTAAATTTTTATTGATTTTTGGATTGTACAAATTAAAAGTTAAAAAATGATTTTTGAATTGTAGAAATTAAAAGTCAAAAAGTAACTTTTAGTTGTAACTTTCAATTTTTACAATCGAAAGTCATTTTTTGTTAACTTCAATTGTAGAAACCGGAAGTCAAAAAATGACTTCTGAGTTGTAAAAATTGAAAGTCAAAATATGACTTTCAGTTGTGACTTTCAGTTTCTATAATCTAAAAATATTTTTTGACTTCCGACTTCTACAACCCGAAAATCACTTTTTGGTGACTTCCGGGTTGTAGAAACCAGAAGCTAACAAATGACTTTCAGATTCTAGAAATCGAAAACTAAAATGTAATTTTCAAATTTTAAAAACTGAGAGTCAATAACAAAAATAATATTAAAATTTTAAATTTTTGGAAGCTGCAGGAAGAATCTTCCCCAGTGTAAAGTAGAAAAAATTCTACTGACAAGTTACAACCATCACTCAGCTTGTGCTTTTTCCACCCCCTAATTGCTTCTTGCACCTTCCCTTGGTAAAATTAACTTTTAAATTATATATTTCAAAATGTATTTGGGAATATTAATTTTAAAATTCCTTTGTAATATATAATTCATAATTATTTTAATAAATTTTAAATATTATTTTTTGAAAATGGTAACAAATTTAAAAAGTTATTTTTTTCATTTGACCTATGAAGATGGATGAAGTAATTACAAAGTTGAAGATATTTAAAGAGTTGGGCCCAAAAATACAGATCTCATGTCTGCAAGAAATATCCACACTCTTTCCAGTTGCACAAGATTGTTAACAAGAAATGTTATGGTTTATGTAACTAATGTTTTCCTAATCTTCTGCTATCCCTAATAGTTTTACATTGTTTAAAAATTAAAATTAAGAATGGTTTATATTTTTTTTCTTTAATTCTCCTATATGTCATTAAAAAGAAAACTATAATCAAATTTTAAATTGGACAATACATATAATTTAATATTATTTTAATTTTAGAAAATTCAAAATTTAAATGTGCTTTCAAAATTTCAAAACGATCAAAATTACACATTTACGAAGCTATAATGACATTTAAGATTCTATATAATAGTTTGATTTAATAAATTTAAAATATTGAAGTATATAATTTGTTAATATATCATATTTTATGATCATTATGTAAACAAGATCAATGGAATAAAACAAACTAAACCCTAAACCCTATAATAAAATAATCTAAGTGTGTGAAATTTTGAAATTAACATAAACATAAATATTATTGTGTTTGAGTCTGTCTTTTTATCATATTTTTTTATTATTTTAATGAGTTAAAATTCAATATTTATATTGATTTTAAATTCATATACTTTTAAAAATACATTAGTTTAGGAAATATAACACGTACCGATATAAAAGTGGGTCTCATCACTTCTAAGTAAATATTTTATAGAAAACATTTAGATGAGTTGTTTCATACATTAGACAGTATAATTTAATAGTCTTACGCGCATCATTCATAAAGAAAGCTTATTCTTAATTTTGTTTCAATGAAACAAAGTTTAAAGAACTCTCATTTAGATCATGAATTACTTAAATTTAAAGAAGAATCCGTATAAACGAAAAAAAATAGTTATTTAACTTTTTTTTAATTAGAAGCAAGTTATATGTCTGGGATTTATATTAAAACTATTTTCTATAAGCAACTCAGTTGTTCTTATAATTAATTAATTATATATATATATATATATATATATATATATAGTTTATATTATACACAATAATTAAGTCTAAATTAAAAATATAATTTGTTTAGTTGTTGGAGTTTTACTCTAAAAATAATTTTTTTTTTATATAAGATTTTTTTAAGTTGAACAGAAAAAAATGAATGTGTCTTCGATTATAAAATTCTTTAAAATTTAGTTTCTTCAAATTAAAAAATTATAAACGGAGACATTTGTCAAATTCAAATCACACAATAGAAATGTTACAACTGAGAATAAAATAAAAACGTGATTTGTACACAAAATTGAAAAAATTTCGATGTTTTAGATGAATGAATAAATGGAATTTAACATATATTAAAATTTTAAATGCGTATCTCTCTAATCTACACTATTGTATAAAAGAAATATGTTTTTTATTGTTTTTTGTGTCCTCTTTTCTTTGGCAGTTTTATTATTTAGAAGATATTTTTTTACCATCTTTTTTTAAAATATAGCTGTCTAACTTCTTCATTTAAAATAACTAATAACTAATACATACATATTTAGTTTTCAAATTATTTTTCTAAAGTTATATATATATATATCATTTATTATATTGTTATTATTTTTCATCATTTTTATTAAAATATATATTTTTTAAATAATATCAAGCTTTTTTTAAAACAAAATATATTACTTTGAAGTCAGATTTTACTTAAAGAAGTGGAAAAATAAATATTTGACCAACTCTTTTTTAATTTTTAAAATAGAATAACATGTCTCATAAATGTATATTTAAAATTTTAAATAACTTGTATATTTTGATAAATCATATATTTAAAAATATAAATTTTCTTAATTATGTTTATTATTTTTAAAGTATGTATCAGAGAAAAATAGTATTTTGACAAAAATAATGATTTATTAAAATTTTAAAGTTAAGATCTATAATTTATTATATTGTTAATATCTCATTATCGTTTTTTAGAAACATAGTTATTTGTATTAAAACTAAAGATCCAAGGATACAATATTATATGAGTCATGAGTCAATACATATAAGGGAATTGACACTACCTTTAACTCAAAATCTTAAGGTAATGAGTTTATAGATCTTCTTCCTTATATATGGTTTAACATACTCATTTTTCTTCAACCTAAAACTTATACTTACATTTAGATTTCTAACAAAAATTATAGATTTTTAGTTCAAACACGGTGTGTATCCTGCTTTATAATAAATTCAATTGAGTTTCATAATACATATTTTATATCGGATAAATTTCTAAATGTCTTAGCTTAAAAAATATTTTTTAAATCCAAATGAATTTTAGCACTAACTATTGAGACCACAGCAAAACAAAATTTGTGATGATATTTTTTTTAATATTATTGTAAAAATCATGTGGAAGAAGAGTTGTGTAAGTTGCATAGGTAGTTAAAATTGAATAATTGCTAGAATTAGTATTAATTTAATAATAAAATATAAGTGTTCAACCTCTTAAAAGGCAAAATCTACTAATAAAATAATTATGAGTTTCTATAAGATGAATATTATATTGTTTTAATTTTTTATTGTGTTATTAAAGAAAAAAGATAAATAAAAATTTTCTCAATCTCAAAATGTTTGATCTCATCACTAAATAGAAAAAATTATAAACTTTTTATATATATTTCATATATGTATAAGGGAACATTATATTATTTAAAACTTTAAAATAATAAATTTATGATCTCTTTTATTATATATTGTTCATTTTGTATATGTTCACAGAATGCAAAACCTCAAATTCCTATTTGAACGACCTTAGTCTTTCTCAAGTGTAAGAGTCCATGCTGTAAGCTTATTCTTGAATAGGGAACCATACTACATTTTAGAAGCAAAACACACCCGTAAATATAGAACAACAAACTTATATTACTAAAAAAATATAAAATAATACAATTATCAAGTTAACACAATCTTGAAACATAAACCATTAATCTTTATATACAAAATAAGATGATATATAAACACTTACAAACTTAATTATAGAAAAACACAAAAATTAACTAACTAATACTATAATGATAATTACAAACACCAAAAATTACACTAAACTCTCTCCAATTAAACACCACTACAAATATAAAAATATCTAGTAATAAATGAATTATAGCTAAGCATAATCAATTATACATTTATTATAAACACAAAACCAACTAAAATATGATTAAAAAGATTTTAATTTACATATTTAAATTAATAATACATGGATAAAATGACAACATGGTCATTGCATAAACAACAATCACCATCTTTTATTATTATTTAAATCAATTACATACCTTTAAATTTTGTATGTTTTTTTCTTTTTTACCTAATCTAAATAATCTTATCTTTTTACTATAATTATCTTTCTTTTTTTCTTTTTCAGTTTCCATCCTATACAAACGTATAAAACAAAGTATATCACTAAAATACATATAAAATGTAATCTTAAAATAACCATATCTCTAATTTTCTATATTTTTTTAAAAAAATACACTGCATCTAAGTATCTAAATTTGTTCGGATATGTTGAAATTTGTACATGTGTTTCTTTCTCGTTTTGAAAATCAATTTTGTTTTCATATTTTAAAATCCTTTTATTCTTTAACTAAGATTACGCATTACATCACATTATATTTTAATTGCACGTAAAAAGCTATCTCACTAAATACATAGAAAATCTAACCTTAACATGATTATATCTCTAATTCCCTATTTATCATCTTTAAAAGGGATATATTTGATTTTTAGGTTATATATTTAAATCCGAAGATGTTTGTGTTTGTTTCTGTTTTTAAAAACCAAAATAGGAAGGAGATCTTATCTAGACCCCACGCGAGGAGACAGGGTGAGGAGGCACCACCACGAAACGCCGTGTCAATTTCCTATTGGAGAGCGTAGAGAGAGCGTAACCTAATTTACAGCACAGTGAACCAAACACGAAACCCGCGCCGCACAGGGATACCACCGACATAATTCTAAACAACTAAGGGCAATTTCGTCAGCGCACACTATTTCCCATTATCCCCAGTTTCCCCCTCTCCTCCAATTCTCATTATTCATCAACGCCGATAAAGCAAAATAAAAAAAAAATACGCCCCTAGAGAGACACACACACACAAAGATTACACATAGCCCCAGAGAAAGAGAATTGGAGAAAGAGAGAGTCCTTCGATTTCGTTGTGATTTTCTTCTACTGCTCAACTCAACATTTACGCGCTCTTCCGCATTTAACCCTAACCGACCAGGGTATACCTATTGGACCTTCCCGTAATTTTCTCACATTCGATCTCCGCGATCCGGTGCCAGGACTCTCTCTATTAGGGTTCCGGTGTGTCATTTCTCTCACTCAATTCCTTCTGATTAGGGTTTCTGTTCACGCCTCGCTCCACTTCTCCCGATTCAACTCGACGGTTAGGGTTTTGTTCTTTCGGGGTTCGCCTCGCGATGCCGCGCAGTTCGAAGCATAAATCGAGCAAGCACAGTTCTCGGGACGCAAGGGAACATTCTGACTCCGAGCGAGATTCCGGCGCAAAGGATCGGAGGAGCAAGGAGGAGAGTGGTGGCGCAAAAGCGTCGAAGGATTCGGGTTCCGGGGAGAAGCGGAGGCTTGATTCGAAGGAGGCGCACGGGAACGGGGAGTACTCCGACGAGTACGCGTCGTCGTCGAAGCGGCGCAAGGACGGCGGCGGGGGAGACAGGTGGAATGGCGGCGAGGAGGGGACGAAGAAGTCGAAGGCCGCGGGGGATTCGAAGAGCAGGAGGAGGGACGGAAGCGTGGGAGTGTACGGTGAGGGCGAGGAGGTGAAGAGGAGTAGCGGTAAAGGGGATGGGAAACATAGGGATTCAGCTTCGGGGCGAAGCAGAGAGGGTGCGACGGATAAGGAGAGGAAATTCAAAGAAGGTGGTAGGAGTGAGGAATCGGTTGATGAGCAAGAACAGCGCATTTCCAAGCAGGTTTTCGAAATTAATGGTAACGTAACTTGACTTGATTGATTGATTGGCGTTGTTTCATTTGTAGTATCATGACTTGTTTTGAACTGAAGCAGGTTTTGCACATGTATTGCGTTTTAAGAAATATTAGCATGGTAATGGGATTGATATTTGACTTTCGGATGTGTGTTTTGTTTGGATGAGAGCAGCAGGGATAAGGCTTTTAAATTTTAGCTTAGTTTCGACACCTCCTCTCGCTCTTAGTTTTGGAACAATGGGAACAAATCATATGATACTTTGACTGGTTGTGTCTGTTTCCTCTCTATAAATAGTTTGTAAACTGTTCTGGAATGGAATTCTTTGTGACCAAATTGACTTGTAGCTGATGATTCTAAATTTGAATGTCAAATACAATTTCTACTCATTTGTCTCATACACATGTTCCCAATTTCTCTGCTCTCGTTTGTTAGAACTGGCGTACTCTTTAATAGTTGTAATCTCATATCTCCTTGTTCTTCCATTCTGTCTATTTTCACTGTTTATTCAATGTCGGTACTCATGTACAAGTCATTCCAACAATTTCTTGCCTTTTGACGTACTTTTGGAAATGTAGGCCTAATGTTATCAGACTCTTGTGTTTCTGTCATTACTTTTCTTCCTCCTCTTCGAACGAGTTAAAATTCTCGTCCTTCTATAGTGAGGCTGTTGTATGATGAACAGAGTTTATGACATCGTATCGTAGGTAAAGAAAATTGATGGATTTAGGTTAGAGTATTAGTTGAGTTGCTCTGGTAAGTGCATCTATGTATTGTTTGTACGGTGTTAAGTGCTACTCTATGTTTTGGCCCTAACTGATTCAAATTTTGCATATGTATGGTGGTTAAAAGTAATTCACATAGTTGACATTTTCAAATCTTTACATGAAGAAGAGTTTTATTCTAGGTTGGGCATATTATAAGAGCTGTTAGATTTTCCCTTTTCTTTGGAGAACAATATAGATTAACAGTTCTATGCTGTAGGCAGTTCTCCTCTTTATATATCTAAAATGAAATGATAAGCCCTTCATGTTCAGTTTCAAGTCATTGGTTGGATGCAGAAGAAATGGTTGCTGTCTGCCATTTTCGTAAGCAATTATAATTAGATTAGATAACGTCACTGTATCTTAAGTTATATTATCAAATTTCTACCTCATCCTAGAATCTGAATGTGAATTTCCAATTATCTAACTAAACAATGCTTGTTACAGGGATTTATGGAGTTTGGATGCTCTCTTCTTCTTTCTTTTTTTTATGAAAGAGGGAGGCGATTTTACTGTGAAGGGACCCACTGTTTTATTTGTTGTTCTCTTATAAATGCTCTATGTGCCCATTTCTCTCATAACACGCCTTATGTTAGTGAATAAAAGGAGAGCATATATATCTTTTATCATATTTATGGTAAACTCTTTGCTTGGACTCCTCACTCATATATGCAAAGATTTCTTTAAGTGCATGGATAATTTTCTACTTTATGCCGTTATGGGCTGACAAATTAAAGCTGTTAAGAATCATTGAATGCAAAATTTAATGGTGGTGTGCTTCAGTGGGGTATAGACTCATTGGTTTTGGGCAAATTTTAAGGTAATTGAAATGTATTTTTTGAGTACTACAAATCAAATGTGGTTATTTCCAAATTAATATTTAATTGCTTAGGTTTATGTGGCTTGGACCTGAAAACTGGTCATAGAACACATTAATATGATTTCATTTAGAACTTGTGTTGAAATTAATTTGTAAGAAGTGGCAACAATGATGAAGAAGATGCTACACAACACCAGGTTCTTTAACCTTCATTTCTTGTTGTGAGAACTAGAATTTTTCTTATAACTATCTATTGCTAGAGTGATCCACGTGTTCTGCATTATTCTGTTTCAAATTCGGTTTTATATCGTATTTTGTTGAATTTGAATCTGTGTTTTGTTGAGTGGATTTTTAAGTATATCACAGAAAGATAATTTTGCCTAGCAACCTTGCAACTAAGAGTGGCTGTTTTTCCTATATGTTGAAAATTTAATGAGTTGGATTGAATATAATTATTTTATGTGTTTTAGTATGCATTGTTGTTCATGTGGATGCTTGAGTATCAGAACACAGACACACACACGTGTGTGTGTGTGTATATATATATATATATATATCCTTTTGCTACTTTACTTTAGCCTAAAGGGTTTCGTGTGAGCAAATCATTCCTGCTCATCTTACTTGGGGTGGGATACACTTTTTTGCTCTGGTCATTTATGTGATTTTTTATTCTGAAAATCTGTGGAAGTTTTCAATTTCTTTTGATCCTTTTAGAATGAAACATAGCCTGCATCATATTGGGACTCAACTAGTTGATCCTACCAGTGGTTGTGATTAAAGACCTGATTGAACTTCTTAGGATTATTTATGTTTCACTGTGGGATGTTAAAGTATTGCTAAACAAGTTTCTACCCATGTCTCTAGGGCAGTGTGGTTGTGGATTATTTATAAAATTAAATACATGTTTGTGTAGTTAGTCTATAACATAACTTGAAATGTCCTGAGTTCACCTTTTTTCATATTCTTTCTTGTACACGTTCCTTATGAAGCACACCATTTCTTTTGGACTTCTACTTGGTTTTGTTCAGAAGACAATTCTTGATTTTGATACGTGGCTTTGTGTATTTGCAGATTCAAAGAAAATGGATGAGTTAAGAAGCCCTGAACCTGATAACCAGCTTGAGAGGCGAATGAGGAAGAAGAGGGATGACTACAGTGATGGTGATAAGCATCAAGATAATGTTGCTGATGGTTATGATAGACATTTATCTTCTAGGGATGAGGCCAAGGATGGGAAAAAGAAGGATGATAGGCGAAAGGAAGAGAAATATAGAGACAAATATAAGGAAGAAATAGACAGGGAAAACAAACATCGACATGACAAGCAACGTGATGAGCGCCCTGCTAAAGATCATACTACCATTAAGTCTGATGATAAACATTCTAGGGAAGAAAAGAATAGCTTAGAGTCACGGCAAAAGAGAACCAAGCTTCCAGAGAGTGATAGGGATCATAATCGCGATCGTGATGGAGATCGTGATTTGGACTCTGTTCGTGATCCTGAACACCACAGTGAACGAGATCGTGAGTATGATCTTGATAGGGATCATGATTATGACAGGGATCGTGATTGGGACTGGGATCGTGAACGAGATCATGAACGTGAACGAGACAGAGATCGTGACCGTCGTCGTGACCGTGATGGATCACATGTGGATGACAGAAGTGGTAGAGGAAAAGACAGTGGAACAAAGAAAAGAGCTTTGGATGATCGTGATGACTATACTGACTCTAAATCTAGAGCAGTTAAGAGTTACTATCTTGATTCAGAGAAAAGGAGTTTAAGCACCAGCAGAGCTGAATCTGATGTTGACAGAGGAAGATCTCAACATCGACAATCTCATGCAGATTCAACTGGGACTAGCAATAAGCACAGATCTTCCCCTGCCTCAAGTACACATATTGGCAAAGATGACTATAGGTACAATTTAATTTTTGTTGGATGTTTGGTTGAACTATTGACTATTGAGTTTATTTTGTAATTTTCAGGTGGAAACTAGGGAAGTAGTTTTTTTGCATTTCTGGTTTCAGTAGTTTCTCGGGCATTGGTACTTTGATGTAGTAGTGCTATAATATGATTTCTGATAATACAATTCTATGTGTAGTTTACTCAGAAGAAGTCTAATGATTACTGAGTCTGTAAAGATTAACCTTCTGGGCAACTCATGTCATTAGGTTTTACACTTTCTGTATAAATATGGGAGATATTTTAAGGTCAATGAAGAAATCTCCCCTTTGCCGACAGGAGAAGTAATTAAACTTAGTTTGTTGATGAGAACTTAAAGTTTAGCTTGCACGGATTAAATTTTATGGTTAGCTCTAACTATTACTTTTGCATACCATACGATCAATAGTAACTGGTTGCCTTTACCCCCATGTTTCAGAAATGCAAAAGCTGAAGATTCAAAGTACAGAGACCCAACAGTAGAGCAGAGAACCAAAGGCTCAAGAGAGGGTTACTCTGGGTCATCAGATAGAGGTCCTAAATACAAATTAATGGAAAAACCCATCAAAATAGATGAAAGTCATGCGGGAGATTTATCAAATGAAAGGTCATCCAGTACCAAGGCTTCACCTGGGGGCCTGATGGATAGATCTCCTTCATCAACAAGCATTGATCGCAGGTATGTTAACAGGAGCAGTGTTAGGCGGAATCTTGAAATAGATGAAAGTGGAAGGAGGAACAGTACTGATGTAAGAGATTTCTCCACTTCTGATGATAGACTTGGCCGGGAATCGACTCTAGAGAAACCACTATTGGATGAGCCCTCTCAAGCAGATTCATCTTTATATGGTAGGACTAGTCAGAGCAATGCATCATTGATTCCTCCTCCACCTGGTTTTAGAGCTACCTTAGATAGACCTTATATGGGTTCTTTAGAGGATGATGTTAGAGATAACTCTAATTCACGATACAGAAGAAGTAGCGAACCTGGCTTTGGTAGAGGGCATGGTGGCAATTCCTGGAGGGCAGTTCCAAACTGGAACTCACCAGTACCAAATGGATTTGTTCCCTTCCCACCCGGGCCTGCTCATGGAGGTTTTCAAACCATGGTGCCACAGTTTACATCTCAGCCTCTTTTTGGTGTTAGGCCTCCTATGGAAGTTAACCATGCTGGCATTCCTTACCATATTGCTGATGCTGACAGATTTCCAGGTCACTTGCGCCCACTTGGGTGGCCAAATTTGATGGATGGTACAGGAACTGCTCATTTGCATGGATGGGATGGTAGTAATGGTGTCTTCAGAGATGATCCTCACATGTATGGTAGTTCTGATTGGGATAGGAATAGGCATTCAGCAAATAGTCATGGATGGGAATCTGGTTCAGAGACTTGGAAAGAGCAGAATTCTGATACAAAGAAGGAATTGCCTTCCCCAATCTGCAAAGATGAATCAGTTCCACCCCTGGTTGATAATGGTTTGACTGATCTGAATATTCAGATGTCTCAGGATGAACATAACCGAGATGAACTTGTTGAGAAATCTCCTGAAAGGAAGTTGTCCAGTCTCAGTTCTCCAGCGGAAGTACAAATGCACTCTTTGTCCTCGACCCTTCCTGAAGAGGTGCCTGACACTTTGAAACCAAGTGATGATGCTTCCTTTCTCAGTCGTTTCTACCTTTCCAAACTTGACATTTCGGTGGACTTAGTATCACCAGAGTTGTATGACCAGTGTATGTGTGCTCTGAATGTTGACAAAAGTGCTTCAGTTGATGCAATTGCCAGTACGGAATTGTTATTGAAGGTAACTTAGAAAACAATTTTAATATCCTTTCAGTGAAGTGATTTTATTTTAAGTGAACTGGTTTATTTTGTTAAATTTAAACTGTGTTTATTACACTATTAATTAAATGCAACAAATGGTTCCTGACTATCAGTTTTTTCTGTCCTGTGAATTGACAGAATGGTTCGAGAACACGCCAGAAATATGCTGCGACCTTGTCAAGGCGTTCACCTTTTCCAGAAATTGATAATTCTATCTTCCAGGTAAAGCTACTCCGTCAGTTGTATTAATGGTTACTGAAATTATCTGTAGTCAATAAGGCTGATATTTAGAATTCTAATAATTTTCTTAGCTAACTCTTAAGTGTTTTAACAATTTGTTGGTAATGATAAATGAACATTTGCGTTGTCTGGAATTATCTTCGCAAACTCGTCCATTTTGTTAGGTTCTATGAATCCTTAAATACTGACATCTGTATTCTTAATGAGGGGATATTTTTTTACAATTTTCAGATAGCCATGGACCTCTACAAGAAGCACATGGTGAAGCTGCCGAGCAAAGGGGAGGCAGATAATGTTGTGGCATCCAACGTGATGCAAGTGGATGAGTCGATTCCTATTCCTAGTTTGGAGAATGGGCATGCTTCTATCCCAGCTTCCAATGGAATTAAAGATGAGCCAATGCCTACACTGGAATCAGGCAAAGTGGAAACTATATCTCCTTCAAAAGAGCAATTGGAAGAGATCAATCAAACCTACAGCCAAATGGAGCAAGATCATGATGATAAGTCTGGCATGTCCAGTCCATCTTCTGGTCGTGTGGACCAAGCAGCAGCTGTAGCAGGTTTGCAAGAGAAAGAGCTCGAAATCACTACTGATATGGGGGATGCAGAGGATTACTCCTTGGCAGCTAAAAATGAAGCTCAGTTGGCATCCACTTTGCACGGAGAGGGTGATAACATAGATTGCAAAGCCAAAACTACTGGTTTTGCCCATTGTGCAGATGAAAAGCTGGGTTTTGGTGACACAAAGGTTAATCCTAATCCCTTAATTGTTGAGGATGGGTCTCCCAAAGCTTGTGATGCTTTGATGCCTGGTTCAAATGAGTCTGAGTCGCTAATTTTAAGCCGGATACATCATTCTCCTGAAAGTACACATTGAGACAATTTCTATATCTTTCATTGCTTTTTATCCATCAGGTTTTAATTTCCTTCCTCTTTTTGTTGCTTTCATTTTGAGCGAGAATAAAAGAAATGGCATTCATATTCCCTAGAATAGAGCCTTTCTAATCCCCATGCACGAGTTTCCTCGTATGTCGTTACTCTTTAGCATTTCTAATCCTCCATGCCGTTACAGTAATATGTCGTCTAAAGTTGCATGTCCTTCTACACGAAGAGTGCAATGGAGCTCGCAAACACTTCATTTCTATGAAGTTTTTCCGAAAAGAATTTGAAGTGTACTGTTCCTTCCATGAGTTCTTTGTTTGTTTCATGCTTTTTCCTTTGCAACCGTTTTCTTTCCCTCGACATCGATTTATTTCAAACTTTGTTTTCTTCAATCTCTGTATTTCACTGATTGTTTTAGAAATGCTAGTAATATATTTTTGAAACTCTTTTCCATGCATATTTATAGTTGCTGAAGTATGAGTTTTAACTAAACAATATTCTTTTTATTCTCATTTTGTTTCGTTTCATTCCATTCCATTCTTTCACATGGATTTTACCCCCAATTATGAATAATACTGAGAAGAATGTGTTGTTAGCATTCTCCAAAGTGTTAGCAAAACGTGTTTGAACACTTTTAGACATCATTATTGTTTCAAATTCACTGGAAACTACAAATTTTTGTAGGCCTTGTTTTTTTTAATGACTTGCACCTTTTGTAGGTTTTAATAATTTTCAACCTAGAATAAAGTGTTAAGAAGACTGTGCTCTATTAGCACCCGTCGTGTTTATTTGGTATTGGTATGATTGTTTGGTAGTTTTTTCACGGTTAATTTATTAAGTTGGAAGTGAAAATGGTATTGGTAACTAGGTTGAATAGAATAGTTTAATACGATGACAATAGAAAAAGATTTTGTATTGTGGTAATTCAAGGTTGTTACATATGTTAAATTTGTTGGTTTTATAATAATTTTAGAAGTCATACTAAAGAAACTTAATAATGATTTCTTAACAGTATAAAAAGTCTTTGTCGAAATACAATGAAATTGGACAATTGATAAATGTTATTATTGTCTATTTATTTCACCTAAATTATTTTTGGATGTGGGATTATAATTTGTGTAATTTAATTTTTTTGAGAAGTTTCCACAAAAATTGAAGTTATATTCAGGAGTTCAGTATCATGACAAAAAAGTTCATTAAGTGAAATTTCTGTAATTTTTTGTGAAACATGACAAATATTGGATTTTATATTTTACCCCAAAAATTGTATGATTAAGTACTCTTCAAATCGTGTAGTGTTATAATTTATTTTCGTTCATTCATCACTGTCATCTTTAATAACTACGGATTATTCATACTGTAAGTGTTGCTTTTCTTTTTCTTGGGAGGGTGGCAGGTGTTTACATACACATTGAAAAATGAAAATTTGTTTATCTTATTATCGCACAGTTTTATTATCATTTTCCTTATTTGTCTGTGGTATTTATTTTAAGTTTAAATTATAGTAGTTATCATAAGTATTAATTAATTCGATTGTTAATTTTACCCACGCAAAAAAGTAAATTATTGTTATTTATGTTTATTTTTTATATTTAAGATTTATTTCGTTAATATTATAATGTTTTTTTTGGTATAATTCTATATGCATCACATTTTTATTTCAAAATCATAATAAACAAACAATAGTTAATAAGCCTTTTTTATCGTTTGAATGCTATTGTTTAAATGTTAACTGCATATTTTACTACAAAATGTAATTAAAAAAATACTTATATTATGATATGAAAGATAAAATTAAAATTAAGTACATTAGTTTATAGGCTTTAGCTCTTTCGTTCATATGTCTTCAAATGTTTTTATTCTCCTTAAATTAGAAACTATTTTTATTAGCTTGTTTTTTAATGAATGTACTAGGTTGTTATTGAATAACCATTCTTTTGAAAAATTATGCTGATAAAACTTGTAACATACAAGTTTTAAGGAAAGAATTAAAAATCATGTTTAATTAAGGACTTATTGAATAAGGAGAGGAAGGAAAGCAATGCAAGAGTGAAAGATAGTTGTTTGAAACTGTTTGGAAGAATATAAATGTAAGAGAATATTTAAGAGGTACGAAAAAGTATGCAGGATATAGATAATTGATATGCTCTTTAAGCTAAGAAGGAAGGAGTTGTTAATTGCAAGATTAATATACCGTGATTTGCCTCTTGTTGTGTAGTAATGTTTAATTTATGATTCCTTTTATTCTTCTCTGCTTGTTTTTTTTTTGTTAAAATCTAAATTATGTTTAAATGCAAGATTATGGCAATACGATCTCAATTTCTTTTTAATTTTATGTAGGAGGGAACGTTCCACGAAAGTATCTTTAGTTACACACTACTGTTTTATCACTTCGATCCCGTTAAATATAGAACGAAATTAAATAAGAGTTACTATAAGAGTTAAAACTTATTTAATATTAATTCATGAAGAAGTAAACTTAATTTATTTTACTCTTTTTTTACAAATATTTGTTAGAAATTTATTTAAATGAGATTGAATCAAGTACTGGTCTCCTTTATTTTAACATATTTCTCAACAAATATTCATAAGAAAATAAATAAATAAAATTAATTAGGTTTTTTGAATTAATATTAATTTATACATTACTGTGACTTATTTAATTTCTCCACAACGCTTTTAAGTTGAGTATACAATTCTTTTTTATCTTATAATTTTCTTGATCTCAGCGACCCATATGAAAGAGCGTTGCTATTTGTTACGACGAATGATGCACGAAATTTGATGTCTGTTCAGACTCTGTTTTTTATAAAAAGTGAGAAATTTGAAAGAAAAACTTTGTAAATATTTTTCTTAATAAATATATTTTCTTTCCATTTTAAGTATCCAATTTTGAAGACTTTATTTCTAATTAATAATCGTGTTTGAAATTCAAAATAACATTAATTACTTAATGATTTATTCTTTTAATTAGTTTATATATATATTGATGTAAAAAATATATATATTTTTTTATTAAGGTCAGTATTTCTTATATCTTTTATTTCAAAAAAATATAGACCCTTAAAAACAGTAGAATTTATAGGTAAAATTTGATGATCATAAAATGGAGTGAGAATGCCTGGTTGAACATGGGAGAGCAGAAGATATTTTCACAAAATCAGGAATCTTCTACCGGAGTAAGTTCAAATAAAAAAATATACAGAAATAAACCTTCTTAAGTTGACGAGCTACCAAATTTCCAAGTCCTAAACCAAACCATCTATCTCAGCTTGAAGACTTCTTTACAAATTCTTGAACCGATCCTTCATAGTAAGTGTGCAACCATCTTCAGCTTTTACTGTCCTCTTCCTTGGATTGTACTAATTCTTTTACCAAAATAGTATTAGAGTATGTTTGTTTCCCGTTTTAAATGTTCAGAGGAACCCAAAAGAACAGACACAAGCTTTCCCTAGCGTATCTTCAACCAAAGCTCCAATTCGTGCTCATTTTCTAGCTTTTTTGTGCCTTGCGTAGAGCACAAAGTAGCTCAATGCAGATAAGAAAACATGGACAGAGTGACTCTCGTAATACAAAACCCAGAAACAGTTCCAACAGTTCGGGTCCTTGTATCATCGATGGGATCTTCCTCCCTGGAAGTGATGATAATTTTATTTCACATCATGACAATCCTAGCACAAAGAAAACATCAAGTTATACACACGCTTCTTCAGAATACAAATAAACACGTTTATACATGAAAAAACGTGAAACGACGGGAACAAGTCCTTCAGTAAAATTTTAACAGATATATGCCGTGATATTACACACGCTACTAGGGTGAGGACACTGTTGATGCATAGTAGATTCCAAACATACCAGCTCCTAATACCCAAAATCTTGTAATACTATGTAACATCAATGGCAATATTTGTTTTTTCTCCTGTCTTGGTGTTAGAGTAACGATCATAAATTCACAATAAAATCCAAAAAAAAAACGTTACAAAATATGGCTCATTGTCCTATCCCCACTCTTCCCAGTAGTGCGCAATATTGTGTTACCATTTCCCCATCAACTCTGTAGAATGCAAATTGCTTCCACTTCACGCACGCATGCCAAGTGAGAAACTACTTGAAAACAGTAATCTTCAAAATTGTTTTCTCATATCAATCCCTGGCGCTGTAAGTCAGTGTAGGTCTTCTTATTATAGATGTTGCCTTCTTTGTCTTCATACTCTTCCTCTAGATCGGGGCGCCATTTGTTCACTCCTTGTCTTTGCTGTATCTTCTTCCAAAGATCCTTTGCTTCCTGCAATGGAGTATGATAGGATGTGAGATACTATAAATCCTCACACTTTTTGTTTCCTTCCCCGCAATCGAACGTATAGAGCTAGAGTGCTAGCTAATAGAGATATTCTAGTTATGGAATTGTCTACCACGAGCCACTTTTCATCGCCAATTACGATAAAATATATGAAATACAAGCATAAAGGAGTAAAACGACGAGAAATAACATTTTAATATTAAGCAATAAGTTTAGTATGCTAAATGGGATGTTCTAAAAACTGCACAAGTCCATCAAAATAAGATTTTGCCAATTATGTCTGCTGGTGGACAAAGTTCTAAAATGCACATGCATTTTTGAAATTGCCTTGCGCATTTCACACTACCGGAATCTTATTGAAATGTTCAGGTATTTTGAGAGATTAAATAATATAGAACAGTTCTAATTTACTCATAATTTCGACACAATTTTTTTAAATCAATACACCTCAAACTTCTTAATAAATGGGTTCTTCTAAAAATAATCCTAAAGGAAATCATCAAGGAATAAATAAAAAGCTCATTGGAAATTACAGCAGGAGTGCATTAGCAACATTGAATATTCCACTTTCTCATAAAATAAACTTTTGATTTCTTGACCAGTACCTCTTATGACGCTGGTTAGCATTTTCTACAAAACAGTACATCCAAGAAAAATTTAACACCGACTAATTAAGTTATTTTTCAATTAGTTATAGACCATGGAAAATAATATAATGCTGATGTCGACTCTTTCCATTTGAAATCATGAAGGACTCAGTAAGATCCATTAACAAAAATAAAATAATGGTGAGTTCGTATAACAGCAGATGAAACTAATTTATATTTTTCTTAAGAAATATGCTATGGCTGACTGCCGGCAGGGAATGAAACAAATAAATGTGTACCTCAATTGATGTGATTTCATTGAAATTCTTGGTATTCGGTATACCAAGACACCGCATCCCATGTTGATGTCGCCATTCTTTAAAATGTCGTTCAAAAGCCCGACGGCCCCAATAACTATAGTTCCCACATATCTCACACTTAAATTCCTAAAATACATATTACATTCATTTAATAATCAAAATAACACGTATAAAAAAATTATTGAGCCATAAAGAAACCTACTATAACAAGTTCCTACCCTTTCAATCAGCAAACAGATTTATCTAATGTACATGATTCTACCAACCCGTAGCAGATGTAACATTGATATCTTTTAAATTATCGATTTCTGTATCCAAAATTTTAATGCCAAATAAATAATACCTGACCCAGACCATGTAGCTTATATAGCCAATAAGGTATAGGTTTTCCATCCCATCCCATTGGTAATTTTAGGGGATTATATATCTGCTGCTCCTCATCTTCGCTTTCAGTGTCCTCTTGTGTCTCTTCCTGTCAACATCGTTTAATATAATGTTAAACGAGCTCATTTTTAGAACATACAACGAATAAAAGTAAAAGGCCAATATTTAAATGGCGTATGGAAGAAAGCCTGAAACTTCTCTCGTAAATAGGGATTGTGAAACTTAAAAAAAAAGGGTTTTAATTTGTCCAAGATTTTCAATGACCCAAAAAGTGACAAGACAAATCATGTTTTGTGCATCTGGCAGCCAATTCTTTTGAATTTTCTCCTCTCAACCACAAAAATTTGGCGACAATGGTTTCGGAAGTGCCATACAAGAATCTCCCCCAGTGAATAATTTTTTTTCATATGTTAACCTCTGTCAGATCATTCCTTTTCTCTTCATCCCTTTCATAAACATGCCAGATGACGCAATACAGGAAAAGAAGTTCAAAGTTCAAGTATTGACGAGTACAATGGAGAAAAGTCATCTTGGGGATCGTGTTGAACCCAGTTATTACTTGAATGACTGTCAATCTACCCAACCATTGCCTCTTTAGATCTTAGTTTCTCAAATAAAATTAAAAAAAAAAAAAAAACACTCCCAGATGCTTATATTACAAGGCAAACGAAAAATGCAGTTTGTGCTATATTTATGGCATCCAAGATTCAAAAAATATTTTCTAGAAAACAGATGTTAATCTTGGAATTTGAACAAAGGTCCTAAATCAATCCTATTAAACTAGATTAGGTCCGAATTGCCCAGGCTTTATTAGTTCTATTCATGTCATATATCTAGTTCATGTAAGACTAAATACACCCCTCAGGCTGCAATTAAGGTGCCTTCCCAACAATTAGGTTATTGCAATGCTGAATCAGTAAAACTAATTTGAGAAACTATTTTCAAATTAGTGCAGTATGAATCACTATGTTTTCGAGGATCATTATATTGCTGACTAAATGACTAACCTCCTCACGTTCTGCTTCCATTTCCTCGTATGTTAGGGCCTGCTTCTTTACAACATTGTCCTTTGTTCGAGCAATTGTCTGTAGAAGGTTAAGAAAAATTATACATCCAGACAAAAATTTTGATAAATGAAATCATTATAAACATCCAAAATGAAGAAAAGAAGACTTCAATGAAAGTAAACTAAAGGAAAATAAGCAAAATGAGCTAACCTCCTCTAACAAGTCACACAGTTTTTCCATTTTAGCTTCCATCAATGCAATTTCTTTAGAATTTCCACCTTCTTGTGGAACTGCAGCAACCCTGTTCTTCTCCACACTACGTGATCCCTTAGCAAAATGCTTCCTCTCCAACTTTTCAAGAGGTGTGTGCTGTATGAAAAAAAAAACAGAATAATGTAATATCAAACTAGATGAATTCAGCAAAAACCAAAAATATTCAACAATGTGTAAGAATAATTCAAAGATTTATGAAGCAACCATTTCAATTCAATGGATAAGGTTGACAAATTGTTCATTGAAAAAAAAATCTACAAAGGATCTGAATACTAAAAGAAAAGTAGTTATAAAAAAAAATTGAAAAAATGAAAAAAGAAGAAAAGAAAAGAGGACTTGTAATTGCAGAGACAAATATTCATTCGAACAAAACAATTTATGATAGTAAAAGGATAGAATTCGAAAAAAAAATTTTGCAGATATTACAAAGAAGAAATTTTCGATTAACTAAAAAATCACCTTCTTTTTTTAAATTTTTCATCAAAAAAATATACATAGATATCTTTATACAGATATATATTGCTTATGGTCAGGGCTTCTAAGCTACTTCAAACAAAACCCAATGAATCAAGGCCTCTTCAAACAAATAGGATTTTGTAGCTCAAAGAATTTCAATTTAATTTTGATCTACCATGAACAACGTAAATGCCACTTATGAAATAGATAATGAATTCACACTTCCACGGTATTATTCAAATGTATGAGATAATGGACAAGCTGAGCAAATAATGAATTTCCAGTACTTTAATTAAATAGAATCAAGCAGGCATAAAGTTATATATTATGCCAATAAACTAGTTATATACAAATTAGCTAGTACTCCAAGAACTGTAATAGCTGATAAGGGTAAGGGACCACAATGACGGGTCCAAGTTAAAACATAATTAACACTACTGTCAATTTGGGCTGCTACCCAGTGGGCATACAATTTCGACTCAGATAGAAAAATCTTGGACTGAAGACAGCTAAGTTGAAAGACAATCGAAAAACAAAGTCACTAAACATCCCTTATGATACTGATTTTGACATTTGATGAACCATCGCAAAGATGATTCCTACACTACTTCTTTCCACATAAAAAAAATATAAAATAGGGGGAGGAGTGAACAATCTTATACTATGTAGGGGTTAGAAATTTACCTTCGTGAGGAAGAGCCTCTCAGCTCGTTGCTGAATAGTACCACCAGTCTTAAGCCCCAATGCAGCCAGAGCCTATCACATAAAAAAGAACAGAAAAAAGATGTAATCAATAGATCTATTTTATGATAATTGAGCGTGAATTTTCGCACTGACCAGCTACATTGTTAATGGAATATGTGCCCGCAAACAATTATACAGAGTCCTCAATTTTACCTCCTTTAACCTTTCAGGACCCACTTCCATTAGCTCTTCAATAGTACTATAATAATCAAGATCAATGGTAGCATGCTCAGCAGGTACATGTCCATTCTCCTGATTGTCATTTTCCCATCCCCGTACCTTTCCAGCAGCCCAATTTTCTTCAAATTCAGTTGTTACCTGCAACATTTATATTAGATTCCCCCTCCCATATAAAGAGAAGATGGAAATAATGCACAAGAAATCCCCATTTCAGTAAGATGAACATTATGGACCACTTTGCTTTAAATTATTTTTAATAAAAAAATTACTTTAAAAAATTGTTTGTTTAAAGCTTTAGAAAAAATAGAATTAGACAAAATAAATAGATTTCTCATTATTTTGAGAAATCCTTTTGAGTACTTCTGGGGTGAAAATGATAACAACTAAAATAAAAAGTACTTCAATAACAGTAACCACACAAAAAATAGTTTTTGCATTTTATAATGCCATTCAATATTACTCCAGCCAAGAAATCAAGGAACAGATTTGAAACATGAAGCAGGACTTGCTGAAGATGACTGTTGAAACTTGAAAGTCCATACTTAGCCAATGGCCAATCATGCATTTGTGTATAGAACATATAAAATATTGAAATCATAAAAGCCTTTCAAAAGTTAACTTTTAAAATATAACATTAGTGAAGAATGCGATAGAAGATGGGACCACGTGAAAAAAAAGGTGTAAAATTACTTAGTAAATACAACAACAAAACTTTTCTTCACTTGATAAAAGCAAAAGACACCACAATGTTTTGATCTAAACCATGTCTATAGACATATTGACCTTTATATCCTTCTTAGAAGTTTTCCCTATACTTTTTTAGGTCTTCATCTATCTCTTGAGATTAGGTTCCCTCCATCTGATCGACTACTATCCTTGACCACGTTTCTACATGTCTGTCCACACATGCTGTAACCACCTAAAGCATGTTTTTACCATATATTTACAACAAGTGCCTCAACAACTTTGTTCTTATAATAAAATACCCCACCAAAACAAATAATTACTACTTTTACATAGGGGAAAAGATATTGTAATAGAAGGCCTAAGAACTTGGAAGAAATTGGCACAAAAACTATAGGCATATTACAGAAAACGGTGATAGACCAATAATATCACTGGATTGAACTGAAACAAAATTTCCAGAAATTAAATGTAATGCAAATCATTCACAGCAAAGACTTCTTAAGTTTCTAATTCTCACATTTTGATAATAATGAGATGAAAAAAACTTAAAAGGAAAAAACCTATACACACAGTGAAGCTCAAAATTAAGCTAAAAATGCCACAAGTTGAAAACAGAGGCCAGAGAACATTAATCACCTTTGAGAAAATTCGATCAAGATCTTGCAGGGGCTCAGTACGCTGAAAAAAGTATATCAGATACTCCAAAAGATTGACCATATATTCCCGGTACTGTCTGGAGATATTGAACAGCAAAATTTTAGAAGCCTTTACAAATACAGATTTCATACAAAACTAGGATAGGATGGACATAAATGCCAAATAATTGTAAAATTAACTCAGAGAATACATTCACCTGGTTATTTTCATTTTGCGGGGAATCTTATTTGTGTCTGAGAAAACATCAAGATATGCAGAATACTCAATTGGCTCTCCAAACTTAGAATTGACATACTGATAATATAATTCATGCAGGTCTAAGTATCGACCTAGAGCTTCCTGAAAGAAATTCTTACAAAATCAGTGCCCAGAAAAAGCTGTAGGAGAAGAAATTATCAGTACAGGAAAGTAACATGCCTCTCCTCTAGGTAGAATATGTTAGACTTGATATTGCACACTCAATAACTCAATGTCTCAAAATAACAAAACTTAATCTCAGACAATAACCTCTTCATAGTTTTCCCAATCTATAGACAAACTATTTAAATAATCAATAATACACAATAGATTACATAAACCAGAGTATCCACACGAGTTGCAGTGCTATTCTTTAAATTATCAAGAATCCCCAAGCTTGTTGTTTGTCCCACATGCTAAGCCAAGTTAAATTTCACTAAATGGATACAGCATTCTCTATTTATTTTTTCATACTACACACAAACGAGAAGCGAGGGGAGATAGAGAGAGACCTCTCCACTAAACTCAATTTGAGGTTCTTCTTTGAGAACCGTCTCATAATCATCATTGGCGTCAACAACACGTGCAACTGGGTGCTTCCTATGATACTCTCGTATCTGCAACACCACAGAACAAACAATCCGTTATACATAAAGTCATAAGCCAGTACGAAAAGCAAAAGAACTGCGAGAACCTAGCTCACCCTATCCAGTTAATTATTTTTTAACAAAATCTAACTAGATTAAACCCCAAATTCTCCTTCCAGTTCCACCCAAAATTACAATAATAATCCTGCATAGATACAAATTTAACACGAAACCATTTCGATGCTTCACCACTTAAATTTCTTTTATAAAAAAGATAATTCCATTTAATCTAAAAATGATAAATACAAAACCAAAAAGAAAAGAAAAATAACCGACCTCCTTGAGTCTATCATAAAAGGCACTGAAAACGTTAATTCCAGAGGCAGTTTGGCCTCCGAGTGCAGCAATCTCGTCCTTCCTAGCATTGTCGTTATCTTCATATATCCCAATCTGAAACGTAGAAAAGCAAGCTGGGTCACGATGTCATAATGGAAAAGAAGGAAAAACCTAATAATGAGCATACGAACAAGCTTTTCAGTGGTGGAGCTAATGGTATCGATCATGTTTCGCACACGGTGACTCTGATACAAACGCTCCTTGTTGGTGCCAGGCTCATTCTGGAGCTCCTTCACTATCAGCCTCTCCAACCGCTCAACCTCCTCGTGTGCCGCCCGCGTCACTTCCAGCACCGTCGACGACATTTTCTTTCTCTCTCTACACCTCTCACTTCTCACAATAATTGCTGCTAATACTTAACCCAAACACTCTTGGGCCTAACGCTGGCCCTGTCATTTCCGACCCAATAGGTTCAAACAACTAAATGAACTTTGGGATTAAACTTCTTTCGTGCTTGTAACGACTTAAAAATGTCTTCAATCCCTCAATTTCACACAACTTTTTTTAATTAATTTTAAAAGGTAAAAAAATTCTCCACAAATTATAATTATTTTTTAGTCTTTTAAAAAAATAAGAAAACTAGTTCTTAAAAAGATATAGTCTCTTTTCATCCACTTCAAAAGTCTTAAAAACAAGTTCTCCAAAAAGTTAAACTCATAAACATAACTTAGTATGAATTTATTTTTCTATATTAACCTTACACGTTGTTCCTTTTATATGGGTAAAAGTAATTAAAAAAACAATCTTAAGGTTTAGTAATTATTTTTATTTTAAAATAAAATAAGTATAAAAAAATTTACATGATTTTTCTCTGAGTAAATATTTCATTTCATTCTCTATATCAAAGATCATATAGATTGATTCTAAAGTAAGGTTTCTTTTCTATTATTGTAATATGTTGTTTTGTTTGTTAGGTATGTAGACATTATGTGAAAGAGTTTTAACAGTAAGAAAATCTAAAATGACATTTGAGTTACTCCATTCAAAAAACCTAGTAGTTAACATTGACCCTATGTTGATACTTTTGGTTATATTGACATTTGCATTAATTTGCATGGTTAAATGTCCATATGGGTTGTGGTAGAACTACCAATTAAAGGTTAATGTTTATTGTACTATGACATCAAGGCTGCAATAAGAGATCCATTGGCTCTAAAACAAGTTTTGAACTTTGTTGTGAAAGTTCAAAATTAGTCAATTGAGTTGTTGGACAAGTCATAATATTATTGTAGGTTGCTCCTTTGAGAGTGGTAGGAAAACTTTACATAGATTGCAATATTGTTGGTGTGGAGTTTGACTTAGTGTTTTATATGCTCTAATGTGTTCATTAGGATATGTTGACCTGTTGTACCTTTTTAATGATTGAAGGTTTCCAAACCCTATCCTATCTCAAGTATCTAGATACAAGCTTTTCCAAAGTTACTATGCTCTAATAGGCTCAAACAAAAATAAAAAGGTCCAAAACACCTATATTACTTGACCCAAAAATAATACTTTAATATCTACATACTAAGGATAGACCATGTGAATAATAACTTGGGCATAGTGATTTTAGTGGAGGCTCAGTCTTCTTGTATCTTCCTGGTCATAGTCCTAGTGGCATATTGGGTCTTCCATCACCAAGTGAGAGGTATACATGATATTTTACTTAAAAGGATGATCTTCTTTGCTCTCTTGTGAATCATGTTTAAGGGTTCCTTGATGAGAATGACAAATTCCCAGATGTAAAAGTATATTAGATTTTGTTATTGCATCTTGGAACTCTTCCCTTTTTGTCTTTTGTTTTGAGTTGTGTTTAACATGGTGACTTGGGTGATGAGTTTTGATTTCATAAGTATCTCCATGCATTGGTTATGCATCATAATCGTTGTCAGATGGTTGGCGCACCTTTTTGTTCTCCATAATTCTTCTATAGCTCTTTTATGTGTTATTCTTATTTCTTCTATAGCTCTTGTATGTGATTTTCAAGACTAAAGCAAATTGAGGATCCATCCATTTTTTTTAGTTTATGAAATTGATAAGGTTTGACTTCCTATACATATTATTAATTTGTGTGGTCTATGAAAGTTTTATTAAGACTCATGGTGGCATCGAATGTTCTTTTCTAAATTTGATTGTCTTGGACTAAGTTGATAATAAGGTGAAACTTTTACGTTTCACAAACTAACTTATTGAATCTATTAAAAAAGAGTCATCATAAGATATGAGTGAACCACAAAAGGAGGTTTATCTGCAAATGACATTTTGATGTTGGAGTTAATAAAAAAATAATTCGCAAATATAAAAAATGAATGAGTTCAAATGTTACTTTATATGATAGAGACATCATTATATAAGTTATATTTTAGCTATTATATTGAAAAAAAATACTTATATATTAATTGATATTTGTTATCATCTATCTCATAATTAACTACTGTCAAATGTATTTCTTGTATGATTAACAATTAATTTTTATAATAAAATTTATCTTTAAATTATTCAAGTTATATTATAAGCTGTGAGTAACTACCTAATGTAATTATTTTACATATTTTTATCCATTTTAAAAAATTTGTAGTGATGATTTTCTTATATGTATCTAACTAATTTTGATAATTTTGAAAATAAAGAGAATAATTATGATAAGTTTTAAATTTACTTATTTAGATGAGTTTCCAAAAGAAACTATAATGCAACTTTGAATTAAATATTTAGAAATTGTATATTTATGAGAAAGGAGATTAAAAATATGTAAAAGACATATTTAGAATGATATATTATATTTTTGTGGTAAGTTAAAATTAAAGTCTTAAGATCCAATTAAAATAATTTAAAGATCACACTTTTGGTTTTTTTTCATTATGGTAAATCACTTTAAATTTATTGAATTGTGTTTATTAAGTAGAGAAAAGATTTGTGCTTAATTGTTTTTTTTTTCTCTCAATTTGAACTTCAATTCTAAGACATTGATAATTAAATGAAATTTTATATAAAAAACTTTCTTTAAAGATAAGGATTATGAGGTAATAACAGTAGTAATATTCTTTTATTATTAATTTAATAATCTATTCAAAAGATCAAATTTTAGAAGTTTATTTTAATTTCTAATATTCATTTTTCTTACATTTTGTTTGGATATGGTGATATACACTACATGCAAATTTGGATTTATTTACGTACAAAATTTGTTAATAATATTAAAAATTTATTGGTAAATGCACATTTTTATGGATAAGCGTGGGACAATACTCCATTAGTAAAAATTTCCTGACGAAACTTGTTAAGTTCATATGTAATTACTAATAGTTGTGACATTCATATGTAATTATTTATGAAAGTATCTGTCATTAATACACATAAAAGAAATCCCATTTTTATGAATGCATATGTGATTGTTGATATAATAGTCTATCAATACCAATAATAAATAATTATTAATTATTAATTATTAACAACTTCTTGAAAAATACTACTAAGTTTGACAATTTCTCTTTCTGTTTTTAAATAAAAGTCGTTTAAGATATTTTTATATATATCAATAAAAATAGTAATTTTTAGTATAACTTATAATAAATTTTTAAATTTTTTTTCAATAATAACCTTAAAGAATTAAATGTGATTTATTGATTGAGAAAAAAGTAGATAAAAAGATAGAAAATAATTGATTAATATAAACAGCTGATCCATTAAGTCTCATAAAAATAATTATTTAATTATTTTTATATTTTTTAAAATAAGGGTATAGTTGATAAAAAATAATTAATGCACCATTAAAATTTGTAAATGACAGATAATATAAAACAAATTTATTTTTCTAGAACAACTCTTATTTAAAAACAGAAGGAGTAATAGAAATTGATCAAAACAAGACTGAGGAAATGGAAATAAGGTTATTTTAAAATAATTTTTTTAGTCAACAAATGAAAAGAAAGTGAGTTTAAAAGTGATATAACTGAATTTGGATGGGAAGTAACATCATAGCATCCAACAAGTTATGATGGTACATATGGAAATAATTTACGTGAGTCCATTATCCTTTACGACTAAAGGTAGTGGACCATGGTAACTTTTTTCAGGTACAACTATTGGAATGACATCTTTAAGGAATTGTCTCATTTATATTTTAAATGACAAATATCGTGCTTTTCCTTTTTGCCATCGCAATTATCGTATCCACCATCTTCTTCTTCCTATCACACTTACCAAACAACACAACACTGCAACCTTCACTGCTTATCATCATGCAACCCTAACCTATCTATGCCTTTCCCAAATGCTCCCCAAAATAACCAAACCAAACTTAACTTTATCTTTTCCCTTTTTCACTCATCTCTCCAACCAACCACTCCTCAATTAGATTAAAATTACTACTCATACTCTTCACTCAAAATAAATCAATTAAACTGCTCTTAACTTCTTCTTAATTAAACATTACTTTCTTTTATTAATTTAAATCTTTCGATTCTCTTTCTACAACCAAAAGTGTTCTTGAATGCTCCATTAGCACAGCGTGAAAAAGCTACTTGGAATATTCAAAAAGTGTACCACAGGTCGGTTAGTGATTTTAACTTTTATGTATTGTTGCCACTGGCAATTGGGTTGGTGAAATAGTTACTCTTCATTCATAGAGATACGACGACCATAAAAACTTATAAAATTATAAATGTTCTTGTGGACTTTTATTTATATTTTTTTATTTCTTGATTTCATTACTTTTACTTTTTATTATATTATTATTTGTATATCTTCCATTACAGTTTATTATGATCATAATTTGTAATAATAATTAAATAAACGCTTAAATTATTTTTATTTATTGATATTAATACATAAATTTTTTTATTTATCGATATTAATATATAATTATTATTATTTATTGGTATTAATATAAAATTATTTTTTATTGATATTAATACTGTTAATATTTATTATTTATTCTTTCATATTCTCTTAAATATCTTATGATATTTTATGAAATACTCGCTCAATTTTTATTCTATTTTTCGTATTCTCAAATTTTATGTAACTGAAATTATTGAATTTGATATTCAGTAATCACAACAACTCTATCGACCTTAACTGATCTCGATTATTTTTTATAAAAATATTATTTATTTTTATTAATTTAACGAAATCAACAAGTTTTTTAAGATTATTTATTTAATTTAAGTTTTGTTTCTAAATAATTTTTATTAATTATTATATTTCTATAATTATACTAATATCTTTATTTATTTTAAATTTTGATAATTATGAGATTCAATGACTTTATATTTTATTTATTTATAATTATTAATTAGATATTTCTCCAGAACCTTTTAACTGGAATAAACTTTTTATGTCTGTATATATATATATATATATATATATATTAATAAAAAAATGTGATTATGTTCTTGCAAATCAATGTTTTCCGCGTATTGAAAAGATCCTATATGTGTAGTGCCATCTCCTTTTTGTTTGTCGTGCTACGTATAATAGATTTCATCTCCAACCATTTTTTGTTGTTGGTTATCTTTGAAGAGAAATGCTGAAATAATAGCACATCCAAAGAATCTCCTTCATAAGACTAAGATAAACACCTAATTTTATATCTGCACATTTCCTAATACACTCAAAATTATGATAACTTTTAGTATATAAAATTGAAAGACATATTAGTGAACTTATGGTATTATTATAAATTCAGCTACCATCAATAAATACTTCATATATTAATTATCTGTTACTTAAAGATTTTATTATAGAAATTCCGTATCATCTACATATATAATTAAATTACAACACATCAATGGAGAAAATCCCTCACTTTATAAACTTTTCTTAGGTTGATTAACTATTAAACCATATTATAAGAGTATATTTTATATTTTGATTTACCAATTAAACCTTATTTAAATATACTTTACTTCAAGCAAATACCACTGTTTGATTGTTTAAACATTGATATTTAATGTTTCATAGTTGTTGTTAACTACTTGTTATTAACAAAAGCTGATCTCAACATGCTACAGTTAGTAACTATTAACTCATAATATATTATTTTATAAATTTTTTATCCTAGTTATTTCATATTTAACTTTTTAATTATTGTTGTGACTTTTTCATTTTATTTTACCTTTTTTCCTATTGAATGTTGGAGTTCAGTAAATATATGAATCAAATTATTGTAAAATTCAATTAAACTTGAGAAGAGATTTGATCCAACTTTAACAATTTAATTATAAATATTTAATATCAATTTCTATAATAAAATATTTTGTATTAATTATTATCAACATTTGGTATCAATTGGTGACAAAACTGAATATGTATAACTTATTCAGAGCTCAACCTAAATTAATAAGCGAAGTAAAAAGTTAGAAGACCAAAGTGATTAGAATATCTTTCAACATTAGTTATAACCATAAAGAAAGTAAAATATTTTATATTTGATTATAATTGATGTAAAATGTAGAGTTTTTTCTTCTTCTATAAATAGACTTATTTTAGGTGTTTCCATATGAACTGAATTTTTTTTTTCGACAGCCAGATATAATTTCCATCAAATTTAATCTAATCTAGATGACCAAAAAATAAAATGAATTCATCAATGTTAAGTCAATACTAGAAGTTTACAGTTAACACTTCAACTACTAAAACTTAAAATCAAAACATAACAACAACTATTTTAAATACGCAAAGAGTATTATAATTTAATTAATTTGGAAAATTTAGTATTTATTGCATGATTAAAATATTTTAATATCTATTCACACATGTTATGGTATACATCTAATATCTAGTATTGAGATCTAAATTTTCCTTTCACTAGTATATCAATTTGAACTAAATTAACTTTTTAGAAAATTAATAAAAGTTACTATAATAGATTGTTAAAACAATATTATAAATATTTACTACATAACATTTTTCCTTAATAAATTTTAAAAATAAAAAATAACAGTCGTATTAATATAACTTTTACTCCTTATTCTGGTATGTTCGGAGGAACACATATGCAAGAAGGAAGTTTGAGTTTGATGCAAATGGCTAAAATATTTTCTGTTTTACATTATTATCAAACAATTAAAAAATTATTCTATGTATTGATACTTACGTCTCCTTACTAGTGGTGAGATGACAACTAGTTTTGGCATGTTGGGAATATCATTATTGTCGAACCAAATGCTTATATTGCATTTGTTCGTAGAAGAGTAATTGAACAAACATTAAATAGTATAGTTGAATATTTATTCAATAAGGACTTTTGAAAAATAGTATAAATGAGTTAATTCAAACAAATTTAGAGAATGTTGTTATTCTATAAGAGAAAATCGTAATACTCACACATGTTAAAATACACATCCAATGATTCTTTTGCAATATAAAGACTTTATGCACAACATATTATATAAGATGATGCAAGTTGTAATCCAAAAAATTATTTTATATGTTTTTGTTGTGTTGTGTTACATGAATTACATGAATTCTTTTCATCTTACATTTATTAAGATGACATTCAAAAGCTTTGTCAACATTAATGATATCTTGGAGAATGAGCTAAAGTTGTTTCGAAATGTTGCAAAAAATTATTCCCTCTTTTGTGTCCTAAAAAAATAAAATTGTAAGAACACTATTGTGTTTGTTTGTTATCTAGTAAAGTGATTACAACATTGTATACGTCGTAGTATGTTACCTCTTTCTAGTAAGACAAAATGGGGATCTCTTATATTACATCTTTTATAAAAACACTTTGTGCTTTTATCCAAGAGTGATTGCATTTTAAAAATGTTCAATCTTAGCCAGGAGTGACTCTTGTTCCAAACAATACTTTAGGTTGTTTAGCCATGAGTGATTATTATCCAAAAAATATGAGGTTTATTAACTAAGAGTGACTAAGTTCCAAAGAATACTTAGATATCTTTGACGGAGTGTGGGATTGAGACCCAAAGAATATTCACCCTGTATATTCACAACATTAATAAATATATGAAATTTGGTTAGTTGGTCAAAATCTAAACATAGTTTGCTTTTATAGACGAACTAGTATAAAAAAATTAGTATTAATATTTCTTTATCTCAATTATATTGCATGTTATAAGATCAAAATTAATAAAAGAATGAGAGTTTTTGTAAAACCTAACTTTGTAGAATCTTTCTTTTTTTACATATTGTTTGTCATACCTAAACTTGTGTTTGGATGTACATCATCAAACACATATTTGTAAAAATTTATCAAATTTTGAATACATCATTTAATTATACATTCTAGTGTATTTGATCTATTTTTACATACTTCTATAACATAACTTTCTAAACTTAACTATTTGTTGTAAATATTTGCATAGAATTCATGAATTAATAGTTGAATATATGTTTTACATTCTATTTTTTTATTATTAGACTTTTGTATAGATTATATAGATTATGCTTAAAAAATGTATACAACTTGACATAATATTTTTTTAAACTCTTTGAGACAACATAATAAAAATGCACAATTCACAACACATAAAATTCAATCAGAATGCATGCATATTAATAAAAAAATCAATTATTTAAGAAACTAAGATACTTTTTATCATCAAGTAAATAACAAAATATATTATACTAATTTAAAGGATAACTTATTCCATAACTAAATAACTTAAGTGTAACTAATGTATAATATACTATATTAATTTAAAAAAAATTATTGAATTAAAAAATTTAATTATACTAATAATAATACTTAATATCTACTAAAAGAATATTTATAATTTAAAACTATAATTTTTTTAAGAAAATAACTTAAAAGAAAAGTTTTGGAGAGAGAAAAGAGGATGTGAAATACAAAGGAAGAGAAAGTTCACACATAAAAAAATAGCACAAAGGGAGATGACTCTAATAAATAAAGATTATGAACTTGTAAATGACCTCAAAATCAAAAAGTAAAAAAAATCAAATATTAGAGAAGAAATTTATATTAGAATGACAAAGAAGAGAATAAGAATTATAACACATCAATTACATACAATTTGTATGTCATTCATATTGGTAGGAATTCAAGTATGAGATTCAGAATAAAGTTCCATGTTAAATAGAAATGATAAAATAGAGTTATATATAAACAATGAAAAGATCCATAAACATTGAACCTTAATATTTTTATGTTAAGAAAAGTTATCTTTGTTATATACTCAATCTCTAAAAAATTTTCTAACACATATATGATGAGTTATCAAATAAAGAAATATATAATATATCATGTAATATATATATATATATATATATATATATATATATGTAAACAAACAAATCTTTTGTGATATTTTAATATATCATTAAAACTATAAATCAATATAAAATATTATTTTTTATGTGAGATTTATTGTTAGTTCAACTACTATAATATATGATTTTTTATAAAAAAAATTATGTCATTGTTTGATAATTAATATTGGTTATTAATTATAAAAAATTTTAAACAATGGAAACATATGCCAATTTAAGTAAAGTAAATTAAATTATTTATTATAATTTTTTAAATTAATTAATGTTTTATTTTAAAACTATTTTTTAATCTGATTCACTATACTTATACAAAATTAAATCAACTAAGGTTTCATTGTTAACACCCCCACCACCCCTTCTTCTTAAATTGGAGATAGAATACATATACTAATAAGTAATAAATGTATTTAGAAACACTGGATGATACGTGTAGAAATAAATCCTTAACTAATTAATTTTTAATATGATAGTTTGAATTATTTAACATAAATGTAAACACTTTTTTTATTTTTAGTATAAGAAACAATTTTTTTTTAATTTTTACTTTCTTTCTGAAAAGATTCTTAATCTCTTGTTCTTTATATGGAAAATAATCAGATTTCCTTAAATATTTTTAATAAATATAGACTTGATTTTATATGTGTTAAATATATTTTTCCTCTCAACAAGACAGACATTCTTAATAAAAAATTATAATAATTAAAAAATGAAAAACCTAAAAACATATTCTTTTTAAAAACAATTAAATTATTTTTTTTATACTTGTAACTTAACCGTAACTTTAAAACACTCAATTTTTGTTTAAACACAATATAATAAGAACATTTCATTATCTTTACTAGAAATGATTTCTATTAAAATATTTTATTGATCATTTTAATGGTTATTTTTATCACATTTATTTATAAAATTAAAACATAAAATCTTCTGTTAAATTTTTAGATTCAATTGCAAAAATTCTAGTTAACCTATGGAATGAACATTTATGTTCAAAGTCAATATCTTCTCCTACATTGGTATATTTGATTTGTATCTAGAAAATTTACTTAAATTATAATTATAATATAATGATATATAACGAACAATATTAGTGTTTATATGAATGAATTGAAATAAGTTGTGATATAAATAAAGAAGGAAATGTGAGGAAGAACAAATAATTGAAAAAGCAGTAATTTTAAGTGAAGGTTTTTAATAAAAGACATAAAAAAATGATCCTATGAAACACTATCTTCTTACCAGAAGAAATCTTATATAAAAGTATGAAAGGTACGTGTGTGTTTATACGACAAGAATGTGGGGTTGGGTTTGGCACGCGACTTTTGGAATGAGCGAAAGAGTATAACTCGTGTAAGCGAATGGCAGAAGTTAGTCACTTAGCTCCTCAACTTATCAAATGGACAAACTCCATAGATTGATTTTTTGTGGCCAAAAACTCTACCAAACCTCTCAAACTACCTTTCTCAAACATTATCTTTTTTTTATGTTAACATTTTAAGATAAATTTTCCTTCTAAGTTCAGTTACTTGTTTGACGTAATAACTGATATTTTAAAACAGTTTTTTGTTCTAAATGGGTTGTCTTGTTACTTTTTCTTTCAATATCATATAAAGTATTGCTTTAATATATTGTTTTATCACCCACCCAAAGTCAATCCAAATTCACAGATATAATTTGTGAGTGTTCTTTGTATTATTATTCTGCTGCTGCTCATGTGAATGATTTTTCTGTCACATTTGATTCAGATTTACAAGGCAGCATGACAGCATTGAATTGCTAAATTTTTTGAGGGTAAATGAAATTACTTTTGGGCAATTCAAGGTGTTGACTATTGAGTGCCTTGCCACCCTCAATAGCCACTATCCTCCAAACAGATTTAAATCTCAGATTGCTCAAACTTGAATCATGCAGTCATCAAAAACAATTTGGATACTCACAATAGAAAGGAACACACCCAACAACCTCGATATGCCGCATATATCAGACTCGTCCACTGTTCTCTGTTTGTCTTTCTGGTCTCTTGGTATCTAAATATACTAATAAATCAATGAGTGACGTGAACATGAGCATAAATTATTATAATTTTTCTTTTTCTTTTTTTCTCTTTTTTTAGGTTTGACCAAAGCACATGCACAACCAAACAGTGCGCAGTTCAATGTTTTCTCTGATTTTGCGTCAGTGATTAAGAAAACAGTGGGACCACCACCATTAATTGAAGGCAGTGTTTCCAACTGAAGCCAGTGAAGGGGAGTGTTCATCTGCTTCAGGGTGGAGGCAGATCTCTTCTTATTGTTAATTCCAAAGATAGTCAATAATTAAAAATACTCAAATTAAGTACTGCAAGTTCTATTAAAGTAACCTTAATATCCTCAAATCTTCAACTTTAAGCATCCTCCTTACTATTATAATTTATAATATGAGGTATCATAAAATATAATATTTTAATTATTTTAGTTTTTATATAAATATATATTTTTATTATTTAAAATCTTAAATTTAAATTTTATGTTTTGCCCATTCTAATAAAAAGATTTGATGAAACTCTTATTACGTACAATTATGTACAATTTTGGTGGAAATATTCTTGTAAATATTTTTTTATATATTAATGTCTAAATATAATATTTATAATAATTTATAATTTTTACTATTTTTAACTCGTTTATTACTGTTTTTTATTATTTATAAAAACTACCTTATTTTAATAAAAAAATTACAGTTACTTTTATATAACTATTATATTATAAAATTAATAAAAACATTTGTTTTTAAGATTGTTTTTCATGTATATATTTTTATAAATTTAATATAAATCTTTGTATTTTTTATTTTACTAATTATATCATGATAACCAATTTTGTAATTATTATAAACAAAAATAAACACTTTACCTGTAACTTTTAAATATATAAATATAAGTTATTCTTGTTTTAGAGGAACTAATTACAACTTTTAAATTTATTAATTAGTAATATGTATTGCTTTTCTTTTCTGTATCTTTCTTTTTAAAAAAAAATTAGTATATAATAAAATATAGTATAAATATATTACATTAAGTTTAATAAATTTTTATTATTTATTTATTTTACTAGTAAAAAATTTAAAATATACCTATTTTTGTTCTACTGAAAATACATATTTATTAAATCTATAAAAAAAACAATACTATCATTCTATTACAAATCATATTACATTGGTTCTCTTAAAGAAAATAAATTTTTTATCAATAGTTAATATTATTTATTTTGCATCTAATCAATTCTTCCAAAACTATCATTTTACTTCCTTATCAAAACGAAATAATAAAAATATTGATAGTCTATCATTTTACTTCATTATCAAAAGAAAATAATACAAATATAAGTAGTTTAATTAGATAATGGGACCGATCAAAGACGGTTTTCGTTTGCCGCATAACACATATCACAAGTTGCTCACCCTTATATTAAAATAATATAATTTAAAAGTGTAGTTAATTTTTTTAAAGATTGTTTTAAAAGAAATCACATAACACATCTCACAAGTTGCTCACTGTAATATTAAAATAATATAACTTAAAAGTGTAGTTAATCTTTTTAAATATTGTTTTAAAAGAAACGTTATAAAGTCAGAGAACATATCTAATTGAATTCATATCTGTTACTTTTGAAGAACAAACTAGTAAGTAATTACTAACTTTTATTATCAAATAATTGAATTATTTTTATTTATCAAAGGACAAAATTTCTAATAAAAACTATTTTTATATAACAAAGATTATATAAATTATAGTTACCATAAATACAAATCTGGGACCTCTATGTCCCAATTTTTTATAATAATAAAAATATTAATACTCATTTTATATCATTATTATCAAGAGATGCCAATTTTTATCTTATTTCTACAAAGTAACTAAAGGTAGCATAACAAATGTATAGAAAAAAAAATCACAAAATGATATTATCTTTATTAATTGTTATGTCATGAATGATGAAAAAATTGAACTTTTTTTTTATCTCTTTATATTTATAAAAATTATATTGAAATTTTATATCTTAATAAGATATCTGTAAAATTTTCTATATTATCTTTGTTTATTTTTACATCATAATATATATATATATATATTTATATTTATATTTATATTATAATATATAAAATAATTAAAATTAAATAAAAAATATGTAAATAAACATGCAATTAATATTATCTTATTTGAAATAATAAAAGAAATATGTAAAAAATTATTAAAAAACACAAAACCTGAGATATTTTTTATTTTTTAATAATTATAAAACATTGTTACGTGACTATAGATTAAATTTAAAATGAAATAGTCCGATATATGTTTTTATAAATATCTATTCTCTCAGCAAACTCCTTTTTTTTTTAAAAAATAAATTATATTAAAAAAACAAACACAAACAGTCCTTCAAACACGCACTCTCTATAAATTCAACACTTTATTTCTCTGCCATTCGCTGATCTCACACCCACCGTTTACCTCGCGGCGGCGCAATTGCAACCTCTCTTGTTTCTTCCATTCCCATCTCAACGGCACATCCTTCTTGGTGTCTTCTTCCAAGTCAGATCTGTTACATTTCACCTTACCAAAAATTCTGTAACAATCAACCAGCCAAAGCCTTTTCAATATTTCTTTCATATATTGACAATCTCCCTGAAAAAAAAAATGTCTTCATCTATACCGTTTTCCACCCTTACGACTCCTTCCATAAGAACTCTTCCTTGCAAAACTGAGAAATCGCTATTTAACACTCGATGTTCGGTGAGAGTGACAAAGTTTTTGGGAACACGGTTGCGTTCAAATGGGAAGTGGCTCGGTTCCGAGCGCCTTCACGTTTGGAAATCCGAGGGGCCACTTCGTTCCCCGAAGCTGAGGGTTGTGGTTCGGTCAGGAATGTCTACAGTGCCAAAGAAGCCGCTGGGACTGTACGATCCGGCTATGGACAAGGACTCTTGTGGAGTGGGATTCGTGGCGGAACTGTCTGGTGAAGGTAACCGAAAAACGGTAAGTGCGACTTTTCCGTTTGCATGTGAGTTTGGATATGGCGTGCCGCTGCGTTTTTGTGATTCAGTTTTCTGTAGGTAACGGATGCTTTGGAGATGCTGGTGCGCATGACGCACAGAGGTGCTTGCGGTTGCGAACCCAACACTGGAGATGGAGCAGGGATCATGGTTGCTTTACCTCACCAATTTTACACGGAGGTATTTTATTTTATTTTCATTTTTAGAAGAGCTCGTGATTTTCTTATCTGGAATAAGCATATTCCAGTTAGTATATACTGATTATAAAATTTTATTATTATGAAAACGAAATTGTGGTTTTATTATCCAATTTTGATTATTTGTTCAGTTTTGGAATAATTTTTTAAAATAATAATAATAATTTTAAAGAACTCACGAGTCTATTTCAGTTTTTTGAAATAATAAAAAACATGAAATACGGTTAAAATCAGAAGTTAATTTGAATATTTCTTATATAGTTAGTATTTTATTTTAAAATAATTTACATTGGAATTATTATTTTTATTATGTAACTGTTTTTGTTTTGGTATGTAACAAACTAAGCTTTCATGGCTCTCTTTTTTATCGGGGAAAAAGTGTTATGTGTTATGCAGTTTAAAGATTCGGCGCGCCGGTGCACAGCTATAATAGCTTTTCATCTTATTATTATTTTGAAACTTTCCTGATAAGTTAAAGTGTGCTTTTCTTTTTGGGATTTGAATTTTATTATTATTATTATTATTATTATTATTCAATTATGTTAATATTTATTCCATAAGTAGGACGGAATGCACTAAATCGAATAAATATAGTTTTGTTCAAAGTTATACAAGATAGAGTGAATAGAATTGGTAGACTTTTAAAATTAAAAAAATAATAAATTAAATTTAAATTCAACTTAATTGTTCTTTCTTCTAGGTGGATGGATTGGAGTGGAAAGAAGAGAGATGGAAAAGTAAGAGAAAAAATAAAAATATGATTGAAAATGAATATAAAAAATGGTGGAAATTAGATAAAACATTGCTAGTCTATAAGTCAATTGCACCACATTATATTTTAACTGCATATAAAAAATTACCTCTACTAACTAACTATATATATATATACAAATATAAAGTCTAATTTCAAAATATCTATCTCCTATTTTTTATTTAACTTTTTTCATAAATAAAACTGCATCTAAAGAAACATCTCCTGTGTCTTTTCTCTTAGTATTTATAATGTGGTGCTTTGGTTATTCCAAAATGTATTAAATCTCACATTGCTTATCAAGATTGTTCATGTTAAAGAGTTAATATATCAAGTCTGTTCATATTTTTTTAAAGAAAGATAGTATAAGTTGTGAACCTTGTACCCATGGACTTATGGGTGGGCTTCATTTCCATCTTTTAAAATTATTTTCAAAATATGGGTGAATGTAAATTATTAGAATATGGATGAATATTCTATTTGTCTTGATTTCGGTTCATATGCGATTTTCCCATAATATAACATGGTTTAATGACTCTTTTGTTAAAATTCATATTAGTCAAATACAGTGTAGTACAGATCTTGCACACGAATTAAGTAAATTAAAGACCATAGGATTTTTTGTTTTGTTTTAACTTCTGAAATCATGGAAATAAATTTCTTCATCCTCTATGTAAATTTTTCATTGTGCTTTTCTGGGACATTTTACTCGTATCAGATTAATAACTACAAGATGTTCTGGGTTAAGAATGACTAAACAGGAAATAGTTCTTAAATGCATCCATAGAGGTTTTGACTGATTCATCAGTCTGTAACTTCTTCACGGAGCATGTTGATGAATGGAAATATACATAATTTTTCATTTACTAAAATTTGATGCAGTTGTCTCTTGAGGATGATGATTCTAAGAGGTTTGCTGTTTGCAGGTTGTGGATTTTGAGCTTCCACCACCTGGAAAATATGCAATTGGCATGTTTTTCTTGCCTACATCCAACAGTCGCAGAGAAGAGAGCAAAAATGTATTTCAAAAGGTAACATAATTTGAAATTTCTCTGTTTGTTTAAATTTAATTTCATGCATGCTTGCTTGAGAAAAAGTGTATTTCAAAAGGTATCTTGATAGCTTTTGGGTATGTTATCATGCGGAAGTTGTAATTGACTTTGACATAGCTTGCTTCACGAGTTCTGCTGTTAAAATTATCGTGATAACTGGTATATTTATTTTATATTTGTGAAATTTATTTTTAATGTTCTGTGACTTTGTTGTCAGGTTGCCGAATCTCTGGGGCATTCTGTTCTTGGTTGGCGTTCTGTTCCCACTGATAACTCAGGATTGGGCAAATCCGCCCAGCTAACTGAACCTGTGATTGAACAAGTGTTTCTTACTCCAAGTACTCTGTCAAAACTTGATTTGGAAAGACAGGTACCTCTTGATATGACTTTTAGTTTAAAAATTGAACCTGAGTACTTTAGGAATAACATGCTAGCAAAATTCATGGGTCAAGAGAGAAAAATGAGATTCTTATTATTTTGCTCTGTCATGGGTAATGGATATTTTGTTCCTTTCTCGCAGATGTATATATTAAGGAAGCTGTCCATGGTTGCTATAACATCTGCATTAAACCTCCATAATGATGGCATTACAGATTTCTATATCTGTTCTCTCTCATCAAGGTACTTTGTAAAGAGGGGACATTTTTCTCTTCGAGAACTAAATTATGGTTACTCTCAACGTCTAATCAGTTTGACTTTAAATCATTATCCAATTTTGTACAGGACTGTTGTTTACAAAGGTCAGTTAACACCAGCTCAGTTGAAGGATTACTATTTTGCAGACCTTGGCAATGAAAGGTTTACGAGCTACATGGCCCTGGTAAATATATTATCCATTAACTTCTCTTCTTTCTCCACTAACTCTATATACTCCAACAAACAGCATGGGGAACAACCAGTAACAGAAGAGATGCAAGGTTGGGGAATGACTTCTGAGGCATTGAGGTTTGAATGATCTCTTAAGTTCTTCCACTTCCTTGATTACAGTTTGAATTTGGATGCAGTGGGTGAGTTGGTAAGACAGTTCATTATGAGGATAATCATGTTTACAGAAATTTGTGCTGATTGTTTACTTGGCCTGGAAGACAATTTCATCATATCGGTGGAGGGAAAAAATCATTTTGGTGAAAATGGAATAGGATTTCTGGAATTTCTACTGGAAATTCAGTATATTTTTATTGATGTTCTTGGAAAACATATCCAATTAGCTCTTGATTTTCTGCAACTGTTTATATGTAATAAGAAATAGCCATAAATTCTGACAACTTGGAATACATGATGTGCAGGTACATTCACGATTTTCTACGAATACTTTTCCTAGTTGGGATCGTGCTCAACCTATGCGTGTATTGGGGCACAACGGAGAAATCAACACACTTAGAGGGAATGTAAACTGGTATGTCTAGAATAAGTATTGTTATACTGTAGTTTAAGACCTAGAAGAATGAATTCTATACCGCATTGCAAATTTAAATGGTTGTATAAGTAATATCCCGGTGCTGTTGACATGATGGATGGATTGGAGAGTTAATTGATGATTATTTTTCTTTAAGTATTGGCTGCCATTTTCCAGTTTGATGCTAGTTGATTTTGAACTAGGTGTAACAGCTTTATTTCGGATACTACTCGTTGCATTTGCAGTGAAGGACTATATATCACCTAATAACTTATATTTTATAGGATGAAGGCACGTGAAGGCCTACTGAAGTGCAAGGAGCTTGCTCTATCGGAGAATGAGTTAAAGAAGCTTTTGCCTATTGTGGATGCAAATTCATCTGATTCAGGTGATAATTTATCTGAATTTATTTTTGTCTGCCGCAGATATGTTCATAACTTTATATACTAATATCGTTTTTTTTTTCCTGCAGGAGCTTTTGATGGCGTCCTTGAGTTTTTGATTCAGTCTGGAAAAAGTCTTCCTGAAGCTATTATGATGATGATTCCTGAAGCATGGCAAAATGACAAGAACATGGATCCTCAGCGTAAAGCATTTTATGAATACTTCTCAGCTCTAATGGAGCCATGGGATGGGCCAGCTCTTGTAGCATGTGAAATTCCTGGACTGATTATTACCTGCTTCTTCTGTAACACGCCCTTTGTTATGGATTCTTAATTTAGTGTTGACTCAATATTATTGCAGTTACTGATGGCCATTATCTTGGAGCAACCTTGGACAGGAACGGGCTGCGACCAGGCCGCTTTTATGTCACCCACAGCGGACGAGTTGTAATGGCAAGTGAAGTTGGGGTTGTAGACATTCCTCTTGAAGACGTGTGTAAAAAAGGAAGACTAAATCCGGGCATGATGCTTCTGGTGGATTTTGAGAAGCATATTGTTGTAAATGATGATGCCTTAAAGGAGCAGTATTCTTTAGCAAGGCCATATGGGGAATGGCTCAAAAAGCAGAAGTTAGAACTCAAAGACATAGTTGATTCTGTTCACCAATCTGAAAGGGTGCCACCAACAATAGCAGGAGTGGTGCCAGTAAGTATAAATTAAAATTCCGTGTGAACTTTGCATGAATTTGTAGTTGGAAATTATCTCTAATACATTTTCCACGAGTTACAGGCATATGGTGATGACGTGGATATGGAAAATATGGGAATTCATGGTTTATTGGCTCCACTAAAAGCTTTTGGGTATGTAATATCCACCCTGAATGTTTTCTTTACTTTATCTATTATATTTTCAAAGGATATGTTTATATAGTTTGCTTTATTCAAGCAGATATACTATTGAATCCTTGGAAATCTTATTACTTCCCATGGCAAAAGATGGTACAGAAGCCCTTGGGTCAATGGGAAATGATACTCCGTTAGCAGTCATGTCTAATAGAGAAAAACTCACTTTTGAATATTTCAAGCAAATGTTTGCCCAAGTGACAAACCCACCTATTGATCCTATTCGAGAGAAAATAGTCACTTCCATGGAATGTATGGTTGGTCCAGAGGGTGACTTGACAGAAATCACCGAGGCACAATGCCACCGTCTTTCCCTAAAAGGCCCCCTTTTATCCATTGAAGAAATGGAAGCAATTAAAAAAATGAATCACAGGGGATGGCGGAGCAAAGTTATAGATATAACTTACTCAAAGGGTCGTGGTAAGAAAGGGTTGGAAGAAGCCTTGGACAGGATATGTGCAGAAGCACATGATGCAATTGGTGATGGCTACACTACCCTTGTGCTGTCTGATAGAGGTATTATATCATACTTGAATTGTGTATATATATGCAATGCGCTTCAATCTCATCGATTTGTACCTCATATTGCATCTTGTAGCCTTCTCAAGGAAACGTGTTGCCGTTAGCTCTCTACTGGCTGTCGGGGCTGTTCATCAACATCTAGTGAAAACGCTTGAGCGTACTAGAGTTGCATTAATAGTAGAATCTGCCGAACCACGTGAAGTGCACCATTTCTGCACACTTGTTGGCTTCGGTGCTGATGCTGTATGTCCATATTTGGCTGTAGAGGTAATTTGGCGATTACAGGTTGATGGAAAGATCCCACCAAAAGCAAGTGGGGAATTCTACTCAAAAGATGATCTGGTTAAGAAATACTTCAAAGCTAGCAACTATGGAATGATGAAGGTGCTTGCGAAGATGGGAATATCTACTTTGGCCTCTTACAAGGGTGCTCAGATTTTTGAAGCTCTGGGTCTTTCATCAGAAGTTATTGAAAGGTGCTTTGCTGGAACCCCAAGTCGAGTCGAGGGCGCAACATTTGAGATGCTTGCTCGTGATGCTCTTCAATTGCATGAGTTAGCCTTTCCTTCTCGGGTTTTCTCTCCAGGAAGTGCTGAAGCAATAGCGTTGCCAAACCCTGGGGATTATCATTGGAGAAAAGGTGGTGAAATTCACTTGAATGATCCACTTGCCATTTCAAAACTTCAAGAGGCTGCCAGAACTAACAGTATAGATGCCTATAAACAGTACTCTAAGCTCATCCACGAGTTAAATAAAGCTTGCAATTTGCGGGGACTTCTGAAATTTAAAGAGGCAGCAGTGAAAGTTCCCCTTGACGAAGTAGAACCTGCCAGTGAGATAGTTAAGCGGTTTTGCACTGGGGCTATGAGTTATGGATCAATATCACTGGAGGCACACACAGCATTGGCAACTGCTATGAATAAGATGGGAGGAAAATCCAACACAGGTTTGCTTTTAAAGAAAATATGGCTTTATGTTACAGGAAAAACTGTCAAGTCTCTTTTCGAGTGTGTGTGTGTTTAACGAAATGCTTTTTGGGACAATTTGTACTTGAAGAACATCTCTTTTCTCGTAGTTCAATTTTTTTTAGATCAGTCTTAATTGTCTTCTTATGATTATTTGTTAACTTTTTCCAAAGGTGAGGGAGGCGAGCAGCCATCTCGTATGGAGCCTCTTTCTGATGGCTCAATGAACCCTAAAAGGAGTGCTATCAAGCAGGTTGCTAGTGGGAGATTTGGAGTTACAAGTTACTATCTTACAAATGCCGTTGAATTGCAGATAAAGATGGCCCAGGTAATTGTCAAAAATATAACATTTGGATTTGATGTTCTTTTTATTTTCCTGATACTGTAAACAAAATCATCAGATGATCTCTAACCTCCGAGTGCTCACTTGACCTCCGGGGAGGTTGAATTTTGTCATTGAATGTAGAATACTAGAATTATACTATCTTAACTTATGTTTTCCGCAGGGAGCAAAACCCGGTGAAGGTGGTGAGCTTCCTGGCCACAAGGTTATAGGAGACATTGCTGTCACAAGGAATTCAACTCCTGGTGTAGGACTTATCAGCCCACCTCCTCATCATGATATTTACTCCATTGAAGATCTTGCCCAATTAATTCATGATCTAAAGGTTCATATCTTGCTTCAATCCTTTTACATTAGATGCTTTTGGTTGGATTTCATTGCCTTGGGTGTTCATCATCCTTAATCCCTTTTTGTTAATATGTAGAATGCGAACCCTGCTGCTCGAATTAGTGTGAAGTTGGTATCTGAAGCTGGAGTTGGTGTAGTTGCCAGTGGAGTTGTTAAAGGCCACGCTGATCATGTTTTGATCTCTGGCCATGATGGAGGTACAGGAGCATCCAGATGGACTGGCATAAAGAATGCTGGTCTCCCTTGGGAACTTGGCTTGGCTGAGACCCATCAAACTTTGGTGGCTAATGACCTTCGTGGTCGCACAGTTCTCCAAACTGACGGGCAACTTAAAACAGGAAGAGATGTGGCCATAGCCACTCTTCTTGGTGCAGAAGAATTTGGTTTCAGCACAGCTCCACTCATTACTCTTGGCTGCATAATGATGCGCAAGTGTCACAAGAATACCTGCCCTGTTGGCATTGCTACGCAAGATCCAGTACTTAGAGAGAAGTTTGCTGGGGAACCCGAGCACGTCATTAACTTTTTTTTCATGATAGCTGAAGAAATGAGAGAAATTATGTCCCAGCTTGGGTTTCGTACTGTCAATGAGATGGTTGGTCGTTCAGACATGCTCGAAGTTGATAAAGAAGTCGTTAAAAGCAACGAGAAACTAGAGAACATTGACCTCTCTTTATTGCTTAGACCTGCTGCTGAACTGCGACCAGAAGCTGCTCAATACTGTGTTCAAAAACAAGATCATGGTTTGGATATGGCCTTGGATAATAAGCTTATAGATCTGTCCAATGCCGCTTTGGAAAAGGGTCTACAGGTATACATTGAAAGTCCAATCCTTAATGTAAACCGTGCAGTGGGAACTATGCTAAGCCATGAGGTTACTAAAAAGTACCACTTAAATGGTCTTCCAACTGACACTATTCACGTCAGATTTAAGGGCAGTGCAGGCCAAAGCTTTGGTGCATTCCTCTGTCCTGGCATTACTTTGGAACTTGAAGGTGACGGCAATGACTATGTTGGTAAAGGATTGTCTGGTGGCAAGATTGTAGTTTATCCTTCAAAGATGAGTACCTTTGATCCTAAGCAGAATATTGTAATTGGTAACGTGGCTCTGTATGGGGCTACATCTGGTGAGGCATATTTCAATGGTATGGCAGCTGAAAGATTTTGTGTGCGTAATTCTGGGGCTAAGGCAGTAGTGGAAGGTGTTGGTGATCATGGATGTGAGTACATGACTGGTGGGATAGTTGTTGTGCTTGGAAACACAGGCAGAAATTTTGCTGCAGGTATGAGCGGTGGGATTGCTTATGTTCTTGATATGGATGGAGAGTTCCTATCTCGGTGCAACCATGAGCTTGTGGATCTGGATAAGATTGAGGAGGAAGATGATATTGCTACTCTAAAAATGTTGATCCAACAACATCAGCGCCACACAAATAGTGTGCTTGCCAAGGAAGTGCTTGCTGACTTTGACAGTCTTCTTCCAAAATTTATCAAGGTGTTCCCCAAGGAGTATAAAAGAGTTTTGGCAAGTATGAAATTGAAGGAAGTCTCCAAAGATGCCGCAGAGTCTGCTTCTAAACATGGCGAGGAGCAAGGTGAAGTGGAATTGGTGGAGAAAGATGCTTTTAAAGAGCTCAAGAAATTGGCTACCGAGTCACCGAATGGGAAGACTAGGGAGGTAATGGTAAATTTTTGCTATGATGGGATCCACTTACACCAAATGTAACTTTCGGCATACTTACATTTTTAACTAAATTAAATCTTCTATAATAATAACAACTTTTATGATTGTTAAATTGTATGAGTCCAACTTTCGAAGGAAAACTTATCATATGACATAAATCATTTCTACAAAATTTGATATAATTTAAAACTGGTTGATACTTGATTACTCCTTTACATTTTCAGTTGGCTGATGACTTTTAGTATGTCCTGACGATTGAACAGGCTGAATCTTCCAAGAGGCCTAGTCAAGTAATTGATCCTGTTAAACATAGAGGTTTTGTTGCTTACGAGAGGGAAGGTATTCAGTACAGGGATCCCAATGTTCGAATGAAGGATTGGAAGGAAGTGATGAAGGAAACACAACCTGGTCCACTTTTGAAAACCCAATCAGCCCGTTGCATGGACTGTGGTACTCCTTTCTGTCATCAGGTGTGCATTGCCACTTCCATGAACTTCTTTCTTTCGTCACTTCCAATTTTCATTATCGTCATTTAGACTAAAGATACTTGAATAAACTTGCAGGACAACACTGGGTGCCCTCTTGGAAATAAAATACCAGAATTTAACGAGTTAGTATACCAAAATAGGTGGCGTGAAGCACTGGACCGGCTTCTTGAGACAAATAACTTTCCAGAGTTTACTGGTAGGGTATGCCCAGCACCTTGTGAAGGTTCTTGTGTCCTTGGTATTATTGAGAATCCAGTATCCATTAAAAGCATAGAATGTGCCATCATAGACAAAGCTTTTGAGGAAGGTTGGATGGTACCACGACCTCCAGCCAGTAGAACTGGGTATGCACTTTTTCCGTCCTAATTAACATCTCTTCAGTTTTATTTCCGTTATTTCTGATGTTGATTTTCAATCAATAGGTGTGAATGTACAATCCACAAAATGGTGTCTTGTTACTTTCATTTATTAAACTGGTCAATTAAGGTTTTTTGCAATTATCTCCAAGGTTTCCATAAGTTAACATCTTAATTAATACAGGAAAAGAGTGGCGATTGTTGGAAGCGGACCATCTGGCCTGGCAGCTGCTGATCAACTGAATAAAATGGGCCATACAGTAACAGTGTATGAAAGATCTGATAGGGTTGGAGGGCTTATGATGTACGGGGTTCCCAACATGAAAGCTGACAAAGAGGATATAGTTCAACGGCGGGTTAACCTTATGGTAGAGGAGGGGATTAACTTTGTCGTGAATGCTAATGTCGGGCATGATCCTTTATACTCTCTTGACAGGCTTCGAGAGGAAAACGATGCTATTGTCTTGGCTGTAGGAGCCACAAAACCAAGGTGAGACACAGTGCATGAGTTCTTATCATTGTTTGTAGTTTAAATTTTGCTTGAAATGGATGTATATTAGAAAAAAGTCGTTGTTGTTAAGAGATGCCTCAAAGGGAGTTTTACTTTCAATGCAGGGATCTCCCAGTACCTGGGCGGGAGCTATCGGGAATTCATTTTGCTATGGAGTTTCTCCATGCTAACACGAAAAGCTTGCTTGATAGCAATCTCCAGGATGGTAATTTCATTTCTGCCAAGGGAAAGAAAGTTGTGGTCATTGGTGGGGGTGACACGGGCACAGATTGCATAGGGACATCAATTCGGCATGGGTGTAGTAACCTTGTAAATCTGGAACTTCTCCCTCAGCCACCACAAACTAGGGCCCCAGGCAACCCGTGGCCACAGGTTAGATCCATGTGAAATTCAAGTTGTATTTATTCTTTCGGCCCATTTGCCAATATGGAAATTGGACATTTCGCTTGACATTACTAGGACCATACACTAAAATTAGCCTTTTAAAGTTAACGGACTCCTTTAAATGTGCAGTGGCCTCGGATATACCGAGTAGATTATGGACACCAAGAAGGTGCAGCAAAATTTGGGAAAGATCCAAGATCTTATGAGGTATTGACTAAGCGGTTTGTGGGAGATGAAAATGGAGTAGTGAAGGGACTTGAAATAGTACGCGTTCGCTGGGAGAAGGATGCTACTGGGAGGTTTCAATTTAAGGAAATTGAGGGCAGTGAGGAGATTATTGAGGCTGACCTAGTTTTACTAGCCATGGGATTCCTTGGCCCTGAACCTGTGAGTACTCATAATAGCTTCATCTCGTCATAATACCCCTCCCAGAAACTCTTCTAGAAAAATCAGTTCAAACTATAATATAAAATTTTAAAAAATTATTCCTCACCTTTTTTTTTTTCTAGACTTGATATCATAGAAAAATTGAAAAAATTGGTTTTTGAAAGGTGAATATATCATTAATGTTAACAATTGTTATTTCACTCATTCCATTTTATTGGAATTTCCATACATACTTATCCAATTTTGGAGACGCTAGTAATGTTCGAGGCCGTGTTTCACAGATTGTGATTTTAGCTTATTGGAATGTTACATTACATGCCTGCCTTCTTACAAGTTATGTGCATTATAAAGTTGCTAGTCACTGATATTTGCGCTCTGGATATGGCAGACAATTGCAGAAAAGTTGGGTATGGAGCAAGACAATAGGTCCAACTTCAAGGCAGAATACGGTCGCTTCTCAACGAGTGTCAGAGGGGTGTTTGCAGCTGGAGATTGTCGACGTGGTCAGTCCCTGGTGGTATGGGCAATTTCGGAGGGGCGACAAGCTGCAGCTCAAGTCGACGGTTACCTAAGAAATGAAGATATAGAGCACAATATTGCTGGGAATCCAGACGAACTTATCAAGCAGCAGGACCTTACCAAGAGGGGCACCGTTGCAGTGGCAACAAATACACAGTGATGACTTAGGAGACTTCTGTAATCTTTCGTTTCTTACAGTTTTAATTGAATAATAGAAGATGGCTCCAAGGTTGTGCTCCAGATTTTCATTTAGCATTATTGTTTGGCAGTCTGCTGTCCCATATAAATTGAAAGGGGAAAATTAGAAATGTTCCTTTTATGCAGAGGAGAGGCAACGTGCTGGAAAGGTTAGTTCTTAGATAATTATTGCATTATGCGGAATGAATGAAATGTACAGTTTGGCAATTAATGATCTACGTTATCGTTTCCAAGTTGAATCAGTAGAGTTCTTGAATATGTGAGCGACTGCTTCTCATCTCATCTGACTGATTTTTCCACACCCAAATGCTGATTGCAATGTTCTTCGCGGATGAAGTTTCAAATATTGATTTGTTGCGTGAGGGGGTGAATTTGGATATACTTAAAAGTTGAACGAATGATGAAGTAAATAAGATTCTAAACACTAAGAATTTGTTAGTTTCAATACTACATCTTGATATTGGTTAACTGTCTATTTGTATGCTTGTTGACCATGGTTCTTCAAGCAAGCAATAGCTCTGAAATGGACTAATTAAATTGAGAAGCGTGATGACGCACAGTAAAACCCATCCCCACTACTCTATCTATTTGGGTAACCAATAGAATCAAAGTATGAGAAGTTTTATTGGTATATAATATAGATATAGATATAAATATGGTTATGTGAATATTGAACTGTGGAACACCACACAAAATATTTCATCGAAACCTGAAGTCAACACAAATGAAAAAAATCCCCAATCCCATAATAGCGCTCTTCATCCTCTTGAACCCTCCACTAGCACTGGCAAACATAGAAACATGTTTAGACAGCGTTTGCCAGGATGGTGAGCCACTAATTCGATTCCCCTTCCGCATAGAAGAAAAACACGCAGAACCATGCGGATACCCAGGCTTCATAGTCTCCTGCACCCAAAACGCCCAAACACTCCTCAACCTACCAAATTGGGGTCCACTCAAAATCCAATCTATAAACTACGCCGCGCAGCAACTGTGGGTGAACGATCCCAACAACTGCCTCCCCAAACGCCTCCTCTCTCTCAATCTCTCCGCCTCTCCCTTCCGCGCCGTTTACCGCCAACAGTTCACCTTCTTCAACTGCTCCATCAAATTGGAGAACCTCGTTCGTCGATACCGTCCCATAGGTTGTCTCAGCGATTCTCCCAATTACGTCGTTTTCGCCACGCCTTCTCCGACTGTGTTTGGCCACTTGTCTTCTGTGTGTGATTTGGTGGCCACAGTGAAGGTGCCTGTGCAGTCACCGTTTTACGATCAAGTCACGTCGTCGGAACTCGGCGAGGATCTGCGACTTTCGTGGGATTCGCCGGCGTGCGGGAGGTGCGAGTCCCACGGTGGCCGGTGCGGCTTCAAGAGTGACGACACTTTTGAGCTTGACTGCTCCGGTTTCCCTTCCAAAGGTAGGTCCAATACTAGCGTAGCCGAAAAGTTTGGCCAAATTTATTTCAATGATTGAGTAAAATAAAAAATTAAATTTAGGTAAAATATGTTTTTAATTTTTTTTTGTCAAATTTTATATTTATTTTACTTTTATATTTTATAAATAGGTAGGTATAAATATAAATAATAAAAACAGAATTTATAAAATATAAAAATAAAATAAATTTAAAGTTTAACTGAAATATTAAATATAATTTTAACAAATAATTTAAAAAATAAAATTTTTAAATATATTAAATATTGTTTTTTATAAATTTTTATACTTTTTTTCTTTTTAAATAAAAGAGAAAAGATTTATGTTTCTTGTAAAATTTAACTGTACATTAATTATCTTTTATTAATTATAATTTTATTTTAAAAAATATAAAATTAATTAAATAATTTTTGTACGAGGTTTAATGGACCAATCTTTTTTTTCAATCGATACATTATATTTAATTTTTTAAAGATATTATTAAAAAATTAAAATTTTATTAAATATTTTTTTAATTTTTTTAAAATTTAAAAAATTTATTATAAATTATAAAAATTATTACTTTTGTATAAGAAAGTGAAAAATGAAAAACATTTGAAAGAACAATTTTAATACTGAATTTTATATTCAGAAGTAATTTTAGTTACTTGTATAATTAATATTGTATTAAGAAAGTTGTTTATGTAAATTCAGCATTATTACTAATTACTAATAAACTGAAAATTACATTTAAATTTTAGAAGAACGTAAACAATATATTTAAATTCTAGAACAATCTAAAAAATATATTCAAGTTTTGAAATGATGAAAATGATATGAATTTTTTTTATAAATATATATTCAATATTTTAGAAATTTTGTATGAAGCAAAACATATTTTACCCATTAATTTTTTAATACTATATGATCAATAAGCACTCTTAGAAGAAAGAGGGATGGGAAATAAGTTTATAAAGTCAAGATATACCAGAAAGAGAGAGAATTAAAAGTGTTTGGTTAAAGAAAAATAAGTTAGATAAAAATAAAGTTATTAAAATGAGAAAATGTTATAAATATAGTGAAAAAGTAATAGTGTTCGGTTAAAGAAAATAAATAAATAAATGAGTAAAAACAAGATAAATAATGTGGTGAATTCTATATTTTTTAAAATTATTATTTTCTTTCTAGTTTACCTATAATCATAGTTTAGTTTTATGTTTTTCTGGATTCTATGAGACATGAAGGAAATATTTGTAGTTACATACCAGTGTTTTAAAAAAACACTAATTAAAACTTTTAGAATAATTTTAATCAAATTTACATTGAGAATAGATTAGAGGTAAGAGTTAAAATGCATTTAGTGACATATTTACTAAAAGCTTGTTTTAAGAACTCTACGAGAGATCTTATACATCTGTCTAAAGAAAGGAATAGAGAAATTAATAAGTTGTTTTAAAAATAAGATATTAAAAAAACATTGCTGTAAATTATTTTGGATCACAAGTAAATTTAAGTAAATCGAATTTTAAATTTAAAAATATATAATGCCAACATTATATTTGGTCCTTTACAGATGAAGTAATGACTTTTAATTGTCAACCAAGAGTAATATTTTTTCTTAGTCTAGTCCTTAAAACAATACAAATTTTTAGATTAAGATACACTAGTTGTCAACTTTTTATATCTTTAGCTTATTATAAACTTTATAATCTCACCTAAATTTAATTGCTAGTGTAAATATTTAATTTAATTTTGTGAAAATATATTAATATTTAAAGCATTTTCTCTATTAATATTTCATTTTTATAAAATGAATTTTTTAGAGGAAACAGGGTTTGCATAAAGTAGTTTGATGTCATATTTCATAGGTAAATTTTATTAAGTAATGTTACTATTATTCAGAATTGGGAAATTAGAACTGGATTTGCTTTTAGCATGTTGTGGAAAAGATTAACCATTAATTTTGAACACTGCAGGGATTTCCCGTGGTGCCCGTTACGCCATAGCCATATGCATAGGGGTACCCGCTATGTTATGCTCCTTTGGAGTACTGAGTTGCATCTGCAGCTGGCTCAAAATGGGAAACCGCAATGGACCTTGGGCTCACGAGACGGTGGCGGATTTTGAGGCTCTTGTGGGGTCACAGCCCAGCACAGTGTCGGGCCTGGATAGACCCACAATCGAATCGTACCCAAAAATAGTTATAGGTGAGAACAGAGGGTTACCCAAGAAGGGTGAGAAAAGGTGCTCAATATGTCTCTCAGAGTACATGCCAAAAGAGACAGTGAAAAGCATACCTGAATGTGGACACTGCTTTCATGCACAATGCATCGATGAATGGCTTCCACTGAACGCCTCCTGCCCAATTTGCCGAACTTCTCCCCGAAAGTTTCCACAACCGCGTGCTCGATCATCACCATAGTACAGTAATGCTTCCACCTTTTACATATCTACGTACCAATCATTCTGTTGCTGTGAAATATCATTAATCTTTCTTTCAGGGCCAAACCCAATCTAGAATTTTTAGCATATGCAGCCATAATTTGTCAAGTATTACGTTCTACCGCATCATAGTGTGAAAATACACTACAATTTCATTTCTATAAACATTAATAATTTACAATTTTTGTGAATTTGGAGACAAAATTAATGATAATCTTGTGAAGGTGCCTTTTGTTAAGGTTAAGATTCATGCTTCTTGGTCATTCTAATTCTACTACTAAATCACATTAAATCTTAAATGTCAATATTTTGCGTTGCGTTGTCCAAATGATTTATCTGATGTAAATTTTATTTAGAAAAGAAAAATATTTAACAAACATTGATTGATTGTATATTTCATTACTGGTATTTGAATCTTACAGAAAAATTAAACTTAAAAAATAATCATGTAATCACTAGAGTGTATTTGGATCACTTAGTTTTGTCTTATCTCTGTAACAATAGAACCATTCACCTATATTTATAAAATATGATAATATAAAAAATATTATTTTCACTGTTATGATATTTTGGTTAAAAACAGTTTTTTTTTAATTTAGAAAGTATATTCTCAGTCCACCTAGTCTATGAAACAAATACAGAGAGTTAGTTTGATAAATACGATTTTCAACTTATTTAAAATCACAGATAATGTGGGTCCTACTTGATATCAATGTAATAGCAATGTCATATTGCAAATTTATTGATAGTTATAATTTTACCTATTTGCCCTTTAATGTTTTGTGGGACGTAGGATCTGTTTTAAGAGTATAATTATATTTTTTTATACATGTGCCAATTTATCTCTTCTCAGGTCCCTCAAACACAATCAACTTCCAAAATATGTTCTAATTCAATTTCTCAATTTTATCTTTTATTTATTTTACTTTATCAAAACACATAGTAAATGACGGAAAAATCTTACAACTATCTTTATTGATCTTATTCTCTTTTAACATTAAAACATAAGGGTTAAAAGAAATACCCCACAACTACAATTAATTGCAAATTGTAATAATAGACTTAACATTTGCATAAATTTTAAATTAGTACTCACAACCTTATTACTGGTAATCTTCACGTAACTACCTATAAATTATGGTGAGGTCAACTAATTTGGAAGGTCACTATTTTCATCTTCTAAAATTTCATTTATATATCATTCGAGAAGGGAGCTCGTAAAACCAAATCAAAATGGATCCTTCGTCTTGATAGTTATTGGTAATGTTAAGTCCTCGTTCTGAATTATAAAATGTTGCAAATAATTTGGAACTTAATTAAAAATCATTTTTAAAATTTAAATTTTACTCATAAAATAAATAATAAATAAATATACTATGAGGTACATATACCCTCAGGCTTATTTAGCTTAACCATGCGTGTTTTGGACAAGTTGTTCAACAAATTGTAAGAAAAAGTACGGGCCCGGCCCGGCCCAACAAATCCCAGTTAATTTGAATGTGGAACAGTAGAATGGTTGTTATTACAAGTATACTAGTGTGCAAACTGCATCTTCCTTAACTAAACTGCACCTACACTCGCCACGTGCAACGCGAGGCCATTCATTATTTCTTCGGCTTCTTCTTCACTGGTGAAACACAAACAGAAACAGTGGTGGCGGTGATCGCGTCGCATCTACAGCTACCGTTTAAGCCATTTCGAGTTGCATAACAGCGATGGCCGAGTAAGTCAACAACTAATCACCTCGCCATTCACATTGTTTTTCACTTTGCGGTATCGATATTGAATTGAATTCAATTGAATTTGTGGTGATTGCGAACTAAAATTGAGATTGATAGGGTTGTTACTTCAGCTCCCGGAAAAGTGTTAATGACCGGTGGTTACCTTATTTTGGAGCGACCCAATTCAGGACTTGTCCTCAGTACAAACGCTCGCTTTTACGCCATTATCAAACCCCTTCACCACGAAATCAAATCCGATTCCTGGGCATGGGTCTGTGTATACTTCTTCTTCTCTCTTCGCATTATTGCTTTTATCTTTTACTTACTTCTCTTATTCATTTTCATTCAGGCATGGACAGATATCAGATTGACCTCTCCTCAGCTTTCCAGAGAAGCTCTTTACAAACTCGCGCTCAAAAATCTCGCCATCCAAACCGTTTCTTCAAGGCACGTTTTCCGTTTTAGAGTAATTCTTTCACTGTTTGCAAGTAATGTAGAAATTGTATGTTTGGTCTCTTTATTACTGTGGTCTTCGTGGTTTCTCAATGCTTGATGTAATTTCTGTGATTGGTTAATTATTTCAGTGATACGAGAAATCCTTTCGTGGAATACGCGGTGCAGTATTCCGTGGCCGCTGCTTATGCCACGTTTGACCAGAGTAAAAAGGAGGTGTTGCACAAACTGCTTTTACAAGGTGATCTCACGCATCTCCGCCCTTTTGAAAAATGAAAAAACAGGTTTAAACGTCCGATTTTGTAACCGGATTGATCTTGTAGGTCTTGACATTACAATTTTGGGTTCCAATGATTTTTATTCGTACAGGAATGAGGTAATTTACCCTTTGTTTTCATGGTTTGAGCATTTAAAAGTTTTGACCAAAATATTTATTTGTTAATAAACGCTTCTGCAGATTGAGAAACGTAGACTCCCTTTGACGCCGGAATCATTGGCCTCCCTTCCACCTTTTTCCTCCATCACCTTCAATGCTGATGGTGCTGATGGGGGAAATTGCAAGCCTGAAGTGGCTAAAACTGGTTTGGGCTCATCTGCAGCGATGACTACGGCCGTAGTTGCTGCCTTACTTCATTACCTGGATGTTGTGAAGCTTTCCTCTTCAAAAGATCATCGGGAAAGGAAGGATGTTGCAGATCTTGATATGGTGCATAAAATTGCTCAAACTGCACACTGTATTGCACAGGGGAAAGTAGGCAGTGGGTTTGATGTCAGTTCAGCTGTGTATGGCAGTCAGCGCTATGTGCGGTTTTCACCAGAAGTGATTTCTTCCTCCCAGGTCTGCCCGCCCCTATCATATCGTGTTTAATTTCACCAATAAAACCATTTAATTTTAAGATAAAATCTTGTCATATTATTACAATGCTCATAAACATTAAATTTTACGTAAATTAGACATTTGTTGGTTTGTAATCTTATGGATGACGGCTTGACTTGTATTTTTTATAAAATGTTATATGTTAAGTTGAAATTATTTGATGACGTATCAATTAGTTTTAAAATTTTCTTAATTTTTTGTAGATTTGATTATTGTAATGAATGCTTTCAATTTGACAATTGGATTGGTGAAATTTAAAATCTTTAAACTGACATTACATGGAGTAAGTAGATCTCACTGTGTATAAAGATGTGCATTTAGCTAAGAATGCAAATGTTATGGAACTGCCATAATGCACCCTCCTTTGACCCATGTTTGGGTTCCATCTAGAGATCATTGACAACTATTATCTTTGAGTTCTTGAAATGTTCGTGAAAAATAAGTTCATATATTATGTAGCCACCACCATGCATTGCAATCTGTGTTTTTCCCATTTGTTAATACAAGCATGTTAGGACTCTTCTGTTTGTTTTCTCTCACACTTTGCAAATTTTGTTCTGGAATTAGTAGCAATGTTCAACAAACATCAATAACTTCATTGTCTTTTTGTTTTATTGACATCGTAGATTGCAGATAAAGCAGTGTCTTTACCAGATATTCTCACTGAAATTATAAAAGTGAAATGGGACCATGACACGACTGAGTTCTCTTTACCACCTTTGATGACTCTTGTAAGCAACTTAACTCTTGCTTATTTTTCTGCGTTTATGTTCTAAAAATATGGCTATGGGCACTTACTCCCTGCCTCACCTCCCTCACCCCCTACTGTGTCTCTCTTCAAGTTAAAAGGATGGTTATGGTGGGATGCACCCAAGCCCTGACTCTATTTATACGTTTCGTTTCTATTCACAACCTTCTTTTAGGAGAAAAACAAGAAAGAAATAATGCTGTGTTGCTTATTAGATAGTCTTCTTTTAGAATTCCTCTAGGCTTTCCAGAATTCCATTTCCTTTCTGCAATCCTCATTTTGGACTCGTGATTACCAAATGTGTCTTACAATGAATAAAGTTCTGACCTTTTGTTGATTAGATGTTGACTTTTAATGTGAGTACTTGGCTTCTGCCTATATGTGGAAATTCTGTGCTATCATCTCTGCTTAAGCATATGTGATATTTATTAAGGATTGACTAAAGTACAGTTGCTTATGGCAATCGTGTGGAGGAAATTATAAAACTAATGTCAGATATTTTGGTTAACAAGAATCTGATATTTGGAAGCTAAAATCCATTAACAGCTTGTGCATTTTTAATATCTTTTTATATTGTTTTATATCATTGTACTTTTGTATGTGCAGCCTATTTAAACCTTGAAATGCATTTGTATATGATGACCAGATGCCAGTTTAATTCTTTTCTGCAACAATACAGTTGAATTCAAGTTCACTAGCCTAGTTTTGAAAAGCACCAGATGCCAGTTTAACAAACAGAGAGCTTGGTGCTTCAATTTTTTTCAATGTTTTCTGAATGAGTAGTACTTAAAAATCAGTTGGGTGTTTTCAAACTTTATATGTAAACGAAGCTGAAAGATACATAAGAAGATTGGATTGTTTTCTGTTCTCACCCGCATACTGAGAGCAGTTAGGAAGATTGTAGGTTCTCTTTGAAACCCTGTGTTTTCTGTTTCAGTATTCACATTTACCTTTCATTGTAAATCCACCCATGGTAGTGGCAGCGGTGGTATCAGTATCTGCAGATGCATGATACCGAGGGTTTCCAAGTGTGTTTCAGCCAGATTCTGTGACATGAATTCTCTCGGTTCTAAGGCTGATTGATCTCTTTTCCTTTCTAGTTACTGGGAGAACCTGGAACTGGTGGATCATCCACCCCATCGATGGTTGGGGCTGTCAAAAAATGGCAAAAGTCTGACCCTCAGAAATCCCTGGACACATGGAGAAGATTGTCAGAGGCAAATTCAGCATTGGAAATGCAACTAAACTTGTTAAGCAAATTAGCAAAGGAACAATGGAATGCATATAAATCTGTGATTGAAAGCTGCAGCAGGCTCAGATCAGACAAGGTATTTCTTGGAGACCATTTGTGACATCAATTTAAATCAAAATTTGTATACTTCTGCAACTAAAGTAAATTGATTGACAATTCTTCCTTTTAGAATCAGATACCTAAACGTTGAATGTCCCTATGATATTCTTTGCACTGGATTAGCCTTTTACACTTCTTTTTGCCAGTTTTTGATGAAGTGGTACATATTTACTGATTACATACACTTCTCTTATTGCTTTGATTGTTTATCTAGAGCTACCCTGGGAAGGAGTATAGATTAGAGAAGCTTATTTGCAGGCAACAACCATACTCATTATATTTTTCCAGACCAGAATCTGATTGTGGCTGGATGTAAAGTTGGAACTAAGTTGAAATTTTGACATCCTTATGTACCTCTTGATCCTTCATACTTGATATGAACTTGTTGGCCGAGAATTGTGAACTTCATAGTTCACAGTGAACTCAAATCTCATAATTATGGAATTCTGTAAAAAATTATGTGGCCCAACTCTAATTTTCAGTTTTGTAACGCTTAAAAATGAACAATGGAGTGTTCGTAATGAGATTGATTTAAAAATTATATTGGAAACACATTAATTTTTCGCCCAGTTTGAAGGGTATACTGAGCTGACCCTTTGTGAGGTAGGGGGCAGGGCATAATTGAAAAGTTTCTTTTATGTCAAGAGAAGGAGGAGCAATCAACATAGGTTATTCCTACTTTGCTTCTCATGCCCAGAAACTAAATTTGATATTGTGACTATCAGGAAGCACCCACGTGGGATAATTCTATGATTATGTCAACTTAAGTTCAAGTTCTGTAGTCATTGTAGTCGGGATTTCAGTTTCAGGTTGTAAACTTCACAAGTTCAACTGTGATAAGATTTATTGTTTGAGACTTCTATTTTATTTTGTCAAGTTCTATGATTTTTTTCATACAAGTAACTCTTCTTTCATGTGCATTTTTTAATTTGAAATTCAAATTGCTTATCAGTGGATTGAACTACCTTCTGAACCTAACGAAGAAGCAGTTATTACAGCGCTGCTTAGTGCAAAAGATGCCATGCTGAGGATTAGATATCTTATGCGCCTCATGGGGGAGGCTGCAGGTGTTCCGGTAAGTTAATCATTGAGCACTTATTTTTACTGTTCTCTGTTCATATGATGTTGATTTATATCATACAAAATATGTCTTGGTGGAACGTATACCCTTGTACGTTTTTTGTTCGAAAATTAGTGATTTTGATTTATCAATACCTCTCTACTACATCTCTTATCTTCATATGAATAAGAATGATCACACATCCAAGTTTCACAATTTACTTGCAAATAATATAGGCCATCCCAATAATTCATAGGGAAGTATTAAGGTTGGACTCGATTCCATTGTGGTCAGTCTACTTGCTATCTGCGCATTCCATGGCATGCATTGCTATGGCACACTGTCAATGAAAGAAGTCCCATATCAAGATTTCTTGCAGTACCAAGTGATTAATTTATTCGTGTTGGCTTAGAAAGTACAATTTACTACCTATATCATAAACCTGTTTCCGGGAGTTAAACATGTAAATAAACCACCCATATATTTTCGGCTAACAACTTAGGCTTTTGAGATAGTTCATAGCATGGTTCTAGACCCTATATGACCAAGTGGTCTAGAGTTCAATCCTTAGCACCTTCATTCTTTTTAAAAAATTTGAATAGCAACACAACACGCTTCAAACCTAAAGGGCTCTTGCTTGAAGGGGCACGTTAGACATGCTAAAATAAGATCACTTTTGAAACAAGTAATACAAAAAGTAAGATAATTTTTATTAGCCTGTTCTTGTTACAGTCCCTCAAACCACTGTCCACCGCATTCCAAATCAACAAACAGCAATGTATCATTTAACATCTTCAGATTTTGTTAAAGTTGATTCATGACGACAATTTAATACCTGAACCTGCTTTGGGTATATCTTCTTTTAGTATTCAGGAGTTCACAACTCTGGTTCAGTTAAACTTAAAAGTAGAGTTGTTTTGTTTCGACTTGTCAATTATGAACCCCTTGAATCAATTAGAAAATTTATGTTTAATGGATTTTATTGGATTTAGACTCTGTTTATTGAGCATAATTGCTATATTTCCTTGTTCAACTATTCAAGTGTAGTCAGAGATTTGGTGTTAGAAACTCATTTTCTGATGGATTCCTTATTCAAAAGCAATTGACAATTTATGACTTAAGAAGACTTATAAATTAATTCCAATGTGTACAGATTGAACCAGAATCACAAACGCAACTTCTAGATGGTACATTGAACTTGGAAGGAGTACTGTTGGCTGGAGTGCCAGGGGCAGGAGGATTTGATGCAGTCTTTGCTGTTTCTTTGGGAAATTCAAGCAGCAATGTGACAAAAATATGGAGTTCCCATAATGTTCTTGCCTTGTTGGTTAAAGAAGATCCTTGTGGCGTTTGTTTAGAAAGTGCTGACCCCCGAACCAATGAAATCACATCATCTGTGTCTTCAATTAATATCGAATAAGTTAATTTCCAAGTTTGCTAATGACCACAAAGATAGTTCCGAGGAGTGTGGCTTCACTAGGTATTAGTTTGCTTATTTAAGATTTCGGGGGGAAATGAGTGGATTGAAATAAGCTTTTAATGTGTTGTAGTTATTTTTTAAAGTGAAAGCCCCTCCAATTATTCTTGGTTTTGTAAACGAGCTGGAGATTCGTTGAACCTAGTTTCTTACAGCAAGAACAGAAGAAAACAAAGTGTACCATCCAGATTTCCGATTTATTGGGTAACATCTAACGTGCTTATTCAGATGTACCTACTTTTCTACAACTGGTCGAGGGAATATCTTAGCTAAAACTTTCCTCGCAACTTTATTTTCTTTCCCGCTTATGTCTGACTTGTACTGCGTCTGATGAAATAGCGATATCACTGGCCCGACACGAATCAGACCCTGAAGACCTGATACAGCCACCTAGTAATTACAACAGGTCATATTTGCAGATGAAATGAAAAACAGTAAATTACCACTCACTGAGGTTGATAGATGAGAAAGACGAGAGAGAGAAGGGAGAGAGGAGATAGAAAAGGCAAAGACAAGAGATAACAAATAGTTGGGAGAGAAGAGTGTGAAGGGAGAGAAAAATAAGAGACTAGACAAAAGATGAGAAAGAGAATGTAAAAATATTCACATTTTTATGTGTTTAAATTTGAAATTTTACAATTTGAAATTTAAATATTCTTATAACTTTTTAGAATTTCGGATTTTTAAATTTTTTTATCATATCATATTTCATCACTAAGTATTTTAAATTCTCTTAAAAAATAATTATTCTCTTAGAAATTTTCATTCAAAAGCTGACTAAAGGTAAATTTGCCGTAAACAGGTGGACAGTATGGATTTGAGATATGCTAATTACTCAGCTTATATCATGGAACTGTGAGCTATATATATAAACACAATGACAATTGAGCAATTTTAGCATACAAGAAGAATAGACTATGGTACTCGCTATCAATAATAGTATGACAAATTCCTTGACTGAAATTCAGAAGATATTGCAGAATAACCATTCACCATTGCGTGATAGAACTATACAATTTCGTATGTAATGTTGTTCATAAATATGCACACCCTAAACATCACGTAAGAAGTAGGAACTCATCAAAGAAGAAAGAGGGCCAACATTGCAAAGATGAGACAAGCCAACCAAGTTCTAGCAGCTAGTAACTCATCAAAGAAAATTAACGATGAATGATTGAAAAAATTCCTCACCAGGTACGCATTTTGATACTAAATTTCCACAATAATGAATACATAAGGTACTTCTCTCATACTTCAGCTAGCATTAGATTCACATTTGTTGATTTAACAAGAGTGATGGTTGCTGTTTCTGCTAGTCCTCATCCCTGGCAAGGAACTGGACTCCAGTAGGAAATGGCCAGCACCTTGATACAGATTATTTATCCATTCAGATTAGGATATTCACTGTCTACCCTAAAACTGCCACACTCGGCCAGAGCTTTTGCATTAAGCTCCCTACCATATTTCCAGACATAATTCAGACCAACAAGAAGCTCAGTGATTACTTCTTCTGTCTTATCTTGATTTGCAAAGTAAAGGGTCTGTACCAGCAGCACATTTGTCCGGGAAACAAAGCTCTGCTGCTCATAACTTCTCTCAGACTGCCATCTTATCATGTTATGAGCAAGTGGTGCCAGCCATTCCAGTATGCTTGACATTGCATCATTCCACTCTTCTGCTAGACTTGGGTCATAGATTGATGATGATGAAGCCATGGTCTTGGTAAATGGCTTTAACTTGGTCTTAAGGGCAGCTCTGACACATCTCGGTAACATGTTGTACAGGTCATCTCTTGCATCGAGACCAATCAAGTGTGAAGAAGCTGCTAGCTTCTCAATCACAATGATAACATTTGCATAGTGCAGTGCCAGAGCAGCAGCACCCAGGGTTTCAGGTGGAGGATTCAATAGCTTGCAGAGAGGTTTGAAGACCGATTGAGTATGATGAACTACTTTTCCAGCACCAAGAGGATTTGAATTAACATCTTTGGGATTCTGAATTCCACAATGAACACCATTTGTATTTGACTGGCAGTCAGTGAATAAGGAATTGTCCCAAGCCATACATCCTTTGAAAGGTCCTACTTGAGTCAGTCGACTGGGTCTCGTGGGAGCTTCCTTCCCACTTATGGCAGTAGAGTGTCCATAAAACCTCCAAATCTTGCTCTTTTTATTTCTTCCAGTAACAGGTATTGATTGATTCAATTTCCTTCCAAGAGGACCTGAGTAAAAATTGACACTTGTATACTTTCCTAAAATGGGGCCTGACTTAGTGGATGAGTCACCAAGAGGACCCGAATTAGAAATGCTAGTTTTATTTGTTGTTCTACCAATTGGACCTGATCTGGCAGTAATAGCATTAAGGGGTCCTGAAGAAAATCTGGCAACACTATTCTGTGATGGGTTGAAAGAAGATTGCAATAATGTGGAAACCGATTGACTTCTATAAATGAAATCTGTGTTCAGGACACTTGAATTATTGTTGCCACCAACACCCACTATATCTTGAATTCCAAATACATGGTTGATCTTACAGAATATTGTGAATAAGGACCTTGCTAAAAGAAGTATTGTGTAATCATATGTCCTGTTCCACAAAGAAATATCCTGTAAGTGCTTTACTTCATGCCTCTTCAATGCAACCTTCTTCTGGTACTCCATTAAAGTTACACCATCTGATTCACCATTAGCCTTCACTCTTGTAAAAGTTTGCTCAAGATCAGCAAGCACTTCCATCTCTTGATACAAACTTGCATTAGTTGATATAAACTTTTCCATCCTTTTAATTTTTTTTTCCATCTTCTTGCCACTGAATTCCCACCCATATGGATCAATGCCTGTGGTGATAAAGTCATAAAAGGCATTTCCAAAACCTTTCAAAATTGGTTCGCTGCATTTCTTAGCAAGCCTAGCCACAAACTCCGCCACATGTGCCATATTCTCAAGTGTCTCCAAACAGATTAAACGTTCAATGAAATGATCATCATCTGAGACAAGCTTTCTTATGCCCACCGAATGTGTGATTTCCTCCCTCAATTTAACAATCTGTTTATCACTCAGAGACTGCCATAAATTAACTAGCTTAGACATCAAACTTGCTATTTCAAATGCTAATACTTCAATAACCACCTTCTCGGAATTAGCATCATGCTTCCGAGGAGCTTTCCACAGACTACGAAACCATGATTCTGCAACCATTGTTTTTATAGGAACGGAGAAAACTATGCTCTTTAAGATAAATCCAGCGCCGCCATAACTCTGCAATGCTCATCAATTAAAATAAAAAATAAGATTTTTAAAACGGGCATTAATAATCTCACACGCATTTCAGACAAATTTCAGCCAGTATAAAAAAATCTCAGAGCTCAGATAACTATCTCAAAATAATGTCTATTGCATAGCAGCTTGATAATCAAAAAAAGAACCCAACAAAATATGCATAATCTCTGTTTCTTACCTGCTTTGTTTTACTACTATGTCCCACATCAGAAGAAGGAGAATGAGTGAGATTGAGCTCGAACTAATTCACTATGGTCTAGAGCAAACTTATTTGGTACTTTTATTTGTCCCTGCTACATAGCATCAAACACTTACAGTCATGCCAAGCTATTCGAAGAGATTTAACTTTAAAACTACATTATATTATCTATCTTTTGCTTCAGTTGATTCAGGCACAAAAATATATCAGTTGGAAATCAAAAGCATTTGTTTCCTTTTTTTCTACCAACTCTATCTTTGCCCCCCTTCACTACATATGGTTCAAATTTATTCCACATAAGCATTTTAAGAGAATGGATAGATAAGGCTGAAGTAAATATTCTTTATGTTTTACATGTTTTGTCAAGGTATACAATTCTAACAGATGTACTAATTCCTTGCATCAAATCATCAACAGTATACTGGTATGAAGTGGCTCTCTTACATCTAAAACAACTAACATATATTCCAGTAAAAGCAAAAATAATGTTTATATTCCCTTTTGTTGCCCTCATTGGTGTTGGTGCGTGCCCTTGTAGTTTCTGATGGATAGAAATGCTTCAGTAAGAAGCAACTATGGAATATAGCTTCTCAATTATTTCAAGTAAATACAACTGAAGAATATATACTGAAAAAAAAAAATACTTGACTTAAACCAAAATATGGATCTTATTCCATGTCTACTCATTCATTAAATCAAGAATTAACTAAAATTCAAAGCTGAAAGGGACTACATTTTTCCGGGCAAATGGTTTCATAGCAATTTACACTGCAATTAAAATGACACAAATCTAAAAACCCAAATCCTACCAGCAAACCCAGATTCCAAAAACTTTATTTTTTATTCTCCATGATAAAAAAATAAAAATAAAAAACTCAAATTTGCATACTTTTTGTCAACTTTACATCACTTCACCATCTTGTGTGCTTATATGGACAAAAGCTAACAGTCAGAACTCAAATCTTAACACCACCAAGTGATTGCAGCAAAAGTGAAGAAAAATGGTGTAGAATCAGCAGGAGAAATGAGCATGATGAAGTACAGTGGAAGAAGACAGAGAGACCCAGAAACTCACCGATCACAAAAAGGAGCAACCCGTGAATCTTTGAGGAAGAGAGAGAGAGAAAGAGAGGGTGCGCTGTTAGGAAATAAGGTGCACATGGAATGGAAACAAAGCAGAAACTGAGACACAAGAGAAAGCGAGTGAAACCAATGACCCCCAAAATATAAATATTTTATTTCGAATTTAAATATTCAATGAAATATACAATGAATTTAAATATTTCACAACTCATTCAAAATACACACACCATCACGTTTTTTAAATAAATAACATATATTTTTTTATTAAAAAACGTAAATAAGTATTTTTAATGAAAGTTTCTAATTTTTTATTTTTAGAATTAGTTATAAATACTAAATTAACATGCTTTTTTTTTCTTGAAGCTCAATTTCGTGTATTTTTAGGTTGCTCTTATGTATATACAGAAAAAAAATATGTTTGATTAAATTTTATATGTATGATTGAAATTTCTTTTCTCATTATAAATAATGAAATTACCAACTTAATTGAGTAGTTTGTGATTTTTATTAAAATAATCAATCCTAAAAATATTATAATAATTTTTGTATATTTAATAGTCTCACACGTTATCAAATATTTTTCTCAAAAAAAATAGATTATTCATTTAATATGAAAAAAAATATTTTAATAAATCTGACTTACGTCTTCCTGCATTTAAAAGTCAAATGATCTGTTAAAGATAAAAAAAATATTTACCTACAAAATATTCTAAAATATTCAAATAATTAAAAAATATGTATAAAATAACAAAAAGTCTATTAAAATATTGATTAATAAATAAATATTTCATTTGGTATTGTCATGTAGTTATATACCTCTGAAAAATAAGACAAAGGTAAAATAAGATAAAAGATTAAAAGTTTTGTTTTCATTTGAAAAAAAATAATTAATATTTACGTAATATACATTTTAATAATATTTTTGTTATATAATAATTATTTTATTAATTTTTATACGATTACATGTTATTAAAACGAATTTAAAAATTCTGATTACTTGTTTTTGTTAAAGAATGGTTACATATGCATTATTAAAAAATAAAATTCATTATTATGAAGATAAGGGTTCTGAAAGAAAAAAAAAACAAAGGGTGTATTCAACATAGTGCTTTAATAAAATGAAAATCCTATTTTGGTCTTTGAAGAGAACATTAATTCAGCTCCTACATTATATAACTCAATTTACATTGAGATTAGTGAAAATGGCATTTGTTTGAAAAAGCAAACAGAATAATAATTAATCCCTTAAAAATCAAATTGATGTTTCAACAAATTCTGAAAGACCAATCCAAGAGTTAGCCATGAAGTTTAATGTTGGAATGTCTTTTCATTAATTTACTGTCTCAAGTTGAACACTAAAAAAAAAATGCCTAAGGGACAGAAAATTTCTTTGCTACAGCACAAACAATAATTGCTGAGTGGATTTGCATTTCTTGCTTTAGAAATAGTTTTCAAAGAATTAACAACAAATCATTTATGATTTAATATACACACAATAAGGGTTTTTTTTTGTTCACAAACCTCTACCATGTTTGGTAGCAGTTTTAGCTTTCATAAGTATAAAGTGATAATGAAGTTTGAGGATTTGGTTCTTACTAGTTACTGCTTTTCCTTTATCTTTTAACCAAAAAAAATCCCTCTATTTTTGAATTTTTAATATATAACGAAAAAAAATGTGAAATAAGAAAAAATTGAAAGAAAAAAATGAATTTGGCTCCGCAACAAAGAGGAGAGAGTCCCGTCACAATCATTAATGGAAACTACGCGGGATTCTGTTCTTTTACCAAAATACCCCCAACCTCTGATCCGGGTTATAGATTCGGATCCGATGTTACAGAGCGGAAAAAACGACTGCGTTTAGAATCCGGAATTTCTCGCCCGACCCGAATAACAACGACCGCGTTTTGGTTTGGTAAGAATGTTTGGTACGTGGTTGTGATCATGTTTGCATCTTTTTTCTTTTTAGTAAACTCCTTTTTGAGGCTTTGACTAATCAACTGATATCTTTTTTTCCTCACAAAGTTTGTTCAGGCCTTTCAAAAATAGAAAAAAATACGAATGAAAATAAAATAATGAAAAAAAAATTCAGAACACATAGTTGAAAATAAATTTGCATATTTGTAACTCATTTATCATACTTTAATTAATTGGGTTGATTTAATGTAAAACTTGTTATTATTGTTCAATATGAAAGGTTTGCATGAATTGGGTGTGTAAAAAGTTAGAGTAAAGGTGTTGGTAAAATGAATAAATAAATAATAAGAATACTAAAATAAAAGAGATTAACTTATTGATGAAGAGGATAAGATTGAAGACTAAGCTTTTAAAAGGACCTTTGGTTAACCTATTTTAATGTTCACTGTTTATAACTTCTTAAAAATTGTTTCCTTTTAAATAATTATTTTTTAGTATGTTATTAAGTGACAAATATTTATTTAAGTAATTTTGCAAAGCACTTTCCATTAAGATCTTCTTTAAAGATTTTTATTTTTATTTTTTTATATTAATTAAATTATTCACAATTTTTTTTTATTTTTTTATATTAATTAAATTATTCACAATTTTTTTTTTCTGTTAATTCAAACAATTTTACTATTTATTTATTTATTTTTCTTTCGTTTCCTTTTTTTTATACTTCTTCAAATTCATTCTCTAATCTTAATATAGAAAAATTAAAGTTAATGATAAAGAATATGGACAAGTATAAATTTATTGCCTTAAATTTGGTAGTGATCATCTAAAGAAACAGTTGATAATTTTTCCAGGTACACAGATCTAAGTCTACACACTTCAAATTAGTCAAAATTATGTAACTAGAATCTGATTGTTTCTAAAACAGAAAAAGTGTAAGTGTACTATGCATGAAAAAAAAATGAAGAAAAAACACACAAAATGAAATTAAATAAATAGAAGAAAAAAGAGAGAGTTTAATTTTAACTTTGTAGATATAAATAAAATAATTTAGGAAGAAAGTTACGTAATAATAACTAAAATCATAATTCGTTATATATGTTAATATTTTATTAAAACGAAAAAAATAATTAAACTTTCCGCTTATAAATAAAATGATTTGCAAGGAAAGTTATAATTAATTATGAATTAAAATCATAATTATATTATATATATATATATATATATATTATTAATAACTACAGTTTTAGATAATAATTAAAATAATAAATAAAATTAATTAATTAATTAAAATTTTAATAATTGTAACCTAAGTCATTTTAATATATTATTATTTAAAAATAATTTTTTATTTATAATAATTTCAATTTTAATTTATACTCTTAAATTATATTTTACATCAAATTTTTTTTTAGAAATATTTTAAAAATTATTCTCTGAATATATTAATAGGAAAAAAAATATTATATTAATGAAATTAACTATAATTTTTCACTCATTTTTCTATTTTTTAATTTCCTAACCCAATTCAAATAATTACATTTTCACTTTCTTTCTCCTTTTTTCTATCCACTTCAGAGTTCAAACATGATTATAATGAAATTTAGTTTGATTCAGTCGTTAATTACTTATGAAATAAGACAATGTTATACATTTTAACTTTTATTTTTAATGAGTGCATGTAATGATTATCCTCCAGCTGTATGATGACAATGTTTCGTTGGATTTGACTATCTAAGTCACTATTTAACACACTTTTTCCTCTTCGAATTTCCCCTTTCTTTTACAGTTAGATTAGCAAAGCATGTAATTTATGAAGTAATAAAACTTTGCATAATTTTAATTGTGGAATCATAAGTCATTAATTGTCCTCGTAAAAAAAGTTGATAAAGGTTGGAATTCAAATTTAGAAATATGTAATAATGTATTAACGAGAGTAGTTACTTGATAAGAATTTAAACACAAATTACCAATCATAAGAATTTAAACACAAATTATCAAATGAAAAGAAATTAGCTTAATTTGTTAAACAGTGAGTTATTTTAAATGTTTTATATCTGTATTATGTTGCTAATAAAGAAAACACATAAAACGACAACAACATGAAAATTCTATAAAGTTTAATACACACACACACACACATATATATATATATATATATATATGTTATCGCAGTAAAATATAAAAGTACTAAGTTCATTTCCAATAAATAAATTATATTATTACGATTAAAAAAAGGCCATAAGTACGTAATACGATAATAATTTTTAAATAATGTCTAAACAATCACTTTAGTCCCTTTTAACTATAGAAAATGAAATCAAAATTTAAACTATAAAAATGTCATTAATAATTTTTTGTTGATAAATTAACGGCATGGCTTTATATCTTATGAAGCACGTGTATATGAAACCTTGGAGAAAATAAGGTGAGTGGATTCAATTTCAATTTCCTTTTCTTCATCATTGAGTACCAAACTAATTGAAATCCGTAAGGATCGATAAATGCATGTTTGGATTATTTGATTTAACAATTTGTATTTAAATATTCTTAGAACTATTAAAAATAATTATTTTCATTATTTGAGTAAAAGAAACACTTCTACATTACTCCAAACACAATCTTAAGTTATAAGTAGAAACAATTTTAGGACGCTAATGCAAATATGCTTAAACTATTATTACTCACAGTTGGAGACAACGGATTCTGCTCGCAAAACCCAAACCCCAAAAGCACCAATTGTGCATTTCTTATTGGAGAAAGGGGAAACAAGACAAGACTAATAATAGTAACATTGACTCCATGTTATCCCAATTTCGAAGAAAGTGCAATTGATTAAAACTTGTTCATCATTACCATTTTTTTTTAATTCTACTGTTTTGGAGACACCTTTGGGCAGAAGACTCGAAGAAAAGCTAACAAGTAGAGAGTGAAAATAGATGATAAAGTAAACTAATCCCTTCACACTGACTACATGCCAAAAGTTAAAAAAACACCTACCCTAACCTCTACCATTTAAAAAGGAAGAAAACACCTAATTGGTTTTTTTTCCAATAAAATATTGATTGCATCAGAAACAACAAAATTACCTAAACCTACAGCTTCAGGGGAACATTCAAAGTGCTTCTGGAAAACGTAAATCTGCTGGACCTGGGCCCAATATCCCTTTCTGTTCACTTATCTTGCCCAGCCCAATTGCCGGTTCTACAAGACCATTTAACATTTCATCATCTCGACTACCGGTTCCCTGCTTGAAGAATAACATGAAAAGTGAATACATAATTAAGGAATGTAAATGTATCCCAAAAAAAACAAGAGTAACAATAATATAGATTCAAAATAATGTTGTATTTTAATTATAAAACCTTTGAATAGAATATTTTGGTAAAGCAAGATCAAAGAGGAACATGTCTATATAATAGAAAGCTGGACCATGGAAATGAGAAGCAATTTAGGATTTGTAAGCCTGGAAAACACAATTTGCCTGAAGGAAGTAATTTCTGACTGTACATAAAAACTTTCGGTAGCAAAAGATCACCTATTGACCATACCAATAATGACCCTTTTGTTTTGAAGTCTCAAATGTACAACTTTCAAAATAACTTTCCTAACATAATACAAATTTGATTTTATTTTTGAAAAATTTACTATTTTTGGTTTGGTGCTCTTTTTATATCCTCTACTAATGACTCCTCCACATATTGGGCATAAACAAAAATGTATCATCCACCACTACAATAACTGAAACCTTATTATTATTATTATTATATTATAGTAGATCGTTTTTATTATAACTTTTATAACCAACATACACTTTTAGTCTCTTAATAGTTAGTTTATTTTTCAATTTAAGTTTCCTAATTCTTTTTACTGCTATGATCAATTTTATTACTTTTCTTTTTCTTAAAATTCTCAAATTTTCATTTTATTTCTCAAATCTCCATAAATTGAATAAACCATAAACCATTTTAATCAAAAGGTCATCTTTCATTCAAATTCAGAAAATCTCAAAATTTCTCCTCTTCAAAACCTGCGCATTCAACAAAATTATATGATTTTCATAAAATGGTCAACAACCTTTTGAAAGCATCTTATATAAATCCTAAGATGTTTTAGTTGAAAAACAAAGGTTTGAGAGAAAAACTAGCAGAAAACTTTGATTATACCAATTGAAAAAATTGGGAGATTAAATTCAAAAAAAATCGCCAAAATAAAATCACACAATTATAACAACAGAGAAGACCAAATATGTACTATACATTTTAATTCATATTTAAATTGAAAATTAAATAGTATATGCACTCATGACGTACAAAAAATAGTAGAATGAGTTTATTGACCTTCATAATAGTAGCTACTTTAAAAATTATAAGTGGGATTTTAAATTAGTAGGCAATATAGACACATACATAGTGCATGTCAATTAAACTCATTAAAAATTTATTATTTTTCGTTTATTTTAAATTGATGTTTCCTGCAAGTATCGTAAAAGGCAAGCATGACTTAATTTGTGAAAATTTGCTTCTGTCCAGTGTAAGGAAGGACATCAACTCAATATATACGTATTTGTAGAGAATGTTAGCTCTCACAATGCCAGTAACTTAATTTGCAGTGACCATCTTCCTAAAAATAAATATTATGCACAAAACCTTTCTGTTGTCTGCATGGTGAACAACGCCATCTTTTAAGAGACTATTAAAAGGGCAAACTTGAGTGATAGAATTAAAAGAAGAAAAAAAGGGGCACCCAACACATTCTAGGAAATAGAATAAAAAATGATAAAAGTAAAAGTGGTAAATCAAGGTAAAATAGTCTACAATATCTATCAGTTACCTCATCGTGATTATAACTCGCATCTTGCAATAATGGAGTCGCAACCGGGGGTGCAATTTCTGGGTCAGGCTTTTGAAATATAAAAGTGGTATAGAGACCTGAATTGAAATGGAAAATACAGTATCTGAGTATCTGCATAAATAATAGGTGAAAGTGACACCAAGAAACTTACAAGCAATAACAGAAATTAAAAAATATTATTAATGCATCACCTAGCGCATCGTATGAACGTGGAAGAAGTCTCCCCCTCGGATCCAAGAGGTTTGGAACATAGTGTGTTAACAGGCCTGCTAATTGTGCTCTTAAAGCAATAATCACGAAAGGTATATCCAATAAATATTCTTGCAAACTCCAAAAACGCTAATAACATTATATTTGAATGATTTGGGAGGATGTTTCATCAGTCCCCACCAGAGAACGTGAAACTAACCTGTTGTCGTCATAAAACTCAGTCAAGTTTTGAATCTCCACATACTCAAGGCCAGCTTCCCTGGCCAACCTAAGTTTTTATGAAGCAAAACGTCAGAATTATTTGAAAAACATAATTGTAGATATGAGGTACGAACCAAACAAGCAAAAGTTATAAATATCTTCATCCTTTCATGGATTTAATTTTACATTCCACATGGAATAGTGTCAATTTTGGTCTTTTCGGAATTTCTTTATGACCGAAAGTTAAAGTTTAAACAGATATCTATTTAAAAATTGGCAATCAACCTTGTCCTTTTAAAATCAATTTTGCTAGGTAATATCATAGAGCATCATCGGTGCTGATAGAGAAAAAATAGAGCATCATCGGCTCACATTGACACCAAACAACACAACACTTCAGTCATGAGTCATCCATCCATGAGGTACAAGATAAAAACCTGATGAAACTTGGAAAATGAACCAAGCAATTGGTTTCAGCAGAGACGTCATTAGCAAATTTTAGTTGGTATTTCTTTCCAAATAACGGAAACCTGGAAATGTTGAATAGATTTGAATGAATAACAACATGAATTTGACTAAAATAACAAAGAAAAGAATAAGCAATATGCAGTTGATCGATTGAGATATGTACTTTTCCTCTTCAACTTCAAAAGTAATCATGTAATTCTCTGTCCGGATGCAGTTGGGAACAATGTTTGGCTTCATGCTGCTGCTTTTGTTGTGATAGGCTTCAACATTCCTCTGGTACTTGGCCCTACACAGCTACAATGTTATTTTATCTAGTCTATTAGTGCATGAAGATCTCATGCGGACAATATGAGTTACCAAAAAAAACAATGAAGACAAAAACCAATAAAATCCAAGTTCAAAATATAAAATGGAGGAAAGGATGCAATCCACACATAGATAATAGATAGACCAATTACATGTAGGAGGATGAACAGACTTGTCTAACCAAAATAAGATCACTTGTGATTAAGGACTTTTTTACATTACATCTGAAACCACCAGGCTATTCTTTTACCTTTTCTCTCTCTACTGGATAGAAAGGGATCCCATTATAACTATAAATGCATTTGGCTTGAAACTACACCTAAACGTTAGTAAATAAATGAGTGAAAGAAGATGGAGAAACTAAGGACTTGGTTGTAAGAAACCAAAAACATGGCTAAAAGACATAATTCAGAAATCTCGCAATGTCAGAGACGTATTATCCAGTTTAGAGGAACACTTTAAGAGCTGAAACTGAAAAGGGGGCAATGTTAACGTACACTTTTAAGCATCCCAGGGCACCTTTTCTAGAATAACAGTTATTTTTGCTTGCAGTAACATCTAGGTGCACATAGATTAGGGGAAACTCTTACATGTTTAACCTGAAGTAATAACTACATGATGCCTTCAAAATGGTTCGTTCAACTGGAGTGTACAGTGACACTTCGTTTCAAAAAAGTGGTGTCAGATGGATAACCCTTAACTAAATCAACAAAAAGTAATTTGGACACTATAAATCAAATGAAGTTTCTTCACCAATAAACTAAATAAAAAGAATAGCCAAGAAAAGGAAAAAGAAAAAAATAAGAGAGCATGCAACTAAACCCAAGAATAATAGGCCTCTGATAACTCCCATACCATATGGTAGATGAGTCAGGAGTAATACCAAGAAAATAACCCCCGGGTTTCAGCAGAGATGACACATTATGCAGTAGTTTCCGTGCTTTCTCTTCAGTCTCAAAACACAACTGCATTAGAGATGTTTATCAGAAGAGGACCAACGGGAAAATCTCAAAGGGTTAACTAAAAACCAAAATTTAAATAGATATTAGACAATCACAACAAATGTTGAAAGGACCACAGTATTATATTTCAAAAGGACTTGAGACTCTAACTGGGTTTACTTATCCTATTCTTGAATAGGATTTTATCATACAAAGTCAAAACAATGCGATAGAAAATAAGACACCCACGAAACAAGCTGAACAGAAACTATAGCCAGACCTGCAAATACAATGATTCAAAATTACAAAAGTGAAAGTCAGACCTGCAAATGCTGCAAACAGCAGACAACATCAGCCACATTGATCTTCTCCTCCAAATGTGTTTCTATATTCTCCTGTCAAAACACATGAAAACATAAAATTAATACTGATAAATAATACATAATAGAATTCCTTTTACTTCAATTCAAGGAAGTCTAAGGCACTAGGGGTTTCAAGTTTCAACAACATACCACAAAGTGAGTCTCACTTGCCAAAAGTGACATATAAGGAATTAAAATATTTGAATCATACACCTTAAAGTTATCATACACCACGCAAGCATAACATTCAGAGCAAATTTTTGGAAAAATCAAGATGTACAGATTAAAAACCCTAAGAGGCTTATTGTCAAGAGTGTCGTAAAACCATTCTTATAATCACATTGTGACTATTGTATGTCCTTTTAGACTTTACATCACAGACTTAATAACAAGTTAAATGGCTTGGTTTTCATAAAGCGCTGTGAATAAGGAATTAAAGGCAGCTATGGAGTCCTCCCGAACAAACCTATAAAAATTTGCTCTGACACTGTAGTGTGAGCTAAAGGAAGAAGAGACAATTGAACTTAGAGAAGAAAGGTTACCGCGGAAGGGTCAGCCTGGAAGAACTGGGCAGTGTAAGATTTCCTGTGACTCTCCCAAGCTTCTCGCATTTGCTCTATCCCAGACGTAGACGCGTCTGCAGCAGCAACAACAACAACAACAACAAAAAAGAAGAATTAATTGGAATTCCAGCAACGAGACATGGAGAGGAAGAAGGGGAAGGGTTACCAATTCCAATGTAGTGGCCAATTTGCGCGTCGACCCATTTATCAGCGTCGGAGTCAGCACAATACAAATCGCACACCTTGAATGAATGACAGTGAAAATCAGAATGGGGAAGAAAGAGAATAATTAATTGGATGGGATGAAAGAGCGTGACGAACCGTGGCGTAAGGGTGAGCGAAGATGTTTATGAGAGCCATTTTTGCAAAATCATAGAGGCGCTGGTGTGTTGACTGACTCATTCCTCTTCCTCTTCCTCTTCCTCTTCCTCGTGCTGTTTTAGAAGTTCGTCAACCCTCATTTTTATTCACTGTAAGTGTAAAAGCTTTTACATTAACAATGGAAAGTGTTAACCTCAAATTAAAATAAGTTGAAAATTATAACTTTTTATTCAAAAGAATTATTATTGTACCATTTTATAAATAAATTAAAAAAATTTGGCATGTAAGTTATTTTTTCAGTATATAAATATAAAACTTACAATAATTTTTGAAACAGCTAATAATTTCATGTCAAATGAGATCTATTTAAAAGACTAATCTCTCTTCTGAGATGTTTTTTTTCTCTTATATATAAATTTAAATTATCAAATTTCTAACTGCATGCTTAAAAGAAAAATAAAACAAAATCATGTGTTGAATGTTACACCGTATTGATATATTTTTTTCCCAAATTACGACCACTCTATTTTGTTTTCTAATTTGTCAGTTGCTCACCATTGTTAGTTTTTATCCTTTTTAAAACATGAGAAATTATAAATATATTTCATTTTAATATAATTATTACAAAGATAAAATAAATTTAAAAATTTTAGAACAATAACTAAAAAATATTTATATAAAATATTTATATGTGATATGTTTCGATCTAATCTAATACAATATTGTATATGTGGAGTCATAAATTTAGTACGAATAATTCAATACTTAATCTGATCCGTTTTTATATTTGTCTCATTAGATATAATCATTGACAAATCTAAAAATTATTGTAACTATTATGCATTTTCTTCAATTTTGTGTTCATTGTTCACCTTTGTTGCATCTCAATCATAACATTAGACAAATAAACCTAAACATTGTTATTATGTGTCTTTTTCTTTGCATCAACTTTGACATTTCCATTTTTATTGTCTTCCTTCATCATTTATTTTTGTTATATGTCTTCATCTTTTACTATTGTGTTTGTTTATTTGACTTTCATTTGACTTTCGTTGTTCACATCTATCTCTTATTGTTTCATATAATACTAAAAAATTACAAGTTAAAAAAAATTAAATTCAAAACTCAATTGATCCACCTCAATCCAAGTTAATTTAGAGTGGTTGAATTCACATGATGTTTTTTTAGTAGGTTTGATAATTCAAATTACAAATTAAAGAAAATTCAAATTCAAGACTTAATTGATCAACTTAATTCAAGTTACTTTAAAGTGATTTATTTTTCTAGTAAGTTAAATAATGGATTTGTCAAAATTTTACTAAAATTTGATTCAAGAAAACTCCTATTTATTTCAATTTGATTACTATTTTCCAATTTTTAATATTTAGATTTAGATTACTTTATTCACCTCTTATTTATTTAATTTGAATTTGATTAACATTAAGAGATGTTTTTAAATTTAAAATGTTAGAAATAAAACCTTATTAAAATTAAATTCATGTTTTATTGCATCATAACCCAATAGATAATTAGTTTACTTTAGGGTTTAGTTTTTGTTTTATTATTTTATCTTTCTTATATATGCTAAAAAAAGGTACAAAAACATCTAAAAACTATCTAGTATGCTCTTAATCGCACATCCTTAAAAGGAGAAAAAGTCAGTCTGAAAACTGGTTGTCATATCGAGGAGGAGAGGAGATATGGTCCCCAACCAAGAAACCTTAGTGGAAGCGGCGCTCCGAGTTCTGAGCACCGCCGACCCCTTCGAGAAGGCGCGACTCGGCGACTCTGTGGCTACGCGGTGGCTCAATGGAGCCATGGCGGAACCCTACGACCCTTCTGCCGACGACCACCACGCGCTCCCTGATCGCCCCGCAAGGCTATCCTCTGTCTGCACCATTCTACTTTCACCTTCTTCCGTTACCTGGTGTTAGACCAAATGCCTCGCTTTCACTTAGTGCATAGAATATTGTGTTGGCAGGTGAAGTTGGTGGCTCCCAGTCTGATGCCGAAGCTGGGCAAAGCGGGAAGCTTGCAGAGCAGAATAGCCATCGTTCATAGCCTCACTCACACTGAAAGCTGGGCCATTGACTTGTCCTGGGTATTTGTGGATTCTTAATTGTATCCTTTAACTTCAATTGTGCTTAAATGGTTTGCTTGCATGGAACACTTTATTTTGGCCATATTTGAATTGCTTGCAGATAGTGGAAGCCAATGGATAAGAATATAACGAGGTGGTATAAATTGGGATAGAAATAGTATTCCATTGTTTATATGTTCTAAGGTGGAATCAAGCGAAGATTCCTTCCATGTTTTTGAAGAATGATAGAACAAAATGAGTTGTAACTCTTTAATTGTATGTTTGGCTCTTCTAAAGTAAAGGAGGGTAAATAATTATCTCATCATTGATGAGAAAATCAATATTTTAACACGTACATATATTTTTCTCATTAACTATTGAGATTACTTATTCAGTCATCTAAAATAAGTTGTTCACTTTAGAGGCAGTGAGATCCATTGATTTCAACCCCGCAAAATAAATTTGCAGAGAGAAAAGAGAAATAAAGAAGATAATAGTAATGAAAAAAAGACCCACATAAATACTAGATTACTTATTTGTCAAGAGAAGAAGAGGAAATGTTTCATTTTAATGAAGTTTTTTTAGAGAAAATTGCACTTACCTGTTCTAAAGTCTTCTCAAATGATGCTTATAACCCCTTTAGTTTTTAACAAACATTTACCTCTCCCATTTGTTTAATCAAGTGACACACACATCATGCAAAATAACAGACTTTACCTTGTTAATGATAGACACCACAAGACTTTTTTTACAACTCTGCATCTCATGATTCTTGAGAAGGCAAAACTGTACTGTGCATTCTTTGACTCTCAATAGTTCTATGTATTTTTAGTAAAGTGCTCATTCTTTGTTTATATTTCTCCTGATTTTTCTTTTCAATGCTGGTTTTTGTTATATTTGGAGAAGAGATTGGTATTTGGGCTATATGGACGAAGAATACACGAATTTTAGAGGGATCTTCTTTAATTCTATGTTAGGGGAGGTGAGTATTTTTGTTATGACGTAGAGTAGATGTGAATGTCATTTAATAAGACTTCAAGGTAGGTCAGTTCGATTTTCTCTTTTTTTTAAACTTGCCTTATAGTGACAAAGATTGACAGGGTAAAAGGTGGAAATTTTCTGATTAAAGTGTTCTGGATTTTGTGAAATTGTTTGGATTTTAATGATGGCTGGAAATGGAATGATGGTACTGTTGGTGAATAAGAGAATATAAGAGCTTGTGTATATTTAAGGAAAAGTTAATAAAGGTAAAATAGTCATTTCTTGATCTCAGTATTAGGATCACACTCACTCTTAGGATTTGAACTGAACTTTAATTGACCCTCCTTGTTGTGTGTTTTTATTGTTCGATAGGAAGAAGTTTAGTTTTTTCATATGCCACCCTCAACATTTATTGGCAAGTATTTTTATGCATAATTACATTCATGCAGGATATAATAGCACGCTTTGGCAAGCAAGAATCAATGCCTAGAGAGTTCTTTACAGATTTTGTGAAGGTAGCACAGGACGAAGGGCGGCACTTCACTCTTCTTGCTGCACGACTTGAGGAGCTTGGTTCTTATTATGGAGCATTACCGGCTCATGATGGCCTTTGGGATTCTGCCACTGCTACTTCCAAGGATTTACTAGCCCGATTAGCCATTGAACATTGTGTCCATGAGGTGTGTCTTTGAGTTTTTTGCTATTCGCCTTTCTTGTTATTTATGGTTTTGCTGTATGTTCATGATGAATTGAGGTTATTAACCTTGTATCACTTGTGGAAATCAAGAGGGTTGCTTACTAATGCAGGACTCATGGATTGTGTTTTTTATCTCGGGTGTGGTTGTGGGGTGCTTTAGCAATCCTTGCAATTTTTATGCCTTTCACAACCTTTGATTTTTTACAAAAGAAAAACTGAACATGTTTTTGTGACCATTTAGGACCATGTTTTAACAAAAGAAAAACCGAACATGTTCTTCACAATCTTTTATGACCATTTTCTGTTTTGGAAAACAAAAAAAAATGTTTGATAAGAGTAGTTTTTGAAATATGTTTCAAAAAATAATATTTCTTTTTCCAATTTTTTAAATGAAAAACCAAATATTCCAGATTTATTTTGACATTTTGTTTTCAGTTTTGTGCTACTAATTTTTCCTTGTTCTGTCTCGCTGTCTCTTCCTTCCCCCACTCTCCCCCCCCAAAAAAAATAAGTTTTCTAAAATTTCTCTACAAAATAGTTCTTAAAAAACAAAACCTCAATTGGACACGTGTAATTTTGCTAATAATTTCCTATTACTTGAAGCGAGATGTGAGTTTCTCCTATATCCTGCCTACTGTAGTTACTACTGACTAGTATTGGTGAAATGCTTCTCTTGTGGAGAACTGAAGAACAAATTTTTCTGATCGAAGTGGCAAATAAATCTTTATAGCGAAAGTGCAAATGCAATTTTTAAGGAGGTTTTTATCTCTGTGGTTTAAGCTTGGAAAGGTAAAGCTACAAACATTTTTTCTTCACGTCCATTTTGGCAAGTGTATGGTAGGTTGAACTGTTTACAATTATTTTAGTACTATTTTGTGGTGGGATGCCACTTGTCCCCAGGGACCTGGAGCAATTTTTTAAATACATAAGCTTTAACTGCACGACATGGTGTGTTTTCTTATTTTAAATTGTTCATGTAGCTGGGTGCAAAACACTGGAAATTTTTAACAATTTTTTGTTTTGTTTTTGGCTTTCTTATTTTAAGGGGATCATTCACGTTTTCTTCTTTATCCTTCTAGTTGAAGATAAAGAGTTATTGTTTCTTTATTAAATTGACATTATATGTTAACTTTGTGAAAACCAACATGAGCCGTTGTTCTTACATGGTTGTGGCGCTAACTCAGAAAGACAAAGTTGAATGTAAATTATTGTATTGTTTCTTTAAAAAGTTGTTTGTACTTATTATAGTTGAAAAAATCTTGCAACTATTCAATATGATAAACGACTTGATTAGCACCGGGAAACTCTAATCTTCTGTGCCAGAGTTTAGTTTTCACAGTTTTGATGACCTGAAAGGAATCACTTTTTTCTCATTTAGATCCGTACATTATATCAAGTACTGCATATCAAAATTTTCATCTGTTCTCATTTCTGAGGTAACTGATTTCTTGAAGGTTTTCCAGCCTTATCATTGGATGAGGGAAAAATACTTCAATATCATAATAAAACTGCAAGACATTAAAGTGCTACTGTAGTAAAACTCTCGCAATGAACTCAGTGATCTTCACAAGTTATTGTTTGTGATCAAGTGAGTCAACTAGTGGGATCCAACAATCCTGACAGAAAGGTCTTAGACGTGAACTTCTATTTGTAGGTCATATATTAGTGCCACTGTAAGGCTTGGAGCATATGTTGACCTAGAGTGAGGCAACCTCCCTCCCGCTCTCTCAACTTTTATGCATCCCAAAACATGACAGAATGTTTGTGTTATTTTGATGCATTGTCAATAACACGGTTATTCTACAGTACATAAAAATTGTGCTATTGACTGTATCCAAATGTACCCCTGATTGAGTTTGAAACAGGCCAGAGGACTTGATGTGCTGCCTACAACAATCTCACGTTTTCGCAATAGCGGTGATAACACTACGGCAGATTTACTAGAAAGTGTAGTTTATCCAGAAGAGATTACACATTGTGCTGCAGGAGTGAAGTGGTTCAAGTATCTATGCCAGACATCTAGGAATCCAGTCTCAGAGCAAGAGGAGGAAAGTGGAAGTAGACATGAAGAACATGAAGTGATAGCAAAGTTTCATGCAATAGTGAGAGCATATTTTAGAGGACCCTTGAAACCACCATTTAATGAGGCTGCGAGAAAAGCAGCTGGATTTGGTCCCCAGTGGTATGAACCGCTTGCTGTTAAAGAGGCTGATACCACCCAATAGCCAATAACTAATGTCCCTTATTTAACTAGCACTTCCCTAGCTCCATACTTGGGCAATTGTAATACACACAACAGCAGTTTTGGCTCCTTTTTGTTTCATATTTTAAGTATTTTCCTTATTGTTTTTTTCCAAAAGACCTATGTTGCTAAAATTAAGGTCTAGATTAAAAGCATAGAACAACTTATATGAATTTTAAACGGCACGTTTATCAGTAAATAGATGAGCCAAAAAATAAATTAGAGTATGAGTTTTCTTTATTGTTTTTTCTTGATCATCTAAATATACAAAGCTTGAACAGCATATTGGTTCTTTCATGTACAGTTAGTGATATTTGCATGATAATATTTTGAATGCTCTAGAGTGTAACTTGTAATTGTAGTGTTTTGCATTTTGGTACATTAAATTTTAAAAGTTTTAATATAGTATTATGTATATAAGTTTATTATAGTTAATTTTAACAAAAATGTAAAATAGGTTAGCAAAATTCACTAATATTTGATTTTTTTAATGTTAATTTTGATATTTTTAACTAAAAAATAACCTTAATTTGATATTCTAAGTTGTTTGAAAAAATCATTAGCTAAATTATTAAATAAGTAAATAAACACATTAATCAATTCTATTAATTTATTCAGAGTTTTTTTTAATATCAAAATACTATTTTTTTTCAGAACAAAAGTAGTGAATTGAAAACTTTAAAACTTAACATTCTTAAACATTTTAAATTATATTTTTATTGTTTTTTGTGTTAAATTTATTTTTAGTTTTAAACCATTAGTTGAAATTGTATAAAATATAAAATATGTTTCTTTTTTATATTTATACAAATGGTAAAAAAAATTCTTGTGAAAATTATAATAAATGAAATAGATGTAATATTTATCTAAAAATAAAATTTAATTTTAAGAAATAGTTGATAATAAAATATAATTATTATTTTTTATGAAAGAGCAATTTGCGGATTCTAAACTTTGATTTGGAAAACATTGGGTATTTAAATTTGTTTGGATAACGAAGTCAACTACGGAAAGATGAAGGGAGAAAGTAGCAGTAGCAGAGGAGTAAGGGAAACGAAGAAGACTGTGATCCTGCCATGGGAACTCATAATCGAAATCCTGTTGATGTTGCCTGTGAAATCCCTTGTCCGTTTCAAATGTGTCTGTAAGTCATGGCTTTGTCTTCTGTCTGATCCACACTTTGCAATGTCACATTTTCAACGACTCACCACAAGCACTAACAGACTTTTGTTCATAGCACCTCCTGCTCCTGAAATTCGATCCATAGATTTCAACGCATCCCTTCACGATGATTCTGCATCTTCTGTATTAAACCTCAACTTTCTACCTCCCAATACTTATCATAATGTTCAGCTTATAGGTTCCTGCAGAGGGTTTTTACTTCTGAACTGTTGTCAAAGTCTCTGGGTGTGGAATCCATCAATTGGTGTCCACAGAAAATTATCTTCTACGTCTATTGAGTCCAATTTGATGCAAGCCATGTTTTTTACATTTCTCTATGGTTTCGGGTATGATCCATCAACTGATGACTACTTGGTAGTTAAAGCGTCATACAATCCAATCCCGCGTTATAATGCAACCACCCGTGTGGAGTTTTTCTCACTCAGAACTAATGTGTGGAGAGATGTTGAGGCTACCCATTTGTCTTATATGAACTCCTCTGAGGGTATCAGAAAAGGGTCGCTTTTGAATGGTGCTATTCATTGGTTGGCTTTTTGCTGTGATGTATCAATGAATGTTATTGTTGTCTTTAGTTTGACTGAAAGGAGTTTCTCAGAGATACTTTTGCCGGTTGAATTTTTAGATTATGACTCTGATTCTTGTGATTTGGAGGTGCTTAGAGATTTGCTTAGTATAAGTTTTGTGGAGTGGAACCATTCAGTGGAAATATGGGTGATGGAAGAATACAAAGTGCAGTCATCTTGGGTTAAGACTATTGTTGTGTCTGCTGAAAACATTCCTGCTGGTATGTACTTCTTCCCAATATGCTATGCAAAAGGTGGTGATATTTTTGGGACAGATGGTAGTACTGGATTGGCAAAATATAATGACAAGGGACAGCTGCAAGAGCATAGATCCTATTGTAATGGCTCATATCGATCCCAGGTGGCTCTGTATACCGAGTCTCTACTTTCATTCCCCATGTGACAGCAAGCAAGCAAACTAAAGATGACTAACTTTAAACAAGAAGGATTCGGTTGAGATATTTTCTAATACCTTTTATATTTTCTTGATACTCGTCTTGTATTATAATTTATGAATTTCTCTGGTGTAATAAAGTATGAAAAAGTAATACATGGAATAATGAAAATACTCTTTCATTATTATGTTTTGTTTTATGATTATTTCGTCGTGATGTTATTTTTGTGTCAATTATTGTAATTTGTATTCTTCCACTCTTTCACTACAATTTTAGCTTAACCTTAATAGTAATTTATTGCATTGCTAGCGTGATATTTAATCGGGTTGTAGGACGATGAGTTGATACCTTGTTCTACATTACATCTTGTTTCTGGCTTTGGTTTATGGGTGGTTGTTATGTACATTTCAAGAAAATGATTTGTACTAAACTCGAAATGCTATTATTACTTAAATGTGTGTTTCCTGTTCTGTAGTAATATAATCGTCAAGAAAAGTTGTTACCTGTTTTAATGTCTAGATGCACTTGGGAGACATGTTAACCTTCATATATATCCACTTGGTTTTAGTTGATACATGTTATGCAGAACTTGAGCCACAAAAATTAAAGATTCTCTAAACTTGTCTTGGCTTCTGAAGGTATGTTTCTTTTTGTAAGGGTCATGTTATCATGGAATTGAATAACAAATGTCAAGATCGATAATACCCAATCTTACCGACTACTAAAGAGCTTTCATGCAAGATATTTTGTCATAAACCGCTCCCAAAGCACATAAACTGAAAAACAAAATTACAAATTTAGTGTAGCATGCACACCCTCACTTGCACTTGATGTCTTTGCTCTTGCTTAAGGAAAAGGCTTAAGAAGAATGGGTATGTAATGTTTGAACCATTTGCATGGATGCTTTATCCACAGCATGCCATTGGACATACAAAAGTCCTACAATTGCTAGTTTTTGCATCCCTTCATCGTTAATTTGAAAACTGATTTCCTCACATTTTTTTTAATAGTGTGGTTGAGTGAGACAATTTAAGAGGACAATTCATTTATTTGAGGAATTTGAAATACTTTTGAGTAAAATGACATGTTTGGATAAGAAAAATTAAAAGAAATTTAAATTTAAGAATTTTAAGAAAGTATTTCAAAATAACTAAAATAATAGAATTTGAAATACCCACAAAAAAGAAGGGAATTGAAATTTCACTACTGGAACAAGCCAAGTCATCCCAAATTGAGTCAAGTCTGACCCACCCTACACCAAGTAGTGTCAGGCTTGCCCAAGAACAACTTGTGTTGGGCTTGCTCCGACCCAAGCCGAACTGGGCCCGTCCTGGGCCAAGTCAAGTGGGGCCCACCCCATCCAAGTTGAGCTGGGTCGCCTTGACTTAACTTGAGCCAAGCCAGGTTGGGATGAATCAAGCAGAGCCTGACCCAGGCTGAGTCAAGCTAGACCCGTTGTGGGTGGAGTGGAGTTGAGCCTAACTCGCCATGGGTCGAGCCGAGCTGGACCAGCCCTGGGCCAAGTCAAATCGGATCCTCCCTGGAATGAGTTGAACCAGGTTCGCTTAAGATCGAGTCCAACCAGGTCCGCCCAGGATCGAGTCAAATTGGGCTCGACAAGGGTAGACTTGAGTCGAGCTCGACTAGGGTTGACTTGAGTCGGACCTGAGCTGGGTTTACTTGAGTTGAGCCCACTCGAGGCGTAGTCGAGTCGGGTCTGAAGACGAATCGAGCCAGGCCTGCACTAGGCTGAGTCGAGTCAGGCCCAACCTAGGTTTAATCGAGCCAAACTCGCCTTAGGCCGAGTTGAACCCATCCCATGCCGAGTCGAATAGGGCCTGCCATAAACCTAATCTAGTGGGTTCGACCCAGATGAACTTGAGTCGGGCTTGACACAGGTCAAGTTAAGCTAGACCGAGTCGGGGTAGACGCGTGTCAAACTCGACCCAGATCGAATCAAGCCAGGCATAAGGTCGAGTCGAGTCGGGCCTGTCCTAGGACGAGTTGAGTTGGTCTCGTACCAAAACGAGTCGAGTCGAGCACACCCCCAACTGATCCAATTCGAACAGGCCCTCCATCAAACCAAGTCGAGTCAGGCAGAGCCAAGTTGAGTAGTGTCAGACTCGGGCTGAGTCAAGTCAGGCTCTCCCAAAGTTGAGTCGAGATAGTCCAACGATTTCCCGAGTCAAATCAGGCCTGCCCCAGGTCAAGTTGACCTGGACTCGCTCCAAACCAAGTCGACCCAAGTCTTTCCTCGAGTCAGGCCCGCTATGGGCCGACTTGAGTCAAGCCTATCATGAGCCGAGTCAAGTCAAATCGCCTAGGGTCGAGTTAAGTTGGGTTCGTTCCGAATGAGTTATGTTGGACCCGTTATGGACGTAGTCGAGTTGGGCCCAACTCGGGCTGAGTCAAGTTAGGCTTACCCCACACCGTATCGAGTCGGGCCTGTCTTTGGTCGAGTCGAGTCAAATCTATATTAAGACGAGTATAGTCAGACCTATATTAGATCAAGTTGGGTCAAACTCACGCTAAACTGAATCATATATGTGTGTATTGAAAAATGAAATTATTAAATATTATTTTAATATTTAAATTTAACTGCTATCTTTTGTAAAGTTTAATTTTAAAATTTAATATTTTAAAAAAAATTGTAAAATTAAATTTCATCTTAAAATATGAAATTAAATTTTTCTATCTGAAATGTAATGTATTTTAATTACCTTATCCAACAAACCATTTAGAGAACAAAGAGAATTTAATTTCAAGTATTTCAATTGTTTAGAATTGTTGAAATTCTCCATCCAAACACAAGGTGAAAGATTATACATGCATTCTGATCAATAAAAAAGGCTAGGATTTTTAAGTTTTCAAGTGTGGCACCATGTCATAATTATAATGACAGAAATGCACAGATTCAACATTTATTATTTCTATCTATCTTTTTTTTTTTTATCATATCATATATCTTATAAATTTATAATTTTCTCTTTATTTAGATATGATATGTATAAATTTTGGTTGTGTATCAAATATTTTGATTTTGCTAGCTATAAACATACCTATGAAAGTTTCGTGAGCAATGTAGCCCAAACTTTCTCTGGTTGTCGTCATTAACACTGTTCTATAATCTTTCTACAAAGTCTTCATAATTTCGTTTACATTCTTATTGTGGAGTCTGATCGAGTAATCGATCCACTCCAATCTTGTTAAAGATGTCGAGACCATCTAACTTTTTGGACCAGTAGAAACTCATGCTTTTGAATATGGTGGAAGGTCTCAATAGATTGTCTAGTGGTGTATAGACCATTTAGTCTATTTGAGTACTTTTATAGACAATCTAAGTGTTGTTTATAATTTTGTAAAGAGACACTTCACGTGACCTCTACTCTAGTTTAGATATTTTCTGTTAAAGAATTATTTAGGACAGTTGTAACAACTCTATAGCTATTTAATGAGGCATTTGAATTATTGTTTAACTTCGAGTTGTAACACTTGAGAGCATAAGAGTTCACTAAGAGAGTAACGATTGAGTTGTAATCTCTAATCATAGTGAATAGTTGTTTGTGGGTTGTTGAAGTTTGTCAACACTTCAATCATCCATGTTTATCTTCTGAGCATTATTCTTTTTTTATTCTTTCTCCATTTTACCTTCTACGAGTTAAATTTGAAATATTATGTTTTGATATCTTTTTCTACTCGTTTGTATGTTGGATGCTCTAGGTATTTTTTAACTTGTTTGTTGAACTAATTTTCACAACAATTATTCTTTTAAAAAGTATATACATACACATTAGATAATCACATAATAATGTTAAATATATATTGAATAATTTTATTTTTTAAATAAAATAAATGAATTAAAATTTATTTATATATCATAACTATATACGAAACTATTCTTTTCTTAAATATAGTTTTAGTTCAATTTGACATAATTGTTTTTTCTTACATAAAATAGTATTCTGAAATTAGTACTCTAAAAAACAATTATTTTTAATATTTTAAAACATTTCATAGCAATTTTATTTCTTAACTAAATAAAATTCATGGACCCTGTGCAAATACAACACTAGGATCTAATAATAATTAATAAAAATAAATCAAAAATAAAATTTATATATATAATAATACATGTCTTAATTTACAATAGATTAATATTGAATATTATTTGACACGTAAGGAATGATATTGATATTGGACAGAAAGGAATCAACAATACCGATTTTTTTTCTGCAAATATTTTTAAGGACTATAATTTGTTAGAAATCCACAAAATTTGATGAGTCACGGAACTTATTTAAATTACTCATTTTTTGTAATTTGAAATAAAATTTAGATTTAACTGCATGTTTAATCATTCTGGGTATAACAATTATGCAACTTCAGTCGTAAAGTTTTAATGTGATTAATGGATCTTTTAGGTATAACAAACTATGATTCTAGCTATAGTTTTAAACGTGTTAATGGGATAACAATTGTATAAGATTTGATTGAGTTGACCAAATCAATTAAAATTCTGATTGGTTTAGATTGATAGTTTTGAACTTATTTATTCAATTTTTTCTATAGATTTACATTGCTATTAAGAATTTTATTTTGAATTTAGATACATTACCTTTTATGATGCTCTTAGATTTGAATTATAAATTTACATTGTCTTGATATTTATTTATTATTTTAAATATTAATATTTTTACGATAAAAGATTAATTTAAGTTGAATATGTAATATTATGTTAAACATAAAATAACACATATTTGTAAATTAGATTAATAAGTTCATCTCATCAATGGTCTCCATCATTTGTTTCTATACAATGAACAAGCTTAATGAATTTCATACAAATGTTATTATTCTTAATATATAAGAGGTGATAGATGATATTAGAAATTAAAATTTAAATCTAATTTCATTTTATTTTATAATGTCAATTTGTAAGAAAAAAGTTTGCATATACTTAGTTTGACTTTATTTCTAGTTTTATTTCTGGTAGGTATGTTATTTATGAATGGGTTTATGAAATTTTATTTATACTTAGCCATATTTGTTATTCATAGTTGGCACAACATGATTATGCCTTTATCAACCAATGCTTTCACTTTAAACGGCATTATCTTTCCAATCTTACATTCACACTCATCAAAAAGTTCACTGTGCCAAGTGAATTTCATATCATTTTTAATATATTCCAATCATAATAAAAACGTGTCAGAAAAAAATATGAACTGTAATAAACTACTACCATTATTCTGTTTACTTTTGGTGCTTTTTTGTTCCTACCTAACGTAGTTGAGTTTTGCTTTTTGACCCTAATGTTGCTTCCTTTGCAGAAGCAATTCAATAGTTTATTTTTTTTATATGTTCATTAAGAATTGTAAAAGCACAGTTTGGTTGGTATTGTGATAAAAAAAACAGTGTAAAAAATAAACTAACCATTTCAAAGAAAAAAATATCATAAATTGATTTTCCTTGAAATATTCTTAAAGATATGAATCTATATGCTAAATATGATAAAATGAACTGGTGTAAAAAAAATAAATTAAATTTACATTTAAGAGAGAATAGTTAAATCTATAATATAAAAATAATGTATAAATTAATATATTAATAAATAAAATTAAATATGTTTTTAATCTTTTAATTATTTATTAAAATTATGTTTAGTTTATGATAAGAACTTTAAACTTATTTTTTTAATAGAGTCTTGACTGATATATATTTTAAGATAATAATTAATAATTTTGTAATATTTTAGTGTTTTATGGAGAGTTACTCAAATATTACTTTATAATAATATTTTAGAAGTATAAATAAAAATCGATTATTTAAAAATATTTTAGATTTACGTTTTCTTCAAATAGTTTGGTTAAGATTTTTAATTAAAAATTAAGAATTAAATCTAACCAGTCAATATTAGATGTTTAGAGTGAAGTAGAAACTAATAGTCGTGTCTTAAAGATTATTTTATAGTTTGATGTATTATTATTTATAATACATTTATATTTATTAAAACATGATAATAAATTAGTATTATAATTTTTATCGTAAAATCGTGTGATTTATTTATAAACACGTGACAAAGTTAAAATTATCAACATAATAAAATTATACAAGATAAATCACAATATCTCTCTTTTTATTGGTAAATTTTTATTATAAAATATTTAATTGTTGATTGCATCATGAAAAAACATTCACAACTATTAAAAAAAGTATATTTTATATGTTTAGCAATAAAAAATTTATTCAAACTAAATCATAAAATATTAATTTAACTTTATCGAAATTTTATATTGAATTAAAATCGAACCACATTAAAATTTAATGGTGGATCCACCTGACTATTTTATGAAAACTAAGTTAAACTAAACATTTTTAATTATAAATATGGATACGTTTGTACTTTATAACAAATGTGCATATAATAGATATCATAATTATGATATTACTTATTTAATTTGTTGTATGAATATCATAAATATGATAAATTTTAATGTCTTTAATAAAATATGTGCATATAATAAATATGGATTACTGAAACGAAAAAAATATTATTTAAAAGAATATATGAGAAAAGACATTTTATTAAGTTAATCAACACCATATTTAGTTCTCAGCTCTTCTTTTTGTATTTCATATTGAAACTTCATAAATTTTAAATGGAATTTAAATATGGTGATGGTCAAATCCGAAAGAAATCACCCACACCATCCTAACCTTTCAGTCTCCTAATGTCGGTTAGAAATATATATTATAAGTAATAATTTTTAAATATACAATATAATTATAATTTTTTATTTTATATTAAATGTTATTTCTTAGAAAAATAATAAATAAATATATTTACAAATATATTTCTAACGTTATTTCTACATATGATTATGATTATATATATATATATATATATATATATATATATATAAAAGTGTGTGATTTTTATAATAATATATTTATGAATATAATTTTAAATTATTAATATTTATATGTAAGTTTAAAAGTATATAATTTTGATAATAGTATAATAAAAAATTAGTAATAATAATAAATTCATTAATTTAATAATTTATTACTATTAATTAAATTATTAATTAATATTTTAAAATAAAAATTTAAAATTAATAATTTTATATTATTATATATTTGAAAATGTTATTAATGTTGATACACTTTGAAAAGAAATGCTAAACAAAATGTGTGAAAAACAATACATACAAAATGAAACAATAACAATTTTACACACATACTTAAAGGTAATTAGTTGCACATTTATAATTCTATACTTTTTATTTTATTTCTTATTCCTTTTATATATAATTTTTAATCTCTTTTAGACTTTGCAAATCTAGACAATAAAAAATAATTACAATAATATATTAAAATTAAAATTAGTAATTTAAAGTATGAGAATAAAAAAGTAAAATCAGTTCAACTATATAAACAAAATAATATTAATTTATGATTTATGTATTAGTTACCTTAATCAATAATATTGTTAATATTATGTTCGTCTAATTTACTTTATTTTAGTTTGAGAACAAATTTTTCATATTTTTTTATTAATCTTTTATTATTTGACATTTTAGTTTATGTAAAACTATTAAAAGTTAAAATATCATTAAATCCGGTCTAACATAATTCATTACATTAAAATATAAATTATACCACTTCAAATATCAAATATCTCCTCAATGTATATAAATAGATTATAATTAATATATATATATATAAAAATAAATAAACAACAAAAACTAAACACTAAACAGCCATTAAAAAATATAAATAAGATTCTATAAATATATTAAGAGATATAGATAAGATTCTATAAATATATTGAAATATATCAATATTTACTACACCAATATTTTTGAAAACTAATTTTAATGTCAAATTTTTTTTATAAACACAAACCACTACTCAAGACCAACATCATTACAAATATACTAAACAAAGATATTTGGGTGTCGATTGAAAATTCAACAAAAGGACTATCTATAATTTATATAATTTTAATAAAAATAATTTATACATAGCATGAACACATGCAGAGAATAATAGAATAAAAGGTGTGCTTTGATTATTTAAAATATATTTATATGTGTGTGACACGCCAATGTTTATATATGTGCCCATCTAATAATAAAGAACTTTCATTCCAAGTGTTTAAAAAATTGTTACTAACGGCATAAGAATCATGCATTTACTTACTTAATGATAAGAAAATAAAAATAAGAATAATGGATTTATATTATTAATTAATAATGAACTAAAGCAAGAGATGCTACTTCCTCCTTTCTTTTTCTTCCACTGATTAGTGATGAATTATGTGATGTAATAGTAAAGTTAGTTAGCATCTTAGACTTGGTATGCTCACCCACCAAACGGTATCAGATTCCGTTTTATTTTTTTTATTTCTTATTAAAAAAATTCTGGAATCCATCATTCGCATTGCATCTTCTCCTGTATAAAACCAATTTATTAAATTCAAGATAAATAAGACAAATTAAAAGAAGAGTAAAAGTATTTCTTAGAAAAAAGTCATAAATAATTTTTTTTTTTACTTTTTGCTTATTACATAATTTGATACATCTTATTAAATATATATGATTCTTCATATATATATTGAATTACATAAAATTAAATTTAATTAATACTCATTATATCAATTCATTTAGAAAAAATAACTTGTTCAGATAAAAAAGTCTATATACTTTTTGAGAAAATCTAAAAATTATAATATTTTGTCTTAAAAACACAATTTTTTTATATAATAAAATTTATATAATTTTATATTTATCAACTACTTTATGAATTAGTTTATCAAATATTTCTAATAAAATAATCAGTTCAAAAAAAATTATCAACTAACTTATACGAAAGAAAACTAGCTTATCTAATTAATTTATCAAATATAAGTGAAGTTATTAACAATTTTTGTGATAGAAGTATTTGATCCTTGGAAAATTTTGTGTAGTGCTTATTTTTGTTTAGATGTTGTGATTGTGTTACATTCAAATCATATAAAAAGATATAAAAGTTGGTATTATTAGCTTTACTTTGATACATATACCGTAGTTTAAAGTGTGTTTAAAACATATTAAAATATTAATGATTTGTGTTAAAAAACAGGTAATAAGCTAGATCATTCGAATAAGATGTGATACATGGAAACTTTTATTTTTTATATATATAATATTTATATTTTTTCTATTTTTTTATCACACTCAAAATCTTATAAATTTATAATTTTTCTTTTTAGGTATGATTAAAGTGTGTTAGTCCACCAAAAAAAATTTGAAAACAAAGAAAATTGATAATGATAGACTAAATCAAAAAAATCAATTTAGATTTACATTAAAATTGAAGATAAATTCGAGAAAAGAAAAAAAAAAAAAGAGTAAAGTGATAACAGAAGTAACTTAATCTTAAATTGTATATTATAAATTAGTATAAATACGAGTGTGGAGAAAAAAAAAAAGGATTATGAACTTTCGAAGAAAACCAGAAACATGATAGTTATTTATTCTGCGTTTGGGTTGTGTTATTTTATAAATTCCTCTAACATTTTATGTTTTATCTTTATAATAAAAATTACTTTCATTTAGATCAAATATTTATTTTAAATTTATCATTTCAAATAATAATGATAATGAATTGACTTTTTTTTCTAATTCTAAGTTACATTTACAATTCCAATACTATTAGTTATTTATATTTATATTACTCAAAAAATTATTTATATTTATATTATTAAAAAAACTAAAAAGAATTATTGCTTTGAACAGTAATTTTATATTGAAAGTTAATAAAAAAATTATTGTTTTAAACAGTACTTTTATATTAAAAGTTAATAATAATATTAATCTAAATAAAAAATTATAAACATATTTATTAATAGATTGTAAAATTTATGGAAATGAACACATGATTTTGACCATAATCAAATTTACATTGAATTAAAAAAGTGTAAATATGATTGAGGTATAAGAAAACTTTTGTGGGTGTGTATCAATCAATTTTCTTTACCCTTTTTATCTCTTCCAAATGCAATTTTGATGCGTGGTGACATATAAAAATGGTCATAATAGATTATGGCATTTTTTATGTCCTCCACGACAAGTTCTTCTCCTGTTATATTTTGCACAAGTTGGTGATTGCTCTTCCAACCACCTACATCTTTAAATCTTCAAAGCATGACACAGGAAAACAAATACTTGGAAGGAAGAGAGGTGTCAGTCACTATCATTAGCTTTGGTATAATAGGGATTATGACAATGAAAATTGTTGGATTCGGTTGGTAATAAAAGAGAATGCAGAAAAGAAAAAGAGAAAGATGAAAAAAAACATAAAGCAAAGATTTAAAAACTAAAAATCTAATGGCTGAAAATTAATTTCACATGTGAGAAACAAGAGATCATCTGCCACCCATCACAGAACAGAACATGGATAATGTTTTGAGTGAGATTTACACTTCAGTGTTCGTTTGACATGGTACATCCCATTTAAATATCACAAATAATATTTGTGACTGAGCGTTAAGCAGAAAAAGGCGAAAACAGCTTTTCCGAGAAAGAGAAAGAGAAAGAGAAAGAGAAAAAGAAAAAGAAACGCAAACGTGGAAGCCAGAATCGAAAGCGTGCACTTCTAAAAATGTGCTATAAATAAAAGGCACCAGAACCTCCATTTTCTTCCAAAACAAGCTCTGAAAAGAAGAGATTAAGAGAGAAAGAGAGAAAAAGAGAAAAAGAGAGAGAAGGTGGATAGGGTGTTACAGAGCTAGTTGCTATCCATCTTCCTTCGTCGCTTTGGTTCTGCTTCACTCTTCGACATTCGCATCACTCATCAGGCAACACCCTCATTTTACTCTCACCATCACCTCTTTTACCCTAACTTCTTCTTCCCCTTCTCTTTCGTTCCACTTTATTTTCCTTTCTTTCTATTTCCTATCTTTCGAATTCTAAACCCTAACGTTTCTCGCCGCTCTTTTATTTTCTACGGTACACGATAGCAATAACACTTTCCACCTTCGCGTTCTGTTGTGTCATGTTCCGCGCTGCATTTTCTTGTTTCTTTTTTATTTTCCGCTCTGTTGTTAAACACGCGTTTGGAACTTTCTAGCGGGATTGGTTGTTCTTTGTTAGCGTATTTGTTTATTTATTACTTTATTTTATTTGATTCTTTGATTATTTGATTTGGAATTCTTGAAAAGAAAACCTGGAAACGAGAGGAGAAGCAAATTTTCGAGACATGATTTGTTTCCCTTTTAAGGGCGTATAATCAGAGGCTGCCGGGCTTAAATATGGAATTAATAAATTATTTAGGCACGTTATTCTGTCAGAGAGAGATTTGATTGTCTCGTCTATTTTGTAGCCTGAATCAGTGATTGTTTGATTCTGTAAATACTATATTATATTGCTGATTTTGTGAAACTTATATCAAGCTTTTTTGTTTTCTGTCTGCGTATACTTAATTAACTTATAATCTATATCTACTCCTATTATTTAAATTATGCTCAAAGTAGAATTCTAATTGTAATTTTGTTTTATCTTTTTTTGGTGGCTTATTTTTTAGCCAATCTTTCCCTTTATTTGTTGGTGAACAAAAGTTCAAACCAGACAAAATAGGAAGGAAAATTCTTTCCAGTATTTGTTTTGGGGCATTCTTATAAATTGCAGCTCTCTTGGCACTGTGTGACCTATAGTCTCGTTTTGTATGTGTTGTGATTTTTGTTTAATGTAATATGAACTTAAAGATAGTGGAATAAATTTTTTTGACAACTTGTTTGCTTACTGTACAGAGACTGGAGCCAGAGAAGAAAAGAATCATTTATGGAGGCCGGCGCAGGAAGAGGTTTGGAATGCCCGAAGACTATGGATGGGAAGGCGAGTAATGGGAATGGGATAGAGAAGGAAATTCCTTCTTGTTGTTTGAAGGCTAAAGCTTCAGCCCCTGAGTCAGAGGCAAAGTGCCATTCCACTGTTGTTTCTGGGTGGTTTTCAGCTTCTCAAACTTGCTCAGGTTATTATCCTATATGGTTCCACTTATAAGAACCCGACCTGATTTCTTAATAAGACCTGAGGTTCTTCTACTTTATCTTTTGTTTTTGCAGGGAAATCTGAAAAACCAGATTATTTCAACAACCCAATGTGGCCAGGTGGGTGTTACTCAGTAATCTGCAATTCTGCACGGTTGGTGCACATTTGCTTTATTCCAGCGAGAGTTTTTCCTCTTTTATGATGTTAGATAGCCTTATTTCAAACTTTGCTTTTGAAAATCAACCATATTCTTATTTTGATGGCTTCGACAATTATTGTAAACTTTAGACATCATTGAATCTTCATAGAAAAGACTGAATTGAAAAGATAATCTTGTTTGACATTGAAAATTACTTTTGGCTGAAGGGACTGACCTAAATGTTTGATGGTATTGTTTTGAACATTTGCCACTGTTATCTTTTTTTTTAACTACGAATCCTGATAATGCATGTCCATATTTTACAGTTATGTAAAACCCTTCACTTTAATTGTTTATTGTTATTTGTGTATAACGTATGAAATTATTGACGCTGATGGCTTTAGTGGGTATAATTAGGAGAAGCCCATTCAATTAAAGTTGAAGAGATCTTGTACAGGGAAAAGTCAGATTACCAAGAGGTCTTGGTTTTTAAGGTTTGGCCTCTTCATCCTCTGATGTACTCCAAATTTTACAGTGAAGGGATCAACACTAATCCATTTGTTTTTGCAGTCACTAACGTACGGGAAAGTACTAGTACTTGATGGAATTGTTCAATTGACTGAGAAGGATGAATGTGCATATCAGGAGATGATTGCTCATCTTCCCCTCTGTTCAATTCAGTCCCCCAAAACGGTAAAGTCTTTTGATCTGCTGATTTTGGTTCTGAGCTTATATCATGACTGTCTAACAATAACATTATAATCTTGATAGCCTTGCCGTGATTTTTGTTCCTTTGTTTATGTTCTCATTTGTCTGGAGAAGGTGTTGATATATATTCAAAACTTATGTTTGATTGAATTTACTCTACTTTTTCATGCTTTTTTCTTTTTCTTTCTCTGTTTTCATAATCTATATAATGACTTTTATGTTCATTCAGGTTTTAGTTGTTGGTGGTGGAGATGGTGGAGTACTTAGGGAAGTATCCCGTCACAGCTCTGTAGAACATATTGATATCTGTGAGATAGATCAGATGGTCATTGATGTAAGTAAAGCCATATTTTGATCATTAACATTGTTACTTCCATGTTGAGAAAAAAATATTATGGTTATTATGCAGGTTTCTAGGAAGTTTTTTCCGGATTTAGCTGCTGGGTTTGAAGATTCTCGAGTGCATCTGCATGTCGGTGATGGTATATACTTGTCTGCTGGTCTTGTTTTAAATGTGTTTGTTGTCTTTTCCTTGGCTTTATATTTACTGATTATAATATGTTGGGTTATTTACTGGATATTTTTATGCAATTTTTGACAGCTGTTGAATTTCTTAAATGTTCTCCTGAAGGGAAGTATGATGCCATAATTGTTGATTCCTCCGATCCAGTGGGTATGCCGTTTTAATTTAAAATGATTCATCTAACATATTTCGTTAGAGCCATGTAGTTTTGCTTAACTGGATGAGGTTGACCTGAACTCTTGTAATTCCATTTGATACTCGATTAGGTGATTACATACTAAGTCTATTCTGTACAGCTTTGGAATTTAGCTTTCATTTATGAGGAATTTTTGTCAACAAGTTTTAGGTTGCTTTGTTAGCTGGTATAGTAAAATATTGATCAATTATCTGCATCTGCCTTACGTTCAACTGTTAAAACTATTTTAGAAGATTTTAGTTTCTTAGTGGTTTTATCAGAAATTTTCTCGCTATATTATTTATCTTGGATTATCCATCATCCAATCAGCCCGACACTAATCATGCAGAAAAATTTAAGCATATAGTTTCGTCAGTTTTTGGTTATTATTATTAAGTATTTACTGAATCACTTCTGTAATTTAGGTCCTGCCCAGGAACTTGTTGAGAAGCCCTTTTTTGATACCATAGCAAAGGCATTAAGGCCTGGCGGAGTCCTTTGTAATATGGCAGAGAGTATGTGGCTTCATACACACCTTATTGAAGATATGATCACTATTTGTCGAGAAACATTCAAAGGTTCTGTGCATTACGCATGGGCGAGTGTTCCAACATATCCAAGGTAGTGTGCTCTGATCCGTGTGATGTTAAATTAATAAATTTATCTGTTCTGCATTTAAGTTCCTCTCGTGTTTCTTTCATAATTTCTTTGCTTTTATTAAATGTTTTGCTTGCACCTGTTGTCAGGGTAAGCTTCAACTTCGTTCAGATAATTTATTTTTGAGAAATTCAATATACATTTTGGTTTATCTAAACTTGGTGATTGTATGTTGTGTGACCTCTTCCTTGGCATGCAGTGGTGTGATAGGATTTCTTCTCTGTGCAACGAAAGGGCCGCCGGTTGATTTTGTAAACCCTATCAATCCCATTGAAAAGTTGGAAGGTGCTAATGAGCACAAAAGAGAACTTCGATTCTACAATTCAGAGGTAAAATATATGGTACATGGGTAGTTAACGCAATTGCCTATATATAACCTTCATTGGTATGAGTGATTTTTTTTTGTAAATTTTAACCATGGTAGGTAGCAATAGAATTTGACTTTTTTGTGTGTGATTGGCATAAAAATTTTGCTATGGTTTGTCAATACTGTTATGTCACGGACGATGTCAGAGAATTCATATGGAAATTGTTTGAGCTTTTGAAAACAGCTTACCACCCCTTTGGTTTTTTAAGCTTATTTCATCAAGTTTCCTTGTGCACACAGTCAAAGTACCTATGTTTAGCTTATTTTAGCTTATTCCAAATAATGTGACGATTTAAATGGTAATTGCTCACTGTTGATATATGGTTTTTGCAGATGCACTCAGCTGCTTTTGCGTTGCCGGCTTTTCTGAAGAGAGAAGTGAGTGTGCTCCGTGATCCCTCCCTTCAGTAGCCATGTGTGATTGCTTATTGAACCCCTAAATAAGCAATTTTGACTTCGTTGTCATTGACAAGTGAGGGAGAAAAATAGGAATCTGGTGTGATTATGTGTAGGTTAACCAGTTATGCGTGTGGAGTCTGATATAGCTTAGTCCTTTCGGATGGCTGTTTCTTATCCAGTTTACTATTTTATAGTTAGGGTTTTTTCTGCACATGCTTGTAAGACGTGAATTTCATTATTAAATAAATACATGGAAATAATTTGCTATGTGAGAGTGGTTTTTAAGAAGTTAGTCTTGTAGAAATGTAAACTTAACACTGTAGAGAGGAGAATAAAATAAAATAATTTCTTTACATATTTTCATTTGGAGTAATTTAAAGGTCATTTACTATTAAATATGAAATATAAAAAGTTAAATTATTAATATGAAATATAAAATATTATTGATGCTACTATATTTTAATAATCAGTTACTGAAATCTAGTTTCACGTTATGCTTAAATTTTTTCTTGTTTGAAAATACGAAAGTTTCAGAGAATTTTTGGGTTCTTAATTTTCCTGGGCCGAACATAGATACTAATTCTTGAAGATGCAAGTGTCAGTCTAAATATTTGACGTATGGATGTTTAAAATTTTAAAACCGATAAAAAAAAATCGATCTAAGCTTAATCGTGAAAAAGTTTAAAGTTTTTTATTTCTTTTCTGAAAATCTTAAGGTTTGCTCTGTGGTTTAAATTTTTAAAATTGATTCAAAGTAAATGGTAATATATATTTATTTTATTATTACTAATGGATAGTTTACGTGTATTTTTGTCTATTATTTTTAGTAATAAAAAATAAAAGTGAATAAAGAGAATTTTATAATTTTTTTTTAAAAGTGGTCTTTTTATTGTATTTGTGTAATTAATTGAATTTGAAAAAAGTTAGTGTTGTGAATTGTGATTTTTGAATTTGAAAAAACAAATTATTATATTTAAAATTTTTGAATTTAATTTAAAAAAGAAGTAATTGATTGAATTTGAAAAAATAGTAATTACAAAATTTAAAAGGCAAAATAGTAATATAATAAATAATTTTTATTAATTATGTTTGTGAGGGTAAAAAAGAGAAAAAGTTGTATACACTAAATTTTTATATACACTTTAATCTAAATTTTTTATAAAATTGAATAATTTAATTCATAAATTTAATTTATGAGTTTATTAATTTATCTTCATGGTTTAATTTATCCTTATCATTTATTTTAGTACATCACAAACTCTTTAAAGTTAAGATGCTTATCATTAAAATAAAAAAAAAGTTTTGAAAAAATAAATAAAATTTATATAAAACTTGGTTCGAATAAGATTAAATATATAAAAAAAATAATTAATTAATCAAAATAAAGATATAAACTAATTCTTAAACAAAATAAGATAATCAAGTTATATAGATTTTAATTTGTTTATAAATTATGAAATACTTATGAAAAATATTATAATAAGATATATTTATATATTTTTCTTGATTTAATTATAAATGAATATAATTATTACTATTTAATATATTTATTAAATTTTAAATACCACATTTTATATTATTATATTTTAATTTAAAAAATAAAAAAATAAAGAAATGGTTTAAAAAATTAAAGATTAAAATTGATTTAAACTAAATCGTATAAATTGATTTAATTTAAATATTGAATAACACATTTTATATTATTACGTTTTAATTTAAGAAATAAAAAGTAAAGAAATATTTAAAAAAATTAAAAATTAAAATCGATTTAAACTAAATGGTATAAATTGATTTGATTTGGTGTTTAATTTTTTCTTCTTCAAAATCATACCTCGAACACTCATAACTTGACGTATGTTTGGGAATATATGTTATTTCATTCATTGAGGATCACCATATGATCTCATAATAAATACTATTATTGTGTTATAGTTATTTCCTTATTACTTTTGTAAAGCATTATTTTCATAATTTAAATTTAAGACTAGTTAGGTTAGAAAATAGTATTACAATATTACTTAAATATAACATGTATTTAAATAAAATTATGTTAGTTTTAAGATTTCATTTAATTATTTCTAGTATTATGTTTTGATGCTTTTAATGTTATGTTTGAGGGATTATATAATAAAATTTAAATTTTTTTCGCTGATTAATATACAAGTTAAGAAAAATAACGTAATTACAATTTATTCCTTAACTATTATATTTATATTTGTGTAAAACATAAAACTTTACTCAATATGTGAGTATATAGTAATCACTGTTTCTTTATACTGTTTTTTGGCTTTTAGATATTTTTATGCAACTTATTTAATTTTTAGGAAGAAATCTTTTTATTTTTTATTAATGGTTAACTTTTTATATATTTATGTTATTTATTCCCGCAAACTTGTTTCATTGTACTTGAACTTTTTAATTTTTTTTAATGGAGTGTGTATAATATAAAAAAAAACGTAAACTTTTGTCGTATAAGAGTAAAATATTGGGTGTATATATCTATTTTATTTTATAACGAAGTTGTCAATGTAAAAAGTGATCCAAATTAACTTGTATAATATAAAAAATTGAAATTCAAGAATTAAATGGTAATTCATAAAAAAATATCTTTTGAATTTTAAATTGTATAACTCTAAAATAATGTATATGTAAACTAAATCGAAATATTCATTATTTTAAAATATAGCAATATATATATTAATTTAATTAAAATATCTTATGTATATAATTAAATTAGATAATTTTCATTTAAAAATAATCATGTTTATAATGTCATTTAATTATAGCTTACGCTAAAAAATGATTTGAGGTTATATTTAATTGTTTTTAATGTTAATGTTTGGAGTTTTATGTTATATTTAAATACTTTTAATTTTAATGTCATGTATTTAAAGAGTGAAATTTTAATTTTTATAAAGGTAAAATTACTTTTTATTAATATAAAACATCATATCTATGCACACAATAATATATTCTGTTGTGTTTCTTTTTGACACAAAACCTGAAGATAATATAAACTTTTAGAGAATAGATTTGTAAATATTTTTTCCTTTGTATGCTACTGAACTTTTTAGTTTAACTCAATATTAAATTTTTATAAATATAACAATGTAGTTAAATATAAGTGATTAATATATTAAATTTAAGGTCAAATCATTCATGGATATTTCATTAAACTTTAGTAACCGTCCAAGTTAGATTTTTCTTAAATGAAATCTTAGATACTAATGGAACACCTTAAACCAAAAAATAGAATATGTTCACATGTATAATTCATGAAAGATGTAAATATATATAAAATATAAAAATAATTACATTGTTAAATTTTTTAAATTGATATATTTTATTTATTTACTTATTTTATAATGAATGGATTGTGAATATAGGTGCCGTAATGAATATGAGATGAAGATTAAATTTTTTTATTTAAATTAGTAATAATTGTCATCGTTAAAAAAATATAATTTTCAATAAATTGAGTATATTAGTGACATAATGATTAAAAAGTTAGTATATAACATAATTTTGTTTTTTTCATATGAAATATAACTTGTTATTCAATTTGTAGTTAGGAGACTTCTTATAATAGTCCATTATCTTACTATTATGTCATAGTCTATTTAAAAGATTACATCATTATAAATAATATATAATTTTTTTTTTTCTAACAATAGTATATAGATCTATGTTTGTCTAAATTATATGCTTAAACGGAGACAACATGTCTTATTATGATAAAATTTGAGTAGGGTCATTATTGGGTGTGAAAAAGATCAATGTATTAAATCTAACAATAATTAGACTAATATCACACTTGAAGGGGAGATTATTAGGAATCCAAGTTTGAGTTGAAAGTCTCGTATTGAGTAAAGATAAGAAAGTTGAACAACATACAAAAAAAGACTTAAGATTTTTTGTTAAAGATGGTGTCAGATATCTTATATGAGTATTGTTCATGGCTCATTGGAGTTTAATACCCCAATGTCCCTCCTCTAAAACAATCCCAAGAGTCTTTGTTTTGTTTTGAAAACTTACTTTACTCTCAATGATTTTTTGACAAAACTTGTAGGGTCATAATGTTCAAGAAAAAAACTTGATAACAAAGGAGAAAAATGTATTTATCTTGGTGTTAGTGAACAATCAAAAGCTTGCAAATTGTGCAATCCTATCACTAAGAAATTGTTTAGTCATAATGTCGTGTTCGATAAGATCAATTTTGGGATTAGGATGCACACAAAGACTAATAGCAACTACAAGTTGATTTCTATGGTAATAATGAATTTGATGGTGATAACGAAGAAGGAAGACAACAACCAAAAGTGCAAGTGCAAAGTGAACAACAAACATTTGAACCAACAAACGAAACATGAGGAGATTTTCATGAGTGGAGAATTATGTTGTATAGGAAACTACTCATTTTGTTTTGTATATTGTGATCCTACAAGTTTTGAGATTATATTCAAAGAAGAAAAAATGGAGAAAAAACAATAGATGATTAAATTAATTCCATTGAAATGGATTACACTTGGGAGCTAAGTGATATACTGAAGGATCAAATGACTTTTCAAAATAAAGCTAAAGAAAGACTGTTGGTATTTTTTCAGGGGAGAGACATTTATTAAACTCCAATGAGCCATGAGCAAAACCCAAAAAACCAACATCACTTTTAATCCAAAACTTTAAGAATGAGTGTTTGCGAGTTTTTTTTTATATGTTAATCATTCTTGTCTTTACTCATTAAAAGACTTTTAACTCACTTGAATTCCTAGCAAAAGTACAAAGCACACTAAGTGACAAAAGGATACAACTAGCGGTTTAGGTTAATTATATAAAAGTATTTTCTCCTATTACAAGACATTACTCAATATGTTTGATAGTCGCATTAGTAACACAAATTTCCTAACCAATATTCTGGTTAGATATCAAATAAGAATTCTTGCATGAATATTTAGAAGAACAAGTATTTATTGATTAATCCCTTCTATATGTTAATTTTGGACATGAAAATAAATTAAAGAGAATTCTTTACTAGCTAAAGCAAGTCCCAATGGCTTGTGTTATAATCGCATTGAGATTTACTTTTTAATTATTGAATTTGTAAAATGTCTTTACAAGTATACATTATTTATTAAGGCGAGAAATAGAAAAAAAAAACTTATGCTTATATATTGATTATTTTATATTTACTTAAAATTGAGTTGTCATGTTTAACAAATTCAAGAAGTTCATAATGAGTCAATTTAAAATGTCACATATGATTTTAATACATTATTTTTTTAATATAGAAATAATTAAATCAAAAGTATGAAAAATTTTCCATTTAAAAAAATATGTTGAAATTTTTTTGAATTGATTTCAATTAGAAGATTGGAGTCATGTATTTCAGTTGAATGTCACAAATAAGTTAGATAAAGACATGTATTTTATGAATTTGATTAAGATGAAGAATCCTATTCAATTACATTTTATTGTTTGCAAAAGAATTTTGGGAATATATTATAAAGCTATAACTTGGGTTGGGCAAGCCTTATTATTGAGGAAAATTATTGAAGACTACGGTTCAAACAAATGAAAGCTATTACAACTTTTTGTGACATACTTATCATTATGATTCCGTGAAGTTTAATGAGACAAATTGCTCTGAGCTAGTAATGATGTTTTACTCCTTCAACATGACTAATTTAAAATAATTGGAAGTATCTATAATATATTTAGTTTGTAATTAGGTACTCGATATCAAACCTATCTACAATTATATTAACATCGTCGCTTATCTTGTTGGTCTTAGGGCAAGAAATATTAGTACTAATAGACATTTTATTATTCCCTTCCATAGAACTTAGTCATATTAACCCAGTCTTAAATTAACCATTTATACTTCTCTTACAAAAAGAACACGTAGTGAAGTATTCACCAGTAATAATTTTTTAAAATAATAGAAACTTCTCCAAATGCAAATAATACAGGAGAGACAACTTTAAAATAATTTTTGTATGGAAGATTTTCCCATGGCAGGTTTGAAATATCAGGCACCTCCAATCACCCAGCAAGCAGAAATAAAGAAGGAAATAAGGATGTGAAAAAATCGTTTATTTTGTGTTTCATTCACCAATGAAAAGACTTATGCAACAATCGTATATTTATATATATACAACTTCATGGTTTATATTTTATAGACATTATATGTTACACTAAGTTACAAAATAAAATAAACGAAATGCCATTTTGGCCCTCTATCAAAAAGGTCATTTATGAAGTTAAATTTTCCTTCACTCTCATCCTTTTCTAATCTTACAGAACCAGGCATCCACAACCATTAATGAAGAGGTAAAATCAGGCATCCATAACTATTGTTCTTCAGAAGTAAAATCAGGCTCAGCAGGCTTCTGCAGCAGCATGGGTGATATTCTCTCTGGCACCCTGCTCTTTCTTGTGCCATTTCTACGTAAAAGTCTGAGTGCATTAGCAGCAAACCTTGAAGCATATATTGTGGCACCTAGACTAGGTGAACTACCACCTGCTTTGGCCAATGCATCTTGCAACCTATTCTCTTCTTCCCTGAGAGACTCTTCCAGCTTCTTTTTACTATAACGCCTCCATGCTGCTTGTATGAAACATGCAGCCCATGTACGCCATTGTTGCGAATAAAACCTGAACGTGTGACGAAGCTGCTTACTGTGAAGGCGTCGGAACTGTGATGCAACAAACTTTAAGTCATCCGCTTTTAGAGCAAATGCTTCCACTTCTGACAGAGTTTGGACAGTCCTAGTTGATATGGGAAGGTTGGATGAGGAGTGAGGATCTAATGCCCACGTGAGAAGTTCCTCTCCACAAAAGTCACCAGCCTTGAGGTATTCAGAGTTAAAGAAGCCTGTTCTTCCACCATTAGTGGTCACAGTCAATAGCTTCCCACGCATTATGAAGAGCATCTCATCAACAGGATCTCCTTCCCGGACAATGCAGCTTTCTTCTGTGTATAGCACTGGCTTCAGTCTGTCACACATTGCATCCAGAAGTTGCTCATCCATGTTCTCAAACATTGGCACCTTAAGTTCATGCAAGAGAAAGATTTAGTTATTGCTAAAATATTACATGGAAAATCAACTAGACGTTCGAAACTTCCAATAACAAATATTGGTTTACTTTTCAAGGATGGTCTTAAAATCCATCCCACCGCCCCTCTTAATATACCACCTAAATATTTTTAGCACAACTACGTTCATTTTTCACTTGCATTTATTAGCCATAGAAAACTGCAGTGCCTCAAAATTAGAAATGAAAACATGCACAACCCTCCTTTAGAGAGTTTAGACGTACATACAACACATTCAAACAAAATAACAGGAACAGAGGAACAATTTGCGTATAGATATATGGTAATGCACCTGGATGTTATTCATTTAATCTACCAAGAAACAAAGTTCAGAAACTTCTGAATTTTATTAAACCAGTATTCTGTTATATTCATTGGAAAGAATACTCTATATCTGTGGATATTCTGTTACGTACTCACCAACCAAAAGCAACAACAGATATACTAAAATAGACCAAAAAAATTTCATTTGCAGTAGAAAAAAACAGAAACAAATATCAGTCACTGTATAAGAACAATAGTAACATGATACGAAAAGAAAACAAAGATATGGAGAAGCTTACCCTCATCAGCAAAGCCAAACAAAGATGCCGCTTAATATCCCTTCTCAAATCCTTTGGAAGATCTCGGATCAAATTGTCTTCATCAACACCTCTGGTTTCTTGCCATTTATACTGCTCATGTCGTCTGATTCTTTCTCTCAGGCTGTCAGGGAGTAATCGATGAGACATCCACTGTTCAGCATCTCTCCTTTTCACCCTCATTTCCTCCAATCTGGTAGTCGTTGACTGCAAATATGTCTGTTCCAAAAAATATATAATTGTGTTAAATGTGGAAGAAAATTTGGCCCAGGTTTCAAACCAGAGATGAAAAAAAGGAACGGGGAGCAGAATTTTAGGATAGGTTTAAAATAGCACAAGAAAACATAGTTAGATAATTCTGGAAGAGGGAGAGCATTACAAACATTTTTTTCTATGCCTACCTAGAGAGTACTATAATAACTTAATCTTCTCCCTATTTCAGGCAACACTTGTAGGCATAAGGCAATTAACAATGTGTTCCCTTTCCTTAAAAGCCACTGAAAAGTAGGATTAAGACTCTGTTCCTTTGGGAAGAATATTTTCTCACAACCATAGGTTATAGAGCTGATAACAACCTCTACTACACCAGGACAAACCAGAAATTAGAATTCCACAAGAGCCGATGTTCCCCAAAAGGTACATCGAAGTTAATACTGCATATTAACAAGTGATCTAATTATAATCGCAAAAATTTATATATGATGTCCTGTTTCATGAGGAAGTCTCCCAAGGAGAAAATCTTAATTAACTAACAATAAAAGAATTTAAAGCACCAAAAAACTGGTATGGTAAAAAAAAGTGGAGGGAGACAGATTACATGCGCGACAGATCACATGAGTAAAATATGGTACTACTGGTAACCATTTTCTTCCAAAATCAACAAATAGTGCTGCTAGCAAGTATCGCTTAATTATAAAAGGAAGATATTCGACACCAACCTGCATATTTCCAATGAGAAATGCAAACAATACCAAACCAGCAATTGAAATGAAAATTGCAAAGCAGATTTCCCAAACATAGGTACTTGTTGCAAGGTTCTGACCAAGAGAACTGCAATAAATGGAGGAATATAAGCAGAATCTCAAATAACTTCGTAAAAATATGCTCAACAACAAAATCAAAACTCAAAAGATATTAACATGTAACTTCGAAATTGATAAATGACTGACAACTCTCACAATCCCTCCATTGAACAAATTCAGAACTGAATATAAAACCATTTTCCACTTCGAAGCATCAAATCAGAAGTCATCCAACATCTACACGATTAAGATTATACAATTTTTGTCATTGAAAATTAATGGCATTTTAATAACCAGAAAAATAAAATTTGAATCAGATAACATCAATACTTCCACTTTATCCACAAACATTACAAACCCTCAAAAACACATGTTTTTCGCACACAAAACCCCTGGGAAAAGATGCATTTATTGAATATAACACACTGAAAGGCAGAATACTTTGATCAAGGGATGTCAGCAAACAGTACTACAAGAAACAATTCTACACTATGAGCATGCAGACATACGGAGTCCAAACACAACTACAGGTCCCTAGCATCACTCTAATAGCTGACATCAACTTAACAAATTTGTCAAGCAAATCATGAACACGTTGCAATATATGACTACTGCATAATCTTAAAATTAATAGCATCAAGTAAAAGATAATCAATAAAGCACACCTCAAATTTCGTAGGCCCCACCAAAAACAATAAAAAAACTTCTGTGGGAAATCTCTTGACTCCACAACTCCAGATTGAAGGGCATCAAGAAATATTCCAAAATTAAAGAGTGTTGTATTTTGATCCTGTATTGGGCAAGAAGCATTCAGGAATACTGAAATTGTGCCCAAAACTTGATGATTATCACAATACATAGCTGCTGTGTTACATGTGCTATTTCTTCGACATGCATCTTGCCAGCATGTGGTTTCTCTTTCTATAGAAAACAAGTACCAAAAAGCACCAAGAACCTAAGAGCAACACGTAAATCAGCAATCAGAGAGGCAGATGATATCATTAGTTTTCATCATTAGTGAGATCATTTTCACAAAAATAGTGCAACAACGATATTAATTAAATCTTAATATGCCACATTGGGAACCAAAATAAAAAGTAAAGCAGCGAGTTTGAAACAACATACATAGACCTAAAACCATGACCACAAGGCATAACATCTATACAAGGACACAAAAATTTATGCAGTGTTGCCATAAGTATCAAACACAAGTATGAGTAAGTCCAAAAAATGTATTGAAATTATAGGGGTATGGGTATAGAGGGGGGGGTGGAATGAGATAATACAGACTAAATAGTCTGATATTGATATTACGTGATGTGTTACAAAACATAAAACACTAATCCTTATTCATACCAACCACTACTAGATCACACCAATTATCTCTAAATTACAGCTTACTAAGCTTAAGCTTTAAGCTTGTAACTAAACCTTTTTAATGTGAAAAATACATGCAACCCACACAAGAGGAATGGAAAGGCAACTCAAGGATGTTGGAGACACTAGAGATATAGTATTGCTGGAAAGACAACTTGGTAGAATGGCTGGGATGACCATCAACATAAATATCCTCATAAACCACTAGTGAAAATGGGAAAAATCACCACTGGTATGATTCACAATGGGAGGATGTTGATATGCTATGAATCACAGCCAATTCATCAGAGTATGACTCATTAATGATCACAAAATGATCATCGGTGGAAAGACAACATCATGACAAACACAATATGGCTTGGGGTGAGATAAGGTGAGAACATGAGACGGGAGACCAGCGAAAATGCTGCATATAAAACTCATTGTGGATCCTGTTTGGGACAACACTTGGGGCTTGGGCATTTTGCAATTGGAGGTCAGCAGGACTAAACTATGCCCACCTTTCTCCCCATCAATGTGATGCTAGATAGGAACGGAAAAGAGAGCTATTTGATAGTAAAAAAACAACAAAGTAAAACAGCCGTGGAAACAGGCCGCTGGTGGGGAAACAGTGTTGGCCGACATCTAGACGGCAGTGGATGACGACAACTAGCGGTGGAGCTTGAGAAAAAAAACTAGAAGGCCAAAATAATTATTATAATGTATATATTAAATTAATGGTTTTGAAAATGTCATCTCTTATGGGTGATTTTAAGCAAATAATCATATTTTGTCAAAAATCATAGCAAAATTTACTAAATATCACAAGACAATAACAAAACTAAAAATATTCATGAAAAATCTGTACACAAGGAAATCCCCAGATTCAAGTCAGAACAAATGAGTTTGAAGAATGAAAAAAAAAAGGAGTTTTATAATATGAAAGGACAACTGGTAAATGAAGTAGTTACTATATGAAAAGTGTTATTATAATACTTAAAATAAACCATGAGCGCTGAAAGGCAAAAATCTTAAAAGTACAATATCAACAAAAAAAATGACTACAGCAATAATAATGAAAATAACTAAATATTACCTTCAATTAAATTGTTGTTCTATATACTTTCAATGGAATAAATTCATTTATAATTGAATAATAACAACTTCAAAGAATATTTGAAAATATAAATAGAAAATTATGTAAGTGTGAACTAAATATAGCTCATTTTTAATATACACACACAAACATACGTGTACATATGTATGTATGCATGCATATACACAGATTAAAAAGTTTGAGGGTCCATGATCCCCTTTGTCACTATGAAGCTCCACCTCTAGAGATGGCAGAAAGCACTGAACGAGATGGCAGAAGCACGACATGGCAACAGGTTACCAGAAAACCGGAGATGAAACGCAACAATAGAAGCAATTAAATGGAAGGGAAAAAACTATCCATGGAAATAAAGTGAAGCAGTAGATTTTATCCATAACATGATGTGCTAAATTTGTTACAAAAGATAAAGCACTAACCCATACTTGACTAGATATTAGACTATAATCCTTACAAAATACAAAAACACCTGATTACAGAATGTATACTCGAACCATTAACAAGGTACTTAGCAGATCTGCACATCTAAATGTGTTATTCTACTTCATATACAAACTCATGCTTCGTATCAGGTACAAAAAAAGGTTAAGTATCAAATCTACACACAACTAAAACACAGAATAAGTTTCCCCCACTAAAACACAGAATCATACCCACCTCCAACCTACATTTGTGTAACTAGCACAACATATATATCATAATTACCCTACCATCTCACTAAGTGGGTTTATGTGCTACTCAACATCACAAAACCAACTTAAAAGATGAGGTTTACACTCTACTTATAAACAATAATTTTACTATATCACTAGTTGATGTAAAATCTTCAACACATTCTCATATCAGAGAATGAACATCTTAAGTGTGGGATTAAATATTTGTGGGTAACAGGAGCCCTATAACAGGTGGCACATAAACCCCAAAAAATATTCCTATATACTATGATTTTACCATATCACTAGTCAATATAAAATTCCTAACCACCCTCAACACAAGAGAAAGTATTTGTGTCTGTCAAACTTGTTTAAACTAGCAATTGGGCAAAATAGATCCATGATACATTCCAACAGAAACACTTAAAACAGATTCAGGCTTTAGCAAAAATACCAATGATCTCAGAAAAAAAATACATAAAATAAAATAAATAGTAAATTTAGTAGAAAGCAATATAACAAAAAAATATTGTCAGTAATATATACAAGAAAAAGCTAAAAAAAGAAAACTGAGCATAGACGTACATGACTTGCTAGCATGTAAAGAAAGAGATTGAATGCAGCTCCAGCCCAAGCTGTTTCAGTGAGGATGCCAGAGGTCCTCGTAACTTCTTTATATAGTGGAATTAATCTCAAAAATCGTGGGATATATTGGAAGAAAACAATGAATTTCAGCAAGGTCTTTGTATTCAGTGATTCAGAGCCTCTCAACTTTGGAATGATAATTAGAATTGCCACCTAGAAATACAGGAGCAAGTTTTGAGTCAAAAAACATTGAATTAACTCAGTGAAATAGTTTTTTTCTATTTTAAACCCACAAAACTACGAAAATATTATTAATCTTGGAGGGATTAACTTTGTCACTAATTACAATATATCTTCTGAGTGAGTCCACATGATTTGCGTTGTACTTTATAAATGCAATCATTTGGTATATTAATGACTGCAAATAAAGTCAACTTCCTATAGAGAGAGAGAGAGCACGTGAAAAGAAAAGTTACATTATGTTCACACACAAACTTGTAAACCCATAGTTCTTCAACAGCTACTGGATGTGGATGTAAAAAGGACGAAAGTCAAAAACTCCAACAGCGGAAAGAGTTTCCTTACCTGTGGGAGGGGAAGAACGGCAAGAATGTCAATTAAGAAGTATGATGATAGATACCGCACTGCTATTGCCCAAGCATCTTCAACCAAAACACCTCTTCCAAATACTCGAGAAGACGGAGCAATGAATCCAGTACGAAATTGGAATATCATATGAATTATATAAAAAATATCAGAGAAAGATCTTAAAACAGTTGCCGTAATTTCCATTTTTCTGTCCAGAGAAAGACATTTCTTGTTATCATCAATCACAGGAACATAGAAGAACAAGGGATCAAGTGACACAGCAATAAGACATGATAATACAAATATCTTATTCCACTTTTGAAGGAAAGGACCCTGCGGATCAAGAATTTTCTTTCTAGAACTAAAACTTCTAGAGAGAACTCTGTTATAGGGAAGAGATTTGAATGATTTCCTAAATCTCTTCATCCCCTCTGAACTAGATTCCAAACCCCTTTGAACCTTCTCAGAAACTGAATTTAGTGTATTCTTGATTCTCCCCGGGCGTTCTACATGAATTGCAGGAGAGCTGCTCTCAGAACCCTTGTCTGAATTCCAATCACGAAATCTGAACATCATGGAAACAATAAAACTCAGTTCATGATTAACCATTCGATAAACAAGATGTCAAAGCAGTGGCAATAACTCCACGAAATAATCACAGGCACAAAAATGATTATTAGGAATAAAACTTCTGAAAGAGGGTAAGATTTTGAAGTTTTTAAAGCATACTGATATTGAAGAGTGGTGACTGAAAAAGTGTTTCCAAAAGTTGAGAACAAGAATAGAAAAGCCTTATTCCCAACCAAGCATAAAACACCAGCATCGCATCCAATGACAACTATAATGCTTCTGAAATACCAGAAACAGCACCACAGAGAATAAATAACGGCATGCACCATTAAACTAACCTAACAAATTTGTCTTGCTGAAAATTCATGACTGTAGCCAAGTTCAAAAGCAAGGTAGAATTCGACAAATAAGTGTCGCGCAAATGTCACAGGACAGTGAATAGCTTCTTCATACACCTCAAAATCTCAGCCTACTCCTGCATTAATAAAAACAAGAGAGACATCCTAAGTAGATACTTCAATTGTCAACCAAAACAAAGACCAACTCGTCCATAGCAACATCAACAGGGTAAAATAGCCGCCAAGAACCTTGCCATAGATTGATCCGACAAAAGCCACAATAATCAAAAGCGTAATAAACCCTTGTGTTTAGGGAGACAACAAACACACACAAACTAACAAAACAGCATGATAGCCAGAAATACAGTTTCCCTCAAACTCAGCAGCACATACATACACACAAGTACACATCATGAAATGGACGGTTACCTTGTGTTCAGGAGTTACAAAACAGTGTATCATTAATCAGGACAAAATTCCAAGTACTCAATTAATAACATAATTCCACAAGAGCGAAACAAATCTGTATCCCCTACCCTTGTACAAATTAAATAACCTAATTAAGTGAAATGTGAAATTGGCAGCCAAGTTGAAACAGAAGAAGAAGAAGAAGAAAAAAAATAGAGAGAGAAAGCGGAGTAGTAGTTAGAGAGCAAGAAGAAAGTCAGAGAGGATTGAAAAAAGCACATAGAAAGTGGTTGTGTGTGTGTGAGAGAGAGAGAGAGAGAGAAGATGGTGAAGAAAAGTACCGAAAGGAGAGCAACGAAGTGAAGAGCGTGAGAAGTAGTTGCAGTGAACATGTGATTGGTCGTGAGGAGGAATGGAAAGAAGAGATTGTAACTGTGAGAGAGAGAAAGAAGGAAGAAGAAGAAGAAGAAGAAGGTTCGTGGAAAGCGGGAACGGAGTGATGGTGTTGTAGACAACGATGGATAAAGAGAGACAGTTGGTGTTGAGGATGGAAGGAAGAGAGTCTTGTCTGTCGCGGGACCCACTCACTCTCTTATATTTTGTTTTTTTAACCTTAATTATTATAATTCTCGGCCATGGTCATCGGTGGTTATGGCTGGTAACAGTGGTAGAGTGTGTGCCTGGTCAACACTTTTACGCCCTGTACTCCATGCCACTCTACCGTATCACAAACTCCAACTTTACCTGGTAAAACTTTATCACAAACATTATTTAACTTCCAAAAAGTATTTAATTTATACAAGAAATTCAAAATATTAATAATTCAAATTATTTGACACATATATATAGAATAACCCAGACAAATAATTCTCTATGAAAATAATAAGCATATATATAACCTATGTATTTTAATCATAACCTTTTACACAAACAACTCTTCTCACTACATAATCAATAATAAGTGAATATAAATATATTTATAGATAAATTTTATTTTTCTTATGTTACATCCAATGACATTTCCAAAATGAAAAAGTTTAAAATGTCTTTCATTGAATAGACCACTTTAAATTTTGTCGTACCAAGTAGAGTGACAGAAGGTGGAAGTAGATAGCATAAGAGTTGAATATTTCACTCAATTTATAAAGTCAACAGAAAACTACATTACACAATAAATAGATTCTCCTAATATATAGCAACTAGTTTAAGATTAATTCTATACAACGCACAAGTGGATAAGCTAAATCCTACAAAGTAGATAAAATAATTATAACTGAACATATTTTTAATTTTCATTCTTATGAACATTAACTTTTAACTAATAAGAACTTGAGTGATAGGCTCATAGATTTGGAATTTCGGTTAATTATTACATTGACTATTTCAAATTCATAAAAATTGAGCAATTATTTTTTTAATGTAAACGTATACGCATGATTAAATAATATATTCCAGCTTTTGTGCATGGTACGCTAATTATTTGACCTTAATTATAAATAAAATCTTTTGCTATTTACACTACCATATTTGTTAAATGCACCACTCTTTTTTTCTTCTTCTAATTTTTGTTATTTAAATATTTAAATACCTTTTATGCCTCTTATATAATAAATATATAAAAAATAAAAAATTAAAATAAACTCTATTATGTATTTATCTTTTTTATTTAATATGTTGTTTTTCTTTTTCTCATTTTCTATTAAAGATATTAAAAATTCATTTTACTGTTGTTTCATTAGACTGGGTATTCAATTTGATTATACAATAAAAATGGTTTGATCTAGATTTTATAGGCAACCTGTGTCCAATTCATGTTAATAAGAAAATAAGTCAATCTTGAAGCAGTGCACCTAAGGAAAGAGTAGTTTTTTCAATTTCATAAAATACTTTTCAAAAATATTATTGTGCTTTTTAGGTAAACCTAAAAGTCTTTTATTACTTAAAATTGATATTAAGGATACGTTACAAATGCATTGAAGTTGAAAGAAATTTTAATTAACATTTCAAAAATAAAATAAAAATCCTCTTCCCATCTTTATTTCTTCTTCACACTATCAAAGTAAATATTTTTTTCATCTTATTTATACGTTAAATATAATTTTTTTATTCTTGGTTGTTACCATTATTTTTTAAGCAACTAAAATAATATATTTAAAATATATAATAATTATTATCACTAATATATAATTTAATATCATTATAATTATAAAAAATCATATTTATTTTAAAAAAATTATCCTTCATTTTTTTAAATTCTTAAATTCATCAATAATTTAATTCAAATTAAGATGATTAACTAATTATATTATCAACAAGAAATTTATCTGCTTTTCATTCTAAAAAATAAATCTACTTTTTTATTATTCATCAATACATCTATTTAAATAAAATAAAAGTTAAAAACTAAAAAATAAAAAATAAACCACAAAAATAAGATTAAATACTTAGTAATATAGGTTATATAAAATATAAGAATTAAGATTTTATCATATACCGAAAAAAAAATTACAAATACATATAAAAAAATATTGTGTATGAAATTATTTTTTGACTCTTAGATGGAAAAGAAAGAGGTGGAGAAAAGAATATAAAAAATTATAAATTTCTTTCTCTTATATATTTTATTTTTTTATAATTAATTTTATGATTTAATATTCATGTTTCCTTTTAATAATAATTTAAGGTTAAGCTATACAAATTAAGAAAATATTTAAATTTTATAATTTATATTAAGTGTATTACTTTTTGTAATAATATTCTTATCCTTTTACATTCACTCTACATGAATAGTTGATTGTAATTTATATTTTTTTTAATAAATTATTATATTTGTTTTCTTTCTGCTAACATGTAAGTTTTTATTTTTTCCATCAAAAAGACATTTCTAAAGAATGTGAAACAATTTTTTTCTTAAAATAGTTTTTCTTCTGTAATTTTTAATCCTAAAAGTTTTATAAAAAAATTGATTTCAAAAATTACTAAAAAATTTTAACTTAAAAATTTAAGATTTCACCTGATTTTACTTTCTTCAACTCTTTTATGATATAAGGAGGATAACATTGATAGAGTTTTTTCCATTTTCCATTTTTTTCTCTCTATAGTTTTAATTTAGCATCTTTCTTTTAAATAAAATAAACTATATTTATTAAAAAAAAAGTAGATGAAGAGACATAATATTAATGTTGTTAATTGCAAATTGAATAAAATATTTCTTATTTAATTCTCATTGGATATATGCATTCAATTCTAAAAAATTGGAACAGGTCTCCTTCTACTCTTAAGAAGTTTACTCACAACTCTTTACTTTATATTTATAGACATAAAGTTAGACACAATCCATTTTCTTCTCATATAAATATCTCTTATTTAGGAATGAAATAATAAATAATATAATAATATTTAAATAACTAATTTCAGTTTTTTTAATTAATTATAAAATTTAATTTAAAAATTGAGTGTGATTCTGAAGAAAAAAAATCAATTTTAATTCATTATCCATCTTTTGTATCAATTTATAAATATTTTTTATTATTAAATTATGAATGTCCTATTTCAAATTTATTAATTTTAATTTTGTATAATATAATTTGTTACGAAGTCTCAATGTATTTCAACTAGATATAAATCAAACAGAAAAGATATTTTTTTCTTTATTAATATTTTATATTCTATTTTAGTGTCTTGAATTTTATAAGACAATTCTTTAAAATATATGATATGAAAATAAATTTAAAATTTTATTAATTATAAAAATAAACAAATATTATTTTATAAAATATATATTTTTGTTAATAATTAAATGAAACATAAATTAAAATATCTATAAAATTTCTGAGTTGGGAAAAATTATATATAAAATTTTAAAAGTAAAATAATATATGAAAAATAAATTAAAATCATATATTATATCTATATTGAAAATGATCTATCATAAATAGTATATATATATATTTGGTGAATAAGTTTCACACAATTACCACCAACTAAATATTAATGTATTATAGATATTTAAATGGTTTAACTTCTATGATATACATATAGGTGTAAGAGTATTTTCACTAAATATTAATGTATTATAGATATTTGAATAGTTTGACTCCTATTATATACATATAAGTCTTATATAAGAATATCTTTAATGTGAGTTGTTTATGATAAATTTCTATAAATTTTAAATAGATCATATGTCACATCACTCACAAACAACTTATATCATATTTTTATAATTTTTGATTCAATTAAAATTATTTATCTCTACTTTTTAACAATTTATATTATACATTTTAATACATTAAAAATAATTACTGTAAATAATATATAAATATGAATAACAAATAAACAAATTACATAATAAAAAATATAATAATAAAAAAATGAGGATTTTAAAAATTTTCAATTATAGAAATGAAAGTGATGTTTAATTTTGTAAATAATTAAAATAATTTTAAAAATTATATTAGTTGAGATCCATGTAAATTTTTTTTACTTTAAAGGCAAAGAAAAAATACAAATAAAACAATAAATAAGAATTGGTTTTTAAAATACATATTTTTAATAATTTTAATAAACTTATAAATTATATTAATTTTTATTTAATTATTGTAAATAATATCAATTTATAAAATTACTTTTAAATATATCTAATTATAATTATAACTATATTTAATTTAAATTAAAATATATTAAAAATGAAATAGTTTCTTTTATAAAGATAAAGTTTGATATGTACTTATTTATAATATCTTTTTTATATAAAAAGAAACATTAAATATGAAGAAAAACATTTATGACAAAAATATTAAAGACCATTCTTTCAGTTTTAGAATTTTTATTCTCACGTTAGATCACTTCCATGATTTTTTATAAGCTCTCTTTCTAAATATTAAAATAAGTCTACTCGCTTTTTTCAAATTGTTTTTCGTTATTAGAAAAAGATAACGAAGATAAAATACGAATTTCTAATAAAATGCATTTCTAATTATTAAAATACAGCTTAAACAATTTTGATTGAACATGCTATAAGACGAGTTTGAAGTTAAGCCATTTGATTGACATGTTTGATTATAAATGAAGTGAACCCAAAAAAGTTATTTAAGTAAAAATAGCTACTTTTTTTAGTTTACATTTTTTACATTGAAACTTGATAAAGTAAAAGAGAAAATTCTAAATCCAAGGGTGTAATTGTAGATGGGAGGTTGACCTTTTCAATGGTTTGGGAAGGACCGTGGCGAACGGGAAAGCAGGGCACGACACCAACCTAGTAGCGCAGATCATAAGATCACAAAACCAAATTCAACTTCATCACTTCCTTAATCTCCACCTTACACTCTTTCAAAAAAACAAACAAGTATATTCATAATTTTTTTCTCCGTTTCGAATTGCAAAGATGGGATTGATTACGTTGGTGAAGGAGTTGTGGCTGGCTTTCTTTTTCGTTTTTTCAGTACAGTTTTGGAGAATGGCGTTGTTGTGGTCTTTCTCTATTCTTTTTTCTTATTACCAATTGTTCAAAGCTTACCTATCACAGTGGCAACTGTTCAAACCTGTAATTCTCGAGAAATGTCCTTTCTTCTCTCAGAAAGTCGTTTCCTATCCCAGGTGCTCCCCTTTCACAAGTAATTTTAGGCCTGTTTGCGTTGTCACTGGTGTAAGTCTTTTATTTATGCATTCATTCCGTTTCTTCTCTGTTTTAGTTACTAACAAACTGTTTGATTATGGGAATTTTTCCAATTGATTCTGGGTTTTGCTTTTTGGTGTTGGTGTAGGCAACGTCTGGCCTGGGATTAGCTGCTGCTTATGAACTTTCGAAGGAAGGATATGCAATTGTCATTGGTAAGTGTTTGTTGTTATTCTTACTTGACTCTCAATTCTAGTTTTTTTATTGCTTTGCTAATCATGCTAGGATAACCAAATGGTTCATATCCCTGGTCTGAAGAAGTGCTAATAAGACACTCTATTAAATTTTTTATTTATTATTTGTAAAAGTGTACTGTTTGTATCACGCTCCCTATGGATGTGACCATAGTGTAAATAAGAGAGATTGATTGGAAAGTAAAAAGAAAGAAAAAGAAAGAGAGAAATGTTATGAAAGTTAAAAAGGAAGATGAATGTAATAGGAATATAAGAGAAACTGAGTATGAGAAAATCAAAATCCTTAATTAAATGCTGTACTGCACTTCACTAATGAAGAATGGGGTCAGGTTATTTGGTGGAATCTGCACAAGATTTCTCCTTATATAGAAAGGAAAAATGTGGAAAATAATATGTTGTTTTGCATTCTTCTTCTGGTCTATTGCGATGTATACTTAAGATTCCAGTTGTGAATGCAGTTGGACGTTCACAGCAGCTATTGTCAGAGGTATTTTCCTACAACACTTTTTAAAAATCATGGTGATGAGGACTCCACTTCATAAATCTCTTATCAGTGTTCCCTGGCTCCCTCTGTCTGATAGACCATAAGAAAAATCAAAGATTGGAATGAAGATGCCCACCTCAAAGCTTTTCAGGTGGACCTGTCATCAATTGAATCAATCATAACGTTTAAAATGTCCTTGCGACAGTGGCTTTTGGATTCTCATTTGCACTGCTCAATACAACTACTGATAAACAATGCTGGAATACTTGCAACATCTCCTAGAGTCACAGCTGAGGGCTATGATCAGTTATACAACTTTTTATCTAACTCCTTTGATTGTATTGAAGAAGTTTCACTTTATCATTGAGTAATTCTTGTGCTTGCGCATGCTCTTTGTAACACAAAGATCATTGCATAGGCCACATGTTTTCAAATTTTCTTACTTCAAGACTGTTGATAATCTGTTTAAGCTAAGGTAAATGGTTTACAAGTGTTTGTTACATTTTTGAGACAATGTTGATTAGCATGATCAACATTATTTTTATGGAACACAAAATGCCAGAAAGACACATGGAATGTTTGTAATTGTATGTAAAACATTTACCCTTCCAATACTATACTACGTGTCGTGCTACACCATTTCTTTTGTACTTGTTTGTTAGCTCCATGTTTGTTTGGTACCTTAGATTTACAATTAGTATAACATTAAAAATGAATAATATCTTACCGTTTTTGTCCCAGGATGATTGGTACAAATTATATTGGTGCATTTGCTTTAACAAAGATTCTGCTACCACTTCTTGAAAGCAGCCCTGTATCTTCCAAAATTGTGAATGTGACATCCTTTACACATCGAGCTGGTAGGGGTTATCATTGTAATCCTAACTTGTTAATCTATACTATTGTATGGTGATCCAACTCTTTCAGTTTGATTTTATTCCATAATACGTCTCTGCAACAGTACTTCTCCAGTAAAAACTGATCAAGCTCTTTTATCTAGTTACCGATGTGCAAGTTGACGAGGGAACTGTATCCGGGAAGAGATTTTTGAGATCTATACAATATCCATGTGCTCACATATATGAGTATTCTAAATGTATACTGCAAACTTTGGATTTAGTTACATAGATTGCTTTGTGTCTTTATTCCTAACGAGCATTTAATTTTGATGAAGTATGCCTAATTCTCTTCTCTAATGAGCTCCACCGACAGCTTTGCCTAATGGGAAAATCTCACCAGATATTTGTCAAGTATGTAATTACTAATCTAACTTTTATTTCCTTTTCTGTCTTGTTTCCAAGTGCTGTGTATTTTTATACTATTGATTTCTTTTAATGTTATCAGTTAACTAATCAATGCATAACTGTCAACTCTGTGGTTTGAATGTGTTCATGCGGCATTGTGAAATTTATCCAAATATGTTCTTTTAGTACTGAAATAGGTTTTACAGTGAAGTTTATGAATAAGGTCTCATTTAATAAAGAAATACTGAGTTTAGTTAAGCTGTTTATCCAAATGTTCCCTTGGTTTGCTATGTGTCATTTCTGCACAGCTCATCTGTTCTTGTTTTTTGCCAAAGCACATGGACACGGTGGCTTATTTCCAATTATGTGCCATGGATGAAATTCATGCTTGTATGTTTGACAAATCTATTGTTTTCTTGTGGTTTTGAACTTTCAATTAGAGAATGAAATTATTTTGTGCCTGTGTCTTGTTGGGATATAATGGTGTTGTTGTCACAAATCAGGATTAGTTCCTCATGGTGAGGTTTCTGCACCCTAGCTGCCTTCCTCCAAATTTATAAACACCCCCTTCCCCGCCCCCCTAGGAAAAGCCACGAGTTTTAAAGTTTCTATCTCCTCTACTGCTTTCAACTAAGCTATAACTTCGTAATCATGCAATATGTTGGATTGGAAAAATGGTTTAAATGGTACCAGCTACACTCATAAATCCACTTGTGATCAGTTTCTGAGCTAGAGCTGTCAAACAATCATTTAAGGCTTTATTATGGTTTCATTAAAGTTAATTTGGGTTGCTAGGTTAGAGGATTCAATCTTATGGGTAGAAGAGAATGAGCATGAATAAAAAATAAGACAAGGAATAAAAATTCGTAGGGAAATAAAATGAAAAGGAATTGCAAAATGTATTGAACTTTTTATATGAAGCTTTGTTATCGTTTATCATGGATTCTACTTCACCTTTAACTTTCATTTGTTGTCTTGTTTCACATTAGTGTTGCGGATCCTGGAGTTGTGCGGACAAACCTCATGCGAGAAGTTCCAGCCATCCTATCTTGGTTGGCATTCTGTGTGTTGAAACGTCTGCGGCTGTTGCAATCCCCCGAGTCTGGGGTTGACTCTATTATTGATGCTGCTCTAGCTCCACCGGTAAGAACTTCAGTGGTACTTATTATTGATTAACCTTTTCTACAACTTGCCATTCATGAACCACTTCATCAATTCACTTACGTACTATTCCTTCACCACGCATTGCATTCTCAATTGCCTTATGTTATTATGCCTTTATTTTATCCTTCTGTGATGGAAAGGCATCTTGAACTCTGGCTAGGAAACAATATATTGGTCAATTATTTAAATAAACTTTAACATATATTAGAGGATCCAAATACACATTATAAAACGCACACACAAACTGGTGCTTTCAGGTAAAATAGGTTTCTCTCCATTATCTCTCACAAATGAACACTTTTTACACACATTACATACACTAATACCTGTCTATTAAATGGAGAAAAAATCACTGGTCCACGCCATTTATTCAGTTGACTTCCAATTGCTGGATATACACCCTTTTTTCTTGTCCATCTCCATTAGTGTCCCAAGGCTTTTCCTTGGATTAATCTATAAAGTCAGACCAAACTTTACCATCCTTTTGTTTCCTCTATTTTATCTTAATGAAATCTTTAGAAAATAAAGTAGCATGGCTTATACCATTCTTCTGAAATCTTAATTTTGAGCTCCGCAATTATTATTTAATCCACCTGTACCTAGCAGTTGAACTACACCTTCTGTTTCACAATTGGTTATGGCATTCTTTATGCTGATCTCATGCCTGCTCTAATTTTCAGTTATAATATTTACTGGAGCCGTTGAGTTCATGATGTTTAAATGGACTTAATTTTCAGGGAGCATCAGGGGCTTACTTCTTTGGGGGCAAAGGGAGGACTATCAACCCTTCAGCACTTTCACATAACGCCAAATTAGCTCGGGAGCTTTGGGAAAGTACAAGCAAGCTGCTATCTGTGACCCCTTTTGGTGCTGAGGGAAACAGCTGGTAGCATTGGTTCTCATGTCACGTCGTATGACAAATTGAATAGATGGCAATTTCCCATGTAGATTGACAAACGACAACCCATTCTCCATACGAAGTTCTGAGGTTTATAATGTAAGATGTTTTGAAATAAAAACACTCATGCACTTCGCCAAGTAGTTGCCACCACCATGCACATGTCGCCTTGTAGCGTTGTTCATATTTCATTTTTTGGTATTGTACTTAATTCATGTGCTAAAGTCACTACGGTAATGCTGACATTAAGTTTCTAATTAATAGATTGAAGTTGAATTTAACTGAAAATGCTTTTAGGGAAAAAAACTGAATGGCCTTGTACTGTAGAATTTGCCTAAAATATGAGATATTGGATAATCTGTGGTTATGGATTGTGGCTAAGAAACTGATTCGGCGTGGAAAACCATAGTGGGACGGTGGAATGTTGGATCTGGTGATGACATGAAAGTAAACTAACCATTTCACAGCCACAGATAATCATATTAATTTATCCAGAAAGTAAAATGGAAAGTATAAAAGAAATTTGTATTTTACAAAATTACCCCTATCTACTTTTTCTTCACAATAAATATATGATAATTGTTTTTTTATAATTCCTTAATTTTAATTTATTCATTTATTTATTATTTCTGAAAAGGAAAAGTTTTCATTTTCATGATAGTCTTTCTCTTTAAACGAATAATTATATTTTTCATTATATTTTTTCTGTCTTTTTTTCTTATACTTTTTTTTCATTTCTCTTTTTTACAACCCAATATAGGGTAAAAGATAATATTTCCTCTGTGCATGTATTCATTTTTTATTTGCATAACCAATAACTGAAATCTTAATATAGGTGAAGCTAAATATTTAGGGCTAAAAATAGACCAAACAATCTATTAGTAACATATGTCTCATCCAGATTTATATATTAAAAACTCAAGTATGTCTTACCTAAAAATTATATTTTTAGGTGCATTTGATAAAATTAGTTGATAAATTACTTTCTAGTGGATAAGTTAGTTTCTAGTTATAAGTAGTTGATAAATTCCTTACGAATGAGTTAGAAACTAATAAATTAGACAAACCATTTTATTTAAATTATTTGATCTAATGAGTTAGAAACTAATAAATAGCTCATAAATTAGTTAATGAATATAAAATTACATAAAATGATATAATCACTTAAACTTTATTGTATAAATGAAATTTTTTGGTATACTATTATATAATTAATTTTATATTTTTTCAAATAATAAATTCTTCTTAAACTTTTTAGTGTTTTTTTTTAAATGTGTATAAGTTTTTTTTATTTGGAAAAACCATTTTATTTAAATTATTTGATATAATGAGTTGATCTAATAATAATAATAATATATTTTATACGTAATACATACTATACAAATATACTTTTATATATACACGTATAATTATTAATATTAATATTTAATCTTATAATGAAAATATTGAAATTTTAAATTTGAAAAGTATTGAAAATATGGTTTATGAATAACCTATTATTGTTGGTATATATTTATGAGTGACCCATTGTTATTGGTAACTTTCACCAGTGACTAGTAAAAGAAATGTTTTAATTTATTCAATACAAATATTATTTTATATAATAAAAAATAAGATTTCAATAATTAAAATAGAATGAAATAAAAAATTAAATATAAATTAAATGGATAAACACGATTTATAATAGTATTATTTAATTATAAATTACTTATTATAATTTGTATTAGTACTAGTATGACTTTCTAAGATCATTATTATAAAAATTATCTCTATTGTTTGTATGTAGTTTATTATATTCAATAAAAATTTTAAAATTTTAATTTTTAGTTTATTAAACTCAAATTTTAAATTATATTTGGTAAATTCAAATTATTTAATTTAATTTTTTATTTCAATTAAATAATTAAGATATTTTTGAAGATTAAATTAAATTGTTATTTTTAAAAGAGGGAGTAATCCTATCCAGTGATTAATAAGAGGATGATTCAATTAAGAATAGAATGGTTCAAAATAGGTACAAATGTTTGATTTTTCTAACCGATAGTTTTTCTCTTTCCATTTTTGTATAAATTTTTCATTGTTTAATCATTTTGAACCATAAAAATATCTTACTTTTGTTTATCCCGTGACAAGATGAGGAGCAGCTATGTTTTTTTTCTGTTCATTTTAATATGATAATTTATTGCTTTTTGAAAATTTCTTATTTTTTTAATATTAATATTTGAAAATAATAAGTAGTGTATTTGATGAACATTGAATCTAGTTGGGCTTTAAAAATTTTTTTTTGGATAACAAACAAGTTTTTAAGTCAAGTCAAACTTTTAAGTAGACCATACTAAGATTTGAAAAATGTACATAATAGGTAATTAGGCTAGATCTAAGCTTAAATATATTTTTACAACTTAGGTTTATAAGTTTTATTGAGTTTCATATAGTGTATTTAATTAAAATGTGGTTGTTTAATAATTTTAGGAATGTGAAATAGGGTGAACTCAACCCAAATGTTTAACTTTTTGTGTTATTTGTTGAATTAGACTATTTTATCCTTTATTAAATAAAAATAGTTTTTTTATTTGATAAAAATACATATTAGTAATTATACAATCTCTCCACTATAAAATAACCTCTACATACATTGAATGATTTAAAGTTTGACATCTTTTTCTCATAGTAGCAAATTTTGTTGTTTTATTTTTCCACACAAATTCTTACAAGTTTTCCATTTTAAAAAGTTTCTTTTATGTTATTTTAGTGTAATAAAATTGTGGATGCACAAGTGTAATAACATCTATGTTTATGTTAGTAAATATATAATGAGAATATAATTTATTTAACAGTTTCACTATACAAAACATGATTTTATAGATGATCATATCAATACTATGAGTAGATTTTTTGTAACATACATGATATTGCTAGAAAATAATTTTTATCCTTTTTATTGTCATTCTTGGGGACTATATTAATTGAATTGTATAATAAATTTATGATTAGTATTTTAATAAGTTATTTTTTTAATATTTTTGTTATAAATAATACTATTGCTACCGTATAAAAATTAAGAAACATTGAAAATAATATTTTTATTTAAGAGTTAAAAGTGTTATAATACTTTTTAATTACTCAACAAGATGGTCTAATTTAACTCAAATATACTTTTAAACCCAAATAAGTTTAATTGAGTTGAGAATTAAACAAATGCAATTTCATCTATACCATTTATATTCCTAGTTCTTATAATTTATAAAGGATGATACATTTGTGTTAACCTTTATGAATAAAAAATCTAAGAAACTCAAATGATATTTTTTTAACCTCCGTTTTCTTAATCACAATTACTAACTATACCAACATATTACATTTTTTTTTCTTTTGTTTTTTAACATCTTATTATTTATTTGTCATTATTATTGTTAATGTCATTATTATACATTTTTTTTATTTTTTTCTTATCTTATTTTATTATTATTGATTTGTCACCTTCTCTTATTGTCCCATTGTCACTTCTCATTCATGATTTTTCTTATCCAAAAACAAAACAAATTAGATTTGTAAAAAGGTTAATTTAAAGTTTAACTTTTATACAATTCCAGTATTAAAAGAACATTTTAAATCAACTTTAATCATATTACACATTAAGAATGAAATAAAATGTTTAACCATGAAAAGTATTATCAATTTATCTTAGTTGTTAGCCTCTTGGGTTCTTTCTATTTTGTTTTATTTTTTTTTCTTGAGGTTTTGTCATGGTTTGAAATAGTAGAGAATATCAAATACATGTCTTAGAGCTAGGGGTGGCAAAGTGGGTTGGGCCCGGCGGGCCGGCCCGCCAGCATATAGGCGGGGCGGGTTAGCATTTTCAACCCGTCAATCCGTATCAGCCCGGCCTGTCTAGCCCGCCAACTTGTCGGGCCACAGGCGGGACGGGGCGGGCCAACCTGCTGGCCCGCGAAAAAAATATAACACCTCATTCACTCTCACTTGTTTTCTTTAAATTTGAGAAAGTAGCTATACCTTGGGTTCCTTCAACACCTCATTGATTACAATTTCTTTTGTAATAAACATTATGTCTTTTAGCTTGCACTTTTAAAATGTCATGTCACCATATACATCTTTAATATATTTTTGTAATTACAAAAATTCATTTAAATTGGACACAAATAAAATAGTTTCAAAGAAAAAAAAGTCCAATTTAAAACCAAAGATCCAAAAATAAAATAAAAAACCCAAAAAATAGATTTTTTTAAAAAATGAAAAACAAAAAATATAGGCGGACCATCCCGCTAGCCCGTCTTATGACGGGCGGATTAGAAATTTTGGCCCGTATCACTGTGGCGGGCTGGCCCGGCCCGTTTTTGGCGGGCTCATGGCGGGGCGGGTTAAAAATACCAAAAAACTAACATAGAATGGCAGTATATTGGACTAATTAATTGCATTGATCCATAAATTTTTCATACTATCCTATGAATGAGTTTAATAGTTTAAGTTTAAAAAACTTTAAAGATAAATATGTTCAAGGTGAGAAGTTTAAGATTCTAAATTTATAAACATAAACGTATATATTAATATTAAGATAATGTGATACATCAATCGGATCTTACTTTATAAAAAGGAATAAGATTGTGTAATAATTAAATATTTGCATATATGTTTTAAGTTCTACTCTTCCTTTCTACATGTTCACATAACTTGATTCTAACATTCTAAAGTATAAGATAGATGATTATATATATGTCATTATATAATAAATATTGACGGAGATCCCAAATAATATTAATGGATCATTTTCTAGATCTTAAAGAGATATTTTTCTTCTCAATTCAACCAGCAAACAATTGAATATTTAGTTGGAAAAATTAAGAGTTTAACCAACCAAATAATAAATTAATCTTAAAAGGGAAGGTTGAATAAAACTCTAAAGATTTTCAAAGATCTCCTTAAAGATAAATATAAACAGTTGAGTGGCTAGCATCTACTAGGTCAATTTTTTTTTTCTAAAACACTATCGTAAATCTTCTCTACAAATAAAGAAGAAAAGTTATGTAAATGTGTAACAAAAGTGTAATGTAATTTACTAAAAAATAGTTTCAAGGAAACTTTTAAGAATTTCACTATAATTCTCTAAGTATCACTTTTGTTTTACATAAGTACAAAGTCACAATTGATAATCTTTTTTTATCTTCCCTTAAGATAAAAAACACAAATATTCTTTATACAGTAAGTCACTTTCACGAGTATTCTAGAGTGTTACTTATGACTTATAAACGAGGTAAGTATTTGAAATATAGGACTTTTTACTCTTGTAGAGAGACTCTATGTAGAGAAGCATAATAATTATACATTCATTTCTCAATTTAACTTTACAAAGTGAACGATTAAGTTAAGCTCTCTCTCTAAACTAGTGTCTTAGTAGACAAACTCATATACACATTTAGAGATGAATTGTACATGTACTTTTTATGTAATGAAAATAACTTCACATTATTTCAGTAGTCTTTACATGTAATTGTGGTCGTCTTTCTTAGGTAATTTGGCAATTTGAAAGTGACCATTGTGAGCCTAAGTGGGTCTTTGATAGTTTTGAGTATTAGGTGAGTTATGTAAAACTTTTGATATGATTTTTTGTAAAATTAGTTGCTCATCAGAAAGTTACGACCTTAGTTTGAGAGTGCTCATGTTGTACATGTTTGTAATTGTTAACATACAACATGTTTCTTTTATGGAAATCTACCTTGAGGGTAGTTTTACCAATCAAGGTGATCTGGTAGACTTTTATGAAGTTTGAGCTATTAGTGAATTCATTTGGTCTCATAAGCATGTAGATGTTAGATGATCTTGTGGATACAATTTGCTGATGATGTTCAACTTGTTTTTTCTTACTATTTTTCTACAATATTTATCATGATATACTTTTATTGAATCATTAGTACTTCCAAAGCTTATATATATTTGTTAACATAAAAATAGTTAGTGGTTTTCACGACTAGACTTTACTTGTTAAATCGTCCAAGTTTAACACTCAATGTCTCTTATATTATTGGTAAAGAAAAAAAAACGTCAAATGGAAGAGGATCATGGTGTCAGATCTTACAAAAGAAGAGAAAGAAGAAACAATATTTGTTCATACTATAACAGAATAATTCATATAGGAACATGTTAAAACTAACATGGAAGTCTTTTTAGATTTGTACAAAATAGAAACCATGAACAACAATTCTATTGAATATGATAAAATGAAATATAGAGAAGCATTTAATTATTTTAAGAAGGAAGATGATGTACAAGTTTGATATTCAAATTTATCATCATAAGATTTGTCAATATTTATTTAGAACATTAATTGTGTCAATACCTTTTCTACAATTAGCTGAAATAAAACTCACTAACTTCCAAATTTTAAGAAATTAATGATATGATATCTTTATATAACAATAATATATCATTTTTTTACTTGATATCCCACTTTCACAACTTAAAAATAATTAAGTTGATTCTAATAAAATTTTAATTTGAAAATTTATATTCAACATGTTAAGTATATATATACTTTATTGATAAAGTCTATTTTAAAAATATCCTCTATATTATAAAATTTTTTATTTTTCTTTTAACCTCATCTTTATTCATAAATTTCCTTTCAACATAATGTATCTAAATTTTAAATGTCAATTTCATTCAATATATCAATACTCTATTTCATAACAAACTATATTTCAATGTGATTTCTCATATAATATTCAAAATTTTGTCAAAATAATTAATGTAACTTTTGACACACTTAAAACTCATATATATGTTTATGAGTTTTTTTAATTGAATAATTTTTTCTTTTATCAAAAGTATTAAATATATAAATCCATGTGATATTTTTTTTAAAAAAGAAAAAGATTTTTTTTCTTATTGTTACATTTTTTTCTACTAATTATTTTATTATTATGCATAAAGATATATAAAATCCTTTCCTTTTTTTTCTTGAACTTGTTAGATATTTTACTATTATTGATAAGAAGAAAATTACGTTAAGTTGGTGCATAAATACACATGAGGAAATGTTGAATTGCATATTTGTAAACATATTCATGAATATTCAAAAGAAGTGAAAGTAATCATGAATATTTAATATAAATGAAATTAATCATGAATTTTTATACTGATCCAATTTTATCATTGAAACTATTTCCAATTCTTCACAAACACATAAAATTTTATTAATAAGACATTTTAGAAGTATTCTTTTCCCAAATTCCTATTATCCTATTCAAAATATTTTTTGAATTGCTTTTTCAAATAATATTGTAATAATTTATTTAGATAGACTCTTCACAAATTCAATTTAATTTAAAAATTAATAATTTTTTTATTAATTATTATAAATTTTAATTTAATTTAAAATTTAATATTTTTTATTTATGTTGATTATTGGTAACTTAAAATTTATTAATTTTTTATCAAATTATATTATTTAATAAATTAAATAAATTATTATTATATAAATCAATATTAAAAGATTTGATGCATGCATACCAAACATTCGACCGAGAGCTGGATTGTTTTTTTAATTAAAAAAAATGAGTTAATTCGTGTTATTGTGTACGATTTCAATATTTAAATAAATTTTAATTTTTTTTACTTATTGCTGTAAAAAAACCCTAGTTAGTTCGCATAATCAGTTAGCTTTAACAATTTGGTATAAATAAAGTCTCCATTTGTCAAATTGAAAGCAGACCACTACACCAACCTAGTAACCCAAAGAATAAGATGACAAAACCAAACCCAACTTCATCACTGCTGCAGAACTCGTGTCCTATCCCAGGTGCTTCCCTTTCATAAGTAATTTTAGGCCTGTTTGCGTTGTCACTAGTGTAAGTCGTTTATTTATGTATTCATTCCGTTTTTTTTCTCTGTTTTAGATAGTAACAAACTATTTGATTATGGGAATTTTTCAAATTGATTCTGGGGTTTTGTTTTTTTCGAGTTGATGCAGGCAACGTCTGGCCTGGGTTTTAGCTGCTGCTTATGAACTTTCGAAAGAAGGATATGTAGTTGTCATTGGTAAGTGTTTGTTGTTACTCTTATAATCTTATTTGACTCTCGGTTCTATCTTGTTTTATTGCTTTGCTAATCATGCGAGAATAACCAAATTGTTCATATCTCTGGTCTGAAGAAGGGCTAATAAGACATTCTATTAAACTTTTTAATTATTATTTGTGAAAGTGTAATGTTTATATCACGCTCCCTATGATGTGACAATAGTGTAAAGAAGAGAGATTGATTGGAAAGTAAAAAGAAAGAGAAACAAAGTGGGAAATGTTATGAAAATTATAAAGGAAAATGGATGTAATAGGAATATAAGAGAAGCTGAGTAGGAGAAAATCAAAACCCTTTATGGAATCCGCACTAGCTTCACTAACGAAAAACGAGGTCAGGTTATTTGGTGGAATCTGCACACGATTTCTCCCGATAATAAAAAAATGTTGAAAACATTCTTCTTCTGGTCTTTACACTGTACACTTAAGATTCCAGTTGTCAATGCAGTTGGACGTTCACAGCAGTTATTGTCAGAGGTATTTTCCTACAACACTTTCTAAAAATCATGGTGATGACGCCACCACTCATCATAAATCTCATATCAGTGTTCCCTGGGTCTCTCTGTCTGATAGACCGTAAGAAAAATCAAAGATCGGAATGAAGATGCCCACCTCTAAGCTTTTCAGTTGGACCTGTCATCAATCGAATCAATCATAAAGTTTAAAATGTCCTTGTGACACTGTCCTTTGGATCCTGATTTGCTCTGCTCAATACAACTACTGATAAACACTGCTGGAATACTAGCAACATCACCTAGAGGCTATGATCAGTTGTACAACTTTTTATCTACCTTCTTTGATAGTATTGAAGTTTCACTTTATCATTGAATAACTCCTCTGCTTATACATGCTTTTTGTAACACAAAAATCAATGCATAGGCCACATGCTTTCAAATTTTATTGCTTACAGACTGTTGATAATATGTTTACTCTGGTTTATAAGTGTTTGTTACATTTTTGGGACAATGTTGATTAGCATGATAACATTACTTTTATGGAACACAAAACACAAGAGAGAAATTTTTTTAATTGTATATAGATATTTTTTATACCTGTTAGCTCCTTGACGATGAACCTTGGTGCAACGTTCAGGTTGTTTCCTCATGGGTTTAATTCTTGGAGATCGCCTCTCTGCTTGCAGGGGTAACACTGCATACATTTACTTCTCCAATACTATACTAGATGGTGGTGCTACCCCATTTCTTTTATACTTCTTTGTTAGCTCCTTGTTTGCTTGGTATCGTAGTTTTATAATTTGCATTGTTAACATTTAAAATGAATAAATATTTTGCCTTTTTACTCCCCGGATGATTGGTACAAATTATATTGGTGCATTTGCTTTAAAGCTTCTACTACCACTTCTTGAAAGCAGTCCTGTATCTTCCAAAATTGTGAAGGTGTCGTCCTTTACACATCGAGCTGGTAGGGGCTACCATCATAACCCTTACTTGTTGGTCTATATTATTGTATGGTGGTCCAACACCTTCAGTTTGATTTTATTTCATAAAATGTTTCCGTTGGAGATCTCTCATCCACTAGAGATGAGGTATATTTAGTGTATACAAGCGGGTGCAAACTTCATCTTACAAGATGGTTTTGTAAGGTTGAGTTAGGTTTAAAATTCATTTCTTAATATGGTATCAGAGCCATATAAATCCATTTTAACAAGGTTGTTAGGCCTATCGGACCACTTCCTATTGGACCGCTATCGAACCACTCATAAATCTGTAATCCCACGTTCGAGATGTCTAGTCCTCGGCGTGAAGGACGTGTATTGGAGATCCCACGTCAACTAGAAATGATTCTCTTCTTGCCAGCTTTGCCAAATGGGAAAATCTCACCATATATTTGTCTAGTATGTAATTACTAATCTAACTTTTATTTCCTTTTCTGTGTTTCCAAGTGCTGTGTACTTTTATAGTATTGAATTCTTTTATTAACTAATCAATGCATAACTGTCGACTTTATTGTTTGAACGTGTTCATGCGATACTTCTATTTCTCGCCCAGCCAACGTGAACTAAATTATAAGCTTCCTACATTTGGAAAAACTAACGTCAGCTTATGGAAATGATTTATGGCTTTCCAATAAGCTTTCTTTATCCTGCTTCAATAAGGCAATAAGCTGCATTGTGAAATTTATCTAATATGTTCTTTTATTACTGAAATAACTTTTACAATGAAGTTTATGGATACGGTCTCATTGGATAAAAATATACTGAGTTTGGTTAAACTGTTTATCCAAATGTGCCCTTTGTCTACTATGTATCTTTTCTGCACAGCTCATCTGTTCTTCTTTTTGGCCAAAGCATATGGACACAGTGGTTTATTCGCCCATCATGTGCCATGGATGAAATTCATGCATGCATGCATGTTTGACAAACCTGTAGTTCTCTTGTGTTTTTGAACTTTCAACCAGGATCATTTTACAATGGATGAGATTTATTACGAGCCCATGTCGTTTTGCGATATAATGATTTTAGTCACAAATTTTTGGCTTCCAACCAGGATCAGTTCCTCATCGTAAGGTTTCTGCACCCCAGCTGTCTTCCTTCCCAAGTTTCCAAACACCCCTTTCCCAGCCCCCCTAAAGAAAAGCCACGACTTTTAAAGGTTCTATCTCCTCTCCTGCCTTCAACTAAACTATAACTGTGTAATCATGCAATATGTTGGATTGGAAAAATGGTTTTCGTATGGTGTTATTGGAGTGAATTTTGGGTTGCTAGGTTAGGTGATCCAATCTTCTAGGTAGAAGAGAAGGAACATGAATAAAAAATAAGACAAGGAGCAAAACTTCGTACGGAAATAAAATGAAAAAGAGATGAAAAATGTATTAAACTTTCTGTATGAAGCTTTGTTCTCATTTATCATGGATTCTACTTCTCCTTTAACTTTCATTTTTTTATTGTTGGACATTAGTGTTGCAGATCCTGGAGTTGTGCAGACAAATCTCATGCGAGAAGTTCCAGCCATCCTATCTAGTTTGGCATTCTGTGTGTTAAAACATCTGTGGCTGTTGCGATCCCCCGAGTCTGGGGTTGATTCTATCATTGATGCTGCCCTAGCTCCACCGGTAAGAACTTGAGTTATACTTATTATTGATTAATTTTTTTACAACATGCCATTTGTAAACCACTTCACTAATTTTACGTACTATTCCATCAGCACGCAATGCATTCTCAGTTGCCTTATGTCATGCCTTCATTTTATCCTTTCTGTGGAAAGGCATCTTGAACTCTGGCTAAGAAACCATATATTGGTCAATTATTTCAACAAACTTTAACATATGTTAGAGTATCCAAATACACATTATAAAACACATACACAAACTGGTGCTTTCAGGTACAATAGCTTTCTCTCCATTATCTCTCACAAATGAACTCTTTTACACACATTAGAGGATGTAATTACCCATAACACACTATTAAGAAGGGGACTTTAAGCCTAAGTCAACTTCACAAAAGGTGAGGTTTGCACCCACTTATATACACTAAATTGACTTATGGGATCTCCAACACACCCCTTCACGCCGAGGACTGGACATCTCGAACGTGGGACTATAGATTTATGGGTGGTCCGATAGCGGGTGGCCCAACAATCTTGCTAGGATGGACTTATATGGCTCTGATACCATATTAAGAAGTGGACTTTAAACCTAACTCAACCTCACAAAACCGGCTTGTAAGGTGAGGTTTGCACCTACTTATATACACTAAATTGATTATATCTTTATTCGATGTGGGATCTCCAACACACACACTAATAGACACTTTCGTTTAAAATAGGTTTCTTAATTTTCATTTTGAGTAACTCTGTAATACTTTCTTATGAAATAAAACTTCTCTGAAATTAGGAAATTAATATGTATACTTACAAAGATATATAATTTCCCTTATGTTACTCTTGTACTACTAAACTCTTGTAAACATAATGTACCTGAGTACTCTACAACTTATTTTTTGAATTTTCACACAACTTGAGTACGACTGATATAACATGATTAGGTGTTATTTGGGGCATAACTAGGTATATCTAAGATATTAGCTTGATCAACCTATAAATATGTATAGATTGTCAGTGTTAACTTCTTTTAGTGTAAATATTGTCATTGCAGTCTACAAATATTCTGTTTCCCAATTTCTGGTATTTTGTAGCAGCTGAAAACTGTTGACAAAACAGCATATGATGTTTATTTTATTGTAAATGACTAATCATCTAAGTACATATCCAATGTAAGAGTTTTATAAAACTCAACTCTCTCATGAGGTCTTATTTTACTTTTAGTGGATCTTACCCTACTACATCATTATTAAGACTTTCTTATAAGTTTTTGCTCAAATTATGAGGCTTTATAGGACTAACACTTCTGTAAATTTTTATTTGCACTTCAATTTTTTAATTTTTTAAAATTGATTTGATTATTGTAATTAAATATTTTTTATTCGTAAGACCAAAGGTCTTGTACAAGATCGAGGTTTTGAAGTTAAGACCGTGATCTAACTCTGAGATGCTCTTAGTTGACTTCTTATCTTAGGTAATAGTTATCTATTAAATGGAGGAAAAAATCTCCAGTATAATCATTGTCTCCCCCCCCTTCCCATTTATTTGGTTGACTTCAAATTGCTGGATACACCCATTTTTTTGTCCATTAACTTGGGTGCATTAGTGTCCCAAGGTTTTACCTCAGATTAATCTAGGTCGGTTGGCTTTACCAATCCTTTTGTTTCCTTCATTTTATCGTTACTGAACTCGTTAGAAAATAAAATAGCAGTGCTCATCTCATACCAATCTCCTGAAATCTTACTTAATTACTTAATCCACCTGTTCCTAGCTGTTCAACTACACCTTCTGTTTCGCAATTGATTATGGCATTCTTTATGCCGATGCTTACGCAGATCTCTCATGTCTGCTCAAATTTTCAGTTATAATTATTTACTGGAGCCATTGAGTTCGTAATGTTAAATGGACTTGCATTTTCAGGGAACATCAGGGTCTTATTACTCTGGGGGCAAAGGTAGGACAACCAACCCTTCAGCACTTACACATAACTCCAAATTAGCACGTGAGCTTTGGGAAAGTACAAGTAAGCTGCTATCTGTGACCCCGTTTGGTGCTGAGGGAAACAGCTGGTAGCATTGGTTCGTATGTCATGTCGTATAGCAAAGTGAATAGGTGGCAATTGCCCATGTAGATTGACAAATGACAACCCATCCTTCATACAAAGTTCTGAGGTTTATAATGTAAGAGATGTTTTGAAAAAAGTACAATGTAACCATTCATGCAACTTTGCCTAGTTGCCACCATGCACATGTCGCCTTGCAGCGTTGTTCATATTTCATTTTCTGGTATTCTACTTAATTCATGTGCTAAGTCACTACGTTAATGCTAACGTTAAGTTTCTTATTAATAGATTGAATTTGAATTTAACTGAAAATGCTTTTAGGGAAAAAAGCTGAATGGCCTTGCTCTGTAGAGAATTTACCTAAAATATGAGATCTTGGATAATCTGTGGTTATGGATTATTTACAATGCGGTATCTATCTTTGGTGTATTCAAAAGAGTGGGCGCATGAATGATGCACAAGGGAGTTTCGTGTATATGGGGAATGCATGGATTCGTCAGCTTTCACGTCAAAAATCTAAGAATGATGCATATATTAGTGAAAGTAGCTTCAATGGAGATGTTGATTGACTGGCTGTGGAGGATTTTTCAGGTTATTTTATTTGTTGCTAGGTCCTAGAATATAAAGTTTCGGGGTTTGTAAATGTTTCTTTGCAAATTGGACCTTATTTTGTGTTTATTATGGTTGTTGGGTTATCATCTCTTTATATTTTAAGTGGAGAATGTTAAATTACTCTTTATACTAAATGCTACCTAGTGTAAATTAGTGGAGTAAGAAAAAGAAGTTTGAATAGAATAGGAAATTACCTGTTCAACTACTGACTTTTGGATTCCTGTTTCAAATACATGAATGACTCACATAGTTTCACTTGATTTGGTCATGTTCCCTTTTTTGTGAGCCCTTGATTTGATTTGGTGATATTAAACTAATTAAGAAAGTATCGACTCCCAAATTAAATGGTGGTTATTGGATGAAATAAAGCTATTACTATAGCATTCAAAACAGATTGATATTTAATAAGATTTCAATAGCCAAATTATTTAATTATCTCTGATGTTACATTTGGTATTGGATAAGTATGAGTTGTTGTGTTGTGGGTAGCAGTGAGGAAAGTAAAGTATAGTTGTGAATTGTGAATATAGGATTGTGGCTACAAAACTGATTCGGCGTGGAATGAAAGCAGTTTAATCATAGTGGGACGGTGGGATGTTGGATCTGGGTATGGCATTTGTTTTTGGCAAAATAAGTGGGTCTTTCTAATGCAAAGGAATATGGTACCATGAAGGATTCTAACTCACGAAGAATTGACTAAGAACGTTTTCTATCACTCTATATAATGTTTTCTGATAGTGTAATGCGGTAGCTGACAGAGGGTTAAATGTTGGATGAAAACAGAAGAAGAGGTAGTGTGATATTTTAGGCACTTTTTGATTATCTGTTTTAGATTCACTCCATTTTCTCTTCAAAACTTGAAATTTAGTATCAAAATTAGGCTATTAGTATTACTTTGTAATTAATCATCATAACGTGGAACACATTCTATAATTGGAATGGCAATTACAGAATTTCAATGCATTAATTATTCTTTTCTGTAAGTGAAAAGCTACTTCCACAGTTACAAATCATCAAATTACATGTGAAAGGTCTGAAGGGAAAATTTAGAGCATCTAGTAATTCGTGAAAAGAAAAACATTTAATTGTGAGTAAAGAAAGTGTCAAAAAAAATGTCACCTTGTAGTCAGTCTTTCGTATTTTATTTTTCGACAAAAAAACTTAAAAGAAAATCGATTTTTCTAGTGTGTCCAAGGTACATTTTAGTACTTGTTAAAAGTTATTGTCCAATGTCATTTTTTTATATATTCTAAGAGATTAACTTATGATTCTTTCAAAAGTTCGTCTTATAATTTGAAACGGAGGGAGTAATATTTTTTATAAAAAAAAAATATCCAATTAAACCATGATCCAACTTGTTTATATAAAAAAATTACAATTCTTTTTTGGATTCCTCACATACATAATAAATTTGTTTTCTTGTTTGTCTTAAAAAAAGGAAAATATTAATTATTAGGTTTCAAAATAGTATGTGCTAGGTGAAAAAATAAAAATAAGGATTAAATATGTTTTTAGTCTTTGAACTATTTGTCAAAATTGTGTTTTGTCTCTGAGGGCAAACTTCGGATCTATTTCATCCTTATACTTATACTTTATAAACATGTGTAAATGATCCACAAATAAAAACATCTTTAAAGAGAAGAAAATTAGAGGAAATGAAAGGAAAAAGAGTTAAATGAGCTTAAGAGACGGATAATATTAAAGTAGGAAATTATAAAAAAAGAAAATAAAGAGATAAAAAGGAATTCTAACACATCATAAAGAATTGTTTACAGAAGTTTATAACGCATAAGGATGAAATAAGTTTAAAATTTGTCTGCACAACACAATTTTGACAAATAATCCAAGGACTAAAAACACATTTAACCCTAAAAATAATAATTAAGTTTTAGAATATTATGCAATGTGCTATTAGGTGCATACTACAATTATCTTTAAAAGCAAATTTTAGGTCCAAATAATTATTTATTTTTTTAAACAATATTTTAAAAAGAAACACCCAACTAAATCTTTCTTCAACTTATTTATAAAAGAAAGAATACAATTTTCATCATTAGATCTTGATGTAAATACTTTTGTTTTCTTCTTTGTCTTGAAAAAATAAAATCATTAATTATTAGATTTCATAACATTTTGCAATATGTTATTAAATGCAGGTTGTAATTACCTTTATTAAATTTATGAGAAAGTTTGTGATTTTTTCCCCTAGTTGAAGATTTTTTTAAGATTTAATATATGTTTATAAAAGATTACAAAAATAGATCATTCCCCACTTTTTTTACACATTTGGAATGTGTTATTAAATGTATACTAAAACTGCAATTTTTTTTTATTGAATTCCTGATAAAGTAGAAACATTTGTTTTCTTCTTTGTCTTGGAAAGAATGAAAATAATAATTGTTAAGTTTTGAAACATTACACAATGTGTTATTAGGTGCAGACCCCAATTATCTTTAAAAGCAAATTTTATGTCCAAAAAATATTTGTTTTCTTAAATAATATTTTAAAAAAACATTTCTTGCTTCAACTTATTTATAGAAAAAAAGTATAATTTTTTTCATTGATTCCTTATAAAGAAGATATTTTTGTTTTCTTCTTTATCTTAAAAAAAATAAATCATTACTTATAGGTTTCAAAACATTTTTGCAATGTGCTATTAGGTACAAACAACAATTATCTTTTTTTATTCCTAAGAAAGTTTGTCATTTTTTCTAGTTGGCCAAATTGTTTTCAAAATTGGTAGATTTTTTAAAAAAAAATTACCAAAATAGACTGTTCCCAACTTTTTTAAACACTTGAAATGTGTAATTAAATGCAGACTGAATCTTGCTCCAACTTATTCAGATAAAAAAATTGCAATCTTTTTCATTGAATTCCTGCTAAAGTAGATATATTTGTTTTCTTATCTGTCTTGAAAAAATTGAAAATAATAATTGCTAAATTTTAGAATATTATGCAGTGTGCTAAATTATCTTTAAAAACAAATTTTAGATCCAAATAATGATTTATTTTCTAAAATAATATTTAAAAGAAAAACACCCAACTCAATCCTTCTTCAACTTATTTATAAAAAAAAATAATACAATTTTTGTCATTGAATTCCTAATAAAGTAAATACTTTTGTTTTTTCTTTGTATTAGGAAAAAAAATAATTATTAGATTTCGGAACATCTTGCAATGTGTTGTTAAATGCAGACTATAATTTCCTTTATTAAATTTATGAGAAAGTTTGTGTTTTTTTCCCTAGTTGGAGATTTTTTTTCATATTTAATGGAGTATATGTTTATAAAAAATTTATAAAAGTAGACCCTTTTCCACTTTTTACACATTTGGAATGTGTTATTTTGTGCAGATGAACCATGCTCCAGCTTATTCAGATAAAAAAAACTGTAATTTTTTTCAACAAATTCCTGATAAAGTAGATAGATTTGTTTTCTTCTTTATCTTAAAAAAAATGAAAATAATAATTATTAAGTTTTAGAACATTATGTAATGTGTGCAGACTACAATTATCTTTAAAATCAAATTTTAATTCCAAATAATGATTTATTTTTGTAATTAATATTTTAAAAAAATCCAACTCATACTTTCTTCAACTTATTTATAAAAAACAAAAATACAATTTTTCTTATTGAATTCCTGATAAAGTAAATGTTGTTGTTTCCTTCTTTGTCTTGAAAAAAATAAAATCATCATTAATTATTACATTTCATAACATTGTGCAATGTATTATTAAGTGCAAACTGTAATTATCTTTATTAAATAACTGAAAAAATTTGTGATTTTTTTTCTCTAGTTGGAGATTCTTTTTTCAGAATTAATATGTTTTTATAAAAAAATTAAGGAAATAGGTCCTTCCACTTTTATACACATTTGAAATATGTTATTATGTGCAGAATGAACTCTGCTCTAGCTTATTTAGATAAAATAAACTGTAATTTTTTTCATTAAGATCCTAATAAAGTAGATACATTTGTTTTTTTCTTTATTTTAAAAAAATAAAAATAATAATTGTTAAGTTTTAAAATATTATGCAATGTGCTATTAGGTGGAAACTACAATTATCTTTAAAAGCAAGTTTTAGGTTTATATAATGATTTATTTTCATATATAATATTAAAAAAAAAACACCCAACTAATACTTCTTCAACTTATTTATAGAAAAAAGACTGCAATTTGCTTTATTGGATTCCTGATAAAGGAGATACATTTGTTTTCTTCTTTGTCTTGGAAAAAATGAAATCAGTACTGGTTCTGTTTCTGAATAACTGTGGAGGAAAATATTGTTTCATATACCTTTTCTTTGTAAATTTCAATGGTGCATTAATTGTTTTTTATCAACTATACTCTTATTTTAAAAAATATAAAATAATTAAATAATTCCTTTTATGAGGCTTTAATAGACCAGCTGTTTGTATCAACAAATTATTTTCTATCTTTTCATTTACCTTTTCGTCAATCAATAAATCACATTTAATTCTTTAAGGTTACTATTAAAAAAATTAAAATTTATTAGAAATGGTAAGAGTTACCACTTTTATTGATTTATGTAACAAAATCTTAAACGTCACTTATTTAGAAAGAAATAAAGGGAGTAATTATCTTTTTTTATTCCTGAGAAAGTTTGTTTTTTTTTTCTAGTTGGCAATTTTTTTTTTTCAAAATTGATAGACTTTTTAAAAAGAAACTATCAAAATAGAGTGCTCCCAACTTTTTGCTCAATTGGAATGTGTTATTAAATGCAAACTGAATCCTACTCCAACTTATTCAGATAAAAAAGAATACAATCTTCTTCCTTGAATTCCTGCTAAAGTAGATACATTTGTTTTCTTCTTTATCTTGGAAAAAATGAAAATAATACTTTTAGAACATTATGCAGACTCCAGTTATCTTTAAAAGCAAATTTTACGTCCAAATATTAAAATCATTAATTATTAGATTTCAAAACAGTGTGCTATTAGTTGCAGACTGCATTTATCTTTATTAGATTCTAAAGAAAGTTTGTGATTTTTTTAGTTAAATTTTTTTTTCATAATTAATATATTTTTTGAAAAGAAATTACGAAAATAGACCCTTGTCTACTTTTTTACACATTTAGAATGTGTTATTAAATGCAGACTGAACCCTGCTCCAACTTATTCAATTAAAAAACTTATAATTTTCTTTCTTGAATTCCTGATAAATTTCTTCTTTATCTTGAAAAAAATGAAAATAATAATTGTTAAGTTTTAAAACATTATGGAATGTGCTATGACATGCATACTGCAATTATCTTTAAAAACAAATTTTAGGTCCAAATAATGATTTATTATCATAAATAATACTTTAAAAAAAAACACTCAACTGAGTCTTTCTTCAACTTATTTATAAAAAAAAGAATACAATTTTTGTGATTGGATCCGATAAAGTAAATAATTTTGTTTTCTTCTTTGTCTTGAAAAAAATAAAATCATTAATTATTAAATTTTAGAACATTGTGCAATGTAGATTGTAATTACCTTTATTAAATTCCTGAGAAAGTTTGTGATTTTCCCCTAATTGAAGATTCTTTTTTCAGATTTAAATACGTTTATAAAGAAATTAAGAAAATAGACTCTTCCCCACTCTTTTATACATTTGGAATGTGTTTTTTTTGCTGACTGGACCATGCTCCAGCTTGTTCAGATAAAAAAAATTACAATTTTTTTTTGAATTCCTGATAAAGTAAATGCATTTGTTTTCTTTTTTGTCTTCAAAAAAATGAAAATAATAATTGTTAAGTTATACTCCCTCTGTTTCTAAATAAGAGTCATTTTAGAAAAGTGATTTTGTTTCTTTTTATCTGTCATTTGTAGAGTTTAAAGTTGCATTAATTATTTTTTACCAATTATACCCTTATTTTTGAAAATATCAATAGCAATTAAATTATTCCTTTTATGAGACTTTAAGTGACCTACTGCTTATATAAACCAATTACTTAATAAATAATTTATTATTTCCACCTTTTCATCTACCTTCTACTTAATGAATAATTTGTATTTAATTTTTAAAGAAAGAAGACATTAGAGTGAAATTATAAAGAAAATGAAAAACAAATGGGTACTTACACAGAAAAATGAAGACAAGAGTTAACAATTATATTATAGAGAGAGTTAAAGACTTATTTGATAACACAAAAGATGATATTAACAAAGTAATTGGAGATTCTTTTGAAGTTGAAGAGTGATTCATTATATAGAGTGATACTAAAAGTCATATCAAATTTTTGTGAGAAGAAAAATATTCTTCAAATTTTTTAAATAAACATTTCTGGTGGTGAAAATTTTAAGATTAAAAGTTACAGAGGAAACCTTATTTTGATAGAAATGATAAAAAAATGATAAAAAAAAGTTTCAAGTACAAGTGTATTGTTGAGAATTGAAAAGTTTTTTTTAAGTGGAGAGAGAATAAATTGAATACTCTTTATTACAAAGAGAAAGAGAGTACACACTCTTTTAAATGATTGGGGTATTATTGGAAAACAAATTAAAAATTTATTGTAAATATCAAAAGTTATTCCTTTTATTGGTTTGTAATGACTCTTATTTAAAAAGAGAGGGAGTAAACATTAAGGAATGTGGTATTAGGTGCGCAATTTTCTTTAAGAGCAAGTTTTAGGTCTAAATAATGATTTATTTTTGTAAATGATAGTTTTTGAAAAAAACACCCAACTATCCCTGCTTCAACTTATTCATAAGAAAAAAGATTGCAAATTTTTTCATTGGATTCCTGATAAAGTAGATACTTTTGTTTTCTTCTTTATCTTGGAAAAAATGAAATCATGAATTATTAGGTTTCAAAACATTGTGTAATGTGTTATTAAGTACAAACAATAATTATCTTTATTAGATTCCTGAGAAAGTTTGTGATTTTTTTTCCTTGTTAGAGATTTTGTTTTCAAAATTAATATATTTTTTAAAAGTAAATAACAAAAATAGACCCTTCTCCACCTTTTTACACATTGGAATATGTTATTAAATACAAATTGAACCCTGCTCCAGCTTATTCAGATAAAAAAATTGTAATTTTTTTTTATTGTATTCCTTCTAAAGTAGATACATTTGTTTTGCTTCTTTGTCTTGGAAAAAATGAAAATAATAATTGTTAACTTGTAGAATATTATGCAATGAGCTATGAGACTCTTTAAAAGCAAATTTTAGGTCTAAACAATTATTTATTTTCGTAAATGACATTTAAAAAAAAAAAGCATCCAACTGAACTTTGCTCCGACTTATTTATAGAAAAAAGACTACAATTTTTTGCATTGGATTCCTAATAAAGTAAATACTTTTTTTTTCTTCTTTGTCTTGAAAAAAATGAAATCATTAATTATTAGGTTTCAAAACATTGTGTAATGTGTTATGAAGTGCAGATTGCAATTATCTTTATTAGACTGTGAGAAAGTTTATCATTTTTTTCTCTAGTTGGATATGTTTTTTCATAATTAATATATTTTTTAAATGAAATTACGAAAATAGACCGCTTTCCACTTTTTTAAGCATTTGGAAGGTGATATTAAATGCAAACTGAAATGTGCTACAGCTTATTCAGAACAAAAAAAACTGTAATTTTCTTCATTGAATTCCTGATAAGGTAGATACTTTGTTTTCTTCTTTGTCTGGGAAAAAAAATAAAAATAAAAATTGTTAAGTTTTAAAACATTATACAATGTGCTATTAAGTGCAAATTGCAATTATCTTTAAAAGCAAATTTTATGTTTTAGATCTAAATAATGATTTATTTTTGTAAATGATAGTTTTTTAAAAAAAACATCCAACTATCCCTACTTCAACTTATTCATAGGAAAAATATTGCAAATTTTTTCATTGGATTCCTGATAAAGTAGATACTTTTTGTTTTCTTCTTTGTCTTGGAAGAAATGAAATCATGAATTATTAGGTTTTAAAACATTGTGCAATATGCTATTAAGTGCAAACAATAGTTATCTTTATTAGATTCCTAAGAAAGTGTGTGATTTTTTTTCTTGTTGGAGAATTTTTTTTTCAAAATTAATATATTTTTTAAAAGGAAATCACAAAAATAGGCCCTTCTCCACTTTTTTACACATTTGGAGTGTGCTATTAAATGTAGATTGAACCTTGTTCCAGCTTATTCAGAGAAAAAAACTGCAATAATTTCATTGTATTCCTTCTAAAGTAGATACATTTGTTTTGCTTCTTTGTCTTGGAAAAAATGAAAATAATAATTGTTAAATTTTAGAATATTATGCAATGAGCTATGAGTTGCAGAGTCCAATTATATTTAAAAGCAAATTTTAAGTCCAAATAATTATTTATTTTTGTAAATAATATTTAAAAAAAAGCATCTAAGTGAACTCTGCTTCAACTTATTTATAGAAAAAAGACTACAATTTTTTCTATTGGATTCCTGATAAAGTAAATACTTTTGTTTGCTTCTTTGTCTTGGAAAAAATGAAATCATTAATTATTAGGTTTCAAAATATTGTGCAATGTATTATGAAGTGTAGATTACAATTATCTTTATTAGACTCTGAGAAAGTTTATCATTTTTTTCTCTAGTTGGATATGTTTTTTCATAATTAATATATTTTTTAGATGAAATTACAAAAATAGATCCCTTCCCACTTTTTTAAGCATTTGGAAGGTGATATTAAATGCAGACTGAAATGTGCTACAACTTATTCAGAAAAAAAAACTGTAATTTTCTTCATTGAATTCCTGATAAGGTAGATACTTTGTTTTCTTCTTTGTCTGGAAAAAAATAAAAATAATAATTGTTAAGTTTTAGAACATTATACAATGTGCTATTAGGTGCAAAATGCAATTATCTTCAAAAGCAAATTTTATGTTTTAGATCTAAATAATGACTTATTTTTGTAAATAATAGTTTTTAAAAAAAAAAATCAACTAACTTGCTTCAACTTATTCCCAGAAAAAATACTACAAATTTCTTCATTGGATTCTTGATAAAGTAGATACTTTTTTTTCTTTTAGTCTTGGAAGAAATGAAATCATGAATTATTAGGTTTCAAAACATTGTGCAATGTGCTATTAAGTGCAGACAATAGTTATCTTTATTAGATTTATGAGAAAGATTGTGTTGGAGATTTTCTTTTCAAAATTAATATTATATCTTTTAAAAGGAAATCACAAAAATAGGCCATTCTCCACTTTTTTACACATTTGGAGTGAGCTATTAAATGCAGATTGAACCCTGCTCCAGCTTATTCAGATAAAAAACTGCAATTTTCTTCATTGTATTCCTTTTAAAGTAGATACATTTGTTTTGCTTCTTTGTCTTCGAAAAAATGAAAACAACAACTGTTAACTTTTAGAATATTATGGAATGAGCTATGAGTTGCAGAGTCCAATTATCTTTAAAAGCAAATTTTAGGTCCAAATAATTATTTATTTTCGTAAATAATATTTAAAAAAAGCATATAACGGAACTCTGCTTCAACTTATTTATAGAAAAAAGACTACAATTTTTTTCATTGGATTCCTGATACAGTAAATACTTTTGTTTTTTTCTTTATCTTAGAAAAAATGAAATCATTAATTATTAGGTTTCAAAACATTGTGCAATGTGTTATGAAGTGCAGATTGCAATTATCTTTATTAGACTTCATTTTTTTCTCTAGTTGGATATGTTTTCTCATAATTAATATATTTTTTAAATGAAATTACAAAAATAGACCCCTTTCCACTTTTTTAGGCATTTGGAAAGTGATATTAAATGCAGACTGAAACGTGCTTCAGCTTATTCAGGAAAAAAAACTACAGTTTTCTTCATTGAATTCCTGATAAGGTAGATACTTTGTTTTCTTCTTTGTCTAAAAAAAATGAAAATAATAATTGTTAAGTTTTAGAACATTATGCAATGTGCTATTAGGTGCATATTACAATTATCTTTAAAAGCAATTTTTATGTTCATATAATGATTTTTTTTTGTAAATAATATTTAAAAAAAATACCCAATTGAATCCTTCTTGAACTTATTTATAAAAAAAAGACTATAATTCTCTTCGTTGGATTCTTCCTAAAGTAAATACTTTTATTTTCTTCTTTGTTTTAGAAAAAATGAAATCATATATTATTATCTTTTAGAATATTGTGCAATGTGTTATTAAGTGCAAACTGCAATTATCTTTATTAAATTCCTGAAAAAATTTGTGATATTTTTTTTAGTTAGAAATATTTTTTTCCAAATTAATATATTTTTTTAAAAAAATTACAAAAATAGACCATTCTCCACCTTTTTACACAGTCTTGCTCTAGCTTATTCAAATCAACTAAAATACTTTTTTTTTTATTGATTCTTAATAAAGTAGATACATTTATTTTCTTCTCTGTCTTTGAAAAAATGAAAAAATAAATTTTAAGTTTTAAAATATTATGTAGTATGCTATTAGGTGCATATTGCAGTTATGTTTAAAAGAAAATTAAGGTCCAAATAATTATTTATTTTTGTAAATAATATTTAAAAAAAACAAATTATCTTTTCTGGTTGGAGAATTTTTTTCAGAATTAATATATTTTTTAAAAGAAATCAAGAAAATATACCCCTCCTTACTTTTTTATACATTTGGACCTTTTCACTGTAGCAATTCAAGGTTAAGTTCTGGAAGAGCTAAATTTTGATCTAAGAATTTAGGTTTTCTAGAATTTTTCCTAATAGAATTGAGTCTTCCAAGAACTGAATTTTGAACAGAATTTTTATTCATTTTTTTCTTTTTCATTTTTAAACACAAATTTAAAGTTAAGTGTGTAAACAAAGATTTTAGGTTTCCTAAAATTTTTTTTAACAGAATTGAGTCTCCCAATAACTTAATTTTGAGCAGAATTTTTATTCATTTTTTACTTTTTTATTTTTAAACACAAATCTAAACATCTAATGCCTGTGGTGTCCCATAACACAAATTTAAAGTTAAGAGTGTTAGACAAAGATTTTAGGTTTCCTAGAATTTTTCCGGACAGAATTGAGTTCCCCAAGAACTTATTTTTTCGCAGAATTTTTATTCATTTTTTTCTTTTTCGCTTTTAAACACAAATCTAAACATCTAATGCATGTGGTGTCCCAGAACACAAATTTAAAGTTAAGTGTGTAGGCAAAGATTTTAGGTTTCCTAGAGTTTTTTCGAACAGAATTGAGTCCCTCAAGAACTGAAATTTGAGCAGAATTTTTATTCATTTTTTTCTTTTTCGTTTTTAAACACAAATCTAAACATCTAATGCGTGTGGTGTCCTAGAACACAAATTTAAAGTTAAGTGTGTAGACAAAAATTTTAGGTTTCCTAAAATTTTTCTTAACACAATTGAGTTCTCCAAGAACTTAATTTTGAGCACCATTTTTATTCATTTTTTTCTTTTTCATTTTTAAACACAAATCTAAACATCTAATGTATGTGGTGTCCCAGAACACAAATTTAAAGTTAAGTGTGTAGATGATAATGTTAATTTTTACCACTTCTTTTAGTCTTTTCACATTAACAAAATCAACTCTTTCTTAAGCTTTTAACTTACTTGGTTCTCTTTTTGATACTTTTTGTAAGTAATTTGCATTTGGTTAATCTTATCTAATTATACTACTAATCCCCATATTTTTTGTCTAATAGTGGTATAGGAAACATTTGAGGTTGAAAGAAGCAAGTTTGGAATCCTAGGGATGGATAAGGAAGGCCTTAAAGGAAAATTAAAGAGAGCTCCTGACGCTGGGCGCCCCTGAAGCAGGCCCGGCGCTACCTGGACAGGGACCTGACCAGGCAACTGGGGCCGGGCGCCAGTCACCTGAGGCCGGGCGCCAGGCTGCAGAACTTGCCTTAGGCCGGGCGCCACCTTAGTGAGGCCGGGCGCCAGTTGGGCCGAGACCCCTTTCGTGTTAGCACGCCGGGCGCGAAATGGAACCCGCCGGGCGCCAACTTGCTGACATGGCACCCTTATGCCTATTTATTCATACTCTTCGAGAGAAAATGGATGTTTTGGGCAAGAGAACTCAAGTGGAACGCGACTTGGAGCTTCTAGGGCTTCCTTGGAGACCATCTTCTTCCTCTTGGGTTATCATTCTTCTTCTTCCATTACTCATCCTTTATTTTTTGTGCTCTTCATGACAATGAAGAGCTAAAACCCATTTTGTTGGGATTAGATGTAGCCAAACGAACTCTTATGTAATCTCTTTGTTATTTATATATATATATATATGTCTTTCCATTCAATGTTAGTATTTTGTTTCTATGCTTAATGCTTGTTGTGGTTTGATCACCCATAGCTTGATATTTGATTCATTAGGTTTTGGAAATTATCTTTTGTAATCTTGAATTGAAGCAAAATACCTAATGAAACTTGTATCTAGGAATGGAGCTTGATTCATTGGTTGTCTTAAACCCTTGTTGTGATGGCAAGTTTTCTTGTTAGGGGATCAAGGAATTGACTCATAATAGGGAAACTTAGGCTCATTCCACTAAGGGATTAGGGTTGAGTAAATTAGTGGGTTGACATTTACATTAAAGTGGAGAGAAGTTGAGTCATTATATGCATGAGAGTGAGTTTTGGTGAAATCTAATCCTAACATTTACATTCCATATCATTTCTTCTCTTTATCGTCTTCTAAGTGTTTGTGAAAATACCAAAAAGAGTTTTTATTGTTGTTTGCACAATTTTATTTCTTTTAAACACTAAACCAAATTATGAAAATATTCTTTGTCTAATTTAGTTATCAATTGCAATTATTGTCGTGTATTGCACAAGTCCTTTGGGAAACGATACTCGGACTTTCCGAATTATTACTTGAACGATTTGGTGCGCTTGCCAAAAAAAGTTAACAAGTTTTTGGCGCCGTTGCCGGGGACTTGTGTTCTAATACAAGGCGATTGTGCATTTATAGCTATTTTAGACATCATTCTTTTATTCTTTCTTTTCATTCTATATACAATTCATTGGGCTAACTTGTTGTTCTAGTCTCTTTTGTGTTCCTGTGTATGCAAGGTACCATCCGCACAAGGAGAACTGTTTCTTCGGAACCATTGCTTGACGATCCTGAAATAGAAAGGACTGCTAGAAGAAACAACGGTGACACAAGGAGACAAAGATTACTAGCTCAACAAGGCTGTCTTGCAATCTTCATCTTACTGCTACCACTAACATTCGGGATCTCGAATTACCTTTTGAAGAAGAAATGGCTGAAGAGAATCAAAACCGCGGGAGAACCATAGGGATTCAATCACATACACTAGCCCTAGAAATTTCTCTAGCATTGTGAGGCCCTCTATGAATGAGAAAATCGCAGAAATGAAGCCTCGCTCTCTTACAACTCATCGGTTCTAATCAATTTGTCTGGCATGGATCATGAAGACCCACACACTCATCTCTACACTTTCTATGAGTTGTGTAGCTCGAGTTGGGATCATGGGAGAGGATGAAGAGGCTTTGTTCTTAAGGTTGTTCCCATTTTCTCTCCTTTGGAAAGGCTAAGGCTTGGCTACAATCTCAGCCTAACCAAAGTCTGACTAGTTGGAGAGATGTGGAAACTAAATTCTTGTCTCGTTTCTTCCCTCCATCCAAGAATACAGAAGCTAAGGCAGCCATTGCTACTTTTGTTCAAGGGGTTGATGAGCCTCTGTGTGAAGCATGGGAAAGATACAAGGCATTGTTGAGGAAGTGTCCCAATCATGGTTTTGAAATAGAAATGCAAGTTCAAACTTTACGTAATGGATTGCAACCACGGACTAAGATGATTTTAGATGCTTCTTTTGGTGGCTCTGTTTTGTTCAAGGCTGGCGAGGAGGCCATCACAATCATTGAATCTATGGCTTCCACGGACTTGCGAAGTCAACATGGTAGGACTCGATCACAAAAAGGGAGTATTAGAGTTGAATTCTCAAGATGCCCTTCTAGCTCAACACAAGCTTCTTTCCCAGCAAATGGAGGTTCTCAATCAACAAATGGCCAAGTTGCCGCAACAATTACATGCCATGCATTCAAATACCTACTCAGCTCAACAAGTGATGAGGTGTGATTTTTGTGGAGGTGATCACTCCAATGGTTTTTGTCAAGCTCCTAGTGGTTCCCAAGGTGAAGAAGTTAATTATATGGGGAATCAAGGACGCCAAAATTTCTCCAACCCTTTCCCAAACTCCTACAATCAAGGGTGGAGAAGTACTAATGCTAATTATGGAGGTAGGCAAGAGCATGGAGCATCTAGTAGTAGGCCTCACCAACAACAACAACACCCACCGTTGTATGAGAGGACCACCAAATTGGAAGACACCCTCCAACAGTTCATGCAACTCTCCCTTCAAAATCAAAAGAACACTGATGCTTCAATTAAAAATTTGGAGGTACAAGTGGGGCAATTAGCAAAACAATTGGCAAACCAACAAGAGGGGTCATTCTCCGCTAACACCGAAGTCAATCCTAAGGAGCATTGTAAAGTCTGTCATCACAAGAAGTGGTAAGGGGTTAGAGTTAGGTGATGGCGAGAAAAATAGTGATGATGAGAAAAGAGAGAAAAAGAAACAAATAGAGAAGAAGAGAAAGTGAATGAGGGAGTGTGGTAGAAGAAGAAGAAAATAAAGAGAGAGAAAAAGAGAGTGAGAAAATGAAAAAGAGAAAAGAAAGAGATATCTAAGGCCCCACCGGTGAAGAATCTTCCTTACCCTCATGCTCCTTCAAGAAAAGACAAAGAAAGACAATTTGCTAGATTTCAAGATATTTTCAAGAGGCTGCAGATTAATATTCCTTTCTCAGAGGCATTAGAGCAAATGCCCACTTATGCAAAGTTCATGAAGGAATTGCTATCTAAGAAGAGAAGGTTCATCGAGGAAGAGACTATCGAGTTGGAGGCCAGTGTAGCGCTATCATTCAAAAATCCTTGCCCTGAAATCGAAGGATCCAGGAAGTTTCACTATCCCGGTGACCATAGGTGCTTTACCGTGGGGAAGGCTTTATTGGATTTGGGGGCTAGCATCAATTTAATGCCTCTAGCTATGATGAAGAGGATAGGTGACTTGGAGGCAAGGCCAGACAAGGATGACATTACTGATTGGTCGACGGATCAATCAAGTATCCTCATGGTGTGGTTGAAGATGTCCTTGTCAAGGTGGACAAATTCATGTTTCCAGTAGATTTTGTGGTAATGGACATAGAGGAGGACATGGAGGTTCCCTTGATACTTGGCGAGGCCCTTCATGAAAACCGCCAGGGTTATTATTGACGTTGATGATGGAAAGTTGAAGGTGAGGGTTCAAGATGAGGAAGTGAATTTTAATGTTTTTGAGGCTATGCAGCACCCTAAAGACAAAGATTGTTGTATGAGAATGGATGTGCTAGATGATGTGATTCGCTCCACTAGTAAGCAAGTGCACACTCCTAGCCCTTTGGAGAAAGCACTCATTGATCTTGCTTGAGTTTTGAATGATGAAGAAGAGAAGGAGATTGAGGCATGCTTGAGGGATTTAGATTCTTCCAAAGAAGTCTCTACAAGCGAGTGTAAAGATTGAAGAATTAAATGAGGGCTTGAAATCTGAAGAAAAAAGAGTAGAGCTGAAAATGTTACCCTCCCATCTCAAATATGTCTTTTTGGAGGAAGGCAACAACAAACCAGTCATCATTAGTAGTTCACTCTCTATTAATGAAGAAATGAAGTTGGTTGAAGTGTTGAGATTGAACCAAGAGGCCATAGGGTGGACTTTATCTGACTTAAAGGGTATTAGTCCCTCCTACTGCATGCATAAAATACATATGGAGCAAGAATACAAACCTGTGGCTCAACCTCAGAGGCGTTTAAATCCTACTATGAAGGAGGTTGTGAAAAAGGAGGTTCAAAAGCTTTTGGAGGCAGGGATGATTTATCCTATTTCAGACAGTGCTTGGGTTAGTCCTGTGCAAGTAGTTCCTAAGAAGGGTGGAATGACTGTCATCCATAATGAGAAGAATGAGCCGATACCCACAAGAAGCTGTTACGAGTTGGAGGATGTGTATTGACTATAGAAAATTGAATCAAGCCACGAGGAAAGACCATTTTCCTTTGCCTTTCATGGATCAAATGCTGGAGCGGTTGGCAGGGAAAGCTTTTATTGTTTTACGGATGGATATTCGAGGTTACAATCAAATTGTGGTGGATCCAGAGGACCAAGAGAAAACTGCCTTCACTTGTCCCTTTGGTGTTTTTGCCTATAGAAAAATGCCATTCGGGTTATGTAATGCTCCGACCACATTCCAAAGATGTATGCTTGCTATTTTTGCGAGACTTGGTGGAGAAATGCATTGAAGTTTTCATGGATGACTTCTCAGTCTTTGGCTCTACTTTTGATGCGTGCTTGGAAAACTTGGACATCGTACTGAAGCGGTGTGTAAAAACTAATCTTGTGCTCAATTGGGAGAAATGTCACTTCATGGTGACCAGAAGGCATTGTCTTAGGCCACAAAATCTCTTGCAAGGGAATTGAAGTTGATAAAGCTAAAGTTGAAGTCATTGAAAAGCTACCACCACCAGTCAACATTAAAGGAATTAGAAGTTTTTTGGGACATGCTGGCTTCTACAGGAGATTCATCAAAGACTTCTCAAAGATTGCAAAGCCATTGAGCAACCTGCTCAATAAGGACACTCCTTTTAATTTTGATAAAAATTGTTTATCTGCTTTTGAGACATTGAAAGAGAAACTCATTTACGCACTCGTAATCACTTGCTCCTAGCGGCAACGTGATTTTGAATTAATGTGTGATGCCGGTGATTATCTTTGTAGGAGCGATATTGGGGCAAAGAAAAGAAAAGGTTTTCTATGTGATACACTATGCAAGTAAAGTCTTGAATGAAACTCAAAGTAATTATACCACTACTGAAAAAGAATTACTTGCTATAGTGTATGCACTTGAAAAGTTTAGAGCTTACTTGATTGGGTCTAAAGTGATTGTTTTCACAGACCATGTTGCAATTAAATATTTGTTGACTAAATCAGATTCCAAACCACGACTAATAAGGTGGATACTTTTGTTGCGAGAATTTGACTTGGAAATAAAGGACAAGAAGGGTTGTGAAAACAACGTGGCGGACCATTTATCTAGACTTGTGAGCGATGAGGTGACCACACGTGAGCTAGAGGTGTTAGAAGAATTTCCGGATGAGAAACTCCTTACAATTCATGAGAGGCCATGGTTTGCAAATATGGCTAATTTTTAAGGCTGCTGGAGTTATTCCTGAAGATTTTGACTGGCATCAAAGGAAAAAGCTCTTCAAAGATGCAAATTTTTATGTATGGGATGATCCTCATTTGTTCAAGATTGGATCGATAATTTGTTGAGGAGGTGTGTTACAAGGGAGGAGGCCAATAGCATTTTGTGGCATTGTCATAATTCGCCATATGGAGGTCATTTTAATGGTGAGAGGACAGCTGCTAAAGTCCTCCAATCTGGGTTCTTTTGGCCTACATTGTTCAAAGATGCTCATGAGTATGTTCAGAAGTGTGATAATTGCCAAAGAACTGGAAGCATCTCCAAGAGATATGAAATGCCCCTACAAAATATGCATGAAGTTGAAGTGTTTGATTCTTTGGGGCATTGACTTTATAGGACCATTGCCATCTTCTTTTCCAATGAATACATCTTACTTGGCGAGTTGAGTATGTGTCCGGATGGGTTGAGGCAATTCCAACTCAAAAGGCGATGCCAAAGCAGTAATTAGATTTCTCAAGAAAAACATCTTACGCAGATTTGGTACTCCTAGAGTCTTAATCAGTGATGGAGGCTCTCACTTTTGCAATGTCCAGCTCAAAAAGGTCTTAGAACATTATGGGGTTCGGCACAAAGTGGCAACAGCCTACCATCCACAAACCAATGGCCGAGCGAGAGGTCTCAAACAGAGAAATTAAGAGAATTTTAGAAAAAGCAGTGGCCTCTTCTAGGAAAGATTGGTCAAGCAAACTTGATGAGGCTTTATGGGCCTATATAGGACGGCATACAAAACTCCTACAACTCTCTCCCCGTTCCAAGTGGTTTATGGCAAGGCATGCCACCTCCCGGTGGAGTTGGAACATAAAGCTTTTTGGGCTTTGAAACTCTTGAATTTTGATCCTAAGGCTGCAGGGGAGAAAAGAAAATTGCAACTTCATGAGTTAGAAGAAATGAGGCTTAATGCTTACCAATCCTCAAAACAGTACAAGGAACGTGTCAAGGCTTACCATGACAAGAAGATCCTAAAGAGAAGTTTTCAACCAGGCCAATCTGTGCTATTATTCAATTCCAGGTTGAAGTTGTTTCCCGGAAAACTCAAGTCCAAATGGTCTGGTCCCTTTGTCATCAAAGAGGTCAAGCCCTATGGTGCAATTGAGATTGAAGATCCTTCTTCCAAGAGGAGTTGGATGGTAAACGGGCAGCGTTTGAAGCCATACCTTGGTGGAGACTTTGAAAGGCTTATTGCCACAATGGAGCTCTCAGATATACAATGATTCAGAACCGTCAGGCTCGTGACGTTAAACAAGCGCTTCCTGGGAGGCAACCCAAAATTCTAAACTCTTTTCTCTTTAATCTTCAATGTTTTTGCAATTTGGTGTTATTTTCATACTTGTTTTTAATTGGTAATGTAGACTTTATATGTTGCTGTGTGTTTGCTTGTAGCATGTTGTTTTGTTCTAACTTTTTGTGCATCAGTTGGTGAGTGCATGGTTCAAGGGGTTGAGTGTTTGAAGAAGGAGTGAATTCATAGTTTTTGGGGTTAATAGTTTTTTTTTAAATTGAAAGAAAAACAAAATTTGGGTGAGGAGTGTATACCGCTTGGCCTTGTTCATCTCATGCCTGGGCCCAATTAAAATTTTTGCTTCATTGGAATTGCACTGCAGGCCTTATATAGTCACCGCCTGACCCAATTTCGCACTTTGGATCATCGAAAGTTTGGCGCCGGCCTTGGTCACATCATGCCAGGCCCAATAAAATTTTTTCCTCACTGGAACTCCACCGCCCAGTTGTGCACCGCTGCCGCCCGACCAATTCTTAAAATTGGCCACTTGGAATTCTACCGCCTGACCTAGTCATTTCACCGCCCGGCCCCATAGCAGATTTTAAAAAAAATTTAGTCTTCACTGATGCACCGCCCGGCGTCGTGCGTATGGCGCCCGGCCTGGCCATGTTCACGCCCATTTGGGCTGGGCGTAGCCCTCTCAGGTCGCAATTGGGCTTGCGCCCGGCGACACTTTACTAGGGCCCGGCGGCATTTTTTTTAAATGAGTAGGGAATGCGCGCTTTTATTCATCACTTTCATTCCTCTTCCAAACCCTAACCTCTCTTTCCCACATTTCTGCTTTCTCACGTTGCCTCCAAAGACTTGGACTTCAAACTCTACCACTCATCTTTCACTTCTGAACTGTCTGCACTCTCCCACACTCCATTCAAGTAACATCCTCTTCACTCTCTTTTCCCCTTTGCTTTTGCTTGTTAAATGTTCTGGATTTGTGTTTTGTTTCATGAATTTGCTGCATTTTGTTGTCTTTTTCGTATTAGTTTAGTTTTATACTGCCTTTGCATGCCTGAATTCGCGTTTTCGAACTCGAACAGTGCTTCTGGGTCACAAAATTTGACACCCAGCGCCCGGCGGCTTGAGTTCAAGCCCGGCGCCATGTGCCTGTTCTTGAATTTCTGGAAAGTGGCGCCCGGCCCTACTGGGTGGCGCCCGGCCCCAACATTCCAGGGGCATTGTTTTGCATGTGGCGCCCGGCCCCGTGCGGGTGGCGCCCGGCCCCAGCATTCCAGGGCCATGCTTTTAAGTGGCGCCCGGCCCCGTTTGGGTGGCGCCCGGCCCCAGCATTCCAGGGGCCATGTTTTTATGTGGCGCCCGGCCCTAGTTTCTGTGATGATGTTTTTTTTGCCTTGTGTTTCTAACTAGGGCTCTGTGTTTTCTATGTTTCACATTTAAATTTTAGTCTTTTTGAACCATGATTTTGTGATTTATTCTCATGTTCCATTTAATGCTAAATCAAATTGGTGGTGTTCTCCTCTTTTGTGGGTACAGAATGTCTTCTTCAGGTTTCAAAAAACAGAAAAATGTGGATGGCCAACCAGCAAGAGGCCAAAAGAGGAAGGAGAAAATGTACTCGGATAAGTTCCTCTCAAAAAAGCATGAGAAACATTATTCTTCTGTAGAAAACAGAAGATTGCTGATGGAGAGGAACGTGAGTTTAAAGCCGGGAGAGGCTGCAGAGTTCCAAAGTGAATTCTTGAGAAGACATTGGAGCAGGATGGGTACTTACCCAGCACCCGCAAACATAGCCGTGGTAAAGGAGTTTTATGCTAATGCTATGAATTTTGAAGAAGACACCCCTTCCTACTCTAGCTATGTTCGGGTCGAAGAGTGCCTTTTGATGCTGCCACCATCAACGCTTTCCTTGGCGTTAATTTGGAGCTGGGAAACCGCCTGTGCCAATATGCACACCTTGCTAATGGAGCGGTTGATCATGCTGAGATTGAGCGAGCTGTATGCCTACCTGGAGGCGGATTTCATAGAAACAGACAGCAGCAACCTCTGTACATCAAGAGGACTTCGCTCACTCCCGTGGCTAGGATCCGGGTGGCTTTCATTCATGCCAACATCTCACCCTGTTCCCATGTCTACGATATCACCTGAAAGTCGGTCTATCATCTTGTTCAGCATCATGACTGGGAGATCTGTAGATGTAGGCCGACTAATTTCGCAAGAAATTGATCAGTGTGCCAACTCTCCCGGCACAGCCATTTTGGGGCATCCTTCATTAATCACACATTTATGTCGTCTTGCTGGAGTCGATGTGTCAACTCCTCCTTTTGAGCGCCCCAAACAGACCATTGACATGAATTATATCACTAAATTCTGCTTGAGAGGAGGAGACAGACCAGTCGCACCACCGCCACCACCTCCACCACGACCACAGTCAGCTGCTGTCCTACGCCAAGATTATTTTGATGATACCATGCAGGCGTTTTACAGGGGGCAAACGATGCTGATGGACACCCTCCGTGGCCTTTCACTACATATGCCTGGCATCCCTCCGGACTTTCACGTGCCTTCGGCAGAAGAATATGCTTGCTCATGTCGCTTGGCACTGGGGCCCAGGCCTCATTTCCTGGAGGGGGTGGAGACGATGAAGAAGGGAGTGAAGCAGCTGATGAAGAAGCAGGAGATGAGGATGAGGACTTACCATGATGATGATATGAGGGAGATGATCATTTTTTGCAGGACTTTGTTCTATTTTGTGAAAATAGTCCTGATTTACATTTATGTCTTTACTTTCTAGTTTTTAAATTCCAGTCTTTATAATTCGATAGATTGTGGTTAAAGCTGTGTGACTTGGCTAGCGACAATTATGATGTAGTTGGTTTCATGATTTTAAGAGAGTTGTGCATGTCATTGATGATTTTCACTTTGTGGTTGCTTACAATTAAAAGTCTGTAATTTGCATGGAGATGGTGTTGGTTTTCTTATATTGATTTTGTGGTTGCTCCCATTTGCTTATGGTGATAATGCATTCATTTGTGTTGATCATGATTGATGAGTGTGGCTGCCTGTTTGACAACTTTTGGAAAACCAAACAAGTTTAAATATGTGAGATGTCGTGCTTCGAGTTTACTTTGTTGAGTGCTTGCCACTTTTGACTTACAATTGATTTTGCTTGAGTTTCCACTGCTAATTATTCACTTACATGTTTGCATATGAGCAAGGCCATTTTGTTTTTCCTTTATTTTGCATTAATGTTTGAGCCAAATAGCCAACCTTGTTCTTCAAGAATAAATCCTTTGTGCATTCCTTTGAGCCTTAAAGAGAAATTTTCCCTTCACCTTGAAACCTTAAGTCATATTGAAAAACAATTGTCCGCCTTACTTTGAGTAGAGAGAGCAAACATTTCATGATCATTATTGTGATTCAAGTTTGGGGGAAATCATAAAAATTGATGCATTGGGGAATATAAAGAAACATTCAAAGGAGGTTGTGGTTCATGTAGCACAACAATATAAAGTAGTTCTTTTCTTTTCCATTCAAAAAAAAAAAAAAAAAAATTTGAAAAAAAAAGAAAGAAAAAGAAAAAGAAAGTTAACAATAAATTGGGTGTATGATAATATTTGGTTTCATTCTAGTTTTCAGAGGTCAAGTTCATGAGTTGATGTAATTGCTCTCTTTGCTCAAAGCCTTTGCTACCTAGAAAAACCAAACTTTCTTCTTAGCCTGACCACAATATTACCCATAAAAGTCCTTGTGATGTTTGCATGTTTGTGAATAATATTGGCTCTTTTGAAACAAAAAGAAAAGTTAAATTGCGTAGAATTAGTGGTGGAAAAGAGATAAACACATATCCTTATACACTAGTGTGCTTGAGTGAGACACTTATTCCAGTGAGGATGACTCCGTTAGTTGATCAATGTATATGGTCAGCCATGCTTGTTAGTCTCTCATAAAACTTTTGTCTGCATTCTTATTATTGTTGCAATGTGGGCACCATAATTGAAGCTTGACGAGGAAACAAATCTTCTCCACATAATGATTTGAACAAAAGCATACATGAATGACATCCGAAGTGATTATGTGAACTTGCTTCTTAGTTGTGGTGCCTCTGTTGATTAATTGTCTTGTTATGCCAAGTTACCTTTTGCTTGAGGACAAGCAAAGTTCTAAGTTTGGGGGAGTTGATAATGTTAATTTTTACCACTTCTTTTAGTCTTTTCACATTAACAAAATCAACTCTTTCTTAAGCTTTTAACTTACTTGGTTCTCTTTTTGATACTTTTTGTAAGTAATTTGCATTTGGTTAATCTTATCTAATTATACTACTAATCCCCATATTTTTTGTCTAATAGTGGTATAGGAAACATTTGAGGTTGAAAGAAGCAAGTTTGGAATCCTAGGGATGGATAAGGAAGGCCTTAAAGGAAAATTAAAGAGAGCTCCGACGCTGGCGCCCCAGAGCGGGCCGGCGCTACATGGACGAGGACTGACCGAGGCAACTGAGGCCGGCGCCGATCACTTGAGGCCGGGCGCCAGGCTGCAGAACTTGCCTTAGGCCGGGCGCCACCTTAGTGAGGCCGGGCGCCAGTTGGGCCGAGACCACTTTCGTGTTAGCACGCCGGGCGCGAAATGGAACCCGCCGGGCGCCAACTTGCTGACATGGCACCCTTATGCCTATTTATTCATACTCTTCGAGAGAAAATGGATGTTTTGGGCAAGAGAACTCAAGTGGAACGCGACTTGGAGCTTCTAGGGCTTCCTTGGAGACCATCTTCTTCCTCTTGGGTTATCATTCTTCTTCTTCCATTACTCATCCTTTATTTTTTGTGCTCTTCATGACAATGAAGAGCTAAAACCCATTTTGTTGGGATTAGATGTAGCCAAACGAACTCTTATGTAATCTCTTTGTTATTTATATATATATATATATGTCTTTCCATTCAATGTTAGTATTTTGTTTCTATGCTTAATGCTTGTTGTGGTTTGATCACCCATAGCTTGATATTTGATTCATTAGGTTTTGGAAATTATCTTTTGTAATCTTGAATTGAAGCAAAATACCTAATGAAACTTGTATCTAGGAATGGAGCTTGATTCATTGGTTGTCTTAAACCCTTGTTGTGATGGCAAGTTTTCTTGTTAGGGGATCAAGGAATTGACTCATAATAGGGAAACTTAGGCTCATTCCACTAAGGGATTAGGGTTGAGTAAATTAGTGGGTTGACATTTACATTAAAGTGGAGAGAAGTTGAGTCATTATATGCATGAGAGTGAGTTTTGGTGAAATCTAATCCTAACATTTACATTCCATATCATTTCTTCTCTTTATCGTCTTCTAAGTGTTTGTGAAAATACCAAAAAGAGTTTTTATTGTTGTTTGCACAATTTTATTTCTTTTAAACACTAAACCAAATTATGAAAATATTCTTTGTCTAATTTAGTTATCAATTGCAATTATTGTCGTGTATTGCACAAGTCCTTTGGGAAACGATACTCGGACTTTCCGAATTATTACTTGAACGATTTGGTGCGCTTGCCAAAAAAAGTTAACAGTAGACAAAGTTTTTAGGTTTCCTAGAATTTTTTCGGACAGAATTGAGTCCCCAAGAACTTAATTTTGAGTAGAATATTTATTTATTTTTTTCTTTTTCGTTTTTAAACACAAATCTAAATGCCTGTGGTATCCCAAAACACAAATTTAAAGTTAAATGTGTAGACAAAAGATTTTAGGTTCCCTAGAATTTTTCCTGATAGAATTGAGTTCCCCAATATCTGAATTTTGAGCAGAATTTTTATTCATTTTTTCTTTTTTGTTTTTAAATACAAATCTAAACATCTAATGTGTGTGGTGTCCCAGAACACAAATTTAAAGTTAAGTGTGTAGACAAGAATTTTAGGTTTCCTAGAATTTTTTCTGACAGAATTGAGTCCCCAAGAACTTAATTTTGAGTAGACTTTTTATTCATTTTTTTCTTTTTTGTTTTTAAACACAAATCTAAACATGTAATGCGTGTGGTGTCCAAAACACAGATTTAAAGTTAAGTGTGACGACAAAATTTTAGGTTTCCTAGAATTTTTCCTTACAGAATTGAGTCCCACAAGAACTTAATTTTGAGCAGAATTTTTATTTATTTTTTTCTTTTTCATTTTTAAACACAAATCTAAACATCTAATGTGTGTGGTGTCCCAGAACACAAATTTAAAGTTAAGTGTGTAGACAAAGATTTTAGGTTTCCTAAAATTTTTCTGGACAAAATTGAGTCTCCCAAGAACTTAATTTTGAGCAGAAATTTTATTCATTTTTTTCTTTTTCGTTTTTAAACACAAATCTAAACATCTAATGCATGTGGTGTCCCAGAACACAAATTTAAAGTTAAGTGTGTAGACAAAGATTTTAGGTTTCCTAAATTTTTTTTGGACAGAATTGAGTTCCCCAAGAACTGAAGTTTGAGCAGAATTTTGATTCATTTTTTTCTTTTTCGTTTTTAAACACAAATCTAAACATCTAATGCGTGTGGTGTCCCATAACACAAATTTAAAGTTAATTTTGTAGACAAATATTTTAGGTTTCCTAGATTTTTTTCGGACAGAATTGAGTCCCCCAAGAACTGAATTTTGAGCTGAATTTTTATTCATTTTTTTCTTTTTAAACACAAATCTAAACATCTAATGTGTGTGGTGTCCCAGAACACAAATTTAAAGTTAAAGTTAAGTGTGTAGACAAAATATTTTAGGTTCCCTAGAATTTTTCGTGACAGAATTGAGTCCCTCAAGAACTGAATTTTGAGCAGAATTTTTATTGATTTTTTTCTTTTTCGTTTTTGAACACAAATCTAAACATTTAATGCGTGTGGTGTCCCAAAACAAAAATTTAAAGTTAAGTGTGTAGACAAAGATTTTAGGTTTCCTAGTATTTTTGCTGACAAAATTGAGTCCCTAAAAACTTAATTTTGAGCAGAATTTTTATTCATTTTTTTCTTTTTCGTTTTTAAACACAAATCTAAACATCTAATGCGTGTGGTGTCCCAGAACACAAATTTAAAGTGAAGTGTGTAGATAAAGATTTTAGGTTTCCTATAATTTGTTCTGACAGAATTGAGTCCCTCAAGAACTTAATTTTGAGTAGAATTTTTATTCGTTTTTTTCTTTTTTCTTTTTAAACACAAATCTAAGCATCTAATGCGTGTGGTCTCCCAGAACACAAATTTAAAGTTAAATGTGTATACAAATATTTTAGGTTTCCTAGAATATTTTCTAACAGAATTGGGTCCTCCAAGAACTTAATTTTGAGTAGAATTTTTATTCATTTTTTATTTTTTATTTTTAAACACAAATCTAAGCATCTAATGCATGTGGTGTCCGAGAACACAAATTTAAAGTTAAGTGTGTAAACAAAGATTTTAGGTTTTCTATAATTTTTTGTGACAAAATTGAGTTCCCAAGAACTGAATTTTGAGCATATTTTTTATTCATTTTTTTCTTTTTCATTTTTAAACACAAATCTAAACATCTAATGCGTGTGGTGTTCCAGAACACAAATTTAAAGTTAAGTGTGTAGTCAAAGATTTTATATTTCCTAGAATTTTTTCTAATAGAATTGAGTCCCTCAAAAACTGAATTTTGAATAGAATTTTTATTATTTTTTTCTTTTTCTCGTTTTTAAACATAAATCTAAATGTCTAATGCATATGAGTGTGTTATCCCATAATACAAATTTAAAGTTAAGCTTAAGCGTATAGAAAAAGATAGATTATTCCTCATGATTTTCATGCGATTGAATATAGTCTTGCAAGATTTGAAAAAAAACTCATCGTATTCAAAATAAACGAAGCTGAACATGTAAAAAAAAAAAAATTTCTTAAGGCCAAAACCTAACATATATAATACAAAAAATATATATAATATAACATATACTATATCTAACATAATAAATATATTTAAATATATATATATATATATATATATAATACTTTTATAATATTGAAAATGAAAAAAAGAAAAAACAATCCTTAGAATACAGCTGACATGTAAAAACAGCCGGGAAAAAAAATCAAAAGTAAGAATTCAGCATGTTAATCGTGCATAATAATTTTGGGCAGGATTCCATTTTTGTAATTGTTAAAAAATATATATATTATTTATGAAAATGATTTGTTGTTTGAATGGAAAAAATTAAAATTATTAATTATTAGGTTTTAGAACATTATTCATATAATTTTGAAATTTATATATACAAACTAAGAAAAAAAGTTAAATTTTAAAAATAAAATTTATTTTTTTATATAAATAATATTTTTTTAAATAAAATTACTACAAAACACTCAAACCATTTTTGTTTACATAAATAAAATTGTTTAATCTGCTCCAAGGGAATTCAACTTCCTAACACACCAATTCCATGCATCTTAATTAAAGATTTGAAAGACATTAGAATGCACGAATTGGATCCCCTAGATATTGAAATCGAATTCCATGAAGGTTTGCATTTTTTTTACTTAATAATAAAATATATAATAAATTTGTATATAAAACTATAAATAATATAAATACATATTAAATTTATTTTTAAAAAATATCATAATATTAAATATATTTTTATTTCTTAATTATTAATATATATTTATATCTTATATATAAATATTTATTTATTATATATTATATATTTATATTGTAAATATTTTATATTAAGAAAAATATAAAAAAATTGAAGTTATTTTTTAAAAATAAATTGTAAATTTTATTTAACATTATTTTAACTTACATTAAATATACTAATTATAAATTTTGAAATATGAAAATTATTGTAAGTTAAGTATTTATATAAAAAAATTTAAATTGAATATTATAATATATTAACTACTATTTATAAAATAAAATTAGTTAAAAACAATAAAAAACACCAAATACTGATTTTTTTCGTAAATAATATTTTTTATAAAATAAATACCCAACTGAATCATGCTCCAACTTATTTATATAAAAAATAGTGCAACTTTTTTAATTGGGTTCTTGATAAAGTAGATATTTTGTTTTCTTTTTCTTGAAATTATGATATGTTAGGTTTAAGAAACACTATTAGTTTTAAACTATAATTATCTTTGTTAAATTCTTGATAAAGTTTTTCATTTTCTTCTTTTTTTGAGAAAGTGAAAGAAAAATTTGTAAAATTTTGTGAGTGATTTGATTGATATGATAGTTTAAAATTAATTTTATAATTAATAAAATTATATGATTATTATTTTATCCTTCTATAAAAACTAAATTTAAAATAAATATTTATAATTTATTTAAATTTATTTTTTAATTTTTTTACCATTATTTCCATCTCACATTCTAGATACCAAGTTTAAAAATAATTTTAAATTATTTAATATGAAAAATGTTAAAAATATATTTTATGAAAATTATATTCAAAGTGTTATATAAAATTTTAATAAACGATTTGTGTAAAAGATTAAAATATCATTAAGCAAACTTCAAATAATATAATATAAATTAGTTTTAATACACATATAATGTAATTAAAATTAAATACAAATATATTAAAATAATTAAAATAACAGTAAGAATAAAGAAATAAAAATATCATAAACTTATTTATTTAAAATATTTCTAAAAACTATAAAATATTTATTTAAAATCATTATATTTTTTATAAAAAATAATTGTAAATTATTTGACATGGTTAATATATATAAAAATATGAAATACATTTTAAAATAATATAAACTCATTTACAAATTTATTATTATTATTATTATTTAAATTTTTCTTTTATATTAATATTTTTCATATAATATTATTAATTTAATTATTTTAAATATTTAATTATTTATTATTTTATTACTTTATCATTTAGTTCATTACCATAATATGTTTATAATATTTTTCACTCAACAATTTTATTAACTGGAATAAACTCTTTATTAATGAGATTTGTAATGATATCATAAGAAATATTTGAGTCAATGTTTGTGTTAAAATGAATTGTTTTGTTCATCCTGATTTCAATCACAAAAGGTCGTCCAAAAAATAAGAATATGAGATGCCACTATGAATTAGCTAAATAAGTTAAAATTTGTATCTTTTACAAGAACACAAACTACTATATTGCAAGAAGGAGGAAGATGGAAGCTCAAAACAATAAAAGTTTAGATTTTGCATTTTCATTAAAGTTTTATACTATTAGCAACCTATTATTTTTATTTTGAAACTGTTATTTTATAATTGATGTATTGTTTTATGAGTATAGTGGGTAATTGAAACTCTTATAAGAGAAAGAAATTAAGATAAAAAGAAAAATAATTAATAGAAAAAATTAAATAAATAATTAATGCCATAATGATAAAATAAAGAATAATTAATGTAAGCTGAGTCAAATCTTTTTTATTCTTATTCCACCTTATTTTATCATAATTAATTCATCACCTTTTCTTATTGTCCAATTATTACTTCTGAATTTTTTTTAACCAAACACAAAACATCCAGATTTATAAAAATGGATATTGAACTTAATTTAAAATTTTATCTTTTATGGAATTCCAATTTTGAAAAATCATTTTAAACCAACTTTAATTGTATTACATGCAATAATTAAACCCTTATAAAAATAAAATAAGTTAGGAAATAGAGCAAAATGTTAACTATGAATATGCTTATTGATTAATGTTACTGACTAATTTTAGTGTTTGGTAGATTGAATTCTTACTAATTTTCTTTTTACTTAAGGTTTTGTCATGGTTTCAAATAGTATCAGACATTAAATGTATATCTTAAAGTCACACTACATGCATTTTATTGATAAGTTTTCTCTCACCTCTATTGCATGGTAACAATAATCATCACTCTTGGTTTAGATTTGTGATGGTGACCTTGTAATAAAAATTAAAGTAAATTTCATATTAAATGAAACATTACCAAAATTAATATAGTTTGGCAGTAGATGGTTTACTTAGGATAGTTGCAATACAATGATCCTATATTGGATTAATTATTTGAATGATTCATAAATTTCCTAATGTATCATATGATTGAATTCATGACTTACTTTACAAAGATGATGAAGATTTTGCAATAATTAAATATTTTCATGTTTATTTCATTTTATACATCTTTCAATGTTTCACTAGTTGTTCATACAATTTGATTTCCAACATTTAGATTATAAGTTAAATAATTATATTATTAATTTTATAAGATTAAATGAGAAATATTGACACAAACATTGTAAATAAGGTTTGAAGATCCTTTTCTATATATTAGGAAGACATTTTTAGACATTTTTCTTGTCTATTTGACAAGAAAAAAAATTAAATATTTAGTTAAAAATACCAAAAATTCTATCTAATGAAATAACAAGTTAGTTTTAAAAGAGGGTTGAATAGAACTTCTAAAGACTTATAACAAAATTGTTAAAAATAGGTATGGATAGACTATCTAATGAGTATAATCTACTTGTTCAAAATATTTTCTTAAACACTTTTGTATCTTGTGAAAGGACAAAGAGGATTTGTGTAAATGTGTAATATAAAATATAATAACAATTTATTTTATACTAATTCACTCAATCTGAACTACATCCAGTTCTTTACTAAAATTTTCTTGAACGGTTCTACTATAATAAAATTATTACAACAAATATTCCCATTACCACTTTTGTCTTATACGAATATACAAAACTATTTTTGGTTATCCTTTTATCTCTTACTAAGACAAAGAATACAAATATTCTTTAAATACTAAACTACTTTCGATTTTCATGAGTATTATAAAATTGTCACTCATGACTTACAAAGAAGGTATCTATTTGATATATAATGTTTTCTACTTTTATAAAAAGGATGTTTAATTACACATTAATTTATATTAATTTGACTTCACAAATTTAAGGATATACTAAGTTGAGTCATCTTTCTAAACTGGTGTCTTAGTAGGAGGTCCAATATACGATGTTGTATTTATAGATGATTTGAGTGTACATTATTTTGCATGCAATGAGGATAACTTCAGAGTATTTCAATAATCTTTACATGTAATTATAGTCATCCTTTTATAGGCCATTTGAAAATGAATGTTCTGAGTTTAAGTGTGTCTTTTAGAATTATGAGCATTTGGTAAGTCTTGTAAGACCTTTAGATATAATTGTTCATAATTTTAGCTGCTCATGTGAGATGTTCACCCTTAATTTTGGTGCATTCATATTTTTTATTTGTAGATGGTTGTACATTTGTAGTCATTGACATATAACATGTTTCTTTTTGTAAATTTGAATCCAAATTATATCTATTAACTCTTGTCATTTGATAAACAACCATTTATGAGGTTCGAGCTAGGTGGACTCATATGCTCTCATAAGTAAATATACATTAGATGGACTTCTAAACACAATCTATGATGATATTTTGTTTATTCTTATGATTTTTTCCTATTGTTATACTCGTTTCAAAATGTTAGCAATTCAAAACTTATGTGTTTGTTACAATCAAAACACTTAGGGATTGTCATGACTAAACTTTTAATATTAGATTGTCCGAGTGTAACAAGCAATGCCTTTAATACTATTTGTAGAGGAAGAAGAATGTCAAAAATAAAGAAAATTCATTATGTTAGATCATATGGAAGAAGAGGAAAATAGGATAAGGTTTGGTCATAGTATAGTAGGACAATTTATACCATAGAATCCTTCAGAGTTGTAGAAAAGAGGAAAATCAACAACTACATTATTGAAAATGATAAAAAGAAAGAGAAAGAAGTATCGAATTCTTCTAAGGGGGAAAGTGAAAATATAGGTAGATTGGTCTTAACACTTTATCATCACAAGCTTGGTTAGTATTTTTACTGCAATCATCAACCATGTCAATATCTCTTCGACAATTAAGTTAGGTAAAACTCATTCTCTTCCAAGTTTCAATAGACCAATAACATTAACTTATGATATTATAACAATAAACCATGTTTACGACTTAAAATATTACATTCACACCTAAAAAGATTAAATCTATTATGATTAATTTTCCAAATAGTTCAATAATTAATACTCAACAACAACCTATCTTTCATTCTTTGTGTTATTTCTCACACAAAATTCAAAATTTTATCAAAATAATCAATATAACTTTTGACATTTAAGGCTTGGATATCTTCTTATGAGAAAAGTTTTCAAATGAGTAGAGATTTTCTTTTTATCAAAGATATTAAATACATAAATCCATGTGATATTTTCTTTAGGACAAAACAGAAAAACTTATTGTCTTTTAGGAATACCTTTTTTTATTAATTATTTTAATTTTTGTGGATAAAGACACATGAGATCCTTTTCTTTGTTTTTTTTGTTCATTTTGTTATTGGTAGGAGTAAACTTACTCAGATTGGTGCCAAAATAAAAAAAAAGGTTAAATTACATTTAAAAACTTTTTGCAACTTTAGAAAACTTTATATTTAGTTTTATTTTTTTAAAAACTTGAAAAGAAACAGAGAGAAAGAACTCAGGGATCTTTACATTGATCCGTGTATATCACTAATATTACATCTAGTTCTTGGCTAACTTAAAATGTTTCATTGACTCAATAGTTTATAAGTATTCTTTTCTTAAATCACAATTCTCTTATCCAAAGTAGTATTTTAATTACTTTTCAATTAATATCTTAATTCTTATTTTAGACGAGTCTCTTTAGACTCTTTTGCATTCTATTGAAAATAAGAAAAAAGTTAGACTTTCACAACGTCTTAGAGAAAATAATAGAAAATACTTTTGTTTTATTAAAAAAAATTCAAAAATATTATGGGATGAGATAAAAAGAATGATTTTTAATATGCTTAACATGCTATATGATGCTTCCATATTTTAAAAAGCTTTTTTTAAGTAAATATAACCACTATGAAAATTATAATTGTTTAAGAAACATTGAATATATCTTGTGCAAACTTCTAAGACTTCCTCTAATATTTCATATATATATATATAAAAAGAGAGGGAGAGAATTGTCATGATATAATTTTACTAATTTGATAATATAAAATTTTATCTTTTTGAACTTCGTAATAAGACCTATTATTTATAATTAATGTGACTTGCACATTTCACTTTATGTTTAGGATACACATTTCGATGGTATTTTAACTACAATTTTCTTTTGCTTTAAACACAATTTCCATAATGCTTTTTAAAATTATGAGATAACATAATATACTCAAAGAATATGACATTTACTATATCATAATTGTATTTAAAGAATTTAATGAGAAATCCCATGAATTAAAATAAAATTTGGGGTATTAAGATAAAATAGTGTTTGATGAAACAAATTGTTCTTTTGATACCTTAAATATGTTAATGATAGAATTTATCTCATGAAACTAAAATATGAAACCTAACATTCCATAACAATTTTGGTGTGATTGAAACTCAATTTTAATATTAAAATAAAATGTATAAGATTCAATAATAAATGTAAACTTATGCTCATATTTTTATAAGGCTAAAGAAATTATACACCAAACTACATATGTTATTATCATGTAATAAAATAATAAGGTGGAACAAAAAGACTAATACCTTCTTAGTGTTACTAAGATTATGTTATTTCAAGAAAAATCATGCATATAATTAATCATAATGTTCATATCCTTAATACTTTACTTTCAACAAAAAAATGTCATTCATTTCTTATTTGTGTATAATACTAGATATTTAAAAGTTTTTGATAGTTTGTGTATTGTATATAAATTAAAAGATAGTGATAGATAAAGTAATACATTTTTAGGGTTTAAAAATAGAGTAAAAGGTTATATTTAAATTTATTTAACTTTGCTATGGATGTTTATCTCAAGATATGTTGTATCTTTGAATTCATCTTTCCATTTCATTATGAAAATTTACAAAATTGTTTAGCTCAATCTATTTTGCAACACAATTAGCTATCTTTAAAATTTATTGATGATTATATCTCGATACTTTTGTATCCTTAAATTTATAAAGTCCAAATTGTGTTACACCAGTTTCACAAATAGAATCCTTTCAAATAGAACTTTTTGAGCATACTAACCATCTATGCAACTTCACCTTTACTGAGTCTAGATCCAAGATCCAAATATTTACAAGACTTTTATTGGTCTCTTTTCCTTCACAACTTAGTTGCATAATCATCTTAAGGTAATATATATGTTTTTCCTAAAACTATTTTTTTTGTAACTTGTTTTTCAAAACATAAATATTTTCCCTTTCATATTTCATCCCTCATTAAGACAAATAACTATAAGGAGATACTATTGAGTAAGAGTTATCAAAGTATTCTCTTGTGAAGACATAGAAACTTACATCTCTTCCATCATATAAAATAACTATAAGATACAAATGAGAATTTCACTCCAAACACATTCTTGAAAGACACAAAACATGGTTGATAATTAAGTGTTTCACAAAGACTACAAATATTGATTATCTTAAAACATATAGTATTGCATTCAAAATAACAACCATACAACTCTTTTTAATTCCCATAATATTATAAAATGGACCTTCATCATAATTATAAGTTATACTACTTTTCTCCATAGGACTAGAAGATATTTAAGCATTATCGTGTAATCTTAACTTTCACATAAAAATTTAATATGTAAAATAGAAAAATCATTCTATAAATTTTAAAAAATAAATAAATAATTAAAGGTCAAACTTATAGAAATAATTGTTTAATTTAAAGACATTTAAAATGAAATTATAATATATTTAGAATTTAAAATACCACTTATATTATACTAATACAAATTTACTTATTTTTAGTTAGATCACATGGACACATTTGACACAATTATCTTAGTATAAAAGAAACTTTTAATCTAAATATAATAATATAACAAAATTTCACCATTTTATAACTAATTATTATAGAATTCAATAATTTAAATTATATTTAATTTATAATTAGGCAATAATATGTTTATGCATCTAGTTAGATTCTATATAGGTTGAGTTTGTGACATTTGACTAAATAAGTAAATCCCATCCAATGTTTACATACTTCATTCACACCAATCACATACCCACAAAAAAACACCAAATATTGAGAAAAAGAATAATCTAATGATAATCCTCTTGGCGTAAGTTGCAAATCCAATCTGAGTCGAGGAGTTAAAAGCTAACCATGGTTAAGTTGTGTGGGTCCAAGTGTGTTATAAAAAAGTGTATATGGATCAAGAATAGAAGGAGAAAAAAAGAAGAAAAAAAAAGTATTAACCAGCTCAACACGGGGGTTCCATTTTCTGAGTAGTAAATTGGGGGAAAATAGATTCTTCACAGTTGTTGAGGGCTTTGACAGATGGGTCATTGTACATGGTGACGGTCTTCTGAGATTCAAATTCCTGAAACGTCACACCCTCTCCTCTCTCTCCTCACATCTCCAATCAGGTAATCTCACTCCCACCTCACTCCTCTTCTTCCTCACTGCGCCTACGCCTCACCGCTTTTTTCTCCGCTTTTCAATTCCCCTAGATTCGCCGCGCCCCACCTTCCACCTAGGGTTTCCACCTCCAATTCCAGATTTTCTCCTCCCTCTATTTCGACCGTTGCCTCATCCATTCAAATGCGCCGCTCCTGTAGATCCGTGGCGGGATTCGCTTCACTTTCGATTTCCTTCTCCCAATAAATCAACACAGGTTCGTCTCCCCACATTTCTCCCTCTCCTCTTTTATCTCCTCCTTTCACTTCTTCCACTTGTTGACTCTTTCTGTCCGCTCCACTTCTCAATTTTCCCTATTTTCTCCACTTCCCTCACTTTCGCCTTTTAATTCCATTGCTCGCAGCTTTTGTTTTTCGGATGGGAATTCATCACTGGTAGTTGTAATTTTTACTTCTGATTGGTTCATGCTGCTATTGGTTGTGCCGTGCCTTTATTCAAAGGGGGAAATCATAAAAGGTAATTATTAGTTGTGCTGTGTTGAGTCGAGTTTACAGATGAATGCCTGCTTAGTGGAAGGGATTGACCTTGCTCTTGTAGGTATGATGGGACCGCAACTGGAACGGGAGCTCCTAGTTGTGTTTTTTGGTTGGGTTAACGTGCTATATTTTATATGATTTGTGGCCACTTGTAGTTCGTTTTTGTGTAGATCTGTCCTCATCTTCCTTTTTGATGACTGGAAAACTATTTAGAATATTATAAGCTAATACCTGCTTAGGGGAGTATGTTGAACTCGGTCTAACTTTCAGTGTCAGTGAACAGCTTAGGATGAAGGAGAACCAAGTTTAGGAAATTTATTTTGATTACACATGGACGGATGCTATTTAAGTGTTTGAGTTGGATATTTTGTATATGTGGCTTGTCTTGCTGCTATATATAACATAAGAAAAAAAGCCTTATCTCAGTAGCATAAGTCAGCTACATGAATCACATGACACCATTGGGCTCAATTGAAGACCCGATCCTCTGACATGTTTTTCACAATGAGATTCCTTTCAGCAACTTCCTCTAATGTTCTGTTTCGTCTCCCTCTTCCCATTTCCATGCGATGATAAATCATGCATTTTACACTCCTCTCATATAGTGATCTCTGCTTGTGGCCAAACTACCTCAACCAGCTTTCTATCTTATTTTCCTCAGTTGGTGCCGATATCCAACACATTACGTTCATCCATCCTAACACATTACTTTTTCTGCTCTTCAATAAAGGCTACTAGATGATTTAATCAGGCTTTGTGACTGTATTAGTTACTTCCAGTTTTGTTATATCCCCGCATAATGTTGCAAGTGAGGAATAGGCAATTATCCAATCTCTTTATACCCAAGTTCCAACCAAGATTATCCAGGACTGTCTGATAGTAAGCAAATGTTACTCCCGTGAATATTGATGCGTATAGTCACTAGTTCTGGTTAGTGAACATGTCCATACCTGTGAATATTAGGATTTAAGGTTACATGCAAGAGATGTGTCTTATCATTCTTCTCATTTTTCTTCATTTGAATTTATGTTGACTTACTAAAGAATCTTATAACTTTTCCCTAGACATTAATAATACTTAGGTTGTTCCCTATAGGTGATGATAGAGGTTTCCTATGTTGTGCAATGCAACTGACCTCACATCTACTTTATTGAAAATGAAAACTCTTTATAAAATGTTCAAACTATGTCATAAACTTCAACTTTTGTCATTAATATTCTTGAATATGTATTTTTCATCCGGATTTTGAAGAGTTGGTTTATTTATAATTGTTGCTCACACACCAAAATCTTTAGAAATTTTGTGAGCGTGTTTCAATTTCTCTCCATTTGTTCAGGTACATGGTTGAGGGGCTTCCTCAAGCAAAGGAGGCTTGGTATAAATCCAGTAGTCGTGGTCAATTTCTCTGCCTCTTAACTAGCGGAGGAAGTAACTTCTCAATAATTAAGACTACTGGATAATGATGGAGTGCAACAAAGATGAGGCAGTTAGGGCCAAAGAAATAGCAGAGAGGAAATTTTCAGAAAGGGAATATGTTGGTGCAAAGAAGTTTGCTCTTAAGGCACAAAATCTGTATCCTGATTTGGAGGATATTACCCAGCTTTTGACAACAATTGATATTTATATATCTGCTGAGAATAAAGTAAGCGGAGAAATGGATTGGTATGGTATACTTGGAGTGAGCCCCTTTGCTGATGAAGAGATTGTCAGGAAGCAATACAGGAAGCTGGCTCTCACCCTTCACCCTGACAAAAACAAGTCTTTGGGTGCAGAGGGTGCATTTAAGCTGGTTTCAGAGGCATGGAGTTTGTTATCGGATAAGACCAAGAGACTTGAATATAACCAGAAGAGGAGTTTGAAAGGATTCCAACATAATACTTCCAACCATGTTGCATCTAAATCAGATACACCCAGTTCAAATGGTTTTTATAATTTAAAGAAGAATGTAACTTCAAATGTCAGGACTGGAAATAATAATGGTCGGGCACCTTCAGCTGCAGCTCCTCCTCCTCATAAAAAGGCTGATACATTTTGGACTATCTGTAATCGGTGCAGGACACATTATGAATATCTCAGGATTTATTTGAATCACACCCTCTTATGTCCAAACTGTAATGAAGCTTTTGTTGCTGTAGAGAGGGGTCCACCACCAAATGTTTTTAAACCACCAAACTGGTCATCTCATCAACAACGGCATCAAAATTCTCAACACCATGCTGGAAGTAATAATACAAACTTTCAGTGGGGTTCTCACAATAGAATGGCTGGTTTTGGTAGCACAGACGGATCAACATCTGTTACTGCTCAAGCTGCAAGTGTTGTGCAGCAGGCAAGTGAGAAAGTAAGGAGAGAGGGTTCTTTTCACAAAGCTGAAAAACCTATGAAAAAAAGAAGGACAGATGATATTCGTATTAATGGCTATCAAGGATACATGGCGAATCATATGACTGGGGGACAAGGAGCAGCTGGTTTGGGCAGCTTTTCTGAATCAGGAAAGGCTAACTTGGAAACAGAAAGGATTTATGGTTTTCCAGGTCTGTCTGGCAAGAATAACACCACAAGGGAATTGTCAACATTTGAATTACGAAACATGTTGATGGACAAATCACGCAATGAAATTCGTAGGAAACTTCAAGCATGGAAATCAATGGCTGAAGCTAAGATTAACAAGGATAAGGAGAACAAGAGACAGAAAAGCACGTTTAATGGCAAAACAACTGGTTCAGAAAAGCTGAGAGAGCCTGCTGTCAATGGTAACAGGCATCCAAACATTGATTCTTTCCCTGTCAGATGTGATGATACAGTTCAGAAGAACCAAGCTTTTGTTACCATCAATGTTCCAGACCCTGATTTTCATAACTTCGATTTGGACAGAGATGAAAGTTCCTTTGCGGAGGACCAAGTGTGGGCTGCGTACGATGATGATGATGGAATGCCTCGATATTATGCTAGAATTCACAAGGTGATCTCTATAAAGCCATTTAAAATGCGGATCAGTTGGCTTAATTCTCGAAGCAACAGCGAATTGGGCCCAATAGATTGGGTGGGCTCTGGGTTTTATAAGACTTGTGGGGATTTCAGAACTGGCAAGCATGAAATATCTGAATCATTAAATTCTTTCTCTCACAAGGTTAGGTGGACAAAAGGCACGAGAGGTGTCGTTCGCATTTTTCCTGGAAAGGGGGAGGTCTGGGCTCTTTACAGGAACTGGTCTCCTGATTGGAATGAACATACCCCAGATGAAGTGATACACAAGTATGATATGGTGGAGGTGCTCGAAGATTTCAATGAAGAACAGGGAATATTAGTTACCCCACTCCTTAAGGTTGCTGGTTTTAGGACCGTGTTTCAAAGGCATGAAGATCGTGATCAGGAGAGGAGGATTCTTAAAGAGGAAATGTTTCGATTCTCTCATCAGGTTCCTAATTACTTGTTGACTGGCCAAGAAGCTCAGAATGCTCCAAAGGGCTGTCGAGAGTTGGATCCAGCCGCTACTCCTCTAGATCTCCTTCAGATAACGACAGAAGCTAATGAGACATCAGATAATGCTTAGGATGTCTGAGGAGGAATTGAGGCCCCGGTTCACCTGCTGTGAAATGGGAGAGAGAATGCTTAAAAACCTTGTAGAGCAGAAATGTTAAACGAGGGTAGTAAACAGAAAAAAAGAATGATAGATGACAGTGCAAAGGATAGAAATGTTTGTGTGACTGATGATGCAATAGGCTTGAGAAATCAAAATGAAGATTGATGAAAATACATTCTTTCACGACTCTTTCATTTTGTAAGCCTGACAAAGATATTCTATAGTACCCTTATGTGGATCGAAGGGACCCACAGCTTTTCGGTTTTTGTTGTATAATTTCCAGACATGTTATATTCGTAGAGTCTCATGGCAGTTATCATTCATCGTTCTGCAAGCAAGATGAATAGACTATAGTTCGGGCATTTCATGTCGTCCTATGCCTGGTGCTTTACTCTTCCAGTTTATGGACGTGCATATTCTGTCGTGTTATAAACTCGTGAGTTTTAATTACATCTGATTCATTTCCTAATTGTAGTGTCATTCAATACAAAAGTGCTTTAGCTACTGTCTGTTTATAGCTGCATTGTTTTTCAATTGTAGCACACTGATTAAAATCATAACCATACATTCTTGATCTTACGTGATCTCCGGGGAACTGTTTTATTTTTAATGGCTATGGGTATTTTTGCATTGATGTTTTTGCAAAGGGGCCTTGTGGGCTTGAATGAAAGCAAAATCCAATTCAATAACGGAAGTTGAAATTTTAGTATAAAAAAGATATAGTAATATTTCATAAACTAAAATAAACTAAAAATTGTCACTGAATACGTACCGGTCATTGTTTATTTATTTTCTAAATCATATTTTTCATTCTTCTAAAATGTCAATATTTTCAAGTTATACAGTCACATTGAGAAGTATTTTGTAACATTATTTTTTTTTTCTATAACCTAGCATTATTAAATCTTCTTTTTTGTCCGGAGTATTAAAATTCAATCTTGAAAGGAAATTCTTTAACATTTTTTTCTTCAAATCCATGGGATTCGTTCTCATGATAAACAATCTATATTACTCTTTCTTTTTACATCTAACATATTCGTTTTTGTCAACGTCGTACTCGATATTAAGATGTACAAGTCGTTTGACCATTGAATTTTGAGACTTATTATAAGTTTGTAATTGATTTGATTTTACTTTATGATATTTGATATTAATATTTTAGCTGATTTTGTATGTTGAACTTTAATTCAAATTTTAATTTTTAGATTTAATGAATTTTGATATTTTCTTCTATGTTTAGGCTATAACTGCCACTTTGTCAAGTGATTTTAGTGTATCTAGAAATAATTAACAAAGCTTTGCACTTTTCATAAAGGAATTTTGAGCAAATTTGACGTTGATTATGATATGTTTTGAATCCTAACAAAGTTTAGACTTTTTCTTTTTCATTTCAATAAAATTGTTGATATCTTTCCTTCATTTTAAAATGTGTTTTCTGAAATATATATTTATATTAGGGTAAGTCCATTTCAAAATAAATGGAAGATATGTAAAAATGCAATAAAGGGTAGCGGAAAACATCTCAAGAGTATTTCCATTGCAACTCATAACGAGATTTTATTTTATTTTTTTAGTCTTACTTTACTATGTCACATTATTTTTAATGTTTTTTATAAGTTTTATTTCAATATAAAAAAACTCATAAGATTAACATCTAATTAATATTTCTTTATTGTTGACATAAATATATATTTTGATGACAAAAAATAACTTCTTATTTTTATAACCTTAAATGTTAAATTTTATATATTCTAATAGCAAGAAATTATAATACTCAAATCCTAATCTTATTTGTGTATGATCTGTTTTAAAATTGATTTAAACTCCCAGAATTTAACTTGTGAAAATAAGCTAAACTTTAAAAAATGAAAATTCATAGATATATCCATTCCAGTGTGTTGAGTTTTGTTTTGGAAGAAGGTTAGTTGAGGAATTGGTGACGAGGGGATGAAGTGTTGGCATGCCACTGTGAAAGTTGTTGGAAGTGAGGAAGTGATGTGGTGATTGGTGGTACCTTGTGATGCATTCTGGATGTCACTATTGGATACTGCTTCCAACGCTCTTCTAGTCTTTCAATATCCAAAGCCTTTAGCACCCCAAAACATCTTCCAACCAAAAACAACTATTGTAGCAATGCTAAACATCAAAATTCAAGCCTCAAAACAACCTCAATCAACTCCTATTAGATCTTAGCTTTTACATAGTGGTACAACTTTCATGTTTTCCTTTACCTAAGTTTTAAATATTTTATATGCTAATTTTGTTGTAGTTCAAGATTTTATCTTTTTTTTTTCAGTCAGTTACATTAAATTTCAAGGAAATCTATGTTACATATTTTAGGGATTTTAAATTAGTGGTAACCTTATAAATAGGCATCTTAATTTATGAATTTAGATGGTTATTCTTTTTCCATTTTTTATCTCTCTATCTTCTATGCAAATTTTACTATTTATATACTTTTATCATACAAAATGTTTCCATGGGTGAGTGATATTAGATTTGAACTATTACAAAAGTGAGATAATTTTTCATTGAGCTCCAAACTCAATCAGGTTGAATGCAAATTTTATATTGAATAATTTTTTTAAGAGTTATAGAGCAAATGTGTTTTCATTATTTTAGTTAACTTAACACCTCTCAATCATCAAAATCTTCATCCTAACTTTCATGTTCTTTCCTCTTACAAATCCTTATACCCAATCACCTCAGTCATGTGAAATGAATTTGCTTGTCCAAGAAATTCCCTTTTTAATCCACCAAGTCAGATCAAAATGATAACTCAAACTTCAATGGAAGAAAATATGATTAAATTACAGACTTTACAATAATCTCTGACTACCCAAGAGTTTAGAAATTCCTAAGAAGAACCCCTAATTACATGACAGCATAATTAAATGAACAATTGTGTTGTGTTATCTGCATAATTAAGAATGCTACCGTCTTACAAAACCACTAAACTCTTAAATAATTGTCACGTAACAAAGTCTTACATCCTACGTCATCTTTTGAAATATACTTCCCAATATTCCACTTTTTAATCTCATAATAAACTTTGGAAGAAACTATGATATTTTCTGCTTATTTAATCCCAGGAAACAACATGTTACCTTCGTACATTTTGTGAAGAGAACTGTTCCTTTAAATTGAATTAATGCTGTCTCTTCTTCAAAGACATTTTTGCAAATGTCATCTGCACGAGACAGAGAATCCCACGAGAAGTTTCAATGCTCATTTTATTTAATTCAAAAGAGTATGAACTCATAGACTGTGCAAGTAATAAAACGGTGGAGGAAGGTTCATGGAAAATTCTTGATGGTTCAAATTCAAGGTATTTGAAGAAAGGTTGGTTTCATTTTTATGACAAAAGCCAAATCTTCTGCTTATTTACTAGATTGCTCATAATAACAAAAGATTGCTCTTTATTTCATTACCATATTTTATACACTTTCGGTTTCCTTATGAGAGACCTAGTCTCATAGGGGTGTTTGGGTAAATCTTCAATGTTAAAAGATGCCCTTTTTAATTGGTGTATAAAAATATTTGGCATAACATTATAAGCTTTTTTTATAGTTTAAATGTGAAAAAAAATAAAATTTATTGAAAGTAGTTTTTACTTGAATGCTATCATTAATCTGGGTTGACTTGTTTTTATTTGAAATTAAATAAAAATTTGTTTTTGAGTTAAAATTAAAAAGACCAACTTTTTAAAATACTAAGATTTATTTAAATATTTCACCTTTCTCAACCTATGTTTATATATATATATATATATATATATATATACACACACGAATGGGAGATTAATTTTTATTTCATATTATTAAAAAAATAAAATGACTCTATCTATCAGTATTGACTAAATTCACCGACTCTGCATTGTTCTGCATGATTCTTAGACCATTCTGCTTTTCCTGTTTGACCTCAGATTTCAAACAATTTGTTCTTGTAGTGAACCATGGTTTACGCAATGTCAGAATAAGCCAAAATTTCCACCGAAACTTAAAGCAAATGCATTTTTGTAGTATCATATTCAGTTTCATTCTCTTTTCTCCTTTTACTTTTTCCTTGATGTTCCAGAGGTTGGTACGAGTCAAGTCCTCAAATTGACTTAGGAACAAAACAAACACTTTGAGTGTTCCAATTTTCTTTACTTTTCCTATGTAATAGTCATTTTGGTTAACTTGGTGATTCCATTGTAATACATCATATTTTCTTTTCCAAATTCCCAGCACTTTTTTGGGTTCAATAATATGTACTAGCAATTATAAAAATATTCATACTAATAAGAAAAAAATTGTACCAATTAAACTTTTTTTTATATATATATATTAAGAGTGGTTGATAATTGACAGGGTGACTTTCGTGTAGATTTTTGCTGCTTGTAAACTGACTTGCACGGCACATATTTCAGTTCCTAATTGAAATTCCATGCATCTTCTGCAAAATAAATTAAAGAGTTGTCGGTTTCTAATTAAAATACGTTAACCTGTTTCTAATGGTAGTTTTTCAGCAACTCCCATTTAAAGCTATAAAATCACCATTTAAAAAGTGGTATCATAATATTTTCAATAAACTTCTCCTAAAGACTATATCAAAAGATTACGATTGTTAAAATATATGATGTTTGTATTTCTCTTTATCATTAATTTTTTATTCAAACCTTAAACATAAATTAGTAAGATTAACCTCTTTCTCTTATCAAAATATGATATTTTAGTTTCATAGAAAAAAAACCCTTTCTGATATCAGTTCCTTGATAAAATAATGAAAAAACTCTTTTGTATATAATTTTTATTTTGGCATGTAAATTTTCATTTTTTTTAAATTCAAAACTTGCTTTTTTAAAAAGTAATAAATCAGGATTTTCTTATATTTTTTTTAATTTAACATAGTAAAAATAAAGTTTTTGTTAAATAGTAATAGTTTTCAATAAAATATCAAAATTAACATTTCCCCTTATAGACTGTACAAGGACGCCTCCAAGTTACTTCAAGCAGACTCTGATTTATGTCATATAAGCCCATGGATTCAGCGTGATACATCACAGTAAAAAGCAACAAACCACATTACGAGGTATTGTTTGTTGGATAAAATTCTCACCTTTTTTCAGATTACATTGGTTTAGGGTTTTGCATATCCAAAAATAAGAAGACTAAAAAGAAAATAAGAAAAAATTGAAAGAATAACTGAAGTAAAGCATTCATGAATTTTGTGTTGAAAAAATTAGCATGATTAATTTGTTTTTGTTAAAAAAATTGTTGTTATTATTAGAGAATTGCAAAGTTAAACAAAAATAGAAAAATGAAATGTTATAGGTCACTTAGAGTGTAAAAAACACAATCATTTTTTCATAAAAAAAATTATATTTAATTTTTTAAGTAAATTTTAAATTTTATTTTAATATAATATATATAATATATTTTAAACAGGTGAGTCAGAACTCAAGTCTGCATTCTATATTTGCCTCTCTTTATTGTCATATTAAACTCTTAAATAGAATACTAAATGAATGTTTATAATTAATTAAGTCAAATAACTTATTATCCACCTTTCACATACATTTTTTTATCAATATATAAAAAAAATCAAAAATAACACTTATTTTTTATTACAACCACTACTATAATTATATAATAAGAAAAAAATATACAAGTAACTTATTTAAATATAACATTCTATCTAAATAATACTCAAAATCAAAATATATATTAGGAAACGATTGATACATGAACCTTTTTTATAAGAGAAAAGATGTTGCATGAATCTTTTTTATGAGAAAAAAGATGTTGCATGAATCTTTCTTATGAGAAAAAAAATGTTACATATATGTGTCATATATATTCACAAACTCTCTAAAGTTGATAAAACATTATATATAATATTGATCTATTAATTAGATTTAGAGCTTTACTTATGTATTTAATAAAATTAGTTATACAAATTATTAAAATAAAACTTCAAATTTAATTTATAGAAATATTTATGACATTACATGCATGTAAATTTTGTTGTCTAATGCATTTAGATTTCTCATAGTTCTTATAAATTAAAAGTTTTTAAAAAATAGAGTAAAATGTTAAATTATATTAAAAATATTAATATAAAATTATTAGTTTCTATAAGCAAGTTTACTCTAACAATTAAAAAATATATAAATATTTTAGGTTGACTTTTATTTTAAAAACTAATACTAGACATCATTTTTTTATTAACGTATGCTAGTTTTTTTCAGATTTTTTTTAGACCGAATAATAGATTAATTTATCGATTTTCTAATTTGATGTTTGGAAACATAGGATGCCTATGATTTTGAAAATAATTATAATAAAAATAGACAACATTAATATAAGAAAAATGGAGAATTATAAAATTTTTTGAATGCATTATAATAAAGAAAACATTTGTGAGATTAATATAGACTAAAATATCTTCATTGCTATGGTCATATATATATATCTTAATTTCCTGTAAATTTTACTATGTTAATCACTTTAAAATTTTATTCTAACTTTTATTGCAACTAAAGAATTTCTTAAGATTCAAATTTTAATTAGTGCTCTGTTTTGTCATATTTTAAGATAAAAAAATAATTTTTTATTCTAATCATTTATGATTTTAGAATACTTTTAAGTAGAGACGTGATTATAAATTTAAGATTTATTTTTTATGACATTTCTATTGTAGGATATGTAATTTATATTTTGTGGCTCTTATTATATTCTATTATTTTTAAAATTTCACATTTATCTTTTCTTGCATTTTTATAAGATCTTGTTTAATATATTTTATATATTATATACCCGTTGATATATAAACTTTTTAATATAAGAGTAGTATTTAATGTAATAAATATTTTTATTTTATTATCTAAAATTTTATTTTTATTATCATATTTTGATATAAAAATCTTATAAAATTCAATTGAGGTTTTTAGCCTTTTTATTAAAATGTAATGATATAACATAAAATTTAAAACTTTCTTTAAAAAGTTTAAAAAATAGAGACATTTCAATAAGTCATATCTCTTACAAAGTCATCATACAATATCTTAATTTACTTTTTGTAGAGTAAACTTTTAATACATTCTTAACACATTCCTTTGCATAACACTGAACTTTTCTTAACATTCCACATTTATTAATGTTTTATTTAGTGATTAATGTTTTCAAGATAAAAAAAATTATTTTTATAACCTTAGTTCTTATTTAAAATATAGAAAATAATTCATAAACATTCAAAATTTTCATCTCCACTTATTACATATCTAGAAAGAGAATAAAAAATTATAAATTAATAACATATATGATGTGATAAAAGAAAAAAAATAGAAAGAAAAAAAAGTGTTAAATAAGGATACAAATAAAGGTGTATCTATATCATTGTTAGATTATAATTCTATTAATAAATTAATAATAATATATTAATAAATATTTATTTATCTCAAATATAATATGGTTTAAATTGTAAAATAATTAATTATAACAATTTTAGAAATTAATATGATATATTTGAAGAATAAATGAATTATTATTATTATTATAATATTCAGAATTTTTCAGAATTTTAATTTACCCTCTTATTATAAATAAGGTATATAATCTTATAATAAATTTAGCATTATATTTTAATAAGTATGAATATATTAAATTTATAATACAAATTTATCATATTTGTAAATCATAATAATACGATTTTACAAATACAAATCTTATAGTTTTTAATTCTCATATATATGTTGCAATATTTAAGTGAGTTAGAGAAATTAAATATTTTTTATTTTGGACAGAAAAAGATGAAGCACATAGATAATAACTAGTGTGTTCTATCATAAAATATTTGATAATGTTTAAGCATTTCTAACTTCATACTTCATCTTTCATCTTTCTATTGTGTAAATGTTTGTCCCGTATCACTTAGACATGTAACATGTTGATGTGCAGATTATTACATATGCAAATTTGTAATGAAGATGTAAGGACAGAATAGATAGATTTTTTTTATGTATGTAATAAGGTGTTTGAAGTTTTTATTTAGCACTACTAATCTCACTCCTACCAAATAGGTCTATTTTGAAGTAAAATAGTATCTTTAGTTAGATGTTACCTCAAAAGAATCAAATCCTAAATTATCTTTATAAATAGATTTTCACCTAAATTTGATGCTTGCAAGTTAAAAAAAGAAAAAATAATAAAGGAAAAACAAGAAAAAAGAACAGATTTTTTTGTACATCAAGAAGAAATTAAGAACATAAGCATGACATCATTAAAAAGAATCTTGAGATAGGGCTGTGTTTAGAAAATACTAAATTTGCAAAAAGAGACAATTTAGACCTATATTAGTAATTGCAGAGTTTAAAGTTTGAACCCCAAATTTGACAGAATTTATTTCAGAAACATGCAAGTTCAAAGTAGCAGTTAATGGAATCTCTCTTCAGCATGGCCCACCCTTGGCACTTGGCATTCAACCAAACCCCATACTCCTCAAAATTTCTTCTATAAATAACTCTCTTCTTCTTCTATACCTTCTCCTCTCTCTCTCTCACGCCCTTATTTCTACGTCTTCTCTCTGTTCATTTTCTCCTCTCAGAGGTCACAACACACACCTATTTGCAAGAGAGTCACCAGCATCACTACATAATCTTGGTAAGAGCCTATCTCCTAGTTAAGTCATATATTATCATCCATGTTTCTGTGCAAATCTTCATTTGTTGGGGAATACCATGTTTTTTGCTTAACCCTTCCTTTTGCCTGGATTACAACATAATGTCATTATTATTCTTGGATTCTTGGTCCACCTCTCCATATGTCATTATTCATGGAATATGTTCATTTTGCTTCATTGCATGTCGTTCATATGTGGTATCTTCAACAGCTTCGATTCCATTCCATTTTCTGTCGTTTTTGTTAAAATAATAATAATAATGATTGTCGGTGAGATTATATCCTTCATCTTCACTCTCTTTTCGTATTCTTCATCTCCTTCCATGTTATTCTTTTTTTTGTTGATTTTGATTCCCTTTCAACCACGGCTCTCATCCCATTATTATTATTATTATTTTCTTCCTCTTCCTTTTTTTTTTTCACTACATTTAATAATAATCATGGTTTTTTGGTTTCATGGGAAAAAGTAGAAGAAAAAAAGAATGTGATTATGCACGAGAAACGAAAAAAGCGGTTGGAATTCAGTTTTTTGGTTTTTTCTTTATCTCTTTCGCTATTTCTCCAAACAACCATCGCACTCTCTCACCGTTTCCCAACGCGCTATATTCCGGGCCCATGAAGGTTGGTACCACGCGCTCTTGGGCTTTTCTCAGCCTCAAGATGTGTACCGTACATGTGGCACTGAGTTGGGCCCACGATCAGACCCAACTCAGTTTTGTAGTAGAAAGGATCCAGCTGAGTAGTAAGCTAGACATTGGGTGAAAGGACATGTGCCTAGATATCGGTTAAAGTCACTCCTCAAGAGAAAATGTTATGTTTCTGTGTCTGGTTTTGGACACTTCTTTAATTTGCTCACAAAATATCCCTCCTTCATGCACTTTTCTTTGTCGTGTCAACTTATCATGGTTTCCTCTGCTTTTCACTCTCTTTTATCTGTTTAATATTTTTCCTTCATTTCAAATATTCACAGATGATGATATATGTTATGTTATCATGCCATGTATTATATTTGTTATACATCGTTTTAGCTTGTTCTAGCATTTTTCATATGGATATGAGAAACAAGTGAAATTGCGGATTGCATGTAGCTGCTACAGCAAACATCAGACTCTTTAACACTCAACTAACGCTGGACAACTATACTTGCTTTAGGAAAGAGAAAAACTTGCCTGTTTTATATATAAATAATATATATGTGTGAGTCTTTGTGTGTGCTGCCGCTGTAGCAGCTGTCAACATGTTAGCAGCAGAACACAAGATTTCAGTACAAACTCTTCAAATATTTAAGAGCTAGATTTTGTTGTCTATAGGACAGGACAAGTGCATTGAGTCTACTCTAGATCTTCTGTATTTTGCCTTTTAATTTAAGGATAAAAGTTGTGCAGTGTATTGCTGAAAATATTCTTGTTTTGTTTATGTATGCAAAGATACAAGACTGTATACAATAATCTTCTTTAATATATTTATATAACAAGGAACCTTACTACAGTTAGGTGTGTGAGAAATTAATATACTATTTTTACAGCACAAAAGATTCCTATTTCCTCTTCTAAGTAATATTATCTAGTTTTTTTCTTGAGTTATTTTTATGTTTCGTTAAACATATAAACTGAAAGCTTGTGCAGAAATCAATTGAAGTAATATCAAAGTTTTGCAGTACTTATTGGAATAACATGATTTCTAGTGCGACAGACAAAGATTTGTAAGCTATGTATGGGTGTTGTATGGAATTTTTATTCTTGTTAAACACTAGTTACATTTGGTACCCGTTCCTCATTGTTCCATGAAACTTATTGCTAATTAATTAAAAGATTGATTAAGTGATTTTACTGTTTTAGGTAGCTTGTTCCTCATTCATTCTTTTTTTATTCTTAGAACTATATACTTCTGCAACTCTTTTACTAAAATTAACCAATTAACTAAAACGCCAATTACGTGTACAACTATCATAATGAATATGTTTGACGAAACAAATTTTGCTATTTTTTTTATCATATTTATAAAATTAACTATAACCTTGATTATTAGTTATTAGAGAAGAAGTGATAATATTGAACATTAGGTACCAATAGTTTTCTTTAGACTTAAACAGTTTGTCGTACTTGGATGTCTGGTACACTTCCACTTCCTGGTTTCTCAAGCTTTTAGCATCAACCGTTTCGTTAACCGACACGTGAAATCTCTTTGTCCTTATATGATTAAATTAACTAATATCTAATCAGTGTTTTTCTTGCTTATTTGAGTTCACACTTTCGGCCTCAAAAGTCAACAGTCATTTTTCTTAGTGTATCTTTTTACTTTTTTAACCAAAGTACGTTTGTGTCTGGTTTCCTGTTCTTACACGTGTACTGTCAGATGCATATCCCACTTATCTACTCTTTCCTTCCTTCGTGTTATGTTGGTTTCATTTATCTCTACTCTTTCTATTTCCTTTTCATTTTTAGTAAAGGCGGTTCATGAACTTGTGGTTAATTTCATCTAATAATGTATTCACCAACCTTGATGTGTCACTTTTCTTTAGAGGATAAAACAGAGTTCAGACTGTTTTGCTAGCCAACATGTTTTTGTTTGTTTTGGGATTTAGGGATACAAGTAAATAGTATTTGGGTGTGAAATGTTGTTAAAGGACACTGTATGAATTGACATTTAATTCATTCTCACACACATTTAGTTAGTCTATGTATACTTATATATCTGTTCTAAATTATATTTAACCATAAAGGCTAACATACTAAAATTTATTGTTTCAATTATTTTTATGGAAAGTTAAAGTCATTTTCTAATTTTTGTCTAATCTATTTGTCAATTATGAGTAAAGCTAAAGTTTTGTTCATTTAATGGCAGGTAAAACTTATGTATATTCTTTCAATGGAAACCCTTTTACACTCCTATATGATCTGACTTGATCTAAAGGAGTACTTTTATTCAAGAATTTAATTCACCTTATTTAGTGTACTTGAAGAACAAATAGTTTCAGTTGTGCATTTTTCTTATGTACATGTTATCTTATTCTATTGAAGTGGTTTAGCTAGCCCTTTCCCTATAGTTGGTTCACCTGAACCAGAAGGAATATGATTATTGTTGTTACTGTTAATTTCATCATGAAACCAGTAAACAGATGATGTGCAAACTACTGCTTTATCATGTGAGGGTGTTTGAAAGATTATTAATTGTATAGGCTATATGTGTGTCATAGTCTAGTTATATTAGACCTTGATTGGATCAATCAAGGAAGCGATAAAGAAACTGATTCAGTTAGAAGGGGATAGGGGTAGTTGAGTGGAACCAAAAGGCTAACCAACACATAGGTCAGTTACTCCTTAGATGTAGGCCTAAACTCCCAACTTTTTATTGTTTGTGTCACTGTCATCTGAGTCAGAATAGACTAATATCCTACCCTACCCACGGAAGTCTTTCAAACATTGTCTCTGTATGCAGACAAGTTGTCAAATCTTGTACTTCAATAATGTATTGCCCTTTTATTTTTTATATATTGTTTCCATGCATTTCTGTCTAAAACGACAGATGAAAAAATTTACTCATGGAAAATGACCTGCACATTGTGGAGCTACTTTATTCCTTAGTTACTTGGCCCACTGAAAGCATTTGTTAGCTGATGGTTTCTGCAGAATGATTGAAAATGGCTACAATACATTTTTGTTTATTAAAATTGTTCTTGAACTTGATCGGTGAAAACGACTTCCTTAATAAAAACTATTTGAAGCACTTCAAGTGTAGTCTTATTGAATTAATTAGTAATCCATGATTTTGATAAATTCTTCTCTATTTTCTTTTGTCGCTGGCTGAACCGACCATTCATGGTTCATTATATAATATGTTTGCTTTAGTCTTAAGTTTTGTGAAAATATGAACAAGCAAATAAAGTAACTAGTCTTGTCTACGAGACCAATATACAAGTCATGATTTTGCTGGACAAACTATATCAGTGATTGGATGGCATGAAGAATGGTGAATCATTTGACTATAACATAGTTAGAACATGTTTTTTCAGTCAAACATATTCAAGCATATGGACTTTCGTCAAGATTGAATATCCTTAAATGTACTTAGTATCTATTTCTTATAAGTCAAATTATTTTTTTTCTACTATTAAAAACAGTAGTTTGATGTGATAAAGGAAAATTAATTTTTAAAAATGATTATTAATTTAGTTAAATCTCTGTGATTATCTGTGATTATTTTATATATAATTGATTAGATGGTAATTTCTAAAAAAAGATACAAAAATGCACTTTGTGTAAAGACCTAAAACTAGTTCTTCAGATACTTGACCAGAAAACTTGTGTATTTTTGTGCGTTTTTTCAAAAGTTACTATTTAACTTCCATAAAAATTCAGAAATTTAAACAATTTCTTTTATTTATTAACAATATTGCAATGTGACTTATTAATTGAAGTTTGATTTTATAAGATGCTAAATTTTCAGTTTTGAAAATGAAAAAGAAGAGTTCATACAAAAATTAATATACTTTGCATCTAACTCAAAACTATTTAATGTACTTTTAATACTGTTTTGGAATAGAAAATTTATAATTTTAAAATTCAGTTTTTAATGAAATAAAAATATTTATTTTCCGAGAGTAGATGTAACTGTAAATGCAAATCAACTCAACTTGCAACAAATAACACTAGATATAAGTTAAGTATTTTTATTATTACTATTTTGCTATCAATTACATGACACAATTTAGAATGAGTGGAAAGAAATAAAATAATAATTACTTTTTGTTAATGGACATTATTTGTCAGGAATAAGGAACATCATCTCATGTTCACAGTGGGACCCACAAATGGGAAAAAAATGATGTTATAACTATTTGTTTATGCTTAAACATTGGTATATTATAGTGAGACATTTTCTATTATTTATTTTTCTTATTTGTTTAATGATTGATAGAATTTTTCTTATGATGTAGATTTATATATATAGTATTTTGTTTTCAGGAAAGTAGTCTCGTCTTTCAGCGTCGAAGAAGATTTCAATTAAATATGAACTATATATTTCTTCTCCTTGTTACTTTCAAGGTAAATCAATTTCAATTAAATATGAATTATGTATTTTTTTCTCCTTGTTACTTTCAAGGTAAATCAATTTCAATTGTATATCAACTGTATATTTCTTCTTCTTGTCACTTTCAAGGTAAATCAAGACATGTATATTTTTTCTTGTTGACACTAAGGTTTCTTAGGAAGCAATCTAACTACCAAATTCTTTTCTATTTAATTTTGTGCTATATATTAGATCATCAAGAGGAAGTTAACACAGTTACAAGAGATTATGGGATTTCAAACATCACATAGCACAAAAAGAATGTCACAACCGATTTTCAGAGCAAAGGAGGATCCTGTTGATGTTCACGAAAACCCATTAATTCAAAGGACGACACTGAATTTGATTGATCATTCTCAAACCAATACCAAGTACATTTTGTCTGGTTATGATTCATGGGTGGTAAGTACCAACCCTGTAAAACATAAAAAGACTTATTTACTTATAACTATATTTTAGAATTTTGGATTAAACTATTCTCAAATGATAAAAGATTCAATAAGTCATTGCACACACCCAATTCACCTTCCTTTTTAAAAAGACTAGGAAAAAAGTAACATTTTTACAATTTAAAAAGTGAATACAACTTTCTGAAGAACTTTGGGTTCAATTAGAATGAATATTCTTGTTCACTCGCGACCACTTGGGGTCAATTCTCCTCAATAAGAATGAAACTGCTGCTAACACAGAAACATGTACTAGAGTACTAAAGATAAAGTCATGTAAATCCTTTTAGTGTGGCAAACAGAACCAAACAACTTATATGCTATGTGATAACTTATTTGTTCCTATGACTAGGTAACACACCCTTCGGCATTGAAGTCATTTGAAAGGTTGATGAAAGCTGCTGCAGGGAGGAGAATCATTGTTTTTTTGGATTACGATGGTACCTTATCCCCAATTGTAAATGATCCTGACCGTGCTTTTATGTCTGATGAGGTAATTAACCACATTATATAACCATTTCATATATTAGAATTCTTTCCATTCTTTTAGTTATTGTTTTGTAAAGATTCCAGTTGACCCAATGAGGTGTATAATGCAAATGACAGATGCGTGCAGCAGTATATGAGGTTGCTACGTATTTTCCAACAGCAATAATTAGTGGAAGAAGCAGAGATAAAGTTAGTTGATCAACGATTCAATCTGATGTAAGTATTTGATTTCTAATTATTAATTTCTCTCCTTGTTTATGGTTCAGGTAAAAGATTTTGTGAAGTTAAATAATTTATATTATGCTGGGAGTCATGGCATGGACATAATGGCACCATCAATGCCAGTTAGATCCTCTGAAGGCAGAACCGTGAGTAACTTTATCCTCGTTTTTTTTTTAATCTTTTAAGAATTAGATATTTGTGAAGTTAAATATGAATTTTATGTGATTCTTAACAGAAAGATAAAAATATGTTATAGGGTCACTACTTTGTTTTCTTAAATTAAATATCTCTTTTTAAAAATTTAATGCAAGTAATTTCAATTTTTAGGACACTGAAGTTCCCTTTCAACCAGCCAAGAAGTTTTTGCCAGCTATTCGAGAGGTCAGTAGACAAAATTATATAGGACAATTTGGTCTTTCCATGTTTCTCATTTGATGCAGTAATTTTTTTTATTCAGTGAGAAATAAAATAAACAATCTACAGTGAAAACTAATCTTTAGATGAAAGATTGGAGTATAGTGAAAACCATGCCTAGTTACTGGAAAACGTTATACAAGTTAGAGAGATCAAATTTCACAGTTAGTAAGCTACAAAACAGAATGATTGACTGTTTGTGATAACAGATATTAAGAATACTAAAGGATGAAGTAAAGGAAATCAAAGGAGCAATGGTTGAGGATAACGGATTCTGCATCTCTGTACACTTCCGGCAGGTCCAACAAGAGGTAACCTTTAATCTCTAATCTTTTTTTCTTATCATTCTTTCTTGACATTTCTCTTTTCCTCAATGATCAACAATGTTTATTTATTTTTTCAAAATATGTTTAAATTCAGGATTATGGTGTGTTGGAAGGGAAAGTGAAGTCTGTCCTTGAAAATCATCAGCAATTTTGCTTAACAGAGGGTAAAAAGGTATCCAGATTATATATGCATTTTTAACTCTATCTCTTTAGGACAGATTCAATTCTATTAGTTTTCTCTTCCTTAACCTAATAAAAGCACTGAATACTGTTTATTTGTAGGTTATGGAAATAAGGCCGTCTATAAAGTGGAACAAAGGAAATGCTGTAGAATATTTTCTTGACACATTAGGATTAAGCAGTTGCAATGATATCCTTCCTGTGTATATTGGCGATGATAGAACTGATGAAGATGCTTTTAAGGTATAGGCTTACTCTACTTCTATGTCTTTTTCTGCAACACTCTTAAACTTTACTTAGTGTAATTAGGGCATTACGACAGAATAGCTATAAGAGAAATTTATATTTTCCCTATACCAGGTCTAAATGTCAAGGAAAAATGGTTTGTCATGTTGAAGTCATTAACTCGTTATAAAAGTTTGAAGTTATTAACATCTATTTCCTTTTTTTTCTTTTCTATCTCCCTAATTTAATTGGTAATAACTTCTCTCTTTCTTAATTGGTAAGAACTTTTCTCTTAGTTCATAATGTCTATAGTGTCTTACCTGCATTAAAATGAATAGAATCATAGATTTGTATAAATGCATTCAATCACATATATACAGAGGTTGATAGTCATACGGATTTTGTGAAATTTCTGCAGGTCATACAGAGTAGAGAGCAAGGTTGTCCAATTATAGTGTCTTCAATTCCAAGAGAAACTAACGCTTTATACTCTTTGCGTGACCCATCTGAAGTACTAATCTTCTTGTCACGGTTGGCTAAATGGAGGAAAACCGCATACTAAATCAGGCCTTTAAATTTTGGTTAAGGCATAGATCATCATCGGAGGGGTAATTTTGCTGTGCACATAGTTACTTCCCACGGATTTGGAGAAGTGGGATGGTTGTTAATTTCTTTTAAAGTAGTTGGTTTGTAAAAGAACCACTATGTATATTACCAGCTTGTAAAAAAGTTTCAAGAAATAATAACTTCTAGTCTTTTGACAACAAGTCATACAAATTGATGATAAATCACTTCCATCACCAACTTGAATCCCTCTTCATGCCTTCATACAAAGACACACCTATAAGGAGAATCTATGAGTATTCTCACTATTATCACACTACCTTCCTCTATATAAATGGTTCACTTTTTTTTAAGTTTCATCCTCGTAGGATGATATAAAACAACAAAAAGGAAAAATACTTCTGGCTAAGCATGAAATCATCATCTTCGTTTAGTGTTCAGATTTCCCTCTTGTCGAACCCTGTTGAATCAAACAAATGATCACACAAAATTTTGATAAGATGGTCTGACAAAATATCTACATCTATATTAAACTGAGTAATTGGGGATTAGTTAGTTATATAAGTTTGAATTTAGTATCCAATCGTTTTCCATATAGTAATGTCTATGAAAGGAAACAAAATGACATCAATGAAAATCCAAAAGTAGATTTTTTGTTGTCACATAAAGTAAAACAACAAAAGCATTACCAAAGGTACTTTGATGATGAGGGCTCATGTGTAGAAGTGCTTTTAGAATCTCTTCTGGATTTTGCCACCTCACTCGTACCACTAGGTGAGCTTTCACCTCGATGGGATGATTCACTTGAATCTGAGAAATGGTTCAAGAAAATCAAACACAAGCTACCGATTAATCATGACCTATATTTTTTATCGTATTGATACATGGTAAAAGTTGATGGGAGAAAAGTTGGTAACAACAAATCTCACTAGTACCAGGCATTGGTGATGGATGAAAGAACAACCTACCTGGCTTCTCACATTTTCCGTACAACTGGCCATAGCCAGGAAACCTTTCCTTTGAATTGAAATGCAAATTCTCGCCCCTTTCACCATGGTTATCCTTCTTTTCATATTTGGGATTTTCAATGTATCGACTTTGGGGAAGACGTTTTTTCTTGCAAAACCTGTGCTGAGACTTTAGACATGAAAAACATATTATGCTCCATAAAATATTTTAAGAGAAAACTCACAAGCAACATTTTCCCCTATCAAGCCACAACAACCTATTGCATGTGACTACACTTTCACAATATATAATAACACATTAACAACTTAAAGGGAGGTAAGGTAAGTATATTAACCTGGTAATAACTTGAAGGATTTGCCTTTGGAAAGTAAGTCCCAGTCCCATCACTAGTTCTTGGAATCCAAAAACCAACACGTTCATTGACATCCCCATGCATGGGAGAAACATCTCCATATGGCATCACAGGAACCGGGGTAACATGCTCTATATTGTTCATGATACGTAGTTGAGGTTTTCTGTGCCATGCAAATTGTGCCCTTAAATGCATTGGCAGTGCAGTAGAGGGAGGCAAAGCCTCCTTTGGGATTTGCTTCTTGCAAAACCTTCCATATTGCAGATTCAACCAATAGCTTAAAAAATCACTATCTAGTATATCATTACCTTCAATCATAAAGCACCCTGAATTGACATTTGACTGTGGTGAATAAAAATTGTCTAAACCATCATGCATCATCCCCACATCATTGGTGGCTGCAAAAGTAGTTTCAGTCGCAGTAGGAAGATTGTAGAATGGGAACATAGTAGGGACTGGAAATGATGGTCCAAAGGAACCTTCTGCAACTGGTTGAAAGGTTCTTGGACTCCAACTAGAAGGACCAACGAGAACAGGAGTGTACTCAGGAATTGATGAGTTAGGCACAGTCACTGGCAGTTTGTTACCTAATTGAAGAGCTTGAAAATCTGAATTGATTGCTTCAGAACTTCTGTTCTCACACAAGTCAGTGCCTATTGTCGATTGACCAACACAGTTTTCATTCACATGATCGGGTCCAGAAGTCTTCCAAGACGATTCAGTTGCTCTAGAATTCACATCCTTATCTTCAATGTTTCTTTCTCTGGCCAACCATTTTTTATCAGTAGTTACCATATAATCTTTTGGCGTGTAACTTGAAGCACATGTCTGCCAAGATGTATTACCAGAGTTGGAATCATTGTTCATAGCAATTTGTCTTTGATGGTCTAAATGGGGTACTGACACGCTATAATCAAATGGTTCAGTAAATTCTCCCTCATAGAATGGTCTCGTCGGAAACCATTGTAATGGAAATGGAGCTGTGTTGTGATAGTGAGACATATTGTAGCCTGGAAAGAACTCAAAAGAAGGTACATCTTCTCGAAACAGCCCAAATGAGTTTTCATGCATGTATTCAGAAGCTAAAGCATGGGGTGGTGGGGAAGATACATCACATGAATTCACGTTCACTGGTGCTTGCAGATATTCATTGAAATAGGGAAAACCAAACTCCTCTTGTTGCATCAGCATTTCCTCATCAATAAGACATACATTTTCATCATTGTCACCTAAGCCATATTCACAATAATAATCACTTGAAGCATTTTCTGGGTCATCTTCAAATTCATTTCTCCAGTTATACGAAATCTGCCCAAAAGGTTGATGTTTGTCAGATGAAATTCTGGTCATGTAGTAATGATGAGGGGAAGCTTGACCATACAAACGACCCAATTCTGAACTAGAATAAAACACGGGAAAGTAAGGCGTGTCATGAACTTCATATGATGAACATATAGGACTTCGGCCTCTATTAGCAAAGGCATTGTTCATGGTATTTATATGTTGTGTATCAAAGGCCATTGTATCAGTGAAAATCTTGTCATTCTTTGATCTCCAAGTTTGAGAAGCAGCAAATTCATCAGAGGTTCCTAACATTTGCTTTGATTCTTCTGAATGATAAGAAGGATTTTGGTAAATACCATTAGATTCCATATGTTCACAACCAGTTGTAACTTTATTGTTCCTATCGATCCAGTTACCTTTACCGTTTATCTCCCATGTATTCTTAAAAAGTAAATCAAATTCAGTTATTACATTATCTTCTGGGCAAGTCAGTAATCTCTCTATTTGCTTTGCACCTAAAGCAATTGCACTTTTTATCCTACAAAAATTTCCTGCAAAGTATATTATATATATAGAGAGAGACAAACAATCATGTAAGAGACTTATTTGAATAAAAGAAATGCAAATGAAAGAGCAAAAGACACCTAAATAAAACAAAAAGCTTCCATGTAATAAAGCTACAAAAAGGCATAGGTCGACAAAAGAGACCTCTACAATAATCAGTAAGCTAGCGTATGTTAGCTCTAAATATATGGATATTTCATTTTTGCTTGAGAAAATTCACAAAGAATATTTTTAAAAAATAAATAAGAAAATAAATAATTCTGTTCATAGCTAATTTATATATAAGTTAAAAATTGAAGAAAAAGCTAATATGAACTTTTTTTTATGTAAGTCTATTTTTTTAATACTATGGCAAAAATGCAAACAGCATCTGAATATCCATAACTTAGATGTAGTGAAATTTTATGCATCATAATCTAAAATATATTCTTTTTTTTATCAGTCTCATTTATGAAAAACTATATATTTATCAGACAAAACACCACGTCGAAAAGGAAAATATACTTTCAAGAATATATTGTACACATTCTACATAAATATTCATTTTTCTTTCCCCTCACTAGCTACAATTTATGTGTCAAAGAAGGGAAAGAACTACGATACCTTTTGGAAACAAATCTTAAAAAAAAAAAAGTTCCAGCCAGGGTTAAGAAGTTACATTACCTTTTCTTATGCTTCCTCCTATGTTGTTGTTAGCAAGCAAAGGATCTACGATATTCATGTATTTAGAAACAAATGGTTTCTCTTTTAATTCTTGGCTGCTACACAAAACACCGTAGTAGGATTCACAAGCATTAAGAAATTGTTGGGTTAGCAACAACTCTCGGCAATCATTACGTGGAGGTTCAGCTATCATAATTTTGAAATAGAACATGTTAGGTAATCAGACATAATACATAGAACATTAACTCAAATAAGAAGAATTTTCTTTTCCACTTACCTTTCATATTCGGAAGTGACCTTATAGGCACTGGACCTCGCAAGCTAATACAATACTTGCTCCAGTCAAATTTGCTGAAGAAATCCAAAAATCGATAGAGCACCTAAGATGATATGCCAGTAATAGGGTTACAATGACACAAGTTTTCTTCTTCTTTTATCATAAGCGAAAATAGAAAATTACACCAAAGCGAGCAAGTTTGTCACCTCAAGTGGTCCAGAAAATGTATTATTGTAAACATTAAATACATATATGACTAAAGTTTCCAATGCATAGGTTGAAATGAGTCCATGGTGAGATCCCAGGATGCGGCTCTCATAGAAACACCAAGCTTTTATCAATATAATACTTTGCTTCAGTAAGTGATTCTGATTTATCAAATTGTCTACCTGGAACACAAAAATGACTTGTTAGAGATATCTGCAAAAAATTTAAAAGTAAAAGAATAAAGATCAGAACTTCGGTCAGAATGAATCACCTCCTCAATAAAACAAAGTGTTCCCAAACCACCAATCTGGTTGAAAGATATGTCAACTACAAAGTTTTCTATTAGACACTTTATAATCTTCACCTGCCATTAAACAAAAATAAGAAGTGCAGAAGGTAAGAATGCAGATAAAACAATAATTAGACACTACCATGATGTCAATGAATTTAGCATGGAGACATCATACATAAAAATGAAACAAAATATGAAGAAGTACGTACCTTTGCCCGGATATACCGAACCTCTTTCACATGAAATTGCGCGTCCTCATTCTTCCCCTCTCTCTCTAAAATACACTGTATATCTTCGATCAGATTCTCTTCCGAATGTTGATTGTCACAAAACATTGTTAGATCAATGTCCCCATCAGGCAAATAGGTCTTCAACGGTACGGAACCAAATGGAAATACCTGTTGCAGTGGTACCAAAGGAAACACATCATTTTATACGAGCATTAGACAGGATAAAACTTCTAATCTGAAAGGTAGGATAAGAAGTCTGTTCGTAAGAAAAAAAACACTAGTGCATCTAAGTCCACCTATAAGAGGTAGGGAACTTATTTTATTTACGGAAAGTTTGATCATCAAGCACCTCAATGTAAGCATAAAACAAAGATGAAGCACAACACAATGATAATTATAAGAATTATGACAGTATATGCTATGATTGATCAACGGTTGACACACAAATAGTTTTTTCTTTGTTACACCAACTACATTATTTGTTAAATTTTATCAATGTTGAACTTAGTGCATATAGCTTATTACACTAGTTCTGACACATTATATCTTATATGAGACATAATATTTTTCTTTTATTTTTGTTTTGTCTTTCGTAATACGTAGAATATTGTTGTAAATTTTATGTGTTATATAGGTGAAAGTTTCACATTGTCGAACTAGTCATGTTCCAAATGTCTATACATAATATTTTATATACCTTCAAAGTGGATAATAAGATTTGTGGGATTTGCTCACACAAACTTGCTTCCAATGATAATTGTCTTGCACATATATGACTCTTGTGGAGGTATGCAAACGTTACTTCCTCTTTTTTTGTAATGTTGCTCCTATTTTTATATGAGTGGAGATTGTGTGCTCGTGTTGATCATGTCCAAGTCCTCTATAGGTAGGAGTGTTTTCTCTCCTATGCAACACACCTTTAACTTCTCTTTTTATATTCTTCCTAGTTTTGTAGTCACACTACATCACATGAGAGGTTAAGATTCTTGTTGTACTTTAAGAGTAATGCTCAACTATATTTATGTTATTAACCATACTTTTCAATTTGGCCTTATGATAGTAAAGCTTGCTTTTGCAACAAAAATAAGAAGCATGAATTTGTATGTCAAGAATAGGTTAATTACAATTCTACATTAACTAGAAATAAATAAGATGAACATATATATAAAAAATTTACAAATTTCTTATTTTAAAATTTTGAATTAAAAATTATATTAAAATTTTTATATGGTTTATTCTTCCCATTTATGCTCGCATTGACAATAGTAATAACTTGAAAATGTTTGGATAACTTTTTCTTTTTAATTTAAGCTTACTCAAATATTCCAATAAATTACTTTCTGTTTCTAGCAAGCTACATTAAGGAGAAGGGTGCAAAAATATTTTCTAAACTGCTAGAATGATAGCATTATATTAGATCATGTTATTATGACGAAATCGATATTTCAATCAATAATTAATTCATCTGTAACATAAGAATCTATAAGCTCAATATGCCAACATAATTAGAAAGGCCCAAGCTTGCACCAATGTGGAAAAGTTAAAATATCATTAACTATTTGATATCAATTATAAGCAGAGATTTTAAGAATTCTCACTATAACTAATCATACAGGCATATTCATACGTGCATAAAAAAATACAAGGGATATCATAAGAAAAAATGTAACAGTCAAACTGAAAGAATTAACAAGGAAAGTACCTGACAAGGGACACCCTTCATAATGAGGGATCGTAGGTAAGATACCACAGCATTTCGATGTGCTTCTGATGTGTGGCTTGGCTGAATATGTGTAAGCAACTCTCCAGTTCTACCTTCAGCTTCTGACCATCTTTTCTGGTCAAGCACTTTTGCAACAAATGGTGTCTCACTAGACACCAGACCGTTTGGAATAAAGTTACTCCTCTCACTGTTCATGGCTCCACAGTATCTGCTTATGGACAAAGAAAGTAAAAAAGTATTGACGTCATATGCCTCAAAATCGAGCAGTTTAAAAGAATGTAATGCTCATGTCACCAGCTGTTCGTTTGTCATGCTAATTTCACCACAATCAAAAGCAAAAAAACAAAAGTTAATTAATGAAACACAGAGGAAAGTTTGTTTGTAATTTAGGAGACCAGTACAGGTTCTTTGCATTCTATGAAAATGTGTATCTCAACCAAACGAAGTGAAAGATTAAAACTTGTTGACAAATACCAGGTATCTGTTGCTGAGTATATACCTAAAGCTATATCACTACTATCAAGAAAATAGTCCAAATAGGAAAACAAAATATTTAAAAAACAAATAAATAATGGAATTAAAATATTGCACAAAAATTGTTCTAAGATATTCCTTACGAATTTTTGTCAAAAAATCCGACAAATATAAGAAAAAATTTAAAAACAAATAAATAAAAAGACTAGAATAAATAACACAAAGTATCACCAAAGTACTATTTTTTCGAATTTTCACGAAAACAAAGTAATTAAGCAGATTGGACCATGGGTGCTCTGAAGCCATAAATTGAAAACAACACAGTAACATCAACAAAAAAAAGGACACAGGATCCAGTGGAGCCCACCTGACAAAAGAGGTCCACCTCACGCTCTGTTTCTTTTTTTCTCCTGTTTCACCTTTAGAGGTTTCTGATCACAAAATTTTATACTGCTAGAAGAACTTGAACATTTTCAATTGATGCAGACACATCCTGAAAATTTTCAATTTTTTTGGATCCCTGTTGACAATCCAGCACAGTCAAAATGAAAAGCTCGTCACAAACAAAAAAAGAGAAGAATTAAAACTTAAAAAAAAAGAACAGCTGAGGTTTCAGCATGAAGTTGAACACAGACAAAGAGTAAAAGTGACACATACGCAAATGGAGTGTGGTTGACAAGGAGAAAGGAAGAGAGGGATCGATCCGAAATGAAGTGATTTTGTGAGAAAAGAGTGTAAGGTGTGATTTGAGAGTGAGAGTGTAGAAGAAATAGCAAAAGGGTGACAATATATGTATAACACATTTTCACATAGGAAGTGGTAGAAAGGGATGAGGCCGTGTCACAGACAAGAAACAATTAAATGCATGTGTATTCTTTTTTTTTTAAAGTAATATTTTATAAAAGGAAAAAGAGTTACTTTATGGTTTTAATTTATTTTTATGTGATTAATTTAATTTTATACTCGGTTACCTGTTGACTTTTTGTGCATGTTCACATTAGCCCGTTGGAAAATGATTCTCATATGATCTTCTGAACTCATCACTAAAAGTTAGAGGTTTCATTAGGTATGGTAATTTATGAATTATTATGAATGTAAAAAAATTTAGACGTGTTGAAACTCTTTGTAAAACTGTTTTCCTCGTTCTTAATTTTAAACTAAAAAAGGTAAAAGGTAAAACCTATAAATTTTTAATAAATTTTTGAAATTTTTACAAGTATTCGCAATATATATATAAACACATTATTAATTAAATTTATTAAAAATTAAGAATCATTTATTAAAAGAGCGAGATTTACAAAAAAATGTGGTTTCTATTCTATGTTACTTAGTAATTGAGAATGTGTTGAAGAGAAGATATATTAAACATGTATTCCTAACATTTCTACACAAAAACTTTATGCTATTAATTTATTTTGTAATATTAATTTTCATTAAATCGCCTTTCTTACCTTTTTCATTTTCTTTAATTATGTCTTTATTATAATCATATTCTTATATTTTTCATTCATTGATTTTATTAAAAACAATTTATAGTTTCACAGGAAATTTAATGCATTTATTCAATTTGGAGATGAAGTGAAACCTTGGAGTTTTGTAAGTTGATAGATGAATAGTGATGAAAAAAAGTTCAATGCTATGAGTAAGAACGGAATGAATGTTTACCTATGAAAATGAGACGAAAACTTTGGTATAAACAATCTTTTTGTCTTGCAAATGTACAAAGTCATATTATAGTTTTCAAAAATAAATAAATAAATAAATAAAAAGTCTCATATCCTTGACGAATTACCTGTTAATAGCATCTGCATGGTGTTGAGTATTTATAGTCCAATTCTAAAACAAGATTAAAATAAATAAAACTGCTGGGATGGGATTGTACATAACTCAATTTTAACTTTTTTATGGGTTTATTTAAAGCTTTTTCTAACATAGATTTTTTAATATATATTTAATATTTCTCTATAAAAATTATTTCTTTATAAAGTCTAATAATATTTATACAATATTATATCCTTATATATTAGACACTATTATAAACTACTAGTTCATCAAGATTTATTCCTAGAATCTTGCTACATTAACTAAATTTGATATATGATTTTAAGAATACTTTTCATATCTTTCTTTAGAAATTAAAATATAAATGATTGAATCTTGTTAAGAATAAAAAAATTTAATATATTAAAAAAATTTAATATATTGAAATTATTTTAATCAAAATTAATTTTAAATATCACTTCTTAGATCTTTCTTTAGAATTTTATATTAAAAATTAAATATTCAACACATAAATATAAATTTTAGGAGCAAATTGAATTGCCAGTATCAAAATAAAATATAACAATAAATTATATTCATTCATAATAAGAATAAAGAATAGTTTCAATCCCAAATTTATGAGAAATGGTAATTTTATACATACAAATAAAAATCATCATAACACCAACAAAATCATTTCTATTTCTCTCATATATCCTTTGAAGTATAGAATTATCACAAATATTAAATTCACAATGGAAGACAAAGATAATATATCTAATAAAATCATGTTTTGTTAACATCTTATATTAAACTTCAGTTTAAAGTTTTTAAATTGTTATTATTTGTTTGAGTTTCCTGTTGATCATTTGAGTGATATTATTATTTTCTTACTAAAAATAAATATGTTACTTAAGTGATGGTTGAACACTGAAGTAACTTCTTACTTAGTAATTTGAGTGATTAGTTGTTGATGTGGATAAAGTTAACCACCTGTTGAAAAGAATGTTAATCTCAATAATTATTTCAACATGTTAACTCCTCCTAATCCTCCTCTGTCACCCAAAAGACCAAGATTGATAGTTTGTGATAAAGAGAATCTCTGAAAAAACTTGATCACACATCAACAAGTATCGATGTGGGCTTGCTATAGAATATAGTTGTGATAAACAAGATTGGTTATATAATTAATCTTCCTTGCAAATTTGATGCTGAGATGATGAAGCACATGGGTGATTAAGGAGTCTAGATTTTCCTGAAGCGTTCATAATTTCTCACTGGAAAGCTAGTAAGAGGTTTTCAAGAATGACATTGGGAAGAAATACAGAATTTGAGTTGGCTCTAAGTGCTCCCTAACCTCTCAACTTAACATCCATGAACAAGCCATTTTTCTGAAGGCCAAAGAAAAGGAGTTACTATTAAAGAGAGATATGAAGACTCACTCGTGAGGAGAAAATTGTCAAAGCACCAATGAACATGCTATTGAGCTTCATGAAGATCCATTGAACTCCTTGAAGCCAAAAATTGATTTAATTGACAATATTATGAGGAGAGCTTTAAGAAAGCATTTGACCAAACTGAAGTTATCAAGCTAGAAAGTATTTGAAAAAAAATTGTAGTAAATAGATAACCAGTGGATGACTAGGCCCATTAGAATGTAGGCCTTTCTTAATAAATTCTTGCTCATTATAAAATATCTTTATGACTAATTATCATAAAACACATCTAAAATAGTATAAAAGACAAGTCAGCATAGTTTTCTATTATTGAGTTTGAAACATCACTTAGATAGAGATAATTTCTCTGAACAGTATCAGTCTTAATAGAAACTAAGAAAATAAACATTTTATGGAGATTATCCACAACACGTTCAAGAAGTTGCATATCTTCTATTCAACAATATGATAAATAGTCTAGGAATCTTAAAAATATTTTCACTAAATCAATTTTTATAATTTTTAATATAATTTGATTTTACAACAGGATGAAACAAATTTTGTGTTAACATTTTCTTTGTTTTTAACCACTAGTTTTTTTTTGTTGTTGCAAGACTCCCACTATTTCAGAATTGTAATTTGTTTCTTTTACATCTTTTCTAGTGAATTTTGAGACAGTTAATTATTGTTAATTCATCCACTTGTGAATTGATGAATTTAAAAAGTTTGAGTTCTCATTAAAATATGAATTTGTGTAGCATAATTTTTTTTCACTAATGCCTCACAACAAACATCAATATTCTTACAAGAAACTGGACATAGTTGGATGAATGTTTGATAAAGTAATTTTTTTTTTAGGTTTTGTAAACTTATTTGTGATTACTAATAAAAGAAGACCTCAGTACAATAAAATATGATCAAGAATTAAATTGACTTTAATACCTAAATTAAAATAAGAACTAGTAAATCTCTATAGAAAATATTATTATACAATATTTGATAATCTCATATCTTTAATTGATGATAAATTATGTTAAACTTTGTAGTATAATTATATATTATTATAAAATAAAAATAAAAATAAAAAACTAAACTATTAAATTTTTTCTTGGTTACCAACTTATCTATTAATAATAACTAATTTATAAAATAAAACACTTATATTTATGTTTAAAGTACATATACAATCTCTTTAAAAAAAGTTTAACAAATTTGGAAAATTAGAAGTTATTAATTGGAAATTTTGAAAATTTGGAAAAGAAGAGAGAAAAAGAGACATCAGATGATTTTTTTTTTCCTTAGACTTTTGGTTGATCGGTGACGCTTAAAAATAAAAAGTTAAATAAATACGGCATCTTTTTCATATAATAATTTTTTCATATATTTTTACTAATTTTCGTATTTAATTCGCCATCTTTAATAAGAGTGTTTTTTTTTATCTTTGTTTATTTTATTTATAAGGTTGGAATATAAAATCTTATTTGAAATACTTAAATTTAGTGTGACTCGCATACCAACAATATAATTAAAAAATATTATTTATATATCAAAATTCATTTAAATATAACCTTATATTAAATTTCATCATTAAATTTAAAGATGATATTATTGTGAAAGGAAGTTTTTTACTTTAGCTGGTATTTTTTTTCCTCAAAATCATTTTTTAAGTTATTGATTTACTTTTCTGGCAAATGATTTTTTTTTTCTATTTTAGTCTATCACTCTTTCTTTCTTCAAGTTTCCATATTGGTTATTTTTATTTTTAATTACATTAACGTAGAATTTTTTTTATTTCATATTTAAATTCTTCTTTTTCATTTGATTACGTTGTTACTGCAAAAATAAAATTTCTTAATTAGACTCTATTTTTCTCCATAAAGTTTTCCACGCTCCCTTTTTAAGGTCTTTATATTAATTAAAACATATTTTCTTATTTAGATCTGTTTATTTCTATTTTAAAACTATTTTTTTGTTTTAAAAAACGAAAAACCTTGTTGAATTGAGATTTTTTTTTCAAATACTATTTCCGAAACTATATCTATTTTTTAAACCAGAAAACCAATACATCTATAAGTTATTTGATTTTCTATTACTCGTGTTCTTCAGACATTCTTTTCCGACTCTATGCACTATAAATGAGATTTTAAAAATAAATATTATATAATTAGTGTTAAGTAAGAATTTTCATTTAACAAAAAAATAGTTATTATATATAAACAATTGTTGACTTTATATATGTAAATAATTTTGTTTTCTTTATAATTTTCGATAGAGATAGATCAAAGTAGCCTATTAAATAATAGTTTAATTCACCTGTCTAATTTAATAAAAAGATCAGACTTAATTTTTATAAAAAAAATATTGCTATAATATATCTTATTTTTTATTATAAAAATACATTTACTAATAAGTCTGTTTAGGTCCATAAATCTGCTTAAGCCAATATTATTAGTCTTTGATAGGCCTTACAATAAAATAAGTTTTCAAAGAAGCTTATAAGCGAAAGTAACATAGGTTCATGCTTTACCTTTTTCATACATGTTAAGCTCAAGCCTATGAAACATGGATTGTTACAAAAAGTTCGTTTTTTAATTCTCCAATAGTTGAATCGGCTTGAATTATACACAATGATTATCCAAAGCGTACTTAATGTGTTTATCCAAATCAGTAGTTTACTATTTTTAGGCAGATTGTCCCGTGAGCCAGCCCGCGATTCTCACATGGTGAAAGTGACAAAGTCATTGTACAAATCGTGGAGGAATTTTTGGTCCAGCGTGTTCAAATTTACAAGGATTATGTTAATTGCTCGGTTTTGGAATTTTTTTAATCCTGTTCCGAAATGTGTTGAACTTTTACGTCAACCGCAGCAGGTAAAACTTTGAAGAGATGCATAACCCTTCAAATTGCCATCCAAGTCAGTAAACCTTTTTCGGACAAAACAGAATGCAGTTAATTAGCCACGTAATGAACTTTTTTCTGATATCCAAACTTTACTGATCTACAGTGACAAGATTGCGAAGTCTTCAAATATATTTCAAGAGGTAGAGTTCACTATTTTTTGACAGGAGATGTACCCTTTTTGGTCATCATCACTCAACATATCTTATATTCATCACTTTCAATCCATTCAAACAAAGACTCGACATCAAAGATAGATCATATGCTTCAGGAACAAAATGCTTATGCGTAACTGCCAAATTTACTCTACAAACTTTAATTGACAACTTAACCACGTGAACAGATACTTGATATCAATAACTAATAAAATTATAAAGCAACAAATAATGTGTAGACTACTAGTAGGCACAATTCTCAAAATGTCTTTCTACAAATTATAAATAGTTCTCAAAAAAATGTTGCTCGCACTCCCAGCAAGAACAATATGCCTTCCTTTGTCATTGTGAGCAGGACTGGTTGGTTCAGTTCAGACACACTCAAAGGTGTATCACTTCCTATCAGAATAGCCAGAGCATACACAAAGGAGTGGATCTGCAACAAATGGATCAAGAAATATACCTGTTGGAGTATTGGGCGACTAGGTATTCTGTACAGAGCGTCCCCTTATAGTCAGTTTAGTTAACAGACAGCAAACGGGAAGAATGTTTAGACCAACACGAGTTCCTCCTCTGCTGCTTCTTGTTCCTGTTTCTTTGGCACTTTTCCTTCCTGACATGGTCGCAGTACCCGCCTGATTTCTTCTGCGCTAAGTGTCTCATACTCTAATAATGCATTTGCCAGAGCATGCAATGCCTTCTCATGCTGAAGAAACGTCGGAAGTTACAGGGTTCAGAACTTATTCAGATGCTAGCTAGACAATAGTAAATTCAATGCATGGCATAATTTTGGTTGCTTACTTTGATTAATCAACACCGGAGAAAAAGTTACGTACATACAAAAGAAATTTTCATTACTTTATAAATCTTCATCCATATAAATATAGTATTTCAAATGCATAAAATGATTTTACCACTGCCACATATTTTAAACCCCACAAAAGTAGCTTTTGGTTCTGACTTCAGAACTATTAAGCTTCCAAAAGAACACTGTCATTGATTGAAAACTTAGTTTGGACACTAAGTAACATGTTCTTTATTTTTCCTGGTATTAGCACCTGTAATTTATATTAAATCTTGATATAAAAGAAAATGAATACTTTTAACCAGGATAATAGCTTATCTCGAAAGTGATAGAAATGACAGATTAAACACAAATAAAACAGGTTGACAAACCTTTCTTAGAAGGGCTTTCACTCGATCATATGCTTCCCTAAGAAGCTTCACAACCTGCAGAACAATACATTCAAATCATAAACCAGATTTTATTTTTTATAAAACAACAATTCCTTGAAGAAAAAATAAAATAACCCAAATATGACAATCTGTCCACTGTCAAAAGATTCAAAATGAAATAAAGGATATAGGTTTAATCCACTTGCCTCTGCATCAATACGGGACTGCATTTCGGAACTTGGTCTCTCCTTTATATGAATTGGCCCAATTGCATCACTCATCCCACAACTTGATACCTTGTGCAGAAACAAAAATGACAACAGAATTAATCCCTCATTTTAAAATCAAAAGATAGGTTCTAGTTGACAATTTCAGTCAGAGGAAAGTTGAGTCCTTCGTTTGTGAACGTTCAAGTAATTACAGTGAAAGAAAAAAACGAGCACAGAAATTTTTTATAGCTTCTGTCGCCAAAAATAAACCCTATATTTCCATAGACGAACAAACTGCATTTGACCATTAATCAGGAAGCAAAAAATTACCATATATTGGGCAAGCTCAGTAGCTGTGTGAAGATCACTACTTGCCCCTGTCGTGATTTGATCCTGACCAAAGATAATTTCTTCTGCAACTCTTCCTCCCATACATACATCAAGGCGAGCAAGTAACTGCTTCTTGCTGATTGACGTCTCGTCACCAGAGGGAAGCTGAGTGACCATTCCTAAAGCAGATCCACGAGGCATGATTGTTGCCTTGTGAATTGGTTCAGCACCCTCAGTGTTAATGGCAACAATTGCATGGCCACTCTCATGATAAGCAGTAAGCTGAAAGTTTCACAAGCGATATTAACATAGATAACTGTACATCTACAAATAGTTAAATACTAAATATTTAATCAATTTTAAACAAGATATTATTAAACTTTACGAATCTATAAGCTGATTTTGGAGTTTGGGCATTTAAAATAATCAGGTCCAAATCAAGAGAATGACAAATCTGACGATAAAATACAATCTTGTATTTCTACAATGCCAGATTGGTATCCCTACAGAGAGAAGGGTATTGCATAAAACAAGCACAAGGTGATTTTAATATTACTTAATAAACAGTAGACAATATACTGAAGGATGCATAACGTTTTATATAAGAACAGGTTTTGAGCCATCAGTATGTTACAAAATATGATTCAAGATACAGTGAAACTTTTAGAAAAAATTACCAATATATCCAACTGACCAGCTTGTAGATAATTTCACTATACTTCAAATGGAATGCTGAAAGATTAGTTCTCGAAAATTTTCAATATTAAGAGATTTTCAGGGTAATGGATACATTTTCCCAAACAATATTACAGCATAATTGACTTATACAGGGACAGCTATGAATTTTCAAATAATGCAGCAGTCTTAAACCATACATTGTTTAGAAGACAGCAAGGTTAACAACTGTAGTGACTTACATACATTAATCATATGGGCCACAATCGAGATTTAAAGTGCTAAACCAGATACAGTACACTTACCCTTTTTGACTCTTCGGATATGGACATTGTTTTCCGTTCTGTGCCCATAATTATTCTATCTTTGGCAAACTCCAACTGTGAAGCTGCTAATTTCTCTGCACCTTCAACAGCAGCTTTAATGGCAGCAATGTTTACCAGGTTTGCAAGATCTAGTTTAAAGGGATAATTATGAAACACAACACGTAAATGAAATTTGAAACAGAACAGAAGGAGGTGCATTTCACATATGTTTAAAAATTATTTACCTGCCCCATTGAATCCTGGGGTTCCCCGAGCAATTGATTTAGTATCTACATCGTCAGCCAATGGTTTATCTTGAAGGTAAAGCTCCAATATTTCTTGTCGACCACGTAAATCTGGATTTGGTACAATAATCTGGAATCGGGTTGGTTAGTTTTCTTATATTCTATAGCAAAATTACATAGCATTAAGAACATTAGTTAGATATAATTTTTATGTTAGGTCCAAGTAGAGAGATTACTGTAATAATATTGGAAAATTAATGATTAAAGGTGTTTTGGTCCCTATTTTAAAAACTAGTGATTTTAGTTCTCCAGATTCTGAAATACAATGAAAGTAGTCACTCTACTTGTTCAAGCATCTAATCGATGACCACATGGCAATCTGTACGACGTGGATGCCATGCAGCAAGTGTTGCATGTGTTATTTTAAGAATATTTGAGTCCTTGTAAAATTGGTCTTGGTCCCTATATTTTAACACCAGTGATTTGAGTCCTCCAATTTCTGAAACACTGTAGTCCCCATTAGTAACTGCATTGGGATGGTCGTCCAAATGACACATTTCATGCTCTAAAGATAGGCAAGCGAGCCCAAATAATGAAGTGTCAAAACCTCTAATGCATGCTTCTTGATACATTTCAATAACTAATGAAGGTCCAATACTTGGAAACTCTAACTAAACCTCAACAAAACTTGCTCATATTAGGGACAAGGCCTCAAATTTCTTTTATATTGGCATATTTCCTAGTTAGACCTTTTTGCATTCAACCTTCAAAACACCTCAAAAATATCTTGACAGGGCATTCAGTATCCAAGTCATGCTTAAGATTCTTCATCATTTCACAACGTCAATGGATAACACACTTTTAAACCTTTTGCGATACTTTACCCCAAAATTCTATCTGACCTAATAGGAAAAACTATACCTAGACCTTGTTGTAATTAACAATGTGCAATAGTGAACATTGACCTTGAATTCTTGATATTAGTAAAGCTTCAAGAGTTTGTTTAGTTAGAGCTCCAAATATTGCACCTCCATTGGTTACTAAAGCTTGTCAAGGAGCATGCGTTAGAAGTGTAAACATTTGATTTGGGTTTGGGTTCACTCATTTGTTGAGTTGGCCATGTGATTGTCACATATGATCCATGTCATGACATCGTCATGTGTCATTAGACAAACATCCTAACAGAGTTAATAATAGGGATTAGTTTCATTGTATTTTAGAAATTGAAGAACTCAAACTATCGATTTTAAAAATAGGAACCAAGACCAATTTTATAGATCAAAAAATTATACAATAATTAAATAATTTCATATTTATACAACAAAAAACACCAGCCTTTTAGAGTGGTACGGGGTCTATGGACAAAAAATTTCTTTATGTATTTTTCGGAGAAAAGAATAAGAAATATTAGTGCATAGAAATAAATATGCTCAAGAAATATGATATCCTCCCAAGTACACCATGTCACTAGGTCGGGCAGAGCTTTAATTTTGTCTACTTTCAAAGCACGAACCCGAAAAGCCTTAGATAATTTTATGTAAAATGAAACCTAAAAATTCTAGATTTAGTAGATATGACGTTAAGATCACTTTATCCAAAACAGAGACAACAACACATTATTATCCTTGAGAATTATAGCACCACACAAATAGTAAACATACTATATGACCAGAGAAAATTAGGTTCATGCAGCCCCTATACAGCAGATTAGCTGTCTTTTGTTAAAGAAACCGGTGTATGATCCTTTGGAAGTGTTCTCGTTTTGCAGGTTTGTTATGTGAGCAAAATGCCAAAGTTTTCAACAAATAATTCTTCTTTTCCACATTTTTCTAACTATCTTAAGCATTTCCGACATAGTTTTTCTGAGGAGTTTCAATGGGTTAACAAAAGAATTGAAGAGCTTTGCTGAGGCAAGCCTTTTGTTTTCCTTTCTGTCTCTTGCTTATTTTCTTCTATTGTTATACAATGATTTATCATCCTCCATTTCAATTTATAAATTCTTGTATAGGCAAAAGATAATAAGACTTACATGTCGATCAAATCTACCAGGTCTTGTTAAAGCTGGATCAAGAATATCAGGTAGGTTTGTTGCAGCAATTACTATTATTCCCTACAAGATGAAGATGTTGAATAAATTAGGAAAGAACAGAGAGAAACTGATTATACACACAAATGTTTAAAACTTCAAATATACTTCATTCTGCTCAAAGCCATCCATTTCAACTAGTAGTTGGTGCAATGTCTTCTTTGTATGACCCTCCCACTGTTTCCTAGTTGAACCAACAGCATCTATTTCATCAATGAAAATGATACAAGGAGCCTACATTAAGAATGGAGCATAAAGAATGTTTTAAATTAGAAACAAATAAGGAAATGGTGTAAAGAAGTAATTCAGCAAACCAGAATAACAGACGGCTAAGAGTCCATTAACCAAAGGTAACAAACCTTCTTTTTTGCTGCTTGAAATAAGGATCTTACACGTCGAGCACCAACTCCAACATACCTGAAGCGGAAAAGTGATGTGAAATTGAGCATCCCTAACAACTAACACAGCATAACTCACTGCTGTAAATAGAGGATTATTGGAATAAAAATATCCTAATATCTTTATAGTTATTAGGAAAAATGTCCTTAAAATCTATAGATTCATTTTAGTTTATTTTTATTTCCTCTTTTTAGAGTGTGATTGTTACAGATAGAGGAGTTGAGAATGTAATTGTTATTGTTGTGATCAATAAAATATTTGTTTTCTCTCTCTATTCTTCAAGTCTTACCTTAATGTAACTATTAGGAACCGGTTGTGCCTAACTCAACTTAAAAAGCTAGCTCAAAACCTCATTAGGTGCATTCCATCATGCCCAAGATAAGACATCCACAGGGCTCAATATCAAGACTAAATAGGCTTTGATAAAAACTAATGTACCGCAGCCAAAAGGCAACTAGATGGGTTTCGGTATTATATTAAAATGAATTGGGCTTAGCCCAATCACAAAAGCTAGCTCAAGAGTTGGGGGATGGGAGGTGGGGGGGGGCGGTTCAAAGTCATTTAAGGAGTATTTTGTCCACACTAGGTGCTAATGTGAGGCTTCTTAACCAAAGACAATCTGTCAACTGCACAGCTTACAACTGCTAGGAGGAAACTAAATTTTGCTTTTTTTGCCAAGTGATCACATGGAAAAGTTGTAAAGTTTAATTTACCATGGTATGGCGTCAAACCAAATAGATGTTCTCAATCTAACCAAAGTCGGGCTACCCAAAACCTAATTTACATTGTAGCTATCCATTTCCAGCTACGGTTTCCTCAGGTGCTTCTCTCTCACTCTCTATACTCTCTTTCTACAATAAAGAACTAGCAGGAATCACCATTAGAAAAGATAAAGAAACATAATACATGTATTACAGAGGACACTAATGCAACCTTGTTACAAACTTTCCAAGAAAATTTATAAAGTATCCCTATTAAACTCCAGCAAAATGGATCAAGATATCATGTTTAAAAAATTAAGACAATATATGATGTTTTCCAAAGACAAATGCTATCAAAAAAGAAGACTACAAAAAGAAGACTTACATCTCCTCAAATTCTGATCCTGCACGATAGAAAAACGGAACACCAGCTTCTCCAGCAATAGCCTTCAAGGTCCCATATAAAGCAAACACTATCAGATCACAATAATTATCAATATCAATAGATTAATTCAAGAGGTAGATAATAACAAAGTAGTATTGCTTTTTCAATTGTATTTTCAAACTCCGAAAAATGAAAGAGAAAATGAAGTTGTCATGTGTCTGGGTTCTTTCCAAAAAAAAGGCCAAGTTCTTTATCCTCAAAAAGAAAAACTGAGTGTAAACTTACGGAGGTGAAATGCGTGTATTAAAGGGCTTACACTTACCATCGTGTAGCAAAAAGACATAATGAGCACGGAAACTTGTATATCAAGATTTTTCAATCATTTGGTACAGGTATGAGAAGAAAAATGGGAGCAAAAGTTGCTTTAGGCAAAATAAAAAATTAGATGGTAATACTACTGTTGACAAATTTAATCAAAAAGCAATCAGGTAGACACAATAAACAGCTGCATGGACGAACAAGAAAACAGAACAAAAACGGTTGTTAATAATGAATGCATTCTCAAACAATTTGCATGGGCATAGGAATAAACTTTTTCTACAGTTACAGCTTAGAAGAACAAATTATGCAAAGAGATAATGGGGAAACAATGTCAATGCTATCAAATTGAAAGACAAGAACCAAAGCCTAGATAGTAGATATGTACTTCAAGAAGCTTCATGTAAGCGTATAACAGTGGAAATTCATAAAGCATGCAGGAAGCCAATAGGCTCACGTTCTAAAAGCAAGAACTTCATAAAATTTTCAAAAGAAGTGTCTAAAGGTATGCAGATGATAAACGAGCTGACCTTGGCTAGAAGAGTTTTTCCAGTTCCAGGTGGTCCTGTCAAGAGAATCCCCTGAGAAAAGAAGTGTTTTAAGCTCACTTGATGAAAGAGAAGAAAAACAATTTCCAATGCACAGTAAAAAGTAAAAACACAGCATCATATTGTTGGACAAATAGCAGCATATCATAAAATGAAAACAAATAAAAAGAACCCGTAACATTGTGATGACCAAAAGCTAGCATGTTTATCACCGTAAAGTGTAAACAAAAGAATTACATTTGGAAATAGTATAAACACGTTATCATCTCACAAATTAGGAAGGAAACCTAGTCCTACGAGAAATGAGAAAGCCAATTATATTTAAAAGAGGTCAGAAATATAAGCAAGTGCAGTCAAGCAAAAAAATTTAACAAATATAATATTACTTCTTCAGACCTTTGGCAACTTGCCTCCAAGGCGAGTAAATTTAGCCGGATTTTTCAGGTACTCCACAACTTCCTCAAGTTCTTGTTTAGCATCGTCACAACCTTTCACATCTTTAAATTTTTTGGAAGTCTGCAGGAGGAAAGAGAGCTCATATAAGGTTGTTTGACACAATTTCTGAACACTTAACATTCTTTCTCTCTGTATAATCTGCAAGGGAAACTGTTACCCCTAACCCCGAGAATTAATTCAACAACTGAGAAAAAGACACATTCAGATATGAAGAGTAACTGAATAATGATAACATCCTTATCAAGAAAAATAGCTCTCAGGAGTCAGAAGGGCTTTGGGGAGTGAGGAAAATGCTATAAATTGAGAAGTTCTCCTTTATAAGCCACACTAATAACAAAAGCAAAAGAAAAGACCAGTGTGCAGGAACAGAAACTAAAGAAGTAAGAGGAAAGCCAGACTGAGTCCTCAAGAGGCTAATAACATGGAGTTCACCAACATTAAAGTGCCAAGATCAGTACGGGGTGACTCCTGAGGTTTGCAGGGAAAAAACTCAGAATGACAATTGCCTGATTCCCATACAATCAGATCAGATGTACTTCAGAAATGTTGACTGATCAATGAAATATCAGTTTTTCAAATAATTGATAGACCAGGATTGTTTTATGTGGATTAAAAAAAAACTGTGCATATATTTTATTATTCTTAAATCAATTAATCAATTTCATTAATATTCTTCTCATCCAAAATTCAGCGATGATAGCCCATTCATAAACTTTCAAGAAATACAGAAGGAATTACATTGGATATTATATGATTAAGATCGTGTTATTTAGAACACGTCCTAAAATGTTAACCTTTTCTGGCATCACTTCCTTATTTAGTTCCTTTGGGGCGTATGCAGTACTTGAGCCAACACTTGAAGTTCCAATCCCACCCAAGCTTACTATGAATTTTTGAAGTGCAACCATACCCATAACCCTGAAAGACAAATTTTATATGACAATAAATGAAACTTTCAGGTATGGTATGGTATAGAGAAGAGAATGAAAGAGAGAACTAAAGGCTCATACCAGACCAGTCCCATAACGACAATAAACAAAATAGTTGATAAAACATCTTGTACAAAGCGTGACTTTTGAGATACTTTGGGATCAACCTAAAGACGGAAACAGATTCGTGAGATTCCCAAAACCGAAACAAAAAAAGAATCTGGAGTTAAAATCCTAATCACTAAAAACCATCAATCAAAAAGAACATTTGTTTTTGCAATAATTGTTACCACAACAACATGTAATGGCTGCCTCTCAGATGTTCCAGGGCTAAGAATAGGCTCATCCGATTTACCTGATGCTCGCTGTTTCAACTCTTGCAACTGAAAAGAATATATGTTTCGTATCAGTTGCACGCACCATGATACATCCAACACAAGTAAAATTGAAATAAAAGATGTCAAACGAAACTGTATGAAGGTGAAAACGCAGTTTATCATGACAAAAAGGAATAGACACAGAACATGGAATTTGTGATAAAAAAACTAGATTACCATGCACAAAATCAAAATAAATGAGTATAAAAAAACAGAGGAGAAGAACATGCTTTTAGGCTCATTAATTCTACATACCATATATTTGAAGAGAAAACTCAAATAAAATCATTTAGCCAGAAACAAATATGGGAGAAACAGTGCTTTAAAATTCTCGCATATAAAGTATAGCACAAACCACTGGTGCTAGTTTCAGATCATGGGACTCTCCGACAGTAATAATCAGAGGACAAGAACATATAATTAATCCACAACAAAATTTTCTTGCACATCAATGGCACAAAACGCTTATTATACCCTTCTGCAAACAAAAATGTGATCAACACAGACCAAATAGCATTAAAACAATGAATTAGACAAAGTGACTACCAGGGTAGGAAGTCTAGAAGGTTTCCCATATTCCTCATTTGGAAGATATTCAGCAATAGCATTAGTGGCCACAAGAGCTCGAAGATACTCTACAACTCCTCTACTGTCTACAGCACCCTCCCTTCCTTCAAAGTGCTTGATGACAGACTCCGGACTGTAAAAAGACAAAAATAACAGAGAAACTTTGACGCATACTGAAATCATCCATCTCTACAAAACTGAAAACAAAGTATTCCACTTGCTAACTACATTCTTCATAGTCTTGTTTTAGCCATGCTTTTTATAGTCATATTTCCAATTCTTTTACCAAACTGGTGTTTGTTTTAAATTTTCGTCTTCTATATTTTCTGAAAGGACAAAACTTGTATAGTTGCTTAGGTGTGCTCAGATTTTTTCATTATCAGAATTTTATATAATTTATTATAACCTTTTAATGTGAATTTATTTTAAACAAACTGAAACACAAATTTTGATCAGAACAGCATCTCAATTTCATCACTGTGAAATGCGATTCAATCCAAACCTGTGCTTATTAAGTTCAACAAGTAGTGCAGTTTGTTTGGCGACATCATTGGGATTCGCCTCGGCGTCAATAATTAACCTAGCCAATCGCCGCTCCTGTTGCCAAAGCGGCAACCAGTTCATGAACTCGGCGAAAGTCTTTTCGGAGCGCTCTCTCACTCCCTCAAAGAGCGCCACAATCGGCGACCTCTGACCCTCTTGCGTACTCTCGCTCTTTTCCGCTACGATTGAAGGATCGGAGCCCTCGCCGTGGACGACAGTCGTGGAATTCTGAGTGGGTTCACTTGGAAGAAAATTAGAATCGGCGGGGAAGGGATTGGGTTGGGAAGCTACGTTTCGAGAGAGGGAAAAGGGAAGGCGCGGGAGAAATTGAGACGGAGAGAGTTTGCATGGAGAGAGGGAGGTGAGAGAGTGAGGGAACTTGCAGAGAAGAGGATGGCGGTGTTGGTTGTGTGAGGCCAATGGGAGGGAAGTTCTGCAGAGAATGAGAAGTGACGCTTGAAGTGTGGCCATAATAAGAAAATAAGGGTAAATTCTTCTTCTTCTTCTTCCTCCTCCTCTTAGAAATGTGAGGGAGGATTGTGAGGAGGAAGGCGTAGAGCACCTTATCTGTTGATTGAAATTGGTGCCGCCATTCGACAACGACTTCAGATTTTAAACATTATCAAGCTTTTATTTGGGATAATGCCCAATCATTGTGTTTTAGTATACTTTGTGTGGTGTTTGGATTTTTCTCTTATTAGTATTACAGTTGCATTTCACCAATATTAAAATAAGACTAATTAAAAGATTGGGAATATCACTGAAATAAAATTTTCTGTTTTTATTGCTTAACAACAATAACACTAGTAGTTGAGATCCTATATTTAATCCTTTGCTTTAATATAATTATTTATCTAAATCATTAACAGCCACCTCTTAGTTTATTTGCATGTCTGTTTATCATAAAATGGCTTTTTTATGTTCTATTTATAATCATTTTATATTTGTAACACTTTTAAAGTGAAAATATTTTGTGTATTCTAATTCATAATACAAAATATGTAATATTTTGAACTAAAGTTGTAAAATCTTAAATTAAATGTTTGTACAATTAATTTTAATAAAATAGTTTATTAAATTTTTAAAATATTGAGAATATTTTTTCAATATTTTTTATTTAAATTATTTTTTTGTTAAATATTATTTAGATTAAGATAAAAATATATTTAATTATTATTAAAATTTAGAAAGTTAAGATTGACATTCAGTTAATATTTCATGTTTGTTAGATTTTTGCTAACACATGAAGAAAGTAAATAATAATTTGCTCCATATATTATATCTCTTATATTTTCAAAACTCTAAAATCAAATATATTATGAGGAGTTAGATTTATAGCAAGTTGTGGAAGATGATTATTTCATTCATCTACTACCTTAAAATCTCACTATGATCCAAATCAAAATTCAAAAAAAAAACATAAAGAAAACAAAGAGAAATTATGTTTATGACTGATTTTTCACAAAATATCATCAATAAAAACATGACCCTAAAGTTCATCAAAGTTGGGATTTTTTTAGAGGAGAATAGGAAGGAAACGAGAATATTTTAAACATGAAAGTGTTAAATTTGATAAGGGAATTTGAGAGGAGAAAAGCCTAAAAATATTCAAAACTCATATTGTTAAAAATTTTATTTCTAATAATTAATGTGGGTTATATATATTATTCGTAGCATTTATATTAGTTATTTACATTTTGTAGAACTCAATAAAAGTTATCTAATTCCAGCTAGTGAGTTTTTAGATTGTTAATAGTAAAACTATATGAATTTAAATAAGTGGAAACTAGATTTGGTCCATTAGGGATTAATAAAAATCCTAATAGGTTTAAAATCATAAGGGTGGTCATGGTCCCCAATATCTCAATGGAGACATACGTCTTTCTATCAACATCAAGTCATGTTAAGGAATCTAATTAATTGATTGAGAAAGATCATAAACTATTCCGCTGCAACATTCGATCAATGTCAATATGAATACAAATATATTTTAGAACTCAAAATATATTGATAATTTGATGCAATGTTTTCTTGTGGTTTGTGATTTGATATGAATAGAGAAATTGTTTTCCTACACATATGAAAGATGTGTTTTAAATTTGATGAAAGAGAAGTTGACTACAAATAAAAAAAATATAAAAAGAGTCAACAAAATCAAAAGATGTATATTTCTTGAAAAATGTGATATAATAGAGAAGAAATTAAAAGAAGAACCACTCGTCAGTGGACAAAAAAGATGATATTGATAAAAAAATACAATAAAAAAGTGTAAATTGAATACAAGAAAGAAAAAGAAAAGCAAGAATTACAAGTAAAAGAAGGAAAGGAAATCAAATATAAAATTCAAATAAACATATATTAAAAAAAATAATGTTCAAAATATTTACTTAATATCTTTTATTTAAATTAATTTTTAAAAAAACTTTCATTTTCAAAATATTATTTAAATAAATATAAAAATATATTTTATTATTATTTAGATTTAGAAAATTAAGATTAAGATAAAATTAATATTTAATATTTTATTAGTTACTCTAATAAATAAAATAAATAAAAAGTTCTTCCATATAATAAATGTTACTCTTTCTAAATTTTAAAAGTCTAGACATAAAAAACATCTTTTGAAAACAGTAAACAAACTAGTTGTATATACTTTTTGTTTGTAAACTATTCAAAGAAGAAATGATATAAAATTTAGTTTACACATTTTGCTCTATATTAATTATTTTAAAATCATGTTTAACATTATTTTCTTATTAATAGTCTAAGAATATGATTTTTCTTTTTTTCTTTTATCACTCGTATGGTGAAAACATCGTCACTAAAGTAACAAGGTTGCAAGACTTTCATGTGTCACACCACTTTAGATGACTCCACTCTTCTTACTTCAAATTCCTTTCACAAGTTTAAGGGGATTTAATTTTTAGGAATGTATGAATTATAGTAAACTCGAATATTCACTAACTATTTAACATCTTGTTTGAGATAAAAGAAAATTCTTCACCACCCAAATCTCACGGAAAGAGGAAAATAATTTAATTACTATTAATAACAACCACATCCAGTGACAAATAACTTTTCTACACCTTTTTATGATCTTCACATTCTTAACACCTCCTTACGCCATTTTCAACTTATCTCTTGCAACTTAAAAATAAGTAGGACATTAGAAGACGTGCATACTTTAATATTGTTAAGTCGGAAGAGTCACACGATAGAACCGCTTGCTCTTGGACGCCATAGAGCACATGTCTAGCGTCAAAAGCACTGTGCCACGTTCCCCACAACCAATAGATGTTAACCAGAATATGCCAAGCACCAAAAGCACGATTGTGATTGTGTGACTGTCAAGTTTGTCCAAGGACCCGAACCCAAACGAAGAAACAGTATCCATCTTACAAAATAGATCTGAACCTAGATCGATCAAAATATTCCGTAGAATAGATTAGACTAAGCTAAATTGAAAAAATAAAATTACCTGAGACAAGTTCAATTTAGAACAATATATTTAGTCCAATATAAAATTTAGAATTCAAGTCGAACTAGGCAACATAAATTTTCCACTTGACCATCAAACCGACCCAGACCGACGGTCGAATTTTCAATAGTAGAAATTAACCGAATATATCCGTACAAAATCGATTATACTGGATTACTTTTTCTAATATCATTCTCAAACACAGATCGATTAAAACAGAATATTGTTTCAAACTACGACATTCAAAAGTTGTTGACCAATTGCTTACAGACTTTCCATATTCAATATTCAACATCTGGAAAACAATAAAGGGAAAGATGGGAAGTGGCCCATTTGAGGTTCAGAATAACTTTGTCAACAAATGGAGACCAATGTCACCAGATGGGAACCCTAATTTAAATGACAGTCCTCGTATTTTTGCAGAAGCCAGCTGACTTCGTTAACCAATGTAGATCTATTTTAGACGCAAGAGATGCATGCTATTGAGCACGATCAGATCCATACGCGGGCAATGTTGTTGCAGCTTGGGATGTGTTGTGACTTGGAAATTGCATTCCAGGGGCCATTTGTTGTGGCATACTTCCAGGTGGCATATAAACATTATTGTGCATCTGCATTGGCATAGACTGACCCACTGCTGGTGGACCTGTCCCCCATCCAGTCTGAGACCCATTGTACGGTTGCCCAGGAGGGCCCACAATAGGAACAGATTGTTGCCCTAAAATTGAGGGTTGGGCGTTAGGCGTATTAGGAATGGTATAGTCTCTGCTCCTATCATTATTGACCTGTAAACCCAAATAACATATGGAATTAAAATTAAAAATAGACATGTAAGTTTAGTATTCACTACCACCCATCAAAATAACGAAAAGAAAAAACCAACGCCGCACAGTAAATCTAAAATTACGATGCAGGATCCTTGTATAACATCAGTCAATTTTGTAATTAAGGCAGTCCAAAGGTTCCAGGAGAAAGGAGTGAGGAAGAAAATGATAGACAAGCAAAATTTGTCAAGCTTCAGTAGAAGGATTTTCAGTGCATGATAAAAAACCAACATCACCCATTCTCAGGAAAAAAACCAAGGGTCATTACAAGATTCTCAAGTTTAGTACAGTCAACCATGTATATCCCCTTAATGGCGTGTCACATTGACACGAGGCATCTTCAACTCAGTTTTCAATCATTTATTCAAATGAACATCAATCAATGTTCAATCTACAGATAGTGTCAGCGGTTTACCTTTATACTAAGATCAGTATGTCGTGAATATGAAATGTGAAGCTTGCAAAAGCCCCCATCATATATGCAATGGCCTTCCAAGGCTTCCTTGGCCACAACAGCTGTCTGAGTATCTGAAAATCATTGCATGTCACTCCCCCAAGCTTACATTGGCAGTATAAAATAACTATCAATAAAAGTAAAGTTCTCCACAATGACACTAATTGCATATATAGCACATTTCAATTATCATTGTTAAGCCTATCAAAGATAAGTAAGTGTGCCGTCCGAGGATATTTCCATCAACCTAGCAACAGATCCATAATCATTGGGAGAAGAATGTGCAGATTCAACTTATCTATCCAAAATGAATCGATGTCATTAATGGGCCACTTCAGTTTTAAAGGAGAGTTAGATCATGAGGGGCAGGACCTCCAAGATAACGCAAACAAGGGGGTTAATCTCAGATAGCAACTGGTCCAACTTTTGGGGGGCTTTACCTCTCCTTAAAAGGAAAAGTTGGCTCAAAAACAACTTTGAAGATCTAGACAACAAAGTTTTTAAATGAAGAAAATACCAAAAATAAAAGGAGCTTCAATGTAAGCTAATTGGAAGAAATTCTATTTACAGAGAAAATATACTAAGAGATGGGTCAAGTGTGTATAATAGTTTTTTTCGTAGAAGCGGGCAACAACTTGCAGAGACACATGAAAACTTGCACCAAATTTAATGTTCAAAACTTAACATAGGAACAAACAATTGAGAAGCACAACCATTAATAATCAACAGTACAAACAATATCAAAATAATCAAGGTTGTCAAAATCAATATCTTGCATTAAGATCAGGAGAGGGATGACATCATAAATTGTGTGATTGTAACACAGATCATAATATTTTCCAAAAAGAAAAGAATAGACTTTCATATAAAAATATGATAATATAAATAACTAATACAAATAATAATATAACTGAAATTCAAAAAAAGAATTTAGATATTTGTTTTATCATTATTTTGTAATATTTGAATTTATTAGCAATTATAGGGGTGGATATACATAAAATTCAGTCCAGGTATTTAGTATTTCAGATGAAGGCCCAAAAAAGCCAAATTCATGAGTTGCACTAAGAAATAAATCAAAGAGCTTCTTCAGCAGTTCTTCATCCAGCCTTAGTAGATCTTTAATAGACCAGAAAGAGGAAAGGCACTCCAGCAACCATCATAGAGAAAAGAACAGAAATGCCCCAAAGTACAAACTCTTGACATAGATAGCAGAAAAGTGAGTTCGAGATGAGAACCAAGAACAACTGAGAGAGGTGAATTTAAACAAGGTTGCAAAGTTAGAATAATTGATTATGAATGGTATCGTGTAAGAGTAGGCTTTGAAGGCTTGCAGAGAACAGGGATCCAAGGGCAAAGAAAAATGCAAAATGAAAAATGAATCTTGTGGCCTTCAGGTCACACCCAACATGTGACCCAATTACATATTCCATGATCCTTGTAAGTATGATTTCACCACTCATCAATGCACAAGACCATGTGATTCTACAATCTTTAATCACATTCTTTTACAACATTTAACAAGGTAAATTTTTTTAAAGAAATTAACCTGGGTATTGAATCAGAGCCTGCAAACCACCATTCTTATCGAACATTGCAATTTTTTGGACAGGTCCAAAAGCAGAGAAAACCTGAACAGAAGTTTAAAAATAAATAAATGGTATGATATTATCAAGTAAACTGCATTGTCTATTAATAATTAAAACAAAGATGGCAGGTATCAGTTCGAAGTACCATGTGTAAGACATCCAATGTTACAGCATACTGCATGTTCTCAATAGATGCAAGAAGAACATTACTCTCAGTCTCTAGTCTTTTCCCATCCAAACCAACCATAGCCTGCACAAATTATAACTGAATACTTAGAATAGAGAAAAAAAATCCTTAAGCAAGTCAGCATGCATGGCATCCCCTCAGCAGAAGGTGCAGCACACCTAACTAATGCACAAAACATAAAACATTCAATTTAAAACAAACAACGTAAAAATCTTTTAATGAATATAAAAACTGGTCGCTAGAGAAGAGATATCATATTGTTACTCTGTAAAACATAGAATTGTTGACTGTCAAAAACAATACCTGTCCACTTCCCTCCACAGCTGATGGAGCAACAGGAAGGTAAGGATTAGTATAGTCTCTGGATGAAGAAAAATAATCAATTAAAAATTGAAAAATTATCATCAGAAAACAAATATAAGGCAACTAAGCCAACAGGAAAGAATACTGATAAATAAAAGAAAAAGTGCTTGGGGTCCTGTAAGCAAAAATACCTGCTCCTGTGACTTTGAAACTTCACACTTAAATCTGAATGTCCAGAATATGTGATCCTAAGGGTACATGGTCCCATATGCTCAGGAAGCAGATACCTGATACCAAGCCAAGGTTAAAGATCAATAAACAGAAATAACACTAGTTGGGAAATACTAAGAACTACCTACTGTTCTAATAACTAATAATTTGCAGTTTAACTCAAACTTGGCACTTTTTTATTTTCAAGATCAGTTCAGTTGGCACACTGTTATGTAGCCACGTTGTCAACTAATCCAATGATTCATAAAATTACAAAAAAAAAAGGCAAAAACAGTCTATAAACTCCATAACAAGTTAAATACAAAAGTAATTGTCAAAATGTAAATATATAACATAGTCCAACAGTTGATTGCTGAACAATCTGAGAGAACAAATACACCATCTACCGCCACATGATCCACAACAGTAGAACTAAACAGCTACTCAAACAAACAATACAATTTTACCTAGGTATGCTTCTTCCATCCAAAGCATCTTTTGCAGAGGTGGCAGTCTCTGCATCTGAGAATTGAACCAGTGCCTGGACAGTGACAGATGTACAAACGAATTATTTTGTGCTCATAGGTTATAAAAAAGTGACAACAGATAAGGGTGGCCTATCATTAAACCTGAAATCCTGCTGTCTTCTCAAAGGTAGTAATCTTATGCACAAATCCAAAGGCTGAAAAAACCTGCACAAATGAATAATAAACTTTCAGGATGATATTGCTAAAGTGAAAATCTTAATAATAGAACACAAACTAGAAGTTCAACATCTAGGTGAGTAAATGTGTCGATCAACTAAAAAAACTTGCAAGATCAACAAACAATACCATTACAGGACTTAAATAACAATAAGCAAGTTTAAAGCTCTAAGCAAATCAAAATATCTCTTGAAAAGCTACAAGAACAATGTTTTGTTGCTTATGCTGGTGCCACTGTAAGTGAAAAGCAACACAAATGAAACATTAAGAAACTACCAAAAGAATTGCCAGAAATTTCTCATTAAAGATCTGGTATTAACTACAAAAAAGGGGGGCAAATAGTTCAGATCACAGTTGTCTTTTATGAATCATCACCTATAATATATAACTGCAATAATACTTACAAGAACTTGAAGTTAATGGTATGTTTCACTTTGATACTAGAATAATTGACTCAAAATAAAGGATTTGAGAAGTAAATCGACTCCTCAACTATAAATTCTGTGAAAACTCGGCATTCAGTTGCCAAGTTTAGAAGGAAAATTTCGGTGTACTTTCAGATATGACTTCTAAAGCACAACCAAGCAATAGTTGGAACACAGAAAATAACTGAACAGCACAGAATCCGGTGGCTAAATCTAAATGGCTATGCAGATGACGAGTCAATAAAACACAGATGCACAGTAGAAAAAAAAATGGAAATGTCCTAAACTACAAGAATGGCAGGAGTTGAGGGGGAATAAGGAAGAAAGAGGTAGTGTTAAGGAAAGGAGAAAGGAGACAAACACACAAGCGCTATTTCTCCCAAAGCACTAAGCTGCCATTGAAGATATTGCCTTGTCATGGGCCTGCTGATTCATTCACATACATGTCAACAATTTTTCCATAGCCTGACAAAGAAAAACCTAATCATAAAACTAAATGACCAGCATCCTCTTGATTACAGCGTTAGCATATAACTAATACACACAGGCAATCGCTTACCAAATGCAAGACATCAATGCTGACAAGACGTGCATCTGCACCCTCAATCGTTACCAACAATACATTCCCAGGAACATCTGCAGCAGTTTTGTTATTCACTATTTCTTGCCTGTTTGAATATTGTAGATATACTGTTTTTCCTCGCACTTGAGCAGGCTCTGACGATGAGGCATAGTATGATATCATTGCAATGGCCTGATTTAAATCTGCCTGCAGATTGTGATTACAACATACCATTTTAAACCAACAATCAGTAACTTTATATGAAGCTAAAAGCAAGATATAGGAAAAAATGGAAAACAAAATACACTCACAAATTCAATAAAAGCTTGATTTCTATTTGCCCCAACATTGCATTTTGTGTTCACGACTTTTCCAAACGGCTTCCCAAGTTCAATCAGTTCCTCCTCCGTGCACTCCCATGGCAAGTTTCTCAAATGAAGCACCTTTGATGGTGGCTGAGTGTAACGGAACTGTGGCTGACTAGATACGGATGCCATTTCAGACTATAACCCTAAATCTGTCGAAAAGAACCAGAAAATTCGCAGCCCCTTGGACTACAACATACATTTTACAATTAGGTAAACCATTATAAATCCACAAGCATACTACATAACTACGTTTCTCAAAATAACTTCCAACAGAGGACATTCATTGACTGATACTTTAGCCAGCATGCTTCCTAAAGATCCAACAACCATGGCCGTAAAATTGACTCAATGCAACTCACTTAATAAATTTCGAGATAACATTAGGCAATAAAAATTTGGTGGGGGGACCAAGAGTATATAACAAAGTTTTGGGGGTAACAGCAAAGTGCAGATGAAATTGCAATTCAAGACATTCAGATTTCACAAATTGAAAATTCCCAATTGAAAGAAATCGATAGCTAACGGATTGAATCTGTTACGCACAATTTCGTTGTTAGCTGTTATACGGAAACGGCGTGGTATTAGTTATCGGGATCCACGGCGATAAAAACACAGGAAGACGTGGAAAAAGAGTTAAATCAAAGCAAAGCAATTACCTGAGAGAATTGAGAGAAGGAGAAGAGCTCTGGTTTGTGCGAGTAGATGGGATTAGGGTTCTCAAGCTAAGGGTAAAGGTAGAGAAGGAATTTCTCCGTTATCAAATATTGTCTCTGGCACCGCGGGCAAAAACAAGGTCTTTCACGCTGAACCGTAACCATATATTTATATAATTGAGATAAGATTTTTATTAAAAAAATCTTAAATTCACTTTTGATATATGTAGTGTAGCCATTTGTAATTTAATTTTCTAGTTTCTATAAAAAACTAATTGTGTATTTAGTCTAATTATTTTTTTAAAAATTACTCAATAGTAGAATATTAATAATGTCATGGTTTAATACTTATTATTGCTTACAAACACATCAAAATATTTTATTAGATGTATTAAATTTTATTTCATTTTGAGAAATTGAAGTGACGAATAAAAAGGTTATTTTCTATATAGACTAAAAATGGTATATTTGTGAAACAATTAGAATTAAACGTGTGATTTAAGCTTTGAATTACCATCAATAGGTTATTTTTAATTAAACAAACATTTTATTTTGTATATTAAATGTAATCGTTTATATTTTAAAAATTAAATTTAGTCTCATATTTTAAAAATATTTAAATAATTCTTTAGTTTATTAAAATTATTCTTGTTTTTACCAGAAAGACATGTTTTCATAAAATTGAACTGATTTTTTTAAAAGCAAAAGTTGAATTGTTGTTGAAAGTCCAGGAGAGATCCAAAATATTAATTGAAAATATTTAAGTAACAAGTAAGAATTTTATATGTTATTAACCTTTAATAAATAAAGTAAAGATAAAATATGATGCAACTTAAGTTTGTTATTCTATAACTTATCAAAAAGTTTTATTTTATAATTAATAAATTAATATTTTCTCTAAGTATTGAAGTCCATTACATCAATATTTGAATAGTTGTTTTAGGCAACTAGATAATTTTTACGAGGATAAATAATGTATTGAACTATTATGATTGATTAAGTTAAGGTTAAACTTTTGTGAGTTTTGTATATAAATTTTAAAGTTTTTTTTTTTTGTCTATTTTTGTTTGATCTTGTATATATACTAATTTTTTTATCAAATAGTTTAAAAAAAAACTTTTTCTCAACTTTGACCGAACATTTTAATTTGATCTTGTAATTAGACAAATATTTTTATTCGAGTGGTTTAAGTCAAAAACTTTTATTCATCTTTAGTAAAACATTTTCATCCAACCTTATAGCCATTGACTTTGATCAATTTACTTTTTTATTGTTTACTTTGAGTGAATTAATTAAGTATACACGAAAATGTTTAGTCATTTACTTTGATTGACTTTAGTTTAAATACATGAAATATTTTTTATTTGATGTTTAGTTGTTTACTTTGAACGAATTAGTTAAGTACATCAAATATCTTTTTAATCCAATGTTTAGCCATTTACTTTGAAAGGCTAGTTGAGGACACTGAATACTTTGATTTGATGTCTACTGTTTACTTTGAATGACTTAGTTGAATATACAAGATATCTTTGATTTGATCTTAGTTGTTCTCTTTGAACGATTTTAGTTGAATACACTAAATATCTTTGATATGATGTTAGTCATTTGTCTTGAACAACTTTAGTTAAATACATCAAATATGTTGGATCTAATGTTTAGTCATATTCTTTAAATGAATTACTTGAGCATATTGAATATCTTTGATGTAATTTTTAATTGTTTACTTTGAACTGTTTAGTTAAGTATACCAAATATCTCTAATCTAATGTCTAGTCATTTACTTTAAATGACTTTGATGCGAATACCGAATATATTTTATATGATGTTTTATTGTAACTTAAAGAAAAAACTTGCAATTTATTATTTTCAATTAAGATGTCTTGTTAAAATCTTTTATCTGATGTTGTATGGATATGTTGTAGTCTTTTTTAATTTTTAATTAGGTAAAAAATGATCATTTGATCCGTCGATCTAACATAAGACTAGGCTAGACAAAAAATTATGATTTATTTTGAAACAGAGATCATGTTAGGTTATCATAGTTTTTAAGTTTGTCAGATTAGGCTAGATTGAACTATTCATTTTAATAACTTTATTGATCACGAGAAACTTTACGTAAACATATACATGATATATGATGCTCGTTAGGAAGAATCTATGGAAGATTACATTTTCTTCTTCTGTATTTGAGTTTGTATACATAGAAATAATACAAATATATTTGACAAATACATTGGATTACATTTGATTTCACATTGCTTGTGCTTTAGATTTATTTTGTGACCACATGATAATTCCTTAAAAAGCTTTCTACAATGTTGTTGAAATTTAATGTTTCCTTATTTATTTTGATTTCACATTGCTTGTGCTTTAGATTTATTTTGTGACCACATGATTCCTTAAAAAGCTTTGTAGAACGTTGTTGAAATTCAATGTTTCCTTATTTATAAAACATGTGACATGTTCATTCCAATGCTTATGATTAATTCAAGTAACTTGATTTTTATCAAATATATTTTTGTTTTTAAATATAAAACTTAATCATTTATAATTTTGATTGCACTTTATTTAATCATGAACTATTTAAAAAATGCGGGACAAGAATATTTAGAAGATTTTTATATATATATATAACTATAATTAGGTTAAATAAAATAGATTAAATATGTTTTTAATCTTTTTGAATTATTTATCAAAATATTTAAATAAAATAAAAATAGAAATCCAATACATTTCACTTCTCACATTAAGAATAAATTTCTCAAAAATAATTATTATATTCACCTACTAAGCATATAATCTTTCACAATTTGTATATTATCCAAAGATATTTAATATGAAAAAGGTAATATTATCCTATAATAAAATATAAAGATGTGTCTTAAGTCATTTTCATCTTTAATTTAACCAATCCTCCTCCACAAGTTCTAGTATTTTAAAAAGTATTTTTTAATCATAAAAGATACTATTTAACCCTAAATTAAATGATCTATTAATTATTTCTTTAAAATACTTAATACATTAGTATGTGTAAGAACATAGTCGTTGCCACTAAATACTTACCATATTTTATGCTCTCTTAATTCGTAGTATGAATTTTAAAAAAATAATAATGTAGAAAAAAATTAAAATGTATAAATAAATAAAAATTAAAGAAATATAAAATCATTGTTTTGTATTATAATTTACTTCAGACACCTAATATTAGTCTACAAGTTTATACTATTTTATACTACACACACAGTTTTTTCCCTAAATCAAACCCACAATTATGTATCTAGTCTTTCTCAAACAGAACTTATTTCTAAAATAAAAATAAAAGTATAAAATAAAACAAAAAGAAAAAAAATAATGAAAAGAACATAGTTTATCTGAGAAATAAAAACATTATTGAAAATAAAATAAAAAATGATTAAGATGAAGACAAACAACACTAAAAGGAAGAAAGATCATCAGCATGTTGAGACGTGAAATAAGTTTTAATTTTGAGGTTTTAAACATGATGGGTTAATTAATTTGAAATAAACAAAATCTTATTCGTTTTAAACCTAATTATTCCAACTAAAAATTACACTCATAAGATAAACTTATCATATTTCCACGATGTCTCATTAATCTTGACCACCAAATATGTATTATCTAGTAAATGTCAAATATAAGATATAATAATACAATGATATATATATATATATATATATATATATATATATATATATTTTATACTCTTATTTTATTCACGTATTATATTATATTTTGACCAGTTAATCCAAATTTCATACCTTATGAAATATAAAAAAATGAAAGTAGATGCTAGTTTTTACATTCAAACATGACTATGTATAGTTAACTTTGGTCGTATAAGGGATATAATATTTTATTATATCTCTCTCTCTCTATATATATAAAGTATTATTTGTTTTACAATTTTTTTCTTTATTTTATTTCTTGTTTAACTTTGCAAATAATTACGCTATCTAAATTATTTAGCTTTTTCAAGAACGCTAGACATCACTTATGATTTATTATTTGCTTTTTTTAGTTTTTTACTTTATAAATAAAATATGTCCTTTTAGATACTCTACTAGAGCATATTTAGTAACAAATTTTATTTTGAAATTTTAGATTTACCAGATAGCATATAAGATTTATAAAATTTCATTTAGTTTTACTCTTAGATTAAATTTCACTGATATCTTAAGTAATATTTTTTTTAATTTCTCCCTATATTTTGTGTACTTTTATAACTTTTCATAAATTTTGTAAAATACTCCATTTTTCATGAAGAATTTGAGGATTAGTTTAGTGGGAAATTTAGTAAAAGAAAGATCTTAAGATAGAGATATGAGTCCAACTTTTCATCTCTTTAGATATTATTTTATACTTTTTATTGTTAAGATTATTATAACTTTTAGATAAAATATTTGAATAGTATTGATATTTTTAATATTTCTTATTCTTTTTTCTTTTAAATTTATGAATAATTGTATTTGTAGCTAAATATTTTTATCAATATTTATTTTATATTAATTTCATTATAAATTTAAAACATAAATTTATTACTCTGTTGCCTTGAGTAAAGCTTACTAACATCGTATGTATAAAAACAATTAATTACTCGTGTTTTAAGAAATTGAAGTAGCTATTATATATTTTTATAATTTTTTACGTCAAACTATTTAAATTCATAAAACCTATTAGTGTTATATGAAAAAAGTATAAACATTGTAATATTTTAACAAATATATTTATGATGCAATTTATCTTCTTTAAATATGTTTCTTTTATTAAAGTATTGATAGATTACTACGGTACTACCTATGTAATTAACATCCAAAAATATAGAATTATAAATATTATTGGATAAAAATTTATATTAATGTATTAAAATAATTACACGTTGTTTTTCTAAATGTTATTTACATAAATTACTCTCTCAATAAATATTATTTTTATTTACTAAAAGAAGAAGTATTGATGTAATTTATTTGAGAAAAAAATTAGGAATTAAAAATATTAATAATTCATTAAAAATGAGAACATTTTAGTGTCATTAGAAGTTGTAATCTAAGATGAGAGTCTCTGCTTGTTTTGAAACATGAATCTTGGTTCCTATCTATCTATGGCCTGATCAAGAAGCTTCTATATATATTATAATAACATAAAGACAGCCACCCCTGAATAAGAAGATAAACACAAAAATGAGTTGCATAAGAGAGAAGAGGAAGCAGCATCAATCATGAGTTAGCATGACCAATAAGGACATCCTTATAAGGAGTAGGAGCAGGAATAGGTAAAGCAATTTTGGTCTCTAGAGGTTCATTGTTTATATTTTGTCGTTCAATGATCAGGGGAACACGTCCTTCTCTTGAACTCACCAGACGCTCATGTGCTCCACCTCTTAGTTTCTCCAGTCTAATTCCATTCATTTGTTGCATCTTGAACACTTTGATTAAGTTTGTCAATCCACCAATAATGAACATTAGGCTTCCGAAGATACCGAGCCAGATCCAAGTGCTACCCTGTATCAATCATCAACATTAACTCTCGTTAGTATTCATAGTAATTAACAATCACCCACCAAACAGTGTCCACTGCATCTCTGGAGGAGAATACTGCTCATACTGCTAAAGGTTAACACTGGTGTGGGGGTAGCATGTTTTTGAAAGTTAACGAGACTTGTTATGTATCAGTTTTTTTATACTGTTCAGTACTTCTTGTAACTTACTGATATTAACCTTTCTGATTAGCTGATAAAAATAAATAGCAAATATGTCAAGATTGACTAGGCCAACTCATAGCTATGCAGTGTCACTTGTTGCCTAGTACTCATTCGCATAAAAGTGTTGGCTGACCAACTAACATCAAATGAAGAGCTGACTTGTTGTTCAATATATGTAGACCACTTACAAGTAAGTGAATGCCATGGTGACTCTCTTTAGACTTCTCCTGATAATTGAGAATCGCACTGAGCATGAATGACAAACTCCCCATCAAAAAGGGAATATACACACACTGCTGCAAGATTTGAACATGACCGTCCGCTTTCTCATAAATTTGGCATGAATTATGAATTGATCCCACCACCCACAATACAGGACCAGCAACAAGCATGTTAAGAGCATACTTCTCCAATTTGAAGTACCCATGTCCTTTCTCCTCCTGTGTTTTGGTCCACACACACCAAAAAACATGATGTCCTATTTAGATTAGCAAAATAACTAAATAAACAAGTAATCCAACCTCGTGACCACATGAATGAAAAGACACAAGCGCAAACACTAGAAGAGACAAACAATTGTATACTAACAACTACAAATACTCAAATTGGTGTCTGAAAGTTAAAATTGAATATGTCAGTGCTTGATTAAAATTTGTTCTTTAAAAATTCATCATCTATTTATATAAAAGTCTTTTATGGATATTTGGTAAATAAACATAAAATTGTCTTCAATAAAGAAAGATTTAGACAAACTTTTTAAATGACCCATTTATACAAAACTTCTAATCATGAGACAACATATTCAATTAAAAAGTAAGAAATACCATTTCAGTACTTACTCCTAACATCCCATTTGAGTATTTACTCCAAACACCTAGGTAGCCAAAAGTTAAATGTGCAATAAAATATAGCTAATATACTATCTTCATTCTTCATTACTCAAGCATTTCTTGGACATGTTAGAAAGTAACCTTTGCTTTGGCACTTATTATAAGGTTTTTGAATTTTAAAATAACTAATTAGGCCATATGCATAGCTACACGACCAATAGATAGATGCTTGTATAAGATTCATTCTAATCAAAGATAGGTCAATACCATGGCTAGTGCTGCAAACCTCACCTTCTTTGGCAGAAAGGACTTTAGACCTAGACCTAGGCAAGAATTACAGGTTAGTATACATCTATTCAACACTCATTTACTTTTTCTATTTTTTCTATGGAAAATATTAAACGCACACCTAACCTACCTTCTTCCTACACCTTCATTTATTTTTTAAAATTTTTTTGTATGCTTTAGTTAAGCTTTGTTGTGTGTTATTTAACTCTGTGAGATAGTGGTACTGAAAACTGAATAGTCCTAACCTACCTTCTTCCTACACCTTCATTTATTTTTTTTATTTTTTTATGCTTTAATTGTGTGTTATTTAATGGTGTGAGATACTGGTTCGGTAAACTGAGTGGTCGTGTATCAGGGTCCTTTTTCTATCTCTCATTTTTATCACATTATATATATATCCTATAAATTTATAATTTTCTTTTTCTTATAAATTTACAATTTCTCTTTCTAAATATGTATTAAGAGGAGATGGAAATTGTAGATGTAGTTGTATAATTTTTTTTTTTGGAAATTGTAACTCAGTTAAGGTCTGATGTCTAAGTTTATATCATAGTGTCTACTGTGCATATGTAGATACTAAGCACCTGTTATTTTAAAGTTGTTGAGTTGGAAAGGTAAGTTGTTTAGTATATAATTAAATTTTATGACGGGTATCCATTAATCTTTATGTAAGAACGAGGTGTAATGATGGGAATAAGAACTCAAAAAAACTTATTATGATTATGATTAAATATAGACTAACAATGGTTTCTAATGTACATGCCTTAAACTCAAGTTTTTCGGTTTCTTGTTACGACCTTTTTTGAAGATGGCAGTATTGAGGTATAGTGAGACACTAAACAGAGATATAAACATTAATGTTCTTTGTTAAGAGACTCTGCTCCCTTGGTTATCAACCGTGTTAGTTTAAACTCTACATTGTAAACATAGAACAGAATACAACGGAGCTGGTGATGGAGAAATCATATAAAAGAAATGAATGATACATTATGATTTCACTGAGAAACGTACCAACCAAACAAACATAACTAAGCATCACGCTTCAGGCAGTAGTAAGTGTGTGATAGGATGCATACCTGAATAAAAAGGAACAAGACTCCGAGCAAGGCTAGGAGCGTTGCGAGCATCTGAACGAGCGGAACGGCGAACTCGACGAAGGCGAGTTGAAGGTCGAAGGTCATCAAGTGTAACCGGAAATCGATGCCAGCGAGGTGGGCGAAGAGGTCATGGAGATTCACAAGGAGGATGAAGCCCAAGGCGGCGATGATGAGGACGAGGCCCGATCGGGCTTCGGAGGAAAGCTGAGCAGTGAAGCCTGAAAGCAGGAGGAGGGAGGCAATGAGGTAGAGGCCTGCGTTGATGTATTCCAAGCGGTTTTTGGCCAGGCCCGACCCGTAAGTGCGGAAGTCCCTTGCGGATGCTAGCTTCACCATTGCTTAATTTGTTTTGGTGTGAGAGGAGTGGGATTCGGACCATTACCAGAAGAGAAGAGGGTTGGCGCTGAGATTTGATTTGGACACATGGCGACGTGCATGGCGTTGTGTCTGTTAGTCTTCACGTTGCACTGTGACGCGTGGCCTCACGGAGAATAAACTGCCGACGGTGCTGGACATTCCACTCCCGTTTCGCTAATTTTGCTTTGCCCAACCTTTTCTCTAAGCCCACTTAATCGGTTTTTTGGGCCCCCAACACTTTGTTTTAGAGGGTGCTTCTTCCTGCACCTCCCAACATTTCCTCCTGCAGCCCCAAAAATGTCTGAAATATCAAAATTGTACTATGTTCGTTTCTCCACTTCTCCATAAGGGAATTCGGTGTAATGGAAAGTGGAAGTAGACATGAAGAACATGAAGTGATAGCAAAGTTTCATGCAATAGTGAGAGCATATTTTAGAGGACCCTTGAAACCACCATTTAATGAGGCTGCGAGAAAAGCAGCTGGATTTGGTCCCCAGTGGTATGAACCGCTTGCTGTTAAAGAGGCTGATACCACCCAATAGCCAATAACTAATGTCCCTTATTTAACTAGCACTTCCCTAGCTCCATACTTGGGCAATTGTAATACACACAACAGCAGTTTTGGCTCCTTTTTGTTTCATATTTTAAGTATTTTCCTTATTGTTTTTTTCCAAAAGACCTATGTTGCTAAAATTAAGGTCTAGATTAAAAGCATAGAACAACTTATATGAATTTTAAACGGCACGTTTATCAGTAAATAGATGAGCCAAAAAATAAATTAGAGTATGAGTTTTCTTTATTGTTTTTTCTTGATCATCTAAATATACAAAGCTTGAACAGCATATTGGTTCTTTCATGTACAGTTAGTGATATTTGCATGATAATATTTTGAATGCTCTAGAGTGTAACTTGTAATTGTAGTGTGTTTGCATTTTGGTACATTAAATTTTAAAAGTTTTAATATAGTATTATGTATATAAGTTTATTATAGTTAATTTTAACAAAAATGTAAAATAGGTTAGCAAAATTCACTAATATTTGATTTTTTTTAATGTTAATTTTGATATTTTTAACTAAAAAATAACCTTAATTTGATATTCTAAGTTGTTTGAAAAAATCATTAGCTAAATTATTAAATAAGTAAATAAACACATTAATCAATTCTATTAATTTATTCAGAGTTTTTTTTAATATCAAAATACTATTTTTTTTCAGAACAAAAGTAGTGAATTGAAAACTTTAAAACTTAACATTCTTAAACATTTTAAATTATATTTTTATTGTTTTTTTGTTAAATTTATTTTTAGTTTTAAACCATTAGTTGAAATTGTATAAAATATAAAATATGTTTCTTTTTTATATTTATACAAATGGTAAAAAAAATTCTTGTGAAAATTATAATAAATGAAATAGATGTAATATTTATCTAAAAATAAAATTTAATTTTAAGAAATAGTTGATAATAAAATATAATTATTATTTTTTATGAAAGAGCAATTTGCGGATTCTAAACTTTGATTTGGAAAATATTGGGTATTTAAATTTGTTTGTATAACGAAGTCAACTACGGAAAGATGAAGGGAGAAAGTAGCAGTAGCAGAGGAGTAAGGGAAACGAAGAAGACTGTGATCCTGCCATGGGATCTCATAATCGAAATCCTGTTGATGTTGCCTGTGAAATCCCTTGTCCGTTTCAAATGTGTCTGTAAGTCATGGCTTTGTCTTCTGTCTGATCCACATTTTGCAATGTCACATTTTCAACGACTCACCACAAGCACTAACAGACTTTTGTTCATAGCACCTCCTGCTCCTGAAATTCGATCCATAGATTTCAACGCATCCCTTCACGATGATTCTGCATCTTCTGTATTAAACCTCAATTTTCTACCTCCCAATACTTATGTTCAGCTTATAGGTTCCTGCAGAGGGTTTTTACTTCTGAACTGTTGTCAAAGTCTCTGGATGTGGAATCCATCAATTGGTGTCCACAGAAAATTATCTTCTATGCCTTTTGGGTCCAATTTCATGCAAGCCTTGTTTTTTACATTTCTCTATGGTTTTGGGTATGATCCATCAACTGATGACTACTTGGTAGTTAAAGCATCATACAATCATGTTAGATAAGTTTAAATTTAATATAACCATATTTGGTTATTAGGTTATTCGATTAGTCTGTTAGTTGTTTGGTTTTTTTATTTTTTGGGTTCTGTTTTGATTTGTTAAGATAATAATTTTTATCTTCTGATTTGTTAAGATAAAAATTTTTATCTTTTGATAAAATTTGTTAAGATTTTTTTTACGATGTACAATGGCTATATAAAGGCCATCTCTATTCAATAAAATACACAGTGAGTGTTACGTTCATCCAAAACAAAGTGTTACTCATTTTTATTCCTAACAAATTGGTATCAGAGCTATATGCTCTGAGTATCCGAGTGAGAGAAAAACAGTGTGAAAAGAGAAGAGAGTAATGGCGAAGGTTGTTAATGGAATGACCGTACCACAACTGTCAAAGCAAACCAATTATGATAATTGGTGTTTACAGATGAAGACTCTGCTAGGTTCTCAAAGTCTATGGAACATAGTGGAAAAGGGGTTCAAAGAACCCGAGGAGAACGAAGACCAATCTGTAACTCAGATTGCCGCATTAGAGAAGACACGAGTAAATGACAAATCGGCTTTGTATTTTTTGTACAATGTCGTGGATGAATCAGGCTTCGAGAAGATTGCAAACGCTGCATCTTCAAAGGAAGCATGGGAGATCTTGGAGGTTGCACACAAAGGCAACCACCGAATTAGACAAATCCGACTTCAAACTCTCCGAGGTGAGTTCGAGCGTTTGAAGATGGAGGATAAAGAGCAAGTAACCGAGTACATAACTCGGGTGGAGAAGGTGGCGAATCAACTCGGTCGGAATGGGGAGCCAATGCAAGCAAGTAGAATTGTGGAGAAAATCTTGAGATCATTAACAGATGATTTCGAGAGTATTACATGCGCAATTGAGGAGTCAAAGGACTTGTCAGTTCTTTCAGTGGAAGAACTAACTGGGTCACTCGAAGCCCACGAACAAAGGAGGAGGAAGAAGAAGGATACACTTGATCAAGCACTACAGGCGAGATTTGATGAGAATGGAACTCGGAACACTCAGAGCCAAGGATCCGGTGGTCGAGGACGAGGTGGACGTGGCCGAGGCAATCAAGGCCAAGGCAATCAGGACCGAGGTGGACGTGGCCGAAGCAATCAAGGTCGAGGTGGACGTGGCCGAGGCGATCAAGGCCGAGGTGGACAAGGACGAGGTGATCGTAACCAAGGAAGTCAGTCAAAGTCAGATGTAGAATGTTATCAGTGTGGCAAATACGGCCACTACGCAAAGGAATGTAGATCGGTAAATTGCTACAACTGTGGAAAATACGGTCACATAGCAAAGTATTGCCGAGCTGAAAAACAAGGTGGAAAGAAAGAGCGGAACCTTCTCACGGAAGAAGAGGACGAGGAAGTAGGAATCTTGATGATGACGCGTAACTCGGACACCAAACTACGTTCGAGCTATGCGTCCAGAGCTAAAATTGAGTAGCATGGAGAGACCAACGGTTGAGCTTCCAAGCACGGATGAGAAGAATTCGGTCTGGTACTTGGATACTGGAGCGAGCAATCATATGTGTGGAGAAGAAAGTTATTTCAACGAACTCACTGAGGTGAAGGCTGGTTTTGTATCATTTGGAGATGATTCCAAAGTGGTAGTAAAGGGCGTGGAACTATCAAGCACATGCGGAAGGATGGACGAGTTGGAGAGATAAGAGATGTTTACTACGTTCCCGAGCTTAAGAGTAACATCTTAAGCATGGGGCAGTTGATGGAAAAAGGCAACTCGGTTCTGATGAAGGATCGAGTACTTTATTTGAAAAATAAGCATGATCGCTTGGTAGCCCGAATAGAGATGAAGAAAAATCGAATGTATAAACTGGAGCTGAACATATTGCAAAAAAGGTGTTTGAAGCTGGACGTAAAGGATGAAGCCATGATGTGGCATTCTTCGTTTTAGGCACTTAAATTTTGGAGGCCTGGCCGAGCTGTCAAGGAAGAAGTTGGTGCTCGGTCTACGTGATGTTGAGTTCGACAAAAAATTTTGTGAAGCGTGTATACTTGGAAAGCACTCAAGAACAAGTTTTCCGAGCTCATCCGAGTACAGAGCAAAGGAGCAGCTCGGTCTAATACACACCGATCTATGTGGACCGATCTCTCCTACATCCTTCAGTGGCAAGAAATATTTCATCTCTTTCATAGATGACTTTTCTCGAAAGACCTGGGTATATTTCTTGCAAGAAAAGTCAAAGGCATTTGAGGCGTTTCAGAAGTTCAAAGTCATGGTGGAGAAAGAGACTGACAAGCAAATCAAAGCTTTGAGGTCGGACCGAGGTGGAGAATTCACATCAGCGGAGTTTATGGAATACTGTGAAGAGCAAGGTATAAAACGTTTCTTCACAGCTCCATATTCACCACAACAAAATGGAGTAGCTGAAAGGAAGAACCGGACTATTCTTGATATGGTCCGAGCTATGCTTAAAGGAAAAAACTTGCCGGAGAAATTTTGGGTCGAGGCAGGTGCAAGTGTGTCTGTATATATACGGAACATGTGCCCACATTCAAAATTGGATGATATGACACCTCAAGAAGCTTGGAATGGACAAAAACCGAGCATACATCACTTCAAAATCTTCGGAAGCCTTGCTTATGGTCATGTTCCAACTCAGCTCAGAACAAAGCTTGATGATAGGAGCAAGAAGTATATTCTAATCGGGTATGATGAAAAGGCAAAAGCCTACAAATTATACAACCCGGTTACAGAAAAAATTCTGCTGAGCCGAGATGTCCAGGTAGATGAGGAGAGCGAGTGGAACTGGAGCAACACGAAGAGGACTTCGAGGAGCTCGAACTCTGAGAGGGAGAGCTCGGAAATAGCAGGGAGGAGCTCGGAGAGGATCAATGAGCAGTCAGAAGAAGATGATGAACCTGAACAACTTAGAACTCGGAGCCTGCAAGATATCTACAACTCCACTGAGGAGTTACATGTTGTGTGTTTATTAACAGGAGCAGAAGATATAAACTTTGAAGAAGCTGTACTTGATAAGAGATGGAAGAAAGCAATGGACGAGGAGATCGAATCAATTGAGAAGAATGAGACGTTGAAGTTGACCGATCTACCCACAGGAGCTCGGCCAATTGGGTTGAAGTGGGTATACAAAAAGAAAACGAATGCAAAAGGAGAGGTGGAGCGTTACAAAGCCCGGCTCGTGGTGAAGGGTTACGAGACGGAAGAAAGGCATTGACTATGATGAGGTCTTTGCACCGAGTGACAAGAATGGAAACAATCCAGGTTACTTTTGTCCTTAGCGACTCGAGCATGGATGGAAGATACAACAGATGGACATGAAGTCGGCATTCTTGAATGGGTTGTTGGAGGAAGAAGTCTATGTAGAGCAACCTCTAGGTTACATGAGGAGAGGTGAAGAGAAGAAGGTGTTGAAGCTCAAGAAGGCACTGTATGGTTTGAAGCAAGCTCCTCGAGCATGGAATGAGAGAATAGACACCTACTTCAAGAAAAATGGCTATGAACAATGTCCATATGAACATGCTCTCTATTTAAAGAGATGCAAAGGAGATATATTGTTTGTTGCTCTATACGTGGACGACCTAATATTCATGGGAAGCAAAACCGACCTGGTTGAGGAGTGTAAAGAAGTCATGAAGAGGGAGTTTGAGATGACCGACCTGGGTATCATGAAGTACTTTCGGGTTTAGAGGTGAATCAAAGCACGACGGTATTTTTGTGTCCCAAAGGAGGTATGCCGAGGAGATTCTACTGAAGGCAAAGATGCTTAAGTGCAATCCGGTTTCTACTCCCATGGAACCCGGAACGAAGTTATCTAAAAATGGACAAGGAGATCGAGTTGATGCAAGCAGGTACCGAAGTCTAATCGGAAGTCTGAGGTACTTGACAAGCACAAGGCCCGACCTGATGCTAAGTGTGGGAATTACAAGTCGATTTATGGAGGATCCGAGGTCTTCTCATTGGAAAGCATTGAAGAGGATACTAAGGTATGTGAAGGGGACGATGTCACTTGGATCGAGTTTCACTAGGTCGGACAACTACCGGACTTACTGGATACTCGGACAGTGGATCGGTGTGGAGATGTTGATGATCGAAAAAGCACGACTGGGTATGTGTTCTTCATGGGAAACACTGCGTTCACTTGGCTATCAAAGAAACAACCAATTGTAGCTCTATCAACATGTGAAGCCGAGTATGTAGCAGCATCTTGGAGTGTCCAACATGCAGTTTGGCTTAGAAATTTACTCGGCAAACTGGAGATTATGAAAACTGAGAAAGTATTGATCCGAGTTGATAATAGGTCAACAATCGAGTTAGCAAAGAACCCAATCAATCACGAAAGAAGTAAGCACATCGACATCAGATTTCATTTCATCAGGGAGAAGGTGAAAGAAGGAAGCGTGGAACTCGAACACGTGCAAAGTAAAAAGCAAGTGGCTGATATCTTTACAAAGTCATTGCCCACAACAACATTTCAGGAGTTGAGGAAGTTACTCGGAATGAAAGAAGAAAGAGAAATTTAAGCTTATGGGGAAGTTTTGTTAGATAAGTTTAAATTTAATATAACCATATTCGATTATTAGGTTATTCGATTAGTCTGTTAGTTGTTTGGTTTTTTTATTTTTTGGGTTCTGTTTTGATTTGTTAAGATAATAATTTTTATCTTCTGATTTGTTAAGATAAAAATTTTTATCTTCTGATAAAATTTGTTAAGATTTTTTTTACGATGTACAATGACTATATAAAGGCCATCTCTATTCAATAAAATACACAGTGAATGCTATGTTCACCCAAAACAAAGTGTTACTCGTTTTTATTCCTAACAAATCCAATCCCGCGTTATAATGCAACCACCCGTGTGGAGTTTTTCTCGCTCAGAACTAATGTGTGGAGAGATGTTGAGGCTACCCATTTGTCTTATATAAACTCCTCTGATAGTATCAGAAAAGGGTCGGTTTTGAATGGTGCTATTCATTGGTTGGCTTTTCGCTGTGATGTATCAATGAATGTTATTGTTGTCTTTAGTTTGACTGAAAGGAGTTTCTCAGAGATACTTTTGCCGGTTGAATTTTTAGATTATGAGTCTGATTCTTGTGATTTGGAGGTGCTTAGAGATTTGCTTAGTATAAGTTTTGTGGAGTGGGGCCGTTCAGTGCAAATATGGGTGGTGAAAGAATACAAAGTGCAGTCATCTTGGGCTAAGACTATTGTTGTGTCTGCTGAAAACATTCCTGCTGGTATGTACTTCTTCCCGATATGCTATGCAAAAGGTGGTGATATTTTTGGAAAAAATGGTAGTACTGGATTGGCAAAATATAATGACAAGGGACAGCTGCAAGAGCATCGATGCTATTGTAATCGCTCATATCAATCCCAGGAGGCCCTGTATACCGAGTCTCTACTTTCATTCTCCATGTGACAGCAAGCAAGCAAACTAAAGATGACTAACTTTAAATAAGAAGAATTCGGTTGTGAGATATTTTCTAATACCTTTTATATTTTCTTGATACTCGCTTTGTACTACAATTTATGAATTTCTCTGGTGTAATAAAGTATGAAAAAGTAATACATGGAATAATGAAACTACTCTTTCATTGTTATGATTTGTTTTGTGCATGGATGCTTTATCCACAGCATGCCATTGGACATACCAAAGTCCTAAAATTTTTATATATAAAAAATATTATATTATAAAATTATTATTTCCTTTCTGAGATAAGAAAGAGTTATTTGTTTTTAGAAACAGTATAGAAAAAGTGAATTAACAGTAAAAAAACTGAATAGACATATAAGAGTGAGGTAATAAAATATAACTATTTATTAATTTTTTTATAATTAATTTTATAATTTAAGATTCTCTATTTTTTTAAGAGTTTTTCATTGTATAAATTAAAGAAATTATTAAATTTTATAATTTATAATAATTTTTTTCACTAATATTTTTATCTTTTTATATTCTCTCTATAATAAATTATTACATTATTTTATTTCTGTTTAATAAAATATAAATTTTTTTCTTTCTTTTAAAGGGGTTCTTTTTAAAAAAATTATTAAAATAATTTTTAATCTTAAAAGTTATATCATATCAAATTTTGATTTAAAAAATTATTAGAAGAATTTAACATTTTTAAAAAAAATTTAAGATTCCACCCAATTTTAATTTTCTCTCTATGATATAAAGAGAGTCAATATTTACAAAGCTTTTTTTGTTTTTTATTATTTTAATTACAATTTAACATTTTTCTTTTCAAATAAAATAAATTAAATTTATTAAAAAAATGAAAAGATAAAATATTATTTTTGTCAATTAAATACTGCCATTGTACTAAGAAAATTCATAAAAGAAAATTAAAAAAAGAGTTTGATAATTAATAATAAAAACAATAACAATAATTCAAATCTAAATTCAAGTAAAAAACTTATCTAGAACCAAATTGCACACAATAAAGTGAAAAAAAAAAATCTGTTAAAAGTTCCAGAATAGTGTATTAATCATAATAAAGAGTTATAATGTGATGATATCTAAAAAGTATTATAACAATTATATATTCAGCTTTTCTAAATTTATTAAAATGAGTGCTCCATTTATTTTTTCATATAAAATTTACTATTTTGTTATTAAAAAACAGCTAAATAACACTATTTGTATAAACAGTTGTATTATATAAAACCATTATGTCAAATCTTTCAATGATAATTTGTGTAGTGACTCACATAAAACAATTGTGTTGTAAATGGTATTAGGATGAATTTTAATTTATTAGTTAACCACGTCAAAAAAATTATAATGACGAGTATACAAAAATAAACTCTAAATTAAAATAGACTTTAATTTTTATACATAATTCACATAGATTTTTTTTTAAATAATTTAATTTTGAAAAAAAGCTAGATCATCGCCAACAAATTAATGGTAACCAAAACTTAAAATTAGGTTAATATTAAGACAATTTTTTTATTTTTCTTTTGGAGTTTCTAAGATTAAAATAAAGCATAAAAAAATATTTTAAAATTTGTCCAAATAAGACATGAAAAAAGAAAATAATCGATTTAATTTATGTAAAAAATAATCAAAATAAAAAAAATTAACATTTAGAATAAAAAAGAATTAATTAATTTTCAGTTGAATTTGTGATTAATTACTTTTCTCTATATAAAAATTGTTATTTTTCTAGTGATAGTACATTTTATTTTGGAAATTTAATTTAATATGTATTCATTTTAATGATATTTTGTTGGGAGTTCACTATCTAGTGAACGTAAAACAAGACATATAATATTTTAAATGAATACTACGTTTTTCTAAATAATCTACAACAACCACTGAACGAAATTTTTTAAATTATATAATAGTACTTAAAAAATAATACAAATGATCTAATGAAATTTACAATCTAATAATGTATATAGAAAATATTTAAAATATAAAAGAATAGAAACCTTAGTGTAGATCCGAGGCAGTGTCTAATTAGGTGGCAACATACAGTATATGATTAATGATATTTTTATGCAATATACTATATTTAAGTACACTAAAATAGGATAATTATGTAATCTATTTATTATTATTAAATCATTCACTCTTTCCTGTGACATTACTATATTAATGACATTTAAAATTTTTTAATTTACATATATAACCACTTGATAAATTTATTATAATATTATAGATATTTAAATTAGTAAAATAGATTTTAAATGCTATATTATTATAAGAGAATTGTGAAAAGATTGTTGATGGAAAAGAAGTTTTCAAAAAGACATTATTTTCCTTATGATAAAATACAGTTTCTTCGATTTTCTAATGCTCTCTCATGGTCTTCATATTTACAAATTACTCTTTTACAAAGTTGAGCTAAAAAACAAAATATTCAGTGACAAAAACTTTGGTTTGACTTCATAACTTGCACCAAACAACAAAACCACTTCACTCTCACACGTCTTATGTGATATATATATATAGTAGTCTATAAACAAGTAATCAACTATGCACTTAACTGTTTCTTTTATTTTTCACTTGTTAAAGTGATTCTTTATTTTTTCTGAGGATAACAAAATTTAGTAGCAGTTCTACCCATAGATGTTGTGGTTGAAGCTTAGATATACACGAACAAGAGCAGAACATGTGGAAGTGTAATTGAGGTAGTTTCATTGATAAAAGGAACGGTATGAGATGAGGACGTAGATATCGGTGCTTAAAGTAGGATCAAGTGAGTGAATTGCGAAGTGCAGGATGAGTTCATTGGTGTTGAGAAGAATCATGAGTGTGTTGGTGTTCTGATAAAGTGAATGTGTTCATTATGCAGACACTGCAAACATGGGAATCGTACTTACTCAATAGATATACGAGGAACGCGTAGCTAACTGCCATGTGATATCCCAATGATTCCATAAATGGAATCATATTAAAATTTGAACTTGCGGTTGCGTGGAAAGAGGAGATCAGGATTCGTGGGCTTTCCAAAATAATATGAATATTTTTCTTCTGATTCAGGCCAAGTGATATATATGGTGATGCCTGTCAAATTACCACTTTCGTTGGTCGTCATGTGCCAAAGATAAAAAGGCCTAGTTTCACTGATTCAGTTTTTTTTTTCTTTATGTAAAATATATCAGAAAAAGAACAAGAGGCAAATTCTTAGTTGACAATGCATGGCATATAATATATACACAATGAATGAAAGAATAATAAGGAGTTTGAATTTCATCAAAATCTGGAAAAACAAAGAATCTCTTATGCCCTTGCATGTGTCTGGGCATATGAGAAAGGTGGCAGTGGCTTGGGAGTGCTACGTTTATGCAGAGAATTAATCAGCCTCTGTGTTTCCAAAAGCCTCACCAACTATGGAATTGTAAAATACAGTGAGGACACGTAGAAAAGTTTTCCCAACCACTAATACAAAATTTTGGGCTACATGTTTAAATGGAATATTCTCTCAGGGTAAGGAAAAGATCTAGGTCCCATAAATTTTCAATATTTAATAGAAATAAAAAAGTAATATATATATTAACAGTTTGATCATACACAGTGCTCAATATGCATGGTTATTTGTTTCTTTATATTTTAAATGTGGAAAGAAATAATTGGGATTAATTGAATGCAAAGAATGAGAAAGTATAAAGTTGGAAGAAAAAGTGGTTTTGAGTTATGTGAAACATATGTATGATATACTAGAATGTGTCTAATAATATGAATTATATATGAGTTAATTTTTGTGTAACCTTCTTCTCTCATATAGTTGGTAATGATTTATAAGACAAAAATAGGTTTTGTTTTTACAAGGTCTCTTCGGATTGACCTGGTCTCCATTCTGTTTTACCAAATATCTTTGGATGTAACACTTATGTGGTATACAAGATGATAGCAGATATTTTACGTGACACAGTTAACAAAATCGACAACACCTACCTAAGTTAAACTCTCATGTTATGTAATATATTATTTATCAGATAATTTTTTTTTATTAATACATAACCATTAAAAATTTTATATTTCTAAAAGAATATATAATATTGAATCAAGTTAAAATAATAAAAAGTAAAACATTCTATAAAAAGCTAGGTTGAAAAATGCAATTTTTCCTATACATATACACTTACAGAATATTTTAACCTGTTGGTTTTAATTAGGGGTGTTTGATCTCTATAATTTCTCAATTATTTAAATTAAGCTTTTTAACTAAAAACTTCATATAATAATTGACCCGGATATAGCAGAGGTCTATGGCCGCATACACAGATAAAACATCTTAATTAAAATAATTGAGTTATTTTTTAAAAAATAATACAAGTAATAGAAATTAAGAAAGTAAAATTACATATAAATTACAAATGTTTTATTTGTTTCATGAATGTATTTGAGAAAAAGAAAAATAATAAATTTGAAAGAAAAGATGGTGGAAAAAATAGTAAATAATGAAAAAAAAATTATAAATAATTTTATTAATGTGATAATTTAAAATTAATTTTATAATTAATAAAATTATATAATTATTATTTTATTTTTTAATTTATTTGTATTATTATTTTCATTTCATATTTCGGATATTAAATTTAAAAATAATTTTAAATTATTTAGCATACAAAAAAGTTAAAAATGTATATTTTAAAAATTGTTAATAAACAAACTGTATAAAAATATTTAAACATCATTTTATATTAAGTAAAACTTTAAATAACATAATATAAATTATTTTTAGTTTATATTTAATTATTTAATTATGTAATTAAAATTAAAAAATTAAAATAATAGTAAGAAATAAAAAATAAAAATACCATAAACTCATTTATTTAATTAATTTTAAAAACTATAAAATCTTTATTCAAAATTATTATATACTTTTTTTATAAAAATAATTATAAATTATTTGAGATGATTGATATATAAAAATATAAAATATATTTTAAAATAATATAAATTCATTTACAAATTTATTATTATTGTTTAATAAATTTATTATTATTATTATTATTATTTAAAATTTACTTTTATATTATTTTTTAATTAATATTTTTATATAATATTATTATTTTAATTATTTTTAGTATTTTATAAATTTCTAATAATTTTATTATTTTATTTTATTATATACATAATATATTATTGTATACAATATAATTCATTATGTCTTTATTTATATATATAATATAATATAATTTAATTGGTTATATATTTTTATTTTATTGTTACTATTATTATTATATAAATTTATATATATATATATATTATTAAATTTTTTTATTTTTTAGTTATATTTTTATCAGTATTTTCTATATTAGTATATACTATAATTTTACTGTTATTATTATTTTATTACATATCATAATATAATTATATGTATATATTTTATTTTTGTAAATAAGAAGACATGAGAAAACAATTTTATTATTATTATTTTTATTATTTAATATTTAATATTTAATATTTTATTAAATTATATAATAATTAATTATGCTATATATAAATAAAAAATAATATAATATATTATCTGAGTGAAATTTTATTATAAATTAAAGAATAAATATGTAAATTTTTAAGTTTAATTTGATTTTTTTTTAATTTTTTCTTTAAATTGAAAATAAATTAAAAATAATTTTTTATTCAAGTTTATCTTCCCAAATTAAAGATTTTGAATAGAAATAAACACATGAGAATTTTTTTTCTTTTTCTGTCTATAACTATAATACATTCTTATATACAAACACAATTAAAAATTGAAAATGGAATTAAATGAATAAAGTGAAACAGAAACAAAATGAGTAAATTAACAATTTGGCTTATTGGTTGTGTGAGACAGGAGATAATATTATCAAAGCTTCTTCCCAAATCCCTGCTCCTTTTGCAAAGGGAGAAAAGACAAACAACGCAACCGTGTCTTATAACGTGGCTTGATGCTCATGTACGGAAAGAATGTTGCTGCTGACCCTTCAGTGACTCATGACTTCTGAGTTGTCTGTTCAAACTTCCATGTGAATTTGTTTTTTTTCTTCCTTTTTTCAACTCTGGCTAATCATCTACATATATGTTGGTCACGCATTTTTCATTAGTATTTTTTTAACAGTATAAGACACCTTTAGTTTAATCATATTTTGTTCTTCTTTATGTGCAATATAACCAAATCATGATTGCTCAATGTTACCACATTTGAGGAAATACAACTTTGTAAAGCTGTATAAAGAAATCCAAGAGTCCTTATTAATTAGATTTCTTCTTCTTTCATCTACCATGAATAGTACCATCCTTAGAACAACAAAGATACTCATTTGTCCAAGTCCAATGTTGTTTAATCTTATAAATCGAGCTTCTAGCCACAAAGAAATGTGGACCAAAATTTAGAACGTTACATTAAATTTTGCTTCTGGTTTTTATTTCCCATTTTTACAGCACCGTGCTTCATAAACATAAACATAAACAGGTAAAGCAAAGCTTGATCAATGAAAGAAACCATTTATTAAGAACTAACAATACATCCAAAGCTAAGAGGACCATTGTCTCAAAATAAAGGAAATAAACATAAAGAAAGGAATATGAATAGAACATTCTGAAATCTTCAACAACCTTTCCATGTTGAACATTGTTCACGAGTTTTCGTTCATGTGATTCGTGACATTCATTTCAACTTTCCCCATTTCCATGTCCACCTTCTCCGTGCTACCCTTTTCCAGGTCTCCCTTGATTGGTTCTTCCACAACACTCCCTTTTCGGTATCTACAGTGAAGTACAAGCTGCAGAATGGACAAGGGTGTTCCAAGCACACTTGGTCCCTGTCCTTGTGAGAGAAACACAATTAATATCAGTATTCGTAATATTTTGTTTCTTAATTTATAATATACAAGAGATTGTTATGACACGAACCGCTACGAAAATATCTCGAATGAGGAGTCCATAGATCAGCCAGAGTGTAGAAGATAAGAATGAGCACACGGATAATGTTAGTGGCATGAATTCCACACTCTTTGTTTGTATAACTTTCTTCTGCACCAATAAAAAGTGATTGTTACATAATTATTATTTAAGCCACCATATTTATTTGGATTCGTTGATCATGTACCATAGAAACAGACAAGGAAATGCACTTAGTTTAATTTTTTAGTTAGTGAAATTATTATATTGTGTTATAGAACTTCTCTGTTCCAATTACCAGCAAGAATATACGCTTAGTAATAACAGAATATATAAACAGTGGAGACAAAGACGAGTCACTCACCATCGCAACGAGGGGAGATCCATACAGTGTTACTGAAACAACCAAGCCAATGCTACCCACGAGGAGCTTTCGGTGACGGCTATCATGGAATGCAAAAGCTGAGACTGCAGCAATTATGCAGAACACAAGCACAACTGGTATTGCAGTCATGGCTACCTTCACCTGCAACAATATTTACTAATCTCAAAACGTGCATCAAATGAAACTGAAAAACTACAGTTATGTTTCTCAAATCACTTTTTCCTTCCTGTTTCCCTATTTTTATTCGGACTATTAAGTGGGGAAAGATGTTTTTCTATGAGGAAGAAATTGCTAACTTGTTTCTTCAGCAAGTTAAAATAATGAAACTATCTTGCATATGATTCAGAAGAAGGTACCAAGTGTGCAAACATGAATCTTTAACGCGTGAAGAGAGTAACTTGGTTTACCTTTCCTTTGGCTGTAGCAAACCAGAAATAAATGAGAACATAGGATAACTCAAGAACAATCCCAACACCATTAACAGTGACTATAGGGAAATTTTCCCACTTGCAGCTCACAACCGGCAAACCGTACCAAGTGTAAAGGAGACAGTTCAAGAGTCCAATGATGTAAGGAATGCATGAAAACTCCTCTGTGCTTTTCTTTCTTATAACTCTTTTAAAGGTAACACTGAACATAAAAAGCATGAAAAGCGTTCAACACTTTATACATTCTCTAAAGGGGAGAACATTAAAGCAGAAATATTGTTATACATGTAACATACATTGGTGCAGCATAAAGGGACATTGAGGCTGCATTGCCTGCAAAAAAAAAAAACACAGAACTAATAAGTCAAATTCTTTGAAGACTCATCCTAAGTTCTAAGCTAAGGAATGAACGAAATAAGTACCAAGAACAGCAACAACCAAACGAAGGGTTTCTGCCATGTTCAGTTCTTTTACTGAATACTGAGAAGTTAGAAGAGATGAATATTTTGAACTGCCAACAAGTGCATTGAAAATGCTCTATTTATAGCAGTTTGGGAACACTGTAGGACGTGTAGGCAAACTTAAAATAATATTAAAAATGAAAAATGTATAAATTGAGAAAGGGAAGAAAAAAAGAAGAAGGAAGAAGTGCTGTCTACGTCTTTAATAATCATGTGGATGCGAAGTTTTGTACAAATTGAGAAGCTTTTCATCAACTTGTTCAATATAACAGTATTCTTCCAAATTCCCACCGAGCCCCCTACTTTTTTTTCTCCTGATCTGGAGGCTTATGTTATGGTGAAGCAAGAGACACAAGACATTATTTGCCATAAACTCTGATGTGTGGTGCCTTCATTTTTGACAAATCTCTTGCGTGTCATTTGATATTTCATGCAATTATCAGAACAATATTTTGATCTAAGACCTTTGTTTTTTAATACAAATTATCAGTGCCTTCTGCTTTTTTTTTTGGTTGGTAAAGCATTATAGAGGACAATAGTGCGTTTCAAAACATTACTAAGATGATCTACTCTTCATGACGTGGCTTCCATTTTGTAGAGAGATATAGGAGTTTATTTGGTATGGCGCAATTAAGTTGAATTTTGCTTCTGTAATCGTGTTTTTAGCAGACAAAGCAGTGAGCAATTATAACTTGTTCCGGTGTCAATGAGCAATTGTTTTGTATATTAGGAAATTTGTGAAATATTTGCTAATAACTTTGCAGTATATGCATATTTTTTTTATCGAAATCTCACTTAAACTTTAATAATTTTATACTTTTGCCCTTTAACATAACGTGGTTCTATCAGCAAATGGATTTGTATTGATAATTACTCTTCAATATTGTTGTTGAGCAAGAGGGACATCTGAAGGCTTGCTAACATAGTCAAGTTTATTTTCTGTACGTACCCACATTGAATAAGTTTTGAGTACTATTGTATTTGTTGAACTTAGTATATATTGTATGTTTAATACATTTTGTAACCTTTTCAATGAATTTCTTTCTTTTACCGATTAAAAAACTTACTTAGAGATCCACTAAATTATTAACATATATATGATAGTCTCTTCAGACATTTGACTACAAAAAATTTACTAAAACAAACCAGATTTTTTTTGCAGAGATTTATAAGTCATTTTCGTGACCTTAAGAAAGTTACAACTCTTCTTAATGTTCCCTAAGTTGATTGATGGGTTACGGTTTTGGATTTTATTCCCAAGAATATATTTTCCGGAGACTTTTCTTTATCTCCAAAAAATTGAAAAAAAAAAAAACTAATGTAGGATTTTATTAAGGTTTTCTTTTTTAAAAATTTCTCCAAAAAAGTACTTGTAATTAATTTTTATAAAAGTTATATTATTTTATTCATAAAATTTTAATTTTATTTTTAAAACCTTTTACCAATTATACTTCGCCCATCTTTTCTTTTCAGGGAAAAGAAAAAACTAAAAAATTCTCTCTCTCTCTCTCTCTCTATATATATATATATATATATATATATATATTAAATAAAATAAAAATATTCAGTACAGTGCTTGGCGTGAAGTTTTTCCTTCTCCCATTTTGAGGAGTGTAACCTTCTACTAACTATTTGTCGGGTAATAGAATCAAATAATTCTAGTGAGAAAATAATTTAGGAACAATTAAAGTAAGATTGTGAAATCTTATTATAATAGATTCGAAGAATCAAATAGTAATATTAGAAATTAATTTAAAGTTAAAATATTATGTAATTTATATGAAACATATGTACGCCTAGAATAATGTAAATAAGAATAATATTATTTTAATATTATAATTAAGGAGGTTGAGAACTAATCTGATTCAAAAACTAACTAAAAAAATTTAAACATTGATAATTAATTAAAATTATTATTTTTTAAATTAATTTAGATATTCCTTTTTCTAGAATCAAATTGGTTTGGTTAGACACGTTAAGAGTAACTAAAATTAAATCGAAATTAATTATTTAGCTATTATTATATTAATTTATCTTTTTATATGAAAATAAATTTATAATAGAGAAATAGTATAATATGTTTAATATATAAATAAGAGTATCTTTTTATATGAAAATAAATTTATAATAGAGAAATAGTATAATATGTTTAATATATAAATAAGAGTATAGTGTTTTTGTGTATTTTATTTTAATTTCATTTTCAAATAAAAAAAATAAAAGTATTATTATGTATAAGAAAATCGTTTAATATTGTATATCATGATCTAACTTTCTTGATAGATTAGAAAATAAAACTATTTATTATTATCTAATTTTAGATTGTCATTGCATAAAGACAAAATCGAATACATATAATAATAAAACAAAGTTTAAAGTCAATTCAAACTGAACTGTAAAAGTGAATTTGGTTTGATTTAATTTTTTTATCTTTGAGTCAAACAAAATCAAACTACATTCAATATAATTTTTATGTTTAGTTTAAATATATTTTAAAATAAAAATAAAAAATAAACCAATATCCCTTAAATATCATACAATACTTTCCTTCATTGCAAGTATTTAACTCATTTAAAAGGAATGATGTAGTTTAGATAAACACACATTCATAATTGTTCCATAGAGAATTAATATTTAAAAAATTGTAATTTAATATACTTATCTTCTAAAATTCATTAAATCCACTCAGCAATATAGAATCCTTTGAAAAAAGCAAACATTTGTTTGAGGAAAAATAATAGAAAATATCAATTAAATTAACGAATAATATATGGCGAATTGAGTGACCGTTTGGCAGCAGAATATAGAATTTTATGTTATTCTCATTAATTCATCCTCAATAAATTCTTTAAACCTTGGAGGAACGATTCCTATTAAACGGAATAAAAGTATAAAAATTCATAAGACTTGAGCGTTTCAGTGGTGCGAATCTTGCAAACGCATCACATGAATTCTATTCCAATTCACTGCCTCAAAAAGAGGGTTTATCTTTGGTGATGGTGATGCCTTAATCAAGATTACAACACCAAAATTATAATAACCACGAAAATTAAGTAAAAGCAGGTCTTTCTAGTCCATTATATAAAGATGAATGTGAAGGGGCCACAAAAGTGTCCTTATAATTTGAATGAATGTGGGAGTGATTTGAAATTAATTGGGAGTTGAAGAAGATATTAGTAACTGGTTGGAATTTGAATACCCTAAACCCAAAAAAAACGCAGCATTTGGTTTCCGATGCTTGTTTGTTTGTTGTGCATGCGAAAGAAAGAATCTTGATTTAATGAAGAAGATAGGTTGTGAAATAGCTGGCACCACCCTTGTACACATAAAATCATTTGCATGTTTTGTTTCACCTGCACTTAGCTGGAGGGTCAATTTTACAGCAACACTTTTTTGACTCAAGTTAAGGGTACCATCCAACTTGTGCCCAATACAAAAGAGGGTGAGTTTCTTACTCTTACCTTATGTTACAAAAATTGACCAATTAATGAAGTGTTCACTTTTGGTTGTTGTAATAATATTAATAAAGTGTAGATCATTTCATTGGGGGATTATTCTTGAACAGGTGGAGGTTCATAGCTTATAAAGTGACTCATAGACCCCTGTAGATATACATAGCATACGGTTCTGACCCAAGTAAAAGAGACATCTCAATACTATTCCCTAACTTGTGTTTGTTTTATTATGTTATGTCACAGCTCAGTGATTACATTACACCACCACACTGCCCTAATTAGTTAATTTGCCCATCATGCTCCAACCATCACGCAAAAATCTTCACCAAGAACCATTCTCTTTTATTAATCTAATTAATCAAAGGGTATGGGAGGTCAAGAACAGATTAAGAGAATATTAATTCAAAATTTAGTTAGGGAGGCAAAGCAAAATTAAACCACTACTCTCTCATTGTTAGTCAAAACCCTTCAATATATCTTCTCATTGTCATCATGGATAATTTTTTTTGTCTCATTTTTTTAAGTTATTGCTATTTAATGTTATACTAATTCAATATCAAACCAGTTTAGACAAAGTTGAATACAAGTATATATAAACTACACAACTTTTTCTTTAAATTGTTAATGAAAATACATTTTCAATAACCAAACGTCAGACTTTTGTTTAAATAAAATGTTCCATCAATATTTATAGGAAAAAAATATAATTTTTTATATAAATTAAAATTAATTTTAAATAAAAAGTTAGTTAAAAATAATTTTTAGGATTAAATATATTTCTAATCTTTTAACTATCACAAATTATATTTTATTTCTGAGACAAACTTTCAATATATCTTATTTTTATATTTTATAAACTAATTTAAACGGTAATTGATTATATATCATAATTCTTTTTTATTTTTTTATTTTTTTTTATCTAAGGCTTATTTTTCTTCTCTTTTTTCTCATTTCTTTTTTTTTTAAGTCATTTTTATTTATTATCAAGAATCATTAAATTGGTTATAAACAAACTTTGAACCTATTTTATTTTTATACTTAATAAACTAATTTAAATAATAATTAATTATATATAAGAATTTATTTTTATCTCTTTAATTTTTTTATAACTTTTTACTATAATTTGTCACCTAAGTTTGTCTGACTCATTTTTCTTTTCTTTCTTTTCATTTTTTTTTTTTAAAGATATTTTTATTTATCATCGAGAATCATTAAATTGATTTATAAAATATAAGAACGAAATATATTTAAAATTTATTTAAAATTAGTTTATAAAGTATAAGAACGAAATATATTTAAAATTTATTGAAATTGAAACACAATTTTAACAAATAATGTAAAAAATAAAATAAATTTAATCTAATTTTCATAAAAATTGGAATTCATCCATTTTAATTTTTTAGTCCAAATTACTAATTTTATAAACATTTAATAATGAGAAGTTTACTCCACTAATTTTTTCATCACCTTTTTTATTTGTGTTTTTGGTGGTGTCTGGCTACACTGATTTTTCATATTTGTAAAGTGACCCATCAAATTTCTTCCATCCATTCTTATGTCCACATGTTAGCCAACCTTCTACCAAAATCTTATCTATGCCCCCAAAGATAAAGTTTACTTTACATGGAAACCCCACAATTACTTTATATTTATTTAGATGAATCAGATGTCACTAATTTAACAAACAATGAGGGGGCCAATAATTAAGATATAGACATATGTTTCTTGTTGGGTTAGAAAGCATACCAAAAGAAGTAATTATACACTAATACTGACAAATGCATCACTATACATCCATGCAGGTGGACACATGAGTGCTATATATGCAATGTTAATATGCTATCCACAAAAAATAACGCCATTAATTAATTAAACCAACCTAGTAATAGCATTATTTCCACAAACAACTGTTTGATAAGCATTTTTAATTATTATTATTATTATTTGGATCATTGATATCATTTAATCATTCAGGCAAACACAGGAATACAAGTGTCTTCTCTTTACACTTAAATCATACCACACCTATGTCTAAAGTCTCCCTTTGATGTCTCCAATCTTTGGTGCCTCACGCACATCAATCATTTTCATGTGGTGGTGATCTTCTTCTTCCAAGTTTTTCGTTTTAAATCTTAAAATGTATCATCATTTTGTCAAATGCATAAAGTAATGGTCGACACCCTATATATTTAGCAGCCATTTACTGTATATTAATTAACTTGCTGCATTGTTTGGTCTTTTTCGAGTTTACCCTTTAGGAGCACCCTGGGATATTCATCAAAAATTGTCCCTCTCTCATTTACTCATCACCGAATATGGAAGAAAAATAGAAAAAACAAAAATATAGATATTATTAGTTATATATTAATAAAAAGGTTTGCATTGTGTTAGAGTTATAATATACAGAATTAGAGTAAAAAATATTTGAGAACATTTCTAATGCATTCCACGAATAACTCAACATCTAAAATTATCTTAATAAATAAGTTTATTTCTAATTCAACTTGTAAGATGAAATATGAATTCTACTTATAAATATAAATTTCTCATGTTATTATTAATAGACGTCAGATCTTCAAGAAAATAGACTTCAATAAAATCATTTAAAAACAATATTATTATTAATTCTTTTAAGCTATAAATAAAATAGGATATAATATAAAAAAATAACCAAATGTATGATAAATTCTTTCTTATGCAGTGCTTGATGTGCACTAAATATTTTTTTAGATATAGTATATATTATTCTATCTTAAAAAAGTATATTATTATATTAGATTAATATATTTACCTTTTGCATTAGCCATGTGTTATAATTACATAGTATTTATTTAGAATAAATTTACTACATTTAAAAAAATTATACATCCTTTTTAAATTATGAAAATTGTCTTTAATACCCGTCTTACTTTTCTGTAATATTCCGTTTTCTAAATTTTAAAAGATAAATAAAAATAACTAAGATCACTTCACATCAAACAGATAATAATGAAATGTAAAAAGAAAAATATGACAAAGAAACATTATACCTGGCGAATATAAAAAACAGTATAACATTTTTTTAGAATAATTGGTATTTTTTTATAGAATAATATAAATATTTTTTTCATCTTTAATCTTATTCTTACAATTTTTTAAAATATTTAAATTGTTTGTGTAATCTTCTCTCATTTCTTTATAAGATAGACAGTTGCAAATATTAAAATATAAAAGGGAATCATATAATTTCATAAAAAATAAAAAATGTTGATGTAATCTCCTTTAGAATAATTGTCATTTGCTCTTCTATAATGAAATCGCGTATATGCATTCATACTATATATGACTGACCAACTAGTTAATAGATGAAAGTTTATAATAACCAGAAATCTACTCAAAGTTATTAAACCAGCTTATTAAATAATAAATGTTCGGTAAAACTATTTATTGAAATTACAAAGTAAAATGATAGATATAACCTATTTCCTCACCATGTTATAGATGTTTCTGACATGAACATGAACTAACTAAAAAATTGTACATTTAGATGTAACTAAAAAATGTGTTGAACAGGTGTTATGTTAAGAACCTACAAAATTGTTTTCAAAATAATTACATTATTATTGTTATTATTATTATTATGGGTCTCTATCTATAAATTAAAATCATTCATAATCTTTTAATGCGATCTTTTTAAAGAATGAGTTATTAAAGTTAGATTTATGCATTTATTTAACTAAATGAAGGAGTTTGATCTCAACCTAAATAATTGATAAACAGTTGGATTCATTTTCGAGTGATAGTTGAAGTTAAGAAAAAAAGAAGTATGGAATTAGAAAAACTAAACGTCCTGAAAGACATTAAAAATGAGATTATAAAAAGAAAAAAGAGATCCAAAAAAAGCAATAAAGGTGATACGAAATAATTCATTTGTGTAAAGCATCAAACTTCTAACACAAAGTGACTGTGAAGCCTAATTGATTTACGCCAAAAGCAAGGTTACCTAACTCCATCTTCTCAATGCATTAATGCTCAACTCGCATGCACTTATCCTCTTTCTTCACACACATTTTATATGGTTTGCATTCTGTGCAAATATTTCTTTTTTGGTGGACTCTATGCAAATAATCTTTTGTACGGTACATAATGTCTGGTGGGAAATTAATGTTGTAGGATATTGTTACAAAAATAAATATGAATCAAACCAAAAACTAAAAGATACTCCTATTTGGAGAGGATGACATAGGGTGGGGAAAAAAGGAAAAAAGCATTGAAAAGTTAAGGAAGAAGCATCACCAAATAATTAATAACAAAGGGAAAAAGTGAGAGAAACTCGCAAAAAAAAAAAGACAAGAAAATGTCATAAAAAATATGGGAAAAACATGAAAATTGTGAGTTTTGCAGAATAAATTGGATTGTTACGCTGGCACACAGAATTTGAAAAATTGTTCAGAACGCCATCAGCGGATGCTACTAGCTAGTCTTGCAAGATGATATAATTAAGAGAAACTGGGAATAATAATGGAGAATAAATCAAGCCTTGACTTAATCAGTGGGACACTCTTGTAGTGTGGAGAACATGGTTTGCGACAATACATTCAAATTTATTTTCACAATTCTGAAATACAAAGGTTATTTCTGGTGTAGGTATCTAGAAGGGATATTGTCGAAAATAAATCACCAGTCAACCCAAAAATAAATATAATATTATTTTTCATCTTAAAATTTTGAGACGACATGTTTATACATTATATATGTTCTTTAACATATTTGTATGTAAAATTTAAATTCATATTTAAATTTCGAACATGTGTAAATAATTTCATAAATTTTCAACATATACGTTCAGGAAGTCTATAAATTAATTAATTATTGGTGGTTAGGTAGATTAAAATTCCTTTTTCAATTTTCAAAGATTGTTAGCTCGTTTCAGGTAATAAATTCCAGCAATCCTGTATGGGCGTCTTGTAAGGTGATTCACGCTAAATTTTGTTTTTCTCGAGTAATGCTTTTTAAATATAAAGGAATCACTGCTAGAGTTTTCTACAATTATTATTCAGTACAGATTTATTTGCTTGAAAAGAGCACAACTTATTTGTAAATTAATTTTCTAAACATTTATTTTTCATCCTACTTTTTTTTACTAGTGGAGAAGAGGGACTACGTTACCTTTTTTTCCACTCACCAAAAAATAATTCATATAAAAAATGTGTTGATAAATTTATAATTAAATTAAATTTTTTATATGAATTTTATTATGAAAAATCTTCATTTCTGTTTCTAATATAAGGCTGATAAAAATTTGAATTTAAATATTGTGCAATAAAATTGTTGCTTTTTTCACTCATTTCATTAAAAGTATATCACAAGTTATAGAAAGAGAAACACGACATAGAAAGATTAATCAGTGCTGTTTTCTATTTAGTTTTAAATTATTATTATATATTTTAAGATTTATATTTAAGTAATTGAATTGAATTTGTTAAACTAATTTATGAAATTTATTTGATGTTATATATGATTTGTGAATATGTAATATTATTATTATTATTTGGAGTGATACACTGAAACAAAGATAAATTTTCTTGATTTAGATATATAAATTTATTATTTGTTGTCTTTTCTAAAATAAATGTACCTTCTCTAGATTTGGGATCAAGATTTTATCACAAGTAAAAAAATAAAAAATATTAATTATAAACTTTTTTTTATACTAATATGTGTAATACTCGTTAGATAATGTTAATTCCCACAAAAAAAATCATAGAAAATTATTAAGAAAAATTAATTTATTTTTGGGCAAAGTTTACTAAAAATGAAAACTTTTAAGGAATTCTACCCGTATTATTGATTATACGTTATGATTGGTGTTTTTAATAACTTTTAAATGTGTAAAAAAAGAATTTCATGTTGGCACTAGCCATGCGATATCCTTCTCAGGTATTGTTTTTCTCATTAAAATTTATAAAAATAAGGAAATAAAGTTTTAAAGTAAGTAAAATAGTCTTATACATGAATTTTTACAAATTCTTAATGATAAAAATTATAATAAAAAAATTAAAAACAGCGATTTAAAACAAAATCAAATTAAATAAATATTTTACAAGTTCTTGATAATAAAAAATATAACAATAAAATTTGAAAAACAGTGGTTTAAAGATAAATCAAATTAAATAAATAATCTTTGTTTTATCGTACATTAAGAGTATTTTAGGAACTTTAAGTTTTGTTATCCACAATTTTTTTCTAATTTATCAAACTAATGTCATTTATAAGGACGTTCAACAGTAACATTTATTTTAAATAAAACAGGACACATAATATAAACAATAAAATGAAGAATATATATTTGTGTGTAAAGGACATAAAGTTTAGTAATATTTTCATCTTAAAATGCATGGCACATAAACACATTCTTAATCTCAAATTCACTTGAGTGCATTAATATTTTTATGTTTAAATATATGTGATGTCATTGTATAAGGTATAGGAATAACAAGTAATTTAAGAGCACATTAATAAGATTTTGGTATAAGTAATTAAAAAAAATCTTCACAATCCACTATTAATTAGAGAAAAATTTATCAGAAGTCATTCATGAAGTATACTTACTCATAAAAATCCCTTATTCTCACTCGATTGGCATAGCCTCAAATCCACTCCTAAAAAATTATGAACGAATGAATCATATTTATATAAATATATAACAAATAATGCATTGCTTATTAAATATCTTAAATAATCAAATATAATTTTAAGTTTTACATAATGCTTAAAGATTTTTACAGCAAAGATGTTTATAAAATGTTTTAAATTTTAGAGTGCAAGATGATAGAATATTTTAAATAGGAAAGATCTTAAGTATTTTTACACGTAAGAGAGAAATTTGGTCTAGAGTTTGATGTTGGGAGTGAAAGGGGGCGAAATTGATAATCTAAGATTGAGGGGAGAAGAAGATAAATTTGCAGAAATGGTGTCGCATCGAAATTTGTAGAATTGCAGCAGCCAAAATGTTTGGAGGACTGGGTGGAACAAATTGTCAACTTCCCAATGTGTCTTTAAAAATTCTTTCTAGTTTTTAAGGTTTAGTACCTTCATTTGTACGAATACATCACCCATGCTGCTCACGTGCTTTCACCTTTCAACTCATCCCAACTCACATATCACTCGTACATTTAATTTTATTTTAATAAAACAACTTATGCATTTCATGAATCAAATTGTTGCAATTCCAAACGCGCCAAAACCACATGGGTAGTCAAAAACTCAATCATTACAACAAAATATTATATCATGTCTTTATCATTGCTTCCTAAAACCAATACTTTAATAGATTGTGACGCGTTACGTAAGAAAGCGAAACCACGTTTACGATGATGAGGATCATTGCCATCTTGTGGAATTCTCTCCTCAATTTTCTTTTGGAATGATCATGGTTATATCCTACCATTCACATCATCGTCTTATTTTTATGTTGGAAAAAATAATTCAATTTATATATTAAATAAAGACAAATTTTTCGGAGTGTTTGGGGAAGGTGAGTCTAATCAAATCACTTTTCGGCCGTGCTTATGAAACCCCACTTCCATATATTGTCTCATATTTGTTTTACCAACCTCACCAAACATTGGCTCACTCCTTCACATTTAGGTCAAATTAGCTTTTGATTTTAAAATATTTTAAAATATTTTTTTAATTACCGTAGTTTGAAACTTCTTTTGACTTTAAGATTTATTGTTCATCACTTTAATTAAAATTAATAGTGTGTTATTTTTGTTTTTACATAAAACAGATATTAATTATGTAAGGACGATATTTTGTTTTTGATTTGTATTTGTATTCTGTTTGAAAAGGGATGTTTGCAATACATATATTGAAACATGTGTCTTTTAAATTAAAGGAAGGGAAATAATTGCTTTTAGAAAATAAAGTGAAAGTATGCAAGTAAGAGAATAAGTTTATGTTATGTAGAATACAGAGATGGAGAGAAACACAGAGAAGCTGGATATTAGGGCCTATGCATGGTTGGGTGATAAATAATGCAAAGTAGAGGACATTAAATTTGGATAATTAGTGACGTTTTAGGAAGATAAGAGTATTGTGTGAAGGGCAGCAGATGAATGAATCTGGGGGTAGGAGGCGATTGAGTGATTAAATAATAAAAGAAGTTGTGAATCATGTTTCCATTTACTGTTTGTCCGATCCTTGAGAAGGGATGTGAAAAAATTGAAATATACTAGTAGTATCACCCTGAATTTGATGGAAGCTAAGCTAAATGGGTGTGTGCAGACAGAGAAGTACATTATAAAATCTTATCCATTTCAGAGGTTGGAAAGTAGAAGCTCTGTTTTTGCGTCAACTGAATGTGGCATATGGGCACATAAATATTATTATATATATGGTATTGGTATCATGATATGGTGTAATAGGAATATTGGAATGTGAGTGAGAGGCAGCAATACAGCGTGAAGAAAAGGTGAAGATGAGAGCCAGTTGGAAGGCAGAAAGGAGACAGAAGCTGCAGAATTTAGCTCACTTTTTACATTTCACTTTCGCATGCCTCTCTCTATAGTCCCCTACCACCTTAATGGCTTGCCAACTAAATTTTTTAAATCTCTTAATACTATCATACTAGGGTTTGTGCTTAGACACATAAAGCCATAGTGTTACCAACAGAGTTGATGAGTTTGTTTTTGACATTCTAAAAAGGTGAGTCAAATGGGGAATAATGCATGGTGGCTGCTCCATAAAAATATGTTTGTATAATTCTCTGTGCATGAATATATATATATATAAGAAGGAAACACAGTTGGATCTGTGTCATTGCTTAGTAATTGGTGAGTAGGATAAAAAGCATGGGTGTGCAGAGGTTACGCAGAATCAACCAAAGTGGCCGCACACCGCAAAACCCTCATCTCTCACTCGTCCATTTTGGGAATTGACTCATTCCATCTTTAACTTACCCATTTGTCACCACCATCACCATTTCATGTTTCTTTCTTTCTACTAACGTTTTACTTTCCTTCTTATTATTCTTTATTATTTTCAATTCTTAAATTTCAACTTAAAATCCACTGATAATAAATGATATAATTAAAATAAGTAGTACAAATAAGTTATTCTAATACATATTAACTAAATTATAATTAGAATACCTTTTCTTCTTCCTCTATGTGAAATCACACATAAACAATTTTTTTAAGGACGTCACGTTATTTATCTCTTCTATAGTTTCTGTCATATCTCTTCTAACTAGTTTTTTTCGGCCTCCTAAAGTGACAACAAAATTTATATTCAATATTTTCTATCTAAAATATTTCTCTTTTGTTCTGTCGAAAATATTTGCAATTTCGCTCCGATTATACATGATATATAGATTGTTTACTCTGCTACATTAGTCAAAATATGCTGACTCTCGTGCATCCAGAGAGTATAGGGAAAAAGACACGCATTATTGTACCAGAAGAATGGCCCATGTCGTCTCTGAAATACATAAAAATGGTTTAAAACATATCAAATATTGAATTGAATCGAATTCAAAATTCAAACTAATAATATTATATTTTGGATTTTACAATATTTGAGTCATTCTCCAGAAAAAAAAAATCTGAAATTCTTAGATATGCAACAATTAAAGTCGTAATTGATTTGCAATTAGTCAATCCGAAGTCCTGACTCAGCAGAAGACAGAAATAGTGCAAAAATCATTTGGAACTAATAATGGAGGGAGTTGAAATTGACATAGCATAGCACACAGATAAGGAATTTGTCTAATTAAAAAGTTCCCTCAGATTTTTTTAAGTCATGTCAACAGAATCGCATTTTCTTCAGTGTGTACATTCGGGTATCAACTTGAATAACCGCCACGTGTAATTATCCAAATTTATCGCTGTTAAGTTTATTTTAATGAATTAGTAAAATCACATCTAATTAGAAAATACTTTTACTAAGTTGTCAGATATTTTTTTCCTCTACCAAATACAGTTAATTTTTTAAACAATAAACATGTATTATTACTGTAAAAAATCCACTATCACTTTATTAAAAATCATTCTTCATACTATTTATTCATAAGATAATATTATAGTGAAAATTTAGAACTTAATGAACATGTATTATTTATTCATAAGAAATAGTATCTTTGCTTATATATTTTACCTCACTCAATTTTCAAATATAAGAAAATCTTGCCTCACTAAAGTTTCAAATATATGATGTCAGAAAATTTAGAACTTTAAGATAATTTTTTTTATCATATATTCCTTAAAGTTTAAAACAATTAGTATCTTTAATTATGTATTTTACCTCACTTAAGTTTCAAATATAAGAAAATATATCATACACTGATTCTGTAAAGGAACTTTTACATTGATATTCAAGTACAATTATCAAAGTCTAAATATTTATATTAAAAGTATATAAAAGATTAATATTTTAAATACTATATACAGTTATCATATGAGACAAAAAATAGTAAAGAAACAAAATTAATTGTAATACATTATTAATGTTAAATGTTTTCAAATAATCATCAAATTAATAAGTTTTCTGAATGTAATTAGTTTTATTGTATTTATTATGAAATAAATTACTTCTAATAATTCAATAGTTTATAAAAGATTAATAATATTATGTAGAATTAATATAATCATTTTATTTAAATTAAATTCAAAGATATTGGAGTTTAATCAATAAAAAGAGATGATAAAAAATATAATACAAGTTAAATTATTTTACAATAAATCAAGATACTAATTACATTTATAATTCATATATTGCAACAACAAGGAAGATGAAAAAGAGCGAAAATAACAGTGTAAAAATTAAAGTTTAAGGACGATATACTTCAGATAATACTGAAATAATATCAGTTTGTGTGAAGTTCAACTCAAATATTTTAATTAAGTCTTGTAAGTAATAAAAAAACATGATTGAAATAAAAAAATACTAAAAATTATGAGTGTCAAAATAAATCCTTCTTGACCTAATTGATTCTCAACATGTCAAAATAATGGATTGAGGAAAGCTGTTTTGTCATTGGGTTAAAATCCTTAATCTAACTAAATCTTGATGTGTTGCAAGTTCACATAAAATTTTTGTAAGATAATAAAAATAAAGGTGGCTTAAAAAATAACTTATTTTTAACCACTAAACAAGTAAAAATGTAGAAAGTAAAAGTGGTTTTTTTTCTAAGAAGTATCAACCCTAAAGAAACAAATATACTTAAAGTAGATTGAAGTAGTGAATCACAAGATAATAACAATTGATGAAAATAAGATGCATTCTACACCCTAAAATGTGGACATCATGTTGTAGTGATGAAGGAGAGAGGTTGGGGATTAGAATGTGACAATGGTGCAGGAGGGGAGGGTGAGTATGAGTGTTTGGATGGGGAAACAAAAAGCAATAGAAGAAGAATTAATCTTGCATACAATTGATTTGTTGTTTAGATATACAAACATAAAAAATAAAAGAAGAATTTGATCTTGATTACAATTGATTTTTAATTATGCAATATTGAAGTTTAAGATTTAAAAGGGTTTAAACTACATTTAGATGTGGTGATGGAAAGTAAAGAAATGGAAAAGAAAGGATGAGAACTAGAATAAGAAGTGAAATTCTTTGGATTATGTAAAAGAGAAGATAAATAAGTAAAAAAAAAATTGAAGGTATGCATGAGTGATTTTATAGAAATGAAAAGAAATTGTAGTTTTTCTTTTACAATATCTATATGTAATCTTTATACTATATTTTGCGAACTTAAACATGCAAACCAAAAGTTCACCTTTTCTAATAATAAAAAGTATTGATTGATTTGATAGTTGTGAAAAGAAATGATAGTTTTTTTCTTTTTTACGATATTTATGGAAAAATGATTAGTGTACCACTTAAAGACAGCATACTGACTCATCTGTTTCTTTTTTTTTTCAATTTTTTTGTCTGATCATTGAGTATAGAAGAAGTGTAAAAATATAGTCCGCAAAAGAGCATATGAAATTTTTTCATAGATTGTCTTTAATACTATACTATTATGCAAATTTAAACATACAACCAAAAAATCTATCTCTCTGGATATGTTAGATACATTCATATTGTGCCAAAATAATCTACATGATAGATCATGTATAAGTATAGTTGTTTATTCTGGTAATTGTATGCAATGTATTGGTTTTCTATTTACATAATTGACTATGTAAGTTCCTCATAGAACAACTTGTAGTATTTAGAATGCATTGTTTGTGATATATTCCATATGAGCATGAATAATAAAAATGCAAGTGATGGGTTGTGTTGTTGTAAAGTAAAAGAAATAACGATCTGAAGCGACTCAGTGGTTTATATCTAAAAGCCATAGAAGGATGAAATGGAATGTCCTTAATTGAAGACAGCAAAAGATATTCCTCTGATTTGAAAGTTAAAAGTAGGTCAAGTTGCTTGCTAGCAACAATGATGAACCTCCCTTTGCCCCAAAATACTTTAGCACGTAAATCAAAACTACTATAAAAGAGTATTAGATCTCAATATTATACAAAGCAAACCTCATTTGGATACGTACTTGACACTAATAATAAGATTCTCCTTCTCGTTTATTTGGCTGCTAGAATGCAATGCATATGTGTAAATATATCTTCCAACTTGAGTTTTGACAAAAACAGAAGAAGACTTTAAAGTGATCATGCAGAGAATATATGTTGAAGATGGTAATATCTTATCAGAAAATATCTTTTTTCGTCCCCTAGTCCACTTGCTGACTTTGTCAATCATATTTTCCATAAACTACATCAACACGACAACAGTACACTCAAATCAAAACAAAGTCTTAAACTTTACCTGTAATATGGAATACAATTCACCAAAGTTTGTTATTTTATTCAGGTTAAGTAAAAAGTAACTATATATTACAATTCTCATGACTCGCCAAGAACCTCACTTGTAAATAACTAATTAGATATTCATCTTCATCATGATGGAAGGAACACGCTTCTACATTCGTTAACTTTTTTATCTTTGGCAATCCCAATTCATGTCACTCGTATGCACAGCTAAGACAAATTGTTCAAATCTGATACTAATAGCTGTATAGACAATTTTACAAATATATAATTGCTGTGTGGATGATTTTACTAACTTAATTTTTCAACTTAAATTAGGTTTTAAAGTTCATTTTCCAATTTAATATGAGAATCTATTTTGACAAAATTAATTGGATATATATGTTTTGCCATATTTTATTTTCACATTTCTTAAATATTGTATTTAAAATCTTAAATCAATTAATATTTCTAATTATCTTGATGAGTGGTTATAAAAGATAGTAATTAGAATTAAAAATCTTTTTTTTTTAAAATAATAGAAAAAATTATCAAAGAATCCAACTACAATTAAAATAATTTTATATTTTAAAAAAATATTATTAAAAATAAAAAAATTTATATTAAATAGAAATAATAAAGTTAGGATATATATATATATATATATTTTATTTTTTTAAGATAGAATTTGAAATGAAATGTTCTGAGAACTGCCATTAGTGTGAAGCAAACATTACTACTACTGTAGCTTAGTTGTTCATTTTGTTTACCTAACCTGACTTAACAATATAAGGTGGATATGGTAAATATCACAATCATAATTCTTTTTTATAAGAAAAGAGAACAAATATTTAAAAATTTTAGCCATTAATCACTGGCTACCTACCAATTCAAGATTACTGGGTGTAGCAAGGTGGGTTGATTCCACCCTCTCTTCTCAAGTTTGTTCCTAATCCACTCTCATATTTTTCAGAAATATAAAAATGGATACTATTCCATTTTTTATTAATATTCGGTACAACCTACTCTTTTCTGTCTTCTTTTGGGCCCTCAAAAATATTTATTAATTTTTATCAAAAACATTTTATTACCAAAATATATTAAAGATCAACATTAAAATTTTTTAAGAAAACATGAAAATTGCAAATCGAATCAATTCATGTAATTAATGCAAGCTCAACTTTATAATTTAACGTTTAAGAAATTAATAATACTATATAATATAATTGGATCAAATCAACTTTTCTCTAAGTTTTTCTAAAAAATTAAAAAAAGAAATAAACTTTTATTTGAGTTAAAAGTAACATATGTATGAACTGATTTGTAATATTTTTTTCATATAATTTTTTTAAAATTCTATTTTTACTTGTGCACACGTTAATTTTAATTGATAAAAAAAATTATTTTCAATTTTTCTTTTTTTTCTTTTAAAATTATGAAAAAGATAGCTTAAACCGACTTATATATAGAATATTTCAAATAACTAAGTGGATTTTTAATGTAAAACTGCAAATTAAATTTGTTATCTATATAGAAAGAAGTACATTTACAGAGAGAGTGGTAGGAATCTTTAGGAAGAAGAACATCACATTCGGTATTTGGTGAAAACGAAAGAAAGAGAGAATATGGAAGATAAAAAAAGAGAGAAAAAAATGTAAAAAACGAGTGAAAATAAAGGTTATTTAACTAAAAATAAATAGATGAAAATGAGAATGAAAATATATATTTTTATATTAAAAAAGAAAAAATAAAATAAAATTATTCATTATTATTTTATTATTATTATTTTCAATGTATTGTAATTATTATTATAAAAAAGTAAAATTAAAAAAAAAAATCATTACGGAAATTGTTTGCTGCACAAACTTACTCTGAAATTTAGTTGCACCATGTCTTATACAAATAAAGAATAAATTATACTTTTCCTAAAAATGCTTAAATTATACTATTTTTGTTCTCATTTTCATATGTAAAATAATTCTTAGAAGGTGCTTGCTTTGATTTATTAAAGTTATTAAAGAGGATATTAAATTGAGACTGTCTATTTCCATATTTGATAGGAGATTGTTAGAAAGTATTTTTATCAAGTACACCATATTGTTCATATTGATATAAAGCCAAGACATGTTCAGATCTCCATATTTATTCCATCCACACCTAGCCAAAATTATGGATTTTAGTATAATTTTCTAGGCTTATTGACATAGGTTAAAGTTGTTCCTACTATGTAGAATGATGTTACATTGGACCTCAAAAATGAAGAAAAAGAAGATATTACACTGGCAATTGTTCTCCTGGACCCATAGAGATAGCTATCATTTTATTATCTGGCCCAATTTTTTGGATATTATATACACTCCCTCTTCATTGAAAAACGCCAAATACAACTTATAAAAGTAAGACACATCACATGTATATATATATATATATATATATGTAACTTGTATAAGCAGTTATATACTTTCTGTAATTTCAAGTGAATCATATACAAATTACATGAGTATGATTATGGTTGTGGGTATTTAAATGAACAATAATAATAATACAAAATATTAGTATACATATACTGTATAACTATAGGTAAGGTGTTTCTATACATTAGTGATTTATACAACATAACGACGAAGATAGTCCAATCGAGCTGAATGCTTGAGCTTCATAAGAGCCTTCATTTCGTGCTTTCTTACCATTTCCCTTGATATATTCAAGTTCCCAGCAATTTCTCCCAACGTTCTGTCACCCTTCCCATCAAGTCCAAATCTCTGTCTTATCACTAAGCTTTCCTTCGGCTTCAGGGAATCAAGCTAGTACAAAAATTAAATCTCAGATTAGTTCACCATCACAATATGATGTAATTCAATCAGATATATATAATTTAGAAACTACAATAACCAACCAACCAACCATAGTCCTAGTAAGAATCTTTTGGTACAGAGCTGTCAAATACTCATTTGAACATATAGCAGTGTTAAATACTTCGGAGTTCTGACAAATTTCAAATTATTTAGTAGATTTCATTGAACAAATCAAGTTATGATCATAGAAAACTTAAATAGAATGCCACCATAGTGAGAAATGTTGGATCAAATAGTCTCAAGAGATTGAGTTGTTACCACATCATCAAGAGCAAGTCTAAGTAGAGCAGGTTGCTTCCTATTATCACCGTTAACACCATCATCATCAACGACCCCGTTAATGAACTCCTCTTGTGTAGTTATATGCCTCGAGTTCAGGGAAAGAATGGATTTTGATGCCTTAGTTACGTCATGGTATCTTTCCGGGGATATTTTAACTCTCTCTATTATTTCTGCCTCTGTTGGTGACCTCTGAAGCTCAAATGTTAACTCGGTTTTAGCTTTTTGGATTTCTGCTCGAACCTGCCCCCAATGGAGAAGTTACACAAAGTTAAGACACGTCAAGAGCCTAACAATTACCAAAATATATTTTTTTAAAAGCCTTGTTTGCTATAAATATCTTCTGCTAAAATCCAATATCAGTTATACCAATTTTTTTCATATTCCACTTTATTCTATATCCAATCCTTTCTAAATATATTGTCTATATAAAACAATCCTGGATTATACCTTCAAGCAAACACGACAAAATGGTTGATTAGGAATTATGTTGACATTGAAAACAAAGTATGATGCTATCTAACATGACAATAAAAACTAAAGAAATAAAAGCCATTGAATCATATATGCTGCTGAAGAAAACATTAATCACCATGAGTAGTGAGAATGCATACCGATTCAATTCCAAATGGAACACGTGTGAAGCTTGAGAGGGTCATTGAACGAGTGATAGCATGTCTTATCCAAAATAAACTATATGTTGATAGCCGAAATCTTCTGTTTGGCTCAAAGCGATCAATTGCTGTCATAAGTCCCTTAACTCCTGCCTGACAAAGATCTTGAAACCTAGAGCCACTTGCAAAATCTGTAAAATATTTGTTGACAACGAACAAGACAAGCCGGAGATTGTGCTGCAAGAGATATGATCACACTTATAACTTGCTCATTCCAAATAACACAACAAACTGAAAGTAATTTCATCTTTCCAAACGTTGAAATTTGCAAAAGTTAAGTTGTGAAAGAACTTCACACTTCGAATTACCTTTATAAGTTTGTTTCTTGCAGCTTGACCAACCTCCAATGCTTTCTTTACATGAGCAATGCTCATGTTTGTTGCATCGGCTAGTTCACCATCAGCAGGTTCTCTTGCTAGCTCCTTCTGTAAATCTTCTTTCACTCGAAGCATTGTCTGAAAACAAAGAATTATCACTTAATGTCTGATACAGAAGCAAATTCTTAGTTTTCACCTAACATCTTGAATTTTATGAAGTTATTTAGGAATGGAATTAAATCATCGAATCCCTACTACTCAGAAACCAAACAAATCTATACTAATATTTGAAGAATAAAAGAATCAAAGTAAGGGTACAAAAGTATTAGTAGTAATTTACTGCTTACCTTCATAGGTTGCATTAATTTGAACAACCAAGCATGCTCTGAAGAAGAAAGAACAGGAGGTATTTTCATTCTTCTCCAGTCCATACTAACAAAATCAGTTGATGCGGAATATTCCCTAACAAGTTCTTCAATCTTCTCAATTCTGTTCCTAACATTTCTTTTCTTTCGAGTGGGAACGACTTCGTCGCCATCTTTGTTCATCTTTAATGAAATCCTCTGATCAAGATTCAACCTTTTAGCTTTCTTGCTCTGGTTTTTGACCACCCTATCACCGTTTACATCCTTTTCTTCACAATCGTCAACAATCTTCTTCCTTCTCCGGGAGACCCTTTTGATTTTACCATCTATACATTCTGCATTATCAGTATCAGAAGCAGGGCTGAGTTTGTATATATTTTCAAGCATAGCAGCAGCTTCATTATAGTCAACATCCAAGGAAGATGGAGAATTTTCCTCAGCATAGGCAACTCTTTCTCTCTTAGGTAGTTTGTTGGCTTTCCCTATCTTTTTCTTCTGCGTCTTGGCAGTCTCAACGGGCACAGGGATTTTGTCTTGAGTTGCAACCAAGGCTGAGTCATTGTGTTTATCCCCTTTAAATGCTATAATTAAAGGTCTCTTCAGACGATTACTGGAAAACTTCGTATTCAATCCCAATGGAGTCCTCGCAGCTGAGCTAGAAACAGTCACAACTCCCATACCAGGTTACCTAATAATCTGAATTTAGAAAGAAATGGCAAATTTTCAATGCTAAGATCCTACAACATCAAAACAAAACACTGATTAGATTAGCTTATGTGCACAACTAATCCTTTCTCAGAATTATGAATCAGTAAGCACATTCTCATGATTAATCATTAATATAGCTTCAAAATTTATACCAAAATAATAATAAATGGACAAGTAAACATACTGATCAACCAACTATAAAAAAACTTTGCCACGATATCATATGATGAAACAAAAGCAGTGGAATCAAATGAAAAAGTAATTAACATATGTGTTCAAAGACAAAGAGTGAAGCTAGAATGAAGAGTACCTTTGATCAGCCAGAAGCAAATGAATCCAGAGAGAGGAATCTACATAGAAAAGTTGCGGGATTTGAGTTTTTTGTATTTAACGCGAAATGCGAGAATTAAGGTGACCACAATTTTTGTCGCCAAAAAATCAACGGCCAGGAATCAGCGTGAGTAGAATGTGCGGTGCCTGATGGGAACACGTTAGTGATGACGTGGCCAAGGTATGAAGAGGATTGTGTTGTGGAGACTAAGGTTGACACGTGGATGGCTCTTGCTTGAGGCGGAAAATTTTTTGCCACTTTTTTGTGGGATCCAATTCAAGAGGGTTTTTATTGAATACGTTGCACAATATCCACCATCATCTATCTCATTTGAATTTTAACATGTGTATTTAAGTTCCAAATTTATATGGATTTAGGGAAAAAATATTGATCTCTTTTAAATTCATAAATATAGAAAAATTGAAATTAAGAATACTCGACAAAGATACGTCAAGCACTTAATGATTCATCATGCTTATCATCATTGAGATGAATGAAATCTTACTAAGAAAATTTATGAAAATTATAATATTTTTGATAGATAGTGTTAATGCTGTGAGATAAGCATGAGAAAAATCTGGAAAGATTCTTGGATAAATATTGATGTTATTCAACCATGAAAAAATCTAGTTCTGACTTTTGTGAGGATTTCAATACCAAATTTAGCAATGAGTGGTAATTTATTATAAGTAATGAGATATATTAAATAAGAATATTTTGGTTTAAATATAAAAATGTTTTATTTTTATTGAATGACTTTTAATTTGAATTTGAAGTAGTCTCATCTTCATATTATTTGAAATTTAAATTTTGAAATAGTAAAATATGGATAGTTGCGGTATGATTTTATTTTCGGTTAAAGATGAAGTTTTTCTAAAATAATAAATAATATCGGGAATATAAAAGAAAAACTTTGAAACATGTCAAATCCACAATATTACGAAAAAAAGAAAAAGATATATTTTAAAACTTTACATGAAAAAATTGTGGCCACGTGATTCATTGTGTGTATGATATTTGTCCCTCGAGTGTTACAGTTAAACCAAATTCACGCGGTTTGAAACCCATGCGTTTTAAAACACACATACACTCGTATTTTCACTAGCATAAAACACACTCACACCCACGTCTCTTCACTGCCATCAAACACACCCATGTCCTCGCTTCTTCACTCGCAGAAAACACACCCACACCCTCGCACTCTCACTCTTGTGTATTCTCTGACACTAGTCTTGCGAAGAAGTCTACCACCACACTCTTTTTCTTTTTTTCATCTTTCGCTTTGTCTGAGGCGCCAAGGTAAGATTTGAGGTACCGCCACTTTCGTGTTTGTATTTGAAATTCAAATTTTGAAATCATAAAGTATGGATTGTTGTGGTGCGATTTCGTTTTCGGTCAAAGATGGGATTTTTCTTGGAATAGGTGAGGTATGTGTATATTTAAACCTGCTCTGATATCTGATTTAGGGTTTTCTGCAAATATATTAATGTAAATCTGATTTAGATTTGAAGTCAGGGTTTTCTGGAAATATGTTAATGTAAACCTTATTTGCATTTGAACTTAAGGGTTTTTAGGAAATATGTTAATCGTCTAAACCTCGTTTGATTTTCGATTTAGGGTTTTCTAGAAATATCTATAAAAAAATTTTACATCCGTTAAAAAAAGTAGGGTTTCGATTTCGATGCTCACTATTTATATATTTACATCTTTCTTCAATCTCACATTTCACTACTCCACTTCTGTTCAAAATCATGTCCACTTTGCAAAAACAATACCTCTACATACAACAATTGACGCTGGAAAAGGAAAACTAGAATATGATTGTGAGAGTTCTACGATTGTGATTGGTCGCGAATTTTACAAAACAGAAGTTTCCCTTCTCAATGAAAATGGTGTTACAAGATGTAGAGGTAAAGTTATCAGATTTCTTTAGTCTCAACTTATATTTATCTAATGCAATCTCATTTACTAATTGCCTTGTAGGGACTTCGCATACATGCTTCAGTGAGACGAACTCTAATTTATAAATTTTAACATAAAATATTTTAGGATAATGTATATTTTGTCCAATGTTTGAGTCTTTCTATAAATGGTGGCTCATTTAGAAGGACCCACCATAATTATAAGATTAACTTCCAGTTTGCAACGAAGGTTGAGATATTGAGTAAGTTGGTTCCAATAATAACGACACTGTATATACCTATTTCAGTCGTAACTTCTGCTGGGTTTGACACAAATTATTAATAGACGAGTTTAGTAATCTATGTTCATGTTTTTCTTAATGAGACTCGTTCTTTTGTTGAAGGATTTTACTTTTTTATGCAGATGTGATGAGATTACTGATTGGTGTTGGAACTGAAAGAGAGTTGAAAAGAAATGGAAAAAAGACAAAGTTGAATGTAATATCTATAGAAGCTGATGAGTAACACGCAAGTTCTGTTGTTTATACTTTAGTGTATTACTTTTTTACATAATTTATTTTATTTTATTGTTCGAAATTAGCTTTTTGGATTGAAAATGCACATTGTTCGAGAACTATGTGGATGATCTTAATGCATTCCTATCCTTTGGAGATGAACACAATTTTTTCATCGATATACATTTTGCTATGGTCAAGGTTTTTCAAGGTATGCTTTGTATCTATGTTTTAGTTTTCTCTAAAGTTTACTTATCTTTATTGACTTTTTTATCTTTAATTTTTAGATAACGTTTATATGCAGAACTACATTGATTGTAGTACAATGTGGATTGTGAAGTAGCCGCCCAGCTGAAAAAAAGGTAACATAGAAACATTGTCTCCTAGTATTTTAGTCATATATAATCAAATGTTTGTGTCTATTATTTCAGATGTATATGTATATAGTTGGTTGTTTATACTTATAGGATGTTTGATAGTACTGACTCACCTTCCCAAGGTTTAAGTCAGTTGACTGACTCATCTAAACATAGCATCAAAGATGAGTTTCTAAAACTCACTCCTAAGAATTCAATCCAAGGTCTAAAGTATTGCAAGCATGTATCATACTTAATGGTTTGTATTGTAAGAGTGAACAACTTTGGTTGCCAAAAGTTATTCAAGGTATAATTTTAACTGATATATGAAGGTTCACACAATTTCTCCTATTGTAACAGGAAATAACTTTTTACCATTAAGCATACACTTGAGGATGACAATTGGTGGTATACTTGCAGATGAGATTGATGTCTTCACGCTTTATAATTCCGAGCTACATCAAATATGCTTTTTTAATGATTTTTCTTAATGTGCAGAGTGGTCTCTAATGTGTTTTAGGTATTTGTTGCATTACCTGAGTTATTATAAGTCTTTACCTAAATAACATTTATGTTTTCTTGATGTAATGTTAATATTGAGATGTTCTTACATAATTGATTTATTACAAATGTTTAGATAATTTTATGTTTTCAACTTAATATTCTTCTACTACAACAACTATATTTTTTAAGAAAATTTTAACATTTTTTATTGATTTTATCATTGCATATATGTTCATACATAAACTATGTTTTTTACTCAAACGAAATATAATTATTGTTTTATAAATAACATAATTTCAATTAATTGTGTTATCAAATTATTTTAACACATACTAAACACAATCAATTTCTAATAAGTTTTAAATTTTAGATATCAATAATATTTTTAATTATAATAATTATATTTACTTATTTTATAAGTTGTTTTCAAATCATTCATTACTTATTAAATTAAATATTTTTCATTATTGAATTATTGAATGAGTTTTTAGAATAATGTTTTGGATATTAAAAAGTTTTTATAATTATATAAGTTTGAACACTATGTATTCTTTATATTCTGAATAAGATGTTCTTACATAATTTAGATATATCTTCATACATAAATAATGTTTTTTGCATTAATTATGAATTTTGATAGCTTGTTAAAGTTCTTGCATAATTCAGATATATTTTGTAATTGTTTACCTCATTACATAATTTTGATGTCATAATTTAGTTTCATGTTTTCAAAAGTTGAAAACATAGTAAATACAAGCATTTTTTAATAAATTTTATATGTCAATCAAAATGTGATGTATAAAATTTTGTTTGAGAATCTTTAAAAAAACAAGGAATGTACCATGCTCAGATAAAATTTAGTACATTTAAATCTTATTTATTTATCCAATGAAATGTAAATACGTAACCTTAATTCTTTTACCCAATGGTATTCTAAATTTATCACTTACTAAATTTGAAATGTTTGAATATACATCAATTTTTTTCTAATATGGTTTTTCTTTTGGTTCTTTTAACAGGTGTCGCAACCGGGATTGTGACAGGTCGACGAAAAAAAGGTAAAAAAGCAAGGGAGTCGCCACCAGCAGTATTTAATATTGAAAAAAAAAACATTAAAAAAGATTGATCTGTGAAACTAGATTTTTTTTGAGTTTGGGAGCCAATTACATACAGGAAATTTGTTAGAATAAATGTGAGTTTAAGAGGGGGTGTGAATTAAACTCTTAAAAGATTTTCGAAATCCAAGGCCAATTTCTGAAAAACAGATTGTAAATGAAGGTGAAAATTAATTCTTTAAAGATTCTTGAAATGCTTATACCAATGTATCATATATCCAATTCAATTAGCAATTCAATTATCAATTACAGAATTTAAAGAAGCAGGGAAAGAAGATCAACACAAGAGATTTATATTGGTTCACCTTCCAATGAAGGCTACATCCAGTTTCCTAAACACCCAAATCAAAGCAATTCATTAAATTTCAATTTTTACATGAATCCTACATGAAAAACTAAAAACAGAACAATACACTTGATCTTGAATCCTACAAGATCTGTATACCCTTGTAAAACCCCACTACAAGAACACCTTAATCACCCTGATTAAGAAGAAACAAACCCAGTACAAGATTACACAAGATTATGGAACGAATTTACCTGAAAATCACTTTCAGAAACTGAAACAGGACAAAAACAAGTGATGACTTTCTATGGAAAGATTCTCAATTCAATTTGATCTTGGACTCCTTGATTGATTTCTCAAATTGATTTAGAACACTTGAAAAGTCTTCTTGAACAATGGGTTTTTCTGTAATTGATTCGTTTTCCAGTTCTTTAAAACTTAAAATATTTAAAACAGAACTGGTCCAGTGATTTAAAGCTGTTTCTGATAAAATCAGTTAGTTGAAACGCGATTTAGTTAGTTGTTTTCATTAAAATGAATTTTCTAGAGAGCACCCAAATCTGAAAACTGAAAACAGTCAATTGAAAATGTGATTAAACTGGTGGAAATCATTAAAGGGAAATCCTTAAATGATTTTATCCTGTTTAAATGCGAATCAACCAGATTTTCCAAAGAACTTGGATTTCTTAAGAACAGTTCCAGAATTTTAGCTGATTTAAAGTCAGAAAAATAACTAGCTAAAAACAGTTAGAACAAAACTTTAAAACACCAATTGGTTAAAATGTTTAAGATTGACTTAGCCATCAAACTAAGAATATTTTAACTGACTGAAAACACGTTTTTAATGAGTTGAAAAATAGTTAAAACTTTTAAAACATTTCAAAACATTTTAAAACACAAGATTAAGTCCAAGATTAAATGAAATGCATCTTACCCCACATCCTAAGACACTCTAATTCTAAGATAAAATCTTCATTCTTCAAGCATCATCATCAAAATTGTTGGAGACATCAAATTAACTTGAAACCAAGTCTTCAAGTCCAACAATATTCACACCCTATAACGTTCATGGTTACCCATAATTAATTAAGCATATTATCTATTTTTTAAAAAATATTTATCTTACCCTAAAAATAAAAAAAAACTTTAATTTAAACAAAGATTAATTAATAGTTTATCATTTAAAAAATTGTTATTATTATGTTAAATATGATATAAGAAAATGTTATATTTTTTATATATTTAGCTCAACAGGAGTGGATTCCTGCTCTTACGTATCTCTAGGTACAATGGAGAGAATCAAAGTTAGGTAGTTTTCATCCAAACAATATTAGTGTATTAGTAATTGTAAATTTTAATTATTATATTCAAGGATTTTTTGAACTGTCACATATCATACATCTAGGAATGAAGAATTAACAAAGGTGTACACCCGAATCAACTCATTTATAATAACTTTCTCCTAATTATTATAAAATGATTAATTGAATAAAAATTTTTAGATTACATATCGTCACCACATACATTTTTAAATTATAAAATTAAGAGGATGTCACATCTAATTAATACATAATTTATTTTAATATTAACATATGATTAAAAATAAATAAAAATTATATAGTTTTTGTTATATTTAAAGAAAATATTTTTAATAATAAATTTGCATGGTGTTATATGATTGAACTTTTAAAATTATCATAATATCATATTTAATTATTTATATAAAAAAATTGACTAAATTATATTATTATTTCCAACATAATTTAGAAAGAAAACTTAATTAAGAAATTATTAAACATACAATATTAGAAAAAATGTTAAGTCAAATTATCCTATGGAAGCAAAAATAAAAAAAGAAAAAACAATCAAATTTGGGCTCCAATAAAGCTATATATATAAAACAACAGGTTCAATAAGAAAAAAACAAATTGGGCTAAGCCCATTTCATGCAACAAAAAAGTCGAAAATTTTAAATATCAATAATATTTTTATTATAATAATTATATTTACTTAATTTTCAAATCATTCATTACTTATTAAATCAAATATTTGATAATATTTTTATTATAATAATTATATTTACTTATTTTATATGTTATTTTCAAATCATTCATTACTTATTAAATTTAATATTTTTTATTAATGAATTATTGAATGAGTTTTTAAAATAATATTTTTTATATTAAAAAGTTTTAATAATTATATAAGTTTAAACATGATGTATTGTTTATATTCTGATTTAGATATTGTTACATAATTTAGATATATCTTCGTATATAAACTATGTTTTCTAAATTAATTATGTATTTTGGTAGCATGTTAAAGTTCTTACATAATTGAGATATATTTAGTAATTTTTTACATTATTATATAATTTTATTGATTTTTTATATCATAATTTAGTTTCATGTTTTTAAAAGTTGAAAACATAATAAATACAAGTACTTTTTAATAAATTTTATATGTCAATCAAGTGGTGTATAAATTTTTTTTTTTAAATCTTTAAAAAAGAATAAGGGATATAACATCTTATATTGACATATTAGTAATGACACAACTACAAACAAAATATATACCAGCTATTATTGTTTAAATTAATTTTAATATTTTATCATATAATATGTGACATATTATTACAAAACATACACATATTATTATAAATTGTTATCCAGTTATATTTGTTTATATATCTATTGTTTCAAATTGTTATCTATTTATATTTGTTTATATATCTATTCTTTTAAATTAGTACAAAATAGTTATTTATATTAACTTAAAAACATATAATAATTTCTAAAACGATAAATTAATAGCCGTGCACGGATAAAAAACTAGTATACAAGTAAAAAAAAATGTGGCATAAGAAGAAAAAGACAAAACGTTTAAGCCAAATAAATATATAGCAGAGGTGAAATGGCCTTAAAATTTCAAAATGTCAGCAACTTTGATTTCCTATATAGTGTCATCAAGATAAATTAAAAAGAAAAGATAAAAGTATATACGTGTATATATAAAAGGAGAAGTAACTACGATAAATGAGTGGAGAAAGATAAAGAATGCAGAACAAAATAGACTAACACCTGCACATTACCCTTCTCTCTGGTGAATAAGAACATCTCCATGCAACTCTCTCTTTAGAAATGTTATAAGCAACTCTTCCATTAAATATGTAAATAGTGGGTCCATAATTTATATGGGTTATGTGGTTTTATGGGCAGAGCATGAATACTCGTGGTGCATGAGTTGTATAGGGAGTTTGGTCGTTCCTTGGTTCGAATTTGTGGGCTAATTAACAAAGGCATATATACTTACTTTGAATACACTTTGGTGTTTCTGATGGAAGTTTACAAGTTTGTGTGGTGAGTTGTGAGTGAGGTAGAGAAATAGAAGAGGGAGAGAGGGAATGTGTTAAACGATTTTAAAGATATATTTTCAGCAAGTGTATTGAATCAGTAGCATCTACAAGTTTCGTATATACAGGAACTTGTGTAATATTTAAAAAGAATTATAATCTCTTTTGTAACTCAATTTTGAATATGTAAAAGAAAATTTCTTTTATATTGTTTTTAATAATAAAATTAAAAAGCAAATAACAATAAAGCAATATTAAAATGATAAAAAGATATTGAGATTAAATTTCATCTATTTCCCTCTTCTATAATCCTCTAATTATCAATATATTTAATCAGTTATTTAATGTTATTGAGGTTACCAAATTTCGTTCTAAACCAATCCCTTGATTTAAAATGTTTAAGAATTAAATTATAACAATTGATTCCTCACATTATCATAATAAAACTCTTGCTTTAAGTCCAAAACCAATTCAACATATATATTTAAATTTATTCTTAGCATTCAAACATATAAGATAATTTAATTCAAATCGGATTTAAGATCAATTTTCCAATCTAACCGTAAATCATAAATCAAAATATGAGTGATTAATTCATCTCCACATTAATAATAGAATTAAATCATCAACACTGAATAAAAGACATCATATATATCAATCAAGAGTAAAATAGAAGAGTTTAACAAATTACATTCAATCTCAATACAAAGGAAAGTTAGCTACTCATGATTATGAGCAGCTTATATACCCGGATGGATGTGGGGATGAAAAATTAATCTTAAATCTTCTTTCCAGTTGATCCAAGACATTTTCCTTTCCCTTTTCACTCTTTTCTAAACAGTCTTGATATTCACCAAGATGGGATGCCAACACAAGAGCTTTTGAGTCCTTTATATAGGAGAAAATTAGGTTATTTTTAGCTTAAGTGAGAATAACCAACTTAAGTGAAAATAGCCCACTTAAATGAAATTAGCCCAATTGTTGGCCTAATTTTGCTCATGACTTTTATGTTTTCCATTCCTTTCAATTTTTGCTCTTTCTTCCCTTGATTTTTGTTTTTTCTTCTATTTTTTATATCTACTCCTACATACAAATACAAACAAAATTTTCTTCATCGAAAGAGGTTATCTTTGCTTGTTTTTAAAAGTTTCTAATTGCTAAATGCCTAATAAATATCAATTTTTATTTAAATTTTACCACTTAACAGAATGGTGTGAGGTTTAATATGTGTAACAACTCAAAAATTAACTCTTCCTAATGGTGGTTTAGAACTACTCATCAATTGCATTCCAATCTAATTCAATTCATTATTATATATGTAAGATTTAGAAAATGGGATTGTGTGTCAGAAAAATCAGTTTCACATGTTTTGAATTCTATGATGATAGAGCTTTTTATAAATATCGCGAATATTTTCTATTGACTCATTAAATTTGTTGTCTCTTTTAGCATACAACATCATCACATTTGTCTTCCTTTTTGGTTTTTATCTTTTCTATAGTAAGAATTTGTTATTTGTCAAAATTAGGTATTCATAATGACTGGTTCAAAGAATATCTCATGTATATTTTCATTTTTTGAGATTAATCCCCTTTCATAAGTGAACAGTTTTAAAAACAAGAAAATATTTTAATTGAACAATATCTTTAACATAGGTGTTTCAATGGTTTAACTAACTTAGTTAAAAATATTAACTCATAACATTAAATTAGTTAGGTTTACACTAAGGCAAAACTGAGAGAGATGACTTCATATTCATTTTAAAGAATTTTTAGAAATTATATTATATGTTTTGAAAATTGATAAATTAAACTTGATATGTATAAAACAAAAACAAATATTATCAAACATTTTTTACATGTATATTATAATATAAAAATAATAAACTAGAATATACTTCATCAGTGAAATAATTTAAAATTTGTAATATTAAAAACATTAATTTATATATAAGAAAATAATATATATAAAAAAATATTTTTAGTATTAAAATATTTGGTATCTATAAATTTATTTTTAAATTTTTGTGACACACACACATATATATATATATATATTATAGTAATTCTTAAGTTTTTAGATTTATTTAAATATTTTTTAAAAGAATAATTTTTTAAAAGAATAATTTTTTAAAATTACATTTTAAGAAATAATATTTTAAAAAAATAAAATGGGATGGGGATGGACATTGAGGATTTATAAAATGATGAATATGTTAGTATGCTCATATGCAAGAATAATGAATCTTATGTTGTATATTTGTGAATACTGTTGTTGAATGATATGTTGTTGATCTTATACATGTTGTTAGCCTATCAAAAAGGATAAGTGGATTGCTGATATATCTCACAGTGGGATATACAAGATGTTAGTATTTTTGGTAGTAAGTTTTTTTTTATAGGCGAGTTGTTATGGCCAAGGTGTTGATGTTGTTGTTGGCTCTTTGTGGGTATTGTTGTTGGCCCCTTTGACGTGTTGATACATTATCCAGGATGGTATTAGGGAATAGAGGTAAACTTGCTAGTTTATGGTTATAAGTATCCCAACTTTACTGATGTCAAGTAAAGTAGACATGGCATTAGATGGTGAGAAACTGATAAAGACTTACGTTAGGCTTCCGTAGTAGACATACACTTAACTCTTGAAAGCAGGTGCTTTATACCACCCTGACCCTAGGTACCTCAGCCCAGACTGCATTGAGGTTCAAGTGTTAGCCTCTAGTAAGACTTGTTTACCATGAATAAAGTATTTTAGAAGACAATTTATATTTTGGTTATAGCAGGAATAATGACTAGTTATAAATTATTTTGTTTTGTTGTATGGTTGTATTATATAATGTTATGACTGTTTAATACGTTAATGTGTGAAACATAACTTGCAGTATGTTGATGACTTATAATAATTATTTCATCTTTATTGTCTAGTATGTAACACTGGTATAATTATATAATGTATGAGAGCATTTTTATAATAATTAGTTCACTTTTTTCATCTCATATGTGACACTGCTACGATTATATAATATATTATATAATATATGAGAGCAGATTTTATTTCAAGATATAAAAGTAAATAAATTTTCAAAATAAGAGTATTTTTCGTTTTCTTAAAAATTTTAAAAGTCTATAACCTTGTAATTATATAATTTTGTAATAAAAAAATATAATAAAATAGTATTTATATATTTATACTACTAATATAATATAACTAGTTTTTCTCATTTTAAGAGTCTATAATCTTGTAATTATATAATTTTGTAATAAAAAATGTAATAAAGTAGTATTTATATATTTATACTACAAATATAATATAACTAGATTTTCTCATACGTTACACTGATGAAAAAGTAATGGATTAAGGACAATCTTAAAAAAAGAGATTTTAAAGATTTATTTTTCATTTTATAAAAGTTTAAGTTATCTTCCCGTACATTACTTTTTTCCAAACATCAGGGTGTAAATGAGACCCCGAAGTAAAATTGGATACGTATTCTTTTTTTGAAGAATAATATTTAGGGGCAATGTATACAGTGTTTTCTTTTCTTTTCACTAAATCAAAATTTTAAATTGATAATTACATGAAAGTTCAGTGTATTAAATTGAAAGTATAATTAATCCAAAATAATTTTAATTGAATTAGTAATTGATAGTAAGGATTTGTTTAGATTCAAAGATGAATTTAAGAAACTGTAAAGTAAAATGATTTAAATTAAAATAAATAAATAAATAAAGAATGAAAAAAAAGTAAAAATTTATAATTAATTTAATTAATATAATAAAATAAAAAAATTGCAAATTTATGTATTAAAAATTGATAAAAGTACCATTATGGTAAAAATGAATTATAATTAAATATTAAAAAATGTTTAAATGTCTATGATTTAACTCAAGAGAAAACTTTGTTTTATTACAAATTGAATTATCTACATCTTCGATTATTCAGTACATGTTATTATTTTAATTTTGTAAAATAATTTAATATAAACAGAATTTTAAAAATATAAATTAGATTTAAAATAAATTTTAAATTAAAATAAATAAAAATCATTATAAAAGTTTAATAAAAAATTAAATTTTAGAATAAAAATTAAAATACGTTCACAAAATAAAAATAAAAAAATTATTTTAATATTATGCATTTTAATTATTTATGTTATTACAATATAAGAGCCTATATATCGATAAAACATTAACAATTAATAAAAAAATATAAACTGTAGTCAATTGTATCAAAATAGAATTTATCTCTCTCTATATAATATATATATATATATATATATATATATATATATATATAATTTACACTGTCCTCATTATTTAATATATAAGAAAAGCTTTCATATTTTACACATAATTAATTACATTTATAACATAATCCATTATACATAAAATTTCTTTACGAATTTCTATTATGAAAAAGGTTTAATGCTTGCTTTTTTTATTTTCTAATATTGAATTTTGAATGTTTTTCAAACTTTTCTTATTTTTCATTCGATTCTTGCTGTCTCCACCTGGATAACTAGACATAAGGTTAAAAGGTGGAGTTCTAAATTTGAGTTTGATATAATTACCAAACAACTATTGTTGTGTACAAAAAACTGTAAACCTATAATCATTATATAGAGTTAGAACAGTTAGCAGTTGGCAATGATGGCTAATTTATTTGGCGGTGAACACATGAAACAGCTTATTAGGAGGCGCACAAGCAGTGGTGACATTTACGAAATCACCCTTGAAGCCTTGACCTTGTGTGGGTTCACAGAGCAGCATGATACATTACAGGTTCCAACTTAGACATTGGTCAGTGCACATTTCTCACGCCCAAGTCTAAAGTGGGCCAACCACCGTGGGCTTTGGTTCCAGGGCCCACTCTTTCTCTCCCACATTGCCCGCAAACTTTGCGGCTTACCAAACTTTGTTTTTTTTTCTACCAACTTTGGTTGTTTCCTAGTAGCAGCTCCTACAAGTAAAATGAAAATTCATGTAGGAAAACGAGATCGCAAAACATAGGAGAAGTTCCGACCACCTTGACTGTGCTTGTGTTCCGATTTTCAAAACAGCTTTTTTTTATCACTATTTAACCGTTGACCTTACCACAACTTGTTTGCGCCGTGTCTCTTTTCATGGCAATAACTTAGGTTGACCAGGTCTAATTCTAGATGTTACTTTTGGGGTGCCAAAAAGCTCATTCATACTTTTTGAATTTTTTTCTTAAGGAAAGGACGGTGCTAATTAATTAATGCAAGTTAAAATCATTAACACTTTAGTCAGTTAGTAGTTAATATCATTCCAGATAGATGAGATATGAAATATTAATGTTTCTTATAGCCAAAATTTAAACAACTACTCACCATTTCTCAAATATTAATCCTTTTTTAAATTCAACCTTCTTGACACCATGGAGGATTTTAAAATTTTGAACATAAACTAAAATGTTATAATTTTTGTTAATGTGAATTTTTACTAATATAAAGAATTTTCTCTAGTCCACATTATAAGATATAATTTTAAAAATAATTTTGATCCATAATATAAAATATTTTATAATTTTAGTAAGTTTATTTTTTTATTTCTTTTATATATTTTTATTAATCTTATGATTATTTGTGTTATTATAAAATAGTATAAAAAAAAAGAATCAATAATTAAAATTTAATTTTTTTATTAATTTAACTATTTATTTTTCACTATTACCTATTTATACTGTTATGTAAATGAAATAGAGTATTATTTAAATTTACATCAATTAATATTTTTAAATTGTAAGAAGTTATAAAAACTAAAGTAATTTTAGTGAGTTGACAAATTTAATTCAACTTTCAAAACAAAAATTTGAATTTTAATTAAAAATTTGGTTGAAAACATTTCAGTTTTAATTTAAAAATATATAGAATTCATTTTTTTAATGAAAAATTATTCAAATTATAATTTTAATTAGAATTTAATTTAATTTTTAAAATATAATCTACTTTAATTTCAATTTACAATTTTGTTAAAAGAATACTTTATCATAAAAACTGTTAGTTATATTTCAATTAATTTATTTAACACTAATTAATAAGAATAAAAATAAAAAATTAATAAAATATTATATAAATTAAATGTCTTATAATATGGACTAGAGTTGAGTATTATTTACTCTACTCAACTTTATAATTTATATTGTCTTTTTATGTATAAAATTTTCAGTTTATATTATTCTGGAGAAAACTTTATATAGCAACTATTTTTTATGTTTTTTATTCGAGTTTTGTAACTGACGTAAATTTAGACGATACAAAAATTGTGAGTTTCGTGTATCAGTTAAATAATAGTCCATATATATAATATTCAGTATCTTAATTTTTAATAAAAATGGCATAAAAAATCGCAAAAGCAGTTCATTGAATAATTTGGTCATATTATTCAAAATCTCAAACTTCACATACATTTCGGAATAAATCCAATCTCACTCCCATTTCACCCACATCTGATTACACTAAATTTAAACCAATCTAAATTATTCTCTAATTCCTATTACCATACCATTAAAGTCAAATATAAAAAATAGACATTAACAATACCGATAATTTCTTTTATATAAAAAAAAGGAAAAAAATATTTTACATTAAAAAAAGGAAAAAGACTTTTTCAAAAAAAGAAGGTGGTGAAGAAGGTAACGTTCTTGAAAAAAAACATAAATATTAATTGTCATAATAAAATTATCATGATGAGATAACTCATATAATTTGAGAAAACAGGTCTGACCCGATGGACTGACCCGTATAACATATGATTTAGGTTAGGTTAGACTTAAAAAATTATGGCCTAGATAACAATAGGCATTTTTTAGCCTGACTCATTTAGCCCGATATCCATATGGGTCAAGGCCAGGTTGGCCCGTTTATTTTTTATATTAAATTTTTGTTTTTAATTGTTATGTTATCATATCAAAGAAAGAAATCCTAGTGTTTTAGAGTCTTTGTTCTCTTCTTCATCTCTTCTCTTTCTTTCTCACAAACTCTTTCATATCCTCTACTGCACTGCTCCTCTTTCCTTGTATCACCTTTACCACCACAGTTTCATGCTTCTGCCATAACTTCTCTGTTTCACATTAGGTTAGATTCTTCCTTATTTTTTGTTAATTTATATTATCATTTTTGTATTTCTAATCAAAACTGTATATGTGCTTTTGTTTTCCTCCTATCATCATGAGTATGTTATTTTGTTAATATTTGTTGAGTTATATAAAGTAAAATTATTATAAGTATTAAATAGGTTTTTATGTTTTTTTATCTCTTGCATTCTAGAGTTCTTATTTCCCATGATAACATTAGGAGTTACTTTTTTTTTAATAATTGAGTGTTATCTTTTACAGTAAACAAATCTTGGAGTATTCGAAGTGTTTGACTATCTTGAAAGTGTTTAATAGGCAATCTAAGTTTGTTTTATAAGTTGCTCAAATGCGAACAATTTTGTAGAAACTTTCGTATAAATATATTATCTATTTATATATTATTTACTATTGACAAAAATATTATATTATGGATATGTTGTTTAGTAGGAGTTTGACTCTTTGTTCTAAGTTTGTTTTAGAAATTGTTCAAATATAAACAATTTTACACAAACATTTATGTAAATATATTATATATTTATATTTATATTATTGATAAAAAATTATATTATAAATATATTATAATATTTTTTCAATTTTTAATTAGGCTAAAAATAATCCTTTTAATTAGGTTAAAAATTATGGTCTATTCTAAAATATAGATCAGACTAGACTATCAGATTTTCTGAACTCGGCCCATAAAATCAAGTTGGACCGAACTGTCCTTTTTGAGAACTCTACATATAACCATCTCAGTCATAACAAATAATTTCTTTTACTATTTTAGGCACGTTACTTAAATTGCACTATTCTATTAGTTATTTTAAAAAAAAAATCTTACACGTACTGTAAGAGATAAATGTATTTGTATTCTAGCTTGTTTTAATATATATAAATATTTTTAGAGAATTGAATAAATACGAAATAATTGTTTAAAAATTATATATTTTTCTCCTTCATATCATCAAAACCATTTTGGAATAATTTCACTGTCAATTTTGAGTCGTTTTTATATCACACAGGGGAAAATGATTTATTGGAGATTTGTTACCAACTTTGCTTCTTTTCTCTGTCACTGTAAACTAATGAACTTACTATAGTTTCCCATTGAAATACGTGCCCTCGTCTTCTTTTCACCACCTATTTTCATTTCTGAGATTCCCCAAAACTACCCACTGTACTTCACCAACGTTCAAACCCACCCCTGAAGAGTGTTCACATAATTTGTTAGTTATAGGTCATAGTTTTTGTTTTTATGCTATATTATATTACATGGCTAGTGTTAAATAAAACTCTTTTTAAAAATCATATTATTAATTTCTAAAATAATAAAAATTAGTTACTAATTTAATAAAAAATTAATTTAAAATTCAATTTAATAAATAATTAAAATTCTAGTATTTAATGTTAAAATTAATTTATATTCTAATTTAATAATTATTATATGGAAATTAATTAGTATTTTTTAATATTAATAGTTAAAAGATATAATTTTAATTTATTTTATTAATAATAAAAATTATTTTAAATATTAATAATTTTTAATTTAATCAATATAACTATTAATTGTTTTTTAAAAACTAATTTATATTTAATAATATTTTTGTAGTGTATGTAGAATATAAAAAAAATGTAAAAATGAATTACTCGTTGTGAACATCGTTCAGAACACAATATTGGTAAATTTCATTAACAAAATTAAAAAGATTATAGGTAATCGTGAACAGGGTTTTGAACGATTGTGTTGAGGATACTGCGGTTACTTTTGAGAAAACTGGGAAGTGAAGAATAGGTAAAAGGATAATGAGATGAGCACGTGATTGAGTATCTTATGATTTCATAGATAGGATACTTGTTAAAAACAATTTATTAAAATTGAGTGATTCGTGTTGGAGATGTTTGGTCAAGCGATAAAAAAAATCATGTTAAAAAAATAAGTCATCACTCTTCTCACGATATATGAGAAGTAAATACAAAAATCTTAAACAAAAACAAATATTATACCGAATAAACGTAACTAGTTTTGATTAAAGTTAGTAGTTGAGTTTGCTTAATGATTTTATTTTTATATAATAAAAATATTTTTGTATAGAATACTCTCGAATTACATTTCTTAAAAATGAAATTTTAGTTTAAATATAAAAGTATCTTTAAAATAGTAATGTTAAACATTATTATAACTTTTTGTATTTTATATTGAGAGTTATTTAAGTTTATGTTTGGCAGAAAGTTGTAGTCTGAAAACTGTCTGTATAACTCAACGTTGGGGTTGCTGAGATGCATGCATTCGAACAAGAAATCGTCGTTCCCAAAGATAAAAAAAAGTAAAACAATTACTTAAAAAGTAAAGATACTTACGAAAGAAACATTTGATTTCGATTAAACCAAATCTATTATTCTATTGCATATTAAAAAAAGTATAAGAGAGAGATGGTATTACAATCCAAAATAAAAACGTGCATGAGAAACGAGAAATAAATAAAACGTAAAATGGACCAACACTAGATTGTAAGACTTTGATGCTCGCACAGTTCACGGCAATAATTCGTACAGTTTATGAGTGAGGTCGTGTCAAATTTAAATCGAATTAAATTGAAATGATTTTTGACATGTAATTGGTACCAAATTAATTTGATTAGATAGATGGAGATGAATAGTTATTTATGTCCAGAGGACAAAAAAGAACTAAAAAAAAAGAACTTCACATTCACTTGTTGTTAATTAATACATAACTCAAATTGGTTTAGTTTAGTAATTTTTTTTAACTGAAATTGAATCCAGTTAATCGAGTGTACCCCATCAGGAAACAGGTCTGGCAAAAACAGCTATGGAATGTTATAATATGTGTTAGTGAGATACACATACACCTCAGGAATAGGGAGGATTTGGAACTTGAACTCTAGTGATGGAAGCAAAGTGAATGGCCAACGTCACACAACGTTGTCACAAACGTTCCATAGCAACGTTGGAAGGTACAATGGTAACGACGCGGAACAAGGTTTGAAGATTCCTAGTCTCATTATGTTCCAACTTTACCCTCTCATCACTCTGACTTTCTTCTCTACATGTTTTTTTTTTTAATTAAAGAATTGTGTCTGGTGACCCCTTTTTTACTGCCTGTGAAAGAAGTAAGAGATATTGATGATTTGTGTTGTGATGGTGAGTAATGATATTATTATGATATGGTTATTGAAGAGAAGAGGGTCAATGCGAAGGATTTATAAGAAGGATGTGTGGGGGAGAATGGGTCAGCAATTGGACCTCTCATCCTCACCCTTTGAACTGCTGATTCCTATGACCAAAGACCAGTCCGAGTAAAGAAAATCCACTCCACCACTTTTCTCAGTCAAACTTTCCTTTCCTTTCTATTTTCTGCGCTTTCCCACACTTTCCTTCATTCGGAATGATAACCTCCCCTTAAAAATCCCATATAACTCACCTCCTCCCTAACCCCTTTTCTCTTATTCTCTCTTCTATATGCGTCTAAACCTTTTCTTTTTGCTTCTTCTGCCACCACCCACCAAACCTGCCCAATCCATGCTTTAGTTTTCCCATTCCTTTTGCTTTGTCTCCTTGTGGTTCATGTCCTATATGTGCCACTTTGCCTCTGACATCAAGTTTTTCTTCTCAGAACCAATCATTTTTCATCACCTGGCACACCAGTCACGGGGTTCATCTAGGTAACAGGGCTTTATTGCTTTTTGTGCCTACATGGACAACATGGGAGATCCAAAGAGCATCGTACAAGAGCTATTACAAGGTTTGGAGTTGGCAAGGCAGCTCCAAGCGTATCTCCACACGCCTTCCTCGTCCCAAGAAACCCGTGACCTCATCCAGAAGATCATATCCACGTTTGAGAAGGCACTTGAAATGGTAAATTGGAAAGGGCCAGTGCCTGCGGGTGAGTCATCACAACCGCCGCTAGCAGCTGCAATCCCTGCAATCCGAATGTCAGACTCACCTATCAGCAGTAGTCCCCGAAGTGAAGACTCCGAGAGAGATTTGAAAGACCAAGACAACAATGCTTTCAAAAAAAGGTAGATCTAATACTAATGCATATATCTATTCACCAACTTGCCTTCGTCTCTATACCAAATGGTTTTGTGATTGCATTTTTAAATATAGTGGAGATTTTCCGACAAATATTATTAATGCAATTACATTAGCTCGCACCTCAAAAGCTTTCAAGTTGTGGCTGAAATTTGGTCATTAACCTTCTGCATGTAGTTTTTACGCTAACTTCATGAACTCCTTTCCTCACAGAAACACTTTGCCGAGATGGACGAAACAGATTCGGGTTACACCAGGAATGGGGGTGGAAGGGCCTCTTGATGATGGATATAGTTGGAGAAAATATGGCCAGAAAGACATCCTTGGAGCCATGTACCCCAGGTAACAAGATATTCCAAGTCTATAGTATTGAACTAGATTTATATGTATATACATAACTATATAGTTTGTTGGTTTGCAGGGGCTATTACAGATGTACCCACAGAAATGTTCAAGGTTGCATGGCAACAAAGCAAGTGCAAAGATCTGATGAAGACCCTACGATTTTTGAAATCAATTACCGAGGAAAGCACACATGCTCGGTGGCCCACAACGTGGGTTCTTCTTCAATAATTCCACTGGAAAACCAAGAACCGAGTCTGAACAACACAATTCAGCAGCAGAATGTCTTGCAGAGCCTTGAGCAGCAACCAAATGATTTACTTTTGAGTCTCCGAGAAGGGTTGAGAGTCCAAACAGAGAACCTAGATTCCACTGACCAATCATTTGTTCCATTCCATTTCCCTTTATCAACAAACATAAAAAATGAAGGTCAAGTTTTCCCTCCCCATGTGCTGGAAAATTTTAGTTCTCCTTATATGTCACCTGCTACATCCGGAATAAGCTACTTTTCTGTGTCTCCAAGTGGGGTGAACAGTTTCGGAGGGAGCCCAAATTTGGCAACTTTTGATTCTCATATCAATGACTTGATCCCAGCTGCCACTTCAGCTCCAAACTCAGCAGCTGTTGGTTTAGAGTTTCCTTTCCACCAGTTTGAATTTGACGGTCAGAACTTCAGATTCGACAACCCATGATTTTTCTGTTGAGTATACTCAATCAAGAGAAATTGAATAAAGGACAAAATCTATTTTTTTAAAATAATAGAATTAGACATCAGCAGGTACTGTAAGGTAACATTCTAGAATTATATGACCCTTTAGAAAAAGAGGCAAAAATTTCTATGTATGTCTTAGCTACTTGTGTCGTAGGAATATGCAATTCTAAAATTGCTTAGTCAATAAGAATTTTCCTTCATAGTTAGAGACATGTCAAGTTATCACAAACTCTCTTTTCTCATTTTTTTGGCTTTAATATCAGGATTTAACTTTACTCACAAAGGTACCTACCTAGTCAGTGCAAACAGGATGATGAAAACGGTCATTTTCTAGAGTCAGAGGGAAGGGGAAAAAGATATAAGCCATTGTATTTGTTTCCAATTCTCTACCAAATAAAATAAACAATCTGGTTTCTGGAAGAACAAAGCAGGTTATGGTATTTGATCTTTGACCGTTGAAATGTTCACGCGGACAAAAACAAAAAATCTAGAAGGATTTATAATATTGTTGAACTGTGATTTTATTGTACAATAGCACTTTACACAATGAAGTCGCAACTTGGATTGAAAATAAGAATGGAAAAACTATGGCCACAGATAAATAAGTGGGTCTCTGTCACATTTATCCAGCAATATTGTCAAGGGAAATTTGAAAATACTTTTCTATAAACTAATGTTCTTGAATTTCTGTTGACTATACTATTAACATGTTGAATGGTTCTTCAAACTGAATTTCTAACGTTAATATTTCCTTAAAAAATTAAAATATGGGTGAAGAATTATGGGATAAATAAACATTTTTTTTAATCTGTTATGGTCAAATTATTTTTCTGTATATCATGAGCACAGGAGAGAAAATTCAAATATTACTTTAAACACATTCTTTAATTTTTCACTTGTTGCCTTTTTTTAGGTAGAGAAAAAATAAATGATTTTTTTTTATCTCGAAGATTCACCCTAGTTGGGTAGAGTTCACGGTCTAAAAAATGTTTACAAATATACTTCAAATTGTTGAGCAGTGATTATTGATTATGAAATTTAAACTCATTTTTATTAATATACTGAAGTAAAAAATTAATTATACAAATAAAAATTGGTTTAGGTGCAATTTGTAGTATTCAAATTGTATGAAATGTCAATAGATTTCCATATAAAGAAGTTTTGTATATATTATTTCGGTCAAACAAAATGTTTCTTAAATTTTTTTAGTCCCTAAAAAATACTTTCCACAAATAATTGGATGTTTAAAGCCCAAAACCGTTAGTGCGGTCATGGATACAAGCTTAAATTTTAACAAAATGTCAGACTATGCACGTAACAAAGAACCCACTGAATGGGCCTGCTAGTTCCCATAATTTATACGCTTTGCTTCTAGAACCTCTATAATTAATATTTGCACTCCCATAATTACTTTTTTTATGTCAGTGATGCCTCCTTCCTCTGTCAGTTTTGACTGTTTTGGATCACCTATTATAAAAATCTTCTTTAAGAAACTTTCTAGAATATGTATATCTTATACTGTACAGAAACATCTTATCTAAAACATGTAGAAACATTATTTAAATTACACAATTTAGAAAAGTATTACAAAACATTACATAAATATATGTTTAACTTTTTTAAATTAATCCAAAAATATGATAACTAATTGGAAAGTTTTCAAATTGGACAATTTAAAAACTTAAAGAAAAAAATCATATTACCAGCCATGGTAGGTGTAGGGTGACAGAGAGAATAGAGAGAGCTTAGAATGGAAGTGGGAGAAGAATTAGGGTTGAAGATTAAATTATAATTTAGGGATATTTTAATTTTTTACTACTAATATAAGATATAGATAGTAATCATAGACTCCAGGGAGAAAAAAAGACTTCATTTATATATATCTTGGTCTGCCACATTCTAAAAGTTGAGACCAAAAGTTGAGAGTAAAGAATTACATGTACATGTAAGAAATGAAAGATAATGAAATTGCTTCTAACATAAAATTTTAAAATAAAATTTTTATATTTATAAATTAATATTATTATTTTTGCTCAATTATATTCTTAAATTTACATAAATTTTCTCTCCATCCTCCTCAAATCAATAAATTGTCCTAAAATGTTAACTTGGTGCTACATTTTTATGAGCATTAGTGGTCAGTTTGTTTGTGATTGGCCGTGAGTGAATAAATTTCTCAATGGGGTAATATCTATATAAGGACTATTTTTTTTTATAAATATAGTGGGTGCTTTTCAGTTTTCTCTATTTGTAACTCTCTTCAATTCAATATTTTTTTGTCCCATACTTCAACTATTATATTATATTATTTAATAACTTCTTAAAATTATACATTTTAATTAAAACTTATATTAGTCAAGGGTCTGACTTCGAATATGGTGCGTGACCGTGAGTTGTTGTAAGCTTTTTAATATGTTCATTTTTTTAAAAATATATATTAATTTTATATTGAATAATTTGTATCATGATAAAAAAATAAATTATATTACCTCTATCACACGATAAAATAAGGAAGAAAAAGAAGAAGTTAGTGTTTTTTTGAAAGGTAATAACGTACATTAGTCATCTGAAAACTTTATACATGCATAAAACTGTAGTTATTGTTGAACAAAAAACGTAATCTTATTTTCTTAGTAATAGCATTTTTTTATTTGTTGCAAATTAAAATATTGATGTATTTTATTTAGGATTAAATTAGAAATAAAACTATTAATATTTCATAAAATTAAAACATCAGCCAATTTGAAATTTATTTTAAAAACTAAAACTACAGTATTTTTTAACAATAAAGTATATCCAGTTATTATTAATATAAAATTCATTTATTATTGCAATAAAATTGATTTGGATTTAAGTTCTGATACTCTTTAATGGTGTGTTTAGTAGTAGTAGATATATATATATATATATATATATATATATATATATATATATATATATATATATATATATATATATAAAGAGAGAGAGAGATTTTGATGTGATTGGAAGATGAAAAATAGGGTAAAAATAATTTTAAAAACTGTTGAGACTAAGTTACTTTCATATATCTCTTTCATTCTTTTTTTTTACTTTTACAATCAATATTTTCAATACTTTGTTTTTTACTTAATTTTATTCCTCTTCTTTATTTTCATTATTTTTTTCCCCTCTCCGCTAATTTACCGATAAGAACAACAAGTAAATTATGTAGAAGACAAAAGGATACAGTTAAACAAACCAAAAAGAAAACTGAGAATGTAATGTTTATATATATATATATATATATATATATATATATTTTCAGCTCCTTAATATAATTAGTTTTTGAAGTAAAGATAAAATTGAGCACCAAAACTCAAATTGAACAAACTTAAATTTGCAGCAACAACTTGTGGAGGAGTGCTTCAATTTTGGAAATGGAAATATATTAACTCATACAAAAATTAAAGCTTGGCGTGGTCAATTACAGGAGAGTAGTCACTCTATACTAATACTTGTCATGGAATTACACTACCAATTGCTGTCATAATAAATAAATAATAAAAAAGAAAGAAAGAAAGAGAATGATAAAATGGTTGCAATTAAATGGACTCTTCCCATCACGTTCTCTGTTATTTGTACAGCACATACGTACAACGCAGTAAGAGAAGAGAGAGATGCATGCATGGTGATGATGTTTGGTGTGGACTCTGGACAGGCATAACTCATCTTTATAGTAATTAGCAGAATGTTTGCTGGATTTGTTGAGCCAATTCTTCTGCACTCAGTTGGCATTCAATTCCAATCTACATATATATATTTACACACACAGACATATCAGTGGTGTTAAAGAAACCACAATATTTATCAGTGAACCTAAATTGAACTACTAAATAATGTACACATATGTCCAATCATATGATGCTATATATATACACGTGTGTGTATTCCATGCATGAATAATTATCCGATTTAAACAAAATGATAACAATTTATACATGGAGCCTGGCCTCCCCATTGATGCACTGAAAAATATACAGTCAGTACTATCCAGGTATCTATTTCTTTTACGTGTTGCAACAAAGAACTGCACATCTGCACATGCTTGTAAAAAATTTGAGGTTATGCAATCATTATTAACATTGTTTTGTTTTGTAATGTTGCAGACTGCTGTGAAATTCTGCCGTGAAATTTTCTTTTGGTGGGGATGGTAAGAACTAAAAATCCAAGCCAATTTGCGAAATCTCTATATATTTTGCTCCAAGAAAGAAAGAGGAATTTTTTTTTCAGTGAGTAGGGAACTTTACACTTCAATGTAAATTAAGAGGTTGATAAAAATAATTGTAAGCAGTAAAAATTATTAGTTTTTATATTTAGTGTCTTTACACCCTATCCTCAAACTTTAGTTATATATGGTTATAAGAGAAAAAAAAAAATCTTTTCTCATTTAAACATAAAATTAAAGATATGAACATAAACAAATGAAAGAAAATTTAAGTGTAATAAAGAAGAATATCTCTTACATGAGTTATTTATTTGACATTTTTACATCCCCTCTCTCTATACACACGTATATATATATATATATATATATTTAAATATAATTTAATAATTTATATTAATAATTTTCATGTGTTATAAAAAAAATATTTTTATTTGATATGATCGATGCTATGAATTTTAGTGAAATAAAATATAAGATAATTTATAAGACTGAAATATTTTAAAGTTCAGAGATACTTAATTTGCATAAATAAAAATATTACCATTATACATATTTAAGAATTTAAATATATAATGCTAAAGATATTTCAAGGTGGCCTGTATGACTATTTTTTTATAAAAGGGATAAATTAGGTAAACTATATTTGTAGAGAAAAAATTAATAAGAAACTAATTAGTGTTAAAAAATGTTTTTTTTTTCTTTTTAGAATGAATATTTAGCCTCCTTTTCTCTCTTCCATTGTCGAGCAATTGAATAATATTTTTAAAAACAGAGCTTCTAATTTCAAATGAATTTTAAATTTAAAACTGTCAAATACTTTTAATTTTTAAAAATTCATATAACATTTACTTTCAGAAAAATCTTATTATAAGATTAAATTTTAAAGTAATTTAAGGGTAGGTAACCAAGTCTAGCAGAAAGTAAAAGAAAACAACCTTTTAGCCATCTGGCATTGAAATAACATTTTCCATATTTGCTTTCATAAAAAATAAAAAAAAAAAGACTGCACCTTTTCGTCCTCATGTGACAAGGTACTGTTTAATTTCTTCATTGTCAGCCTTCTTTTCCATTTTTCATTTTTCATTCTCATGACATAAATACTTAATAAAGCATGCTCATATATATGGTGTTTTACGTCTTTAACACATACAAACTTCATTATCAAATCAAGGAGTGTTTAGCTATGAACGGAATACATTCCAAGGAATAAGAAGATTATTAGCAAATAATTTATGTGTTCCAATTCGAAATGTACCTTGATAGTGAATGAGTTTAGCATGGTATCATCAGCAGCACAATTAATGTTGACATGGAGGATTTCGAGGGCGAGATCTTCAAGTGCTGTGATTATCTTCAGGGCCTGTCCGGGAATTCGTTGAGACACCGTTTTGAGAAGAACGTGGGGCCCTGAAAACTTGACCTCCACATCTGCAGTGGCGGATTTAGAGTTGGCAACAAGCTCGTTGATGTTGTCGTTGATGGAGGAATTAGCAGAAGAAGTGGGAGAAGGGTCGAGAGAGTTGGACATGGTTGGTGAAATCATGTTGTTGTAGCCTTGCTGCAACCTTGGCCTGTAAGGGCTTCCTGGTTGTGGAGTTCTTGGGCTAATGGGCAAGTTTAGTCTCGGGCTCAGAGGTGGTTTCCGAGGACTCAGTGGTGAGGGCCTTGGGCTTGAAACAAGCCTAGGGCTTAGGACTTCGCTGTAAACTTTCCTTTGTTTCTTGGCCTCCAGGGCTTGGAGCACCTGCTGCAACTCGTTGATGTAATCAACCACACCTCCAATTATCGATGCTTGATCTCCCTAAAGCATAAATCATTATGAAGAATTTAATAAACTGAGACTTTAGAAATAAAAATGTAATTAAAGGTCAACTGATTCAAGAGAACAAACTTGTGAAAAGAACAGTGGTAGCTTTACTATAAACTCGTATTTATAAGGGGATTCAGAGATGCAAGGTGCATTTAATTAACCTGTAAAGAACACTTTACAGTGTAGTATAGAACCGTAACCATATATATAAAAAAGTTATATTTTTTTAAGATAAAAGCAACTTTAAACAAATAATGAATACCCTTAATTTTCTAATTAGCTGTATTGTATCTTGGAGGGTCTCACGTTTTGTTTCAAATTTAAACCTGCAAGGCAAGCTGCACACCCTATGAAAGATAACTCACGTGTAACTCTGTGTACCAATGTGCCAAAAAAACTCACACGATAGTACTTTTAATTTGGAAATCTGCATTAAGCTTTAAATAAATATTTGTTATGCATATTACTGAGAAAAAACTTTAATTATAATCAAACAACAATACTTAAAACACTTCAAAAAACTGCATCAAAAGCTTTTCTAAAAAATATTTCAAGATAAAACTTAAGAGCTTAAGAGATGTAAAACAAAGTCAATATAAACAAAATGAAGACTTACCCGTTTGACATAAAAGCAAGGCATAAGCGACCTCAGCACGGTCAAGTGTTCATTCATTTGCTTTCTCCGGTTGCGTTCAACGGTTATGTGAGACATTCTTTGTTGTCCATCTGGGTTTGCTTCCTCTGGTGTGGTAGGAGTAAGCTTCTGTCTCTTGGCTTTTGACGAGGTTTCAAACTCAGTTTCGGAATAATCTTGTGGAGCACTTGACGAGGTAGACTTTTGGGACACCAATCTTGAGACATCCTCGTTCTCTTTGGAGATAGTAACAGCTTTTTCGTTAACGGGAGGGAAATGGGTGAAGTCCGATTCTAGGCTCTCCAAAATGGCGAAGAGATCGTCCCCACCAAAGTGGTCACTTCCAAACTCTTTGTCATCGAAAATATGACATAAGCTGTCGTCCATGTCGGAAGCTTTTGAAGTTTCCAATTCGATGGATCGACTCCGGGAAACCTGCGACGGAAGTGCCGGAAAAATGTTTTTAAGTGGGAAAGAGAATGAGAAAGTTTGGAGTGAGAAAGGGACACAGAAAATGAGGTTTGTCAAGATCAAGAAATAGGGTAGTGGAGACTGAAAAGAAGTAAATATGAGAGGGGTGTTGATGTGATAGAGACTAAACGATCGCCATCAACCACTACTACTGATTGATGTTATGGTCCCTTTTGAAAAGATGTGGTTTAAACCGTTAGATGCCTAGGGATCAATACTATCTCACAGGCTGAAGCCAAAGCAGAACAGAAGCAGCAGTATCAGACTGTGCCAGTAATCAAAACTGAGAAACGAGTTTTGAGAAGGGAGCTTGGGAAGATGAAGAATAACTTGTATGTATTCTAAAGTACATAGTAATGATAAAGGTGTTGTGGTGTGTAAAACCGGTGATGCTATAGCTGCTTTTGGACGGTTAATATAATGCAACTTTTAGATAGTTATTTGGCCCTTACAAGCACTTTCAGTTGATGTTATGGACGGTTATGAGCATATATATGGCCAATGAAAGTGTGGTTTTTACTATTATGGACAGGAGAGGGAGGGGGGGGGGGGTCAAGGATCACTGCGCATCCACGTTAGAATTTCCACTCATAAATATCTCTGCTCTCCTTCATTAATATGTCACTGAAATGTTTTAAAAATTTGGGAATGAACAGTGAATTATTTAAACTTGAATTGATGTCCATTAAATTTATAGATGCTTTTTGTAATGAAGTTCAATACCATTATGCAGGTAAGTACTGTAATCTATTAATGTTTTATGAATGTCATTTGCATTAAAAATAGCAGGGTTTCTGTGTGACATATATGGTGCCGCTGATTTACTGGTATGTAGCTGTTTTCAATTAAAAGAAATCTTCAAGGAAAACTAATCAAGTTAGTGTGCGGGTACGTAGTACTAGAATTTTACTAAAATAGACATTCTATATTTTTAATAAAAAAAATCCTCAGAAACACCTCTAGTCTATATCTAAACAGATAAAGAAATTCCTAGATTATGATGGTTAACGTCGCATTCCATTAAAATTTGTACTTTTCTTGTTAATTTGACTTTTCAGTGATGAATTACTTATGTTTACTACTGTAAAAATTTCAGTGATGAATTACTTATGTTTACTACTGTAAAACGAGGTTTTAACAACAGTTTCGCACTTGGAAATATTGTTGAAAAAACTGTCATCAATGACCTTATACAATAACAATTTAAAATTATCATTAATAGCTGTATACCGTGAGAGTTAGTAATTGATGATCTATACGATAACAGTTTAAAGTTAACAGTTTTTGTATAGTTTGTAGAATTTTCAAAATTGCTATTGCGAGAATGGCAACATTTTTTATAGAATGATAGTCGATTTTGCACTAGTGGTTGTGTTTTTATTTAAAATTGAATTTATTTTTTGCGAACTTTTAAATGAATATCTTCTTGAAAATTTTAGGTTATAAACTCAGTTGTAAATAAGAAAGCATAAAAATAAAATATTTAATTAAATTTGACTATTTTTAATTAAGTTTCTAATTAAAAAAATTATTTTATTAAATATTTAAAATAAAAAATCAGTTGCATTACCATTGCTCACGGATTTTTACATTGAAAATAAAAACTAAATTAATTAAATTTTTAAATTTTTCATAAAATTAAGATTTTCAATTGAGTTTATATTAAAAAAAATTATTCTATTAAGTACTCCAAATTTTTATATTTTTTAACAGAATCCTTATTATTTGATTTTATCATTATCTAATGTTTGAATAAATTAAGAAAGTTCTTTTTTTTTGTCTAAATTCATAGTGTTATATTTGAGATTTCAAAATCTCATTGTTTTTATATAATGTTGTGTTTGAGACTGTAAAATTAAACAATCATATCACTTCTCTGATAATAAAATCAAATAATAAAAATTTAATTAAAAATATAAAGATTTTATATATTTAATAGAACAAAATTTTGTATAAAAACTTAATTAAAAATATCAAATTTATGAGAAACTTAAATTAAATTAAATTAAATTATTTTTATTTTTGTGGGGTACATTAACCATGATAATACAAGATAACATACACCTCATTCTATTTAATTGAAAAATTAAACAATTGAGACTTAATTAAAAAATATAAATATTTTAAGTATTTAATAAAAAATTATTATAGATTTCATTAAAAATATTCAAATTTATTAGAGACTTAAAATTTAATTAAATAAAAATAACAAAAATTTACCCTAAAATCAAGTTATGGTAATACTTAAGTAAGTAAAAAGATAAAAAGTATAATGAATGTGAATATGAGCATTAAAAAAATGTGAATTAAAGTGAGTTTTTTTTATTGGTATGATTATTATAGGTTTTGGGACTTATTATATGAGTTGATTAATCATATTAAAGTTATCTTTTAAATTATTAGGAATTATTTTTATCTTCTGTATGTTAACTTTTTTTATTAAGTTATATTATACTGTTGTTGAAAAATGTTGGAGATAACTAATTTTTTGGACATTATTTCCTTATTGTCATCTAACTAATTTTGTTAATTATGACTTATCCCAATTATAAGATATGATTATCTCGCTCAAATAGCCAGTTACACAAACTTTCTACTAAACTCAAAATTCAATTTATATTGTAATAAGGATGAAAGAGTTTTGAATAATTTCAGTAATCTTATATTATTTAGTTTAATGAGCTTAGCAAATCTTATCATATTGTTAGTTTTTTTTTTGTGTTTATAACATTGAAACATTTAAAAAATGTATATATATCTGTAGTTGAGCTTTTCATTATAATTATCATTTATAATGATATCTTTTACAAGTAATTGTTACTTGAGATAACATTAAATTTCTTGACAAAAAATTTTCATGAATCCCAAAATGATAATACTTGAGCTTTGTATAAATAACTCAACTCAATATTTGAGTTGGTTATAATGTATAAAATTTTGAGTTGGTTATAATGTATAAAATTAAGAGTATACAAGTTAACTTCACACATTGAATTAATGTGAATAATTAAATTTGAATGAAAATTATTTAGTTTGATATTAAAAATTAGTAAAAATGAATGACTTATTGAAGTTCATTTAAGTTAATTATTATATTTATAGTGTGATGTTCGCATATGCTTTGAATATGATTTATTAGGTAACATTGTTGGAAACTTATGTTTAGTATAGCTGAATGATTACACTTGATATAGTTGGTTGCTTATACTTAATATAATCCGATATGTATTATAATTGATTGTTTATACTTTTTAACATAGGTAAGTATTACTATATGATACATAGTACATTAGTATGACTAATTGCTTATTTTTTTTAATACAAATTGTTATTAGTTTGATGTATAGTGTAATGTCATTTATTAGTGAGGCTTTATGTTTATACTTTATAAACACACTCTTTCATTTTTCAATTGATATAATATAATGAATTTTCAAAAACATTTTTTTAATATATAAAATCAAGTTAAAAATATTTAATGTGTGAGGTTAAACTAAAAATTATTAAATTGTGAACCCAAGTTAAAAATACTTAAAGTGTGCTAGCTAGAGAAATATTTTAGACTTTAAATAAAGTTAAACATACTCAATGTGTAAAATCGAGTTAAAGAGGTTTTAGTTTTAAAATAAACTTAAAAATATTTAATGTTTGAATTCAAACTAAAATTATTCTAATTTAGATCAAGATAAAAATTCGAAATAAAAATACTTAAAAAGATGAAGTCAAAACAAAAATATCTATGACATGAGGTCAAATTAAAAATAAACAAATATAAAACAAACGCCTGATAATAAATAAGTTTATATATTATTAAAGATAAATAAATTTTAACAAATTAATGTACCAATTATGATTTTTTAAAATAAAGAAAATACAAACAGAAAGGAAATAATGTTATTTTAGTAAATATAATGTATTCACATAAGATAATGATTTAAAAAATAAATAAAATAATAAATATACATATTTAACGAAGTTAATATTTAAATGCAGTAAACGAAGTAGATGTGTGAATAGTGGTAAGTCAAGTAATGTGCATATTTAAAATTTGAAATGCATGGATGCAGTTAAAGAAAAAAAGAAGGTAGCTTGGGCATGAGCCTCTTTATGGGGGAAATGAAAATGCAAGGAGGAATGGTTGCAGATATAAATGTAGATGAAGAAAAAAACCGTTATTTGTGCGAAGCCAAAAGTGGAGAATATTCAGGATGAATGAAATCTGAGTATTTCCGCGTTGCACGCTACTTCTTTTCTTTTCTGTATATATATATGCTTTCTATCTGAAATGCCTGCACATACAGCGCTGAGACTTTGTGACTTGCAGAAAGTTGTCACACCTTATCTCTCCTCTTTACTCTTAATCACATCATTAATTTCCTTTTAAAAACACTTCCATACCATTATTTCATAAAAAACCCTCATCAACCACTAAACACTATTTCTTTATTAAACGACACTCCTGGACTTAATTCCATTCTCTATAATATTTTTTAATTATATTATCTATTCATAAAATGAAATCTAATTATATTAAATTATGAATTCTTCCTATTAAATTTAAGAATGTTTCTTGTAAAAAACATGCCTCTAGTCACAACAAGAAAACCCTAATTAAATTACATAATAAAAAATAAAAAGTTTATAGTTGTATTTATGTATCAAACTCCATGAATTATGAAATAATTTTTCTAGTTATATTCTCTATTTATAAAATAAAAACCTAATTACATTATATGCTTGGTATTAAATTTAAGAATATTTCATGCCAAAATATGTCCTTCATATTAAGAAAATCATAACTAAATTAGACAATACAAAAGTAAGAAATATGTTTCATAAAATGAATTCATAAGCTAATTTCTTACTTATAAGGTAGTTTTTAATTCATAAATTACTCTCTAACTTTTAAACTCTTAATTTATAAATTTTGATATCATAAATTAACTTATCGAATTATAAGTATTTAATAATATAACTGATAAACTAGTTAATCAATATAAAAAGTAAAAAATATAATTACATAAATTTTATATAATTATAATTTTAAAATTTTTTAGATAATTAATTTTTTATTAAATTTTTTAATAATTATAATTATTTTTTTACCCTTTTATTAATTCTTTTTTATTTAAACAAGTAATTTATTTAAATAAGTTTATTAATGAATATTAATAAAAATTAATTTTTACTTTCTTTTTCAAAAATTTACATATTTTATATAAATAAAAGTGACATTTTGTAATTAATAATAAGCACAATAAATAGATTTTTTTCTTGAAATAGAGAGACTATTACTTTTCTATTTTTTTTCAATCAGAATAATTAAAATTGTTGCTATTTTTATTTTTTCTTAAATTTTTTCTAGGTAGACCTTGATTTGAAAGTGTTTCTTTTATCACGTTTAACAATTTTATATTATCTAGGAGACGAAGTCAGAAATAATTTAAATATATGTTCATATTTTAACATTTAACTTTACGAATAAAAATTGATAATATTTTAATTGTGATGATTAACCTTATCAACATTTATTTTAATGGATTTTAAATTAAAATAATAATTTTTTGTGATAATAATAATTTTATTTTATTTTTTTAAATGTGATAAATCTAAAAATACTTAATTAAACACCATTCGTCCAATGTAAATTTAAATTTTACAAAATCATAAAAAAGTTTTGAATTTCAAAAAAACATATCTTATATGTCATAATTAATCTTAACAATACTTTGTTATAATAAATACTTTATAACAATAACTTCTCTATAATAATAATAATAATAATAATTTTTTCTTAACTTTTATCTGGACGATGAATCTAGAAAGACTTAATTAAACAAGTACACCATTAATTTCAGATTTTACAAAGATTCATATTAGTCACTTTTGTTATGAGATTTTAACATTATCTTATTATCAATATTATCCTCTCAAAATTTCCAATTATTTGATCATCTTGTATTACATTTCATATACCTCTTATAGTTCGATCCCCTGACCCTTTCCCTTGTAATAGTACCAAACCTAATCTTATTTCACACTTATAAAGTATTATATTTTTTCAAGATACATTATTATTTATAAAATATTATTAGTATAAAATAATTTCTAACATAAAATAATTAAAAATTAAACCTAGCAGATTCTATTTGAAATCAACGATATTGCGAGATATATTAAATGAGTAAGTAATTGAAAGATACTTCCTAGACTTTTTATATTACTAGATCTTTAAATCATAGTTTTATATCTAAAAAATAGAGAAAAATAAAACAATAATTACAATGAATAAATTAGGTCGAAAATAAGTATTAGGTAAGGTTCCAAACGGTCCTAGTGCAATGATAAAATAACAATGGAATTTCGACGCTCCAACGTTAAAACTACACAAACTCTTATCCGACATCTAAAAACGATACCAATGTAGGCTTTAAATGAAGGGTCCAATTTTTGAAATTTCAAGACTTATTTTATTCACCTCTTAATGAGATGAATTGTACTGAAAGGAAAAAAATTTCAATTAAAGGAATAATCTTTTATTTAAATTATTTAATATGTATGCGTATATGTTTTATTGTTTTAGATTAATAAAAAACATAAGTAACTTTGATTGTTGATTAAAAGGTAAAGATTGATATTTTAATATATTTCAATGATTAAGGCCTCACAATTTACTCTTAATTTTACTTTATATTAATATTTCACATTAATGAGTGAGAAATACATTCTAACTTTCTCTCTAAACACAAACATCTCTTTTGTAAAATGAGTTTCAGCATTAATAATATAATTCTTTTTTCTCGGCTTCACTAAAATATATTTAATATTTAATCATTTTTTTAGAAATTAATCACATTTCAAGAAAAAAAAATTTCGAAAAATCTTATTTTGCTTTAAAAAATATATGCATTTTGAATAAATTTAGTTACATTATAATTATTTTAAGATTTATTACAGTTACATGTGTGTGTATATATATATAATATTAATATTATAAGTTTATTAAAATTATTAATGTTAGTAATATTTATTTATATTTTTCAACTAGTTTTTAATAAATTCAACTTAAATATAAATTCTTTAAATATTAATTAATTTTTACAAATAATTATATAATAAATAATAAAAGATATAAATTTACCATCTTTAATTATAAAAGTTGACTTCCTTACCTATTAATTATAAAGTGTTCTATAATAATTAGGGTTGACAAAATGAGTTTTGACCCTAGCTTGCCAGCTCATCAAAATCTGAATAATCTGTTTAGATATGAATTTTCAACACACTAGTCCACTTTGATTTGTTAGTTTGGTAGGTCGAAGGTGGGTTGGAACGAACTGGTTCGCCAATTCACTTCTTTTAAAATTTTAAAATAAAATAAATAATTTAAAATATTAATTTTTTGTATTATATTATTTGAGAAATACAAATATACAATAATATTGTAACTTAAATTATTAACACTTATAAATGAAATTTAAATTATAAATTATAATAGAGTAATTTATCTTCTAAAGATAATAATCATTTTAACTTATTCAATTAATTCAACAATTAAAAATCTTAGAAAATATTTATATAATTAAGTATGATTTTAAAATTGTATACATTAAAATAAATTCAATTTTTTTTAAGAAAACTGACGAAATCCCGTTGCCTTGTCAACACATTTTGTGGTGGATTGAACCAAATATTTCAATCCATAAAATGGTGATAAGCCAAAAGTCTGCCGAGTCAAAACAAATCCAGATAACTCATTTTACCATCTCTAATAACAATAATCCGGTATATAATAAAAGTGTGTAATTATTTGTATGAAATAAATTATACTGAAAATTACTTACTTTCAATCCATACTTAAGTTTATAATAATATTAACTATTACTTTTAAAAATAAAAATATTTTAATTTTACAATGTTCTTATTTAAATAAGTGTTTATATATTATAATAAAATTTGTGAAACACAACTTAATTCTTTTTTAAATAATTAATATTATTTAATTTATTATTTTAAATTCAAATAATTAATATGAAAATAAACAATATTTTTACTCATTAATAATATTATTAGTCAATTTTTAATTTAACATATAAGAAAATAAAATACTTAAAATTATTCCGCACTACAATTAATCGTAATATATATTAGTGAAAATGAAATGGAATTACAATATTCACGTTAAACAATATCATCTCATGTTGAGTTTAAATATTTAAAATTTGGAATGATAAATAATTCGTTTATTTTACAACTATGGTGTAAATAAAAGTATTTATAATTTATCATATTTTATTTTAAATAAATTTAAATAATTAAAATCAAATATCACTTATAAATATTATCGTAACTACTATAAGATAGTTCATGTTTCATTTATCTCAAGGGCATTTCCATAATCAAATTCACGTGTTAATTTATTTATTTTTCTTATCATATCACACTATTTCTAAGATTTTATATTTATTATTCTTTTAATTTAAGAGTTTTATAAAATATTATTTAATAAAATATTATTTACGTTTCAATCAAGATATTCTCTTTAAAAATTTTATAAGATTTAAGTTTTAAACTTATAAACATGACATGAGTACAACAATTGCAATAAAAATATTCTAACATATCCATCTAATATTTTCTAATCATAGAAAAATACAGTATCTGCAATAAATATTGAAAATATAGAGACAGTATGTCCACGTAATTTAGTAAATTTTTAGTAATTATATAATTTAATACCATCTGTTGTAAATATACTCAAATTAATATGATACAGAATTAAATGTCAAATAAAAACATTTCGATTTAAAATAAAATCATACTACATTTTAAAGGAAAGAATAATGCAACAGAGTGAGAGAATTTAACTGTGTACATGTTAAATAGTCTTTGTAGAGTAATTGCTGAATTGAAACTAAAGCTGTAGGTGACATGGTCTCCAACCAGCAGGAGTTATATAGGATTGGGACATATGTTTTGTTTATAAATTATTATAACACTTACTAATAGTTTGGTGTGTTATGTTTTAACTTTTTGGTTTGTATATGGTTCAACATCCTCACCTAGTATTTTATTTATTATATATTCTATTGATGATAAAAAAAAGCAGGTTAAATACTCTTATTTATAATTATTTGAAAATTCATATGAATAAATATTTTATTTATCTATTTCAGTTATTTAAAAAATAATATATTTTAATTATACAGTGAAAATTATTATGCACATAACATTTATATTAATTTTGTATGGTATAAATATTCATACAATTTCACATAATTTTACCATTTTAACATTATATAAATATTAAAAGAATATACTATATACCATAATTAATATATTTTATAACAAAAGCACCTTTATATTTAATTTAATTTTATTAAATTCATTATAAAATATTTACGTTTAAAATATTCTCACTCTACAAAAATGATGGTGAATATACAAATTTTAGCCATAAAATTTAAATATTGCAAAAAATACAATTTTAAGTGACTTTCGTATTGTTACAGATGTTAAAATGATTAAATATACTTAAATTTCAATATTATTGCAATTTTGAAATACGAATTAATAAAATAATTCAATTATTTTATTTCAAATAAATATAAACATTTATTTTATATGGAGAGAGAAGAAAAAAGGGGTAATTTAATCCAATATTACCTTTATATATAAATAAGAATATGAACTTATTTTTCTGACATGTATTATGTGAATTATTATAAATAAGAATATATAATTTATAGAATAACATCTTTACTTTTTCTATTCTCTCACATTAACATTCTCATTTTCGTCACTCTTTTTGTAGGTATTGAATAGCATGAGTGGTCCATTCAATATTTTCCTTAAACAAGGTAGGACACAGACGAAGCAACTAAAATTTGTCGCATCTTTCGAGCTATGAAATCATTCTGCTGTTGTTTGATGGACAGTAGACCCATAGCTCCTTGTTGAGTCGAGCTCAACAACGTTCACTTATCATATATGCTCTTCAAAACTTTAATGCCCCTTCTTAACTTGTAATATAATGGATTTAAGGCTCTAAGAAAGATGTTTTAACGTGCTACGTGATTCTCTCTATATAATTTTAAGAGAAAAAGTCTCAGACACTCAAAATATTCATATCCGTAAAGAAAGATATAAATTTATAGAAGATATGATTTAATAGGAGAAGAGGGATAGAAAGAAATGGAAATTAAGGTGTCTCACTTCTCGTAATTTTAATACAAATTGATTTTAGTTTTTCACTTTTTATTTCAAATAATAACAATATTCTTTGTGTTAATTGTTAAGTTCTTTTCATGAGGTGTTGTATTTTAATAACAAGTGATTTGATTCCATGAATATATCTAAGTGATGATCTCACATAAATGTTCATTATTTGGTTATTCGTCTTTTCATTAGCCAGTTTTACTCAGTCACACAGACACTTAGTATGAATACAGCCAACAATCAGAACAAATTTATAGTAAAAAATGTTAGTCATTTAACTACAAACTCACAACAACACTGCACTTTCATGCAGCTTCACATATCTATATACATATACAAATTACATGAAGCATAATCTTTCCTCAGAACAGTATCTGTAAAGTTATATTTTGTGAACAAAACTTTGTCGTATGCATGTGCATGCAGTATACGTTACGTATAAATTAATTTATAACTTTATAACTCGTCGTCCCTCAACATGATAGTAAGCAAAAAGTGCAACTGGAACTAGGAATTTTGATGAGCAAGTGGAACGAATAACCACAGAAATCTGATAACCATAGAAATTTCCCTTGCCCCACAAGCGCATATATTAATTTCAGAGAAGGAAAATAGTGATTCAGAAATGAATCTACTTTAAGTGCATGGTCAGTTATTTTGTTTAACATCCTTCTGATTGTCCCAGACGACTGATCTATGCATAGATACGAAAAGAAGATGACATCTGATGAATTCTGAACATAGATGCATGATATTAGAGCTAGCAATTACGAAGATCACAGGCATATGTGCTAATAACACACATGATGTCACGCAGGACAAAGTGGAGAAATAATAGATGGCAGAAATTAATAAATAAGGATGGTGGCAGGAAAATGCATGTTGCAGATGGTAGTGAGGCAAATATCTGCAACTTGTCTCGTCTCTACGGAGTTCCATATTGGAACAATTATTACAATGATGGTAGGTTTCAATGTTTAGACACGGCATCTCCGTGTCTACGATGATCCGGTTGCAAATTTGAAGCACCGTTCACTGTCTCTCTCTCTTCTCTTCTCTTCCCTGCTATGCGGGGTCACTGTGTTCTGTGGCAGGGTGGCTGGTACCACCTTTGTGACAAATAGGCAGCAGTAATTGCTAGTGAAGCATGGGAGTGCGTTTCATTAAAGTAAATTGCAGGCTACAATTTTTTTGTTTTATTACATTTACTTTCCTCCAAATGCGTCCATATTTTTGGTATCATACATCAATTTTCACATTTACCACCCTCAACAACCACCCTTCCTCTCTCTCTCCCAATCTCAGATGACGCCAAACCGCTCTCAATTTAATCGCTATTCACAATTAAGACCAAATTGCATGCTGTCACTCTTCTTAGTAACTTGGTCTTGAATTGTGTGATGATGCCTTGATTAATAAACAACACCACATACAATCGCAAAACCTTCGCCGGCTTCTTGAAATTTGGAAGTTTCAAAAATTTATTTCAGATTCTAATACAAGTTGCACATTCGCACTTTTACGTTTAAAATAATCTGATGAAGGATCAGGAATTAAAGGTTTTATATCTGCTAGAAAGTTCGCAGAAAAAAACTGATTATTGTAACTGGATTATGTCATGGACTGGTTCTTACGTATACGTGTTGCCCTGTATACATTGACTTCGAAATTTTTCGACTCAATGCAAAGGTTTCCTGGTATGTGAGGTAACAATTACAATATCATTTATCACAAACGAAAGTGTGCCAAATTATATAATGCTCCTATACGTCACATGATAAAGTCAGCTAATAACTACGCCTGAATTGTTACATATGCATAGTGTTAAACCATTTGCATAATCAAACAAATAAAGTAGGGTTTTGCTGTTCTTCAAAAAAAACCAGGGTTATTGAAAAAACATTTGAACTAAATCATATCAAACTAGATATAAAAACTAAACTGATTTTTGTAAAAAAATTCTGAAGTGTTTTGTTAAACTTAAACTGAATTGTTTTAAGAACTAAATTAAACCAGCCCACAATTAGTTTCATAGAGAGGTGAATAAATTCTTCTACCTACAAAATATGAGTGAAGAAACATACAATTTAAGTCGAAAAAAATTTTATTTAAGTTCAAAAACAAGTCAGTTTAAATTTGAGAAAACAGTTTGCCAAATGAAAGCTGATAAGAAAAAAGTTTGCCAAATGAAAAGCATTCCTATTCGGAAAAACTATTTTCTAGATAAGTTCAAACAAACTCTTTTTTCAGTTCGATTTAGTTCTTACACAGTTTAGTTTAAGCACCCCTAAAAGTAAGCATGAAGACATACTGAGTATAAGATTCTGCTATAAATGGTAGATTCATTACTTCCCACAAAATATTATTTTATTAGGATAAACCTATTAAATAAAATATGGCATAACATAGTTGGTAGCTAGCAACTATATTCAAGCTACATTGACAATAATCGTGTAATTTTGTTTCACTTGAGAGATTTGGTAGGCTTACGCGGATCTAGATAAGCCACTGAGCATCTTTGTACATACCCACTTAAATTCAAGCATATAACTATCTCGATCATTTATGGGCCTGCAACACAACATAAATGGAAAAGTGGGACAAAATTTGAAAACATGAATTGAAATATATACATATAAAATGAAAAGAAGTTAATAGGCTGGGTCCTTTCTAAGAAAACTTCATTCATTTCCCAATCTGAGAGCACATTGATGACCACCCACGAAATGTATGAGCAAAACATTACTGCTTTTTCACCTAAACCTCTCATGTTTCTCTCTCTTTCTTTCTTTTCTCTCCGGTATTTGTTCATAGTGGGGTGATGAAAATCAAATAAATTGTTGGGAGTTCTTGGTAATTGTGCATTCATAATGGGATGGATGTTTGAGGCCAAGATGAGTCCCACAGGTTTGATTCTCTGTTAGATTTCCATACCCCATCCTAGATGCCATGTCTCCATCCCCTTCCCTTTGACTATTGGAGCCTATATTCGGTGCAACCCTCCTTCCCATGTTTATTAATTTCCCGACATATGATTGTCGGGAGATATTAATGTAATACTAATACAAAACCACTTTCATCACATATTAACCTCTTCTTCATCTCTCCATGAACGCAACTACCCAATACTCAAAACTCAAAATAATCAATACTAAACTTTATTTCACGAGGTTAGTATATGTGCAAGTTGTTATGTTGAGTACAACTGTTATGCAAATTGACAAATAATAGAAATATCATTCTGCGATTATCAGATCACCTACGTACAATTCGCTATATGATTTTATGGAAAAATGCAGTTGTTTGTCCCGACTTTGAAAGCCATATAGCAATACAATTACGTACACAATTGTACTTATGAACTTTAATTCTAAACCTAGCATGCATGAATGAGCTTTAGTGGAAAGAAACAGTAAAGTGGTAGAAAGGAAGGATCATTGGTTCCTACTATGAGAGATTTAAGTCACAGTGTAAATAAAAAGTTTTACATTAAATAAAAATAATAAAATTGAAGTTTATATAAGAAAAAACAAAAGACTCAATGAAATTTTATGTTGTAGGTGATATTGGATTTTTTTATGTTTCTTTTGTGATGTATGTTAAAATCTCCACTCCACACCCATAAACAAATAATATAACTGAATAATTTTTTTTTTCTTATAACAGTAACAATGAACATTAAACATTGGACATGCTGATTTATGGCTGGTCAGGAGTGGCGCAACTATCAACAGCAGTTAAAAAAAATGTAGTCAGAAGAAGTCACATTATAAAAAGTGCATTAGAACACCCTAGAAGTAGAAGAGAAAAATATGCATCCGTGTGTTTATTATATTGTGTATTAGTAGCTACATGATTCAATAATCTCTCAGCCCTTTCTTCATAAAGAAAAAGTGGTCCGCCATTTTCGCGTGCCATCTTCGACTTAATAGAATAATTTTTATATCGTAATTGTACTACAGAGTTAACGGAAGATGAGACAAAGAGGGTGGACCTCGCCACTTTTTCCTAACTAGTACATGTTTCTTACATCAAGAGCAACAGGGAGTGAAAGACATAAATGTGTGGCCCAAAGTTGTATATATATAGCTTCCAGTTATTTTGAAACTAAAAGAAATCAAAACCTTATACTACTTTTGTTATAATAAAACAGTAAAAGTGTTTGTTGGACTACATACTTTTATTTTTTATTACTCTTAATAAAATGGTGTGTAAAAATGGTTTAATGAAGTTTTTCTTCTTTGAAAACGAGTTACTCTATTTTTAATGCAGTTGACGGAAAACCTGGCTTCAAATAAAACAACAAAATTGTATTAAAACTTTCTCCTTTTGTGATAGCGACTAGTAAAATAACTGACGCTTTGCTTGTTTAGATTAGCCATGGAATGTTTCAAACTGAAGGGGACTTTCACTGTTTCCATCCTTTTCCCTTGTTTTCTGGATACCCTTCTTAGAACTTTTCTCTTTTCTATCGATTTATCATTTGGATGTAATTTGCAATTAGGCATATCAGTGAATAAAGTATATTTCTCAGAAAGAGATAAATGGTTTTGTAATAATCATACACACAAAGAGATAACGTAATACACTGTGGAAACTCATAAAAACGAACTGATTCTGGCATGAGTAAAAACTGTTTCATAGAGAGTAAATTTTACCATTTTCACTTTCAATTCTCAAAAGGACAAATGCCTAGACAGTGTGGGTCCTTTTAACTTTTTTGTACTATGTACGTAGGTCCTCTAAATTGTATACGTTTGGAGACAGCAATGGTTTTTAATAGAAAGACATGCTTCTTGCAAACTAACAAATCTCAGACTTTGGACCTCACTTTTTATTTATATGTTGGTCTCAAAGATGGGGAGAAAGAGGGTTTACCTTTCTCAGAATCCTATTAAATCATTTACAACCTTGAGTTTTGAAATAAATATTTATTTTTATTAAAAAAATTATCAACCATATTAATAATTATTTTTAAAACAATATATTAATTAATTATTTTTTATTTTTAAATTATTTTATATTTAATAAATTTCTTGTAGTACTTTCTTATAATTTTAATAAAAAGATGTTCATACATATTTAATTTTTAAATACACATTCACATATTTTATATATTTTTTAAAATTATTCTTATTTTTATTTTATTCAAATATTATATTGACTAAAATTTAAGTAAATAGAAAAGGTATACATGTCTACTTAAAAATTACTTCAGAATATGAAAAATATAATTTAAAAATTATATAAAATGTAATTGTCATCTAAAAGTATAATATATATATATATATATATATATATTTAAAATTAAAAAATTGAATATAATTGAATAAGCAATTTGCTTTAATATTAGTCCGATGAAAAGCAAATACTGTTTCACCTTTAGCATTACAAACAATCTTGAATGGCGTCTGTATGTTTTCTTAACCCATCTTTATTGAAGAATTATTTGAGTTTACTGAATTAATATTTGTTAAAAGAGAAGAAAATTAATACAATGGATGCTTAAGATTGTTTATGCAGACTACACAACAATTTTATATTTTATACAAGTAGCTGAAAAAAATATGAGATGTTTATGAAGTATATTTTAATTAAATATTATAATGAGTTGTTACTGTAGTTATAAATATGGTTATCAAATAAGGAAACTAAGTAAAAATAAATAAAAATCCTAAAAATTATATAAGATACTCTAAAACATTTTAGGAAAATATCTCTATATTTCTAACGTTATTAAACATTAAACTCGTTAACATCAAATTAGGTTTGTGTACATTACCAAGTTTAGAACTAGCAAAAAATAATAACTTATTCAATTGATAACTAGAATTTCAGAACCTGGCTTGAATTTATTCAATTTAATATACAATTTTACATTTCAAATTTGAATTGACTCAAATTTCACATGGTAGTCAACTGAATATCATTAGAAGCAAACACACTTTCTAAAGCAATTTTTTTAGATATACACAAGTTTCAGCCGGAAATAGAAGTGAGTGTGAATTGATACAGTGAGATAAAAAGGAATTTGATCTTTAAAATAACAAGCAAACAATAATTAACAATACCCAATTACTGAAAGCACCAAGTCAAGACCAGTAACATCTAAGAGTGAGTGAGGAACCAACCAAGCAAGGAGAAATAAGACAAAAAAAAGTTACAAAGGTTTTTTTTCATAATGTTAACACTATTACTAATTTTATTCTATTAACAATTACAACCTATCATAAAAAAATATTACGGATTTAATCATTTCTATTTGCATAATCAATAAAGGGACAATTTTTTTGAAAAAAAAAACTCTGAAAAACGATAAATCTGTGCAAGAAAAATATTATTTGAGGACTCAAAATCAACATTTTTAAACATTAATATGACTATTAAAATCTTCGTTTTATTGACTATTCAAATAAGAAAACATCTAGGTCTTTAATCTTCATTTTGTCAGAGTTTTGGTCTGTATTAATTTTAAATTATCGAAAGGTACATTGAGTCAATTTTAAAAAGTAAATGACTAATTAAAATGATCTTTTTTAGAGATGAGAGAGTGTTAACTTTTTTGGCAAGTGCACCAAATCGTTCAAGTAATAATTCGGAAAGTCCGAGTATCGTTTCCCAAAGGACTTGTGCAATACACGACAATAATTGCAATTGATAACTAAATTAGACAAAGAATATTTCCATAATTTGGTTTAGTGTTTAAAAGAAATAAAATTGTGCAAACAACAATAAAAACTCTTTTTGGTATTTTCACAAACACTTAGAAGGAGATAAAGATAAGAAATGATATGGAATGTAAATGTTAGGATTAGATTTCACCAAAACTCACTCTCATGCATATAATGACTCAACTTCTCTCCATTTTAATGTAAATGTCAACCCACTAATTTACTCAACCCTAATCCCTTAGTGGAATGAGCCTAAGTTTCCCTATTATGAGTCAATTCCTTGATCCCCTAACAAGAAAACTTGCCATCACAACAAGGGTTTAAGACAACCAATGAATCAAGCTCCATTCCTAGATACAAGTTTCATTAGGTATTTTGCTTCAATTCAAGATTACAAAAGATAATTTCCAAAACCTCATGAATCAAATATCAAGCTATGGGTGATCAAACCACAACAAGCATTAAGCATAGAAACAAAATACTAACATTGAATGGAAAGACATATATATATAAATAACAAAGAGATTACATAAGAGTTCGTTTGGCTACATCTAATCCCAACAAAATGGGTATTAGCTCTTCATTGTCATGAAGAGCACAAAAAGTAAAGGATGAGTAAGGGAAGAAGAAGAATGATAACCCAAGAGGAAGAATATCCTCTCCAAGGAAGCCCTAGAAGCTCCAAGTCGCGTTCCCCTTGAGTTCTCCTGCCAAGCCCCCTTTTCTCTCGAAGAGTATGAATAAATAGGCATAAGGGTGCCATGTCAGTAAGTTGGCGCCCGGCGGGTTCCATTGCGCGCCGGCGTACTAACACAAAAGTGGTCTCGGCCCAACTGGCGCCCGGCCTCACTAAGGTGGCGCCGGCCTAAGGCAAGTCTCGGACTGGCGCCGGCCTCAGTGATCGGCGCCGGCCCAGGTGCCTGATCGAGTCCCTGTCCATGTATCGCCGGCCTGCTCGAGGCGCCAGCGTCGAAACTCTCTTTAATTTTCCTTTAAGGCCTTCCTTCTCCATCCCTAGGATTCCAAACTTGTTTCTTTCAACCTCAAATGCAAATTACTTACAAAAAGTATCAAAAAGAGAACCAAGTAAGTTAAAAGCTTAAGAAAGAGTTGATTTTGTTGATGTGAAAAGACAGAAAGAAGTGGTAAAAATTAACATTATCAACTCCCCCAAACTTAGAACTTTGCTTGTCCTCAAGCAAAAGGTAACTTGGCATAACAAGACAATTAATCAACAACGGCACCACAACTAAGAAGCAAGTTCACATAATCACTTCAGATGTCATTCATGTATGCTTTTGTTCAAATCATTATGTGGAGAAGATTTATTTCCCTGTCAAGCTTCAATTATGGTGCCCACATTGCAACAATAATAAGAATGCAGAAAAAAGTTTTATGAGAGACTAACAAGCATGGCTGACCATATACATTGATCAACTAACGGAGTCATCCTCACTGGAATAAGTGTCTCACTCAAGCACACTAGTGTATAAGGATATGTGTTTATCTCTTTTCCACCACTAATTCTACGCAATTTAACTTTGCTTTTTGTTTCAACAGAGCCAATATTATTCACAAACATGCAAACATCACAAGGACTTTTATTAGTTATATTGTGGTCAGGCTAAGAAGAAAGTTTGGTTTTTTCTAGGTAGCAAAGGCTTTGAGCAAAGAGAGCAATTACATCAACTCATGAACTTGACCTCTGAAAACCAGAATGAAACCAAATATTATCATACACCCAATTTATTGTTAACTTTCTTTTTCTTTCTTTTCTTTTTTCAATTTTTTTTTTTTTGAATGGAAAAAAAAGAACTACTTTATATTGTTGTGCTACATGAACCACAACCTCCTTTGAATGTTTCTTTATATTCCCCAATGCATCAATTTTTATGATTTCCCCCAAACTTGCATCACAATAATGATCATGAAATGTTTGCTCTCTCTACTCAAAGTAAGGTGGACAATTGTTTTTCAATATGACTTAAGGTTTCAAGGTGAAGGGAAAATTTCTCTTTAAGGCTCAAAGGAATGCACAAAGGATTTATTCTTGAAGAACAAGGTTGGCTGTTTGGCTCAAACATTAATGCAAAATAAAGAAAAAAAATGGCCTTGCTCATATGCAAACATGTAAGTGAATAATTAGCAGGGAAACTCAAGCAAAATCAATTGTAAGTCAAAAGTGGCAGCACTCAACAAAGTAAACTCTGAAGCACGACATCTCACATATTTAAACTTGTTTGGTTTTCCAAAAGTTGTCAAACAGTCAGCCACACTCATCAATCATGATCAACACAAATGAATGCATTATCACCATAAGCAAATGGGAGCAACCACAAAATCAATATAAGAAAAACCAACACCATCTCCATGCAAATTACAGCTTTTAATTGTAAGCAACCACAAAGTGAAAATTATCAATGACATGCACAACTCACTTAAAATCATGAAACCAACTACATCATAATTGTCAGGCTAGCCAAGTCACACAGTTTTAACTACAATCTACTGAATTATAAAGACTGGAATTTAAAAACTAGAAAGTAAAGACAGAAATGTAAATCAGGACTATTTTCACAAAATAGAACAAAGTCCTGCAAAAAGTGAGAATCTCCATCAAATTCTCATCATGGTGTGTGGTTCTCTCCTTTTGCTTCCTCATCAGCAGCTCCAATCTCATTTTCATCATGCCCACCCCCTCTAGCAAACAAGGCCTGGGCCCCAGGTCAATCATGCATCATTCGTCTTAAGTAAAGATACGTGAAACTCAGGAGTGATGCTCGGTAAGTGCAGCCAAAGACCTATTAGGAACTACGGAGGAAGACATTCTAAAACAAAATAACACAACACCAAGTCAAGTTATCATCATAGCAAAATGGAGAATTTCACAACAAAATATTTCTATATATGCTTACAAACATGAAGAGGAATGAAAGACAATGAAAGAAAACAACAAGCAATCACTGGACACAAATCCCAACATCTTGGCGCCAAAACCAAAATTTAGACACTGGAGCTGTGGGGCCGGGCGCCAACCCAACGGGGCCGGGCGCCACTTGAAAAACAAGGTCCTGGAATACTGGGGCCGGGCGCAAGGTACATGGGGCCGGGCGCCATATCAGAAATTTTTCAATTCAATCTTAAAACTGATGTGGCGCCGGGCGTGAGTTGACTGAGGCTGGGCTGTGGAAGATCAGCATTTTGCTTTTCTATTCTTTTCAACCTCTTAACCTTTGCAACCAACAAAACAAAAAAATATAACAAACAAAATAATAAAATAAACTATACTACCACATTGAAAACAAGCATGAAAACAACATTTAATTAGTGAACATGAAAAACTAAATAAGAAAAGGTTTAGAGCTCTGGGTTGCCTCCCAGGAAGCGCTTATTTAACGTCATAAGCTTGACGGATGATTTAATCATGGTGAATAGGTCTTTGGGGTGAGTCTCTCCACTTCACCACCCAAATATGGCTTCAACATTCTCCTGGTTACAACTTTTGTTCTTCTAGAATATGGGCTTTCAATTTCCACAGTTCCATCAATCTTGATATCCTTGACCACCCACAAACTTGACCATTTTGTCTTTAATCTTCTAGGGATGAGTTTCATCTTAGAGCTACCAAACATAATTGGTTGACCTAGTTTAAGTTCATTTCTCATTATAATTGTGTCATGAAAAACCTTGACTTCTTGTTCCTTGAACAATGGGGAGAGCTTATTGGCATTGAGTTTATTTTCCACAAATTCATGCATTGAAGACTCTTTCTTGTCTTCAAGCACTTGTGGAATACAACAATTTAAAGCTTTCTCCAGAATATTTGAAGTATGAAATTTCTTTTTGGTTGCAGGAAGGACTTCATTTGACACATCAATCCTTAGACAATTCTTTGTACCATTAAAATGTTGAGAACCCTCAAAAACATTAAAAGTCACCTCATCATCTTGAGCTCTCACTTTGAGCTTTCCATCATCTACATCAATAATTACTCTAGCAGTTTTCATGAAAGGTCTTCCAAGTATCAAGGGAACCTCCATGTCCTCCTCTATGTCCATCACCACAAAATCCACAGGGAACATGAATTTGTCCACCTTGACAAGGACATCTTCAACCACACCATGAGGATACTTGATTGATCTGTCGGCCAACTGTAATGTCATCCTTGTCGGTCTTGCCTCCAAGTCACCTATCCTCTTCATCATAGCTAGAGGCATTAAATTGATGCTAGCCCCCAAATCCAATAAAGCCTTCCCCACAGGCAAAGCACCTATGGTCACTGGGATAGTGAAACTTCCTGGATCCTTGGATTTCACGGGCAAGGATTTTTGAATGATAGCGCTACTGACCGGCTTCCAACTCGATAGTCTCTTCCTCGATGAACCTTCTCTTCTTAGATAGCAATTCCTTCATGAACTTTGCATAAGTGGGCATTTGCTCTAATGCCTCCGAGAAAGGAATATTAATCTGCTGACCTCTTGAAAATATCTTGAAATCTAGCAAATTGTCTTTCTTTGTCTTTTCTTGAAGGAGCATGAGGATAAGGAAGATTCTTCACTGGTGGGGCCTTAGATATCTCTTTCTTTTTCTCTTTTTTCATTTTCTCACTCTCTTTTTCTCTCTCTTTATTTTCTTCTTCTTCTACCACACTCCCCTCATTCACTTTCTCTTCTCTATTTGTTTCTTTTTCTCTCTTTTTCTCATCATCACTATTTTTCTCGTCATCACCTAACTCTAACCCCTTACCACTTCTTGTGATGACAGCTTTACAATGCTCCTTAGGATTGACTTGGGTGTCAGCGGAGAATGACCTCCTTTGTTGGTCTGCCAATTGTTTTGCTAATTGCCCCACTTGTACCTCCAAACTTTTAATTGAAGCATCCGTGTTCTTTTGATTTTGGATGGAGAGTTGCATGAACTGTTGGAGTGTGTCTTCCAATTTGGTGGTCCTCTCATACAATGGTGGGTGTAGTTGTTGTTGGTGAGGCCTACTACTAAATTCTCCATGCTCTTGCCTGCCTCCATAATTAGCATTAGTATTTCTCCACCCTTGATTGTAGGAGTTTGGGAAAGGGTTATTGGAGAAATTTTGATGTCCTTGATTCCCCATATAATTAACTTTTTCACCTTGTGAACCACTAGGAGCTTGACAAAACCCATTGGAGTGATCACCTCCACAAAAATCACACCTTATCACTTGTTGAGTGAGTAGGTATTTGTGTGCATGGCATGTAATTGCTTGAGGCAACTTGGCCATTTGTTGATTGAGAACCTCCATTTGCTTGAGAAAGAAGCCTGTGTTGAGCTAGAAGGGCATCTTGAGAATTCAACTCTAATACTCCCTTTTTCTGTGATTGAGTCCTACCATGTTGACTTCGCAAGTCTGTGGAAGCCATAGATTCAATGATTGTGATGGCCTCCTCGGCGAGTCTTGAACAAAAGCAGAGCCACCAAAAGAAGCATTCAAAATCATCTTAGTACTGTGGTTGCAATCCATTACGGAAAGTTTGAACTTGCATTTCTATTTCAAAACCATGATTGGGACACTTCCTCAACAATGCCTTGTATCTTTCCCATGCTTCACACAGGGGCTCATCAACCCCTTGAACAAAAGTAGCAATGGCTGCCTTAGCTTCTGTGTTCTTGGATGGAGGGAAGAAACGAGACAAGAATTTAGTTTCCACATCTCTCCAACTAGTCAGACTTTGGTTAGGCTGAGATTGTAGCCAAGCCTTAGCCTTTCCAGTGAGAGAAAATGGGAACAACCTTAAGAACAAAGCCTCTTCATCCTCTCCCATGATCCCAAGCTGAGCTACACAACTCATAGAAAGTGTAGAGATGAGTGTGTGGGTCTTCATGATCCATGCCGACAAATTGATTAGAGCGATGAGTTGTAAGAGAGCGAGGCTTCATTTCTGCGATTTTCTCATTCATAGAGGGCCTCACAATGCTAGAGAAATTTCTAGGGCTAGTGTATGTGATTGAATCCCCTATGGTTCTCCTGCGGTTTTGATTCTCTTCAGCCATTTCTTCTTCAAAAGGTAATTCGAGATCCTGAATGTTAGTGGTAGCAGAAGATGAAGATTGCAAGACGGCTTGTTGAGCTAGTAATCTTTGTCTCCTTGTGTCACTTTGTTGTTTCTTCTAGCGATCCTTTCGATTTCGGGATCGTCAAGCAATGGTTTCGAAGAAACAGTTCTCCTTGTGCGGATGGTACCTTGCATACACAGGAACACAAAAGAAACTAGAACAACAAGTTAGCCCAATGAATTGTATATAGAATGAAAAGAAAGAATAAAAGAATGATGTCTAAAATAGCTATAAATGCACAATCGCCTTGTATTAGAACACAAGTCCCCGGCAACGGCGCCAAAAACTTGTTAACTTTTTTGGCAAGTGCACCAAATCGTTCAAGTAATAATTCGGAAAGTCAGAGTATCGTTTCCCAAAGGACTTGTGCAATACACGACAATAATTGCAATTGATAACTAAATTAGACAAAGAATATTTCCATAATTTGGTTTAGTGTTTAAAAGAAATAAAATTGTGCAAACAACAATAAAAACTCTTTTTGGTATTTTCACAAACACTTAGAAGGAGATAAAGATAAGAAATGATATGGAATGTAAATGTTAGGATTAGATTTCACCAAAACTCACTCTCATGCATATAATGACTCAACTTCTCTCCATTTTAATGTAAATGTCAACCCACTAATTTACTCAACCCTAATCCCTTAGTGGAATGAGCCTAAGTTTCCCTATTATGAGTCAATTCCTTGATCCCCTAACAAGAAAACTTGCCATCACAACAAGGGTTTAAGACAACCAATGAATCAAGCTCCATTCCTAGATACAAGTTTCATTAGGTATTTTGCTTCAATTCAAGATTACAAAAGATAATTTCCAAAACCTCATGAATCAAATATCAAGCTATGGGTGATCAAACCACAACAAGCATTAAGCATAGAAACAAAATACTAACATTGAATGGAAAGACATATATATATAAATAACAAAGAGATTACATAAGAGTTCGTTTGGCTACATCTAATCCCAACAAAATGGGTATTAGCTCTTCATTGTCATGAAGAGCACAAAAAGTAAAGGATGAGTAAGGGAAGAAGAAGAATGATAACCCAAGAGGAAGAATATCCTCTCCAAGGAAGCCCTAGAAGCTCCAAGTCGCGTTCCCCTTGAGTTCTCCTGCCAAGCCCCCTTTTCTCTCGAAGAGTATGAATAAATAGGCATAAGGGTGCCATGTCAGTAAGTTGGCGCCCGGCGGGTTCCATTGCGCGCCCGGCGTACTAACACAAAAGTGGTCTCGGCCCAACTGGCGCCCGGCCTCACTAAGGTGGCGCCCGGCCTAAGGCAAGTTCTGCAGCCTGGCGCCCGGCCTCAAGTGATCGGCGCCCGGCCCAGTGCTGATCGAGTCCCTGTCCATGTATCGCCGGCACTGCTTGGGCGCCAGCGTCGGAAACTCTCTTTAATTTTCCTTTAAGGCCTTCCTTCTCCATCCCTAGGATTCCAAACTTGTTTCTTTCAACCTCAAATGCAAATTACTTACAAAAAGTATCAAAAAGAGAACCAAGTAAGTTAAAAGCTTAAGAAAGAGTTGATTTTGTTGATGTGAAAAGACAGAAAGAAGTGGTAAAAATTAACATTATCAGAGAGGGATTTGAATTTAAAGGAAAATATAAAGAAATAAAATTTAATTTTAGTTTTTGTGTGTGTATGTATATATAAATAATTTATTTAACATTTAAAATCCTAAACCCTAAATAAATAAAATTTAATTTATTTAATATTATTTCATAAATGTTTTTAATAATTTATAGTATATTTTGAGATACCATTTCAAATAAGGTTTTTAAAATATGTTATATTTCATTTTTTCTCTTAAATTTATTTTAAAATTCTTTATTACTTCCTCTTTTCTTACAAAATTTAAGAATAATTATATTTCTCTTTTACTCATATGTTTTATTTTAATTATTGGACTTTTAATTATATTATTTTACTATTATATTTAATATTTTAAGTATTAAATTATTTAATTAACGAAAATATGACATCTATTTAGGTATATGCTAGTTTATTTTAAAATTAGTTGAAAATATTTTAAGATATAATATAATAGTAATATTAGAATGAAAAATATTAAAAAACATATTATGTAATTAAAACTTAAAATTTAATTAATAAATGGCCTAAAACTTAAAAAGTATAAGGTTTTAAAACTAGTTAAAAAATAAAGTTACGACTATTCAAAATTAGATTTGTCAATAAAGTTAAACTAATAGTCATATTAAAAAAATATCATATTAACATATTCATATTTATTATTTTATATTTATCAACTATACAATATATTTTATCTAGTTTTATCAATTATATCGTTATAACCATTTTTTTTATAGAGAAGAAAGATATAGAGACGGTAGAGAAGAAAAAGAAAGAAAAACTAAACAAGAAATGAGTAAAAAATGATGTTTTTATTATTATTTAAATTTTATAATCATTTTATTTAATAATTATCATGAAAATATATTATTTTGTATTATTCTAATTTTTGTTAAATGAATAATATAATATAACATTTTTCCGCAAATGTTTAACCCTTTATCTCTTTTGTTCACTTTCGGCTTTTTTATCTTTTTTTTTTTGTCTTGGTCTTTCATCCTGAATGGTTTCTCATCTTCAAACAAAGGAAATATTAATGATAATTACATACATATGTACTTATATGTGAGGAGAAGGGACCAGTGCATCCAACAATTCTTAGTATTTTTGAAGTGCAGAATTCTTAGTTGAAATCTTAGATTTTGAATTTATTTCTATAACAAGGACTATAATAAATATAATAATTAAATTGTTAGATACAGAATCAATGTAAATATAAAGAAAATAGTTTGAGATATATATATTTTGAAATGATATTTGTGTTATTTATGGTCACATGTTATGTGTTGATACATATATGAACATCAACAGTGTTGGATATATTCTGATTACTGCAACACCTTCAAGTTATTTGGATTTAATATATTTAGTCTTTCTTTGGTATTTCAAATGTAAGATTTCTATGCTCATCGGCTGCTTCTATTTACTGACATTTTAAAATATAATCAAAAGACCACAAAATATAAAATAAAATTATGGTAAATTAATTATTTAATTAAATAAATAATCGCATCAATTTATGATTAATACATGTTAAGTCTATTTTAAGATTATCTATTATTATTATAATAATAATAATAATAATAATTAAAGGATTGATTAATAAGTCTTTTCATCTCGTACTCGTAAACTCATCACATCTCTTCTCATTATTTGAAATCTTCTTTTATATAACTAAATGTATTATAAAAATCTAGAGATGCGAAACAAATCTATATTTACATATATTGTTTATATACGTTTTAATTTCACAGAAAATTCTCACTGATGAATAATATTTAATTTTTTAAATTGAATTTATTTTGTTATGTTTTTTTATATTTTTTATTTTAAATTATTAAAATACTTTTAATTTATTAAGTAATTTAAAAAATTTATTTTATTTTTATTTTGTTTCTTTTTAAAAATCTTTCTTTTAATACATAATTTATTTTGTTTTCTTTCATTGTTCGACTCATTTCATATTTAGGAATTTCATTTATATCTTTATGACAGTTTTCTTCTTATCATAAACTTTAGGGTGTAGTGTGACTTCATTGAAATAATTTATTGTATTTTAAATAAAGTAAACTTCAATTTTATCACTTTAAATTATTTTTTAAGATACATTTGATCATTTATATTTTTTTAATATTTTTATTTGTGGTTTATTAGTATCAAATAAGAATGTAAAATTATCAATTTTGAATGTTTAATAATGTGATTATTATTTTAATATTTAAGCAATTATAAATATTTCTTTATAATGTCTCTTTTGACATGGAATTCTTCATAATACTATTTTTTAAATTTTTTTCATAAAAATATGTATTTGATATTTGAAACATTAAAGAAATGGTATAAAAGAAAGTATTGAATGAAACACATATTTAGTATTCTATAAGAACAAATATGAATTTTTACTTCAAAGAAAATGAGGAAATCTTCCTCTACTTGAGGGATCAATGTCACTCAATTAAGATGAGTTTGTTCAAGCTATATATACTTGATGGTAATATAATTGTTTATGATAACACAACTTTAAATACTAATGTGTAACACCATTGGAGAAAGTAAAAAATGATAAAAGAAGAAAATACACTAGGAATAAATTGAAAGGTAATCCAATAATAAATTATGATTTGTAATCTCTTTTTCCTTTTTCTTCTAAGATCCCAATTACATTTCAAATTAAAAATAGATTAAATTAAAAAATATCACACACCCACTTACACATATATATAATATAAAGTTCACATACTTTTATTTTAAATGTCTACATATAAATAAAATAAAAATAAAAATAAAAATATCAATAACTAGTTAAGTATACATATTATAAAAAAGATATTCCAACTTTACCTATTATCTAAATAAAATAAATCAAGACAACTTTAGGTAAAATTAAAGGAAGTTCATGCATTACACTTTAATAAAATAGTTACAATGAATCATTGACATAGAAAGATGAGATATGTTTAATAAGAGTCTCCAAAGAAAATGTTAAATGTGATAATTATCTTAAAATCATATAGTACAATTCATGCATCATGTAGTTTTGATTGAAGTATAATTTATTATGTGTTATCTAAAATAAAAACATGAGATGATATAATGAGATGGAATGATATATATATAATAAATGTATGCCCTAAATTTAGTTTCATACATCTACTACTGGGTAATTATAAAATTTAGGGTGTTATTACAAAAATATTATAACCTCACAAAATGATTTGCAATAACATAAAGCAAAAGAATTAGAAACAAAAAGCTCTGGTTGACAAACATTTCAAAGCTCAAGCATTAATCTCATATTTGTAAACTCAATATATTGTCAAAATCTTTAAATTTCAAATCAATTATTATAAATTTGTATCAATATAAAAAAATCCAGAACTCCATTTTATTACAAACTCAATCTCTCTCTCACATACATGCATTCTCAAATATAAAAATAGCAAGAGAAAGAAATATCATTATCTGTATATAGAATACTTTTCTAAATATAAAATAATGTAATCTTCGCAATAAAGGTTATAAAAAAATACATTTGTATATTTAATGAAAGAAAGTACTCATTTTTGCATGATAAGAGTTATATAAAAAGGAAATGAGAATATGAAAAGGATAAAAAAAGCTTGAATGTTATCTCCATACTTCACCATCTGTGATAATGCCATAGTCAAATTCATCAGATATCTTCCCCCACAAAGTGTTGTAATTTGTGAGTTATTGTTAAAAAAAATAAAGGAGTATATGAGTTAGTGACTTTAACATAGAAGGGGTATATGACATTTTATTAAAATTATTATTTAACATTTTAAAAAATACTAACGGAAAAAATATTAATTAATATCCCTACTTTATATTATATTTTACCAACTTTGACGTTGTTTATACTCCTAATATTTTTTTTCATGTACTTTCGACCTTTTTACTTTATTTTATGTTGTATATAATAATATGAACATATTATAATTGAAATAAAATATTTTGGTCGTTATTTAATGCAATCAGTCTATACAATATTACATATTACTATAATTTTTGGTATATTTCGAGAGAATTTTTTAAAGATATTTTATAAAATTTTACAAACTTCACAATTTTTTTAAATTTTTTATCTGAAATATAAAAAAATATTACAAAATATTACTATTTTATAGTGATATAATAATTATTTTTGGAATGAAATTTTTATTGCCGCGGTGCATATTGACTCTCATCTCATGGCATGTAAAACATGTTTTCCTATGAAAAAGTATAGCAAGTACTACTTTTTATGAGATTAGTTGTTAATTTGAAAAATATATTTTTGGGTTGATAATGTTTGATATTTGATAGTAAAAAATAACAAAAAATAAATAAAAATAAACTGGGCCGAAGGCTTTATAAGGATCTTCAAGTCAGCCCAATTACAATCCTGGCTCCTGGGCCTGAGACCCGTTGAGTTGCTACACGGCACGTCTACGGTTTCCGCGCGAAGTTTCAGTTTCGTTCCTCTCCCAAACGTTTCTTTGTTCTTTATACTCTTTTTGTCTGCATTCACACGCCAATGTCCCTCCAATACTTCTAAATACAGCAAAAGAAACCCACAAACCCTAACTCTATTCATTCGAAAACCATCACTCCCAAATTTCCCAGCTTTATCTCACTAAGCACTCTCTAATGTAAGTTCACTGCAGTTTTTTCCAGTTACCTTTTTTAATATATTTTTTTTGTATTTTCCTTTTGGTAATACTAAAGTTGAACCCAAGATGGAAGTTACCTTTTTTTTAAGGTAGCTTCCGTTCATATAGTTTGCTATAATACGTGCAGAAAATAGTGGCATTTGCTTTGGTTCATGTTTGTGCGCGCGTTTACTAGTGACTCGATACTAACATGAACATGAGATGTGGACTCTTTAAGAAATAAAAACTGACAACAAAAATGAACAACGAAAAAATGAAATTGAATTGAAACCAAATTTTTTTAAAGGCAAATTATGGTTTAACTAGAGAGTGAGAAGCATTGTGATTTGCTGCTTGTTCTTGTGTTTTTGAAATAGCGCTTTGTAGGAAGTTGCATTTTGTCTCTCTTTCTGAACTTACTATTAATATTAGATGATTTTTAAATTTCTAAGGATTATTATTATTATTATTTTGGGGTTTTATCATGTTAAAAATTACGAACACGGGGTTTCGGAGACAGGAATGTAGGTCTTCTTTAACGAAAATATTGCATAGCAAAACCCTTTTGATGGAAGTAGTTAAAGAGAAAGTGAAAGAGGATAAAGAAATGTCAAATCTCAATGTTGTTAGCAATAATATGTCAGAAAGTTGTAGGTGTAATGAATTGGAAGAGAGAAGCAAGAAAGCTGAAATGAGGTGTGCTGAGTTAGAATTTAAGCTTCAAAAGAAAGATGAGCAATGTGAAGCACTTGAGGCTAAACTCAGGGCACTTGAAGGTGAGGTGGTGGAGGTTCTGAGGGTGTCTAGTGAAGGGCGTAAGGAGAAAATGGTTGGAAATGTGAAAGAGGGAGTGGTGGACACAGTTATTGATTTGACAGATGATAATGAGATTGAACAAATAATGATTGAAAACAGTGTCTTGGAATGTGAGAACAAAATGGTTGAGAGTGAAGTTAAGGTCTGGCAAGATAGGTACTGGAAACTGGAATCATGGGCCTCACAGCTGAAACTGGAAAGTGGCAGTTATTACCATGAAGAAAATGGAAAGCAGGAGGAAAGTGATGCCATTAGGACTGGTGTTCGCATCTAGAACCAATTATAGATTCTAAAGTGCTATGTATTGGGAGAGTTAAAAGGCAATTGAGATTTGAGATTGGAGAGAGCACCAGCAAAAATATGGCTCTATCTACACCCTTCGTTGCAAAATCTGCTTCTGTTTTTGCAATTGATATCGTTGACAGTGATGACGAACCCAATATTGTCCAACACCCTGTGCTAGATAGTCAGGGTAGCGGAAATATTTTTGTTTCATCGTGTTTTGCTGCAGAAAATGAAAAGATGTCTAGCAGTTATGCCCAAAACAATGAGGAAGATAAGAATTCTGGTGAAGCTTTACCTTTTGTGGTAACACCTAAGAGGAAACGAAATTGTAATGTTGTCACAAGTGAGTCAGAATGTGATGATGATGATGTGCCGAATTGTAAATTTAAGAGGATGCATATTCAGGAAGTGAGTCCTGATAAAGTCAGATGTGACACAAATAACTTAGTAGCTGCTTCCACTTCAGCAGACGACAAGGTTACCGGCACTGTAACACCTAGGCGTGTATAATGCCACTGAGAAAATTGGCCAAAAAAAGTCAAGTAGGTAGAACAGCTTATACATGTAGTAAGGCCAAACATCAGCAAAGTAATCTGACAAATTATGCCGATGATAATGATGAATCACAAGAGGATTTGTCTGACTGTGAAGATGAAGGCTTGAGTGATTTTATTGTTGATGATTTTGATGAGTTGTCTTGTGATTATAGATCTAGCAAATCCCAAGATGCATCTAATGGGGATGTGAACTCTGATTCCAGTAACTCACATGATGCACCAGATAATGACATGGATGATTCAAGAGATGTATCTGATGAGGACATAGACTTCAGTAAGATATTATCACAAATTCAGAGGAGGAAAGATCACATGGAGTGGGAATTTGAGGCTGACATGCTTGCAGCTTTTAAGAAAGATTCTGAATTGTGTATGAAGGCTGTGTGTGCTCTCTATCAACAGCAAACTTCTGAGGAGCAGATGAGCAGGGGAACATTGTATACCAACCAGCGAGGATTCAGCAAGGTTGATGCTCACAGGTAGAGGCACAAATAATAATTTTGATAATGTACAATGTTGGCTATGCTACACTTATTTAACGTGGTATGATTCCTAAATATTCTTCCTTTTTCTATGCATGTGGTGGAGACATCTGCAACATAAATATTATGTTTGTTTTAGGGTAGAAGTTGCACTTTGTCTCTCTTTTTTGTGTGTGGGCGTGGGACGGAGAGAATTGATGCATGATCTTATCTCTCTAAATTGGAATTCTGGAGGGAATTGGCGGTTAAGATAAGATCCTCTATAAGAAGAGATTCACATAATCCGAATAACCGCCAACCAGTCCAAGTTTAAAATTCTTCTCAGGTCTAAAGAGTGACAATTTTAAATACTCTAGTCATAGATTATCATCAGATCGTAATTGGAGATTTCTCTTTCCGTGAACACAACTAAAAACTATTTTTTAAAAATAATTAAATGAAAAGAGTTTAAAATTCTAGTTAAAAAAAATTTAGTTCAATCTTAGTTGGACAGTTTTGTTCTGAAAATATTGCATTTACACACCAAAAACTAAAAACTTGCAACAACCACAAATGTGACAAAGACTTCGTTAATTTAGGGTGATGCTGTTATTTCAAAAGTTATTGTTGATGTTGAGAGCTGCAAATAAAAAATTAAAAAAATACTCTCAGGGGTCGGTTTACATTAATAGAGGAGATTGAAATTTACCCTTTTATGAATTCAGCATCATAACATGGTTATGCCATTTCTTTGAATTGATCTGATAGTAACTCATAGTAATGATAGTATTATAAACTCGAGGATGAAATATCCTTTACAAGAGAAAAAATATTGCTTAAAGAACACATGATATGTAGTAAATCGGAAGCCATACGCAGACTTTGCCCTCCCCTCAGCTTTGCAACCTCATCTCATATACACAAATTATATCTCTTTCTGTTCATCTCTTATATTCCAGTGTTAAAGACCATTTGAAAAGTTTTTTGGAGGAAAAACTAGCAATTTTAGTTAGTGACTTCAAAGTCTATTTTCTATCAGTTTCTTTCTCATGTTTTTTGCTTTTACCGAGTTCCTCACTCATGGAGATCCTCGTGGTGGTTTGAAGAAGTCTGTCGAGGAATTGCAAGTACATGACCCCAAAGCAGTTGAACTATGCAGAACCTTTGTCATTCGCTATTCTAAGCAATATACCAGATCTACATAAACAAAGAGAACTCTTTCTTTCCTTAACTTCCTTCGTTCAGTGTTAGGATCCACAGCTATGTGTATACTAGTTGAAACAAAGACCACCAATACAATTATTGGTAAAAATATTTGTCTAATATCTTTTTTATTTAAATTAGATTTTAAATCTATTTTAGAATATCATTTTATAAAAATAAAAAATATATTTAATTATTATTCAAATTTAAAAAATTAAAATTAAAATATGATTAATATTTAATATTTTATCATATTTGTATTTTATATATAGAATTAAAACAAATTATAACTCTTATATAATATATCTTCAAAACATACTTTTAAAAATCTTAAAATTTCCATAAATTATATATGTTTGTTTCAGTTTATACACACTGTGGTGGCCATGCGTACATGCATATGATGTCCACTGTTACCTTTTTAATTAGTTATTATCATATTTCTAGTAATTATCACAAAGAAAAGTACGAAAATTTTATTTTCTCTCAACATGAAATCCTAAGTTTGTCTCCTCTGTTCATTTTTAATAATTAATGGCAATAATTAGACACGTGTAGCACATAAATATCGCTGCCAACAACGTTAAAACGCATCTTATTTCGAGGAAAAAACTGAAAACAAACCGGCTAAACAAGTTTGATTTGTTGTTTAAAATTATGAAAATAATAGTCCATCAATTTCACAACATTTTCTTTGTCATTAATTTTCAATTATTATAAAATGACAACTTTATTAGTTTTTATAGTAATTATTTTAAAAGTAAAATTCTAATTGGTTAATATGGCCAAATTTTTAACATTACTTAGCAATTAAACTCTGAAGTTATTGTTCAAACTATGGTTCAAAGGGTTTGCTTTAAGGCAAACCAAAAGCATATCAAGTAAATATGAGTTGGTTTTGCCAAATGTTGTTAGTAACAATATTGAACGAAAGAAAAGGAAAGCTGAGAATAGTAGGAGTCCCTGAAGATCCGGGTGGACCCTTCATTCCACATCTCAAAATAGGTTACTTCTGTGACTATGGAAGCCTGCATTGGCATTATAAAAGGGAGTTCATAGGGCTCTTGAATCTCACCACCCGAACATCTTTCTTACACAAGCTTTGTTACTTTGCCTCCTCTCTCCTTTCTTTCTCTCTAAGTTTGAGAGAATAAGAGAAAGGGAGGAGAGAGAGAAAAATACAATAAGAAGAAAGACATACTTCTAGAGAGAAACATGGCCGTTTCCAGTGCTTCATTCAGGGTGGTTACCTTCCTTATCCTCGTCATTGCAGCTCTCATGACTGTGGCTTCTTCACAAGTCACTGCTCCTGCTCCTGCCCCAACAAGCGATGGTAATTCTCTTTATTTTGGATTTCATTCCTGTTCCATTGCTTTTTGTATAACATTATGATAAAATATGTCAATTTTTATATGGAAGAACATTTATTAGAAAAGATTAGTCTCTAACCTTCAACTGAGATATATCAGGCCCATCAAAGAAAAGGAATCAAAATTGACCATTTTGGATGAATAAAAAAGCATCATTGAAACTTTACAATTAGGAGATTTCAACTATAAAAAATGTTACGCCTTCTTTCAATTTCTTTGTTCGGAAAATGGATCTGGATTCTGCAGGTTGGCAAAAGTAAAAGCATTGATGTAGAATTGAATATTTATACTACATTGTGTTTTGAAGTTTCTGAAGAGGGGCACAGTGCATACTGGTAATAAATTGTTGTTCATATTTTGCAGGCACCGCAATTGACCAAGCAATTGCATATGTCCTAATGCTTGTGGCTTTGGTGCTGACCTATATCATGCATTGAGCCATCAAGGGACTCTTAGTTTATTTCTAAATTGATGGATGGTAACATTGCCTTCTCATGGCAAAGAGAGGCATTGGTGTCATAAGGACTAGGGAGGGAGAGATTTTAATTGGATTCCTGCATTATTGTAATATCTTATGAATTCAATGATTATCTCCTATTTCTCACTACTTCTTTCCATCTATTTATGGCACTTTGTTTTTCTAATGATTACATAAGAAAAGAAGTTAAATAATAATAATAATAATAATAATAATAATTAAACAATAAATTCTCTGGGATAACAGAGATGAGAGTATGGAAGTAATGTGGTGATGCTCTGTAGGTTATTTGACAGATATTCGGAATTGATATATGCATAATCGATTATACATATTTTATTATATTTTTATCTAAATTCTTATAATTAAATTTTAGTTATAAAAATTTAAATATTCAAATTAAAATCTTAAATAAAATTTTTTCATTAGACTAAATTTAAATATGATAAGTATCTTTTATATGCCTTAAGATTACACGATAATTTTTTATATATATTTTCAAAAAATTTATGCATTTTTTATAATTTAAAGGAAATCTTTAATGTTTCTTTTATATTTTTGCATGCTTTATTTTTGTAAAATTATACATCAACTATAAGATCAATTGCCTGATTAATAAAATTAGATTTTACAATAAATCATAAAAAAAATGTAATAAATATTTCATGGTACTCTTAAAACTACAAAATTGAATATAATTCACTCGATTAATTTTTTAAAATTTTAACATTTTTTTATTTTTATTTTAAAACACATTGAATACATTACTCTAATATACAAATTGTTACGTATATTATTGCTATCATAATTTTTATTGTCCTAAACATCTATTTAATCATTGAAAAAAATGATGCATTACAATGTAAAATTATTTTCTATTATTATTTTTATTATTAATGCATCATAGCTAAACATCTAACTGTCATTATACTTTTTTCTATACATAATTTTCTTATAAAATGATAAAATAATTTACCTTAGTTAGACCATCATATAAGTACTAAAGTTGTTATTTATATGATATATGAGAAACTGTAATTTTTTTTTTGCTTTTTCGTTATTTCTTTTTCTTTTTTATTTTCTTGATTATCTTTTTTTTAATTCTTCCTCTACTTTCTTTATTCAAGTCTAAAATTCTTTCTCGTATTTTTTATAAACCATAAAATTTGTATATTCTTAATTCTTTGATTACACGTGAGCATTTTAAAATTTTACCATTTTCATCCTGTTCTTCTTTTCATTTGTGTTTATTAGGTTTCTAGAAGTATTTAATGTATTTTCAACTCATTATGTTATTGCTTAAGACTCACTTAATTAGAGATAAGATGAACATTTTTTTAATTATAAATAAATTTGATTTTAATTATAAAATGACCCTTAAATTTTATTAATATTGAAATGGTTGAGTAAAGTGTCTTGGTATGTTATATATGTACGTATGTTTGTTTGTGTTTGTGTGGAATGGGAGTAGAAATGAATAGAGTTAATGTAAACTTTCAAAGTTAAAATTATCTATGATATGATTTTGAACTGATTAAGTATTGCAAAATAGGGAAAAAATTATTTTGTTTTCATATTGTATTTGAATGTTAACCTTAAGTTAAATAACTAATAAACTAGAAGAAGAAAGTGTGGATTTCAATAACTTAACTATGACATGCGATTTATTTTGTGGATATTAAGTGTTTGAAAAAATGTTTTGAAATTAATATTGTGAAATTGTTTATTTTGACTAATTGAAAATTTTGAAAATATTCAAATTTACAGTTATAATGTTATTTGTGTGATATTTTAAATTCTGTTGTTTTTCTTGGTTTTGCATAACACATTGAGTGGATAAGTATGAGAATTTTCCTAACAAATTTCAATCCAACAACAATTAACTTATCTATAAAGTTGAATTTTAGGTGTAGATGAAAAGTGTTAAGAATTCTCCAAGTATTAGAACTTACTTAATTTTCGAGAAAGTGTTTATTTATTATTTTGTTTTATTGGAGTTGAGATTCATAATAAAATAACAATGCTTTTAAATTAACTAGATAGATTTGTTTTGATGAGATTAAATTATATTGATTTACTGGAGCTTATATGTTTGTATACTTACTAATCCAGTGTAATTAGTTGGATGTGATTTGATTGAATTTTTATCATGGATGTAAAATCTTTTGTTTAATGATTAATGATAAATTATAAAGTAATGATTGGTGTACTTATATTCATGAGAGGATAATAGAAATGAGATGTTATCAATATTGATACAAATTATTGTTAGTTTTTTTTCTGTTTGAAATACAAATTGTTTGATATTATATTGAACATTTTCGTTTTAGACTTTTAAAAAATCACCCTTTGATTTTGGTCTTTTATAGGCAATAGTAATATATTACTCATAAATAGATCAACATACATCAAAGTCTAAAATTAATTTTTTTACGTGATAATAAAGGTTAAATTAATTGATCATACGAATTTCAGAACAAATGTCTTATTCCATATTTTTCACACTTTAGTACAACACGAAAATAAAGTTAGAAAAAAAAATCTTACTGATATACTTTGTCATTTGTTGATTTTCATTTGAGTTCAATTAAATAGAAAATGTAATAAGTTTAACAAGTAATGGAGAAAAAATTACTTATCTTTATTAAGTTTAAAATGGTTTGTGCTGGACTTGAAGTCCAGAAAGATTTAGAAAAAAAGAAGTGGAAAAATCACAATTTTATCAATTTAACAAAAAAGTAATTTTAGTTTGTATATTAATTAAAGTTTGTAAATTAAGTTCGGGTTAAAATTGTGTTAAGTCTAAGTTTGTATTAAAATTAAGTTTGCACACTAGTTTCTACAAACTTAAGTTTTCCAGCAAAATTTTAACATTTTAACGTATATTTTTGCTTAGATCATAAATATTTCTTTTAAAAAAAATGTTATTCAAATAAAAACATTTAGAATATCTACAAAGGTCTACAAATTTGGAATTTGACATGTAATAGAATAATATATCGCTTATTTTCCCTCGTAAAATGCTAAGAGAGGAAAAAATCAATAAATAAGCATAAAAAAACTCAAATAAATCTAAGACTTTGTCCTATGCAGATCATTCTCCTATTCAATCATGTTCCAAAAGTTCCGATTAAAATTTGTTTTTGCCGTAAAAAGGTTAGTATAATAAGAAGATTCAATCATGATGATGTTTTGTGCTGAGGATGAAGAACAAACTTTACAACCTCATAAAACGAAATCACGAATCCAACGGAAGGGCCTAATCGACCAACTCGTGGACCAAAACCTGCAAACAACCCTTTCAAGCCTCCATCTCTGAAAAATTTGTTTAAATCAAACATATATATCAGCAATAATTTATATCAAAGAAGAAAAAATCCTTTAGATTCATGCTATTATTGTACATCCCAAATCAAATATGTGTAGGCATGCACCAGATCAAAGTGAGAGAGTAAAAACTAGGTTGTTCAGGCCCTTCCCATGCAATTTGTAAAAATTACAACACTTGGAATTCAAACTATGGCATACCTCCACACGTCTGTTAATGTTTGTCTTGTAGTCATTTTCAATGCCTTAATAGGATCTCTCTGCAATTTTATTTTGAATATATTACGTGAGAATAACATCAACTTATCAAATATATATGAAACTGTATCATAAATTCAAATAGTTGTTTCAGAAAATAGAGCACAAACGAGTGAAGCAACCTCCTGTAATCTCCCATCCCACGATTTGAATGAAGAAAATATATAGTAAGAAACATTTAGTGACTTCAAAATAAATGAAAATGTCATGAATCACAAATTTCAATGTTTATTCTTCCAAGGTCACATGAACACTGTTATACATAACATCTCTAACAATCTCTTCATGCAAGATTCATTTAGGCTTAGGTGTAGATAATACACATGCCCACCTGCATTATGTTGAAACTTAACATTTTAATAAAATAATGACGGTAGCAAGAATTAAACTTCAGACCACTTGGTGACAAAATTTCATGAACAAACAATCCGAAGATCTTAAACTTTTTGGTGAAGAGAGCAATTTTGAATCTCATTTGTAACAAAAACAAACAAACCTCTATCTGCCTTCGAGTCTTTGCAACATCTAAAGGACATGTAGCTCCAGCTGCTAAAGTTCCTGCAACAAAACCAGCTCCGAAATTTGCGCCAAGAACACTAAACACATTGGCCTCATCATGTCTAACAAAACTAAGAAGTTTTCTTCTAGTCTGCAATGCAGGAGTAATTGGCATTATAGAAAAAGGTAAAGAAAAATAACTTTACATGTCCAACGATTCATGAAAGAAACTCACTGGTTCAAGTGTCGACCAACAAATGGCCGAGAAGGGTACATCACGGGCTAGTTGAGACCCCATGCCAGTCCACAAAAGACGATAACCTTGCACTATTATGAAATGAACAGATTCAATGACAATCACATGATTACCTAATAAACCCTTTTAGTATTTTACCTTATTAGTTTATATATGTTTATAGTCTTGCATTGTTATCTTTTATAAATGTGACAGTGACAGTTTGCCTAGTGTCACAATTGGAAGATACTGAGTAATCAAATTAAACAGATGAGACATGTAAATAGTTCTGGGACAATTTAAGTGCAGTTTCTTCCTGTGTTTTTTGTACTGTTTTCCAACCCAAAACCTTAAGGGTCTTTTCATATGGTGCTAAACTTATTCATTTTTATTCAATGTGGGACTCCAACATCACACACGCTTGTCTGAAACCTCTGTCAGGAAGACTTTCGAAACAGGGACCACTTCACCCACTCGTCTTAGCCGACAAACCATCGGCTCTGATACCACTTGTTGGGAGATTATGGGGAGGATAATGAGCTACAAGTACAACCACATAAGTATCTATGACACCACCTCCAACCCAAAACCTTAAAACAATAGGTTTATGGGTCTTCTCACTTGTATGGTGCTCAACTTACTCATTCCTATCCAATGTGAGACTCCAACATCACACTTGTATCCTAACACTAAAGAATTGTATGTATGTTTTGTACATAATTCTTTCCTCTAATAGCATAACATATAGAAGGATTAGAGCTTTAATACCTATTGGAATGAACTGAAGCATTTTATGATGATAAACTCAATAACATACCACGCTTGAGAAAAAAAATTTGATGTATCATTCCGATAAGGAAATACTAACCAATATAAATTTACAAATCTATGTACTTTAAACACCAAAGCAAGCATGATCCCTTCAACTTAAATATATTATGAATATTAGATGTTGATATAAAAAACTAGAGCACTTACAATTGTTTTGTGGACTATTTATGCTTTTGACATGCGAGAGAACACCTAGCAGAGTCTGAAACACTCCAGGAGGCTTTTTATCCATTTGAGTCACTTTAAATGCCTACATCCGAAATTAATAAATGAAAACCAGATAATTCCCCAAAGAAAAACAGTAAGAAACCAAAAAGTTTGTGGAATAGAAAAATAAATGAAAAAATGTCATTCTTCTATAAACCCATTAAGCATCAAGAAAGATTCGAAAAATAAAACTTGAAACTATTAACTTTAAAAAATTTAAGAACTATAATATAACATAAAATAATTGAATGATGAAACATTTGTTACAATAGAATAATACACAATTCTAGTCTATGTCTGGATTGTTGAAAATATGAAATGTGATGTACTAGTCTAGTAGAGACGAGTGCAACATAATGCAATGAAAGGGACTAGAACATAATAAAATAAAGACTTGATTATATTACTTGGATATGTTATAATAAATTGGATCCAAAATTCCTATTCAATCTTTTGAATAAGAATGAAATGACATCGAACATAAATTTTTCATTCTTATAAACCTTTACTTAAAGGACTTACATTCAATGTAGTCTTATACTTCATTCATAACTTTAACAAATGATTATGAGTAAATAAAAAACAGTTATATATGCATATACATAAAAGTAAATTTAAATATTTCTTCATTTAAACTACATTAAAATTATCTTATAACGAACTGTTTATAGGTTTTGATATTTGTAGGAACTTGAAAAACTTACTGCATCAATTTTCCTATATGCTTTAAGTTGCCGTTTTACAAAAGGTTTTGGCTTTTATACTGTAATAGCAGAAAAAAGTTTGATGGACTGAATTTGTTTGGCCGTTGTGCAATGGATTTCCTTTTTTAATGAATGGATATCATTCCTTAAGATAGTTGCTGCGACACCAAACAACCATTGGTCATTCTATGTCTGGTTTTTTCTTATACATTCAAAAAATCTTTGGCATCTGAAAGAGCTTCACTTGTCCTAACTTTTAGCACAGAACCATTATTAGAATTGCAACTATAATTGTGTCAGACATGTATATCATAATCGTTGTGCGGTGGCAAGGAGACAAAGATAAAGTCGTCTCACAAAAATATTAGAAGGATATGGATTGGAGACTGAAAGTACTTACCAATAGGCCAACCACAACTAAGAAACTTGATGGTTGAATGATCACGAAAAAAAATATAAGGACAAACATTGACTATATGATTTTATTAAAACCATATTTTTTTGTTAAATTCTAGAGATAATTATAATTAAATAACACGGTTCCTATAGGTTTTATCCTAATTTTTCCAATCCAAACAATGGAATAAGATTTCACTCTATTCCATTAACTTTCACTAATCCAAATATAACAAGTTTTTGTATTAGGTTTTATCCTCATTTTAGCAATCCAAACAATGGAATAAGATGTCACTCTAGTCCATTAACTTTCACTAATCCAAACATAACAAGTTTGTGTATTAGGCCTCCAAATAATACAATGAAAATTTAGGATAAGTGTCACTATGATAAACCATGACAACATTGACTCGGCACAGCACATGTAAAATAAATAGAACAAAATAAATGTTGCACCGTTGAAAGGAAACGAGCAAAAATAAGCCCTAGATTACATGTTTACCTTCTGACTGACAAATAAATTCAAAAGATATGGGCAGGGCAGTAACTGTGACTTAAACAAGCACTGCACTTCATGAATAGAAACTAAGAAAAACCTCAAGTTTTACATTGGGTGTGGAAATATATCTTATAAAATACCTGCATACGAGTTCTAGCAAGTTCAATAGGATAGCAAGTTGCACAAGCTAGAGAGCGTGCCAATGAGCCAGCCACTAATGGTACATAAGGAGCTGCAGTTGGTGCATTTTTAGCTGTGAAATCCTCCATCCAATTGCGTAATATGTCATAGCAAGGAAGGTAAATTCCCACCTGATTTAAGCACAAAAAAAGCTATGTCAATAATTCCTTTGCATTAACATATGATGTGCATTATTAAACAATAAATCTGTGTTGATTGACTTCTGAACCTACAGTTGGTACTGCAAGAGCCAGGCCAGCATTTGTGCCTCTCCACAGCTTAGCAAATCCCTCCTGCAATACCAAATTGGCATTGATTAATATGTATTTATATTTGTAAATGTAAATATTTAGTACACATAAATGACAACTTCATGCACAAATGTTCTCAATACACGCACATGATAACTTCAAGCCATGAAATAAAAGCACCAACCTGATGTATAATTTTGTGGATGACATCCAGTGTTCCTTTGTAGCGAAAACACTCAGGAGGACAGATGGACACTGTGCCCTGGATTCCAGCTCGGTGACATGATGGAGAACATCTTAAATCAGCAAACATCTAAGAGTAACATTGAAATACAAAATTAATTGCACAAGTTTATCAAGGAAAATATATAGATTTTTTTATTTTACCAAGTAAACAACTAAGTTAGATTTAAAACGAAGCAAAATCATTCAACCAAACAACTTCAGAAGAAAATGAAACATTGCATTAGTTTGTTTTATAGACGGGCAAAAGAACAAAACTATGTTCCTTGCGTACCATATTTGGGCCAAAACAAGCCATTCTACTAGTCATATTACCGAGTGGATGAGAATATGCAATTCCTGCTGCTTGCGCTTGCAACCTTGTCTGATACACGGGCAAAACAAATCGATAAATAATTAGAAGTAATGAAGCTTAAACCTTATTGTATATCAATAATCTAGTTACACCTATGATTTTTCTTTATCTCTATTCCTATTATATTATGACATTCATCATACTTATATTTCCCTGGGAAAAATCACATTAAATAGCACATATAAAGTATGGACAGAAACCGAACTTAACAAAACAATTTTCAAGACTCTCAAAACTACAATTCATTCATCGTCTACAAAAGAAAAGGATAGACAAAAACTATGTAGAAGATTACGCTTTGTAACAATAAAATTGAAAAGCACCTTGGCAACATCGAGGGGATTGGCAATGATAACTGAAAGGAAGGCGGCGACTGCGGCAGAGAATGATCGTTCTGTGATTCCCAAGTTTTGAGCATTGGATGATGGAGGAAGAGAAGAACTTTCCGTCAATTTTGTATCCTCATTGTTCGTTTCAATTGCAGCTCGCTCGATTTGCTCCGAAGCCATCCACGAACTTTTGGATTCCCTTTGAATCCTATTATTCTATTACTTTTTTTTCTCTCTTGATGATTAAATGATAAATGATGACTCAAATGACTATGTATTTTTTTATTAATAGTAATTGGTGAAATTATGCCCTCCAAAAATAAGAATTGTTTTGTGTGCTTTTAATCTCACGTGAAGAGCCTATACTGGTTGAAGAGATTGGACGCGTCCTTTTAGACAGAATAAACCCTAGAAAATGGTTGAGTTGTGTAAATATCCAAACTGTCTCCACTTTAGGTTTTGGAGTGTTGAGTTGTGTTGCAGTGCAACTAACCACAACCAGCACATTCTGCAGTACATTCTAAAACTTTCTATACTGCATCAACATCATAAGGTGTCACTCAAGATCTGAATTATTTTAGGTCTGTATATACGAGGAGGTGTTTATTTTGTATTTTTATAATCGTAAAATTCGAAATACTTATTTCCACATTCATTAGAATGTAATAAAAATGTTATAAATATAATTAGTTTTAGAAATTTTATATTTTTATGTTTACATAAATTTCTTTTACATGTCAAGGAATAGAAAGATTACATTTTCATGAAAATGTAAAAAGTTGTATTTTTAATCTATATGTATCTTTGATTTTATTTTATGTGAATTTTTTAAAATTTAAAAAGAATTTCTCAAAATATAAAAAAATTAACCAAACTATTTTTAAGTATATTTTAGAACAAAATTTCAGTTATGATGATTTTGAAAATATGTTTCTAAATATCCAATATAAGTTTTGAACGTAAAAGTTTATTTTCCATTCATCACTTCAGAGATTAAGGATTTTATATTAGCGGTATTCATTGTTAGGTTGGAATTGATTTTGAGCCCAAAAAAATATGCAAAGGAAAACTATGCAATTTAGTTTGACTTGTATCATATTTTAAAGAAAACTTCATTATGATAAAATACGGAATATATAGATTAGATTCGATGGTTAAATTTTTACGACCCGACTTATTTGAATTCTTAATTTCTTAATTATTGAACATCTCAGTTGTATATTTTAGAAAAAACAATTATATTTGTGTCATATACTTTTATACTTTTATTTACATTTTTCTAATATAATTATATCAACTCTGTTATATTTAATTTTTAATTAAAATATATTAATAAATACTAATTTATATTCATTAAAATATTAACATATACTAATTAATATCCATCAAAATCTTAATATATCTATAAGTAGACTATGTTATGTTAATATTAATTAAATAGTATAAGGAAATGTTTTACAAGTTTAAAAAAATTGTTGAAGTTAAACGGAGAATTAATATGTTATTGTTTAAAAGTTATATATAATATAAAATAATTTTATAACAATATTTTATCTTTTTAAGTTTTATAAATATTTCGTTTCTTTTATATTAAGATATTTTTTCTCTTAATTTAATGAAAGCGTAAGACTTAGAAGATGACAAAGTTTAGAATAATTTGAATCAATCAGATTTTGATTTCTAGTTTTACATTTTCAATTTTTTAGGATGGATGGATTTTTCATGAAGCATATGTGATATGAGTTGAAAATATGAATATATGGAAGTTATATATATATATATGGCCTCTTTTGAAACTTGTTGGATATTTCGGATTTATTTAATGTTGGAATACTTTTTTAAGAAATTGAAAAATTATATTAAAGAAAGTTAATAACTTAATATTTTTATTTAGAAAATAATTAATAATTATAAATATAGAATTTTGATGAGAGATTGAAGTTGTTAATAAAGTTATGTGATACTAGAGAATGCTATTATTTATATATAATAATATTTTAATCCTATTTTCTCGTCTATATTGTAATTTTCATAATTTATTTATTGTAATTGTGATTTCTTTTTTCATGTGAATTTTACTAATCATTGATATTCCTATATAATTATATTTATTAACAAAGATCCCCACTTAATAACATAGTTATTGTAATTTGAGGAGGATTTATTGTTATCAGGATCAATGTGGTGTAAATAGTTACTTGTAGATTGGTTGTACTCTCCTAAAGGATTGACACCATGTCTTTCGGTACATAAATAATAGAAAAAGTTATACATAAAATAATGATTTTATCATAATACTCCACACATAATAATTAATAAAAAAATACATCCTTATATATTGAGTTTGAGTTTGTTAGGTTTAGAATCACATATATGACACTGAAACTAATCACTAGATTGAATTTATTTGATTAAGGTTAAAGTGAATTAGGTCAAAAGTTTAAACCGATTTAAGTACTTAAATTTGAATTTTTGGATTAATTCAAATTAATTATAGTAAATGAAGATCAATTAAATTGAAAATAAATGAAAAAAAATATAAATTGCTGAATATTAAGTGGTGAATTAAATGAAAATATTTACTTGGCAAAGAATTAAAACTTGTAAAGTAAATTGTTGAAATGAAATGCATAATTTAAATAAAAAGGTAAAAATTATGTAGTAAATTTAAAGAAAAAGCAAATGATTGAAATCGAAAAACTGAAACTGAATTGGTAATTTGAACATATGAAGAACATGCTTAAAACTCATTTGAGCCTTTAATATGTGATGAGTGTTTGAGATCTTATATTTCAACTCTTGTTATACTATTTATGGACAATAATTCCTAACTATCGATAACTTTTATAAATTTCAACAATTGTTTCTATTGATAACTTTTATCTTTATTTTTCAGACTGGTGACTATATTCTCTAAATCCTTCAATTTGATTCTTATTTTTGTTAAAATATTTTAACACTTAACTAGAATATGTAAAATATGCATATTTTGATAAATTAATTTTAAAAACGCTAAATCTATTCACGTGTAAAAAAATATTAATAAAATAAATATGAATAAAAGTAGAATGTGTCCGTAGAAAAAATGAAAATGCCAAAAAGAAATTACCATAACATTATTTGTTAATGGAGTCTCTAGAACAAAGAAAGTGGACCCATTCATCTGGATTTTAAACCAATTGGGCCTTGGTTATATGAACTTAAACTTAGCGTTTGGTTCCTGTACTTCCATAATTTTTTTTACACTCCATAATTTATTAAATAACGATTCTACTCTTTTAATATTTAAGAAAAATGTTGTTTTGAAAATTTTTCAGAACATATGTTTCGGAATGTTATTTTTCCATGTGTATTTTAAAAAAGAAATTTTAAAAAAAATTACAATTTTATTTTAAAAAAATATATTATAATTTCTAATACATATTTTAAATTTATCTATTTAAAAAAGGTATTTCAAAACATTTATTCTGAAATCATTCTAAAACACCTCAATTTAAAAAGTTTTTGTTTACAAAATATTTTTGTAAATTTAATATACCTATAAAAGTGCATATTGAGAATATCAAAGTGCAAGAACGAAAGACCTTAAACTTTTGTACGAATGATTTTTACACCTCACACTTCTTGTCAAACTAGGTTTAAATTTACTTTTGATTTTACAGTTACTTCAATTTAATTTTAGTCATTATAAAAAACTTATTTGCACATTTGAATTCCAGTTTTCTAAAATTAAATCATTCGATTTCAACATTAATATACTACGAAATTATTAATAAAAAAAATTAACTAATTCCTCATATATAATCGTACAATTACTTATTGACATAGAATATTAAATAAAAAGTTTCTCCAATTACATTGTAACTTTATTTTTTTTCTATAAATTCCATAGAAATCTTCATTTTATTTAAAACCATTACATTGTCCTTCATTTTTACAATATACATATACCTTTTAAAGTTTTAAAGTTAATGCACTTATTCCCGTTAATAAGCCTTGGTAAGAGAAATCAATATAATAATGATAAAATTTATAAGATTTGAGAGAATAAGTATAATTTAAAAAATCTATAATTTCTTCTAAGAAATTTTAACAAGATTTAACATATGCTGTCTATACAGATAAAAAAAAATGCTTAATCTTATAAATCTAGAGCGAAAAATGTGCAATTATATTTTTATAGAAACTAAATTTGTAGAATCACAAAACCATAAAAAGTAGAAAATGGAGTTAAGCCTAAAAATTTCAGTACATTTCCAAAGTACTTTTGGACAGTTTTAGAATTTTAATATCGTGAATTGTAGTTTTAGAAATCTAACATATTCTAGAAATTATTTTTTAGAAAACAAAACTATACAAAGTGAAATTGTGAGACTTTTTTTTTTTTTAATAAATTCATTCTTTCGGTAGATAAATAAAGATTTGACAAGTAATGACGTATACAATAGACTGGGCCGAGGCAAAAAAACGTAGAGCCCAGAAATTTATATTTGAAGCAGCATTGGAGCCCAAAAGAATAACTTTACGGCTGGACCGAAACAAATGATGATTACAGGGTCGCTATCTTAAAAAGTGGAATGAATAGAAAAATAAATATAATGTTACATCGAAATGGGCCAATTGCGAAGCACATTCCGTGACAAAAAATAGAGATACGTGTGAATGGACAATGACACCAAATTCTTAATCATGATCATCATTTCATCGTATATATATATATATGAAATGTAGAGTAGCTATTTCACATAGGTAACAAGATTGAGTAGCTTATAGTGTGTCATAACTTTATGCCCTACTTAACAAATTCCATTCACCTTATCAACAGAAAAACTGCTATTCTCTAACTAACTAAAATCATTCTAAGTCAACAACAACGGCTACTTATTAATCACTGCCTCACCAACATCTTCATTCTACCCTCAATTCAACTTCTTTCACCTTTTTCTACAAATTAATTTAGGCATATGCTGTCATTTTCTTAAAAACTAATCTACCATTAGTTATATCAAAAATATTTCTATTCAACTTAAGAACAAACATATTTTATTTATTTCACTAACAAAGTTATTTTCTCACGTGGGTGTCAACTCCTAACTTTAATATATTTATCATGTTGTTGGCCACAACTTCATCAATATTCGTTAATAATAACTAAGCACATATCATGTTATGTGTTGTACTTAAGCAAATGCACATTTTATTAATAATATCAAATTTACTTTATTTACTTCACAGTTATTTTTTATTACTAGCTACATATAATAGTCACCAATTCAAAATTTCCTAATTCCATCTCTGCATAAATTAGGATAAAAATATTGAATGAGAGCTAACTTAAAAAATATTTTTTGATGAGAATATTTTTAAGATTTTTTCTTTAGTGATATTTTTTTTCTTCTCTTTGCTTTTCATCTGCATTTCTAACTTTAAATACATTTTTCGAAAAACTATTAATGATGAAAATAACCATGTATCACAATATAACTTGTTTCTATCAATTACATTAAAAAATGTTATAAAATTAATTACAACATAACTTATATATTTAAAGGGGTACTCATCAATTTTAGTTATGTTAAAATAAATATTTGTCTTCTGCATTGTAAGGTATAAAAGTATAAAAGTATGGTAATACACAATATTAAATGTGTGTACTACGTACTGATATATTGAATTATAACTATGTGATATAATTTAAAACAACTGCTAAGAGTTGTTACTAAAATAGTGCCTTGGAAGTTCTTGAAAACTGCTTCACCTAGTTTCTTTTTGTTTACTTATGGCAATCGTAAGATTTAGGTTAAAACAAAATATTCTATTTGTAGATGATTCTAATATTAATATATTATTTATACTGAAATTAAGAGCCTGTAAATACCTTGAAATAGAGTCTGTTTTGGTTTGAAGAATAGGCATAAATATTTAAGAAATTGGCATATATTTGGTAAAAGTTTTGTAAAGAAGTTTATATATGAATGTATGATTTGTCTGATCATATGCACGTTAAGGTTGACCAACCGTTAAGAAGACGAGCTAAGAGTCAATATACGCCATTTCTGTGTCACCCGTGCAACACCTTGATGCAAGGAATGTCGGAAAGTGTTCCACTTTCCTTTTCTCCTTTTCTTTCCAACTTTTTGACTTTACCTTTTTAATTATTTCATGGCCACAAAAGTAAAACAAATAACAATTAAGAAGTAGAATGCAAAACAACCAAGTAATCAAATTCTAACACCAATTAGCCTCATCAAATATGGTGACGTACATATAAACACATATTTTTGATTTCCCATTGAATGGATAAGCTTGATTAGAAGACAATGAAGCTTTATGCATTAATTGAAGAAATTCTCCTAACTGAATCCAGCACTAAGATATGATTGACATTAGACACCAACAAACATTCCTCCTTTGTCCAACTCTTTTTCAACATTCTCTTATTGCTCTCGTTTTTAATCTATTGTCTCACCGCTTTTAATTTGTTATAGACTTTTATTTGTCATCTAATGCTTTTATGATCTCTAAAGTGGTGTGAAAGATTGTGTTTTCATCAGCCAATGCAAGATAATTGGAGATTACACAAACTTTCGCTAAAACTAGTTCACTTTCAGTCGTTATTCATACTTGTGTGGAAAGTCGTACTTTTTCTAAAAAAAAAAAAAATTTGCTGGCAATAGCATAGAAAAAGATGAGCGAGAGTATTTGATAAGAAAATGAGGAAAAGGAGCGGCATGGAACAGAGTTATCACTATTCCACGTGTTTGGTGAAGATGATGCTGACAAATCCTCATGATTGCCACGTAGACATGGGGATAATAATAAAAGGTAATAAATTTGGAAGACAGAATGAGTTTGGGTGCAGAGAAACGCCATATGCATTTCACATGCTTCCCAAGCCGCTTTGTCTTCCGCTTCCTCATTTTATCATCATCTAACATTTCAAATTTAAATTACCATCTGCTTCCATCAACAAATAAATAAACAAACAAACAAAATTCTGAAAACAAAGAGATAGAAAGAAACTAAGTAAGAAAAACAAAACAATTCTGATTGATAACATGTGAGGGTCATCGAAGGAGCTGATTTTGTGGGCCCAAGGGGCAGCACAAGTCAGACCTGCATAGGTAACCGTACAACGGACACGTGGTTGAGACAGTATTAATGTTTCAACTTGAGTTTAGGAACAATCATGCACCCATCGTATTCCTCAATCATATACTATACTCTCTTCGTATTTGAGTTTCGTATGTCTTCCTGCTGTGGACATTCGTTGATTTTCTGCACCCGATCAAGATCAACGGTTCGGGTGCAGTGCGGACTCCCATGTCAGCTCACATCTCGAACACCCCTTCGTTTAAGGATTCATGCTTTCACCGTTAATAACTCTAATAATTCTTTTACTTTATTTCTCCCTCTAAAGTAAAATATAAAGTAAAATCAAAAACTACTTTTAAATAATTAGATGCAAAAGCGTAGCATTACTTACTTTTTTAAAATATTTTTAATTATATTAATGAGAGAAAGGTAAATGAGCATCAGCCAGAAGTGATTTTTGCGTGCTAATAATATGTACCCTCTTTGAAGGTGCAAGCTGGGATTGCTGGGCCTTCACTTCACCAACCGCAATATCAACCAAAGATTTTTTTAATCTTTGAATATTGATCACCCCTTGCTTATGTTTTATGGCTATATTTTGCTTAAGAAACGTAACTATATTTGATTTAAAAGAGTAAAGTATAATTACGTGGATTTATGTTGATAAAAAAAATACTTGATACTAAAAGGAAGTAAAAAGTAGTAATGGTAATTAACGAGAAGACATGATGGGGGTGTGTGAGGTTGAGAGTTGAAGAGGAGCATATATATGTAACAGGGGGGACCAACCATTGTGATATACGCTAGCTGGGTGAAATGAAAGCTGCTCATGCTTTTGTTCATTAAATTGAAGTAGCCCACAGCTAAACAAATCAGAGAAAGTGTCGCATAGCATGCAAGTTGTAGAGATTGCGAACTCTTACTTTAGTAAATTTACTAAAAGCCTGCAACATTACCACTCACTTGTCCTCAACCCAACAAGTGGCTTCGCTTCCATCTCCACGCAAACAAAAAAAACCATTTTATTTTCTCTGACAAACGTAGATTGCTAAATGCTACTCCCTCCGTTTCAAATTATAAGGCGTACTTCACAAATTCTCACATATCAATAAAAGCATTTAATTTGTTCAGTCTTTTATAAATTTTTCATCTTTACTTTTATTAATTACTATTAATTAAATTAATTAAAATTGAATCAGAAGTTTTATAAAATGAATTAATTTTTTAATAGAATAGTACATTAATTAAGATTGGAATTTCAAAAATTTTGAATTTATCTTATAATTATTTTTAAATAATTTAAAATTATAACTACTAATTTTTTAATTAAATATTTTAACTAAAATTTTTAATTCACACCAATCTGCAAATGATTATACTCAAATTTCAATCAAAATATTTAGTTATGCTCAAAATTTATTTTAAAATTTCACTCAAAATAAAAAGAATTTGATTACTTACCTTGAAAGATATGAATTTCACTTAAATTTGATTACTCAAAATAAAAATTTCACTCAGAATAAATTTAGATATGATATTTGATTACTTACCTTGAAAGATAAACAATCTATTGAATGAATGAACAGAGATGAACAAATATGAACTTGAAAAGTTGAAAATTAAATTAGTATTCCTAAAGATGAAGATGAAGATGATATTAGTAAATGATAATGAAATATGAAGAGTCAGACTAATAAAATATAATTAATTCTTAATTCCTGATTTTAATTTCTCTTTCTACTATTTAATATTAACAGATAATCATGTAATTAATAAGGGTATATAAGGAAAAAAAAGAAAAAAAAGTTATTGAAATTCTAAAACGCCTTATGTTTTGAAATAATTTTTTCTCCAAAATACGTCTTATAATTTAAAACGGAGGGAGTAATAAATACAATGAGGTAACGTTATCAATACTTCGTACACTGCAGATAACCACCATTTCTAATTTTCTTCATTGCCTTCCCCTTTTCAATTACTTGTCAATGTCACACGATATTTTCTTTCACAAATAAGTCAACTTACATTACCATGTTTTCTATTGTTTATTAATTCTTACAAACAAATACAAATTGGTCAGTCGAAATAAAAACCTTATATGGAACCAAATTAATGTAAAATTCCTTCTTCTTGTTTATAGTAGTTCATCAAAATCAAAAGTATTGTCCCTGTGTAACAAATAAAACAGCACAAAGTTCAAATTCAACTCTGCGCACTGCTCATCCCTCTTGTGACTCTGTGTTTGTTCAATACTGTGGCAAATTGTAGCACTGCCAAGACACAGTTAATGTAGCCTTTGGATTTTCTGTGACATTGTTGCTTAACCCTAAGTCTGTGATGGCTTACAAGTTACTACTATCTTCTCCTCAATGTGACTGTACTCTGCTAGCTGTTAAATGACCGACAATAAGTGGTTGCTTTCCTTCATATACTGTATTTTTCTTGTTACCTTTCCTAAATTTTCAAATACTCATCATTGCTGCCACAAACGGAACCCAACAAGAAAGATAAAGGTGGTTCTCATATTAAACCAAATTAGTGATAGTAAGCTCAATCAGTATTTTCATTTGCTTTGAGATAAGTCAAGAACGTTATCCAATCAATCAAATTAAACTGTGAACCGCACACAAAATTGGTACTAGGAGCAATATTCTCCATACAGTGCATTGCATTTTTAACTCGAAAATTTATTCTAAAGAAAGGAATTCCAATGTCCAATTTTTGTACAGTCGAGTGTGAGGTAGTTAGGAAGAAAGGTAGTAACAAAATTAATGTGTAACCTACACCGTCAGGGTTGTTTTACTGCTGTGTAAACCTGGTGGACAAAGTGTAATAATTGCCCCCAACTTGGTAAATTTAAAGTAAGTTGCAAGTATATTTAAATGCCATGTGAAATAAGATACCAGGAATCTTTGACAAGGAAAAATGGGAACCATAATATTGCATTGAATACTTAAATAAACAGAGTAGCTGCAAAAATAGCTGTATTTAAACTTGCGATATGGTGTTGCAATGATGAAGCAATAATTTGGAGGAGGCCCTTTTCCCCAACCATGGGTGAAGCTAATTAATAGTATGGAGCGACACACATGTAGTATGTAGGAGTAGGAGGGTAATAGTAATATGATGAGTGAGTGACATGCTTTCAACAAGCATAATATTGTGTCTCTAATCTATTCCTACCTATATATCTGCCTCCATCACTCTTATGTAAACCTTGCTCCTTCTCACCACACCCTTGCATTTCCTGCTTTTTTTTATTCTCATCCATAAAGTGCACACCAGTTTAGCCGACAACCATCACTCACAATAAAAACAAACTCTAATTTTAAACCTATTTCATTTACAACTTCAAAACTTCTAACCTAAATTTTTATTAAACAACATTTTACCCATTCTTGGGTTTCGTTTTCTAAACTATTATTATTTTTAGACACACAGATGTTAATAAACATCTAATTAAAGAAATCATACATAATATAATATGATACAAAAATAATTAAAAATAAAACTTTTTAGTAGGATCTTTTACAAAAATGAGTCTCTAAATAAAAACCAATTCATTCATATGAGTTACAAGTTAGAATATTTCATATTACTTTTCAAAATATATTAAAGTATGAAATGTATGTTTATAAATAATATTAAAGGTTAGTAAATTTTATTTCAAAAATTAAGAAAATGGGCGGTTAAGTTACCATTTCTTATATACTCTCACTTAGTTTAATAACTAAGGATTTCAGCTCATCTTTCTTCCATTCTACTAAGCTTTCTTCTAAACTTTTTTTAATAATATTAATGTGATAAAATTCTATCATGAGATTCTGTAAAATACTAACACATAGTTTAACAGTAACCTAAAAAAATTAATATTACTAAATAGAAATATAAATACTACAATCACAAAATATTGTTAATTTAAATAACTATGTGTCACCGAAAATAGGTGTCATATCTTAGATGATTTTGGTGCTATTTTCTAATCGGTAATTTCATCTCAATTATCAATATCATCTTTTTATGTTAATTATTAAGGTAAAATTTTAATTAATTTAAAAAAAAATTAAATCTAAGTTTAGTCTTATCTATAATGTATGTTTACTGTATAGCTACACCCGAAAATATTGTGTTACGATAATAACGAATATTATTGTATTCTGGCGAAAGATTCAATATACGACATATTTATAAAAACGTGAAAAGAAGCCCTAGAGTCATTTCATTTGCTATAATAATATATAATACTGAATAGTTTTAGTTTTTGTCATATGTTGTTGTAATTTTAGTTTTTGTCATATGTGTTGTACTAATTGTATGTTAATGTCTATTAAGGTATCTAATAATTAATGTAGTCTCATTATTCGATGTTATATATAAAATTGTAGTTATCATTAGATTAATTTCAGCAAATATTGTAAAAAAATCCTAAAAATGTAAAGAAAAAATATCACTAATGTCTCTTCACTGTCACCACTATCCATTTCTATTTAAACAACCCTTTTTCATGATTAAGTTATAAAAACTATTTAAAATTATTAAGATAAGGGTTACAGTGCATACACTTTAAACGGCTATATATACACTCCCTAATAAATTTTTAAACAATAATTATATTATTGTCCTGAGAATTACACAATAGTAAATGAATATATAAAACGTACGCTATTGGTAAAGATTTGAATAGATTGTGAAGCATATAAAGCAATGAAGTTATGACTAAGTTATACTTTAAGCAACTAAAACAGGTAACAGTGCAGTAGGCGCTTTATCAGAAAAGCCTACAAAAATGAACGTTACATATATTGAGGTAATTAATGAAATAACTATTTGGAATCTCCTCAGAATTTAAATTTTTATATAAAGCCAGAAAGATTAAAAAAAAGCAAATAAAAAAGAAGAAGCAAGCAAGAAGGGCAATCAATGTGTATCGAAGTATTTCATTTCAAAAATTTGTCTGATTTACACTACACGCTAATTATTTCGAAATACATTCTTAGAATACATGAACATTAAAATACATGAATATCTTCGTGGTGGAATCTTTGTGTTTTTTGAGCAATTTATAATATGACTTTAAGATTCCTTTGAAATATTGGCACAAGTTTTTTATGCATAAAAAAGCGATGATAATGATTTCATAAAATTGTAAAAATATTTTTTAAACTCCTCAAAAAAAATTCTTTCGTTCTTATCACATCTCATCATTATATCTCACATTATCTTTGTCTCTCTCATTTTTCCTATCTCTCTATTACTAAGATGGATACATATTTTTTTAAGTATACAACGTCCTGTCTAATAATTTTTAAGGTGTTTCTATTTTTTTAATGAAAAAATTATTCGTTTTTATGAGTAGAGAATACATTGAAGTTCTTTCTAGAGATTGAATTAATGGTATCTAAACTTAAATAATTAGTTATTAAAGTAATATAATCTAAATTCAAATTAGCTCAAACATTTGCTTACCAATTTTGAAAATTAATCCAATTACTACTTTAGAAACCCATTCAATTTAAAGACAAACATCCTTAATCTATAAAATAGTTTTTAAACCATTTTATATTATAGTTAATTTTTTTTTCTCTAAATTAGTTTTTATTTAATGAATTTTTTGAAATAATATATATTATTCTTAATATTCTCAAATTAAAAATATGTTTTTTCTTTAACAAAATTACTTGTGTTTTAAGAATTTAAACACAATATCTAAATTTGTAATAGTTTTCTTCATTAAAAGGGCTACCATAAATTTCGAAAACTAAATCCGTTTAATCACGTTATACAGTCTTGATTTTTGTCATTTTCTGTACAGTTTATATAAGTTCGGATTTTGCAATATACGGTTTACTATTATAATGTTTTAGTTATTGATTACATTAAATTTGTTAATTTTAATATCATAATTTAATTTTTTATATTTGACCCGTTGGAAAATGATTTAGCTCTGTCCTTATTTGAGAAAGCTCATCATTTTAAATCAAAGTTTGCCAATTTTGTTCTTTATTACATTAACTTTGGATTTTACTTTCTTTACGTATGTGGTGTTTTTTCTTCTTATATTATTAAAAAAATACCTTACCTTGTTAGCGTATATTCATTACATATTAACATCATAGTTACATGAATTTCATCTACCATAAACTTATAAATATATCGAGTTAGAAAAGGATAATGCTTTCTCTCCCCACACGTCATATGTAAATTTGAATAAAAAGAGACATTTACAATAATTTGAATCCACTACATTCATCATATTGTAATTTTCAATATTTTGTAATCCTTTTAACTCGAGTGCACGGGTTTATTTTGTTCTTGAATGATTTTGTTAGAATCTCATGATCAATAATGTTATTGCTCAAAATAAACCCTGTAAAGGTTTTGAACATCATCAAGTTATTTAGGAAAAATGTTTTAAGAGTTAGAAACATTTTATAAATTAATTACATTTTAAAACTTTGTCTATATGGTGTGTATATGACCAATATATCACTTTACAATTAATATAGAAATACTACAACTATTCAATTAATAGAGTAATCTAGTGGGCTAATTGATTATCAAACGTTTATCACAGAAAGTAATTAATTACTCTGCCATATTACAAGCTGACAATTGTCAATTACAACAAGTATTTTACTCCCTCCTGAAAATATTTGATTATGAAATTTCGTTGTTTTGAAAGCTTGTTTGAAAGTCTAGGTAGAAGTTGTTTGAAGGAAAATAGATGGGGGGGTTTAGTGTTGAAGGGAAATAAGAATAATGCAAAATAAGTGTAAAAAATATAATGGGAAGCGAGAAAGCAATATAGATGATTTCACGTATTGGTGTGGCTACATGTTGGGTAGCAGCAACAAACTGCACTTTGGGGACCAAAATGCGTTGATATGCAATCTACATATGGGGAAGCTGCAGGTTGTCATTTCCACAGATGACACATGCCATGGGACACTAAACCAACAACATACTATGCTCTTATATATCATACAAAGACAACCTCATTTTCCCTTTTACCAACCGGCAATCACCACAAACGTACCCAATGCTGGCAAAGACCTTTCGCTTCATTATATCCCACACACAACCTCATCTCTTAATTTCACCAACTCATCTCAGGGCCATGCCTTCAACTATACTGTGAGTATGGGCACATGGAGCCCATTTCTCATTTTCATCAAATGCCAATCAATACCCATCAACATCTCAAATTCAAATACTCCCTATTAGTATTAGTTTTTCCATTACATGAGCAAGTGTGCGTGCGTGCGAGCGAGACAGGGGTTAGCAATTAGTAGCTGCGATGGTACCCTTTATGATTAAACAGGTTAAAAGAATTAATAAATGGAGTTTTATGATGTTAATACAAGTTGAAAACACAATTATGAGAATGGATTTGAGAGGAAAGAGTGGAGTAGTAAATTGAGCGCGTGAGAGTAATGATAAGGGCAATGGGGAGAGTAGTATGAGATGAGGATTGGGGAGGAGAAGAAACGTAATGAGACATAATGATTCAGTGGAGCTTATCCCATATTCCCTTTTAGTGTTGATTCTGTTCTCTCCCCCTACACACATGTGATGGAGTAATAGTGAAGCAATTAAATAGTTTTATGTGATGCTCACACTCTCACTCAGACATGGCTTCTCTCCCACCACGCACACCACTGTACCCATCACCTACATGTAAAAGATACTAGTAGTATCCCAATTCAATCTTTCTCCTTCCCAATTGCGTAAAGGATATTTTCTCCCAAAAACACGAGATTAATTCCTCATATTATTCTCATCCATTACTTTTACCTTTTACTTTCCAAAACTTTTCGGAGCCACATTAAAATATTTTCTGATAAAATTTTAAATGCTATGTTAACTTTTAGTAATTTAGGAATGCAATTTATTCATTTAAACTATAAAAAAAAATATAAACTTTAAATTTCCATATGCTTTGTTATCTTATAATTATAATTTTTTTAAGGATGTAAGGATGACAATCGAGACATATTGGACTAGTGATGATAACGGGTCGGATCGAGTACGAGTAGTCTTTATTTATTGTTAGAAAAACTTGTTTGATACTTGTCTCGTTATATGTTAGGTATCTGCGAAAAAAAATGTCTATGGATTTTTCATACTCATGGGTATCCAGAATACCCGCTGATATTTTTTTTAATTTAAATTTTTTTATTTTTAAACATCATTATTTAAAATATAAACTTAGATAAAAAAATAAATTTTAAAGTATTATTTAAACAAAATTTTATAAAAAAAATTTGTGCAAATAAATTTAATTTTTTTAAAAAAAAATTAAATAAGTTGGACTATACAATATAGGTTTTAAAAAATTAATCTTTTAAAAAATAACTTCAATTTTGTGAGAATAAATAAAAGATATACAAAAATTAAATTAAACTCTAAACAATTCTTAGAATATTAATATTTTTTTCTCCAATAACTTAAATTTGATCACTTAATTTTTTTCAAAATATTTAAATAAAATTTATTAATAATAATTAGTGGGTAAGGGATACCTGTAGGGAAGATACCATGATACTCGTACCCGCTCGGCTAACAAACAGGTAATTAAAATACCCATATTCATTACTCACGCGTATCCGTTTAAAATATTCACTTAATACTTGTTACGGATTTTACCCGCGGATATCCACGGGCATTGATTTTTTATCATCCCTAGGTTGGACATGTTAGCTCGTGTCTGTCCCCAAGTTATAGTCTACGTAGACCGAAATAGGGGTTGGTCTGCCCTGCCCCATATTCTATATTATATTTTTTATTTTTGTGTAGAATTGCGTGTGTTGAATATGACTAAATATGACATCTTAATAGATTATACAATTTGACCCCCTTTATTTGTATTTTTGTCATGATCTCTTCTCTTTTTACCTTAAAAGTTTGTGATACTTTATATTTTTTTTATAGAAAGTAATTACTACTCATTTATGTGGTTTTTTTTGTAGAGAAATGGGAGCTTGAAGATAAGAGTGAGGGAAGTCTGGAACCTTCCGCCCAGCTACAAAAATGCCTCGCTCACCGAGGAGAACATTTGGTCGTTGGGCCACTAATACACCCGCTGGGCAACAAGGCTTAAAATATTGGTTTGCATGTGGATTCTTGCCCCACAAGAGCGATCGCTCGCATAACGAGATGTCGCTTTTTGGATCACTTTTTAAAAGTGATTTGGATTGTATTGTTTTGGATCTTCTTTTTGACTTGCAACAGAAAGGAGGGAAGAGCAGACACCTTGGAGGAGAGAAGGGCTCGCGAGAGACTTCCATATTCAAGATCACCCATTTCTTGCTAAATTTTTGTACTCAAAATGTATAAGAGTATCTAACTACCTCTCTCATTAGGGTGGATGTAATGAACTGAAACTTTATCTAGTTTATCATTGATATATGTATCTCTTCTAATACAAAGTTATTTTTAAATGTTAGAAAATGTTTTTTGAAACTTAGAACTCAAGATTGAACAACCTTGAGTTATAATATTAGACATAGTAATATAACACTTAGTCATTCTATACACATTTTTTTCATGCAAGCTTTATAAAAAAAACTAAGAAATTAATTATTTGTGTATTAAAGTTTAAAACTTGTTCATAAGGAATTAGGACAAGTATGCATCTTGTGTATTGTTTGGATATTTTTGTGACATATAAAGTTGAGTTTCAGGAAGTCCAATCTTGGTGAAGTTATGTAATTGTTATTAATTAATCTATTTCCAGTTGTTTATGAGTTTATTTTAATATTAAAATAATTATTTAAAATATAAAAAACTACAATAATAAATTTAAAAAATATATTTTTTAAAATAATATTGTTAGTGTGATAAATTAAAATATTTAATATTAACATTTAACTATTCTATAATTAAAAAAGATAATGAAAAAAGAATTTTAAGATTTTGTAAATAATAAAATATAAAAATTGTAAAATTTTAAGCATATTAAAAATTGAATTTGATATTTTAAAATTTTGTAAATAATAGAAAGAGCGTTCTGGTTGAGAAAGAAGTGTAAAACTGATTAAATAATTTAAAATATTATTTAAATTTACAAAACAAAATTCTGTAATTTTAAAATGATTTCTTTTTGTTTAATATATAAGTTAATTTAAATTGTAGAATTTTATTTATTGAATTTTCTATCTTTTAAATATTTATAAAAAATTGTACAAAATTATTATACAAGAAGAAGATATAAATAAAATGTATAGAATAACCCATAAAAAAATGAAACAACTTGATAAATCTGTAAAACAATGTAAAGAAACACTATCAGTTGATCGAATTTTAGAAGGTTATGCTATAGAAGTATTAAAAATGAGAATGACATAATTGTGTTTTTAAATATTTTTTAATTTTTTTATAAAATTTATTCATGATTTACTTTTTAAATAGATTTATATCTAAATTTTTTATAGAATTTTTTAATTAGAAAATACTGGAAATATTAATATTAAATCTTTTAATTTGTATCACAAACAAATATTACAATTTAAAATAAATATCATATTAAATATTTCAAAATTTAGATCAAAATTTGTTTTTAAAAAAATAAAATGTAATCATGAATAATAAATAATATTATATTACTAGATATTTTGTCCGATCCGATATACTAATGGGAAGATTAAAATATATAACAATTTTGACATTCAATATAATAATTTTTAATAATACTTAATTAAGATTAAAAAAATCATAAAAATTTAAAATATAATTAAGTTAATTTTTCATATTATCAACACATTAATAATACAGTGCAAACAAACAAAAAAGTCATCGCATTATAAAATTAAATAATAAAATTTCAATTAAAAAATATAAATATTTTAAATATTTAATAGAATAAATATTTTTAATAAAAGTTTAATTAAAAAATTTTAAATTTATTAAAAATTTAAAACTTAATTAAATCTAGAACAGTTAAATATATATATATTATTTTTTTTCCGGGTGAACCGAACTAATTGATGAAGCACCATATTTATTAAGATAAGTTAGTGGGTGAAATAAACATTTTACATAGATTTACATTGACTTTCATATCAATGTGTCCCTCCTCCTTAATAGAACTATTAAATGGTGTATTCAGTTTCTTCTTATAACATATTTATTCAATTAACTCTTCTTCCTTATTTTTACCAGAAAAATGAAAACGTGTAGTTTTTTAAATTATTAAAATGGATAAAATTTTAAAAAATTATGAAATTAGATGAATTCTACTGTAAGATGATTTAAAACTCATGCTTACTCACATGTGTTTTTTAATTTTATTTTAGTAAATGAAATTGAAATGCTTATTGAAAGTAAGATAACGGTTTTATTACTATAGTAATAAAACTAAAGAAGTATGAAAAAAATCACGACTTTGAAGTCTTGAAATGGTAGTTGATTATAGGCCTTTAGTTAATTATAATAATAATTATAATTATAATTATAATAATATTAATCATAATTAAACAACAAGAAAATAATAGTTATAATAATACAAATAATTATTAACAGTAATAGTAATATAAATAATTATAAACGGTAACGGCAATATAAATAAATATTAATACTATTAATTAATTTACTGTTTAGAAATGATAATAGTAAATAATGAAATTATTAATATTAGTAATTGATAATGTTATTAATATTAATTCTGATTAATATTAATCATTAATGGTTATAATTATTAATTTTATTAATATTAATAATGTTATTATTAATTATTCTATTAATGATAATTATTGATTTATTATATTAATATAACTAATATAGTATTATTATAATAAAACTGAAGTTGTCAATTCAAACACAAATTACCTATGTCCATAGTTTTTTTTTTTAAATTTTATTCATTTTGGAAATTTAAAATTATATATTAATTTCGTAACAATACCCAAAAACAATGCTTTAATGGGATGAGAATGAAAAAAAAAGAGACTAACATCAACCTTCCTTAAATCTGTGAAAATTAATGAGAATAATTTTTCCCATTCTATTTTCTTTTCGATTTAGATAATTGTAACTGGTGTTGACTTTTAAAATATAGTAATTTTAAATAAATTGAAATTTAATAAAAAATTAAATTATTGTTGTTTCTCTAAAATTTTCTTATTTTATCTAGTTAAATTACCTACCAATAGATTATCAATAATTTTGTTAAGGAAATCTCATTCAATTATTCAAATAGAATGTGTGAATTATTAAAATTTTCACTATGTTTAATTGCTACTAATTAAAAAAATCAATAATTAATTAATGTTATGAATATTCTGAAGAAACTTCTCTGGGGCTTTTATATGGTCTCTTTACAGTAGCAAGGCATCATCCTTTTACACACAAAAAAAATGCTTAAAATATAAGGCATTTTTAGTAAATAAAATGGAATTAAATAGTATTTTTGTTTAATGAAGTGAATGCAGACGAAATAACTCAAACACTGAAAGCAACAGTGGAGTGATACTAGGAATCTTCAATTGTGTCAATTTTAAGCTTCCTCTTTTGTCTGGCGCACAGGCTGCACCCAAGTTTTTTTTTTTTCTTCCCTCCGCGTGCACAAATAATTTATCTCACTTTTATCACCACAAAATTACTCTAGCTTTCATATTTTATATTCAAAATATCAGCATTCAGAATATTTAAATTGAGAACAAACTCTTCAATCTTCTAAATATTAATGCATTATTATATTATTTCTTTACAAATGACTACCATTAAGATGATTTTTTTAATAAGAAATATTATTACTTTTGTTTTTTTAGTAATTAATATCTTAAAAATAAAAGTATAGCCACAAATTTAACCTTGCTTTCATGTTTTGGCCGATATCATATTAATGATGTTGTGTCATATCAGTTAGACTCGCCTTCCATTTTTGTGTCATATCAACTGGATAAAAATTCAAAAAAGAAGAAGAAAATTATATGTAGGATTCATCTCTTCATCATTCTTTGGCCAGCTTGTTAAACCTGACTTTTCAGCCCCACCTTTGCATATTTTATGGGTTGACTGAAAGAATGTAATCTACCAAGGACTTTGAAACCTAGTGTTTGTGTGATTCTGGTGAGGGGGTTGTTAAAAAATAAAGTGAAGTGGCTATGTGAGAAGTGTTATATTCGAAGGAAATACAGATTAAAAACAAACTAAACAATCATTTTAAATGCCCTTTTTACAAGTAAAATCAAACTCAGTTGTGTTACAAAAATCACATTCAACTGTTGGTATTCCACCATTTACATGCCAAAAATACAATTATTTATCATTAAAGGCATGTATAATTAGTTGTGATTTGAATTGAAAGGGGTGAATGGATGGAAAAGGTGTAGAATTTGAAGAGCTTAACAGTTTTTGGGTTTGGGTGAGGTAGAATAGAAACTGTCTTGTGAACTGAAAAAGTCTAATCCCGACAATTGATACACTCCTATTGAGTTCCACCTTTTGATGTACACACGCACTCGTTTCTCTTTGGACCTTTTTTTTTTTCTTTGCGGCAGCATGGCATGGCGCTTGCACCTAAAGGCTCCAAAGATTTTATGTTCGCCCCGCGTGCGCTGCGTAACGTTTTAAACATTGTTTTTTTGTTTCGTTCAAAAACATTAAGACCAAAACAAAACCAATTAATTAAAGTCAAGTCTCAAATTCACATTATAGCATAACATAAACAAAACGACCAACAGCGCCTACTCTTCTGTCCCTCACCGCACCCAACACACCGACTGACCGGCCACGTCCGCAATCAGCGCCCCTTCGCCTTTCACATACATTCGTCAATTCATGTTTCATTATTTTCTTCAAAAACCGGAACTTGACAACAGAGAAGAGGAAGTAAAAAGGAATTGGAAACAGTAGAGAACTCCATTACACTTGGATTAACATCTGGACAAATATACATTACAACATTCTCGCCTCTCAACCATCCTACTTATTAAGCAAAGGAACAAGTATTACAAATTCAAATTTAAACAAAACTTCACTCTCAACTCATCCCCGTTCGCTATTTTGTAACGGATTATCTAAAACAACTAAGTAAATAAATACGAAGATAAATCTAAAGATTTGTGTTTTTTTTTTGTGTTTGAAAATGAAAAAAAAAGTAAAGATGAAGTAATTTATTTAATATTTTTACCACCGGGACCAAAATCTGCCGTGAATAGGCAGGGCGGAAAGGGAAGGATTAACGATTGACGAATCGCGAATGAGAAATCTCAGAGCAGAACGAGAGGATCAGAAGATAATAAAATGTCTTGGAAGAAATCGTCCACTTGGCAGAAGGTAGATGGAGGACACGCTTTGTCGAAATCTATGAGGGAATCCGCAAGCAAAATACTACTGCTGTCGCTCAAACCTTCGTCCGAGGAAAACGCCATGGTTTCCCCCAACATCTGGGACTCATCTACTACGTGCTCTTCTTCAAACAGAAGAGGGTACTCGGGGGTTTCGAAATTGAACACGTCATCCCACGCTGGCAAGTTCTCCAGCGCCAAAAACTCCCCCGTTTCGTCGAACAAACTCGTTTCAGTCTCACCTTGGCACTCTCTAAAAACTTCTTCGGTTTTCTCTGAATTCTCTTCGCTCGAGTTGCTTCGGAAGTGGAGCACCGAAGTCGGAGAGGACAGGTTGTGATGGCAATGATCGTCGCCGGAGTCGTACCCAGACCCAGACCCAGAGGTCTCTTCAGCAACGCCGACCTTCAATTCGGGAACACCCGTCGCCTCAGCCGGCGGAACTTCTTTTTGCGGCGGCGTTACGAAGTTTGTCAAGGCGTCAGGGCCGCGAAGCCTGATAGCGGCATTGTCGTAGACCATGGCAGCTTCTTCGGCAGTGTCGTAGGTTCCCAACCAGAGACGCACCCTTCTGGCCGGATCTCGAATCTCCGCGGCCCATTTCCCCCACGGTCTTTGGCGGACGCCCCGGAACTTCTTGCCGGACTGGAGTTTGACTTGGCGGCGGCATGGCTCCGCTGCTGGCCTCTTGCGAGCATTGGAAAGGACGTTGGCGGAGGCGGTGGTGGCGGTTTCTATCTCAATCTGGTTGACGTAGCGTTTGATTCTTTGGCGGACAAAGGGAAAGGGCTCGTCGTCGCTGGAAGAGTCGGTGGCGTCTGGATCAGTGTAGGATATCCGGACTATTCTGCGGTCTGTGGTTGAATTGGTTTGGGATTTTTTGGGTGAGAGGAGCTTCTTGGTGACTGAGTGATGCACTGTGTGCTTGCATAGGATACTGTCTTCCATTAGTAATATTATTATTAGAATGAGTATTATGTGGGAGAGTTGGTACTGTAATGACTGTAGCGGGAAACAGAAATAGGCGTGGATGGGGAATAAAAGAGAATGAATCGTGAAGGAGAAGGGTTGGGGTGTGGGATAAGGCGTGGAGAGGTTTTATGTGGGAGAAATGTTGAAAAAGGTATGGGAAGGTTAAAAGGAAAAAAAGAGGAAAGCAAGAAATATTAAAAACGGAAGGGAGTCGACATGGTCGGGAGTGATAGGAATAAAGAGAAAAGAAGAACTTTTGACATGATGGGGGTTGAGAGAAAGAGAAAAGAGAATTATTGAGATGAGGGTGATTCCAATAGTGTTGTTGTGGTTGTTGTTGAGATAGCTGGGTAGCCGAGACTTTCGTTGAAACTTCTTCTTCCTCAAGTGGCACCCTTGAATGGAAAGGATGTGTTTGTGTTGGGATTCAAAGGGAGGAGAATAGAAGGCAAAAAAATATAAGTGCAGATTCTGCAGGTTGGAGGGTACTAGCTCTGCGAGATGTAGTCGAATGGGTAAAGAAGAAGCAAGACTTCAGTTGCTGCTCTTTAGTCCGTAACACTGAATTCCCTGTTTTATAGGATCCAACAGCCCCAACAGGAGGGATTATAATATCATCTTCTTTTAAATTAAATCAAAATAAATAAATAAATCAGACGTACTCTACTGTATATACGGTCTTTTTATTTATTAATTTCTTCTTGATTTTTAAGACAAAACTAGAGGAGAAAAAAAGAAAAAAGAAAAAAGAAAAAAGAAAAAAGAAAATTGGAGTAGAGTAGAAAGGGAGTTGCATAGGTGATGAGAAGGCGGAAGAATACGGGTCGCCGCATCCATAGGATTGAAACACGTTGCAGATATGGTTCCAAATGAACCAAGGACACCAATAAGACAACATCTAACGGTGGTTATTAATCATCACATGGTTGGGAATGGTGTGATGTGAGTCACGTGAGGCCCAAGATACCCGCCCCTTTCCCATTAATCAGTCAAACTGCTTTGACTAATGAATCCTTATTTCTCTTAATTCAAGCTTTTCTCCTGAGTGATGCCAAATGACTGGGGTGGGTTAATGGTGGTGGGAGGGTAGTTTGGTGATTTCAGTGGGGCTGGGTGAACGGAAGGAGGAGGAGAAGGGTGAGCCAGGTGTGTGTGGGTCAATAACCTTTTTTAAGCAGTGACAATGTTTTTATTTATTTTTTATTTTTTTTAATTTTAAATGATTATTATATTTAACTTTTTACAGCTAGAGGTAGAAGTTAACGTGGCGGGCAACCTAGAATTTGCGGCCATTTACAATTCCACTCTGTACGTCTCTGGGTTTTTTCTGCTAACTGTTATTTCGAGATAACCCAACTCTACGCGCTATACAACACGTGCTAACTACACTCTATACTGCAAACTGGTATAAAACACTCCAACATATTTTGTTTTACTACTCACCAACTATTCCCATCCAAAATTTAACCATTCTTTTTTCTTTTTTAAACCCAAACTATCTATTATTTTCAAACAATCCTCTAACCAAAAATAATTTTTCTTTTAAAAACCAAACAATAAATTCTACCTGAATTAAAATATCAATATCTTCAGTTATGGAGCAGACTACACACTTTGACAAGTTTCTCACTCACTCAAATTTCTTAATCCGTCACCCTCACTCATTGACCCTTTCTGTCTACACCAAAATTTGTATACATTTCATTCTAAAATTACATATTCATTTTCGTTATAAATAACTGTTCAACCACATTATTTTTACATCAAAACTTATTTTTACAAATATAAAAACCAGAATCATTCATATAATAGCTTTGACTATGGTATTAATTCAGTAGACAACTTATAAGAATATTTAGGCTAGAGAGTAAATATTAAATTTTTAATTTTTAAAGTTATAGCATAATTTCTTTTTAATTTTTTAAGATTTTGATGAGAATATATATATATATATATATATATATATATATATATATACATAAAAGATATTATAACTTTAGAGTCTTTGAGTATTTTTTTAAAATTTAAGTATTTTTAATATTTTTATAGACTTATTACTTTTTGAAATATCTAGAAACATATATTCTTATTAAGTAAGTTGTATTTTCTTAATATAAAAATTTAGTTTCTTATCTAAATCAATTTAAATTAATATCTGTTAAGATTTTAAATGATTATTTATAGAATATTAACAATGTACAATTATTGTGCATTAACATTGAGATCCAATTTTTTTATTTATTATCCATACTTATATATAAATACATTATTTTAATTATTTAAAAATTAATAAAAATATGATTCCTCTTTTCTATATATATTTTTTTTATTTAATATTTTTATGAGTGATGAATTGTTAATATTTAAAAAAATATCTATAAAAGCTAAAACTTTATTATTTAATTAATTGTTGAATGTTCTTAAAAATTAAGTGTGATCATACTAAAACAGTAAAGCAATCATTTCAAATTAAAAATAATATTTTTGTATAAAATTATAACAACATATAAAATGTCTAATGTATATCACTTGTCTTATAAACTTGTTAAATTGTAAAAAGGTAGATTGTTAGCAAAAACATTGGATGGCTATTTTATTGTAAGATATTGGTTGATGTTGTTGAAGTATGTGATTTGAGTATGATTTGTTCTAAAAGATGAATACATGCAACAAATAAGATAAGTTATGTAAAATTGAGGAAGGTTAGAATCAAAATAACAACATTCAATAGTCAACTTCAAAATAACTAAAACATGATGCATGAAATAGTGGCGAAGTGATAGAAGCCATTTTTTAAAAACAACAATGACATTTTTAATGATGGGTTCTTGAATATCTGAAAATCTATGTACACCACACTCCATAGACATAACAAAAGTTTCAATAAAGATTCTCTGCGTTTACTCATGTTTAATTTCCTTTTCAAGTAATAGATTTGATGAAAGCATTTTAGAAAAGTGCTAGTCATGTGGTAGTTATTAATAGTTGTGATTTTGTTTTATTGAAAGACATCACAGTACTATGCACACTCACAAAGTCCCACATTGAACTTATTGTTAGTTCTGATAGAAATGTTTTAAATACCAGCTTCACATCTGTCATCTCTTCTTCTTTGATTTATTGTTTAGTCTTTAAGATTTCAACATTTAATTCTTGCCATTCTTCTATTTTTTTTTCATTTTCTTCTTTCTAATTTACAATTCAATTGTTTTTTATATTTTATGTTTATTTATTTTCCTTCACAATTTATATCTTTGCCTTTTTACACTTACTTCCTTTAATTTACTTTTACACCTTTACATTCTTCTATTTATGTTTCAAAGTGGTTTCAAGTTGTATGAATGTCTTTTCTTTGTTCCAAATTTATAATTTCAATTTAAAACTATTATTTTGTTATTCATTGCATTTTATATGTCTAGGTTCTTGTCTATTAACAATATAACATTTTTGCTAAGGAAAATTTCAAATTCTATGAGATTTAAGTTTATAAATAGAAAAAAAAAACATGATATCAATTATATTTCTTAACAAAGATCAATTGTCGATGAAAGTAAATTGACAAAGTAAATTTTGACGTTTATTTTTGGATATTAAATTTAGGTAAACCATTTGGTTCTAAGTATAAACTGAATCATTTTCAAAAATTAGAAAAGCATAAAATATCATTCTGTGGAATTTAACTTTAATAAATTGAATACTATATGTTCGATAGAATTATGAAATTAAATTTATTTTAATATTAAATTATTTGTATAATTGATTATATTTATAATTTATCAAAATTATTATATTTTTCCTTTCGATAAAATTATTAAAAGCTTATTTTAAGATAATTAATTTTATTTTGATAAAAAAATCTTTTATATATAACAAAGAGTGAGTATGAAATTGAAAGAAAAAAACTATTAAAAAGTAATTATGTAATAATTTTTTAGTTCTTAAAAATAACTTTTTATTGAAAATACAAAAAGAAATCGTTTACTAAATCTCAAAAGCATTTAACTTACTTCATATAAAAAACCATATAAAATGAAATTCCAATACTTCATTTGGTACAGAGGAAAAGAATAGATAAAAAAAATTATAAGGTAAGAAATGAGTAGGAAAAAAAAGTTGTTTGAATGGAAAAAAGAAATACAAAATAAAATAATGTGATTTGTTGTCAATACTTTTATAATTTTATATTTATGATTATTATTATATTTATTATCATTATTATAATAAAAAACTAAACTAACTATTATTTTAATGACGTAATTAATCATATTATATGTTCAATATCATAAGTCAATACGAATTCTTTGTTCTTTCTTACTACATTTTTAACGAAAAACTTCATTAAAACTCATGAATTGATTTATGCAAAACAAATTTAATTAGGTGTAACAAAGAATTTCTTTCCACTTTCATCCATAACAATGTTTCTTTGTCTATATGTGTTCCAACATGTCATCCAATTTGAGGCCAAATCTTTGTTATTAATTAAATCTTAGTAGAAATTTTTTTAGTTGAGCTTTTAACTTATAACTAGCAATTGAAAGTAAAACCATTTTTTTTAACGAGAAAGATAGCATGCAAAGGCGTCACAATAGAGCCAACAATCCCAACTAGATAGATGTGGATTTATCGAAAAATCTCAAATAATTCTTTAATTTTAAGGGTCGTGTTTATAAAAATACTATTTATAATTAGAAGTCATACTTTGAGTTAAATTTAAAAAATTGAATCATTAAACTAAAAACAAGTTTTCAGCATCATCACTAACATTATTGAAAGTATAATGATGCTCCAAAATGCATTCAAAACCAAAGTAAAATGCATATATCCCCATTTAATATTTTATTTTGAAATAATCAAACAATTCTTAAAATTATAAGCTTGCTTTTTTTTCTTAAGCAGAAATAAAGTAAGTTTGCATTAAAATAAAAGGCAAAGGAATTGTTGAAAATGTAAATCAGTATACTTAGCATAATTCAAGTGACATACTTGATTATGTTGGTTTTACTTGCTGTTTTTGAGAAAAATCCAACAAGGGAACTAACTGCTAGAAAGATGCAAATTTAAGCATAGCAACATATTGAAATTTTGACCAGTAAAAGAAGACAACCACACTGCTAGGAATTGAAATTTTGACCTTCATTTTATAAAATTTTATAGTTTATAACAACTAGAAATAAAATAGAAAATGAGCTTAGAAATTGGAACGTAAATTTATGGGCCTAGCAAGAAAGCAAAGACCGGCTCCAGAGAAAAGACACGAAAGTACCCGAAAGGCAAACAGTACATAAAACAAAATTGCCGACTATTTGGTCTTATTTCAAGAAAGTAACCAAAACAAAATAAAAGAAAAAAAAAAAAGAGAAAAAAAGTTGTAGTTTGTAAAGTTAGTGTTAATACCTGTGACCTGGCTTCTCACAAGGCAACTATGCATACGTCTTCATGTGTCACGTAGGTACAAATACGTGAATATGCTTTCTCAACAAGCATTCGACAAATATTTAAAAATAAAAATAAATACAACAACATTTTATTTAATTTAACTATTTCGGTTAAAAATAAAGGGTCTGCCTTGCCGTTTTTGAATTGAAAGGCAGTTTTGGTTTTTGTGGCATCCTTTGTGGTTGGTTAGATAGATGTGGTATCATGCAAAGGAATATATATATTAATGCTATTTTTCTTAACATTACTCCACATTTCAAACCTTAATCAAACTTACATGCATTACTACAATCTCATTTTTTTACTCTCCAAATGCACATTTTTCATTTTTTTACCATGCAATTAGCTCACTATTTTTCCCAATCATATTTTTTTCATCTAAAAGAAATCAAACTTGATATCTTACTAATGGAATCTAGTATCACTTGAATTATCAACTTTTTTTTCTTCAAAATTTATATTTAAATCTCGAATTCGAGTAATTAAATAAAATAACTTTACAAGAGTTAATTTATATGTGTTGGTGGTTAAAAACTTAAAAAATGAAGTTCAATTTTGAAGCAAAGTTAAAGGTATTAATCAGAAATAAGAGGTTTACTTTTCTATAACTGCCTAATTTATATATAAGGTACTACTTATGTATTTTTTTAGAAAAGTTGAACCAAACGTGTACTGTATTGCATTAATTAATATTTATTTTGGATGTGCATGTTGGTGTAGTGGGAATGCAAGTGTACCTCTGTAAGGGAAAAACTGAAGGGTATGTGTAGCTAATTTTGGGAGGTTGGTCTGTCTCTTGATTGTGTGCATGTACCACATATTCATATTTATCAGTTCTTGGATTTACTCATAACATATATTTATCATTCTAAATTACTAATCCATAATGCATGCATGGTTGATGCGTCGTACGAGTGTTTCTGGGTTTGTTCTGTATATAATTAGTTCACGCGGTTCAATTCATGGACCAATAATTTGGCTAAAACCTGTGATCATTCACTGCTTTTAGATATTTCTCATCTGTTTACTTATTATAAGTTCATATATATATGCCAATAGTTTTCATGTGTAGCTACGTATCATTTAATAAATGATAAAGGTCTACATTGGTTTTACATTATGAGAAAAAAAATCCTTTTCAGTGGGAAAATTGCACAGTGATGATAAAGGCATTTATAAGGTCATGAAAATGACAGCTTCACATATAAACCAATTCTAGGACTATAGATATATATGTGTAAACGAATACACACATATTTCTAATTCTGTTTTATAAATTGTAGTTGTAGAATTGGGAGTTGGAATATTATTGATTTCATTCTAGACAAATAATAGAAGCAAACAAAAATTGAGTTACATAAAGACAACAGACGCTATGAGTATATATACCTGGCATCAATGAATGTGATAAGGAGGTATCCAACGCAACTTGGTTTAGACAAGTGGACACATTTGACATTTACCAAAATATAAATTCATATGCTGCTATAATTTCCTACCTTGGAAGGCTATTTGAAGTTTTTGTACATTTTCACTCATTCGACATGTAAAAGGAAAAAAAAAACATTTTGAATTCCATTTATGGAATAAAAAATAATTTAAATGTTGACCTTCGGATTTTGGTGTTTGTGAATGACCTTTTATGTTGGCATAAAATTAAGGCTAAACTTGAAACAATGTTGTGTGTTTTTGAAAGATCCCATGATACAGGAGAGGTAACCCAAGGCAGCAATAGAAAAATACATATATATATATGGATCTTCAAAGACAAAATCAGAGTTAAGAGTGATGAATCCTTGGAAAGTGGTCCTATTATGAGTGTCTTCCGCCATTGACATTGAGCCAAGTGAAACAAAAGTTTAAGCCAAGGCAGACACACAGCCAAGAACACCGAATTCGACAAATTACTCGGTGGAACGTTGCGTCCCACTTTTTCATTTATATTAAAATTCAAACAAGTGTCCTCCTTCTCTTCCCTCTCCTCTAAAGCTTCTAATTTTTATTTTTTGTTTTTTTGGTTCATTGGTACAGTAACAAGATAGGGAGGGATAGGAGTGAATGAAGATAAAATGGAAGATCCTGAATATTGGATTTATTATTTGAAATTTGTAGTGAAAATGAAGAGTGAGTGTTGAAGGAGTGGATGAATTTAAGTATTTGGTTGTGTGGTGTGTCCGTACGAGATTCGATGCCCTTGAATTGAGTGTTACCGGCACATCACACTCCTTTGGGTTCAGTGAATTCAACGCTAGTTAAGGTAGCTAATGTGGTGCAACTTGAATGTTGAGCTGCCACCCACTACCCGCTCTTGCCTCCATTTTCTTTTCACTGCCTTCTTCTTTTCTAACTTTTCTCCTCCACACAACCTTTCTATTTTTACCTTCTCATGCATCTCTTTATCTACACCTACCTTCTTCTTTCCATTTCTTATTTTCCTTTTTCTCTTCTCGACTATGCTTCTATTCCATTTCTCCAACCTAATTAAATCCCATGCAGACAAACACATACTTAATTTAACAATCATTTAATTCATTTGCATCACCATGCTTCTCTTACTTACTCTCCAATTTAATTCCTTTGCTTTATAATATTTGCTCGCTTTTTTTCTTTTCCTATATCACTTTCTATGTTTAGGTCAGGTACAAAAGTTTAATCAATTCTCTTAGTCAATTTTATATTTTTATTTAATTATGTTGTCTATGCAAAATTTTGTATAATTTTTAAATTATGTAAAACTTTATTACACTTTAATTTAAATGTATAGTATAATCCTTAACTATGTAAATATTTATTATTAAATAATATTTCTATCAAATAATTAAATTATATAAAATTTCATATACACTATCATTAAGATAATATTAAAGTTGGATTGATTAAATATATATGTGTGTGTGTGTGTGTGTGAGAGAGAGAGATAAAAATTATAAATTATTGTGTTTTTTATTTTTAATTTCAACTATTGATAGGATTCCCAATATATAACATTTTTCGTTTACTTTGTGTAACAATATAATTTATTGCAGGCTATTACACTCAATAAGGTGTTTGGTTAGTTCAATTTTATTTAGGTTTAATTACTCCATAGATTTTTAAAATAAAGATTTTTTTATTGACTTCTTATAAATTTGAAAACCGAAATAATAAAGTGTCATTTTCTTACAGTAGACAAATACCCAAAACTTACTCTTTTAGTCTAGATATGTATAAAGTAATTTCAATTTTTTTATCATTGTAATTTTTGTTTACTGAAAAGTTAAATTTTTGATAAAAAAATAACTCATTATTTTAATAACATTATGTGTTAGTAATAAATTATTTTGATAGTATTATAAACACATATATATACCAATAATATACAATAGTACTCCGTATCAGTATTATAGTAGAACAATCATTAAATATATTGACAATTTAATTTTCATTAGACAATTTTTGTATCAAGAGAAATAATTTTAACCCTATACTGTTTGTATTAGGTATGACATTTTTGTATGAATTATTATAATACGATGAGTAATGAAACAAACAATATAAGATTTTTAGTCTTGATTTGTATGAATAGCAATAATAATAATAGTAAATAAATAAATTTCAATTTCATAAATCTGATTTAATTTAATATTTGTCATTTTAAAAGTATTTTTATTTTTAAACCTAAACATGTTTTTCAAATATAATTTAAAATTAACATTGAAAAATATTAAAAAAAATAAAATGTGAAATAAAGTTAAGCGCTGGTTTGAAATAACTGAAAGTTAAGCGCTAGTTAATATTGGTTGAGGAGATCATGTTACTGTAATAACTCCCAAACATAAACAAGTGAATTATAAAACCTATTCTAAAAAGGTGGGCCAATTGCCGCATAATTTGAAGCTTTAATTAGTATGTTGTCGGTATTAATTTTTGTTTGTGAGTTTGAGATGGAACAAGGTAGCTCGTACTTCCATGTAAGAAAGAAAAAAAAAGACAGTAACGGTGGGAAGGCTTCAGAGTTGTTGTGAATTTTAAATGATAATGGTAATAATATTATTACAGAATGGAATGATATTAAATATTATCTTCACCAAGAACGCGTCCATAAGCTTCTCCCCGAAGCAAGAGATGTTGGTTTTGTGTGTGTCATAATTTTGATCCATATCAGAAGAAATCACATAACAGACAAACAAAACGTAATACCTTCCCTTTTTTTCCCAACTTGCACACACTTCACAACATCACACTTCTTCAGATCATTCATTTTCTTTACCTACCAAGTTAATTTCTATCACGTGATTCTTTGCACGTTTCACAACTATAGTTAAATCGCAGAACAATCAGATCAAACACTTTGTTTTTCAAAACTTTACTTCTAAAATAAATAAATAAATAAATAAATAAAAATCCCCTTCTTGGAAAGTAAATTTTTGCTCTCCGAATCAAAAGATGCTGCCTGGATGACATATTGCAATGAATATAATTCCCAAAAGTAAACCAAACCAAAAGAAGAGCAAAAAAGTAAAAGACCTTCATTATGCAGTTTTCTCTCCCAGATGAAAAAGAATCAGATTTGCCTTGCTAAGCTTTTTCTTTCTTATATAAAGTTCTTCTCAAACTGCAACCTTGAGGGAAAGTGAATTTAATTTATAAAAATTAAATTTGAATTTTTTTCTTAGAATATTACTTGGAACAGTTTTTATGGTAATTTTTTTATCATAAAAAGTTTTGTTATATAATAATAAAGAGTACGGGAGGTACTCTAACTTACAAAGCAAAAGAGTTCAAAAGGTTGAAACTCATTGCACACACCACTTTAAACATGAAAAAGGATTGTGAATCCACAGAGGCAACAAAAACTAACTTTAAAGAAAACCATGAGCAAGATCTAATATGTATTAAATTCCAACACTTACTCAGCATTCACCTGCTGTCCCTACAAAATAATCTCACTGAACTGAAAGGTAATTTAGTGGGGGAATAAAAATACACTAGTTTCTTACAAATGAGAAAGAAAAATATTAGATTAAGGGTTTTCTACTTCTGAAATCTTAGCTGTCCATCACATTCTCTTTCTTTCCTTGCTAATCGCCATGCATGACATGTTCAACTGCTTAACCGTTTTAATTAAAAATGGTAAAATTCACACTTTACTTTTAAAACTATACTTTACTGTTTCGAGGAGTAAGAAAATCGCTATTTATGAGTTTAAAGACAAGAAAATAATTACTTTTTTAGTGGTATTTGTGAATTACATCATTCTTGTTTCCAGTCACAAGCACATATGGGGGGAGTAATATTTAGTTCTCCTAAGCTACTGATTCATCATTCCAAAAGAGTGATTATATTGGTTATTTTAATTTTGATTTTTAGTTCATACCCGGATTTAATGCCGAATTATTGGTTAACAGAATATTTTAGAGAAAAAAATGTGTCTTTTACTTTTTATTAACTCAGACAAATATGGTTAGGCTTTATATATTTTAAATTAATAAATTTCGTATTTAAAGATAAAAAAGAAGTAAATTTAGTCCTTAATTTAAAAGTCTTTTTAAGAAAAGTTTGTGAATTCAGTCAAATATGTTCAATTTTATATATTTTTATATTAACAAAATTTAGTTATCATTAAAAGAATGATATATTCCATTATGAAAATGTCTAAGAAAATTATGTAATTACAAAATAATAATTATTTGGTACGTAGGTTGGCACTTATTACTTAATATTACAATAATATAGTATATACTATACATGTATTTGTATACATATTATATCGCTTCTAGTAATAAATAATATAATATTTAATTATATTATCTCTTTAAATTTATTTGTGAAGTGATAGAATCTTTCATTAGTTTTTTTTCTTATATATAACATTCTTACTTTCTTGTATTTTTTTATGTTTTTTATGAATATTCTTTTTCTAACCATGGTGTTGTGACTTTTTTCACTCTCTTTTTTATGTAGTAATTTTTTGTATTCAACCTTTTTGTTGTCGTGATCATTCTACTTTTGGTTCATTCATTATATGATTAAATTCCACTTAATAACTACTTTCATTCTTAACTTTTTTTATTCTAACCATGGTTCTCTTTTAATATCTTATACTTTTATCTTTGTTTGAGATATACTTAAATTTCACATGCACACTTTGATCTATATCTCTTTATTCTCCAAAATCCTTATTTCTTGTGTTTTAGATTTTAAGATCTAAATTATTTATATGTAATTTTTCTTGTAAATCTTAAAAGTTTGATTGTTGTGAACATTTTTATATATTTGAATACCAAGTTTCTTGACATAGTTCTTCTTTTGATGAAAAATTAATATTTTAAAATATAATTAATATGAGTTGTCATGGTAACATTTATAAAATATCACATTTTATATTGAGATAAATTACAATGAAGTACAAAGTGACATATTCTACATTGTTAGGTATTTTGAGAATACAATAATGAATAAGAAGTTAACGTGATATAATTTGTAATATAAAATTTTAAAGTAATAGATTTATAACTATTTTTTCTCATATGTTACTAAATATTTTTATTTTTACTCAATACGAGACTCAATTTTATATTTGAATTTTCAACAATCTTTTTTTTCATGAATACTTTATGAGTAACATTTACTTTTTTTGTTGTCAATATTGGATCTTTTAAGAAAAGATATGCCAAAATATACAATACTAAACAAAACACAAGTGAACCTATTATAACACCCCTCCAATTCAGAAATTCATTATTTTAAAGTTTAAAATTAAAGATCATTTTACAATTCTTTATGTAAATTTACTCTTAAGTCATGTCATGAAAGACTCAACAAGTCTATCAAGTAGAATATAATATAAAAATACAGTAAATTTAATCCTTAATTAATTATTTATAAAAATAAAAATAGTAAAAACAAATAGAGGTTAACTCCAGAGTTTGTATAGCAAGTGAAGGGGCTGTTTTACATAAAGTCATAGCTGGTAATTTTATAGGTTTGGTTTGTTTGAATATTTTTTAATATCATTGACTGAGGATGAAGATTAGCTTATATTCAAGCATATCACGTGCTCTCTATCGAATTTGAGTTACTTAAATAAAATATCGCAAAGATTATTCCAAACTCCAAATTTACTATTGCAAAAGAGACGTGTATGCGACGTGCGCATGAATGTGTCGAGACGAAGCTATCAGTCTTTCTTTCAGTCCAACATAATTAGCCTCACACATTAAAAAACATACATATATTTCACAATAATTTGGCTTTACTTTTCATCATTCAAACTCTAATACATATTCGAATGTTTATTCTATTGTTGAAAATCAGCAAAATAAAATAGGCTCCAATAAAAAAAAGCGCTAGTATATTTTTTGTCTGATCTAGACAAGATCACGTCTGGTTTATTTTATGAAAGGATCCTTGATATATAGTAATTCGTTCCCATAGAAAATGGTAGAGTGGCTTTGACATGCACGTATGACATGTAAGTGATTTAGGAAGATTTCATTCACATAGTAAATATATTTAAAACCAAATCAATGGTTGCAATTAATATCTAACATGCAGTGCATTGCAGAGTAATAGGGTCTGCATAATAATATCTTATTTTAAATATAGTGTAGAGATAAACAAGTGATGTGAAGTATGGAGTGTGGTAAAGGCTGCAAGTGCAAAGTGGAAGTAGAGAAACATGGTCGCATGGGGGATTTGTCTCGAGACTACAAGACAGAGAAGGGTGAACGTTGAGCCTTTTGGTCCCACTCACATTTCATTTCTTTCACCGTTTATTACCGGTTATCGGCACCGTTTGAGTGGCACCTGTACCATTGTGAAAGTGGAGACTATGTGACTTGTGTGTGTTTTTTCTGTAATAAATAACGTTTGATTAATTAATTATTATAGTACTGTAGGAACCTAAATTCCAAGAAAGAGTGGAGGAGAAAGGATTGAATAAGATGGCTTTGGGTTTGTATAGTTAGTTTTTATGTTTCTTTTTATTTGGGGAGTTGATTAGCACTGTGTGCTGATTGGTTTGGAATTTGGAATCCCAATCTGCTCTGAAAAATAGGCAGAATGGGGAGGATTTGGTGGCAACCCAAAATTTTCTGCCTCAAAATGGGGGTGGTGGAAGGAACATGCTTTTGTTCTCGCTAAACTTTAATCCCATCATCATTCAATAATAACAACAACGGATATGATAGAAATTGGGTTGGGTTACAGACACATAGAATATTGTGATGTTTATTTGGTTAATTGCAAGATAAATGAAAAAAGAAACTAAAAAAGAAGAAAAAGAAAGAAAGAGAAAGTGAAATCAGAGAATAAGGGGATTTGGTAGAGGGTAAGGTGAAGTCCAAAAACCCTGTCCTGCAAAAGCATAACTGCTCGTGCTTTCCTTCACGGTTTCTGGTTTTGTGTTTGGGAATTAATTGCCAAATTGAAGCAAGCTTTATTCGCGTATAATAGCATATTGTATGCCGTTAGTAAACTGCAAGACATGTGATTTTCCTTTTCTTGTCTAGTCTGGGCAAAAAAGTTGGTTCCCACTTCAAACTTCTCACAACCCATTTAATTAGTGAGCATTATTAGGATTTTTGAGTGGGCTGCATGAGAGAACCAACACCGTTCCTCATTTCATTGTTTTGATGAATAATTTGTAGCGATGATAATAAGAAGGATACATAGATTATGTAAGTGCATTGGTATATTATATAATTGTCGACAGCTCCAGCTAAGGAACTGCATGCATTGACTCAAAGTGGCGAGTTGAAATGACAAGTAAAATTCCACTGATTAGAGATATTTAGGTACCAAAATTCAACCCTGCATTGTGGGCCTGTCCTCACAAAGAGACAAGGCCATCAGCAGTACATGGAACTAAGATTAGGTATTTGGGTTTTCTAATTAATCATCCGGGTTTTCAGGGCCCTTGCCCTCTCCAAACCCACTCGTGGGCACGACCCATTTGCAACACTTTTCTTTAATATTCTTTTCTTCTGAATTAATGCTGCTGTATTTTAAAAGTAGAGTATCAAACAGCTTCATGTTGGACACGTATACTTGTGAATATAAAAATGAGATACAAGTACCACTCTCCTTAAACAATGTATAAAAACACACACGACATGGGTCACGATGTCCCTACATATTTAAACTCTCAAATTGTTGATGCATGGTAGCAAAGGATATGTTATGTCTTGGCTTTTTCTCCACACCCGCCTGTATAAACATTTTAAATATAACAAACAACAACGAAATTGGAGTTTTATTTCCTCCCCTATATTGCCTCTACCATACCAATCTTACATTCTCCAGGTACTCATCATTTTCACCACTACCAAGGATACATTATACGTATAAATACAATACTATAACGTATATACATATCAATGTATTTCAACAAATTAACGCATGATTTAAATATTTAAATAATACCCTGCACTTGTAATTACTCATACATGCATGAAATATAACGCAACAATCCACACATATTCTTATTTAAGAATGAAATTTAAATTTTATAACAAATAAATTTCGAAAAGTATATATTTGGAGTAGTGAATGACTTTATTCGAACCGTTGCAGCCTTCTTTTTATATTTTTTAAAGTAATAACTTTAACTCCATGCATTTTTTTTTTATGTTGTTTTTTGAAGGGTGTACGTGTGTCTCAAGATCTTTTATGTGTACTCAAGTATCTTAAAACATTTTCGGAAGATTTCATTGTAGACTACAAAAATAGTGAGTTATGTACTTCGGGAAACAATCGTTATTATTATTTCCTAATCATTTTGTTTTGTTTTAAAAAATGTTATTTAATAAAAAAATTGTAATTATTATCTTGTATCAGTGCAAGCCATATATGTTCACGCAAAGCTTCAATAGTGGCGGGCTATTACAGATAAGAGGGTTGATGATGAAGCTAAACTAATCAATCTGAGAGATCTACAAGACAAATATGCCAGAAGATCAATAGTACGCACACAATTATTGCTAATGACAAATGAATGTTAATGCAATTATTTAATTTAAATAATATACTTTACACAGTATATATGATTATATGTTTTGAAATAAATGGCGTAAAACTTGTTTAGTTCTAATTTACAGTTTTCTGACTTTACCATTACGCATAGTGACTCATTTTACACATTTGTTTGTTAAATACCAAATCAGTCATTGGGTAGAGGTTGATTGGGTTAGGTTAATGTTTAAAAAGTTAATTAAAACCGTTTTTTGGAAAAGACTAAAGTACAAGTTGTTTATTACACAGTGGCAGAAAGTGAATTAAATAGTTCAGTGCAGTTGATTTTCATCAGCTAGGTGTGTATCTGATAAAGTACGTAATACATGAATAAATAATAATATAAAAATGAAAGTTTCATACATTTTTAGAATTTATATGATGTTAAAAGGAAACAACAAACTATTTTTTGGTCTGAAGATTGTTTGATAAAGAGAAGGTCTATACATCTAAATGCAGAAGTTGAGTTAATGCAGCTAAGATACATAGAATAGAATCCAGGGATGAGTGGTTGGAGGGATTCCGGCTGATATGGCGGTTGTCGTTTGATGTCGCCGCCAGAATGAATGTAGCTTTATCTCCCTTTTCTAGTTATCTTGTAGCAGTACTAGTATTATTAGATGATTATGTCCTTTATTAGTTAGGTTAATAGTCCCTTGAAACTAGGGGCATCAACGCTTCCCTAATCATTAAATAATGTTCATGGTCCCTGTTTCTTCTTTCACCACTGAATCAGATGCATGTCACTTGCCCAATTAATGGAGATAAGTTAAAACAAAAGATAATCAAACCCTGCATTTGACTCAAGCAAATGAGAACCAGTATCTCAAGATATTAGTTTCAAAACTTAAAAGAGAATTTTCCTTTTGTAATGTGAACAAAATAACACTCTTCTATAAGTTTTAATACCATTTTATATAGTTTTTAATAAATTTTTCAATTAGTTATCACATGATTAATAAAACCTTTTAAATAAATACTTGCACATATCTTCTTTCAAAGTATATTTTTTACGAATAAGATATATATTTAACTGGTCTTTAATAAGTATTTTTAGATGTCATCTACATGTCGATTCTTTTGACATATTTTTAGTTAAGTTTATATACACATGCAAACAACTAAACTTATACATTAGGATAAATTTTGTATATAAATAGTTGGAAATTTTAAGTCAACTCAAGATTAAGTCAATTAAAATATATAAAATAATTTTAAATCTTATTTTATAAATTAGTTTTATGAAATCAAATTAAATTTAAAGTTTAATTCTTAACATAACATTAAAATTTATTTTAATAATATTATTTAGTCTATCAAATCATTTAGTGTCGATTTCATAAATATTTTATTTTACATTCAAGATCTTGAATTCTTAATGTATTCAATTAATGATAAAATTAATTAAAATATATTAATAAATTTAAAATTCACTTTACAAATAGATTTTATAATGTTAAGTTAGAATTAAAGTTTAGTTATTAATACATGTAATATCAACTCTTGAATTTATTTTACTTTGGGAATGTATTTTTTCTTTCACATTTGATCTCAAAATGGTTACAACATTTTAACTAGGCAGAATATACCACTTAATTACTCACAATTAGAAAAAAGATATATATATATATATTACTTTAGCAATGGTGGTATAAAAAATGAATAAATAAGAAGCAAAAGAGGTACTTAATGTTATAGTAATGCATTGCATAATAAGTTTATAATTATTGGGTGTGGTTAAGTTTTCATTTACCTCACCTGACTTTGACAGGTAATGCAGGTGAGGGAGTAACTGAACTCTTTTGATAAATCTGTAATGAGCAGAAAAATTCCAATGAAAATTTCAAATTTCCTTTCAAAATATCTTCACTGTAGATTAGGATCCAAAGTCGGTGTTATTCTAACCAAACCAAACCCGTTAAAGTTGGTAATAATAGAACATGGGCTGTAATTAGAGCTTCATTCTTTTAAGACTTTCGATCATTATACTGCTGTGCATGTAAAGGTTCAGCCCAAATAAACAAAATGTAAAGTCCCAGTCTTCAGTATGGGCCCTGGCCCAAAAAGTTCAACATGGACCAGGTTGCCCTCTCTGTTGAGTATGTTCTTTCGTTGAGCAACATAGAATTTCACAATAATAAAATTACCTTTGACTGCCATCTATTATTTCCTTAAAGTTTATCAGTGCCCTTTCTTTTTGTATTTTAGTTCATACATGATTTCAAATTTCCTAATTTTAATTGTTTAGTTTTAAATTTTTAACTATTTAAATTAAGTTTATTATCTCAAAATTCCATTTAATAATTTATAAAAAATAAGGAGTATACTAAAATACGTTGGATCACTCATTTATATAAATTAATAAATAATAAATTATAAAAAAATATAATGTATATGATTTTTTTATATTTTAAATTACATGTGTGTTTTTTATGAATTTATTCACATTAATGGTATTACACCTTTATATATTTTTTCTTTTGTTTGATGAAATATGAAATAATCATTAATTTGTACAATTGAAAAATTATATAAAAATAAATATTATTAAATCACACAATAAAACAATTGTACAATTGATCATGAAAAAGTGTGACATCTAAGAATTAGTTGCAACTTGTGAAAAGAAATCAATGTGCATAAAAATTTAACCAAGAAAGCTTCAATATTAATGGTGACTTTCAAAATGGAAAACTCAATCAAAAACAAAATTAGTCGAGATTTGGGTTAAAATCACCTATTACATGAATAAAGTAGTGTGTAGTTTGCTCTAACTTAATAAAAAAAACAACATTTCGAGATTGAGTCTTACGTAAACAATTGTGTTAAACATTCTAAGAGAGGTTTTTTTTCTCATAATAATATTATATAACTGGAACAAGATTGTTTCCAGTGACAATATTTGAGATTTGTAAAATATCTTGTATTAGAAGTCAAACCCACAATTTTAAACGTTTTAATTCAGAAAAAAATCATTAAAATAGTACAAATTAATTTACAGTACGCTAACTTTATTTCATTTCTATCATTTTGAAAATAAAATAAAAATGGGCTAAAATTTCAATCCAAAATATAAATACATATTAATTAAATTTAGCAATTTGTGTAAGATGTCATCTTATTTCTCAATTAAGAGAATTATTATAGGTTTATGTTTTTAAAGAAGATATATCTTTATGAGTGTAGTAGTTGTGGAAAATTTTTGGAAGTAATAAAGTTTTTAAAGTTCTTTCGGTAATAAGTTAGTCTTTTTATTAGTAAATCTCCAAGTGTAGTAAAAACACACTTTTTTTCATTATTGGTTCACATGTCTTGTTATCTAAGTTAAAAACATAAGAAAATAAAACTAGTGAAGTTATCACTTTATTTTTGTGTTTTCTGTGTCTTTTTGTCACTATCTAATTTACTATTCGTTAATGGATGTACAATGAAATCATTAATTGTCATTAAACATTAAGTTGTTATCTGTGTTATATTTGTTAAATAATATATAAAAGCTTTGTAGGATAATAATAATTAAAATTAAACCATGTATTAATAATGTGAATTACAGTAAATTATGAATCACTAGAAAATGCATTCAAAACCAAAATAAAATGATTGATTTTAAAAACATTTTTAACCAAAATATGATATCATATTTTACATTACAACCAAAATAAATTAGTAAATATAATCATATCAAATTACAACCAAAGTAACATATGTTCCATACATATTACATAGAAAAAAAACTTTGTTACACTTGCACTTCATATTTGATTTATTCCTTAAGTTTGTATGGACTGAATTGGAGACAAAATTAAATTGAAGTTTTGTTTCTAAATAGTAAGAAAGGTTGTTAATGATTCGATAACTTCAATCTGAGTTGGTTGGTGGTTGTTGGATATTTGTAGTAACTTTAAGGATGGAATGTTTAACCTTCTCTCTAATTTTCTTTTTATCAAATACATGATGAATATGTACCAAATTCTAGATATTAGACAACCATTTACTTTCTCTTGAACATGTTGTTCACAACATTTTTCCATTTGCATCTTAAAATATTAAATAATAGTCTATCATTGTTCATTTGTTAATCAGGTAATTAGTAGAGAATAACAGAATGATGAATATATCAATGACAACAAACTATAAAAACTTACCCACTTAAAAATTTCTTAACAGAACCTAAGTGTTAATGTCTATATATATTTTTCAATAATTGAAATGTTAATTCTATTTATTTTATTTTTTGATGTTTTTTTAACTTAAATGAGAAAGTATGTTAGCATGATAATCATAACTTAATTGAGTTATTAATAGAAGTACTAACTTATCAATGGAAAAAAACTCTAGGAACTTAAGCACCTCTAAATTTTTTCCAAAAACCAATTAGACAACACTCATATTTTTAAGAAATGTGAATAATACTTCTGTCTAAAACTTAATTTTATTCCTACTTATTCAAATCTTTATTATAATATTATGACCCTAGAAACCATCATTATCATCACCAAATTACTCTAATTTCCATTAAGTTGCATAATTTTCATAATACTGGCAATGTTCAGCCTTAGTTCAGTATTAAAGTCATTTCCACAACCTATTTGAAAATAGGTAAACAAATTATTAGTAGTTTTTCACAAACATTATAACTACAAGGAAAAAATAATATTATATTAAGACCAGATTTTTTATGAAGATGAATCAATAAGTAAATTCTGATGCATAAATCTCGAGATAATAAGGGTTTTAGAATGATGGATGTTTTTTTTCTTAAATTCTACTTTCCCAAGTATCATTTGGTTTAAATTGATTTTGGTTTAAATTGATTTAAATGAATGCAAGAATCATTGATGGAAAGATCATCATTTTTAGCACACTTCCATCTAATATAATTTTTATAAAATTTCTATCAATTATAGGAATAATAATTTGACTTATTTAATTCTTAATACATTGTGGAATGAATGCATTAATGTCTCGTTATTTATCTAAAATGAAATTATAGACTTTTGCTTTAACCATATTATATATATTTTAATCAATTTTTACCATGTTAGTAATTGGATTTATGGGTCGCCTGTCATACCATAAATAATCAATTTTCCATTGTCTAGATGTCAAAAAGAGTTTTTCCTTTAACTTGGTAATAAATGTTACTTATACTTGTCCATATTAAAGAAGTAAGGTAATTTTCACATAACCACTTTTCAAAGAGAAACTCTAACAACAACGAGTTAGACTAATCCATGTCCTACTTGATGAATTTCCAATAAAGTTTAACTATATAAGCTTAAGTTATTTTGCTATTGATCTCAATTTCAAACCACAGTCTTAAAATCTCGAACATAGCTTATCCCAAGCTACAACAACGAGTTAGACTAATTCTTAACATTAATGATGTCACTAAATGTAGTTTTTAAACCAATTTTTTAGAATCTCAGGCAATGATTTCGACCGTCAATAAATTTTGAAACTATAATACAAAATACTTTGCACCTCAATTTTTATAAAAACTTTCCCTATGTAGAGAAGAAAAAATATTTTCGCAAATTTTGCTTTAACTTCTTTCAAAATAACATCAAATGAACATTTTTAGGTTTTATTTAAACATAGGAAAACCAACATAGATAAAAGTCAAGGAATCTTGTTGAAAATAAATGATATTTTTTATTTTGCATATGCTTTTTAGAAATTATTTTTGACATGAAAAATTGATATACACAATTAATCATCAATTCATATATCCATACTTCTCAAGTACTTTCATAATATTAAATAAGTTCGTGTCAGTACACTTAAAAAAATCATGATATCCTCAACACATAAAGCGTATGTAGGAAATATTTGAGAGTTTCAGCCTATAATTCTTATCTTTTACATGTTGAGTGATACTTTTATTTAAAATTTCTTTTATAATGAAAAAGAGGAATCCAGAGCAGGGAAAGTACCCACTTGGTCTACCATTTATCAACACTAAAAGTTTAACAAATTTTAAAATTAAAAAAATCTAATTATAAATATATCATTGAAATATTATGCATTCAAAAATAGAAATGAGAAAACTAGGTATGATAAATTGGATTAGGTCCGGAGAACCGAGTTAATATTTTAAATCCATCAACCCATTTTTTTATAAATTAAAAATTAAAATAAAAAATGGTTTAAAATGTTAATTTTTTGTATTATATTATTTGAATAATGCAAATACACAATAATATTATAATTTAAATGATTAACACTTATAAATTAAGTTCTAAATACTAACTATAATAAAATAATGGGTTAAATATGTTTTTAGTTCCTGAACTATTTGTCAAAATTGTGTTCGTCCCTCGAACAAACTTTGAATCTATTTTGTTCTTATAATTTATAAACAGGTGTAAATGATCATCGATGACAAATAAAAACATGGGAGGAAAATGAGAGAAAATGAAAAGGAAAAAAGTGAAAAAAGCTTAAGAGACGGATGATAGTGAAGTAGGAAACTATGAAGAAGGAGAATAAAGAAATAAATAAGAATTTTGACATATCATCGTTTACATAAATTTATAAAGTATTAAGACGAAATAAGTCTAACTTTTACTTTAGAAAAGAAACATAATTTTGACAAATAATTCAAAGATTAAAACCATATTTAACCTTAAAATAATTTAAATATAAAAATAATAATCATTTTAAATTAGAGATATTAATTAATTCATTAAAGATTTAAAAATATTTATATGATTAAGTGTGTTTTTAATATATATATTAAAACAAAAATGATGTTAAAAAAAGTAGCAGGTCAAAATTTTCAACTTACTTAATCAGAAAATCCTAACTTATCTTATTTCGTTTTACCTCATTTCATTTTTGACGAGTCAATAATAGACTCGATGGACATGGTTTTCTATTCCTAAAGAAAATTCTAATCAATAATAATAATTTTTTTCTAATATTTAAGTTATATGATGTTAAAAGGAGACTTGTTTAACAAATCTATAGTTTGTAAAATTATAATAATGTAATTAATTATGTTCCTTTTAGAAATAAAATCTTTTTATTAATTATACACAACTTTACTTGTAACTATATAACTAATCTTAGTTAAAATCTTGAAAATAACCTTATATTTGAAGTTTGCTAAAGTAATACATCTAAATTTTCCAATTTCATTTGCATCAATTTCTTATAAACTAAAATAATTTAATCATAGTTACATTTAAGAAGAATCCATTTATATGTAAAAAAAGAAATTACAAAAACATAATTGTATATATCATGTGAATGATATCCTAAAAGGTTTAAGTTAAAAATACCAAAATAATAATGTGGACTAGAATCACTTATAGAGAAAGGTTGAAAACAACTTGTTTAACTTCAATCAAAGTAGGTTGTGGTGTAAGAATATGATAATATATTTTTGTTAATAACTTAAAAACAACATGAGTGATATTCTACAGAGTAGAGCATATGGTAAAGGAAAAAAATAATGTTGGAAATTATTTACAACACATCTCAGTATTAATCTTATCAATGAGCAAATTATCATTATGCTTTAGGAAGAAATTTTGTTTATGCCAAATCTAATTTTAACCTTACAATGAAACAATTTAGTGTTTCTATCTCACTCAACAAACCATTTGGTTATATATACTTGCAGAATTCCTCTTGAAATGATTGTAATGTTGTATGTACTCTTAATCAACTTTCTGATATACATTGCTAAAAGACTTGTTTATTCTGAAGTTTGAATTTAGCTTTAACTTCCTTAAATTTCAGGTTAAGAATGAACATAACACCAACTGTTAGATCAACTTCCTCAATAACTCTCCTATAACCTGGATGTTATATCCGCATAAAGAAGAACTTAAAAAAGAAATAAGATATATCTTTACGTAAAATTAAAAGAAGAACAAAATAATGATCATGTGTCGGTAAGGGCAAAACATGTAACTTCAGACCAAAGATCATACCACAGTAAATTGGGCATTAGAAATAGGTATATTAACCAAGTCATTACCATCTATCCGTCATTAAATTTAATTTTAGAAATGGTTGACATGCCTGGATAATTTTGTAAGGCCGTAATGGCATTAAAGTCATATATATATATTATTATATAATTACCTATCTAAAAATTACAGGAAACGGAAATATTATTTTATTAAAGTATAAAAGAGATAAATATTTATTTAATATTAGAATAAACGTAAATGCCACATTAATGCTTTTTGCCCCAACAAAGTAAGACAAAAAGTTACTGTACATTTTTAGAAAGTAAAGTACATAGTTTATATAATAAAAAATTACAGGATCAAGGTTTCTTAAGCATAAGAACCAGTAGAGTAAATAACTAATATGTTATCCTTTACTCCCCCGACCATCTCATTAGCGTTGAGAAATGAAAATTTTCAACTTTATTTTTTAGAACACCTTCCTCGCTTAAGAGTAACAACTATTTTTTATATTGGTCCGTGCCAGATGTTTGAGAAAAACTACCACGTGATGAGCAACTCTTCAATTCAACGGGTAAGAAAATTAATAAACATGCAATGGCACTACTAGAAAGTTTAAAAATTTGAGAATAACATTTGATTGGGGCCACATTTCACTGTTCTAAATTACCATTTGAAAACAAACAGTAGGATAAAGTTTTACCCCTTTCATCTTCAAGTGGAGGGGCCTTAATCATAATTGAAAACAACAAATATTCATACAAGGGCTGAGAGGCCTAAACACTGAGAGTAGAAAGGCTCTCCTTCACACATGCCCCAGGTCACTTAACCCATAGCATATTTCTGGGTCCAGCTTCTGGCAGTTGACTCGTACTTGTTCCTATCTGTCTTGTACATGTGGGCGATTTCGGGGACCAAAGGATCATCAGGATTAGGGTCCGTCAACAGGGAACAAATTGAGAGCAACACCTAAACATGTGAAAGACAAAGTAAACAATGCTTAGTTGCAATTCAACATACTGTTCTCAACAAGGAATAATTAGAACGGAGACGCTTAAAACCCCAACAACAACAGCCAAATAACAGCTTGGCTGCTTGAAAGAATCAACTACAAGCTACATATGGCGGTTCCTTCCATGAGAATTACTCAATTGAGAATATAATTCCAAACTTAAAAAAACATCCATTCGGACTATATTGTAAAGAAATACAAAGATTTCAAGTTTTTCATTAACATCAAAACGATCTTACATCGTTCAACAAAAATTGGTTGTAATATTAACTACATTTGAGGTCAAACATCTTTACTGATACCGTGACACACGATTAGATGATAGTTTAAAGCAACTTTAATATTGTATATAAAAATTGAATACAAGTGTTATGATCATGTGCCAATAAATCTGCGAACACATCTAAGTTTGGCAGTTTTTTATGTTGGTGAAGAATGATTAAAACATAGTCCAAGGAATAAAAGGTTATATTATTATGCGAAACAAAGAAGAAACAGACCTTGGAAATAGTTAGCGCAGGGCTCCACTGTTCCTTCAAGATGTCAAGGCAAATGCTTCCGTTGCTATTAATATTTGGGTGAAATACCTTCGTCCTGAATGCAACCTGAAAGGCATTCACAATCCATGAGTATACACAAGATCAGCTGAAGGAGTTGCACAGCACATGACTCATGACTGTATACAACACAGAATTTGTTATATTCGCAGAAAACAGAATTCTAATTAAAATTTTCAACAATATAAACGCTAGCGTTTGTACTATTTGGAAAACTGAGACCAAACAAATTTCATGGTAAGAAATGAGAGATTCAAGGAAGCATTAACAATTAAAAAGGCTTCCTTAGAACATCAAAGCTCTAAACAAGTGAGAAGATTGTCTTATGGCATTATTTAAAACATAACAGGTACAGAATTAAAGGAAATGTAGAAAAACGTCATAGAAATAGACACCTTAATAAATACAAACCTTGGGTGGCTTGAAGGGATAGTCTGGAGGGAAATGAATAGTGACTAGGAAAACACCTCCAGCATAAGGACTGTCTGGAGGACCCATAATTGTTGCTTGCCAGTGAAACATGTCTTCAGCAACAGGTCCTGCAGTGTTTAAAGAACAGACAACATGTGGGATAAGCACAAAGTTATTCTAAATGAGTACAATACATAACTAGATTGGATCCTAAGTCCCAATATACAAGCACATAATAGCATCTCAGGCTCTCAATCAATTCCTAAGTCCCAAAGTGGATTTCCAATAGATTTACCCATCTATATTTATTAATATAAATTTAAAGATTAGTAGAATGATTAGGAAGCAACAAAATTATATATTTCTCTAAAAGAAACCAATTCATACCTCGTAATAATATACCATTAATCGTCAATATGGCAATAAAGATCTAGGTCACGTAATCTTAAAGAGATTTTAAGTAACCCAGCAGAGAAATTAGTTTGGATCGCCCCTCCAATCAGGTAGGATAATAACACAAGCAGCGATCCAAAATGAGAAATACGAGTTATAAATACTAATGGTCACACAGATTGTTGGATCATACTAAGACAGTAACAACAACAACATGTATCATCGCAACACTAATCAGTCCTCAACCGCAGGAAATCAAGTTCCTTATTGCAAATTTAACCATGAAACAGACATGCAAGGCAGCGGGTAACAGAGGCATAATCCAGGAAATAACATCACCATTTAGCAGGCAAAAAAATGTAAAGCTGAAACCACGCACAGAATCTGTTCCAATAAAAGAGATGAATATCACACATCCCTAAAATGTACAATCGCAAAAACCAAAAATTGTTGAACATCCAAACAGCACCACCTGATCATCATAAACGTCCCCAATACATGTACACAGATTTTAGTTAACACCAAAAAATCAGCACAATCGATTCATTATGAGCATCACCAAGTGCTTAGATCATTATTACCACACAGTAACTACAATATACGAACGGCGTGCGAATTTCCAAGATATCATACACGATCATTCGCGTTAGAAAATCAGGGATCGTATAAAGACCTTTTATCAAAACAAAATTTAAAAAAACAAGACGAAAAAAAAATACCGGCGCTGCAAGAGGTTGGTGGATCCTTCTGGAGATCCTTAAGTTCCTTCAAGATCCGCTTCGACGCCATCGCGAAAACCTAACCGAAACCGAAAATCAGATCAGAAATTAATTAGCCACAACGCAACAAGACATAAACAGACGTATAGATCTCGGCGGATAGACACGGTTACTTTACCTTCTTCTTATTCTTATTCTTGTTTTTTTTTTTGTTTTGTATTATTTTTTGCGTGGCGAACGAGAGAGAAATGTAAAAATGGAAGACTGTGAGGGATTTGGGGAAGGAAAAGAGCTTTTATAAATGTCTGGTGCTGCTAAGAGGATTCCCTTCTTCCTTCCCCTTTCCCTTTTACAATTCTTTCTCCTCTCCCTCCCTTTTTATTTTTTTATATTTTTTCATTGTTATTGCTATACCTATTATTCTTCCTTTTTTCTTTCTCAATTATTATTAATTTTACTTTGAAAGAGAGGAGAAAAATAGAGACCACGATGAATTACGTGACTGAAAAAAAAAGAATAAAATAAAAAATATTTTATTTTAAATACTATTATTATTATAAAAGAGGAGACAAATATAAAAAATACGATTATGAATATTCCATACCCATAATTGATTACATTTATAAAAGAAAACATTTCAAAATTTACTTCCTTCTAACAAAATAAATAATTACGTTTTTATGGACAATCATTTTCACAATTTTTCTTTAACAGTTGTATAAAGAAAAATAATACTATTAAGACTGGTCTCTTTTTTTCCCCTCTTTTCTTGATTTTCCTTTTATTCAAATGATCACCCTCTCTCCCCATTTTTTTTTCTTGCTTTGGACCATGTTGGAGCTTGGGTAGGCGCATGAACGAGGCATAAGAGAAGGGTGGTGGGTCCTATTTAGCGTTTTGTGTACGAAATCCATTCCTTTTTTCCCACCCAGGGTCAAAAAGTGCCACCTAAAACAAACTATCTTTCCTTACGATCCTATCCCATTATTCCATAATCAACATATCCTAACCGTCTACCTCTTCTTCTCCATGCTTTTAACGCATTCATTTTTTTCATTACTCATAATCAAAGTTAGATCAAGAAATCTACTTTACGATTCTACCAACACCACATCATTATTCAAACATTATTAAGTTTATGTGTGCGCCTGCATTATTGATTTTTATTCATAGATGCATGTACCATGGAAAGGAAAAGGTAAGGAATAAATACTAACAAATAAAATATTAAACATCATTTAATACTTTTAAAATAGCAAGATTTCCTTTAATTATAATTTTCATTATTTATAATAAAACGATACACATTAATTAAACCAATACAATTAGTTCAATTATTTCATCCATCCTTTTCTACTTTTCTTTATATATAATAATTTAATAATTATCAAACGTGCTCTAGTTTTCTACCTTATCGATATGTTATTCTAGAAACTTCTATCCTACAAATCTGTGGATTTTGACAGGAAGTAGAATCAAACTGCGGAAGATGACTCCCGAAGAAGATTGGCTCATTCTTTCTTACAGGGAGATGTTTGTGTTTTTATAACAATAATTAATTAATAATTACTTATTAATATTACGCAGGTAAATAAAAATAAAAAAAGAAAAGAAAATAGAGAAACTGGACAATACATACATAGATGAGAGCCCTAAAAATAATGAACCAGAGCCAGCTGGATGGGGTCCACTGGTCCAACACACGGTTCAACGCGGGCGAGTTGACTCATTATCCCAACTCATAACTCGTAACCCCCTCTCCCGATCTCAACCTTTCTTTCTGATTTGACAAACGCGGTGTAGGATGTCGAGGCGGACCCAGATCAATGGTTCCAAACCTCAATCCCCCCAAAACGACGACGTTCCAGAGGATGATTCCTCTCCGGTTCAACGCGACGAACCGGAAGAGAAGCTCCGTAAACGGGACTACATCGACATCCGTTCTCACCCCAACTTGATGAAGCTTTTGAACAAGCAAGGTTGAAGCTTCCCTCTAAGTAACCTCATTTTTCCCCCAAATTAAAATAAACGTTTATCACTCTTATACCCGTTATATTAATATGAATCTTATTTATGAAATTTAAGAGTGCGGTTGTAATGTGAATAACGCGTTACATCCATGTTGTTGAAGAAAAGCAGACGCAGAGTAATTCATGAAAATCTTAAATGCTGTGTGGTGCTTTTGTTTTCAGGTGACCAGATTGTTCTATTTGCAGATCAAGTTTTGAAGTTCACTGGTTCTGGGAAGATGAAATATCGATATATGATGATTACGGATTTTGCGATTTACCTAATTGACACTCAGACTGATTCCCTTAAACGGAGGATAGCCCTTGCAGCGGTGGAGAAGATTTGTGTCAGTGAGCTAAGTGATAACTTTCTTGCTGTTATAATTCCGACAGAGTATGATTTGCTTATAGCTAGCGCTAGAAAGAATGAAATCATCGCTGCCTTTGTTGAAGCTTATGAACCTGAGGTCGTTTCTTCAAATAGGTACTTGAAGTTTACACCTATTGCTCGCTCTTACATTGCTCCATTCCTTGTCATTGTATTTGTATGTGATTCTTTACATGATCTACTGTGGGTCCCTGAGGATTTCTAGAGAATGTGATTAGAAATTTTCTATATACATGGTAGCAAACAATTGTTTTTGTTGGCTATCCTTCATTTTCAAATTCACGCTCTAGAGAGAGGTTGCGTGCTTACAAATTAGCTTCACAAAGTTAAAGGAATTGTTTTCCTTGTTTTATCAAATTTTGTTACATTTCATGCTACTTAGTTGAGCAGCAGTTTTCTTTGTGGGCTACTGGTTGATGTTTTACACTATAAAACATTGAAAACACTCACAGATATTAGAAGTTAGCCCATTTGTTGTACAATCCCAGTATTTCATCTTTGTCTGTCTTGGTTATGTAGGATGATATCTGGTATGACACTGCTGTATAAAATTATTGATTATTGATTATGTATGAAAATTGTGGTGCATTGGCAATGTGAATTCTAAGTAATTTGTTGCACCATTTAAAATATATTCCTTGACTCCTATAAAGATCATTATCCCATTTCTGAAGTCCTAATACTCACAAGGTAGGCCCTGATAAGCATGAAACGTCACCTGGGTATACACTCTCTATAGACCTGTATGGCAGATGTCTGCAACATCACTGAATTCCCTGATACCTTTTCTGTTGTCTCTCTGTTTTACTTTTCTGTTGAGTGTCTCACCGTTTTAGTTATGTAGAACAAGAAGCGGTTGACATATTTTTTTTTTCAATGGTTGTAACCTGGTTATGAGCTTTTTTATGTCTATGTCTTATGCCCTTTATTTAAATTTTTTTTTGCTGATAAAAAATTACATAGTTAGATTTGTAGTAACTTAAGCCTTACTTTAACATTTTCTAACCCCAAGTTTTAAATTGTTTCTACTAAGTTGTTTTTTGTTTATAGACACGGTCCAGGCTGTATTCCAAAGTTGACAATCAAGCACTAATATGTTTCCGCTAACCAAATATTACTTTAACCCTGCAGGAATGTGGTTTTCCACTAATATATATTCATGGGATGTGGTTTCCGCTAACCAAATATTACTTTAACCCTGCAGGAATTACTAAGTTTGGTTGATGTTTTGTATGGTCTTTTTTACAACTTTTCTGTTGTAAATTCTATTGAGTATTGTTTTCAACCGTTATCACAAAGTTTTCTCGACTTTAATCTAGCACTAAATACATGTTTTGTAATTCCCTTTTAGGTTTGAGTATAATGCAGCATCTGACTTGGTTAAGGAGATTGAATTTGAGGAAGTTGAAGGTATGTGGAGCAAGTTTTTTTTTTCTTTTATTTTTTTAAGGTGGGGGAGATGCTTCGAAGGGGAATTAATGATCTAGGTCAACATTCCATGCTTGTTTCTCTTAATATAGTACGTTCTGCTGCATTGTTTTAGTCTTCTCTTATTTTTTTCTTTTTATATTTCAGGCGGTGTCAAAACAAGAATTTCGAGGAAATGAATTTCTTTCATTTTCGTGACAATGTTTGTAAACTTGGTGGATATACGTACAGGAAATGATTGTTGAGCGATTGTGTAGAAAAGGTTATTCTCATGTTTAAGCAAACTGCAGGGTGAAATTACTACCAGATATGCTTTAATCTTTTATAGCATGTTTGGATTACTGTTCCTTATAATGCTGAATGTACTTTTGGAGAAGTCCTTGTATTTTTTATACTAAATGTATTTTTGGAAGCTTTCAAACGGCAATACAAACATGCCTTTAGATTCCCTTGGTACTGAGTTGAAACTACGGTTGTCTAGGGGAATATTTTGTTGCTGCTGCTGTTGGACATGCGTTAGAATTCGTGCAACAAGTTGTTTCCTAATTCGTGTACCGGTGGCAAAAAATTTGATCCAACGAGCTCTCTATTGCAGTGGATGAGGCTCATACCTCGTGGTTCATCTGCGTGCCCCGAGAGTCTGTATCATTCTCCCTTCGTTTCACCACAAGTACAGGAATTAATAAATTTTCCCAGTGTTTGTTGATGGAAGGTTCAATGGGAGACGTCAACCTATAAAACAAACTTCTTTACACTGATCTTGCATATTTGTATAATGGAGAATTATAGCTTTCAACATCCGGTAGTTTTATCTCCAATGTTATTTTTCTTCTTCCTTTTAGCATGATAGAATAGAATTGCAAATTCTTTTCGCACCAGTGATAAAAAAAAATACTACATTTGCCGTTTGGTTTTGATTCATCTGAAAGTAAATTGGTAAGATTTTAGCTTCATGTTGAGCTTTTAACAAACAATACATAAATAAGAAGTTTGATTATAAAATAAAAGTTTTAAGTAGGACAAGTTATTTATTTTTAAATATTGAACAGTGGAAGAAATCCGTCATTGACAATCAAAGTGGTCTGAGAAGAATTACTAAACCAACATATTAGGTGTCCTGTGTGCAGTTCATAGTAGATATCATGAACTGGCAGCGTAACAGACTCTAAAGATTCGGTTACTGTATAATACAGCACAATATTACTAGCAAAGGGACCCCGTTTGATATACCATCGGCGAAATCTGGTAGCCTAACTGCTCAGCACAAATATGTTTTGCTAACTTCCTAGAACACAAGTCCTTTTGATGGATATCATTTCTACTGTTATGAATATGATTGAATTGATTACATCTTAACAACTATTGAGCAGAACAAAAGAATATCATTGTTGAACAGAGGTAGAAGGTATGTCCACTGCACGAGGTGTGGGTGTAGAAACTTCTGATCGAGACTCGGTAGATGGTAGATTTGGCGTATTTACCCGGCGAATGTCTTCCATCATTCTCACCACATCAGGCATCCTTGGTCTCTGATCCGGTATTCTTGCAGCACAAGCCATTCCTACTTGTAGCATCCCCACCATTTCTTCCTCTATGTTGGGATACCTCAACAGCTCTACATCAAACACTTCTGCAGTCCACTCCTCTCTAACAACAGAATTCACCCATCTAACCAAGTGGACAACCTGCTCACCTTCTGTGCTGTTTATGGGTGATTTCCCGGTCAGAAGTTCGAGTAGTAGCACCCCAAAACTGTAGACATCAGATGCATGGGTTGCTTTGCGCGTGTCAGTTACTTCTGGTGCACGGTATCCAGTTGTTCTCATGGCTGGGACAGGTATTGGACTCATACACGATGCCAAGCCAATATCAGATATGCATCCGTACCCTTGTGAGTTGAGGAAGATGTTTGAGGCTTTTATGTTTCCGTGAACGAGTTTCCCTCCATGTTGTGCGTGGATGTGAGCAATGCCTCTCGCTGCACCAATTGCAATTCTCAAACGGCTATCCCAGTCTAAAGTACTTCTACCTTCCCCTCCTTTGCCTGCATAATTGACATGCAACAACACGCTCACGTTAGCCATTTCCAGAAAATTATTCGTATGAAGGTCTAATCATTGAATTCAACGTTGTTAGTACAACTTATAAGAAAGACGCGCTAGGAAAGCAAATGAATATCAGCTAAAATCAACCCGTGTGACAGACGTATTTTTTCCCCGATTTAGAAGTAGTCAGGATTCTTTAATGCAGTCAGGGACAAATTTTAATTTAGAACATCCCTGACGACATATTTCTAGGGTCTAATTCTACTACTACTAGGTTAGGTTGACATGTAGATAGAGAGACTACGTAGGAAGACAGAACAGTTTGTCCAAGTATGACTTGGAAGATCTTATTTACAACTTATTTGGGCATGTCTTCTGATACAAATACTTGTGCAAGTATTCAGAAAAGCTTATGAAAATAACTTATGATATATCCAGAACTTGTGTCCAGCTTATTTCAGTAGGTTCTCCCAGATAACTTATGAAATAGCTTATAAAAATCTATTTAGAGTTATTTCTGTTTTAAATATTAAACGAACTTATACATAATTGCTTACTTGCTAAGTACTTATTAATAAGATCTTAATTATGTTGTTTATGCAAACAGGCACCTAGTGGTATAGACTTGGGCTTGCTAAATAAAAGAATTCCTATTATTCGATTGCAGACAACTAAAAATTCCCGCATAGTAAGCCTGTTGGATAAAAAAAAAGAGAAACTGAAGATAATATAAGTGTAATTTTTTAGATAAGAGAAATGGTTCAATATACCATGTAACATTGCAGAAACGCTTCCTTGTTGATAGTAATCATATACTATGAGTTTCTCCTCCTTTGAGTAGTAATATGCCCTCACTGCATCCACATTGTCGTGCTTTACTCTACCCACCACCTCCATCTGCTGTTCAAAATCTCGTTTTCCAACTGTGACCTCCTTCAACCTCTTGACCACCACAGTGGTTGCATCCTCCAGAGCAGCCTTATATGTCATGCCAAAGGTTCCCTTGCCAAGAATCTCAGCAGATGCTCTCAACAGGTCCTCTAGATCAAATGCAAGATTGCAACCCTCAAAGAAGACAATTTTGTTGTTTTTGTCTTGACTTCCAGAAGATTCTGTTTTCAGAGAGGCTTGTTTTTTCTGGGATTTCATTGGTTGCACATCCACATCTGCATTCTGATAGCAACACACAATCAAGAAACCTGCGATCACCACAAACCCCAGCACGGAAGCACCAATGATGATACCCAGCAATGCAGGTTCACTGAGTCCTTTGGATTTTTCCGCTGGATGAGCAGCCGGAGGTTGCACAGGAAAGGCCGGAGGAAGTGCTGTTGCTGATGTGAGATTGTTACCAGCGAAGGCTGAACTAGGAAATCTAAGAAGAGATTTAGGCACAGCCCCAGTAAGGTTGTTGTAGGCTAAATTCAGTTCCTGCAGGCTAGGAATATTGAGATCAGGAATCTCACCCGTAAGGGAGTTGTTGGCAAGGACTAATGAAGCGAGATGAGTCAGATTTGAAATTGAAAAAGGGATACTCCCATTAAAATAATTGTTGGATAAATTGACAACACTAAGATTATTCCAAACTGAGAAATCCATTGGCAGTGGCCCAGAAAACTTGTTAGATTGAAGATAGAGGTTGGTCAAATTTTTCAGCTCGGAGAAACCATCAGGGAAAGGGCCTGATATACCATTTGATCTAAGACTCACAATCTCAAGTGCTGAGAGGCGACTCAGAGTATTGGGTGGGATTGGACCACTCAAACCAGCTCCTGGCAATCGAAGGGATATGACTCGAGACTTATCAGAATTGCAAGTCACTCCTCTCCAGCTTTGGCAAACAGAAGTGTTCTCATCCCAGTTGACATGAGGAGAGTGATTAATGCTGTCAAGGAAATCAAGCAGAGCCTGCTTATCTTCCACTGGTTCAGCCACAACACTAACCAACACTGCTGAAAAAATGTACAAAAGGGGCAGCTTCTTGTCCATTTTCTGGATTGAAGATAGACGAAGATCAACACTAGGACCTATACTCAGGATATGGATAACCTTCACAAGAAACCAAACTGCAGTATAATATCGAAGCATTAATTAGAGAATTAATAAACAAGAGTATTTTCAGTATATACGCAAACCCAAACCAAAGACAATTATGTACAAGACATGTTTGAATATACAGTGTGCATTTTACTATGCGAAGTATATCTCTTGGGTCAAAATAAGCAGCTCGTGTTTGACCAGGAAATTAACCTTATTAACGTTTTTTTTGTTCGCTACTCGATTGGTTTTCCTAAATGACTACAACAAAAACGATGCAAACCTAAACTTTGAAGCTAAAAGTCAGTTTAATAGGCAGCCAATAAGAACCTGCTGATGATGGCCTGGACTTTTGACAGCAGACAAACACACCATTATATGGAGCCAATCAGAAACACGAATAGCAGAAACATTTTCCGCTTGTATACAGAAGAAAAGTATTAAAAATATTAAAATTGGGGGTTTATTCTTTCCTTGCATTTTGGAACTAATCCAAGTGAACACAGATAAAAAGTTAGAAGGCAGAGGGCACTTGACAGGTGACACATAGCATATAGAGAAAAAATGGAATACTTACAACTCACTTCTTGATCCTAAAATTGAGCAAGCTAGTTAAAGATCCACAGACAGAGAGCACAATGTCCTCCAAAACCATAGTAGGAATCTTCAAGAACAAAGAAAGAGTGATGAATTGGGGCGTTAGCTAGAAAAGCAGTGGGTCCAGGGCCATATCAGATACATGTCCATCTTGTGTTCAGGAGTAGTTAAGAGGAAGGAAATCCAAACCGGGGTCATTGCAATGATGGTGTATCGGTAGTGATGGTAGATGAGCTGTATTTGCTTGCGACAACAGCAGTGCCACATGCAATTGAATTGAAGTAAGAGAAACTCATTCAGTAATCATTTATAAGCCAAAGAATACATATTATTTTATGCCGCACAAATTGCAGGGTGCATATGCGTTTTAGACTAATGAAACAAATTACAAATATGCAGGCTTATATATTTTTTTATGCAACCTCTTATATATAATAACTCAGTCGCTAACTCACACGGAGAAACTTCCCAGCCTAAAATAAAAGGAATTTACATCTGCTGCTTGTAACGCATTTTAGTACGGATATTGCTTCAATCAATTATTATACTCTCATTATAGGATTCTTTGTTGGGAAGAATGCAAATTGCAAAGGCAAGGATAAAAAAAAAGATGTCACTGATTTCAGAAAAATTCTTGTCTTTTTACTGTCCATTTTTTTTATATGTATATCGAAACTAAAGAAGTTCTTACTGTTTATTTGCTCCCTTTTGTTATGATTTGTGTTAAATCAGTTGCTAACTGATTTAACAGAAATCATAACACCTTTCCACTTCAAAATCAATAGTTAGAAATCGGGGGAAAATGTTGTTAAAATGAGAGATATTTTTCTAGAGTTAAGGATGGACATAGGAATTTCCCATGACCTTCAGCTTATTTAAACAAAGAAACCATGTAATTATATCCTAAACATATAAATCATTGTGCAGAGCCATTAAATTTCCAATCAACCAAAATAAAACAATTCAATGAATTATTATTTACTACCATTGAATGAAACATTTAATGATACTTAAATTATCGGGACTATATGTACACTAATAGTTCCATTTATAATTGATTTCGTTACCAAATTTAGCCTTCTGAAATAAATTGAAGTAATGCAAAAAATCTCTTCAAGACAAGTCCCAAAAACCTTATTATATCGAAAACATAAACAAATTCAATATTTTTTAAGTACTGATATTTATTCAGCAACAAAATAATAGTACTAAATCTAGTTAGTATTACAAAATTAATGATTTATTTAGTAAGTGAGATCATTAATATACAATTAAAAGGTTTATAATTTTTTCGATCACGTTTCATTTAATTTTTTTACAGACCGACATAACGAGGTGCCCTTTAAGCAACAATATGTTTTTATACAAATTCGTTATTAACAAAATGATTAATTAATATTTCCAATTCCCAAACTTTCCTTTTATTATATTTATATTTAATGATTATTTATTCCTAAATGCATGTATTATTTATAATATAAAAAAATTATTACAATTTTACAGTTAAAAGATTCTCTTAAAAAAAATCTTTTTCCGAATTGAGGATTCAATATGTTTCAGTTATATTCTGTATTGAGAGTGGAAAATAAAAATGATTTTATTGTAAAAAAGTTATTAGTACGTTTATAGTTCATAAATTTAAAATAAAATGTAAATTGATGAATAGTCTCCCGAAAATTTCCACCGACACGATACTGTTACAAGTTACATACAAATGCAAAATATGAAAAGATGAGAACGTTGACATTGGCTAATTGGATATTGACAGCATGAACATTATGTTGAGCACCATGGAAGAGAGGGTTTATTCCACATTCCATTTCTGTTTTATATATATATATATATATATATATATATATATATAACATCGCTTTATACAAATTGCCTTTTACTATCACCATTTCAGCCGTTGACCACTATTTATTTTCCATCAAATCATAATGAAACCAAATATCACACCCTTCTCACAGGAGATTATTATTGACAATAAAATAAAACGCTGGCTTAATCTTTTTTTAATTTCTCAATTAGGTTTCGATAATTTTAAAATTCTTAATTAGATTTTTTTAAAACGTGTAAATTTGTCAAATTATTATCTCTTTTACTCAAATTAAATTAGAATTTGGCAAATCACCGAAGTTAAATATGTATTTTTCATTATGTTTGTTCTTCTTGTTACTTTTTTTTATCGTCTTGGTTTTTTGTGCTTAAAGTAAACTCTTGCAAGAACTTAAACACAGTTTCTTCACTTCGTTACACGATACTTCATGAACAACACCAATTTGGAATTGTGCTTCTCAAGCATAGTCTTTAAGTTCGACCTCTCACAATAAACAAATATGAATAATTTAAACAACAAATATATTGATAGAAAAAAAAAGACTATAGTAGTTAGTTTTTCAGATACTTATTTTTAGAGTATAAATAATTTTACTTTTTTCAATTTAAGCACCTTTATAATATTATTTTCTTCAATTCAGTATTTTTTTTAATTTTTTACGTAACTTCAACAAAATTTTTATTTTATTTTATTGAACAAAGTTATTATTTTATTAATTTATTATTTGAAAAAACACAAAAGCTGAAATGTTTTTGTAAAATTTCATCGACTATGGGAGATGCTCTAACAATGTTAAATTCAATTTAACGAAAACTACAACATGATATATTCTAAAAAAAACACAACTAAAATTTTGAAAAAATAGTGAAATGAATTAGTATATTAAACCTAAATATATCTAGAATATTTAAGTTAAAATTATAAACTCTTTAATATAGTACTTTTTAATGAAATAGTTAAAAAAATAGGTAATTCATTACAATGGGCTATTAATGTTAACTGAGATATACATTTGTCAACAAGAAGGTAGAGATAACTTCTTTTATCTATATAATAGACTAAATATTATTTTTAATTGAATTGGATTTTATTTTTTCAAAAAAAATTAAGATTTTGAACATAATTTTTATAGAAATTGCTAAGATAAAATTCAATTAAAAATAATACTAAAAATACCTAACACATTATCCTTAATTCTGGACCTAACTTAGGTATAGAAATATGGAAAGTCAGCCTAACTGTTGGCCACATGCTCCAACCTTCCCCTTCCCAATGGGCAGAGGTCAAAATAATAAGAAAGATTAAAATAGGTTGTCGTTGTAACCACCAAAAATAACAACTCTCCATGCATGAATAAGAGAACATTAAAAAAGGGAAAAAGAAGAAGAAGAAGAAGAAGAAGAAGGTGGGTTGCAGTAATTTAGAGTGGCCACCTTACAAGTCAAATAATTTGCATGCATTTATTGTAATATAATTGAATTGGTGATTCGTGGGTGGTGGGTGGGGCCATCACAAGTGCATGGGACATGGTACAGCTCAAATGCTGCACTCCTCATTCTCCACTCTCTTCCATGCTCTTCAACACTCTTCCCCGCATTCTGCTCCTGTCACATCTCTACACATTAAACAATTTTCTTGAACAACTTCTTCCCATGCCATGCCCCCTCCGTTCAACCTTACGCATTGATTCATTGCTTGGTTTATGAATAAACAAACCTGGTTTACACCACACAATGACAACTCTAGTATTATTACACTATTATTACGTTGCCCATTGCTGTGTCCCAAGCATCATTCTTCAAATAAAAAACAAAGGTGGCACAATAAGACACCGTCAATGAGATAAGCAAATAGATATCATGACAGATAAAAATGAATGACAGAGTTCTGTCTAAGACTCGTCATCATATATCAAGCTCTTCCAATCTTTCCTTTAGAATTTCGATGTTCCAATTGGACTCTCATTATTATGATAGACAAGTTTTATTTATTTACTGGACTTTTCTCTTCTCTTTTATTGGAGTTGCAACAATGGCAGGAACAAGATAAAACGACAACAAGGCAAACAAAGTAGCCCAACATCACACTAGCCGATTAAACAAACAGTGTTGTAGGCTTCAAAAATTGGGTAGTTTCTATTTTCACCCCCTTATTTACTAGTACACTCTTAATCCCCTGTCTTTTTCTTCTTCAATATAACTGAATTGACCAGCATTTTTTTAGGATAAGCATTCCCCTTCTCAACCCTAGCCACTGCGATAGTGCATTTAGTTGGATCAGGATACGTTGTTTGGAGTCTTGACATTTTAGAGAACTACCAAAACATCAGTTGTAGAGAGTTTGGGAATTCTAGTCAAATAGATGATGAGTATCTTCAAGAGAGTACATTCAATTAGACAAAAGAATAATTTCTTAAGGCTTCAAAAAATTACAAAGGTCCAATTTGTTTCAATAATTTTATTAATAAATAAATTATAAGAACACATGTTTATTTATAAAAAATATTTTATAAATATCATATTTTACACTTTTTATCTATTTTTTCTATGCTTTTAATTACTCACTTATATTTAAAATGAGTAATTTTTTATTTATTTATTTATTCAATTATTCTCTATTCTTAATAAGATTATGAAGTTATCTTACTTTTTTCTTTTTACTCTTAATTTAGTTAAGAAGTGAAAATTGATTATAAAATGTTTTCAACATCATCTACACACTTTAAAAGTGATATTGGATCAATCAACTTAACACTACTTTATGGCATATTACTTAGGGTTTATGTATGGAGGTGGGTCAAAAAAGTTTCAAATTTACTTATATAATTATTTTTTTATTTATAAAGAGATTAAGTCATGTAATACATGTAATTTTTTCATTTTAAAGACGTATAACGTAAAACCATTTTTTTCAATCTTTATTGTATTGAAATCGTAATACTTAATATTGCTTATGTTCATACCAAATTAAGAAATTATATTACATAATATAATTTTAATTCATAAAAGATATAAGTAAATTGAAGTCATATTTTATAATACAACTTCGATATAAATAAAAAAAAATGAAAGATTGAATAAAAGTTATCTTTCATAACACAGTTTTGGTAACCTAATTTTGTAAATAAAAAAATACCTATATACATAACTTTGAAATTTTTCAACCCTAATCTTTAAAAAACTCATTACTTAGTATCTAACCCAATTATTTCACTTACTCAACTTTAAATCATTTATACTTTTATAGTAATTCAACATTTCATTTTCATAATTTATTTTTATTTGTTATATAAAATTTTTATATTATTTATGATTATTATTATTCAAACAAAGTTATTTTCATCATTATTCTTCCAAATTAGATAATTATATACAAACATTACACTTTTTCCTAAATGCATACATTCTTTATTTTAGATTAAGAGACTCGTGAAAAGAAGATTAATGTAATAAATTAATATTTTAATTTAAAATTGTGATGATGATAATTTACTGTAAATTATGATGGGAAACGAGTTCAAAACTAATGTGTTAAGTTGAATGTGTAGAAGAGGGTGTATTTTCTAAAAAGTAAAAAAGTAGAGAAAATTGCATGGAAATAGAAAAATGACGAGGGTAATACAGAAAAAAGTAACAGGGAGATGGGAGGTATAGATAACAATTGGCTAAAAATTACATAACTTGTATTAATTATGTTAATTAGAATCAAACTCACTTTTTAACTTCAAGTTAAAATGAATTAGTTCACCTGATCTACTAGTCCTAGATTGAGTAATTTCACCTAATTTATAACTTTAATTGTTACCTGATTGTGAAATTTATCGTATTAACTAATTTTAAATTAATCCTAGTTAATTTTAACTTTATTTTCTCTTACTTCATACGAGGTAAATCCTAATGTGACAATTTGTCGCTTAATAATCTTGTTCTTACCAAATCCCACCTGGTTCTATAGCATAAGTTAAATACGCGCGAGATATCGCCGAAAGGAAATCCAATACGCATAAGAGAGATGCTACTGTGCAAATAAATAATAAAACAAAAATAAATTCGAAAAACGAGAAAATACAAGAGAAGATAAAAAAGTTAGCGACAGGAGAGGAGAGAGAAGATAAGAACGAGGATACACGGCAGCATAAACCCTAGCTCGAAAATATCGCGATAAATCGAAAAAATTATTGAAATCCGCGACCTCCGTTTATCTCTCCGTCGGGATTGACCAATCTCTCACACTCGGTAAGCTCCAAACTTCTCGCTATATCATTATTTCATCTCATATTCATCTTTTTTATTTGTTTTAAATGCAATTGCTTTTCTGTATCTATGAAATGAGATCAATTTCGCAAAATAGATTCAAGCACTGTGTTCGGAAGGAAGATTTATTCCATTTCTTTGAAGGATTTGAATATCTTCACGTGTTTGCAAAATGAGTAAAACGAAAGATTGTTTGAATTTGATGTTTGACATCACTTAATGCTTTTACTAGCAACTGAAGAGTTAAAATATGTGATGGATTACTCTGTCTCTTGTAAAAATTCACCAAACCACTTTAGTTTTTATTCACGTGCATTGCTTCAATCATTGAATTATCACTTTGTGCTTGAATGATCGTGGTTTATGTTATTGTGTTGCGTTTCTGATGAGATGCTTACTCTATTTGTTTTCTGGTTTGATCTTATCGTGTAGGTTGTCATATACTTGTTCTCCAGGAGCTACGTTACTCCATCGTAAAGTAAGTTGAAGCTTTTGTTTTACTATGCCTGTCTTTTAAAACAACATGGAAGCTAATTATATCATTAATGGATATCACACCACAATTGCTCTGTTTTTTGGTAATCTCTGGAAAATGCACTACACAGCCGGTGAAATGGCTGCATAGGGCGGGAACGTGCTTCATAGTCCTCACAATTAATTTTTCATTCTTCCTCTTTTCGTAGATTCATAGGGATTTTTGAAGGGTTAGATATATAGGAAAATGATAAAGAGCTTGTAAGGAGGAAGAGGTGTAGAAGAGATGTAGAATGTATAAAATGAGTGACGAAGAAGTATATTTGGTGCAAAAACATAAAATAAATTCAAGCTAGAATTTGCCATGATAAGCATAGTAGCAAACACAATCACAGTGGCTGCAATTGCGACCACAGTTGGAATCATGGGACCCGGTTTTGAGTAATTATTTATATCCCAATGAATTCATTAGCTTCTACTTTAATATTCTTCTTACCATATGGAAACCATTTTTTTCAGGGGGTTTTAAGATTTTTTTTTTTCATTTTGCCAATCCCTCATTTATAATTTGAATATTTTGCTGGCTTACTCTTGGTTACTCCGATGTAGATGTAATAAATTAAAAAAAAAATCAAACAACATCTTATCATATAATGTGCTGATTTTATTTTTTTATTTGAACTCTGGCAGTGGTTCGAGAAAAAGATGTTTGTTGGGAATATGCAGAGAAATTAGATGGAAACAAAGTAAGATGTAAATTTTGCCAAAGAGTTTTGAATGGTGGCATAAGTAGGTTGAAGCATCATTTATCTCGATTCCCAAGTAAAGGGGTAAATCCTTGTAGCAAGGTCAGAGACGATGTTACCGATAGAGTAAGGGGTATAATAGCATCAAAGGAAGAGGTCAAAGAAACCTCTTGTGTGAAGAAGCAAAAACTAGCAGAAGTCAAGTCACCCAGTAATCTTTCAGCAACTAAAGCTCTCGTATCTTTGGATGCAACATCTCCTGTTATGAAGATTTTCCCCACTGGCAATCCTTTGACCCCTTCCTCTGCAAACAACCTAGAGAATGCGGAGAGAAGTATTGCTCTATTCTTTTTTGAGAATAAGTTAGACTTCAGTGTTGCACGGTCTTCATCCTATCAGTTGATGATTGATGCCATTGCAAAGTGTGGTCCTGGATTTACTGGTCCATCCGCAGAAATCCTGAAAACAACATGGTTGGACAGGATAAAATCAGAAGTCGGCTTACAGTCAAAAGATGTTGAGAAAGAGTGGGCAACTACAGGTTGTACCATCATTGCAGACACATGGACTGATTATAAATCAAAGGCCATAATTAATTTCTTAGTCTCTTCACCATCCAGGACCTTTTTCCATAAATCTGTGGATGCCTCTCCATATTTCAAGAACACAAAGTGGCTGGCTGATCTTTTTGATTCTGTAATTCAAGAATTTGGCGTAGAAAATGTTGTGCAAATTATTATGGACAGCAGTGTTAACTATACTGGTATTGCTAATCATATTGTGCAGAGCTATGGAACTATATTTGTATCTCCTTGTGCCTCTCAATGTTTAAACCTAATATTGGAGGAATTCTCCAAGGTTGATTGGATTGCTAGATGCATTATACAAGCACAAACGATATCAAAGTTAATATACAATAATGCCACATTGCTTGATCTTATGAAGAAGTACAGTGGGGGCCAGGAACTTATCAGGACTGGGATCACAAAGTCCGTATCCACCTTTATGTCTTTACAGTCTATGCTGAGGTTGAGAACAAGATTGAAGAGTATGTTCCACAGCCATGAATATGCCTCAAACACTTCCTATGCAAATAAACCACAGAGTCTTTCTTGTATTGCAATTGCTGAAGATGGTGATTTCTGGAGGACGGTGGAAGAGTGTGTGGCCATCTCTGAGCCTTTTTTAAAAGTATTGAGGGAAGTATCAGAAGGGAAACCAACTGTAGGTTCCATATATGAGCTAATGACCAGGGCCAAAGAATCAATCAGGACATACTACATAATGGATGAGAATAAGTGTAAGACATTCTTAGATATAGTTGATAAAAAATGGCGAGACCAACTGCATTCGCCTCTACATGCTGCTGCTGCCTTTTTGAACCCCAGTATTCAATACAATCCTGAAATAAAATTCATTTCTTCCATAAAAGAAGACTTCTTTAACGTTCTGGAGAAATTGCTTCCTGTACCAGATATGAGGCGCGATATCACCAATCAAATCTATACTTTTACAAAGGCACATGGCATGTTTGGCTGTAGCCTAGCAAAAGAGGCAAGGAATACAGTTGCACCCTGTAAGTTTTAAATAGTGCCCCTTGATACATTTTTACTCAGTCAATTTTATGATGAGGTTCATTTTAAGCTGCACTGTTCTGTCCGATATGACTTTTGTGAATATTTGACCGACTTCAACGTTGGTTTTTTAGGTAAAGAAAACGTGTATTTTGGGGGTAAAATGAACATCAAGTTATTGAGCCTAATTTCAGGATTAATGATGTTCCCGTTTGGACAAAGTTGGTTTTTATTTTTTGGGTGAGGGTACTTATGGAAGAATAGTTTATTAAATCGGAAATGAACGGATTGAAAAGATAGGTCACGCGAGACTAAATGTAGGGCTTTTTTCAGTTCATTTCTGATTAATAAGATTTATTTTTGTTTCATTCACTGGACAGCTAGTTAGCATCTGATTTCTCCTTCAGTTGCATTCTGAGAAACCTGGACAGTCCTAGCCTCCAGGAACAACAACTCGTTTCATTTTGTTGAAGTTTTATCTATATGCCCTTTTTTCTCTTGGGAGGGAAGACCACACCAAGCTGAAATGTGTCTGTCACTATACTTTGTGCTTTTGGTATTTGTAATTGTTCATTACAGAACAACACAACAAAATGTTTCTGACATGTCTGTTGTTAGCAAATGTCAGATCATGATTTGATTGTCTAGCATTAACAATTGTATCAATGAAGCAGAGGCAAGGATGTTGATTATTTCAATCTGTTGTTTATCTTGTGCAATGGATTGTAACAGCATGTTTCATAAGAATGTGTTTTTTTGTTGTTTTCTATGTACTTTTTTCGACTATTTTATTTGCAACTCTGCTGATGCCATTACTCAGTGCGTTAGTTATTCTGCAAACTCATTGCTTTCTTCGTTGTAGGGCTTTGGTGGGAGCAGTATGGTGATTCTGCTCCAGGGTTGCAACGAGTTGCCATTAGAATATTAAGTCAAGTTTGTAGCACCTTCTCATTTCACAGGCAGTGGAGTACCTTCAGGCAAATTCACTCTGAGAAGCGGAACAAGATTGATAGAGAAACATTGAATGACCTCGTTTATATAAACTACAATCTCAAGTTAGCTAGACAGATGAATGCTAAGTCTTCAGAAGTTGATCTGCTTCAATTTGATGATATTGACATGACTTCTGAGTGGGTGGAGGAGAATGAAACTGCAAGTCCAACACAGTGGCTGGATCGTTTTGGTCCAGCCTTGGATGGCAATGATTTGAATACGAGACAGTTTGGTTCTTCTATATTTGGTGCAAATGACCCCATATTTGGATTGTAATTTTGTATCCCATCATGTACCATAGCAAGTGCTCTTTCTAGTTCTAGACCGTTTTTGGCTTTGATGAAGTAGGTCACACTTTTCCTTGTAGGAATGTATCTGAAAGTGATGTAAAGACAGGACTCTATTATTTGTCTCCCTCGGCTAACACGTGGGAGCATAGGATTGTTGATTAATGAATTGTAATTTGGTGTATCGAAATATAGAAATTCAACAGTTTCCACATTTGATTTTAGAGTTACTAGTTTAGCAGAAATTATGAAGTCTCACATGAATATGTTTATTACTGGAAAGTATTCAATACTATTTCATAAGAACACAAATTTACTAGAGGGTCTCCAACCCCAAAACGCTCATTTAATTATTTATTTTATAGCACAGTTTAGGTAAGTTTAATCTCAGGAACATAATTGTTTTTTTTTGTTTTTTAATAAGAATGTATTTTTAGTTTCTATATTTTCAATCGAATGCAATTGAAGTTTCAACCTTTTAAAATAATTCGTCATATATATTAAAATTATAAAACATTAACTTTACATTTTCTTCAGTTTGAGAATCAAATTATGAACAGAGAATCAAATTAAATATAATGATTTGATAATTATAATATATTTAATAAAATACTTTTTAAAAATCTTTATTATAATAATCTTTTATTTTTAAATACAATTATTATTTTATAAATCCATAAACACGCATGCTGAAACTGAGTCAAAATTGTTAGGATAAATTTAAGCTACAGTTTTTTTTTGTTCGACCTAAATCGTTTGTTAGGTTGTCCGGACTATCCATAATCCTAAACCTATTTTCACATAAAAGAATGGTATGATTGCATTTTGAAAAATTGAAAAACTTAAATCTTTAAAGGGTTACACTACATTTTTTTTTAATTGAATGAATTGATATTATAGAAATTAAACAAAGTAAAATAATGATAACATAAAAAATAATTAAACTAAAAATAAAACTAAAACCATTCAACTTTACTTGGGTGTGAGCGTGCATGAACATGTATCTAATGGCAAATTGAACAAATTTAGCTATAAACAATTTTCCCTTTTATAACTCAATTGAACTTCCATTCAGACAAATTTTTTTGGTGATAGTTAGTCAAAATTCAAATAACTATTTGAGTGAACATTTTGTTTGATCAGTCAAAGAAAACAAAAACTTAAAAGCCGAAGTTGGCATTCGAATCCCAAGTGGGACGGCACACGCTTGTTCGATGGACTACGATTTCAGAAGCAGGTCGGGTCCACAAGTTCCGATGTACCGTCCGCCACCACCACCATCACCGATGTACCGTCCGTCACCGTATCAGCAGAATCCCACTCCTTCCTGTAACCTTCTCTCTCTCTCTCTCTGATTAAGTGTTTAAGTTTTCGGTTGTTTTCTGTTCTTTCATGAAATTTGTGGAAATGAAAGAAATTTTGATTCGGACGCGTTTTCACTGCGGTGAAGTTGAATTTTCCTATTGAATTGAATGTGCAGCAGGATTAGGATTTAGCGTTAGGGTTGGTATAAAGCCAGAATACAGGATCACACCGCCGGTAAGATTTGCTTTGCTCGTATTTTTGTGAATTGAGAGAATTTCTTAATTACACTACGGTTTAATGCTTGTGAGAATGATTTGCGTAAAATTCATTTTGAGGCTGTTCTTCCCCATGCTAAGTGTGAAAATTCTAAAGCTTTGCATGATTGACTTGGTTTGCTTCGATAGTTGAATATGATCTTTTAATTGTTTTGACAATTTTGAAGCCTCATTTATCATCGCATGCGGTAGATAATCCAAGGAGCAACTTCCAATTTGATTTTGAACTAGAGAGAAAAATTTTAGCTGAAGCTGATAAGGATAACCCAAATTGGAGCAAATTTGGATCAGAAAATATCCCGACTAAAGTCTCTGATTCCTCAACAGCAAAGGTTTGTTCTTAATTTAGAGCAAGAAGTTACAAGTTATGCTGTTGTGATGGGTTTAATGATTTTTTTTCCCTGTATTTATTATGCAGAGGTGATAGATTACCAGTTGTTAATTTGTGATTAATTTGGAGCACTGTTTTTCTGTATATATATAAATCATTTACTGTTTCCAGGTTCCAATTCTCAGAAGTGTAAAATGAAACTTTTTTGTTTAGGTTACTGCTTTGGATTCCATTGTGAGCAAATTTATATCTATGGGCCTCAGCCAAGAAGCTGTTCCAATTGCTGTTGAAAATTATGGTGATAATCCAACCAAAGTAAGTTATGATCACTGAAACACACCATTGACGTGACGTTTCAGATAATAACATTGCTGAAAAGTATGATTATGATTCTGAATATAATGTCTTCTTCTGATCACATCTCTCTGTCTTGGTAAGGAGAGTAGCATTGGTATTCTGTGAGTCTACTAGTTCCTTTTATTTACAAGCCTCAATGATCATTAAGGAGAGTTACTTTGGTATTATGACATGTTATGCTTTAAGCCTAAATGGAAGAGTTTTGACCAAAGTTTCTATTCAAATCATAGTTTTCAGAAACTAGACCGAACTAGCTAGTTTGACCAGTCTAGCAGTGGAACTGGTCTAGTGACGCAAAAATCCAGCTAACTTCAAAACTGGTGACAACTGTTGTAGAAAATCAGTTTGATCTGGTATTTCTGAATTTTAAACCTTTTTTACTTTTTGAATTTAATCTGAAATGTTAAGGTAAATATCATAGGTATGCATTATTGTCAATTGTTTTAATTTTTTATCTTATAGAACATACAATTTAGCCTTTTATATTAATTTACAATTTTTAATATCGTGAGTTTTTATAATTTTATACTATTTCTTTACTTCAAATATTAAATAAATCTAAAAAATATAAACTTTATTTCTACCAGTATGATCGAGTTTCAACATAAATTGTAACCAATGTGTTTAACTAGTGTAATCGTAGATCTAGTTTTTAAAACATTGATTAAAGTTGACTAGTTGTTGACTTCTTGTTTGCATTCTGTTAAAAGCTTTTCCAGCTCATTTGGAGTCTGCTTTCAAATCGAATATAACTACTGGGCTACCTTATAAAGGCCTTTCTTAGCATTAGAGAATTTCGGGAGCTTTCCCAGCTTGGTTCTTATTTCTAAGCTTTTGTTTTTCATTCTTAGGATGGCCAGGACTAAACCTGCCCTCAAGGCTTGCATACTCATAATTACGTCACATGGTTGTTTATATTGTTGGTACTGACCACATCGGATGCATGTTTATGGTTTTCAAAGTAATCATTACATTGTATTTTCTGTTGGTTGAATACCATCTGATGGTTTGCTGCTTTTCTTATTTAAATTATTGCTAAAATTCTTTTTATTTACGTTGCCCGCTGCCATGGCAGCAACTAGAAGATTTGTCAGTCCTTACTGATTACTTCGTTTTTCTGATTTGGTGTATTACTCATTTGAAGGTTCAAGAATTTGTCAATGGCTACACAGTTCTACGTGAAATGGGATTTTCATCAAATAGCGTTGCTGAAGCTCTGGTTATGAATGACAACCGTACGGACAGGGCACTAGCACATTTCCTTAACGGTTCATCGTGAGACTGCTTGGGGCTATCATTTATTGACTGAGGAATATGTTAGTTCCTTTGTACAATGATAAATAATGGTCAAATATAGGTTGAAACACGGGCAACTTGTTATTGTCCATAGTTTTACATACATATATGTTCGTGAGTCGTGCAATTGGTTTCGGTTTGAAAGTATTGGTAGTTAACAAATAGATCCGATTTTTCCCCCGTGTTATGTTTTGCTTTTGATGTCAAATGATGAATTACGTTATTCTATTGCGAAGCTTAAGATTCTAATGGTAATAGTTAACTTGTATGAATAAAACATAATCATGACTCAAAATTCAGTGCCTATTTCATATACAAAAACAAAGTACCCTTAACTACAAATCTTATGAGCCACCATGTCATTCGTATAAATACTTCCACTAGTACATTTTTGGAAGTTCTTCAACTAATAGGAGTCATCTTCCCCTACGCCGCCCACGAAAAGAAGGAATCCAAGAATGATGGAAACCAATTTATAGGTAGCAAGCTCTTGTATAAAAAAAGCCGTAAGGTGGGGAAGCTGAAGTTTTATTTGCTGTACGATGTCGCATGCCTCTAGTAATAACTGCAAGTAAACCTTCAACTGCTCAACTTGCTAACTGTGCTCAAGCTAATGAAACTTTGTTTGATGAACGTGTCAAACAACTTTTCCAAAGACATCTCCACGAATCACTCCGCTTCCAATAGAAATTAAAAAAAATCTTAGGAAGCAAACCTTGCAACATGACTCCTATGTAATACGTTTGTGGTCTTTTCACAAAGGAATGAACTCAAACACCAGCACAGATTGCTCCTGAAAAATATCATGCATCCTTTAAAATTTGACGACGTCAACCATTATGGTAAGTAAATTCTCTATAAATTTCTTGTATACTTTAATAAACTAGCACACATGCACAGGTAATACACATGGAGAGAGAGGGAGACCTGTTGACCAAGATGAACAACAAAACTTTGCCTCATCAACATGCTTCACATCAAGCCCAATAAACCAGGATCCAGCGCTCACATCATCGTGGGCATATGTACGAAGAATAGATCTGTCAAGTCAACAGATTCAAGATTAATACATAAAAGGCAATAAACAATATAGGTGCAGCTAGGAGTATACCTGACCTGTTTATTGATATAAATTTAGCCAAAGCTCGTGATATAACATACATCTCTCCTGATGCATGACGAAAGTATCTGTTGAGCAGGAGATTTAATCACCATTTCAAGAGGAGATAGATGACACGAAGAAAAATGTTTATGATACTTGGTGCATATCAATGCATTCAGAGTTGTGCACCAAAACACTAGATGCATGAAATATTAAATTCACATGACAGGGAATGCAGACATTTCCTTGAACTTGATATGTTGGCACTATAATGATGTATACTCATGTCACATAATATAGGCTTCTCCCAAAAAGATTTTTTTTATGAACCAAAAGTAAAAATAGTATTGCAGTTTTACACGCGGGATCAACAAACTCAGTTGCAGAATATCGTGAAAAAAAAATGTTTCACCAAAGATCCACTTTCAGCTATTAAAAACTGGTAAAATGTTTCACCAAAGATCCACTTTCAGCTATTAAAAACTGGTAGATACTGCATCGTTCATGACTAATTTATACAACTTTGACATGCAGTAATATTAATGCAGTTTTTCAGTCATATGAAATAACTGGTCGTGGCTTACGATTTTTTGTCACCAAATTTCCACCATTCTGGTTCATACCATTTATGATTCCTGTCATATTTCAAGATACCAGTATGAGAATCATAAAATATGTTCTTATAGAGCACATAAACAAATAAAGGCACTCACAGCTCAGAGAAAACTTCGCCTGATTTCATGCATCCCATGTAAACACGAGATTTGTCCAAATGAGTAGCAAGTGTAGATCCCAAGGCATCTGTGCAAGGAAAAAAAAGTGGTAAGACATATGTACATCTAAAAATGGGTAACAAGTTCTCTGGAATTTTATTAAATAGGGAGGGAGCACACAATAAAATGCTATCATACAACCATAAAAGGAACAATTTATATAATTTGTTCCGTCTTTGTTTTCTTTAATATATTTCCTCTATTCTTGTTGTTGATTTATATATTTAGAACTTGGTAATAGGTTGTAGTCTAATATTGGATAGTAGGTGTCTAATAAGATGAAACTTGAGGATTACTTCATAAGAACCTCAGTTGCTATCCAGAGAAATATTTTCTTCTTCCTATATGTCTCTATTAGGTTGTATTTCCGTCAGAAGCATGCAACCAACTACGATGAGAATGTTGGAATTAAGCTATTAAATATTATGTAAAGTGAAATTTTAATGTTTTAAAATTCATCACAGATTTTTCTATGTAAGTACGAAGTTGTTGATATCACAAGACATGAAACTCGTTACATATATAAAAGAAGGAATAGACATTTGTATGTGTATTCAGGTGAAGAAAAACAGAAAATGACAGATCGCTACTACATAGGACAATCAAGAACCTTCCAAAAGATTGATAATTTTCCGTATAAGACTATCAAAACTGTTTTAAGATGACCTTATAAAGATGACAGAAAAGTACACTATAGTCTCATAATCATAGCTACCAAATTATACAGCCATCATCGTATCTTAACATAAAACTGCAAGAGGGCCTATGCAATCTGCAATCTGCAATTTCATATAAGCAAGAAAATCTCAAGGCTAAAACAATGTTCTATGATATAACTTTTACCCTGAAGCTATTATTTTTCACTTCCGAGCAAAACAGTAAAAAAGCCTTTCAAAAGGAAAAAAAATAAAACTCATATGGATTATACATTTTTAAACATTTATTTATAGTTTTTTTCTTGAGAAAAAGCGTGAACAAACAAGTCCTTAGTATGCTTATAGACCAAGCGTATGGCTGAATATTAGCTACTGTCGCTACTTATAGTAAACACGACAACTCCTTCCGAGGCTAGTGGGCACTCCAAGTCCATCTCTTGGACAGGCAACAAAAATCCAATACTTAAATTATTTGTTGAAAGAAAAGAGGTTTCTCAAAAACAAAGGTATGCCTTATTTATTTTTCCAAAAAATTCTTTGCAACAAATAGGAACAAAAAAGTAGAAATCGGATCAAACATAATAGACTAGAAAAATAAAAAGAGGGGCATACCAAGATTGAACAACAATAACCCAAGCCACAAGTCCAATTCAAGATGCAGAGAAAACCATGAGGAATGTTGAGAAGAAAAGAGACAGAGAAATGCCAGGGAATGGTCACAGAGAGGAGGTAGATGGAGATGACGATAATGGTTGTAACTTGTATTGTAATTACAAAAAATATACCGGGGATAATTTTAAGAAGCTACAAATGTAGCTTTAAGAAAAAAGTGATACTCTTGTTGCTTTTTCCTTTTTCCTATAAACCCGTCCAAACACTCTTCGAATTCATGAAAAACACCTTTTTAATGATAAAATAGCACTCACTTTAAGGAAAATCCCATCCATATGATGACACCCAGAAACTTGAGGTCATAGCAACCAGAAACTTGAGGTCATATGATCATACGCCTATCTATAACAATGGAGTTCCCTAACGCATGGGAGGATTTAATGAGGAGTTCAATTAAGACATATAAGGAACATATACATACTACATTAACAATGAAATTGTTGGAAATTCCAGACCAATTTATAGTATATAAATTAATACAAACCTAGCTGGTTTTATAAGGTTGAGTGAAGTCTAAATTCATTTTTTAAGAGAAATATTAGCTAAATTACATTATTAACAGTCATCTCATCCAGTCAAAAGAAAACTAACCAATATTTACATAAACATCATCATTGACTTTAGCATAAAACTCAGCATCCCATTTGTCTGCAGCATGAGCAAAGAACAATTTAGCCTTCTTCGGGAATGCCTCATTTGTTTCCACGTGATTATCCTGTCAGCATAAGTTTTGAAGGTGAGGTAACTGCCGTATACTCTTGAACCTTTTTCTCCACTTAAAAGAAGTCACAACATGCGTTATGAGGACCAAGTTAAGCAACCACACATGTATCACTTTTTAATCACACATCTGCTTACTTATCTAAACTACAGTCTGAAAAAATGAGTATAGCATGCATACAACGATGTCAACGCAAGATTGATACCAACTCAAATATAGTTTCATATAGAAGAAAAAAAAATGTGATTTTAAACATTGGAAACAGAAGAATAAAATAACAAAATGCTCAGTCAAATAACTAGGATATACAGAAGTAATTGAAACTGGTTTTTCTTTATTGGAACCAGTTGTGCTGGTCTAACTTCACCGGCTCAACTGGTGACAAATTGCTTGCATCAGAATTCTAAGTGATGAAATTTTCACCGTTCTAACTTTTAGCAACTAGGTAGATTCAACTTTTGCATGTGGACATTATTGAAATGTAATCTAAAAATTGTACTAGGAGTCTGAGGGTTCTGTTTCCAAATCCAGAATGAGACAACTAACAAGGATTTTCACAGAAAAGCAAATGCCAAATGATAAAACCTAGAATAACCTGTAAATTTACAGTTCTAATAAAATAAAAAGTTCCAAAGCACATGAAGAGATAAAATCCTTAAATTAATTGAACATACAAGTATAATGAAGTCATTAGTCAGTCTATTCTCACGATCAATGTCTTTATCCAGATTGTCTCCACGATTTTCACTGCAAAAGTATATTTAACATATAAGAAATGTTCCAATTGTCCGCACACACCCCAAACCATCATACAAGTCTAAAAGTAGGAATTTGAACCTTCTACCAATAACAAATCGCACAATGATGCCCTTTCCATCTTCAATTTTCTTCAAAGATGCACCTAGAGATAGTGCTTTAAAATTAAAATCACCTCTGAAAGATAATCTTAGTGCAGGAAGCTGAAAATAAACTATCTAAGAAATATACATTTGAAAACAAATTTTCATTATTTCTGGAAATAATTCCGTTCAGAATCAATGAAATAAATCAATACATGGGGTATACTAAAAAACAGAGTTTCCATCATACAGTTTTCTTATGATTTATGATCAATAACAAATATTAAAAGGAATTAAAATACATCAAGAAGAGAGGAGTATAGGGAAGTGAATTTCTTAGCAAACGGATATTATATTGAAAACTCATATTGTCTCTTTAACTGAACCTTAACTCACTATCAACATGCAGCAGTGACTTAAAAGCCACAACTTTATGTTTTTGACGTAGTTATCAGAATCTTAAGATTCACTATTCGAATCTTATGTTTCAATACATTTTGACTATCTACCCATTCATATTCCAAGATGAATCTTAAATGACTTTGTGTCTTACGAGGAATTTGAAAGAACACTCTTGAACTTATATATAACTAATAATTTTGTTTTATATGGCTTCTTAAGTTGATTTTATCTATTTGTAATTTTAACGGTTTATAGTGAAAACTATATATCATCTATATGATACATTTTAAGTATGTTTTTTTCCTTTTAATTGAAGCTTTAGATTCGACACAACAAAATTACGATTCATGATTCAAGATATAGCTCAGAGATACATGACTTGAATCTCGACCCGAAGAGTTCAGGCTTCACATGGATCATATTACTGCAATTCTATTCAATTTGAATCGATATCAGGCAAATATTTACACACATGTGGCTCTGAGGAAGAGAAGGCAAAGAATATAAATACCACTTCCCATCCATGCCTTGCGGATTGCATCTCTATTCTTCTGGCGGCCAAACTTTGTAAGTATACCTATCACAACCAACGGCCTTCTCCTAGAGTAAGTTCCATTAGTCTCTATCAAGGGTTTCGAAACAAAGCCCTCTTGTCTAGCCGCAGCAAGTTCCGTCTCAAGGGCATCAAGCTTCTTATGTTGTTCCCTACAACCATATAATTAAACGGTACCAGCCACAAAAGAAATGAGCAAACTTTCAAAATCCAAAGGAGACCATCAATAAAATCCAATAGCAATTAATAAGAAAACCTGACAAGTTTTTAAGCAACACGTTCAAGTAAGTTCAAATCACCTGCAAGCTATGATCTTCAATGTATCATCCACAGATATAGCAGATTGTCCCTAAATGAAAAACACGAGGTAAAGTTAGCCAGAAAAAAAAGAAGAAACACGTGTCCATCTCCTAATGCATCAAATTTTATTATACAGTATCCCACAGTTGATCTACTACACATAGCGAATCCTAATTCCTTAATAATAACTAATAATAGTCACGCGATCAACCAGTTCTCGAATTCAGAAAATCGACAGTGTCAGATCAAATTCAAACGCATTAATTGAATCAGCAATCGCGACAATTAAAATCCGGTGCAATAGGTCGCGATTCGTCCATACGGAAATCGCGATAACGACGTAATTGAAATAGCAGCGAAAGAATTTAAAGGATCACAGATCAGTGAAAAATAGTGTGTGTGAGGAGTGAGTAGCAGTAACTAGCCGACCTGGCCAGTGATCCTGTCGAGCTCTTTGATGAGATAAACGCGATTCTCTGCATCCTGCCAAAGCCTGAAGAGGAAAATTGAGGAAAATGAAATTAAGCGCAACGACCACAGAAGGAAGAGGAAGAGAAAGAGAAGAACCTTCCAGCGACGTAGATTGAAGCGAAAGTGGCGAACATGGAGATGAGAAGTGCGGGAATGCGGGATCGATTATTACCCATACTTGAGAGTCTGTGACTCGATCCCCTGCTCTGCATTTTTAATCCAATTCAATGCAATCCTATGAACGGTAATGGTGTTAAGTATGCAGATGCAGAGAGGATTGGATTATAATTTAGAACTCGATAGATGCAAAGAAAAGGAAGAGAAGACACTTTGGTGGTGTGGTAGGTACTTGTTTGTTGCTGGTCAACAAAGTCACCACTCGTTCACTCCTTTGCCTTCTCCCTTTTTATTCTACCATACTCGGATTTATTTCAGTTTAAAAATAAATGCTAATCAAATAAATATTTTATTCAACTACTATAATTTTGTATCAATAATTTACCAATTTTTTTAAATAATATACATTTTTTCATTAAAGCTAATAATTTTATCTATACCCGTTTCAATAGAATTATTTTTAAAAATAAATTGTAGTTGATAGAAAAAATTTATTAAAATGAAATTTGTTGTTAATAGAATCATAATCAGCTCTGCTATATTATAAAATAAAGACAATGCTATTGAGTACTTTTGAGAAACTCATTTAAGTTTTGTTATTATCTATATCAATATAAGGTTACACCATCTTTGTGTATGACGATTTTATTTTTTATAAACTAAATATATTTTTTACTCTTGATTAACGGTAAAAGGTAAAAATAAAAATATTCAACTAATACGTCTATGTCTCTCTCATGTTCATAGAAATGTTATGAAGAACATATTAAAATTTTTACAAGAAATATAATTTTCTTTTTTCCTTGATTTAAAGAAAAAATTATAAAATAGTAATTTAAAAAAATTGTGTTTTAATAAATATATTAATGTTGTTTTTACACTAAACAACACTAATACTTTCTTCTACTTTGTTTTAACTCTTATTTATTATAATTTTAAAAAAATGTTTAAATAAAGAAAAACATCTTATGAATTTATTTCTTAATTAATTCCTTAACTTTAAAAATGTCAAGTCTTGAAAAATATATCATTCGAGATTTTATGTGGCTTAATTTCTTTAACTTAAGAAAAAAATCATATATAAAAAATATTTCTACAAATTACCAAGTAAATAGTTTTAAAGTATAATTAAAAAAAATAAAAAAAAATAAATTTCTTTAAGTTTTTTTACATTTTTATTATTAGAACAAAAATAAGTATTTATTTTCTAAAAATTGTGTGATATTATTAGGATCACAATAAATATTAGAAGGAGTATAAAAAATAATTTAAATTTATTTTGTAAAACAATAAAATATCCTACTTTGGAAGGAAAGGGTTTAAAAATAAGGAGGAAAACTTAAGTTTATTTGGTAAGAAAAAAATAGAAAAGAGAATGAGATAAGTAAGAAAAAAAAAACGAGATGAAAATGGAAAAGTGTCGAATTGGTCAACATTTATGTTTTTGCTTGAATGAAAATTTAATGATCACATAATCTTGAATATTGAAAAATAACAAATATCTAACATTATGTGTGATATCTTTTTGATCGATTAAAAATCATTAGAAGTTGTCACTTACATGTGTTATTTTGGGTATAGGTGTTTGAATTTTTTCTAAGAATATGACATGGATTATTTGTTTAGTACTTGATTAACACATTTTATGTATCTCTTTTTATCCTGAAAAAGTAGAGACACCATACTAACTTCAACCATAATCATTTTTCGACTACGAATTCATTTTAACATCTTACAGTTTCGACAAATTGCCTAGTCTTATTCATCTTCATTACAAGAGTGCTCAATCAATAAGATATCACACACTATTTTAAGGATGACTACTTTTATACCTTGTTCCCTTTTGAAGATGGAAATGAGGGAGAGGAAATGAGTGGATTTGAAGGAAAAGAGAGTGGAAAGTGAAGTTGTTTATTTTAAGGGAAAGATAATGGAAAGTGAAGGGAAAGTTTGTGAGTGATGTGATTGATGTGATAATTTAAAATTAATTTTGTAATTGATAAAATGAGAAAATGACTATTTTGCCCTTTGTTACAAAGTTAATTATAAAATGGATTTTGATAATTTATTTAAACTTATTTTCCATTTCATATTCCAAATACCGAACTGAAAAATAATTTTGAATAATCTGTCGCCGTGAGTACATGCAAAGATACTAAAAATGTAATTTATAAAAATTAAAATTAATATATCATTAAAATTAAACATACAAACATTACAATAATAAAAAAAAGTTCTAAAAAATAAAGTTGCACAACATCATTCATTGAAAAGAGTTTTTGTTCCACAACATCATTCATTCAAAAGAGTCATGGAAGTCACAGAATCTTTGTTCCAGATCATCATACTTTTGATGTAGTCTCTCAAAACTCCTATCCATGTTTGTGTTCATGTTATTTAGTCCTTGCTGCAACCCCACAAGACGATTATTTATATTTATATTCATGTATTTGAATCCTTCTTGCAACCCTTGAATACCATGCCAAATTTGATCAAGCATTTGAGGATCATGTTGGACTGGGGGTTGTGCTGGAGCATGCGGAACCTGATATTGTTGAGATATTGTTGGCTCTTCAGGTATTGGTGGGTCCTCAGGTATTGGTGGTTCGTCATTGTCCGTGTCTTCTTCAACATCCTGGTTGACCCTACCGTGTTGCCAAACACCATTTACATTAACAACATTCATTTTTTTCAAAGTATTTTTATTAAAAAAGTGTTTCCACCCTAACCTATTGGTTGCATCCACAGATAAGTCTACGCCATAATGAGCCATAATGCATGTAATTAGAATGGTGTATGGAAGAGGCATACCCGTGTCCCGACATTTAATCATATGTTCCATGATGTGATGAGCCCAATTAATCAAAATGTTATTTTTCATGGCCCATAACATGAAAATGTCCTCCTGCAATACTTGTGCAAAATTACTGGACCGAGGACTCAACATATGAACATATACGTAATGCAGAAGTCTATCATTAACATTCAGACTACCTACATTTCTAACATTTTGACCCTGCAGTTCTGGCCTGATCATGGAACTCAAGGCATTATCACGATCATACTCGAGTTCCTCGGGGATATCTGAAAAAGAAAGTTTTTGCCCCTGATATTTGAGATGAGCTATAGTTAACCAATCAGCTGGTTTCATTTTTATCTGTTTCTTACTAACCTCACTGTAGAGGGTACCAGCTTGACTGACTCTCAAATTTGAATAAAAGACTTTTATAAGGTCTTGGTAGTATGGAACTCTCAGCATTAAAAACTGTTCTAAACCTTGAAATAGTAAGTGATGATGGAAATATAGTCCCGAGTTTGCAAAATATGGAAAATCCATTATCTTTGGTGTAAGGATTGTCCTGGTGTAGAAATTGTGGCCATATTCAACCATCTGATCATGTTTGCTAAAGAAACGTGTATGATTCAACATTTCCTGAATGCTTGGTAGCTTCCTACCAGAAACGTTATGACTAGCGGCAGGGGCTTTTCCCTTCCTTTCCCTTGCACTTCTCTGTCTTTTGGGTGTTGAAGATGAGGCCATTCCTGGTAAACTGCAAAAATTTATTAACAATATATACATACATTGCATAATTATTTATACATAACATACATTTAACTTTATACATATTTTAATTAAAACACATTGTGACATAGTTCAAATAACATTCAAATGAAATACAAGTTCTGACATATTGTTCATAACATTACATAATAATTAAATATAACAATTAAAATAGAATACAACATATATTAAGTCTAAAATGAAGCAGTTCCACTCATTAGCTCAAGCAAATGCTTCTGACGCATATGAGGGGGCAGTTCAAACAGTTGCTTAGTGTGACATGGGTTATTGCAGAGGAACTCATAACAGTTAAGTGAAATTGTGTCATCCTGTAGGTTCATCTTCTCTATCATGTTCCAAATTTCATGTTCTGAATGTTTCTCTGAGTTGGTTGTGATCATGGTGAGTTGTCGGTTCATTAGGTCATTTGTTCTTTGCATGAGTGACCTTTGGCTTTCAATATTCTTAGTTATTTGTTCAAGCATATGATTTACTTCATGAATTTCTTTTTCCAATTTTTGCAATTTATCTTTAACTTTCTGTCACTGTGGGTCCATGACGTTGAGTGGATGGGACTATAGAAAAAAATATAAAGTTCAATTAAATTGTACATCATATAACAATAATAATTAACAATAAAGACTGAAAATTTCTTACAAAGTTGATGCATGATAACAACTAATTAAATAAAAATTAAGAAAGTAGTACAACAAGTTAAATGGAAATTCAATTATTTCCACGCATTAATTGAAGTAAATGGTCTAGGCGGAATTGTGGGGCAAGCCGAAAAGTTGCCTAGTAAGTGATGGATTGTTGCAGAGAAAATTATAACATTGGAACATAACTTGGTGATCCTGGATGTTCATAGCCACCAACATGTCCCAAATATCCGATTCAGACTGTTGGAAGATTGAACTCTGCCTCAAAATATCATTTTGTCTTTCTCCAACCAACACCTGTCTTTCGACTATTTCAGCCAGTTGTTTTGTCAGGACATTACCTTCACCAAGGTAATCTGCAAATTTGTCTAGTTTCGTTGTTAATTTGTCGAACTGGGCATCCATTACATCAACCATAGGGGCCTTTCTCTTTGTGCTCCGTGATGATGAAGTTCCTGCAGATGGCACAGATTGAGTTGGACCAGGACTATATGAGTCCATCTGCGGTGGGGACCGAGGACCTTCATCAGGTGCAACAGCGAATGGTTCAGGGATGTACTCGACCTCATCATTCAGGTCCACCCTTAAACTCGCGTTTGACAAATTTCTTCGAACCTGCCATGTTGTTCTGCCCATTTGGCCAGTAGCACGATCAGCATCCCACAACTCTTCCATCAAATCATAGTGTCGGATGGGAGTAACTCTCCATCTTGTGGCTAAAGCTTTTGCCTGCCATAAAAAACCATGGATAATGCATTGAAATTAATTGACAGACAACACCATTTCAAAACACTATTAATTGAATCAGTTTTACCTTTATCAGGTCATCCCATACTTCACTTTCTGCATCAAACATTTTAGTAGATTCGTTCCATGCAAATCCACTAAGTCCACTAAACAAATCGTGGACTTCACGCCACCTGTCTTTCAAACTTTTTTGTCTGTTTTTAATGTTGTTCTTAGTTATACCTACTAACCCTGAGTGTCTCAAGGCTTCAACAATATTAGCGTATGCCTGGGTTGTCCAGCTTCCATCAACCCTGTTACCCAACCGGGCCTCATCAACCATAGCGATCCAACGAGCGATAATCCATATCTTCGATCCATTTAGTAAACTCTCGAATGCCGGTTGTAGAATCTGCAGCTACACCTTTTCCTCTATTCATCTTGTACCTTTCACAGCCAACTAATATTATTAAAGAATAAATAAACAATATAACGCATTAATAGAAACATCAAGGCAAGTTTTATTGAAAACAAATAATTACAAAATGCTAATTGTTTTGATAATCTTTCCACATTTCATTTGCTATGACATCCCTAATGGCTCCCCCTTCCCTATAATCATCTTCTCGAGATTGTGTGCAGGAGACATCCACTTCCTGTTCCATCAAGTCTCTATCCACTTCATCCAGTAGAGAATCATCATTGTCCACGCCTCGCAAAAAATTATGCAGAATACAACATGCAAGAACTATATTGCTTGTAGTTTCAAAACAATAATGCGGTTCTGTCCCACTTGCAATTATAGGAAATCTTTTTTTCAATACGCCAAATGTTCTTTCAATTACATTTCTAAGTGAGGAATGACGATGGTTAAACAACTCTCGTGGGTTTTGTGGACCTCTTCTAGAGTACTCCTTAAGATGGTATCTAACACCTCGATATGTTGTAATGATTTGTCATTTTAACATAAATCTGGCATCACCAAGGTAGTATTTACCTACAACCATTGATTTCATACTAATTAGAAGTTCGTCATCATGTCACCACATATTAACTATACCAAATCAAAATTAATTGACCTTCAGGTATTATTAGTGGATCCTCTCTACGAAGGGCATCCTTTAATATTCTTGAATCAGATGTTGTTCCTTCCCATCCTGCTAGAACGTATGTGAATTTCATGTCACAGTCACAAGCTGCAAACACATTTTGTGTTGGCCAATCCTTTCTTCCACGAAAACGTGGCGCATCAGCCCTTGGAACTTTAACACGAACATGAGTTCCATCTATAGCCCCTAAACAATCCTAATGAGTATGAAAATGAAAGTAAGTCATTATTTTTAGTGTTCACATCATAAATGTATGTCACATTAGACTATAGTTTGTTGTGTGATCACCTTAAAGTATGGATAAAATATACTATTGTTCAATATTTGAGGTTGCACTTCTCTTCCTGATAATTGAACTAAGAATTCTCCTTCCAACGTAATTATCCCATTCAGGACATTATGAAAGTGTCGACTCACGGTATGACCGGAACGATGGAAAAAAAATGAAACACTTCTATTCTTTACGTTATGTCCTACAATATGCAAAAATTTAGCAACTTGTTCTTCAACCGTCGATCGAAAGGCATCCTTCACCATGCCTGTTGCCCTTAATCGTCGGCATAACTTAATGAATGCCTCAGGTCCCATGCGAATAATGTCACGGCATTTTTCCGTGTGAATCAGGTACGACATTAACTCTTGCCTACGACGCTCCTTCTCGGGAAAATAGTTAGTAATACTACATGTAGTAGTACTTGAAGTACGTAACAAATTCAGTCCATAAGCTACAATACAGAGAATTGCGATTGCACCTACTTCAGTTCGCACTTGTAACTGTTTTTGTAGGTGTGAAATTAAATTCAAGTTCACATTCTCCATATCTTCATCTTCCAATTCAATCATTTGAGTGTTTTCCTCTGTCATCTCAAACTTCAATAAAAAATTATAAATTAAATTTTATATATAAATTGAAATTATTTATACAAATTACAAATATAATTTCAAATTTAAAAACATAATTCAATTCTTTTATAATTATAATTGATTATTGTAAATAATATTCAAATTCCAAAAAATATAATTAGTATAAATTAATTTTAAATATTCATTTCTTAATAACAAATAATTATTAATGTAAAAATTTCAAAATATTCATAATATTTTAATATAATTATGTTTACTGCGTAAATGTAATAAATTAAGTTTTATGGAATTAATATGATTTTAAATATAATTTATATTATATTAAAATATTATGAATATTTTTAAATAATTATGTAGTAATTATTTTTTATTTCTTAATTATAACATAATATATTAACAGTAAAATATTTTCTAATTTATTAATATTTACACATTTAAAAATTAATATTTATATATGTATAAATATTAATATAATTTTGTGACAGTCTTTTTAATTAAAATTAGTATTTACTTTGATTTTTTTTCCATTGAATATGCATGTAATTCATAAAAATAATAATATCCAAAATATGAAACAGATTGGCATGCGCAGTATGATATTGAATCTCAGATTCAATCTGCAGAAGCCAAATTACAAAACGATTCCAATTAAATTTTATATATAAATTAAAATTATTTATACAAATCACAAATATAATGTCAAATTTAAAAACGTAATTCAATTTTTTTATAATTATAATTGATTATTGTAAATAATATTGAAATTCCAAAAAATATAATTAGTATAAATTAATTTTAAATATTCATTTCTTAATAACAAATAATTATTACGTAAAAATTTTAAAATATTCATAATATTTTAGTATAATTATGTTTATTGTGTAAATGTAATAAATTAAATTTTATGAAATTAATATGATTTTAAATATAATTTATATTATATTAAAATATTATAAATATTTTTAAATAATTATGTAGTAATTATTTCTTATTTCTTAATTATAACATAATATATTAACACTAAAATATTTTTTAATTTATTAATATTTACACAAATTTAAAAATTAATTTATATATATGTATAAATATTAATATAATTTTTTTACCATCTTTTTCATTAAAATTAGTATTTATTATGATTTTTTTCCATTGAATATACATGTAATTCATAAAAATAATAATATTCAAAATATGAAACAGATTCGCATGCACAAGCCAAATTGCAAAACAAACGATTTCAAGCACAGACAATTCCAAACACAGAGAAGCAAGATGATCGAGGAAAAAAATCATGAACACACAAGACTATCAATGGATTATACACGAAATGCAGCGAAAGAGAACACAAAAAAACGCAAAACGCAAAAGCATAATCGATTAGGGGCCCTGACATAATCGATTATGCTTCACATAGAAGGCCATAATCGATTATACCTTGCAGCATAATCGATTATGCCCTTCTGCGTGAAGCATAATCGATTATGCATGCGCCCCTAACCGATTATGTCTCACATCACTTCGTATTCGCCGACGACGACCACCGCGAGCAGCACCGGAATCCACCACCAACAGCACCGACCACCTCCGCGCACTCTTCACGACCACCACCGCAGAACACTCCGACCAAGGATGCACAGCACCACGCACTGCACCACGAACCACCACACATTGCACCAGCAACCACCACTCCTCACGAACAGCACCACAGACCACCAACGACGACCACCATGACCCGCCGCGACAACCTCCAACGAACCACCACCGCAGCACCACCGACGACGCATAACGAACTGCACTTCGCTCTCCACCGCAAACGCAGCACCAACAACCACCAACAAAAACCTCTCACAAATGCTCTCCACAACTCCACAACCACTAAGCACCTAACAACTGTGATTTATAATGGCGAGTGAAAGTCTTTGAAGAATCTCTGCTGCTTGTCTGTCTCTGTTGGTGCGCTCAGTGTGGGAAGGAATCTCTGTCATGTCATGCATGAGCAGCTACAGTGCACCGTGCAGGGAATCTCTGTGAAAAAGAGAGGGGCGAATACGTCTTTGCACACTTTACAGTTGTATTTCCCTTCCTTTCTTCGGCCATCAGCGAGGACGCTCCTCCTCCAAATCCACTTACATCCGCGCTCTCAAATCACCGCACTTCTGTGGAAGGAAACGGGGGAGTCACCCGCTATTCCGTCCGCGGGAATAGCACTCCCCCTGAAAGGAACATAGACTTAGGAAATATCTTCTATAGTCTCTACATCCTACCTCTTTTATATGTAACAATTCTTTAATAATTTAAAATTGTTAGAACATAAATAATAAAAAATAATTTATTTTCAATCTTTAAAAAATCAACTATGTTATAATTTTTATTTTATTTCTATCTCTATTTCTTTTTTTCTTATGTCTTCCTTGTTTAAAATGCTTTTCAATGTTCATTTATCATTGTAATCTTGATTGTTATCTTTCACCATAAACTTTCTTTTTGGTTAGTGTTGCATGTTTGAGTTTTTTTTATCTGTCCAATCAATGTTGAATTTTCTTTTAACCTTGTCCTCGTACATTATTTTTATTTTTATTTCTTTTCTAAGAAACCATTTCCCCAACTACAAGTCTTGTTCTCTGGAAAATTTTGAAAAATAGGTTGTCCTTGGATGACAAATTATAGGAATGTGACTTTAGTCTATGCTCCATCTGCATACTACGTAGAATTGATCAACAAAACATGCAACACCTTTCCTCCAATGCTTGGAGGCCAAGTCGCTTTGGTTGACTGCAGCTCCATAAACCTCTGGTTAAAACCTTCAACACCTATGTTGACTGCAACTCCATAAACTACATCATGAACTTCACATATTCCAATGACATCTCATAGGTTAAAGACCTCAAAATTGTTGCCTGCATAAACTTTTTTTAGGCTATTTGGAAAATGCGTAATAGTAGAAGATTTGACTCTCCTATCTCTTACAAATCAACTATGGCTTTGATTCTGGACAGCTAGAAGCTCTCTGGTAACCTTTCCTCTGGCACTATGTATAATAATGTTCATGGATGTTATCTTGGATTTGGAAACCACCTTCTCGATAATGTAGTCTTCTCATAATGTATACTTCTTTTTTATTTTAATAATATTTTACCCTTTTAACAACTTGCTAAAGGAGAACCTTCTTATAAAAAAAAGTATATATAAGTAAAAGATAATATTTAATATCCTAAAACCTAACAAAGTCATAAATAACATTTTTTCTTGTTGAGAGATAACTTGTAGAAGAAAAAAATCTTTATTTAGAATGTAGGTAATTTATATAATCTACTTTCACAAACATAAAGCCCACGAATTATCACAATCACATATAAGATTAAATTAACGAAATAATACAAATGTAAGAGAATTTATTTATTTTTATAAAAAAAGGTCAATTTCCATTATCCACAATAAACCTAGTTTTTTTTTTATGTGGAAAGAAATTATATCTAAACCACTTGGGGAGAGATGTAGTTCAAATTAACCCTTAATCTTTTTCCCAACATACTTACAAAAAAAATTCTTGCATGTTACTAATAATTTCTCCCAACTTCAACACAAAATTTTCCCAAGCAATTAAGGACCATTTTCTAGATAGCTAGATCATAATTAGAGAATATTCACATTCTTCTCTAACTTCAATATATTCCAAATGTCATACCATTAACGAGTGTAAAACCATAAATTTTAAAATTCACTTTCCTAATAAAACATTTTAGTAAGGCTGAATCCACGTGGACATATATACAAATTTGCTTCTTTTACTAATTAAAAGCAATAATACAAATTTCAAAAATATAATAAAAAAATAAAGTTGAGTCAACAATTAAATAAAAGACAAACAAAAGTTGAAATAATAAACAAAACAAAAAGAGTGATATAGGTGATAATTAAATATTTATATTACTATATATAAATACAATAAAACCACAACATATATAAAATTTATATAGGAGTTTAAAGTGCTTCTTATATATAATTTTTTCTTGATAATAAAAAAACCTGAAACAACAAGGGATAATATAACTTTCAGAATAGACTTAAATTTAACATATAATCATAAAACAAATCAATTGAAACGAATAAGGCATATATTATAAATAACATCGAAAAATATGATGTAAAAAATGTAAATATTTTAACTTATTTCAAAGGAGAGTTTCTATCAGCAAATATTATCATCAGAGCTCTTGTATAAGCATGGAACAAGATTCACCCTAACCCAAAATGGTGTCAATATTAGGTGAAATATATGCAAATTTATATTCATTTAATCTAGTGTGGTAATAATAACATTATATATGTGATTCACCTACAAAAGTTGGAAGAATAAAAATCTTACGTTATGACAAATACATCACAATACTTCCAGAACGTGAGTAACTTTTAGTGATTCATCATTAAATGACATGAACTAGGCACCCTCAAAGTCTCATTAGCCTTCAACATAAGATTCCTCCCTCGATATTTGTTATAGAAACCTAATGATCAAATCTAATCAAATGATAATACTTTTCACACTACATTACGGGAACTACATGAAGGTTCAATTGCTTAGGTTGGTAAAAAAAAAAAACCCAATAAATACCCAGACTCCTTCTTCACATATATGTATGTTATTTGAAAAGAAATGCATTAAACTTAATTATTGAAGTCTTTGTAGGTATAATATTCACCTCTTGTGTATGTTATAATAACATAAAATCTGTTTAGTACGAGAATATGTTTTACTTTGGTACCGCTGTCTGCTATTCCTGTTTGCGGTTGATATCTCTGGGCGCCTCACAGATACATATCCTTCAAGGTTTTGGAGATTCTTAAGTTACAATATTGTCAGGAATCACATGAAGTTTAAATGGATAAGAACAGGACAGGAAGAATACACAGGATCCAAACTCTAAATCATAGTTACAATGTGGACGGTGCTTGACAATAACAGGCTGTCTACATCATTTGCTGTTCTTTTATTTTGGTATCTGCCAAATCAAATGATGTGCCCTTCAATGCACCAAAACTGAGAAACAAATGGCAAATGGGATGGATAGTTAGTCAGCAAAACTTGTTCTGCATCTGTTAGCTATGATAGACAGGGCGTGGTTTATGTCTAGTTAAGATTAACCACAACATGAATCCCCCCATGATATTAATTTTCACTACGTGAAATCAGATGAGTATATATTGATATTATTATATTGATTTTGACTACTACAAGTGGCATCTATATAAATATGCGTTAAATTCAGGATTTCACGTCAATTCGTAAATCAATGTTTAGTGTGAGATGACTTGTTAGAACTTTCCAAATCAGTTAATAAATAACCGAGGTAAAACGTAGAGGTCCAAACTTAATTTTTCTAACCATCCCAAAATAAAATGGATCCGCAGAATCTACAAAAATACACCATTTCTAGATGTCTTTGTATATTATTCTACAAGTACCAATATTATTAAACAATATGATTGATGTTTTCAATTACAATCAGCATTTCCAGTGGTAAGGTGTGAATTACACTTGAACATTTGGAAGACAATTGGCAATGGCACTTGACTAAAACCCAATAACAGGCACGAGCAAGTCATTCATCGCAATATATGACAAAACATCAAGCTTTTTGCCTTGTTTTGTGTGACTAACTAGAGGAGAAAACACATCGTTGCCCTCTTTCCCGCACCCCAACAACCTAAAGTACACCACCACATCATGAGGTGAAACAATATATTAGGAATGTAATGAAATCAAAGTGTACCAAGGTGATAAGATCTAGAAGTAGATAACATGCCCTTTTTTTAAGATCTAGGAGTAGATTAGGAATGTAGATACTTACCAATGGACATTCTGATTATTGCGATTTTTCTCCTCACCAATGGATATTCTGATTATCGTTTTTGCTCCAGATCTGTACAGATCGATGGTGTCAAACAAAAAACCAATTTCATTTTCACATTGGCCCTCCAGCTCACTTGTTTATTTGCACCATATTGAAACTTTTATTGAAAAGAGTTGTCGGAGATGGATATCGCAATTCAACGTGGTTTGGTATTCTTCTCTTGAATCAAATGAAGACTAGAAGAATACATTTTGGTTCAAAGAAGCAAGGAGAAGGTTTGAGGAGAGGGACACCACAATTGTTGGAGAGAGATGAGAGAGGAAGGGAACTGCACTTCAGATCATTGACTGTATTGACTAGGTTACAGTGTTTGTAAACTTTTCTTTTTTAAAATTGGCTAAAATTTTAATCCATGTAAAAGCAAATTTTACCTCAGGTAAAATTATAAACAAGGTAGGAAGTTTTTATTTTATAAATATGCATTATTAATAATACGTAAAAAACATTTTTAGTAGTGTTTTATTTATTTTTCAGAAATTTGTAAGCAAAAGGTTAGTAAAATTGTATTAGTAATTATATTAACTTATTTATATATGAACATTGTCTCCACAACTTGAAATTTCTTGAGTGGGCGATAGATGATTCAACATAAAATCTAACGGGGAAATATTGGAGAGGTTCATGAAATGCATTTAGAAAAATTATAATAATATATATTAGCTTATTGTGTAATTAATTTATATTTCTAGATATTTTGCATCATAATACCATTCCAATAATATGACATGATTTAAGGGTTGAATTAATAAAATAGGCAACAAGTTAATATTGTTGAACATATCATTTTACTAAATTTAATTACATTTGGTATAAGAAGCTCTGGAACTGACACTGATCCAGCCAGTTTCTAACTGATGCCAACCAAAGTCCAACATCTGTATTCAATTATTTTCTCTTTCAAGCACTAGTCTTTATTATAATACTTATTTCATCTTTGATGACTAGGGTTTAATTACTTACAAATAAATGCTTTTTTATCTCCAACTGCTCCCATATCTTGCTGTCAAATAATTATAAAATACACAGATATCAACAAATTTTGGTTGAGTTTTGTGTTAAACTTTTGACTTTGCGGTTTCAGATATAGATAGTGCATGAATATGCGTCTCGTAAGGGAGAAGGAAAAGGTACGCGACATGTTTTGTTTTTCTGCTTGAAAGTGTTCCTCTATTTGTATTTCTAGAAGTCGACCAAAAATACCTCCATTTTTTCCCATGTAAAGTCTGATTGTAAAAACCAGGGTTGCGAAAGTGAAACTAAAATACTCTTTCAAAATTAACTACTCTAGAAATAAGGTTGTAGTTGATGATATTTCAACACCACATGTCGAGAGAGTTATAGCTAGAGTTAGAACAGTTCAATATGCATGTGCATGTTAAAGGATTAATACTTAAATATTGTGTTTTAATGTCTATATATAAGCCTACATGATTGATTAAAGGGATCTCGTGTGCTTAAAAAGTAAAGTCTATGTAGGCTCAGGGATCTGTAACAACTCTGTGTAACAGTTTAAGGGGTTGCTCATGCATTCATGCATGAGGATTAACAGCAACGTTCTTCTTTTCTTAACTAAAATCGATATTTCTTTCTTTTTCATTTTCATCTTCAGTGTTTTTTATTTGTTAACTAATAATTGCTATGTTGTTTAAAAGAGGAGAAAGAGAATTACTTTGTGTGGTTTTGTTCAAGTGAATGAAAATTAAGAGTGAGAATTACTCACTTTATTTGGTTTTGTTCTAGATAGTGGGAATTAAGAGGAAGTTTCCTATTTGGTCTTTAAGGAGAGGTATGAAAAATATTACCTAATATATATACAAACAATATAAAAGTAAGATGTCAAAAAAAAAAAGTGGAAGTTATGATAATTTAACTAAAATAATAAATTACTTTCTTCCTGCAGACTAAGTCCGAAGAGACAAAAATATAAGATAGTAGGGATTCTGGCTTTTTGTTTCCCTTTTCATTTCTTTATATTTTTTAGCTAATAAAAGAGTGACTATTTTTTTAACTTACCTTTTATTTATTTTTATTATAAAAAAATAATTTTAAAAACTATATTATATATTTTTAAAATAATAAAATTAGTTACTAATTTATTTAAAAACTAATTCGGAATCAAATTCACTAACTAACTAAAACTTTGGTAATTAATTTTAGATATTGATTTAGATTCTAATTCAAGAATCAATTCTTATTATTATATAGAAATTAATTCATATTTTTTTAAAATTAAACTAGTTTGTAATTATTTTATGATTAATAATATTTTTTTATTTGTAAAATAATTTTTAAATTAATTAATATAATAGTTAATTATTTTTTGTCTCAGAATTATTTTATGTTTTGATGAATTTTTTGTAGTGTTTTTTTAAACTAAACACGCTGTTAAGAGTATAGTTGAGAGTAAAATTTTGGAAATAGAAAAAAGGGAAAGCATATGTTTTCTTTTAAATTAAAAGAGTTATTTAATGTTTATAAAAATATGTAAGAGATTAAGCTAGTAAATGTTAATATACCATATCTATTATGGAAAATCACTAAATTAGAGATAATAATTAGAAATAGAATTTGAATTTATTCTCTTTTCAATAGTACTTAAAAATCCAAGTCTTAAACCCTTAGGATGTGGCCAATTAAATCGTGTTTTTTATTATATGAAATAAAAGAAATGCAATACAATTTAGTGATAACTTGATTCTCATAAACGCAATTCCAAATAGGCTGTTCTTAAATTTGAGAAATCCATTCTTGGAAGTTTTATTATAGTTTGGTCATTTAATAATTTTCAGTAGACTTATATTATATGTAAGAATGTAACCTTTGGTATTCGGATTACTTTGCCATTGCCTTATTAATTATGTAATAATAATAGTTTTATTTCAATAGTATTAATTCCACATTGACAGAACTCATCATCCATTTTTTCCGTTGGAGATTTGAGATTGATAATTCAAGAAACTATATATGATTTCTTTATGAACACACACGTATCACTAAAAGAATATTTCATATATTAGTTATTAATTGTTCATAAAGTTCGCTCTTATATGCAGGTCAAATGTTAATATAAACCTTGTTTTTTTCTAACTAACAAATAAGCATATATAAGGAGTCCTACTATAAAATCTTGATGGAACGTTATTATAGACATACACTATTATATAACATACATAGACCTATGTGATATTAATTCTATTAAACAAAGTTTGGACCGACATGAAAATATATAATGACTAATTTCATATTTAGCAAATAAGATAATACTCTAGTTCTCTAAAAAAACACTTTTTCTTTTCGAGATTTTAATTTTGGTTTACTTTACGTTGAGTATTTCGAGTTATTTAATATAATCTTGGATCTTCACATTATGGGTATAATTTTTTTTAAAGAAGAGATTATTCTAGAATTTGATTATACATTTAGAGATTAATTTCTTAACTATAATTGAGAATTGGTAGCAAAATAAAAAGTAAAAGGCAGGTATTTTCTTCTTCTTAGACTTTAGTTTTAGTTTGTAGGAGTAAACACAATAGCACCTCTTCACTCACTCTACTTTTACAACCCTAATTAATATTGCACAACATGTATTAATGACGCACCTAATTACGCCGGCCATTAATATTAACAACTGCGTCAGAATACTGAAATTAAATATCAGTTTTTTTTAAAATAAAAAATGTATGGTAGATTGTGATTAGCCCCAAAGAAATTCAGTAGATGCTTTCAAAGTTTCAATGATCAAAGGTTGCCAGATTAGCATCCATGTGATTCTGATCATACAAAGAATAATGGGATTGAATATATTTGGTGCCGACAAACATCAGCAAACTAAACTAAACGCAATGTACAATACATGCCAAAGAATGATGTCAACGGCGTGGTTATAGGAAATTCGAGCACAAACTGCTCAAAAAGAAAAGAAAAAAGAAATCCAACAAAGAAGTTTCCAAATTGTAGCAGCTATGCAGTCACCGAAAGAGCAACAAAATTCAACTTTGCCCCCTCTTCTCGAACTACACAATAACTCGACAAACCAATCCCTATCGATCTCGGTTTGGATTGATCCAGTCTTCTGTATCAGCGAGATTGAACACTAAATTCAACAATAAGAAGAAGTTCCTAACTAATCTAAGAAATAGTTGAACAAGTCTATAGAAGGAGTGTGCGGTGAAACAAAGCTGAAGTTTGAAGAAGGGCTTGGCAAGACGAAGGCACCAGTACCCTCCGTAAAATTTCTTCCACTTTGAAACATGGGACTCAAGTCGTGAAGGAAGCTAACCATGGATGGATCCGAAGACGGCGGAGAGAAAAAATTTGAAGGAATGGGAGAGAGTGAAGCCGGTCCGGGAGACAAAATCCCTTGAAACATGTGTTGTTGCGATCTCTCAACTACCCCATCACCCATAATCTCTATCCCTTCCACATCGTTAATCATATTCATATCCCCATGACCCACCACCGGTTTCTTCCCCATAGGCGACAAGGCCTTCTCCACGGTGGCGTAACGCGCCGCCGGCGACACCATTACGCCGCCGGTGTTAAAAGGGTCGTTGTTAATGATGTTGGGAAGCGCTTCGGAGTTGGAGGAGGACGAGGAAGTGGAGCCGGTGAGGCGTTGAACGAGGTTCATGAAGTCACTTGGTGTGGTGTGGATTACCTTTGGGGAAACGGTGTAGATTATTATGGGTTGGCGCGGTGGGGGTTGCGGATGTGAAGGTTGTGGTGCCAACGGTGGCTTCTTGATTTTATGAGAGTCTTTGTTTATTCTGAGCGGTGTGGGGCGTGGACCTTGGAGTTGGAGTTCTCTCCTGGGCGATCTTTCTGTGGGAATGTGTGAGAAGTGGTCCATGTTGGTGTGGTGAGAGGGGAAGGGTGGTGGGAGTGGAGAGAATGTTATTGAAGAGTGGTGAAGCATAGTTGTGTTGTGATTTAAGCTGGAGAAGGAATATAAGGGCGCATATAAAGAGATCTGGTCAATGATGAAGAGGGATTATTTTAATGAGAGATTACAAGTTTTTGGTAAAGTTTGGCTTGATGTGAGGTAATTTTTAAGGGTTTTTCATGGCTACGGCCGGTTTCGTGATGTTGTGGTTGTCTGAACGCGTCTGGGAAGAGTTGGAAAAGGTCTCTTCCTTCTTTGGCATGTCATTGTAGGATGTGATGACGTGGGATGGACAAGTGTGTGTGAGAGAGTTCTGATGCAAGTGGATCAGTGTTGACAACTTGACAATGGCCCATGTAACCCTCTGTGTGGTTTGTATTTTGTATCATTCAATGAGAGTTTAAGACTTTTGAGTGCAACATGGTTATGCAGTGAATCTAACGGAAAGCCGTCCTTCATCAGTATTTCTTTCTTTTTTCTCAGACATTAACTGATGTATAATTAGGTTGTTTTGATGCTTAATTTAGGTTATTAATGCTTGCTCATTAGTCAGTATATAGCATCCAGATAAAACTATAATAATGACTAATCACCTTTTCATAATACATACTCACTAAATTTGTGAACAAATTTGGATATGATTTTCGGAAATACGAAATTAAAAAATATGGTGAGTTTTAAATATGTCAACGTTTAAAATTGGAGATTAGTTCACTGGAATCAAATGATTGAAAGTATGTCTCAAGAATCTTGTAATAGTACAGTGTGAAAGACCTAAATTATAATTGTAGTAAAAAAGATAAATGTTATGAATACACTCTATAACATTTTTTATTTGTTAAAATTTATTAGGAATTGTAAATGAATCTCCTAACTTATTTAATGAGTCACTCTCCTTATTTTGTAACCGATAAAAAAGTTTGTGTATGAGTTGATATATTATATATGTTTATTCAAGTTTTTTTATCACTTATTAATTTCAGTTTTATATTGATACGTTTTAAATTTATAACTGTGACCGTGTTTTCTTGTTATGAATTAGTTGGTGAGGTAGGAGAAGGTTACGAGGTTTAATTTGTGGATGACCTTGGTGTGATGACTTTTCATTTATAGTTTTTATGTTTTAAATTTTTTTAACATTTGTAATACTTATTTATAATCTATTTTTATATACTTCATTTTATTATTGTTTTTCATTGAATTATATATTGATCATTTATGTTTTTATATGATATGATTTGTTGATTTAAATTAGTTATGAAGCAAATTTCAAATAAACAGATTATTTAATTAAGAAAAACAAGAGAGAAAAAATGGAATATTTTATAAATTAGGATAGAAGGAGGATACGTGTGTGCATGCATATTGAATTTTAGAGATGAAGGTGTTTTGAATCCTTTGGCCTTGGGCAATCGTCCCCGTTTTGTTTAGGCAAAATAGGTCTGAATACACCTTATTCAGAATTTAGATTGTATTTCAGTCAGCACGGCGTTTTATTTTAGACAAGATGTGTGATTGTGATTGTCATTTCTATCGCATGTCTTCAAAACTTCAAATTTCCCCCCTTTTGTTAGGGTTCATATATAACTTTATCTTCCCTTTTAGATTCATGCTTGTTGTTGGCGTTTTTAAGTATTTCAAATTTTATAATCTATGTATTTAGACCATAATGGTTTTTAATTTATTCATTAATTATTAATAATAACTTCAAAAATCACAAGGCTTTTTTATTTGTCAACAGAGTAATAAATTTTATATTTACGGATTTTTTTTAATTTTGACGTAGATACATCATTTTATTTTAATATACACATTAAAAAATAAATATATGTTAAAATATATTTTAAACATACTTTGAACAATTATATATTGAATACATTCATATTTCATGAAATTGAACTCGTATATTATTTTAGTGTATTAAATTTAAGGTGTGAACTAAATAATATCATGCACCAAAAATACATAAATTTATATTTTTAAATAGTGAAGTTAATTATACTGATTTGAAAACCGCATAACTTATGAGTTTAACTGATTTAAGGAAAAACTGATTTGGTAACACGTTTAACAACTCTCCAAAATTAAACAATTTCAGATTTACTTCAAAGGTGGTAAAAATGGATTTGGTAATCCATCTAATGACTCTGACTCTGAGTTTTCTTCAACCTATTTATCATTTACAAAAAATGAAAAGCGTGGAAAACCTTCTGTTTGCATGTGCAGATTAGCGAGAAAAAACTGAGACGGATTAGTAATGAAAATTGTTTTTCCATTCTCTCACTGTTGAAGAGGAACTAGAAGAAAGTCAACCTGGAAGTAGTAAACATTCAGTCTTAAATTTTATTCTCTAAATATTTATTTTTTAATATTATATTATATTATAAAATAATAAATAATAATAATGATCAAATTTAAATAATAATAATATGAATAACTTTATAAAATAATAAAAAAATTACAAAATATTAAATCTAAACTTATTTTTAAAGACCAGAATAATTTAGTCATTTTGCAAATTCAACAATTAAAAAAATAAAATTTTATTTATCATATTAATTAAATTATTCATATATTTTTATAATTTTTTTTTCTTTACATTTTCTTAATATAAGCAATCTTGTTTTTCTTTATCTTACTCATACTTTATTATAAAAACATTATTAAATATAAACTAATATAAAAATAAAAAATAATTAATCAATAATTAAATTAAAAATTATTTTATAAACTAAAGATTATTAGTATTTAAAATATTTTTATTATAATAGAAACTATATATTTTTTTGCTATTAATCTTAAAAATTTATAAAATTAACTTTTATATAAAAGTGATTAAATTGATTAAATCTAAATTAATTTCTAATATTAATTACTAAGATTTTAATTATTTATTAAATTAGATTTTAAATTAATTTTTAATGTAATTGATGGTAAATTTCATCATTTTATAAATAAATAATTTAATTGATAAAAACAAGTTTTTTTAGAACTTTCGTTTCTTTTTTACTCTTTTAAATTTTCTCCTAAATCCAAGCATGAGAAGAATTGAAACATTTGAGAAATAGTTAAAATTAATAAAAATGGGTAAATAAAGTGTTTTTTAATTTAATTTAAAATACTTTATAGATAAATTAAAAGTACATATTTCAAATAACAATTATTTTGTCAAATATAATTAATTTTGATATTGTAAAATATAAAATTTAATCATGTATATTAATTTTTAAAGTTATAGAATATTAAAAATAATATATATTACTATATAAGGAAATGTAACTTTGCAATTGGTGGTATACTATAGATGGAACATTGTGATAGTGTGTACAGGAAGAAGTTATTGTCTCATTTGTTTGCAGGACATCCAAATCTAATCATTTGAACAAGCAATGTGCATTTGGCAGCCCTTTAGGAACCCTTATGACTCTCACAAAAAGTCTTCTTTTGACGGCTTTACTTCAAAGTTGAAATAGCATGCATGCTTGACTTTCATTTATTTCATATCTAATAACACTACTCACTAGTCTACACGTTTTCGCTATGACTTTATTTATATTTCTTAAATACCTTCACCAATTTCTCTAATCAAAACAAAACCCTAAATCTATTTTCTGCCTCATCATAATATTCTTCTGCCAACTTTGTTTTTCTCTTCTCTCAATTCATCCTTAAAATTTCTGAATATATTTAGTTTTTTTGGCTGTTTGCCACCTGTTCAGAAAACACTTTTTAAAAGCATTTTCTTATACTTGGCGTAATAGGCAAGGATCAATTTTTTAATTGATTGCGATAACTTTGTGAAGGGGAAGATCTAACTAAAGGTGTGTGCATGAGAACCATTTTGCAGCCATCTTTTTGGTGAAAGCAACAACTCAATCAACTAGAATGAAGTTATTTCGTAATAAAAAGGAAGATAAACTCTTAAGCATGCATGATGATAGGTCATGTTGAATTTGTGTTTACTTTTCTTAAATGTTTCATAGGTCCACCAGTTTAGTGTCTATCAAAAAGGGATAAAAAGTTCTAAAATGATCACTTGTTATCATAATATCTCGTAAAATAAATATAAAACCATTAAACAAACCTAACCATAAACAATGTGGTATTCCTTAAATATCATAAATTTATTTATACCAGTATAAGACCAATTTAACAATGTAAACCACACTTTTTTATTTTAATTGTATTACACATTAATTACTTGCATCAAATCTTTAAAAATTAAATGCAGATAATCAAATTATATTCCTAACACTATATAAATATAATTGTTCAAAATCTTGTCACACGTTTTCCTTTTACCTATGTTTCTTTACTTTTTTTTATATTCATTGCTTCTATTTTCATTTAAAAAAAACACATACTTATCTCAATAAAGTTTTACGTAATTTTACGATATCATTGTACAATTAAAGAGAAAAAAATAAAAATATTTATCAATTCATCAATAAATTACAAATTAACTAATATGATATTATACCATTTAAAACTTTAAGATAATAAATATACATGTCTTCCTTATACATGATTGAATTTACCTATTTAGACAAAAGACTTTCTCTCATATTTAAACTTCAAAATATATAAGTTATATAATAAAAACTTCCAATTCAATAATAAATTTGAAGATAAAGTTACATGATAAAAACTACTCAGTCGTCGTTGGATTTGCATTAGGTTAAGAACCAGCTAATTAGGTAGGACTTTCAAGTTTAGGCTTCTAGATGATCCATTTACTAAGAAAAAGAACAGTGATTAGAAATTAGTGACTACCCTGCATCAAAATAGTGATAAAGAAAAGTTGAAGGTCTTGCACTCTTACAGTCAAAGTAGCACCTTCCAACAAATAGATTCTGTAGGAAGATTTGTGGGGCCAAACACAAGAACACACTTAGAAAGGACATGTTCATGTGCCATTGCTGCTGAAACAGTCCTAATGTCTTTTCATGCATGCGTCAATTGAAAAAACAAAAAACAGAGTAACATTTCAATTTGTAACATCCCATGTCTGGAAGTCGTGTACAAATCCTACTCTATGAACATCAGAGTTAAATTTACCTGTGATATGGATATATGTGGCATCATAGTTTCTAACCAAACCTCCTATGTATATTTTACCTTGTTGAAGTTTTCAATGAATAGAACTAATCAACATTTGATCACATGTGAAACGAAACAAGCTTCCAAAAACTTTAATTTGACTTTGGCTTTCGGTCCAAAGGATGAATGTCAATGAAATTGTTACTTAATTAAAATCATTATGAAATTGTGGCAGAGTTCAACCTTTCGTTTTTAATAACAAAGAAAGGTGATTAGAGAACGTAATGAATTTGATGAAGGAAAGGATAATCTTAATTAAACCATATGGAAGTTAACAATTATGTTTGGGCACTACAAAAGGCTGCGTCTGGTTAGAAACATGTGCCTTTCACTATATCGTCATCTCTTCAAATCTTTTAACAATAAAATTTTCCAGATATATTTTTAAAAAGATTTAATGGATGAGACTCTTTAAAAACATATGATTTTTTTCTCTACTTAATTACGAAGGTATTTCCTTTTATATTTCATACAGAAAATCTATCGTTCCTTTTTATTTTAAAAAAAAAACGTATTATTTCAGAATGCAAAAGAGTGATCCAAAAAATTCTATGTGTAGATAAAGTTGGATCCTTATTTTCATTATTATATTATTATTATTTTTTATCAATACTTAAGAATGGTTCTTTTGTTTTATTTTATTGTAAGGGCTTTAGCAAAAGTTCTTAAAAACCAAAACAGATCGTTAGAAGGAGCTTATAAAAGATATCCGGAATATTTGTATTGTCAAAATATAGGCTTTTGCTTTCTATACCTCAATAATTATTAATTGTACTTCATAATTTTAAAAATAATCATTTTACATTTCATGTCTATTTTAATGGTGATTTTATATTATATATTCTAAAAGTTTTCTGGAACAAGATTATTAAAAAAAAATTTAAATAATTTTTTCAAAAATAACTTTTTTAGAATAACTTTTTTAAAAAATGTTTTTAAAACAAACTTTCCAAAACAATTTTTTCAGAAAATATTTTTTAGAATAAGTTTTCTGGAAATGTTTCCGAACAAGTTTTTCACAAATGTAATATTTAAACAATTTAGAGGAAAGGTGTGGTTGAGTGCAGCAGAGGTGCACTATGAGGTATTTAAGTTCTTTTACTATTGATATAGGGTGTAGTTAATAATTATAAAGATGCAGGAAGCAAAAGCCTTTGATTTAAAGCTGTCTACGAGTTTGAGTAAAGCCAGACCATGGCCCGATACGTGTACCAGAGTCCACAATTTTTCATTTGTACGGCCTATTATGTCGTAGCTATTTCTATCTGTGCCACCACAATTTACTTTTTACACCCCTTTCTTTTTTAAATTGTTTTTATCTCAACACCTTGCTCTCATACACCTCTCTCCCCTTCACCATTTCAATTTTACGTACAATCCAAATTTATTAGCATTATTTTTTTTTACAAATACTCCTTGTATGTGTAATATTATATTTTAGAATTTTTTTTATAAAATTTACTCATAAATATCATTGAAATATGTAAATATTATATTTTGTTGTGTATGACTTATATCAACTACTCAATAACAAGAAAACTCAGTTACGTTTTTTATCCCACAAGTATATTTAGTACTTTAATTTTCACCGATGTTATTTGTGTTAATTTATCAAGTTTATCTAAATCAATAAATACTCATAAATATCACTCAAATAAACTTAATATTGATATCATATAACCAAGCTAAAGCTTAAACAAGAGAAAAACAATAACCCTTCTAAATTATATTTTCATATAATTTATTTTTCAATTAAGTTTTATTATAACAATGTCACTTGATTTTTACCTGACAAAAAATCAAATATTATTTATAAGGCTAGGTTAAAATCATATAGTCTTTTCTTTATTTTTTTCTTGATCTTCCTTTTTTCTTTTTCTATATAGTTTTATTGCTTCCATATAATCCCACCCATTTTCTCTCGATTTTTTTTCCTTTTCTGGTCATTGTATTTGCATCATTCATGACAACACAAATCTATTGTACTTATTTCTCTCATCTTCATTACAAGACAAAAAAAAAAAATCAATACCAAACACTGTAACTCACTGTAAAACTATCCAATTAAACTCATAACCAAAATACCAATGAAGCGACATATAATGTTGAGATACTTTTGGAGTCATATCAAGCCAAATCCTCCTTCTATACAATTTGTATTAATTCAATGATTTTATTGGAATGTCACTGTTGGAAAGTTTCTGAAATACTTTTTTTTCTTTCTATTCTTTTTCCTTTTCTAACTTTTATTCTTTAATCAATGTAATAAATGAAAGACAAGGGATGGAAATAGGTGACAAAAAATATTTAATTAGAAATTAAATTCATAAATAATTATAAGGTTGTATGGTGGTGGTAGATTAATAGGTTTTTTTTATTACAGTTTTCTTTCAAATTTACTCAAATAGGTAATTTTTTTAAAAATTAATGTTATATATAAGTCGTACTGAAAAACACAACTTCATTTCTTTATTTTGAAGTTTTGTTTTTATTCATATCTATAATTTTTTTTAAAATTTGTTCATTTCCTTAAATTCAAAAGAAAGTTACGTACTTTTTATAAAGAACCATATTAATAAAAAACGAAAGAGAAAGGATGAGAATTGAGGTAATTCAATTTAATGTAGATTAACGGGCCAGTTCCATTTTTATAATGTGTATTTTAGCTTATTATAGAGAATTGTTTATTTTTGTCTAAATTTTTTTAGAGTTACCACCATAAAAATAAGAAAAGAATAAAATAATGTTTCAAAAACTAGTTTGAATCAATTTTTACTCTAATGATAGATTTTATTTTTGTAAGTAAAATAAGAAACCCATAATTTAATTAACTTTTAGAGAGTTAGAACATATAAAATTATTTTTGGAGATATACTCATTTCTTATTTTATATTATAATTTTTTACTAAAAAATTATTTTTACCAATTATATTATTGACCTATAAAATATAAAATTAATTTAAAATTAAATTTAATAAATGATTACAACTTTTAATAGTTAGTGATAAAAATTAATTTAAAAACTAACTTAGTTATCATAAATTTTTTAAGATGAATAAAAATTATAATTTCTATTATAATAAAAACTATTTTAAATATCAATAATTTTAGTTAATAAAATAATTTTTAATTTAATTAATATATTAATTAATTATTGTTTTTTTTAAATTAATTTATATTTAATGATTTTTTTAATATTTAGTAAAAAATGTAATGAAAATTAGATATTGTATTAAAATCTGAACTAAAGATTTTGCATTAAAAATATTCTTAAATATGTAAAATTACTATATATAACTTAATCCATCAGACCAAGACGTGTGATAATTTAATTAATATATTATATCTTATATATATATATTATTTATTTAAAATAAATTAATTATACAATTCAACTACTAACATACACGTAGTCTGAGTTTTATAATACTGCTATAGATAAATTTTGGAAAGCTTATTAAAATAAGATAAAAAATAATATATAAACATATTTTATCTTGAATTATATTATCTATAAATAGATTTTGGGAAAATGGCTAATTTTATTATTTTAATGTTTGCTCGTGTACTTGTGTTATTCAATAAAAAGAATTATGTTTATAACATTCTTTTCTGTGAAATTATATTTTGTAGAATTTTATTTAAAATTTATGTTAGATATATGTTTTTTTTCTTTGTTTTTCTATTATCGACCAAGTTAAATGAACCAAACAGTTTGACATCAAACACATTGGTCGACTGCCTCAAGCAGAACACTGATCAATCTGAGTTTCACAATATTGGATAAGGAGAGGCTACTAAACTTTCAACATTCATCCAACAACGATATGTTTATACAGCAAACAAGTCCAGCTTTTTCTACATGAGTTATAAACTCGTCCGACATTTTTTTTTTTCTAGAGTTGTGTGATGATTGAGAGACAGTGAATGTTATTGAATTTCTATTTTTAAGAATTAGAAGAAACTTCTAATATATCTAGGGATGAAGTGATGTTCGATAGCCTTGATTTAACCTTTGTTTGATTCAAATAGTTTGATCTTATTAAATCAGTAAGAGAGGAATAACTTAATTTAGACTCTTTCACATGATGAACCATAATTAGAATACTTTACTATATTATAATTGTATGTATTATAACAATAACCGAAGAATACATATTCATAGACATCAAGGACTCTCTTTAAGTAAAGTCAACCTTCCAACCTAACTATTCTTTTTTAATAACATCTCATTTACTATCAATTATTAGTCAAAATTTTCTTTGGACTTTTCCTATTCTCATATTGTTTTATATTATAGATTTAGATTTCAAAATATTTTCCTTAAATTATCATCTCCATTTAAACATTAATTTTACAAAGAAAAATTAAAACAATCAAATTCGGATGAGACATTGCTACAGGAACCACTTTCCACGTCGGTTATGGGAATCATTTCACGACGGCTCCAAAACCGACGTTAAAAAAGGCGACGTTAAAAGTAATATTTTCAACGTTGAACCGACGTTGAAAATCACACGACTTTCAACGTCGGTTAAGGCAAGAACCGACGTTGAAAGTGTCCCAAACTTACAACGTCGGTTCTTGCCTTAACTGACGTTGAAAGTCATGTGATTTTCAACGTCGGTTCCATTTGAACCGACATTGAAAGTGTCCTCTACAACTGCAATGCAGTTTCTAATTTTCTCATTTTCCCTAAATTTTAGTACCTGTATATCAAACAAACCAGCAAACAATTTCATAAATTTCAAATAGCTAAATTTCAAATGAATTATATATATTGAATAATTATTTAAATTTGATCTATTTACAATTGTATAAATAAAATTACAATAAAGTACTCCTATTGTTCCCTATTTCTAATTTCTAAAAATTTCTGTGCCCACTTTTCTCGGACTTAGTCGATAGACTCTGTGGGCAAGGGTTGGGTATCATTGAATACCTGGAACAAAATGAAAGTATGTTAGGTATGACAAGTAGGAAACTTTACCAATACAGTTTTGGAGGAATAGGGTTTTGGAGGACTAATCTGTCTCCAAGTATCTCTGATATTCCCAAAAAATATAAGCCACATCCAATACATTACGTAGTAGCCACATTCGTAGCTACCCGTTTGTCTATTAACCTATAATGAATTAAACAAGTCATTAGTTGTGAAAAATACATATTCAATATTATAGTGATATTAGAGAATTAAAAGTAACCTTACATGTAGGATTTCCCAATGTGGGTTAGTGGCTTTGCTGATGTGCATTCCATCAATGGTACTGCACACCTTAATAGCACTGTTGAGAAGTTATTAGTCAATATATGAAGTTATTAGTCATCAGAACAATCATCTACAGACATTTAATAACCTAATCATACAAACACTATAACATTATTTTAGTACAGTTTACTAGAGACAAACTCATTCTAACAAAATTTCGGCAGAGTTTCCTCTGTTATTTGACTAAATCCAAATTTTTACACAACATCAAATACATAAACAACATCCAAGGAAAAGCTGTGCGAGCGGGAGCGGAGGTCGAAGACGAAGAACGAAAAGTGAGGAAGAAAAGGGGGGAAGGGCTTTTAAAGGGTATTCTACGTCGGTTATTGGATATAACCGACGTATAATACCCTGAATATCCCTTTCTACGTCGTTTGTGGTTAAACCGACGTAAAATGGCGATGTTAATTGCTAATTTTGTAGTAGTGAGAGTAATTTTAATTATTTATGTGTGTTTGACAATAATAAAAATCTTACGATTCTTAAATATAAAAATATGCAGCTAATTTAAACAAATCACATAGTGTGAGTAGTAAATAGATGATACAAAGACCATTTTTACATTCTAACTATTGTAATTAGTCTATTATATATTTCACAATGATATATTTTAATAAGAGTAGAAATTTCGATTCTCTAAATTTTATTATCAAATCTATTGTCTTTAATGATGTTTTCGAGAATAATGATGAAAAATTTCTAAAAAAAAAAACACATAATCTTTGAAGATAAAGTAGATGTAGAAGAAAAACCAGTTGTTACTAAATCTTCCTTTGTTGTCGAAAACTCCTAACTAAAGATTTTTCAATAAAAGATCTAACTCTATCAAATGTAAAAGAACTACAAAACAATAACAATAACAACAAGTACATAAAAATGTGACGATGTGGATGAGTTTCAAGAACTAGAACTTTACAATTTATTAAATCATATGGTGTGATGATGGTATTTGTGTGAGATGGTGGAGTGCATGACACACACATGGATAGAGGACGAGTGGATTGAGAATACGAGACAAGGAGAAAAGGGTGAGACTTAACAATTATATGTGTCTAGGATTCATACTAAATGACTATGGAAGGATAACATGGACAAATGAGACATACAATGATAAAGACAAAGAGAGGGATGAGTGTTGCTGGTGATTAAAGAGAGTATAAGTAGGTGTCAACCTTACCTTACAAGTCAGTTTTGTGGGGTTGAATTAGGTTTAAAGCCCACTTCTTAATATGATACTAGAGCAATCATTAAACATTATTATTGTCTCCTTCGTTATCAAAATCTTCTTCCTTCATCACTCATTGCGGAGATCTCACATTCACTAGAGATGAGGTCAATTTACTGTATATAAGTGGGTGCAAACCTCACCTTACAAGCCAATTTTGTAAGGTTGAGTTAGACTTAAAGTTCACTTTTTAATAAGTGGGAAGGAGAGAAACTTATTTAGACCATCATCCCACATGTAAAATAAGACTTTGAAAGTTTTACATAGACATTATTTAAATGATACTTGATTTAAGTATATTATTTTAGCTTTCCAAAATTATAGATCAAAATCTATTACTAATCTTTATACATTATTATATAGTTCATTTTAAAATATAAAATAATTTAAGATAAATTATAAAAATTATATTATTTTATTAAATATCCTAATAATGTAAGGTGATTGAAGGACGTGTAGTATTTTTCTTTCATATTTTAGACAAGTCATTTCTTCTTTTTGTTTCCCTTCTCACTCTCACATGGTAACCACAAGTGTTTTTAATTTATCTTTCATAGGAGTGGCAAAAGAGGCTCTACCCTATCGGCCAGCCCGTCAACCTACCAAAATGTAGTGGGTCAGGTTGGAATTTTCAAACCGTCAACCCGCTTTGTCCTGCCGACCCGTTTCTTTTTAAATTTAAAAAAAATAAAATTAAAAAATTAATTTTTTGTATTATATTATTTGTAAAATATAAATATACAATAATATTGTAACTTAAATTATTAACATTTATAAATTAAGTTTCAATTATCAATTATAATAGAGTAATTTATCTCCTAAAGGTAATAATAATTTTAATTTATCCAATTAGAAACATTAATTAATCAATTAAAAGTCTTAGAAAATATTTATATGATTAAGTATGATTTAAAATTATATATATTAAAATAAAAATGACTTAAAAAAGAATTAAAAATATAAAATAAAAAAAACTAGTATGCTGACCCACCGACTCACCAATCCACCCTTTGACGGATTGGACCAAAAAATCTAACTCACTTATAGTACCATACCAGTCCACTCCCACTCCATTTTTGGTGGACCGACCAAACAAGCTGACCGGCCTAACCCTTTTTGTAACCCCTAGTATTTCCTCACGTTTTCCTAAACTAAGCTAACAAATCCTTCTCATTTCTTTCATCTTCTTTCTTGTTACATCCTTTTCACTGCACCACTTAAATGTTTATACTGACTTGGGTCATAATTTACATTTGAATTAGTTAAGGTTTCTGGATTTAGGTAAGCCAATGTACTAGGATTGAACCCATCGAATGATAAGAATTTAACATTATTACACTGGGAATCGGTTTGTTGTATTATCGAAAATAGGCTATTCAACCACTTTTGTTTTCCTTGTGCGCAAGGGAGAACTACATGAACTTGAGAAAACAGGTACAATAGAGTTAGTTCTAAGCAGAAGGTTATCGTGAACAGATTTTCATAAGCAAGGGAACATCCAAAAAATGAGTATGAGCTAGATGAAAACCCAAAAAATGAGAAATTATTATAAATAAGATTGATATTATATACCTATTATTTCTTAGAAAGGTAATATCATATATTATTTCATAGAAAGGTAATATCATATTATTTAACACGTAGTCATTAGGACAGTGTTGGATCCATATAATCATAGTTTTTAATACTAAAGTAAGTATCACGTGGAGCAAGTTCATGATACGCCTCCCATGCTGTCAATTTCGGCGGGCGGTGTTCTTTTCCTCCTGCTGTTCAAATTGAATAAATATTCTTTATAACACCATAAAAATTATTCTTTATTTCATGCTCAAATTATACTTTCCTACCAAATTAATCCTGCAAATTAAATTTTAAACACCCAATTTTTTAATGCATGACAAAACTGATAGATATTTTATGTTAATATAGCAGGAACAGAGCGAAAAACCAAGCATTACTCACGCAGAACAAAATTTCCGAAGAATTAATTACTAAAGAAGGAAAATGTTTTTATTTTGTTTAATTTAAGTGAGATAAGTTTCTCGAACTTTTTTAAATTTAGAGATAGAAGCAGAAGGTGTGATGGAGTATCCATAGACCATTGGGACTTGTTATCGCTCTAGTCCACTATCATGGTGGCTTTATTTGTACTTCTGATTTCTGAACTTCAATATTGAGGAAGCTCAAAGCACATGTGCTGTGTGTGTATATATTATATATGCTACTATGATTATTTTGTTGATGCATGCACGCATTCTTGATAGATGCATTGCTGTTGAAACATAGGTAGGATTCTCATATTGACCATGTTAGAGGAAGTGAAGTACGTAGGAACAAACTGCAATTTGGTTTGTTGGAACATCGTTAACTATGCTAGATTTAATGAACTAATGATAGTAAAAGTTTAGCGAAACATATAAAAGAAAAGAAAGAGCGGAAGGAGTTTGAGACGTGGAAGCCACTGATCCTCAAGTATGAATACGTATGATAGCATCTTTCGTGAAAGCAACGTTAAACCCCCACGTGCCTCGAATGTTCTCTTTGGATCGAATCTCCACTCCTACGATTGGAACCTTTAGCTGCACCGTGCTCTCTTTATGTTCCTTTCATGTAACATCAATTCCTTTCCAACTTATTTCTATTTTAATCACATATACCACCGCAATGCATGTATCCCTGCCTATCAACCGTCAATTATTGCGAACTTCTCCAATTATATATCTTTATATCTCCACTACAACTTCACTTGGACTCTCTTTCAGACTACCAACGTTTTTAATTTTACAAACTTTGGAGTCTTGGACAAACAAAATCATATCAAGCCTAACATCATACGGGTAATACCCGTTGTATAATAATAAGAACAGAATTTAGCAGTATTTTATAATCACTGTTATTGTTTAGTTTGATTGGATTGAATCCTTGGAGGGTGAAGTTCTCCCAAGTATTATAACTCAAATTTGAAAGGAATAAAGTATGAAATTCAATGAGGTGAGAGTGAGTAGGTTGAGCGCTATGAGGGTGAATTAAAGAAAAGAAGAATGCAAACAAGTGCCACGAAATGTATGGTGATTTGCAGATTTACTCTTAGCATCAAGAAACGAAAGGATGGAAAATGTGCCACGTATCCCCGTTAAGCACGTGGTCGTGCTTTCCATACCCGCAACGCTAGCCATCCATATGATGTGTGTACATTACTGTATATAGTATTCATATACGTGAAACTTGTTCTATAAACCTTAATTCCCTCCTCTGCATAGATATATATATATATATATTTATCTCCAGGGAAATCACACAATTGCCCTCCATCCTCACCAGAGCTAGCTGAATTTAAGCGTGAGGGTGGAAATACATGATGAATTAGTAGTAATTAATTCATCAAATCTATAATGAACTTTCCTTAAACACATAAACGTCTCTAATGAGTTTTTGTCTTTAAAACAACTGGGTCAATTGAGATAACACGGAGTCAAATGACACTTTTAAGGTTGGGTTGTATGTATATGATATATGATGTGATGGGATGAGATGAAGATGGAGGCAGCATGCATGGTGGATGATTTGGCACGCGGCGAGTTAAACAATGAGTGGGGAAGGAAGTGTTTGACTTATCAACCTCAATCACTCTCACAAAGTAAAGCCAATGAAGAAAAATCCAGTGTCGAAGGAGACACGCCCCATCCGCCTATGAAACAGCACAGCATAACATGAAATTCACATCAACATCACAGAGTCACACACAAGCACACAGACACATGCACACCCTTCCTTAATTTTAACGATTCCCCAACCGCCCACGTTCCTCCCAACGCTTCCCCCACACATATATTCACACACCAACAAATCCCTCTCCAATCTCACTCTCACTCCATCCCCACCCACCCTTATATCACACCTCTCCCCAATAAATGTTCCCACATACCCTTATTGGTGCTTCTGGGCTTCAACAAATGCTGCATCATCATCATCATCATCACTTTCCAACCCCAATGGAACAACGTTCCAGGTGGAAACCCAACATTGAGGTGGCACCCAATTGCCCTCGTTGCGCTTCCACCAACACCAAATTCTGTTACTACAACAACTACAGCTTGTCGCAGCCCCGCTATTTCTGCAAAGCCTGCAGACGCTACTGGACCAAAGGTGGCTCTCTCCGCAACGTCCCCGTCGGCGGTGGCTGCCGCAAGAACCGCCGCGGAAAGTCCTCCTCCCGCCACCACCAAAATCAAAGCTCTTTCACCTCCGCTTCCGATGACACCGACTCTTCACTTGATGATGCCCATCGAAACAACAACGGGTCTCGTGAGATAGACATGGCCCTTGTGTTCGCCAAATTCTTGAACCCAAAACATATCCTCGGTGAGGATAACAATGGCTCCTCTTCTTCCAACAATTACTTAACACCGGAGAGCGTTGAAACCGAGAATGATACGGCAGTTGTTCAGTCGCAGAACAAGGGTTTGTTGGATCCTGTCATTGTAGAGTCTGACTCTGATGCAGTGGTGGGAAATGAGAATTTTGGAAGGGAGGAATTGAGTTTGGGTGAGATTGACGAGTTGGAGAGGCTTCTGGGTGTGTGTGGCGATGAAGATGGTCTTTGGTGTGATGCTACCTTGCCCTCTTCCGTTACTTGGGAACCACCCGTGAAGGAAATGCAGTTGCAGGAGTTGGAATACTCGATGCCGTTGAATGCGAATGATGAGCAATTATTACCCATCACTTCTGCATCTACGGTGAATTCAACGAGTGACACTTGCTGGAGCACTTGGAGTTCCTTTGATCTTTCAACCATGGAAGTGTTCTCATCAACTCCCTGATCAATTTGATCTGATTTTACATAAACTTTTTATCTATAAGATCTGATCTTCTTCTTATTATTTGGAAAGAAGAGAAGAAACGGAGAGAGTTAACTAATTACTGCTGCGTACCTTACACTACACGTGTTCCTATGGATGAAGGTAATTATAAAAAAGGTAGAATGTTATAGAAATTGTTTGTGTTTAGTGGATGTAGAATAAAGTTGTATTTCGGCTGCATAGTCGTGGAAATGAGTTGAAAAAGGTATACCCTCGGATCTGGAATTGTGTTCACACAGACAATCTGTACCTTCTGGAATATATACGAATGATAAAGATACTATAAAGTTGAATTTTAAGTCTTCATATCTTACATTATATATATATATATATATATATATATATATATATATATTTGTAGACTTGGATTTCAGTCAAAATTTTAGTTACAGCTCAATCCAACAAAAAATATGGATAAAACTCTCAAAAGCAACTATATAAAAAAATTGAAAGTGGGTATGAAATCTAATATGTATTCTACCCGACAATATATTAATTCTTAAAAATAAAAGTATGTTTAGGATACATATAGTTAAGAATTTTAAATTATGGTTGATGTGAATGTCTAACGAGTAACAATCGTTTCTTAGATGAACGGCAACAATTTGAGTGGTTTCTAGATGGATGACATCTGTTTCAGTCGTTTTCCAGACAAGAAAAATAAAAGGTGGATGCATGTTTTGGGATTCAAAGTAGATGGATTTGTTTTGGCAGATCCATGTGCACGAGCAGAACTAGAAGGAGAGTAGTTATTTTGTATGGAGGAAAACCACCACCCGACTACCTCCTAAAAACATAATTATTACTTTTTCAGAAATAATTCTTTTACACCCACCACTCTTAAAAAAAACTATAAACTTTTTTTCGTAATATCAAATAGTTGTACAAGATATAAGAAGTATTAACTTATCATAGTTCTAAAAGTAAAGAAGGTAAATGAACCATATTTAAATTTATCAATTGCTTTTATTTCTAATTTGATTTCTCAGGTTTCCATTACCTTTAGTCATCTCTCTCTCTCGTAGTTCTTTTATCGCATTTCATTAAGAGTAAAGCAATTAGCAACCTCCATCTCTAGTGTAAAAACACTCTTTAAAGTGGCATAGTAACTCAACCAGGGACATAATCCCTTCCTTAATTAAGCAGTCATTTCCCATGACTAATCAATTCTAAATTTCTCACCTACATAAAATTGGCACTTCCAGTCTAATGGAATCCTCGTCATTTTTATGGTTTCCATCACCATCTCCATATTCATAATTGGTGCATGCAATTTATACTAGGGTGGAGCATTCATAGATGGAAGTGAAGTAGGAGATACATTTCTTGGTCTCCCTTTGTGAGTGAGATATATAGAGAGAGGGGATTTTCAATTTATTTAATTTTAAATCATCTTAGAAACTGAAGTTAATCCTCACAAATTATATATATCAATAAATTTATTAAGTTTAAAATGTAAGTCAACTCTACGTACCCCTTTTATATAATTTCAGTATAATTTTAAACTATGCAGGATCTTCAACACTTTTATGAAAATGGAGTTGAAGCCAAATTTATTTTCATAAATTCGATTTGATAAGATAAAATTTACATAACTTATATATATATATATATATATATATATATATATATATATATAATTTGATCAAAATTTTAATAGATATGTAGTCTTCATATGCTATGGAGACAAATATGTTCAAATTATAATATACAAATAGAGTCTACATTGTTGGAAATATTTATTTAATATTTTTTATTTAAATTAGTTTGATATTTTGTTATATTTTTGTTCAACTACATTAATAAAATAAATTATAAACTCATTCATATAATATATCTCTTATATTCTTACAATTCAAAATATCAAATAATTTTGTGAGATCAAGTTAAGTTTAAAGTCTATTTTCAAATGACATGGTAAATTAAATATGTGAGTCATGATAACTCTTTTTCATATATAACATTATTTAAGCCTATTGTGATATCTAGAGCTATCAAAATGATGATTCGGTCCAACTTGGTCTAAACTTACAAACTTTTTTATAGCGTAACATGAACTATATTCTAAAATTGACTATAATATTTTGCTTGCATGGTATAATCCTAAGTTAGGTCTATCAGCTAATAAACCATTTTTGTTTAATTAAAAATTAAAAAAAATATTACAACATGTTCATACAAAAAAATCACAATATATCATTGTCCACTAGTCTAAAATTTGATATAAAATAATTAATAATCAAAGAATTTAACATAAAAATAAATCAGTTCATTAACCTACATGTCAACTTGACTTTAACCTATACAATCTAAAACCTATACAATCTAAAGACAAATAAATTAGACTAAAAGAACTCATTTTTATTTAATTTACTATTTTTTAAGTTTGATCTAATTAAACTAAATTATAAGTCACATTATCAATCCAATCAAGTAAAACTTATTTTAATAACTTCAATATCATTCTCTTTCACATTTGATATCCTCATCATAATTTAATATCTTAAAAATTTTCATCGTAAAATATAACTAAATGATAATGTACAAGTAGATGAAAATTTTAAATTTCAAAATAATTTTCTAAAATCGAATTAGAATTAGAGTTAAAATTGGTTCGTAATCTACTTTTCAAGTTAAAGTAAATTATAAAATTCAAGCATATCTAATGACGATTTTTTTTTTTGTTGTTGTCGAAGGTATGAATAATTTGTAGGGAAATTATTTTAACCTAATAATCCAATATAAGCATAATTCTTAGAGAAAAAGAATTTTGTGGTCCAAATTTCTTATCTGAAAAGTATAAGTTAGTGGATTTTCTATGTTGTTAGTCCCACTACACCTTCATTCACATCTGAAATAATTATTCAAACACAAGAGACATATGCATCCCTCAAGTCTAGGATTTTGATTTGAGTTTCGCATGAACATTTCGTTATTTTAGGCTACGACAATTCTAGGTGTGGTACACAGTGCACAGACTATTGCTATTTTAATCCAATGTTAAGAAATCTTTACATATTTATAATTCAAAATTTAAATATAATATCAAATTATGTATAAATATTAATTACTCGGTCCTTATTAACAAATACAACACTTAAACTAAATTGAATTGAATTTAATATATAAGAAGTTTATGACATATTAATTTATATATTTATAAGGATTAGTGTATTTTTACTCTTTTTCATTTGTTGTTACGCGTAGAGGTATAATATAAGGTAGGTTGGATTTCTCTTGCACAAATTCTATAATTTTTTTAGTTGTAGTTCAATTTTTGTAAGAAAAGAACACATTCCTTTATACGGAGGGCATGCATTCTAGAATACACATATAATGAATAATAAATTTCTTAAAATTTTAACATTTGATTTTCTAATCTATAACTATAATTGCGCTTATCGATTAAAAACACACATTCTTAACTTGGAAGAGCAGTTTTTAGGTTAAAAAGCTCGTGGCCATCATCAATCATCTTGAAAAGCAGGATAGTTAAGCAACGCTGTCAGACACCAAATTGAAATTGTATTTTGTTAGAATTATATAGTACCATACCAACTTTCTTACGGTATTAAAAGTTTCAAATTTATATAAAATATTTATTGTAAATATATAAATTGAAAATAAAGAATGATGACTAAGATTCATTTAGTAATAATTTTAATAATAAAAAAGAAATAAATTGTTTTTTTAAATGTTAATGGATAAAAAAATAGAAGAAATAACTAAGAAAGGGATATATGTACCTGCAGCTACTGGTGGATAGCTGTCCAAAAAGGCACCAATTGCTTTTAAGGCATTCTGCAGAGATTAGAGCTCCCAGTTAATTAATCACTGCATAATTGGATGCATGCATTGAAGTGCAATATTCTATAATATTAAACAAATTTTTTACTCATATATTTTCTTGGGTTAGGGGTGAAATTTCTCAAGCTTTATTAAGGTAATTAACCTCGTTTGTATGGTTATTATTAAATTTCGATTTTATCTATTTATCTATTACATGTTTTTTTTTGTAAGTTTGAACTTAGTCTATTTAGAGTCTGATATGGGTTGAAATATAAAATAAACTTATACATATAATAAGTTTAATTAGGCTAATAAATCTAAAAAAGTGTTTGGTCTTATTCATCACATAATTAAAAAACAATAAATGACTACATTAAAATGGACAAACCCACAAAATATAAATAGTTCTCTGTCTTTTTATAAAATTAAGAAAATTGTTTATAAACTTGAATAAATGAAAATAACAGTAATAAAAGAAAAAAAAAGAAAATTTTCTATAAAAATCATTAAATATTTTCATTTTTTTCTTTAATCATTATTCTATTAATCATTGGTTATAACCACTCTATCTTTTAAAAACAATAATTTAATTTTAAAAATATCTTAATTACTTTATAACAACTAAATTAATTCAAATAAATTTACAATATGAAATTCGAATTTTATAAATTTAAAAAATTAGTTTAGAAAACCATAGAAAACAATAAAATACGTACTGAGAATACAATAATTTATATTTAATTATATTTTCATAATAATTATCTTAAAAGGTATACTAATAAATAAATAATTTATAATTAAATGATGTCATAAAACTGTGTGTGTCCATTTAATTTATTTTAGTTTTTGTAATCTTATTCTCTTTTCTTGTTCTGTATAAATATGTTATTTATATTGAGTAAACTAGAAAGTTTTTTATTAATTACAAAAAAGGATGAAAAATAAGAATCAATATATGTGGTCACTCATAAATCTATATATTAATCTATTCCATTAGCTTTGTATATGTAAAGCCTGGTAGAATAAATTTCATTTGTTAGAAAAGAAAAGATAAAGCAAGACTATTTAGAGGAAGAAAAACAAAATTGTTGTCTTGGTTCAAATGGTTTTGGGTTTTTCTTCATATGATTACTTGTGTTGGAAAAAAAACAAACAAAAGGAGAAAATATTGAAGGAGGAAGATACCAGTAATAGTTCACCCGGTTTTATTGGAAGTTCCTCCAAGCCAGTTATCTTGCTGCAAATAGCTACACACAATTATATCTTCCTTTAATAAAAAAAATCAAAAAAATCATAGATTTACCTAATAGCCAATCTTCCTTCAACTTCTTTAAACCAGAAGAATCTGCATCCTTTTGAGAAGGGTAGTTTCTTTTTGTCTGTTCCCCACTCTGCAAAGAATGTGAGGTATTCTTTAATCACCAGTCAACTTGGTAAGACTGTGTTTGGATTTAGCCCACCAAGTGTTTGTGATGAGCCCAATTTCCAATAGGAAGTGATAAGATGATGTTGGGCCACACAAACCCAAAGTTTTGGGATATTGTTAGAGATGTTGATTGAAAGTTGACCTAACAAAGAAAAAGAATGGAGGGAAGAGAGGTACCCAAGTGCCAAAACACAGTAGCCATAAGTTTGGCCTCTTTCACATCTTTCACTTTTACATCTTCCACATTGATATCTCCCACAGCAATCTTTATATTTGGACCCATCGCTTCCATCACGTTCTGCCAAAACTTCATCACGTTCTCCTAATCAAAAGTAATGGAGAGAGTAATTCAATTCAATTTGACGGGTTCTATTCATTTAAGACTTATGATTATATTGATTAACGCTAAATATATAATTGAACCATGCTGCATTACTTAAATAGCCATGCTAACAAACCCAAATGCACAACCATTCCCATATTTACTGCAAGGTAAAAACAAAGTGAGAGGAAGAAAAAGAAGAGAAAAAGTTGAAACTAACCTGGCCTTTGTAGGGACTGTAGAAGAGGTAGTCCTGGTACTCACAATCATCGGAAATTAAGACTTCTAATTGCTCAATGTTTTTATCATTGAAGGCAATATGAAAATCTTTCACAACGCTCTCTATAAGTGAACGTGACACAAACTCAGGACTTTCCCCAACCCATACTTTCCATTTTTCACTCTGCTCTTTCCATAACTCTATTTTGGGCCTCTTTTCTCCCACTGATGTTAATGGAAACAACGCACCCTTAGCAATTTGGTGTTTGCCAACTAAGTTGCTCAAACAATAATTACTCTTCTTGTTCTTGTTGTTTAATTGGGCAATGCATGGTGGTGCGTCAATACTCTTAGTTTTTGAGCTCATGCAAGGTCCTAATGTGGCAAACACTTGGGGTAGTGATGCCATGGCCTAGCAAAAACCAATTTGGAAATTGAAAGAAGCTAGGGTGTTATTTTATCATTCTAGTTACTTGCCAATTGATCTTTGCATCTAACTAGTGTGTGTAGTTTTCCATTCAAGAAAGGAATGGATACCATTGGAGGCATGCTTTTTGTTTCTTTCACGTAATTAGTCAAGTTCCACATCTTTACAGCTTCTATGCACATATTCTGTGTTACCTTATAGGGCCTTCTTCTATTCTTTTTAATGGGTTTCCATTGATGGTAATGTGATATTAAAAAAATGTTAGTGTAGATGTAATAATTAAATCAATAACTAATATAGGTAGTTTAACTATTAACCTAAGATTGAAGCTAGTCAATGATCTTGTAAATCTAAAACTAATTATGAATTTTAATTCAAATATTATCCACTCAACTTATTGGCCTACTAAACTTAAATCAGAGTTTAGTGACAAAAGTTTCTTGACATCTTATGTTGTATACTGCAGAAGAAGCTGTGATTTGAGTGGGTTGAGATGATTAACCTAGTCATTTTGACAAGTTGAGAGGCATACTAAATGTATTCTGATAGATAGACATAAAAGAATAGATGGTTTCATTTATCTTAACATTTGTGATTGGAAGATTATACATGTCAAACAAGTTGGTAGGGCAAAAGGAAAGGGCACACAAATTATTGTTGTGCCAGATAATGCAACGACAAGGAAGGGTCCCTCAATCATAAATTACCATCTCACATCACAAGAATGTTTGCTTTCCTATTTTCCATCCTTGATTTAATGAAGGTTTGCTTCTTCTCTACCTTCATTTCTGGGAAAGTAAAACCTACTCAATTAATTAGTTCAAATGCTACAGACAAAATGTTTCTGTATGCATGACCCATCAGCAAACCAGCACACACATGCATGGTGGGATATGTTAATTATTCTATTATTCCTTTCTTGCTCACTTAGCAAATTTTCCCCCTCCATACACACACTCATCAATTATTACTAGAATACATCTTCACAGTTCCTACATCTATATAATTTAAAGTAGAATAAAATTAAGCTTTAACTTGTTTCTTTTTTTCAGGGATCATATATCTTAAATTTGTTATATAATATTCGTACAATATTTTTTTTATTGAAATTCTCACGTGATATTTTGTGTATATATTTTTAATTAAATTATAACTGATTTTCATTTAACTTTCCAATGTTTTTCTTAATATTTCATATGATTTTGAAAATTAAAGTATATAATGTTTAAAGTTAAACATACATATTTAATTCAATATATGAATTGAAATTAAATAAAAATACTAAATTACGATTTTATTTATTTATAAACTTTATTAAAATGATGATCTTGTAAGTCAAAAGAATAAGTTAAATATATATTTTATACTCTTTTTTTAGATTTAAGAAATAAAAGTACACAAATATTAAAAGGAAATATACATATCTAATTCAATATATTAATCAAAACTAAATAAAATATATATTAAATTTCAATTTTATTTAAAAAATTACATTTCTCAAGTTTTACATGAAAATTTTATATGATAAGTAAATCCATAAGGATGATAAAGTTCAAGATCATTATTAGTGGTATAATTTCTTTATTTATAATTTTATAATAGGTTTCCTTGATTGTATTTTTAAAATTTTAATTTTAATTAACACTTTAAATGGGACCTCCTTTAAAACATCAAAGTTTAAGAGTGTACACATTTTGCAAGTGAAGCATAAATGGCGTGACTCAGATAAAACATGAGAAGCATGTCATATATCATATTGGACAGATTAATAAGAGATATATACTAGACCTTCTCTACTCTTGAGAGTCAATTAGAGACATAGAAAGTGTGACCAATTTTTGAATTTTCAAATTTTAAGAGAAATCTGGAGAAAGAAACTTGAATTAATGACGAAACTAGAGACAATTTTTTAAAATTTAATTTTAAAATTTGAAAATAGTCCAGTGAATTAAGAATGTTATAGATCCTTTGATTTTCGATGACACCCTCTCTATATAAGACAGTTTTGCTCTTATTGTAACCAAATTTTTCCATGAATGAATATATTTTTTATTTTGGTGAGAGTTTGTCTTTTGAAAGTACATCTTTGTCTTGTATTTAAGTTTACAAAATTCGAATGATTCACCATTACTTATTGGCATGCTTTCTATACGTGTCTATTTTTACTTATTTACATTTTTGACTTTCATACTTGTTTGGATGTTTTTATATTTTCATGTTTTTATGTTCTTTTTCATGACTCAAAGCTTAAAACATGAAACATGATATTCTCATGTGTAGCACATAGGAGATTTCGTTTGTTGATTAATTACAGGGTATTAAATTAATCGATTTACTATTGCTAACTTGATTTGATGGATTGTTGGTGATATGTGAAAGATTACTTTTTTTTATTCCTTACGAGGTTATATCATTTTATATTATTTAGTGTCAAAAACAAGTTGAGTCTATTAGTTACTGCTTAACACTTTGCTCAGTGCATTATGTATTTTAAGAAATTTTATATTTTATTTTTTATTGTAAACTTTAATATTAGGATTGTGTATTTAAAAATATTCCCATAATTAAAGGGATTTGTTTATTTAGAATTAGTTTATTTTCATTTATTAAACTTATCAGTAGACTTCATGTATTTATAAGTCCAATGAACTCATTGTTGTGATATCAGAAAATAATATTAGCAATGCGAGACATTGACAATGGCGACGCAATGACGGTATTATGCGATGGCGAGGACAGTGCGAGACTATGCGACGAAGCTGAAATGCACGAGAGGAGAGGACTTGGAGCAGTGGAAAACGTTTGTTGGGTTGGAAGACGTTCTAATGATTCGCATTTTCAACTTAGGGTTTTCAATCTGGATTTTCAAAACATCCTCATTTATGTGCTCAACATCAAACTTGGTGACTCGTTCTTAAACACACGAGTCTACAATGAGTCCAGTTTAATCCGAGTCTAAAAAAATGAGTTTGCACACGAGTCAATCCGTGAACAGTAACTGAACTCATAAACTCGAACGAAGTCGCGAGTTTGATAAGATTTCTTCTCATTGCCTTTATGCATCCAACATATACTTTACTCTTTGTCAAAATTCTTATCATTTGAAAAAATTTCTTTAACACACAAAACCTTTCTTACAAACCTAAACTCTATAACCACACCTTATTCTGTATCTGAAACATTATCTGACAGGAAATGGAAACAAGACATTGATGTGGGAATGGAGGCATTAAACAAGAACAGGACCTGAGAATAGGACTTGGAATCAGTGGAATGTAAGTGGGTATATACATGAAAGTATAGGACTGATGGGACCATTGAATGTTACAAGGCAAGGTTAGTGACAAAAGGATTCACTCAAACATTGAGTGGATTACTTGAAAACATTTGCTCCGGTTGCTAGGATGAACACAGTTAGAATAATATTATCATTTGCAACAAATCATAATTGGAATTTGCAGCAATTTGATGTAAAGAATGCATTCTTACATGGAGATTTTGATGAAGAAATATACATGGAGTTGCCCCCAGGTTATGAAGGACAAGTTGTTGTTGGAACTATTTGCAAGTTAAGAAAGACTTTGTATGACCTGAAGCAATCTCCAAGAGCATGGTTTGATAGATTTACCAAGGTTATGACAAGTCTGGGTTACAAACAAAATCAAGGGGATCACACTTTATTCATTAAACACTCAGGTCCAGGGGAAGTAACATTTTTGTTGGTGTATGTAGATGATATTATAATAACTGGGGATGACAAAAACTAGCAACAAATGCCTTGTCATAGAATTCGAGTTAAGATATTAGGAAAACTTAAATAATTTCTGGGGATTGAAGTGTCTCATTCCAATAAAGGAATCTACATATCTCAACAAAAGTATATTACTGACTTATTTAAAGAAATAGGTAAGACAGCCTGCAAAGCAGCTAGTACCTCAATTGATCCAAATATAAAGTTGGGAAGTGTAGAGGAGGATATTACCATGGACAAGGAAATGTATCAAAGACTAGTTGGTAGATTTATTTACTTATCTCACACTAGGTCTGACATTGCTTTTGCTGTAAATCTAGTAAGTCAATTTATGCACCAACCAAAGGAAGCACATTTACAAGCTGCTCTTAGAATTGTTTCAATATTTAAAAGGGACTACAGGAAGAGGGATTTTATTCAAAAGAAACAACAATGTAAGTCTTGAAGCATATACAGATGCAGATTATGCAGGATTAGTTGTGGATAAGAGATCAACTACTAGATATTGATGGAAACCTAGTGACTTGGAGAAGTAAAAAATAGAATGTTGTAGCTAGATCGAGTGTTAAAGTATAATTTCGAGCAATGGCCCAAGGAATATGTGAACTTCTATAGTTGAAGATTATATTGGAAGACCTAAAGATAAACTGGATGAACCTATAAGATTATATTGTGATAATAAATCCGCAATCAGTATAGCTTACAACCCGTTACAACATAATAGAACTAAACATATTGAAGTGGACAAATATTTTATCAAAGAAAAACTAGACAGTGACTTTTGCACCTCTTATGTGTCCACTTAAAATCAACTTACAAATATTCTTACCAAAGGACTGAACTACATTAATTTTTAAAAAGTTATATCTAAACTGGAAATGGAGAACAATATTTATTCATCAGCTTGAGGAAGAATTTTTAAAATTATGTAACTCATTATATATTTTTTTTTAAATTTTAAATTTTGTTCTTTATTACATACTTTAATATTAGAATTATGTATTTAAAAACAATTTCATAACTATAAAAATTTGTTTCTTTCATTAGTTTTTTTTTTTTTTTAACTTATAAGTAGACATAATGTATTTATAAGTCCAATAAACTTATTGTTATAATATCAAAAAATAATATTATTTTCTTTAAAATTTAAGACTTACAAAAATAAATTTAGTTTTAATTAATAAGTAAATATATCAATTTTATAAAGGAAAAGAATTGTACTCCCTCAGCACAACACCTTTGATATATATTTTTAATTTTTTAAGGATAAAACCACACATACCTCCAATGGATCTCCTACTTACACCTTTTTCATATCTTTTATTTATTTTTATTATTTGAAAAAGATTTCTAAAATTATAACTTTGGTGTTGGAACACGGCATATGAAGTAGGATATGTCATTTTTTAATCTTTCAATTGTGTTGAAATAGAGGTGTCGGACTGCGGTTTCAAAAACTACGATATCTATTTATCACCCTCCTTTTATAAATTCATCACAAAATTCAAATTCATTAAACAAGTCCATTACAATTCTTTTTGTTAAAATGATCAAAAGAATTGGTGGAGTCAAAACTTTTTATATTATTTCTAGGTATTGATGTTGATCGTGGTTGTAAGTTAATTATATATATTGATTGTGATTATGGTTATTATGTTTATTATGTTTATTATGATGTATATTAGTGTATTGGCCTTAATCACATTGTTGGTGTTAGTACGGATGAATATGTGATCTTGATTAAAAAACTAACTGAAAGTATGATCAACATGTATTTGTTAATGTTGTTTGGTGTAACCATCACAATACTTCTTCCTACCTTGGTGTTGGTTTTACTACTTTTAGATTAATTCTGGCGTTTAAGGCTGGTGCAAAATCTGGTTAAAATTGTGGTTATTTTTTTTTTATCAATGACTTAACGAAACTGGACTTGGTGAAAATGTGAATATTGATTTCTCTTGGAGTTTGATGGTGTAAATTGAATTCTTGTTCGTTTGAGTTTATTAACTATATCCTAGCTTTGAAGTGAGTCTATTATTTATTAAATTTCTTGAGTTTTTATTTTCTTATTTATAGTTGTGACATATGTTGAAAACAAAGTTATAATCTTCTCTTCATCTTTGTAAGAATTTCTTTCATCTCTACAAGTCTTGAGAGTTGAATTCTAAATATAAAAAGATAATTAATCAATTGATTATGATTTAATTATTACAAATATAAACTAATTAATTTGCTTTTATTACTAATTACATTTAATACATTATAGATTAAGAATCACTTATACATTATAGTTCAATTTTATTTACACAAGTAAGAATTTTCCTTAATTGAAACTTTATTTAAATTACAAGTATGTGGCTCAAATGAGTTTTCACAACAAATATTAATTATTATTATTTTGTATTTTTTTCTTCAATTAAATTTTCAAGAAAAACATCTTATATATATATATATATATATATATATATATAAATAATAGAGATATTAAGATATTATGTCCACTTAATTTTAAAAACCATTTAATTTTATTTTTAAAAATGGTAATTTCAACCTTGATTTGATTGAAGGATATCATACATCATGTGCACATGTTAACCGTTTTTAAAGGAAATTTTAATTAATACCAAATTCTAACTCAATTCACATTTGCTTGTCACAATCAATAATTAATTACGTCCAAAACTAATAGATTCTATACATTAATTTTACTAGATAATATATTGTTCAAGTAAATAATTAATTATCTGAAATTGATTCCCCAAGACACTTGTTCATGAAAACTTTAACCCTTTTTATAATTAATATTCATTAATATATATATACAATAAGCAAGTGATTGATCCAAGTAATAATAGACTCAATCCCTTAAAAATATCTCAAATTCGAACCTTTTGTACATAAAAACAGGATTAAGGATATTCTCTACTGATAATATAATTAAAAAAAAATTCTATAATGATATTATATTTAAAAAGATAATTATTACTTTTCGGAAACCTTATATGGTTTTCTATATTATATTATTAAGTCATATTTTTTTTTTCTTAAAAGAAGTTAAGCTTAATAAAAAAAATTCCATGATAAATTGTATTCAAGATAACTTATTCCCGCCCAGAGTGACTTAAACCCTAGTTATGTTCAACCCTTAAGATTTTAATATATTTTGTCCATTACTTAAACTTTCCTTTTTTACAAGTTTGCAAGTAAAAAGTTAAGTTTCATTTAGCAAACTAAGAGTGCTAAGAATTAGATAATTTCCAATTATATTGCAAGAAAGGTGTGAAAGAAGTGAATGTTTAAAGGCACTAATTGCAAACCAAAAATAATGATTGTAAGAATTAGTCACTAATCTCTAGTTGTTGTGGTTAGGGAATCAGTTGTCCCCACCTTCCAAATCCCAGCTTATCCTAACCCTATGCCCCACACGATCCCTAAACAGATACCAACTTGTTTTCATCCCCAAATCACTCCACATCTCCTTCAGTCCTCTCTTATTCAAATATCATTTTCTGTCCTTCAATTTTTTTCTCTCTGTCTGCTTTCTTCACATTCAAGTTCTCTTTGCTGTTTCTCAACAATTATTTCCTAATATATCTCACACTCACACAGTTTAAACAAGGTCACTTACAATAATAATAATAATTTAGTATATCCATACTCATTATCTCAACTCATAGACCAATCAAAATCCCTGACCCACCACATACCTCTATAATACAAACAATTAAATGAGCTGCACAATTTTCATTTTCATGAAAAATTGATCTGATTACTAGCATAGGCTATTGTTAAAGGAACAAGTGTATGTGAAGAGTTGGATTTACAAATTACATCAGTGTTAGTTGGATTTAGAAGAATGTTTGTGCTAGAAAAAAGGCATTCATATATACAATGCATCTATATCTTCCTTTGGGAAAGTCGTCTGCTGACTTTCATGATAAGGAACAACTTTAATTATCAAATACAAGATGATTTTGAGATCTCTCCATGCAGGTATAACAGAAAAAAGGTTGTGGTTCTGTTGTGGCTTCTACCACTTCTTAGTTACTTCTGTGTTCCTCATTTTTTTATTAGGTGCAGCTACTCCGTCTTAATACTTGGATTCTTATGTCAAATTAGATGAACCATCATTATGGTGAATTGGTAAATTCACAGCAACTCTTGTCACTTGCACCTAAAAGAAAAGGAGAAGAATCAAAATAGAACTGCTGTCACGTCATTCAAATGTATATAAGCAGTTTCTGATGACTTTCTGCTTCTACCTTTTCATATATATAAAGGAAAGCGATATACTTATTGGAAGAGTAAGAATTACACATATTAAAGTTAATTTATGTGTTCATATAAATTTGACAAATGCAAACACTGATATCATTTGATATCTATTGTGTCAAAGTTTGTATGTATATTAATGAATATGTAATAACATTTAATTATGTTAGAAATCCTAATTATCTTTCTTTGTCTTTTTAATAAAATAACATTTTTCTATACTTACTTTTTCTTATTTCATTTAAAAATATAATATTGGCTAATACTTAAATATAAAAAATTTAAAAATGAAATGTTAAAGTTTTAAAATATAAAAATTAAAAAGAGAAATTTTCCTTCAGTAATATTTAAAAAGAATAAGTAAAGTTAATTAATGATATACCAAATAACTGTAAAATTATATGAAAATTTGCAATTTGAATAGAAATTCTTAACTCAGCAGTTGGATTAATGAAATTTAGTTTCTGTGGAAAATTGTGTAACTAGAAATTCTTAATGGTGAGTTGATAAAAATATAAAAGACAATAAGAATAAACAAGAATATTCCTTATATACCTCCATTCAAATTTGATAGACAAGTTTGTAGATTTTATTTTCTTTTCTGCATATTGACTACATTCCTTATATACCTTGCAGGATTGCTAATACATTTAGGTTTCATAAGAATGTTCTGTCAAATTATAGTAATATCTGCCTTGCTGATAAAAAAATAGTAATATTTTCCTTTTTCTATAATTCTATTGTCCAAATTTGTACGTCACTAGAAGTAGCAGATGCACAGGAGCAGTAGACACTAGAAAAGGCAATCAAGTAATTTTCCCAACGGATATTCTACTGCAATTGATCTTCTATATTGCTCCTTTACTCTCTCCAGAATCTTGCAGAGAAATGTTTAGATCTCATAGAAATCTGGTTAACAAACTTTTAGACTTCTTAGTGTAGTTACGCTTGAATAGTTTATTTTTTGATAAGTAGTTGTATACTTCCTAAAAGCTCTCTAAAGATAAACAATTTTTTTTACTCCTCTCATGATTGTACAATCATGATCAAGTTTCTTAATAGGTCCAATAATGTCACATAAAATTTAAAAGTTTTAAGAAGTTTTCTTTCAATAGTGCAATCTTTATAAGAACTTCAACTAGATCTTATAATTATCTCACAACTCAAAAGAGCCTATTTTTAAAATTTATGAAAAAACTCTCATTACATATGCCATCAGTAAATATCTAGTGATAAGGAGTACAACAAGGAAGGTTAAATAACACATAGCCAAGTGAAGTAGGAAATCTTGTACTACCTCGTCTTCCTTACCCTTCTATCTGGTTAATGAGGCTTCTAATTTGTCTGTTTCTTTCTTCGGGCTTTGCTGTTAATTCACCTCAAATATAAAAGTGAAACAGTGTTTAAAGATTAAGGAACGGTCTACATCTTCATCAGTAACCTTAAATGGAGATAAGAGACTTTCAATATCCAACCATGATGCTAAAGAGCGCATAGTAACTAAGAGACTAGAGCTGCTATGTTTGGATGAGATACAACAGTAGCAGAACACCACCTCATCATGTCAAGCAATGCATTAACTCTTTTTATCTTGCTTCTTAATATCTCCTTGTGTCCATCCATCTCTGCTCTGAACCAGGAAGGCCACTCTCTACTTTCATGGCTTTCAACCTTCAACTACTCCAACTCTGTCGCTGCCTTCTCTTCATGGGATCCAACCAACAACGATCCTTGCACATGGGATTACATAACATGTTCCAAAGAAGGGTTTGTGTCAGAGATCATAATAACATCCGTAGATATGCGTAGCAGCTTCCCCACGCAGCTCCTTTCATTTGGCCACCTCACCACTCTCATCATCTCAAATGGAAATCTCACTGGTGAGATTCCAGGTTCAGTGGGAAACTTGTCCTCCTTGGTCACTCTGGACCTTAGCTTCAATGCTTTGTCAGGAAGCATTCCAGAAGAAATAGGAATGCTATCTAAGCTGCAGTTGTTATTTTTGAATTCCAATTCTTTGAAGGGTGGAATTCCAACTACAATTGGAAACTGTTCAAAGCTTCAGCATCTGGCACTTTATGACAACCAGCTCTCTGGAATGATACCTGGAGAAATAGGCCAGTTGAGGGCTCTTGAAACTCTTAGAGCAGGAGGAAATCCAGGTATTCATGGAGAAATTCCAATGCAGATATCAGACTGCAAGGCCCTTGTTTTTCTGGGACTTGCTGTTACTGGGGTTTCTGGGGTGATTCCACCAAGCATAGGAGAGCTTAAGAATCTCAAGACACTTTCAGTCTACACAGCACATCTCACAGGCCATATCCCAGCAGAGATTCAGAACTGCTCAGCCTTGGAGGATTTGTTTCTGTATGAAAACCAGATTTCTGGAAACATTCCTTATGAATTGGGCTTCATGCAAAGCCTCAGGAGGGTGTTGCTGTGGCAGAACAATTTAACTGGCACCATTCCAGAAAGTCTTGGGAACTGTACAAATCTCAGGGTTATAGATTTCTCTTTGAATTCTCTGGGGGGTCAGATACCTGTGACTCTCAGTAATCTACTCTTACTGGAGGAGTTTCTTTTGTCCGATAATAGTATTTATGGAGACATACCTTCCTATGTTGGCAACTTTTCCAGGCTAAAGCAACTTGAATTGGATAACAACAAATTCTCCGGGAAGATTCCGCCTGTTATGGGGCAACTGAAGGAACTAACCCTGTTTTATGCTTGGCAGAATCAACTGAATGGAAGTATACCAACAGAACTATCCAACTGTGATAAACTTGAAGCACTTGATCTTTCACACAATTTCCTCACTGGTTCTATTCCAAAGGCACTCTTTCATCTAGTGAATTTAACTCAGTTGTTGCTGATATCAAACAGACTTTCAGGTCAAATTCCAGCTGATATTGGCAATTGCACCAGCTTGATCAGGTTACGGCTGGGATCAAACAACTTCACCGGTCAAATTCCACCAGAAATAGGTCATTTAAGCAGTTTAAGCTTTCTTGAGTTGTCAAATAATATACTCAGTGGAGATATTCCCTCTGAGATAGGTAACTGTTCTCATCTAGAATTGCTTGACTTGCACAGCAATATGCTGGAAGGAACCATTCCTTCCGCGTTGAAGTTCCTAGTTGGTCTTAATGTGTTAGATCTTTCTGCAAACAGAATAACTGGAAGCATTCCTGAGAATTTGGGCAAGCTTAAATCTCTAAATAAGTTTATTTTAAGTGGAAATCTTATCTCTGGTGTGATCCCAGGGACACTGGGGCTGTGTAAGGATTTGCAATTGCTGGATATAAGTAACAATAGGATCACTGGTGCTATTCCAGATGAGATTGGTCATTTGCAAGGATTAGATATCCTCTTGAACTTGAGTTGGAATTCTCTTACTGGCCCCATTCCAGACACCTTCTCAAATCTCTCAAAACTGTCCATCTTGGACCTCTCTCACAACAAGCTCACAGGTACACTCAATGTACTGGTTAGTCTTGACAATCTTGTGTCTCTAAATGTCTCCTACAATAGTTTTTCTGGTTCTCTTCCTGATACAAAGTTCTTCCGGGATCTACCCTCCGCTGCATTTGCTGGTAACCCTGACCTTTGCATTAGTAAGTGCCATACAAGCGAAAATGGCCAAGGATTCAAGTCAATAAGAGATGTTATTGTTTACACTTTTCTTGGGGTTATTTTAATTTCTATTTTTGTCACTAGTGGAGTAATTTTAGCTCTCCGGATTCATGGGGGAAACTTTGGCAGGAATTTTGATAGTGATGAAATGGAGTGGTCTTTCACTCCATTCCAGAAAGTCAACTTCTCCATCGATGATATTTTAACAAAGTTGTCAGAATCAAACATTGTCGGAAAGGGTTACTCAGGAATTGTTTATCGCGTAGAGACTCCAATGAAACAGATTATTGCAGTGAAGAAGCTATGGCCAATAAAGAAGGAAGAGCCACCAGAGAGAGATCTGTTTACTGCAGAAGTTCAGACCCTTGGATCAATAAGACACAAGAATATAGTGAGACTTTTAGGATGCTGTGACAATGGAAGAACTAGATTGCTCTTGTTTGATTATATATGCAATGGAAGTTTGTTTGGACTGCTTCATGAAAAGAGATTATTCTTGGATTGGGATGCAAGGTATAAGATCATACTGGGAGCAGCTCATGGTTTAGAATATCTTCATCATGATTGTATCCCTCCAATTGTCCACAGGGACATTAAGGCTAACAACATCTTGGTAGGTCCACAATTTGAAGCTTTTCTTGCAGATTTTGGTCTTGCAAAACTCGTGAGTTCCTCAGAGTGTTCAGGAGCCTCTCATACAGTTGCAGGTTCTTATGGATACATTGCTCCCGGTGAGTATAAAAGCTTGTCATTCTAAAACAGCAGTTCAAGTTTGGAAATTTCCGTTTAAGAAAACTTTCAGTCTTACATCATTGTTTTGGTCAAAAAGTCATTAAAAAATCATTGCCTTTATACTTTAAGACATCCCTTTACTCTTTCTTTTGGTACATAAAAAAATCTGCTTGTGCACACTTTAAGAAATTTATTTTTATTCTTAAATTAGGTTGTTCTTTCTATAATAGTTTCCTGAAACCGTATTAGAATTAAGAGCTATATCCTACTTCAATCTTTTTTCGTTCTTGTTTCGTATTTTATGTTCATTTTGGGTCGTTTTCCTAGAGCATTGTGACTGCTGACTAATCACCCCAGCACTATCTATAAAACTGCAGAATATGGATACAGTTTAAGGATCACAGAAAAGAGTGATGTGTACAGTTTCGGTGTTGTACTTCTTGAGATATTGACGGGGATGGAACCAACTGATAACAGGATTCCAGAGGGTGCCCACATTGTCACTTGGGTTAGCAACGAAATCCGAGAGAAAAGAAGAGAATTTACATCTATCCTTGATCAGCAACTAGTACTGCAGAGTGGAACAAAAACCTCTGAGATGCTTCAAGTTCTGGGAGTGGCTCTTCTCTGTGTGAATCCATCACCAGAAGAGAGACCTACTATGAAAGACGTAACAGCAATGCTCAAGGAGATCAGGCATGAAAATGATGATTTCGAAAAACCAAATTTTCTCCATAAAGGCATGGTTGCGAATCCAAAAGAAACAGTTCACTGTTCAAGTTTCTCCAGATCATGTGAACCTTTAATAATAGAATCAACATCTTCTTCTTCTTCTTGCTAGCCACCAATTTGATTACTAGATTTGTTAATTTCTTTTTTTTTTCAAGTGACAAATTATTTGTATAGATTAGTATTATATGGATTTGGATCCTTCTCTTTAGGAAATATGATGGTTAGAAAGAGAAAGACACAAATATAATTCGTGAATTCTACAACCATGGTGATTATTGTTTAATAAAAATTATGTCTTTCTCTATTCAAGAAAGACCACATGCCACATCCTTTTACGCAAGAACAAGATATTATATGTTATGGCAATTCCACACTACACAATTATGTTCTTCCTGTAGACAAAATCGAGTTAAAAATAATTCAGATAATGCCAGAAACTTGCATTTCAATGAGAATAGAACAGTGTTCTTGCAATGTAGTATCAAAGTGTTACTTGTATTGCACTAAAATCCATGAAGAAAATGCTTTAGGACTAGTCCCACTCACACAATCTAAGAACCTGCTTTTGCCGACAACAGTGGCAGAAGTAAACAAATTAATAGTGGTACCGTGCCTTAGACCTTAGGTTCAATTAATCTTGGCAATAATGAGTTCTTAGAGAAGGGGCCTTAGCATACGAACAAAGCTTTCAAGGGACTGCAGAGATGGGCCATCGAAAAGCAAGAGTTGACAGTGCCTTCTTTCCTGGCATAAACCTCTAAAGCGCAAAATTATAGAGAGAAGAGAAGCACCTGGACCACAATCCTTCATAAATGTTCCCACCAATTATTTGTGTAGAGATAGAGATAGCTCGTGCCCATGTCAGTGAAAAGAAGTCTTTGCTTTTATTCATGTGATACAAGACCATCCTTGGCCCACAGATAGTGTAATACATCTTATCTCCCTGGTAAGCAACCGTCAAGATTAACTACTGTTTTTCCCATACTAAACTAGTTCTTTTGCCCAATAACAAAATATAGTGTGTAGTTCAGTTTATGTAGAACAGCATTTCATTTGCTACCTTATATAGTTCTCTTTGGACAAAGTTCTCCGTGACAAGAAAATGAATCAAATAATTAAGTTAAAATGTAACATACAAACTATTGGAAACAAACAAACTAATGCTATAGCAACATACAAAAATAAGCATCCAAGAACTTTTTCACTCGGTACTAGAAATTGATGGATATTATAATGACAGTAAGATAATATGAAAATGGTAAATGAGGAAATGTAGAACTGTGTACATCAGCAACAAAGAGAACAAATGGAGCACAACAAACCATGTTTGAAGGAAACAACAACGGGAGACAGTGAGGTAGACACAGATGAATCTATTCAGGATTTTGGGACAGAACGGAGTAACTAATAGTGTGTTTTATAAGAAACAAACACACACACACATACATAAATTAACCCTATGTACGTTCATTACATGTCAGGATAAGAGCTGAAGAACTAGAAAACAGTCAAATGATGAAACGATAATGACTATGGTTCAAAGACAAGAGACTTTCAATGACTCTAAACAAAATTTCTGATTTTATTTAAGTACCCTAATGGTGCAGTGGGAACAGACAACAATTTTTGAATGTTTCTTTCATGTTTGCATATACTTTCTTTATATTAAAATTTTGGATTTCAAAAAAGCTAAATTATACTTTTCTATAAATACCGCTTTGGATTTTATTGAAAGTGGTTTGAACCATAAATTAATTTTGAAAAAACAGTTCTAAAAGTTATTTTACGTGAGCTTAGGTTTTTGTTTTTGCAAGCTTAGATTTTGGATTTTGAAATAAAAAAATGTAATTTCATTTAAGAAATGTGGTTTACACAATAATTCATGTAATATAACAACATCTTTTATTGCTATATCTATTTGCTCTTAATTTATTACGTATTATAATGATAGAGGGATATAAACACTAAAAGAATACTATTATATAAATTGTTGTATGCATATAATGTCTCTCTTCTTTTTTTAAGTCCCAGTTAGGGTATACAATCTTTCTGTGTAACGAATTTTAGTAAAAATGTCTTTAAAAGAAAGCATTATAAAATAAGTGGAGAAGTGTCTGTTTTGTGATAGAGCAATGATATTCATACACCCCATTTTAGGGTAAAATAGGAGATCCATAGAAAGAAAAGAACAAGGTAGGAAAGACAGTAATAGATAGGGTACGTGAAAGAGATTTTCCCTCTCAGCAATTACAATACAACCAATGGAAATAGGGTACAAGAATTTAGGAAAGTCCCTGGGAGAGTTAACTTAAGCACAAAACGTAGAAGTAAAGCTTTTGTTTGAGAAATTTGATAATTTATTACTTTATAAAACTAATATTCAACCAGATATATTACTATTTTATTCTAAAATTTAATTTATATTTATCATTATCATCCAAATACAATATTTTATTACTAAAATGAGCAGTTAGGTAATTATATGAAAAAAAAAGTTAGTAACAATTTTTTTTGTTACTATAAAAGGTCATACAAATGTCACCTTAAGAAAAGGCTATTCAATCACAATTGAAAAGAATAAAGTTTCGCCAAATTATTAACATGTGGTTAAAAGTAATGTTTTTAGGTAGATGAGGTTTTATAGTTTATTGTTGTTATGGGTTGTCTTTTTGTTTAATAATAACTTCTTAGTAACACAGATATTGAACGGATATACTTAATGAACACTTGTAGTATCTTCAAAAAGGGTTTGTGTAATTGTTTCTATAATTTCTTTTTTATTCTTCAAAAATTGGATCTGAAGCACATTTATCATGCTCATATATCCTCAGGTTGTATTCTTTAAGGTCACATATGTAGCATTGGAAAAGTGTACTTTCTCTTCGTTTACAACATTATTTTTATTTGTATTATGTTAAATTGCGTTTAACCTTGTTATTTAAAAATTCCTTTCAAAAACTTAACTGGTAGTACCAATATTTTTCAAGGATGAAAATACTCATTTAAGTCGTTTTATTTTCTTATATTTTTAATTTGGATGTCAATGCTATTTAGATAGAAGAGAAAAAAAATGTCTAACATGTCACTTGATTGAAAAGATAGACATAATTTAACAGAAATATTAATGCAAGAATGATGAAAATTAGGGAATTATAATTTAAAAGAATCGACAGGTTAATTCTTCTGTTAACTTGTGTTAACTTCTTTAGTTAAGTTTCATGTTGATATCCTTTCTCCCTTTTTGTCATTTAAATTAAAAATGTAAGAAAATGAAACGAGTGAAGTTTTTATTTTTGTTCATTTAAAATCTTTTGTGCAAAATAAGAGCAGTAGAGATTTAAATTCTAAGTAAAGTTTTTCAGGTAAAGGCGACAAATAGACCACGCTTGATCAATATAAAAAGTGGAACCAAGGTTAGTGGAGGATGATAATAGAGGTAAATAATTCTAGAAAAACAGATGGAGCAGAATATCTTGGTACTTTTTTGGGGTCCATGGCTTTGTACTTTAAAGTTACTTCGTTTACTTGTTTCTCCACATTAAAATGGTTAGGCTATTTACACTGAAAGAACTGGACCATGTTAGGGAACTTGGAAACTATCAATTATGAGACAAATCACACGGACACCCCCCATCATGATTTCTCAACTACGAGACATTATCAAGTTCTACTACACATTAAAAAAATGCGAAAATAAGTTATGCATTGTAGAGTGAAACAGTTTGACATCACAAATTATTCTGTATGATGAAGTTAATAACTTTAACAGTAATTACCTTAATAATTATACCAAGAGTGATATTTAGTGGACAGATAGTGCATGGACATTATACTCTTAGAAAATATCATAAATAGCTTATAACAAAAGAAAAATGTGATTCTATTTCCAGGAGGATTGCAAAACAAATTTCATTACATTATTACAATTACAGCATAAGATACAAAGAACAATGACACCCGAACCTCGTCTGACTGAATAGCGTCTCAATGTATTCATTGGCGCTCAATGTAGCATACACCTTGACATACCAAGTATCTGTAAGAACCACAAATGACACCATTTCCTTGAAAGTCACACTTACCGAAATTCTAGGTGAAGAGGAACACTGAGAAAACAATAAGCAGGTGTAAGACTCTAAGATGGTTAGTGACATTACATAAAACATAGCAAAACCTGAAAAAGAAACTTTAACTCACTGAATAGTATCTTTTGAACAATATAATTACAGTTTATCGATCAAAACTTCTTCCCTGGGTGCCACTTTATGCTGCATCCAACACTTCATACAAGTAGAAAAACAATGACCTTATGCACGTAAATGAAACATGGACCTAAACTTGAAAGACTCTCAAACCACTTAAAGGACAAGAATATGTAGAAATTACCTAGGCTTTTGCACTGATGGTACTGGTTGGCCACTAAGAACACGATCTATTGCCAAGCTCAAGTCTCTTTATATAGAAAAGTAATTGGTTACTACTGTCAAGAAATTAAAAAAATTTCAATGCTAATTCAATATAAGAAACCAACCTTCCAGTGACTGGTACACTATTACTTGGCCGTGAATCATCAAATTGGCCATGATAAACCAGCTCAAATGGCCTTCGACCAGCCTGTTATTAATTGACAGAAATATGATATACACACTGACACGTGAGGGTTTAATATAACCCCTAATCAAAATCATGCTGATCAATGTGCAGTACAATGAATAGTGTTTGTTGTAATTGTAATTACCTTTTTGAAAAGGAAAAATTCTGGAGTACAAACAGCTCCAAAATCCTTAGCAACATCCTGCGACTGCATAAAAAAAATCCTTCAAATATCAGTGTTTTACCAAATTACAGACAAAGCTTCTACTCAATTTGAATCATTGGTATCAGAAAATAGCTTCCAGTTTTAGGATAAAAAAGTTATAGTAATCTGGAAAATGCAGAACTTTTAAAACATTCTGAATTGAACATATGGATAATAATAATAATAATAATAAATCATTGACAATTTGACATTCAATATTTGGTTCTCATATTCACATCATAAAAATACACAGATTAGTTTGTGAATTAAATAATTCAATAAAAACAAAAAATTGGCCGCCACCTAAGGTGTCACTACAGTATAACCCACCCCCCAGGTTGTTTATGACACCTCTAAACGAACATATGATCTAATAAGGAGAAACAATTCAGATTGACTTCCTTTTTCCAGATGGTCTTATGGATTTTAGGTTTTAATGGCAGAGTTTGGATAACACTGTTTAATTCTATTTTAATTAGTAAGTTATTTAGGTTCATCATCCCAGTATCAACATGATATTCACCCCCGCTTTAAAAAATTATGTCATTAATCGTAGGCTAAAGGAGTCCAACCCGGATAAATGTTAAATGAAGGATGTAAACGTATGACCATAAAAAGGATGATTTTCATCACTTGTCAGATAATAAATGAACAATTAGATACGCATAGCTGCATAGGATCTGCACATCTAATAAAGCATGTCAATATATAAAACAGATAAAGGTTTTCTAAAGCACACCTCATCATATAGGTATGGGAAAGGATATTTAAACAGTTTAGCATCTTCTGCCATGAATTCTGGACCATCCTGTGAGGCACAATTCCAAGTTGCACAAATCATTCAATACTTTCAATGTAGCTTCATTACAGGATATGAAGTTACTAGAACCTGGGGGTGCGTGGTTACGGAATTCGAAGATATAGCAATAACAGCAAGTCCTTTCTGTACAAAGAGGAAAGAATATTCTTATAACAGATTTTACTTGGGCAAGTCCTTTCTGCTACTGAAGAAAGTAATATATTTCTTCCCGGGTAATTGATTTGACTACCTCCATAAAGAATTTTGTAAGTTTTACAATGTCTTTTTTCAGGTGCTTAACGAATGGACAGTGGTTGCATAGAAACATAACCTGCACGACCACAAAAAATAGGACGGTGAGCAGGGTCTTACTTTGAGCATAGACACTAAATTAGCAACTAAAGAATATCGAAATGTCACCAAATTAACAACTAGAGAAAGGTCTTAATTTATGCATCGTAAATTAATAAGGAAGAACAACCAGAACAGTTCATAAAACTTTAGCCACAAAAATGGTTTCCCTAAATTTTTAGAAGCTTGTACGAACGAAGACATAAGCATCCCATAAGTAAGCAGACAAAAAGGAAATTGCTTACTTGCTGGTATTATTCTGCAATTCTATTTTAATGAATTATTACATGAATATAAAACTTGCATGAAAATGCTAACACTTTGACAGTTAAATAAACTCTTTCCAATTGTACATTAAACACTCCAAACATAACATAAGAAAATTGAATAATCAGTGAAGTGAGCAAAACAACAAAGTTGACAAAAGGCAGAAAGAATGAAGTGTAAGTGGCATCCTACCAGTAGAGCTGGATATGCTTCAAAATCCTCTAATGTCCAAACCTTCCCAGTAAGGGGCTCCGGAAGCTGATATAATTTCAATCCATCAATAAATAAATAAATAATAAAGCATATAATAATTATTCCATTCCATGTTTCAAAGAAAAAAAAAGGTGGAGTGAGGAAGGTAAAAAACCTCGAATTGCGGGGCCCTGAAGCCCAAGGTAACACCTTCGGACTCGGTTCTAGCAGCCCGAACAAAGAATGTTGTTGGGGATGGATTTTTCTTGCGTTGCAAGCGTAGGGGATGAAAACCCAGTTTTGAAACAGAGCATGTTTGTGAGAATGAGAAGGCACTTGCAGAAGAACCTAACTGCAGAAAAGGTGACCCAATAGAAGACACTTTCGGTCTCAGTCTCAATGCCATTGCTGTGATACTCTTACTCCAACACTCACCTCAACCTCAATTCTCCATCATCAACATCATCCTCTTCTTCGTCACACTTTGTTATTCTTTTCTGGTCTTCGTTTTTTCACACTTTTGGGTCGACTGTGCTCTTCACAGTAACCAATCATAATGGGCCTATATTGTAATGGAGGGTCATTCCTCCTACACCTCCACCTTTTCTTCCACACCTTCATCTTCATATTGTTTTTTTTCTAGATCATGTTATTTATAAAAAATTTTAGATTTTATAATCCAAAATTCATATAAATAATTGTACAATTTAAAAGTTATTTTTAAATTTAAAATAAATTTTTAAATTATACAATTTAAAAGTTATTTTTAAATTTAAAAATAATTTTTAAATTTCATAATATGAAAGAAAAAATTTGTTATTTGAATATAATTTTTAAATTATATAATTTAAAAATATGATAAAAAAATTATATTTTAAATTTTACAATTTGAAATTTAAAAAAATGATTTTCAGATTTTACCATACAGAATTCAAAACCCGATACTATAAGAGTAATTTTGGTATTTTTAAAAATTTTTGGAAAGAAATTAGGGAAGTGCAAAAAGAATTTGTCTATAATGGATCATCATTGAAACCCAATGAATAGGGCCTTTGTATAAAATATATCCAATTGGGCTAAAACTAATTGCCTTTAGGGTGATTCTTCCTGCACCCCCAAATTTTCTTCCTGCACCTCTCCAAATATTAAAATTTCAACATTACTCTTGTAGTTGATTTCCGATTTTTATATTAAAGTTACTTTTTGGCTTCTGGTTTATACAGATCGGAAGTCACCTTTTGGCTTCCGGTTTCTACAATCCAAAAGTCACTTTTTTGCTTCCGGTTTTGCTTCCGGTTTCTATAATCTGGAAGTCACTTTTTTAGCTTTGGTTTCTACAATCTAGAAGTCACTTTTTTAGTTTTGGTTTCTACAATCCGGAAGTCATTTTTGACTCCGCATCCAGAATTGACTTCCGTGCGGTACAACACGGAAGCAAAAAAAATCCAATTTTTATGTTTCCGGCTTGTACAGGCCGGAAGTCAACTCTGGATGTGAAATGACTTCCGGTCTTAACAAGCCAGAATCAAAGAAGTTGGATTTTTTGTCTTCCGCATTGTACAGCATGAAAGTCATTCCACATCCGAAATTGACTTCTAGTCTGTACAAGTCGGAAGCAATTTTTTTCAACATAATCTGGGAAATCCTAAAAAACTCGTGAAAGAATGCTTACTCGTGTTGGCGCGGTGATGGTTGCCTAAAGTGAGTGGCAATAACAAGACAATCAAAGACTCAACCGATGGAATCAAATAAAGAAATAAAGTAGCAGAAAGAGAAGAAGTGAAGAACCACCAACAAGAATATCAAATATAGAAGAAAAAAATTAAACTCGTGAATGGGGTGCATTCTGACGATCACATAATTTATTTAGGTTAAAAGTAGTTTTGTCACTTTACGTGAAGGATAAAATTTGTGGAGTGTAGAAAGAATGACTCTTGCCTTATAACTTGAATTCCCTCTGCTGCTTGGTCTCTTTCTTTTTTCCTGGATCTAAAATTTGACTAAGTTTAAAAAAACTTCTTCACAAAGAACAAAAAATTAAATAAGATTTTAAAAAGTTAATATAAAATTATTTTATTTTATTATTATAAAAAAATACCTCATTGATAAGTTTATTTTATTTTTATTTTTCATTTTATTATTTATATATGTACACACTATATATAGTTAATTGATATTATATTTTCATTCAAAGAAATTCTTCCATAAAAAATAAACACAACAAATAAAAAATAGTTAAGTACAAAACAAGCTTTTTAAAGAATTTTAAAAATAGTAGCATTAAAGTACAATCATAAAGAAAACAATGTTAATAGGTCAATGTTATCAAACACCAATCACTTTTGCTCTTAGGCTAAACTTGGATCATGTGCTTCTGGATTTATTTTTTATAGCCCCTCATAAGTTGTGAGACTTAACACAAGTCACTCATCACTAAATCCTTCATGTGACTAGGAAAATCTCTTCTAAAAGTAAGATCATTATTTGAACTTCCTTTGAGGTATCTTAAAACTGTGGTGGCAATTTAAAGATGAACTTGAATTTATTTGGACATTAATTGCCTCAATTGTTGGAAGCAAAAAATATTGGTAAGATAAACAAACATACAAACCAATATTCTATAATGAAAATTGTGATCAATATGAGCTTGATGATAGTCATGAGAAAGCAATAAAACAAACAACTGTTCATGCTATATAAGGATTTGTAAAACTCAACATTGGGAAAGTTTGGAATTAATGATCTCAAGAGTAGTCATACATATATCTTTTGAAAAAGTTTCATATAAAAAAGTTTTGTTTCCATTAAGTTGATGAATATGCTAATGATTGGTGGGTTACAAGCATAATAAGAATTATAAGAATTGTAGTAATTTTAACCACAAGAGATAAAATATAAAAATTATCGAGTCATTTTGTTTTAGTAAACATTTTTACAACTAAACATATATTTTATTGTTCAATACTTTTATAAGATAATATTTTAATTGTATTGTTTTAAATGGATTAAATTATTTTAATTGATTAAAGTCTTGATTTAATCAATTAAAATAGTGACATATAACATTAAAATTTAAAGTGATTTTAATATATTAAAATCTCAATTTAACTGATTAGACACTCACCTTACACACATAAAATGTTTAAGTAATTTTAATGGATAAAATAAACTTTTAACATATTGACATGTTTTTTTTACAAACTCATTAAACTTTAAAACATTTTAATAGATTAAAACCAAATTAATTATTAATAATAGTTTAACATCTCAAATAAAGTCTAGAAGACTACTAAATGATATGTAAAATCTCATATAAAATATTACAATACTTTAAACACTCAAATTTCAACTTAAATATAGATTAATCAAAAGACTAAAGTTGCCATCACTTTGCATCATCACAAAGATGTAGTTATGAGCATCAAACCTTCAAACTCCAAGGTTGTTTCAACCTTCTATCCTAACATATTCAATGTATATAACATTTTAAGAAATAGATTCAAACATGGATTTAAGAATTCCTAACAAAATAAAGGTATTTCAGTGTTTTCGGAAAAGTCTGTCTTTGTTTGTGTAGGAATGGAGTCCATACAAAATTTATTTTGTTTTTGAATTGAGAATTATTCAAAACAATTTTGATTAAAATTAAATAAAGTTTGAGTATTTTTCTCAATATGTTATATGTGATAATGATTTAATGTTTTGATTAATAGAAATAATATAATTGTGTGGTGGAACAATGTCAGCAAAACTCTAAGAAGAAACATTCATACCATAAAGTTGAGAAATTTTTTATGGTACAAATAATTACAATACATATAACAAGTGCTCATAAGAAGGAATATTGAAAAAATAAACAGAATGCAGTAACAAATAAAAGATAACTTAGCATAAAGCAAAATTTTAGGAAGTTCTAAAAGTATTGATTGAGTAATAGGCAGAAAACACAACAATATTAAAAGAGCAATGCTACCACGAGTTAATCAATTTTAATGTTGAACCAAGTTTAAATCATGTACATGCTGATTTATTTTTTTACACATATGGTTATATATACTAATTAAATCTCTTCACAATATGATTACTCAACGAATTAGATATCACTAATTAAGGTGAAACAATTTTGTGCCAATTAATTCACATAGTACATGCTAGTAATTGATTTTACTTAAAATGTTTAGTTCTGAAAATAAGCAAATATTAAACAAAGAAGTGAAAAGCTAAATTGCATGAATTTTTTTTAAAATGAATTAGATATAGAAGATCCATGGATCATGTCAAAACAACCACAATTAGATAAGAGGTTGGTTTCCATCATTTTACTAATAGAGGAAGGTGGGGACCACAGTTCTGTTTGTACTTTGTAATTCTTACTGAAAATGCTAATAAATTTATAAACTCAATTGGGTATATGAGTTCTGCCGACAACCATAAATCATTTGTTTTTGGCAAAGAAACTGATATTTTTAGTTTGTAAACATACAATTTAGAAAACTTTCATTATTTATGACTCACCTGATTTTAGTAACTACTATGGCGGAAGACAAATGTTGTTTCAAAAAGATCAAACATCATTTGACAATGATTAGCAGCGTCACAATTCCAAGTGTTCTCCAACAAGAAAATGTTGGCATAAAAAATTAAAATGAATGTTCATTAAATATTAGATCAAATTTAGAAATTTTCCATGGCTTCAGGAGTTTATTTAAGAGAGAAAATTTAATACATTAATTATTGGATGGAATCTCAAATTAGTTCCAGTGATTATCAGTTTCTGGTGATAACATGTGGAAAGTAAACCTTCTAGAATAGTTATTGGGTGGATTAGATTGCGGTCCTTAATTATTAATTAATATTAATGTTATTTTTAATTTAAACCAAAACTAGTGTCATCTTACCATGGACCAGTGTTGAGTGTTTAATAAATCAGCAAAATATAAACCAAGAAGGTTCCAAAAGAATCTAGCATGTTCAAAGACTTTCATATCCATATGCATAATAAACATATAATAAACATATAAAAAAGTGTATTTTGTATTGTACATGGATAGCTCATACATACGTAAATTGTTAATTGTTAATATAAAAATTTGATCAAGTTATGCTCCATTCAACTTTTACGTCATGGATGACGATAACAAATAGATTTACATTTATATTTTATAAGTTTTTAATTCGATTTATAGAGTAAATTATTATAATATTATTTAATTATAAATGGTCACATTTGAAACTTTTCTAACTATTATAATATTCACTAAAGAAAAAATATCTAAATAACTTTTAGTTGTTTTACCCACTACGTAAAAGTTTTTGTTGAATATAGATCAATTTTACAATTTTAATGTTTTAAAATTATTTGATATTTCATTAAATAAATTCAAATTAACACACATATTTTTTAATATCTAAACATGATCTTTCAAATAACATCAAAACATTTTCTTAAAACCCAACAATAAAAATATTTAAATTATTACATACACATGCAAAGAGTTATTAAATAAAGTAACTTGATTCATACCCCTTGAATGCATCAAATGAGTTTTTTTCTTCTTCTTTACTTTAAGAAGTTAGAATTATATAATTTTGAATTATTGGATAATATTTGACTGGTAGTGATTGAAAGAAAAAAAATACACATAACTTTTTTAAATAATGATGTAACAATTATTATTATTATTATTACTTTTACCCTAACCCAAATTTAGTTTTAATTTTTCACGTAAATCACATATATTATATATACATAAAATCTTTATTTAGTAATAACATTCATCAGTGTAATATTTTTCTAAAGAAAATTAAACTATTAAAATAGATATTATGAGTTTATATTCTAATATATTTTATTATGTTATTTTATTTTACTAACTTAATTATTTATATTATGTAAGTTGAACATATTGTGTTCTAAATATTTTATAGATATGAAATTAGATATATTAAGTTTTTTCTTACATATTTCTTATGTATAAATAAAATAATAGATAATAACATTTAAGTAATTGATTTTATTTTGATTTCTATAGAAAAAAAAATTAAATTATTAAAAAAATAATTTTAATTGATTATTAATTTTTTTTATCAATTTTTACTTTTTATCATGTACATCCCTATAAGTTTACAATTTATAATATAATTTAATTGTGCAATATTTAATAATTCTACTTATAATTTAAATTTATGGGAGAGTTATATTAAGATCTTTTGGAACGCTGAAATTGTCAAAATTTGCTTCAGAATCCGTGTTTCCTTCCATTTGCTGGTTGCTGAAAATCAAACAATATATTCCAGTGATGGCTGAAGATGAACACTGAAAATAATATTTGACAATGGAATGGTGATGTAAGTGTGAAATTAGAAATGGAGAAGCATATCCACTAACCAACAACAACAACAATGTTCAAATATGCACCCTGTAAGTTCATAGAATAACTCAATCCAACCACAACAACCTATAATTTAAGGTTTGTCCTCTGCTTGCTGGACCACTCACAAAACAGAATAACTAAGAATCATCATTCTTAAGGGAACTTTGCTATCAACATTTCATGTCATCAAAATCATTCTTTTGAATATCTTTTCAGAAATTTTAGAGAGATATCTTTTGAAACATTCTTCTAAATATATTTTCATAAACTAAAATTTGCTTAAAATTATAATTTTCGATAGAGTTTAAGTAAAAGTAAAGTGTGTTTTTTTACTCTCCCTTCATAAAATATGTATCCTAGAATGGGATGGACACACCAGACATTTTCAGAGGTGCTAATACCTAATAGTGCAAAAGCAATTGTACTATAATTTCACAAAAAAATGGCACACCAATGAGATGCTAGCATGACCATCCATGGTTGGTAAAACAGAACAACAATAAAACTCGTTTGGTACCAAAAAGTGTCTCTCAAATATTTTATATTCCATGTAGAAGAGATTCGGGAGGATAAGCCAAAAGGAAGGACATTCACCAATTACGTAAACAGTTCAGGTTATTTTAGAACCAAACAAGGATTCATATAATACTAGATTTATTAAAGTAGTCACCAAAAATATAATAAATATATCAAACGAATAATTTAATATTTTATAATTAAATTGAATTAATAAAAAATAAAATTATGTTAATTTATCTGAGATCTTGGAAAATTGTTTTACATGTATCATTTGCCAAGTGCATTTATTATTTCTGTTTTTTTTTTATTTTGGTTAAAAATTAAGGATTTTACCAGTCATCTAGAACCTATTCCTAGATATCTAATTCTGAGTATTTTACTTTATTTCAAGTCAACAAGTGTGTCTTTAAAAAGAATTACATTTTTAAAAGACTCTTTTTAAGTACATAGAATAAAGATTTTCTTTTAAAAAATTCCGATCGAATTACGCGAGAAATACTTATGAACTAGATTTCAATTTAAGTTATATATTTTTATTTTTTATTTTTAAAATTTATATGAAGGTAATTAAATTATTGATTTTAAAAATTTTAGTAACATTTTGAATATAATTACACTAAAATTAATGAAATTGGCTGATTATTTTTCAATTAAATAAAATTTTGTCTTAAAAAATATTAAATCAATCGAAATCTATTATAATTTGCATATTCCCCAGCTAATAATAGCGACGCAATATCTATATGAAAGAACATTTTTATCAAAAGCTTTATATAAATAACTTTATTTTACTGTTTAAAGTTTTATCTAAAAGAAAGAACTATTAAGGAAAAAAATCCTAAAAGGTTAGAAATAAAAACAGAATCCACTAATTATTAAATACAAAAATAATATTTAATTCTTCTAATTAAGCATTGATAAAACTTAACAATAACGTGAGCCTATCAGTAACATTTTACACTTATACACTGAAGTAATAATTTTGAAAATAAACGAAACTGAGAATCGGTTACATGGACATGTTTAACCTAAAAATATATTAAAATGTTAGAGTGTTTTTTTAAAAAGAAAAAAAATGTTAGACTAATTTGAAAAGTTATAATGGAATAGCTTTAGGAAAAGAGAAAAGACTCCAAAAAAATGATTTCTTTCACATAATGCTTTTGATAATTTATTTTGACTCAAACAAACAAAACAAAGTTGGTTTGTTTGTTCCTGTGATCGTATGCGAGAGGCCTAAAGATTCTGGAACCATATCTTACTATTCTGAGTTCTGACTCAAGGCCCAATAGGCCAACATTTAGCACGAAAATGTATAAATTTGGATATTTAAAATATTTTTCATTTTTATCCAAATATTTTGCCGTTTAGTTTTGTCTTCAATAGAATGACATAATAACCGTTATCTCTGTCTTAACCAAAAAAATAAAAGTAACAATAAAAATCAAATGACAAGATATTTGAAAAAAATAAAAAAATATTTAAAATACTCATACATTACTAAAGTATGAAAACTTCATTAAAAATATTTAAATTTATAAAAAAAACTTAAAATTTAATTAAGGATAAAAATTTTGAGAACTAAGACTGTAAGAGTTAATGCCAGTTCCAGATACACGGCTAGACTTTCTGGGCTTGTCAATTTCAGCATGGGACCTATACAAATTTGATTTATTCGGATAATGTTTTATTAACATAAGGTAAGGGAGGGATTGATGATAACTACAAGGTCAAATATAAAGTCACCATCAGTGACTTACAGAGGAAACTGATTGCACAAGAATATTATTAACAAATCAGTAGGAAAAAATAAGTTGAAGCCAAACTAGCTGTTTTACTAGATGTGAAGAACAATTAAATAATTGGCAAGGTGGGCAAAGCAAGATTCACTCCTTGATTCAACCACTTGATCAAAATTTTCAAATTTCTCATACTCTTTCTCTCTCTCTCTCTCTCTCTCTCTGCTAGCTAGAGGTATTAATAGAGAAGTCAAGTGGGGTATTGGAAGCTGCATACATAACGTACACACATGTTTGTATATCAGAGAAGTGGGAGAGGGAGAGGGAGGGCAGATAATAAGGAGAATGAAGAGGAGCAGAGATATGGAGAAGAGATCAGAGATAAACTCCGCCATTGAAGAGTTGTCCTTGCTGGCTATAGTCAAACCAGGAGGAAATCATGAGACTGCACACATCCCCACCAAGCCTTTCCTATCTCTATGTTACATGGTTCTACAAGTTCTTGGTGGGTTTTCTCGCTTGTTTTTATTTGAAAACATGAATGTGACGTAACACCAAACACAATGTCATTATGCTTGATTGATGCTCTCTTGCAGATAAGATAGGCCCAACGATGGCTGTTTTGAGACAAGACGTTCACCAGAATATTAAGGTATAAACTAAATTTGAAACTCTCAATTGATTCGGTTCACTTCAAGGAAAGTATCTCTGCGTGCCAATTATTGGGATGATCTTCTAAATTTTGTGTTTCTTGTCCAGTTGTATGAGGTCTAGTTTTCAGTTAGCATCACATTGATCCAACAGTTAACTACCATTATTGGCTTGTGCTATTAAATTCTATGTCTCTGCAGAGATTGGAAATGATGCATGATTTGAACCCCTCAATGAATTCAAATTTGGTTGAAATATTGAAATCAGAAGCTAGCAAAGGCAACGCAAGAAAGAGGTTTAGTTGTAGTAAAGCCTTTCTCTGGCTCACTAGGTAAACATGTGCATATATTATATTGTTGTTTTCTTTTACTATTTTGTTATTCCTAACACTTGGGTTAGGTCGTATCATCAGTTCCCTTCAGCTCTAAAATTGTTGACAAAAAAGGACAGGCTAATAACTGTTACTCAGATTAAGTAACAGAAGGAATTATCTTTCCTTGTATAGTATATATCCCCTTTGTGTAAGTTGCTTAATATTTACTTACAGATGTGCAACTCTACAGGTCCCTGGATTTCTCTTCAGCATTGTTACAAGCACTAGAGATCGATCCCAAAAAGAATATGGAACAAATAGTTCAAGAGTCTTACGATGCAACCTTGTCACCATGGCATGGATGGATTTCTTCAGCAGCTTTCAGAGTAATGACTACTTGTTCTTCTCTTGCTTTTGTTAATCAATTTTAAGCTTGTTCATGGCTTGCAGAGTTTAGCATAGTCACCAAAATTGTGCAATTGCTTCTTGCTGAACTAACCTGAATACTGCTGCAGGTGGCTATAACGCTAGTGCCAGATAGCCAAACTTTCATGGATCTCCTCAAGGAAAGAGATGAAAGCTGTGACACCCTAAAGGAGCAAATTCAGATCATGGTTTCTTTGCTTGTGCCTTTTCTTGAGGATGTTCATTGTATTCTTGTAAGCTTATTCCGTGCTTCCTAACATAACATATATCCGTCATGCTCCTTCAATTTTCTATCATCTTACCTTATTAATATTAATTTGCAGAAAGTGTATAACTTGGACAGGATTAAGGCAACTTGAAGATAGAAGAACTAATGTACAGCTTTGTGTAGTGTATATTTTGGCTTCCTTCCTCTCTGTTTTCGTGTAAATGGCTTGTATAGTAAAATTTTCGTCAACACTGATATGTAGCTATAAGTTTGCTTTTGGCTGCTCAATATAGATATTATACATCAAATTTGTACAGAGTTGAATTCAAAGTTTTATTTTGCCCACATGGAGGATCTAATTTGAGCCATGTTACATTCAAAACTGGCCAAGTTAATTGAAGTTGAATATGAAAAATGCGAAAGTTTAATTTATACAAAAGAAAGGATGATTGGAGTTACTTTTAATGAAATATTTTTCAAATCAAAGGAGGAAACCGCATTGAGATAAAGTTGGTTTTCAGTTTCACCCACAGATTTCCAATCTCCTTCATTAAAATTTTATCTAAATTTGAAGGAAGATGTTATGGATCAAACTCAACGGTGAGATCAAAGCAAATTATGCTATTTCAATATTTATCTATTATACAGTTTAAGGAGAAATCCACATTAATGGTCATAGTTTAGTAATTTCTTGTGTTACATCTATGCTTGCTGTTTATTTGGGCACAACCATTTCTTCTTGTATTGGGAGGGGCCAACAGTCTCCAGTGTGCAGTGCTCACATATTTTCAAAGGTAAATGACAGTTCGGTATAAGGTTTAACTTATTATTAACGGAAGTCTTATGATTACTAATATGCCATTCTTTTTCGCTTTCCTAAGATGGTTGCTTCCACAGACAGTTTTTTTGCTATTTTGAAGAAATGAAAACGTTGAAGATACTGTTAAACGTTCCTCCAAATAAAGTGGTCTGCAGGACCAGAGTTTTTTTTTTTCAAATAATTTCATAATTGAATATAACACCTTGGTTGCGTAAAAAATCCTCAAATAACCAATTTATGGGTCTGTCCTCACACAAAATTGCATGGTAGATGCGTGAACTTTGCATCAGATAACAGGTACAACATCATTAATATTCCATGCATCAAATGATTGACGTTTAATGCACCTGCTCAATATGGTACACAATCTAATGGACATGTTCAAATATAGATCAAGTCCATCCCCACAATGTGCTTTTTAAGTCACGTGAATTATAAGGAGGATCTTGAAGCGCAATCAGTGCTGCAACTAAGCCTGCATTGCTGGCTATGTTCGGTTCAGTGAACTTTTTGTTGGTCCTCTGATCCATGAAATTATCATTATTGTCTGGCCCTCCCACCATGGCTCCCAAAAGAACCTGTGGATTTGGATCTTTTGAGTTTAGCCATCTCTTACCGTCGTCACAATTGTAAGGTTGGTTATTCCAAGGGATTGATGCACTTCTGTGATGAACTTGGACAGGATACCTGTCACCATAGCCCACTAAATAACTCATTTTCATAGGGTTCTGCCCCAAGATGTAGTTAACCTGAAGAACACATAGCAGAAGGAAGCATAAATAGACTTTTTCCAATTTACATGCAACAACCAAATGGTAAGGAAGCTGGGAATTGCCTGAGAAGTGGCAAAATCACGAAGCATTTTCACGGAGAACGCATCAGTCTTGCAACTTGCACTGGACATTTTGAGATGATCAAGATAATCGCTGTATAATTTACTGAGAAAAGATGCTGTAGCAGCAAACTGGAGTAATGGTTCATTATCAGGTTTCAGGATAATCAATCCACCTATCATATGTTTAACATGTCATATACACAGGTAACACTTATGCAGACACAAAGGTAAATAATCACAAACAAGCAAATGATGTATGTTGCAACTGATGATAGAATTAATTACCAGGTGTCCTGCTAAAGAATTTATTGAATAGATAAGAACACATGAGGGCATCGGTAGAGTTAGATGAAAGTTTCAAAGCATCCTCGTATGGGAATCCAGGATCACGGAAGTATCGAATACCGGTTAGCAAAACCTACAAAGATCAAAGATAGGATTAAAAGCAAACTCTCCTGAAAATTCAGTTTGTGTATCTATTGAAGTTACCTCCACAGCATTGAGCTTGTTATTCCAGTAAACAACCCCTTTGTCAACTCTTGATTCATTACTCTTGGCTGAAAAAAGAGTTGCAGTTGCAGTTGCAAGGTAATTAGTATTTTCAGTAGCAAGAAATAACCATGTTGCTCCCCAAGCCAACTCATCTTGGTAGCTGGTCGAGTTATAGAGCATTCTTGATTGTTTTCCACATACATCAACCATGGTGTAAGTCCCTTGTTCTGTAGGTATTGCCCCAAAGATGCTTTCTGCTGCTTGCACAAGTCTCTTTGAGTAATCTCTGTCTTCTTTGAATACCATCGATGCTGCAGATAATGCTGCCACAATTTCACCAGCTAAATCTGTAGCAGAGCTATCGCAAATTGAAACTGGTCTCTCATATTTCATATCTTCGGGTCGTTGCCAACAACTCACATCATTAGGTTCATTGTTAATACTAATGGTACTTCCAACCTAATAAAATTGAATAAGGCAAAAAAAGGATAAATTTTTATTCATAACTGTTAGCATTTGATTAAGAACAGGAATTATGGCACAAAAATTAGACTGAATCCTCTCATGGAAAATTTTAGCGACAATTCAAATTTTTCCTGCATCTCTCATGATACTCCAATAATTTGAACACAATGTGTCATATTATCGTATACATGAGAAGATTCATTCCCAACAAAAAAATTGTAACTTACCTGGGAATACAGTGTCAAGTTTGATCCATCTGCTGAATTTGGGGGAATGAACACCTTGAGCAGGTAGTCACTACCCCATCTAATGATGTCCCTAACATGATCAAGTTCACCAATATCAGCATATTTACTTTGATATTCCATGACAGTCCAACTCAACATGGTCATAGTATAAGCTGTGGTGAAGGTAAACTTAATGTTGTTGCCAGAATCATAAAATCCACCAATAAGATCAGTCTTAGCCGAATCCCCATCTTGTAATCCTGAATCTCCTCGAAATTTCACTGGACTGTTCCTTGGATAATACCCAGCTGCAAAAAAATAAAAAAATAAATAGTTGAACTGCAAACAAGAAAAAGAAAATGTGTAGCAGCACAAATAGAAGTAGTACATTTTTGGGCATCATAAAATGTTAGAGCCTGGTTTATTGCCACTTTGAGATTGATTGAAGACCCTTGATGCTTGTGCTTCCGAGGTAAAAAATGCACCAACAGAACAGCTGCTAGGATGGCAAAAATTATTGTTACAAGAACAAAAATAAAGCAATGAAAGTGCTTCCTGTCAGTGATAACAAGATTGTAGTCAACAGATTTTGGGTATTGGGAAGGGATAGATTCATAGGCAGTGGAAGAGTCGGGAGCAAGTTTAAAGTCAAGTGCTATGGAATTCCAGCGGCTAGCTGAAGGAAGAAGGCGACCAGCCTCTGAAACTGTATGCACATATATCACAGGGTCTCTCTCTGACGCAAAAGTAGATGACACTGCTGGTGGCATGATTACGGAGATTGCTATATTTGGATGCGTTGAAGAAGAAAATAAAATGAACAAAAGAAATCATGTACTCTCGTAGAAGATTTTGGCTTCTAGATTCTATCTAAACTAGCTAGTTTTTCCAATAAGATAAGCATACACACACATACAGCTGGTTCGGAAACAAGGAAGAAAAATTTGGAGAATATGATCCTATTTGTTGTTTTATGGTCATGAATAATCCTTATTAGCAAAATTCTTACATTCACAACTAATCATATTAATTATACCATTGCTTTTATCTGAGATTGTTCGAATTGGCTGCAGAAAGTTAGAAAAATAATCTCTGCATAATAATGTCTACAATCATAAACGTATATGCTGTGTAACTAGGAGATTAAAAAGTGACATTATCCTGAGACTGACTCATTAAATACTAATGTAACTAAGAGATTTTCAGAAGAAAAAAATCTCCAAAGGTTGATATATTAGTAAGTCAATTTGCTTCATGTAACTAAACTATGTTATTAGCTACACTACAGACTATTTGATAAAACAGATATTTTAATAAGAAAAGTTCATGTTATTGGTTGTGTTGGTGTGTTTGGTCACCATAACTTAATGGAATCAATTGGGGTTGATTTTCCAAAGCATGGGTTTGTCTTTTCTGTGCCGTCCAAATTCCAGCACTATATGGATTATGGATGCCTAAGAATAAAACCATACAATTAGAAGGCTATTATTTATTTATAGGTGTCAAAATTGCATTCTTTTAATAACAGTTACTTTAATCAGAAAATTTTGGTTTGGCCAAATTATAGATGGATTTTTCTTAATATGTAAATAACAAAGTAAAATTCAAGAATCTGAGAGATTTAATATAGAATTTAAATTTTAACTTTTTTTATCTCCACTCAAAATAATCAATCAAAATCCGTTCTCAACTCAAGTTTTGTAGTATATTAATTTTAATTTCTTGATCAATAGCCGTTTTTTCAAATTAAAAACTCTAATTTCTTCGGGCATCTCTGACATTGTTCCTGAGCTAAGTTGTTGGTTGAAGCAAGTTCTAGCATTAACAAATAAAATTCTAGCATCAAAATTACATTATCCAAATTCAACCAAGAATCATTAACAAAATATTAGTATCTAAAGTTCTACTAAAAACAACATCTAAATAGTTAAATTAGTAATTAGCTCTCTAAATTGATTAAGAATTTTCAAATTGATCTCTAAATTACTTTTTAATAATTATCTTATAAAATTACTTTTAATTGAGTTCTTAAAGTTTTTTAAAAAGTCATAAATTACACCCTCACGTTTCACACTAGATACACACTGATGAGAATTTAGTATAAACAATCCTTTTATTTAACAGCTATTGTAAAATTTCATTATAGTTTCCCTGAGAGTAAGTCCACATAAAATGGTCCACTTTTATTAATGGTATGAAGTAAGAATAAAATAATTTAAGTTAAATAAATAATATATATATATATGCATGAAATTCAATATAATTTAATCTTAATTATTTATGAACTCACTTAAAGTATTTTCCAAAAGATATTCTAGCACTATAATTATAATCTTTTTACAACAATTATATATCTTATAAAATGTAAAAATATTTATAAAATATAAAATATTAATTCTTCATATATTTGATAAATATTTTAGCATACGAAATTTAATCCTTAAAACATTGAAATGTTTTTAACACATTGAAATGTTTTTAACAAAGATCAAATATTTCTTCATAACTTTATATAAAAAATTAATTAGAGATTCAACCAACAAATAAAAATATTAAAAATATATTAAATTACCAATACCAAAATAGAAGATAACTATAAACTATATTAATTCATTATCAAGGAAGCTCATGTTTTCAATCCCTAAAGGTGACACATGATAACTTATTTATAAATAAAAATTACTAAGTAATAATTTCCGGGTTTCATGACTTCAGAGCTTTTCTCCCAACTCATGTTTTAGTGAGATTAAGTATAATTATATGTTCTTCTTTTCTCTTTTTCCTCTTTATCCTCCATTTTATTTGAAAAAATATACTAAAATGATGATATATAAAAATTAATATGAATGTATTATTCTTATTTTATTCTAAGCTGGAAGACTTATACGTTTCAGCTACAACTAAATAGTATAATTTGATACTTAATATATTTAATAAATAACACTTATCTTATTTTTCTCTTATATATTTTATTTGCAATTTAACCCAAAAAAAACTGATATCATATACTTACTTTAGACATGACATAATTCAAATCGAAAAAATATATGTATGGACCTTTTAAATATAAAAGGATATTTTTATTACCACCTCAAACATAAAAAAAAAAATTAGTGGAGGATTTTTTATTATATCAGGGAAACTAAATGCGGAAACAATAAGGTGAAAAAATTGAAATACTTAATTAATTCAATGACTTAAATTAAATAATTAAAGCATAAAATCAGTCCTTATTTAACATTTATATGAAAATAATTACTTGACAAGTAACTATATTAATATTTTAATTTTTTTATTTTTAAATATTAACATATATTATTATATTATTAAAATAAATTTTTAAGTGATTAAAGGAAATTACAAGTATATTCCTACTTAAAATTCATTTTATAATCTATTTAAAAATTTCAAAATAGTAAAGGAAATCACTTAACCTAGATAGATAAACACATACATTTAAAAGAAAAGTCAAACTGACAGCAATTCCAGAAGTATAATAAGAGAAAGAACAAAATAGAACACAACACAAAGTATAAGAAACTGATAAACAAATGAAGGGATTATCCATGATAGAAATGTGTGACAATGGGTAAGGTGGAAGACATGACAATAACAGCACAGTGATAACACATAATTATTAGAATTTTTTATATTTTATAACAATTTTTTTATAAATTTATAAAAAAATTCTTATAAAATATAAAAAATTTAATAATAGATACAATTAATTAGAAATTAAAAGAAATTTTAGTAATAGATACAATTAATTAGAAATTGAAAATTTATAGATTGAATTCATTATTTTCTTTTAAAAAATTAAACATGTGATGTGATTGAGGCTAAACAAACTCAATAATAGACTTACTTTTGCAATTTTACGCCTCAAATATCTTAGGATGGAGGCTGCTATTATCAAGAATAGTATATTAAATTAAATTTTGTAATATATCTGTATAATTTATTTTAAAATTTATGAAAGTAAAATTTAGAAATTAAAACAAGAGAGAAAAGAAAACAATGGACGAATGATTTGGAAGATAAAATGAAAGTAGTTTAAAGTTGTCTTAGAGATTTTTTTTTAGGAGGTTGCAGGAGGAGTGTATGAAGAGCAATTTCAAATAATAGATGAAAGACAGTATTGTGAAATTAGTAAATGACTATTAATAAATTATTTTAGTTTAAAATATTCATCAATATCTTTTTTAGCTCAATGAAAATTTTATTCTTTTCTTAAATATTCTTTTGAATAGAAATAGATAACCAAGGAAGAAGAAAAAGAAAAATATTGTGATAAAATTGTTCTTCTACAGGAATCATCTGTAAGGTGTTTTAAGTCTATTCATTCAAAATAAAATAATGAAATATTGTGGTCAGCTTTTTTTTGGATGAAAATTTTTGTTAGTGGTGGTGGTAATCTTATTTGATTAAAAAATAATATTTATTGGGGTCCATATATTATGTAACGTTTTAATCAATATAATTTTTTTTTTCAAAATCCTTGTCCCCTTTATTTTGTAGCTTAGACAAGTCAAGCATAACTTACGACAAAATTAATACATTGCTACTAGCGACATATATGACCATAGAGTACCATATGAAGTAAAAGGAGAAAAAAGATATAATTTTGATTTTTTTAGTGCATAGAAATTTTAAGTTGTGTATAAGATGTAAGGTAATTTTCTGATCCATAAAAAAATATAAAAAAGAAAGTATACAAGAATTATTGGTAGAACAATTATTATTTTTAAGATAATTTATTGATTAATATTAAATATACACATTTACTATATATATATATTCAATACTTTTCTTTATTTTATTTCTTATCACATCATATATTTTACATACTTATCATTTTTCTTATCTTTATTTATTTATATATATATATATATATATTATATTATATGATATGGAGATAAAAATTTCAAGTGCTTATCAATTATTTTTCTAATTTATTTTATAATTTAAAATTAAGTGACAATATACTGATCTAACAATAATTACATTTCATTCTATACATAATAATATTTAAAATAATTAAAAATAAAAAGATAAAAAATAAATTAAAAGTGTTATTAGAAATCGATAAAAAGTTCATTAAAATTTTTAAAAAAATTAAAAAAAATTTAGAAAATTTAAATTTTACACCATAAATAATTATTTAAGTAATAACAATTACCTATTCAATGGACTTTAAATATAACCCTCCCAAACTAAATCCACTTAAATAACACATAAATTTTATTGTATTATATTTAAATTTTAAAAAACAAGACATAAATAAAATATAAGTACTATATCCCTAAATATATAGGAGAGATTGAAGAGTTAGGAAAGGGATTTGAAGCTTATTATTACATAGGGAAAGGGTACATTACTAATAGATTAGAAACTTCTTTCTAGGATTAGGGTGTGAAAACTAACAATTACAGAAGTGATACATAGGATTTGCATCCATAATTTTGGAAGGTTAAACTTTTTTCCTTCTCTAGCCTGTGTTCTTGAGCACAGGACAGCTCGCAACAGCATCTTCAGCACTGTCCTCAAACTCACCACCTTTCAGAAGACCTCCCAACAGTTCAGCAGGATCATAAAAAAACTCCACCTTCACTATTTTTGAATTCTCATCCAACTATCACCATAAACATATACATCAATCAATGCTTAGTCATTGAAAATATATATCCACACTAAGTAGTATATAGTAGTACTATTATTCTTACAGTGAAAATGGCCATTCCATAGAGTTCAATTTTCTCCCCAGTGGGTGCGTGGCCTTTGAAGGGACCCTCCATGTAACCCCAGTGCCTGAACTTGTACACGATCTCTGGTGGTCCTGAATAGACGTGGAGAATCTCTAGAGCAAAGCCGCGTGGAAACGCTGTGATAAAGGCCTTGTGTGATGAATCTGCTGTTTCTGCATATGGATTGTAGGGCCTTAGTTTCTCTGGCAGAGAGGTTTCCAGAAGAGGGATATACCCTCCACCAACCTTCCTTTTCTCTTCCAAATTAATGCTCTTTCTTCCTGTGCAAACAATTAACATCAAACAAATCCAAACCATAAAATAAAAAACAACAATTGAGTCTGATTCTGAAGATAAAAGACTACCATTAAGGCTGAAAGTGTATTTCTCTGGATCCACTGATCGGTTCTCCTGGAAATCCAGCTTGTGGAACATTTCCATCTCCCATTGCTTGACTATAGTCTGCACCTGCTCTTCCAGTGAACCCGGAGCCCATACCTTTCATCAAAATCATAATCAAACTCTTCATTCAGCTATATAGTTAAACACACAGAAACAGAATGGTAAAAACCCTAATAATTTACCTTGGTTCGGCCTTCTTCAAATAGGTTGTTGACAGCTTCATAACTTGGAGGTCCATATCTCCATTTGGTGTTCTTCTCAATGTCTTGACGCAAGAAGGGACGGTATTTGTCTTCCTCAACCATTCTTGATGCTGCCATCTTTAGAACACTATACTGTTTTCTTCATCTCTTTCTTTCATTTATAGGAGAGATGTGCCTTAAATATAAATAAAGTTAACTAAATTGTAAACTAATTATGAAAGTTATTAATATCACTTTCTTTTATAAATCATAATTAAAACTAACTTTATAAAACTTAAATTACTTTTTTAATTCATGGAAAATTAATAAATTTTATAGTTTTAGTTTCTATTTTTTTTAAATTAAATTTTATTTATATCAGAAACTATAAAAACTTTTTAATTATTACTTATAATTGATTTCAAAAAGATTAGAGTATTATCTTATGGAAAAAAAATCTATGAACTTTAATTTAACCACTGCATTACACTTTTATATAATCTTTTATTTTTTAAATGCTTTAAAATGGATACATAGAGGTTTATGGTGCTGCGATTCGCCTGTTATTATTAAGATTGAAAGAATATAAAAGAGGAATGATACTTTAATACTAAAAAAGTTTTTATTAGGGTTAGGGTTTTAATTATATAATGAATATATATTTTGTTTCAAACACTAATCACTATTTCAATTTATTTGAATTTTTTAACCTTGTCATATTTGAATTATTTTGAACCAGAATCTATAAATAAATTAATAAAAGAGTAAAAAATAATTTTTTAGAGATAAATAAGGAAAATATACTAGAAGCAAAAACCTTAAAAGTATAACTATAGAATTATACAGCATTAAAATATAAAAATAAATTTGCAAAATGTAACAATTAATTTTTTTTAAAATGATATTGGCTTTCATTGATTTTAATTGTACTATCTAATTTACCCAAAATAATATAATTGACACAGTTGTTTTATATGGGTGTTGAGTTGAACTAACTCACACAACTAAAGTGAGGACTAACTAAAACAATACTAAAAGATATCTTTATTATTATTTAGATTTATAAAAAGATTCTCGATTTTTTCAAAAAATTATTGATTCTAGTTAAAAAAAAATATGATATGAAAGTTAAGTAATGATAAAAATAAAATAGAAATTTTCTTATATCTATTTTGCTTTTTAAAAGAATTATATAATTTCTATTAAAAAATCATTAAATATAAATTAATTTTACAATTAAAATAATTAATTATTATAGTAATTAAATCAAAAACTATTTTATAAATTAAAAATTATTGATATTTAAATATATTTTATTATAATAAGAATCATATTTTTTATTAATTTTAAAAGATTAATTTTTATATAATGGTAACTAAATCAATTAATTTTTAAATTAAAATGTAAATTATTTTTTAATATTAATTACTAAAATTTTAATTATTTATTAAATTAATTTTTAATTGAATTAGTGACAAATAATTATTAATATAACTAGTAAAAGCATTTTTTTAATTTTTTAATGTACGATAAAATTTAATATATTTTGATTAACTATATATTTTGCCACATTCTTTTGTTAATTTTTTATTCCCTAAGTTTTTCATTTACAGTTAAATTCTTTAGTTCGAGCATTTTAATAATATATTAAATGTATAATAATAATTTGTTAATATGTTAAAAGAAGTTAAAATATTGTTTTTATAATTACTTGTAAAATAACATCAATTTTATATTATTTTACGTTACTTTTGTATGATGTGTTCTTGAACCGTTAAAAGTTTAACATATCAATAAAAAATAACAAAATATTATAAGATATGATAACAAAATTCGTAAAGAATAATAATAAATACAAAATTAAATCAAATTATTTCAAGTTCATATGTTGTAAAAATAAATAAATAATTTTTTTAATAAATTTATTTTCATTGTAAATCATACTTGTAACACTTGTGACCTATAAAATAAGGAAAATAATTAGTGAATCTCTATTTTATATGTCCATATCAATTTTTTTTTTTTAAAAAACTCTTTACTATTTATATGAAAAAAGTTTAAATATAAAATATGAATATAATGTCTCACGATCCATAAAATATTCAAGATAAAAATCACAGTTTGAGTTAGTTAACAACAAAATAAATAAATAAAATCATAGTAGGATTCCTTTTCTATATAAGACAAAACAATTTTGTTTATTCCAGACAATAAAAATCTATTTTATCAATTTTTGTGGCAAGCTATTCATGGAATTTAAAGTAAATTAATTTATATTTTAAAATAAATTATGCTTAGCATCCTGGAAAATAGAGAAATTAACAAAAATATTTTTTTTATTAATGAATATTAGTGTTTTAATTTCGGTTAACAAAAGATTCGAACACAATTTATTTCTCCTTATAGCAAAAATATTATGAAACAAAATTTAGTGTTAATTTAGTACTATAAAACCTAAACATATTTCTTTATTAAAGATATTAGAAAAAATGAGGACATGTGGTAACCAACTTGTTCTAAGGTTTCCACCACACAACACTTCCTTTGCATCACCTATGACGAATTCAAGAAAAGAAAGTCATATGTTGTCATTTTCATAAACTGAATTTGTGGTGGAATATATTTATTTTTATTTCTTCAATTCAAGAAAGTAGCCATGTGTCATTTCAATCAAAAATTTCACAAGGCCAAATCCATCAGATTAAATATTGACTAAACATGTTTGTTTACAGCAAAGAAAGGTGATAAGCTAGTCATATATTTCAATATTTTCAAAAAAAGTTGTTTGCTATGACACTTTTTTACATGTTTCTTTTAAATAAATAATAAAATATAAAAAATATAAAAACTCAAAAACATTAGTTCTATGTATAAAAACTTAAAAATAAAAAAACATAGAATAAAATATCTTCAAGGTTATATTTGATTAAATTGATTTAAGATAGCTTATTTAGTTTAAGTGATTTGTTAGAACAATTGTAGGAAAATTTTTAAAAGAAAAAAATGAAGTGTGAGACTAGGAGAAAGTGGTGTATGTGGGGATGGTTAGTAAAATTATCAATTTACCTCTAATTCAATATTTGAGTTTTTAAAATAATTCTATTTATTGTGATGTTTTTATTTTTTTTATAATTATTATTATTATAAATTAATAAATAATATTTTTAAGAAATAATTTATTTTCATTTTTTAATTAATTTTTTATAAAAAATATTTATTTTTTAAAAATACACTTAAGGATAATTTTATTATTATATAAAAAGACCAACCTTTATTATTTCAATCAAATTTATCACACATAGTAATAAACTTTTTACTCAAATCCATTATCTTTCCATTTTCATCTAGTTTCTCTTCAAATCACTATAAATTAATCCTCCACAATTCTTTCAAACAAATTTACCATGGTTTGAAAATAGTGTACAATATTGTAGTGCAATCTTTTTCATTATTTTAATCAATATGAGAATATATGTGAACAAAATATAATATCTTTTTTTCATAAAATATAATGGTTTTAGTTGACTTAATTATATTATTTAATTGAGTTTAGAGATTTGTTAAAATAAAATAAATTTTGATTGTTAGAGAGAAAAAGTTAAGATTGAATTGGATTTGGTTTTAAAAAAACGAAATTTAAGTCTTTTGTGAGAAAAGAAAGGATAAATTATTATTCATATACGTGTGATCATGTTGTGAGATATAAAATGTGATTCTTCTTTTGTGAAAGTATGTGCAGGTTAGAGAGAGAAGAAACAAATCTAAATGGTGGGTGAGTGAGTGAGAGAGTATGAAGTGTTTATATAATTAAAAATAAATAAAAATAAAGAAAGGATGGAAAAATATGTAATATTTATCTTATTAAGTTTTAAGTTTTAATTTATATTAATTTTACTCATACTTATACATACTTATACATTATATTTAGGACTTGATTAGTTTTCGTGTTGGTAAATAATCATTATTTCAATTTTTTTATCTTTGTCCTTATAAAACATTTTTTTAAGTCTTTTTTTTATCAATTAAAAATAAATATATTGAATAAATTATAAAAAGATTATATTTTTTTAATTTTTGTAAATTTTTTTTTAACTTTTACTTCTCTATTATTTTGATAAATGAATTACTTGTTGGTGTCCATTAACGTTTTCTAAGTACCTCTTTAATGAACTTAGACCACATATACTAAAATTGACAAGTCTAAAACTTATAAAAGATTATTTAAAAGAAAATATTAAACTATAAATAAAAACATAAAAATAATTTTCTAAAATTTGAGACATGTTATGCATTTTTAAGGTAGTTTCCTTAACACAACTATCATGCTTAATTATTTGAGGGACAATATCATATACCTCTACATCCAACATTAACTTTCTCAATTAATTATCATTTATTGATGTGCTCAACTTTTTTTAATTTAAATTGAGTTGACTAATTCATTCAATATTAGATAATAGTATAAACACATACAACTAAAAATAAAATATAAGAAAAACACAGATATAATTTTACTAATAAAAAAATTATAATTATTCTTTTCTCTGAATCCAAAAAGAAAATAATAATACTCTCCTTCGAAAATAAAGAAAAAATAAATTAGTAAAAGAACTTTAAAAAATAAATTTATCTTAATTCGTCTCTCCAGCATTACACTAATAAAAAGAAAAAAAAAGGGTAGTTATGAGATGATTTATAAAATAAACACTTTACTCCTTTTATAATAAAAAAAGTAAACAATAAAGTATAATTTGTCTTGTGTGAACACACAGTATTAGTTGGATGTTTGCTCTGATATCAGATTCCATAAATTATTTTCCTAATTGTTTAAAGCAAGAGTTGGTGATGGATGGTGACCAGGACTGAGTAGTCTATAACCACTGACAGACTAATTATTACAGTTCAGTCAGAAACTTCAATAAATACCAAATTTTATTGAAAGATACTTATCTATCCCAAGACATCATATAGCTAATATCCATTCATACACACCAGAATGAAGGAACTGGGCGCGGTTACAGCGATATTGACGTCTCAGTTATCGAATGTGATAGTCAACACTCTCAGCAAAGCAGCTATGAAGAATGGCATGAATAACTTTGTTTTCGTCATGTACTCCAATGCCTTTGCAGCCTCCTTCCTCTTTCTCTTCATCTTTTGTAGGTAAACAATTCAAATTACTTCTTAACTTGCATCTCTTCATCTCTTCTTTTTCTAATGCTTCCTTTCTGCAGAAAATTGACTCTTCCCCCTCTCTCCTATAACATCCTTGGCCAGCTATGTGTTGTTGGCTTCTTCAGGTACATATTTGCTTCACTTACAATCACAATTACGGTTTCAGTTTATTAATTAACCATCAACGACTGCATATTTACTTCTTGCAGTTGCTGTTATCAATTGCTCAAGTATTTTGGCATAGCTTACAGTTCTCTTACTTTGGCCTCAGCAATGTCTGATTTAATTCCAGCCTTTACCTTCATATTTGCCATCATATTTAGGTTCTATTCGCTTCACTTTCTTAATTTATTCTAGGTTAATTTTTAAGATTGGGTAAAGTAATCTGTTTATTTTAGAGGATTCTAAGCCCAATTTGTAAATCCTACATATGGAACAGGTTATGGTAGGTTTGGCATAATTTTCATAGTTAATCCTTTAACTTATTTGGGTTGTTGAGCTTGCAGGATGGAAAAGTTGGATTGGAAAGCTAAAAGCAGTTGGGCAAAGAGTATTGGCACGTTGGTATCAATCACTGGGGCCTTGATGATGTCTCTGTACAAAGGCCAGGTTGTCATAAACAATAATCAACCTTTAAATCGTTCCATGGAAGAGGTGTCTTATCTATACAATTTGACTGGGTAGTTGGGGCAGTGTTGCTTGCTGCTAGTTCATGTTTTCTCTCAATAAACTTTATACTTGTGGTAATAATCAATTCAAATCTGAAACAATTTTTGGCATATTCGCAACCACAAGCATGGCTCAGCAATTCAGCATACTGATTTTAATTCTTTAATATTTGTAGAAACGTATATTGGGAGAATACCCTTCAGAGCCTGTGGTAGTACTCATTCGCCTTGCATTAACCTCTATACTTTCTGTTCCCGCTGCATTGATTTCAGAAAAGGATCTTAATGCTTTGAAACTAGGATTTAATATGGAGCTGATAGCCATTGGATGTTCAGTAAGAAATGACAACTACGCTATTTCCTATGTGGATTCCACATAATTCTTGTTGTTGTGACTTTTGGAATTAATCTGATATTCTGAATGAAGGCAATTTTCGTCTTATCCTTTGGAGGTGTTATCTACACCTGGGCCATTGGGAAGAGGGGACCTGTCTATGTTGCAATGTTTAATCCACTTGAAATAATCTTCGCAGCCATCTTGGGAATTACTTTTCTTGGAGATTCTCTCTATGTTGGAAGGTATAATTAATCAAGGTTTTCTCAAAGTGAACCTTTGTTAAGCGTTATTTTGTTGTTACATATCTCTACAATAATTTGTATCACATCTTTCCTTTCATTTTATACTTCTTTCTTCTAGAGAGTGTTTCTACTTTTGTATGAAGTTACAAAATATTAGCAATAGAAATATTTTTTAATACACTCTCTTTTATTCGTTAAAATTTATTCCAAATATATATATTATCATTAACTAAGTTGTAAAATATATTAATTTTATTTATTTTTAGAACTTTTAAGTAATAATTCAAAAGAGTTTATCCTATATAGTTTCCTGCTAACACATTTTTAAATGTCTTCATCGCGCATGCTAAAGGGTCTAACAACTTATTTGATTTGTGTGCAGTGTGATCGGAGCATGCATAATAGTTATTGGCTTTTATGCTGTTCTTTGGGGGAAAACACAGGAGGAAAAGGTGGATGAAAACACTAGCTTTGGATCACACGATAATGAGACCCCTCTTTTATTAAATAGTAAATGAAGGTGGAAATGACTCCATCAAATCATTTATAGATCTTAGGACTTCTTCTGATGGTTTGTTTATGTAACATTTGATAGATTATGCATCAGATCGTCAATGTTGAAGACAACAAATAATATATATGTAACTATTTTCTATTTTTGTTACATTATTAGATAAGATGTTTATATATAAATATTTAATGTAAACACAACTTTCTAAGTTTTGAAGGATCTAAATAAAATTTATTTTAGATATAATGAGGATACTTTGAAATCATAAAAGGTGAGAGAAACATGTTGTCATCTTTGTCATAGAAGGAAAAAACTAACACGATTAACAAATCAAGGAGTGTATAATCTCATGTCTTAATGAGAGAACATCAAGAGAATCATGAAGGAAACAATTGTCATAATAAAATAAATGAAGTTTGAGTAATTGCATATGATAAAATCTTTAATACATACAATTTATTTGAAACAAGAATTATAATCATTCAAGATAATATAATCAATAATGATAGAGGAATAACTAGTACACTTTAACAAGATTTTGAATGATCTTGAAAATATTGAAATGAAATTTGATGATGAAGATAATGTTTTGAATCTTTTTAATGCATTTCCTAAAATATTTGATCATTTTAAAGATACCTTGATGTTCTATAAGAAACAAATTTATATTAGACGAAGTTCATACCTCATTTAGACTATAGAGCTCTAAAAGTTTAAGGAGTTTAAGACAAATAAAGGGTTGACTTGGATGTTAAAGTTCAATATTGAATAGAAAAAGGCAAACATGAAGAAATTCAAGTCATCAAAGATGATAATAGAGTATAAGAAGGTGTTATAATTGCAAAAAAGAGGTTCATTTTAAGAAAGAATGTCCTAGGAGTTTCAGCTCTTACTAGAGTCTGCAAATATTACCGTTACGTTTAATAATTACGAGTCTACAAGGATGTTAGGGTGAGAGGTGCTCTCCACTCAATTTAATTTAGATTGGTTTGGTTTAAATTTAATCTAAAATCCAAACCAAACTAATTTTTATGATTCAATTTGGATCAATTTTTTTTATTATAAAAGTTGTAAAACAATTTGTGTGAAAAAATGGTTAAACATTTTATATTAAAATATTGTTGCAAATTACTTTTGTATAATTGTTGCAAATAATTTTAACTTTTTCTTGTATTTATAAACAAACTAAACACTCTTGTAACTAAAATTTACAATACAAATTTGTTATTTTTTAATAAGTATAAATATATTGTGAGAAAAATAAATCAAACCATAAAATAATTTTCCAAGAAATATAATTACATATATTTTTTAGTTGTTTAAATACATAACATTATATTTAAATATAATAATATGTTTTATTCATTCTTGATTTTCAGTCCAAAATTTGAACTAAACTCTTCATTTTAGAAAAATTAGATAAGAAAATTCAAAAAAATCTTGGTCTTTTCATTTCTTTTTGATACCTCACTAGTGGCATTTGTTTCAAACACAAAAGGAAGTTAGGTCATGCATGTGTCCTATGAAAGAGTTAGTTGAGATCTTAAAACTGAAACAATGTGTGGTTTTCCTTGGAAATAATAAAGTTTATAGGTTATAAGAGTTATAGTAAGTCAGATTTAAGATGTTTGATAATTAAAAGATGTTGTTGCAAGATGTGAGATATGTTTCAAAACTGAAGAGAAATCTTTTGTCAATAAGCGTGTTTGATTTCCTAGGTATGTTAACCAATGTTGAACACATGATAAGATTTCAAATGGAATCTTTGTAGTTGTTAAAGGGTAAAAAGAAACAATATTTATATTCTAAATGACTTTTTGTGATTAAACATCCATTTGTGGCTAGTCAAATGATGCAAGAAAAAATTGTTCAATAACGATTATTGTTAAACACATATTTAGTAGACCATTAGTATGTTAATATGGAGACTTTTTGAGTCTAATACAAACTCATATTCATAAAGATGAGTCTTACTTTCTAACCATCATAAATGATTTTTTGATGAAGATGTGAATATACATCTTAAAAAGTATACTAAAACTTTCGTAGGTTCAAGGATTGACACACACTAGTTGAAAAACAATAAGTAACCAAACTAAAAATGCTTAGGATTGACAATGATTTCAAACTTCTTTCGAATAAGTTTAAGAATGACATTTGTGTTGTTAAAACAATGACATTTTTTCCATTAAAAAACTTATAGCATTGAGGAAAACCACGTGTTGTGATAACAAACATCAACCTCATGCCTTGTTTTACCACAGTGAATGAAGATTTTATCACTTCGATTTTATGATCTTTTGTTGTCTTTGTTCAAAGGAAATCCATGTTTATGATAATAAATATTTTTTGTATGACTAGTACATCTATAATGGTTGCTTGTAGATGAAGAATTGGTTGCATTAATCACAGTTCTCTTAATATCCATGTTAGCATTAGTCAATAATTCATTAAGAAAAAGTTGGCATTCTTATTAGGAAACACCAAAAAAACATTTGGCAATATACGATAAAAGATCCATAAAAAGAATGTGGGATCTCACATTATATATCAATAATTGAATGCATGTAAAAATTGCATGACTTGATCTTCTTCTTTTTTGTTTAGAGATAACAATTAAAATATTGCAAGAACACTTTACACACATAAGATTAGATATGAAGTTCTCAAGTTCATCCTTAAACCTACATTTTAGTAATGAAATAAGTCACAAATAGATCATATTATTTAATAGAAGAAGTTTCAAACTAGAGATCAAATATTCAAAGAAGATCTCCTTGTAAGAATTTTCTATGTTTCATATGTTTAATTCATCGAATGAAAATAGAATAAATAAGTTAGGAAACAACAATGTTATTACACTAATATCGTGCAAAATGCATCTTAGTTTTCAATGAATGTAGAGCATTTTTCACTAGTGCAAAATATGGGATTAAAGGTAAAAAATAGTGACAATTATTGTGAATTGTACAACAATGGTCACTTACAAATTGTCTTCTTATGGAGTTTATGACAATAGTTTTCTACAAAGGTAGACCAAATACAAGATCCTATAAGCTGATATAGTTGCATCTCAAGGTCATTAATTTCTTTAAATATATATTTTTGTGAATTAAATTAAGTTGGTATGTGTGTGGATACTATGTAATGCAATGAATAACAACCATTGTACCAGCTAGTATTGAAAAATGTGGGAACCAAGTAATTACGTTTAACTACCTTATTATAAAATAAAATATGTCTACTTTATGAACTAATTTCAAGTCATCAGGTGTTGTATTTCATGGATGTCGTAGTCTTATCTAAATCTATTAACTATGTCATATCAACATGAAGAACTTATTTTATCAATTTATACATACTTGACATAATTTATTATGTTTCACTATACTTTCTTTTGTTTTTGGGATAGAAAAAGGATTAGTGATAGAAATAGTACATGATGAAGCTCAAGTTTATTCATTTCTTGGGAGCAAATATCTAAAATTGAAAAAGTTAGAAAAAGTTTGTAAATATATTTTATGATTATTATATTTAAAAATTCTCAACATTTATAATACTTATTTAAAATTTCTTTCAATATAGTTAAATTTGTTTTATAGAGACTTGATTAATTCATAACTTTTATACGATAATGTTGAATTTGACTTATTAGAAAAAAATCCTATAAATATAACTTGTTTTAATGAGAAAAACAATTTAAAAGAAATATAACAGTGATTGTATATTAGTTATGATAAATATATTTCAGAATTCAAAAATATTTAAGATTATTTAAAAAATTTATGAGAACGGTTTTCATCTGCACTCTTGTTGTATAAGTAATAAATAATGATCATTATATAAAATCGTAGTCCTAAATATTTAGCGAGTCAAACATGTCCACAATATTTTTTTTACAACAACTCTATCAATTACCGTAATTATTGTCATAAATCACTTAAAATTGTCATTAAAAAAATATTTTCGTAGTCAAACAACTTCTAATTTATTCATTAGATTGGTAGCTATTAACATAAATATATAATAAATAATAATCAATAGAATAAAATATAGGTGACATAAGCATAAGAGTTCTTACTAATATTGTCTTCATGATGAAGTTATAAATAATTGTATGGGTTAGGTATTTAATGACATTCTTCACTCGGTAAAAGATACAATGAAAATAACAGTATTTTGATGCAAATATTACAACAACAAAAAAAAAAGATGGGTAAAAGAGAAACAAACATAAAAACTTCCATTTAATATACCAGTTGAAAACGAAGAACTATATACAGAAGCCAAAATTGATTTTGTACAATTCGTCTTAGTGAACAACGATTTGAATTAAACTGATGTTTTGTATGCTTTTATTCTTGACGCAATTTTATATTAAAATTCAAACGTGTTGGAAATTTTTTTTAAAGAGAAGATATATAGAAAGAAATATTATTTTTAATATAGAATTTTAATGTTTAACATTTATAATTTTTTTTTCTTTTATGTATTTCAACTTTTTAATATAGAAATTTATATCCACTTTCATACGTAAATTTCATAAGTAAATTTCTAACAATACGTAAATTTCTAACAAAACGCAAACTACTGATAATCAAACATGAATTTAACCACTAAATCAATACGCATTTTCTTTTCAGTTAATTTTTCGCAAATCCTTTTTTTTTAAATATGGGGTTCATAAAAAATTGGTGAAAACAATAAAATTTCAAATTTTAAGTTGTAACTTTTCTAAGTTCAAAGTTGCCAGAAAAAATCATTCAATTGTTAACATTTTAGATATTGCAAATTCCATCTCCATGACATGAACAGGAGGTTTTTTTTTTATATAATCTTTAAGGCTAATTTAAAAAATTACAAAAATAAGTAGATTTTAAAAAAATAAGAGAGTATGAGTAAATAGTGTTTTAAGATGTAACTTTTTTTTGTCTTCTAAAATATAATTTTACTTTTTAATTATTTTAAATTGATATTGAGGTGGTGTTTTAAAAACACGATCTCACCTTTTTAAAGTGAAATTTCACTTTGAAAATAGACTTTCGTTTAACTTTTTAAACGAAAAAGATTCACACACTTATCTGTAATACTCATCTAACATTTTAATTATTTTTTATATTTAACAAAAAAGATTTTATTTTAAGATAGGCTTTGGACCGTAAGTTTTAAAACTCAACTGTCCATTTATCATTCTCTTTATAAAATTGTTTTAAAACAGTAAAAGTGATGATAGGTTGATAAAAATGTAATTTTATTCGCCTATCTAAAAATTAATTTTATTATTTTTATTAAATAATTTAATTTATATTTAATTAATTATCTTAATTTATTAAAACAAAAAGGGGTTGTCAATTTCTTTTCTAGTAATTATATTTTGAGTGGTGATATTTTGAAGTCTTTTTAAAACAACAATTATTTTAACATTTTTATTTATTAATATTAACCCAAATATATGTGTTTTGAACATGTCTATTCATATTTTTATTATATTAAAATAATATATTTTAAGAATACATGTAATTTAAAAAAATATATTAAAAATATTAAAATAATACAATTTAATATATATATATATATATATATATATATAATTTTGCAAGAATAATATTAGAAAAAGGTAATTATTATTTTTAAGTAAATAAGTTATTTAGTTATTTTTAAGTAGAGAAAAGAGTTTACATATTCTATTAAATAAAATAATAATATAATTTTTTTATTAAAGAATATGTCAAATTAGAAAATAATACAAAAAATAAGTTGTAAGAATATATATTATTTATATGATGATATAAAGAATAATTATAGATTTTAAAAATTTATTATTATCTATGACATTATTATTTATATTAAGAATTCTTATTTTTAATGTTTATATTTCTTATTTTTATTTTATTTTTAGTTATATTTAAAAAATCTACAATAATATATAATATATCATAATATATAATAAAAAAATTAACTTTTTTATCTATATTTTATATTTTTATTTCATATTTAGTTACATTTTAATATAAAAATAAATTTACAATAATATATTATATTCTTGTTTTACTTTAATTATATTTTAAAATAAAAATAAATATATAGCAATATATAATATATATTTTCACTTTCAGCAGTCATATTATTTTTAATTATATTTTAAAAATAAAAATAAAACTTTTGAAAGGTATAAACTCATTTTTTCTATAATCATTATTTTTAAAAACATTTAATGAATTTAGAGATACGTAAAATCTTTTTTCCATTAATTATTATTATATTTATAAAGTTTCTATATTATATTTTTAAATATTCTATCGTCATTATTTAGCTTTTAAGTAATTTTATCTTTCAAAAAGTAGACTAATATATATTTTTCTTATATTTGAAAAAAAATATTTAACAATCTTTTTAATAATAAATATTAATTAAAATATAAATTAAATTATTAAAAAAGAAAATGGTAAGTGGTTGTATTTGGGGTCTAAAATTATCAGAATCGTTTTAAGAAAGCAGTAACTTTGTCGTTGCCATTGTCGACCTTCCTTTTCTTGTATTCACGTAATTGTATTTATAACGATGAAGACATGTTATTTGTCTGCGCTGGATTTTCGAGAAAAGACGCAGCTTTCTGTCGACAATCCTTGCCCTACGCACTTTCCTTTGTCATTCACCTATTCTGATAAATTTTAGGAAATAACTATTTTCACCATTTATTTTTGAAGTTACACCCTTTAACAACTGAAAATAATCATAAAATATTAAATTAAGTTGTTTAATTTAGTTATGAATTAAATTATTAAATATATAATTTAATAAAATGAAGTGTAAAACAGTAGTAGAAGAAAAAATGGATGATGTGAATCAATCTTTGTACTGTCCACAAAGTCATAATCCACCTAATGAACCCTTTCATTAGTTTCGAATATATTTTCATTTCTTAGTGCACTTCAGTCATTTTCATTTATCAGGTAACATAGGATGTTTATATTTTATTTATATTAAATATATTTGTGTCATATAATTAAATGTATAATAAATTATAATCATTTTATAGTGTCATGATGTAGCGGTATCATATCTTCCGTGCGATCAGAAATATTTTTATCAACTTTATTATCAACTCGTACTCAAAGCAAGTGAATGAAAACTACAAAGCATCTTCTTATGCTTAGCAAATTGTTTTCACCAGAAATTCCTTCAGAAAACCAGGATGAGGGAATTGTGCGTGGTTGCACTCCTGCTGACCATAGAGTTCGTGGATGTGATTGTCTACACTATAAGCAAAGCAGCCATGAAGAAGGGCATGAATGATTTTGTGTATATCATGTACTCCAATGCCTTTGCATCTGTCTTACTTCTTCCCTTAACCTTCTTCTTTCACAGGTATCTCCATCAATACTTCTTTTCTTTTTCCCTTGACTTCATGAATACTGGACAAGTAATACATTAATGGCAGCTCTCTCTCTCTCTTTTTAATCAATTTGATGACATGACAGGAAAAGAGCTCTTCCGCCACTCACTTATTGCATAGTGGGCCAAATATTTGCTAGTGGCTTGTTAAGGTAATTATTTATTTCAGCTGTAGTATAAACTATTTCAATTTTCGTTTTAACCTGACTGAATGAATGTCTTGTTGATGAGGATTTTCTTTTTTACCTTTTTTTCTTCGGACGTGTGTTGTCTGTCTTGCAGTTGCAGTGTTCAGATGCTCAGGTTTTTTGGAATAGGTTACACCTCTCCTACTTTGGCCACTGCAATGTCTGACTTAATCCCTGCTTTTACCTTCATACTTGCCATCTTCTTCAGGTTTGCTCTCATTTTATAACCTTTGTTTCCTCTTGAAGGCACTGAAACTAAGCAGATTTCTTATCACAATTTTTCCTAAAGAGCATGATGACATAAGAAACTTGACATCTGAGCAATGAACAGTGATGAGTGCAATCTAATTTTGGAATTAATACCTACCTTGCAGTAGGTATTGCATAATTTTCTTAGTTAATCCTCGAGCTTATCTTTTTAGTAATTGTTCGTACAGGATGGAAAAATTGGATTGGAAAACTAATAGCACACGGGCCAAGTCCATTGGCACATTTGTATCAATCACTGGAGCCTTGATAATTACTCTGTACAAAGGCCAGGCAATCATAAATAATCATCCATCTAATAAATTGTTTCCCAAAAACCTTGTTTCATCTGAGGAATTCGATTGGGTTATTGGAGCAGTGTTGCTTGCGGGTCATAGCTTTGTTCTATCACTGTTGTTTATAGTTCAGGTAATTAATGCAAATCTCGAGCACCCTTTTGGCTTATATGCAAATAAGTACAAAAAAAGGCTAAAAAGTATTGGTTTTACTTATTTTCTTTCATACTTGTAGACATGGATAATCAGAAATTACCCAGCAGAGCTTGTGGTAGTACTCATTCGCGGAGTATTAGTTGCTCTGCTATCTGTTCCACCTTCACTGATTTCAGTAGAGAATCCAAAAGCTTTGAGATTGGGATTTGATGTGCAGTTGATAGCTATTGGATGTCAAGTAAGAATAGAGACAGTGATACTATTTCCTGTATTACATAAGTCCTCTTGTTCTGATTTTGAGTTAATGTGTTCCTGAAAGTAGGCAATTTTCAGCGTATCCTTTCGAAGTGTTGTTCATATATGGGTGATGGGAGAGAAGGGCCCTCTCTATGTTGCAATGTTTAAGCCAATAGGAATAGCATTTGCGGCCATAATGGGCATTTCGTTTCTTGGGGACTCTCTCTATCTTGGCAGGTATAATTTTCTTTCATGTGTCTTAATCACAAGAGAAATTGGAGAATCTTTTTGTTTGCGTGTGAGTGAACACAATCAAAGGACGACAATTATGAAAGGGGAATATTATCCCTTTGTGTATGTGAATGCAATTGAAAAAAAATACTCTAATCTTAGAAGGAATATGATTGTGAAAGTCTTGTTTTGTTTGATGTACAGTGTTCTTGGAGCAGTCATAGTAGTGATTGGTTTTTATGCTGTTCTTTGGGGGAAAAGCCATGAGAGAACGAAGGAAGAGAGTGAAGTTCATACTTTGGAATCATGCTCGCCTGTTGTCCCTCTTCTGCAGAATAAGAGAATGGAAGAATAGAATCATTCAGTGATAATGATGGAATCAAAGAGTTTGGTTATATTTTAGGCAAATGCTAAATTTATATGAGCATTTCTAGAACTTCAAGATTGATGTCTGATGATGTAATGTTTTGACAACAGACTGAATAAATGATTTTTTTGAGTCATTTTTGGATTCATTTGATATCTCAGTCTAATTTGATAAGATAACATGGGTCTGTTTTATGTTCAAAGTAGGTTTGAAAATAGCACCGCGAAGATTTTTATTTTCTTATTTTTAATTTCATATTAAAGTTTTATTCTTTTTTTTTCATATGTATAAAATTTTCATAACATTTTATCAGGAGATTATTTTCATTAGAGTAATTATATTTGTTATTTTAAATATTAATTAAATAATTATTTAAAAAAATAAAAATCATAAAAAAATATAATATTATAAATAATTTAAAATTAAAATGATATAAATATATTTTCAATAACAAATATTAATAAAAAATTATAATTATATAAATATTAAATTAAAATATCATTAAATAATAATAATTAAATAAAAATAAAATAATTATAAAAATATATTAAATATATTTTTAAAAATAATTTATAAAATTAAAAACTAAAAAAATTAATATAAATTTTTAAATTATTTAATAAACTAAATATATTTAATAATTAAAAAATAATATAAAATATTAGGATCCGTATAAAACAAAAACTATATATATATATATATATATATATATATATATATATTCTTATTCTTAATTACATATTCAATTTAAAAAATAAGAATTATCCATTCTTATATTTATATTCTTGCAGCATTGAATCTATGATAGTTTCTTGAATATAAGTATATAATCCGTTTTAATTGTCAGTGCATTTGCTATTTTTGAATTAGTTTCTACTATTTGACTCTAATAAAATATTTTAATAAGTTTTTTTATGCATGATAGGAACATTACAATACATACATAAATAAATACACAAAATACAGACAATTAATAACATTACATCTCTCAATTTATATGTTTACGGTTATTCACATTTTCCTATTAATTTTGGTTTCTGAATTATATTATTTTTTTCAAAATTTTAATAAATATTATTTTTTTAAAATTGATATAGGGATGAGAATAAATATTTTATTTAACAACTTTTCTTTTCTTAAATAATTTGTTATCATCTCTTTTAATGGTTGACTATTTTATATTACCACATTGACCTAAATTTAACGTAAACTTTAGTTTTGTTAAATTAAATTATTTTTTATCATATATTTTATCATTTATAATATTTTTTATTTATTGTTTATTTTTTATCATAAAATATTTAACTATTAATTTCGAATTTTTAATTGTGTTGTTTACTAGATTATCTAAAAGACTTATTTTTTTCTTTACTTTTTTATTTCGTTTTAAATTAATGAATTATTTTTTTATACAATTTTTTATTCTATATGATTAAGCTGGTTTCATATTCATCAAATTTCTTTAATTTTTTAAAATATTTTTCTTCTTAATAATTTAGATTGTGATCAAATTTTAATAATATGTAATTGTTTATTTTTTTTATAATTATACATTCATATAATTATTATTTTATATTTTATTATAATATTTATGTAATTATAAGTTCTTCTTTAAAATTTAATATTACAAAATATTTTTTAATATATTTCATATTATCATTTTTTTATTATAATTTATATTTTTAAAAAATATTTAATTAATAAATAAAAATGGGAGCCACCTAATTAATGAAGACATAAAACATCACATAGACATTTAGTTTTGGTAGGAATGACTATAATCAAACCTGTTAGGCCCACTCCCATTCCATGCTTTTATGTTAGCAGTGAAATGATATGAATATAGCCTGTAAACAAAAAGGTTAATTGGAAATTCTTAATTTTTAATGAATTTATATTAAAGTAAATAAGTATATGTAATCTAAAATTTTACTAGTAAGGTGTATTCTGAATTTGATTATTACAAAAGCTATATAAAATTTTAATAAATACTTTTGATGCATTTTTTATTTAATTTTGTAAAATATTTATTCTAGGATATTAAATGATAGACAAAATAAAAATGAAAAATGAAATCAAATTTAAGATAGGAAACAAACTTATAAAGTTTTAGTAATGATTATTTTGGATATAAGTCTAATTTAATTATCAGTAGAATTATAACAAAATAACGAAAAATACTTTATATGTCCTTTTAATTTGTGTTTATAAAAATTAATTAAAATTATCAATAGACTTACAGCAAAATAATGATAACTACTTTATATGTCTTTTTAATTTGTTTTTATAAAAATTAACTAAAATTATTTTAAATGGACTTCTATGTAGAAATTAGTTAAAATAATTTTAAATACACTTTTAATTTGACAAGTAAAATATTTTTAAATTAAAATAATTAAAATAAATATATTAATATCTCTTACTAAAAAGTTATGAAATTGTGGACATATAACAATTTTAATACACTCTTTAAGATATGTTTGATAATGTAGCTTCTGAGAAGATTCTCCTCGTAAATGAAAAAGTATTATCTGCAAAAACATAATAATAGTTATACTATATAGTGCTGATACTACCTATCTTATTATTTCTACAAGTACAAACTTAGTATACAAAAATTTATTTAGAAGCTGCTTTTGTGTGTGATAAAAAACGAACAACATTATTTTTTGAAAGTGTTACATTTTTTAAAAGTTAAACCAAATATGGAAAATATAACTTTCAAATTTTAAACTTTTAAAAAACTATAAAGAAATTATTTATCAAATAGTAACTTTTTTCTCATTCACAATAAAAAAAATGGCACTTTTTTTTCTCAAATATAAACACAGTTTTACAACTTTTATTTTTCACATAACTATTTTTATTTTATTTAATGATATATTTTCTAAAATATTATAACTTTAACCTTTAGTTTTATATTATAATATGTATTTTTATTTTACAAAAAAAGATATTTAAAAATAATATTAAAATATTAAATTAATTTATTGTTTGAGTGAGTCAGATACAGGGGTGGCAAAGTGGGTTAGGCCCAGCGGGCCAGCCCACCAACCCGATAGCATATGGGCGGGGTGAGTTAGCATTTTAAATCCGTTAACTCGTATCAATCCCACCCGTCTAGTCCGTCAACCCGTCGGGTCACAGGCGGGGTGGGGCGGATCAACCCGCTGGCCCGCAAAAAAAAAATATATTGCATTTTTAAGATGTCATGTCACCATATACATCTTTAATATATTGTTATAATTACAAAAATTCATTTAAATTGGACACAAACAAAATAGCTACAAAGAAAAAAAAGTCCAATTTAAAACAAAGATCCAAAAATAAAATAAAAAACAAAAAAAGTAAACTTTTCAAAAAAATCTAAAACAAAAGAAATAGGCGGGACCAACCGTTAGCTCGCTAACCCACCAACCCGTCGACTCACTTTATGACAAGACGAATTAAAATTTTTGAACCAACCCAACCCGATCCGATCCATTTTTGATGGGTTCATAACGGACCAGACTTAAATAAATTGGGCTGGTCTGATTTGCCACTCGTAATCTAATACTAGTTAATGATGATAACAAAAGAAATATTTCACAATAGTTAAACAGAAATAATCTCATATCTATGCATCCATACTCGTGTTTATTTCTATGATATATAAATCTGCTTTATACTTTAACAAACTGGTTTTTTTTATTTAATATTTTATTTAAGTTAATAGAAAAATAAGATAATGTGCAAAGAAAGAAATTTATAGGAAGATAACTTTTAAGTTATCCACTCGATAAAAAAATTAATTTTTTTTATCCTTATTATGTATTAAATGACAAATAAAAGCTAATAGATTATGTATAATATATAATAATAAAAATAATACGATTTTAATCGATAAAAATAATTTTTATAAAAATAACAAAAATAATAAAATTAATAATATTTAAATTTGAAAATTAATAATAATAATAATAATTAATTTAAATAGTAATAATAATAAAAATGTTTAAGATAATAAATTACAAAATAATAATAATAACATCAATAATGGATAAAATTATAAAATAATAATATTAATAATAAATATTAACTATAATAATAAATATTTAAAAATACTAATAATAATAAATATTTAAAATAATAGTAATAATAAATATTTTGAAATGATAAGAATAACATACTAACAATTTAATATTTAATTATATTTTATTTTTAATTCTGTTTTAATCTTATATTTTTATATTATAACACTCGCGACATCATCTTAATTTATAATTATTTATAAATCGATAATTAAATTATGATGAGAATAATTGTTGTTTAACTAAATATATGTTCAGTATATATAAAAATTTGAAAAAAATTAAACTAAATGAATAATTTGATCATCTTATAAATTTAAAAATTAAAAAATAAAATTTTATTTATTATTTTAATTAAATTACTTATAAATTTTTTTTTACTTTTTATTCTTCTGTTTTTAATCTAACACTTTCGACTTTTTTACTTATGTTTTCTTTGCTTTTTTTTACTCCCTCAATTCCTCTTTTTAATCCAAACAAAACAAAGAATGGCCGAATTTGCATTTCTGTCCCCAGCAGCCAGGGGTTAGGTCATAACATCTGCTGCAATATGTTCCACCAGCGGTTATTGTGTAGCATCACCCCATCTAATCCAACGGTTCTGGTTTCTGATGCAGAGAAAATCTTGATAGAAACACCGGACAGGATCCAAATTGGTTCATAAGAATGAGAAGAAACACAGAGTGGAAGTTGACTCTTCCCGGGAACAGTTTTCACCTTAACCTTGAACACCGCTGCTGATAGTAAGTGAAGTATATGTGAAAATGGGAAAGTTGACACTTCCATTTGTTGGAATGATTATGGCGGAATTTGCTCAGGTTGGGTTAATCATAATCAGCAAACAAGCCATGGCACAAGGAATGACCAATTTCATCTTCATCTTCTATTCCAACGCAATCGCTGCCCTCCTTCTTCTTCCCACTTCCTTCCTTATCCACAGGTTACTACTTATCTCTCTGTAAATTATTATCAGTTGCTATTTTTCAGAAGTGGACCTCACCCTATTAATGATTTTATGATTGGCTTATAATACTTGGCAGATTTGAACGTCCTCCAATCACCTTTTCCACCCTTTGTGCATTCTTCCTACTTGCACTGCTCGGGCAAGTTCAAAAATTCACCCTTTCTTGTATACAGAGAGATATGTGTTTTTACATATTGTGCCTACATAAAAAAATGAGTTTGCAGTTTTTATATATATATTTTTTGTTAAACTTGAACATATTCTTTATGTTTTTAACTTGCTGAATTTACGGGCAGTTTTTTACTATACAAAGGGAAGAAGAGCTAAATTCACATTGTTGGAGAATTAATTTATTAAATTAAAAGTATAACCGAATTTATCCAAAAAATATAGGGAATAAAAACATATTTTTTCCTATTTCATGTGTTGCATATGAATGAGATAAAAAAAAAAAAACTATTGATTCTAGTGTCTGAAATGCGTTTTGTTTTAGTTTGTTTTTAGTTATTTGGCGCAGGCTTTTGGGTACGCTGGGATTTACTACGGCTCAGCTACACTCAGCACGTCCATGCTCAACCTCGTTCCTGGTTTTACTTTCATACTTGCGGTTCTTTTTAGGTTCATCCCTTTTCCTTCTTCTTGTTTATGTCCTTGCCCTTCTTTCAGTACGTGCTATTTCGTTATGGGGCAATGTGAATTCATGTTTGGATCCACAAACTAGATGTGGTTTCCAAGTTTTTACTTGTCAATGAGTTTCTAAACATGTTGGTTGCAGTATTAATATCAGTACAATGTGAAGATTATATTTTTCATATGATTATTGAGCGTGGGGGAACTTCTAGAACTATATATAGTTTGAATCAGAATATTAATTCTGTGGATATTATGTTTGATTAAAAAGAATGGATATTACATGGAAGTGTTGGGAATCTGTTAGGATCAAATTGCGAGGTATGGAGCTTGATTCGAAGTTGGAATTCTAGTGTACAATTTATAAGGCTTTGGGCTTTCTACCTATAACGACTGGCTTTTGTGGCGTGTTTCTTCCAAAGTTCTTATCATAATCTTTGAATTCCATTTCTAGTTTGTTTTTGTCAGAAGTTCTGTTCCCTTTAGATGAAATTGTTCCAGATAATCTGGACCTATCCCTCTAAGCACTCTGGTTGTGACCATCATAGTAGTAGTAATGATGAATAAAGAGTAAAATTGGGCTTATGGAGCCCTCTAAGTTTTGTCCAATTCTTGGATATTGTAGGTGCTATAGATTGACAATTATGTTTTGTCTTGAAAATGAAAAAAATTCATTTTGGAGTTTGGACACCTGGTGCCAACACGATAACTTCGTGATTCTGTATTTATATAAACATATGGCTGGATCAAATGATGAGTTTAGTTGGGTTGATGAATTGGAAAGTCTTTTGTAGTTCATATAAACATATATCTCGCTAAGTATGCACTTTATTTCATTAAAGAGCAAATGATGAAATTGTTGTTCTTTGTATTGGTGGTTCACCGCTATATAGATTTATTTGAACTTTTCTCACTTTCTGGTTTCAGAATGGAACAATTAGATTGGAGAAAATTTAGCAGCCTAGCCAAGTCCTTGGGAACAATAGTATCAATTGCTGGTGCATTTATTGTGACTTTGTACAAGGGCCCTGCACTTTTGCTGGGAGTGTCATCCGGAAACTCATCTCCGAAGCCACTTTTCTCAGAAGATTCTAATTGGATACTCGCAGGGTTATTTCTTGCTGCTGATTGTGTAATGGCTTCAGCGTATATTATTGTACAGGTATTGTTACCGCCATAGTATTGATAGAGCTCTCATAATCTGTGATTTCTACCAGCATGGTGCAAATACTCTATAATTGGTTAATTGTAATTTGATATATTACAGGCTTCTGTTCTTAAGAAATATCCAGCAGAGTTGATTGTTGTATTCTTTTATTGTTTCTTTGTGGCCATTCAATCTGCTGTGACTTGTTTAGTTGTGGAAAGAGACATCAGTGCTTGGAGCTTGGAACCTAAGTTAAGGTTGCTTGCAGTTATATACTCGGTACGGTAATCAAAATAAATTAAATTACCACTAATAATTACTGCATTATCTTTACCTAGAAGTCTGAACTTCATTTGTAAACATTGACAGGGCGTCATTGGCTCTGCGTTTCAAGTTGGTATTATTTCTTGGTGTTTGCACCAGACAGGACCAGTTTTTGTTTCCATGTTCAAGCCCTTAGGAATACTCATATCAGTGGTTTTAGGTGTTCTCTTCCTCGGGGACGCATTCTATCTTGGAAGGTGGGTTGTGTAGCTTGTGTTTGATTGTACCATCGAGTTTATTTTATCCAACATGAATTCATTGTTACCATTCAATGCAGTCTGATTGGTGCTATTGTGATTGTTGTCGGGTTTTATTCTGTATTATGGGGGAAAGCCGACATTAAAGATGGTGGAGTGAGAATGGTACGTTACCAGAAAGTGGGAGATGAGCTCATTTCGGAGGAAAACAGCCATGAAGACATACAAGGGCATTAGTTCATTTTAAAAAAGGATGCTCCAATTCTGCCATCAAATAGGCAGTTTCAATTGTTTCTCAGAATAAAGGAGTCTGCCCTGTCTCTGAAGTATATTATTTCTCGCCTTTCTTTTGGGGATGGGGACTAGTGTTTACCTATATACTAGTGTGTAGAACTACAGTTGGAATTTAAAGATGACACCAACCTTGTGAGTTGTAACATGTTTTGTTCATCAAATCGTGAAGAAAAGTAATGTTGTAATATCCTTTTTGTAAAGAAAAAAAATGTTGTGCGGATACCAAAAGTTTGTCTGCACTCTACACCATGAGAGAAAACCTGTGAAGAGGGAGGGGGTGATGATAATGTGGTAGATGATAAGATGTGATAAAAAGAAAAATGAAAATGATATGTTAAATGGGTATTTATAATTGTTGAGGTATCAATAAATCATTGTTGGAAAATAAAAAAGTTCATCTAATATGAACATCAAGTTGCATTTCAAGGAAAAAAGAAGCCTAGTAAGTACAATCTATAACATCATTCAGAAATGAAAATCCTACTGTAGTCAACAAAATGCTATGACATCTCGTGGAAATGATAGTTCCACATATTTTGAGTGAAGACTACAAAGAAACGAGTAGGAAAAGTGATACGTATGTGAACAATTTAAACACATTTCTCAACTATTCTGAACAAATAAAATATCTGTATTCTTCAAAATAGTCTGTGGAGCAAGTACAATCATTTCCCACTGCAGAAGCAGATGCCCCTTGTTTATGGTCTACAAAGAGGGTTGACTTTGATGTCCTTTCAATTGAAACACTCTGAACATTTCTCTCCTCTCCTTTCCCCATTTGTAGAGTTCAGTTGAGGAATCATAGTTAGGAACTTGCAGAAAAGGTGCAGTACTATCAAAGGGAGAGAATATACTACACAATTACACACACTTTAGCTTTTGTTCTCTTCTGATGGAATTAATGTGGTAAAATTAGGATTGAACAATTGGTGTGATTAATCAAAACTAAAAATTTATATTGGAATGTTTATTAATATTAAAAAGCAAAATTGATTTTCCAGCTTTAAAACAAGCCGGAGCCGTAGTCATATAGTTTGTAAGAGCACTTATTGACTTTGTTGGTATTCATACACATTGACTTTCATTTAGAATGCAAATTGATGATCCATTTCCATCATGCTCTCAATGTAGTTCCTATCATTTTGACTTTGAATGAATGAAGTTGGTTGTGTTAAAAGAGTAAACCCCTTCTGGTATATCAGTTTATATTGACATTGGTCAAAAGATATTGAAGAAAGAGTGCTTGCTTAGGTGTATAGATAATGGTTGTTACGATTATCGAATTGGGGGAGGTGGGTGTAATTTGTCAATTTCTTCTTGCTGTGACGCAATAACTTGCTTTTGGGTGAATGATCAGAAAGTTAGAAGTTCTTATCAAGTTGGACATTTTGGTTGAACCGAATTACTCAATAATTAATCAACACTTAATTGTAAGAATAATAATATAGACACTAATATAATATATATAGCTAATTTTAAAAAAATATTTTTGCATTATATATACCTGTTTTTCATTCTTTGTTCATAAATCAGTTCTTTGATAGTAAATCTAAATGAAGAAACATTGAGTATAAGTAAATTATTTTACAATATCAGTTCAGTATAATTAATTAATTGATTGGATAACAAACTAAAATATTATGTTTTATTTTATAAATGCACCGACCTTATACATCGCTCTGCCTGTCCAATATTTTAACAACGTCAAAGTGATAATTTCTATTTTTCGCTTTTCCACTTAAGGCGAAAAAAACTTGCCAATTTTTTTTATTTAAAAATTATAGAGGTCGTTTAAGATAAGTTCTAACTTGGAACGAGAAGCAAAAAAAAGACATTTTTCCCTTTAAATTTCAATTTGATATTAAACATCTAGATCCAATGTACTAATTCCAATAAAGTAAATTTATATAAGAGTAATGATAAACTTATATCATAAAAATGGTCTTTATAACATTATTTAATTATTATTTTATAATTATTTTATTATATATTTAATGAGGTGATATAAATTTATTGGATATTTTACTCCACTAATTTATATAGTATTAAATCAATTAATCTTTACCAAACGACTTATTTTCTATTGGATTAATTTGATTTTGATAAAAAAAATAGAAATGTGAAACAATCCAACTCATGAAAATAAATGGATTTTGAATTGATTTTTTTTCTAAATCTAAACTGACCAATAAACACCCTTATTAATTTTTTGACAATGTCATTTAAAAAAATATGTCTATCTTTTTTCTTTTTATTTTTATTTTTTGGTCCACCTTATAGAATGAAATGATATAAGCATTTATCCACTTCTTGTTAGTAGCAATGCAAATAGATCCTTATTTATTTAAATTCTCACTATGTTGCCTCTGTCAACCCTATTTTATCATTGACCACTTTTATAAAAGAAAATTCAAAAGTTAGTGCTAGCACATTATGGATATCATTGCATAAAAGCTTTTTATGAGGGGCTCCAGTGTATGAAACGAATTTAAAATCAAAGAATAAGAGGGAAGAAATTCAGCCCTCTTCTCACAGCAACCTTTCAAACGCTGAAGGAGCAACAGTAACAATGTTATGGGCTCAGTTTGCTAGCTTCCCCAACACTGTATTGACTCTGTCAGGCTTCGCCAACAGGCCCACCAACAAGCGCATGAGTCTTGACGAAAACCAGGTTGAGCTTCATTCATCTCAATTTTGACAAAGAAAAGAGTGTGGAAACATTCATAAAATATTACACACAGTAACGTTTTCCTCATATACTGATTGGATCTCTCATAGTTACACAAAAAATGTGCAGGTTTATATCAGTGCCATATTAAATATTCTCTAATAGTAGGGCCACAAAAGATGTCTGCCACTAATACATTCCCAACCATACCAGAAAACTTTCCCTTATTGATCCAGAATTATTAATGCACTATACCATGGTTAAAAACTCCATAATAAGCACTATAGGCCAAAGAGTGATCAACATTAGTACATATACAAGTGTTTTATAACCTTTGGTTCGAAATAGAAAATGTTAAATTAAGACCAGAAAGAAAAGAGGACAAATGAACAGAGAATATGAGCACAAGATCTACCCAAATAAAAAATTATGACGTTAGCTTTTGTCCTTTGTTTAAGAATTTGGGACACACGAGTTGCAACTTCACCTCCAAAGTAGCTTCCCCATTTTGTGAAGGGTTATACTTGCATGGCCCCATGTCTTCTATTCCTCTCTCTTTGCTTCTTATATATATTAGAGCAGAAAGCAAGCTTTTCAACAACAACTCAATATAGAGAGAGTAAGAGGGTTTCTTGGTGCTTGTGCAAGCTCCTAGTTTGGGGTGTACTTATACATAGCACTCTTTAGTTATTAATAAGAAAGAAAGTGCTGTTTATAACTCCATTCACATTTATCACTCTCTAAGTGATAACACAAGAAGAAAATTCAATGGAGGCTAAGACTAAGATGTCTGAGGTACTGCCATTCATAATCATGGTGATTATGGAAGGTTGGACCATCGGACTGACGATTTTTGCAAAAACTGCAATAACTAGTGGAATGAGCCCATTTGTGTTCATAGTGTACACCAATGCTTTGGCCACTATAATACTGTTCCCTTGTTCCCTTTTATCACACCAAGAGGATAGGTCTCTCTCTTCCTCTTTCCCTTTTCCTTAAGACTCAAGTTGGTAGCAACATGCAAAGTTGTTTGCATGGAGGATTTGTTTTGGTTCTGATCTTCTATGTTCTCTCTTTTGCACAGAAAGGAGCGGCCAAGTCTTACTTTCTCTTTGTTCAAGCGATTCTTGTTCCTTGGTTTTATAGGGTATGCATGCATTTCTCTCTCTCTATAGGGTTCTTGAATAATTGAAATAAATTTTTATTTGTTACTTATCAAGTGCCCAAGTTGGTTATAGTAGTATTGTATTCATGATTTTTACATTGGATTTTGCAGGATAACCATGACTCAGAGCTTTTTATTCTTGGGTCTAAGTTATAGTTCACCAATACTTGTGTGTGCCATGGGCCACTTGATTCCAACGTTTAACTTTCTTCTCTCTCTCATTCACTGCTACACGAACCTACATCCACGTCGGTTCTGGGGATGATTTCACGACGGTAACAAAACCGACGTTGAAAGAGGAGACGTTAAAAGTAATATTTTCAACGTCGGTTCATTTAGAACCGACGTTGAAAATACACTTTCTACGTCGGTTCAATAAATAACCGACGTTGAAAGTCTCGCACACTTTCAACGTCGGTTATTTATTGAACCGACGTTGAAAGTGTATTTTCAACGTCGGTTCTAAATGAACCGACGTTGAAAATCCCCTCCCCCACTGCAATGCAGTTTCTAATTTTGTCATTTTCCCTAAATTTTAGTACTCGTATATCAATGCCGGAAAACCGGAAAACAATTTAAAATTACTACATTTGAAATGAATTATATATATTGAATAATTATTTGAATTTGATCTATTTACAATTGTATAAATGAAATTACAATAAAAGAACTCCTATTGTTCCCTATTTCTAAGTTCTAAAAACTTCGTGCCCACTTTTGTCGAACTTGGTCGATAGACTCTTTGGGCAAGGGTTGGGTATCGGTGAATACCGGAACAAAATGAAAGTATATGTTAGGTATCACAAGTAGGAAACTTTACCAATACAGTTTTGGAGGAATAGGGTTTTGGAGGACTAACTCTGTCTCCAAGTATCTCCGATATTCCCAAAAACTATAAGCCACATCCAGTACATTACGTAGTAGCCACATTCATAGCTACCCGTTTGTCTATTAACCTATAATGAATTGAAGAAGTCATTAGTTATGAAAAATACATATTGAATATTCATTAGAGAATTAAAAGTAACCTTACATGTAGGATTTCCCAATGTGGGTTAGTGGCTTTGCTGATGTGCATTCCATCAATAGTACTGCACACCTTAATAGCACTCTTGAGAAGTTATTAGTCAATACATGAACATTAATTATATTTGAAAACACAAAGTTTAAAATACTTACCTATTCAAAATATTCTTTAAATCAGTATCTGGTTTTTTATTCAAAGAACAAAACCAGTATACGGTCTTCTCTGGACGACTGATGAGGAAGAGTTGCCAATGATGCCTTGAAAAATAAAATGTTTAGAATATAATTCAATCACAATAAAAACAATAATGAACTTATATTGACTTACTGGAATAAATATGCTCCAAGATATATCTGCCTTTTAGAGGTGAGGATCCAATTTTGGATATATCTTTGGACTTCCTCCCGTCTATTTCCAGCTGCTTGGATTGACTGAGGCTCAAAAAATCCATACACATCTGAAGCTCCCTGCTCCTCAGCCAATTCATCCATCATCCTAAAAAATGAAAAATAATAACATGTTATATATTAAATAATGAAATTGAAATTATAATAATAAATATGTACTTACATTGTCCAAAGTTGTAAAATAGAGATGTTGAGATCCCTATCACCCAACGTGACCTCTGAGATGTCAGAATATGAAATGTAGAGAGGGAAGCTTGCATTATTTATCCCAAATCTCGTAGCATCCCAGCGAATCTCAAAGGAGTTCGCATAATATTCTGCAGAGGCACGGATCAACTGAACAATTGGATTTTTCGGGATAGCTGCTTCTTTTCCTTTAGTATGTTCAGAAGCAGCACGACTTGTAGGCTTCTGAACATCCTACATGTTTAAAACAATACTACTTAATACAGAAATAACATTTTCAGAACTCATTAACATAAAAAATTACATACCTTTTTAGAAACTTGTCTCACTAAATGTTGGGGCCAAGCAATGAACGTGTGAAGGGCCTGTCCCACCACTTGTACCTCATCGGTAGGCACGGGGACTCGAGCATCGGCATCTCGAATCTCTTCTACCACCACTCTCAAATAACCAGGTGCCAAAGGCACACTTGTGGATGGTAGAAGCCCCTTCTGAACCGAACCAAGGGCCACCAATCTTGGTTCAAGCAAGTCATCCTCCACCAATAAGGCACATTGTTTCATCCCAAAAGATGTACCTGTGGATGCATGATATGAAGACATTTGTAATGAAGACATATATGAAAAATAAATAACGATTTTACCTATCGGTGCAGGTGCGAGTGCAGCAGCAGCAACGGGAGAAGCTAGAATAGGAGCGAGGATTACTGGAAGTACTTCCCATTGTGCCAGCGGATGGAGGAGATGGTTGAGCGTGTTGGTGGGAAGATGCCATCCTAAGCGCCAAGTCCGGAAACATGCTAAGTAGGCTGCTCCCGAACTCTGTCTTTGCGATGACCGGTGTCGGCTTCAGCTGTGAGCTTCTTCTCCAACTCTTCTTCATTAATTGTTGAGCTCTGGGTATTCTTCACTTCGCTGCCCCAAAATAATGTCGAATACCCACATCGGTCCCCACACCCGAACACGGCCGGGGTGTTCATCTTTACCAATAGCGGTGGTCGGTATATCCCGACGACCATATGGAACGAAAGTTCCCGTGTACACTTGCTCCTCCAAGGAATCCTACAATAAATTTAACACATTATATATATATAATATACAAGTGTAACAAATTAATCATATTAGGGTTAAAAAGAATAGTAACTTACAATCCTATCTGCTATATATTGAGCCTCCTCAGATGTCATCCCACCGGAAGGCTTTTGACGAGCTCTCTTCCAAGTTTGATGACGTTTAGGAGGAGATGGTGGGGGGAGATCATCCTGGCTTATACCAGAACTGGCTGCTTCTTGTTCTCTGAGTGCAGCCTTCTCGTACATCATTCTCTCAGACAAGAGATCATACCCCCCACGAGACAGGCGGTGGGGGGTCAAATTCTTCTTTTGAACCTCCTTCGCCTTTAATCTTTTCTCTCGAAAAATAATTGATATTAGAATATAATACAATAAGTTAATAAATTTAAATTAATTTATACCTCCCACTCTGGGCCAGTCTTAATCTCTACAAATTTCCTCCACTCCTCCTCAGATATGCCATATCGTTGGCAAGGAGTAAGTCCCTTGCTAACGACATCCTCGACATACACCCATTTCAGTAGTTAATGTGGACTTGAACGCCTCCACATTTTTGCAATGGTGGACATAATCTTCTTCTTAACCGCCTTGGAGTTTTCAATATCAAAATACTTCGTAAAAATAAAACATAATTAGCATCAAAATTAAAAATCAATATTCAAGAAAAGACAATTGAATAAATTTAAACTTACCGGAATGTCACCGCCAAATCAGATTCTTCACCGTCTCGTCAACATTATCCCGGTCTGGATGCAAAATAGATATCTAAAACATAATCATTAGTTAGATGAAAAGAAGAATTATATGTAAATATGTAAAAAACTTCAAATATAAACTTAGAATTACCTTCTCTCGTGCCACGGTACCCAAGTAGGCTGCTGAACTCGGGTATGATGCGGGCGGACACCTTCCCAGTGCGTGGATCAACAGACACACTGAGCTTCTCTCCTGTCATGTGTCTGGCTGTCAAGCTCAGTAATCGTGTTGCTTGTCTGGTCTTCTTTGGTGGACGAGGTGGTGGAGGAGATGAGGGAGGTGAGGAAGGAGGTGATGGTGAAGGAGATGCCATGTGTCTGTAAAGAAAATATAAAACAATATAATTTATAAATCTTAAATACACAAACATAAAACAAATACATAAAGAATTTTAAGTAGAAACATACTTAGACAACTAAATTTTCCCATATCCCTTCATCATGATCATTACGAGTTGCATAGACCACATCCTCTTGTACATCTTGAATACTACTAGGCGATCGTGGTGAATTGGGAATGACAATGAAATCATCCGACTCGTCTTCATTTTCACTTGTTGACATCAATCCCTTTGTCTTGAAGGACCACGGACCACCTATCATTACATGGGTCGGTGACATAAAAAACTTGTTTTGCTCGATATGCCATGATGAATGGTTCTTCCTTATGACCTAGCTTCTTAAGGTCTATCATAGTAAAACCCATTTCGTCAAATTGAACACCGGTATTGCTATCGACCCAAACACATTTAAATAGAGGAACTCTAAATTTACTGTAGTCAACCTCCCAAATTTCCTCAATCACTCCAAAGTAACTTATGGATGCCATGATGGGGTTTTTATCCTTTGAACTAGAAAAGTGCATGGATGTGGCCTCAATAGACACTCCACTATTTTGAATCGTGCTATTGTCATCTTGTGACTTTGTGTAGAAGGAATATCTATTAATGTCGTACCCAGTCCAAGTGATGACGTTATGTTTTGGTCCATGAGCTAGCCATTTCAATGTATCGGATGCATGCTGATCTCGAAAAAATTTGGCTTCTAAACCAAGCGATAAACTTGTTGTTATGCTCCTTCACTAACAACCGTTCACCCATTTTGGGGTTTTGGGTCCTCAACATTGATTGATGAGCGAGATATGTAAGGAAGAACTTCATCCGTATTATTCAAAATATACAAGTGTGCTCGACTCAACTCGAGTAATATCCTTTGCTTGAACTTTTATACCACGAGTACCCTTTCCATTTATCCTATCATCATGTCGACTTGTAGGAACACCCACGGCTTGTGCTTTTGCCAAGTATTACGAACAAAACTCGTAGCTTCTTACGCAATATACCTTTCAACTATAGAAGCTTCGGTCCGTATGGATTCTTAGTATACCCTTTGAAGATCTTCATGTATCGCTCAATTGGGTACATCCACCATAAATAAACTGGGCCACATAACCAGTATCTCTCTTACAAGATGTACAATTAAGTGAACCATAATATCAAAAAATGATGGAGGAAAATACATCTCCAATTGACATAGTATAATTGCTTGCCTCATTTTCCAATTGATCTAATGATTTTTCGTCAATTACTTTCGCGCATATAGAGTTGAAGAAAAAACATAGACGCATAATTGCATTTCTCACATTCTTCGGGAGTATGCCACGTATAGCTACAGGTAAGAGTTGTTGCATCAGAACGTGACAGTCATGTGACTTTAACCCAACTAGTTTAAGATCTTTCATTGACACAAGACTCTTAATATTTGAAGAGTATCCTTGTGGAACTTTAATACTCTGAAGGCACCGACAAAGACTAGTCTTCTCTTTTTTGGATAAAGTGTGACATGCTGGTGGAAGATATGTTCTCTTGCCTTCACATCTTGGATGCAATTCCGGACGTATTCCCAATTCACAAAGATCTTGACGAGTATTCACTCCATCCTTTGTCTTACCTTTGATGTTCAAAAGTGTGCCAATTAGACTATCACACACATTCTTCTCAACATGCATCACATCAATACAGATGACGTACATCTAAATGACACCAATATGGAAGTTCAAAAAAATTGATCTCTTCTTCCACTTGCTTCGTCGGTAGATTTCTTTTGGGTCTTTCCAAATTCAACATTTATGTTTTTCACGCGATCATAAACTTCCTCACCATTAACGGTGACTTAGCAATTTCATCCTCCGGCAACCGTTAAAAGCTTTCTTCAATCTTCGGTATGGGTGGTTAACTGGAAGGAATTTTACGTGTTTATTATAAATTGTCTTCTTCCCATGTTTCAATTGCGGATAACTTGTATCTTCTTGACAAATAGGACACGCATGATGACCCTTGACACTTGTATCCACTCAAGTTACCATATCTTTGGAAAGTCATTTATGGTACAAAATATCATTGCATGTAACTTGAAATTCTCCTGTCGATTTGCATCAAACACCTCTACTCCTTCCTCCCACAACAATCTTAAGTCATCTATCAAAGGACTTAAATAAACATCTATGTCATTTCCTGGCTGTCTTGGACCTGCAATCATCATAGATAGCATAACATATTTCCGCTTCATGCACAACCAATGTGGAAGATTGTAGATCACCAATAAAACTGGCCATGAACTGTGGTTAGTGCTTAAGTTACCAAAAGGATTCATTCCATCTCGTAGCTAGTCCAAGTCTAAGGTTTCTTGCATCACTACCAAAACTTGGAAATAGACGGTCAATTTTCTTCCACTGTGGAGAATCAGCCGGATGTCGAAGTTGTCCATCTCGTTTCTTTGCAACTGAATGCCATGTGAGATTTTTTGAATCTTCTTCATTAGCAAACAATCGCTTAAACCTTGGAATTATTGGAAGATACCATATAACCTTTGCAGGAGAACCTTTTTATGACTATCTTCACCATCACCATCACCATCCTTGACTTTGTAACGTGATACACCACATTTTGGACACTTGTCAAGACATTCAAACTCTTCTCTCGTATAAAATACAGTCATTAGGACAAGCGTGTATCTTTTTATATTCTAAACCCATTGGACAAAGTATCTTCTTTGCTTCATACATACGGTTAGGCAATGTGTTTTCATCTGGAAGCATCTCTTTCAAAAGTTCTAACAATTCATTGAAACTTTTATCACTCCAACCAAACTTTGCCTTCAAATTCACCAATCTTAATACGTGAAGACAATCGAGTGAAAGTTGTACACCCAGGATACAAAGCCGTCTCCGAATCGGTCTTCAATTTATCATATACAGGTGCATGTGCTTGAAGAAAGCTTTCCTGACCCACATCACGAAGCATATCCTCTATTCGATCTTCCATACACACATCCTCCTCCTCCACGAGGTTGTGATACTATTGGAATATCAATAAGTTCACCGTGCCATATCCATGTAGTATAATTTTTCATGATACCCTCACAGATTAGATGTTCTCGTATTATATCTACTTGTTTGAACTCTTCCATTAACACACTTAACACGGGGACAATAAAATTTTCCATTCATCTTTAGACCATTTCGTTCAACAAAACTCAAAAATTGTTCAACTCCATTCTCATACTCTTCCGATATACGACTTGCATTCATCCAACTTCGATTCATTTTCGGATTTTACACTACAATTAAGAGTTAATAAAAACCTTATTGGTCATCAATGAATTTAATATCATTGATTACTATAATAAAAATTATCATTTAGTAGACTTTGCTCTATAAGAGAGACAAACTCATTCTAACGAAATTTCAGCAGAGTTTCCTCTGTTATTTGACTAAATCCAAATTTTTACACAACATCAAATACATAAACAACATCAAATAAAGCCCCATGGGCACGACCGGATAATCGGAACATTCATCTACATTTCAATAACCTAATCATACAAACACTATCTACAAAACAAAAAATAATAAAAACCCACTAACCTGGCGAGTGGACCCACAAAATGAAACCTGCAGGCGCGGTTCGCGGCGAGCAGGGCACGCAGATGGCGGCGGCGATGGGCAGGGCAGCAAGGCAGCACGGCGGCGCGGCAGCGACTACAGCGAAGGAAACCACGCGGCCAAGGTAGCGGCGCGATTCGCAATGCCGGATTCGAGTACAGGGGAGCTTGGCGGCGACGCATCGGCAGCGAGCGGCGCAGCGACCGGCAGAGAAGCGGCGTCTCTGGAAGGAAGGGCGTTCGCGGCAGCGAGGAAAACCAGAAAAACCAGTCGCGGCGAATAAACTCGAAACGAAGAAGCGAAAAGTGAGGAAAAAGAGGGCGCGGGTTGTGTATATAAAGGGGTTTTAACGTCGGTTATGGGAATAACCGACGTCGAAAGTGTGGGAGACACACTTTCAACGTCGGTTCATTAAGAACCGACGTGGAATGTATGACATTCAACGTCGGTTCTTCATGAACCGACGTTGAAAGTGTGTCTCCCACACATTCAACGTCGGTTCATGAAGAACCGACGTTGAATGTCATACATTCCACGTCGGTTCTTAATGAACCGACGTTGAAAGTGTGTCTTCCACACTTTCGACGTCGGTTATTCCCATACCCGACGTTAAAACCCCTTTAAAATCCCTTCTACGTCGTTTGTATTTTAACCGACGTAAAACTGCGACGTTAATTCGTATTCTTGTAGCAGTGATTCTCAGGTTCCTCAAAACTTTCAATGACTTGTTTGTTTATACATCCCTTCATTTCGATCATAATGCACATTTTTTGCCATTTATCAGGGTGTATCAAAAGATTTATGACATATAACTTTATTAGTAAATTATAAAATTTTATACAAAAAAATTAAATCTACATATATATAATTATAAAAAAAGTAAAACGAAAATGGTTATCAAAATCATTTTCACGAATGTAAAATTAAAATTGGATGTTAAAGTTTATTCCAACTTACCCGTTAATAATCATGCATAATAATTTATTATTTCATTTTTTATAATAAGAAATGAGAACTATAAACACAGAAAACAGTTTATATATCCATTTATCATTCTATGACTATATTTAATATTTTTTTCTATAAACATTTATACAAGAAAAAATAAATGAAATTTTTCTCACGAATTAAAATTAATTTATACTTAAATGAATTTAAACTGATGAAATAAGTTTAGTTATTTTTTTAAAAGTTTTTGTTTAATGAAAGGATATTCAACCAAAACCATGTATACTAATCAAATAAACAAAACGATGTATAAAAAATTATTAAATTTTACAATAATATTTCAAGAGTTATGTTTCATGAATTCAATTTAGTTGATAATACAGATAATGCACAAAAATTAAACTCTTAAAAAAAATATAGGCATTTGATCAATATTCGAATGACCCATACTAAAAACAATACACGTATTATCATATATTGTTAATTGATTTTTAATTTTTATAATTGATAGATAATTTTTATTATTATAATTATTGAAAAAAAAATTCTCTGGTGTGCTGGCTCTGATTTATTTGTTTAAGAGACAAAAAGTATGCTCTCAGCCATATAATTAAACTTATAAATGAATTTAATTAATACTTTTAGTTTATTTCAGGAAGACAGAGTTGAATTTGAGAAGCCCTGGTATCCGAGTTCAAGTAATTGGTATCCTGGTATCAATAATGGGAGCAGTGTTAGCTGAATTCTTCAAGGGACCACTTATAAGACCCTCTTCTCACCACCTTACACAAACTAAGCAACTTCTCGTCTTCTCCTCAACACCAGAGTTTTGGCTTCTAGGTGGCGCTTTGCTTGCTACAGCTTTTTTCTCCCTCTCACTTTCCAACTTCATCCAAGTATACTCCTTCTCTTTTAATTTTTCAAATCCCTTTTCATATTGTTCTTCTATTCTTAAAATTCATTTTCCCTTTCGAATGAATGTTCGAGGTAATTCAAGGTTGTTCTTAATTTACTTTTCACCCTGCTAGAAAGAAACTCTAGAGCAATATCCAGAACCAATGAAGGTGGTTTCTTGTTCTAGCTTAATTGGAACGATCCTCAGTGCAATAGTTTCTTGTGTTGTTGAGAGAGACATAAATGCTTGGAAGATAAAACGTAACAAGGATCTTATTCTCATTATTCTAACTGTGAGTATCATCAACACATATAGTTGAATATCATTTTGATATGCATAATTCAATACATATGTGCTGATGAGAAGAAATACGTAACAGGCAGTAGTTGGGGGTGTGATTCGTCCAAATATTCAACTATGGTTAACTCGCGTGAAGGGTCCACTTTATGTGTCACTTTTCAAGCCCTTTGGTATTGCCTTTGCCACTACTTTTGGACTTTGCTTCTTCTCTAACAGCCTTCATTATGGAAGGTACTTGAACTCTCTTCACCCCAGATGGATATTTCTGAACGTCTTGTTTTTTTTCTGAAGTGATTAATTATATATGCATAAGACTTTTGGTTCACTTGATTTGATTTGTCTATCTTTATATACGTAATTTGTTTTTATTTGAAAATAAAAAATTGTGCAGTGTGATAGGAGCAACTTTACTTGGAATGGGGTATTACACAGTGATATATGGACAAATCAAAGGAAATGAAGAAGAGACAAGCTGTGACGATAGCTCTGATTCTTTGGACAAGAAGATACCTCTTCTGCAAGAAAAGATGGAAGTGTAAATAGAGTTATTATTGTCATACTTTTTTTCCCTCTCTTTGGTGTTCATAAAAACTTGGAAAGATATGGTTATGGTAGAGGAATTCGTCTATTTACCAGAATCTTCCTCCACACCATACTGTTTCAAACCGATTGTGTTACAAGTTTCCAGCTATGTATAAATCATAAAACATGAAAGTAGCATGCAAAACAAAAAGGTGGTGGAATTTGAGACCTTTATGATATCTCATTGTACAAAAAATTTCTATTTGTATAATTTCTATATGTATATTCTATGGTGACTGTATTGATATACGTGGCCCACATATTTATCGTCCAGTCATTCAAATTTCCCATCGTGGTTATATAAAAGAAAATTCAACTAAACAGCCAAAACAAAATTTAGAAAATCATGCACTTGAAAAATCATGTACAGTATAAGCGTGACATACTCTTCAAATGAGAAGGAACCTTCTTTTGGTTGAAAAGGACAGCCAAAATAATCTTTTCCACAAATTAGACAAACTAAAATTTATACTCAAAATCTCTAACAATCAAAAAGTCATAAAATCTCATGATAAAATTAAAATATGTAATCTTAACAGATCTAAATAAATATATATATATATATATATATATATGATAATTGATAAATGTTATCAGAATTAAAATGTGATTTAAATAACTATTAAAAAAATTTATAAAATCAGAAAAAATAAAAAATAATTTAATCAGAAATAAAAAAAAATTAGAACACACTAAAAAAACAAAAAATATAAATAAATACTAGATAAACTAAAAATAATACAATTTTTACAGTGCTCTAACTTAAAAATAGTCGTATCTTATTTCTAAAACAAATATTATTATAATTTATATTTTAAAAATAAAAAAGTGTAGATTTAATTGAACTATTTTTCTATAAGTAAAAATTTATTAAAAAGACAGAGTACAAAAGATGCTTTGATCTAAATACAATAGTTTTTCAAAACCCTTGTCAAGATAAAAGAGGAACCATAAGAGACCAATACATTAGTTACAAAAATATATATAGATATTAGCCTTTAACCATGCTTTCTAGTTCAAAACATGACATGTACAATACTTTTTTAAAGAAAAATGTTGATAGGTCTTTTATTTTGCTACCATTATTAATATTATAGGTGGGTAATCGGTGTCATAAATCTTATTAAATGAATAAAGATGGGTGCATTTAATTTTAAATTAGGTTGTCATCTAATATTTATATCAAATAGTTGTTTTATATTTAAAATATGATGTTTTTTTAACCTAGGATGCAACTAAGAATATGTCTTATGATAGATATTGATTAATTTATTACCCATATTGTATCTTCTATTCTCATTACATTAATTTCCTTGTTTCATTTATTAAAAATACATTTATTTTCTATTTCAATTCGAACTATAGTTCTAATTTCTAAATGTATTCAATAAGATTTTTCAGTGATACACAGCTTACCTACTATATATTTCACTTTTTCTTTTTAATCATCGATTTTTAATGAAGAATTATTTATTTTATTTATTGCTTTTTAAAAATTTTAAGATGACATAATTTTTATTTTGATATGAAAAAAGAGTCATAATAATACATAAGTGTATATTAAAAAATAGATAACTTACTTAAAATCATATCAATGTTTTTCATAATTTAAATGAAAAAAATCTCAAATGATTATTATAAAATAACAGAAGTAAATATTTTTTATATGAAAAATGATATATTTTTATTTAAATTTTGGTATTTTTAAATTTTGATTTTTTCTCTAGAAAAGAAAAGATATTGAATGGAAGTGTTGTGCACTTAAAACAAGAGATTTTATGATAATAATTTATAGTGACATTTGGTAAAATAATTTATTGTACTGATTAACAAGATAAAGCTTTTGTTCTGATTGGAAAGTATGTACATGAGAGATACATCTACACCCTTAGTCAATTAAAGTTTTGTCCTTTTTACTGTGTTGTTTTTTTTATCTTCTTCATCTTCAGAATTAGGTGGACCTCCACGGAGGGCCCATCCACCGACCACCACTATCTGTCGGGGACCCGCCTTACATCATGGGGCCAAAATGGTGGTATATGAGACTAATTAAGGTGACTTTTCTAATAAAGGAAGAGACTAAGCTGACTTAAATCTCTACTCATAACTTAAAAGTGCTTCGTTATTTAGGCAACCAAACGGAAAACTAAGGTTTGGTGTGGTTTTTAAAATTTACTGAGTTTTATTTTAGTTTTTTAAAGTTTAATCATTAGAACAAATTAATCATTCCATCAATTTATCATACTAATTTAGTTTCACTCCACAAATTTGGGAAGATGTGAGGTCAATCAAAATTTTAGAGTTCATCAATTAAACTGTTAAAATAAAATGTTAGGAGTGAAGCCCTCTATTCAACTCTTGTTATTAATACCTTTCACTCTTAAGATTTAAAAGTAAGGCTTGATGTACCATTTGAATTATCTCATATAAGTTTTTTTTTTTATAAATTTATAGAAAAACAGCAAAAACAAAATTTAACAAATTTTTATAATAAATATTTACGTAATTTACTTAAAAAGAAAAATGAAGAGTAAATAGTTTCTCTTTTAACAATTTCTTATAATAGTTTTATTTCTTTTTATTTTTATAAGAGAATATATTATTGTTTTGTTCATTTATTTAGAACCTTTTGTACACAGTAAAATTCTATTATTTATTTATTTTTATGTCTTTTCTCATATCTTAGTTTAGCTGTGTATTATTACTTTTAGAGGGATAAGTGATGTTAGAGAGAGTCTTAATGATATTATTTTACTGCAATACATGTATACATTATTGGATTTAGGAAAATTCTTCTTCTGCTAAGTGATTTCAACGTAATATGATATTCCATGTTACCACTACACATTTTACATTTTTATAACCATTTTCTAAAATATATAACATTTCTTAAAATAATTATCATAATATTATGTTTGTTTATATTATTTATACATTTATTTTGAAAAATGGTATATTTTATATAAAATTTATTTATAATAATATTTTTAATAAATATAACTAAGAAAATATTATTAAAAATAATTTTTTTTAATAAATGTTATTATAGAAACTAATTTACTATAAAAAATGTTATTAACTTCTTTATTTATCACATTTTAATAATTTTTAGAAATAAATATTTAATCAATTTTTTATTTAAAATGATTAAAAAATAATATAATATTAAAAAATAATTTTTTATAAATTTTTTCCAAAAATACTGTTTTGTTGAAAATATAGAATTAAAAGTCCCATATTACATAAAAAATAAGATAAATTACATATAAAAAATCATATATTTATTATTTTATAATTTTGAGTTAAAAAATATATTATAATTAATAATATAAGAAAAAAATCTACAAACTCATATAATAATATAAAAAAGTTACTAAAATACTTTTATAATATTACTTTCTTATTAAAAATGTTACTAATTTTTTAATATAATTAAAAGTATTGGATTTGAAACAATTCTTTATTATGCTATGTAATTACAACTTAATATGGTATTACACTTTAGAAAAAAAATGAGCTATAGTAATATAGTGTAACAGTATAAAAATGTGATAATCGTGATAATTTTTTTTAGAAAAAATAAATATAAAAATATTTAAAGTAATTTAATTCTTTTATAAAAATTTAAAAATATTTATGAAATAAATAAATAAATAAACATAAATATTTAATTAAAATGAATCTATTTATTTTAATTAAAAATGTCATCATAATTTCGTCCACGCTTTATATCTATCAGTTTCTATTATTCAAAAATCTTATCAATTGTGTCCAGAAATATGAATTTTTCTATCCAAATAATCGTGATATATTGATCTATTAAATAAATATGGAACGTGGGTGATGCTTTTAAAAATTTTATGGTTAAAAATTAAATAAAATTTACTGAATCTAAATATAGTTTAGGAATTTAATATTTTAATTATTCTTGTGTTTTGTTGAAAGTTTTCCAAATGAGTTGAATAGTAAAATGTGAATTAAAGAGGGTCTATTATCTGAGGAGAATAGAATGACATCTTTTATGATATTGAAAACTTATTTAAGGAAATGAGTATATTAAAATAGATAAGTTTTTTTTAACATAAACATTACTTTAAACTAATGTAAAATGATTTTTTTGAGAATTTAATTTAGACAGCCCATTTTTAGAGATGACGTAGTTATTAGAAAAATAAACCTCCATGATTATAGTGAAAAAAGAATAAAAAATAAAATAATAAAGGTTGCATAGTGATAAAAATTTATTGGAGTTTGAAAATATCATTGTCTTAAATTAATAGAGTAAAAGAAAAAGTTAATGAAATAAAAATATTGCAATGAAAAATTAAATATATAATATTTTAATCAAAATATATAAATAGTAATACGTTAAGAAGTTTTTAATATTTTCTGAAATAATTAGTTTTTTTAAAATATATATATATACTTTTTAAATTTAAATAAAATATTTTAATTAATTAAGTATAAAATTAAAATGACACAGGATCTATATAAATCAATATAACTATTGATGAAAATAATAACTGTTTCAAAAATTTAAATTTGTGAGGAGATACCTATTGATTTCTGAACTAATACTTTGTACCTTCCAAAATAAAAAAACACTCATTAATTTATTTTAACAATATAAAATATATATTAGTATTTAAATTAAAAATTGATATATTGAGTTGTCAAATTAGTTCTTTTATCTTTATAAATTTAAAAATATCACCTTCAATTCTTTAACAGCTCACTTTAACAACTCATTTTAATAATATATTATTATTATTTTAAAATAAGAATATTAATATATTAAATTATAAGGTAGGTTGTTTCTTTTTAGATATCAAAATATCACTTTCTTTTATTTTAAACTTTCTCACATATAGCCATAAATTGTACTGAGTTTGTCAAGAAGACAACTGAGACTACCTCTTATATAGATTTTTTCTTTTTATACAATCCAACATCTATTTTTAAATAAATTCTACAAAACTTTTACTTTATTTTATTAATGTTATAAAAAATTATTAAAAAAATATTTTTTTTGTATTTATATATAATACACATATTTAATTATCCTTTACTACCACTACAATTTTTTATTGAAAAGTTTTTTGTAAGATTTTTAAATTATAAAATCATTAACTTTTTTCACAATAAATTCAACTACAATTCTTTTTGTCAGAATTTGAGTTGGTGGAACCTGTTTTTTTTATCTCCCCTACGTACTGTTGTTGGAATTAGACTCTTCAACAACAGAATTCCAACCAGATTTTTGTTCTATTTTTTTATATTGAAAAACAGGTTTTAACAAAAAATAAAATATGTTTTTAATAAAATATGAACATTTTTAATAAACTGATGTTATTCGAAAATTTATCTATTACTTGTAAAATGAAAAATAATTTTCAAAAGTTTAATTTTATTAATTCACTAATAATAATACATTTATTAGTATATTTTTATTCATAAATTAATAGAATAATTATTTTTAATTTAATTAATGTTAAGGAACTATTATCATTATATTTAGTAAATTTTTCTTTTTTATATAAATTTGTTGTTGATAAATTAAAACATTGTATATTATTATTATTATTATTATTATTATTAAATTAGCAAATATTAAATTTTAATTTAAAAGTAATGATTTAATTATTTTAAATTTATTCATTTAATTAATTTGTATAGAAAAAAAATATTTTTGAATTTATTATTATTGTAAATTTATTTTATCTAAAAGTAAAAGTGTAAATCATTCATTCTAAAAAATAATACTTTAAATATGCATGAATAATTTTATATTAAAAATTGTTAATTTATTGTTATTAATTTAAAGCATTTTATAAATTTATTAATATTATCATTAAGGTAAATTTATTTCTAATTTTAAAAAATTTATTACAACTAAAATTATTAGTATTATTAATTTAAAGATTCAATTCACACTATTATAAATTTTATTTGTATAGGTTATTTACATATAATTTTTCACTTAACTTAGACTAAATGAGTTGGTGAATAAGCAATTGTTGATTTTTTTTTTTCAAAGTTTGGCAAGGAATAATTATTTTCAACATTAATAGTTATATTTATGTAGTGTTTATCTCATTGAACAGTATTATTTAAGGGTCTATTTGCATAAGTTTTTAAACAGTACTTTAAAACTGAAAAATAAAAAGGGAATGTTGGCTTTTATTTATGATATTATGGCAAGGGTTTTATAACCTTAAACGCTTATTTGGTAATATTTTTATAATTATTGAATATAACATTACCAGTCTATAATATACATACATAATTCTGTAAATAGTTTACACAAAATTGGAAAAAATAATAAATTTATTTTAAATTATGCATAACAACATAAGAAGGTATAAACTATAACATTTAATATAAGGTATGAAATATAACAATTATATATTTAAGTGTTTGAAGTTGATGTGTGTGATATAAGATTATTATAATATTTTTTTATGGTGTGACTAAATTTGTAATAATAGAAATAATGCATGTTTGAACAACTTTATTATATGTCTGGATCTAATTATGATAAATGTAGGATGAATATTAGAATTTTTTTCATTTTGTGAATTGAGAAAAATTTATGTTGTGTTATATGGTGGTAAATAATATTTATGTCTCAGTTTTCCAAGCAATTTATCATCTATCTTTTAAAGCCTGATTAAATTTGTATTCGTGATTGATACACATGTATGTTTGAATTACAATAAATGTTTTTGCAAGTACTAAGTGATGGGAACATGCTAGGTAAATTTTGAAACTTCTCATAATATTAATTAAACTACATTTTATTTAACTTCATTACAAAAGTTCTTATTAAGTTACATTTCTCTTAGATTAATTGTTTCTTTTGTACCCATATCATCGACCATGACAACATATAAAGCTCGTCATAAAATCTCAACAATTTCATTCATCGATAATGACATAAAAAAAACATTTTGATAATAAAAAACAATTTTGAAATTCAACAAGCAAAAAACAATTTTTGAAATTCAACAAATTTTCACATTCATTGATGTATACAAATTTTTTTGTGTATAAGGTGAAATTTTATATTATTATTTTTTTCTGAAAAAATTATGAGATATGATTAATTATTTATTCATATAAAAGATCTATACAAAACTTCTCTCAAATGCATACTTTGTGACTTAAACTACTTTAATTACTATAATAAACAAATATATATATATATATATATATATATGTATATATATGTATATATATAAAACTCATATTTTTTATTTGTTAATTCAATATTCATTATTCAATTATTATTTTAATTTCCTTGTATTGTTTGCATTTGTAATGTCATTTTTAATTGTTCCTAATCAGTGATATTTGTGTTTTATGATATACTTGTTTTTCAATATTACTTTTAATCATTAATTTAAATTTAATATTTTAAAATATTAAAAAAATAACTTTATTAATATATTTGTGTAATATTAATATATTTGTGTAATGCCCTTTAATAAACTAATTTAACTAAATAACTTTATTTTTCTCTGAAAAAAATATTTAAAATTAAAGTTTATTAATAATCATAATTATTATATCTTTAAACTAATAATAATAAAAACTTAGCAATAATATCATTAATTTACTACTGAATTATAATGAATAGTAACACTAAATTTAAAATATTTTAATATTAACAATTATAAATCTAATAATTTGATTATTTTACTATAAATTTAGATTTGTTTTCATTAATTATATTATTCATTTAATATTTTAAAATTATCCATATTAATATATTATCAATTTACATTTACTATATATATATATATTAATATATTTTTTTATAAATTTTCCTAAAAGCTTATTTCGAAATGAAAACAAAAACTGGAGAAGAATTCGTTTCTGAAAAAGTGTAATTCTGACTAATTTCTTGCTGGAGGGGGAAAAGAAGGGGTTGAAATATGGGTAAATAATGTATGGGTGGTGTAGTTGGAGAATTTTTATAAAAAGACGGTTTATTGGAAGTAAAAATTCCACGTCACTCATACGAGGTATTGAGACCCACAAACATGACAACACTGCAAAGATTCAAAAAAAGTATTCGACAGAATAATATTTTATTGAGATTCTAATTGAATCTTTCTGCATTACACGCAAATGGGTAGTTTATTAGTGTGGCGTTAAATATCCTTGAGTGGTAGGGCCACAATAGATGTCTGCCACTAATGCATTCCCAACCATACTAGAAAGTTTCCTCTTATTGGTCCCAATTATTCATATATTATATACCATGCTTAATTAACTCCTTAACCTCCACTACAATAAGCCAAGGAGTGATAAACAATAGTACATATACAAGTGTTTTTTCACCCTTGGTTTACATCAATGATGCCAAATAAAGACCAAAAAGAAAAGAGGACAAATTAACAGAGAACAAGTGCACAAGATCTACCAAGAAGAAAATAACTCAATGATTAAAAACTCCCTCAGACGTCATCCTTGGCCCCTTGTTTAAGAATTCGGGACACTCGAGTTGCAACTTCACCTCCAAAGTAGCTTCCCCTTTTTCTGAAGGGTTGCAACTTGCAAGGTCCCATCTCTTTTCTTCCTCCACCATTGCTTCTTATAATAAGAGCAGAAACAAGGTTTTCAATTCCAGCTATACACAGAGAGGGTAAGTGGGTTTCTTGGTGCCTGTGCAAGCTCCTACTAGGGGCGCACACACACAAAGACAAGATCCATAGCAGATACTCAAACTTCCTCCCTCTCTAGCTATATATAAATATATAAGGAAGAAAGTTCTATTTTCTATTTATACCACCATTAACATATTATCACTCTCTCGCTCAGAACACAAGAAGGAAAATCCAATGGAGGCTAAGACTAAGATGTCTGAGGTGCTGCCATTCATAATCATGGTGATTATGGAAGGTTGGACCATAGGACTGACTATTTTTGCAAAGACTGCAATAACTAATGGAATGAGTCCATTTGTGTTCATAGTCTATGCCAATGCTTTGGCCACTATAATACTGTTCCCTTGTTCCTTTTTATCACACCAAGAGGACAGGTCCTTCTCTTCCTCTTTTCCTTCTCCTTGTGTTGCTAGCTAGCTACCTGCGTGAAGTTTTCTGCATGGAGGTTTTGTTTTGGTTCTGATCTTCAGTATTCTCTTTTCTGCACAGAAAGGAGCAGCTAGCTTTTACTTTCTCTTTGTTCATGCGATTCTTGTTCCTCGGTTTAGTAGGGTACGTATGGTATACACATACATACTCTCTCTTGTTACCCTACTTCTTCGAATAATCGTAATAATTTTTTGTGGCCTTCAAATACAATCTTCTCACAGTGGAAGATTTTATTTGCTTGGTGCTTCTTAATTATAAAGTGCTGAAGATTGTTAATTATCTCAACAGTAGTATTCATATTTAACATCAATGGATTTTGCAGGGTAACCATGACTCAGGCCTTTTTATTTCTGGGTCTAAGCTATAGTTCGCCAATACTTGTGTGTGCCATGAGCCACTTGATCCCAACGTTTAATTTTCTGCTCTCTCTCATTCTCAGGTTCCTCATCACCAAAACTCTCAGTGATTTGCTGTTTATATTTTCTTTTCATTTTTACCATTTTGTACATTTGCCATCTATTGTAATTAATGTATCCAAATATTTTGAGTAAAGGTGAAACTAAATATATTTTAGTTCTCAATTTTTTAAAAAAATATATTATTTTTATCCAATTCTAAACTCCAATAATTTTAGTGTAATATTGGACCCTTAAATATATCATATTCATTTCAGATGCTACCATGATTTAATTAATTAAATTTTAAAAAAATAAACGTGTACAAAATTGAGAATTGAACTAAAATTCTAAACTTTTTAAAATCTGAAACTAAAATTATAGCAAAAAAAAAATACCGAAATGGTAAATTTGAAATTAAACAGCACTAAAATTATAATTTAGTCTAACTACGTATATATCTTTTTGTAGAACTAAACTGGTGAATAAAGTTTAAGACACATAAATATATTAGTACAGTTTTATATTAAAAAATTGAAATCTGAATGTATGAAAAAAATATTATCTGGTCTTTAGGATTGTGCTTATTATTTGTAAATCTAAACAAATTGGCAAACTATTTTTCCAAGAGTTTGCAATAAATAAATTTAGTTTATACTGTTTATTTCAGAAAGACAGAGTTGAATCTGAGAAGCCCTGGTATCCAAGTCCAAGTGATTGGTGTGTTGGTATCAATAATGGGAGCAGTGCTAGCTGAATTCTACAAGGGACCACTTGTAAGACCTTCTTCTCACCACCTTAGACAAACTAAACAACTTCTTGTCTTCTCCTCAACACCAGAGTTTTGGCTTCTTGGTGGCGCTTTGCTTGCTGCAGCTTCCTTCTCACTTTCAATTTCCAACTTCATCCAGGTATGCTCCTTTTTTTTATACCCCTTTTAATATTTTTTTTCTTCTATTCTTAGAATCATGTTTTCCCTCTGAATGAATTTTTGTGGTGATTCAAGTTTATTCTTTTCTTTTTACCCTGATAGAAAGAAACTCTAGAGCAATATCCAGAACCAACGAAGGTGGTTTCTTATTCTAGCTTAATTGGAACGATCCTCAGTGCAATAGTGTCGTGCATTGTTGAGAGGGACATAAATGCTTGGAAGATAAAACGTAACAAGGATCTTATTCTCATTGTTCTAACTGTGAGTATCATCAACACATATAGTTGAATATCATTTTGATATGCATAATTCAATACATATGTGCTGATGAGAAGAAATATGTAACAGGCAGTAGTTGGGGGTGTGATTCGTCCAAATATTCAAGTATGGTTAACTCGCTTGAAGGGTCCACTTTATGTGCCACTATTCAAGCCCTTTGGTATTGCCTTTGCCACTACTTTTGCAGTTTGCTTCTTTTCTAACAGCCTTCATTATGGAAGGTACTTGGATTAAATTCTCCTTCATTTGTTGACCCCGGATGGATATTTTTATAAAAATAAGAGTTTTGGTTCACTGAATTTGTCAGTATGTCTCCTATATAATTTTTCTTCAAATGTGCAGTGTGATAGGAACAACTATACTTGGAATGGGGCATTATACAGTAATGTATGGACAAGTCAAAGGAAATGATGAAGAGCCAAGCTGTGACGATAGCTCAGATTCCTTGGACAAGAAGATACCTCTTCTGCAAGAAAAGATGGAAGTGTGAACAGAATTTTGAAAGATTCTAGAGGCAGAGGAATTCACCTATTTTCCAGAATCTTCCTCTGTATCATACAGTTTCAAACTGATTGTGATACAAGTGTCTCCCATGTTGCAAATAGTTCAATTGTAATTAACACCAAATGTGTATAAATCCCGAAACATGTAAGTAGCACCAAAAAGGGTGGTTGAAACCTTTGCATTTTCGTTGTACAAAAACATATCTATATGTAAATATAAATATATTGTACATGTATCTGTGGCGTTACTGTATTGATCTGAGTTTTGGAATGATTGAAATTTGCTGTTATGGTTGTATATAACAAGGCATTAAATCAGCCAAAGACTAGAAAAATCAAGCACAGTGTAAGCGAGATGGAGAGTTCAAATCAGCGGACGTTTCACTTGTATCTTCTTTCCGTCGAAAAGGACAACCAAAATTATCTTTTCCTCAAAAAATTAAATAAAGTAAAAAATTATGAATTAAACTGAGAGAGATACTTTATAGAATCAAAAGCTAAGTTAAAGTTTCATAAATAATCAGTATTGAGTTACTATCAGTGTAATAGACATGTCAGTGTTACAAAAATTACAATTCACAGCCAATTCAACCATAAATATTTTAACATGATTTCTAAGATAATCATTATAAAATTATCGAATTTAGTGCATGATAATTATTTATTCAACTTAGAGTTATATTAAAACTTTGTTTAAATCAAATTACTTAAAAATGGATGTATTTGTATTTCATTAAATTTCTTTATATATTAAATGGTTGTTTTTTCAAACTTCTGATACCATATTTAAGTATATAAGTAAGGTGTTTAAAATGGGTGGCTCCAGTGAGTGCCACTTAATTTTTGTAGGTTAAATTAATAGAATTTAACAATATATTTTGTTTATATTTTAAAACAAGGTAATAAATTTTGGTATAGCAAATTCTTATGTTAGTTCGATATTTCAACATGTTATTTTTTATCTAACTGAAAATTAAAAAGTATATCTTTATGTAAAAAAATAATTACATATCATTATTTAAAAGTACAAAATTTAATATTTAAGAACAATATACACGATACAATAACAACGATGTTTTTAAATAAACATTCAAGTAAACCACCGACACATTTGAGTGTGTTTCTGGCAACAAAAATATTAAACTGCGACAGAAATGTGAAAATGTGAAATTACAGTAAATACACGATAAATATAACATAAGATACAAATATGTACTAAAAGAATAAAGATAATAAGAAAGGAAGAAATAAAAAAGAAAAAAGAAATATTAGATTTTTTTTTCATATTGACAGCATACAAAAATTAAAAAAATTAACATAAAAAACAGATTAACTAATTAATTTGTAGATGATTCCAATAGCGACCCATATGGACATAAAGTAAAATTAAAATAAACATATTTTTATTTAAACGAATGTTTAGAAAGTCTAATTTCAAAAACCGTTTTTTACAAATGTGTAACTTGAGTGATACATGCGATTATAAGAGTTTTAGTAGTAATGGAAGTGGTAAAGAAAGTAAAGTGGGATTTTGAGTGAAGCTTAAGCAAATGAGTTGAAAACTACTATTAAATCTGTAACAACTATTGATATGTGACAATGCTCACACTCAAAACACCTTTCTTTTTCTTTTCAAACTTTGCCATTTTTTTTCTTAAATAGATATTCATCAATTGTTTGAAAATTTTGGATGAGTAAAAATCAATGCAGTCTATGAAACTGGATTATAAATGTTTTATTAAGAAAGAAATGGGATTGCATTTTTCTTAATAGAAAGTGCTGTTAAAAAAAACTAAGTTTTCTCAAAGTAATAACAAACAATAGTTGTTGTTACTATCCCTACGGAAAAATAAGCACTGTTCTATGAATATTTATAAATACATGTAAAATAAATCAGGCTCGAAATTTAGTGAAATGACATTTTTAAATTTTATCAATTAATTTGTTGAATCATGTAATATTATCACGATGATTGCTTAAATAAATTTTACATGGTTTACACATATAGATATGTAATTGAATAGCAGTTGTCTTTTATGCATTGGATATTACTTATATTATCTAAAACAGTGCATCATAAAGTTAAATGCAGTAGAATTATAAACACCTATTAACTTTTAATTGTGCTAAATTTATAAATTGAATTTATTTTATAAAAAAATAATTTAACGGTTAAGTTAATAGGTTTACTCGTTGTAAAAAGTTATTTAAAGTGTCGTTTAACAAAATTTGTGATATGGTACCATCAAATGATAGGATTTGATCGCGTCTCATATTGTTACTCTTGACAAAAACATATAAATTAAGTATAAAAATAAAAATATTTTTAAAGCCTTGATTAGTTTAATTATTAAAATATTATTTATAAATATCTTATTAATATCTTTACCGTATGTCAAAATATATATTAGATGTTAATTGAATAAAAGCAACTTTAATCAATATCTTAGTTAAAGAGAGGATGAGGAGTAAAAGAAGTAGGTTAAAGCAATAAGTGGTAAAAATAGTACAAAGTTTATGGTTTTTTTTAAATTGAAAGAAAGAGAAATAAAAGAGTAAGAAAATATTAGGTTTTATCTTAGTAGATAGAAAAGAAATAATGAAGCTAGAATTGTAATTTTAAGGAGGTTTGACAAAAAAAATTGTCTCTCCTTCCTCCCTTTTTTTCCAATCAAAGAAGAGATATTTAAAAGATCCCAAACGAATATTTTCATTTATTCTCTACTTTTCTTCTTAAAAAAAATAAAATTACATTTTTCTTTCTGGTTTCTTAAATTTAATTTAATCAAAGAAAGGCAAAAGTAAAACCTTTTAATATATTCCCATTTATATAATTAAATTTTAACATTGTTATAATCTAACTTTTAATTTTTGAAATATGATATCAATAAATATTTTTTTTATTTTAAATTTGTAATAATTAAAATCTTGTTTCTATATTTTTATTATTATAATAAAATGTTAATTAATAATAATCTAAAAACTCTACATTTAAAAAAATGAAATTATATTTAAATTAAAAAAACAAACGTAGTTCTTCTTTCCTTTCCAACCTTCAATTGGTGCCTTATATCATAGACAAAAAGTGTTTCATTCAATTAAACTTGTAACAATCACAAGGAATTTTTAATTTAAATATGCTAAATCAAATAAATAAGTCACTTAAAATTATTAAAATATAAAAAAAATAGTTTAAAGAGATAAAAAAAAATGTAAGAAACTTCAATTTAAGATTTTAAAATAAAAAAATTGAAAAGGATTTATTTCAAAATATATGTAACAAAAACTGATGTCAAAATAATATAAAATAATAAGATAATTAATTCTAAAAAAAAAAACTAATATATATATATATATATATATATATATATATTAAATAATGATAGAGCTAGTTATAGCATGAATTATGGATATTTATGAATACTTTTATTTTCATTTTTTAAATTTAAATAAAATTATTCTTTAAAATATAAATTAAAAAAATATCTTAAAACATAATTCAAATAAAATTACATTATAAAATACATCTAAAAATAAAACTAGTTATTCTAAAAAATAAATATAAGTAAATTGTGCTAAAATATAAAATTTAAATAAAATTAATCTATAAAAAAGCTTTAATACTATAAATCTAAATTATATATATATACTCTAAATAATTATTCAATTATCAACATCTTTTCCTCATCAATAATTTTATTTTATCAACTAATTTAAAGAACTGTTTAAATAAAAATTACCCAAGTGGAATTTTTTTTGTCCTCCCCACTTCCACATGCTAGTCCCACTTTCATTAATAAGTTGGAGCAACTGGACACGAGCAAAACTGACGCAAGATATTTATACAACTTTTGAAAAAGTTCACCAGATTATGTCCTTTTGGGTTATAATTTGACGTCAAAATCTATCGTACATTTTCTATGTTGTAGGTGCAAAGACTATACTTTGTTCAGCTGTATGTCAAGGGTTAAACTACTATCTTCTCTTCCCGGGTGCCGACGCTTTCGATTTGAGATGTCGCCTCTTTCTGCTGGGCAAACCACTATCACTGACACTTCCTTCCACAAGTCTGTCGTGAACATCAGAAAATTCTGGTCTCCAAGAACGCAAGGGAACAAGGTAATTGTCATCCTTGACCTTCGTGCTTCTCCTACGCTCCTCTTCATGGCGTTTCACATTTTCGGATATCTGATGGAAGGCTCTGTTTAACTTTGCAATACCCCTTTCTACAGGTTCTACTACATGTGAAACTGTGAATTTCATGTCATCGACAATCTGAAATAAAACAGCAGAAGCAAATCAGATGAGTTTGACAGATAAATAACTGGGTAAATTCACAGGTTTGAAACATTCAAGTGTTTCATATCTCACAATTTCACCACTTCCTAAGACCACATCACGAACATTATGGGTAAATTTCATACGCCTTTCTATGTCATCATGTCTACTCAGATGCATTCTAGTTGAGCGTTCAGAATCTTGAACCTCAGCAGGATCAGGAGGGCTTCCTAGTGATGCATAGTCTTCCATCACTGATACATTACGGACACACCTCTCTCCTCTTTTGTAAGGTACGGCAGGAAAGACGTAAAGGTGCACAACAGCGGCAACACCCATCTGTTAACAAATAAGATGGGGAATCAAACAAAATACAAATACCAACCAATAACTACAAAATTGATTGAATTTTTTCCAGGTTGATCATACTCCTGGAAAGTAGCTTAAACAGCGGCATCAAACAACATATTTAACAAAGAAAAGTGACCGAGCATGCTAAGCATATAACAGCTGATTCAACTCAAAATAAAAACGAGTCTCTCTCAGTTCGAAAGCAGAGCAATCATTGATCGTTTAAAAAGCACAGAATAACCTGATATTTTATAGATTAAATTGAATATATTAGCACTCGTTAAAATTGAGACGGTTTTTTTGGTGAAGATGAGATGATTTAGTAATGCGATATTGGAAATGGCAACCAAAATTATAAAAAGCAAACCTCTATACAGATGATATAGTCTTGTATGCGTATTTTCAGCTCTTGAGCCAAAGACCCTTTAAATGCTCCCATGGAAAAAAGAAATGCAACAGCCACACCTTGCCACCATGTCAAGAAGACGATTGACTTAAAAGTTAAAAATTTTGCCAATGGTTTTATTGGCTCCAATTTATCTTTCGTGACAGAATAGAACTGTACAAGGCAATACAGGGCCCATGTCTGACTAAAATTAAGAATGCATGCCAAATAGGGATACCTGCAAGCACATAATAGAATTGGACTTCAACATGGGTCACAAAAATGTTCCAAAAACAAAAAAGTAGGAAATAGGAAAGTACAAATAATAAAGCAAGAAATTTTATCTATGAAAAAAAATAATAATTGCATTTTAGTTGAGAATTGAGATTATATATTTATGAATTATGGTATGCATATCATAGGTACAACACAAGCAAACATAATCTTACCCATATTTCCAATCAAATTTTCCCTCTCCATAAACCCCAAAAGACTGCAGAATCATTGCCAGCAATGCACAGATCATTTTCAGTATCATCTGGAATATAAGATTTAGTCAAGAAGAAGAAAGAAATTGATTCTTATTTCACAGAAAGAGAAGAGTGGTGGAACAAACGCACAATTTACCAAAATCTAACATACATATTGTACTATGCCAATTTTCACAGATTGATAGAAGTCAGGGCCAAGATACCAGTCTCTTAAGAAGCAATTTAAGGGAAATGGATGCTCTACAACTCCATATGCATATGTTTCTTTTAGAAGAGGAGTGCTGGAGTCTGTTAGGCTCATGCTTTCCATAAATTGAATTGTTTTGTCCTCACCACCTACAAGCAAGAACAGACATTTCTTGTATTATTAAAAGGCATGACATGATTCAGAAGTTGAGAAGGCGTATGACATCTTTTAATCATAGAGTGTAAAATTCAAGCCTCGCAAAGATTTAATAATTTTATTTTTGAATTAGACTTGAGATTAGAAAAAAAAGGAGGAAAAACTTATAATATCCCAATCCTTACACTTCAGCATTTTTGGAAAATATATATACATAATAACAGCTATAACTAATGAAAATCGTGGAGCTACACAATCTGTTTGGCATACCTAAGCAAGCTATCAAATATCTTTCAAAGCAATACAATGCAAAAGCCTCATAGCAGTCCCGAATAACTTCACAGTTAAATGCTGCACTGGAATCCAATAGTGACAAAAACTGCATCATAAAAACAACATAACTTTATAACTTACTACTAAAATCATGTTAAAAGTAAACTAGAAAGAAAAACTTCCAAGGCTGGATTATACACACATAGCAGGCAGATTAATACATTCCTGGAAAATAAAACCCAAAGCTTTTCCGAAATTATATTATCAAACACGAACATAAATATTTGAGTATGATCTATTTAAAAGGAGGAAGTTCTATTTTCAGTGTCAATAATTGATTTCAGATATCATAGAAATCGCCATTAGATAATTAAACATTCTCAAAATAGAAAAGGAAAAAAAATAACAAAGATCCGTATAAAATATGAAGCAGTGAAAGACAGTATTTTAGTCTGACCGTGTTTGAAACTCAAATAAATTCTTTAATTATGAAAAGATGTACATTTAGTCCTTTATGTCAGCAGCAGTGAAGCTGAAAATCTAACCAAACAGCATGCACCAGTAGGTAAGTTCCAATATATCCAATGTGAAGTTTGGATAAAATTAGAAGAGCTGCAAGTGGAATATTATTTAGATTCCATATAAAAAAAATACAACCAACAGCCGTATTATTAATTAATAAACCCAAGCAAAAGGATGCTATATAAACAGAACAACAAACAGTATTTGGCATTAACTTAGCCTCCCTTACCGATTCTAAGGCATAAACAGGAACCATTAAGATGAGTCCGATCAAAAACTTCTGCTCCTGAATCAAGGAAAAGAATATACATATACATATATACATATATATATATATATATATGTATGTATATGTATATTAGAAAATACTATCAAAGGAAAGGAAATTGTAAAGAAGAGTAGAAAATGGTTAAGTCAGTTGAAAGGTGCAGTTATAAGAAGCAGTAAGAAAAGGGAAACTGAGCATTACATAAACACGAAGTTTATTGGTGCAGTTGGAACAATAAGTAAGATACAAAAGTAAAGGAACATAAAGAAAATACCTCAGGCTGATTATAGGCAGCTAAATGCTCAAATATCAGATAAGTGGAGAGCACAAGGGCTACAAACATAAATACACTTGAGCTGAAGACTGTCCAGCTGATGGTTCCAGTAGACTCCGTTCCTAATTTTTGGGGCCACATGGTCCCCGACCTGCTAGTGGCTTCAACTAGTGTAAAAAGAAATATGGAAGAACATAGAATATCAATCAAACCCATGCACCCGAAACTTAGAATTCGTTGTAACAAATAGTCTTCCCTTGACTTAGTCAATTATATGTTTTACATATTCCAGCCAAGACAATGTCAAGCTATCCACTCCACAACCCTCCAATTTTGTATAACTTCCCCTCCTTCTGTCCTTTCTGTATGGCAACCAGTACCATGTAAGATATAGTATACGCAAGAAACCACCTTTCTGGTACAAAAGCTATTCTTCAAATTCAACATGCAGCATGTAGAACTAACACAGTTCGCCAACAACTGACAATGACATTTGCTTTTGATACGCGTACAAAATCTAAATTGAGATCGGACTATTATCCTGCATTAGCAATCAAATCACTTAAGAAATAATATTCATACACATATATTAAAAAAGAAACTCCTAATTCTCTTTCAAAACAAGTACAGGTAATTCAACTAGTAAGAACCAAATCCACTGTCAGACTGACAGAAGATTTAATAATGATAAATTTTAGAAATATAAAATATCAGAAACTCCAAGCTCTAGCAAGTGCATTTGTACTGACGAAACCAGAATCTGAAGCATCATTCAATTTCTAGGCATTAAGGTATCAATAAGCCCCAAACTCTAGCTAAATGAATAACTATGTACAGAACTCGGCTGGCATGCCATTTTTTTTATGAAGTATAGAAATCGCTGTCCCAAAAGCTTTAATACGTGCACCTCTTTACTAACTAAAGTACATTGCAATCTGCTTAGCTGACCACCATCATATCAATTACCTTTAGCTAGACAACAACCTCATATTTAAGGTTTATGTTAACAGAAGGGGGGGACATAAATAAACGATCGGACACATAAACATCCCGCAAGTATCTTCTACATTGTCGAATTTAGGAAGGTTAAGAAAGACAAAATAGCAAAATCTTTCCATGTAAAAGAAAATATTTACAAAATTCAGTCTTAATATTCTTAATTATCACCAAAACCAAAATGGTTAGATCTATTACTATTATCTTTGTATCATCCAATTGCAATATTGCTGCTATGTTATGAAACAAAGACGCAAGATGACACCATCATTAGAAACAATGCAGACAGCAGAGAGATTACAAAGTATATAGACTACAATCCAGTATATAGGTTAAAAAACACGCACACTCACTTCTCAAAGTTGTCAGTAACTTAATTAATATCCACAGCTGCGAAGAGTAGTAGAAGACAGATACCAAAAATAAATTATTTCAAAAACAATAGTTCCACTTCTCACTTGCAAAAAAGATGAATACTGTATTTTCAAGACTACGACCATGTTTTAATTTTAATACATTTCCACTCCTCCTCCCATAAGTTTCACAGCAACACATAGCCGCAGTGCAATTTACGACACAAGCAATGCAGCGGAGATGAATTACATACTTCACCAAAGCAAGGCTAAAAAAATTCCAAGATTAACACATGAAACTATTCTACAAGAAACCTTTTTTCTTTTTTCACTTTTCATCGAAAAAAGCTTTTAGCGGACGAGGCATTCAGCAGCAACCACCGATTCTCAATCCAAACAAAGAAATAAATAACGGTCCATTCCGAAATTGCAAAGGCGCAATTCACCGATGATTTTTAATGAAACGCTACATTTTGTCGTAGCGTCTGAGATAGGAGAAATTGAGCGAAAAAAACAGGCCAAAACCCTAGACCTCGAGTGTACGCATTCGAGCAAAAGAAACACGCAATGCGCCGAAACGAAAATCACAGCAGAACAAAAGAACGATAGCAATGAGTCGCAGAAAGCATGGAGGAAAAATTTAGGTGAGAGTTCAAACCTAAGTTCAGCGTTTTCTTCTATTTTCCGGGAAAATCGAGGTGGATATTTAGCGGGGAAATAGAACGCAAGTGAAGGAGAAGCAAATGAAAATAGCAACAAGGAAGAAAAGAAAAACAACAGATTTTGCTTCCGTAGTTGGAAAACATAAATTACGATATCTTTTTAATTCGCAAGAGAAGAGAAAAAAAAGGGGAGATGATAACTGGACTTGGATAGGTAGATATTTTCGTCACAGCTGCTCTGTGAGTCGTTGATTGGATGGTATTTCCTATTTGGCGTTTTACGTGAGGACTGTGACGTTAAAGAATATGACCAGAGGGTGAACTGGGAAAATTTTATTGTCCCACGTCACCATGTATACGTGGCAAATGAAGAAGCGAGTGCATGTTTAAGAAATGTTGTCACATCAAATCCAATAAATTACAGTGTATTACAGAAATATACTTCCCTTTTAAAAAAATTAAATTAATTAAATTCTAAATTTTTACAACATTATATTTCTAATTTATTTTAAATTAATTATTCTTTGTCTCAAATAGAATAATAAATTTACCAAAAATTAAGCTATTTTGATAAAATTATTTCAAAAAGTAAAATATTTATTATTAAATCTATGTAAGAAAATTAATTTGTCATTATCATGGAAAGGATTAAGTTGTTTTTCAGAATAAATATAGTTTTTGTTTTTTAAAAAAATCATATTAAAGTAATGTTCTTAATTTTCAATGAAGTTTTAATAAAATTGTTTTTAACAAGTGATACATTTATTACTATTTTTAATTTAGAAAAAATCTTTAAAATGAAAATAGTTTGTGTTTATAACTTCAATCCAACTGTACATGTTTTCAGCCGCTAAATTTTATTAACTAATTTTACAATTTTAAAATTCAACATAAAACTAAAATTATGATCATGGCTATTTAAGATGTTATAATAAAGGATTTTGATTCAGTTGTAAATTTGATTATATATATTGAATTGTTATTGATGAAAAAAGTTGTAATAATTTAATTAAATTGAGATAAAATTAAGGATAACGGAAGAGGTGTTGCCTCTATCCAAGGAAAATATTAAATATATGCACTCTTTCATTTCATTTTTTTTCTTTTTTTTCTATATATAACATTATTTTCATTTTTTTTATCTCTCATGTTATTATTATTAATATTATTTATCAACCCATGTCTCTTAAAAAGCGTAAATTACGATTATCGCTAATTGGTAGCAGAGAAGACTCAAATGGTTGCTCTTGTTTTCATAGTGAAAAAATATGAGAAAAGAAAAAAAAGAATATTCTATTTATAAGATAAAAATTATAAAATTTTGCTGCTGTTCAGAAAGTGAAAATTAGCGATGTAAACTAGCCGAATTAAACTATTAGAACATGAATTTAAATTGTAAAATATTAATGGTTTAAGTGTGATTCATTTATTTCATTGAACTTGATTAAAATTTGAGTTTGAGTTTTGTTTATTTATCTCATTTATAATTAACTCATTTATTCTATGAAAAAAAATTAAAACTTTATTAATATAAAATCTGAAAATTAATTTAACATTAATCTACTAAAAAAAATAAATATAAAATTTTTTCTCAAAAAAAATATTTATGTATAAAAAACCAAAATTTTGTTTTTAACAAATACAACTCAACATTAACTAGTAGGACCGGAATTTGAAGCTAAAATACTAACATTTTAATAAAATATAATATATAAATGAATTAATAGTTAATATTGACTTTAGAAATTCGACTTAATTCATTTAAATATTCAAGTCTAATTGAAAATTTAGATTTATTTATTCAGCTTAATAAAAATTAACAAACCAAACTTAAATAGTTCACAAATAATTTAACTCATCAATTCAAAATGTTAATAAAACAATATTTTGGTCTAATGCTCAACTGATATTATTTTATGAATGTGTTCATTTTAAGTTTTTTTTTTCCGAATATTTTGCCATCAAGTAACGTTTCTAGTTAAAATTCTTAGGAGAAGAATGGCGTGCCATGGAAAAAGTTTTAAAAAAGTAAAATAAAGTAAAAAAAGATAGTTTTGAAAAAAATAATAATAAAATTAAATATGTTTTTTTAATAATTAAGTAATAAAAAGTAAAATTAAATATGTTTTTATTTATTTCTTAAAATTAATTTTATGTTTAGAATAAAATTTAGATTTATTTTATTTTTATACTTTATAAACTAATGTAAATTTTATGAAATTTTTTTATTATTTTTTTTAAGTTTTTTACTTTATTTTCATTTATTTTTTAAGTTTGTTTTATTTTTTTCTATTATTTTAAAGACATTTTTATTTATTATAAAAAATTATATATATCAGTTTATAAAATATAAAAATAAATTAAGTCAAAAATTTACATTAAGAATAAAATATAATTTTTAGAAATAATTCATATACTAAAACATATTTAATACTAAAATGTGTAATTAAATTTAATGTTTTTTTTCTGCTGTTTTCTGTGACGGAAGTTTTAAGAAAATATAAATACAAATAGAATAGAAAATTATATGATAAGAAAATAAATTTAAGAACATGAGAAATTCAAAGTTAAATAAGATGAAAAACATGGTTAAGTAAGATTATATCCAAGGTAATCAACATGTATATTTTATTCAAAGAAATTACATATGCACGAATGTGTATAGTGAGTATGAAAACAGTTTTTTCAGAAAAAAAGAGAGCCTCTTTCATTATATATAAAAATGATAGTTTTTTCTAAATACTAAAAATTAAGAGAGTAATTTCTTAAATACTATCAGGTAACAAAGTGAAGGACTCTCCTGACATTTCACTTCAAGCACAATGTTATTGAAATCCAACTACATGTTTAGAGAACCACAACTCATCCAACTTAGAGCGTCATGTATATTGGTTACTTAATTTTAGGTTTTAATCTCATTAAGACCACATTGTTTTAAAATAAGCCCTAAAGTTTCCTCACTTTACAACTTTTATTGCATTTAAATAACATTTTGTAAGGCCTTTAATATATTGGAAAATTTCTTTGAATTAAGAATGCAAGTAAGATCTGGACTCAATATATATACATACCTGTAACAATTATCAATGTGAACGTAGGTTGGACTATTACAGTATAAACAATTTATGTTTCATGATTCGATTATGAAATATCATTATTTACATATACATACTTTAATTATTTTGTTTTATTAGTTTGAAAAAAATGACTTAAAAAAGAAAATATATTTCATTTAATTAAAACAAGAATATAACGAGTATAAATACTCCATTAAATTTTCATTTCATAATCTTAATTAAGATATCACACATTAAGCTAAGGTACCGTTCACTTATAGACTTATTCTCTCTAGTTTATTCTTTTTAGGAATGGTGAGATTTTTTCATGAACGAAAAGTGTGGAATTATTATTAGTCCTTTTTTCAGTTGAAATAAAAAAACAATTCCTGTGCCGCACAAGAAAAGGATAGATTATTATGTCTCAATGAAACATTGGCACAATTGATTTGTCATTAAAGGAGAAAGTTTTGCACTAGACTCAGGCCCCTTCACTAAAAATGAACTTAGCAGCCTATTCAAACCATATGTACTCTGATAGCTCTAACACACAAAATGTCATCAACATGTGCATTGTATAATAAATGATATTAATCACAACATAGACTCAACTTCAACTTATTATGGATATGTAAATCTACAAAATGGAAGGCATCTGTTGGTATACAAAAGAATGGGACATTCTCATTACATGATTATACAAAATTGTTCTTTCATTAGCAAGTGTCAATAAAACCATTAGATTTGATCAGCAAAAATGATGACCAAAAATTACACAAAAAGGTTTTTTTCATTGTACCTATGCGTTCCGTGTCTACTTTATCACCCTCCAGAACAAAAGAAAGGGAGGATGGTTTGTCCTTGATCTTCTCATACTCATATCTCGAATCACATTCATCCGCAACGAACCAACTAGTACCTACCTGTGAAATGGTTGATGATGATCTTCTGCAGGAAAAATGGATTAAGTCTGATTCCGCACATGAAGCTCCGTCTGCAACATTTTCTAATACATATACATGGGTCTAAAGCAGAAATCGCCAGCCTGAAGCTGTAAAAACTATATCTATCTGGCCCTCGAGATGCAAAATGTGCCAGGATAAACTTCAAACAACAGTGGTGCTAGAACGAGCTACCCTTTGAGCTTCTTCCAAGTCCCTTAAAAACCTGTAAATTCGAAAAGAAAAACATCTATGCTTCTAAGAAATTCAGAATGTTACATAGTGCGGCAAGTTGAATGTTTTTGCAGTTAACTAAAGCACCCTGAACAAACCAATGAATAATCAAATATAACAAAGCCATCTATTTGTAAGACAAAAATTAAGACCAGCGCAATAAACTATATCACCTAAATCTAGGCCAATAACTCAATTCAAGCAATATTTGAAACGACTTATTAGCCCAAACTATGACTACTTTCAAGTTTTGCAGTTGACGCATTACATAAGATAAAATTGGAACTGTCAATTAAAAAACTAGTATCAATTCTGTCATGCCAAATTGCAAGCACAATCAAAGTGAACATCTCCACTAGTCAAATCCAAACTATCTTTATGACTTAATCATACCTTTTAGAATTAAGAACAGAAGAGCCACCAAGTATAAAACGAATGCCGGTATTGTTGGCATTTTGTAAAGCAACAGACCGAGACTCCTCATAAGTTGTCCCACCAACAATGAAGATGATTACATCCTGCGGCCTGCTTTTCATATAGTCATCAACAACACAGATTGAATTATTTAATAATTCTATGATAATAATGGCTAATAATAAATATTAAAAACTTTTATTACAAATGCACTGTGTATGTACTTGTTTGCCCTTAATTTTATAGTTTTTTGAAAAAAATTCAAGTACACAAAGGAAATTCCTGCTTTCACACTGGAATCTATCCAGTTTGTAACTAACAAAAAGAAAAGCTCCCCTCTTTCAATAGCAGAGGTCCTATTAAAAGAAAGTTGGGGTACCAACTTCTGGTATAAAGTAAAATCAACATAACTCCTAAAACAGAAACTAACTCACTTATAACAGAAATCCTAACTAACAGGCCAAACGATAAAATAGGTTTAAATTTTGATCCTTTTTCCTATAATACACTTTCAAAGGTCTAATTGTATTCGGTGGTTCCTGATTCTAACAGAACCGTACAAAAAGCCTTTTCCTAGATGATTTGTGAGGGAGATATTCGACAGACATTAAACAGAACTTCGCATTGAAAATTTTCGAACTTCTAAATAATCATTTTTAAAATGCAGCGCATAAAATTCAGATAGACCATCAGATGATTCCAGATTAACTCCAAAATACTCTTGAAGCTGTTGGTCGAACACAACACATTTAACAGAATGCATAAGTTACAGGTCTGTGAGAGGGTATTAAAAGTATAGACCATAAGACAAAGCTGCAAAGATAAAATCATGTGATGTCAATGCTACCACATCACAGAAGTCTTGTAAGGTAACCCACACAGATAAAGGTAGTTAAAACTTCTGACTAGGAAAAACGGAATTAATATTTGTCTTCCCTCAGAGATAGTATCTGTACTATGGATAAAATACACCTAGAGTATAATTTGCTCTCAAAGAATTGCAGAATCTTGTACTCATCAGGCGTGTGAACGCACTACAAAAAAACTCAAGCAATAATTTTCTCTTAAAGCTCAAGATAGCAAACCCCCAAAGTGGGGCCTGTGACACCCTGTTAAATGATGAATTTCCAATACAACTTATCACATAAAGGGTGCTACATTACATTGTAGACAATTTGAATAATATTCTACATCAATTTCATAAATAGTCGGTGCTAAAAACTGAAAAGTTTGCAGTGTCACTATAATTAATACCACATTATTTATAAATCAGGTAACAATGCAGTAGCATCAGTTCTGGATAGACACAAGTACATATAGAAATTTACAAATAAGATACAGTGAGGAGTTTATATTTAATAGCAACAAACCTTCCCTGTTGATAGTGATTTCCAACAAATGGGTAGTCCACATCTCTCAACCTCCCCTTGACAATGCTTTCCATGATTTGAAACAGAAGTGGCTGATGCTGGGTGTAAACATTCTCAACACCCTGCTCAAAAAAATGAAAGAATTTTTTAAGCTTGAAGACTTGGATCGGATCATCAAGGATATGGTATAATAATCATATATTTCCATGCTTACCTTCAAACCACGAGCCATGTTACGGGCAATATTCATTAGATCTCGATTTCCAAAAAGATCACCCATTCTCTTGTCAACACCTGCTTGCTTTAGAAGAAACTGGACAAGCTGTTGCACCACAATAAAGATATCAATATCAGTAACTTTCTTGTATACCAATATCAGAAACAACAGTGACATCCATCTATATGCTGTTCTAAATTTAAATTTGAGTTCCCATTTGAATGTAAGTTTGTACTTTCAGAATCCAAAAACAGTGACATGGAAAGACAGGACAACCACAAAAATCTCACCATCACTGCTCAATAATCCAGGGATTAAAAAGTAGATGTTCCCATAAGGTTTAAAGACTAATATTCAGAATTCTTGCACGAGAATAGTGGATTTAAGAAAAGGTACAGCTTAAATTAGTTTACCCCAGGTTTGTACTTGGCAGATCTGGAAGCTAGTTTGTTGAAGAGCTGCATTAACTGAACAGGGCTATCTTTCTCATATCGTAAAGCATACAACATGACTAAACGTAGTCGGTCCAGATCTGATATGCTTTCATTGTTTAGTAGATTCGTCACTGCCTGCAGAAGATTACATAAGAGACATAACTTATCACCTCTACTGTTTTAAAGCATTCATCAGTACAAACAATCACAATTAACAAGGAAAAATAGAGGTATATAAGGTTAAATTGGTGGTAAGTGGAAGAAAGGTAGTATAGGTCATGGGTTCAAGTCCCCCTCAAACAGAAACTAATGTATTAACAATTAACATTTGTTGATCCAACAAATAGCAAGGAAAAACAGAAAAATAAAACATTTTATGTGGTGGTCGTGAGGTTGTAATAACAAGATTGTTTCATAAACCATATCTGTTATGTTACATATGAATTATTTGGGCAAGTGAAACCAAATGAATAAAGACAAATATTTTTCAAGGATTTGTTTAATCTTATACTTAACTGTTGATTATTAATACTTCTAACTTCTGAGGGAAAACATATGCAGATTCTGAATTATTAGGGTATCATATAAAGAAGAGAGAGGCTAGACTAATTACAAGAGGGATAATTTTGTAAATAGCATATTATTAGAATAAAAATATTTTCAATATCTCCATAGTAATTAGGAAGAAATATCTTTTGAATCTTCTCATTCATTTCAACATTATTTTTTTTCATTTTTTAAAAGGTTTTGTTTGACTATTACAAATAAAGAAGACGAGAATGTAATTGGTGTGATTAAAATAATTCTTTATTTTCTTACATATAGTTCAAGTGATATTATGCACGTTCTAAAAAAATTTTTAACTGAGATGAAAAATTATCATAGATTAGTTTTCTGATTTCTCAGAACTGCCGAAAGAAATGCTACAACAAGTCCCATGTGCAAAGCACAAGAAAAACAAGTTACAATGTACATAGGAAACTTTCAAAGAATTCTCCCGTTTCTTCAACTTGTTTTTGACGGAATTCTCTCAGCCCACTAGACCAAATACTATTTTTTTCTCATATTATTGTGATTGTTACTGACTTGATTAGTTTCTCCACACTGTGAAGATCAAACACGGGTTCCCACTACGTGATTGCAAATGTCTAACCACTACAGAACCTATCGGGTCACATCCACTACTGACTAACTCCTCTTACTGAAGAAGTGTGCTTTGAAGATAAAATGCACTTACAATGTTGAATTGTGACAAAAATCAATTGTATGTACAACTATAACAAACTTTGAACATAGTTACCATCTTAATAGTTAATTTTAACACACCAACAATTATTAGTGCACTTCTTCCTCGAATGTACTTCCCTCACCTTATAGAAGCCAAATTCAATCTTTTTGAATTCAGTCCTTGACCTAAGGTTCCATCAAAGTTAAACAATATATTCTTAATCTCCCTATTGTGCCTTCTAAAAGCACAAGAACCTTGAAAATTTCCAAATAGTTTAAGACCAGGTTGCTAATTATTTAGTAGGTTCCGAACTATTTGGGGATTTTCAAATAGCTCATTATACTTTCAAGATACATAACAGGAATCAAGAATATTTAGTATAATTTTGACAGAACCTGATGGGTAACCCATTGTTGGGCTTATAGTTAGGAGCTAGCAAATAAAGAATAGAAGCGCTATGGAAAGGATGGAAATAACATAAAGAACTAGTGCAACTGATGAGTGGAGAGAGAGTAACCGAGATGGAATATAATGAATTTTGTATGTTGTGTATGCACGAGTATTTTTATTTATAATGAAAAAGATATACAATAATAATAAGGAAAATCAATATCTAATAATGGGAAATATTTGGCAACATATTCCCTAGCAAATCATAGTATATCTCCGTGAATGTAATCAAACCATACCTTTAACATAATCAAATCATATCTCTAATATTGTAGTCTCTATCAAGCTCAGAGTCAAGATTACAATCTTCAATAGTTTATGTTTTGTAACAGATGATCATTCCTCTGGATTCAGTGACTACTTCCATATAAATAATACCTCCAGTTCTTATTTTTCAATTTGGTTCCTATGAGAACCTACCCCAAGGACCCAACCAAAAACTATTTATAGGTTCAAGGACCCAATTACAGTTTTTTAAAGTGTAGTAGGGACCTATTTAAATATTTCCAAATAGTCCAGGGACTAACAAATTAATTTAAGCTTTATGCCCTACAAGAACTTCTGAAATTTGAGCAAAAGCAAAGGAGAATGTTTCAATAAATTAAGACTATATAATATATACCTCAAAAACAGCTCCTTGTCCTCCATTGCAAGCCAACTCCTGTTCTGTTTGTGAAACTAACATAAGCTTTCGCTCATCAACTATCTTGCTCATTTCAGTTACCAAAGTCACATGTTTTGTCACATTTCCATGCATTTTTCTGTACTCAGGATAATTATCAACAAATTTGGCCATGTCCTCTGCCAAGAGTCAAATCATAAAACCAGTGATTTTAATACTATGCCACCAGGTATAAATAAGTTTTCACCTCTGTAATTGTAACAGGTGAAGAAAAGTTTACTCTGATGTGAGGATGAAAAAAATACAAACCTATTGTTTGGATGTTCTGGTTACTTTTTGACACTTGCTGAAATTCATCAACCATTCGCTTGATATTCATACCTATATCTCCAAAATTCTCATACATGTTAGACTTGAAAAAGGGATCTTGTTCCGATGACAACACAACCTCCTGTAACAAAAAATAGCAAAAAATTGCTTTTTAATGAGCACAAATTCTGTACTTCAATACACTTAAAAACACGATTACCCAGTGTAAGAAGTGTATCTAACCTCCTGATCTTTTGGAAATTTACCAATGGATTTTAAGTCCACTTTGTTGTCTTGTATTCCTATTAATTCATGAACCATAGCCTGTACAGTATAATACCACAATGAGCATTGCTTGTATGAATGAACAACTTATCACATTATACGCACTAGACTTGTGTTAATCTCCCAGATACCTGATAGGTCCATTGATTTAGCAACGGGGTGACAGGATCATCCCTCCTGTCAATCACTAACAACAGTGGAGAAACTTCCATTCGCCTAAAATCAAAAAGACCACTTTCCTCTTGGTACATCAATTTCTGTTCAAGCCCAACAATGTAAATTAGCTTTCACTATGTATGCCAGCACAATCACTAATGATAAATATGGCATGTTGTGATACACACACAGCCAGAATGCCATGCCACCCTAAATAACATATAGATTGACTATGTGTGTACAGCAGTATGTATGCGTGCACTCAAAGAAAAACTCTGTGATTCAAAATCATATAAATGAACGTACAAGAGTTTGAATTCATTGCAGAAACAGATAACCGCATTTTTAAAATGTATACATAATTATTTCACATAAAATAAAATGCAGTGACTTAGAAAAGGTGACTTGAACTCACAGCTGCTTCCTGTGCTATCCTTTTTGCAATGTCAGATGTCCTTTGATACCTAATTACTGGTCTGCGTTTTAATGCCAAAAAAACAGCTGCAAGACCATCAACGACTCGGTCACAAAAGCGCTGCACTGTTGAAGGATCTATCACAGCTGGGAGCATATATATGTAGTGTGAAGGCACATGGAAAGTGAAATGATAAGGATCAATTGCAACAAAATCCGCATAGAACTCCTGGATGATCAGGACAACAACTGTATCAGAATTAAAGTTTGCAACACAAACCCTGCATCTGAAATTGCAATTTTTGCAACACAAAGTGTTGGGGGGGATTGAAGGCTTCATAATCAACAAATGCGGAGCCATTTGTCAGATAAAGAATGCAATAGTATGGAATTGTAGGGGGGTCAATGATATGTAATTTTCTTATCTATTTTAAAATGTATTCTCAGACGAGCATCTGTCATCACAAAATTACAATATAGTTCAAAAACTAAAAAATAAATAGTAAAGCTCCAAGTCCAAGAGGGGAGAAAAAAAAAATACAGTAAAGTGGACGCATAAACAGCTACCTGAACTTGCTGGACAACTTCCTGTTCATCTGAATCAGCAAGTATATGAATCTGAGTGTCCTTCAATATGTTGGAGAAAACTGTAATTTCATAATGGATTCACAAAGTGTCTTCAAATCAATGGAAGGAAATTACTAATTAAAAAAGGAAAATTAAAAAGTAAATTCTAAAGGAAGTATTGCATCGCAGCTTATCTAAGATTCAGGCATAAAATTTAGAGAACATACATAGGTGATACTCTCCAAATCTAGGACTAGCCAGCTGGCGGCGCAAAAGCTGGATATTCTCCGATGAAGGTCGAAGGAAGTAAATGGCCTTGAGATGCGACATTGATTCGTTTGACTTGGATATAGAATCTACCAACTCAACCAAAAACACTTCTTTCTGGAGAAGCTCTGACAGCGAATACACAACACTGACAACACCTACCTGCATCAATTAGCCAAAAAAGTGGATTCAACATCAGAACACCATTTTCCTCCTTAACAAGGACAAGCAAAATAGATTCTACTAACCAAGTCTGATTGGCAGGTTGACAAAGTAAAACAAAATAGTATAAGCCAAATCACAATTCTTTAGTTTCCAGGCCATAAAACCTTAGAGAGTGACTTTAACAACCATATCAACGCTATAGCCTAAAAGCTTAATGTCAAAAGAGACCAATATCATAATAATAAACCAATCCATTGTAATTGTCAAAGGGAGGGAGTCTCATGATTTTTATTTCCCTTGATGAAAAATACACACACATATATATACAGATATAAGTGATCCCAATCCATTAAATAATAGATGATTCGAACTATCACAGTGGCACTTAATTGTCTAAAATTCAGAGCGAAAATTGAAAAAATATATAAACAAAGACGAAGTGGTTTTTATTCAAAAGAAAATGGATAGGTTGATTTTCTGATTGGATTTCCCAACATTGTGGAAGATCGTTGAGGGAAGGTGTGGCTTACCGTTTGAGAATCAAGGATTAGAACCTTCATGCCGGAGATGTCTTGCAAGATGCGGTTGATATAATCACGCGCAGAGGAAGTGACCACCATCTTGTGAATCTCTCCGTGGAGACGAATCGACAAATCAGTTCAACTACAGCGTAGGCTAATCAAGGAGCACGGAAGTGCAGCGGTTCGGAGTTAACAATTCAGAATTCAGATCCACAACGAACGAGGAGGAAGAAGGCTTCGCTCCAACGCACCGTTTTAGAGTAGAAGTTGGTTCTTGTCTTTATGACAATTTTCATTGCAATTCCTATAGTTTGACAATTTTCACCTCTCTCTTTTTACTATATTTTTATATTTTATATATGCATCATAAGATAAGATAGTCCTTTTTGAATTATTTTCTGATTCTCACAACAAAATTTGTTTTATTTATTCTGTTTATATTGGAGATCCTTATGATTAAATTATTATATAAACTAAAATGCAAACTTTTTCATGTAAGAGTTATATATAAGGTTGAGTACAAATTTAAGTTTAGTTTTGAAATGTTATTTATCGGTTAAATTAGTTAAATTCGTTACATAATTTGTTATTATTAAGTTATTATCATATCACTCGTATAAATATATAATATCATTAAGTTAAGAGTTTAGTAATAAGTATAAATAACATATCTAAATTTTATTTAAGGGTTGAACCTTTTATATTCAATAATGTAATTTATAATAATTTATAAAGGATTACCTTCTTTATTATACATATTTTATATTTCCATTTTACTCTTAATTATATTAAAATTAAAAAATATATTTAAATGTTAAAATTAATTATCCAGATAGAATAATAAAATACATCATCACTTAGATGTGCAATAAATTATAAATTATGTATTACAATTATTTATTATTTTGATTTTCTTAAATAAAGATAGAGATTTTTCTCTTCCACTAGTAATCAATAAATGTTTTGTAAAGAAAAAATAGATAGAAGAAGAGGGGAGGGAAAAAAATAAAATCTTGCAGGTAAGTATATTTTTATATTAATGAATTTCGTTACCTGACTACTAACAATACTCGGATTTAATTATTTCATGGTGAATTCTTTTTAAGTGAGAAAAAAACTAAATTTACTTGTTTCTTTTTAATTTAAGGAGAAAATCATTAATTGAAAAAGGCAAGTGGATTGGACATATGGGCTTGGGCCTGTAGATTTCATTATACAAGCTTGATTTGATAAACCTTTGTTGCTGTTTTGCCCTGGCACGGGATTGTTGGAGCCGAATGGATTTGATCAAGGCTTGGAGGTTGAGCCCTTGCGTAGGTGCAATACCCTTACCACCACTTGTCACTCTTACTGGTGTTAGCTTCTGTGCCCCTTCTCTCTCTACAACAAAACTCTCTTATCAGTTTCTCGCCACTACAACCACTCCTAGAAACCCTTTCACTCCAATTCCACGTGGCAGAAAGACAGACTCTGAGTCAGAGCCGCTTCTAGAACCCTCTATTCTCCCAGAACTATCATTCCAAGAAGAAGAAGAAGAAGAAGAAGTAGAAGAAGAAGAATTCCTCGACGAACATGAATACGGTAAAACTGCGCTCAGTCTCTCAAATCTAATCGTTCTCTCTTTTTTCGAACTCTTCTGAGCTTCCCGTTCATTGCTCAGAGACGGCGTTGGATGACGCTGATGATGATGAAGACGATGGTGACGATGGCCAATACTATGACGAAGAGGAGGAGGCTGGTGTGCCTTATGTAAGTTTTGGTTGGAAATTAGATTGATAAATGTGTGTTTTTTCGTTGGGGGAAATGATATGATTTATTGATTTAGAACGTTTTGAAGGCAGGTGATGGCGGCGCAGGTGGTGGAATCTCCCTCTCCGGCACATGGTGGGACAAAAAAGCTTTAGCCATTGCTAAAGAGGTTACTCTCTCTTTTGATGGCGAATTGCAAATTTATGCTTTTAAAACACTGCTTAACTCCACCATTCAAGTGCGCATAGAGAACCTTTCCAAAAAGTAAGACGATAATATTCTTCTCCTTCCCCTTCTTATCTTTATTTTTATTATTGTTATGATGATGATGATGAAGGCATGGGTACAGAGAGCTAAAAATGATACGGCTAATTATGACTCTGTTATGTTTTTTTTTTTTGTCAAATATTCAAATGAAAACAATTTGATCAGATTAAATAGCAAGGAAAGCTGGGCCACCGCACGTGTGGTTTTGCTCTCAGTTCTTGACTGAATATTCTTTCCTGATTCGGATTTAATGTACCTCTTTGAACAGGCAGACATTATTATCGACATCATTAGTTGGATAAATTTTATTATTGAATGCTTATTATGAATAAAGGTGTTAAGGTATAGTGAGGAGAGAAATGAGGCCTGGGTTTCGGAGACAAGAGTGATGCTTTAGTACTTTATTTATATTAAAAAAAAGAATTAATATAATAAAACACAGGAGATTTGATATTTTCCAATAACAGATATACCTTCATGAGCAGCCTTTGGCTCTGGCCGGAGGATTCCTGGGGTTCACACAAAAATTCTAAACATCCTTGGAATTTTAGCAATACCCACATATAACTAGTGTGTTGAAATTTATATGCAATATAGCAATGTTTTCTTCCTCCCTAGAAGTAATGTTATCTTGGGGTTTATCTTTCTTTTTGGTCACTTGTTCATAGTTTTTTAGGCTATATTGCAGAATGGTTGTAAGGGTGTGCACTTTATTGGTATTCAGTATTCCTGTGGTCCCTTTTACTTGCATAGTTTAAGGAATGTGGAGATTGTCGCAAATAAGCATTCATTTTACATCCTCTTTCCTAAAGAAGTAAGAAAAGGTTTGAGGATTTTTACGACTATATTTCTAAGCGCATTGGACTGAAAGTGCCTGGTTTATCTCAATTTCTTAATGCAAATCCCTATCTGTACGCTCAGTGAATGGATATTTTGCTTAACTGCATACGCACTAACCAAGTATCAATGATCTACATCATTTCATTTTTTACATAATGCAATTTGTTGCTTAAATTATCATTCCATTTTTTCTTAAACGGCTGCTCTAGTTGCTAGCTTTTGTCATGGATGTCTGGCTCAATTGTTGTGTTCTGCATATAGGTCTGGTTCCCCTAGCATGGAAGATATTGAAGCCTTCTCTGCAGCGTATAGAGCAAAATTGGATGAAGCAGAACTTGCTAAATCTGTTCCTGACAATTTATGTTTGGAGGTACCATCTCAAGTGTCTTATTGACATTTTGTGTTATCTTTGGGGGGGGAGATACAATTCGACGTTATCGCTATGATCATTATTTGTAAGCGCAAATTTTGAAGTACTCTTGTGATCAAATCAACAGACAGCTCTGGATAATGTTTTTTAAACATTGAAGCAATGATTTGTATGTTCTTATGGGGCCTCGGTTATGCTTTTCCCTCTTAATTTTGAAGGATGATGCTAAGGGATTGAGATTTTGATCAGCAATGTTTCATATTATTCGCGTTTGATCTGTCTTTTTTCAGGTGTCTTCTCCTGGTGTTGAAAGAATAGTTCGGATTCCAGATGACCTAGATCGATTCAAGGGCCGATCTATGTATGTGAAATATGTGACTAATAATGATCCAAATAACCCAGCTGCAGAGAGTGATGGTGTCTTCATGCTTGAATCCTTTGACATGGTAACAAAATGTTGCACCTGGGGTTTAGCAGATGTGAAAGTCAACAGACAGAAATCAGGTAAAGGAAGACCACTGAATAAAAAGCAAAGAGAATGGCGTTTAAGCATTCCCTTTGATTCCTTACGTTTTGTACGGTTGCACTCTGATATTTAAACAGTTCATTTTCCCGGAAAGTTGTTGATTAGACTTCCATCTCTCCTCTGTATACAGCATACGTGTCTCTCTGTATGTACACGCATGAGCATCTGAATGCGTATATGATTGAACAATTAACTTGTACACTCCAGTGCTGCTCTTTTTCCAAACTATTTATTGAGTTTAATTCTATGATTTAAAAAAAATTATATTATTAAAGTTGTTTTACGCAGTTATTTTTCTTTTATTTAATTCATTGGATCCCGTTATTATTATTTTTGGAGAAAAAGAAAAACAAATTTGATCTATATATATATATAAATCATAATATTTACTCATTTCTGAATAATATATATATATATAAATCATAATATTTACTCATTTCTGAATAACTTTGGAAAGTTTTGGGAGGTAAACTATCTCATGAAAAGTTTCTTTTACTTTCTTTTCACTCATTTATTGTTTATAACTTGTAGTCAAATATTTATTATTTATAATTGAGATTAAATGAAACTTAACTCTTGATTATAAAGCTCCATCTTTTCCTTTCTCAAACTTGAGCAGATGTATTAATGAATTAAAGGAGACTTGCTTGAAAGAATATTTATTTCATCTTTGTGCACAGTTTGATTTGAAAAACACCGAACTTGGTGAGTAAATCTAGGTATCATTTTCTTAATGTTCTTTTTTAACGTAATTACCCATCTGCATTTTGCCAAAGCTATATTTTTGTCAGATTTTTGGTTGATCATCTTAGATAAATTTACAGAGAACGAAAGTTAAAACGTACAAGAGATTTTATAATTATTTGAAAACATAATAGAAATGGAACATTTATAATAATTGCCCTTAGAATAATTGACCCATTGTGATCATGGGAAATAATAAACTACATAACTGGAAAAACGAATAAAAGAAATATCATGTTGTTACACAATGAAGAAAACGTGGTGAGGGAAACCAATACTCAAACTAGAGGTGGAGGATTGCTAGAGAAGACTCTGGCATTGAGTATGGTTATTAGCAAGACAAAATTAGCTGGAGAAAGGGAGTTTTAGTCAATCTAATATTAAAATCAAATATAATTAAGAATCAGGAATTTGATTTCAATAATAGAAAACATTAGTGTGTGGTCTTTCGGTAAGCCTTCCAATATAAAAGTGAATGTGGTCTTCAAGTGGTATTGGATGTCCTGCACCAACAATATTCTTGATTTGAGATGGGAATTCACACACTGTCTTGCCATCAAGGGAGGTGGAATGAAGGCCGATGCAAAGTTAACGAGCACAAGCCTTCGTTTGTGTATGAAAGTTAACTTTTCAAATAATTTTGCATATTATAATTTAACTTATTTGCTTAAAAATATATACACATTGTGACTTCACATCTACTATTTTTATATCATAAGCACGAAACCATTATTGATTTATGTTTTGAAAACATATTTATTTATATTTTTTTAGTATTATATTATCTCTTTTAACTCATCTTAAAATATTTTTAAACTTCTCTTTTAGTTTTTTCTTAAAAATTTTATTTTAATAATTTTTTTTTATTATATGGCGACTTATACTATTAATATATATTATTATAAATTATAAAAGTACCTTAATACATATTAATTTTAAAATTTTAAAATGTGTGAAGTAGAAAAGATACAGGGAATTTAAAATTTTAAAATTATAAAAGTTTTAACTTTACATGTGTTTTATAATTTAAAATAAGTTACAGGGAATTTAAAATAAAAACTGGAATAGAAAAGATAAATTAAGATAAGTTAAAAGACTTTTAATACGAAAATGCCACTGTGGATTCTTTAAGTTAGATCTTTTAAAAAGTAATGAAAAATATTATTTTTTTTGCATTATTGTCTTTCATATGTAATTTTCTTTTAATGAGTGATGATTTATTTATTAACGAACAACTTTTTTTACCCCTGTATTAACATAAATTTTTTAAAATGATTTTTCATCATAACTAAATGATTTTAAATAAAATAAACTCGATATTCATTATTCGGATTAACTAATTTTTTAAATTTAAAGTTAGTATATATAATTTAAAACCGTTAAATATTTTTACGAAAAGAGGAATGTCATTCATTTGAGGCGGAAACTTCTTTAAAGATAGGAGTATTTCAAATTCAAAAGCTACATTATTTGTTGAAAAGCGAAGAAATTAACCTAAAAAAATTTCAACATTAAGAATTGTAAAGTATTGAACCATAAGTAACTATATTTCTATACTATTGTCGTATATTTATAATATATATTTCTAAATTTTGGACCTTTAACAGATAGAATAAAATAAAAGATTAATACCTTTTGTTATGAATTTATAAAATATTATAATATATTGTTAGTAATAAATTATTCAAAGACTTTAATTAATATATGATTAATTAATAATTACAGATCTAACAAAGAAAAGCGATTTTGCTGAATGTTTTGAATGTTCTTTTGACTTCTGGTATAGACAAGTAGCAGACAACAACACAATTAATTTGAAGTGTGTTGATCCATTGTTGTGACGGGTTTGGTTGGTAACCCTCACAAAATCTAATATTCTATTATGTTGCGGAAAGTGAAAACCTACAATATCTCTCACAAATGTGCTTTTCCTTAGCTACAAGGTATTCAAATCCTGTTTCATAAGTAGACAACTGGTATGCTCACTCTTTCATTTTTCTAGAACTTTTTCAAATCAAATGTTCATTTCACATATATTTTAATTCATATAAAAAAAATAACAAATGACAAGAAAAAAAAGTGTCTCGCACACACGCGTGAGTATGTTTGTCTCTTCAAAAGTAAGTGTATTTCAAAGCATAAAGTGTATTTCACCTTTTCTTCTAAAATGCATTGGATTCCTATATCTATATAAATATATATTTGTAGTTTGTATGCAATAAAAAAAGTTTAAACTTAACAAGAAAAGGTTAAAGATGCAATCTAGTTACCAAGTATTAATTTAGTTCCTACATTTAAAGGTTTATCAAGGTCTTTATATATAAATATACTATTACCAATTTGATTTCAATCACCTTCATTTTTTATGCGTTTTTTACTTTTTTTCTTGAATGTGACACATTCTTGATTTAGTTTTTGCATCTAAAATGCATTTTAACTCGTTTGCTACACCTAAAACGCCAAATTAAAAATGCTCTAAGAGTCTAACTAAGAATGCATGAACTAAATTAAGAATACAAAACATGAACAAAGAATTAAGAATGCATAATGAGTAAAGGTAACATAAAACAAAGTAATAACATTTTATTCTACAAGGGTCAACTAGTTAAATTTTGATGCAGAGGAGTAAAATTAGGAATACGATGTATGTTAAAGGAATAATTTAGATTCTTAACTTAAAAAAAAGAAGTAACAGTATATGGTAGTAGCATGAATGGGTGTATAGTATATGAATATGAGTAGTTGCTTTTCTGAATTTGAGCCCCGCGCATGTTTGAAAAGGTATAAAGTGTGTTTGCGTCCACCTTTTTTCCTTATCTTTTGGCCAACAAAGTAGAAACCTTAAACAAAACTAAGGCACAGTTAGTGATGAGATTGAGACGCAGAAAGTGAGAGAAACAAGTGCGGCGAAATTGTAGGTAAGGTATTAGTTGCGTCTTCCCAAACAGAGGAGAAACCTCGTCACGCATAATTAACAAATCAAATTTAATACACAAAATTAATAAATGTTCCCTCTCAACCCATGAATCTACCACCCAATATACGTCCAAAAGAAGATGCCAACTTTGTTTGATGATCGATGATTATCTTGTCAACTTTGTAACATTATGTTTACCTTTGATGAAATTTTCTAGTGTTTATCGGTATATCCTTAGAGTTAACCTTCCCCACTATGCTACTTTCTTTGTTACCACTATTGCTAAAATTTTCTCTTGTTATTACTGAAGCCCGCTTACCATTTATCCATGCATTTGATTTGAGGGCACATAACATATTCTACGTAATTCAGATCTTGAAGTGGGAATTCACCTTTTTGTTAAAGGAAATCCGGGATTCACGTGCATGCTTCTATAACAGAATCTGTTCACTAAAGATATGGTATCATAATTAACTTCTATTCATTCTGTTCTATCAAAGAAACCAATTGCCTTTTTTAGAGGGAAGAAAGGATTGACTTTAATATACATGCCTTACCTCATCGATTTATATATACGGATTAAAAATATATATATTTTTTAACTTTCATCTTTAGATGTTTTCAAATTTGTTCTTGTTATTTATTATCAATATAAACACTGCAAATGTAAAATTATAGTAAAATACAAACACCAAGCTAAACATATTCCTATTCTTTTTTTATTTAAACATATAAGTGTATACTAGAGATATAATATTTGTAGTCCCTTTATATGACATTTGTTTATTTATAGTTTGATTCCAATTTCTGACTGTATATGATAGGATGGGACCAAGTTCAAAACAATGTTATTTATATAGGCCAAATAGTAATTAAAAATATAATTTAACTGCTATATAAGAGTGAAGGATTGCTGAGGAAATGGATAAGAGTTGGATTTCTTGTGAGTTGTGACTTGTGAGGGACTTGAAGTTGTTGAAATGAAAGGGTGTTGGTTAGTTGGGGTCTTGATTGCGGTGGGGTGTACCTGCTTGTTGGGCACTGTTGGGGTAGAAGGGTACCCTTCTGAGGATCTGATAGAGAGACTGCCTGGCCAACCTAATGTTGGGTTCAAGCAATATGCAGGGAATGTGGATGTAGATGTCAAGCATGGGAGAAGCCTCTTCTACTATTTTGTGGAGGCTGAGAATGACCATGACAAGAAACCCCTCACTCTTTGGCTCAATGGAGGTTGGTAGTTGGTATCCTTGCTCATGTTTAATTGGATCAAGTTTCTACTTTCAGAGCTCTCATTGCTCCATCACATCATCCCTTTCCTAGTTTTGGATGCTTGAGGAATGAAGTCATTCTTTACCTTTGTTTCTTATACAATTTCCTTCGTTCATACTCTTCAATTTCAAGTTTTTCACACTTTGACATGCTCTCTAGTTTGTTTGTTTGTATTTCACGTTCATTTTAAGGTTATCTTGTTTCATTTTTTTTTCATATTCTTGTTTTTAAAGCATAGGTGGTTGGCATTTATCTTTCTTTGTCCCTACCAATTTAGCTTCTTTGTCTCACTCAATGAAAATCCTGTTTGCTAGGACCCCTCATAGACACATCCTCTGGATCAAAATTTTGAGTTCTTTATAAGAAAGATGCAACAGTTTTTTTTTTCTTTCTTATTTTGAAAAAAAAAAGCTGTAACAGATAAATCAAATATACCTAACTATAAAGGTTGATATATTTTACTAGACACTAGAAAACTGTCAAACTCCTTTAACTCAGAGCAAGTACCATTGTTTTTCAGGCCCAGGATGTTCCTCCGTTGGAGGTGGTGCCTTTACCGAATTGGGTCCCTTTTATCCCAAAGGTGATGGACGTGGTCTTCGAAGAAATTCAATGTCTTGGAATAGAGGTATACATATTTTATGTGACAAATTTTTTACATGAATTTTCCTTGTGATATTAGAGAATAATTTGGGTTTACACTGATTCCTGATTCTGATGTTATGTCTTTTTCGTAGCATCCAACCTCCTTTTCTTGGAGTCCCCAGCTGGAGTTGGTTGGTCATACTCAAACACAACTTCAGATTACAACTCTGGAGATGCATCCACAGGTAAATAGAGTCACCAATTAATATTTTTTATTCTTCGCTTAAAACTTTTTTTTAATAAACCAGACTTTTAATAATAAGGCCGTGAATGAATTTATGTGATTACGTATGCACAATTTCAAACTTGTTTTACTAGAGTTGAGCTTTAATAATTTTTCTAATTTTGACAGCCAATGATACACTTCTGTTCATGCTGAAATGGTACAAGAAGTTTCCTTCCTACAGATCAAGGGAGCTGTTTCTTACTGGAGAAAGCTATGCAGGTCCAACCAATAATAATCTCATCCCAATTTTAAACATTATTTTATTTAATTCAAACTCCCAAACTTGGTCTCGAGTTCCAAAATATTCTGTATAATAGTACATTAGCTGACGTGATTTAGTTAAGATTAACCTTTTTATTCTATTATTTATGCACATGCAGATAACGTAATGTCATCATTCCTAACAGGGGTCATGATATAAAATTATAGCACTGGGTTTACCTTTTTATTTTCCTTTTGAAAAAAGTTCTTTTGCCCTCCTTTCTTTCCTTTTGCAAAATGAAAACATATTTTTGTTTGTTACTAACATTTAAATGTTATACAGGACATTATATACCACAGTTAGCTAATGTTCTTTTGGACCACAATGCTCGTTCAAATGGTTTCAAATTCAATATTAAAGGAGTTGCTGTAAGACCCTTTTCATGTAAAATCTTTTAGCATTACTTTACTCATATACTTTTCTGCTACTTTTGATTAGTCGCTGTTTGTTCCCAACGTTGATGTTTTAATTTGAAAGTTATTTCACTCCTTCCTCGTTGGCTTTCATTTGTTAGATTGGAAACCCACTTCTGAAACTCGATCGTGATGCACAAGCAACATATGAATTCTTCTGGTCACATGGACTGATTTCCGATGAAATTGGCCTTGCCATTACGAATGATTGCGATTTTGATGATTATGTCTTTGCAAGTACACACAATATGTCTAAATCATGCAACAATGCACTAAATGAGGCAAATGAGATTGTTGGCGATTATATAAACAACTATGATGTGATTCTGGATGTTTGTTATCCATCAATAGTTGAACAAGAACTGAGATTGAAAAAGATGGTACAATGCCTCTTTCATTTCGGTTCTGTTGATATCTGAAAATGATTATTTAGATAAAATTTTAAACCAAGTAATTTGATTACTCTGATGCAGGCTACTAAGATAAGCGTAGGTGTAGATGTATGTATGACTTATGAAAGAGGTTTTTATTTCAACCTCCCCGAGGTTCAGAAGGCTCTCCATGCAAACCGTACTAATCTTCCGTACGAATGGTCCATGTGCAGTGGGTAAGCCATTCATATCTTGGTGTTAATTACTGCACGAGAAAATTGTATAATTTTTCTGTGTTTGTGTATCTTTTATCAAATTTATCCAAGCCATTCTCCAGAGTGACTTAATCATGATAAACACAAGACGCCACATTTTCTTCATTGCAGTGTCTTAAATTATAGCGACACTGATCCTGATATAGACATTCTCCCAGTTCTCAAAAGGATAGTTCAAAACCACATTCCAGTATGGGTTTTCAGGTAAATTAGTTTCCTTCAACAAAGAATACTCATCGTTGCCCTTATTTATGCATACTATTTTAGTTAGTAACGTTAAATTATGACAGTGGAGACCAAGATTCTGTTGTGCCATTACTAGGTTCTCGAACACTGATTCGTGAACTAGCTCACGAGCTGAAGTTCAAGATTACAGTCCCATATGGAGCATGGTTTCACCAAGGGCAGGTAAAAGGAAAAGATAATTGAATCTTTATAGTTCCCTATGGTCATTTATGTTTACTTGATGGATTTGTTATACAAATATAGGTTGGAGGTTGGGTAACAGAGTATGGAAATTTGTTGACTTTTGCGACTGTAAGAGGAGCTGCTCACATGGTACCCTTTGCACAACCTTCAAGAGCACTCCATCTCTTTAGCTCATTTGTGCGTGGAAGGAGATTGCCAAACACAACACACCCTTCAATTTTCTAATAATTATGAACATTGAATGGATCTGCTGTCTAGTCTAGTTCATTCTTAGATTTGAAGACTTGTAGCCTAGAAGAGTAGTGAGTGAATGAAAGAGAAAGGTGCATGTGTCTCTTAGGCCATTATTTATCAATTGTATGGAAAAAAGAGGGATAAAAACAAAAGTAATAAAGATTCCATTCTTCTACACTATTGATTCCCTCCCAACTAGGGCTGCACACGCTCCAAGCAGTTGCAAGTTTCACTAACTTATCTTTATTTTTAAGATAAAAATTCATTGTTATTTTCATTCTTAATGAGTATGAAAACGGAAAAATTAAATTAATAATAATAATAATTTATAAATTCATCTTTCATATCTTCTAAATCTAAATGAATTTTTTTGCAGTTAAATAATATTCATGACAATAAATAATTATATGATAGTAAATGTAAAAGGGTTAAAAAACAATTATAATTATATAAAAAATTAAATTTTATTCAAAATTAGAATTTGAGATTACATAATCAAAATAAATAACAAATAAAAATATTAGAAAGAAGTTAAAATAATCAAATATATGTCCTAAAAACAATTTGATTAAATGAAATTGAGAATTGCATTGTATTTCCTGAAATACAATACATCACTGAACAAAATCACACAAAAAAACATGTGTATCAAAGTTGTTATGGAAGTGAACATATCTTGGTTTGAGTACACTTGGTAGATATTGAATGAGTCTTGTTGGAAGAGAGTGAAAAATTTGGTAGTAAAACAAAAATCAAACATAAGGTCAAAGAGAACAAAAAAGATAAATTTTTTATGTTAAACTAAGGGTTTGAGTGATTAAACACTTGAGATTGAGAGTTAAACATTCTCATGTTAAAATATAAATAATAAATAAAAATATTATCAAGGATAAAAATAATCAAATTTGTAACCTATAAAATATTTGACTCAATGGAATTGAGACTTCTGTTTCCTGAAATACAATATTTGAACCAAACCGTACAAAGTGGAAAATGTATAATCAAGATTGTGTTATAAGAGGAAAAATACCTTGAGGATCTAAGTGAACTTTGAATAGTTTAGAGAGAATAAAAGAATTGTATAATGAAGAAGAAAAAGAAGAGTGGCAAAACTAAGAACCAAAGAGAACAATAAATATCAATTTTTTAGATTATCTAATAAATTATGGGTGTTTTAGTAATTTCAAACGAAGACAGGTATGGGGACGGGACAAATATGTAATACCCATTCTCATCCTCATACCCAATTTTAAAAAATCAGGTATTACTCACACCCAGTTAATGCGGGGATTCCCCGTCAAACTCGGGACAGGATTCCTACGTCCCAACCTAGTTGTTGCATTGCTTCTTCTTCTTTCCTTGTTTGGAACCTTGTACGGCCTTAATTCCTTAATGTCCAAGTTAAAGTATGAATTTTTTAGGAATTTCATCATTAACATATTCAAGGTGAACAAGACAACGATCCAGACAAATTTTTTCCCCTTCCTATTCAAACCCAAGTTTTGAATGAAATATTTATTTGAATTTGATTTTTACAAGACAAAGACCTGAACAATCAGAGTTGTTGCACTCAAATTCGGGAGACTCAACCAGAGCATTTAAATCTCCTCCATAGGATAATTTGAGGTTAATTTATAGGAAAAATGGTTACCATCTCTATTAAATTTGTTAATATGTTATAATTTCAGTATTAGATATTTCTCTAGTTACTGGTGGATACTCTATCCAAAATAGGATGGAATTCATAATTTTTGCAAGTTAGTTAACTGTTACCTATGTCATTATTAAACTTAGGTCAACCGTAGAAGTAATAGAAACTAAGTATCAGAACCAACAAGTTGAGTGAGGGCAATTCATCCTTTGCCTCACCATGTATGTTGGTGAAAGTTGGCTAGAAACAACACTCAGGATACATATAGAATTAAAATTTAAGCTCACTCATATCATAAATCATAAGTTATAATGAGAAGTAAACACATATAACAAAAGTAAGTTATGTTGAAAAGCAAACCAGTGTAATACATATGTATAAGTCAAAGAATAATAAATTAAGGAATAATACATATCACTTTTCCCATTTTTCTAGTTTGTTGTTCGTATTTGAGGTATTATCTATTTTAAAGTTTGAAAAAAATTTCATGGTGTTTCCCATTTTAGAGTTTGGAGATCTTTAATGGGTTTGTCTTGAAAAAGTGTCTCAAATGGTCACGGGAGAAAGATTGATTTAAATTGTCCTTAATTTCTCAACTTCTAAGTGACATAAGACTATTGAATGTATCAAAACAAGCCCCTCAATCAAGGGTTAAAGGGAATGAGAATTCATCTTTGAAACCTCTTTTCCATTTCCACTTACAACTCTAGTTTTTTTTGCCTCAAGTCCATTAAGATAGCATCATTATAGTCAATCATCGTATTCAAGAGATATTGTCTGCTTTAAAGTTCAAAGTTCCATCATGATTTTATTCTTAAAAGGATCCTCAAAGGATTAAGGGAGGAAGTATAGGGTCCGCACAAGGGACACACTACAAAGATCTTTGTTGCTTGTGAACTGATGAAGGTTCTTTGTGATCTCAATATCTATCGTATCCTGAACACTAAAAAGATAATCAACTCTTGATTTAAATTTATCACACTTTTGTGAGTATAAAGGAAACTAAAGAGTATGATCAAGATGAAAAAGTAGTCTTTTCTTAAAATCTTAAGACGAGTACTTCAATTTAAAGAACTTTTGTTGAAAATTCTTAAATGGTGGGGTGTAAATCGTAAAAAGAAAATCATGCTAGATATCATTCAAAGATATCCAACTGACTTTAGATCTGTCCTTCAACTAATAAAAGTACACGAACTTATTTACGATCGACATGATTTGAAGATATCGACATAGTCTTTGAAAGGCCTTTAAAAAAACCTAACTATTGGGGTGAAGTTGACTAGGAGCATGTTCATGGTAATTAACATTCTACACTCAAAAGGAGATAAGAGGAATAGAACTTTGAGTTCCTTAAAGAAGAACTAGTACATGAAGATAAAATCCTCGTCATTGATAGTTGGTTTCATATAAACCCCCAACAACATCACTGTTGCAGGTGGCATCAATACTCTTAAATAGAAAGAGTTGTGTCCTAACTAACGATTATAACTTTTGGTATAGTGGTAAGTGTTCAATTCAACAATCACAAGTCTGTGCACATTAAAAGAAGAAGGAAACTCTTCAACAAACTCTTCAAAATTGAACTTGGAAGGATAAACTGCAACTTCCCCAAGTACTTCTAGGTACTGATGATCGACAAGAAAGAAATTTATCCTTTCTTTTATTCTTAGCCAAACTCGGCTCAGTTATTTCCAACTTTTGAGAAGGGATCTTCTATGTGGTCCCTTTAAAAGAACCCATCATAGTCATGCTAGTTGGTGACGTAATGGGAACCACCATATCAATGGCAAAAGGTGGGTGGAGAAGAAAGTTCCTCAACATAGTCCCCTATAAAGAAAAAGAGTCAATGCAACTCAATGACATCTCATCTCCAATTTCAATAATCTCCTTGCTCACAAAAGGATTATCACCATTGGATGAATTAGAAAAAGAAGAGGAGGAGGCCATGAGAGCATACCTAATGTAGAAGGACAATGACTAATGACGTAGGAAAACTCTAGAAATGTTTGCACAAAATCCTGATGGTCAAAGAAGAGGAGTTAAGAAAGAAAGCTTAAAGGATGCTTAAATATAAGAGAAACAAAAATTTAAAACACTCTGTTTTCCGTACAAACGATAAAGTTTATAGACATCATATAATATGTCATAATAGTCAAATAAACTTGACTCCAATGTAAGGATCATAAAACATTAACCTTCAAGAAGATAGTTATAAATTCAACTTCAAAGTTAATTATTCATTACCGATTTATATTTTAGTTGATATAATAAAATTTGTTCATTCTATAAATCAATTCACATGAATAACCAAATTTACAGATTTCAAGTTTAGAAAACACTCATTCATATATATATATATATATATATATATATATATATATATATATATATATATATATATAACTCGAATAAACAATTAATGATGATTAATTATTTATAATTAATAATTAATTAATAATAAATTAAAATATATGAGATAATAATAAAAAATACTAATTTAGCCATCATAATTCAATTTGTTACAAAATATATCAAATGTAATTCTAAAATTCAAATATCTACAAATAATGTGATATAGAATATATTTATGAAATAACAAAATTAACTTTTGCTTAAAAATTTTTATAATACAAACTTTTTAGGAAAAAAAATAGAACACTTGTATAACTGTTGTAAAATAATACCTAAAAATTATCACATTAGTTAGCAGTTGGAGGCAAAGAGAGAAAATAAAATAAAATACAAGTATGATACGAATGGCTAATAGGAATAAGAATTATAATTTAAAACTTATCGTAAAGCTAATATGAACAGCTGATTTATTCATCTAAAAAATTGGTTGTTGGAAGTAAAGTTTTTAAAGAAAAATAAATAACAATAAATCCTAACCCAAAATCTGGCTTAGAAGCTATGTTTGTGTTTAGGCGCACCAACCTGGTGCGACGTCGCTTTCTCATTAACCCTTCTTGACCACACATGCTGTTAACACCACTTGTGTTGGCTGAAACGTTGGAATATGTCTTATGAGGTTGTGCTCATCGATCTCATTATTGGTTGACACATCACGTGGAAGCTATTACACTTGGACAAACACACTGTTTGCTTTGGCTGTTCAAATATTACATCACATAGTTCCAACAACTGCTTCCAGACCTAATTTTACTGTCAATTATCGAATTTATTAACCAAAAACGGAAGAAGTTTAAAATTTCCATATAAATTAAGCGTAACAAATTAGGAACTGTCGTGACGAAATGAAACAACACGCGACCAAACTTAATTTGTTAATGAGTGGTTTCAGTTGTTGGGTGTGTATTGTTCATTGCTATCTCAGTCAAACCGAATCATCTCCTCACTAAAGACGAGAAAATTGTCAACAAGTGTGTCAATATTCACAGAAAGGAATTGAGTTGGACGCAACCCAGCTTATTATTGTTGTTGAAACTTACATACCATCTAAGGGAAATTATTCAACCAAGGGATATAAAAGTAAAATTATAATTGGGCCAGGTTTTGGGCCAAGCCTTCTCATCCACTAAACCGTTACAGCATTTATTTATTTACCTGAATTACTTAGTGGACGAAAAATAACACAAAAAAGTTATGAGGTTGTTTCAGTAACTTGCAAGTTTCCTGACACGCACCGACAGATTTTAATATGCATTTACCGTTGATTCTCTGTTTATTTTAAGTCCTTTTTAACGTAGCCAAACCAACCAAGCTATTCCATCCAGCGGTTAATAGAATATGTTCTTAATGACCAAACTGCCCCTAACTCCAACTATATTTCCACCTTCTTTTTCCATGCTGCGAACACAACCAACACCAACTTCTTCAACCACCACCACCGCCTTCTGCATTAAAACCCCCACCCCCTCTCACTTCCTCAAAATCTATCTTACATTTCTGGTTTCCCTCTCATCACTCTGCAATTCCATGTCTCCAAACTTGTTATTTTCTAGTCTTGGATTTGGGTTATAATAATTATAAATGTTCTGTTTTTGAGTTAAGTAAAACGGTTTCCCTAAATTTAGACATTGAAAGTAGCTTTGTTTGTTTTCATTTTTTGATTAATGAAAGTAGTGTCTTTTTTTCACGTTTCCTTCTTAGAGAACTTATCCTATAAGTTGTAACGTGGGTGAGTGATTAAATGTAGAGCCTGGTTGTGATTTTTCTTTCCTGAGTACTTTTACGATGGATATATGGAATAGTTGGTGGGTTTTGCAAGTTATGCAGTTGCTGGGTTTGTTTAGTTTTTGGATTTCATTTGCAAAGTTTAGGACTTTATTCTCGAGAGCTTTTGGGTATGGTCACAAAGTTGTGAAGGGCGATTGCAGTGCCTGGATCTTTGTTTCCTTCAATGGGTTTGTCACAGTTGGTTCTTTCCTGTTCTTCCTCTTGGTCATTTCCTGGGCATATTTATTTGCATTTCCTACTTCTCCCACAGTGATTAAGAGTTATGAAACTTCCAACAGTTCTCACTCACCTGTTCAGAATCATGAGATTCCCAACAGTTCACACTCATTTGTTCAGAGTCATGATATTCCCAACAGCTCTCACTCTTTTTCTCAGAGTTACGATGAGATTTTAAAATCCAATGTTTCAATGGACACATGCAATGTGTTTGAAGGAAGTTGGATAAGGGATGATGACTACCCTTTGTATGATGCTTCTCACTGCCCCTTTGCAGAAAGGGGTTTTAATTGCCTTGCTAATGGGAGAAAAGATAGAGGTTACACAAAATGGAGGTGGAAGCCTAAGAACTGTGAGATTCCAAAGTTTGATGCCCGTCGAACACTAGAACAACTTCGTGGGAAAAGAGTGGTTTTTGTAGGTGATTCGTTGAGTAGGACGCAATGGGAGTCTATGATATGTTTGCTAATGACAGGAGTTGAGAATAAGAAGAGTGTCTACGAAATCAAAGGCAATAAGATCACAAAACAGATAAGGTTTTTAGGTGTAATGTTTAGTACTTTTGATGTTAGAATTGATTTTTATCGATCGGTATTCCTGGTGAAGCCTGGTTCTGTGCCTAGACATGCACCCCAAAGGGTGAAGACTACCCTCAGATTGGATAAGATTGATGATATTAGCAACGAGTGGATTGATTCTGACGTTCTTATATTCAATTCAGGTCACTGGTGGACACGGACTAAGCTTTTTGACATGTGAGTGACTTCATTCTCCTAATAGTGATATATGATTTGCATTTTTGTTTAGACTGTAGAAATACATTTTAATACCATGGCCTCGTTTTCTATTTCTTTTTATAGTTTCAACATTGAATTTACTCCTCGGCATGTTTTATGATGATACTTTTGGACTTAATTTTCATTTTTGGATCCATAGAATGCATCTTTTACTGGGGTTTACAAATCATACCTTCACCATTGATAAGAATTACAAACGATATAGAAATGGATCTGCTGCGGTCGTATTTGTTTACTGCAGTCATAATCAAAGGGCTGAAAATTTTTCAACATATTTATTTTTAATATTTGAACATAAAACCAATAAATAAATAAGGGTGGGATCCTCTGCAGTTCTTAATCCAGAAGATAGATGTCTCGGAATTTCGTTGTTGGGTGTTCAAAAAATATTCAACTCTCAATTGCTTCGCTTCAAATGGTGTCTTCATCCTTATGGTCATTTTGGACACTTGCTGCAGAGAAATTTACCGTTCTTAATATTTGTCATGACTTATACCTGGAAAGATTTTAAAATTGATAACATTTTGTCTGTTGCAACAATACTTCTGGTTTTGTTTGAAAAATTTTAATTAATGGTATTACTTGTATAAACCACCAGTTTCTCTAAAGAAAAGCACAAAATCATGTTTAGTAAGATACCAAATAATGATTTTGTCAAGGTTGAGGTCATTTTGGTCTTCATAATTCTCCCGATGAGATGTATATGTTGAAAATCTGAATTAAGTGTAAATTCCACATAAAAAAATAAGTATATTAAGTAGTATATAAGTAAAAAACCCACAAACATATTGCCTTGAAGGTAGTGTGAATTATGTGGCTCATTTGGTGATTGATCGTCTGTATATATAAAACTGGTTTTGACTTAGACTATAGAGCTTGTTGCCACGAATCAGAACATTGTTATTTTCAGACTTTCTTTTACTCCTCTGGGATGGGCTAACGATGGAACTGGATATTGAATTGTGCCTTGGATTTTGTTAAATGTTAACAGAACTAAAGGATATGATGTAAAAAACAGCACGGTTGAATAATGTTCTGATAATCAATAGCAAAAACTTTGAATGTGCTTTGCAGTTTGTGCGCTTCTAAAGTTTGTCTCTGTTCATACATGACTAGGACTAAATTTTTTAATGAAGACTATCTATCAACCATTTAGTACTAACGTGATCTTCAGACAGGGGGTGGTATTTTCAGGTTGGTAACTCGCTGAAGCTTGGAATGTCAATTAATTCTGGTTTCAAAACAGCCTTGCTCACCTGGGCATCTTGGGTAGAGAATACAATTAATACTAACAGGACAAGAGTTTTCTTCCGCACCTTTGAATCATCTCATTGGGGGTGAGTTGTGCAACATATAACTTCATTTGTTTAGCAATCTGAGACAATAGCCAGCTATGAATCAAAATCAATAAGATGCTTTTTGGTTTTTGTGGCAGTGGACAGAACCATAATTCTTGCAAAGTGACTCAAAAGCCTTGGAAGAGAACTAATGGCAAGGAGAAAAGCCCAATTTCGGATATGATCAGCAAAATAGTGAAAAATATGAGTCCTCCCGTGACAGTTCTGAATGTTACACCAATGACTGCATATAGAAGTGATGGGCACGTGGGGACTTGGAGTGACAAGCCATCTGTGCCTGATTGTAGCCATTGGTGCTTACCTGGTGTTCCAGATATGTGGAACGAAATTCTCCTCTCATATTTGCTACCAAAAGAAGAAGCAAATTAACTAGAGAGGGACCTAACATGGTAGTCCTTGTATCATCTAATCCACATATAGCTTAGTACTCAATTCAACTCAACAACAACCTTGTTTCCCTTTAAACTCAGGTGGACCAAACTTGTACTTATATAACTTTCCACTTAACCGATCAAATATTAAATCTACTAATATTATTTTAATTAGTGGAATAATAGCACTGTCTTTTCAATAAAGCCTGACATTTATGTAAAGAACAATAAAACAGTTATCATGATAAATTAACGGTTTTGACAAGTTATTAAATAAAATCGTAGAAGAACTTGTGTATATTAAAAACAGTTATAATTATAATTTGATTAAAGTATATTTTTTTTGTAAATATCTTTTATATAGTCATAATTAATCACGTATTATAAGACTATTAATTTTTTAATAATTAGTTTAAAAATCATATTTAAAATTATTTTTAATTAATTGACAATGGAAAGCCCGCCAAAAGAATTCAGAATGCAAAAGTATATTGAGAGCGTGTTAAAATTAAACTCATGAAAAGAAATTAAAAATATAACTGAGGCTAAGTTTATATGATGAATAACACTTGTATTCAATTATTTTATTAATATTTAATGTAGATAACTTAATATGAAGTAATTATGTACTACGTTCAATAAATTAATGTAATTTATGTTATTAAATAGTATATAATATAACTGTAAAAGAACGCAAACACAGACAAAACCCAACTTAACATTATAATTATTAATGAGTTAAATATGTTTTTTTTAAATTATTTTGTTAAAATTGTGTTTCTTTGCAGAGACAAATTTTGAATTTATTTTTTTCTTATATTTTATAAATAGATGTAAATAATTTTCGATGACAAATAAAAACATCTTTAAGAAAAGGAAATGAAAGAAAAAAAAATGAAAGAATCTTAAGAGACGGATAATAGTGAAGTAGGAAATTATAAAGAAGGAAAATAAAGAGATAAAAAAGAATTCTAACATATCGATTAGTTTATAAAGTATAAAGACGAAATAAATTCAAAGTTTACCTCAAGAACGAAACATAATTTTGGCAAATAATTCAAGAACTAAAAACATATTTAACCTTTAATTAATTTATATAATATTAGTTAATTTCATCTATAACAATATATAAAATATAAAGAATTTTCCTATACAAATTTATATTCCAATTTTATTTTTAATTAATATTTTAAAATTAAAATAAATTATTAAAATTTTAAAACTAATTATAACTATTATTTTTTTATATAATTACTCTTTCAAAAATATAACTATCAACTTTTTATATAATTATTTTTTTAAAGTGTAACTATAATTTTTTTATAACTATTTTTATCATTTTTTTACTCTAAAATATATATAAAAGTATCACTAGTAAAAATAAAAATCATGTGTGTAATTTGAAAGTCTAATTATGTTGAATCGGCTTATCTTCTTCTTTAATCAAAATATTGTTCAATCATTTTTTTCCCTCATCTGAATACACGTTCTAAAAAGCATCTAGGGATAGCAAATGAACTTGTCTCCGTAAGTATTAACCAAATTCGTTTCGAGTTTGACAGAAGCATTGATTAGGTATGAGCATGAGTATGTGAATGAGTATGGATATAGATAATAACTTATTTTTTTAAATTGGGTATAGGGATGAGTATCTATATATTTGTCCTGTTCTCGTCCCCACACTCGCCATGTCCCCGTCCCCAAACCCGCCCTGTCCTCATCTCCACACCCGCCCTGATACCCTTCCCCGCCCTCATACTTATTTCCGTTCTCATGCTCGTCCCCATTTGAAATTACTAAAAGACATATAATTTATTAGATAACCCAAAAATATATATTTATTGTATCCTTAGTTTTGCAACCCTTCTTTTTCTTTTTCACTATACAATTCTTTTATTCTTTCTCAAATATTCAACTTTTTCAAAATTCACAAAGTTTATTCATATCCTCAAAATATTTTCCCTCTTATCATAACCTTGATTATACATTTTTTCCCTTTTGTACAATTTAGTTCAAATATTACATTTTAGAAAACACAAACCTCAATTTCTTTTAGTCAAATATTTTCTAGACTACAAATTTGATTATTTTTACTCATTTACACTATTTTTATTTATTATTTATATTTTAATAGAAATTTTTTTATATAATTATAGTTGTTTTTTAATCTTTTAAATTTAGTATGATATAATTATTTATTACTATGAATATTTTTTAACAGTATAAAAAATTAATTTAAATCTAAAAAATGAAATATTATAGATTTTTATTATTATTAGTTTTTTTTTGTGATTTTATTCGTATTATGTATTATAATCTTTATTAGTATAAAAAAAATCTCATACAATTATTATTTTTATTTTTTATTTTTAATAATATTATAATTATTTTATTGTAATTTGTTTATTTTTATAAAAAATTATTAAATTAATATTTAAAATATTAAAAATGTAAATATAGACATGAATACGACTTCGATAAATACGATAGAAATGAAAAGGAGACAAAATTTCTTTTTAAAGTATGAAAATGGGAATAAAAATCAATTTTTATCTTAAGAGGTCGTCCCATGTCCGTTAACATGCCTAAGTGCACCTATACCTCTCTCCACTGAAAACTCCAGAAAGTAATCAAAATGGTATGTAACCAGGTCGAAGTAATTTATTTTTGAAATATTATCAAAATGTCTGATATAATGACAATTTCTTCCATTTCAATTCAGACATCATGTAGTCAGGTGTGAGGACACACTTTATCCTTAGAAAACTTTTGTTGGATTTAGTATGGAAATTTGTAACCGAGTGTAGGCAAACCCTGTCTGTAGAAGACTTCTGTTGTCAGTATTGGAAAGTCCTAATTAGGTTGAGCACGCCTAATCAGAAGAGTTGTGTTATAAACAAATTAGACTTCTTTCAGGCCATGGAGAAAGAATTTCACATTCTGATTTTGTGATAGAGAATTCTTAGATTTTCTTCAAATATTAAGAATTTATTCTTCGTCTACTAACCATACTAACCAATCGAATTGCGAGAAAACTTTCATTATTGCTCAATCTTTTACAGTCAAGACTATATCCGCGGATATTAGATAACAGTGAGTTGCATAAATTCTGCATACTCATTATTCTCTGCATTTCTTCTGGTCCTATGTCTTTTGCCATCCGGACAGGCACAGTTAAAATTAAAATGGTTAATATTAACTGTGTTACGGCTGCAATTTGATTGGTTTTTATGACTTCAATTTTTTAAAACAATTAACTTTGCATAGGAGTTCAGGTAATTTGTACAAACAGTTAAACAATGTATTCAACTTTATAGATTGAGCTACATATATATTTCTTTCCTCAAGAAAGAAATTTCGATTAAATTACCACAAGAACAACTCATCTGAAAAAACGGCATTTTATTTATCATGCATCAGACAACAGCAGCAGCAAAGCCTCCTATTGTTTTCTACATTCAAACTTAAAACAAATTCTCACATATTCAACAATCCTAAAGGGATTTCTTTATATATAATATTTATTTTCTTCTTTTCATAACCAGAAAGAGAAGTCAGTCCTCCACTGGGACTATTTCATCATTGATTTCATAGTTTCTACTCTCCCATACGAATAATGCATCTGATAGACTCCCCTTTCAGCATGTAATCAAAAGCTTTGTTAATTTCTGAGAACGGAACTGTGTGAGTGATGAATTTGTCGAGTTCCAAATCCTGCAGATTAAACCATATATTGGCAAATAAGACATCAATATGAATGCCCTTGTAGACTGCACAAATCAATATATAAGCTTACCCCATTCATGTACTTCTCCACAACTGAAGGAAGATCAGTGCGAGGTTTGTAGTTACCATAAAAGGTACCCTTAAGGGTCCTCTCGTTCAAAAGATTCATTGGATGAGTTTTGAATGCATCATCTTTGTTTGGCACTCCAACAAGTACTGCAACACCCCAACCCTGAAGGAATAATCAAGGATCAGCCATAGAAGCTTCATATAAACTTGTTAGCATCAAATAGAGCAAATAAGGTGTGATTTACGTACATCATGAACACATTCGAATGCTGAGATCATGGCCTGGATGCTGCCAGTACATTCAACAGCACGATCCACACCCCCATTTGTCATTTCAGCAATTACCTGGAAGCCAACATTCCATCTCAATCAACATCAAGAAAATAAAAAACAATAATGAAAAAACGCAGCTTTAAGAGACAAGAAATATAATTTGTCCACGAACTAACCTCTTGTACAGGTTTGTCATGGTCTTTCGGGTTCACAAATTCATTGACCCCAAACTTCTTAGCTGCCAAGAAGAACAAAAATGAGAAATGCCATCAACAATTCAACAGCCATTTAATATATGTTTAGCTGAATTCCTTCATTTATTGGAAGAAGAAACCACTTTACCTTCTTCAAATCGGCTAGAAACTAAATCAACCCCAATGATTCTTGCTGCACCAGAAATCCTTGCCCCTTCAGCAGCCTATTATTTGGATCAAAGATAAGAGCAGGAGTTAATATTGTACTTTTATCATTTGCAAAATAACTACAATGCTCACAGACAAAAGCATTAGGTTAACGTACAGCAAGGCCAACAGCTCCAAGTCCAAAAATGGCAACCGAAGAACCAGGTTTTGGTTTTGCAACATTGACAGTAGCCCCAAGACCTACAAGCATGAATGAAAAAAACTGTTTGTTTGGTGTTCACTGACATTATTATTACAAAACTATCTCAAGGTCAGGATCTTCCAAACCTGTGCATATTCCACAACTGAGAACACAAATTTTGTCAAGTGGGGCAGCAGGGTTGACTTTGGCAACACATCCAGCATGGACCACAGTGTACTCACTGAATGTAGAGGTACCAACAAAATGGTAAATAGGTTGTCCCTTTATAGAAAATCTTGTTTGACCATCATGGATCATGACACCCCGATCAGTGTTGATCCTCAGCAGATCACACATGTTGCTCTCCTCAGATTTACAATGTGCACATTCCCCACACTCCCCTGTAAACACAGGAAGGGCGTGGTCCCCCGGTTTCAGATGAGTCACACCCTCACCTACGCTCTCCACAATCCTGAATAGCAACATCAAGGCAACATTAATGATAACATGTATTAATGTACATAATAAAAGAACAGAATGTTTGATCCAATTAGTCCGTGGAAACCAAATAGACTACACAAAAATGAATCAATAGCCCAAATTTTAAGCAAAGATCGATAATACATGATTCTGTCGAGAGTGTTTAGAAGAGAAACTTACCCTCCAGCCTCGTGACCAAATATACGAGGAAACAATGGGGTCTGGCCCTGAAACGAGGATTTAAGAAAGAAAATCATGTTAAATTTGTGAAACCTTATTGAAAGTCTTGATACCTATCAATCAATTGATCTATTTCTTAGCATTTTCTTAGATCAGATTAAGTATGTTTGGTGGATCGTAAAGGAAAATGGAAGTGAGCTAAAAAGGTGTCGTTACCTTGGCTTCCCAGAAGTACACATCAGTGTGGCAAAGAGAGGTGTAGAGGATCTTCAAACGCACTTCACCAGCCTCTGGTGGTGCCACCTCTACCTCTTCAATCACCAGTGGCTTCCCTGCCTCCCATGCCACCGCGGCTGCATCATTGATTCATTCCAATCAACCCATTTAGTTAGTACATTCATTTCAAACAAAAGACAGTTCTTTTTTCGGCATAACAAAATTCGAAAACCAAATTTACACTTGTTAATTGCTAAATAATAATAACCTGTACGTCAAACAAACTTGTATATACCATTAACCACTTTCAAACAGCGAGCAAACAACATTTCAAGATCCAGCAAAACTTACTCCATAATTCGAAGTCGAGAAAGGACCCAACTTTTAGTACCCACAAAAAAGTGTTAAGAATTAAGGTTTTTCATATAATTCGAAGTGACCGTAACATGATGGATGATTAACATGTTAATAAATATGAAAAACAAAAACTTTCTTAAGAAAAAAAAAAGGACGAGAAGAATCTATGCTATGATAGCACCAAAACTGAAAACAGATAAGAATAAGATGAAAGTGAGAAGAAGGGTTGACGAGTGACCTTTGCATTTGATGACCTGACCAACTGTGCTCGACATGGCTAATGATAGTTAGTGAAAGAAAGATGAAGGAAGAAACGAGAATTGATGAATTTGTATTGATTGTGACCTGGAAGAAGAGAGTGTAAAATATATTTATAGAGTGAGAGAGTGATATTGAGTAAATAAATGATCAATACCACTCTGGTTGTGCTGTTGTTTAGCATCCAAGCGGCGCCTTAGATTCTGACACATTACCACGTATCTGTTACTGCACAATACAACACAACAGTCCCTGGTTTTAGTTTTAATTTTCTTTGGTTGTTTCTTTCTTGTGGACCCACCAAGTGGCAATTCTCATTGTTCTAATACTCTCCCCAGAACCATTTTCTGAAGCAGTAGTAATAGGAAATACCAATTAAATAAGTACTTTCCTTTCAAAAGTCACGATTTGTATTCATTTCGTACCTTAAAAGTTGTTTCCTAAATGCGTTTTGCTTGGGACATGATTAAATTTAGTTATATTTTATGTTTTCTAATTTCGGTAAACAGATTAAATGTCATTGTATACTAAAAAATAGAAAATATAATCTTTTGTTTGAAAATAACTCAAATTCATTAATATGAAACTTAGTTTCTCAATTTGATTATCAATTACTCTTTTTATTGATGTTGAATATTTGACTTCACAAACTAATAAGATTATTAATTTTCACGATTTTAAATATTTTTTTTTCAATAATACCTTTTCTATTTTGACATTCTCTTTACATAAAAAAATCACTCTCAATAACATTTTTTTTTGCAATAAGTGTCTATTAACATTTGTAGAAATTAAAAAGGATAATTAGAAATTGAGTAAAGAATTCAATTAATATTTTATCAGTCATATTAATTGTACGTGTTTAATTTAAAAGAAAATACACGTTTGAAATAAAGCAAAAAGACAGGGATAGTTTAGGTTGTTCATTCAAGTCATAATCTAATGAGCGCGTTGAAGAAAACGACGTGCCAAGACAAAGAACGGTTTGAAAAGCAGGGCACAGTTTCCTTGCACCTTCACCGTCAACTTTTTTCACTGTTAAACCTCTGGAGAAACCATTAATTTAATGTTTCAAAATTTATATTATACAAAAAGTTGGTCATATAGTTAGATTAATAAGTGGGTGGATTAATCGATTTATTTATATTATCACAGAATTAAATCTAAAATAGGTCACCATATATCTTATATACAAGTTGTCTAAAAAATTAAAATAAGGTACATTTTACTTTTGTTTTTACCTAATTACTTGCTGATAGTTTAAACTCCAAAATAAAGCTCCATTTTTCGTGCTTCACGTGAGATGTTTTTTTTTTCGGTGGATGCAAAATAAAGTTTGTAATCGAAACTGAAGTTAGGATGATTTTGGTATGTTTGGATTTCATTCAAAATGTTTAAACTAATTTTAAATTTTTAATAAACAATATGTCAATAAGTTTAATATTTTTAAAAAAAAAAAACAAAATTCATTTCAGCTACAATACATTATTTTTCTGAACTCTCGTGTAACTTAATTTCTAAAATGTAATACAGATAAATTTAATATGTTAAAAAGAGAGAACTCAGCCGTGGATGCATGCATATAAGTGACGTCAACATCCGGTGCACTGTTGTAGTCAAGGCACCGAAAAAGAAAAGACTAACTACAAATAAAATTTAATATTCTTCTTGTGTCCTCTCATAAAGTTTTCTATTTTGATTACGTAATATTTAAATAATATTTATTTTTTATTAATTTTTAGTAATATATTATAAAAATAAAAAATTAATATTGGGTCTCCTGGCTCGTTAATAATAGAAAATTGATGAAAAAAATTGGAAACTCATTCAAACAAAATCCAATATTACAATTAAATCAAAACTTTTTTAATTTGTTTTAATCTTTTTTCTAAAAATTAACGGTTGAATTTGCAGTTTCAATTTTAAAATTGATTTAAACAACATTAAACGGTCATCTATATTTAATATATATTTTTGTTATTATTATTATTAATATAATAATAATAAGTTATATATTTAAATTTAAATTTTTTTTATAAAGGTATTTTTATTTGTCTCATAAATTTGATTTGTAAGTTTTTTATTTTTTTATTGTTAATAATTTTAAATTTTTAATTAATTTTGTTATTATGTTCATTTTCATTTCATTGTGTTATTGTCATTGATTTTAGATAAAATTTGATTCACATACAAAAAAAGTAGATTAATTGACCAAAATAAAGATGAAAGTTAGTTGTTAGGTAAAATAAAAGTAATCAGGTTTCTAGATTTAAATGAATATTAAAAAAATATGTGATAAGACACATTTGTATCTTTTTCTTATTTAATTATGAATGAATTTTTGTATATCTTTCTAAGTGTTATTACTTCATACATTTATTAGATGTTAAGTAATATATTTTATATTATTATATTTGAATTTAAAAGACGAAAAAAATGAGTAAGTATTTAATAAAATAAAAAATTAAAAATTAAAAACCGCATTGTTTGTTAAAGGAGATTCTCAAGATATTTAAAACTAATGAGACAAGAACAAATTATATGGGAGGTTTGATACCACTTTTAACCTAAAACCTTAAGACTTATTGTTTGTAGGTTTTATTTTTCTTATAAAGAGCTCAACTTTCACATTTGTGTTCAACGTGAGACTTTACTCATATTTGGATTCCTAATGGTCTCCCCCTTAAGGTTGAGATTATCCTAAATGTTATTGGATTTACCATAGTCACTTTTTTCCATTGGTCCACTCCTTTTTAAGGTAAGAAACATTTATTAATCACTACTTCAATAGTGACCTTAACTATTGTGTTAGGTTTTAAAATAACGGAACATATTTATCCTCGTCTCAGTCGGTCATTAAAACTAACCAAGTTGTGATACCACTAAGCATTCTTTGCTATCTAGAAGGAATTCATATCTTGGGGGAATATTATAAGAAGGGAAAAAGAAATTATTTGATTGGATTTCAAACAGTGACTATCCAAGTGATCTAGAGTATGGAAAGAGCACATATGGTTTTGTCTTTATGCTTGAAACAAGCATTATTTCGTGATCTTCTAAAAATTAATGCATTGTTACCTTATTTAGTACTGAAGTTGAGTTTGTTGCAACTACAACTTGTGTTTGACAAGCCAAATAGTTGAGAAAGGTTCTTGAAGAACTACATTCAAGCAAACAAAGGTTACCACAATTTTTTGTGATAATAATTTAACAATTAATTTGTCAAAAAATCTAGTCCTTCATGAAAAAGGCAAACATATTGATGCAACTTTTTTATTTTTTGAGAGATCTTTGCAAGAGTGAAGATCAAGTAGTTAACATATTCACCAAGGCTTTCAAAAGGAAATCATTCTTAAAGTTCAAAGAGTTGTTTGGAGTCTCCAGCATAGGAAGAGAATGTTAGAAAAAAATTATATCTTTTTTTAATTTCAATAAATTTAGTCAATTACTAGTGATCTAATTATTAGAAGGGTGTTATAATGCACAATAATGCATGTTTTCCTTTTTGTATTGAATAATTTGTATTATTCAGTTTTCTAGTCTGAGTTATTTAAGAAAATGTCTAGGATCTTTGTAATGTGTATTTAAAAAGAAGTATATTTGTGAATAATACATAAAGAGACAATTTTCTAGGAATTTTAGGTAGACAGCATGAAATAACGACTTGAGCTACTTTAAACTAGTTGAAGGTAATACATACGTTAAGGGATAAATATTGTTTAGTATTCATGGCTAACAGAAAACAAAAAACTAACCAAGGCTTATAAAATGCACATCTCAATATGAGGAAACTCACTCAATAATGTTATCAATCATTCACTAAACAAATATAAGATTGTTTTTATGATCCTTTAGCGAGCATCATCAACCATAAAGCTTCACTAACAATTGTAAGATCGTGTTATGATCCACTAGTGAATGTTGTCAACCATAAAACTTCACTAACAAGTATAAGACCGTTTTTATTATCCACTAGTGAAAACTATCAATTGTAAGGCTTCACTAGACAAATATAAGATTATATTAACGATCCACTAGTGAACGCTATCAACTATAAGACCTCACTAAAAAATATAAAATCATCTTAACAATCCACTAGTGAATGATATCAATTGTAAGAGTTCATGAAACAAATATAAGATCATCTTGACAATCCAAAAGTAAACGATGCCAACTCTAAGAATTCATTAAACAAATATAAGATCATCATAATATTCCATCAACAAACTATATGATCGATAAAGAGTTTTTGTTTTTTAGAAAAAATATAGGTATAGTTAGGAAGCTAACCAATTAAAAATATATGAAGCATTTATAAAGACTTCATTAAACACAAATTATCTTGATATTTCATCAACATGAGATATGGTTTATCGAGAGTTTTTAAAAAACTTGTGAGATCAAGAGTTTTTCAAAAACATATATAATGTGAGCAAAATGGCCAGGTAATGACATAAGGAATTGTTACTCTAATTTTAAGTTATATATTATGTTTATGCTCTTAAATATCAGCAAGATATTAGAAAATAATATATGAAGTTGTTACTCAAGTTAAGTTGTGAGATAAATCTCATCTCATTTATAAAAAATTAATCCATTCATAATTGTATCGATAATGAGTTTAATAGTTTATCATAAGGGAATATGATTGATATAGCAATTCTTGTGTAAATAACGGAATGAGTAAATGAGGCAGTTTATTACTTAAGTGTCTACACTTTCCAAGCTTGACACTAAAGAGCTAGTATATCACTAGTTAGTTTGACCATATAATCGATCTACCAGGTTGATTGCAAGGTTTAGTAATCAATAGCATATAAATAAATAAAGTAGTTTGTTAAGTACATCAATCCTCTAGGCTTGACATTGGAAAGCTAGTGTATTGATAATTAGTCTAATCTTTTATTAACAGGAATTATAAATGAGCTATCTAGTCGGTTACTAGTACCTAATAACACAACATTTAATAAACTATTTAGAAGTCTAGACAAAAACTTTGGAATAGTGACTTGAGGTAGTTGAAATCAGTTGAAGATAATACGAATTTGAAAAATCAAATATCATAACAAAAAGAAAAAAAAAACTAACCGAGGATTATAAAATACACCTCTCAGTGGGAGGAAACTCACTCAATTTTAAATACTCTAATTATAAGCCTTATTCAAGCGTAGTGATAATGAGAGTGGTCATGGTTTGTTTGAGCATGGGTTAGAGGTAACGTTTGATATTTACAAGAGGTAAATCATGAGGAGTAGAAAAAATAGGTTCAAAAGTGCTAAGAATATTGGATATTTTGGGGTAGTGGGGTTTGATAACAATGAAAGGTGGATCTGGATAGGTGGGTAGTAAGAGGAGGAAGTTATAACATCTGTATGAAGGAGGTGATATACAAGTGGAAAAGATATAGGGAGAGTGGTAGTTTTGGTCATGCTATGTAAAGTAATATGTGAGCGAGCATGTAAGAAAGAAAATTGTAGGGTGCAAAAATTAGTGTAAAGGTCCTAATGTCATAGACTCCATCAATTCCTGTAGGGATGAGGTAGAATAGAGTGGTGAAGGAATGTGATTGTATGGAAACAAAAACCTCGGGACAAAGAGAAGAGCAAAGAATTTGTTCTCCGTTGCTTACAATAATCGAAAAGGGTGGAGTGGGAACAATGCATAACTAAAGTGGGAGGCTAGACGAAACTGTAAAATATTGTGGGAACTACTCGTGTCCACAATATTAGTAACATATATGCTCAATTTTACCATAAAACTTAAATGTGTGGAGGGAAGGTTGTCAAAGAAAGCTTAAAAGAATAAGTGAAAATATGTATGTTCGTGGAGTTTACTGGTAAATAATGGAGTGTGATAAGTGGTTGGTGAAATCAGTTGCAAGGAAGGGGTCTTCTTCTAACAATAATAGGAAACGACTTGTAGTACATGTTTGCACTAAGAAGTATTTCTCATCATAGTTATAGCACAAACCAGCGGCTCGTCATTCTTGGTCGAAGTAGTACAGTTTAGTTGAACGAATAGTTTTGATTTGATGATGGTTAAAGATGTTAGTATAGTTCAGGTCAGTGTGATGACACCCTGGTATGCAGTATTCATTCTGGAAAGAAGCTAAATTAAATTGAGCGCGTAGAAGATGAAGGTGGGTTGAAGTATGACTGTTTAACGCCCGACTTTCAAGAAAGAAGCAAAGATAAAACAATCAAGAATCATTTAAGGATTTAAATAAAAAAATTATTACATTTTTTTTCAAAAATGGAGATGCCAAAACAGAGCTCCAATATGCGAGTGCACTATATTCAATTTGTAAGTTTTGATACATCTATTTCAACTAACTCAGGATATTTATTTTCATATAAAGATTGTTATGTTCAAATGGGATTCCCAAAAAGATGAGCTAGAATTGAAAATCCAGCGGCCCAAACCCATTAAAAAATGAAAGTTATATTTTGGGTGGACAAATTTGTGAGGGTTGCGGAGGAGAGGAGCTGACTAGAAAGGGACTATCGTTACTTAAAATGGTTTGAAATAAATTAAATCTTTCATCAAGAACTTTTCTCAATTCAAATTCAAAACCAAGATCGTTCTTAAAAGAGGATCAATCATGCACATTAAAAGAAAAATGTTAAATCTTGAAAGGAATCAAACTTTTATCTCGAGTAATTTGGACATAGCTATTTTTAATTCCACTTTTCATATAAACGTTAAATGAAAACCGAAGTTTTAAAACTAAACAAACTAAAATTTTCGAAAGCAGAGACAAAAGTCCTCGTTTAATTGGCTACAGAAAGTCAAAGGAAAATAAACAGAGAGGACGTAAGCACGTACTGCAGAAAAGGCTGTCAGGGACATTGTTTAAACAAACATAGTTTAGAGAAATAATCACTTCCATTTCAAAGCTTGAGAAAATATTTTTCTGAAACAATATTTCCAAATAGGTACTGCTTTTTTTATGCGACTCAATCACAAGATACAACGATTCTACTTGGTGATGCCTCAAGATACCATCCCTGTTTTTTTTTTTTTCAGTTCCCTAATATGAAGGGAGAAACAAGTAGTTTTTGGAAGAAGTAAATATTCATCTGCAGTGGAGCTTGACATATGCAACTTAGAGCGAACAAAGGTGCACTGCAGGGAGCATATTATATAGACAGACACAGGCGAAAGCGCTCGCAACAGTAGAGACAAAAAAGATATGGCATTAAGTGCTATCTCTACATAAACTTATCATGGTTGAGCTAATTTTGCCAAAATAACCAAGTCTAAAATCTTGACATCCAACGTGTCATCTACCTTTACAATTCCATCAGTACCATCTACACCAATCAACTTGCCAGTGGCACCACGTAATGCCCCACCCATAATCTTTATTTTATCTGATTTTCTTGGTACCACAGCCTCCATTTCATTAGGAAGGGCTGTAATCGTTTCACCATTACCGCTAGATCCCAGAGCGACCTTGTACGAGCCATCCTGAAGAAACAAAATAGATGCTAGCGTCAATAAGATCATTAGACGCAAACCAAGCAAACAGAACGAAAATACGGCTTCCAAAGATTTAGTTTGGTATATATTATCCCCTCGTACAAATCTAAAAAACACATGTACAAGCAAGTTACTAGGTCACCATACCGGAAGAACCTCTCTTATAACTCCAAGAGATTCGTCTCCTGCCCTGTGTACATTGACCAATATATCTGGTATAAACCATGGGCCTTCGTTGTCCCCACCTACAAAAAATTAAACCAGCAAATTGATAAAAACTTGAATGAGATGTACATTTTACATTTTTAAGGAGGATCCAATTGAATTAGTACAAGTAACAAGTCCAGGGTTATGCTCGGTACAAAGTAAAAAGGTTAGCAATTATCCTCATCGGGATGTCTCCGTGGTAGACAAGATAAAAGATATGGCCTTTGAACTAAAACCATCGTACTAGAAATGCAAATAGTTGAACCAAAAACCATCTAAACAAATATGGCACAGACAAGACAACCACACCATCTTACGATGAAACAAAATGGCAAAACAAATAATATGTGTGGAGTAATGATCATCTTCATAGTATATGCAACATAACAAAAGTAGAATAACAATTAAGAGAGTAAATCAATGAGACACACTAGATACCTAGCATTAGTCGTCCTTTATTTGAAAGACCAAACTCATGAGTTATTTTACAATCATAGATGAAGAAAATTAGGTACATCAGTTTGATTATGTAATCGAATAGACATCTGAATAGATAAGCCAAAAAAATTCAAGAAAATATACATAATAAATTTGTCTGTTGTAAGATTGACAAAACAAACTTACCTAAAACTGGAGACATCATGTCCATACCACCTGTGCCTGGAGTCATAGGCTGTCCTCCAGGAGTGCCCGGAAGATAAGATGCTGAACTTGGTGTCATAGGCTGCCCACCAGGTGTTGATGGTAAATATGGGCTTGGAGCATTGGCTGCGCAATACAACCCCCCATCCCCAGAATATAGTATTAGCATAAAAATTATATATAATATATATATATATATATAACTATCGTTTTGCAAGGGAAAGAGGTAGTGCTACCATAGGCAGAACTGTCCCGAGGTGTTCCAGCTTCACTATAATTTCCACCAGGTGTGCTAGCCCAACCAGCACCAGGAGTTGGGGCTTCATATGGTCGTGATGGAGGGCTTCCAGGCTGAAAAGATTGAAAAGGGAAAAGAAAATAAACATAGTTCCTAATATGAAGTTGCATATAGTATCTTAAGTTTGCTGAATCTCCTGACCTGATACTGTGGACTTGCTCCCCAAGAGCCTGGATTTCCATCTTCCCAGTTGTCCCTAAGTTTATTTTTCACCATCAGAATTCAAACATCAAATATATACTAACTAAATAGCGCCGCAGACTGTACAGAGGTAGCAATTTTTTAACTACCAAATTCCTTATCATCCTCTAGTTGTAGTTGCTTCTATTTGGGACATTACTGTCTACATGGAAGTCGATTAACTAAGACTTTTTTTTTTGCCTTTTCTTGTTAGATAAAATACATTAAAAAAAATGCCCCCGTATACAACTTTGAAGGAAGTATTTTTATTAAAGCAGAAACTATGTAAAACAAAAATCAGAGAACAGTGTATATAAAACTCAAAAAGGAACAATGTTAATTGGACAAACCTTGGAGGACTCATTGGAGTATAAGGATTCCATGCTCGGTCACGCATAGGTGTCCTCATTCCATCGTGAATAGGTGTTGCTATAAATAGCAGTACATTTATCAATTACCAATTATAACAATCCGCCAAAAAACAGGGTAGAGTGTTAATCCTACAAAATAAATGAAATGAAAATCTATAACAATAAAATCAAACAAACCTCCAGGATCTCTCATAGGAGTCATATATGGATGTAAGGGTGTTCGAGAAGGATGCATTGGGGTTTCACTTCCCATTCCATAGCGAGATGTATCACTGGAAGAACGCATAAAAGTCAGACAGTTGAACATCTTCCCATGCATACTTGGAATCACAAATTATATGTACATATAACTTACCGATATGGAGTTATAGCCACATTGTCAGATATATGGTTGCGGTCAACTGCAAATCACCAAGTCAGCGATCATGCAAATACCAAAACACATGCAATACAGGTGTTTTCTCCACTAAGACGTACCTGTTACAACCTTCATTTGAGATTCCAGTTCAACACGAACTGATGTGCCTTTATCATCTATAACACGCCCTCGGTAGCCTTTATAGGGACCCTGACGTACTTTAACAGTTGTACCTGCCAAACCGTCATGCCCCCTCCCACCCCTATGTCTCCCTCCAGCTATACCACATCCAAATAAATTAACAGCAGACAAGTTACATAAGGAAATGTATAACAAAATGATAGACTGGTTGCATATAACACATGAAAAAAAATTAGACATACAATCCATTGGCCCTCCTCGAGGAAACCTCCTTGGAGATGGTGGAATACGACTTGGGCTTCTAAGAGTGGGAAATCTTGAGTAGGCATCACCCTAAAGGAAGAAACGAATGAATTATGCAAAACACTATCACAGTGCTAAAACAAAAAATAAAACTTTCACAAAAATTAAAATATGAAAATTGGTTACATTTCTTTCACCACTGGAGCGTGAACCTCCCACCACCACACATGATTGGGCCTTAGCACATATAAAGCCCGCATGTTCAAGATGATGGCGATCAAAGATGAACAAGATTCCTCTATATATGTGTTCCACAGGACCTTGTTTCCCCTGGCCCAAAAAAAAACAAACAAATAAATAAATATGAAAAATGTTATCTTTCAAAGGTAAATCTAGCCAAAAGACAAAATCTCACTTTGCTGGGACCATCAACAATCCGGACAACATCCTTTGATGAAACTGTATTCTTAAACCTATCCTGCACGCTTATTTTCTTATCTATCTTACATTTTATCTCTCTTAATTTGACAAGCACAACTTCATGCCTGTCAGGAATCCCCTTGAGAACCTAAAATAGCAATAGGCATTAATATAATGCCAAACATCTCAATTTTAATAAAATAAAATTTTGAATCCTAAAGGCACAGACCTGAAATGCTTCACTTTCTACACGTATTATCACACCAAAGCTCATATTACTGCACCATATTAAATAGAAGTGAGAAAAGTTTGAACCATGTAGAGGCAACGTGGTTATGCCGTAATCTTGAGCAACAGAAAAGGCTTACTCTAGCAATACAAGATCACGAAGTTCATAGTCCCCAATTCTAGTAACTCCGGTTGTTACTTCTGAACTTTCTACAACATCGTCTGCAAATACACGGATCTAAAGAGAGGATATTTTTGTGTCATTTCTGCACTAAATATAATTAGAAAATAGAAATTAACAAATCTTTCAGCAAATCTATAGAGACCATAAACTCACATGTTCTTTTGTTGTATCAGATATTAAAATCAAGACATGCTGCTCCACCTTCACAACCATGCCCGTAGCCCCTTCTTGAGCACCAGAAACAACCTTAACGTGGTTTCCAGGCTCAAAATATTTACAAAGCTCCTTTTCATTTACAGCAATAGTTTTCTGACAAAACAAAAAGATGACCAATTAATTATTAATCATCAACATGAAAAACTGGAAGACTATACAAGGATGACCAGTTAATTATCATTCATTACTTACTGGAAGTCCCTCTATTTCTGGTCTTATATGAACATTATCTTCATCAACTTTCTCCACCTTCCCCTTCAAGTTCTTTAAATCACCCTTGACAACAATGATAGCATCACCTTTCATAAAGTGCCCTTTCTTCCTGTTTGCAAACAAAGTTGACAGACTAGCTACATCACCATCTCCACTCTCACCCGGTTTACGAAATTTTTCCAGCTCATCAAAAGTAGGTTTGATGTTCTGAGCACTGATGGATTTTATTGATACAGTTTTGTATAAGAAACCATCTTTGAACATCATGCCCCCAATTGCATCAAATCGTTCACCATAGGCATCACGTCTATGCTCCACACGGATATGCAGCTCCCTGAATAGAAAGAACAAATTTAATCAGATCAATAACAGATTTCCAAGACACAAAAGACTTTTAGAAACAGAATAGAGAGAACCAGCAATACCTTGCTTCATCAACATTCATAAATCGAGGAGGAGGAACAAAAGCCTTCTTTTTCACAACTTCCCTACCTTCCTGCATGACACAAGTGATTTGTATAAAATAGAATTAGGCTATTTCTTCCAAGGAATTTAAACATTGGCCAAATAGAATACATTAATTTAACAAAAAACTGCAACATTCCATACCAATTTATTTGCAAGAGCCTGTAGGTCTATCCTTGGAATTAATTTGACAGTAACCCTCTGCCGCACATTATCAACATCCACCACCTATAGAAGAGATATTTGATCATAAATATAGAAAACAAAATGGATATCATCATGAATTTTCTAAAATGTGATACTTACTTTGGCAAGGTCCCCTTTGTATGTCCCGATCTTCATTCTAACCCAAGTATCTCTAGCAAGATCAATTGCTTTGCTTTCAACTGACAGAACATCAGTCATTTCTCTAATTGGTACAAGAGTTATTTTTTGGCCAAATATATTACGTAGACCTTTGCAAGCCTGAAAGCATATGCATAATATTTAAAAACCCACAAATTAATCCATAAAGTCCTGGCTACTTATGAACCAGACATTTTGCATGACATTACCTCTCTAACATGAGCTTCTTTATCTGCTTCCACGTATATATAGTTTTTGAGATGATCAAGAGCAATGGCTGATCTGATTTGCAATTCAGATCCCCTATCTATGTACTTTTGCATGAGGCAAACAGCTGTTTCTCTCTCGCGACCAATCTAATGAAAAAAACAAAGAATACATGACATACTCCTATAATGTTGCAATAAAAAGGACATCTTCACAAAAAGGATAGGAACATACTGCACATTTGACCATCCAAAGCTTTGGATCTCTCACAGATGGCAAAAGAGCTTGTTGTTCTACATCTGTTGTTTCTTCATCATAATCCGTTAGGCGCCTTCCATAACGTTCCTGGATGCTTCTGGCCACAGCTTCAAGATCTTCATGATCTTCTTGGTGATGTGGCAGCATACGTCTATTACGCATCCTTCTCCCATCATCTTCTTCTGGAAGATCCGCTCCACCCTCCACAATAAAGTCTGGATGTTTCAACAGTTGTTAAGTTATCTACATAACTATATATTTTACACAAAGTATCTGGGACATAAAAAATTTCTAAAAACTGCTCAATCATATGCGTATTCCCCCAAAGTTAAGTTACAAGAAAAAAAATATAGCATCACAATAAAATATACATATCCATTGCTAGACATGTCCAGAGATAGAGATAGGGAGGATTCAAAAACAATCAATATATTTTTGCATTTATATTCATTAAATCTCCTTTTGTATGGCCTGTTTTTAAAAAAATAAAACACATTTTTGAGGTTTTAATTGTATTTCATACTTCTGAAAACTTTCTACATCATCTGGCTGTACAGCTAAATGGTTTTTAAACAAATCTTAGATGTTTCTGTTTTCTTTAACATGTTTTCATGGATTCTCTACTCTCACATTAAAGGGTGGTAAAACACAATTCATCAAATTAATTCTTTGATATTTTATTCTGAAAAATAATTCTCAAAATCAAGAATAGAAGCAAGCAAGCTCCTAGACAGTGCTTTGAAAACTTTATGCTGTTTAATCAGCGCTTAGAAGACTGTCTTTCAAAAAAAAAACTCTTGAGCCATACTCACATACTTGATTTATTAACAACAACAATGAATTTTTTTATCTCAAATTCAAAAACAAATTTTGTCTCAAACCAAGTATCATTAAACAGGATTTGATAAATGGAAGAAAGTTTAGAACCACAAACAATTTGCATAAACTGCATCCCTCCCAACACTATCATTCATAGCATTGTGACTATATCTAAATCAAGAAGAAATAAGCACGTGCTGCTGTCTGTAACATAGTATTTTATCCTTCAGGACTTATCAGCAATGTCATAAAAAGGGTTTGTTGATAGACAAACATGATTTAGTGTAAACATTATAAAGTTGCTCAATCCATGCAACCAATCCCACATAGCAGAAAAAGGCTACTATTGTTGTTATTGCAGTTGCACACACATAAGCCTATAAAAATCCCTATGATTTTTTAAATTACAATGACCTCCCTACACAATGCTTCTTAAGACGTCCAATGTGTGAATTGATTATTATTTTAATTCAGGATTCCAAACATGTACTGCATCAATTTTGCGGTACTGGAAACTCTCACCCATACTCCTAGGTTCTTCATATTCTCACCATCCAAAAAGCATGCTAACTTGTCAAGAATATGCCCTTACCTGACCTCTACCTTCTACCATTACAGTCAGTGCCACTTCCGTAGCAATAATCACGACATCGCCCACAGTTGCCACTGCATTTTCCTTGGCATCCCTATCAAAAACGTCAACCATGGTCCTTGATTCTATTGCATCGCACCACCCCCACTATTCTCCCAATTTCACATAACAAGTTAACTTCTATCCTGTTTATACCACAGTCATCACTAAAATTATAGTGCAACCACATTCTCTCTTTTCATTTTGAAACAAAATGCTGAAACGATTATTATTCTTTCATTTATACATTTAAGATGACTTCTTAGAAAAATCATACCAAACATTTTCATAATACAACCAAACACATTTTCTCTAGTATTTTCTATTTTCAGTTAAAATGGAAACAGAAACTAAGGAGAGCAAACAGACCCTTAATTCATGCATCAATATTATTGAGAAACTGATACCCAGGGAAAACCAAAACTTTCATCAATCAAATATCCTATAATCAATTCGATGGAAACTGACTACTGGATCTGGGATTAATAGATCTATTATTTTCAATTTTCATTGAAAAATGGAAACAGCGACTAAGGAGAGAAAACAGACCCTTAATTCATGCATCAGTGTTATTGAGAAATTAATACACAGGACACACCAAAACTTCCATCAATCAAATATATGGGAACTGACAACTGGATCTGAGATTAATGGATTTACGTCTGGTTTAGATGCATGTATCATGCTCCAAAATTAGATGCATCATCATGCTCCAAAATCTCCTATTCTGCTGTTATGACAGTTATGCTTTATAGTTTATCTTTGTAATTTAAGAAAAAGTGTGTAAAGTGCAGCTATGATGTTCTGTTAGCAAGTTTGAGAATATAAAATACTATATGCACACAGAATACCATCACTGTAGTGTGTACACCTTGTTTCAATAAATGTTTTCAGTTCAAATTTGACTTTCTATCACAAGCAAAAAACATAAATAACAAAATTGAGTCTCAAATTCATTAGTATGTGTGAAAAGTGTCTTAATTTTCTGATTCCAACCTTTTGTTCGATTTGAAAAACCCACCTCAAGAAGTACCAGAATATCACTGAACACTAACTCAATAAAACTCATACAAATTAAATAGGTACTAGAAGACATGACTTCATACTTATAACAATTATAAACAGTAACACATCACCTCAACAAGTAGCAAGTTATCCTTCCCATTCACAGTGCATCACTTAAACATAATTTATTGTAATAGTTCCTTCCATATTTTTCAAAACAGTAAAGAGAACCCATTTTTCCCCAAGTCCAACTATCACCAGTCAGTCAAACATGATCCAAAGCAAGGATTTGAATAGCAGACAGACCACATTATCGAGGTTAGAACACCTCCGCCAGGAAGGATTGAATTACATATGCCTAATCAAGTTTAAAATCAACCATAACCACCTAACAATTGAAAGAGAAAACAAACCATAAATCCAAAGTTCCAACCTAATTTCATACATCCCGACTCCAATCGGATTGATTCCCATCTAATCTAATAGCAAACAAAATTAACAAAACAAAAAGCGAGAAGAAAGATACGCACCGTCTTCGCCTTCCTCCTCTTCCTCTTCCTCATCGCTATCCACCACGGCTTCCTCGTCAAAAAAATTGGAAGCTGAAACCTTCTTATACTGGCGCCTGCGACCGCCTCGGGCATCGAAATCCTCATCATCGTCGTCCTCCTCTTCATCATCCTCATCTACCTCCTCGGCGTCATCGTCGATGAAACCAGATCTTCTGCGCTTCCTGCCGCCGCGTCCTCGGCGGTCCTCCTCCTCCTCTTCGAAGTCGGCAACCTGCTCGTCATCCATGTAATCGTCATCGTCGTCATCGCGGTCCATTCCCCGGTGGCTCATGCCGCAAAGGCAAACCCTAAACTTGGGATGTGAGTGTTGTTTTTGCTGCTATGCCTGCAAATTGATTTACTTTCTTAAATGTTATTCTACACTTGTTAAGTTGCATCTATACCATTTACCATTATGGAGGATACGGTTTTCTCTGGAACCATTTCTCCTTCTATTTGAAAAAGTTATCTTTTTTTGATAAAAAAAAAATTTTAAATATTGTTGTTATGGTATTTTTTTAATTAAATAATTTTTGTTCCATATAATTATATGAAGAGGGTACTTATATTTTAATAAAATAGAAGAATATATTTTTTAATTAATGTCATATATTATTTAATTAATTTTGTTTAAACTTTTAATTAAATAGTATATTTTTTATTTGATGTTTAATTGTTTATTTTGAATAATTTAGGTATACTAAATTTTTTTATCTTTTGTTAGTTATTATTTTAAATAATTTTGATTAAACATATTTAAAAATATATATTATAACATTTGTACATTTTTGCACACATAATATAAATTTATATTTTTTTTTCTTATCTTTTAAAGAAATATATATGACTCTAATTTTTGTTAAAATAAATATAAGATTTTAAGATTAAAATAAATGTAAATTTTTTCATAATTTATATTTTAAAAAATTTTCAAATTTTCAAATAAACTTTAAAAAAATATAACAATTATTTTTGTTGGACTATTTATTTTTTTCTCTTTTCTTTTAAAAAAAGTAATAAGAAACTAAAAAAAAATAATAAAAAAAATGTAGATATCTCTTTGCCAGACACTCAAGTGTATATAATTATTAATTTAATGTGAATTGTAAGCATTCACCTCCTGCACTTCTCCAACAATATTCAGTCTCCTTAATTAAAACTGAGGATCTTTGCACATCTTGTTTGTAAAACTGAATATAAATTTTGAATTCTAGAAAAGCAATCTCAAAATTTCTTCTTTATAAATACCTTTACATGAGAAAAAAAGGAGATGTTAGAAGTAGAAAAGGAGGAGAGATTAACACAAAAGAAAAGGGTTTAGAGAAGAATCAACAGTTGTTAGGACTAGAAACAATCAGGATAACAAACAAATAAGTTTTGTTTGTACATAAATCTTTAGTTGTAATGTTTTGTTGTATGATTGATACAATATATATATAGTTTAACACATAAATCACATTTGTTTAATCAAACAATCACCATACAGTATGCATGATCCTCATAGAATACTTACAAAATAATCTTTAGCCAAATAAGATTTATAGTAAAGAATGAAAATGAAAGCAACAGTTAAAAGTGGTAATTTTGGAACCCAAAAAGAACCTTCACATGATACTACATGTTTTCTTTATCATAAGAACAGCCTCCTTAACTCACTCATCACCTCAGTCTCCATTGGAAACATATCTTGAAAGATGTAGGAATGACCAACATGTGAAACTATTTGAGAAAGTTCTTTCTTTATCTTAAAACTCAGATTCGTAAGTAAGTTTATTATTTTCGAGTATATACTCGATATATTTTATCTAATACCAATTGTTTGTTTTAAATGAATTTAATTCAGTACATTAAATATATTTGCTTTGATGTGTAGTCATTTACTTTGAATTTAGTTAGAAAATAATTTTTTATATGGATGATTGAGGAGTGTAATTATAATTCCTATGTTGGAAATTTCTTTGGTTACACCTTTTGCGTGACAAAGTTTTCTTTTTGGTTCATTTAAGATTACTTTATTAGTTGTCTTAGGTCACTAGTTTGAGGATGTTTGGCGAATGACACCCAATACCTCATATCAAGTTGTTGTTGGAATTGTTCAAATAATTTATCTATAAATCGACTACCAATTCCTATAACAATTGAATGTGGGAAACCATGCATACACACAACATATTATTCCAAACAGAACTTGTGTACTTGTTGAGCGATGGTAATTGTCAAGGATTTGACTTCTACCCACTTAGTGAAATAGTCGATAACCATTATTAAAATATTTACTTGCATTATGAAAGGTCATGGAGTGACTATCATGTGTAACTTTTCTGGAGTAAGCATGTGAAGGGGTCCAAATTTATGGCATTCCTAACATTTTTCAATATAAAATGTTCATCCTTTCGAAGTTCAGTAGTAGTTAACTTGCTCGAAGAACATGGTAGGTCATGCAGCAAGTTACACATATTATAGAGAATTAGTTTAAGGATGTGTTTTGATCGTTGAACAGTGTTTCTAATATGTTAAATTGTTCTTAGTTTGTTGGAAAAACTCTTAGGAACATTTTAATTGAAAAATACCAAATTAATGGATTAAAATCAATTAAAATCCAAAATTGAACAATAGGAATGACAATGCAAGTCTGGTCATGCGAGCTAGTCTGTAACCCGCTGTAAAAATGTGAAAAGTGGATTGAATATTTAATCTCACTAGCTTGTTGGCCTACATAGATTCATCTCGCATAACACCAGCCAAAATGTGAGGTGATCCATCCTATCCCACAACTTGCATTTTTTAATATTTTAGTATTTTTTAGTGTTTTTGTATGTGTTGAATATGATTAAATATTTTTATTCATTATTTCATTAATATCATATATTTATAAGTACAAATTTAGATTTTGTTTTATGGTCCACTTTAATATATTTTTTCATAATGTGTTTTCTCGTTTACTTTTTAGTAAATAGTGATTCATTAACCTTTAATTTTTTTTTCTTTATAATTATCATACTTGTAGCAAATCCCAATTTTTATAAGATACTTAAACTTGAGATTAAAAAGTTACAAAGAAATTTATATTTTTTTTTATTTTTTATCTTATGCGAGTCGGTGTGCAAACCCACAATTATATGGGGTGAGTTAGCTTTATTGATCCACAAGTTTTGTGCGAGCCTACTTGTCTTGACTCATCTTTTGCGGGTCAAATATATGGTGAACCAAAATAGTGTGACTTGACCTATATTGTCAATCGTACTAAAAAAATGTCAATATATTTTAATCGATTAAAATGAGCTTTTGATTGCTTGAAATCAATTAAATTTGTTGGTTGTTTTGAATCATTTTGTTTTAATTGATTAAAATGATAAGTTAATCAATTAAAAGTAATTTTAATAAATAAAAATATTGTTTTAATATCTTAAAACCTTAAGAGTTTCCTTTAAACTTTGTTTTAATCAATTAAAAAAAGTGATTTTGACAAATAAAAATGTTGTTTTAATACATTAAAATCTTAAGAGTTCCCTTCAAACTTAGTTTTAATCAATTAAAAGAACTTTAATCGATTAGAAGTATCAAGTGTTAATTTTGAGGTAATAATATCTTATTGAAATCTTTTTGGTTAAACGTTGTTATCGATATCTTGTCACAAGAAAAACATTTGGTTTGTTCACCTGTTTTTTGTTGTACCTAACCTTTTTGGATGAATTTGTTTTTACAATTTATTTGTTTGTGGTAATTGTGTATACTTGGATATGGTTTTCGAATTGTTCTATAATAGAGTGTGAGAAGAAGTTGAACCAAGTTTTGTAGGATTCAAGATTTTTGTTTTATGATTGTTTTTCTTTTCTTATTTTATTAGTGTTTGTTCAACTTTGAAGAGATAATTAAAAAACTTGAATAACTAAACATATAAATGAAGTTCTAGTTATAAAATGAACCAATATAAATTTAGTGTTTTTTTTTCTTATTAATGTATATTTTTATATTTGTCTTACTTAATCTATTTTACATATTAATATTTAACTTATACATTATTTGATTAAACTTTTAAAAATTTGTAAAAAATTGAATTTATCCATTCTCTTAAACTTTACCCTTTAATTTTAACACTATCTATCAATGTAGATAAGTTATTTGATATTAATAAACATTCATCAATATTATATTCATTATTGTTTCATAGTTTTGTGGTAAAAAGTTAACATGGCATAGAAATTGGCTTACAATGGTAAAAAGAATACTAACATAAATATGTGTACACTACTCTAAAAAGTCGTCACATCATTTGTTTTTTTACTTTTTCTTCCCACACCTTATAGTTTTTAAGATAAACCAGCTTCCAATTTTTTCCCATAAAAATTCTCATATCTCTAAACAATGTGTTGAAAATTTAATAAATCATACATGTAAAGAACTGATAAAAGTAAAAGAAAAGATATAACTAAATGCAACACCAAGTTGCATATTATTATTTGTATTAGTTTTATATTTTGCAAGGATAGAAAAAGAAAAGAGTATTGATTAGTTTTAAAATTTTAGATACATATAAAAGTAAATTTTTAGATGAAAAAAATACAAATAATATTTATAATTACATTATTTATATAAAATAATAAATATGTTACTTAATTAAATTATGCATTCAATTTTTTTAATTATCTCAATTTGAAATATCTTTTGTTACTTTAATTATTTTAATTAATATTTTTTTTATTTTTAGCTTTAAACTAAATATACTTAATGATAAGTACACAAAAAAAAAGAATAGTTAAAAAAAGGCCAAATATTTAAAATTAATAAATATTTTAAAAGTTAAAAAACCTGGAAAGTCAGGAATAAAATTATATTTATAAATCATATTAATATAAAAATTATAATAATTTATGACATTTACAGTTATAATTTCAATTTTTTTGTTAGTTTAAGTCTTTTTTATATAAAATTCTAATTCATATTCCTATCACTTAACTATTAATTAATTAGTTTCTAATTCTTACTTGTATTACTTAACAAATAAAGTTTAGTATACATTATTAAGTTTATTCTATTATAAACTTTTATCGTTTATTCACAATACTTAATCTATAATAATGTCATAAAGGCATTCTCTTTTTTTATATATTTTATTTCATTTAGTTTTAATTATATTTTAAAATAGAAAAATTATTCAGATTCTAAATAATTTTAAATATTTAAAAATTCTAAACACTTATTTTTTATATAATTACCTTTTTTTTCATATAACTACCACTATAAAAAATATAAAGGCATAAGGTGCTCTTTTCTACTAATGTAAATAATATTTATCATATACATAACAAATAATAGTGAAGATTGATTTTTATAACTGTTTTTTTAGAATACACTTCCTTTTACTTAATTTATCCTTTCTATCTGTATTTCATCTAACCACATTTTAGTATCTACAATCTAGAATACTCCGATAATCATTAGTTGCAATCAAAGATCGAAAATATTTTCATGTAATCATAATAATTAATAAAAGATAATGTTTTATATATAATTTTAATTTTATATTTGAATAACTATTTTTATCATAACCAATGGAAACACACGTGTTACTTTATATATATATATATTTATATATATGTGTGTCTACTTCTTTTAGAAAAAAAGTTAATTATTATAATAATTATTAAAATGAAAAGTATTAGTAACATTATAAAAGAACATGTTCATAAAAATCATCAAAATAAAATAATTTTACTAACTTTTGTGGATAGTTTTTTTTATAGAAAATTAAATTAATAAAGTAAAATTAATTGTAAGAGAAACAATGGACATATGGTCAATCATGTTTTAAGCCCAATCGTCCACAGCAATTTTGTAGTAAAAGGCTGTTTTAAGTTTGATGGCTTTATGAATCGACAAATGTGAATTTGAAATTTAAATATTTAAAATATAATTTTAAAGTGGTATTTGTCTATTAAAAATTATTTAATAATATGGTTATATTTCATAAATGAATTATATTTCTTAAAAATAATATTAGTTAGTCCGTATGTTACACAGTAAGAAAACTAGTAAAATATATTACTTCATTTTTTTTATATACGCATATCTTTGTTGTATGAAGAACACGTGTTAGGCCAGAAATAGATACTTGGTTAGCCGAAAGGAAAGAACAAAGGTTCGATCTTCATGAACACAATAGCACCGTGTCCACAAAATTATTAAAGCTCGGTATCCTAATTTGGACCTCAACTTCTGCATTAATCTTTCCATCAGAAATCCGTTTCTACGACTTTCTGAAGTCTTGTATTCTGAGCTGGCCGAAATCTTTTCCCTTTTCAATCTCATCCCAAAGTAACCACTAAGCACATCAACCTTCGTGGACATGGCAACAGCCTTGTCCACGACCAGCGTGCTATGCTGGAGGAATCCGCAGCACATGCATGTCCAACCCTCTCCACATACACTTTGCCACTCCTCGCAGCAAATTGGGATTCTAAGAACTGTGGCTGCTTTAGCCTCAAAAGGCGGAGAAAGCGAGTGCTCCTCTTTGTTGGTTAACAGAAGAACAGTTTTGGCTTCTGGGTTTTCCTTGTTAGGTTTCCCGAGTCAGAGTTTGGCCGTGGTGAAACAAGGCCTTCTTGCTGGGAGAATTCCTGGCCTGTCCGAACCAGATGAACAAGGTTCGTACACTTTGGATTATAATAAATTATTTGTTTACACAGACAAAACCATTCTGCCATGACTAGACTTTAGCATATCTGTAGACTGTACTGTCGCAAAGTAAATGAATTTGTAATGTAGCAATACGGGCAGATAAACGTGTATACAAACCATAAGAAAGAAAGAAATTTTTTTAGTGTAAGCCGTGATAAAGGAAATGAACTCGGTTGCATGATGAAGGATGTTGTGGATGTAGAGTGTCAGAATTTGTGGTTAATGATAAAACTATGGTTGTTTAGTTTAAAAGAAGTGCCCATTGGTTTAACACTGGTTTAATCCTAATACCCTTTTGGAGAGGCAAAAAAGTTTCAGTCTACCAGTTATAACATGGTCCTTCTAGGAAAGAAAAAAAAAATCTCTTCCATTTTTAGAGTTATGCAATTGATGTTTAATTCTAAACTTGATTTGATATATGTTTTTTAAGTTAGAATTCCAATTGTAACTTCAGTTAAAGATTTTAAATGAAAGTGAGATAATGTGGGCAAGGATTTGATCAGACAGGTTGGAGGACATATCGCAGGCCAGATGAGAAGTCTGGTGGACATGGTGTTGGATGGAGTCCTATTATCCCATACTCCTTCAGAGTGCCGCAAGAATGGGAAGAGGTGATGCTCAATGATCTTTACAAGTTAGAGTTGGAAAAAATCACTATAAGGTTTCTGTTCTATGATCCAGTCACAATTACTGAAAAGTTTTAAATATACCACTGGAAATTCCTTAGAACGCTTAATGAGTTTCTCTCTTGTTGTGAGAGCGGTTACTTTCTTTTAATCTGAAGATCTGTTACAACGTATGTTCATCTAGAGGACATTTTATCCTTTCTTCAGCCCCATGGTTTCTGTATACTTCAGCCAGTATATATATGCTTAGCAGGTACCAGTATCAATAGCAGATCTTGGTGGCACAGAGATAGATTTGAGATTTGCCAGTTCTAAGGAAGGACGCTTGTTTGTCATTGTTGCTCCTGTTCTTCGATTCTCTGATGGTGAGTACTGAGTTTTGCTTAATTTTCTTTCTCCATCTTTGCTTTCTAGGACGGGAGAATAAATTGAAACAGAAAGAACAGTGAAACCTCTAGGTGGAACTTCCATTTATTACTCATGTGATAATATTTTTACTATATATCTATACAGATCTCGGTGACAATGCTACAATAGAAAAAATTGGACCTCCAGAGAAAGTGATCAATGCATTTGGTCCAGAAGTGATTGGTGAAAATGTAGAAGGGAAGGTTCTGAGCTCTAATGTAGCAGAACACGAAGGAAGAACGTATTACCAGTTTGAGCTAGAGCCTCCTCATGTTTTCATTACTGCCACTGCAGCTGGCAATCGCTTATATTTGTTTGGTGTAACAGGAAGTGGTATGACTATTTATCCTCTTCTAAGTCGTCTCACAAGTCTGAACAGCTAGAAAGTATATACAGAAACTATGAAAACTAAAAGAAAAGAATATAATGTTTTCTCTACTCAATTGCACTTTGCAGGTCTTCAGTGGAAGAGACACTACGATGATTTGAAGAAGATAGCCGAGTCTTTTCGGGTTGTATAATTTGAATCTTCTATGAACCGAGAGATCGTTGAAATGCAGCTTTCTGTATTTGTAGTGTAGTACAAAGAAGTGTTTGTCTCTCAATACTGTGTCTGATTGGGATTTATGTGAATCGAGAGATCATATATGCTGAATCTTTGAACCATCAATATACCAAACCAGTTTTGTTACATTTGGTAAATGCTATGATTAAGAAGCTTGGGATTCATAGTGATGATTAAGAAGCCTGGTTACCTAATTTTCGAGAATTTAAAGTTTAAGGGGTGGGGTATTTGTTCTAGTTCTAAGTCAGGGCATTGGCACAGGTCTCGGTAGAGACTTATCATGATAGTTACGAATGATCTATTAATGAAGGACCAACAGAATGATTCAATGATCTGTCAGTAAAGCGCAGTTCCTTCGCCCTTTCTCAGACAACTCCTTGATCATAAGCACAAATCAAATAGCTTAACTAATACAAATCTGTTGGAACGTGACCTCATAATGGAGGCAGAAACCACGGATTGATCTTGACGTGGGGCTCACAGTACAAAAGCCTTTTGGCATCATTATTGCCAGTAGGCTATTTCATGTTTAGGCCAGTGCTTATTTTGATATTTTTCCTTTTTAAATTGCACTTAGGCCATTCATTTCAATGTGGGGCTTCCTCACTTCAATCCACAAGAGTCACTAAAAATCATTGAACTACACCCAGGTGTCTTTTGAGATCCTCCATCTACCATGATTCTCCTCATCCTCTCAGCTTTCTCCCATTTTTCGGAAGTTGCATAAATATTGGACAAAAGCACATTGTGAGAATTAGCACCTGTAACAGAGTCTTCATGGATCAACTTCATTACTTGTTCTGCCATGTTTATATCTGTATGCATACGGCATGCACCAAGCATTGCCCCCAAAACTGTGTCGTTAGGTTTCATTGGCATTCTTATTATCAAGTCATAAGCATCTTTTAATCTCCCTGCTCTTCCCAAGAGGTCAACCATGCATCCATAATGCTTGATTCCTATTTCAATTCCATATCCCTCCATTTTAGATATCACTTCCAAAGCTTCACAGACCAAACCCCCATGAGCACAAGCTGAAAGCACAGTAAGAAAGGTGATACCATCAGGCCTTATATTTGAGTCCTCCATCCTGCCCAAAAATTCAAGAACCTCTCTGCATTTTCCATTGATGGCAAAACCTGAAATCATAGTATTCCAGCAGAAAATGTTCCTCTCAGTGAATCCTTCAAACACCAACCTTGCATTGACCAAGTCACCACATTTCGCATACATGTCAACTAATCCACTCAACACATACGGGTTCACAGCTATCCCTTTATGCTCTATCTTGCGATGGATTTGCTTACCAATATCCAGGCGCCCCAGCTGCGCACAGGCAGATAAAACGCTAACAACAGTGAACTCATCCGGTTCAAACCCTTCAGCTCCCATTCCCTCAAAAGCTCGCAGTGCTTTCTCACCAAATCCATTCTGGACGTATCCAGCAATCATGGAATTCCAAATCTCCAAACTCCGGACCAGAACCCGGTTGAAAACGGCCTCAGCCTCGGCGATATTGCCCTTCTTGCAGTACCCATAAAGCATAGATGACCACACAAAGCAATTCCTTTCAGGCATCAGCTCAAAGACCTCCCTGGCAGCTTCCATCTCTCCTATTCTAGCATACCCATCAACCATCACAGTCCATATTAACACATCCTTCAACTCATGGGGAACCTCATTAAACAACCTCCTAGCAGTGACAATATCCCCATTCCTAGCAAACCCACCAATCATCTGACTCCAAGTCACTTGAGTTTTCCCTTGCATCTCCTCAAACACAAGAGAAGCAGATGCCGTGTCTCCATTTCTCAAGTACCCACTTATCATGGCATTCCAAGTCACAACATTTCTGTCAGGCATTGTATCGAACAGTTTCCGTGCATCCCTGATAGCGTCACATTTGGCATAACTTGTAAGCAATGCGGTTCCAATGATCACGTCGCTTCCTGAACCGGCCTTGATGGACTCTGCATGCAAGGTCTTCACGTAGTGAAGAAAGGGAAGAAAAGCGCATGCCTTGAGTAACAGAGGTACCACACTGGAGTCGTATAATCCTTCGTGCCGGGTTTGTTTATACGCAAGAAGGGCACATCTCAATGATCCTTGCCGAATGTGGTTCCTTATTGAACAAGACCAATAAGATGGGTTGTTTCTCCATGTGGCAAGGTTAAAACTCATTATGGATCCACGCAATTTGGCCTGTTGGCATGTTTAGTAGAAATTTCGTCAAAAAATGGAAAAATGTTGATTCAACATCTTATGAAAGGAAGGACCAAATTGCAGCTTCCATGATAATTTTGAAATTAAGAGTAAACTATCATTTATAGTAAAAAAAAATCAGAGTAACTACCATTTGTAGCAGTGGAAGACAGAAACTCAAAAAGGTGGTACTAAAAAATATGTTACAAAGGTAACACTTTAAACTTAATTTATATGTAATATATTGAGATGATATTTTCTGTTCAAAGGTGTTTAAAAATTTAAAATTGCACATTTTAAAACCAAATAATAAGTTATATGAAGAAAAATAAAGATGAATTAGTTTAATAAGGGAAAACCTTTAGAGGTAATTTGATAATCTCTTACGATGAATCCATTCAAAGTTGTTTCGTTATTTTATTGAGCGTTTAAGGAAACTAGTTCTTATGTATATACTTGTGGTTATTTACGTTGCTATAGAACACTTGTTAAAACTAAATTCTTTAATTTTTCATAAGATAAGTTCTTTAAAATGTTCATTTTCAATTTGAGCTTGATAGTACATGTCCTTAGATTAGTATAAAAAGTTGACATAAACTCACATAAAAAATACATGATCAATCTTTAGTAAAAAAATCCTATTCAATTTAGCTGAATCTAATATATATATATATATATATATATATATATATATATATATATATATATATATATATATATAACCTTATAATTTCAAACTTAAAAAGATAAACAAAGTTATAATTTAAATTAACGGTTACAAAATTTTATAATATCAATGTTTTTATTTTTCAATATTGTTAGTTTCTAAATTAACAAATGGGAGATACAAGGTCAGTGACATCATATCTTCAGAAATAAGATTACGTGTCAATCCACTTTGTTTATATTTAAAACAAAGTTATTTATTTCTTGTTCATAGCATATAAAGGAACTAACATGTCGTTAAATCGATGGGTTGATAATCTTGACCAAATTTTCTTCGTCATCCTATTCTTTTCATTGTGTAATCATCATAAGATGCACTAGATGAACTTTTGGATTGATTTACTTATTTTTTGCAACCAACAAAATTATAATAATTAAATTAGTATTTCATCTGTTATTAAACTTCATTTTAAGGTTAGCAAATTGAGTTTATTTTTAATTTTAGTGACTGTTTATTGTTATGATTGATTCACTTTATTTTAATTTTATAAATATTATATATTGCTATGTTATAATGCAAATGAAAACTTATATATATATATATATATATATATATAATTTATGATGATTAAAAATAATTTATTTTCTGTAATTTAAAATTAGTTCATTTTGATATTTTTATTTAAAAAATGACTAATCCATATTTCAATCTATTTCACGTTTGACACACAACTACTTGAACCCACAACTCAGGTGGATCGATGGTTGATGTTAAGAGAAGGGATTTGGGTTTTGTTTTAAAAAATTAATTAAGTTAATAAATTACAATACTGATTTCAAAAATTTTATTTTACTTAAACCTGCTATTTTTTTTTCCTTTTAATAAGGTGATGCTATTCAACACACAATATGACATATATTTTTAATTACAAGTAGAAAAAAGCACTTTACATTTATGTATATTTTAAGAACTTTTTTTAATAATAGTACTTAACATAAAAAAATGAGTGGATATATCTTTTAAAGTATTTACAATTAATAATAGTGTTTATTATTATCAACTTATATCGGCTAATAACAGTTAATAAATATTCTGTATATTAAAATTTGGTTTTAAACGCAATTTGGTTCGTTTACTCCTAAATATACGCCTAAAAGTTGTTCAAAGCTGACTATAATAACTAAGTCCAGGTTGGTTTGCTAATTTTGTTTTATTTTATAATAAAAAACAAATATCATGATTTATACAATAACAACTATAATATTATGAATTCTTATATAAATTATATATATATATATTTAATTTCTAATATCTTTATAACCTGGTATTATTATATGGTAAAGAGTTAAATATATTTTTAGTATTGAATTATTTATTAAAATTGTTTTTATTCCTAAATTAAACTTGAGACTTATTTTATTCTTATACTTTATAAACTTATACAAATAAACTTAAGACTTATCTCATTCTTATACTTTATAAACTTATACAAATAATTATTGATTATGTGTCAAAATTTATTTTTATCTTTTTATTTTCATTTTTCATAGTTTCTTATTTTAATAACATAGTTTTTTAAATTTTTTTATTTTTTTCCTCTATTTAAATATGATTTTATTTATCATCAATAATCATTTATACAATTTTATAAAAATATAAAATAAAATAAGTCTTAAATTTATATCATCAACAAAATATTATTTTGAAAAATAGTTTAGAGATTAAAAATATATTTTACATTATTATAAAATCTAATAGCATGATATGTTTAATTTAGTTTTTATAAATAATTTTACATATTATATATATGTTATACATTATGACGTTTACAAAATGAAATTGAAATTTTAATGATATAAAATATAAATGTTACGTTTTATTATTTAATATTACTTAATATGTTATATTAAAAATTAAAAATAATATCATTTAATCGTAATCGGTTGAAATCAAATTAATCGAAATAGTCCATGACTTAATTTTTTTAAAGACAAATAAATATGATGATTGGCACCTTAAACATGTAATAGCAAAAAAACTACCTAATAAATGCTCAACCTATATTTTAACTCCTTGCTACTGTAAATGCTGTGGTTAGCCTTTGGTTTGATCATTGGATTTGAATCTGAGTTAAAACTTGTGATGTCTTAGACTTTTAATCGAGTCAACTGATTATTTGATTCTATCATTGTTGCTTTCGTTGAAAGGCTTAGTTGTGTGTTGTGTTGTTTGAGGGTTTAGTAACCTTGACCCAGTCTTTAGCAATATATGGTTGCATATTATATCTGTTTGAACCTCAAAAACTGACCCATGTTTGTCTTCTATTTGTCTTTTTTCTTTATACTTCTCAGAAACAAACAATTTTGCATTACATAATAACTTGACTGGCATAAGGAATATAAAGCTGCAATCTACTTTAAACAGATTCTACCTACAGAGAAGGATGAAGTTTGATCTCTTCTAGAACCCATTATCCCTTGCTGTTTTCTCCTTTCAATAATGCATCAATATGATCATGTCTTCTACATCATGGCATAAGTTCATTGCAGCATCAAATCCAACTAACCTTGTTGGGATACCATCATGGCAACCCAAAATTCACATCAAATCAGCAATTAACAACTGCTACCCATAATTACTAATGCGAATTCTCTTACAAATATATTCTTAAATTATAACCACCAAGTTGCCACAAGTATTCACTTAGCATATAAAGTGTTCCTATTCTACCTATATATATACCCTTATCTTTTCCTGAATTCTTGCTTTTATGTTTTTCACCACCCTCTTGATGAAAGAAATATTCTGGTTCTCTCTCTCTATATATATTTAATGTATATTTTTCTACTGTTGTAAAGAATTTCCTCAATGGTCCACTACGAACATCTGTCGATAATACTGGTTTAACTGTTGGTAATGGGTAAACTTAAACTCATTTATAAAGTTAACTAATTTTGAAGGAACCTTGTGATGGGACGTGTTTTAAATTCTCAATATGTTCTGTCTTAAGACAATGATTCTCGTTTTGTGGGTTTACCTTATGAAGTGCAGATTGCTTTCAATAAAGATGAGAGCAGATACATAACCAATCATTGTTGGATACGTGAAGAGGACAATACATGTGCTGATGTGAGGAAAATAGTCTTCCTTATACAGTTTCCAAAAAATAAAGTCCCAAAGTTTTAGCCCAAGAGATCAATGTGGAGTAGGATGATTCTTTATATGGTTATTCGGTTGACCCTTCTTACATGATGGCATAAAATTCTGGGTTTGATGGTTATTTTCAGTCAGCTTGAGGCTGAAGTGGAAGAAGCTGAACAAGTCCTAGTGAAATATTTAACCATTTAAGTAAAGGAATATTTGGTAACATGGCCATATACCAAGAGAAGGTATTGATGGGATTTAAGTCATGGCCTGCTCCAAAAATAGGTTCAATGGCCAACATATTCAAAGAGTGAAAAGGACTGATACAGAGAGGAAGTGAGAAAGTGAGAATCATAAATGAAACTAGATAGCGATGTGGTGCTTTTACAACTTAACTGCATCTGCAATTTCATTGAGAAAGTCAGAATGATGCATGAAAAGTTTAACCATACTGCCTATATAGATTAGGGAACATATATCTACCCTTAGGAAAGGATCCTAACTTCCTCTCTTAGGTTTTAAGTTTTAAATTTTTGGTCATTTTCTCTTGTGAAGTTCTACAAGGTAAACTGAAAAGAAACTAGAAACTCTGGAAAACACTTAGTTTCCGAAAGGGTGTAAGGAGCACAAAAGACGTGTAGATATAAAAGTCTTATCACTTTCGGTGGAGACATAAAAAGGCTTGGAAAAGAAAGATAATCTCTTGAAGGGAAGGTTGGCAATATTAATTTCTTCACCACCAAATTATGCTTAATCCACTATTAGTTTCTTCTTGTTGGGTGACTTCATAATTTTGTGGTAGTTAAGTTATTGATCTGTTGTTCAGCTTCAGAATTATACTTCTTGGTGCCTTCAGAACATTATGTAGTTTATGTTATTGAATAGGCAATATTACTCTTTTTTTCACAAGTTCATTTACAAGGCTTTCTTCTAGAGTCCTTGTCTTTCTTCAAAGTGTGTGTCCTTGCACAAATTCTTAGCTCAAATGTTACATCTTAAACAGCAAAGAAACAGAAGCTATTTTGATTAGAATCTTGTTACTATTTAGTAATAAATAATCATATAAAAACATCCTACCAATTTTGTTCTGATTCCATTAATTTGACACAATACTAAAAAAAATGTTATTGTTACGTTTTCTTTACTTAATCTTGCTTTTCTTAAGAAATTGATATTTTAGCCTTCTTGAAAGATTAAATTTTTTTTTTTTTTGTTCTGCAGCATGTTGTTGTGGACTGCACAGTAAACCACTGTGCAGGGCACTGAGTTAAAGCATAGTTACTGACACCTGTGCTTTATCACATATTAAAGAAAAACAATACTTTTTCATGATAAATTTTCTTAGCCACGAGGACACCGTAATACATACAGACTATTCTTATTTATGGCAACCTATTAGTACAACGAGTTTTCATAAATAATAAAAATTTAACACCAATTTTTTACAGCTTGTGAGGACAGGTATTTTCATGGAAAGATAAAATAGAAAAAAGATGAGGTAAAATAGACAGTGATTAAAAAAAAAGCAAAATAACGTAAAAAAAACTCCTAAAATTGTTAATATACAACACATTATTTTCGGTCATATAACAAGTAATGATATTTTGATTCAACACAAATATATATGCATAATACGTTTTTTGTGTGGAAAAGAGATATTTCGTATCTCTAAATTTATTAATTTTTTAAAAAAATAATAACTACATTAAAAAAATGAATAGAAGATTCACACTTATTAATATTTGAAATAAAATGAAAATATAAAATAAGCATACTAAAAGTGAGAATCTTATTATATATAATTTTGTATTTTTTATTTTAAAATAAAATTAAGGTTGAAATAGAAATATAAATCCCAAATGTGAAAATCCCACTATATATATTATTATAGACTAAACTCAAAAATCAATTCGTAACTTTTATAGCGATTAAATTTACTTTTATGTTTATTAAAATAAATATATTTTTGAAACATCTAAAAATAAATATTTTTTTTGTAAAAACACAATTTCAGTATAAAGAAATATTACTTCCACGATTTTTTAAGAAAATGTATAAAAATATCATACTTTTGAATATGATTTTTTACTTTGTGATTTTAAATACAATTTTTTAATTCATAAAAGATGAATAAATAATACATAAAAACACAATTTTAGTATAAATAAATATTACTTCCACGACTTTTTTTAAGAAAATTATAAAAAGATCATACTTTTGAGTATGATTTTTTTTTCCAATTGTGCTTTCAAATATAAATTTTTAATTTATAAAATAATGCCTATTATTATTAATTTAATGTTTTAATATCTCAGCCAATAATTGTAATTAAAAAAGTTAAATTGATCGATTGCAATATACTTTAAAATAAGCCTTCCTATATTTTTTAAGATAACACGTTTTTTTTATATAATAAAGAAGGTCTCATTTTGAGTAGAAAATTATGTAAGTAATTTTTTTAGTAAAATTTAAATCTCTGTGCAACTTCTATTTATGATTTTTATTTGCTAAAATTCAAAATAATAAAATTGTGATTTCAATTACAATTTACCTTATTTTTTAATTATTTTAAAATACATCATTTTCTAAACATAAAAATAAACTGCACCTACCTAGCAAAAAAAACCCATATCTCTCACCAATACCCTACCAAAAGTCTGTGTTTCTACAAATCAAACTTGTTACCACGCCTTTAAATAATCACCCTATTATTAAATTGAAGTAAATTTATGTTACTAATTATGCCTAATTTCTTTTTACCTGTTCTCATAAATTACTATTTATTGCGATAAAAATATGTATTTTTTAAGAAAAAAATACATATTACTAATAATATTAAATATATTTTTAGTTGTGAAACTATTTATTAAAATTATATTTTATCTTTTAAATCAACTTTAGATTTATTTTAAAATTATAAATTTTTAATTTTTTTAATTTTTTTAGTAATTTTTTACTTTATTATTCATCTCTTTTTAAGTTTATTATTTTTTTTATTTTCTCTTTTTCATCTCTTTAATAATATTTTTATTTATTAACAAAAAATTTAAATTTTTTTTAGAAACAAAATACAATTTTAACAAATAATTTAGAAAGTAAATCTTTACTGATACGTAAAATTATTTAAAAAGATAATAATTTATTATTAAATTGAATTGAACCTGTCTAAAAGATAATTTAAATTTATTGTATAAGTACATGGAAGCTAATTTATTGAATAAAAATTGTTTGACAAGAGAGCTAGTAAGACAAAGTGAGGTATCAATGAAGCTACAACACAGAGTGTGATAATTAAATAATGACAAGAGAAATTGCGTGCACATCTTTGATTTCATATGAATTGGAATAGAAAGAAGTTGAAGAAGTTAGGGGTGTTGGTATGGGCATAAAGCTTGCGTCAATATATGGTGTTATGTTTCATTATCATCGATGCTGCTTCAAAGAGAAGTAGGGAACTCACTTTCTAAGCCACACAACTTCATAGGAAGAGCCCTCCTCCAAAGGGCATGCCTATACCTATCTATCATCCTACCTTTCATACTTACACCATCCATACACATACATATACGTAACATATACGTATACACATACATGAATTCAATCATTTTGTTAGGTTTTCAATTTCAGCAATGGCCCCATGCATCAAAACAAAAGCTTAACTCCTTTGTTTCTTTCTATTTCCTCATTCATTCTCGTTGCACATGATGTTTGGATGCGTCAAAAGCCTCCTAAAGTGAACCTCAAGCAAGCTATATACAATGTTAGTCTTCAACAAACAAACCAATTAATACTCTTCAAATTATTCTTACACAAATCAACTTCTCAAGTTAATCAAAAAAACAAGATTGGGCATGTCTTATTATTCCTTGTACGCTTTTCTTCTTCTTCTTTTGTAATGTTTTTGTTCTTATTTTCATTTTATTCTATTTCTTTACATTTTAATGTTTCCAATTTTTTAATAGAAGGATTTTTATTTTATTTTTAAATTTCACAACATCAACTCATCAAGTTCATGGAAATATTTTATAAACATAATATTATTAGAAATGCAATTTCTGAAAATGTAATATTATACTTTGAAATCATGAGAGTGAATCACTTTAACTTTTTAATCATCTTTTTTAAAATTTGAATTTATAAAAAATTATAAATGAATTTTTTGAAAAACTAAAAGCACTTTTATAAAAAGGTGCAAGAAGGATGTAGAGATTTATCAAAGTGATGCATATTTATCTGTATAATTGATGATGAGAAAATAGTGTAATAGGGATAGCATAGCAAAATGGGTTTTGACTCAGCAGTAAAAAATAGACGAGGTAGGCTAGCCTGCTGAAGTTTCCTAGGTTCAAAATTTTTGTCCACCTGCCTTTTTATTTTACTATTTATATATATATATATATATAAAATATAATATAAAAACACATAATTATACAAACAACTTTTAAGATTTTAATTATTAATTGATATATTTAATTAGATAAATTAAAATTATTATTATTTTTATATGATAAATTAGTTTACTATAACTAATAATTAAAACTTAATGTCTACTTTTTTAATAGATTAAGTTATAATAATTATTAAATATTTATATAATTTTTTATTTTAATTTTTAATTATGAAAAAAATAATGGATTAACCCTCTTCTGATTTACTAGTTTGTCATGGTAGATGATGAAACAAACCAAAATAGGTTAGAAGCAGAAAATATAAACTCGATTTACCATACTGACAAGTCAGCTTTTCTTAACTCCTTTTTTAGGGGTCAAATTTTGAAAAAGAAATTAATTTTTAAAAATTAAAATAATATAATCTAAAATTTAAAATTAATTTATAATATAACTTACATTTTTAAGATATACACTTTTAGAATTTAACATTAATTTTAAACTGGTCAAAATAGTGGGTTAGCCCCATGAACAACTAAATCAGATTAACGTTTTTTCCTGAAAATATTTAGAAAGAAACTTATATAAATATATTCATAATAATCTTAATTTTTTATATAGAATAAATATTAACACATTTTACATTTTTCTTAATTATACCCGCTATCACTCAGTTTTTTATATGTATATTTTGAAACTTGAAGTAATACATGTTATATTTTAATTTTATTATCACTAACATTACTGACTATAATTTGCATGATTTTAAAAAATACAGTATTATCTACGTCATTTTATAGATTTATATTAAATTAAAATTTATTATAGTATTCTTCTAAAATATCTTAATTTACTATCCACTATTCTTACAAGATATTTTATACCTTTTTCAGATTTTTCTTTATAAATTATTCATTGTTGTTAATTGAGCAACCAACCAAAAGGAAAAAGTAACCAATAATATAATATTAAAAGTTTTATCGAGTTTCATATTACTTACAATAAATTGCACATTTCACAACATAACCAACTCCTTGATTTATTGTTAAAATATGAGAAGTTTATTTATGTCTATTTAGTCATATTTTAATTATTTTTCTCATAATTTATTGTCTTTTTAAATTAAAATAAATTATTTCACATAATAATAAGAAAATGAATAATTTAATTTATTCTTGAATAAATATGACCATTTTCTCCACCTCATAAAATTCTTAGGATTTATTATTTTATTCAATTTTATTTCACTAATATTTATCTAAGATTTTAAACATTTTCAAATGAATGATGATAAGAAAAAAAAGTCTAAAAATTATAAAAAGAATCATACACAAAAATATTTATAAATAAAAAGTTTTTTTTTACTTCTTTTTTTTTTTTTTGAAATTTTTTTATTAATGAATTACAAAGGAGAGAACTTACTTAAAAGTTTAAAGGTTGTGAGATAAAATAAAAGATGATATCTTTCAAATTTTATTATTTAAAAATTCAATTGTAGCATAACATAACTCAAAAGTCATGACAACAAAATATTAAAGGAAGGAAAATAAGTTACCATTATACCAACAATTTTACATGATGATGTTTTTATCAAGATTTTTACCTTGAAAACTATCAAGGAAGTTTGGGATAAGTTGAATGAGGATTTTCAAGTATGTAGTATGCATGTTTTAAATTTGAGAAGATATTTTGAAGCCTTCAAAAGGAAGGACTCAGTATGATAAAGAGTTCACTAACCAAATTTTAAAAGTAATCAACACGAGGTGAAAAATTTGTAATCTGTCTTTCTAAGAGGTTTGAATACAAAAATTTATCCTAAAAAGATAACAAAGATTTCTCCATGATAATAATAACAAAACTCGTGAATACTCTTCAAGCCATTGAGCATAAATGATCTCCTAAGATGGAGGAGAGTATGAAAGGTGATATAACAACACATACCAAAGATCAAGTTCAATATTATAAAAGGAAAAACTATATAAAATTTGTTTGTTGCTTCAAACTAGGCATTAGTTATAAAGTCTACAAGCAATTTGGACACATGGAGAAAGTCTGTAAAAATAAAAAACCAATAAGGATGAATTGCTCATTGTCCAACCCCACCATTAGGCAAAGACACAAGTCTACAAGTTGCTATTTAGTAAGTGTAAAGAAGCTTGACTAATAAATAATGAATGCACAAAGCACATAACTCAATGCTAACATCTTCAAAGAGTTAGACACGACATACATGTTGAAAGTTACTATAGACTAAGAGAAACATATAACAATGGAAGATAAAGTAGTTACGAGACTCCGTCAAGTACAAAATATATTTAAGATGTTTTCTTTGTGTCGAAATTAAGTGAGTCTATTGAGTGTGGAAAAGATATAGAAAAAAATTATTCTTTATTTTGAAAGAAATGAAGTGTAAAATATTTGATTCATTTATAAGTGAGTTGATGATTGTTCATATAAAAGATAAATATTTTCCAATTGAACGGAAGAAGAAAATAAATAAATCTTTCAAGATAAATAACTCATATTTGTGGCACATAAGTCATTCAAATATTTCCACTGTAAAACATATAAACTCAAAATTACAACCATTGATGATTGTGAACTCAAATATAGAATCTATAAAGATAGAGTGAGCAACTCAACAAGGATTAATAGAAATTAATTTTCTTTAATTTGCTACTATGAAGCAATAAAATAATTATAAAAATATGTTGAATATCATTAAAGGTCTAAACAATTAAAATGAAGCAACTCAATATTAAAATCACTTAGCAAGAAAATAAAAGGATAAAAAAATAAAAACTTACATTATTTTAAAAACCACCAATTCAAAGAGACCAACTTTGACAATTTTGTCAATTTGACACAATAAACAAGAGTTTGAGCTTCAAAACATCACATATAATTTGAAATAAAAATGTCAAAATATAAAAATGATAATAAAAATAATAAGATGACAATTAGAATAATAAAGATAATAATAAGATGACTTAAATACTATAAAAAGCATAAAAATATTGGAATTTGAATAGTTTTATATTATTTATTATTATATTTTTAAATTAAATTCAATTGTCTTTTATAACAAATGAGAAGATAAATAGTTTAATACATATTGACTAAATGTGACCACTTTTTCTAACTTACAAAAATAATTCTTAGACTTTATTTGTAGTTTATAAATTTGCTGTGATTGTAAAATATATAATACCTTCTCTTCTTTATTACACTTTAACTCTTATTCATTGAAGCTAACACTTTAACTGTTATCCTGTAGAAGGATTCTTGAATATTATGATTGTCTAGGGGAAATCTAACAAAACTAGGTCAAGTGATAAAATTTTTCTGTTAAAGCACAACAATTCCTATTACCTCCGATCCCCAAGAAATACATGTTTTGGAGCATTAGAATCAAGTTCTTACTTGCTATTCTTCTATCCCCCAGTTTGTTCCCGAAAGCCAAACATAACCTCCAAACAATTGAACTCACATTCCAATCTATCACGAGGCTAATTTACTGTTTTCTTGATTTATAAAAAACAAAAATATTTTCAGATACCCGGCAAGGTCCTTTTCTGCTTGGTCCTTGTCTAGTTACAAAATGATCCATGGGATAAACTTACCAAGTGGTTAATTATATTTATTTTTATCTGCCGTTACGTTAAAATCAGACTGCAGCAGTTCCTTAATGGCAGAAGAAGCACTGTTGCACTGCACACATGTCTCGTGTTGATGTCATGTGGAACTACTATATATATTTTCCTTTTCCTCATCCCGTGAGTTATGTAAGAGTATGACAATGATATATATCGCATAAGCATCTGCATTATTTCGGGTTGGCGCAAATCAGACACATGACAGAGACCCTATAATACATGCTTATGTTATGATTATGGTTCTGAAGGAAAACAGTTCTCAACATCGAATCCCACAGATAAGACTAAAAATACAGTATTATACTGTATTTAACCTTGCACTCGTTACCCTTTCCTATATATACCCACTAACTTGTACTCTCCTATCATCGTAGCTCGTTACCATTTCTAAAGAAACAGGTTTTATTTCACCACTTTGGGTCTCTAAACTCCCAAGGTTCTTTCTCCACTCTCTTCTGCAGAAAGAAGAAAGAAAGGATAACGAAAGTTCAAAGGCCATGGATGTTGCACATTTTTTGTTTGGCATATTTGGTAGGTTTAAGATCCTTCTAACTTTTACGGGTGTTTCTCTCATTTTTTCTTGTTACCCTGATGAAAGTTTTTCTTGTGGATTCTTGGCTTCTGAACTTTTGGTTTCTCTGTTTCTCATTGTTCTTCTTTCTGGTACAGGGAATGCTTCCGCTCTGTTCCTCTTCTTGGCTCCAGCGTATGCATTACATAGCTGTCTCCTCCCCTCTCTGTTATCTCTCTCTTAAATTGTCGTGGTTTCACTTTTTTTTTTCATTGATCCTGTTAAATTATTTTAGAGTTCTCACTTATACTATATTGGTAAGATGTATATAAATAAAACAACTCTCATGACTCACATTTTGACATAGCTTTTGGGGTGACTTATAAAGCTAAATGATATTACGATATCAAAACTTATTGTACGACTTGTATAATGTGTTGGACTACCTATTATAATTTATATTGGACTGCTGTTCAGTATTATAAATTTTGTGTTTAAAATATGTAGTTTTGTTGCGAGAGAATGCATTGGGAGTTTTAAAGATCTATATTTGACTAATGATATAAATAGAATAGTGCATGTAACCCTTGTCTTACGAACTAAGCCAACTCAAATTCTAAATCATGAACATGATTTACCCAATTGAGCAATCGACCATCTCTGCATATGAAAGTAGCTTTTTTTTTATATTGGTTATTGATATGCGGAACAGTGGAAGTTTGAGTGAAATTTGAACTGGGGTTTGTAGGATCACATTCAAGAGGATTATAAAGAACAGATCAACAGAGAAGTTCTCGGGCATTCCATATGTCATGACACTGCTCAATTGTCTCCTTTCAGCTTGGTGAGCTTCTCGCATGTTCTTTCTTTTTACTGCATGCCTTTATGGTCACCTCCCCCAAATCTTCTATCAAATCACGTGTACTTTCTTTAAATCCTGTGGTGCTCATGTTCGCTACTTCCTCCAATTGCCTTTATTTATGCCTCACTTCTTCCTTGATGTAAATTGTAAATTGTCAATTCTATGCCCCGATAATAGTGTTTTCGTACCTTGCTTTTTAACTCAGATAAGTTGTTTGTCTATTGGTTAATCATTAAAGTGTGCAGAATGGCAGGGATAAATTTTGTTTTTGGGAGAGGTCAATAATTTGTGGGACTAGAATTCAAACAGTAGTTGAATTTTCGCTTTCAATTGCTCAATAAATCTTTGCGTAGAAAACTATATCCTTATCTTGCTAACTACTAAATGGTATATCATTGTTTTGTTCTGTCTTTATAACCGATTGGTTGGTTTGTTCTCGCAATCTTTTTTACATATTATGACTCACGTTCTAATCTGAAGTTTATAATTGATTAAAACCAAGATAGTTATTTCCTTGTAAAAGCTTTTGTCTGTTTGTAATTTTTAAAATGCACAGGTATGGTCTACCTTTCGTGTCTCCCCACAATATATTAGTGTCAACAGTGAATGGAACTGGATCTTTGATTGAGATCGTATACGTGTTGATCTTCATCATAATGGCTCCTAAGAAGGAGAAAGCTAAAATTCTTGGTCTCTTCACCTTCGTGCTCTCTGTGTTCTGTGCTGTTGTTTTTGTGTCCCTTTTTGCTCTTCATGGCAATTCCAGAAAGCTCTTCTGCGGCTTTGCTGCTGCAATATTTTCCATAATCATGTATGGCTCTCCACTCTCAATTATGGTAAGCTAATTTTCCATCAAATTGAACAGTACTAGCAGTTGTTGGTTCAAAATCATCTAAGTAAATTTTAACAACTTTGATAATTTTTTTGTATATTCTATTATTAGCAAGTTGTTATAACTCGACATTTTCATTTAAAATGCACCCTTGCAGTTATTTTCACGGCAAAAATTTTCATACCGAGTAATATTTTCTTTATTATTGGTAAACACTACCAAGGAAGAAAAGTTCTATTTGTACTACATAATACTGTGGGCGTGTGTTAATTGTGGATTTAAAACTATTTGCAGAGACTAGTGATCAAAACCAAGAGCGTGGAGTTCATGCCCTTCTTCTTGTCGCTGTTTGTGTTTCTCTGCGGCACTTCCTGGTTTATCTTTGGTCTGCTAGGCCGAGACCCATTTGTTGCAGTAAGTCACTTTGCAATTTTAACTTTTAAACCATAGAAAGTAGTTTTATATTAATGTATTGGGAGTGAAGAAGAATAGACTAAGGTTCTTGTATGGTTTTTCAGGTACCCAATGGTGTCGGTTCCGCTTTGGGGACAATGCAACTAATATTGTATTTCATATACAGAGACAATAAAGGTGTTGCAGGGAAACAAGCCCCAACAGAGGAGGAATTCATGGAGATGGGGGATGCAAAGCCCCAACAAGGAAAGCATTCCAATGCAAATGGAACTCAAGGATGATATGTCAAGGAACACGTTTGGCTTACAACACATGCCAAAGACAATAGTCATCCTTGTCAGCTACGTAATCTTCAATGCAACTGAGAGCAAACCCCTCTATGGTTTGGTCTTCTCTTATTTTAGTTCTATAAATGGTTGTAATTTTCTTCAATCTAAGAACAACCTTTAGCCGATAGTATTGAACGGAAACAAGCATGTACGTGTGAGTGAGTTTACCTCCTTTCCCTGGTCTCAGGGATTTTATGTTAATGGCTTTTTCCTAGTGTATAACCTACCAAATAAAAGTGCAAATTTTCATTCAGTTAGAAAATTTTATACCAATGTGAAGAAGCTAATACTAAAGAAACCTTTAACTCTTTGAGAAATTTTTGAGTGAAGGGTAGATGAGTTGATGCGATCTTTAACAGTTGGACAAAGTTAGCCATATCAATTAGGTGAAGTAATACTGTTGTTCAACACAAAAGAATCCACCACCCAAATAGGATTATAAGGTGAAATCATTGGGATGAAGCAAAGATAGGATTAGTGGGATAATTGGATGAAGCAGGAAGGTCGTCTTTATCCTAACTTGATGATTGAGCTTTCTTGTTCTGCTTTAATGTCCAATGATAATATAAAATTGGTCCTCTTCATTGTTCTAATGGGAACACTTGACGTTCTTTCCTATGATAATGATACCACTGGATACATAGGTTCGATTTCTTACCAAGCTAAGGCCAAAGATCATGTGTTTTTCATGAGTCTTAAAGTCAGCCTACACCTCCTTGAAAATGGTCTCCTAGTCAAGCGTTGGAGATGCTACCTCACACTAAAGTCTGTTAAAAGTTAGAGCTATTAAGTTAGTTATTTTAGGTAGGATTCTCACAACTTAAATTTCCCTTGAGCTATTAGAGAACTTGTTAATGTGTTCGGTTTCCCCTTAACTTAGGCCTATTGGGCTAGTATAAGAAGTTCTCCTTCTAATTAGGCTCTATTGCGTTAGGATAAACCTGAGTAAGGTCATGCACTTAAAGAATAAAATCAGCAGCTTATGCAAGCTTTAGGTGCAGACTTGTTAGCATTGTCTTGATATTTGTGTTGTGTTTGTGGCTTTCTTCTTGACATGTTCTCTTTGTGATGGTCCTTTGCCTTAAGGTAGTTTTATGGTGTCACTTGAATCTTGTTAACTATGTTTTATCATGGTCTTCAGTTGTTGTTTCAACAATGCTCTTTTTAAAATTTGATGTCAACTACTCAATTTGTTTGTTTACGTAGTTTGAAGCTTATGTTATTCAATTACTCTTAATTATCTTTTGAATTTTCTTGTAGGATAATGACTTTTTCTTTCTGCATTCCCATAATTACTAACTTCACTCCCATATTAATAGCAAAAGTCTAAAATACTCTCTGTTGCCCTACGCTCAACTTTGCTGCTTTCTATTGGTCATACCTTCGCGGCAACATTAAACTGTTTAGGCAATGTTCCAAATTAGTCATTTTAGAATATCTTTTCAAATTGTTCAATTAGAAATTTTGAAAACATTAGATTGTGTAATGTAAAAAACATATCACAAGTTTCGAAAGGTTTTCTAAAATGTTTCTTTGAAAAATTTGTTCTAGAAAATCTATTTTGAAACATTTTCAAAGAGCTTCTTTTATAAAATTTCTGGAAAATTTGTTTTTTAAGTCACCTTTGAAATAGATCATCAGAGTAAAATGATTATTTTAAAAAATATTGGAGTGTAATTAATAATTATGGAGTGACAGAAAGAAAAGTCGTGGATTAATGTGTTATTTTGTATATAAATGATCCAGTAAGAGTGGATTGATTTGTTGGGCGTTGGGCCTATGTAGGCTCAACTTATTCACTTTAGAATTATTAGGTGGCATTGTAGAACAATGACATTAACTCTTATTTTTTATCTTTTAGTTTACTGAGATGATTTGATTGTAACAAAATCCTAAGCTTCGTTGTCAATTAGCAATGATACCTTTATAACTCTCAATTTCAATTAACTTGATTTTTTTTTTAACTTTCTAGAGTCTTGTACCTCTCCACCAATCTAATACTTCTCAAATACCCTAACCAACTAATAAAGTTTAAACTTGTTTTAATTTCTTTTTTACAAAATGTCCATTAGACATTATTAGAGTTGTTTAATAATTTTATAAATTTTTATAAATGTTTTAAAGATAACTAAAAGTAGCTTAATAATATAAAACAACCATATGAAACTTTAGCAAATAAATTAGATGTTTATTGTGGGTTTGATGAAATATATTGAAACCGTGATTATAGTAATTGCACACTATTGTAGTTCTATTTTTTTATTCGTGGCTTGGATCTAGTATTCTCTTTTGATAAGTTAATCGTGTTTAAAAATAAACTTCTAAGATTGAAATCCCATTGCTTCTGATTCTCTTTCTGAAGTTTCTGAAATTGAAATCTACTAATATAAGTAACTTGAGTATGAAAGAAACCTTATACCATATTTTTTTAATTGTAAATTAAAGATTAATTCAGTAAAATTTTGTTAAAATTGTTAGATAGCTTAATTCTATGAGATTATATAGTAGAAGACAAAGTTTCTAAAGTTAAACCTTTTAGTTTTATAATATATATTGAAATTATACAGTAACATTTTCACTTTTATAATAAGAACTATTATTCATATGTTTTTTTATTAATATATGCGCGTTTTAAAAGAATTGATGGTCCAGAATATAAATAAGAATTTGTATTATATGTTTGTAATTAAAGTTTGAGTTGTGAGTTTGTTGAAAGAAAAACCTTAGAATTACAATTTTGGTATCTCACTATTTACTTTCCATCTAAGTTTTTTATAGATTTTCTGTTACCATTCTATTGTTTGTATGGTAGAAAGTCTAAAGTAAATCATCATAAGTTCACATAGAACTCAATCATCATAAGTTCACAAAGTATAAGTTGAGAATAATTTCAAATTGTGTGTGCAGGTTCAATAAGTTTTATTGAAACTTTGAAAGGAGAATCCACATTTTGGAGACCAAGACCTGTTAGTTTAAATATTGCTGAAATTTTTATAGGCATGATCATATTAAAATGTTTTATAAAAATAGATGTAGTCAAAATGTTTTACAATTACAATAATAGATATGGTGTAGGTTGCTGGTAATGATTTATCTTTTTTATGCATTAATCTGTATACTTCTTGGGACAGAGGATTTTGAAGGTAGAATCTGGTTTAATCTGACATGATTTGATTATTTTGAGATTAGCATTAGTCTTAGATGTTTTAATATGATATAATTCCCTCCAAATACCTAGTAGTTTTGTATAAGAATTACAACACCCCAAATGTCCACTTACTTATTTAATTTTTCTTACTCATAAAAAAAAACAGAAATGTTGCCACTAAATAAATTTGAAAAAAAGAACTACAAAATTCCTGCTGCAAATAATTAGAAAACAAAAAATTTAATTTGTACAAAGTTTTAAAAAGCAGCAACATCATTAAGAGTCATGAAATGAGGATTTGCAAGTTCAAAGAATCATAACTAACAGAGAAGAAAATGAAGAATCTGGAAAAGGCAGCAAAGCTCCATAGATACAGTGCTAACAGAAAGCTTAATTTTCAAATAAGGAGAACAACGTTGTGATACAAAATTAAAAACATTAATTGCCTCTTGGCCAGGTAGGGGTCCAGGAATTATGAATAGGTGTGTGTCTTCTTTATTAGTTTTGGGACCAGTTTGGGACCGGTTCTGCTGCATCAGTAAAAGTTGGTGTACTTACAGAGTGCCTGCTAAATTTATGTACGTGTCTGGTTGAAGTAGGGGTTCAAGCCACTTGGCATGTCAATTTTTGGGTGGCTAGTGCTATGTGTAGGCTAGGGGATTCAAAGTATAATTGCAAGATTATACAAAGGACATGCAAAAGAGTGAATTTTGTCTTGTTAGCATGTCTAACATAATTATAAAATACAGCAGAGAAGATGCTACAAAATATATATATCTATATTAAATGGATTTGGGTACATGTGTATTTCCCAATTAAAAACACAACGGAAGATCATCAGAATCCTCAAATGATATGTGATTCTCACACTCTCAGACCAGTGAAAAACAAAAATGCAGTTAAAAAAAGATATAAAAAATACAGCATGTGAATTTCCAAAGTTAATTATAAAATTTTAAATTGCTAATAAGAACAATTGAAAGTCTCATTGTGTCAAACTTTAACTCTATATTACTTTCTTTAATTTCTTTCAAAGATTTAAAACTCATCTCCCCACATAACTTAATTGAGTTTTTCCCTTTAGAATTAGAATTCTGACATAGCAATTAAATATTAATTAGGGAAATGATGATTTAGTATGTAAAATGTGTAATTTGGTGACTGAATTTTTAATTTAATCTCAAATATATATAAAATGTCTAACAATTATATCTGTTTCATAACTTAATAATGACGTTAAATTAATCATCAGAAAATACAATTTAGTTTCAAATTAATTACATAAATATTATGATTTAGTGATAAATATTTTTATAAAATTTAACTAAAAAGATACAATTATTAGTATCCTTTGAACTTACCAGTTTTCTGTAAGATCAACTACTGTCACCCCACCCAACAACTACACATTCTCCCTTGTTCAAGCTCTTAACGTTACCCCAAAGCTTTACATGTTAACTATCATAATAGAGAACGCTAAACAATCCAAAGTTGAAGGATGTCATAGGATTCTTGTATTGTGAATTACAACTTGTTCATGCATGGAACCCTCCTGTATACAGAACTGTAAATTGAATCGTTAATTAATACCTCAGCTCCAAACCTATGAGCAATCTGAGCAAAACATAATTAACAACTGATCACAACAAACTCTGCAGAAAACAATGTTAAAATCATCCGGTAAGACAAATGTCAGGAGAAACTAAACATTATTAGCTGTGTAAATAAATGAATTCATGTACCTTCTCAACCAGACCATGCAGAAAACACAATCTTGTGTAAGATTGAACACATATTTACTGAGTTAGAGTTAAAATAAAAACCTAAATATTGAATTGACCTGTCATTCTTATTAAGATGAACACGGAAAAAGACTAGAGAGAAGATAAATGACTCCAGAATCCTGTAAGTGTAGGACTATAATTAATTCCGAAAGTATAATTTCCATTGATCATGCCATTTGATTGATGCATAACTACATTTTATTTCATAATGGTCTTGTGATTAGGTTAATATATTATTAAAATAGTTGCTCTTGGAATAGATGGTAACAAGGAGAAATTATTGTTCTTGTACCCTAAACTGTTTCTCTCTGTGTGCCTAGTGTCCTTCTGTTGACTTTTAATTGTACATGGGTTTCTCATGTACCAGCAACAAGTCTCTGACTATACCATATACGTACTTCCATCCCGTACAATCATTTCATCATCATTTTGAAGCCCCGATATTACCTCTTAACTAACAATCATGGTAAAATGGGGTTAAACAAGTTGAAACTTACGACAAAATAATTATCCTTGGACTTGTTATATTGGTGTCTGTTGTAGTTTCGAACAACGGGAATGGGCCATGTAGAGTTGTTGGCTTGAAACATGAACAACTTCTTAAGTTATAACTAACAAATAAGTTAACAATTTCTTAATGATAACTATTGTCTTATTATTTATTATATCTTTAACATATATAAATTATATTATATATTAACCGAAAGGTAAGCTTACTAAAACTTTTATATATGAAAACAATTTTTAATATGAAGACTTGCTATAGCCCACATTGAAGATTTCACCTCGTGACCAAAAATGTTAATTTCTAATAAAAAACAAATTAAATTAAATTAATAAAATTAATGTTTGATTTACTTGTCAAATTCTTGACATGATTAATTTTGTACGGACTTTGCAATGTCACATAAATTTAAATAAAACCCTACACAAACACACAAATTCACTTCAATGCTACATCGGCTCATTTGAGTGCTAAATTTAATTTTATGAATCTTATTATAATCTATATATATATATTAATGCTCACAATTTTTTTCAATTATTTAATTAATGTCTCTTCTCTATAACATAAAAAAAATCTAAGTAACAATTGTTTATACATGCAATGTTGCTTGCATAAACAATTCAGAGTCATGTGCCCAATGAAACAACTTTCCTATATGTAACCTCGTCCAAATTACCTAAGAGGTTCAAGGAGACACAAAGGATATGACTAATGAGTTCTTATATCATGTTCCTAGCTAAGTACAAAATGTTTTAGCTAGTCTTCAGTCCTTTGTACTTATATGTCTTATATACACTTTTAATACCTACCAACAATCAAATAATTGATAAACACATGTTCGGCAAAGTAAATGTATTATTGGCAATCATAAACACCTTGTTTAAACTAAGTCAATTAAGAGACAATTCATATAACAATGTTAATGGTCGTTACCAGTGATGAAGGAAGTAATAGACAATATTAAAAGGAAGAAGAAAAGATGTTTGAACGTAAAAGTGATAATTAGCATAAGGAGGGGACAAGATGTTTAATTGCTTTTGTTGTTGGCTAACCTCTATGACAGACAAATATTCTCTGCGGTTGATGGTGTCCTGATAATTAGCATAAGGAGGGGATTTGCCTCTATCAGAGGTTTAGAGGTGACGATGAAATCAAAACAGTGGTTGACAAAGCTTGCAAACATCCTATGGTATGTGCAGATTTTCTTAGCTAGTCTGAGTCCATTGGTATATAATGGGACTTTCACTGCAGTAGCTGAGAAAGGTGTGGAGGAAAGCAGTTGATAAATACAGGGAGAATATGGAGTAATTGATCAAATTATGCTGACAGACACACAATCCTACACTTTTATATATATACATTAATTGTTTTCGAGGGACATAACGATTATATGTTTAGGACCTTCCATCCCTGGTGTCATGGTACATTGTTTAAGCATACTTTTATCCTCTAACATTATGGGAATTGGCTTACTTTAATGCTTTAAATATTTTCTTGTCCAGTAATTTAAGTATTGATGATGCTTTACGTTGGATTGTACCGGTTTAGAATTTGTATTTACTTCTGAGAAGGAAATTTTTAGGAAGGTGTGCTGTAAGCTTTGTTGTGTATATGTTCTTAGACTTGTAAAAGGTTAAGACATTCTTAGTGTTCCATTTTTTATTCAAAATTTTCCTTACTAATAAATTTTTTATAATATATATTTCATAAAGTCCACAATAAGAAAATAAGAAAAAAAAATAATGCTGCATAACCATAAAATTCAAGAGTATTATGAAGAAAAGATAAAAGCTATTTGGATTTAATAATTAATAATTATTGTAATCACGGTCACATTACAAAACATAGTTTATCATCTTCATAGTATATGACTTGAAACAGTAAAATAAAAATATATTATCTTAAAGTGAGATGCAATAAGAATATATGTAAATGGAGTGCAGAAGCATGTTATTATTACAACTAAATCACTATTCATTGGAAAGAAACGTTATAAAAAAGAAAACAGTTAGCTTACTATTATATATTGAGTCCTAAAGAGTGCACCAGAATCAAAAGATGTATTATCTACCTTTACACAGATAAGAGAAAAAAACAAGCAGAGGATAGAAAGTATGCAACATTGGATACAAATTAACAACCATTAACACCATGAGATAAATACAAATTCATAAATGCACCATTGGATACAAATTCATAAAAGAAAATTCATGTTTACATAAATGCATTTGACCATCACGTACCATCCCCATCTCACAAATAAATCCACCGTCAAAAATCATGGAAATGAGCGTAATATTTATTTCAGTTCATTTATACAACGGTAGCAATTGGATTCTAAAAACATTAAGATTAAGTACTCATTTGTTTTCTGTAGTCACAAACTTTACCTCTTATTCTATACTAAACATTATTTAGTTTCTATCTATATCATTCTTAATCTCTTTTAAAATCCTCATTGCTATTTTCGTAGAAAGTAGTAAGTGTGTAAAGAATAAAATATACTAAAAAAATATGTATAGGAATTAAAGTGATAAGTTTGTAACTAAATAGTAATAATACCAAACGTTAAGAAGAGTTAGCAGTTGCTTTTGTGTTGTGCTCCCTAGTCCGTTGACAAGCTTTTATGTAAAGCATATGGTATTGAACAACAAACATAACTTTAAGATAGAGAAACAAAATATGTTGTATTCAGTACCAATCCAAGAAATAAAATTCTTGAAATAGGATGAGTTGAAGATCAGCAACACAGCAACACAGTTATTAAATTAAGTTTTTCAAACACTACATTCATATCTAGAATAACATTATGTACATTCATTTCCTTAAGCTTGTTCATTTTCAAGTGATTTCTAGTCCCATCTTTCCTATTAAAGCTTTATCATGGGAGATTTGAACAATTTGTATAAGGTTTTAGTTACCTTGTAACTAGCTGATATATATATATATATATATATATATACTTACCTTTGGCTGATAAAAAAGATTAGTGAGTTTCAAGATGAAATATTGTCAGCACCCCTAACTCTCACTACAAACATCTAAATGTATGCATTAGAAGGTAATAAATATGAATGAAACACTAGTATGCAGCGATTAATAAGAATTAATTTGGCAATTTAGTTTCAAGTACATAGCATATGTAAATAAAGTATGCTATCTCTTTAATTTAATGTTTTCTGTAATTGCCCTTGAAAATTCAAGCTTCATTAGCAAAATATTTTTGTCAGGTTTCTTAAACCTACTTAGAAAAAATTGTGTTCCTTGGCATTTTTCGTTTGTTCCTAACACTTCCTTCCATCAGTACTTTTGTATGGGCAACTAAAGAGATGAATCTTGACTGAATATTTTAAAATCCAATCCTTCATTCACCTTGTCATCTGAATTTGACTTTTTATTTCACTGAACCAAAATTGCTCATTTGAAATAGCATGTTTCTATTGAATGAGAACTTCATCTTTGTTGAGCCATTTCAACAAGGATATTAATATTTTTTTAAAATTGGTTTAGGTTCTCAACAGGCCAAAGATCTCTTTATAAAACAGTGAAAAAAAGAAGATACATTATGGAAGGATAACAATTAAGCCCATGCAAGAAAACTTAAAACAGAATAAGATTAACTAAATTTAGATTCAGGAAGACGAAAGTTGTTCTTGAAAAAATTGTCCTCACAAGATTGGGACAGAGCATTGTACCACCAAAAATTTATCAGAAGGAATGATCTAGATTATAAGAAAAAAGTTATAGACAATCTATTGTATTTCCCTTTTCACCTTCAATATTCTCGTGCAGTTACCACTTTTATCACTATTTCAAGTTTTACAAATAAATTGAAACTTTATCTTTAGTCCAAATACAAAGTATTGTTGTTAAAAGATCTTCAAACCTGCATAGATGCACTTGCAAGTCTTAATATAACATTAGAACTTCGGTTACTGGCGAGTGAAAGAAGTTGTTGATACAAAAGATTGCATAATTTCTTCTGAAAGGAATGTGAGAATTAAAAGAAAGGTACACATATAGACCTATAGAGATAGAATGGTCTAATGATAGAAGTGTTTTTTGAAGCTTAAATTTAATATGATTTTCAATGTGACTTTTATATTAGACTTGCCTCAAGACTCTTGATAGTTATTCTAACTTGTTTCATCTCTAATTAGTATGAACATGTTTCATAGAATTTGAGACAAAGCTAATTTGAAATATCACTTCTTCAAGAAAAAAAAAATAGATCTGGAAGTTTAAACTATAAAATATAATAAAACAAAATATTCTTTAAGTCAAATTTACCAAATTGGCTTCCTAACAAATATTTTCTTACAGAGACACATAGAGGACAGATCATCAAAAGTTTAGAAACGTGTTTTCGTTACTTACACCTCAGCTGTTCTTACTCAACTCAACTTTTATGTCATCATTTACCCCTTAAGAACCCCTTTCTTTTAAAAAAAAGTGAAATTGATTTAAATGTATGAAAAAATCCAATGAGTCTTGGAATCAAACCCCCAATATCCCTTTCCAAATATATTATCAGACATGAAAACACAAAATAATAAGCGAAGAGTATTTGTAACTCTTTCTATTAGAATTATCTTAACAGACAATTGATACATTAAAAACCAAATTGAAAGTAGATCCTCAAAGTCCTGAAAGGAAACAAGAGTAGCATTTATTTAATGGTAATTTACAGCTATTTAACATGCTAATGCATGTCCATAACACTAATTATTATAAATAGTAGAGACTGCTACTCATTTTTTTCTTCTCCTTATCTGCACCAGATCGACCTTCTCACACTGCCTTGCGCTTCCTCGGGTTCACCTTTCTAGCTTCAGCAGGCTTCTTTACCTCCTGCAAAAATCCATGAGAAAAACAAGCCAAAGTTTCTTACTAAAGGGAGAAAAGCCAAAATTCTTGATTAGATTCTGATGTGACTCTTAACAAGAAAAAGAAAACGGTGATAATTTCTCAGAACACTTACAGCAACCACATTAAGATTCTTTTCCTGTTTAACAACCTAAATATATAAACAAATTTCTCAAAATCAGTCATGAAAATATTGATAGGGTAACAGATAGATAGAACAAAGTGGAAACTTACATTAACAGCAGGAAAATCAAATTTTGCTTCATCATCAGTCTCAGTAACATCCTGTGCCTATGAATTAAAATAAAGTGAGTACAGAGAAGTGTGTATATGTAGAACCAGATATAAACATGAATTAGCCAAATGCATGCAATTACATAAAATTTAAGAAGTGAAAACAAAAATAGAAATTTTTAAAAATGAAAAACTCAGAGGATCAACAGATGCATCTACCCTTTTGAGATGTCTCTCTTCGATATCGGGAGTTTCAGGAACAGTAGGAAGAGGCTGCCTTTGGAGTGGAGGAGGAGGGGGTTGGTTGCATGCCATGGTAGAGGACTTTGCAAGTGGTGTGTGCTGGGGTTAATACGTGTTTGATATTTATAAGAAATGTGTAAGAGAATCATAAATAAGGTGATAAGAAAGTTTTGAGTAGTGTACAATAAAAGATTTTCTTACCCTAAAAAAGAAAAAAATTATAAGAATAATTGTCAACGTCTGGTCCATTATTCTCTTTAAAAAAATAAAATTATAAGGTCATTGTGATGCATAGGATCCGGATGAATCTATATGAGACATTATTTTGATATCAGTTTCTTATAAATTTTTAAAAGATAAATAAATATTAGGTAAAAATTGATTGGAATCATTGTCAGTATAGTCTTGGATTATTTGTCCATTTTTTCTAAATTTAGGTAGATATAATTATTAAGAAAGAGATAAAAAATTAAGAACTTAAAAATATTGAAAGTGATGAAATTTAGTTTGAATTTATGAGATAGTAGATTCAAATTTGTTACTGTTGAAACTCTTAACACGTGTTACAATATTGTCACTTAATTTAATTTTTTTTAAGTAAAAAATTATAACTTCTTTTCTCTCTTTCCTCTGATATATAGCACCTTGTTTTGTTGGTCTTTGCCTTCAATGTTTGCATCAGTGCTAAGGTCATTCTGTAAAACGGTGCTTTTCAAATTTTCTTCTATTTATATTTGCTTCTTTCCAAATAAGATAGATTTCATTAAGAATTTGATGTAAAAAATCTGAAGTGTATATAAAATGCTTATATAAAATAAGGTGATGAATTAATGCAAGTATAGTTAAAACTTATAACTAAAAGCATATTTAATTAGTTAAAGTTTTCAGTAAACACTTAAAAAAGATAACTTTACTAATGAGCTAAGGCTAACTCTACCTTGCATGTTTAAAAATTTAATTTTGGAGAAATAAATAGAAAGAGATTAATAAACTAACTTACTTTTATATTTTTTTATTCTAGTTATATTCAAAGATAAATGCATATAAAATCTTTTCACCCATTACTATAAGAAAATTTTATGTAAACTAGCTAACAGGATGTAAGATGTTCAATATAATATTATACAAATTGTCATGTGATAAAAAAAAACATTGCACATTCTCTTGTTTCTTATAATGATGCCTTATATATTGCCAGCTAAAATAACCACTCTTATATAACTAGCATAGTAACTTATAACTTAGTAAGGGTAGGTCAACGGATTTCCATATAATAAATATGTTCTTTACTCAACAAGAAAGATTAAAAAAGTTAATGAGACCTTCAACCCTAATATGTACATAAGAGCACAAAAATGATAAACATTTGGTAAAGAAAATTATAAAGGATGTAGTTAGAAGATACCATTAAAAAAAAAAGTTAATTACAATTTTCTGAGATCAGGAAAAGCTTTATAAATAAAATAAAAAGTCTTTTATTAAGCATAATATGTACCTAAAAGTAAAGATCACTCAATATATTAAAAAATGGGAAAGAAAGAACATCAAGGAGCAGGTTATGTAGAAGACAAATATAAAAAAATTAAGCCATAAATACAACAAATCATCATATATAATGTGTATATAAGCCTAATAGCCGAACTTTGAAAAGGAACCAACCCATCTATCTCTGTAGAAAAATTTCATATCCTCCAAAATGTTCACATAGCCACTATCCCAATAAAGATATTTTATTAGCTTGGTTGTGTTAACAAGAAAGAACATGCCAATTTAAAATCAATACTGATAGCTACACAACTCTACAGAATACATGTCAGATTCTTTTTTCTTTATTTTTTCTCCTTAATTTTTAACCTGTATTTTATGTGGCTGGGTGTTTGAATGGGTTTTTGAAAACTTTTGAAAATTATTATATTGATAAAACATCTATATTTAAAGTTAAAAAAATTCAATCATTTCTAACTTTTATCTAAATAGGCTCACTGTTACACTAATAGTGTTTTAAAGAATGACATAAATTTGTTAGATTTGTCAATAATTTTATTAACATTCTTTGTTGGTAATTATTTTCTTAATATTTCTGTTGCCACTGCATGTGTTAGAAAAGTTGTTTCAGTTCAAACAGTGGTATCGGACCCACAGAGAACTCTTAGGAAACCTTTGTCTTAATAAAGAGAAATGTCCACATTATAATTATACAGTTTTACATGACTTCGTCTGTCTATCAGCACACCTCAAATTAAGATCCTTTATTTGTTATTTTAGTCAGATTCAGAATGATAAGACATACAATCCTTTTATTTATATAAAACCATCATGCAAATCATATATAAACCTTTTTTTTTTCTTTCACCTCTTTCTTTACTGTTGCACATAGCTATTAAGACCTGTATCTAAACATTCTTCTGATAATCATAGGTGGTTTTTTTTTTTCTGATACGACGTTCTTCTTTTTCTTCCCCAGCCAAACTAAGTTCAGTGGCAACTTCTGCCAGCAGATGAACTCCAATATTGTCACACTCTGCTTCAAAGTCCTTCACTTCTACATTTTCAGAAGTACCTGCATCCTCTTCCTGAAACCACTACTTTAACTTTAACTTTTCCAAGCAAGAGCAAAGTTTGTTATGTTTAGTTATTGAAACACTTACCCATGATGCTTTTTCAGGATGTTGCTTGTTAATATAAACACAAGCAGCAGCAGCCTGTGAATTATCAAGAACAAAAAAAAGAGTGTCAATTCAAATATCATAATTACTGGGAGAAATCATTGACAAGAAACTTTATCATAATTCATACTCTTACCCTTAACACTTTCAACTTTTCTTGACAAGCTTTGGTCCTCAGAAAATATGGCCTTTTGGACCTTGGTCGCCGTCTGCTTAACACATTGATGAATTTCTTTTAGTAAAATGTTTACTTGGTCTTTTAGAGTCTCAGGGAGAAAAAAATTGAAAACATGGTAGATTTTCGCATAGAACAATAACGAAAGCCCCTGCATAAATTAATTATACATAACTAATCTAAAGATGAGTTATATCAGTCTTTTCATGTTAAAGATTGTTGAAGTTTATACTTCATATCAATACTTATTCCTCACTTCTCAGATTAGGATTTTTCCAACAGGTAAATATATTAGGTAATACATATTTTAAAAGAAACCAAAACTCAATTGACCAACTCATGAAAACAAACAAAAATAGGTTTATTAATTTACTCAACAATCTGCAAATACATGTTCATACTCCATTAGGCTGAGGGAATATACTGTGACTCACATTGTCTTCTTCTTGGCTCCATCATCATTACCACATCTTTTCTCTGGATTCTCAATTTTTGCCTCGGTAGACTTCCCTTCCTGCAAGAACAATGAAACAATTACAGTAGGCTTCACTTCCGGCAATAACAATGAAAAATTACTCGCAAAAATTCCTTACCAAAGAGGGAAAAAAGCAAAAATTAATCATATTGATTAATTAAACTCTGATGTGATTCTTAGAGAAACAAAAGTTTGTCATTCATCTTAATACTTACAGTAACAACATTAAGAGCATTCTCCTTGTGGCAATCCATCTCTGTAGCAAGCTAAATAATATAATAAATATCTCAAAATGAGTTTTGAAAAATGAGATACATGGACAAATATATCACTCTTCAAAATTAAGCATCAGTGTCAGTAACTTTCTATCTGTGTGTGGATCAATTTGAAATGAGTACAAATAAATAGACTTATACTGAATTAGATGCAAGCAATTACATAAAATTAAGATGCAAACAACAATTTTTTTAGAAATGAAAAATTGAAACAATTAGCTTATGCATCTACCACTGAAGGACGATTTTCTTCCCTGCAGAGAGTTTGAGGGAGAGAACTCTTCCTTCCTAGAGGAGAAGGAGGAAGGCGGCGGTTGCATGCCATAGTAATGGAGTAGAACAGCTTCTTACTAGTGGTCCTTGTTGGGAAAAAAAAATATTTTCCTATTTATAAGAGATTTCAGAGAGAATCATAAATATAAATATAATTATACAAAATTTGCATTGTTCAGAAATAAAATCCTCTTTACCTTGAAAAGTAAAAAAAAAAGTAGACAATAAAATGAATAAAAAAAGTTGAAAAATTAATAATATTCATATTATTACTCAGATAATAAATGCAATACTTTATGAGAATATATGAAAGAAATAAAAAAGAGAGAGTAAGATATGGGATATAAAATCCTAATTCAAATTTATTTCTTTTAACAAAAATAAATCCCAGTTACATTGTTATTAAAATTCATAACTTTAAATGAAAAAAATTAATATGTCTTATTTTTCTTCATTAAATTGTCCATTATATTTATTTATTTATTCATTCTAATATTTCTTTTCTCATATGTGTATACCAATATGATCTCTATGTTTATATTTTCAACCTTTATATTGGTGCAAAGGTAATCTATAGTTAAATTTTCTGTATCAACATTTTTCTATCAACATGCTCCCTCAAACATATTAATCTTCCTTTCCCTTTCTTCATAGTAAAAAAAATTCTATTTCACAAATTTTTAATCTAATGTTGAACATACAATCTCATGTCTACAGGTGTTGGACTTTTCTTCCAATTTGTTTTCAAATATCCTTTGATGAAATATACAAAGTGAGTGAGGATAGTATAAATTAATGTATCAGTGTAAAATAATGTATAGTTAAATCCATCTAACATTCAAGGAAGAGTTTTGTGCACTTTGAGTAAATAATTAACAAAAGGTAAGGTGTTCAATATTAGGATTAATAATATATAAATTATCATTTACTATCTTTTCACATTGTAATAGAGGATCAGAATTTAATTGTGATAAACATTTAACTTTTAATTAATCATAAAAAAAATTAGTTAAAGGTATCAATACAAAATAAGGTGTCTTCTACCTGTTTTGAAAATATTTTTCATTTATTTTTTCTTATTCATCTTTTATAATTAAATTATGTTTTTAGCTTTGTCTTTATTTTATCTGTTTGCAGCAATAATAGTTTAGGACAAAAAGTTCTTTTGTTGTATGCGAGATCCTTTACTCTATTCCAATGTTTTTTTTATTAGTAATTAGTTTATTAATATTTTACTTTAATTCAACCTGTATTCATTAATATTCCTATACATTTCTCTAAATTTAGATATTGAATTGATTTTCTTTATTATTTTTCATCTTGTATTACTCTGATTTCTCATTCTGGTGTATATATATACCCACTCCAGAAGCCAATAGATTTGTGTAGGATAAGCATAAGGAAGATAAAATAGACCAGCAATCTGTTCACTTAGAATTAAAATCCTATACTATATAATCAAAATCTTAAATGTTAACATAACCTAAAAATTATAGAATTAAAAGATACTACTGTATTTTAAAGGTAAAACAATCTCAGAATAATTTTAATCTCAGACTTAATAATTATCTTAAAGGGATTCATTAAATTAGCTTTAGATAATCTTCCTACTAGGAATAGTGATCTTTTATAAATAAGTGGGGTAAGTTCAAATCTATATTCATGTATTTTGCTCCAATGTATATATATAGTTTCAATGTATATATGTGAAAACCAATAATATGAAAGTAATGATGACAACATCTGCAACTACTTAGAAATTCAAAAAAAAATATCTGCTAGTGTCCACCTATCATGTTTTTATATTTATCATAATTGTGAAACTCTTCAAATATCATTATTAGAGTATATAGGTATCATATCTTGATGGAGGCTAAAAACTAACAAACAGATTACAAGATAATACAAATTTTTTATTTTCTTTACACTCTTCCAAAATTATCATTATTAAACTAAATGATGAACTGATCTATTACTTTCTCAAGAGTTGTTGGGACTAGGAAGATTTATTATAGGTTTGACATCATGATTTTATATGTTGGGTGTATGATTCAGACCAATTCAAAATGAGAAGGTTTGTCTCACACAATATGTATAACTTTATATTTTTTATGGAGATATGGATATTAATATGAAAATATTGTGTTAAATGGACAAGTTGATTTAGTTTTGACTGGATTCAGGTAAGTTCATATCTAAATACATAAATAAAATAAGTGGAATGAAGATAATGATAAATGTAGTATGTATTATGATAAAATAGATATAATTTTTTATAGTTTTATATTATGTACATATATGTACTTAGATGTGTGTTAACAGAAGAAGTCAAATAGAAATTATGAGATCAAATAATACAATTTTTTCTTTAACAAATCAACTTCAATTGTTTTTTTTTATTTTTTTCTTTTAAAGACTTATAACAAACAAAATATTATGCTTTTAACAATTAGATTTATTTATTTGTTGAATCTTAATCTTCATTTCAGTATTTCTTAATTGTCCTAAGAGTGTAGAAGATTACTTTCTAGAAAAAAGAGAAAATTTGAACTATCAATCCAGAAAGGTTAAGGTATGTGTTCATTTTTCTTTGCAGATTTCTTTACTGTTAGAGTCAAATTTAATTATCCAGGAAAAGACTTTCATTTTATTACATTGAAGAGATATCGTCAACCACACTAGAACATTGAGAGACTCTAGCATTTCATTTCTCATTACAAATTGATTTTATTTAGAAAGATCACTTGATATGGCAGGATATATTTTTCCCACACCTGGTTCCACCTTTTTATCAACAGTCATCCTCAGTCCAGTGGCAACTGCAGCGAGCAGTTGCACTCCATTGTCATTATCTGCAGCTTCCTCCCTCACATTCCCGGGTCCAGAAACACCTACGTTATTCACTCCCTGAAATCATATTTACAAAAAAATTCAGCCAGTACTTTATCTTAAAGTTCTCCAATCAAAAACATTTCACTTTTACTTATTGAAACACTTACCGAGGATTTTTCTGCTGGATTTTGCTGGTTAATATAAACACGAGCAGCAGCATCCTGAGAATCATCATGAATAAAAAGTACAAATTTATGTATCATAAATAAGAAAAAAAGTAGATAGCAAATTATCCTAATTTACACCCTTACCCTTAACACGTTCAGCTTTTCTTCACTGATTGGCTTTACCTGCATGAAATCTGGCTTGTTAAACCTTGCTGGTCTTCTGCCTAATACCATTGATGAATTTCTTTTAGTAAATATTTACACTTTGTAGTGTAGCTTTTGAAGGAGAAAATGTTAGACAAAGTGTAGCTTTTGAAGGAGAAAATGCTAGACAAAGTGTTACAGATACTGAACTGAAGTATATATAAGAACAGGATGAGGCAAAACAAAATATATATATATATATATATATATATATATATATATATATATATATATATATTTGGTCGGTTTCAGTTTAGAAACACATATTCGTTACAGCATATCAGTGAATAGACACACATGAATAGCAGTTTCACAGGATGGCTCAGGTTTCAAGAAATATTAACGTTAAAGCTATAACTTGTGAAGATAAGCTACACTATTAGCCTATGTCATGTCATGTAATTAATTTCTTTTTAACAGATGGTTTTCTACTGTCTGGTTGACTGCACTATTACAGAAGAAAAATATTGGTGGAATAATAATTAATTATATATAATTAAAATATAAAAATAAAATGTAATAAATAATATAATAAAAATAAAGAAAGTAAATTGAAAACATTAAATGAATAATTGATTACATAAAACAAGAAAAAACGCGTGAAGAGGTGTAAAGAGGGGAGACCCTAGGAAAACAAAGAAACACTCTAATCTAGTAAGGTGTGAAGAGTAACCGTCATTCATGGTGTACCTTGTCTTCTGAGTATCTTCTTTTGGCCTCCTGAATATCAGATAACTGATGACTCTATCTTAGCTGTTAAAGGTTCACGCAGACTAACCAGTGTTGCTCACGTTGAACTGTACCTGCATGTAATCCTGTGCTTATACCTAGCCAGGTCAGTATGTAAAGCAGGTCCACCAATTTGTACATAAAGAAATTGAGTATTCCAATACAAATTTATTTTTTAATTTTTTTATGGAAGAGTTATACTAATGTAAGTCAAAATTCATCTGACACTGCTAAACAAACATAGCCATCCCTGGACATATATGTTTTGTCTGTTTTATATTTACTTAATTCCTCTTCACGCTATCATCATGCAAGAGATAAAAAGTTAATTGCTTTTTCTGATTATCTATTAGGTGTTTCAGTTTCAACTAATATAGTTAAAAAAATAATTAATTATTTTAAAATTAAGTTTTTTTAATATTATTAGTTATATTTCGTCTGTTTTAAATTCTAGAAATTTTGTATCTAATGTACCATTGCTTTTTACCGTTAAATTCTGTTCTATGTGGTTAAGTAGTGTCAATATCATTATCAATATTAGCAAATCCTTCTCTCTCCCCCTTTATATTGGTCTACCAACTACAATTGTCATAAATTGATATTGAAGGATCATCCAAATGCACCTTTTGTTGTCCTAGTAAACTAAATTGTGAAGAAGTAAATTAGTCTTCTGCCTGAGAGACAATAATGATTTGTTTCTAAAGGACTTAATCTTAGAATAATGAGATAACCAGAGTTTGTGGTGGTACTATAATTGAATTGTCACCTCTATCTCCTGGTTTGCTTGGTGAAGGCATTGCTGGGAAAAGGAAAAATCAATCATCCTTGTTTTTTAGCTGGTAGTGTCTTCCTCTCTTAATTCTTGCATAGCAAGGAAAGAAAACACTTAGATCATGCATGACGCAATTAAACTCAAGTTTACAAATTTTGAGTTACAATAATCACTTCACACAGCCAAACTTATGAATAAATTTTTTGTAAATATTATTTCAATATAGTTAACAGTTTAAAGCTTTAAAATCTAGAATATACAGTTGGGTAATTATTATATGCAACATATGTTAATCTATTAAAAAAATCTCTAAAAATACATATGTTGTTGTTGAAAATAAAACATACTTAAGTGTTTGTTATTCTTTTTGACATTGGAAAAGTATAACATTATGCAATCCACTTTATAGTTCTTTCAACTTGTTAGGTTGTGAATTGATGTCTAAAAAAATAAAGGCTGTTTTGATAGTTCTTTCAACTTGTTCAGTTGTGAATTGATGTCTAAAAAAATAAAGGCTGTTTTGAATTAATTGTGAGCTGAGAGTCCTTTTTTCTTTTTCATGTGTTCCTTTTGACAGTTTAGATTATTCAAGTGTTCCTTTGCTCATAAATTAAGGTTTTGTGTAGCAGATTATTCTGTTCAATCCTAGTTGAAATGTGCTTCTTCCATGAATCAAAATATGACTTCTAAAAGATGTACCCTACCTTTTCTAATCTCATATACAAGAGATTCTAATATTTTGTGTTTATTTTTCACATCTAACTTCATATCATATCCTGCACATACAGATTTAGTTTTCACTATACTCCCCAGTAACCTTATTTAATGCAATATTAACTCCCTTGGGAATGATAATAGTTTATAAATTTTTGAAATTTGACTTTAATACTAGTGCTTTCAAATTGAATACTACTGCATTAACTGCATAAAAAAACAAAAACTGCATAAAAAAAATTTACTGCATTTATGGTATTATCAGCGATTAAAGAGCCTTCAATGCTTGATGAAGAAGAACTCGGGTAAATTTAATCTAAGAGGGAAATAGAGATCATAAAGCAAAACAGAAGAAGTGAAATTGAAAATTTAGATAGTTCAGTACAACAAGAACATTCTCAACGAAAACAATTAACTTTCATAATTTAAATCACAACAACATTAAACCAAAGAAAACACAAACATAAGCACTCCTCAAACTTCAGCTTTCCACCACCACCAAACCAATGGATAATGCTTCACTCCTCGTCATCACAGTCAGACACGACAGCATCCTTCTTCACCTGCTCTGAGCTTGTTTCCACTGGCACCAAACCCTAATACCACCAAAAAACACAATGAACACATAAGCTTCCAACATTTTACCTTAATTTCACTTTTCCATCAGAAAAAAATTGGTAGCAGTATTTACAATTGTAATTCTGATACATTACAATTTTTGTAAGCTAATTAACAATCGGTCATTATTACCCTAATACATTATAATTGTACACAGCAGCAGATCCTGTTTCATTCAGAAAACTTTTCAAAACAAGAGCAAATAGATCTGCGTGTATCCCATAAAAAAGAAAGTTCTGATGATATGCTGAGATAAAATTAAATCACTATTACCAAATCTAAAAAATCATTTCAGTTACCGTCAGAAATATTTTCAGAGCTTCCTCCTTAGTGTGAGAATTGATGATTTTGAGGGCTGCCTCCTGCAAAGAGAATTTTAAGAATATTTAAAAAAATGAAAGAAATTAATTGGATCTTGGAAGAGTAAAGAGAAAGATTAAAGTAAAATTATAATCATAATAATTTATAACAAAGAGAATTATCAAACCCTGGCATTATCCATTTCTTCCTGAAGCAAAGTCTTCGGTTCAACTTCTATGGAACTTTTCCTTTCAAGCTTGGGTGGAGGAGGCAGTGGTTTCGATGGTTTCTCGATCTTGACGTTCTCCACTGGGGCGGCTGCTGGTGGTGCTGATGCTGCTGGCACTGCATGACGCTTCATCTTCAGACGTTAGCACAAAGAACACACAACCTCACTAGAAGTCTTGGAAATTTAATAGAATGAAAGAGATACTTAATTGTGCCTGTTTTTTTTTCAATTTGTAACCGAAGGGTGCAGAAAATTGGCATCTTTGACTGTCATTATGAAGAGGGTTGAGGGGCACAGCTGTGCTCTTAACAGAAGAATTAACGTGGCAGCCATGGCGAGGAACAAACAGAAATGCACATACAAATGGCAAGGTAAGATGAATATAGGCTTCTTAGGCTCTAGTAACGCATGAAAAACCAAGTTCGGTATAAGCCAAAACATTTGTTTTCTCTTCCTTTCTCAACTTGGAGGGTTTATTATGTCACTAGCGGAAAGCAGGCATGTGATCCCTGTCTTTCTAATCTGCTTTTTAAAAAATCATCTTTATTTTATAATTACTATTTAATATCTTAAAAATGTGAATAAAATAAAGTATTATAAATAATAAAAACCAGTGTAACTATCTTAAAATGACTAAGTTGACACAAATTCAAAACATAGAGGGCATTTATTTGTTTAATTTATGACTATATTTGTTTCATATAAGCCTTTATCTGAATGCCCTAATTCTTTAGGTAATTTCAAAGAGAACATTCAAAAGAGGCAAATGTTCAATACTGTTCATAACTCAACAATACAAAGTCCCAGACGATATTCAGTCATCGAATGTTCATTTAAAGCATAATTAAAAATCATTCCGAAAATCAAAGAACCAGAATTTTATACAAATACCAGATGAAAAATATTCAAAACAATTTGCAACTAGCACACTGTTTGCGCTCAAGGTGGTCACTGCTATTATTACATCAGGCTGCCACAACCATTTTTGGCTGTTCTGATAACAAGTAAAGCAGTTCAAATGGTTGATGATAAAGTTCTCTTAAAAACATTAAAAGAATTCGGAGAATTATCAATTTTGAACTCACTTTTTCAAAATATTGGTAATTGACAAAACTCTTATTCTTTAGGAGAACAAATCTGTTAATTTTAATGAAAGAAAATTAAATAGATGCATTAGCATATGAAAGAAAAATAGTTACTTTCATTTCAAATTTATATATATATATGGATGGTATATAAGAATACTTATTCTTAAAAAAAAGTTATTTGATCCATATTAAGTTATATAACTTTTCTACATTGAAAAGTTGTTACTTTATTTATAATCTTTGTTTATTTCAAGTATTTCTTTTAATTTTATCTTAAATTGATCTAACTTTTAAATCTTAAAATGCTATATATCAGATTAAATTTATTTTTAAACTTAAGTTAGACAGACCTTAAGGTGATTGAATATTATGAACCTTAATTTAAATTAGCTTTTAAATATTAAAATTTGACACAAGTTATAAACATAATGCTAATAGTTGTTTATTGGAAACTTTAAATCAATGAGATTACAATGAACAATGCAGTGCAGTTCTGAAGTTCCTGGACACCTAGAAGAGAGGGACAATACCTGTTGGCTTCTCTCATTTCTAATCTTGTGAAGATATCTTGGCTTGTGATCATGATTTGGATGTTCCTCACCTTGCTCGTCCAGCATCCCCACAGAATCCCTCACCAATACTTTTTTGGATTAATCTCTGCTGCATTGCAATTGTTTGGACCATTACAACTGTAAAAAAAACTAAAGCAATTCTATAATAGTTACTACTGATAAAATAATTGGTCACATTATTACAAATCGGTGAGAATGGATGAAAAAACTTGCTTGACTAGATCTATTCAATTTTTCAAACTTTTAAAATTTAATAATATTTTATTATTATTTTATTTAATCTAAAATGTTTTTAGATAAACGAAATGTATATTTCAAATAAGGATATGCCCTATAATGTTTGGAATGAAAACACACAATATATGTGTTGAAATAGATATGGCTTAAGTTGACCCCTGCAGTTTATTTAGGTTGAAGAGATATAAAGCTTAACTAGGAGATATATACAGAAAAAAAATAGAGAAGAACTTTTGGCATGTCCCTTTGTATAGGAAATCTCTAAATAGAAAAGAAAAATATATAGACTTGTGAGTAAAAGAGGGGGACTGCAATCTACACTTATTTTTCACACAATTAATTTGAAAAAGAACAACAATTAGACCTTCAACTTGTTCTACTTAAGTTATTAGTGAAACACAATTTTTTTTTATTAAATAGTGTACTTTTGGAAAGGATAAATTTATGATAAATGAGATTGTGAATGAATTAAGAGTAAAAGAAATAAATTTCTTGTTATGATATTTTTTTATACATAACCAAAATATCTTCTATTAATATAATAAAATGATTTGATGTTCTACTATTTCAAACAAAGTTAATAAGAAAGTTCATTAACAGCACAATTAACTTACTCCATCATTAATAGTAATAAAAATACTTCTTTTAAATTAGTCTTTCAAATACAACATTTAAAATAATAACTTATCTCAATCAACAAAGGTAACTTATCACACCATATTAAAAAGGAAAATACATATTATTTATAATATTTGTATTATACTTTATTTCTTGTTTTGATAATGTATTGTACATTTATTATAAGTAAAAAGCTTGTACAAGTTATATATTTTTTGTCTTAGTACTTTTATTGGTGAGAGAAAGAAGCATTGTCAAGAAGGAGAGTTAATCCTTAGATTTTAGCTATGATTTTTGTAGTCATAAATAATAAGGAATAATATTTGGAGTTATGAGTCTCCAAGAAAGATTAAGAATGGATCCTCATAAATGAGTTAAGTATTAATTTTGTCATTTGGAATGTTGTGTATTAGGTTTTTATAATCAGTGTTTAATTACAGTAAAACTCTTTAAAAAGTTTTTTAAAAATAAATAACCTTTTTGCAATAGGTTATTGTGATCAAGTTACATTCAGACTATCCAAATCTTCTATTCTAAAGTGTTATCATAAATAAACTAATTTTCCTAATCTTTACAACTTTGCTTAAGTTTGAGCTCCCAACTTCATTACTCTGATAAGAAAGCTAATTGTGTACATAAAATACTCTGATAAACTATCTAAACATACCATCATCTTCTTAGACTAATAGGTATTCATCTTTACTTCATAAATCTTATATACAAAGTTCAACCTTAGACATACAAACAAGCCAAAAAACAATTATCCAATGTATGATGATAGTCCAGAGGCCTATTATAATACTCCCCATTGACCATTAAGTTGACAAATTACTAAGTTGATTTTAGAACATTCTTATGATTGCATTCAAATAGTTAAATCCAATAAACTCCTTATTTCTCCTCTTTAATTAATTTCAAACATCATGTAGTTAGAATGAGAATATTTGACAATAAAGATAAGATCCTATGAATTTGGATAATGATCAAGGACACATTCATGTAATCATTAGAAGAATAAAAATAGTCATCAAAGACAATGAAAGACTATAGCAAACAAGGAGGTATAAATAAAAGTCTTAACATCCATAATAGGCATAATATACACATTGAATAATTTAACTTAGGGTTCTCTTAGTTACAACACAAAGAAAAAAAAGAAAAAATACTCAAAAATTATTTTTGATCAGACAAATTTGTTCTTCTAATCTCCACCAACATCTCTAAGGTAGACTGACATATATGAAAGGATGAATGACTATTTTAGAAATTTAGAGAGAAGGAAAAAGTTTTTAGAGAAATGGTAGTTTGAATGGTTAACTTTTTTCTAATTTAAATAATAAACTATTCATACTTCATCTCATTTAAACCACTTATACTCTTAAATAATTTGACTTGGTCTTTACATTCTTTCCAACAAGAAATATTCTCATCTAAAAAATTCACTTAAAAGAGATAAGGGTGGGATTCTCTCATGCTTTCTTCCAATTCTCAAGTAGAATCATCAAATCTAGCATCCTACGACACTTTCATCATATTTCTGGTCCTATCTTTAAGTTTCTTGATTTGATGATCCTCAATCTTGACTGGTCTAGTCTCAGAAAAATTCTCTCTAACTTGCACATCATTCAATTCCAACACATGACAAGGATTTTTCTCAGTTAATATATGAAACATGTTGTGAAGGTTTTCCAGGTCTACTTTTGAGAATTTGGTATGGCCTAATGAACTTTGGAAATAGCTTCCTAGATCTGATAGCTCTCCCAACACTCGTGATAAGTGTCACTCTAAAAAATACATGATTCTCAACTACAAACTTCAAAGGTTGCCTCCTTTTATCTATATTTTGTCAGCTCTACGGAGCCCTCATCCTCTCCTGGACCTGTCAAACTTTCTTAGTGATTTGTTGAAGAAACTTTAGTCTCACCATTATAGTCTCTCCATTCTAATACCAACATAGAGGAGTCTTATACTTTCTCCTATAAAAAGTCTTATAAGGCATCATTCCAATGTTAGCATGAAAATTGTACGTCAATTCCAACATCAACATCTCATCCCAACTTTTCAAATTATCTAATAGATCTTCTATGATAGGAAAAAATCATTCTAAAACTGGTCGCTAAAGCATCTTGTATAGTTTTCTAAAACCTATACGTAAATCAAGGATCTCGATCTAAAGTATTGATGGAAGGCACTCCATGTAGTCTCACTATTTCTATTTCTCTAATATATAATTATGCTAGTTTTTCCACATATATCTTCAAACTTGCTGATAGGAAATGAGTAATCTTGGTCATTCAATCAATTATCACCCAAATTGCATTGTGTGCTCTTACTGATCATGATAAATGGTTATCAAAGTTCATAACAATGTTATCTCATTTATCTAGCTATTGTAACATTCCTCCATGTATCTGGTGCTCCACTTTTACTTTTTGACATGTTAGACATGCAAAAAATACTGAACTACCTTTTTCATGTCAGACCACCAAAAAGACTCCTACATCTTAGTCATACTTGGATGCAGACAAAGTTGACTCTTATGACCGTCATCTCTAAGATTATTTCTATTCAATTAATCATTCTATGTATACACAAACTTTATCTTTAAATCTCAACACACCATCCACTCTCATTACAAGTCTTTAGCCTGACCAATACCCAACAACTCAATGGTATGTCTCAAGTTAAGATTTACTAAATATTTTTTTCTTCCTGGTCATTCCAAAGAAATCATTACATAACTAGCTTACTAAAACTAATGTCATTGACATGCAACTAAATCCCAAATAATTGAGTTACTGGATCAACTCTCTTTTACTATCATAACTAGTACTTGAAGTGTCTTTCTACTCAATGCATCAAAGCATTTCTTACTACATTAGCCTTTCCTAAATAGTACATGGATAATGATGCAATACTTTATTATTTTCTATCTTTCTATTTTTTGTCACATTAATATAAAATAGTTTTAACTTTAACCTTTGATATTAAAGTAATGAATATTTTTTTTTCAGTAAAATTATGAACAAACTTATCTTACAACATTATTCAATTATTTAAGTTTTGGATGTTTCAAATTATAATAAATTATATCTTTTGATGAGGGGAGAGTAGAAAAAGAAAGAAAAGAATAAAAGTTGAATGGGGAGAAAGTGAATAGAAATTTGTTAATAGAATAAATTTACTTATATACTAATATATTTAAAAATAATTTTTTTAAAAAAATAATATAAAAAGTAAACTTTTGAAAATATAAAACAAATTTTAAATTAAAAAATTATTATAAATTTTTAATATATAAAAAAATAATTTTTAAAACAATATATTAAAATAAATTATTTTACTTTTATCTATTATTTTAATTATTCATTTAAAAATAAAATTATGAATGGAAATTAATTATAAAAATTTAATCCATTAACATAATCTTATAAATATAAAAATATAATATAATTTCTATACAAAATTGGGTATAACCCATCCCATAATATTTCATATTTTTTCACAATTTTAAATGAAAGATTAAAACTGTCATTCTTTTCTCAATATTGGTATTTATTTATATTTTTCTCATTTTATACACTTTCTTCTTATTTCTTATTGTTAATATGTGAACTCCGTAAAATTTGTAAAACATATTATTAGTAACTTAAAGTCATTCCTGCCAAATAGAAGAAACTAATATAAATCAATGAAACAAAAATTTCATGTTTGATTTTTATTTAGAGATGTCAATTAAAAATGATAAATTATTTATTTTTTAATTTCTAAAATATTAAATATATCTATTTTTTATTTGATATTTTCTTTATAAAATATTAAAACATATATAGAAAATATAGAATCACCCAAAATATATTTGACTATATAGTAAATGATTTCTGATGCTCATTGATAAAAATAACCAATAAAGGCCCAATCATCTGTGACTAAAGGTAATGGATTTAAAGACCATAAGTAATGGGCCCGATGAATAAGAGACCGTTGACATTTTTTTTAATAATTGAGTTTTACAATATTGTTACATTATGAACTCATAAAAAAATAAAAAATAATAATAATAATAATAATAATGATGATTAGTCTTAAATGAAACTATAGAATAAAAATATTTATATTATCAGTATATTTCAATTAAATTTTAATAATTTTATGCTTCAATAATTAAGCTCTACTTTTTTAATGATGATTAGTGTTAGTAAATCATAATACTAGTGAAAGTCTTGGGAATATAGTATTAAACTTGATATAAGTTACCTGGTAAGTTTTTATATTGTGTTATGTCTATTTTTAAATGAAATTAAATCTATTTTTTCTATTTCACAACTTTTAAAAAAAATAATACATGATAAATAGAAGTCTATATTAAAAAACAAATCACTTTGAAATTCAGTTAATTGAACCAATTTCTACATAAGTGTTATATAAAAAATATAACATTTTGAGCAAATGTGGTCATATCAATAAGCTCGTTACTAATTTATTTGAGTAATTTATAAATTAGTTTAATCACCATTTGGTAAGTACTTTAAAATAACTTATTTTATTTTACCATAGCTTGTAAGGTATAAGTTACTTCAGTTAACTTCTAACCTAAAGTTTATTTTAGTTTTTTTATTGCTATCTCTTATAGTTTGATATATTTTATTATTATTATCTTTATTTTTCTTTTACTTATTATTATCTGTTTGAAACTTATAGACATAATTAAGTCTTCTCTTTGCTTTTAATGGTGTGTATAAGTCAAATTAATAAAAACATAAGTAACAAATATTTCATTACATGATATTACGCAAGAAATTACATACAATAAAATTATAAAAGATAGATTCGATGTGAGTGTGATTAAGATTAATAAATATAAAAAATTAAATTTTTGAAAAAATAAAAAAAATATATACAACTTTTGAGAAATATATAGAAGTGTTAAAAAGTTTAATAAAAAAATTAATTATTTAAAAATTATAATTATAATTTCATAATAAAAAAATTTAGAAATATATCATAAACTTTTATGTCATTTTACATTTATTATTAACTAGTTTACTGAATACTTCTAAATTAATAAATAAATTAATCGATATAGTAAGTTATATGACCTACATAAACTTTTATGTTATTTTACATTTATTACTAACTAGTTTACCAAATACTTTTAATTTAATACATGAATATAATAAAGCAGTCAAAGAAAATAAGGAGTTTGTGTGGTAAAACTAGCTTATAGGTTAGATGGGTAATTGTTAAGCTAGTTGATAGTCAAATGGTAGCCACTAACTTGTAACTAATAAACTAACTAGTAGCTAATAAATTCTTAATGTATAAATTTTGAGCTGATAAATAAGTTTTATGTAATTAAAAATATTTAGTAAAGTAATTGATAAACTAGTTCGTAAATAAAATTACATGAAAAAATATAAAATATTCAGTAAGACCAATTTGAAATATGTGAGATATATCTTGTTCAATGTTAAAATTCCAAAAGTATGTTGGATTGAACAATGCTTGAAATGAAAATTTCTGAGAAATTTCTAATCAAGACATTCCTTTAATTTTAAAAATTTATGAATATTTTGTTGTGTTTTCTATATATTTGCATAAGGTGGCAAGGAAAGTTGGATGCACAAGTTACTAAATACATGTTTTTGACTATTCAGAAAAAGATGTGGAAAGATATTCTCTATAGTATCTTGAGTTAGGATTCAAGAAACGTATCATTAGTTAAAATAACTCCTAAGCTAAGAGTTTTAAAATGTGAACCTAGGTGTGTAAGTATGATGATGAGAAAGGAGTTTAGCACACATGAAATGTAGATCTGGTATATGATAGACAAAAAGTTTAAGATGAAGACAAGAGTGCTTGATGACTATAATATAGTTAGAGATAGAACAATGAGAACAATCAAAACTCCGAAAAAGTATAGATTTGTATATCTTATTTCATACTCCTTAATTGTTGCAAGTGAGATGTTTGAAGATGAACCTTCTTGTGTACCATCTGTTCTTGCAAATAAGGAGAAGACTAGATAGTTAGATGTCATAAATGAAAAGATGAAGTCGCTTCATCTGAACAATACCCAGGTTCTGGTTTGTAGACCTATGGATTCTAGGTTGGTTAGTTATTGATGGAAATTTTAGGACTTTTTAAAATATGTTACGGAGATATTTGAGATATATTGTATGGAGGAAAGTACTTTATTTTATTCATGTATTCTATATATATAGAGTAAAAATGTAACAAAATATCAAATATTAACAATATCTCAATATTAACTACTTAAATCTAAATAATAAATGAATATATTTTTTATCTTTATGAAAAAGATATTCTAAAATAAAATTTAGAAAAAATTTTGGAAACTAATTTAAATAAAAAAGATATTAAACAAATATTTTCAACATTCCTCCTTGCTTTAATATCTGTTTATTTGAATTCCAAATATCAAATTTGATTCTCCTTCTTTTAATGCTTGATTTCCTCCTCTTTCTTTGCTTGTAATTTTTATTTTTCTCTTTCTTGTATGGAATCACGTCATCATGAAATTTGATATTCTCTACAAAATTTCTTCTTTTATCAACTTCATCTTAATCATCATCTTTGATTTCTGTGGATTTTATGGTTGTGACATTGGACTTTTGATGGATGTTAGAATATGATTCTTCATCTATCTTCTTCTCTTGGACATCATTCTTCTACAAGATACAAACATCTTTTCTTTATTTTGATATTTCTTTTATGTCTTCTTCATTTGGAGTCAACTTTTCTTTCATCAAATCTAAAGTAAAACTTTTGTCTTTCATATGAGCTTGGAAGACTTCTGGGTTATTTTCATCTGAATGAGTTTTAACTGCAACTGTTACTATACCTTCCACATCAATTTGTACTCCATTTCTAATTCTTACTTTAGAAACATCAGATTTGTTGAGCTCTTTGAAAAGTTCTCGATCATGAGTCATGTGATTTGTTAAACAATTATCTATAATCCAACCTTTTGATTTGTTGGTTGTAAGACATGATGTTCTGATTCATCCTCTACAACTTTGATAGATTCCTGGAGATGATCAGATTTGCATATCTTTTCAACATGTCCCAATTGACCACATTTGTGGCATTTTGCATCTGGTCTCCACCAACACTTGTTTTGTTAGTGGTTATTTATCTTGCAGTAGGGACAAGGTGGAAAAACAGGTGTGTTGTTGTTTTGGTTGTATTTGTCCCTTTTGTTATTCTTGGCTCCTTTAGTAGTATAAAGTATAGTATCTTCAACAGCATGATCTTCTCTCACCAATCGTTGTTCTTGTGCTTGCAAGGCATGTATAATTTTTGCCAAAGTAATTTAGATAGATCTTTTGTGTTTGCCAAAGTAACAAAATATTAAATATTAACAATATCTCAATATTAACTACTTAAATCTAAATAATAAATGAATATATTTTTTATCTTTATGAAAAAGATATTCTAAAATAAAATATAGAAAATTTCCTGAAAACTAATTTAAATAAAAAAATATTAAACAAATATTTTCAATAGTTATAAATGAATTTTCGAAGGTAAAAATCGTAATCTAAAAACTTATCAACAAAAATTTAAGGCGAGATTGGTGGCTAGTGAGGAGGAGTTTATTATGATGATGTATTCTCTCCCAACTAATGCAATACAAACGTTCTTAATCATGATTGTTAAGTTTAACCTTGAGCTGGAACATATATGGATAGTAGACGTTAAGACTAGGTTTTCTATATGAAGACTTAGAGGAAACCATTTATATGAAGTAATCAAAGGGATTTAAGTTAGGAGACAAAAAGGATTATGTTTGTAAACTAAACTAGTCCTTGTTGATTTGAAACAATCCCAAAGGTAATGGAAGTGATTTGCTGAGTGCATTATTAGTGTTGGTTTTAAAGGTAACAAGTATAATACTTGCACATACTTCAATTTTCTATTAGAAGATTTCATGGTATTATTGTTATATGTTGATGACATTTTGATATCTAGCAATAATAAATCTGAAGTCAAAAGAATTTAGACTGAGCTAGATAACAAATTTAATATAAAAGAATCTTGGAACAATTAAAAAGATTTTGAAAATTAAAATCATTAAAAAATGTGATTTAAATTGTTTATAAGTATCTTAGGATAGTTATCTCAAAAATATTTGACAAGTTTGTTAAAACAACTAACTTTAAAAAGAAAACTCAACAAAGTTCTAAACCCTATTTACAAATAAATAAATCATTTAACAACCAAATATCATCAACATCAAGTAACAGTTTCACATTGATTCATCTATATTTATTTATTTTTTCTATAGAACAATTTAAACAGATAGATAAAACAATGTCTATTTTTTTTTATGTAACCATCTTTTGTTTATATAAAAATATTTTAATTGATTTATTTATGAAACAAGTATGCAATTCTTTGAATCATATGTTATATATAAAATTACACACAATTAATTTTATATTTAATCAGTTTGTTTGCGCGATAGACAGCCTAAGACTACGGATAATTTAGACTATCAAATACATTGCAGCTGATATTAAGCACATACTAAAAAGTTTATATAATAATTTATTTATCATCATCTAAACTTCTCTAACCTAAAAAAATATAAAACTAGAGTTTTAATGAGATAGAATTCTAATAAAATAAAATAAAAAGTGTCTATACTCTATTTTTAGATTTTTTATTTTTTATCTAAAACTTATTTTTATAAAATTCATGTCTTATATTTATTCATATTAATATCTATAATCTCTTTGTATAGGTGATATTAGTCCTTATGGAGATGGAAAATAAAGTATTTGGCAAAATAGAAATTATTTGTTTCAAGATAAAAGTATGACAAGATAGAAATAATAAAATTCATGAAAAACTGGTGGAGAAAGAAGTGGAAAAATAACCTAACTTCTAAGAAAAAGACAGAGAAAGAATAAAAAAAATGCATATGCATATTTAAACACCCTTAATGGATTATGAAGAAACTCATAATTCATTTTAGATGTTTTTATTTTTTTTTATTTTTTACATAATAATAATAGTAATAAATAACTAAAACTAATAATATTAAACATATTAAATAATAATACATAAAATTATTGATGTTAAAGAAATTTATGATAAAATAAACAATTAAATTGAAAATAATAATTAATCTAAATTTTCATATTTTATGAAGTAATTTGTTTTAATATATTATTTTTTTAAAATGTAACTTTTTATTTATTAAGATTTAATAATAATTTTTTATTTTAATTCAAAAATATCATTATTCATTATTTTTCAATTTAATTTTATTAAAATCTAAAATATTTTAATAGATGTTATTATAATAAAATTAAAATTTTAATAATAATAATAATAATAATATACTATCAAATTTTCCTTACTGATGTTTTATTTCAAATATATCTAATTTTATTATTTTATTTTCATTTAATCCTTAAATTTTTATAGATATATGAAGATATAAAAAATGTAATTATAAAATTGAAAATATATTAACATATATTCTAACATTTATTTTTAATTAGTTACTTATTTTTTCCACAAAATAATAATTTTAAAAATTGATTCAACAGTTGAATATGATATGTTTTTAAAATGAAAATCAACTTCACCTTTATCACTCCAATTCAATCACAAAATAACAACAAATTCACTTAATTCGTGATTTTTTTTATTTTTTTACTTAATAAATACAGTTAAAATAACAAATGTCACATTCTACAATAAACAACTAAAATGTTTGGTGTATATGTGTACATGAACTAAAAGAGAAGGTGTCTTTTATTAAAAAGAAGTATAACATCACTTTTCTTAAATGTAAATCAAATTACTAAAAAGTACTTTTCATATAACTTAAAATGTGACTGTATATTTAAAACAGTAATATATATGACATTTATTTATAAATTATTGATTATGTAAATTATTATAAAATGATTTTTAATATAAATTATAAACAAATAATAAACATACCATTTTCTTAACACTGAATACAATAAATATTTATCCTTGGAAAGACATCCTTTTATTCTGTTTAGTTAGTGATGTGTATAAAAGAATCTTCTTTTGTAGCAGCTAAGGCAGGATCATCCAACTGTCACCTGATAAGCTTTATATTCATACCATTATTATAAGTCTTAAACGGCCGTTATACCTGTTTCATTCACTAACATAACGGTGTTTTTTCCGTCAGATAACCAACCGTTACCCAAATCCCAATGCATCCCATGTCATCCATAATCCATCACATCCCATCTCATCATAATGATGATGTCAAATTCGTGTTACCATCAACCATCATCTAACTCATCTCATTTTTTCTATGACATGAAAAGAGCTATCTCAGAATGTTCAGTGTGTTGTATTTCGGGTGGAGAATTTCATGGTCCTTCCAACTTCGGCTGTATCAATATACCTTAAATTTGAATCCGTTGATCTAGTTATGAAGGACATCAATGGCTAAAAAGTGATGTAGGCAATTCCTCAAAGTCAAAAAAGTTAATGGTCCCCTCCCTACTGGAAAAAGTAATTTATAATTTTCTTTATTTTCATATCTCCTATTTTTCTTTGATTTTAATTTTCAAATTTTAAGAATTTTAAAATTTTGATCCGATGTTAAATTTTTTCCGATATTATTTTTCTTACATTTCTATTAAAATTTTCAAAAATATTTTTCAATATGTATGTTAAACTTATAATTCATTTGAATCTAAATAAAAGAAATATAAGTCAGACATAAAAAGATTGCAATAAAATTTCTAAATTAAAATTAAGAAAAAACTAGAATTACTAAAATTTTAAATTGAGAAATAAAATACTAAAAAATTAATTTAATTAGTGAAGAGTAGAGTAAATTAAAATAAAATATATACAAAATAAAACTGAAATAAAAAGCTTTTGGTTTAAAAATAAAATAAAATAAAACTTAAAAAATATTATCCTCTTATATTTCATTTTATCTTGATGAAATATACTTTTTTTTAATTTTTGACATGTATTTTTTTTACTTTAAATTTCCTTTATCAAACAGTTATTTTATTCATTCCATTTTTTTATTTTTTTTATTGGTATGCTATATTTTAATATTTGAATTTTAAAAAAATTAAAACATAAAAAGACAGTAAATTTTTATAATTAATAATAATCATAATAAAAAATATAGCTGATTTTTTTTCTATTTTTAACCAAACATGAAGTTGAATCTCAAAATATTTTCCTACAATACTAGAAATAAGTTGCAAGTAAAAAAAACCCATAGTTCCCTCCTAAGTCGTAGTACACAATCATCCTACTTTACCTTTAATACCTATTATTCATACAATAATATGGATAATAATATAAGAGTGAAAAAATAAATGTAAAATTAAAATATTTTAAAAATATTTATAAAAGTATACAAAGTTAAAAATATAATAAATTAAGTATATTTTAACTATTTTAAATTTTTATAAATTATCCTATAAAGAATATAAGAAATTAAGTATATTTTAACTATCTTAAATTTTGAAAAAAAAGTCTGTAAACCATATTTGACGTCACACAGAATACTTGTTTTTTCTTTTACTTGTTATTAATATTTTCAAACCAACACTTAAAATAACTTGTAAAATATAAATTTTATTTAAAGAATAAAAGAGAATATAATTCAAATTTTTGAACTTATTTTAATCATAATTCTCTAATTTTCTTGAAAGAATTCTAAAAAGAAGTGGAAAACAACTCATTATAAGATCATGAAAAAAGTTAATTTTAAAAAATTATAAATATATGATGAAGAATAATTATTAGTTTATAATTTTTCTGTTTCATTACTAATTTTTGAAGGAAGGTATAAAACCAAAGTAGTAGATAATAATGTATAAAATAAAAGCAAATATTAGTTTCAATTTTGTAAGTAGGAATAGTTTTCTTAATTGACTAGTTATCTTGTCTGATTCTAAAATGTATGTGAAATAATTGGTTTTCCTTTTCTAATGGTTACCAGTGGAAAAAAGATCTTAACTTAAAGTTCTTACAAAAAATTAATAATCTAAAATTTAGTGACTTTACTTATTGAGGATAATAAATGTTAATTATTAATTTTTAATGTGATATTTATGTTTCATGATGATCACCATGACAATTTAAGGACAGAATGAATTTTACTTTTTTATTTTTAATTAAAAATTTATTATTATTTTCATTTTTATATTTGTTATTTAATTTTTATTTTATCATCATCATCGTTCATGTAATTTGTTAATTTATATATTTCCCGTATTTCCTTCTTTTTATTTTAAATATTAATTAATTTTTTTATAAAAATAAATTATTTAATATGGAAAAGATACATAATTTTTTATTTTAATATCAAATATTAAATGGAAAATTTGCAATATATAAATCTTAAATCAAAATATTAATTGACAATTAGATAAAAATAAAATAAAATAATAAAAAAAAACTATTAAATATATATTTTAAAAATAAGTTATGAAATCATAAATAAAAAAATATTTATACAAAAATTTTATATTATCTATTAAATAAAAGATGATTTAATAATTTAAAATAAAGTATAAAAATAAATATGAAAGCACAAAAGTGATAAATATGAAGATATTTATTCTCATCTTAATTATCCAATTTTAAAAAATTAAATATTACTTATATATTTATATATATTTATATATATATGAGAATTTTTCATTAAAATTAAAATAAATTCAAATAATATCATGTTAATTATTTATTGAAATAATTTTTTTATAATTTAGAGAATTTAAATTAAACTAAATTAAATATTTTACATATCTTTTCATTAACATTTAAATTAATCTAACCAAAGAAACTTTATAAAACTTTTGGCACAGACAATAATAGTCAAAGTCTCAATAAATGATGAAAAGGTAATAAAATAATGATTTTATTTTAATAGATGATGTTTCATAAGAGGAAATAACCCGTCACATAGGTTAGTTTTAAGATGTACTATTCTTGTCAAATTTCACTAATACAAAATACTGAAAAATATTTAAAATATATTAATTAGTTCAATATTAAACGTTATAAAGAATATAAATGATTATAAAAAGTATTAAAATATTTATAAGAACAGATACATAATTTGTCGGTTACTTAACTTGTATTGGAAAGTGTTTTCACACTTTGAAAATAGTTTAATTCAATCTTAGATTTATTCTAACATATACAGAAATTTAATACCAAAAGGACATTGATATAAAAGAATAAACTCTATAATACCAAAAGGATAATGAATTGATGTTTAAAAAACATTTAATTTAACCAATAGAATCTCGGAAAATTTTCTTAAACCATTTGATAAGAGATTAATGTATAGAAAATTAATATCACTCTCTTCTCAAGAACATACAAAAAAAAACACAAAAATAAAATAAATAATAAAAAATATATATAACACGTAAAATTTTATACGTATCAGCATCTAATTTCAATCTCCACTAATTTAGTGAGATTTTTTGTTATCTTATATTCATGTTACACACTTCACATTAAAAAATGCAATCATTTAAGAAATGCAAATTTCTTCAAAAACCTTTAAAATATACAAAATACATGTACTTATCAAACACAAACTTAAGTATTTAAAATTTACACTAAAATTAAAAAAATATATAAAAAATTTATAGAATTATTTCAAAGAATAATGTTATAAAATTATTTCAAAGAATAATTCTAATATGTTTTTAGAAACCATAATATTTAACTATCTAATTTATTAAATAGAATATTTGATTTATCTTAACACTCTGTTGATCTCAACTTAATAAAGACTCATTAAACATCATGCTTGCAACTCCTTTAATAAGAACATAAGCTAATTGCAATTAAAACTTTATAAAGGAAAAGAAAATTATTCAGCTTCAAAACTTCTCTTTAATGTTTATCAATCTCAACATGTTTTGTTCTATTATGTTGGACAAGATTATGAACAATTGTTATTGCTGATGTATTGTTACAATACAAACTTATATAGGTTGTTTTGGTTTAAAACCCAAATATGATAGAACATTTTGTATCCACAAAAGTTCACACACCCCAAGTGTCATGTCTCTAAACTTTACTTCAGCACTAGATCTAGCCACTACAGGTTGCTTTTTACTTCTCCAAGTCACAAGGTTCTCCCTACAAATGTAAATTATCCAGAGGTAGACCTTTGATAAATGATATTTTAACTCAATTGGTTATATTAATTCACCCTTTTTATTTGTATTTTTTGCTATGTTATCTTCTCTTTTTGTGTTAAAAATTACAATACTTTTATCTCTTTGAAAGAAAGTGATTACTATTCACTTTGTTAAAATTTTTGTAGAGAAATGAGAGTTTGAAGATTGAGTTTTGGAAGTCTGCTACTTCTCGTCCAGCCACAAGTCTTCTAGTCCAGCGAATATATGATCAGGTCGCTGGGCAGCCAGTACTCTCGCTGGGCGACGGAGATTAAAATATGATTTTGACACGTAGACTCCCCTCTCATTGGGGTTGGATGTAATGAACTCAAACTTGTGTATCTCTCCTTGATATATATGTATATCTTTTCATACTCTTTTGTTCCATCTTCCTTGTCTAATGTGAATGGCTTGATCATCTATGCTTTATGTTGTTTCTCATCATTGGAAAATGCATTTTGAAACTTAGAACCAAAGGTGGAGCAACCTTGGGTTATAATATTAGACATAGTATCATAACACTTGGTCATTCTATACACATGTCTTCATGCAAGCTTTATTGAGAAAACTAAGGAATTAGATTTTGGCATTAAAGTTTAGAACTTATCTCTAAGGAATTAGGGTAAGTATAAATTTTGTGTGAATGTGGAGTTTTGCTTAAGATATATTTATATTCGCGAGAAATTACATTAAGTTGAGTTCAAGAATTCCAACCCCAGTGAAGTTATCTTTCTTATATACATTAATTGTTCTAGTATTTATAAATTTGCAAATTAAATTTACATTGCCAACACGATAAATTTAAGTCTTTTACAATCTATTCTAAAGTAGTAATCACACATATTTGTTAAACAACCGCTAATCCCTTGGGAAAACGATACTTGGACTTTCACTTTATTACTTGAACGATTTGATACACTTGCCAAAGAGTTAACAACCTTCTATCATTTTGTGAACCTGCCCAATCAACATCAGTGTATCCTTCCTTTAGGTTTCCATGATTCGAGAATAAAACCCCTTTTTTAGGAGCAAACTTCAAATACCTCAAAATCCTCTCCACAACATCCATATGGGGCCTACGTGAATCATGCATAAATTGACTAATGACATTTACTACATAGGTAATATCTGGATGTGTGTAAGACAAGTAAATTAGTTTTCCTACTAGCCTTTGGTATCTCCCCTGTCCGTGCTATCTGAATTTGAGCATTGAAAAAGCGTACGATTATGTTCATTTGGATAGTAAATCAAGAGTGTACTTTCTTTGGCATAGAAAAATACCATATTTTGATCTAGCAACTTCAATACCCAAAAAATATTTGAGGTTTCCAAGTTGTTTCATCTTAAATTCAAATGCAAGATAATTTTGCAAACTAAAAATCTCATCATGGTCATCTCCTGTAACTATCATATCATCTACATAGATAATTAAGACTGTAATTTTACCTTTTCTTTTCTTAAAAAATAAGATGTGATCAGAGTTACTTGCTCTATAGCCAGAAGCCTTCATAAATTTAGTGAACCTTCTAAACCATGCTCTTAGAGATTGTTTTAATCCATATAGAGCCCTTTTTTAATTTTCAAACCTTCATTCCATTTGAATCTATCATACCTAGTGGAGAACCCATGTAAATTTCATTAAAATTTCTTTGTATAGGAAAGCATTTTTCACATCAAATTGTAGAAGAGGCCAATCTTGATTTGCTGCAAGTGATAAAAGTATTCTCACAGTGTTAAGCTTTGCTACCAATGCAAACATCTCTTGATAATCTATACCATAAGACTGAGTGTAGCCTTTAGCCACTAGTCATGCTTTATACTTCTCAATAGTTCCATTAGCCTTGTGTTTAATTGTAAAAACCCATCTGCATCCCAGTGTTTTCTTTCCTTTTAGTAAAGTCACAAGATCCTAAATGTTATTTTTTTCTAAAGCTGTCATCTCCTCAACCATTGTTTCAGTCCATCTAGGATCTACCAAAGCTTCTTGTGTACATTACTAGGAATAAAGATTGAGGATAATTAAGATACAAAAGATGCATATGAGTGAGATAACTTATGAGATGACACATAATTACTAATGGTATATTTAACTTTGGATTGAAAATTTGGTTCATATCTGGCGGGAGGTTGACCATGATTAGATCGGGTGGAAGATTATATTGGACAATGATTGACTCGATGTTATGTGTATTAGTGATATCAAACTCAGAAACATACTCAATAGTTGACTCAATGTTATGTGTATTTTTTGTTTCAAAATCAGAAATAGGATCAACTTTATCTAAATTTATATTATAAAAGTTAGGATCAAAAGGTACCTGTAAAGAATCATGTTGAACTTGTGGAGAACATTGAGCTAGTTGGTTGTGGTAAGAAGATACTGTATTATCTAAAGATGTAGTATCCATATTTAGGATTAGCTCACTTCCTGCAGAGTGATCATTACAAAATATTTTTTCTACACAATATAAGTTCATATATGAGATGTCAAACATACTGGCATCATGATGATGCACACATCCATAGAAATATAGAATTTTTGTGATGTTGGATGGTAAGCATGATCACCTTTTTTATTTGATCCATACCCAACAAATACACACTTAATAGCCCGTTCTTTGAGCTTTGTATGTTGATGTGGGTGTAAGTGAACATATATAACACGTCCAAAAATATGAGGTGGTAAATGAACAATGGGAGGAAGAACACAATTACCAGACAACAAATCTAATGGTCTTTTAAAGTTAAGCACACTTGATGGGATTCAATTAATCAAATAGACTGCAATGCACACAACATCTCCCCATAAATGAAATGGAACATTTCCCTCAATTAGGAGTGATCTTGTCACTTCTAATATAAGTCCATTTTTCCTCTCAGCCGCTCCATTTTGTTGAGGGGAATACGAACATGTAGTTTGATGCAAAATGTCTTTAAAGTTCATGAACTCTACTAATTTTGTCTTAAAATATTCCCTTCCATTATCTTATCTAATGATCTTTATGCATGCGTTAAATTATGTAACTATCATATGATGAAAAGAACAAAACACATCATACACAACCCTTTTTTGCTTTAGTAAATATATCCAAGTTACCCAAGTGCATTCATCAACAAAACTAATAAGCCATTTTTTTCCATTATGGGTAGATTGTGGGGCGAGACCCCAAACATTTGTGTGTATCAAAAAAGGAAAAACAAATTTTGTATTGCTTAAGGGAAAAAACAACACGATGACTTTTTGCACTTACACAAGTTTTACAAATAAAATATGAAATATTGCATTTATGAAAGAACGAAGGAAATAATTTCTTTAAATAACTAAAAGAGGGATGTCTCAATCATCTATGCCACAACCAAAATTCCTTTTTATTTTTATCTTGTATATTTTCACTCGTAAGATGAGTCAAACCCTTTATAAGTTTATTACGAAACATTTTCAAGATAATACAACCCTTCATTATGTCTACTATTGTCAATCTTCTCCTTGGTGTAGGTTTTGAAAAACACAATGGGTTGGGTAGAACATAGCAACGCAAGAATGTGACTTGTTAATTTGCTGATAGAGAGAAGATTAAAATTCTAAGTAGGAACAAATAAGACATCAGATATTGATAAGGAGGGTTAGAGGGATACGATACCAACATCTTCAATGGGAGATGAGACTCCATTGACATTAATAATAACAATTTTTAAACTTCTAGGAGAAAAATGAGTAAATATACGGAGATTACAAATTATATGATAAGAATTTATTCAAAGAAACCAACATGTACCGATTCCTATATTGTAGAGGATATTGATATTGACTCTGATACTATATAGAATTGTTTTAGAAAATAACCCTATAGAATTGTTTCAACGAATAATTCTAATATATTTTTTATAAGGAACAATGCAGTATATATATATATAAAAGAATTCCTATAATTAAATAAATCCCTAATTTTTAACAATCATAATATTTAATTACCTAATTTATCAAATAGAATAATTAATTTATCTTAACAAAATTATAAAAATAATAAAGAATAAAAGGTTATGCAACAACATCTTTCAGTAAATTTTAATAGAAACTCCTTTTCACAAGTTCTTGAAGACAAATACATTATTTTCAAGGAGGATATTCTTGAAGAATAATTAAATCAGAAAAAATATTTTTAAATTGATAAGTCTTCTTCTCCTTTAAAATTTTGAAGAAAAATATATAAATTATTTAAAAAATAGATAATTAATTATATGCAATGGTAACTTGTTATTTTATTTTTAATTAAATATGAAAAAACAACCACAACAATATAATTCATTATTTATAGCCATAATCACTTACCTATAAATTTTGTATTTGTACGAAATTTCAGATAATTAATTATTACATAACACAACCGATTATTATATTATTATAATATTTAATTATGATATAAGATAATTGAATATTTATTTAAGTATAATATTGTCTATCATAAAATAATTGTTGGGTTCTAAAACACTTTTTGAAACTCTTTCTAAAATAAATTATTTTACATGAAGGCATTGAATCATTATATAAGCCATAAGCCTAAGCTTAAAAACAAACAATGGCACATGAAAGCAAAAACAACACTTCAAAATTGTTTAAGGTACATCATTAAAAGAAACGTATCACTAAAAAAGTTTGTAACTTTGTTTTACATTGGATTCACTTTTATCTTTGTATCTTCTTCTCCTTTATATATCAAGAATCTTCAACTAGCAAAGGATTTTGATTTTGAAGACTTACATATTTGTATTATATGAAATAAGTTTTTATGATTGAATGTGTGTGATTCATGTACATAGAAAAGGTTTCATTTACGGTTAAGAAGTATAAGTCACCACAACTTGCAAAGTATATGATGATTTTTTAAAATTGTTTAATAGAAGGTTCTATGTTGAATTAATTTTTTCAAACTCTTGTTCAACAAGAGCATTGAATTAATGTAGTATCTTTATTTATATCTACCAAAACATGTACAATATTAATTAAGAATTATAATATTTCTGTCAACTTAATCTAAATGTGTATAAGAAATTTTATTGATTATTTTTCATAAGAGAGTAAAAAAAAATTAAAAAGAAAAATAATGATAAAATAATATTAAGACGATAATAAAAAGGTACTAAAATTAAATTTCATATATTTTCCTATTTTTTCAAATTATTAATATATATAGTCAATTATCTAATATTATTGAACTTCCCAAAATTCCTTATAAATCAATTCCTTTACTCAAAATTTCTAAGAATTATATTATAACAATTGATTCCTCAAATTATCATAAGAAAGTTCTTGTTTTAAATTTTAAATCAATTCAACAAATATATTTAAATCTATTCCTAGCATTCAAACATATAAGATGATTCAATTTGAATCAAATTTAAGATTTGTTAATACGTACATATTATAGTCTAACCTTATATTTGGTATAATTTCGGTTGAAATCATTTTGTGTTGTTCTCCGGATGCTTATTTGATTGTGGTGTGTTCTTTGTCACTACTTTCATTTCGTGTACTTTGGAGACCAATGTGGAATGATGCCAACATTTTATCAAATCCAAGATAGTAGACTTGGTTTGTATGTGTTAGCGAATTAATTGCGAGAAATATTTTTCTAAATGGGTATGATCTCACCTTTAATTACAAAAGTGAGAATCACATAACATGGTTATTGATAATGGAGTTTATAACTTACGTAGTTATGAACTGAAGTTGGATGAATGCATGTTGCATTAGTTAAGAGTACGAAAAGGGAGTTGATGAGGCATAACAAAGTCATTGAACTTCATAAATCCTAAGGTTAGAAAATTATTTAATAGAGGTAATAATTATTAAAATTATAAGCTAGCTCATATAATATTGTGATTTGTTTCTTATTTTAGTGTAATAGGTAAACAAACTCGTTTGAGTGTGGCTACTACATCATATGTATTAAATGAGAGTCATAGTTTGTATGGGTACTATTGATTCTTGAGTGAAGTTAATTCATTTCAATATTTGTTTAACTTTATTTACTTTTATGAGTCTTGCATGTTAACGAGAGTTAAATTAATGTTTTGGGTCTTTCAAAATTCATCCTCATTATTCGAAGATAGTATGACAAATATAAGGGAGAAAAGAGTTACTTTTTTTGTTCAAATTATACAGTACTTAGTTTTCTAAGCTTAGTTAGTATTGTATTATGTTGTTTAGGTTTTAATGATAATTGAATAATTTAGTTGGTTCTTGTGTTGTTAGATTATATTTATTTTATTTGAATTTGTATTCTAGATTGTCTAGGATGTTTGTATTGTCTAAAATGTCCACATTTTTGTATCTAGATTTTGGTTATAAGCCAAAACCAATTTAATTTTTTCTAAATGTTAAAAATTTAATTTATATCAAACCATATCAGGTCCAACACAAAGTTACTTTAGATATAATGTAGCCCAACGCAATTTTTTGCACTTTTTGTTTAAATTTCAAACACTTATACATCAGAGCTAACTAAGTCCGACGTAAAAGTACGTCAAAGAAGAAAATCTTCGTTAATATCTTTGACATAAAGTTGTGTCTCTGACTCTTACGTCAAAATTTCAATAGATATAAAAAGTTCAAAATATGATATATAAAAAATCTATTATACACTAGTGAACAATTTTAGAATCAAATCACCTCACACTCATTAACATGACAACACTCTTTGACAAGTTTACAAAACATGAGCTTGAATTTGAAAAGCTAGAAAAAAAGAGTTGGTTTCATAATTAAAGCAACAATATACGAAGGAAAAAAGAAAAAACAAAAATTCAGATTGAAAATATATGAATTTAATGATTAAAAAAATTTCAACGATATTGAAGAGAAAAATTAGACTTGATAATAGAAAAAATAAAACAAAAAATTATCTTTAATTTGATTTTTACCTAAGTCTGTAACACATTTTGTTAACATTGATATGATAAATTATAATAGAATGATTTTTCAATATATCTTTAATTTTAATATTTTTTTAAAAATTTACTCAATCAATGAAATATTTCAATTTTGTTGTAGATATTCATATTTACAAAAAATAATGATATATTGTAACTATTACACAATATTATATTAATATTTTAGTTAAAAGATATTGATAAGGATAACACATATTTAAATATATTTTTAATACTAAATATTTGTAATTTACTATAGTAGTTTCACTATTGTAAAAAATACAAAACAATGAGCCTAAATGATGATGATTTTTTTTTCTTGTAATATATCAAGTGATTGTCTATCTGATTATAAAAATATGCAACTGATTTTCATGTCAGTATAGTTGTTCTTTAAATGTCATATTTTTATTTTAAATGTGATATATATAAATGGGAAGGAAGTAAGAAGAATAAAAGGCCCCGGAAGAAAAAGAGTTGGTGATTGAATATATGGTGTGAATTTAGGAAAAAGCATGAAAAATTTAGTAGCCACAGGCATAGCATGCATAAATATCAGAAAAACCGGTGAGAAAGCAACTTTTCCTCCAATAGCAAGTGATGTAATGCCTTACAATGACATGAGAATGATGTACCGTATTTCATGCTCTTATGTTTGGTTCGCATCTTATCCTATCCCATCCAGGTTTTAGGGTTTCTGCATATATTCTACTCTTCTTCTTCCTTCTCCATCCTCCTTCATTTCAACAAATTATTTTATTCATTCTTCGCATCATTCACAAATAAATAAATAAACTACCAATAATTTTTGTATTTTAATTAGTTCATTTGTGCCACATACATTTTTAAAATAATATTGAAAGTAATTTCGCCTAAGGGAGTTTTAATGTAATCTTTCCTAAAAAATATTTTACAGCTAATAAAATTATAAACTGAAATATAAAATATCTCATATTATATAAAAAGTGAGCCTTAGTTAAAATAATTAGTAAACTAATTAGTAGTAGCATTATAAACTAATCTAGAAAGTTTTTACTTAATTTATATATAATTTAATTAAGGCCACTGGACCAGTCATGCAATGCCGTTAGACTGTCATTGTGAAGCCTTACAATTAGTTATCATAAAAAATGTGAAAAGGCAAATCAGTTTGTACTTGGGTTTCTTTTGGACCAGCTTATCCATAAAAAAAATTAAGATGGCAAAAAGAAAACGAAAGCTAATTAACTTCTTGAATTAAAATTAGTTTATGTAAATTAATTTGTATATAATTTTTCTAAAATTTTGTTTTGAACTTATAGATACACTAATTTTAACTTATTAAGAAGTTAATTTCTTATGAAGAAAGAGTAAATATATATACCAAATTTAGTTTTTGTTGAGTAATAGTGATGGATTAAGAATAGTGAGGGTGGTTTCCTGATGATGTATTTGGTGGTGATATTTTGTTTGGATGAGTTTATTAACTACACAGGTAGATGGGAGGTTTCAATTGGTGGGTATTGTTTCTTCATGCCGTGTGCCTATTTTTGCTAACATGGTTTGTATGAAATGAAATTATTGTGTATGTTTCTTTGGATTTTTTTTCTTGATTTTCATAGAAGGATTCAATGAAATAAAATTATTCTCATTGTGGTTTATTTATGTTTCTTTAGTTTTTTTTTTCTTTATTGATTTTCACCAACATAATATAAAATGAAATTATGAATTATATAATTTTTAATGGGTAAGAAGGACATAGATGCAAAAATTCAATTATTAAATAATTTATTTGCATGCATTTAAGTTTCATTTCGTTGTGTTTCATCTCAACACTAATGTATGAGTGAGAAATTTTTTGTTAAGAGTTATACTTATGCATTAATAAAAGATAGTTTAGTCTTTATGATATTATGATATTTATATTTTTGTTATTCTTTGTATCTTTAGATTTTTTATTTTGGTTAGTATAAAAAAAATATTTTTTTCTTTTTTATGTGTATTTTTTCTTTGTTCTATATAATTATTATTATTTTTTATTTTTTTAGTGATTGTAAATTTGTTTTGTTTTTTAGACTATTTTTTATTGTTGTATTATTCTATCTTTGTATGTTTATGATAATATGATTATATTACTTTATAGAATTAAAATTTCAGTTGGGAAAATAGTTTGAAATGAAAGATTTTGGTATTTTGGTTTTTGTTTGGAAATTGAAGTTGTATATTCTTCTAGAAGTTATCTTCTTTCTTAACCTAAGTATATTTGCCATTATTTAAGAACATGTTTGTCTTTCTAATACTCGCACAAACTCAATGTGAAATATAATCTTTTTGGTGGTGTCCTTCTATCTGATTCCATTATTAGTGTGCAATTGTTGACAATCTAATATATCTCATCTTTACTCATTTTTATATTGGCTTATGTTATGAGTTAGTTTATTGTTTTGCCTACTATAGTGCATTGAACAACTATTTTTTGCATTCATAGATATATTTATGGTACTTAGTTTCATGATCTTCTTTTTCCCTCATTATCTTTGTGAGGAATTCAAGCGTGAAGTTTGAGAGTTCTACATTGAATGAAGATTATCAAGATAAAGATACTCAAATACATTGTCTTAATGTTTTTTTTGTTAAGGGTGGTCTCAGGGTCTCTTATATGGATGACCCATGACTCTTTGGATTCATCAGGATCTCCCGAGGGTCTCTTATATGGATGACCCATGACTCTTTGGATTCATCAGGATCTCCCGAATTACAGACTTTCCTTGGAATGTCTACTTGAGGAACCCAACAATTGGTGTCATACATAGGAATTCTTACGAGTAAACACTTTGATCTCGATAGAGAGTTAACAATGTGTGAAAAAAACTCACACTTAGAAGGAGATTGTAAGAAATACAAATGTGGAGTTTGGGATCCCACATTGAGTGGATATAAACAACATATAAGAAAAAAATCCACAAGCTCATCACCTTGAGATTTTAGGTTGAGGGTGGTGTTGAGATCTTTTATATAAGCTACCTCATGATTCATTGGATCCATCAGGATTTTTTGAAATATTGAGTCTCCTTTAATGTTTCTCTTTCTAAACCTACTCTTATATATCTAGACAATAAGAATACTATTTAAATTGCTTATAATTCAATCTTTTATGAACACAAAAAATTTATTAAATTTGACTGTTATTTTCTTCATCATCATTTTAACATGAAATCATTACATTATGTTTGTTGTATACAAAATGTTAATTTATTTACAAAATATTAAAGAGAGATATTAAATAATATTATATAAATATTTATTAAAGATAATTTAATATTTATACTAATATCTAATATCTAATATCTTTAAATTTTATATTTTGACTAATATGACAAACTTTTTTTTTTCTTATGTTTTCATGTATGGTTATCATGTAATGAGGAAATTATAATCCAAAATTATACAGACTAAATTTTAATTATTTATCATATATATAAAAATAATTCAATTTATTAAATAAGAAATATTAATTAATTACTTAATACTTGTTTATAATATATATATATATATATATATATATATATATATATAGTCTCGAACTTAGCCGGTCAACGATCAAGTACACTACTTGGCTGATTGACGAAATTGAACTTTACTAATTATAACGAGCATTAGACTCAACCAATTTTTAACCAACATGAGTGATTTGTTCAAAATGATATTGAGTTGGATTTTTTTATTAAAATTTGAAATTTAAATATTTATTGTAAGAAGAAAAGATCACAGTAAAAATATGAATGAAATCCCCATAAAAATTAACTATCTCTCCACTAATGATATGATATAGAAAAAAAGTCAATTGGTGTAAAGCGAAAGGTGTCTGAATTGATTTCAGAGAAAGTTAAGGGAAGGGCCTCCAAGACTTGGACGTGTCAAATATCAAATAATAAAGACCAACGTGGACCCCACATCAACGTAAATCTCGCACATTACCTCGTGTTACAACTTATATCTATGTATCAATTATTTCTACTGTTTAGATAATATTTTTCTGTTGTTTGATAGACACATATACATTCAACACTATCTGTTTCATTAGTATACATAAAAAGATACTATTTTTTATAATTATTTCTATTCATACTTTTTTCTTATAATTTTATCCTTATTATTTAAAGAATTATAATTATTTTTAGTGTAATATTTTTTGCTATCAAAGTTAGTGTTGCTAATAGAAAGGACTAAACTTTCTAATGTTGAAAACACAAAGTATGTATTCTAAAACATTAAGTATTAAAATGAAAAATGCAACATAAGGGAGAAAAAATATTTTAATCGAAAAGAAATAAACAATTAAGAGTATGCTAAGACTCTCTATTCATCATATATAAAAAATGGACCTTTTATTAAATAATCTTATTAGACAATAAACTTTAAAATCTTACTTGACCAATTATTTGCAATCATTTTTTACATTAGTTGAAGATAAAAGAATTTATAAAGCTATTTTTTATATTGTTTCATCAACAAGTGATATAGAAAGCCTTTGAAACCTCAATCCTATTTCGCGAACAATACATTTTTCTTCTTTTCAACCTCGTTGGTGGTTTTCTTCTTTCTTTTCACTTCCATTGCCGCTCTTGCATAATTAAGCTGCTAAAGTCTTGCTGTTGCTCATATTGAAAATGCAACCTACGAGATATTGTGCTTCAAAAAGTTGTCTTAGTCTAACATTCAAATGTAAGGTATATTAAAACAAAATCTAACTTTATTTGGAATGCCCAAAAACTATCTTATCTGTAAAAAACAAAACATAAAGGTAACAGTATTAAATCTCAATATAGAAAATATACCTACTTACTTATCATTATTGATATAAATTACAATAAATTCTAATTTTTTTCGTAATAGTATTAAAATAGGATAAATATATTACTAGCTAATAGTAACCAATAATCATATTATAAAAGGAATGGTTAAATATGTTTTTAGTCTTTGAATTATTTATTAAAATTGGATTTCGTCTCTGAAACAAACTTTAGACTTATTTCATCCTTATGTTTTATAAACTTGTGTAAACAATTCTTGATGATGTGTCAGAATTATTTTTTATCTCTTTATTTTCTTTCTTCATAATTTTCTACTTCAGTATCACCCGTCTCTTAAAATAGATCCAAAATTTGTCTTAAAGACAAAACACAATTTTGACAACTAATTCAAAGACTAAAAACATATTTAACCCTAAAAGAAATAAAGATTTTAAGGATTGTGGTAAAAAATATACAACAAACAGGTGTTTCGGTAATAGTCTAATTATTTAACATGTTTCTTAAAACTAAATTTTCATTTGAGATTTAATGAAATATTATTAGAGAAGATCCTTAGTTACGTATATGATCAATTGAAATGTGATTAAGAAATTCCGCGTGCACAAGATTTACACCATTGTCTTCTGTTTTAAATCTCCTAAAATTAAAGGTAATAAATAGATAGAGTGATAAAAGTTTCACCCATATACTGAAAACATTTGAAGGAAATGTTACCCAATTATAATATCTTGCTTAATGATGACTAGTGATAAAGTTGGGTAGATGAAGAGTTAAATTGTTCAAGTATATGTTAGTTTAAATTTATATTATAAAAATATTGTCTGTATAGCTTACATTTTTAAAATAGTTTTTAATTTTTATAAATTGTAATGATTTTATTAAATTAGTAGATTAAACAAGTTAGTTCACTGTTAATATTAATTTATATAACAATAATTTATTTTTTTCATTAAATAATGTATAACTAATACAAACAAAACAATATATTTTGAATTTATTTGAACTTTATAACAATTAATAAAAATAAAAAATATTAGATTTTAAATTAAATTATATTTAGTAATAATCTACATAAATAAGAAATATTAAATTTTAAGTTGAATTAAGTATGGTCATGTGGGTCATGAGTACGAATGACTAAAAAGATTTGTTCTACAACTAGTCTTATTACTCATTGTATATCTATAAAAAAAATCTGTGAATTTTTTTATATAGTAAGACATATATATTTAATTTTTATTTTTAAATAAGATTATTTAAAATATAAATTTAAATCAAAATTAATTTTAAAATATAATTTAAATAAATTTTTTTAATAAAAAATTTATGCAAATAAATTTAATCTGTAAAAAAACAAATTTAAGTCACTATAAAATATAAGTTTTAAAGTATTAATTTTTTAAAAATAACTTTAATTTCATAATTTTAAATAATATATATATATATTATTAAACTTTAACCAATCATTAATTCATTAATATTTAAATAAAATTTATTAATAATAATTAATAATTAATAAATAATAAATATTATAATATTTATACGAAACCATTAACCAACAAATAATTAAAATATTTGTACTTCTTAACCACAAATATCCATTAGATATATTCATTAAAATTTTGTTATAGATTTTATTCATAATTATGGATGATCAGGTATACATTGAACAAAAATTGCTTAATTATGAAATTATGCAAATATAATATAAAAAAATTTATCAAAAATGCAAATCTTTGTGTAAGTTGGCCATCTTTTCCTCAATATTTGAGTTGTAACTAGTACACTCACATTACATATAATTATTTTAATTTATATTAAACGAGATACTTATCTTTTTTGAATAATTTTCTCGTTTAAATTTAAAAATAACTACTTTCAAATTAAATCATGTATCATAAAAGATATTGTATATTTACTTTGAATTATAATTATAATTTATTAATATAAAATATTTATTGGTTAATATTTTATTGTATACCGTAAGTTTTAATTATCATATAAAACGGAAGCGATTTTAAGAATTATTCTTTAACTTTTAATTTATACGAATCCATTAACCAAAAAATAATTAAAATATTTGTATTTCTTAACCACAAATATCCATTAGATATATTCATTAAAATTCTATTATAGATTTTATTCATAATTATGGATGATCAGGTATACATTGAATAAAAATATCTTAATTATGAAATTATGCAAATATAATATAAAAAAATTTATATGAAAAATTTATCAAAAATGCAAATCTTTGTGTAAGTTGGCATCTTTTCCTCAATATTTGAGTTGTAACTAGTACATTCACATTACATACAATTATTTTAATTTATATTAAACGAGATACTTATCTTTTTGAATAATTTTCTCCTTTAAATTTAAAAATAGCTACTTTCAAATTAAATCATGTATTATAAAAGATATTGTATATTTACTTTGAATTATAATTATAATTTATTAATATAAAATATTTATTGGTTAATATTTTCTTGTATATGGTAAGTTTTAATTATCATATAAAAAGGAAGCAGTTTTAAGAATTATTCTTTAACTTTAATATTTATACGAAACCATTAACCAACAAATAATTAAAATATTTTACTTCTTAACCACAAATATCCATTAGATATATTCATTAAAATTTTGTTATAGATTTTATTCATAATTATGGATGATCAGGTATACATTGAATAAAAATTGCTTAATTATGAGATTATGCAAATCTAATATAAAAAAATTTATATGAAAAATTTATAAAAAATGCAAATCTTTGTGTAAGTTGGCAATCTTTTCCTCAATATTTGAGTTGTAACTAGTACACTCACATTACATACAATTATTTTAATTTATATTAAACAAGATACTTATCTTTTTGAATAATTTTATCTTTTAAATTTAAAAATAACTACTTTCAAATTAAATAATTTATTATAAAAGATATTGTATATTTACTCTGAATTATAATTATAATTTATTAATATAAAATATTTATTGGTTAATATTTTCTTGTATATGGTAAGTTTTAATTATCATATAAAACGGAAGCGGTTTTAAGAATTATTCTTTAACTTTTAATTTATACGAATTATTCTTTAACTTTTAATTTATACGAATCCATTAACCAACAAATAATTAAAATATTTGTACTTCTTAACCACAAATATCCATTAGATATATTTATTAAAATTCTGTTATAGATTTTATTTATAATTATGGATGATCAGGTATACATTGAATAAAAATTGCTTAATTATGAAATTATGTAAATATAATATAAAAAAATTTATATGAAAAATTTATCAAAAATGCAAATCTTTGTGTAGGTTGGCGATCTTTTCCTCAATTTTTGAGTTGTAACTAGTACACTCACATTACATACAATTATTTTAATTTATATTAAACGAGATACTTATCTTTTTGAATAATTTTCTCGTTTAAATTTAAAAATAACTACTTTCAAATTAAATCATGTATTATAAAAGATATTGTATATTTACTTTGAATTATAATTATAATTTATTAATATAAAATATTTATTGGTTAATATTTAACAAATAATTAAAATATTTGTACTTCTTAACCACAAATATCCATTAGATATATTCATTAAAATTCTATTATAGATTTTATTCGGTATACATTGAATAAAAATTGCTTAATTATGAAATTATGCAAATATAATATAAAAAAATTTATATGAAAAATTTATCAAAAATGTAAATCTTTGTGTAAGTTGACGATCTTTTCCTCAATATTTGAGTTGTAACTAGTAGACTCACATTACATATAATTATTTTAATTTATATTAAACGAGATACTTATCTTTTTGAATAATTTTCTCGTTTAAATTTAAAAATAACTACTTTCAAATTAAATCATGTATTATAAAAGATATTGTATATTTACTTTGAATTATAATTATAATTTATTAATATAAAATATTTATTCGTTAATATTTTCTTGTATATGGTAAGTTTTAATTATCATATAAAACGGAAGCAGTTTTAAGAATTATTCTTTAACTTTTAATTTATACGAATCCATTAACCAACAAATAATTAAAATATTTGTACTTCTTAACCACAAATATCCATTAGATATATTCATTAAAATTCTGTTATAGATTTTATTCATAATTATGGATGATCAGGTATATATTGAATAAAAATTGCTTAATTATGAAATTATGCAAATCTAATATAAAAAAATTTATATGAAAAATTTATCAAAATGCAAATCTTTGTGTAGGTTGACTATCTTTTCCTCAATATTTGAGTTGTAACTAATACACTTAATTACATACAATTATTTTAATTTATATTAAACGAGATACTTATCTTTTTGAATAATTTTCTTGTTTAAATTTAAAAATAACTACTTTCAAATTAAATCATGTATTATAAAAGATATTGTATATTTAGTTTGAATTATAATTATAATTTATTAATATAAAATATTTATTTGTTAATATTTTCTTGTATATGGTAAGTTTTAATTATCATATAGAACGGAAGCGGTTTTAAGAATTATTCTTTAACTTTTGATTTTTAATTTTTATAAATGAAATCATTAAGAGTTCTAATTATTTTTATTTGGTGACATGCCTTGTCTTAATTTTATGTATGAGATATTATTTATTTATTATTATTTAAATTTAATTTTAAATTAAAGTTTAATTTGATTAACAGTTTATTCAAAAAAGAAATCTTACTGTGTAAACTTGATTCAACATCTTAATCACTTTTATTCTAACTTCATGCATAAACTTAATTCTCCGAACCGTTTAAATATTTTAATCTATAATTTCTTTTATTTTAAATTGAACTTCAATAATTAAGAGGGTGTCTATTTATACTCGAAAATCATGACTACTATTAATACAAGAAATTATTATTTCCAAAAATAAATAAAGAATATTTTATTAATAAAAAATGTTGTTGATAATATTTATTTTAACTTTTTTACAAACTAAAGAGTAAAATGTTTTTTTTAATTTTTAATTTGTTACTACAATAAACAATTTAATAAAAATAATATGATTTTTTAAACATAGTTTTTCATTTTAACCTAAAAATTTCGGATATGAAAAATGCTTTTATGAGAACATTGTTTAAAAACCATTCTCATAACGCACGATTTTCTGAAAGTTATATTTTTTAAAAGGTAAATCAAATATAGGAAATATTCTTTTCCAATTTTATATTTTTGAAAAAAAAAAAATTTCCTTCTGTCAATCATCTCCTAAAAATAATCTTATATTGTAATATAAATTATTTATCCTAAAATAAAATACGATTTACATTTTAAAAACACTTAATATGTTTTTTTTAATTTATAAGTTATATATTTACAAATATTTATTCATTATCAATTTTATTTATACCGAAATAATTTTTTACACAAGCTAAAAGATTAATTATAAATATGTAACAAAATATTTATCTTATAAAAAATACCAGTTTAAAATACAGAAACTAATTAAGCTAATTACAGATTTTAGGTTAGGTGAAAGCAATCATCCACCTAATTGGGCACAAGCTTCACACACATTAAACTGGAAAGGGATTATCTCGTAAAAAAAAGAATAAAGGAGGGATGTATACGTAATTTCACATTGCACTAGCTAATGCTATGTGCTAGAAATAATGATGATGATACTGATGCACAAAGATGTTGATGATGAGATAACATCATTATGAATGATGATGAACAGCATGGTGCATGTGCATAAGGAGACTGGAATGGTATTTGACTTCATTTTTTGAGAGGAGGAAGAGAGAGAAAGAAAGGGAATAGAAGCGAAAAGAAAGGACCAAAGAATGAAGAAAATTCAATCGGATCGAATACAATCTTGACGTCCGCAATGACCCTTTCTCTCTTTCTCTCTCTACACTTTCTCTCTCTAGAACACACGCCATGAAGCAGCAGCAGCAACAACAACAGTGCGTTTAACTGAGATTAAAGAAGATGCTGCTGCTTCTGCACTGAGAAAACCCTAGACACTTATACTGGATGCGAACTCGGAAAACCCAAGTGCAAAGTTCCACGCTTTTCGTTCCTTCTCACTTTGTTGATCACTTACCGGATTCTGTCACTCTTCAATTTCGCAATTTTCAACTCTCGGTGAGTCATGACAACTTTTAACGTTACACTTCCGACGTTCGACCCTTTCGCCTATGTTTCTATCCCTGTTTTTTCTCAATACCGCGCCCCATTTCTCTCATTTGTAGCTCTGGATCGTTGATTCGCTTAAGCTAAGCTTCGATCGGCTGCTATTTTTGTCACTACTTCGATGAAGTTTATGCTTTAAACTTTTATTTTCCTTTTTCAATTGAGCTTGGACTTTTAAAAAATGGTAATTCTTGAGGTTTTATTGATTTTGGTGGGAGATGCGTGTCTTAATTTGATTGAAGAATTTTTTTCTTTTAATTTTTAAAGTTTCTCTAGTGATAAGTGTGATAATATTGTTTGTTAAAATTTTGGGGCTTTGTTTTTTGCTATTGGTTTTTCTTGGGTATTATTGTGTGCACTGATGGATGGGTTGGATCTGAGAAGTCATGTGTTGTACAGAGATTCATGCGAGAGCTGTTTGGAGGTTGCTCCTTTAAAGGAGGTAGCGCAATTGTAATGTTCAGAATCAAAGAATGTTTCTTGGTTTTGGTTTTCTTTGGTGTGTGGCTTGTGTTTGGTAAAACTCAACACCACGTACTTCTGTTGGACCACAGTGAAGACTTTTGCCTTGAACTCGGGGTTGAAGTAGTACTTTCTGGGTTGAGCGTTGTGAACGTGCCCAGTTTCTCACAAGCTGTTGTGTAATTGTACTTTGTTGAACTTGTGTTTTAAGTAACTTAGTTGTTATGCTTAGGTGATTGCTCGAAGGCCGTGACATCGAAAGATGGTGCCCCCGGGGCCACCCACTCCCATTGGTGGTGCCCAGTCTGTTTCACCCTCTCTTTTAAGATCAAATTCTGGAATGCTAGGAGCTCAAGGGGGTCCCATGCCGTCGCAGACATCTTTCCCTTCACTTGTGTCTCCGCGTACTCAGTTCAACAACATGAACATTCTAGGAAATATGTCCAATGTGACTTCCATACTGAATCAATCTTACCCAAATGGAGCTCCGAATCCTGGGCTATCTGGTCCCGGAAGTAGCCAACGTGGAGCAATTGATACTGGAGCTGAAACAGATCCACTCTCCACTGTTGGTAATGGAATGAGCTTCAATAATTCTTCTTCCACGTTTGTACAGTCAAATATAGTAAATGCTGCTTCCTCTGGTCAAGGTCAGGGTCAACAATTTTCAAACCCTTCTAGTAACCAGATGTTGCCAGATCAACAACATTCCCAACAGCTTGAACCTCAAAATTTCCAACACAGTCAGCAGTCAATGCAACAGTTCTCTGCTCCTCTAAACACACAGCAGCAGCTTCCTCCGCAGCAGCATTTTCAATCAATTCGAGGAGGTATAGGTGGTATGGGACCAGTAAAGCTAGAACCTCAGGTAAGCAACGATCAACTTGGACAGCAGCAACAGCCATTGCAATCATTAAGGAATCTTACTTCAGTGAAATTGGAGCCACAACAAATGCAGACTATGAGAACATTGGGACCTGTTAAAATGGAGCCTCAGCTTTCTGATCAACCATTATTTTTGCAGCAACAACAGCAACAACAACAGCAGCAGCAGCAACAACAATTCCTCCACATGTCAAGTCAATCATCTCAAGCTGCTGCTGCCCAGATCAATCTTTTGCGCCAGCACAGGCTTTTACAGTTACAACAACAACACCAGCAGCAACAACTCTTGAAGGCAATGCCTCAACAACGGTCCCAGCTACCACAGCAATTTCAACAGCAAAACATGATAATGAGATCTGTGAAACAAGCATATGAACCCGGGATGTGTGCTAGGCGGCTGACACATTACATGTATCAGCAACAACATAGACCTGATGTAAGAACCCAACTATGATCCTATGTATTGACATTATAGTATTTGTGCATATCATACATCTTATTGAGAGATATTTGTAATTTAATTTCGTGCAGGATAACAATATTGAGTTCTGGAGAAAGTTTGTTGCTGAGTATTTTGCTCCTAATGCCAGGAAGAAATGGTGTGTCTCTATGTATGGAAGTGGAAGACAAACAACTGGAGTTTTCCCTCAGGTATGTTCGTAGAGAAAATCTTATAAAACTTAAACTAATTCTGAATCCTGTATAACAACGATATCTAAGTTCATGACCTAATAATCTGATTTCATGATTTATTGTACAGTTGTACTATACTTGTGATTGGGATCATGATTTTGTTGTTGTGATTGCCATATATTGTCTCTTTAGGACTAGACTAACAAATTGCTTTGAATGTTGCAATGGAAAAATTTTGGTATTCAAGGAACCAAATATAGTAGTTTCGTTGTTGCTAAATCCTCAGTTTAACATTACAGATGAATTCATAAATATTTTCAGGACATATGGCACTGTGAAATATGTAATCGCAAGCCAGGACGTGGTTTTGGTAAGTTTTTGGTTTTAGGGTTAATTTTTCCTTATATCCCTGTTGAATCTATTTTTGGTTCTTTTCTGCTTGAATGTTGCCATTTTTGAAAAATATGTGAAGTATATGAAAATGGGTGTTGTGTTTATTGTCTTTCTGAATGTTCATCTTTTTCCAGAAGCAACTGTCGAGGTTCTTCCCCGACTTTTCAAGATAAAGTATGAAAGTGGTACTTTGGAAGAACTGCTCTATGTTGACATGCCTCGTGAATATCATAATTCCTCCGGTCAGATTGTTCTAGATTATGCAAAAGCAATACAAGAAAGTGTGTTTGAGCAACTTCGTGTTGTTCGTGATGGTCAACTTCGAATAGTTTTCTCTCCCGACCTGAAGGTTATATATGGAAATATTAACATGAAAATATTTGAAAAGCTTATGTCTTATTGTCATTATTGATTTTTCTTTATATGAAAGAAAGATTAATTGGCATGTTTGTATTCATTGTTTCATTTGCAGATTTGTTCTTGGGAATTTTGTGCTCGGCGCCATGAGGAGCTCATACCCAGGAGATTGTTAATACCACAGGTTGTCTGTAATTGCATTATGATGTTAGATTATCTGTTTATTAAAATAGACAAACATACTTTGCTGATTGAATATTGATTAATGAGGCCATTTACTCTTTGTTGATTGTTGTTAGTCATGATAATTTTTCCCGTTACTGTAGGTGTGCTGTAAGTTTTGAGATTGACATTTGATGAGATCTTTGCTGGGATCTATGGGTTCCTGGTCTTATTGCTAGTATTATGATTATTATTTTGTCAGGCATACCTTTTGTAATGCTGGTTTTGTACTGTAGAGATTTTGACAGAATAATTCTTTACTTTTAGATATTTTACATTATAGTTATTTTCTTATCTTATTATTACATACAGGTTAGCCAGCTTGGAGCAGTTGCTCAAAAATACCAGGCTTTTACTCAAAATGCAACACCAAATATATCTGTTCCAGAATTACAGAACAATTGCAATATGTAAGTCCATTTTACCATTTATCCTTTATTTAATTTCTGTGTCTTTTATTATTAATTTTTGTGTTTTATCTTGTACCTTTCTCATTACAAGACCATGGAATGGGACATGACATACTTCTTTTACCCTTTTGAATAGGGATTCATATGAATGTTTTACCATGCTTATCTCCATTAACGCAATTCTAACTGGAGTTGCTTCTGCTGTTCTTACAAATAAGAACCGGTTCTTTCTAGATTGCACCACCATCGGAGCTCATTAAGCTGGACTCCTTATGTCAGAACAGTTCTTACATAAAACTGTGTTCTTGTCGTAAAGAAACATTATTTTTAGTTTTAGATTCATCATAAGAAAATAACTATTGTTTGCCTTCTCCACTGGAGTCTCATTGGTGACTTTCTCTGTCAGATTCTTCTGTGTCTGCGAGGCAGTGTTGTCAGAACTGTGATTAAAATAGTGAATTTGCTTGATTTTTCTATCTTGCTTCCTGTTAACAAGCTGGATTTTTATTAAAATCATGAAGTGGTAGGATATAAACAAGATCCTAGCATGTTTTCCCCAAGTTTGTTTTAATAATTTTTGTGGTCCCAAGTTGATAGTTTCTGTTTCTCCCCGATTTTCAGACCTGGACAAATATTCATCTTTTTTCTCTACCCGTGTTGATTCTCTGTCTCTCGGCTTCTATCAGTCTTGACTCAATGCCTGTGTCTATGATCTGCGATCAGTTTGACTCTTGTCCTTGGCTCTCTCTCTCTCTGACTTGCTGTGACTGTGACTGAGTGCTCTGATTTTTGTTGATAAGAGTGATTACTGTATTTTTCCTTTTGTATTCTATGTCTGTTCATGCCAAACCATGGCATCAGTGACTCTAAACACTTATTTTTCATCTTAAAATTTGACTGTCTTCTTTCCTTTCCCTAAAAGCTCACCAGCTGGGTCCATTTTTGCCTTTATTTGAGACATTTTCTTATATTCTTTGGTTCTTATGATGTATTTGCTTTCTGTTTTTTTTCTCATAATTAGTATATAGAAATGGTTCTTGTCTCAAAATTATAAAAATATTATATTTTTTTGCCTCAAAATTAAAATATAAATGGATTTTTTTGCGTGTTAATCTATTTCAAATTTCAAATGTATAGATTGGTATATTTTGACTTTGTTTCATTCTCAATGAAAATCTTTTTCCTTGACGAATATTGGTGCCTTGTGAGTCTTACTGTCACAACACTCCGTGAAATCTTGCGTGCTTTATATACATTCATTTCCATTTCTTGTATGTATTCTACTTTCTTCTTGTTTTGTCTACTGTCTGTAATTTAGATTGCACTAATCCATTTACTTTACCTCTTTTTTGTCTAACTTAATTAGGTTTTGCTTTTTACGAAAGTTTGTGTTTTCTTTATATACGCTTCTTTTTTCAGGTTTGTTGCATCAGCCCGTCAGTTGGCTAAAGCCTTAGAAGTACCATTGGTTAATGATTTAGGATACACAAAGAGATATGTGCGTTGCCTACAGGTAGTGTTCTATTTTTAAGACATTGTTTACCCTATATATTTTGTGTTTAACTTTAATATATACTTACTTCTATTGTGAAAATTTATGTATTTATTTCCTTTTAATGTTTCAAATTGCACTTGGTTTCTTTTTCTGGAACTACTATGTCTTTTATGTTACCTTCATAGCCCTGCCTATTGAATTTGTGAACAGAACACCCCACTTGCCTTGGTTTTTTTAATAGGGAAATGTTTCTTATTCTTGTTTCTCTCAAAGTGACTGCAATATAGCATTATGTTGGTTTCTATTCGTGTTTGTAATATGATCTCCTAAGTGAGGAGTTAGGGCCCTGTAATCACGGGCTCATTTTTGATGGTGCATTTAGAATTTTGTAAATAAATAGACTTCTAGAAGAGTGATTATCAATGGTTAAATTCAGTATTTACGAGAGAATAAATGATACATTTATCAGAAAATTGAGTTTCGTTTGGAGAATAATTTTCAATGAACTCTATTCATACAGCGTGAATACAACAAACTTAGTTTATTGTTTATTGTTTATGCTGCAGATATCAGAAGTTGTAAATAGTATGAAAGACTTGATAGATTACAGCAGAGAAACTGTGACTGGACCTATGGGTAAGTCAATAATTTACTTGTTTATTCCTCATTTGTAAGTCTGGACATGAATGTGTCTGTAAATAATACTTTATAAAAAGAGAACACTGTTCCTTATAGTGTTGCGATGTTAGTTTTACCATTTCTATTCTCCAATTAAAAATTGCATACTGTAGAAACTATAAGCTTGTGATGCATTTAGTTTCCTACTTGAAATTTATACGTTACAGTTTAAAATTGTTTTTGGATATCATTTTGTCTCAACCTAGTCTTGTCTTGGTTAATATTTGGGGAACTTGCATTCAACCTTTCTAAGCATGCCTGGTAATGGAATCAATTCCAGATGAACTTTCCTTTTAGGTTGTGAAAGATAAAGAGATAGAAGATTGACTGTTCATGATCTGATTAAGAGTTGGTCCTGGAGATTTAAGTTGTAAATGTGTAGTTGTTAAATGTTAAGCGTCTGTATCTGGATTTTAGTGATAGTGGAGGACACTTTTATGGAAGATGGACTGAAGTTTCACAAAATGTTTGGTTTGGAAGTATGTGAGGTGGAAAAAAATGTTGTCGAGCCTGCATGAAAATTACCTTTTATTAATCAAGAGAGAAAGAAATAGCCTAGGTTACTTAACTATCAAGCAATATGTAATTTCTGTATACTCTGCCGAACTGATTTATGCATATAGAGAAATTGCGCTGTAGTCCCTCTTGGTGTTTTGCTTTGGACTCTGGCTTGGAGATGTAGTTGGTATGATAATAATGATAAATAGATGTTAAAGGGAGTCAAGAGCAGACCATTGGAGTTCATTCCCTAAAGATTTATTTGTTAGAGTTTACTGTTAGGCTATTTCAACTTGAGATTCGAGACTGTTATTTGGGAGGAAAGATTTCTCCTTTTATCAGCTGTTTTACTTTGTACTTGAATCCTGTTTCTGTAGCCTGATATTGATGTCTTTGATACTTCCTAACATTAAGATATCCTCATGTCTATTTTGGGGGACACGGATATGTAATAAATCACTCATTTAATATTTGCAAACAGGAAGTTTGGTAATGGGTAGGAGGTCATGATACTGATGAAAGTTGATTGAACTTCTTGAAGAGCAAAACTTTTCCATTGTGCTTTTTTGCCAAGCATGGAACCTGTTTGTTTAACACGACATTGTTTACATGACAACCAATTCTGCAGTGACATCTTTCTTTGATTCCTGCCTCCACCTAATTGGGAAAATGAGTTTTCACTCTTTCCATTATTTTTCTCTAATTTTTTGTCTCTTAATTGGAGGAAAGTTTAGGTCTTTGAGATAAATTGTATGTTGTTATTTTTTTAAATCTTATGAAGATTTTGTTTTCTTAATTATTATTTCCAGCTGTTTGATCATGATAATAGGTATAATGAAATTTCTTTTCTATTATTTTTCCATCTCTCAGAAAGCTTGGCAAAATTCCCTCGGAGAACAAATGGTTCATCTGGACCTCGTGGTCAAGCACAACAGCATGAAGAACAATTACAGCAGCAGCAACAGCAACAAATGGTGGCCCATAACTCAAATGGTGATCAAAACTCAGTACAAGCTGCTGCCATGCAAATTGCTTCTAGCAATGGTATGGTCAGTGTAAATAACAATGTCAACTCAGCATCCACATCAACCACCACAAGTACTATTGTTGGACTTCTTCACCAGAATTCAATGAATTCTAGACAACAAAATTCAATGAACAATGCAAGCAGTCCATATGGAAGTAGTTCTGTTCAGATTCCATCCCCAGGTTCCACCAATACTGTGCCACAGGCCCAGCCAAACTCATCCCCTTTTCGATCACCAACGCCATCTTCTAACAACACCCCACAAACATCTCACCCTACTTTAACATCTGCCAATCACATGAGTACAACTAACTCACCAGCTAATATTGCCATGCAACAGCAGCAGCCATCTATTTCTGGTGATCCTGACCCTAGTGATACTCAAAGCTCAGTTCAGAAAATCATACATGAAATGATGATGTCCTCTCAGATTAACGGCACAGGTGGAATGATCGGTGTTGGTTCTCTTGGAAATGATGTGAAAAATGTAAATGGTATTATGCCAGTGAGTGCCAATACAGGGCTCAATGGTGGCAATGGCTTGATGGGTAACGGGTCAATGAACAGTAATTCAGGCGTGGGGGTTGGTAATTATGGCACAATGGGTCTTGGTCAGTCTGCTATGCCTAATGGAATGAGAGCTGCTATGGTAAATAATTCAATCATGAATGGAAGGGGAGGAATGGCATCTCTTGCTCGGGATCAAGCTATGAATCATCAACAGGATTTGTCAAACCAACTACTTAGTGGGCTAGGGGCAGTAAATGGTTTTAATAATCTTCAATTTGATTGGAAACCTTCTCCTTAAGAGCCTTTGTAGATGGTATGGATGTTTTGGTTCTTGAAAGCTGCTCATGCAACATGAGCAATGGTATTGCCGTCGGCCCCCGGTGATGGCAGAGTATTTGGGTTGGGTAGTGATAGGGCGTAGGCCACTGTGCCAATATATGATTTTATATATAAGAAATGAAGATTGTTGGCTGGTTGTGTGGCTGATGGGGCTGATTTTTCTTGTGAATTCAAGTGTAACGTTTTTTATTAATTTTTCTTACGAGCTTTCACAAACTCATCCTTGATATACGCACACACACGCTTGAGGAAGGTGACAAGTTTGAGATTCAAAAAGCAACTGCTTGTTGGGAGAAGTGTTAATTATTGTCCCTGGCAATCATCAATTTGAAGTTCCTATGCAAGGGAAGTAATCAACATTCAAACATTGAATGAGGTCTGTTTATCCAATGTAACCTTTACAAAATGAAAGAGGTACAAGTATTACTTCAAAGTGTCATGCCACTGATGAAAAGATGGTTCTTAAACTTATAAACAGACACTATCTATTGCCTATAGGGCATGGAAAAATTGAAAGAGAATGAAATTTGTCAAGTCACTATTATCACTTCTCCCTTTCCAGTCCTTCATTTTTCGGCATTGTAATGCTTGCCATTATTTATCACTCCCAGCTTATGAATCAATATATTTTTCCACTGTCGCTGACAGGGTAGACTTGGGAACTGCACCAATTATGCTTTCTTTTTTCTCTCCATTCTTGAAGAACAGAACTGTTGGTATGCTTCTGATGCCGTACTGTGTTGCTATGTTTGGGGAGTCATCTGTGTTAAGCTTGTAGCATGCGATTTTTTCACCATATTGCTTCGCTAAGTCATCGATAACAGGTGCTATCATCCTGCATGGACCACACCATGGAGCCCAAAACTCTACCAGAACAGGGGTTTCACTGGCAATCACAAGTTTGTTCCAGCTCGAGTCAGTCACCACTTTTACTGCCAAGTTTGAGCACATGTATTATTTCATTAGACAAAACCACACAGAAAGGGAGTCACATAATTAAAGCTTGTTTAATTTAGTAATTAGAGCGTCTAAATGCTTTCTTATGTCCTATGCGAAAACAAATTAAGAAAACAAGCAAACTTATACATCAATTTCAAGATGAAATTGGAAAATCAATCTGCTACTTCATTCGAGTAAAAACATGGCACCAAAAATGTCTGCAAGAAATCACGCGCTATCCAATTTAACACCATCTAAGGTATTTTTGGAAACTAGACTATCCAATTTAACACCTGCGGAAATTCCTAATACGAATTAAAATGGAAAAGCATGTCACAAGATGGTTACTCCGTACAATTTAAGAAATAGAAAGGTTCAAAGCTTGCATCTGGGATAATCACTTACCTTCATTTACTGCTTCACGAGCATTGCAAACAAAACGGGATTTCCTGCTGGTTGAATAGAGAGATTGGTATGAGAGTTTTGGCTTGGATTTCTTGAAACCTCTGTGAGTTGGGAAAACAAGCTTTTCCCTTGAAGTTGGAAAGCATGGAGAAAGGCATTGGGGTGTGGCTGTGCCTACTGTGGTTACACCTAAACACTTCTCCAGGGCCATGCTAGCTACCTACCTGCTTTTCTGTAAACTTTGTTAGAAAATACACTCCTGAACGTGTGGATAAGCTTTTCAATTTATTTGGTTTGATTACGTACCATCTATCTCCGCATGTGGATATTATTACAAGATTGTGAGGTTCTAAGAAGGCTCAAATTCATGTGGACGTCATTTTTGTTCAGTAAACCTTTCTATCCCACTAAAAACCACTCATCTCCAAAAAAATTATTACAACCAAAAGAAGAATAAAAAGTAATTAATACCTACATTTTTTTAGTCTAAAAGATATAGATAAACTCAATATTGACTAGGGTTTTCTAATTCTTATTTTGTTTTTGCTAATATTTTAAGGTTTTTAGCTTGTTCAATCCCAACTTTATATCATTTTTAAGGATTTTAAATTATTTACATTTCTCTCATTAAGTGGTATATAAACTATTATGTTCTCTTTTTTTTTTTAAATTATAGGAATTACTTATTTGCTCTCACAAATGCAAACAAAATTGAAAAGGAGTGACATATTTTAGGAAAATTGTTTGAGTAAATTAGATATCTAGAATTGATGTGAAATCACCTCCATGAGATCATGTGGTTGTCAAAAGAAGTGCAGGAATACAAGGTCAGGACTAGTTAGGATTGGAATCAACCAATCCACTCATTGTTCCCTTCCACTTTCATATCATTAATGAACAGTGAGCATCCATATAAAGCCACATCATATACCATCTTTTGATCAAACGTTGTACATTCCATCACCATATATACTGCTTATCATCTCTGTTATTGCTAACTACACTTTCTTCAGACCTCTCTTATGGTGTTTTTGGGATAAAAAAATTGCAATTCAAGAGCATTTTTTCCATCACTTATACCATCTCATATTAATGATATCATTATTAATAATCATCATAAAAGAATAAGATGTAATGGGTGTTGAATCATATTATTAAATGTTGCTGTTAATGTTTTCTGTAAATAAGTAATATAAATAATGTTGTTTTGGATAACATTTTTATTATTTTATTAATAATTAACGACATATTAATGATACACTATAATTGTTTAATTTTCTAAAATAAAACATGTAATTAAATTTTTATAATGTCTAAATTATAAAATCGAGTCTATTAATAGTTAAAGACAATGAATCCAATAAGATATATTTTAAGATTTAATTGATTATATGTCCTTCTATCTATGCCAACGTTTTATTCTTTATACTTAAAAATTTACGTTTTTAATTGTCACAAGAATGTCTCTTATTATATATTTTAGTTCTTGTTAGTTTTCTGATAATATGAAACTGTTTGACAAATGGAGACATATCAATGTTAAAAAAATACTCTAAAAATGTAGTTTTAAACTATATAAAAATAAACAAGCATTAACATGTATATAGATAATAAATGATTGATTATCTAAACCTATTTTTGGACTTATTTTTGTCAAAATGGAAAAGGAAAAGATCTGATCTTAAAGGTGTTGTGAGCATGACAGAATAAGCTCGAACCTCATAATTCTTGTCTTGATGGACACAGAAAGCAAATATCTGATATGTAGAAAAATGTTCATCTGATTAAAATTCTTCATATGATTGTGACCAAACTACTGAACAAAGCAACACAATGCTGATGGTCCACATAACATGTGAATAATAACCATATAAAATAACTTGCCAATAATTTAACACTCTTCAATCCTAAGAAAGAAAGACTCTTTCTCTCATTTCTGTTTATGAAAAACTCTCTTATTGGACAGACAGATTGGTGGTTGAAGGAACTTAACTCTTCAATGAGTGAACCTTTTTCATAAGTTGTTGTCCTGTTAGACCAAGATGATGACTTCATAAATCACGGTTTTGTTGATTTGTATTATACAAGGCAAAGGAATATATTTTTTTTTGGTGATGTTGCAAAATAGTTAACCAAGTTTTGAAAAAATCCATTAAATTGGTCTAATACCAACCTATTAATATGCACTGTTGGATATATAAATTCAAGCATATTAATTACTATTATCTTTTATGAGATAAAACATTGCCATACCATGTTGGCACTTCAAGTTAAAAGCATCAAAATGGTAGTATTTTTTTTCCAAATTTACTGATACGAGTACATTTGTATAAAAGAAAAAATTGTAATTGAAACACGACTCAAAAAAACAAATCATGTTCTTGTCAGAAACACAAAATTGTCAACTGTTCAAACATTACAAATAAACCTGAACAAAAACTATAAAGGATAAAAGCATAGGATAAAAAAGAAAGAATTAAACACTTGAGAATTTAATATAATTTAATTAAAATATTAGTGTACTTCTATTTAGATCTACTAAAAACAAATTCATCTTCCTTACAAGTTAAAAAAACTTAACAAAGATTACAATTTAATTGTTACTCTTTTAATCTAGTTAATGTTCACTCAACACTCAACTTTAATCTTAAAAGTTGTCTCACACTTTACATAATGTGTCTATATTTATGTTTAACACACACACAAACATTCACGCGCGCACGCATGTGTGTGTCTGCACGCTCGCTTAACAATAATTATTTCTTCATGAATTATGTAGTGTATTATGTAATAAAATTTGTGACTTGTGGAATGTGTTTTGTGCTTATATAGTAGATGTTCTAAAATTCAGTATACACAACTAGTTATAATACAAGACGTTCTTCTATGAAATGAATTTTTAAGATATTCTTAATTAGATGCACTTTACTCAAGAAGGTGACATGCTTACTCAATCAATTATACAAGACATTCTCCTATTAGATGAAACATCAATTTATCATAGAGGACGACTAGAAGAAGAACTGTTTCTTATAATATCATGTTTTACAACTGACAAATCTACAAAAGATTGATTTATAGATAGTAAATATACAAATCATATTACTTATAATATTTTTTTAAAAAACACTTAACAAATTTGATATTTCCAAAGTAAGATTTGGGAATGAAGAATAAATTGTTGTGGAAGGTATATGAATAATTGCAATTAAAATTTATTAAAGTGTCAAATTAAATTTTGGTGTCTTATATGTTATCGAGATTAATCAAAATTTGCTAAGTATTTCAATTGTCAGAGAAAGATTACAATTAATATCTTTTGGAAATAAACTTTATGTGATTAAATATACAAATGATTTGAAAGTATTCAAAGTTCATATGAAAGATAAAAGTTTTGCTTTATATTAGATGAAAGAGAAGTTGGGTACAATTAAAAAAGATCAAAATAAAAAAAAATGCCTTGAAGAAGTTTGATGTTAAAGAAGAGAATGAAGATGATGTTGATAAAAAAAATAAAATAAAACATTAAAAAGAGAAGGAAATCAAACATTAAAAAAGGAAAATTAAATATGAAATTCAATATTTAAATAAATAGATACTAAGATAAGAAGAAATGTTAAAAATATTTGTTTAATATCTTTTATTTAAATTAATTATTAAAAAATCTTTCAGTTTTTTTAATATATCTTTTGTATAAAGATAAAAATATATTTAATTATTATTTAAACTTAGAGAGTTAAAATCAAAATTTGATTAATATATATTCAATATTTTGTTATATTTTTTATTTATATATAGAATATATGAATAAAATAAATTACAAACTCTTCCATTTTATATTTCCCAAACCCAAAGTCCCAACACAAATCTTACAAATTGAGGATCCACCGTTAGAAAAGAATTCTTTAACGACGGTTCTAAGCAACTTATGAAAAAAATTATTGAACCATAATAAAGTTGTTGTTAGAAAAACTACGCCATTGTACAAACAACCTATGATGACAATTCTATTTAGAACCATGTAGGCTTTTCAAAAATCACCTAAACAATTATCGATTCAGTAACAATTGTATCTCAAACTGTTGTCATATGTTAGATATGATGACAATTGTGGTTGTAAACAACTTGCACATATAAAATTGTTGAACATTAAATCAGATTCAACATAATCGGATAAAAGCTATCAATCAATCAATAAACTCAACATAACAATTTAACTATATTTAAAGAAATTCTAAATAAGTATTTCAAATGTTAAAGAATTTTTAAACACAACAATCATAAAGCAAAAGTAAAATTAAAAAACAAAGTCTACAAACTACTCTAATATCATCTAACCTAATATGTTATAAAACTGATAAAATAAGTTGTCTACTTCGATTTGATATAGTCAATAGATTCAAAATCAGATGATTAAACATTCATAAAATACTACTACATATAATAATTTGAAATTAGTCGATAAATTAGATATAGTTTTTTTCATAATCAATAAGTTAAACATAAAACCTTCGTTAAAGATCTTATACGACAATAGTTTGTAAATGACCATCATTACACTAATTGCATAATTGCCATTACGCACTCATCAACTACATCTTTTCAAGAATCTTCATTGTTTTGGGTTGTTAAATTTATATTTTACACTAGTGATCTTTTGTTTACTTACTTTATTTCTTTTTCTTTATGTTTAGATTCGTTGAAAGATGTTGTGGTTGCTCCGCTGGAAAGGTTTGGTTTCATTTACCCATAGTTGTGAGTAGCAAATCTAACTAATGACATGTTTATTGGTATTTTAGGAGAAACAATAAGTTTTAAAATAGGATCTTTTTATGATTATGGTTTATAAATTTTATTTATTATATATTGTATATTGGACTTGATTTTTGTAGTTCTTAATGGTTTTATGATATGGTTATTGTTAGCTACAATGAAGAGAGAATGTAGGCCATGAATACTCATAATTCCTCTACAACCGTTTGTTGCAACGAAGAGATAATTCAACCTATGAGTTGAATGTTCAAAGTGTTTTTCGCTACATCAGAGAGATGTAACCTATGAGCTTAGTGTCTGTACTCCTTCCTATAAATATCGTCTGCGACTGATAAAACGACCTATGTATACGTAATGAGATGAAAGCTCGAGGAAAAAGAATTATTCATAATTATGATATTAATAACTTTTATAATGATTTTGAATATATATATATATATATATATATATATATAATATCAGTTACATTTTCTTTTTCTTAATTACTGTTTTAAACATTTTTTTGAATGTAAAACATGTGCTGTGTTTGCTTTCACCTTTCTATCAACTTTGTTTATTATGCTCTCATTAAGACTTTATGACTTACCTCATTCTTTTATTTTTCTCTTCAAAATTCGCAAGTAGTTTAATAGCAGACTTGTTAGAATTTAGTCGGTCTAACGTGAAATTTGTTCATCTTTTTGGTGGAACTCCGTTGCTGGAGATGAAGAGCATTTTATCTGATGATTCCATTATATTGCAGCTATTGGTATAGCATAGAGGTAAATAAAGTGTATTTTTAAATTGTATAGGCATGGTTTAACAAGTGAATCAATGTATGGAGTATTGTATTTAGTAGGGACACTGCCAAATTTTTTGTAGCTCTCATTGCATCTTTTTCTTTTTAAATTTGTGTTTTAATATTGTAATACTGAAAGGTTCGTCAGGCTAATTGACTTATAATTTATGCGCCAGTCACGATCCAAGTACAGATCGTGACAATGTTAACTCTAAGAGCATTTAAAATAGTAGGACATGTTTAATAGAATAGTTAAGATTGTAAGTTAGTATACATGTGGAGAAGCAAGCAAACAACACTACAGTAGAAATATCAGAAGCATTCTACGGACTAAACAAGCAAGCAAACACTGCATTACCAATACTACAATAACTCTGTCTGCTAACGTAATTAATTATCTTGGTAGCTTCCATGCCGAAGCAACGATCAAGTTTTTGTCTTCCCAACCAAAATGAAGTGCACCCATTTCCTCCTTCATCTTGTACCTGTCACAATACATCACCTTAATGAGTTTCCGGATTTCATCAGTCACATTTGTGCTCATTAGAGATGAAGTGAAACCAGCCATTGTCATCCTTGCTCTCCATTTGCCAGCCACTTCATACCGTTCTATCCTATCCTCGCCCTCACATGCAACAACATTGACAATGTCCCTGGCCAAGCACTGCCTCTCAACATTCATCCTGTCCTGGCTTTCTCTAGGAAGAGTGACATCAAGTGACTCAAACACAGCAGAGTAGTAATTGTAGGCTTCAACAAATCTAGGCAAGAAGGGGGTGGTGTTTGTGTTCACATCTTGCTCCACAACTGTCACGAGCTTTGGATTCAAGCTCTTCACCAACCGAAGAAGTTGGTCCCGTTCGTTTACTGTTGAAACACTCTCATCAGGCATGTGATGAAGCTGGAATGCAAAGTTCACCACAAGTGCTTCCCCAGGACTACAGTTGAGCATTGATGGGGTGACAATGGAAGTCCTTGATGCCACTGCTCGGAACTCAAATGGTAAACCAAGTGCCTCTGCCAGTTTTTCTAGCCTTTGTCCTATGTTCTTTAGGCCTCCAACAGATCGCTGCACAGACTCAGGATCATCAACCCCTGTCAATCTAACATGGGGTGGCTTACTTGACCTTGAAGCAAGTGTTTGGATTAGATTGATGTACTGACTTCCTTGATTGATGTCAAAGTCTATGATATGAATGTTCATGTCATCTTTCACTGCTTCTGTAATTGCATTGTTAGCAGCAATAAATCCAAATTTGAAACATGGGCAAACCTCAAACAGTATCTGCATAGCTGCTAGACGGTCTGAAGAAGGAGGCTCCTTGCATCTCAGAGCTTTGTAAATACTTTTGCCGGATTCGGCCAGGCGAGCTGCAAGTCCCTCAACCATATAGGCTGCAATTCTTTGAGAAGGCTCTCCTTGAATTGAGACCATCTGCCTGAGATTGTTTATCATGGACGATCCTTCCTCTTCGTTTCCTTCTGAAAGTGCGATAGCACATTCATAAAGCAGCTGTTTGGGGGTCTGAGAAGTTTGTGATATTTCTTTGGTGCTGCTGATGCTGGAATCTGAAGAAGAGTACTCCTTTGGTGAATCATGGAGAAGCATATTCTGCACGGAATCAGCCCACTCAGAAATGTCTGGATCAATTTCCATGCTTTGAACAGCCTGAAATATGTCTTCCTCTTCGAGCTCCTCCTCCTCAGCCTCACTATCATCAAGCAATGCCCTCTCCAGTGCCTGTAGTTTTAAACTCATTAGACCATCATTGTCACGGGAATCGAGGCTTCCATTCTCCATAAAATCTGATCCAAAGTTGGACTGATAATCATCATGATGCATTGTAGATATGAAAGAACAATCAAATGTGTTATTGGCAACCATAGATGCTTCTGAAGTGGCTGTGAGCTGGTAAGAAGATGCTACATCAGGGGGAATTGAACTTCCAGAGATGCTGGAATTAGATGGTTCTATCAGTTCTTCTGTTTGTGAGTCATGTAAGTACTTCTCATAACTCTCGCTGGAGTAAGAATCTGTCGTGTACATGCTCCTATGCTTATCAGCGCCAAAAATCTGTGAGGACAAGCCTGGTCTAACATCAGTTCCCTTCAGTGAGAAGAGCTTGGCATTTTTATACGATGTAGGAGCTAGATCAGCAGACCTAACTAATGACATGATTCGCCGGTTATACAATTCACGCAGAATTTTAGGCTGTAAAAAGAACATGACTAATTAGTCAGTAAAATTCTTTAAAATTTGTAATAAATAAAAACTATCAAGGTTTATAAATATATATTTTTCCTTTCCCACCTTGAGAAATAGTATACAGCAGGCGGAGTTACTCAGTGATGCAATCTTTTTGAACCTTCTAGGATGACTGTACCAGATAGGAGAAACAAAAGGATAAGTAAAAAAACTTGGGTGAAGTTTTAAGGTAGAACTATTAACCTATGTGAATATGAAAACAAAAATACTAGATACACTAGTGTGTTTTGATGCCTCAGTCAATAGATAAATATAGTAAAGCCATCATAAATCAGTTGGTTGATGATTCATCATGCTCAAGTTCACAAAAGTTTTTTACCTGAAAAAAAAGTAATGTTCCAGATTAAGAATATCTCTCACATAACTGTGCAAGTATCTTTTATCATCTATAAAATTGAACTAATCATATTAAGTGTGCCGAGGGAAAGAGGACTTGGTGCTACTTGATTCTCGGATGAACCACCATGGTTGAAATTGTTCAATTACTAAATATGATCTCGGCCAACCACGGGAATGAATTTCAAACTTGATTTTAAAAATAAAAGTTAGTTACTGGATCCAGTCAAACATGAGTTGACATGACAGCTAAAATTCCATCTTAGCATAGCAAAGACCATTATAGCTCTCATAGTGGCCTCCTCTGTATTTGGAAAAGTAAAATATATATTAAAAACCTCTTGTGTGCTTTACCATCTAAACTATGATTTTCTATCTGCAGTCTGCAGATACTAGAATCCGATCCGCATAAAAAACGCACTCTTGAAGTCAAATTAGATGCTCCATAAACAAAAGGAAACAAAAACAAAATTGTTCGATGATTCTTCAGACATTCAAATTAAAGAGATATGCCATTTGCTCTTCCCACTTGATATATTAACTCTAGCCAGATCAATTTGAAATGAAATTCCTACTGCAAATACTAAGATGTTAATTATTTAGAGACTCGTGAAACAAGGCTTCAAATCAGTTTGGATTAAAGTGATAACCGTGCACAAAACTCTTGATAGCATCTATATCTTTATTTGTCTTTAGCAGGGAGAATCACCGGCCTCAAAATCCACGGTATCCAGTGTGAGGATCCACAGCATATTGTGTAAGACAAAAACAATACTCCCAACCAAAGCCAACTCTAGTTTGAAATTGTAGCCCACTATATGAATAGATAGACCAAGTGACAGTAACAGAAAAGGCTTAACAAAAACTCTTTGGGACCAGAGACAAAAGCAAGGAAAAGTTAAAAACTTTCTTAGAGGATTGAATTTTAACAAATATCGTTTAAGAGGAAGAACTAAAGCCTTCTTTCCATTCTTTTGCAATCACATGCATGCATCCTACTATAACACGTATCATCTGCTGCAAATTGAAATCTTTACTAGGACTGCAACAGATAGTACCATACATGAGAAGGAGCAATAAGTTACAGTATTTAAAACATATCATCTAGATTTTGTAGATGGGAATTAAGATCAATCACCACAGGGAGGAAGTGTACCTGTGGAATTAGAAACCGAGAAGCACACAGACCATAGCCGTCTTCCTACCCTGCCAGTTTGTACACAGACAGATGAGTGTGAATCTCAGAATTGTGTTTAGAGAGAGAAGATAGATTAGCATAGGTCTTTGACTAGTGCCATAGAGATGTAGCCAAGCCAAATAGCAATAACACCCTTTGACAGTTTTCTAAAGAAGAAAGTTAGAAAGTTGGTGGATTAGGAGTTCAGGTTGGTAGAATCGCAACAAATAGAACAAATACCAATATTAACAAGAGAGAACTTTGAGGACTTATATATACTGTTAACTAACTGTTTTGAAGTGAAGAAAAAAACCTATGAATCTCATAATGATTGGACCAAAAATCGGAAGTCAGTTAAGAAGAATTCAACAACCTTAATAGAAAAACAGTGGAAATTACACTCCATTTCTTTAAGGATACGTTTAAATTACATTACAAATTATTCTAATTTAAAAAAAAAATCTTCCCTGTTAAAAGCTACTAAAATCACTTTATAAGGAGTATTTTTCATTTTATTCATTTTTACTGTCATTCGTTGTTGATCTCTGTGATTAATTATAGACTTCAAAACCCATTTCGGACTTTATCTAAACTTTTTATTTTATTTTTTAAAGTTATAATATAGATAATACGACAGAGGAAAGTCTTGGAAAGAAAAATTAGTCATATTCATTCACACTAATTACTAAGGTAAGAAGTTATCTTAACTGACCACGATCCCCTTCAGTTACTACGACACCTGTTACTGCTACACTGTTACAGTAATAAAAGCTATTTTGAAAAAAAAAATTGTAAAAAATATGTAACAGGTATTGTCTAAATTCTGTGTCTTTCTTCATGATTTATTAAATAATATTTTAATGTAAGCAAAAAAGTAATTAAGTTTTACTCTTTTGATATAGTAAATATTTGTATCAGTAATTTATATTAAAAAGGTTATTTCTTGATTCTTTGAAAAGTCTCTTTATGAACAGGACTCTGATTTGTAATTTACTTTAAGAAAACCTGAGCTTCTGGAATTTGGTAGTGGCAAGCAAGTGGAAAACTCATGAAAGACTTCCATAAAAAAGTAAAGAGACTTGGATGCATTTAGCACAATATTGCTTCTCCTTTACCCCTACGTTTCTTTCATTCTAAATATGTCTCATCTTAATGCTAATACTCACTTCAAATCTTATATACAATGGATGAAATTCCCACTCTGTCATCCTTGGTTCTAATTTATCTTCATGCAACCCTTTGATTTTTGACAATTGTGGTGGCAAATAGGTCTTTTGGTACAAATGTGAGAACTGAATTTATTTTACTGTGGGTACTGACGTAGGGTCTCACGTCATGTAACGTCAGTGTTCTATTTTTAGGCGTGGAATGTGATGGAATGGGAATGTTGCAACTTTCAATATTATAATAGCTGATACATTGAAAAGAGTAAAATGAAATGAGCAAGATTTTGTACTTGTTGACAGAGTCAGAGTTTCACAGGGTCTTCTTCTTTCCCAAGTTTGGACTTTACTTGCTGCCTATGGCAACACTTTATACAGAAAAATCTACATTTGATTTTCCTAAAACACACTTTTGAGAAGAGAAGATCAATATTTAAGTGTTGTTTAGTTATAATGGTTACAACTATAAACACTTTTTTTTGGTCTAATAGAGGGAATGAAAGGATGAAACAACATGATGTCATTTCTGTATGTTAATGTTATGTAATATTTTAAATTGTAAAAGAACATTAACTTTTACTAGGTGGTTTGGTTTCCTTTTGTAAAGCTATTTTTTATTTATGCTAAATTTTTAAACATATATTTGAATATTTTAAAATGAAGAAAATGGGGCCATATTGTACTCTAAAGGAGGAGGGAAGTGTATTCAGTAGTCTGTGTATCCTGTTGTTGTTGTATGAAACGAATCAAATGAGTGATGAATGAGAAGTTAATAATAATTAACTTAGAATCATTATAGAGTTGAAATTGCAGAATGGCTCCAACGAGTAATACCCACTAGCTTTGCTTTTAATAATATGAAGTCCTAATCATTTGGCCCATCTTATCCAAATCAACCAAATTCGGGGACTTGGATTGTGGGATAAGCAAATAACAATAACTCACTAAAATTAAAAACTCATTCCTTATTTTCTCTTTCCATCATCACTATTATACTATCTACAAGAGGTATCCATCATCAAACCTTTTTAAAATTCAATCTTTGGATGAGTATGAAAACATACACATATGTTGTTAATGTAATGTGTTTAAGGAGAGTTTCTGGTTCATTGGTCGGGTTGGTTTTGGTTAGACCAGGTTGATGATATTGAAATTTCTATGAATAATGTGTTTTGCTATTTCAGTATTGTGTTTATATATTTTTCATTATTGAAAATGAGGAGGGCACAGAGAATTTGAGCACAGTGTTCAGAATCAGCAGCTATTAACAACAAAATAACCCTTCAAAGTCTCCATCAAAATTCAAGATCTGGGTTGTACCAAACCAACCATATTTGAACTTAAACAACATTGACATCTAGGAATGGAAATCGATCAGGCCAACCTTTAGGACCTATGGCTAATTTGTTTATTAAAAAGGACATTTTTTTTAAAAAATCCTTTTAACTTAAAAAGATTATGTTCTATGTTTTAGGAAAACCTGTCAGACCAGACAACTAACATGTTTATATAATAATAATAAATATATATACAATACATATTTTATAAATAATATATATATATATACATTTATGTTTAACTGTTAATATTAATTTTACAATGTAAATTTTAATTTTAAAGTGTGGGACATCTGAATTTACGAGTGATCAAGTGTCATTTATTCATATTTTCACTCCCATTCATAAATAATAAAATATTTATTAATTTATTTTGTATAAATCACACACACATATACATATAAATATATATATATATATATATATATATCACGAGAAAATAAAGAATAATATTATAAGAATTAAAAAAAGTGAAATAAAAATATAAGTTGAACTTATGCACACACTATTAGTATAAATTTGAAGATAATTATTACAAAAGATAAAGTTTTGCAACTTTCAGTAAAGTTTATTAAATTATATTTTTAAACTTATAAAACTTGAATTTCATATTATATTTAATAACTTCAAATTCAAGTTTATTTTAATTAATTTAGTTGTATATTTTCATATTGAATAATTAAGATATTTTAAGATTAAATTATTAATTTTCGGAGAAAGGGTAATCATATAGTGGTTAATAGAAAAATGATTAAAAAAAGGTAGTAATTTTAATTGAAATTTTTCTTTTTTTATTACTTTTTATTGTTTAATTATTTTAGTGTATAAAAAAATTCTTGTTTTTTTATTTTATGACTAGGTAAGGGTTATCTATATTTTATGGATGTTCATTTTGAATTTTCTTATGTCATTTAATATTAATCTTTCGAAATAAAAGAAATAATTTACATATATTTAATATCTATTATCTTTTGGGTTTGTTAACTTAGTTAAGTTATGTGCTTACTTATAATTACTTTTCTTACAAAACAAGATACTTGCATGTTTTGAGTTTAAATCACACTTTTAATAAACATGTTAAACTATTATTATAAATCAACCAGATCCAAACTTATTATTATTATTAATAATAATAATAATAATAATAGTAATTATAATAATAAAATAATTTTTTGACACGATTTCAACTTTTAAAATAAATAAAAACATTAATAAAAAAGTATCGTAAAAAAATTATGATAAAATAAAATCTTAAATATTATAAAAAATAAAATATAAATTAAATAAATAAACTTAAAATTTTATTAATTTAGTTAAATATTATTTATTTAAAAAAAATAAAACTGTAAACAAAACTAAATAAGTCAAATTTTAGATAGAAAATTTTTAATATTTTAATTTAGAGATATTTAGTAACTAAAACAGTAATAATAATTAATACATTGGAGACTAATGTATAATGTTTCCTCCCTATTCACACTGTTTATATTAAAAAGTCTTCTGGACAAAGAAAACATGAAAATTAGGTTGTCTCTGACCATCCACCACCGCTGTATATTTTGCACACATTGTGTATATAAAGTGAGTTAGTGACAATGATAAACACTCATCCAAAATGTACCCTTTTTTTCAAAAAATACTTCAAGAAAGTCAAAAGTGAACGCGTCCAAGGTTGTTTATTTTGAACAGTATTCAATTATTAATAAATATTACGAAGCTAAATCAAAACAACATGATGAACACAAAAAAATAGGCAAAATCCCTCTATGGTTTCCCGTTTTCTTATTTTCCTTTTGTTAGAGTTTAACGTGGGACAAGTTTCAAAGTGGTCCCTAGTTAAGAGTTCAACAATTGTAGCATAATTCTTTTATATGGGTGGCAAAGTGAGTTGGGTCCGGCGGGCCGGCCTGCCAACCCAATAGTATATGGGCGGAGCGGATTAGCATTTTGAACCTACCAACCCGTATCAATCTGGCTCGTCTAACCCGCTAACCTGTCAGATCACAGACGGGGTGAGACGCGCCAATTCGCTGGCCTACAAAAAAAAATATATTGTACTTTTAAGATGTTATGTCACTATATACATCTTTAATATATTGTTGTAATCACAAAAATTCATTTAAATTGGACACAAACAAAATAACTGCAAAGAAAAAAAAGTTTAATTTAAAACCAAAGATCCAAAAATAAAATAAAAAACAAAAAAAATAGATTTTTAAAAAAATGCAAAACAAAAGAAATAAGCGGGTCAGCCTGCCGATCCGCCAGTCTGTCTTATGACGGGATGAGTTAAAAATTTTGGCCCGCATCACTATGGCAGGCCGAACTGATCTAGCTCGTTTTTTGTGAGTTCATGGTGAGGCGGACCTAAACGGACTGGACTAGTCCGTTTTACCACCCCTAATTCTTGGTCTTATGATGCAATGTCTTTCGGCATATCTTGCTTTTCTTCCCACTCATACTGGGCTTACTGATTCACTGCAAAACCATTGAAGCCCAACAGCAAGATTCCAAACTTTTATAACATGGCAATTGAATTCGGTTTATTTCCATAACTTGTTTTCAAAGAAACTGCTATTTCTACCCACTTTTTCACTATTTTCATCCTACACACAGAAGCATATTTCCAATTCAGAGGGAAACTATCTGTTTTCACTATCTTAAAAGAGGTGCCCAACATTGTTTATTGTTGATGGATCGGTCTTCTAATACAATAAAAGCATCTTTTACTATGTCTATTATACAGTAAAAATGCATTTTACATCTCATCAAAATATTCATATACAATAGAAATATATTTTCATAGTTTGTTGTTTTAAGATAAGTAATAGAAATGTTTTTTCTTAAAAACAAATCAATTGGTTTTAAAAATTACCTTTTAAACTTTAACAATTATTTTTCTTAAAATTGGGTTAAAGAGGATAATCAAATACAATAATTAATAAATACTAACAATCAAAAGAATTTAAGATAACACAAGAAAAGTGAAAGAAAACTATACAAAATTTTATATCAGTTTGATTATGCTTAAATTTACATTTAATTAATTCAAACAATCTTAGATGAATATTTTAGGAAAATCTTGATTTATCCAATTATGAAAACCCCTCTCTTACTAAAATAAGAAGCACAACCCACTTATGGATACACTTTTCAAGAATATTTACAAAAATAATGAAAGCATTCAATAAGCTATAGATCACAAGGTACAAAGTATCACCAAGAACAAGTAAAAGTATCACCTAAATTGTGACAAATATTTAAAAAAAATATGAACCTTAAACACTTCTTTTTCAATCAAAATGTATAGTGTAAAACTCTAAAAAAATTATGAACCTTAAACACTTCTTTAACAAAGAAGTGTAAATCTCTCTTTCCAAAAATATAGAATACTTAATGTGAGAGAAATGAAAAATCTTTCTTTATAAAGGTATTTGAAAAAAACTTATAAAAATAATTAATTTATTAATAACAATCCATTATTATCTTCTTGGTCAAACTTATAAACCATTTTAAAACATTATACTTAACCACAATTAATTGAAAGTTGGGTTTTTGAAAAAACTTAACATATTTGATTATATCCTAAAATAAATTATTATTTATAAAATTTATAAAAAACATTTTTACCAAGATAATGGATTACTTTTTTTATAATAAATTATATACATTAACGTAATTGATTATTATATTAAAAAAAAGTAATTTTAAATCAAATTTTACTCAATAACCTCTCATATAATGAATCATATTTTAAATTTTTTACTACACTAAGATAAAGAGTTATGGAGAGAGAAACCATAAAAAAATAAGTGCATACTTTATCAAATCAATAAATCATGTTTTGAGATGCTTTAGTGACAAAATATATAACTTTCATGTCAATCAATTTTCAAACAAACATGTAGTCACTTCTCATAGAGTCACAAACAAATATGTATAACAGTTATATTCATTCTTTTATAAATTTAATAAATTAAAACAGAATCGTAATTCAAAGAATAAAAAAAAAACACATTGAGCATGTTCATCAAACACTAACACTTAACTTAAAATTAAAATTTACCCATGTAAATGATAGTCCACAAGAAAATAAAATACTTCCTTACACTTATATCAAATATACATAAACTTAAAAACTAGTAAAACTTAAATATCTTATGCACATTTCACTTTACAGTACATATATTATACATGTCAATCACTACAATATAATTACAGATAATATTTACCACAATTCAATAAAAAATAAAATAACACATTTTTTCACATATAAATCCATCAATAATATTATAATATAATTTTCTATAAATATTTATAAAATTAATGCATGTGATAAAAGGTAAATGTTAATTAACATATAATCTCATCTATTTATTGTAATCTTTACTACATATTTGTCTCTTATAGTTAAAAATAAATAATTAAACTTGGACTTTCTTAAGTTATTTTCTAATGTCCTTTTAGTATAATTTTACTAGAAAAATAATTTAATTAAAAAATATAAAAATTATTCATTTTTAAAATAATAGAAATTTAACACGTAGTATATGACATATTAAATTAAGGTATCTAGATTTTTCTTACTCAAACCTTTTTTTTTTTTTCAGACCTCGAATTTTAATTATACCTATAAGATATGCGACCTCAAATTTTAATTAAATTCTAAACCCTAAATTTTGATTCGAATTTGTAAAATTGCAAAGCCAAATCTAAAATCCTTATTATGTATAGCCCCACAAATATGCTATCAATATGCCAAAACTACAAATTCCGTACTGCTGTGATACAGAAGACATTTTTATTTATTTTTCTTTATTTAATAAAAGTAGGGCCCTAAGGCCCACATCTTTAGTATAATAAACCCAAACTCATGATGAGATTAATTAATCCAAATGAACATGGGTTTAAAACTGACGATAAAATCCAAATTATGAAGAAGAGGGTTAAAAATACATGTTTCTAAAATTCCTAAAATATGAAATACATTTTCAATTTTTATATAATTTTTTACTTTTAAAAATTAAAAAATATTTTTAAATTTCATCTAAAATTTAAACATATTTTTAAAAATATGCTTAGTAATAATAATAAATAACAAACTTATGTGAATAACCATCTAAATTAAGGATTAGTTATAAATTTAACTGAAATTACTTTTAATTATAAAATTCACGTCTTATCTATATTAAATTTATTTCTAACTACTAATAATAAAAAACAAATAAAAAGTTAATTATTATAAAATTACTAAATAAAAATTTAATATATTTTTTAATAATTTTATTACAAATAGTTCTTTTATTATATATGTATTTTTTAGTGTTTGGAGTTAATTTAACTTGAAAAAGATAAATATCTTTTACTATGTTTTTTATTTTTGAATAAATTTGAATTTATAAGAAAAATACTTGATTGAATTAAATAAAAACTAATAAAGTGTGTACAAAAATCTTTTATATATTATTATAGATAATAAAAAAATAAAATCTAATTATTATAATAATTACTAAATAAAAGATTAATATTTTTTTTGTTATTTTCTACTTTTAGTTTTTGTTTATGTTATTTTTCTTTTCTAGTATTTTTTTTATTTCAATTGAACCTAAATCCCCCTAATTAAATTGATTAGAAAAAATAGTAAACAATAACATAAATAATATGTGTCTTTAGAATTCAACCTAGGTTGGTCTATATGTTGCATAAATTGAGGGAAACTTGAATGTTTTGAATTTATTTTGACGTAAACATCGCACCATCTCCATAAAAAATGTTGTGATTCGTGTTTCAATGAGTATCAATCTCCATATTTAGATTTAAGATTTCTTTTCATAAATTTTGAGTTTTTTTTATCTGTTCTCCACTTTTATTTGGTAATAAGGTTGTATTAAATATATCCTTTATACATAAACCTCCAAATTCTAGCAGCATGTATAATGTGGTTCATTTTCTCCAAACAATCATCTTCCCTTCACATTCCATTCTCATAAAAATCTTCTTTGCAATGTCTAATCTCCTTGTCACATTATTAGGGTTTTTTTTTTACCAGTAATAAAGAATAAATTAAATAAAGCACATAAGAATACTAAAACTCATATAAGTAATCAGATATAACGAGAAATTACTATATTTAATTTTACTACATTAGTGATAACTTTCTCATTCCTACATTTATACCACAAAAATAATATTACTAACATTCAGAATTACACATTATTTCCACATAAAACAAGAAAGAAGACTACATAAATACATTATCATTTGAAAACAATACTGAGTACTGCTTTTATGAGAACTACTCTACATACAAAACAACAAGTGTTTCCCTTTCCATCAATATAATCTCTTGTGTACCTTTTGTATAACACATTCCTTACTTTGTGCTTTTCTTGAATTAGTGTTTATTGGAATTCCCAATAAGTAAAAGGTATATTAATTTCTTTAGAATCCAAAATTTTTACATTTCTATTCAATATTGTTTTATCTAATCTTATTTCCCCTAACTTACTTTTTGGCAGAATTAATTTTTAAGCCAGATATTATGTCAAAGCATCTTAAAATTACTTTCACTGGTATGAACATCCACCCCATACAAAAATAGTGCGAATTTGCAAAATTGAAGCATTTATATTTTTGTTAATCATGATTCTACACGTGACCGTTTCTCAAAGGGTCACTTTGTCTCAAACCTTGTGAGGATTTAAATTCTTCTGTGGAGCTTCCATTTACAAGGATAAAGATTGCTTCCAATATCAAGCATCCTTTAATCAAACTAATCTATTTTTCATCAAAACATAATCTCCACATGATGTACATAAAGAAATATCATCTTATAGAGTCATATATTTTCTCATAATCCACTTTCATTATATAAAACACGAGTCTTTCCTATCTCAGACATCTTTCATCACATCATTTACTACTAACAAGTTGTCTAATAAGTTTCTCTTTTGAGAACAATCTTCAATCATTTTAATCAAATTTTAGATATGATATGATATAAACTGTTTATCCATGTTATAGGTTACCAGTGATATAGTTCTACACAGTTATTAGTTTTTGGAATTAGAATTATAAATAATGTATTTATCATTTTCACCACCTACATTCTTTATAAAATTCTATGCATAATATCTCCTTCAAAATTTCCCAATATCTCTTAACTAATTAGAAATTAAAACCATTTGGTGTGAGTTTTTATATCTTTTGAGTTCTAAATTAGCGAAGTTCTCACTTAAAGTCATATTTTCATTATAAGATATAGAGGGGAAAAATGATGGAGCCAAAATTAATGAATAAATCCCCTTACTCTTCAAATTTAGTTTTAAAGATTTTTTTTTTATTTTCTCCTTCACTCTAACTGGATCTTCATACCAGATTCCTTGGATAGAATGAAAATATTTTGAGAACATGGCCAACAATAAACACTTCCTTATTTCAAATCCTAAGGTCCTTATTCCGAAATAGTTTTCATTTTTTTTGTCTTCTTAATGTTTATTCGTGTATAGGTTTTATTACGAAGGATAGCCCCGCCAACAAACCACTGTAACTTTTTTTCGAAAAAATTCATTAGTTCACTTTATAATATCATGAATGGTTAGAGTGGAGTCTATGCAGGTATTATTATGATTTATGCTCTTCGTGTCCTCTTCAATTTTGGCACATATAAAAAGCTGATGCTTTTAAAGTATCGATTTCATGGTTGCGAAGCAACAAAAATTATATATAATAAACAATTTGTTATGAAATTAACATGAAATAGTGACAGCTATTGATAAATATTGCAAGGACCTTAAAATCAAAAACAAATTCTCAGAAAAAAAAGTACATTTTCTTGCTTTGACAGAAAATGAGTAGTAAAATTAAAAATATTTCACAACATATTTTCGTGATTCTATTGCACTACAAAGACTTATCCACTTTTATTAACACACATCACCTGTTCTAATTGCTCCATCTGCCAATTTACCGAAAATGATTAGACAGACATGACTCAGCAGAAATAATCAAATGTGAGATTAGCTGATATCCATTGAGCAAGTGGGAGGTTGATTAAGGAGTTTTATATGTACACATACATGCAATATTTATCACTATATATCAAGGTCACTCTGTGTACATTAATGATGTTGGTATAGAACTATGTTTTAATTTGCATATTAAATGGCTTCTAAGAATCGGTAGGTAAGATGTCATTCTATTCAACACAATAACATGCACGATACTAATCTATTTAACAGTTTAATATCTTTACACTGTTAATATAAATAGCAGTTTATTATTCAGTGACAAAATATACTTTCAATGTATAATTTTTTTTCTCAAATATTAGTACAGTACTATATTTTATCTATTTTATCATATCTTCTGTCTTACCATGCATTTTCTATTTCTTCTTTTATCTTATTTTGAAAAAAAATGGAAGAAGATGCACAAATTCCCCACTGAACTTCATACGACACCCATATTTTCTTTTTCAATTTTTTTCATTTATTTGTATTTATATGTGTGATAAGAGAGGGTGCCAGTGAAAGTTATGGAGAGTGAAAAGATGTGTATAAGTGACAAAAAAAATTACAACTTTATTAGTGCAAGACTAATTTTTCAGATTCAAGTTGGCATGAAGAAAAGGCATTAAGCATGCCTGGTGTACACAACCCAACTAGTCACATGATCTGTTTCTAGTAACCAACCAATACTAAAAAATTGTTTAATCAAATGATAAAGTAGTATCCTTAGATCTACACAATGACGGCAAATAGTACAAGTGTTCACCGACTTTGATTTGAACATCCCATCACGTTTTAAAGCACAGGGCCACAGTATCTCGATTAGGTTCCAAACAGAGAACAGATAACTAAAAGAAAAGAATATCTCTACTCAATTTTACATAACCTTTTTATATAATCATAAGATAAGATATTTGATATAATTAATAAAGAGATAAAATATGGTTTACTAATAGAAATATTGTAAAAAAAGGGTAAAAATAATTAAAACGTAATAAACTAGGGTGAAGGGTATTGTATTTTGACAGGTTCTAAAGTAACACAGTAAAGGAATGGAACGGCAAAACCCTAATTGATGGTGAATTATAATTGGCGTGGGTTTTGTTTATGGGCTTGTAGTTGCTAATGAAAAAGCCCAGATGGGGAGAAGTTGAAGTTGCAGTTGCAGAAATATTGTTTGAGGAATTGACTATAAGCATGTTGGACTAAACATTAGTTCATAATTAGCTGAAGGAATTTAAGCGTTGATAAAGTAAAAACGGACAACGAACAGGGTAGCTGTGTAGGTAGGTGAAGTGTCATTGTCTGATGCCACTAACTATACCATTTTGGAGGTTTATCACAGCGCAGAATAGGGATGTCGCTTTTGGCTGAAACTGCGAGACAAGAAAGAAAGAAAACCACTAATTTGCCAACGAACCGTACCTGAGTGGGCCTATAATAATAAAATAAAATTCCACACTCAACACTTATAATAATAATAGTATATGTACATTAATTAATTGAGACTAGTTTTTGTGTGTGTATATATATATATATTGTATGCCTACAAGAGCAAGAAACTGAAGTCCATCACACAAGTACATTCTTATGGGTTACTTCACCCTTGTCGGATTACACGTCAAAGTGTTCCATGAACCTGTTGATGAACACCATCTATGGATGCAGGAGTGAATTTGGATTGAGCCAGCTATTTCTTCATGCAAGAAAGCATGGAAAAATATGTAGATAGGTCCAAGAGAAGGGGAGAGAAAAAATATATATACTTTGTTATAGTTATGAAGGGTATGATTTCATTTTATTTCTATATATATATACTTTGTTATTATTTTTCTCACTCTACCTTCTTGAGCTTGTAAAAAGTCCAATGGGGGGGGTGTGCTGAACTTTGGAATACTATTTTTGCAACATTTGAATTAAATAAAGCTAGCGGGGTGGTAACAGAATATATTTAATGAGAATGACAAAAAGAGGAAGCTGAGGAAAGTTAGGGTCTGCAAGCTGCACAAAAATGCGTCTATCTATATAGATGTATGATGATATATATGTTATTATACAGAGAGAGAGAGAGAGAGAGAGGTATGCGTTATCTATATATATAAAATGCGTACAAAAAAGAGTTGGATGGGAAGAGTCAAAGTAGTTTGTTGAGGATTTTGAGGGAGTGTTGATGTCAAATTTAGGGTGTGGGTTATGATGATGAAAATGGTGGGTTGCTTAGGTTACGTGGGAAGGTGAGTGAGAGAGAAAAGGTGTCATGGTTTTCATATAGAGACAGTTGAAGGAAATGGATGTTTGCCTGTGCAAGTTTGCATTCACTGTTTGAAAGGTATTTCAAACCCTTCTATTAGTGCTTCTCCTACACTCGCACCACGCATGGAAAAAAGAGATAGATGTAGTACTGGTACCATCATTTTAACGGTCTATTTCTCTGTTGTTGTGGCACATATATTTTGCTTTGAATCAAGCAACAATATATATATTGACAAAACAATTCATGAAAACAATGTTACCTTCTTATGATTCCTTTAACAAACAGCTTCTTCTGTGAAAGACCTGGTGCACAAATTAAAGTTAACTTTTACAACATGTCGCACGATAGTACGTTCTACCTTATTAACATGACATTTACAACATTCAACCAGAAAGTTTATTTGATTGAATGCTTGTCGGATTGATTGTTCTAGTTGTGTTATAATTAACTAATAGCAAGAAGTATTATTGTACGATATAAAATAAATAGTTTTTGCAGTGTAAATTGGAATCAAGCCAATTCTCAAAGTTGGCTCCCCTTGTTTTGAAGTTGATATATACTGTCGATGACAGCTAAGAAAGTATCAGGAAAAATCCTCCTTTACTATATCTGTTAAATCATCACTGCGACGAGGAATAAATACACAACAGGAGTAAATATTAATTAAGATTATTTTGGGCAACCAAGCTTTGTCGTGTTATCATCTTTAATTCACTCCATCCCTTTTTATGGTTGTTTAAGAATGCATTTCATCCATGAGAGTTCAACCTTCAAGGGTTCTGTTGTAGTCATTTTCAAATTTGAGAGACCACCTCAACTTAATTTCCCCACTTTCTTCTTTATTAAAACTTTGCTTAGCTAATATATAGTTCACACCCCTTTAATTTAGACGGGTCATCTTTACATACGCAATTAGTTTGATTTTATTATCTTGTTGAGCTGCAAGATATAGACTATAATTAAGACGCCTTCAACTATTAAAGACAAAAAAAAATCTATTTATTCAAGATTGCATGCACCAAGAAATGTTTTGAGTTGAAGAGTCTTCAGGTGGTATGCAAGACTGCTATTGGTGAAACGGGTCAATTCTTTTGCTTTGACAGTGTGATCTTCGTGAAAAGTGGCGTAAGGCTACAAAAAGGATTAATTTATAATTATGATTAAAAGTTTGCAGGATTAATACAGTATGACTGGGATTATTAATACATTATGACTGGACTTGTTCTTACTTGTGACAAGGCATAAGCTATTACTAGTTAGTTATTTGCAGCATTTCAATTCGTAATAATGACAGAGGAAGACCAAAATCTTTTTTCTAAGATTTTTCTTGAAAATAATTTCTTGTACCTAGGATTTCTATTAAATATATATTTTCCCTTTACACTTACCATTTTTCTTCGTCAAAATCAACTGTTATTTTCCATACCAGACACGTCCAAAAATAGTTTTTATTACGAGGGAATTATACAGTTTTTGCATGTACTGTTATTTAAAGCATTTTTATAATTGATTTAGCCTCCTAATTATAAAAAAAGTAAACTAAAAAAGGGTTGTATCTAGGAGTAAAGAATTAAACATGCAGTTAATTTAACTGGTAATCAAAATTATGTGGGAAAAAATCGGGGGGAAATGGTCAATCGCCTTTCAGAAACTCAAACCTACTATGATTAACTAAGAAGATCTCAAAAGAGAATTTATTGAGCTCTATATCATCCTTTTAGGGTTGAACTGATCCATCAGTGTTTGAGATGAAACCTATGTTGCTATTGAAGTGTTCCGTTGTTTATATTTCTGTATACCTAGTTGAATTACTAGAAAGAAGACAATTTGGATTTAAGATATGGATTCATCTGTTGGATGGATAGACCTACCAATTACAACTATGTGAGGTAATTTTGTCTTGAAAAAGCATTTATATATATATTTTGATGTTTACGGACAAACTGTATTCATATTTTGATGGGAAGATAAGTGTTTGATTTCGTGGGGTATGAAATCTCAATCGGTTAAGAAACACATTAGAATAATAGTTACTTCACTATATGTTTCAATGTTTTATTTGACTTGCCATCTGCATGGAATTGAAGAATGAAAAACAAAGGCAGACGGTTGGAAGTACTTTTCTTGATGCTATACTTACACGCCATTTCAATTAATCCTTAAGATTAAAAACTGATTTTGACAGCTCTCTGACTCTCTCGTGCCCTTAAAATGACTACTAATTAATAACAGACAAATTTTCACAAAAATTGTGGTCGTGTTTACCAGGTTTTTCTGTATCTTTTTGTTATAATCAATCAATTAATTAATTAGAGTATCGTTAAACTAGTTAATTAACCTCGTGTTTTTTGCTTTGAAAACAATTTTTCAAACAACCTTACATCACATGGAGATTAATTCTCTTCAAGATAGCTATTAGACTGTCGTAACCTAAGTATTTCGCAGAAAATAAGGAATCAAATGTGCGGATTTAAATCAACTACGCAATGCACTCCACAACATTTTCATCTTCTTCTTTGCCGTTGGCCTTCACGTGCGTTTTTAATTTCAGGACTACTTTATTGATAACTCCTCTCTTGAACTAAAAAAAATGGAAACATATTCTTTCCATTTATGGCTGTACTTTACAAGATGCAAAAAGAGAATTGATGGACACATCAAAATAGGTTTTAATCTGTCAACTTGGTTGTTCTCCTACACAAAAAAAGGTTACCAAAATTAATTTACTCCTCCAAGGTCAGATTTATTGAGGTTACGAGAATTTAATGTTAGTTTGTGAAACCTAACGGTGAAAAACTTGAACCAACTCAAAAAGAAACCCATTGAATAGCTTTTTTAATATAAAATTGCTGCAGTACTATAAATGAGCATAAGCAACCTCCCTCCCCAAGATGGGTTGCTGTGACACCTCTTCCATTTTTTTCAACATTTGGATCGAAGTTTTTTAACACGACGTGCAGATTTCATATTACGGAGTTTAGTAAGACCCTTTGAATAATTAATCGTGAAGAAAGACGAGGAAAACGAACATTTGGATTAAAGTGTACAATTAATAATGTACTAAGAGGAAGCTATCCTTAATTACAGATTAGGGATTTTCTTAAATCATGTTAACAAGGAATTAGATAAGTACTTAAATATTTCATATGGATATTCAATGAATAGACGTCACTTGCCAAATTAATAATTTTCTTGTTCTTCTTTCTTTCTATATATATATATATATATGTGTGACTTATTATAGGTAGAACGAATTTAAATATTATGCTTGGTAATTTAAATATTACAGGGGAGGAACAAAGTTAATTTTTTTACGGGTTCACATGCAAAACCGCATCATAACTTTAACATTTTGAATTTTTTTATAATACGTGTACAAAATTCTTTATCATTGCTTGACGAAAATTGGTCAGTTACCGATAGAGTTTAATTGAACTTGTAACATACACTCATTTTAAGTTAACTTTTATAATTTTTTATTAAACTAGGGTTAAATGATATAAGTTTCTTGTTGCTTACGTCATACTTGTCTTCTTTTCTTTTTACATGTATAAAAATGGATTGTATATACGCAGAACGAACTTAATTATATGCGTGGTAATTTGAATCTTATAGGAGAGGAACAATTATGTTAAAATTTGTTAGGGCTCATATACAAAATCTTATCATAACTTATAATATATGTGTCTGTTCCTACAAAAATTGATTATGATTGCTCAATCCATTTTTACAAGGTGTTAAAAGAAAATTGCTCACCTACCAATGAAGCAAGAGGCATTTTCAAAGAGTTTAATTGAACTTATAGCGCACATGTTGTGAGTTAATTTTTACTTTATTTCATTAAACTTTGTTTACCTTATTTCAATAAATTTAATTGTTTATAAGCATATACTCTTAATAAAAACTTCTTAAATAAATACTTAATCTGTGAATCTAAATACCATTTAATGTTATATATATATATATATATATATATATATATATATATATATAATATGACAACAAGAAAAATTGAACTTGTAATATTTTATTATCACTATCGAAATTCTTCAGTGGATCTTAGTATCACCAGATTCAATACTGACAATGTTCCTTTTACACTAATTAGTTAGTGTGTGATTTATAATTTCAATCCACTATCCTACTTCGTAACTTAATAACCGGATGAGCCAGAAGGGAGTAGTTATATCTATGACAAATTGATTTTATTTATAGGAAAATATAGTTGAATGTATCATCCCCTAAGATAATTCTTTTTCATATATAAATATATATATATATATATATATATATATATATTTCAGTATTAATTTTTAGACTAATTAGTTGCCCTAATTTATATTTTTAGTTTTAGTTTACTTCCTTATATTTAAAAAGTTTCATTTGAGTCTCCTAAAACAAATTAGTTCTTCTGTTACTTTTAAAACTCATTAGTGTAAAAAAACCTAACAGACATAATTTTAGTCTAACATAGAAATTTCAAGGAATTAAAGAATTTTTAATTTAAAACATAAATTTTATAAAAGGAGTACTTTATTTATTTTTCAACTAGATACTTTAAACTTTAGTGTGTCTTAACTGATAGTTAAACTTTATTTTCACTAACAGTTGTTTTTAAAAATCATATGTTAATTTTTAAAATAATAAATTAATCATTAATTTAATTAAAAAATTAATTTAAAATATAATTTAATAAATAGTTAAAAACTTTAATAATTAATATTTTAAAAATTAATTTAAATTCTAATTAAAAAATTAATTTAGTTACCATCATATATAAAAACTAATTTATTAAGATTAAAAAATTAATTCAGTTATCATTATATAAAAACTAATTTATATTTTTAAGATTAAATAATTACAAAAATATATTTTTTAATTATTTTATTAATAATAAAAATTATTTTAAATATTAATAATTTTTAATTTGTAAAATAATTTTTAATTTAGTCAATATAATAATTAATTATTTTTTTTTAAATTAATTTATATTTAATAAATTTTTGTAGTATTTTTTTATAAATATTTACCTTAAACTTTATTTTTGTAATTTATTTTACATTCATCGCCTTTTACAAATAAATATCTTAATTATAATTTTATCTCAGGTAATCCTTAAAATTTATCTTTTACAAATAGTATATCATCGTTTATTTATCTAAAAACCAATAATTTATTTATTTTATTTTTATATTAGATCACTTTTCCAGTCATTAGAATATAACTAATAGATTCAGAAATAAAAAATAAATACTTATTTTTCTAAATTCATATTTTTGCCATATTCCTCATATGAAGAAATAAACTGTAACAAAAAGGGATTAATGTGTGATAGGTATTTAATACAAAAAATTTAACTCCAACTCAATAAAAGAATATTTATAGAAAAGACAAATATTAAGAACCAATTAGAATTAAGTTCAAGGTATATATTTTTAAGGATATGAAACATAAAGATGAATTAAAATGAAATTGAAGTTAATAACTCTACTATGAAGGAGATCAAATTTAAAATTGAAAGTAATTTTAAGATGTCTATTTATAAAAAGTCTAAGAGATTTGAATACTCTTTTCTTTTAAGTTTTTTAATGGAAGTACAAAATTAACATATTAGTAACAGTAATACTAGATAATATGTTAAGATACACTCAAATATGCAAACAAGGGACACAGAAAAAACTATGCACGTCACATGTATCACCATTAATTATAGAAAGAAAATTTTTGGAAGGATTTGATTTTGCATAAAAATAATTTTTTTAAGATTGATAATTTGTCCAACAACTTAGTCTATCGATATTGCTTAGAAACTGCTTCATTTTATGAAGGTCACAATTACCTGATGTGGGAAATCAACCACAGTCTTGGATCAAGGAGAGACGTCCCTTTAATAAGAACTATACGGTAACCAAACTAGTGGATTTTGATTATTAACGTGGTGCGATGGTTCATATAATAATTGAGGGAATTTGAAAAGGAATAGCAATAGGAATTTCATTTCTTTCTTTTTTGTTTTCTTTTTCTTGTGAAAAGCAAAGAGGAATTTGATAAGGTCTCTATTTAAAGTACTTGTACACAGGGCACAATCTGTCGTGTGAAGACAACAAAAGTGACTTACCATCCACAACCCTAAACCAACCCCTCCCTCCTCCACTTATATATCTTCTTCCAGACTTCTCTTTTGTGTGCTTGATGTTCAAGATTTCTAGCCGCTAGCTGCACCATAACATCTCCACCCTCAACCTGCATCCACAGTAACAGCACTCCTTCCTCATTCCATGGAGGATTCTTCAGCAGGTGAAGACCCTAAGACTTGTCCCCGTGGCCACTGGAGACCTGCTGAGGATGAAAAGCTTAGACAACTTGTTGAACAATATGGTGCTCAAAACTGGAATTCAATAGCTGAGAAGCTCCAAGGAAGATCAGGTATATCTAAACATATATCATATGACTCAACTATATATCAATCTCTCATAAGTTGGATTAATTATCAGCAAAGTCAATTAAAGATCTTAGTGGAACAGTGGAAGATCTAATCCAAGGGTTTATTATTAATTACCTTGAATTAATACTATTGCACCTGGCTAGAGACAGCTTGATTAATTCATTAAGAACTTTATATTTAACATCTATATACAAATATAGATAAATTTGTTAATTCTTTGCATAAAAATTGTGCGTGTCTCTGTGTATGTGATTAATAAACCTTAATCATATGATCATATTTTGGTTCCTTAGGGAAAAGTTGCAGATTAAGGTGGTTCAATCAGCTTGACCCAAGAATCAACAGAAGGCCGTTCACGGAAGAGGAAGAAGAGAGGTTACTCGCAGCTCATCGCATTCACGGGAACAAGTGGGCTCTCATAGCGAGGCTTTTCCCTGGTCGAACTGATAATGCTGTGAAGAACCACTGGCACGTTATAATGGCAAGAAAGCAAAGGGAACAATCCAAACTATGTGGGAAAAGAAGTTTCCAAGATGTATACAACGATTCCAACACGTTCCTCGAAAGGAGAACACCACAATCTCATCAAGACCTATTGTTTAGTACGAGATTTGGGTTGGAGAATGGAAGATTCTTTGACTTTCGGAGCCTCGATAAAAATAAGGATAATAACAACAATAATAATAGGATAGCTGCAGATACTACTCCCTCTAGTTCTCTGGCGTCTTGGAATTTTGCTTCTGTGCCAACCACCACAAACGGTTCTACTGTAGCGGATAGAAAAGGAGGGAGAGACTATTTCAACAGTTCTTGCTCTTCTAGTGTTTATCTCTCAGAATGTTCCAGAAGCTCAGATAGATCCTTTCTTTACAGAATTTATCCAAATCCTGCATTCTCTCTTCCCAACTACAAGAGGGTTGTTCCAACAAGTCCTTTTAGTTTCCTTGGTTCTGATAATGATGGAAGGATAAAGAGGGACTTGATGAGTTTTTGCGATAATAACTCATCCACATTCGCCAAGTTGAAGGCTTCCACACAGAAAGATCACCATCAGCAAACAACTGAAGAGGAGACCAATATCGAACCCAAAGAAGTTCCTTTCATTGATTTTCTTGGTGTGGGTGTCTCTTCGTCATAATGACCAATCAAGGGTTTAATTATTTAACTTGGTATGATACTTTTATGATTGTAGTTTAATTAGCTTTCTAGTTTTCACCCTCCATAATGAATTCTAGCATTTAGCAAATAGCAATTTTAGTTTATAGTTTTGCAGAAGGCCATCGTAATTATGATGAGGCCTTTCATCATCAGGTTGTGTTTAGAGTGAAATTTTTCCAAGTTTTTTTGTTTATAACTTTAATGTTATTTCCTTATTGTCCCCGTCTGAAAAATAAAGCTTTGAGTGTTGATGATCAGATTAAGGGTAGTGATTAGTGTGAGGCACACGTTTGCTGCGCGTGGCTTGGGGTTGAGCTCTATGGATATACATATATAGTAAGTGCACAAGGTATTCAAAATTTGCAGACATTGATCACTGAAATGTCTTGTCTCTATTTATGTAATGGCAACTATTCGATTCAAAGCTCACGAAGAATAAAAGTAGTGCCCGATGCAGCTATCTTTTATGCCATATTGGAATATATACATATACTAATTGCAAGATTGTGATCAAGTGTAGGTGTAACTTCTTAATGAATACAATGCATGCATTAATTCTTCCTTGCTCAACAATTCACCAGATTGATGATGATGCCAGAATCTTAGTCATTGCTGCCCGTGTTTATTGTAGAATCTCGTATAGGAAATTAAGTTGGTAAATGAGATTAAATTATATATTGCAAAGCTGTTTTTATATTTTTTTTACGAGAACCACTGAAATATAGTACTTAGGTTAACTATAATCACACAGAATTAATGATTTTAAATTATATCATGTTTTATTAGTATGATAGAACACAATGTGCTTTCAAAATTATCATTCCATTTTTCATTTTAGACTATTTTGATATCTATTATCATGATTTATAAACACTATCTAGCTAATTATCATAATCGCTGTTATTAAATTCATTTGTTTTGTACCCTCAAAAAGATTATTTTACATCACTAATTGTCCAGTTTTTTCTCCTGAAAGACAAAGAAGACTTAATTATTATTTATGAAGTGAAGAAATAAACCCATATCTATGCATTTAATAAATTTGAATTTTTTTATAATTATAAATGCTTCTCTAATCAGAATTTGGTGGACACCTAGTAGCTTAATTATATATTATGTATCATAGGAACATGCAACAACCCAAGTATTCTTCTCCTATTCTTGACATACACTTACTCTGACGTAAAATGGTCACTGAAATCAAACAATGACGTCATAACTATCAATTTGGACATATGCCAATGTAAGACAGAGGAGAGTGTGAATTGAAAAATGATGTTTATAATAAGCCATGAATATATAATGTGTACAAGATGTTTTTAGTGGGTGTATTATTAAGAGGTTTAAACTAAAACCATTATTTCAAATTTTCAATAAGTTTTGCTTCATTGCAAATAGTCCAAGCAATTGATGTTTTATTTCACAATTAAATTTGTGCAAAAGAATACATACAAAGTAAATGGTATAAGTTGGTTGTTAGGGGAATACCCATCATATTCTAAAATAAACTTTTGTTTTTCTTTAATAATAATAAAAAAATGTACATGGTGTGTGCGAAATGTATGTTGTTTCATTTCTTATATATGTTTATAAAAGTAATTCTTGGACTAATAACAAATTATTTAACTATGTTTTAATTTATAGTTAAAAAATTATATGGTGGAACTCATTTCCTATTTTTATAGATTTGAATTTTTTTTCTTAATTTTTGTATTTTTTCTTTATTGCATTGCGAGTTTTGTTCTAATCTACCCATATTTTATTTTTCATTTATTGATTGTTGATTTACCTTCCCACATCAGTCTTAAAAAAATTATACATCAGTAAAATAAATAAATTTGCTAATGTCGATAATAAAGTTAAATTAGAAGATTTAAAAACTAAAAACTAAAAATTCGAGCATCCAAATGAACTTTCAGAAAATATAACAATCCAAATAACTTTAGTCCATTTCACCTTGAATTTTTAATTGATGGGTTGATTGGATAACAAGAAAATTAAAATATTTAATGTATAAACAAAATAAATATATTTTATATTATATATAAATATTAAAAAAATATAGGTCATATGTTGTCATTTAATTACAAATTTATCATATGTGATTAGTTTTTATTCTAATTAATTTAAAAGTGATATAAATTATGACTTTTAATTAATTAAAAATACTTTTATTAACATTTACGTAATTAATAATTTTATAAATATAAAATTTAATACTTCAATATAGGAGGATAATTTTTGTCAGTAAAATAAATAAATTAATGAGAATATAAAGGAGGATTCCAACACTTAGTCTCCTAATCAAGATATCAGAAGTTCCTAAGATATCATATGGACTATGTAATTAATATCAAATTTATACAGTGTTTCACCAATTACATTAAGATGAAGTGTTTCATGAATTACATTAAGATGAAGTTTTATGAAAACATGTAATTAACAAAAATGTTACAATCTAAAAGAAAAATCATTTAATAAGCAAAAATACTATAGATTCCAAGCATGTAAAACAATAAGTAAAATAATAAGGAGAACTATAGCTCCTGCTTCATCATGATTATGTAGAATCATTGCTCTTGCTCCGTTCTGTGATCATGTAAATTGATGTATGGATACCAAGATGTCCCCCTCAATACTACTATTCCAACTTGTATTATATTGTTTATGCTTCTACAAATTTTGTACATGATTGTAAAAAATAAAGTCTACCTTATCTTGTACAAGAGTTTAACCGTCCTAAAATTTATAGAGTTACTCGCAATCATTTCTTATTCTTTCTTAATTTTGCTTTAATCATCACTTTCCCGTAGTTGTACCTCTTGTAGCCACCTCACTTATATTGTCATGATTGTTCTTCTTATTCACCCTAAACACATTCATACACTAACTTTGTATCTCATGTATTTTATATACACATATTTATACTTTCAACTCGAATCTTAATAACATTAGTCTCCATCTTTTGTATGAACTCTCACATACATCAAGAAATTAAGAAGATTTGTTAGTGTCCTAATATTCTAACACATTCAATTGAATTAATGAATAAATCAAAATAAGTAAAAGTAGGTTTGGGATGATATTTATTTATCAGTCATACCATGTTTTTATTTGAGACTAAAGTAAATATTTCCATGATATTTGTCCGGTCATTTCTCAAAATAATTCTATTTCTTTAATTCTAAATATATCATATAAGTGTGAACTACAGTCGTTAGTTACTTTAAGACTTAAGAGTTAAAACAATGTGTAAGTTTTTTTTATTAAGGTAATGTAATTTTATCTTGTTATTATATAGATGAATAAATTTTAAAAAAATTACACATTTAAATAAATTGTGCATGAGAACATAAATTTAAAATAAAAAAAATCTTACTTCTAAACACAATTTTAAATAATTTTTTTACATATAAATCATGCTTAGAATTGCATTTTTGTCCTTTTTAATTTTCTATTTTAAAATCGTACATGTAAATATGATTTTAAGTTTTATATTTTTAAATTGATTTTTACTTTTTTAAAAAAAACAAAAATAATTTACGCTGAAATCGTCAATGCAATGACTATTTTGTTTTTCATTAAATTATTTGCACTAAAATTGTTTTTATTAGATTTTTTAGATTTTAATGAAATGATTATTTTTTATTTAAAATACTTATTTTCAAAAGAAAAAAATTATATATAATTTTCAATTTTAAAATAAATACAATTATTAAATTGAAATTAAAAAACTATATATATATATATATTTTTTTTTTTTCGAAATAAACATTTTTAAATAAAAATAAATTAATTCATTAAAAGAAAAAAATTGAAAAAGAAAAACTAAAAACATGTATTTAAATACGATTCTAACATAGAAAATTTGTTTTCACCCAAAAACGTGTTTGAAAGCCTGTTTTCTTTATTTTGAAATTGTGTTCTCAAGTACAATCTATCTAAATGCATAATTTTTCGAAAATTTATTCATTTAGATATTAATGAGATAAAATTACGTTAATCCGGTAAGAAAACCGTGTTTAAAACTCATTAGAATTGACTTAGTGATGAAAAATTTGGACAATATGCATTCTAAATTCAATTATCATATTATAGTTATTAACAAATAGTAAGCAGAAAAAAATTAAAAAAACTCAATTTTTTTTCTTGTGATGAAGGTAGGTTGAACTTCAGACTAACATTTAAACTCATTTAAAATGTGAACAATTGAATCTGTACATTATTATAACCAACTGCAAGTGAATAAGACTAATGCAAATTTAGTTGTTCCTAACTCACATCGATAATTCAAATTGTTCTTGTGCCCAACAAAACCCTTCTCAATTCACATTTTCAAAATGCTTGAAATGAACTCATATTTTTTATAATGATACCAACAACTGTATATTATTATTAGATCAAATATATTTTTAATTTCTTCATCGTAAAATTTAATTTTTAAGAAAAAACTGTTGGCATTAATACTAATAATAATAATAATATGGTATATATGTCCCATATCACCTTTGTACAGTAGTGGTTGTTGATGTAACATGACTAAACACATGTTACTTTACTACTAAACAATGATAGCGACCACATTAAAAAAACATAAATGATAACAATATTTTTTGAAAAAGAAATATAGGTAAATATATTATAAATGATGATATATACTATATACATATTTAATATCAATTATGCACTGAATTTTTAAATATTTTCTTGACCTAGAAAGTGTGTCATTCTTCTAGAAGACTATAGCAAGATGAAGTAAAAGAAATTTGGGTTAAAAGTTAAAATAGGTAGTGCCGGCAGTTGGCAAGTACAAAATAAAATAGAGAAAGGTTGGTTTCTATGTAGGAAAACTAGAATTCATTCAGCACCCAAATCAAGTGTCACACGTGTACACTCATGTATCCCAGCTTTTCCTTCTGCTTTAACCTAAAATTAATTATTGTATAAATAATTTTATACTATTAACGTTTTTCTATAAATTGCAGCATTCTTTGCATCTTAGCTTCTAGTCATAGCCACTATCTTAGACATATTTACCTATGTAGGTATTGTGATAGAATTATAAGATCGTGGAGAGAAAATTATATCGTTGAATATATCTAACTAAGAATTTATCAATTGGGAAACACAGACAATCTTCAATCTTATATGTTAGACTTGTACAACAAGTACCTTGGACTGCATATAATATTATTTTCCATGAAACTTTTTATATCTTTCATACAAACTTTTTGTAAATCAAAACCCATAAATATATATTATAAATTCCTTTTATTTATGCTAGTTTTAAATTCACATCCACAAAACTTATTAAGTAAATACACTTAATTTCTACATACAAATTAAAGAACCATCTTTAATTTTTTATAACCATCTAAGTATAGACTTCAATCATTACTTGGTGGTTTCAAGCAAAGTTTATTTCTTATTCATGATTAAAATAAAATTTTAAACTGCTTCTTTAAATATAAGATTACAAAAAAAAAGGAATTGTAAAAATAAACAAGATCTATAAAACTCACCTAAACAACTAAACGATAAAGCTTTTAAAACTTTCCAAGTAAAAAAAACAAATAAATCTATTTGGAAGTGGAATACAAAGATTAATGCAAGAAGAAAGAAACATAAATGACAACAAAATTTTCAAAGTGAAAAAGGCAAAGATTGAAAATAAAGCATTAACTCTGGTGACTGGAAATGTCATTTTGATCTACTATTCATCATTTTCCAATTCGTAAATAAATTTTTATTATAATGACATTCTCCTACTTCTATTTGCATTAATATTGTAAAATAAATGCAAAGATTTTCATGTTCATTTATTCAGCCTCAACTGTGAAAGTGAATTTTGAAAAAAATAACATACGACTTAGTAAAATAAGAGTTCTTGTGCAAATGAAAATAATGGATTCCTCTTTTTGACTTTTGTTAGAAGGGTTAGCTACTTTAGTGAGAAAGACAATTTAATTAGGGAGTCTGGATGGTGTTAAAACTGGTAATGATGAGATGCAATGTAATTTACAGATGATACATTGTTTTGAGGAGAAAATATAAAATATCTTAACTATTAAAGGTATCTTAAGATGTTTTGAGATTGCAGCAAGACTCGAGGTGAATTTTTCAAAGAGTAGTTTGGAGGAATTGGTATTTAAGAGAATCAAATGAATAGATAAACAGCTATGCTAAATTGTTCTTAAATGATAATACCCTTCACATATTTAGGAATCCTATAGTAGAAAACCAAGAATCATAAATATGTGAGAAGGTATCGTTTGTAAAATCAAAAAAAGTTATCAAGGTACAAAGGAAAACTATGATCTTTTACAGACATAGAATGTCTTATGTAATAAACACACTTCCTCTCTTTCATCTATCTTTTATCAAAACACCAAAAACAGTCATAAAAGAAATAAAGAGAAATACAAATACATTTCTTGTGGGGATAGGATGTAGGAAGAAAAAAAGTCGCTTCGATCAAGTGGTCTGATATATGTAAACCAAATAATTAAGGAGGACTAAACATAGAAGATGTTGAACTGTTTAACAAAGTATTGCTAGCAAAATAAAAATGGAGACATACAGTAGAAAATAAAAGGTTGTGAAAAAAGTGTTACAATCTAAATATGATGAATGGAGAAAAATAAACAAGGTGAATATGGTCAATAATGAATCTATTTAGGGGAAGGATTTAAAGAACATAACTGGTGAAAGCTCAAACCAAAGTTGGTTTGACAACTATATGCGATGGAAGATAGAAACAAAAATAAAAGTTAAGTTTTGGAAAGATAGACGAAACAGACAAATACCTTTTGCTAAAAAGTATCCTAAGTTATATAACAATTCTAAGTCAAAATAGGCTAAGGTGGGGGAGATGGGGAGATGGAACAACAATATATGAGAATGGAATATACACTGGAGGAGAGAATAATTTGAGTGAAAGAAAGTGTAATTATCAATGCTCATGGGTGAGATAATAGTGGGAAAACCTTTACAACAAAGATGAATTGTTGTGGAAAGGAGGGGAAAATGGAGAATTTAATACTAAATTAGTTTATCAAATTCTTAACAAGAATGAGTGTGGGTAAAATATTGAGTTTTTCAAAGTCACATAGAATATTAAAGTTATACTAAATGTTGTGTGCAATAGTAGTACAATCAACTCAACACTTTTTTTTAGTGTGGAACATCTAATATTGTCTGAAATATGTGCAGATAGAAATGTTTACTATTTAGCACAACCAAACGATACAAAATTTCAATCAATTCTGTATATTTAAGCTAAACATAAAAGAAAATAATATATAAAAAATTATGTGGATGTCTTTGGTAAGGAAAATATGAAAACAAAGAAACTCTATAATTTTCACAAATGAAAAACTGGACGTGGAACAAATATTCGGAATGACATAGCTTCAACATAAATTAGGTATAAACACTACAAAGCAAAATCCTCTTATTCAAATTGATGTCTAGAACCAGGATCTTGCGTCAAAGGGATGCATGTGTAATTCTGGGTCAGTGAGTAGCAAAATAATGATATATAGTAATAAAAAAAAAGTTTAAAGACATGCTTTGTTGTGCTATGTGCATGTATGTAATTCATGTAAGATAGGACTAGAAGGGAATTGCTTGCTTGGCCGGGTATAACAGGTGGTATGAAACAAAATATTGATACACAAACCAGACAATGTATATGATCCTTGATTTATGACATGTCTCATTATTATATTATATTGCTATTGTGGTTGGCTAATTCTATGCGGATGATGGTGTCTTGATAATTAGCATAAGGAGGGGAGAAGACTGTACTCCCAAACATTGGTTCGATTAGAGGTTTAGAGGTGGCAGATGAAATCAAAGTAGTTCTTAACAAAACTTGCAAACATCTTGTGGTATTATGAGTAGATTTTTTAGCAATTACTGGTTGAGTCCATTGATAAAGATTCTGGTGTATATTGGAACTTTCAATGCAGTAGCTGAGAAAGGTGTGGAGGAAAGCAACTGATATATATAGGAACAATAGAGAAAGACTGACAGATGCACAATCACGTTTTGTATATATGTGATTTAAGAGGGACATAAACGATTATATGCTTAGAACTTGTATTCATGATGGTTATGTTTAAGCATAATTTTATCCTATAATATTATGGGGTTGACTTACTTTATACTTTAAATCTTTCCTTGTCTAGTAATTTAGCTGTTGATGATATTTTATGTATCTTTGTTGGTACTTGCTCAACAACTATGTCCTCGTTATTTTAGATTGAACCGAATTAAAGGAGAAGGAAAACATAAACATTTAGGGAATGTGCTTTAAGTTTTGTTGTGTATATTTTGTTAGATTTTCAAAAAATTAAGACACTGCTAGTGTCTCATTTTTTATTCAGATTTTTTCTTGTTGACAAACGAAAAATGTTATTTCATAACTTTTGATCTAACACATTAAAATAAATATATAACTTTTCTTTTGTGTGATTCAAATTTAATCTTTAAATAATAAAACTCGTCAACAAGGATGAAGTTTTGCTAAACGATTTTTCATAACTATTGTACCAGTCTTTTGAAATTTGATATTTGGACTCTAAATCTATTTTACTATAGGTGAACTTGATATTCTCACCTAAAGTTAACAAATATATGAATGAAGAAAAAAAATTCATATTTTCATTGTTTCTTCTATTTCCAGAGTGTCAGAGACACTATAGGTGTCTTTAGGGTAATGTTTTAGAAAGAGAACCTATGTAAATTGTTGAACCAGTAAGTCATTAATTAAACCACATCATAATATCTCTATTAAAAGTTAAAAACTCTACATCCTACCTTAAACAAAACATTATAATTCCATAAACTCATTATTCTTCAAGTTCAAAATCCATTGACATGATCTATGAAGTTCTAAACAAATAAAACAAGTTCTAAACAGACCACAAACTCATAAGTTCCAACTTCTAATGACATCCTTTAGAACAAACAACAAAACTCTCTTGATAGGCTCATAACAAAGTTAATTTTGAACACAAATAAGATTGTAAAATGTTATTTCCTGTTGGATAACCTTAGAATTAATTGTATTATTATTGATGTATAGTATTAACTTACATATTTGACTAAATTAAACAAGAGCAATGGGTGTCAACTTTTTTGGCCACCGGCCTGCATCTCTCTCAGTATAAAGTATGATCTCATTTCTTTCATTTGTCCTCATCCAATATCTATGTATATTTCTTGCCTTTTGACATAGTTAAAGGAACTAATAAATACATAAGATTTTTAACCCTAACTAACGAAATTGTGGACCTAACCGAAAGCATAAGGCACCACCACCGTCCACATCACTGATCTCTGATTTTCAATTTCCATTTAGATGACTCATCATAATCATAATCATATACATAGCAAAACAAAGAAAGAAAAGAACACCAAAGAGATAAAAAAAAAATTAGTGGCCAATATAAAATAACTGGTCTCTCTCAAGCAACATTGCCTCCAATGATCTTGTTCCACACTTTCTTTTAATTTTTCTATGAAGGGATCTCTTTCTTTGTTCCAAAGTATCTTTATTCTTGTTTTTCTTCCCAAACATTAGATGGACCTACATTGAAACAACCATGACCGTTAAATACGGGAACTTGTATATTTTTTTATCAATAAAATTGATCAATCAAACATATAACTCAGCCAGATATAATTAATTGATTTGGGAATCGACTCTCCAAATTTTTAAATATGTGCTTAAACATGTTTTTTTATTTTTTTTAAAATAAAATTAAGAAATCAGTTTCCAATATGCATTTTCTGTCAAGCAATCAGATAACATTTATAAAAATCAAAGAATTATTTTGTGATAAATTTCATCATAGAAATTTTTGACACTTTTTTTATCTCATAAACAGAAAACCTTGACCTTGATAGTACATATACTATTTTTTTAAATCCATTTTTAAAATTAATTTCTCTGTAAAATTTAAAATGAATGGAATCTGCATTATGTGTAATTAATTTGGATATAGAGTTTAATTTGATTAAATTTGAATTCAAAATAAAAATTAGATTTTTTTTGTTGAGGTGACATTATAGTTGAGGATGAATATCCTATGTCATGATGTTGAATTTTTCTAATGCTGAGGTGCCATTAGAGTTTAGGTGAATGGTGAATGTACTGTGTCTACTGAGAGTTCATTTATTTTAAAGTTTAGCAAGTCAAGTTCTTCTAAAATATGGATGTTAAAAATAGTTAATGAGGTTTATAATAATAATTATGGACTTGAGTTCCCAACAATAATAATACCTTATAAATGTTAAAAAAATCTGATAATAAGTGTTTAAAAACAAATCAGTGGTACAATTGAAATTAATAGATGGTTTCACAGTTGCTCTCACATGCTTCCTGTAGCAAATATGTTAACTAAGCTTGATGTGCTATTCTAAATTGTTATTAAGCTTTTGATTGCATTCAACGATGGTAAACTAGTGAAGTGAATATATTAAGAAAGGTTAAAATAACTTGTTATAGGGTCCTTCTGGAAGTCCAAAGGGGCATGAACAGAAGTATATATATATATATATATATATATATATATATATAGCTGCATGTTTACATGAAAGAACAAAGAACTACTAATTCATTATTATTCATCCTAGTGTAGATAATTTGGAAGCATTATCTCCCTCTCAGGGTTCAGTAGTGTAAAAAAGATGGACAAAGATAGAGTAGCTGTGCAACAAGTGCTGTCAAATCAAGGCGTCACGGGTTCTTCTAAACCAAATTTCATCCAAATTATGCAGTCAACATTGTCATTCCTACTTTAATTGCTTTAATCATTTCTTCCTATCTAAAACCTTCGCAAAATCTCCTCCGTTAAGCCTCCAAAAATCACCCCACTAGTTTTCCAAGAAACTTGGTCATCTTTTCTGGGGCACGGCTCATTCTCTACCATACACCACACACCACACCTAGCCCTACCCATTCACTACTAACTACCCACTGTTATTTTTTTTCTCTTTCAGACTAATTATTCATCCCTTGCTTATCTACTAAATTGTTTGCTGCATAATAAATATTGTTATTTTGTATTTAAATGATTAACTTTTTAATACTATCTCTAATCCCAATTTAATAAATAAATGCTATACTTCTTTTTAATTATGACAAGAATAAATATTCACTTTTCAGCTAGATCCCAAACTTGATGTCCAAATAACCACTACACCATTTTACACCATTTAACACGTTAGAATGCATCCAATAGATGTCAACACATGATGCTGGAGGGCAAAATTTATAAATGTCTGACTTTCTCCTTTTGAGTTCATGCTGGGGGCGAAAGATTTCACCCTCCTCCTCTTTTCCATCTGTACAAATTGGTAAATCCAAACAAAAAGATGTGTGCCTCCCTTTCTGCATAAATATTAAATGGGCAGAAACATACACACTGTTAAGGTGAAATTTGGTGAGACAGTGTTGGAATTTTTTATTTTATAAAAAATTGTAGGAAATCAGGTTTTTGAGATTTTTTTTAAAATTTTAATGTTTCATTAGTAGAAAAAAAATTACAAAACACGAAAAATTCTAAGTTTTTTTGGTCGGGAAAGAAAAATAAATTAAATAGGGTGTTCAAACCCTTGTATAGAAAAGAAAGAAATAGTTTCTGAATTTAGATTTCGCAGAGTATCCTCTGTAAAACTACTCCTACTCTAGGTTGCTTTCATCATGTTCTGAGGAAAGGTTACATATAAAATACTACAACAAAGATAAGATTAACACTCCATGTATCGGCACGTTTTGAATCAGTACTTTTTTTGAGATTGCAATATTCATGTCTTTAAGTGTGAGTCAAGATTTTTCTCATCCAAGTCAATGGTCCTTTAATTCATAAATTCCTGGGTCTCTTTGTTTACTCTCCCTTTTTGTTATGGACACAGCTCCACATCTTGTAACCCTGCATATATGTAGAAAACATATCTAAACTACAATAGTCTGATTCTTGATTCTTTAAGTGAGACTCTATCATCAAAGTTCTAGTTGTGAGACTATCATCAAAGTTCAAAGGTGGTGTGAGTAAAAAAAGAATACATATAACAAATGAGGGTAAAAAACCTAGAGGAAAGGAATTAGTATAAAAAAATCAAAACTCCAAACAATAAACAAAATATAAGAAAGACTCAATATAAATATCTGTAAGTGTTTAGAGTTAGTATGAAAAAAAAACAGAAGACACTATGCAATTAAAAAAAAAAACTACAGTGTTATAGTGTTATAATGTAATAGTGTGTTAGTCATAACATATGTAAAATATATAAAAGAAGAAAGAAGAAAGGGAAGGAGGTGAATTGATTTTTCAACGAGGAGAAGATGGAGGAAGTTAAACATTTTTAAAGATACTCTATAAAAAAATTCACGTTATTAATGAAATAGTTGATAAAATGAATAAAAAAATAAATTTCAGGTAAATATAAAAGATTTGATTATTTAGAAGTGACATGTTATTTATATATTACTCATGTAAATTGTAATAGTCTTCTTAAAATAGAAAATAAATATTATATATATATATGAATTAGTAAATTTTTAGGAGGATCTATATATATAAATATAATCCTTCAAGATTTTATTAGGAGTGAGAAACATACTACATGGTATTACTATTATACTACTTTAATCTTTCATACATTCTTTTATTTACCTAGTTTATAGTTTACAATAATATTTTCCATCCAATTAATTATTTTACTTTACCTTTCAGCTTTTACTTTAATTGAACCTATATTTAATTTACTTTTCTTATCACTTATTTTCCAAATCAATTTATTGAACTTAGAGAGATTCCAAACCAAATGTTGATAATCTTAATTATAAACTTTTATTCTTATAATACTGAGTACTGAAATTAATTATATTCCTTTTCATTTATAGAATCTAAAAGAAAAATCATAAATTAATTGAAAATTATATAGCATTACTAACCTTGCAATCATATTTAACTTTTTCTTAAAATATTTAATTTTAATGGTACTTAACTTTTGGTTGATTAATATATTTAATTTATATTTTCATAGAAAAACGTGATTATTCATCTGCATGATCAATGTACCAGTACATATTCAAATTACTATGTACAATAGAATGCTCAAAAATAGGTGAAAAGTGGATGGCTAGCTGAAAAAGGAGGAATAATAGTGAAGTGACACATGAACAAGTTATCAAAAGACATCATTGTTCCCTTTTTGTTTCAGAATGTGAAGGGCACATAATGGACTGGACCCAGTTATTAGTTTTTTACTAGACTCCATTTTATCATACAATTGAACAGTTAAAATGTCACAGGTGGCAGTTATCATGTGGTTCCTCATAGTTACATCCCACTTTAATAAAAAAATTATTGAATTAACTTTAATTATTAAAGAAAAGTCATTTATATGTCTCCATTTATATATAAAACAATCTTAATGGTCCAGAATGAGACAGAATCAATCCCATTATTAAAGGGATAAGCCTCAACCCAACCTTGCAACTAACACAACTAAAATTAGCTTAATTTACTAGTTGTTAAGGTCTGCACTATACTAGAATGTATCAGGGAAGAGGCAGTGCATTACCTTTGGTTTTGGTCACTGTGATTTCTCTACTGTGTCTGTTGGTTCTTGTGGAACGAGCTAACGCAGCAACTTACCCTGTTGGAGGAGCTAGGGGATGGACCTTCAACACTAATACTTGGCCCAATGGAAAAAGGTTCAGAGCTGGTGATGTTTTAAGTAAGTAAATTTAATTACTACTCCACTCACTGCAAACTGCTAGTTCCACACATTTTTGTTATTCATTTAAAAAATACAAAATTTTGTAGCTTTAACTTTTTGTTCATGAAGTCTTACTTTTATAGTTTTTAACAAAATTTTTACAAAATAGTGAAGTCTGTGTTAGAAAATGTGTTATTCTTACTCTCACTTTTCTCGTGTGTCACTTGTTAATTTTCTCAAAGTTGTTAGAGAGAAAAGATGTAACTGCATGCGGATGTGTTAATTGTTGCAGTCTTCAACTATGACTCAACCAACCACAATGTGGTTGTTGTGGACAAAAGTGGATACGACAGCTGCAAAACTCCGGCGGGTGCAAAAGTGTACAGTTCAGGGAAGGATCAAATCAAGTTAGCAAAAGGGCAGAAATACTTTATATGCAACTATCCTGGTCACTGTGAATCTGGGATGAAGATTTCCATTAATGCAGTGTGATAGAGCCGAACATTTCTTGAATTGAAGTAGTTAATTATCAAATGGTTAGTATTACTAAATGTTAGTGTGTGATGTTGTATGTACTTTCTTATGTGAAGATGTTCTATATATTAATAGCAATAATTTTGAGAAACAAGTAGGGAATAGCTGGCCTTGACTATGGTTCAGTTTGGTATGTTCATGTGTTGGAAGTATGACAATGGTGCATTAGTCACGGGCTCTTCTTATCAGACATTGGATCTGCATATTTTGAACTTATTCAACTCAGAAAACCAATTATCTGCCTGTGTGTGTCAGTGCCACAGTGTTTGGTTGTATTAACAAATAAATTGAATTTTTTCACATGCTCCACTTACCAAGCATGACGCCAAAAGTATTTTGTTAGAGCTAGCTATTGAGGAGTTTAATTAGACATAAATATGAACAATTATTATAAAGTTGTAATGAGTGATAATATATCTACCCTTTACTCAAAGTATCCACCACATGTGATATAATGGTTTGAATTTGTACAACAAGCATGAACCATATTCACGGACCCTGGTTGAATGACATCAGATATCATGAATTAGTCCAAATATTCATCTTTACTTTCTAGCATAATCTCAGAGTTCCTTATTTTGAAAGAAATGATCATTAAGGATGGCGAATAGTTGCTGGTAAATTAGTATTTTACTTTAGCATGTTCTGAAATCCGAATCAGATTGAATCCTGATACTTATTAATTATATTTTCTAACTTATTTCTTAATTATAAATTATATCATAGAGCTCAACAATAAAGAGTGGCACTATTATAAATAACCGAATAATGATAAGTTTGAAGTTAATGGACTAAAGCTATTATATGTAACTATGTTGTGTTGAGTCAGGCCAAAAATGACCAACCCAAGACCATATTTGAGTTATAACTCCTGATATGGGGTCATTTTGTTTTCTCCTATGATTTCTCCTATGATGATGATGATTTGTCTACATTTGTTTGGTCAATAAGAGAGGGTGGACAATACTAATTAAGCAAGGGAATAAATGTACTAATTATAAATATATAATAATTAATGGTTTACACTTTCAATTTATTTATTTATTTATTTATATTATTTTTAGTAGGTTTTTATCTGTTTGGTCCTATACAAATGCTAATTTATGGTGTTAATGATGTTAGATAAGTTTTTCAAGGTGATCTCTATGAGTCCAGATGTTCTAAGTTGGTTGATATCGTGGTTGTTTTTTAGTTTGATATATAGTTGCATATGTAGAAACAAATATGAATGAAGTAATTTTAGTTCAACATAAGGTACTTCTAGATCTTTACTTGTGCACCATATATTATGTAATTTATGCATTAAAATAGTAAAATTTAATGAATATTTAATATTTTAATTGAGTTTTTCAGTACAATTTGTTTTGTCAGATCTTTACTTGCTTTTTTCTTTTTATTTTATATTATTTCTTATTTTTATTGTTTTACTGTTTACTTGTTTGATGTTTGCATATGTTTGGAAAAATGTTTCATGAACGGTTTAAATGGAAAAATGCACTTAAACATGATTTTATTAAAAAGCTCTTGATGACTTGCCAGTGATGAAGTGAAAATTCTACATTAAAAGTTTTAATCCAAATTAATTTTAATATATATTTCCTAAATGTAAAACACTTTACCTCAAACTTGCATTTTGCTAAAATTACTCTTACAAGCTTTAAAATTGGTGAAAAGTTAATTATGTAAACCTATACTAAATCCTTACCCTTGCTAATGTGATGAGCTAGCTATTGGGACGGGGCAAGGGCCACAAAATGAAATGAACGATACTGCAGCCTGCAGGGCCTCATACTTTTGGGTTAACACAATTGCAGGAATTGTTTTCTGCACCCATATTTTCCTTTTGCACTTTTATAAATATGAAAATTCTAAAAGCTTTTTTGAATGTGTAATTTAAAAATTAAAATTAATTTTTAAATTATATAATTTAAAAATAAAAATTAATTTTCAAATTATATAATTTAAAAGTCAAAATTAACTTCAAAATTTCATAAGTTAAAATTATTTCTGTATAATTTAGAATATAATTTTCACTTTTAAATTATATAATTTAAAAATATTTAAAATAAAAAATAAATTTTAAATTATACAATTTAAAAATCATATTTTATATAAAAAATTTATATAAAATAATTTTGAATCATTCAGAAGTATCTTTTATATAAAAATACTTATAAATAATTTAAAAATATTGTTTCATAAAAAAAAGTTTTTAAATGGTGTAATTAAGAGAGACTTACAAATTATAGAGTGTAGAGCAAGTTTCTCATATTTCCGTAACCTTTTCTTCTTTTTTATCCATCATCTTTCTTTTCTTTCTCCTTTTTTCTCGACCAAAGATGGAGAAAGATAGCTTTTTCTTTTTTCCACTCTCATGGTAGTGCAGGTAGAAATCATGGGTTACTTTCTTGCAGACTCAAATAAATTAGCCCATGGTGTAATAGGAAAGGACATAGAGAATAGGCCTTCATATTCATATATCTTGCTTAAGGATGATTCTTCCTGCACCCCCAACTTTTCTTCCTGCACTCCAAAAATATTAAAATTCCAATATTGCTTTTATTGTTGATTTTCGGTTTGTAGAATCTGGAAGTCACTTTTTGACTTCTGGTTTGTAGAACACGAAAGTCATTTTTTGACTTCCGGTTTCTACAACCTAGAAGTCATTTTTTGACTTCTGGTTTTTACAACCCAGAAGTCAAAAATGACTTTCGATTTCTACAATCCGGAAGTCAACTAATTTTTTGGCTTCCGACTTATACAGACCGAAAGTCATTCCTGCATTTGGAAATGACTTCCGGTCTGTATAACCTGGAAGTCATTCCTGCATCCGAAAATGACTTCCGGTCTGTACAAACTGAAACTACTTCGAATTTTTTTTGCTTTCGGCTTGTATAGACCGGAAGCCAATTTCTACTCTGTATTCGATTTGACTTCTGGTCTGTACACGCCAGAAGTCATTCTCTCAAACCGGAAAAACACGTAAAGCACAAAACAAACCAACTTACCTGTGCCGACGCCGGTGTGCAGTCGGAAGGGCTTGCTTCTCACCACCAAATGCAACAATAAGGAGGAGAGGAATGAAATGCAAGAAGAAGGAGAGGGAGAGGGAGCACGCCGGAAATGGAAGAGAATGCGAAATGTAAGAATGAAAGCGGCACGAAAAGAGAAGGAAGAGGAGTGTATATGATTTAGGATTGGAGGATATTTTGGTAATTCTACTGTGCGTTTGGGGTGCAAGGAGAAATATATGAAGGTGCAGGAAGAATCTGCCCTTACTTAATCTTCCCACTTTCTACACTTTTTCTTACAAAAGCTTCTTGAAGAAAATTAAATAATAACACAGTCCAATTTAGTTTTTATTTTATTTTATTTTATATTTAATTTTTAACTCATGTACTCAATGAAAAAAAATAAGGCAAAACTTCAGTTTTAATTCTTTTATTTTAATTTTGTGCTCTTATTCTTTTACTATTGTATTTTTCGAATTTTAAAAAATTCTTGACCACACTACCACACGATATTATTATATTGATATGATTTAGTCGAACTAATATGAACAAAAGTTGGTACAATGCATTGCTCTACCTCTCAAACCTTTTTACCGAAGAACCTTGGCCAGCCAAGTGAAGTTCTTGGACTGAAGATAATTTACATTACCTATGGCTATTCTTTCTCTCACAACATCATTATAATGGTGAGATTAAATATCTAAATATTTAATGCAGCTGTCTATATCTACTAAGCCAAGATTAGTATTGATTGAGCTAAAATAGTCCTTTAAATTCAACCTTAACTAAAACATTTCAATTTTGATGCATTTCAATATACAAAAGTGTATCCTCTCACTCAATTAAAAATCGCCACAAATATAATTTTTAAATTATTGTAACCAAATGATTTTTAAATATGATTTTCGTCAAGACAGGAACCACCGTAAGGGATCAGCTACTTCTACGGAGCGTCCACGTCACGATACGTGTCAATGTAAACACCTCACACGTTACCATTCTGTTTGTCATGTCAAATTCCATCAGGTTCCGTTAAAAAATTGGACTAAAATAATATGTTTAAATTTTATAGATACCAAATAAATCCAAAAAATTTTACAAAAACTATTTTAACGTATTATGTATTTTATAGGGACAAAAATCATATTTAACTCTAATTACATTATAAATTATTATTTAAGATTAGATAGTTCTGGTATAAACAAAGAACAGTATCATCGAAGCGTAAAAAATGAGGCAAATGGTCTCAATTCTTTGTCAAAGGTTGTCACCATTAACTGTCCAAGAAAAAGAAGCATGAAAAAATGGCAGGATGTTTCCTGGTCGATAAAGAGTTGACGAAGAAGGACAAAAACCAAAGTGATATTCATTATTTTAAAATAATAATAATAATAATTATTATTATTATTTTTATTCTTATTCGCAGTCTTCGCCTCGGCTTGGCCGTAACGTTAACGATTATACAATAATTATTTAATTAGTCTTCGCCGTCCATTATGGACAAAACAAAGCCGTTAACTGAAAATCCCCTCCATCTTTGCCACAATTACCAGCATGCCAATTTGTTTTACCCCACTTTGCATAATTTCCATTATTATCACCAAATGATATCAAAGTTAAGGAACAAGAACAGAGGAATCAACGATTTTCGTTAAAAGTAATGAAGTGAACTACTGTAATACTAATTAATTAGAAGCCATTCCACAAAAATTAAGAAAACAGCTAACAACTTAATTAAATATGAAACATCGATCTTAATTAACTCCATCTAATTAGAATCTCACCATGCTTGGCAAATGCATTCCTCATGCTTGCTTTTCTAAAGATGTGCCTTCATTCAACAACCACCGAAGTTAATCAAATAATTATATAACCCTAATCTCCTTAAGCATGTGCACACGGGTTAAGACGTCTATTAATTCAATTCTGATAGAGTAAACAAGGTTAAACCAATATTGTTATACGGTTAAACAAGGTTATTAATTAAGAAAATGAAAATATTTATTAGATTCAAAATACAAAAATTTATTGCGTATATATAAATAACATTTTTAATGGATATTAATACATTTTATTAAACAATTTTAAAAGTATCTGGAAAATAATTTATTGTGCTATTTAATAACATATAGTTTAAAAAGAAAATGTATTAGAGTGTATTAAATATTTAATATCTTTTTATTTGTAGTGCATTCAATAGTAAGAACCTTTATTTTTTTAAAATAAGAATCAAATTAGATATATGTTTTTGATATAAAACATCTGTTTTCATTTTCATTTGATAATTTATTCTTTTATTTTCTTAATTAAAACGTCAGAAAGAAACCATCTGTTTACCTTCTTTTAATTAAAATTTTGTGCATCGAAGATTGTCATCAACATTAAGCTTCTAATGAACTTATCATAAACTTATTATGGTCATTTTATATATATGCCATGATATTTAACTCTTCAACAAAACTAATTGTGAAACAAGAAGACTGTTTTCATTCATCTAAGTATCATATACTATTGAAGTTCTTCCCGCAACGCTTGGGATGAAAATTATTTAATTTAAATATAAAAATAATACAATTTAATTTCATTCGAAATATTTTATTAAATTATCTAATTCAATTCAATTAAATATGCTTTAAGTGAGGTTTAATAGATTTTTTATCTTAATTTTTTATGGATTTTTATAATGTATTTTCACTATTTTTTTTAATGTAGTTCCAATTTTTAAAATCAATCAATATGTTTTGTTAAATTGGTGTGGAGAAAGTGATAGGTAAGACAAATATTATACACAAGACACAAGGAAAGATAGAAAGACAAAAAAATATTCTAACATGTGTTCTGTGTATTTAATTAAAATTGTGACTACAATTAGAAAATAATAATAATAAAAACATATTGCAAAAATATACAAAAAATTGGAAACAAAATCTGTTAAATCTTTAAGTTAAATTAGATATATAATTCAGTTTTATAATGTTAAATAAAAAAATAAATTAAATATTTTTTATTACTAACACACAAAGCAATGTCATTTACAAAAATAATATAAAAATATATTAAGAAGTGAATTTTAAATTTAACTCAACTTTACAAAATTAGAAATTAACTTGTAAGATAAGATTTATATTAATTTATATACATATTGAACACACCTCCTTCATATTTAGAACATATCTCAAACGTAAAAGTATAAGTGATCCGAGAATAGATGGTATGATAGCTCTATCAATCATACTATAATATATTTATATAACTCTCATATTCTATAAAAAAAATGAATTTAAGTCTATATCAATCTTACAATATTAGCTCGTAAAGTGAAATTTATTCATTTATTTAATATAACTTTATCTATAAGTAATGAGATCTCCAGAAAAAAAAAATATTATGTTAACCCATAAAAAATCATATTATATAGTAAAAAAATAACTACTAATATCTAAAGCGCACCTGATTTTATTTATATAAATATTAATTAATGTCAATAATAATATAACTTTTAAATAAAGAGTATCACGAATAAATTTAAACAACTTGATAAATAAATTTATATATTTATTTAAATAGTTATTAAAAGGTTTTATAAATACGTATAAATGATGTACTTTTTATATATATATATATATATATATTAAATTGATATTCATATATATTTCCTTTCTATTATAGAACTGTTTTCAAAATCTAATCAAAATATGATACAATCTAATAATTTAATTATTATTTATCGGGTTTTTTTAATTGAATGTGCATCTGACTGATCATTGTACCGATAAAAGAAAACAAAAACAAATCGTTGACTATTAGTTTCAAATAATAGCACATTCAACTATGATGTGGGTGAAGAGCAACCGAGTCTAATTCCAGCCTTAGGCAGATTCTCTTCGCAAAGTTTTTCCTCATATATTCTCAAACCATACCTCCCCACCGAACCAAAACCAAAAACTCCATAGCAGAAAAAAGAGAGTTATGGACAGAGAACAAGAAGAGATGCAGTTCCTGGGGTTCTCTGGCGTCTACAGAGAATCCTACAAGATCATATTTACATGGAGAAAGATCTTCAGCAAGATCACCCTAACTCTAATCCTCCCTCTCTCCTTCATCTTCCTCATCCACATCGAAGTCTCCAACATCCTCTTCGGCAAGATCGTAAAAAATACACAACAAATGATGGAAACCCCACAAGACACACCCCAATACCACAACCTCTCCAGCATGCTCTCTTCCGAATGGGCCACCTTGACGCTCTTCAAGCTCATCTACTTCACTTTCCTCCTCATCTTCTCCCTCCTCTCCACCTCAGCAGTCGTCTACACCGTCGCCTCAATTTACACTGCAAGAGAGGTCACTTTCTCCAAGGTCATGACCGTCGTTCCCAAGGTGTGGAAGAGACTCATGGTAACCTTTTTGTGCACCTTCGCCGCCTTTTTCGTCTACAACGTCATGGCAGCCATTGTTTTCATCATATGGGCACTTACAACCGGAGGAAGGAGCGGTGGAGCTGGGATTTTTGTGGTGCTGATGATCTTCTATTTCGCAGGGTTTGTCTACTTAACCGTGGTTTGGCATCTGGCTAGTGTTGTGACTGTGTTGGAAGACTCGTGTGGGGTTGGAGCCATGGTGAAGAGCAACGAGTTGATAAGGGGGAAGATGGGTTTGACCGTACTTATATTCTTGAAGCTCGTGATTTCCTTTGGGTTGATACAATTTCTGTTCAAGAAAACGGTGGTGCATGGGTGGAGGTTAGGGTCTGTGGACAGAACACTCTATGGGATAGTGTGTTTGGTGCTGTTCTCTCAGTTGTACCTGTTCCAACTTGTGATCCAAACGGTGCTCTATTTCGTTTGCAAGTCCTACCACCATCAGAATATTGACAAATCTGCTTTGTCAGATCACCTTGAAGTGTATCACGGCGAGTATGAGCCTTTGAAGGCCAAAGATGTTCAGATGGAAGAGTGCCATGTCTGATAGCTACATTATTATGTGTATATCTGCTATTTGTAGTTTAATTTCTGGTGCCATAAGAAATATCTTCCCATTTTGTGGAATTAAATCAAGCAGATATGTGAGATTGCGGAATCCACAGGATTATTTATCTCCAGTCTGTGCCTTAATTAATCTCCTTTTGCGATGTCTGTTAATAATTCGTGTAGCTTAATTTGTTCACGCGATTGATCTGTCAATTACTTGTGACTTTTATAAACAACTTGTTACATATATATATATATGCAACTTGTTCTATGTATATATATATATATATATATATATATATATATATATATATATATATATATATATATATATATATATATATATATATATATTCTGAAAAGTCTGACTTGGTCTAAACTGCATTTTGAATTCTTCATTTTTTTAAAATCAAATTTGATTTAATTATATAAACAAGCTTGACTTGCTTGTGCTAAGTTTGATCGGACGTTGGCATTCTCTTTAGGTGCTTCTAAATATGATTTTTACTTTTAGTTTACATTTTTAATCAGTACATGATAAATAGTGTTAAAGAGCATAAGCAAAAGGTTAAAGGAGCTTTATATGTTTTGATGACAGAAGAACAAAAAGAAAATTATATGTTAAACTAAAAGTTAATATGAAGTTATCGAAGCCTATGTTTGCAAGTGAGAAAAAGAAATCCACACGCAAGTAATTACTATTATAAAAAGGAAAATTGTACTTTGACGGTCATTTAAAACAAAACATATCCATTTAATAACTTTATTTTAATACTATAATAATATATGTTGATGCTTTAAATTTTTTAAAATATATGTATATATATATAATAAAATATCAATATTTATTATATGAAGATATCAAAGTTTTTATTATATGTTGAAGACAAGTTGTGATGATACATTTTCCATATTAATTTGTATCCACATGATCGTGGAGTGCAGAGAAGTGGAAGGAAGAAGACTTCTTTATTGTAGATAAAGTAAAAGTCGTTGCATGATTTTTCAGACAGAGCTTTGAATATTATTTGCTTTAAAAATTCTAATCTGAAGCTTCCACCGCCAACAAAAGCATATCAAAATGGATAAGAGAGATATAGTCTCATATCTAATTAACTAATTATAGAGTAAAGAAATAAACAGAAAGAAAGGAAACATGAAAACTCTTTAGTATTATGAAAAAAGGATTGAAAAAAACATTTCATTTATTTATTTTTTCATACAGCCAGCTTTAAAAGCATAATAAATATATATGTTGTCATAATCTATACAAACTATAATAATATCCAAAACTATCAAACTTCAATAATTTTAAGAATTTATTAACATTTCATAAATAACTATTATGATAATACTTCACAATTGAAGATGGATTTCATTCAAAGTGACAAGTAGTTTGAGATTTTATATATATATATATATTTATTTATTGATACCTAAAGAACAATCCCAAAAAGTATGGAATATCTGCTCATATATGACTTTAATAAATATATGTATTGTAAGGTGAAGACAAGACGGAAAAATTGTTTAAAAAGACAGATGAGATGTAATTTTATTAAGAAAAGCTATGAAAAGACTCTTATGAAAAGACTTCTAAAGAAATGGTATTTGAAATTAGATTTGAGTTGGAGTAATTATCTATTAAAAGGTGCTAACACTTATGATATTTTTTTAATATGATTAGTTTTAATTAAATGTGTAAAATTAATAAAATATTTAAAATATTTTTTTAAATTAAATAAGAATGTGTAAAAAATATTTTAAATTGTTTTTTTTTAATACAAGAAAATATATATGAAATTATTTATCTAAGTTGGATAAAATTTGACATTATTTCTTTATATTTTCATTTAAAAATAAATAAAAGTTATGTAATTTTTTTTTTTGTAAAACGAGTTTTATGTGTGTTAGAATTTTTTTATTTTTAAAATTTTAATATTCATTTAGTATCTTAATGAGTTTATGATTTTAGAATATAAGATTGTAGGAGAAATTGTAATTGCTACAGTTACAAATCATACCATAAATAAAGAAAGTCTAAATTATATATTGATATTGTAATTATTGCATTATTTATAAAAATATTTAATTTATGTACTATTTATTATATTTAAATTTTAATGATTGAGAAATCTAAATATTATATATAACATTATGTAAATGATTATACACATATCTTAAATAATTTATTTATTAAAGTTGTTTTTAAATAACAAATATAACATATATAAGATGTGTACACATAATTTAAAGTTTATTTAAGTATATAGAGGTAATTTAGAATTAATAAAAATATTACTGTTTCAATTATAATGTAGATAGATATTTTAATAAATATACATGAGATATAAGATTATATATATATATATATATATGTATATATTTTAGAAAAATATTTGATATTTGGTATGTAAAGATAATGTAAATTATATAATTATAATAAAATATTAATCTTATCGGAAAAAAAATAAACATATATTTAAAAAAAAAAAGGAAGTAACCAGTGGAGATTAATGGTCGTAAGAGATAGATTAAGTATAAAAAATGGATTTTGTAATATATGTCGTAAGATATGAACATATCAAGAGAGAGTACAGTATAAATGAACTGAGAAAAATGGTAAGAACTGAAGAAGTGTTAAACTGGAAGACGGGTCAATTAATAAACTTTCTTTCATCCGAATTCATTTGAAAAAACTAATCAATTAAAATTAAAGATTTTTATATTCATTTATTTCTTTTAAATTATTATTTTAATGTATATGATAGAAAAACTTCATATGTCTTACTTTAATTCTTTTATATATATATATAATAAATTATCAATATAACTTTTCTAATATTATAAATATTATATTATTAACTTTTAACAAGAAAAATATTAAAATAAAATAATTAATAAAAAATAACATAAAGATTGATTTTAATATTTATATTGTAGATATTTTACAATATTATATAAGTGTATATAAGAGATTTATTATGTTTGTGAGAAGTAGATTTTTTTTATTATTTATGTCAAAATATATAAATATAAATGTAAACATTCTTATTTTTCTATTTTGTAAAAGCATAAATACATTTTACATTTTTTATATTTTATTTTAATTTATTTGCCAATAAAAAAATTATTAATATAGTAAATATATTGTTAATAATATATAATATTGAAGTGAACAAGTATTTAATTATAATAAAAATAAAAAATATTTATTATCGTATAATATTAAGTCATTATATAAATAAAATAAAATAAAATATGCATATATTAAAATAATTATACATTAAAATCACAAATTGAGAATTAAACTACATAATTAGTTTAATTTAATTCAAATTTTATACATTAAAATAAAATCACAAAAAAATTAATGTTTAATTTAAAATTATTTTCAATTAAAAATTAAACTAAGTAAAGTGATTTAATTTAATTTAATTTTTTTATATTAACTTTTTTGTTTAATTAAAATTTATTTTTAACTAAAAAGGGTACCATCATCAACATTACTTACACCTCAAATCATGTGGAAAAGCTCCTTTCAACAGTATCACACGCTATTATCCTCAACGACCCCTGTGCTTTTTTTCATACTACCTTTGTTTGTATAAATAAGACTTTTTTTCTATAAATTTCGTAAAGATTTTATTCACTTATTATAAGATTCGTTTCAAAAATAATTATTTCTACAACATCTCACAGAATACTTTCATACAAAAATAAATAATATTTAAAATTAGTCTCATATTAACTACAATATATAACTTATGTTCATACAATAAGAATTTTAAGTATTCAAAACTATTATATATTAACCAATTCTTTTATTAAATCAGTTAGTTTCCACCAATGCATTGCAATCTATATATTTTTCGGGGCTTCTTGTTGTTCGGTGGTTGTTATGGTGAGAAAATTAATATATCAACTTTTTAAATTCTTATTTTATTATTGTATTATTATTATTTATATATTATTAGTTATATTATATTATCGATCGTACATATGTAATAATATCATAATTATTTTGTATATATTAATATAATAATATCATATATATAAATATTAATGAATAAATATTTAATCATAAAACATGTCATAATTATATATGAGGTGCAATATGGAAGATTTTTTAAAATTTTAATAAATAAGTTATACTTAAAACTAACATTTGACATATCTAAGATAAGAATATCCTATCCATGTTTCGATATACAAAGTATTTCTTATTCAGAGTTAAACATAAGTTTTTTTTATCTCTTATCACATGAAGTCTTAAAGTCTTCTGTACATGACTAGAAAATAGTGAAAAGTAGATATATCTTAATGTGGGTTCCAAGTTTACATCCATTACAGACCATGAAATTACCTAATTAGAGTTACTCATCATGAGTCAAACCTTATATACACATGTACCAACACCATATACATTTAAGTAAGTTATTCAACAAAATCCATCACTCATGAAAGACCATCCAAAAGGGACAAATGTCATGCATACATCATCTCCTACATCTCTACATCAATTATATATTTATTAAGAGCATAAATAATTCAATCTTACACATACACATAATTCATCATCAAAACATGCATAAGATTATACATTACATTATCAATCATGGCAATATATCATCATCAAACTAATATACTATCATTTGAGTGAGATCTTTCCGCTTAAACAATAACATTCATTTCGTTTTAGTAATAGAACTATAGCTTGAGCGAGATGGTGCATAAGAGTAATAATTTCTCATGTCTCTTCTCACTTCAACAACCATTATGTTACTTGAGCATTATAACCAACCTTTGGGCAACATCCACTTGTTGAGAACAAATTATACAAATTTCATAGTATAATTTCATCACTCATCGTCACTCATGCTATCTATACTACTTGAGCAACAACATAGCTTGAGTGACATTAGCGCTTAAGCATCCAAAATTCACATGTCATGCTCTTAAACACATTTAAGACATGTATACACCGTTTTAACTTCACTCAACCAAAAATACTTGAGCAATATTTTTTTAAATGAGAGAGAATCTTCTTGACATCTGTCGCTCAAGTTGCAAGTCAACGCAAAAGCATCCAACACATTGTTTGAGCGACCTAAGATAATGAGTGTAGTAGTTACACACTGACTAGGTCTTACTTAAGCGACCATGTATCTTTTAAACAGTATTCAGTTGAGAGCAATCCCAAAGAGCTTCCATACATCATTTCCATTGATTTTTCAACACTACTAAGGTTCCCCCTTTTTCAATCTCATTCAAAAGGTAAACCTTATGCTAGTAAATACACATAGAACAAAAGAACCAACAATTATGCCATAGAAAATTACATATAAATCATTTTCATACATTTTATACATCCAAATAACTATCATTATTGCAAAAGAGGAGTTATTAGCTCTCCTTACTTGAAATGAAAGAAGTTGTTCCATCAACTCCTTAAGAATTACTTCAACTCCTTAAGAATTACTTCAAGTAATTCAGGTAAACTCCTAAAATTAAATCCTACATCAACATCCTTTCTTAAGCATCCACTTAGTATAAGAGAAGAATAAAACTTAAGACACAAGAAATAGAACTACTTACCACAATTAAATTTTAATATTTTATGAGTTTCAAAAGACCTCAATTTAATAACAATCCAATAATATAAAAAATTTAGAATTAGAGAAAATACAGAAAAAAAGAAACGAGTTTTTTAACAAAAGAATTAAAATAAATGTCTAATTTTTTTTATAAATATTATAATTAATTTATTTTGTAATTTATTTATAAAATAATATTGTCTCTTACCATTTTTATTATTGATATAACATCAAATCTAGTAAAATTTAATCAATTAGATTTTATTATCTCTTGTCAACAATTACGCACATGAACTTATTTGAAAATATCAATATATTTACCTTTTTTTACTATATTTGATTATATATATATTAATTAGTACATTAACAAGTAATAAAAATATAATTATGTACATGCATACTAATTTATTTCCTAATGTATATGGATAAGTATAAGTATTAATTAAAAAAACATAACATTTTATGAAACTTAATTATATATTTATTAAATTATTAATTTTGAAATATATTTAACTTCACATAGAAGTATAATATTTAATATTATTATACTACAGTCTACTAAAACTTAAAGAAATCTAGATTAATATAAATTAAAAAAAATTCTAACAATATATATATATATAATACAAATAATTTGTAAAATAAATTTTAAAATAAATAACTTGAAATAATAATTTTTATATGTAATATTTAATATATTATTCTAGCATTTATCAATATAATATTTAGTATTTGATTTTTACTTTCCTCTTCTGCTTCTAATATATTAATTGATATTAATATATACATATATATAATACCTTTGAATCATGTTTAAATTAATTAATTTTTATTTAATAACATGTTTCATATACAGAGATTCGGTTGAAAATTTATAATTTAATTCTTAAATTCAATTAATATATATATATATATATATATATATATATATATATATATAATAAATACAATAGTTATTAATTAATAAACATTTATTTCTGTATTTATAAAAATACCTAAATAATGGAGTATTAAGTTTTACTTTACTATTTAAACAATAAATATTATTAATTAGAAATAGTTTATTCTTTGTTAAAATAAGAAAAAATTTAACTGATAAATAATTTGAAAATGATAAATAAACTCATCTTGGTAATTATTATTTAAATGTGTTTTAATTTTAATAGAAAATATCTGCATGAATAAATATAAATATAGATAATATTTAATTTTTTAAATTGAATATCTAAACATTATATAAATATTTGTCTTATTTCGTCATGTTTCTTTTCTTGTACGTGTTCTAATATTTTATTTTTATTCTCATATTTATTTTTATTTTAAATTACTAAAATATATTGAATTTATTAAATACTAATAAATTTATATTTTTATAAAAATATTATTTTAATAAAATTAAATAAATATGTATAAAATATATAATTAATTTTTTAAATTATAATTATATTTACGAATACATTTTATATAATGTATATATAAATAAAATTAAATTAAAAATTAAGAAATATGATGTGTGCATAATTAAGTTTTTCAAATTTAATTACATCCCACGATATATATATATATTCTAATCTTTCCTTTTTTAATATATATTATTAATATTAATACATACATATATTATATATATGAATAAAGTTTAGAATAATTAGTTTTTAGAATGATGTATTTTATATTGAAATTCTGATTAAAAGTTATACATTCAATAATTTTATATTTTAATTATTAAGTTAAATAAATACGCTAATTGCTATTAAATAAATATTTATTTATATATCGATAAAGTACCAATTAAATTAATAAACGTGGTAGAAAATTTTCTTGCGGCTGCTTCTAATTTCTTAAATTGAAAAACTGCCATCCATTATTTAACTATCTTATACACTAGTACCCTTCAATTGAAATATTTTAGAAAATGTAAATTTTAATTATACTTGTGTTCAATGGGTATATGGTTTTTACCTTGTATTCTATCATCTTTTGCTAAGAAAAAAATAATTTTAAGCAAGAAGGAAAGGAAAAAAAATTGGTACAGAAATGTAAAGGAAAGACCATAATCTATATTGTAATAATAATAATAATAATAATAATAATAATAATAATAATAATAATAATAATAATAATAATAATAATAATAAAGGCAATTACTTTATTATGTATCAGCTTTTACATTCTGCATATTTATTTCTTTTATGGGCACAGGTGATGACAAAAAAAAGAAAAAAACTGGAAAATAACCATAGATAATCCCATAGTTCTTAACTTGATCACACACAAACATATATAGAGAACTCATTTTTCTAAGAGTTTGAGGTTAGGAAAGCTGTCATCGGCACCATCGGGTGAGCCTCTTGCACTTGTAGTCATACCGATGTCATCAGCTATGCACTGCGCATCAAAACCAATCCCGTCTAATCCCCTTCTTGAAAATCCAGCGCAGTAGAGGCCATTTTCTCCCTTCCAGTGATTTGGAAAACCTGGTTTAGGCATTCCATTACCACTGAACAGTTCCCTGTAATCCTGCATTTCAACAAGTGACACAAAACCAGTTAGGGCCAGTTTCAGGCACCTTCAAAACTCAACACTTCAACTTGTTCCCACAAAAACAGTTATGCTACTATTTTATATGCACCTTAAGCCACTTCAGCACAGTGCTATTGTATCCAGTAGCAAAGATGATGATGTCAAATTCACCATCTTTTCCATCCTCAAACTCAACCGTTTTGCCCTCTTTGATGCTTGAAATAGCTGGGAAAACCTGAACACAAAAGGTGACAACCAAATCAATGTGAGGAGTTAATTAACACGAAAGAAACGATGGTAAAAGAAATTAGTCTATACATATATATCACTAGCTACCTTTATATCGCCCTTCCTGATCCTATCAACGCAACCAACATCAATGGTAGGGGTAGTACCACCCTTTTTCTTCAAAACGAAGGGTCCATCCTTTGGCCTCACCAAACCATACTCAGACATATCTCCGTACTTCAGCCTGCTCATAAGTAACATAAGCTTGTCCACGCTCTCCATTTTGAAGTATTTCAGCAATGTCATGCCCACGTACACCATTTCTTTAGTGAAAAAGTGAACCTAACACAGAGATATGTCAGATAAATACATCATTCTTAGGCTTCTGTTTTGAATTCTAAAGCTTACCCTAACCTTTCTGAACTTCCATAGTCTATCTCGCCTAAATTTTTTAACTGACAAACAAGCATACATAGCCAACACACAGAAAACATATTTTTATACATTTATTAATTCACACAAATATCTTTTAAAGAATATCAAAGCAAAATAGCCATCTTAATTTTTAGAATATATGTGGGTGTATTAAAAAAAGGTTTATCATCTTTAATGTTTTAGAGATTAATTTAAATCGTGTCTTGTTACAGAATCCACGTAAAGGGTTTGTAGATAGAGGAATGGCTTACAGGGCCTCTAACAACAATGGAAGTATTTGCACCCCAATTTGAGAGATCATAAGCGATCTCCATTCCAGAATTGCCACAGCCAACAACAAGGACATTTTTGCCATACATGTCCCTTCCATTGAGGTACTTGCTGCAATGCAGGTATTCTCCTTCAAACCGTTCAAGCCCTTCAACCCTGGGCACATACCCTTCACTATTCTCCCCAGATGCAACCACCAGAAATTGAGACACGTAAACCTCAGCAGCATCCTTTGATGCTGTGTCCTTGACAACAACCCTCCATTTGCCATCGTTGTCATCAAGATATGCAGATTCCACATTCCGGTTGTACCGGATGGAAATCTTGAAACGGGTGACGTAGCTATCCAAGTAACGCAAGAACTCAATCCTGGGGACAAAGGTGGGGAAATCAGAAGGAAAGGGCATGTGAGGGAGGTTGCAGAAATCTTTGCCTAAGTGAAGTTTCAAGCGGTCATATGTTCGTTTCCTCCAAAGAGATGCATGACAATCATCTCTTTCAAGGACAACGTTGGGGACGGAAAGTTTGTTGAGACATGCAGAGGTTGCAAGGCCAGCAGGGCCTGCACCCACAATCACAACAGGGACTTCAATCTCCATATGGATGGTTTTGGCTTTGGGTTTGAAATTGGTTTGTGTGTGGGTTTTCACCTCCCCATGAGGTTCTGCTTTTATAAGCTTGGCTATTCATGACATTGTTTATTTGGAGTGTTGATGAGTTTGCCAACTTGCCAACCAGGAGTGTGATGAATCATGAATCTAGTTTTAGTTTTTCCCTTTTTTATTTTCATTCTATATTTTTGGTCAATAGAGTCAATTAAAAAATTCAAGAAAAGTACTAGAATTAATTTTTTCAGTTACTTTTTCTCAAAAATAGATTATTTTTGTTGCCTGACATTTATAAGGAGGATAGAACTAATCTCAGTTTAGCCAGGAAAAGAAATTTTACTGTGGGCGTCACCAAAGCAACCTTGTATTTTACTCTTGCCATTTAACGGTCACCTTTTATTAGTTTTAGTTTTTAGTTTTTACTTTGTATTGTTGAGTTTTTAACTAATTATTATTCAGCCATTCTCATGTTTTTTTTCTGTCAAAAAACAAATTTACTGACATGAGATAAAAATTTCTCTCCTATTACCTCTCTTCTGTTTATTCTTATTTAGTGGGTCAAAATATTAATAATATAAATATTTATCATTTTTTTAAACAATTACTTTATGTTAGAAAAAATATTAACAATTATTTTTAAAGATGTCTATTAATAATTATGTTTCTTCTATTCAAAACATGCATGTATCATTTCTACAAATCTGTATTGTTAATTAGAGAAGGATAGAAATTACTTCTTATATTAACTGCAACTTATAGAAAATATAAAATTATGATTAAAATTTAATAAGTAAAGATCATCATTCACTCACTTGATGAATCTCATTAATAAATTTGACTTTTTAATTTCAAAATCAGTGACTTGGTTTTGATTTTTTCAAAAGAAATAAATAATTTACTAAATGAAGCAAAATTTCTTGATTGTTTTTATTAGTTGTTCAAAATTTGATATTTATAACACTAAAATCCATCACGCTGATAATGTCTTTGGAACAAAACCGAAATAAATAAATAAAAACAACATTTTTTCATTAAAATCCTAAACCATCGCTTAATATAGAATTTTTATTTTGCCATATAAATCATCACCTCTTTTATAGAATGGAAGTAACAATTAGGAATTTTTTTTGTATTAAAAAGTATATTACTATCTATTTATCCTGGAGTAGGTTTTTCACTTGGTGATTAACGTGTGTGTGGGAATGTTCTTCCAGTATTTATTAGGGCATAAATTTAAAGAATTAATCATTATTAACTATTTTCCATGATGTGTAAGACAAGAACTTATCATGGTATTATTTGGTAATAAAATGACCATAGATCTAATACAACCAGTCAATAAACCATTTTAGTTCAAAGAATAAAATATTTTGGATAGATACATATAACACTCGAATTTGAATAAGTATATTTAAGAAACCAAGCTAATTATTTATTAACTATATATCAAACTCTGATGATAAGTTCAATCCAAATCTGATATGTTTAAAATTTCATGTTTGTCCAACTCAATGTAGCAATCACTAAGTGAATGTATAAAAATGTTAATATTGTAAATAATATTTACAGATTATATTACTCCCTGAAGTAATCTTTATCAAATTTAGTTAACTATTTTACTGTCACATTAACATATTTTCATGATTATTTTTTTAATTAAAATTTATAATTTTGAAAATGTTTTTTAGATTAAAATAGATACAAGAAACGTTTTAATTAGTTTTTATATTAAAAAAACTAAATCTCTAATTTGCGTTTTTATTAAAAAAGCGAAGTATATAAAGCTATTTTTACATCCTTCTTTTCTAATTTCTTCTTTAATATATACACTTATTAGATATAATGTTTATCATTTTTCAAATGTTACCATACCAATAAGTTAAGAAAAAGATTGATTTCCAACCGTAGTACTTCTAATAAAGTGTTTGGGACATTATCTATAAGAAAATTTTGTTGTTATTTATATATATTTTTAAAATTAAATAATAGCAATTATCTTTTATCAAGCACACTTTTACTAATTCTCTGCTGTTTTTTTAATTAATTTGCATATATAATAAAGTTTATTATAGAACAAAAAATATTCAATAAAAAAGTCAAATATATATGAAAAATAAGAAAAATTGTATTTCTTGATTTGTTTTGCTTTGCTTATAAAACCTTTAAAAAGGCACTAAAAACAAATTGAAGTAGTGTATTTGCAAATTTTTCATACGAGACCAAAATATTTGTTATGGAAAGTAATTTTTATTGTTTGATAAGATCATTAGTAAAATTATCTCTTAAATACTTAACAAAAACTCAGAATTCGATGCGATAAGCTAAGTTAAACAATTTTATATCAATTAATTTATGTAATCGGCGAAGATGTTATTGACACATTTATATTTAAATATTGATTTTACAGTATACTTGCACAGTATTTCAAAAAATACTTATTTGTTAGTTTGTAATGAATATTTTAATGCACTCGTTAACATGATCATATTAAGAGTTACACTAATTTCATAACGTAAAGAAAAAACCAATATTATTTTTTATAAAAAGCTTTAAATATTTAAACTATGTATATATCAAAATAATTCCAACTAAGTTGCATATCACAGATAAAACTTTCGATAATAGAGTTATCGTAAAAATAATATAAAATAATATAGGTGACATAATCTAAATTTATTGGATATGAAACTTCTAGTACCTAATAAATCTTAAATATGTTTGTTAAGAGTTAGAGTGAACAAGTCTCTTAAGCGAAGTTTATATATATTTTTCTTTTTAAATAATTTAAAGTATTTTTAAAAATAAAATTGTCACAGAATTTCAAATTATAAAAAAAATATTTCAAAATGCATTGATTAATTTTAATAATATTATTTTATCGAATTTGATATTGAAATATTAATGTTATTTTTGGGATGAAAAGTCTTATACTGGTATTTTCTAATATTCTTGTATGGTTTAGAGTTGAAGTCAAAGCAATTATATATATCTTTATCTCTTAATTTTTTTAAAAAGTTAAAAATAAAAATGTAAAAAGTCCAAAAGAAACAATATCTCAAATGATTATACCTATGTCACCTTAACCTCCTTACATGGAAACAATCTACAGTGACAAACCAATGAAAAAACTATCAATGATAGAAGCAGGAAACCGAGGTTTATACCAAGGACCAGTGCAACCAGTATAAGGGAGTCACAATAATATAGACAATCAAGGTTGTCCTGATTCCTCCACGTACACGTCAATGTGGATCTAGACAAACTTATTTTTAGACTCGACCATATAACATCAACCCTTCCCAACCACGGAACAAGGTTAAAATATCAATTGATGAGTTCCTCATTAATCATTTACAAGACTTTTTTTCAAATAAGTTTAATCTTAACCTCTTTGTCTTGTTGTCTAATTTATTATTTGTTTCAATACAGTCTTATGTTACTTAAGGACTATTCATATATTTTTTCTTTTTTAATTATTTGAAATATTTTTTAAAAGTAAAATCATGATGGAACTTCAAGTTTCAAAGTAAATAATATCTCAAATGATTGATCTAACAATATTAAACCCTAAATCCCTAAATCCTAAATCCTAAACCCTAAATATTGACATTGTAAAAACGTAAAAAATTTCAAAATTGAACTTTTGCTTCATTAACCTTGAGTGAAAAACTTGTTCCGACTTAATATTAAAAACAAATTTAGATTTTAATTTAAAAGTTAGTTTTATAATTTTTTAAAATTAATAATAATAAAAATATAGTTTTTATTATAACAAAAATTATTTTAAATATTAATAATTTTTAGTTTATAAAATAATTTTTAATTTAATTATAATAATTAATTTTTTTTATTTAGATTAGTTTATATTTAATAAAAAAATTAAAATAAAAAGAGTATATGTATACAGTAAGAATGGTTTGTTGAGGATCTGTGTGGGATTCGGAAATCTAGAAGACCAAAATTCTTTCTAAACTGAAATAAGAGGAGTTATGCGGCTTGCATGCAAAAGTTTCGCGCCATTTAGGGAGAGCGACCACCTTGTACAGTTCACTAGCACGACCTTTTACGCTGTGCATGCTTCCCTGTTCTTAAACACAGACACGTAGGTTACCTTTTTATTCAGAATCATTTTTTCTTTTTTGTATGAGACAGACACAGGTCTGAAAGCAATCAAACAAACCGAAAAATCTACATATCAGTCCAAAATGCTAATCTGTTGAGTAGGGTTTTGGGTAATAGTTTAAACATTTGTTCAGTTAAATGCTATCGGTTACCCTTTTTCTTCGTTACTTTTGGATTTGAGATGTTGCTTGGATTGCATAGTATAGATCAAATCAGTGAGAACATGCACATTCTCCATTTTTTTTTTCTTCCTTTTAAAAACTACTCTAATAAATGCAGCTGATTTTTTTACTTAAAACGCTACAAGGAACAATTTAAAGTAAACCAAAGTATGTTATAAATAATATATAAATAAATAACTTCATAGTTTTCGAGGCATGGACATGAATATGCCATCCACTGCTATATATCAGTAGAGGTCCACAACTAAACTTTAAAAATGGGTTGCTAATTAGCAACTGAAAAAATTGTTACAAGAAAACTTTATTACAAAGTTATTTTTTAAATAGATTAAAAATATATTTTATAAATTATTTATTTTAAGATATTTTTATTTTTATTTTTATATTTATTATTATTTTTAAAAGTTTCATTATACACAAATTAAATATTTTAAATAAAATTAATATAAAAAAGATTTGAATCTAGAATGTGGAAAGTTGTTACTTTAACCATTAAATTCAATGATTTTCATTTAAAACTTATATATATAAATATATATATACTTCATATATACATATGTATATATATATAAATAAATAATAAATATAAAATTTTATATAAATATATAAATACATATAATAAATAAATATATAACTATATAAATATAGTAAAATATTAATAAAAAATATTTTATAAAAAATAATATTAATAAATAATAAATAATAATTAGTTATTACTATAGTACTTAATATTTGTATATTGATATTAATATAATATTAATATACTACTATTAGTATAGTATATTAGTGTAATATTAGTACATTATTAATGTAATATATTGGTTTTTAATTATTATGGTGCAATTTCCTTTCTAATTTATTAATATAGAAAGATTTTTTAAGCATTAACATAATGGGTAAATAGTGCTAGCAACGATGATTTAAAAAAAAGAAAAAGTCATACCTTACAATATAATTTTAAAACAGTACAATTCTACGTGTTTTAGAGAACAACATTTTTATTTTTATTTAAATTCAGTCCAACATATACGAGTTAAAGTTAAAATAGTAAAATATTTATTTCAATTTTTTTAAATTGAATAATAATATAATATGAAATATTCAAAATATATTCTATAATTAGGTAGTAATAATTTTTCAAACCTAATTACAAATTGTTTTAAACTTCTAATAATGGAAATAAAATGTGAGAATCTCGTATTATTAAATTTTTTTAATAAATTTTAAAATATTAATTATGACATTATTAATATTTCTAAACATAAATAAAAATACAACTAAAACTTTAATATTAAAGGATCCAACGTTCAAATATTTGAATATAATTAAAAATATACTAATAATTTAAAAAGACAAGATTTTTTACTTATAATAATAGATAGATTTTTAATATTAGTATAATTATTGAAATAATTAAAATTTAATTTCATACTTATTATTATTTACTTTGATAACATTTTTATATTACTAATTAATTATTCTTATAATTAAATTAGGACATTTTTTCTTTCATTGAATAATAATCAAAGATTTTAATTGATAATTTTAAAATAAATTTTCTAATATTTATAATATGAATAATTGATAGAAGTTAAAAACTATTTAAAAATATAGTTATAACTAAAAGATATTAAAAAATCAATAAAATGATATAAAAAAATTATTAAAATATTTATATATATATATATTCCAACTATTAATAATAATATATAAATTCAGATTTAATATTTATTTATATTTAGTTTTTGTTATTTATAAGTTTATTATTGATAAGTTGATTAAAATTTAAGTTTGCTTAAAATAAGTTTTCTTATTTTTTTTATCTCCGTTATAAAAAGTTAATAGTTTCTATTGTAAATGGATAAATAGTTAAATAAAAATTTTAATTTTAAAAAAATATTTTTTACTTGATATCAATAATATATTAAATATTGTATAAATAAAAAAGCTATAAACAAAAACGAAAACCTAATTTAACTTTATAAATAAAAAATATAAATAATTAATATAAACTAAAAATTAAAAATTTATATAAAAAATAATATTATCAATAATTATACAATTTATATTAAATATTATTTTACAATATTCTTTTAAATAAATAAATAAAAAATATTAAACATATTTATAATTTAATAAAAAATTTGTTTAATGATTCATCTGTGTTCAGTCACTATTTTTAAATTGAAATATATTTATATTTAAATTTTTTTTTACATTTAGTATGATGACTGTTTTGAAATAATAGTTAAATTTAATAGTGATGATTGCTAATTATTTGAAATTTAATAAATTTATATTTAAAACTTTTTTTCACATTTAACAATCGATTTTAATTCAATTGTTATTTTGAAATCATATTTAAATGTCATAATTGAATTAGGGCTGGTCATTAATTATTTTGATATTTAATAAATTAATACTTTTTATATTTAGCGATTGAATTAAAATTAATCGTTATTTTGAAATAATATTAAAATTTAGCGACTGAATTAGTGATGGTCGCTAATTATTTTAAAATTGAATTTATTTATATGTAAATATTTTTTATATTTAGTGATTGATTTTAATTTGTTCGCTAATTTGAAATAATATTTAAATTTATCAAATTAGTGATGGTAGCTAATTATTTTGAAATTGAATTCATTTATATGTAAATATTTTTTTATATTTAGCAATTGATTTATTTCGGTCACTAGTTTAAAATAATATTTAAATTTAACGACCAAATTAGTAGTAATCTCTAATTACTTTATTTTTTACTGATAAATTTGGTTGCTAAAGTTGTTGTTTGAATTTTCATACAAATAGCAACTGATTTAGCAATAGAAATTTGGTCACTAATTTTCTTGGTTACTATTTCGATCGCTAAATAAATTAATGTCACTAAAAAAATTTGGTTGGTATTTTGGTTGCTCATTGCAACTCAAATAATCTGGTTGCTATATATGTTGCAAATGGTTACTAGTTTTTTTCAATCGCTAATTTCGATGGCTGAATTACACTTTTTTAGTAGTAAATTGTGTTTCATTTCCATAATAAAATTTGAATTTATTTTGTCCTTATCCTTTATATACAGTTGTGTGAAAATAGTGTTTTGTCCCTTTCCTCAAAGGTCATTTACATCAGTTTATAAAATATAATAATGAAATAAATTTAAAGTTCGTCGAAACATAAGTTTAACAATAATTTAAGGACTTAAAATATATTTAACCCTTTTATTTATATATAATTTATTTTTTCATTTTATCCACTTATATTTCGTATTATGTACTTAATCTTTACTTCTTTATCTTACTTTATTTAAAATATAACATATTGATATTCTTATTTTAAATATTTCATCTTATTATCTCTGCTTTTTTCTAATAAAATATCTTAAATTTAAAAGGTATATTAATGATTCATCTTTCATTTTATCATTTTTTAATATTATTTATATTTTTATTGTTCTTATTAATTGTAAAGTAAATCAATTTCTTAAACACTAAAAAAATAAGTTTAACAAATCAATATAATAATTTAATAGTATATATTATTATATAGTTTTCAAAATAATAACAATAAATAAGAATTTTTTTTTAAAAAATATTCTAAAATATTTTATGTACCATAAAAACATGTATTATTTTTCTGGTACATATAATTATATTTGAAATAATTTCCTTTTATATATATATATATATAGCCATAACTTCTTATATATACTTTTTCATATTCCTATTTACTTTTAATTATTTTAAAAAATATATAAATTACTCATATATTAAAAGACAATTATAAATTATACAATACAAATCTTAATTATTATTTATATATTATTTATATTTTAAATATAAAAATAGTTTTTTTATTTTATATATAAAAAGTGGTGGATACATATAAGTACTTAAACAAGTAGTTTCATATTTGAAATGAAAAAAATTAAAAAGTTATACAATTAAAAATATAAAAATATAAAAAAAATATAATAAGATAAAATTGAGATTAAAATTAAAAAAAAAAAGTTGATACATTTTAGTGTTTATCAATTTATTATATTAAAAAAAATCTTATTTAATCTACTTTTTACTTTATTAATTTTTTTCCATCTCATGATAATATATATATATATATATATATATATCGATAATGAAATAAGTTTTTAAATTAATAACTATAAATTTAATTATGAGTGATTGATTTTTAATTTTCAAAAAATTTAAATTATTAATTAAACATTTTTTAATTTTAATAAAAAATGATATTATATTAATAAGAGAAAATGTTTGAATTGAAGAAGATAAAACTATTTAGAATAAAATAAGATAAAATTATATATGAGTGTAATGATGACATATATATTTTAATTGTGTGTAAACAATTTATTGGTGGGACATATAAAAGTTATAAAGAGATTAATTTAAATACAAGTGGATAAAATAGGAAAGATTATAAATAAGTGAAATGTTGACATATATATTTTAAATTTGTAACAAAAATTAATTGGTGAGACAAGCAAGGAGAAAAGAATGTGGGGTAAGTGATTTCTATCTCTTTCGAGTAGTTAATGTGACAACCCAAATTTTTTATATTAATTAAATATTTTAAGGAATTTTTAGGATTTTTATTATAATTAATATAATTTTTTACTTAATTTTATAATTTCATTTAATTTTTTAATTATAGCAAATTATCAGTGGTTATTTTTCTTTGAAATACTTAAAAAATACTCCCACTTATTTGTGTACATTTTTTAAGAACAAGAAAGATGAGAAGAACAAGAAGGGAATTTTAACAGAGAGTGAGAACTCGCTTTACAGTGTGGGATATTTGTTGTTAAAGTAGTTGGTCTCAATTCCTTATTTTAGATGTGTTCCTTAAAAAGGGGTTTTCTTTCATTTCTATTTTATTCTTAATTATTCTTGTATATTCTCTATAATGTGAATTGAAGAACAATATGTGTAATTTATAATTTGATAATATCTTGATTGCTTTAAAGCACCCTAAGTATTCTTGTGATACCATAAGAAGGGGATGAGTCAAAGGTGAAATAATTTTAAGGATTAAATATGTTTTTAGTCTCTAAACTATTTGTCAAGATTGTGTTTTGTCCTTAGGACAAACTTTGGACCTATTTCGTCCTTATACTTTATAAATATGTGTAAATGATCCTTGGTGACAAATAAAAACACTTTTAAGGAGAGGAAAATGAGAGGAAATGGAAGGGAAAAAAGTGAAAGAAGTTTAAGAGACAGATGATAGTGAAGTAGGAAACTATGAAAAAGGAAAATAAATAGATAAAAAGAAATTTGGACACATCATTAAAGATCGTTTACACGAGTTTATAAAGCATAAGGACGAATTAAGTCCAAATTTTGCCTCAAGGACGAAACACAATTTTGACAAATAATTCAAGGACTAAAAACATATTTAACCCTAATTTTGATGAGGGTTAATTAAATATTATTATATTATTTTATCCAATGATTATGATAAAAGTAACGTGTTAAGTGATTGTGACAATAAAAGTAAACTTATGTGAAGGGAAACATGCATGAGCGTATAAGAAGTCTTTGCACTTATGTGAACATGCATCATAATGTGAGATCATTGTGTATTATTTGGACGATTAAGTGTGACATGTTATTAGTGTCATATGCATTTATCATCTTAGTGTGTTTATAGGTATAAAATGCATTGCATATGGTGTGATTGTGATGTAGATATGTTGAGCTTATGGATAACTCTTTAAGAATAAATTATCGTGTCTTGCATGTCTGAAAATGATTAAGTATTACTAATTGTTTGTCGTGTATGAGGCTATCTTGCAGTGTTTTCTCACTGCAACTAGAGTGAGATATTTCTCACTCCCTTTGTTTCTTTGTCTTGTTTTTTCTTTCGTGTTGCAGGTGACCCCATATTTTATCTTGGTTGGTGATTTTAATGGTGAAACTTAGTTTTTATGGTATTACTCTAATAGAATATGTGATATCGGGATAAGACTAAAAGATTATGACTTTGCTTTTGTTTATTTACTTATGTTAAGACTTTAATTAGTTTATTTTAAATTTATAGTTAAGACTTTAATTAGTTTATTTTAAACTATGTATTTTTGTTCTTACACTTGTTATTAGTGAATGTGAATATTTATCTTGTGCATACTAATATTATATATTTTATTAATCATGAGGTTATTCCAAATCTAGTGAAATGTGTTACTTTTATTCTTGATATATACGATATGAAGTAGAAGGTGTCCTAATTAATATGTTACATGATGCTTAGAAGGATTAAATAAAAAAATTACAAATTTAATTACTTAACTAAAAATTATTTAAAACCTTGACTAAAAGTTATCAATAGGAATCTAAAGAATAATTTAAACTTAAAAAAAATGAATAATGATGTAATCTTTTATATGATTCTTAACTATTACAAGCAAACATATACACAAAATGTAATATTAAAGCTTTCACAATATTTCAAGACTTTAATCATAAAGGTTCATCTTCTTCTTTCCTTTAAATATTTATAAAAATTCTTCTTCATTAGATTAACAATATAGATTATAACTAAGTTTAATTTAATCTAAAATCAATTCAATCCAAAATTTATTTATTTATTTATTATTAATTATGTATTATTTAATAAATTGAGTATTATTATTACACAAACAAATATTAAAAATATTTTTGTTAATGCTAGTTTATTAATTTAACAATTTTATTAAATAAATATAATTTATAAAAATTAAAAATTATTTAAAACGTAAACTAAACAGACAAAATATACATGCATACTTCGTCGGATCAACTTATCCATATACTTAACACTATTGTCAATTTCATTGCATCACAGGTATTTATATTTTAGTAATGTTTATATATGCTCAGGAAGAATATTTGAAACCATGAGTATTTTCATTTAAAAAAGCGTATTTTAATTTTAGTAGATTTCAATATAAGGAATGATATTCATGAAATTTACAAGTATAATTTACTTAATAATTAAAAGTGAGGTTCTATTGCACAAATATTATGATATCTAGAGTAGCAATGCACTTGCTTTCAAGTAAGTTTCATGTAATTATATCTTGAAACTTGCATAACTTATTAGTTAGGAAGTGAAGTCACAAACACAGTGCTAACTATATGTCAAAGGAGATTAAAATATTACTGTATTAGTGATCAACTCGAGGTAATCATTTATAGCCATATCACATTATAAAAATGGCATAATTAGTTATTTCATGTATTATTTTAAAATCTAAATTGTCAGTTAACTAACATAAATTGGTTCTATGGTGTAGTGGTTAGCACTCTGGACTTTGAATCCAGCGACCTGGGTTCGACTCCCGGTAGGACCTTTTTTCTTCTTAATATTAGTTATTTATTTCATAACTTGTTTCTCTTTCAACTTTATACATACTCCTTTTTATATAAAAAATTATTTCAAAAAGCAATTATATACATGGATTATCAATCAATTATAGTCAAAAACGGAAATTTGTTTCGGTCAATTTCTTATTTTAAATAATTATTTTCATTTGGATGTAAAATTAATAATTTTTTACGTAAGCAAATGAATGTGTATAAAACTGGAAAAATTTGTTAAATAATAATTATATAAGCTACATTTTTTCAGGAGGAAAACAACAACTCATTAAAATAATAATAATTTTAAACTATTATTTCAAATACTCAGCTTTTACATGTGTTCTACAAAAATAATAATTGAAATATTGACATTTAAGTTATATTAGAGTTATTTACGGTTTTAATATATTATACGTAAAATTGGTTGTCCAACTACACTAAAAACTCTTTTATTACGTTTAATACGTAATCCAATTATTTAATATATTAAAAATCCTATTTAATTAGTGTTTTAAATATATTATTAAAAAAATATAAAAAATTATTAAAAATCACATAGAAGCTACAAGCAAGTACAACTTTACACATCTAAAAAAATACTTTTAATTTCTAAACTAATGTCATAATAACATTGTTGATTAAGAAATAAAAAAAATAACACATTAAAACATATGCTACATTTATCGAATAGAAAAAATAAAGAATTTACTATGCTATTTTATTAGTGTAAAATAATGTAAATATCGATTACTAAAAATTAATACTTCATATTACTTTTAAGATAACTATTAGTAAAAATTCACAAACTTATAGTACTTAATCATAAATCATAAATATTTTATATTTAATAAGTACTCTAATTAATATTTTCATAATAAAAATGAAATTTCAAACTATTAACTTTTATGTGTATCTGTAACTGTAGATAAAAGAACTATATTTTATCATTATTAGTTTTATGCATTCTGTTATCTATTTAATAATTTAGTAATGATTAAAAGACATTTCATACTTCTATATATCTTAAAAGAAAAAAAAGTATAATTTAATAATAAATTATTATATTAAAAATAGATAATTATACCTTTAAAATATTTGTAATTATTTTTAGTATTTAAATAGTTTATTTTTATTTTTAAATGTGGTGAGAAATAAAATAAAAATATGAAATATGTGATAATAAAACTCATACGAATAAGTAGTAGTTTAATGAAAAGTTACAAATATTATAAAATTAACAAAATATAAATATTTTATGTATCTACTGTTTATAATTTTAATATAAATTTAACGATATTTTTATTTTAATAATTATTATAATGATTAATTTTTTTACACTTTATATTTTAAACTAATACAAAATTAAATCATTTTTTTTATCAAACAAACTATATATATCTTTATTCATATTTTATTTTAACTTTTCTCTTATAAACATAGTAACTAAAGAGAAATCAGTGAATGAATATATAGAACATTTCAGTTTTCGAGTTTTTAAATATTAAATAATAACAAAATATGAAATATGTAGGTTATTTTCGATTTAAAATATTTCTTAGTCGAAATTCAACAATATTAATTTCACTACAATTCATTTAAAATTAATATGTTTTCAATAAAAAATTTCATATAGACATAAATCTCTGAACACATTTAAGATATATAAATTTTTCTCATACGATTCGAACTAATTAAAGAAATAAAAATAAGTATTAATATTAAAAAATATTAATAAAATTATATATAATTAACTAATTAAAATATTTTTAAATAATTAAAACAACACAATATAAAGTTGAATTTTGTTTTAAATTTTTTTAAAGTTTTATTTGTAAAGAGAAGAAAATTATTGTGTATGATATAAGTTTAATCTTGCTAAGTCTTTACTCTCAATATAGTTGAGAGATATTTACAAAGTGAAGAATAAAACTTAGGGTTATTTGTTTCTTCTTTATTCTTCTTTTACACAAAATGATGGACTTTAAATTAGTTGATGCAACATCTTCTTTTATATTGTTTAGAGAAGTATATGGTAAAGTAATCAAGTCTATGGAATTAATATGTTAATTTAATTAAATAGGCATCAAGATTATTTCAAGTTTAATGTTTGCATAAGTTGCCTAAAAATAGTTATACATCCCAAAAGAAAAAGGCTTTGTTCTCTTATAAATTTAGAAATAACATATCATCAAAAAATGAGTGTTCAAAATAACTATACAAAATAAGACATGCATTCAGCAACAAATCATCACAGAAAAAATATTTATTAATTTTATTGTAAAATGTTTTTATCAAATATTCTAATTAATTTTTTTAATTTTATATTGGTAAGAAAAAATAAAAATATTTAAATCTTCTTTTAAATATTGATGTTATTTAAACTTTATGTATAAATATGTTAAAAGAAATTATAGACTAATAGAAAACACTTTAAAATTTTACTATTTAAAAAAATATAAAGAGTGTTTTCTTTTTATATGAAATTTGAAACAAATTCTTACACTTCTATCTTAAAATTTGAAATTATTGTTTTTATTTATGAATATTTAATGCTGTTAGATACTAATAGATAGAAAATAAAATGAAATAAAATTTAAAATTATTTTTATGCACAAATTTATGAATTTTTAATGTTGGCAAATAAAATGGTAAGTCAACAAATAATAGATGAAATTAATAATTTTTATTTTAAAAAAGATGAAAATTCATTCATTTTAATGTAAAAATAATTCACATGTTCCTTCTTATCAAACCTAGGTTAGAGTAAGAGAAAATTCATTCAATGCAGAAAAAAAAAATGTGACTCCTGAATGTATAAGTCTCTAAAAGCCTATCCAAAATAGTTCTCTTTTTGTGGCTAGGCTAATATGTACCATCCTACACATATTAATGTCAATTAATTATTTTTTATTTTATTATCATGTCATTAATTATTTACTTAATTTCTCTTAATTTTATTTTAATTTTCATTTTAATTTCTTTTTCTTAATTATTATTTTATTATTTCATTTTAATTTTTTTTTCTTATAACTTTACCTAATACTTTATAATAAAATAATATATTATTAATAAAACAGAAGTTTTAAAATAAAATAATATATTATTAATAAAAAATTTAAAATAAAATAATATATTATTAATAATTTAAAACTTTAATAAAAATATATGATTTAAAATTTTACATCGATAAGGAGTATATTCAAGTCAATAAAATTATTAATTCATTATACTATTAAAATATATTTATTATTATTTATTATATAAAGGAAGATAAATAAATAGAAAAGATAATAAATAAGAAAGAATATAAAAATATAAGATAATAGCATAAGAGTTAAGCTAGGAGATAGAAAATATTGTAATAAAAATTAAAAAAGTTAATTACTTTACATGTTAGTAAATAATTTATATATCTTATTTTGTGTCTTAAGGACACGTGTTAAATTAATTATTTATCTAAAAGCATCTTTAAGAGAATTTGTATTGCAAGAATTATATTTGATGTAATAAGTTTTAAGATCTAGGTCTTATAAGATTTTTAGATTGGAGTATATGATTTGACTAATTTATACATTCATGTATATGTTAAAATGTATTAATTATTTTTTATTTTATTATATGTTATTAATTATTTACTGAATTTTTTTTTAAATTATTATATTTTTATTCTTAATTTCTATCTCTTTTAATATTTACAATTATACAATATATTTTAACAAAATAATACATTATTAAGGAAATAACAGTTTCAAAATAAAACCATACATTAATAAAATAATATATAATTAATAATTTAAAATTTTAAAAAAACCATATTATTTAAATTTTTTCATAAGTAGAGATTTTAATCTTAATTTTTATCTCTTATAATGTTTACAATTATGCTTAATTTCTATCTCTTATAATCTTTACAATTATGCACTACATTTTAACAAAACAATACATTACTAATAAAATAGTAGTTTCAAAATGAAACAATATATTATTAACAATTTAAAAATTTAATAAAAATATATTATTCAAAATTTTACATAAGTAGAGATTTTAATCTTAATTTCTATCCGTTATAATTTTTACAATTATGTATTACATTCTAACAAAACAATACACTATTAATAAAATAACAGTTTCAAAATAAAACAATACATTAATGATAAAATAATTTTAAAACAAAATAATATACCATTAATAATTTAAAAATTTAATAAAAATATATCATTTAAAATTTTACTAAATGAGATATTATTCTATCATTATCATTATTATCTTAATGATTACTATTACCATAGTTAATATTATTATTTTTTAATAATTTATTATTATTATTATTTATCACTTTTATTCAACTATCATCATTATTATGTTACTTTATGGTATTTTATTTGTTCTCACACATATTAAAAATAATAATAAATGAATTAATTAATAACATATGAAGAAAGTAATATTATTTTAATTTTAATTATCATCGTTATTATTTTTCATTATCATTATTAATTAATTAATTATTATTAAGTAATCAATTAATTATTAATATATAACACTATCATTATAATAATTACTACTATTATATTATATTATCATATTATTATCAAATAAACATCGCGATAGGTGAAGAGAATGTTTTGTCTTCCCACTTTCTTCAGCCACTTAATTATCTCCTTCTTCAATCTTTTCTTTTATTTATTAGAAATATAAGAGTTTTATTTTCTTATTTCATTGCATTCTCATTGCATTTTATTCTTTTAAGTATAGTTTAAAAAATATTTAAAAGTTTTAAAAAATTTATAATAAATATATAACATTATATATATCACAAAAATTGATTACTAAAAATAAATCTATACAAATTAAAGATTTTAATATTAAATATATTTTTTATATATTATTTTTTATATATAAATTAATATTTTTAATATTAAAATCTTAAATTAATTTATTGATAAAGATTGAAAAAAAAAAGAGTATGAAATAAAAAAGTTCAAAACAATAGGATTCAAAAAAATTAATATTTTTAATATTAAAATTTTACATTAATTTATTAATAAAGATGGAAAGAAAGAAGAAGAGTATGGAACAAAAAAGTTCAATTTTTTCTGTCAAATTCAATATTATTACAATTTGTTTCTCACGAGTACCAATTTAATTTTCATCCTACTGAATATAGGGATAATGACTTTCAAAACAATATTAGAAAGTAAATTATGTGTTATGTAGTCTAAATTTGGGATTTGATGTTAAATTTTGAAAATTAAAAGTTAAAAAATTTGAATTATAAAACTTAAAAAGTGACCATTATAGAAGGAAGAACTTCGCTTCTAACTAGTCTACATAACTTGAAAGCTTTATCTGACCAAAATAGATTACAATTTTTTCTTTATGCAGTATGAAAAAGAATCCTATTTTATACATTTTTAAATTTATGAAATTATATTTTTCTTTGTATCTCCACTATTTTGTTACAATTTTTCTTTACTTTTGTCATTTAAGAAATTCACAAAACTCTCTTTCCTCCTCTTGCTGTTGTAATAAAATTATCAGAACTGCAGGATAAGTTCATTAATATAATTGATTTCATTTAATAAAAATATTTTCAAAGATTGCAAATAATTATTTACACAGAAAATACAATTCAACTTTTTTTCTCTAATTATAAATTAAAATATAAAAAGTGACAATTATTTAAAATCATCTCTTTTTCTAACCTGGAAGTACAAGTTTGTTTATTTTATAAGCAATTTTCGATAACCTAGATTTATACACATACTGTATGACAGGGCATTCACTTACAATATAACAGTTCAACTGTAGTAGTGAACTATATCAAATAGAAGGTTCTACACACAACAACAGTTTAAACATCTTTCAACATTAGCCTTTATTATTTTAAGTTAATTTTCCATCACTTGTAGACCTACTGTAACAGTTCATAAAACAGGCATCCTTGTTCTTTTTCTTCGGCATATCACTATTTTTGAACTTAATTTATTAAAAAAATCGAAATTCTTTCATAGATTAAAATCAATATCATAGCCTTTTTAAAACTCTCAATTGTTTTCCAGAAAACTGGAAAGTAAAATTAATTTTAACCTGTTCACATTCAAAATTCAAATCATTTTCCTTAATTTCTCAATAAATACTTGCTGAAAAATTCTTTTCTTCACTTAAGTTTTCACGAATTTAAGTGGCCCAGGGCACAAAATAGCATGTGCACATCTACTTCCCATAAAACCATACATACACACTAAAAAAGTCCATGTCTTTCCATAAACTTAAATAGCTTACTAGAAACAAGCCAGGTTTTGCATCCAAAATGTCTTAAGCTCCACAATTCAGGGATTAAAACAAACCAAGTTTTAAGACACAAGTTCAAGATGTACATAATCAGCTAGGTTCAAGTCTCTTTATGCAGGCATATCTACAAGAAGTCACTTCTCAGAGCCCTTGATGGGCACTTCCTCGAAGTGAAGGTTCAACATGAAAGCATAAGCTTAATGAGCTGGATGAGGAAAATAGGTGAATGCACGGTGTGCATGGATAGCACAGGCACAATGCACAGAGGTCAAGTTGAGACAGCCACTCATGATGAGTGAGTGCCTCCCTGAGCATGTGTGGAGAGATGGGAATGAATCACAAACAGCTTGAACAGCAGATGGGGTGAGTGCAGTGCATTGGCTGATGTTCAAAGTCCTTAACCCATCCTCATCATTTCCTCCTTTCACAGATATCCTGTTGTTCACCTTGCTGTGTGCCAAAGAATACATTGCTCTGTCTGTGATGTTCTTGCAGTAGTACAGTCCAAGGGACCTCAGATGGGGGCATCTGTTAGCCAAAGCAATCACGCTATCATCTGCAATAAACCTCGATGTTAGAATTGTACTCATCATCAGTGAACTAAAGAGGTGTTAAAACCAAATCAGGAGATTACACCATTTGCCTACAAAAAAAAAATACAAGGACCAAGAAAATATAGATTTTAAAAATGAAAGCGTTTGATTTGTAAGAAAACTTTATATGACAATATAGATATTTCCCATTTCTCTTTCCAGAATGACACATCTCATTTACAATTTATTCGTGAATGACTTTTTCTAATTCGCATGTCTATGTCATGTTAGTTTGTAAGTTTATTCTAAACCAGTTCAATTGCATGTCTAAACACAACCTAACGGGCTTTCCATGTCGTTCGGTTATATCACAAAAATCAGATATTTTAAAATGCAAAGAAATATTATCAGTGACTTTGGCTACAGAATTCTGGATTTAAACTATTAAAACTTTGAACATATACCTGTTATACGGACACAGCCACACAAGTCAACTATCCTAAGATCAGGGCACCCATATGCTAAAGTAGTCACTCCAACATCGCCAACGTTATCACACCATCCAAGGTTCAAAGATTGTAACTGATTGCAGTACTGTCCAATAGCCTGCATTTCATATACTCAATGGGTTATAATTCTTATACGATTATGAAACCAACTAGTTTACCACAATCATTCATACCTGTAATGCAGTATCAGATGCAGCTCTAACGCATCCACAAAGATTTAGAACTTTCAGTTTTCTGCAGAAACTAGCAAGGTAAGCCAGGGCACTGTCACTAAATGCTGAACACCCACTGATGTTGAGTTTTGTAAGATCGCGACAACCTAATGCAATAGCATAAAGTGAACGATCAGTTAGCTTGAAACTTTTGCTGAGGTCCAGGATCTGCAATTCATGACAGCAGTCTGCAATAGTCTCAACAGCTTTATCCTCTAGTTGAGGCTTGTCTTGACGAAGGATTAGAGTTTGCAGTTTTGTGAATTTGGGAACAAGTGATAGGACCAAGTTATTCATGTTCTTGCTACACCTGAAGAGAGACGAATTACATATTATTAATTCCATTAACTCAACAATAACTACAGGCACTTCAAAATAACAATTTCTTTCCCAACACAAACCATAACTACATACACTCCGTACCACTGAATCAAATATATTAAATGTGAAGCAACACTAAAAATCCTTTTGTAGCAAATCATTTAAGAAAACGAACTGGAAAAAGATATAATAATAACTTGGTCTAGAGCATCTAGAATTATATCTAGAACAATTGCACATACCATTATTATCCATGATGAAAAAGAGCATTTACGGATTTATAGAACAAATCTATGGTAGGCCACTTTATATAGAAAAATAATATTAGGCTAAACCAAAAGAGGGGGGCCGGGGGTTACTACGTTATCAGCAAAAGAAAACACACACACAACTTCCTCTGTATCTTCTAATTTATCCAGGGGAGAAAGAGATAAATGAGAGAGCCAAAAATTTCAGACACAAGAACACCTTGGCAAAGAAAAAAATTAAGATTTGCACAACCCCACAAGACACTGATACGACGACACCTCGTAAATCGATTAGCACTTTACTTAACAGCATATGTGTCACGTCACATTCTCATCAGAATATCCCAGTTTAAATTATTGAAAACATTCCATCAAACTCAAGGATTCTCCAATCCCCTAAACCAAGGAAACAACAATTCAAACTGCTCAGTCCCATGCCAAGCAAAAAGGAACAAATAAATCATAATAAAAGCAAGAAAAAAAAAACATAGTACCAGCATCACAATCACATCATAACAAAATTAACTAAAACCAGCAAGCAAAAAGAACCAAGAAAACTTCATCACAACAAATTCCCCAATTGGAGAGAAACAGAGGGCCAACAGGTACAGATACATAGCATCAAGAGAGAGAGCAATATACCATGAGAGTGATAAACGAGCAAGGCCAAAGTAGATAGCATCTCTCCAGCCACGGCAAACTCCAGATGCGGTGATCACTGTCTGATCATCCACAAGGGACAAAATTTGCATCAAAAGCTCCACAGGAATATCCTTCCACTCGGTAATCACCCCAACCTTCAAGTTCACCCCTTTCTCACTGTTCCCACTCCCAGCCACCATCATAAGCTTCTCAAAGCACAAGTTCAAGTCCTCAGCCCGCAGATTACCCTTGCCAACCATTTCAGTTTCAGCACAACAAAAATGTTCAACTTTTCCAACTGTAACAAAAGGGGAGGAAAACAAAGGATAAGGCATATAGAATCCCTAGATTTAAGGTATCTAAAACACAGCTTTTAGCAAAACGATAATCACCACAACCCAAAAAAGAAATCCATGCGACCAAGGCCCCCCAAGGCAATTTGCAAGGAAAACAACAGAAAGATAAAAACAATTGTAAAAAACTAAATTAAATAAAGAGCATAATCTTATTAGAGGGATTCAACACATTACATAAATACCCGTCACTTGTTTCTCAATTACTTGATTAAGACTTCGCTGAAAGTTTCAAACTTGGCTCTAGAGACTCAACAGAGAGATCAATTCAGAAGAATGATGACGGAAAAGGGTCCTTTTTAAAATCAAATTTAACACGCCGTACAATTGAAACCGAGAAATAAAATCATAAAGGGGAAGGGAGAAAGAATCCATCAGAAATGAAACTGGAAAAAATTAAAATCAAAAGCTTTCTTCTAATCAAAGACATGAAAACAGAAAACAAATAGTACTACATAACTGTGAATACAATCAGAGGAGCAAAGCCCAGTACCTTTGCTCCTTTTGTTGCCCTTTTTTTTCGTTCCTACCAGCAGAGAAGCTTTGGTGTGCTTCTCTGAAATACAACATGGGAGGAGAAGCTCTATAAAGAGAAGAAAGAAAAAACGAGTAGAAGAGGCAAGCAACGCAAAGCTGCCACGTGTATGTATGATCAATGCGGCAGCGACAGGTTATGTGGGTCCCAAGTAAAGTACTCTACTTTGATGAGAATGGAGGTCAGCACCATACACACGAAACTAGTAAAGAAAAACAAAGAAAGGAATTTCTCTCATAAGCTCTCTCTTAAAAATGGAAAATAAAATGTGAGAAATGACATTACTTAGAATTATCTTAGATTTTTATAATCTGAATTTTTAATATTTAATTATTTTTAAATGCAAGATAGATTTAGATTTAATAGTGAGAAACTTTGCTTTTCTAATGTGAAAAGGTTTTTGTTATATGGAGTTTGCTTGAATAATTTTTTCATGAGCAGTTTAGGAAAAAAATTACTAATTAAGTAAAATTAGTCTGTAAACAAATTAAAAAATTAGAAAAATTAAAAATAAGAATTGAATGAAGGAATTACAGAAAAGTTAGATAGTATGTATGTTGTGTGAAGAAATAATATATTTAAGGATAGCTTTAGAGGAAATAATGTATTTAAGGATAATTTTAAATAAAATGTATGAACAAAATGGAAGAATTTATATTATATATTTTTATAGATATATTTAATTTTTTTACCATGATTATGTATTTTTAACATATATAATAGATACCTTTATACAAATATTTTTATGTTATTATTTTTTATTTTAATTACATTTAAATATTTTAAACCTAGAAACTATTATTTTGTAACGTATACAACAGACAAAAAATAATAAAAATTATCCATATATGGTACACACATTCTTATTAGTGTACAATGTAATTATGTTTGTTTTTCTTTTTTTTCATAGAAGCAATCTATGTCATTTTTGTTAACATCAGTTTCATTTAAATTATAATTTATATATTAAATATAGAAAATAATAATAATATATTTATATTTAAATAAATATGTAAAATTAAAATTAATATAAAATTAAAAATATATGAATACAAAAGGTATTGTGTGTTATATATCGGCTAGTTGCACCTCCCTAGGATAGAATATAATCTTATCTAATTTTCAAACTTAAACAAGATTAACTGGCCTAAACAGTAACAGTAATTTGATTTGAATAATAAAATAAAAGACACTTAACAATATCCTATTTTGTAACGTACTTTTCTAGAAACTTGGTATATAAGTTTAGCTCTTTCTTTATTCTTTAAAAAATCATATCATAGTGATTATTAGCATACTGGGTAAACGTTAGAGATGATGTTTTTTAAATAGAAAAACAGAAAAGATGGTTTGTGAAAAACCGAAACCGCCCCGACAAGCAGAAAATGTGACCGTAAGCATGGGGAAGGAAAAAGATGAAGCATTTGCTTGCTGTAACGCAATTGCATTTATTTGGTTTTTTGTTTTATTTTATTTATGCGTATTTTTCTTTCTCCGTTACGATTCTGAACCCACACCTCACGATTGCAATTTTTTAGAACTTAGCCACTATTATACTATTATAGTATGAATATGTATGAGCCCATCAATCAAAATCCTTATCATAAATGGAACCAAGTTACAAATGTAGGACACAGGTCACATCGGAGGCTTATAAACTCCAATTACACTCTAATAATTTAATAACCAATATGTAATCATGTTATATATAGAGTACTTATTATATCCATGCTTTCTTTATGCTTCTTTTGGTAAAATTACAATATATAATTGTGTTTCCATGTTCTTTTGTCCTCCCAATTCATTGATAGATTCTTTGGGTATTCTCATATTTTGTTAAATCTCATAAATTTTAAGACATGTTTCATATTTTGAAGATATGATAAAATGTTTGAATGTTTAATTATTCCAGAATTTTAGATAGATAAATAAACATTTATTATCATATATTATTTTATGTTTGTCTCACACTAGATTCTTTTTCTCCTTTGAAAATAGACATAAATTATAAAACATGTCTTGGAAGCACCTGGAATTTGAAGCTGAATGGCATGAGATGAGTGTTTGATTGTTAAGCAAAACATTATTTTAATTTGTGATGATATTTAATAGAATAGACTTGGGGACACCAACTTCTAAAGAATCTGGTGAATACACAAAAATTATATAAAGTAATGATTGAGCATATTAAGTTATTAAGGAGACGTGAAAAATTATTTGATGTGAATTTAGAAAAAGAATGTGATAGATTGTTGATACGTGTAGGTGTAGCTGTAGGCATCTTAATTTGGAGTTGGAGAGTTTGGTTGGCTGAGTTGGGATGGCGTCTTGGTAACCTTTATACAGAAGAATTGATTTGATGTAATTTTGTTTTATGTTTATCCCTAAATATCTTTGTGCCTTTCCCTTGTGGAGGTCAATCAAGTAGTCATTCTAGAAATTTATGTCTTTGGAGACATCCAACAATTTACCTAAAATTGTCGTCACTCTTAATCATATATTAATTAACTCTTATTTTTAGTCATTAAAACTTAAAATAATTCAAGTTTTTAAGTTTAAAATAAGATAAAATTATATTTGTTCTTCTATTTTTTTAAAAATTGAATTATTATAAAAAAAAGTTGTTGATTTCCTCCATTTTTATATCTTATATCAATATTGTAAAATAGTTTTTTCATGTTAAATTGATGCACATACAAGTTATTTAAAAAAATTATAAATGTCAGAAAATATAATTTAAAATTGATATGAAAAGAGATATATTATACATATGTTAATTATGAATACAATTAATGTAAAATTAATGTTTTCTAAAAAAAGTTTGCTTTGATACTAACCCAAAATATGTAAATAAATATAAAAAATGACATCAAAACAAAAATAATATATTTAACTATTCCAAAAAAATAACTAAAATGTTTATTACAACTTAATTAAAATATTTTAAATATATAAATATAAATTTTAATTATTAAATATAAATAAAGTATTTTTGTATTTAAAGTTAACAAAATATATAGACTTTTATTTTGTACTTTTGTCGTTGTATAAAATAATATTTGTCAATATTTTATCTATTAAGATAGTAACATGTTTTTAGACACATTTCAAAAGTGTTTTTAAAGCATTATTCTTACAATGGACATTTTCTTAAATCAAACAAGGAAACTTTTGTTATGTTAATGGAATGTTCATTTTTCATTCCTTTATGATTGTGTCGCCTTGATTTCACTTACGTGACAAGTTTAATTTAACAATATTTTATGAATGTTGGTATAAATTGTATTTATTTTACTTCTTTTTGACACACATTTAAAACCTTTATATTTTGATTACTCTTACCTTCACATATTGTATAGTTGATAAAAAAAAAGTTATTGTATTGAGATGAACCGGTTAGATATAATGCAATTTAAGTTATTTTATATTAAATAATAAGAGTTTTTCTTACAAATTTTCATAGCTTTGTTTTCAAGGATAATTTAAATAAAATTAATAGCTAAATTATTAAAATGCAATAAATATTAAATGTTGGAACTGTATTTCACTTGCTTAACAAATTTGCGATTCTTTGTTACACATGTCTCACAATTTTAAATTTAATAAAATCATTTCAAATTAATTTTTTAATATTGGAAGTTCTAATAATTTTACTTGGTCACTTTGTTGATAAACTAAATAAAATTCTTGGATGAATTTTAACTTTTACAAACTAAAAGTTTTAACTTTGTTCTCTATAATCAAAGATAAAGATGATTTGACTTTGTTTAAAATAGAAAAGTGTTTTTCAATGACAATCTACTTATAACATCATGAAATATAAATTTTTCTAATTTTAAGCATTATCTAATTTAACAAATTACATCTTACTACAACAAGAAGAAGGATTAGTAATTTATGACAGAGAGACTAATAGTTAAAAGATAAAATAAAAAAACAAAGTGGGTAACACTAATTTCCTATTTCTCGTGCTAGTTTCTTCTATCTCTCCCATGTTCATTATTTTTCTCTTTCCTTCATCCATTTAAACTTCAAAAAAGAAAATTGACCTTTTGATAGGTGTGCTTTCAGATATGCTTAATGGAATGAACTTTTTTCATGTTAAAGAGCTTTATTTGATTGAACAATTTCCTATAAACTACAAATATGACTCTATATCATACACCCATCTCTTAATCAAATTTTGAGGTGCTTTCGCTTCTTTTATTCCTTTCTTTTGATGTTGAGTAATGTCCTCGTTACACTCCACAAACATTTTTTTTCTATATACATTACATTTATGTAGTGATTAACATATTTTATACCAATAAGGAAGATAAAAAAATATTGATCCTTTCTTCGGAATTTTTTCTCAATGGACTTCTTTTATTTCTTTTTAAATACAATCTTAATGTTCTACACCCACTCATATACATGTCCACCATCTTGGGGTATTGATTCAACTTTATCCCTTTTGATATCCATTCAATATTTTTTATTCTATGGTGTGGGTGGTAACCAATGAGGAATTTTCAATGCCTACTAGACATAGTCTTTAACCTATGTTTCAATTTGTTTCATATATAAGGAACTTATAATGTCCATTAAAGTTATTTATTATGAAAAAGAATATTGCATTCAACCTAAAATTATCTATGTAATATTTATCAAACAAATCCACTATTATTTTCTATAACATTTTCAAATCATCAATGAGATACATATCCATGTAATTTCTTAACTATCTTGACATAAAATTATCAATGTAGCATAATATATTTTCTCTTTGTGGACAACTGAGCAAGAAAATTGTAAATGATAAAAAAAATTCTAGAATTTTTTTTACTACTTGTTTCCATAAAGATTTATTATTTTGTAATTAGTCCAATTTTGAACTTTCTTGATTTTATGTCTTACTTTTTAAATTATATAATTTTAAAGTTGTTGACAATCTTGTACATTTAGTGTATCTTGGATATAATGACTACTCCAAATAAGACTTGAATCATACATGTATATTATTTTAAAATGTTATTCTCTAACATTACATACCATTTCCTTTAATAATCTTCTAGACTAATAATTTTTGTTTGTGACACAATTGACATGTTTAATATTTTCTCATGTCATGTCCATATTGTATAATTATTGATAATTCCAAAGATAAAGATATGGTCACATATCTCCACAAGTTCATGATGACTCTAACTTAAACAACAAATGCACAGTTGTATCCCCTTTATAGGTTTTCCATTTTGTTGAGCAAATTGATAGAACTCGTGAACTCCATATTCATATTATACTCTTGACTAATAAGACATACATATATCCAATCCATAACTAACTACGTATGTTTCAAACTCCATCATTTGATAATATACAATGTAATTCTCGCTTTTCTAATTGAAGGTGATGTACTACCCATTCAAAGAAACATTTTCATAATTTATTAATAGATATAAATTGAGTTCACTCTTTTTAATTTGACAAAGTTTTGGTGACATTTCACATTAGTTTCTAAATTATACAAATAAAAATATGACCTACATTTAAGTATGCACCCAAAAAACAACATAAAAGGCATTGAACTAAAATAATATCAAATTTAAAATTAAACTTAACATCTACATATTAATTAATTATAAAAAATAATTTTATCAAACTGTCTAAACAAACAATTCAAAATTTAAAACAAATAATTAATATTTAATCATTTATACAAAATATCAAATGAGAATTAAGCTTAGTTCAATAAGTATATGAATAAAAAATTAAAAAAATCTAGTTTATTGAAAATTTTCCTAAATTTAAATATCAACAATGGAGATATTTATACATTACTTATGGTTGAAATTTCTAAAATCAATCATGAATTAAATCTTAATAACAAAATAAAGATATTGAGTATCTACTTCAATTACATACTATTTCCAAATAGAAGACACAGTAATGTGATCAAATAGGAAGGTCTAAGGTAAAAAATAAGCACAAAGGGAGAGAGAGGGATGGTTGGAACATTGCCCAACCACTAGCACGATAGTCATCACTGGAAAAGAAAAAAGAAGACAAAAGTTATTATTTACAATAAAAATGCAAGGAAAAAAATGAATAAAGTATTGTAATAATACTTTTATATTAGTTTATCTAGGCTTGACATGACACCCAATATAGTCAAATCTAAGTAAAATGACATAGAAATTATCTTTTAAATCACAAAAACAATAGTGTGCATTTATTATGTCAAACTTTTACACTTTATCTCATCATTATTATTTTTCTTTAAATTTTAAGAAAATTAATTATGAAAACTTAGAGTCCTTTAATCAAGTTACTCTCTATGCAACTTTAAGAGAGATATTCTTTATCTTAACATTGCAATTTCTTTCTTATTTGATTTTCCAGTGAAAAGTTATAATAAATAATTTACAGTGATGTTATACTAAAAAATATTTAACCACTTCTTTAAGTTTTTTACTAAACATGCATGTATTACACTTTTAACAAACTCTTTATATATATTTTTTTCAAATAAAAAACTAAAATATATTTTCTTCTCTTATTTTTCTTTGTACCTTATTTCCAAATGATTGTTGTTTTGTCTTTTTTTTTATTTTAATTCGCCTTTCTGAAAGTTGTAGAAATGAACATTTTAATATTTTGGCATAGGAAATGTTTCACCCACCATTCATTATAAATGACCATTTGTAAAACAAGTTTGGTAATTTCTTTTTTAACTGAGAAAAAAAGAAAAATAATTATAAATGTTATAATAACTTTTATGATAATTATTGTGATAGTAAAAATAATGATTATAAAAATGATGAGATAATGATGGTCAGGAAAGTATAATAAATATTTTAATATCAAAGTAACAATTGTAATAATGATTATACATTAGTCATAGTTTGATGTTTTAATTAAACTTTTTTAGATTTTATTTTATCATGTTATATTGTAGTGTCTGTTACTTTTTTTTCAAATTCAAATTCTTATAAGACCTTCTAATAATATATTATTTGATTTTAATTCAATAGTTCTTAAATACAAGAGTTATATTTAATATAAGTAAATAATATTTTATTTTATTGATTTTATTTTTATTGTCATGTCAATGTATTTTAATGTAAAAAAATATCTTCATTATAAGACAGACTCATAAAGATATTTACATTGCAGAAGTTATAATATAAGATTTAATTTATTTTTTTAAGTCTTATTATACAATATCATTCTTAAAATCTCATTATACTTTTTATCCTATACAAGAGTTTTATAAAATCTTTTTTAATAATATATTATTTATATTTGAATTTATTAATTTTTTTAGTATAAAAATTATAAAATCTAGGTCTAAAACTTATGTTTCTTACATTAAAAATATTTTAAGATCTTATAAAAATCTAGGTCTCAAACTTATAATTTTAAATGTGATCACGTAATAGAGATTTTCTAATAATAATTTATGATAATGATTATAAAAATTATATACAACAATAATTAAAATTATAATAATAATAATAATAATAATAATAATAAATAATATATATAGAAAGGAATAGATAGAAATTAATAGCAATAACCATAATAATAAAAATGAAGTAATAAGAAGATTTTTTTTTAAGTTACATTGGTATTATTACTTTTAGTAAAGGTTGGGGTTACATTATTAAACAGACCAAAACTGAATAAAAAAGAGGTAAATAATGAAACAAGAATTTGACTTGACAGAGTGTAGTTATTTGAAAGGAATATTTAATTGAATTGAAAAGGGTTGAAGAGTGCAGAAGTAGGTTGTGTTGTGTGAGGTATTATTATTGAGTAGGAGTTGTTGCAGCTTTCGGCAATTTGTCTTAAGTGCATTTTAAAGCTTATCTTTATCTTCATTTGTTAAAACATGTCTTTGCAAAGGAAATACCACTGCTACTGAATCTTGCACAGGTTTTCGTCTCAGTGCATTCCATCATATCATATCTTATCATCATCTATGTATCAAAAAGCTATGCAAACACCTCTGCTTCATATATGAAAGGTGCAAAAAACACACTATATATCTCAAATATTACAACTTTTAAATTTCACAAAAACAATCATTGCACAGCAAAGTACGAAAAACATTCTTTTTATAATTGATATTACAAAATATGTTTGTTGGTCAATGTTCATAAATGACGTTAATTGTATGGTTTATAATATGCACCAACTTTGAGATGTTACAAATTTAATAATATATATATAAAAAAACATATTTATTTCTTAGAACATTTAACACACAACTTTAATACGGTGCTGAAGCTAAATTTTATAACTATGATTCAGATTATAATGTATGAACTAAAGGTAAAGTATAATCATAGCTTATATTTTTCCTTTTGGGCTATCTTTCATTCTCTTCCTTTCTTTTTTTCCGATACCTTTCTTGAGTTCAATCTTTGTCAAATGCTTGTATTAATAATATAAGCCATGTTCTTACGTACGGGGAATTATCCAGTTGCTATTGTATTGGGCCGAGTCATTAGCCATTTCAAAGAGGCCCCTATGTCCTGTTAGCCCAACGGGCTTCTTCATAGATGTCTGGAATAGCCCGCCCAACATCACATGGGGAATCAACCTCCTTAAATATTTTTTTTACAAAATAGACACTATGAACTTTAATTTCCTTTTAACTAATACTAAGTTTTAACATTTTGACAAATAAATACTTTAAACTAAATTTTGTCTCTCATCATCTTTATCCAGAACACCAAGCTTTAATGTTCTTTCAACCAATTCATAGAATTTATGTCATTTATAATAGTTTCACATATTAAATTGTGTCTGATCAAGACTTTTTTTATGTTTTTTTTCTTTTTCATTTTTTATAAATTCATATTTATTTATTATATAGAAAATAAATTATAAAAAAAATTAATGAATAATTTTCACTTAATATAAATAAATCATTTAGATTCCTTTCTCATAAATAAATTTATTCTAACTTTGAAAAAACAGAGCTATTTGTAAAGAGAATAAAAGTTGAAGATCTATTAGAACTAAATTGATATCCAATTATTTGCAACAAACAGTAAAGTTTAAAGATAACTAAATGAAAAATTAACTTTTATATTGTGTTTATTTGAGTAAGGAGTAAAATTTTAAAATCAATTATGATAAAAATAAATATTCATTTACAAAATATAAAAAGGTCAAAATGGATTTCAAAATGGATTTCAATCTAGATGTCAGTTGCTCGTCACAGAGTTCAAGTTGAACTAAGTTGAAGAAAAAAATTTGATTATGAATTAAAATAAGTGTAACTCATTTAACCTATATATTAAATAGGTTTAAACCAAGTTGTGTGTGATCGATTATCGATCACACTTATATTATAAATTATATTTTTTATATTTTATTTTTAAAAATAAATATAATAATTTTTAAAAATAAAAAAAAATAATTTAAATTTTACTGTTAATGAATCAAATGTTATTTATGAAAAATAAAAAATAATTTATATATATATATATTTCTTTAAAAAAAATTAAATTAATAAATTAATCTACTTAACTCATCAACTATACGATGAATTTGTAAAATTTTTAACTTATTATAAAATGAGTGAGTTAAAGTAACTATTTTTAATTCATACATGATGAGTCAACCCATTGCATATGTTGATGGCTCGTTTGACATTTAAAAAAAAAACATAAGTTTTATACTATTTTTAGCTAAAAATATTACATAAAATTCATAAGTTTTACGAAATACTTGAATCCCATTATCATATAGTATACCTCCTTTTCAATTTAGTGGGACCAATGAATTTCAAGAAAAAAAAATTGTGTTAAATAAAGATTGTTAGAAAGAATGAGTTGTTTGATTCTTGTTCTCAAAATTAATTCACAGTTTTCAAAATGTAAATATTACATATTTTTCATATAACTAGGAAAGGGTGGTGTAAGCCGCAAAGCAAAGAGGAGGATAAAACATCTTAAATATTTTTGTTTTTAGTTTTTAAAGTACTTATTTTGAAAGCAAACTTTAAACTCAATATTTTTTTATTAGAAATAATGGATTAGAATCTAAAATTCTTTTAGATAGCAGTTTTTTTTTAAAAATATTTGTTTTAAGATGTAGTAGTCATTGACCAGAATCATTCCCAAAAATACTAGTGAAAGATGAAAGGCCAATTTTTTTCCTCACATTCATCAAGCTGCACCTCCATCATATAGAATTAAAAAATCACAATACTCTGTATTACTACACTCCTAATTTTCCTTTTGTTTTTTATTTTTGTCAATTCCAAAGTTATTGTCGTGATTTTTTAAATCCGCCTATTTTTCTTTACAGATTTTTTAATTTAAAAATTAAAAATAATTTTTAGATTATACATTCTAAAAGCTAAATATTCAAATACACTTTAATTTACACTATAATCCAAAATGTCACCAAATTATAAAATTTATAATAAAAAGTTTATACTAGTTAAAATTGTTTTTTTACCTGATCAGAAACCCATAAATAAGAAAATCTCATTTACGAAAAGGGTTATGGAAGATGATAAAAGTAGGCGTATCAGTCTCCAAAGGGTTATAGCGCAGAAAACTAAAAGAATGCATATGAAAGATGCAGAAAATGCGGAAGGCGAAATAATATAAATAATGCATAATGCATTGTTCTGAATTCTGATAGTAATAATAGGTCAAAGTCCAAGCACAGCCAATGTTTGAGTCATAAACAACTTTATTCTTCTATACATAGTGATTGTTTGAGACACAAACAACTTTTTTCTTCTATACATAGCATTCACAATAAATGCATAATTGTTTATCAGGTCAAGAACCTTTCCAACAAGTTACCAAAGAAGAAACTGGTTTTAGCCCATCCTCGAGTCTCTGGTACATTGGCATTGGTTGGCACTCTCTTCACATCAACCATCATTGTCTTACCTATTTCTTTACGAAGTGCTTCCACGGTTTTCATGTCCACTGGGTTCCCTGATGCATCCCTCACGTAGAACACATTCAATGCTTGCTCCCCTCTGGTTGATACACCTGCCCTACACACTGTCAACCCATTCTCTCGTAGAATCCTTGTTACTTCAGACAACAAGCCAACTCTGTCCTTTGCACATAGCTCAAGGCTCACACCCTATGTCCACAATCAAGAGTAAGACTTCATATGTATTCCCTATTCCTTATAGACTACTTTACATTATGATGACAATGACAACATACTTACAATGATTTTTTTTTACATTGTCATCTAATTATTGAGTATAATAAGATAGTTGACTTTTGGTGATAATTACTTTAAAAATCGTATTTATGATCATTCTAATTGGTCAACAACAATGTAAAAATATCTACACTGATAATCTGCATGCCCAGAACGACACTGTTATTCTGTTTGTCGTAAGCTTAAGATTGAAAAGAAAGTAAACAAGAAAATAACTCGTCCTTCATGTGAATTTTTATGTTTTTAGGATGTAGGGATGTGGATGATATTACATGCAGCATATAGATTCTTAAGCTTTATTGAAGGCAAAAGATCCCCATCATTGTCACTAGTTGATATATGATGGTCAGATACAATCTGAGTGGAACTTAGCCTCATGTATTTGTTGTACCATTGCAGTAATACAAGTAGATAGCTACAGATGCAAAATGTATTAATTCTGTTAAATTTATAAATTTAGAAAACACTCTACTGTAAAGTCATAAACACTACATACTAAGTAGAACAATAAAAGCTTCTCCGAAAAATCATGTAGTTTAGAGGCTAATATATATAGTTAAAGTAAAGATTACAGGAGAACTTCCCGACATAACCAAAATCCTTCGTAGAGCATGGGATACTTACTGGGAGATGAGATATGATAATCAGAAGTTCATCCATCTTTTTTTTTTTTTTTTTGCAATTTCAACAAGCATATAGAAATCAATTCAAATCTGAAAGTTACCTCGCTTACTCTTCTTCGAATAGCAGCTTCAATGCATTGGATGACCCTTTCTTTCTCTCCTTCAGTGTCAAGTGTGCATCCATCCATATGTCGAATAAAATACTCCTAAAAGCACAACATCAACTAACTCTTTAGTTTACACTTCTCACTTGGTCTCGCCACTTCTAGTGTATAAACATGCAGAATAGAATACCAATGTAATATACCTGGGATGCATAAGGGCCATCCGACGAGACTGTGGCATGGAAAACAACATATTGCATATCAGTAAGAGTGCAAACAATGTCAAACATGAGTTTTGCCCGATCCTTGCACTTGACTGTGACCACTGAGTACCCTTTCTCCTCACAACGTTCTATTGTGATTTTGGGCCTGAAAGAGAGAGGACAATTAACGTCTCTTGCTACTCTATAACTTTCATAATCCCGATCAGCAAACAACATTTGGTGAAGCCGCCGATCCATGTGGGTGAAACCCATGGAGAAACTAGTCCTAGCAACTTTCTCACCATCACATCCGCGTAAGATGTTGTTGAGCTGCTCCTCCATTAGAGATAATCTGCTTGGCTCGTCCACAGCAGCTCGGTTTGTAGCATCATTGACATAAAGAACGCAAGCAATTCGCCTGTTATGAGTCCACACTTCTGCAGCAAAAACATTAAAATGGAGGTTGGCAAGAACAGCTGAAATCTCAGACAAGAGACCAGGGCGATCTCTGCCAATCAGTTCAATGGCTGTATGATCACCAACAGAATGCACTCCAACCGTTTTGCTTGGCCAATTTTTCACCCCTTCTGAGCTCTGGCTCTTTGGTCCTAGAGCCTATTGTAAGAAAAACTGTTATCAAGTAGCTCTTAGTATTTGATATGCATTATTATACAGGTGCTATACTGCTATTATGCAGTTATGGAAATGATAGAATGAGCTGATTGGTGGCATCTAGTAAGGGGATCTGATCACTGGTTTCTCACTTTCTTCTACATTTATGAGTAATATCTCTATGACGTATTTGATTTATACTACAGTCATGGTTTTCTATGGAACGAAAAAAAATAACTCTCTTAATCATTCCTGTTTTCTGAGATAAAGTTTACTCTTCAAAACTTTCTCCCTTGTTACATGTTGAGAGTGTTGTGCTACTTCAATTTTTACCAATAATTTAAAAATTATGTCAGATTAATGAGTTAAAGAAAAAGGTTGATAGTTACCTTTTCAATGAAGTCGATGGTTTTACTATCTGTTATCTTTCTTCCTTGCTGATCCGTGACATGAAAGACTGCATTTCATTAGGTGAACAAGTTAGCTACTTGAACATTTGATTTAGGTAGGGAGGGCTTGGACACATGTTAGCATGAAACACTGTGTTGTGTGTCTAAAACTCATTTTGTTGACAATTTTGGATTAACTGTAAGACATACAAGTGCACGTTTTCTGTCCAAGAAATCATGCAAAGAGAACAAGGGGATGTTGAGTTAGGATAATAACAACAAGCATGAACAGGACACATCTGAGGTTATTAATGTTCAATTTAGTCACAACATACCATCCATAAACCAGCCGCCGTCAGAAGATATGTAAGCTTTGGTAATTATGAAGTCAAGGTCGGTCAAGATTTGCACGACTTCCAGCAGAATTCCAGGTTTGTTAACACTATCAACCTGTAATTTATTATTGATGGGGAGAGGATAATAAAAATCCATTAGCAGAGGAAAACATTACAGCCACATATTGCATTCACTAATCTCCAAATATAAACGATTCTTTCAAGAACTACGAAAAAATGATCATCTCATGACCATGCAGTATCTTATGGTGCTCATCATTTAAAATGAATAAATTTTTTAGCATACAGAGCACAAATTTTGACAGCGTATTTTATCTGTTGAATTTTGTGTTCCAATTTTGTAACTACTTCTGCAAAGGCTCGGTTCGCAATGAGACAAACTACGTTTTCCAGAAAGTGGTACCATTCTATGAGGATTTTCATTTGATCACTTGCAATTAAGTTTAACTACAGTTTTGATTAAGGGCTAATGAAATCTCATTCGAGTTTAAGTTTGAAAATCTGATATAATTGGAAAATAAATAACAATCAAAACTCTAGGTTCAACAGTTGAAGAAACTTTAGATGCCACAATCTGGGCCTTCCTCAGAAGCTCAAAGGCCAAATCAAAACTCACAAGGTGGTCAGGGAAAAATAGTCACAAATTTTTTTTTTGAGAAGTTATACCTTGATCAGTGTACAGCCATGGCAACTAGCATTGTCCACAGAGACCCTGCGAAGTTGTAAACAGAGTTCATCGTCAACCAGTCATTTCTTTCAGGGTTCTATAATGTCATACCTTAAACCTCAATTCTACAAGGTCTTGAGCCCTTCACTCCACTTGGGATTGAGTTGATTATCTCTTTTTTTTTAACAAAAGCAAGTGAGGAATTAGAGGAGCTTTTTAAAATTTATATTCTGCTCCATTCTTGTTTAGTAAAGAAAAAGTAAATGCAGTTAAGTGAAATTTAGGGAATTTTTCTTTTGGTAAATGGTTAATTATCCATGAAAATCAACTCTAGAATTGATTTTATTGTGATTATGATCAGTGATCCCATTCCTTTATTTATAAAGAGGCTATTTAATTTGCTGACCATATAAAAGCAAACTTGTAATTCCAGAGAATAATTTAGTAAACCTTGGAGGGTTCATTCTATTGCTGAAGTTCTCATACTCGGGATCAAAATATGGCCAACAAACTTTAGCCATTTAATCAACTTCTCCAGTCAATGAGGTGCTTCGTTTTCCTGCATGAACATGAAAAAGATGCAGATACAATAAAGTACATCAATAACAAAAGTTAATCATTTTAGAGATGCTAAGAAGAGAAGGAAACAAAAGTTTGACAGTTACTAGCATATCTTTCAATTTAACAGTTTCCACACGAGAGAGTATTCAATGACCACTTTGTCTAATATCACAGTCACACTTTACCTCAATCCAACAACCCCTAGTTAGTATTAGTAATAATTTTACGATTTTGGACTTTTGGTGCGGTGAGAAGCGGCATTATTCAAGGTAAAAATGTCTACATGGGACTACGAATGTGCATTTATGGGCAAAAAAGAGGTTTGGCTCTGTTACTGTATTTACCTTATTTTTGTTTGAGTCAGAAACCAATTTCTGTTTCTGTTGGTCAAAGATCTTCCAATACCGTTATTATAATTTTAGAAAAGTCATCGAAAAATTATGTCTAAATAGTTTTAAAAAGTCACAATAATCGAAAGACTATTATTAAACATAAAATGTTTGGAGAATCCATCATTAAAAGCTAACTTTTAAGAGAGAAGAGTGAAATACTTAAATATTCTAACGAAACTAGTCGATGTGATACTTAGCATCCCTTAATACCTAAGTCATAACAAATACGAAGGACAACATTTCTACAATGGTTATTCTTGATTCTTATTATATCAGACTGAAACCCTCCCTCTCTTATGTTGTGGGTGTTAAACAGTGCAAGGCAGTAAGTCGATCAGAACAATGCTTCAGTCACCCAGTGACTCACCACTTCAAGCATCCCCCTTAGCTCTTTCCCTATTACAGAATCTACGATTCTGCATGCTCCTTCTCTTGACCTTTGAACATGATTTCAGGAATAAGGTAAATGATGAGTGTTCCATGTGCATTGGATTAGCAAAAGTTGGGAGAGAAGATAAGAATAAAGAGTCAACAACAACAATGCCTGGAGAATCACGGCATCAGCAAAAGGATTTTACTCTTTTTTTTTTCTTTTGAGCACACCCAAAAAGCATTTTGCTTTACAAACTTCTCCACTAATTTGGTTTGGATTATAACATGTAGATAGTAGTTGAATGAATCTGATCATTTTGAGTTTTCTTATCATAAATTTTTTCCCATTTGGTACAGATTCATCTCGTTCCAGAATCATTCCGTTCCACCAACTTTCATGAAATGCAAGAAAAAGAAATATAACTAGTATGTGTTTGGGGTCAAACAAAACAGATAGAATCACCGAAACGGTCATAGAAATTTAGCTCATTCTGTACAACAACCAAACTCACTCTTAAAAAGACACGTAACATTGAAAGGTGTGCCTTTGAGAAGAGTTTCAATTTTCAAACTATAATAATATTTAATTTCCAGAAGAACCAATTATGTGATGTGGTGCTCAAAGGTAGCTTACGCTATGGTGACAATAGATTCTCGAGGCAAAAAAGCAAAAACCATTTGAATGTGACATAAAGATTTGATTCCAATACAACCCGAATACTAATTTTTATTTTGCTTTCCTTTGTGATTTCACTCATCCCACAACGTACCATGCTGAATTGTCATCACCCTATTATCTAAAATTATCTCAAAATCTAGAAAGGTCCCCGCAATCCAACTTGACCATGACTCTAACCAACGACATATTCTAAAATTAGAAAAAAAAAATTTAATTATGAATTAAGAATATAACCGATTGACATATACACTTTTTCACAGAAAAAGTACCATTAGATAACAAATAGGCTAAAATTTATGGATGTGCTTCTTTTTCTTCTTTTAGCAATGTGTTTGAGAGTCTTGCAGAGAAAATTGGGTTGCTCAAGAAAGAATTGGTTGGGGCTGAAGCGATCTAAGACAAAACTATAATGCAAGTTACAAGTTGGGAAATACCCTGAGAGAATGAACTACTTTCGAACATGGACAGAATAATTATGCAAACCACATCATGATGCTTAACTTTTCGAATATAGAAGCGACAACAACCTCCAAATTAACCGTAAAATATCACATGTACCATAATTTGCAAGCTATTCAAAATTTATGTTCAGTTCAGAAAATGATTTTTAAAAAGACAAGGAAGAGTCGAATGAACTAAAAATATAAAATTTAATTGCTTGTTTAGTTGTACAGGAATACAAACTTTAACTTTTAAATTTTATACTTAAAGAATCATGTGTCGGTGCAAACCATTTTAATCTTGCTTTTATAGAATAGAATCTATTTTTTAATATTTTTTAGTTTCTATTTGCTAAACTCATAAAGACTAAAAATAAAAATTTCTTACCATTAACACCCCCTTAGATATTTTGGATTTGGGTTAATGTAAGAAGAAAACTGTTAGAATACCTCAAACAGAACTAATATTTGATAAAGACAACAAGGAAGAATCCGTGATACAACAACAAAAATGTAGACTAAAAATTGAAATTTGTTTGACCATAAAAACTAAACGTGAAATTAATAAAAAAAAATGAGGTTTGACTATATTCTTCCGTTAAAATAAGTTTATGTGTAATATAAGAAAAAATTGTTTTAATCCCATGTCACGATTGTGTTGTGCTTAATATATATAGTATGAATTATCAATACGAAATTTCAGTTTTAATTTAAAGAATTAAAGAATACCATAAAAGATACAAAGAATTTGTTGTAAGTTTTATTTAAAAAAAATTACAAAAGTATATCATTGCTCCATTATTTATATAGGTATCACATTTTGTTGTTCATGTCAGAATTTGATTTTCGAATAATCGAATTCTGACTTACGTTACTGATTTCGAGACAAATTTTTTCTATGGGAGACCAAATTCTGAACAGAGTTTTTATTTTTTCATTTTTTATTTAAATTTATAGAAGTATTATATAATAATTTATATTATATATTTTTAATTTTTATATTTAATATATATATATATTTGTTTTAAAATTTTATAAAAATTATATATATTTATAAACATTTATTATATTATATATATTTTTGAAATTTTGTAAATATATTTACATTAAATATATAATAAATATGTAATTTATATGTAATTAAGTTTATATATTAATTATATATATTTAAAGTTTTTAAAAATTAATATATATATATATATATATATTAAATATATAATAGATGTATATAAGAAGGGTTAGAGATTATTTATATAGAATAAGACAAAATATTAAAAACTTCATTAATAAAATATGTTAATCACTAATACATTGGTAAAATAGATTTGATTACTACAACAATTAATGATGAGAAGTAGAGGTTTGAGCAACATTAGAACAAATTCTTAGTGTGACAATATGAACAAGTCTACCTTGGTATTTTCTAATATTCATCTTTGTTCTTCTACTACTTGTCTTTGGTCGACCTTTAGATGTTTTTTTCATTACTGGATTTGGACAAAAAGTTGGGTCTCTATAAGTTGGCCAATAGTTTTCATGTTTAAACTCCCCAAATTGCCCTTCATATATCTTGAAAACCTCTTTTAAGGTGTATTAAGGAGCTACGTACATGTTGGAATCATGGTGGATATGTTTACATGTAGCAAGAACATGGGAACATGACATGTAAACCTTTTGAAATTTGCCATAGTCACACCACAACTCATATAGTCTAATAGTAAGCCTCCTTGTTGGTCACCTTTCTATTGGGTGTCGTGTTTCTTCCACCACAAACCTGATGCTAGATCTATCTAAGATTATCATCCTATGAGTGTTAGCCTTTGCATGGACATCTTACAGGTTTTTGGCTGTCACTTCCGAGTACATATGACCAGCTGTTAACATGGCATCAATCTTCCTGCCTCTTTTAGTGAAAATTTTGTTGAGACAGGTGTATGTTGCCATGACCATGGAACAAATTGGGATATTCCTGGTTTTCTTTAACACTGAATTAATAGACTCTACTAGGTTCGTTGTCATGTGCTCCCAACGTCGTCCATTGTCCCATGCTAGTGTCCATTTTTCTCTTGGTATTTTATCTAACCATTGCACAACTTCTACATCACTTTGTGTTAAAATATTATAACAATAATAGAACCTGGGCTCTTTCATCCCATAAGCTGCAACAAGAATTAGTAAATTTGATTAATATAAATGTGTTTAAAAATGTAAGTAATAAGTTAAGAGATCAGGAAACATTACCTATGTTGACTACATCCTTTTTCAGGACAATATTTTTGAACCGTCGCATGAAATTTTATGCAATGTGTTTGATGCAGTAAACATGGACAAAATTATTTTCAATCCAACCACTATCGTCCATGCTATATGCACTTCTTATGGATTCATGGTGGTCATAAATTAGGTACAATCCATCCTGTGGTGTCAATACCTTCAGAGGTTCTTAGAAAAAAAAATCATGCGTATGATGTTTCACTTTCAACAATGGCAAATGTGATGGGAAAGATGTTGTTGCATCCATCTTGAGCAACAACAACCAACAACGTGCCTCTATTTTCCATACAGGAAAGTTCCATCCACTTGAACAATGGGCTTGTAGTGTTTGAAGCTATCAATGCACGGTTTCAAAGTCCAAAAAAAGCCTTTTTAAAAAGTTTTAATTTTTAGCAACAACCTCACCTTGGTATGCTGGTTAGGTGTGAATCTTGCAAATGAAACCAGGTAAAATTGTTGCATAGCTAGAAACAAAGATGACAAACTATGATAAGACTCCTTCCAGTTGCCATATATTGCTTCCACAACCTTTTGTTTTTCCAACCAACCCTTTTGTAGGATATGGTGTAACACATTGTTTCTCTGATGTGGACAATGATGGTTGCGATCGGTATAGCAGGATCAACCTCCACTATTTCACGAATGGTTTGGAAAATGATTCGAGATCCCACCTTGTTGTGGTCTTGTGAAATTAAAGGTGAAACACATGTGTGTTGATCTTTTAACTTCATTATTTCCCAATATTGTTACCTGGTTCGCAATATTGCCCTGCACCTTCAGTTGCAGTCTACATAAAGCATTGCACCACCAATAGAATAAGGATAGAGATTTTGGTTCTATAAGTACGGTGATTAGTGATGTGAAATCTATTGATTGCATCATGAACCTGCTCTTTTGTGGTAAAACGTCTAACAAATAACATTGCTGGTGGATAAGCAATGTCACCTTGCTCCAACACATGAGCAAACTCTTAGTCATGTTTGGATTCAGTGGGGAAGTTGAGAAAGTGTGGTAGTAGGTTATATGAAGTAGTTTGGGTCAAAGGAAGAATGTCGGGTCTTGGCGTAGGTTCTTCTTACTGTCATCATCTTGTTGTTGGTTGAGAAGTTTGCCTTCGTCCTCGCTAAAAGGATCAAAGATCTCATTTGAAAGGCCAACAATGTTATTTTCTTTAACGAGTTGTTTGTTAGTTGGTAGTGATTCATTAAGGTTTAAGAAATGGCTACTTAGAAGTTGAGTGAAAGTTTGTGTTTCCCGATTTGGGTCTTCAGTAGGCATGAATGAGGATGAGACTTGTTCAAACACTGTTTGGGTTTGGTATGTTGAATATGGTTCTGGCAAGGTTTGATCAACAATTGTTGGAGGTGAAATATGAGAAGAAGAGGTTGAAACTTCGAACGTAATAACAACTCAATACCTGGTTAGAGGACATTAGCACCATGAATGCTGAAGATGCCCTCAACGTCTTCATCCTCCTTCAACTCCACTATTGTGTAATTATTAACACCAACCTCAAACCTAATAGGGTAGCGAAAATATAAGTTTGCTACCATTTCGTTTTCCTCTCTTCCAAGTTTTTTGTGGATCATCCTCTTCATCCTTTGCAGAGTCAAACCTCTACATAAGACCACCATTGTTTCTGAGGGGGAGGAAAAGGAAACTTCTTCAATTGGGTCATTCTGACCATCAAAGTAAACAATGACATAAATAGAATCCATTTTTGGTGAAGTAAGCAGGTTGAAAATTAGAACAAAGATGTAGAAAGAAAAAGTGCAAGGGAGAACTCTGAATTGTGATACAAGTGAGAATGTAAAGTAATCATCACCTATTTATAATGGGTTGGACTAGGATAAGTCAACATACAATTAATAGCCCTTGGACCAACTTTTCCACCCACTTTGGTCAGGAATCCAATGCAACTTTCTTGACCAATTTGCAGTGGATGACTCAACATGCAATCAATGGGTCTTAACTTTCCCACCCACTTTGGTCAGGAATCCTATGCAACTTTCCTGACCAATTGGTAGTGGATGACTCAGCATGCAATCAATATCACCTGGACCAAGCATGTGATGCATTGTTCCCACCTCAACACCGAGCTTTCTCTCCTCCCAATCAACTATCAATGCTTCTGATGCACTCACGCACAAAGTAAAAGGTGACATGCGATGCACTCTTCCTCTCCTCTGCACCAAGCTTTCTCTCCTCCCAATCAACCATCAATGATTCTGATGCACCCACCCACCAAGTTAAGGGTCACATGTGAGACATTTTTCACCACTTCTGCACCAATATTTCTCTTCTCCCAATCAACCATCAATGCTTCTGACATAGTCACCCACAAAGTAAACGGTGACACGTGATGCACTCTTCCCCACCTCTGCATCAAGTTTTCTCTCCTCCCAACACAATCAATGCTTCCGACACACCCAACCACAAAATAAAAGTGACATGTGATGCACTTTTTCCCACCTCTACGTCAAGTATGCTCTCTTCCTAACTAAACATCAATGCTTCGTGACGACATTATACTTGAACTTGTATTCTCAACACTTAAACTTATCCAAATGTTATGCTTTGGGTCCAAACATGACACTCTGATAACAAAAAAACTATGAGGAATGTTTTAACTTGTACAAAATTGTGTTTGGACCTTTGACTTGATAGGCAAATGCATCAAAAGACTGAGAACGGTCGTTCTTGTCTTTTTGCGAAATGAAAGAAACAAGACTGAGTACGGGCGTTCCACGATCAGAACGCCTGTTCTCCGATTTTAAACGGCCGTTCTTTCAAGGAGAACGGCCGTTCTTCCACTGCGAACGGCCGTTCTCGTCTCAAGACCGGGTGTTCTCATCTTCGTGTCTCTAGTATTGTTTTGGATCTGAGAACGGCCGTTCTCATAGTTGAAACGCCCGTTCTCTGCATTTGTTGCATATATAACAATTTAGTTTCATTTTATGTAAAAGCACACTTGAAAATAATTTAGTACTCTCAAAGTGTAATTATTCTTTTAATAAAGATAAAGCTAGCTTCGAAGGTTTTATTTCTTTTTTTTTATCTTTTATTTTGTCTTTATATTTGTATTACAAATTCTTACTTAAAATAAAATAAAATAGTAATTTTTGAAAATTTAGTATGAAGAAATTGAAAATTTTATAAGAAGTAGATTAAATAACATTTTGACTTATGATAGTTATTATTAAATACAAAATTATTAAATAATATTGTAATTAATTTTATATGTAATTGACTGAATATGATTTTATATAGTTGGTTTTTTTATTAATTGCAATTTTAATTAAAAATTATTGTATAAATATTTTTTCATAAATGATTTTGTTTAGTACTTTTATACTAGTTATATATATATATATATTATATACTTTTTACAATTAAAATATCTTTTAGCACTTATATTTTTTTAAAATATCTTTCATAAGTATGGTTTTATTATCATACTAATTAATTATGGTACTTTTAAGTATATGTTATTTTTATTTTATTTTAAACTTAGTTGAAAATAATTTAAGTTTTATAATATAAAATTGATAGTAGAAACTACAATACAAAAATATAGTTACAAATCATTTATGTTTGAATCAAATTATAAGCTTCAAACTTTGACAAAAAAAGGGTTTCACATTTTTTGAAAGGTTAAAAGTAAAATTTATATAAAATAAAATTAATATATATAGTCATTTTATTCTTATTAATTACTTAAACAATTATTTTTTAAATTTATCAACTTTGTGATTTTTTGAAATTACTTTTCTATATATGATTAATATTCTAAATTATATAAGTTAAAGCTGAAAAAAATGATAAAAGAGCTTAAGAATATGTTAGCCTCTTAGCTATTTCATTAATTTATAGAGATATTAGAATGATTATAGAATATAAAAAGACAAACCTTATACTCTTACGGAGTAGGAGATAATGAGAATCACAACTTTTAATTAATATCTCAACAACTTACCTACTATAATAATAACTTATTTTAACACTCTCTTTTAAGATGAAACATACAAATTGTACGTGTCAAGCTTGAAACATATAAAATCAATCTGAGATCTTCTCAAAGATTTTGTTAACACATTTGCAAGTTGATCATTAGATCCAACAAGCTTTGTACAAATTTCTTTGATCAATAATTTTTCACAAATGAAGTGACAGTCAAGTTGTCAAGTTCTATGTGTTTTGTTCTCTCATGGAACACACGATTAGAAACAATGTGAAAAGCAACTTGATTATTACAATACATATTCATTTGTTTGATCTCATAATTTAATTTTTGAAGGAATTGCTTTATCCATATAAGTTCACAAGTAAGGGATGTCATTGCTCTATATTCAGTTTTAACACTAAATTAGACAACTACATTCTTTATTGCTTTTCCAATAAACAATATTATCTCCAATGATCACCACACAATACCCTGTAGTGGAGCCTATATCTATAGGAGATCCTGTCCAATCAGTGTCACAATACCCAGCTATTTGAGTATTTCTTTTATCTTCATACAATAGATCTTGTTCTAGAATTTTTTTGAGATATCTTAGGATGCGAACAACTACATTCCAATTATCAGTACACAGATTTTGCATAAACTAACCAACAACTTCAATTGCAAAAGATAGATTAGGCTTGGTAATAGTGAGATAAATAAGTTTTCCAACAAGCCTTTTATATCTCTCTGGATCAGAGAAAGACTCACCCTGATTTGCCATTAGTTTTCGATTTGGATTCTTAGGACTATCTGTTGGTCTACAATCAATCATGCTAGTTTCTTTTAGGATATCTAAAACATATTTCCTTTGGAAGACTACAATGCATTCCTTTGATTGAGCCACCTTAATTCTCAGAAAGTATTTAAGACATCCAAGATCTTTAATTTGGAAGTGATTGTATAAATGTTTCTTCAGCTGAGAAATCTTATCAGCATTTTCTATAATAATAATATCATCCACATATACAATTAAATAAACACATTTTTCGAGAGCAGAATGACAATAAAAAACAAAATGATTTGCTTTACTTCGTTTTAGTCCAAAGATTTGAATAATGTGACTAAACTTTCCAAACCAAACACGTGGAGATTGCTTAATATCATAAGGGAATGATGTAATTTATAGACCAAGTTAGACTCCCCTTGAGCAACAAATTCAGAAGGTTGGTCCATATAAATTTCCTCCTTAAGGTCACCATGGAGAAAAACATTCTTGATATCCAACTAATGAAGGGGCCAACGACAGATAGTTGTTATAGCAAAAAAAGGTGAATAATAGTCATTTTCTTCACAGGAGAGAAAGTATCATTGTAGTCAAGGCCATATCTGAGTATATCCCTTTGCTACTAACCTAGCCTTAAGTCGATTAACTTCACCATTTGACTCAACTTTAATAGCATAAACCGAACAACAACCAATAGTCTTCTTCCTAGGAGGAAGAGGAACCGGATCCCATGTTCCATTATGCTCAAGAACTTGCATTTCATTAATTATGGCTTATCGCCATCTAGGATGATCATGTGCCTCTATCACATTTTAGGAATAATAATAAAAGACAGAGGATACAAAAGAAAAATAGAAAGGAGTTAATCAATGATAACTTAGAAAATTGTAAATGGGGTGAGGATTGTGAATAGATCGAGTACCTTTTTGGATAGTAATAGACTAACTAGAATCCTCATTATCAGGAAGCATGGTGTAAAACAATTTAGAGATTTAGTTAATTGACTTAGAGAAAGTATCTTAAAAGGATAAGAAGGAATAAAGAGAACATACTTTAAGTTTAAAGATGGAGAAAGAGAGATTTGACTAATTCCTTCATAAACAACTTTAGACCTATTGGCTAAAGTAATGAAGTGAGAAACTTTAGGAGAGAAAATGGATGAGAATAAGGAAACATTATCGAAAATGTGATCTGAGGCACCTGAATCAATAATCCATGAACTTTGACTTTCCATAATTTGAGAAATGCATGTATTTGAAAAACTTGTCTAAGAACAAGATTATAGTTGACTACTGGACTTTAGGCTAAGATATTTTTCATATTCTTCATCTGAAAAATTTGATCAAATGAACAAAGAGGTGACCAAACCTGAAGACATCTTGAAGGAAATTCGAGAGAGAAGTAAGAAAAAGGGATAAAACGTTCCAGTGATAGGCGGCACATGGCTTTTGTGTGGAGGATTCCAAAGATGGTTGTGAAAACTGGACAGTGGCAGCAGCATGGTGGGCAGTGATAACAGCACAATGAGCAGCGACACGCGAACAGCTGACAACGGTAGCAGTGTGATGGACAGCTACAGTAACACAACATACAGTGCAGAAAGCGGACAACGACAGCAGTGTGACGGATAGCGGCAGCAACGCAACGAACAACAAAAACAACGTGACTGACAGTGGATAATAGCAGTGTTGTAACAAACAATGGCGAATAGACAACGAACAACAAATAACAACAGACAACAAACAACGATAAACAACAATGGACAACAAATAGCAGTGGATAGAAATAGAAACAAACAATCGTTAGTGGTAGACAACAACAAACAGTATATTGCAACGCATGAGGGCAAACAACAACAAACAATAAATAGCTGACAACGGATAGTAGCAGACAACGGATAGTAGCATACCTTGTCGGAAGATAAGGACAAACAGAACGGGATCTCGTTCTAATACCAAGTTAAAGCTCGAAAACATGATGAAAAACCTCAAAAATATTTTAACCTCTTGACTATTCCATTAATTTATAAGAGATATTACTGTGAATACAAATCCTATACTCCTACTTCCTAGGAGTTAATAAGAAGTACAATTTTTAATTAATAACTCAAGAACTACCTACCATAATAATAACTTATTCTAATCATATAAATTGAAAAATAGTTTAAATTTTGGTGAATTGTTTCATCTACATTTTATAAACAAAAACTTTTACAAGCATTGGAATTTTCACATGATGTACAAGACTTGTACCAAAACAAAACTTTAAGCTAAGGTCTTCAATAAAAAAATGCTTTATGAAAGTGGAGAGAAAAAATTGAGTAAATAATTAGTTAAAATTGTTAAACCTTAAAAGCAACAGAAAAAGAGAGAATTGTGATCATGACAATTAAGTTTTTAATTCTTAAAATCTTTGAAAAAAAAATTACTCTTCCAAATCAAAAAAATATTTTCTTGTAATTTTTAATAAAATAAAATATTGACGAAATTTGTAAAAGAGACATGTGAAATATTAATAAATAACATTACAATTTTTACTACTTTGTTAATGTCATTTGATTTCTACGAACTACTCATTAAATATTTTTTTTAATTTGAAGACAATAAGATTTCTTCAAACTAAAAACAATTAAACATAAAAATATTTTCTCTTTTTTATTTTGCATAAATTTTAGTTATCTTTTGTGATAATTTTAACAACAGCAGGAGAAAAAAGTGGTGGGATCACGTAACTTAGAGTGTGGAACTAACCGTGACCCGTGCCTTTCTGGCTCCACGCACCACCACCTTCTACTGCCACTCTCTTCTTCTCCAACCATGGCTTCCTCCCTTGGCGATAACCTCAACCTTCTCTCGCCTCAACAGGTTCACTTCCTCTCTCTCTGTCTATTTCTCTCTTTCCTTCTTCGTTTTTATATTTGAACGAACGCTTCTGAACTTTGATTTGGTGGTTCATCCAGCAAGAGTTGGTGAAGATGCTGTTGGAGAACGGCCAAGACCACCTGTTTCGAGATTGGCCTCCTCCCAGTGTTGACGACGACCACAAGAAAGCGTTATTCGACCAGGTTTCGCTTCTTCTTTCAATTCAATTGCATAGATATGCTACTTCCTTCATACCTAAATGACGCTACGTTTTCATTAGCTAACTCTACTCGATTCGAGTTACCCTGGCGGTTTGGAATCATACATAAAAAACGCTAAACGGCTCCTGGCTGATTCTAAGGCTGGCAAAAACCCTTACGATGGCTTCACTCCTTCCGTAAGTCTTAACAAACCTGGTTTTTATATGCCTTTGTTTTCAACATTGCACTTATAAAATGGACTATATTCTACTGTAATAGCATTCGAATTCTCGGTTTAACCATGAAAAAATGTGTGACACTGTTTGGTGGTGATTATGAAGGTTCCAACGGGTGAGACTTTGAGGTTTGGTGATGAGAATTTCATTAACTTTGAGGAAACAGGTGTGCATGAAGCTCGGAAAGCTGCGTTTGTTCTTGTTGCTGGTGGTCTTGGTGAGCGTTTAGGATACAGTGGGATTAAGGTATGTCATGTCGCCCTGTGTCATCGTTGATTTTGTTGCTACGCTATTGTGTGTATTGCGGATGTAAACGCGGGTTAGAGGAGTGATTTTTATCTTACTTCGATAATGGAGTAATCTTCTTTACCCTCCTCCCAAAACAGAGTATTGCAATGTGGCCAATGTATGTATTTAAGAAAGTTAGAGTGTATATAAAAAAAGAAAGTAACTTTATTTATATCTGAGTCATAAATCTTAATTGTAGCTTCTGCCTCTTGCAGGTTGCTCTTCCTGCGGAAACCACTACTGGAACATGTTTCATACAACATTACATTGAATCTATATTGGCTCTTCAAGAAGCCAGCGCACAAGGTAGTATCTGTTGCTTATGTGGTAAAACAAAAGGAAATATCGATGGACTTGTACATGTAAATATTTAATTTAGACAATGGATAGCTTATTTAAATTTAAATTTAAATTATACACAATTCAAATGACCCAGAGTCCATTTGTATAGATGGAAAATCTCTTTTGCACATAAAATTGTAGAAAATGACTTGATTTGTGAAAATTTCCCAGTAGAAAACAGCTTCTTCCTAGAAAACATTTTCTGGTAAATTTTTCTTTAATTTTTTTCTACTGTTGCATTTTGTGGTAAATTACTTAAGAATTTCTTTTTCTTCCGCCTCTCATACGAACAATAGTCCACTCTCTTGTAGTTATTAATGTTAATTAGCTATCATATTTCAAAGTCCTTTGGAGTAATGTTTGTGCCTTTCAACTTTTAGGTGAATCCCAAACACAAATTCCTCTTGTTATTATGACATCTGATGACACTCATGGACGTACTTTACAGCTATTAGAATCTAATTCTTATTTTGGTATGCAACCCACGCAAGTAACACTTTTAAAGCAGGTATGTTGATGTCTCTTGGAAAAATTCTATTTGGATAAGCTTTACGTTTTGTACTCTATATAAAAATTCTTTACATTTAATCCTCATCAAGTATTAAAGTTATAAGTGTATTAAAAAAAATTTCCTAGTGGGACCAAAATGAAAAATGGTGTGAACAGGTGCTAAATCTAATATTATTATAACTTTGACAAACCTCAAGGATCAATTTGTAAATGGTTTTTCATGTTGGAACTAAAATGAGTAGATTTTTCATTTAGGAACTAAATTGAAAAAATAGTGTTGGATGCAGGGACCAAAATTTTATTTTAATCTCTTTTTAATAATTTTTAACTTTGTAATTCAGGAAAAAGTTGCATGCTTAGAAGATAATGATGCCAGGCTTGCATTGGAACCACAAAACAAGTACAAAATTCAGGTAGTGATATGCAGGGAAGTTTATCTAGCAAAAAGCAATCAATGAAATGCATTTTGTTAACCTCAGTTATATTTTCAAACTAAGAAATCTATTGACCATTTCTTTTTGGGTAGACAAAACCTCATGGGCATGGTGATGTGCATTCACTTCTTTATTCAAGCGGGATTCTGAAAGTATGGTATGACTCAAACAATTAACTTATCTTTAGGATCAGTTTGTGTGTCAATTTCATTTTTCTATGTTGTATATTTGGAAATCTTTTCAATTCATGTTTCTAAATAATTTAAGGGCACACCCAAAAAACTATTAAGTAAAACTATAAATATTGATGTTCAATTCTGTAAATTGATGGGATTGTATTCTGGAAATCTAAGAGATTAGAAGGGTAAAGGGTATACTTTAAACATAACTTATATATTTATAATTTTATATAATGATTTTCATTTGTCAGGTATGATGCTGGGTTGAAATGGGTTCTATTTTTTCAAGATACAAATGGGCTTCTGTTCAAGGTTAGTTATTTTCGCATTTCATACTTTTATAGTTCAGATTCAGACGCATTTTTGGCTTCCCTATAATATTGAATGCCTAGTAATTTGAGGATACAGGCAATCCCAGCAGCACTGGGTGTCAGTGCTTTCAAGCAGTACCATGTTAACTCTCTTGCAGTACCTCGGAAAGCAAAAGAAGCTATTGGTGGAATCACCAGACTCACTCACTCTGATGGTAAGCTAATTGTTTCGTTCCTCACAGACAAAGAAAATAATATTGATTCTAGACATAATGTTATGGGTGAGAATAATATGGTTGCTTTTGTGCATGTCACAGTGGAATATAACTTCTCTCTTACCTGTAAAGTAATTTGAAACTGTAAATTTCATGAATATATTATTATTGATTGTAAATAACAAGGGTTGGGTTCGGAAGATGGTAGACGATGATAGTTTGTGGAAGAAAGATGGTTATATGATTGAACTTGATATTGTAGGGTTGGTCATGTAAACCACTTGCACTTTTTGGTGACTGATAAAGAAGTTGTAAATACTATGCATTAGGAAATCTTGTCTTTAACAGACTGTTTTACAAAGATGATAATTTAATATAATGTGTGTCAGTATCTACTTTGATAACACAGGTATTCATGATGCTTAAACGATTTGATGCTGATCTTCCAGTGTTCACTTGAACTCATGCAATCCACATTGTCGATATGTAAATTCGTGAAAACTAAATCTTAATAGCTTTTTCATCCCTCTCATTCTTTCCATATGCCCGTGCCACTCATATTTTTTTTTCTCACAAGGATTGAAAATGCCACCAAATTTAATTCAATGGTTACTGGGAGAGTTCCTTTCCTTTGAGAAAAAAATACGAGTTCAAAGTTTGAAACTAGAACAATTGTCTGCAGCTAAAGTAATATGTTGCCATGAATTCTTACAATTTAACGAGATTCTAAAGTAGTCTTGTACTTTTTTATGCTTGATGATTTTATTCGAATATATGGTAATATTATATATAGAATTTATCTGGATCTTGACTTCATTATGTCAGTGTGACTTTTTATGAATTTTTATTTTTAGCATTTATTGATGATTAATTTGAATACATTATCAGGGAGGTCTATGGTGATAAATGTGGAGTACAATCAGCTAGATCCTCTTCTTAGAGCAAGTGGATACCCTGAAGGGGATGTAAATAGTGAGACTGGCTACTCCCCCTTTCCTGGAAATATTAACCAAGTAACCCTCTTTTTCATACTTTAACATTCTCCCGCACCCAAACACCTCACTCTCACGGAATTTACCTTTTCAATTATCTGTTATTGGGATGATTATTATTCTTATCTGCATTGCTCTCAAACACCACTTGGCTGTGATAACCATGCTTTAGTTATAATAGTATAATTGTAACTATGTCTTTATTTAGCTTAACTATGCCATGACTATACTATGATTGCATAGTGACAATATCTTATTCTAACAGTTGATTTTAGAGCTTGGTTCTTACATTGATGAGCTCTCAAAAACAGGAGGTGCCATACAGGAGTTCGTTAACCCAAAGTAATTATTCTTTCTCATACTCACTATGCTTTTTATTTGGGAAAATTCTAAAAACCTTGCTGTATTTCGACCAGGTGTGCTTTGGTCTTGGTACATTTAAAATGTGTAAACTACGCGTAAACTTATTTAGTTGTGCACTTCAATTCTATCACAGTTGTTAATTAAAGGGATGAAAAAGTACACAACTCGAAAAGTTTGATTTGAGGATCATTTTGCTCATTTTGAAAGTAATGAGACAGTGCACACGGGTAAAAAATGTATACCTTTTAGGGTTTTCCTTTTTTGTTGTAACACTCTACTTTAGGATGCTTCAATTTTCTTTGATTGCATTATATGCTTTTGTTGCATTAGACTTTGTTTACCATACTTTTTTCGTGTCTTTTCTTTTTCCAGATACATCAATATTATCTTAAAAGTAGAAGTTATTTTTTATGTTGGTAGTGCATAGCAGTTTATCAGTAACTTTGTGACTAGTTTACAAAAAATATGCTTTGGTTTAATTTTCTGCCCACATTACATTTTAATAAAGATATGGATTCAGATGGCTAGTTGTGTGGTCAGAGTGCTTTATTAATTTTGGTCATATTGTATTTTTTTGTACCACTGTTACACTTTAAGGAACTTATGGGACATGTCTTCTTACTGTTATATTACCAAATATCATCGTGCTATATTTTCTTACTGCAGATATAAAGATGCCAGCAAAACTTCATTTAAGTCCTCAACACGACTTGAATGTATGATGCAGGACTATCCAAAAACATTGTCTCCGTCTGCCAGGGTTGGGTTCACAGTAAGTTATCTGTTTGAGAACAGTCTATAAATCTTAGAAAATAATTGCTTATCGAGCTTGACTTTCCCATCCTTGGACTTAAACATAATAGGTTACAGATGGAGTCCATCCATTCTGATGCCCCTTTGTAAATGAATGTTCGGTTGTTATACTCGGTGATATCTCACTGGTCCTATGTAATTGTGCAGGTGATGGAAGCATGGCTTGCTTATGCACCTGTGAAGAATAATGCTGAGGATGCTGCTAAGGTACAACATAAATTCAAATATACTAAATTACGCATGGAGAAACAAAGTTGATAAAAAGGGTCATATAGGAAGAATGAGTTTTAAGCTCTTGATTCCCTATTGAAGTGTATGCAATTAAAAATTTTGGATTTGAAATGCTATTTTTATTGTTAGAGATTTTGAATAATGTTATCTTAATTCAATAAAAGTTTTAAAAGAGAGAGACTATTTCTTATTTTTTTGTTAATTTTTTATTGAAGGTGCCGAAAGGAAATCCATACCATAGTGCAACCTCTGGAGAAATGGCAATATATCGTGCAAATAACATTATTCTCAAAAAGGTTATGTTGTACTTTTACCCTCTAAGTCTTGAATGTCGTGACGCATTGGTTTACTTTGTTATTAGTAATTAGTAATGTCTTGCCTCATTTTGTGCTTTTGTCTAACATTGAGATGTCAAGTGTTAGAACTACAGCCTGCATCTGAGTAATTAACCCAGCATTTTCTCTTGCCAGGCTGGTGTCCAAGTAGCAGATCCAGTCTTGCAGGTCTTTAATGGCCAAGAGGTTGAAGTTTGGCCTCGCGTCACATGGAAACCCAAATGGGGTCTAACTTTTTCTCGGATTAAGGACAAAGTCAGTGGAAATTGCTCCATTTCCCTAAGGTCTACATTGGCCATCAAGGGTCAAAATATTTTTCTTGAAAATTTGTCCTTAGATGGGGCTCTCATCATTGATGCTGTGGATGATGCAGAGGTATGGCAAGACATTTCATCAATGTTTGTTTTTTTTTAATTTTCTGAGTCGCGTATAGCTTGAGAGGACCAATTACCAGTTGATGTATGACAGACATATTTCTGGAGTGTACACCTCAGACAACTCAGTATTGTCTACTATTCTTCTAATTATCCAAACCAGATATCCTTTTGCTCATGGGTGCTGATGCTAGGGTTGGAGGATAACTTTTGCTGAATAGTCAAAAACAGTTTTAGCCATAGTTGATAACATTGATGCAGAAATGGGGTGTACTAACAACATAATTCAAACGATAATTAGGGGAGATTTAGTTTCAATTTTCAATACCTAAACATAGATTGAGAACTGAAATTACATAGCGATCCATAAAACTAGTTGAATCTAGCTTTTCTTAATTAATACCCAACTAAATAGTTATGTTTTTGCAATTTAAATAGAACACTTTTCTTAAATGAAAATTAAATCTCCTGAACACTAAACTCCCAACTTCAAATTTCCTACACCAATAATTGCACCTGGTCTAGTGTTTCCTATTCTTAGTTTTTGTTCTAGCCAATAGTACCTAAGTATGATTTTTAGAATTTCTAGTTAAAACGTCCAGATTTATGCATTTCTTCCCACATTGAGAGGTGTATTAAGTCTTAGTTTTTCTTGTTTTTTTGTTATCCCTTGATATGTGTTCCGTAGGGTTTGTACTATTTTCAACTGATTGTACGTGCCTTAAGTTGTTTTTTTCATATTATTTGTATAATATGTCTGGTAGTTAGGAAATGCAGTTACTGAGTATCTAGCTAGGCTTATCGGTCATAATCCCTGTATCAGATGTCGGGCTAATTACCATACAGTTTTATTATTATACTTGTCCAGCACTGATGCACACTGTTTGTCGCATATTTTAAACTGATGCTGGAATTTTTGTTAAAAAACAGGTAAAAGTGAGTGGTTCAGTTCAAAACAATGGTTGGATCCTTGAAACTATCGACTACAAAGATGAGACGGAGCCTGAGGTATTGAGAATCAGGGGTTTTAAATTTAACAAAACTGAGCAGCTGGAAACGAAATACTCTGATCCTGGCAAATTTCACTTTAAGGCTTGAACATGCATGCATCTGGCAAAGAAGCTTTAGCTCTCATGTTGCTACATTAATTATTCTTTGTCTCTACTATAACGTGTCCTTGCACTCTTTGGTTCTTGTGTCATAATCTGTGGCATAGGAAGTTTTGCAGAGTTTTTCTCCCTTCTCCTAAGCCTTTGGTTGTAATATTTTTTTCATGAGTTTTGTCCCCAATTCGATTAGAGAAACTATTTTTGTTTCTTGGTTCAAGTGTAAAGAATCTGAGTCCTTCTTCATTGGTGTGGTAGAAATTTAGGCAGATTCATAGTATGTCCATATGAAAGACGGTTGACGTGCACTTAATTAATAATGTGTCAATAAGATGTGTTTAGCCATTCTATTATCTCAATCAATGATTCATTTTTTATACTTTTGTTGCTTTCAAGGGCAAAAAATCCTATAGAAATTTAATACACAGTTTAATTTTTATCCTTATATATTTTTAATTCAAAAATACGATTTTTTTCTGCAATAATATTATTTAAAAAAATTATAAAAATATATTTTTGCATACATTATTTAAATAGATATTACATTTTATTGTTGAGGTCAAAATTTGTGTTTTTCTGTTGTTGGTAAATTTCTTAAGTTTTTTTTTAATTAATTTCATTTAATATTTAAAAAAGTTTATATTATACATTATACATTTTTGTATTTATATTTGTTTGTAAATTTTATAAAAGAATTATCTTATATTTAAAAATAATTATTATATTATATATATATATATTTAAAAATGTTATATTATATTTTTGTATAAGATTGTTGGACCAATTGTTAAATTATAAACTCTTAATTTGAGTTGTAATGCAAGTCGTGATTAACTTTTAAATGTTTTAATTTTGCTATTCTAGCAAAACCAACTTGTTCTAATAGGAGATTAATAAGAGGGTTTTGGCATGAAGTGACAATAAGATGATATAAGTTGTTCTTTTTCTATTTTGCCAATAAAAACGAATATGTGTTTACTTTGGTTGGACAATAACATTTTAAAAGAAGATATGAGTTTGAAATACATAGGTAAATGAAGAGGATAAACCTTGTGAGAATTGAGAAAACAATAAAGACAAAAGAAAGAGAAAAGGGAAAGAAACCTCCGATGCAAGCTTTATCTTTATCAAAAGAGTACTTCAGAGCTACAATTGGAAAGTGCAAGAGTATTCTCGGCACTATATCTGCACAAAACATAAAATTAACCTCTTATATAACGATGTCTTTGAAAACGATTATTCTCAACTTTAAAATAAGATTACAAACATAACGATAAGAACAACTATTCTTAATATGAGAATATACATCTATTATATATTTATTTAATTTTTAAAAACTTCAAATATATATATAATAAATATATAAACTTAATTATATATAAATTACATATTTAATATTTATTATATATTTAATGTAAATATATTTACAAAATTTAAAAAAAATATATAATATAATAAATATTTATAAATATGTATACTTTTTTATAAAATTTTAAAACAAATATAAAAACTTAATATATGTATATATATATTAAATATAAAATTCAAAATATATAATATAAATTATTATATAATACTTCTATAAATTTAAATAAAATAAAAATCCTGCCGAAATTTGGTTGACTAAAGATGAAAAACGTATGTTAGAATTCTATTATTCGAAGATTGAATTCTTTCGTTTAATAATAAATTATGATATTTGTATAAATAATATAAGTAAAAATACATTTTTGTAATGTTTTTTTTTTAAATAATATTATTTTTAAAAAGGTTAAATGTGTTTTTAGTTCTTGAATTATTTGTCAAAATTGATTTTCGTCTCCGAGTAAAACTTTGGACTTATATCGTTCTTACATTTTATAAACTCATGTAAACAATTATTGGTTTCCTACTTTTCTATTATCTGTTTCTTAAGTTTTTTTTCATTTTTTTTCTTTCTATTTCCTTTTATTTTCTTTTTGATGTTTTTATTTGTCACAAAGAATCTTTTAAACATGTTTATAAAATATAAGGATAAATAAGTCCAAAGTTTATAAAAAACGAAATACAACTTTAATAAATAGTTTAGAACTAAAAACATATTTAACCCAGTTAAAAAAATCCACAATACCACAAATTGATGACATGTATCCACTAAAAGACACTCGAGTAGCATTATTTTTTCACTTGACTTTTAGAAATATAATATATAACACGATAATATTGTCAAGTGAAACGACCACGCTGCGCAACTACAGTGCAGGCGCCATTTATCTCTATGCAAATCTCAATCCCCAACTTAGCCACCCGAACAAAACACAGAAGAGTTATTGAAATGAAGGAGTGATTAATTACTACGGATAAGAAGTCATGAAGAAGCTCATTAGAAGAAGACGAGTATATTCATTGTATAATAGGAGCTACTGTGATATCACTGCTACTTCCTTAGACGACACAGTTCACACGAAAAACACATCCATAAGCAGCATACATACCTTAATTGTTTCGAAGAGAGTTGTCCCGATATTCCAACACAAGAGAAAACCTCGAAACTCCCAAATTGTCACATGAGGAACACCAATCCACTAGATATATAGATATAGAGAGAAAAGAGAAGAGAGAAGACTTTAGGAGAAACCTTTGTTTGTGTGTGTCTGTGTTCTGGTGTATGCTTTCGACGTTGGAATACCACTCAATTCAAATCTCTTTCCTCAAATCTCTTTCCTCTCTCTCTCTCTCCCAAAGCAAAGCAAATGCGAAGGCTCGGAAGTGGCGTTGCCAGAGGTTCTGGGAAGTGCGAGCCCATTAAATATCAAAATTAATAAATAATGAATCGTTAAACAAATAAACTTTAACTTTTATTATTTTTTATCCTTAAAATCACCCTTTGTCGAATCATTTTTAATTTATTCAATTTTTAAATTCTGATTCTGGATACGGTTATATATACCGCCCATAATGTTCATGTTTGGAGTATCTTTGGTCTTCTTATCTAACTGTAATACGCACAAAACTAAAGTTTGTACATTCAAATATAAATATTTTTTTAATGATTTAATTATGTTGTTTTAAAAATATTGTTATTTCTCGTTACTTTACTTATTCTTTTCATCAAATTTTAATCAAAGTATTTTAAGAAAAAACATTTTTAAAATGAAATAATAGAATTAAATGAGTCTAATTTTTGGTGGTATAAATTAAGATACAGTATTTATATAATAATATTTACGTACTATTTAAATATTATTATTATTATTATTATTTCACTAATACTAGTTCCATCATAATTCAATCAGTGGATCTTTATTATTTATTTTCGTATTTTTTCCAAAAATATAAATTACTAAATCATTTAAATTTTAAAATATCTTTCATAATAAATTATTTCTCTACTAAATATTATTTTTAATCTTCTTGGTTAAAGGTAATAACAATCTTGATTAGATTTTAGTCACTTTCAATTTCCAATGTTTAACAACCTTCCTTTATATTTGTTTGCTTATAAAGACCAGTAAAAGTTAGAATATTGATAACTTAATCAAAAGCATTTTAATATAATTTTAATTATAAGAACGTATTTTAAAATCTAGAAAATATTACATAATACTTCGAGTCAATATGGGATGAAATCTACGAGTTAATCCGACTCACAATACGTTTCAACTAGATTAGATTGAAAAAAATCTATTGTGTATCAAAATGAGTGTGACTTATTTAATCTATGAATTAAGTGATTTGAATTGAATTGTGATGTTCAACTTCCTTATGTTATAACTTATATATTTTTTAATATTTTAAATTTTTAAGATGAAAATATTAAAAATATTAAAAACAAGAAAAAATAGTTTTAAATTATTTAATTCATGACTTTAATTTTTTTTTTAAAATAAAAATATATTTTTATATAAATTTTTTATTTAAAAAAATAAAAAAGAATATTCGTAACCCGATTCACTATGAAACCATGCTGCATTAAAAAAAATTAATTCTGAACCAAAACGATCACGATTCACTTATGCTTTGTTTTTGGAAGAATTTGAACGATAGGAAAAGAATAGATTTGAAGAGAACGATAGTGAAAAGTGAGATTGTTTATTTTAAAAGAAAAATAATGAAAAGCGAAGAGAAAGTTTATAAAAGTTTGTGATTGATTTTATTGATATAATAATTTAAAATTAATTTTATAATTGATAAAATTTTATAAATACTATTTTACCCTTAAATAAAAGAATAAATTTAAAATTAATATTAATAATTTATATATAAAAAATTAATATATAATAACAATTAAATTATTTAACATTAAATATTGAAATAATATGAATTTATTTTATTATTATTATTGTTACTAATTTAATTTAAAATTATTTTTATAATTTTTTTACTTTATTACTAATATTATTATATAAATTTATTTATGTTGTTATTTATTTAATATTTATTATTATTATTATATAATTATATTTTTATTACTAAAATTTTATTTAAAATAAAATTTTAAATATATTTTATAATTTTATTTTATTATACAATTATAACTAAATATATATTATATATTTTATTATAATATAATTAATTATATTTTGTATATTATTTTAAAATAATATTATAATATTTTTAATAATTATTTTTTAAAAGTTTTAATAATATGAATTTTTAATTTATATAAAATATAAATTTAAAATAAAAAGTATAATAGTTTTAAGAAAAAAAAAATAAAGTGTAGGTAGTGTATAAAAAGAAAGATAAAATTGTAATTTTAATTTTCACATATGTTGGTTTTCCTCGTTTTTCTTCTGATATTTTTAAAAAAGCAATTTCATAAATCCACGCTTATATTTTCTTCTAAATCATCGGAAAGAAACATAATACATCTACGTTTCGTCTTTCCGTTGCTGGAAAAGAAAAGTGGTTTAATTCATGAAGTAAGTGATTGAGACTAAATTGTCCTAATTAACACATTTATATTATAAATTATATTCTTTTAATATATATTTTATTTTTAAATATAAAGATGTTAAAAATATGAAAAAACAAGAAGAAATGATTTTAGATTATTTAATTCACGACTCTAATAATTTTTATGAAAAATAAAAAATAAAAATATTTTTATATAAATTTTTTATTCAAAAAATAAAAAAATATGAATTAATTAATCAATCCGTCTAATTCCCTGTCCTTAGTCAAATTGTAGAATTTACTGATCATAAAATAAATGGGATTAGGTTAATTCATAGTGAGCAAATACATATGAATCGAATCTACCTACTTTGACTTAAATAAACTAATTTCGCAAGTGTAATGCCACTTTAGTACTCAAATAGAGCTTTTAATCTTTTTTCTAACAATAATATTACATGGCCATAAATTGAAATTTTATTAAATATGAGTAAATTAATGAAATTTTTTAGAAAATGACTAATAATTTATCTGATTAAGATATTGACTAAGGATTCAATTATAATATTAAAAAATAAAATAAAAATATCGATATGTAAAATTTGTCAATAAAGTAAATATAAAATATATTAAATTTTAATAGAATTAAAAGTATTCTTTAATGATAAAATATTTACATATACAGAATGTAAAACAAAAGTAATAAATAATTATAATATGAAATATAAAACAATTAAGATATAAAGTATAAATTGATATAAACAGTTCCATAAAAATATTTTTTAATAAATAATATACAAATTAAAAAATTTATTAACTTTATAGTTTGTATTTATCTTAAAACAAATTAATTAAGCTCTTAACCTAAAAAATATTTGTTTATTATAACAAATATTTCTAACACTTAATACAGTTAGAAATCATAAAAAAAAGTTGAAAGTCGTAATTATATTCTCTATGCAAAAACTTCTTGGTGATAATTAACATTTTTTATTTTTTTGGGTATATAAAATGCGCAGTTTTCTTCCTAATAGTAATACTTTTTTGAAAATAAAATTAAAATTAATCTCTTTCCGTACTGGAAGTACTCTCACACACGTGATGTCTTGATTTGTCAGTAGCGGTGAGAAAACATGCGCATCAAACTCAAATACTTTATTATATCCAAAATTTACAAATGGCTTAGTCAGAAAAAGTGAATTAAATCATTATTATATGATTTTTAGAAACTAAAATTATTATTCAACATTTTATCAAATTAAACTAACTTTTTTGTTAGATCTACAATTTTTTAAAATGATGTAAACTCATTTAATTAGCTTGAATATAATTTCAGTTAAATTTTAATATACTTTAAATTTCAAAATAGAAAACGCCTAAAATATAGAAAATTTCAAAAGCCAGAATACATTTAAAATTTCACATATTAATATAATAAGAAAACGCTAAAAAGAGAATGAGACGCCCATTCAAATTAAGGTGGAATCTAGTATTAGTGGAAAAGTTTTACATTATCTGAAGATTGGTTGACATCAAATATTAGTGTTATCCAATTTCATTTCTATTTTTATAATAAGTAAAAGTTGTCAGCATGAATTGTAGGGAAAAAATAATACCCATGGATTACTTATTAATAAATGTAAAATTACACTATCAAATCAAATTGACGAGTAGCATTTATATTTAAGTTGTTTTATACTTTTTTATGTAAAATATCTAATGAACATCTTAATCAAGATAAAATTTTCAACTTCGTTTATTTTATTTTCTTATCAGCATGTATTAGTGTAATTTTTATGTGTTATTAAAGGAATCTTTAACTTTCTACATTATGTAAATGTTAACATCTTGATGAATATTTGAAGAATATTTAACTTTGTGTATTTTATTTTCTCACAAATTTATACTAGTGTTATCTTAAGTGCTACTAAAAGAATTTTCAATTATTTTTGTGTTAAAAGTTCCAACATTATCTCTTATTTTGTGAGACACTATCCCCAATTTTTTGTTAAACTTTTATGGAGTGTTTTTCAATTTTTATCCAACAAATAATTACTTAATAAAAATTAAAATTTAGTTACATATAAATGTTGTTAGGTGCAAAATCTAATTCATTTAGAGTTTCATACCATGAGTATTTTTATTATATTTAAACTTGTTAAAAATAAGAAAGTAGTGAAACTATAATCAATAAATCGATAATTAATATACTCTAAAACTTTAAAAATGATAGATAAAACAAAAATTGAAAAAAATAAAATAAAAAGAGAATAAATAGATTTATAAAGAATTTAATTTTGATCACTTGAAGGAAGAAAACAACTAGTTATCAAAGGACCACAAACTAATAATAATTATTCAACCCAAAATCTTAACATTTGTATATCTTTTTCACTTATATATTATTTATCTTCAAATGATTTTGAATTTCATTTAAAAAATTATTTTATGTTTTATATGTTTTCAAACACTTTGTAAATATTAGGAAACCAAAAATAATAGTTGAAAGATGCTAAAACATTAAAATATAAAATAAAAAGTGACTTTAGAGAGGATAGTAGTATGTTTAGGTATGAAATTAGTAATTAATTGGAAAAAGACTTTATACATGCATATTTTAAGTAATTAAATTCTTGAAAACAAGTTTTACCTCAGACCAAATATTAACATTCTCAAAAACTGATAAGCTTATCCAAAGACAGAATCCTTCCATTTGTTAAACAAAACATATTAAATGGAAAATTTGTATATCTCTATACTCTTTCTTCTCCTTTTTCATTTGTTCAAAGATATAGACACTACACCATTTACATTTTTAAATAAAATTTACTAAAAAAATTATTATAAATAAATTTTACATATTAAATTATCATTTTTTTAAAATAAATGTTACTATAAATTATATAAATATAATATTGCAATAATTTTTAAATAAATGTTAGTATATATGAAACTAACTTATTATATAGTATATTTTTTAAATATTACTAAAAAGTAACTTTTTTATATAAAAACATGTTAATTTTTTATTAATCACATATAATACTCTTAGAAAAGAATATTTAGTTACAGTTTTTATTTGAAAAGGTTAAAACAAAAATAATATATTATTTGAAAACACTAATTTTATTTATATGTTTTTTAAAAGAATTATATTTTTTTAATGAAACAAGAATAAGTTATATCTAAAATATGTCAGGAGACTCACATTGAGTAAAAATGAACAAAATAAAATAAGTAATATGTAAAGATAAAAACTTAAAATTTCATTATATTAAAGTTTTGGGTTGAAGGTGATAATATTTCTTAAATAAGATGACTCATGCCTCATAGATCTAAAACACAGTGAGAAATTCAAATATAAAATTTATAGTCTTACATTAAGTGAAATGAACAAATATATAAGGAGAGTAATACTTTTAGTAACATCTAAGAAAACCTGCTAAAAGTTTTTAGTGTTATTTTTATAATACTAATCTTTTACAAAAAAAAATGGTTGTAACACAAAGTACTATTTTACACCTCCATCACTTAGTAATAACATAAAGTATACTTAACATTTTATAAAATGTTATTAAATTATATTAATAACAATTTCATAATTTAGTAATATTTGTTAATGTTAATGTTAATATAAATTATATATGTATTAGTGAAATTTTGTTATAAACATACATTAGACATACTTATATTGATATCAATTTATTTACATTAAAAAGAAGTTATCTATTAATATAAATATCACAAATTTATATTTGTAATATGATATATTACATTAATAAATGATTTTATTAATATAAAAATTGATAAATATTATTATTTTATTATATTATCTGAATGAAATAATGTATATAACAATTCATTCATAAAAAAGTGTGTTGACATAAATAGTCTTATAAGAATCGAGTATTTATTGATATATTATTGTAAGAATGGATAGAATTTTTCTTTAAAAAAAAATAAGTTATGTCACATTTATATAAAAATACACATATAGAAATAGAGAATATAAAAAATAAAAAATATAGAAATAGAAATATAAAAGTAAAGTCATCAGCTTCTAAACAAATTATCTATAGCTTTCTTATTTTTTTCTGAAATTCTCTCCATATCATTACTCCAATAATAAAAATTGTCAACATTTATTAATACACAAATTGTACTTTAACTCACCAATCAAAAAGGTCATAATCAAAACCATATATGATATATGATATTGAAATTAGTTGGTATTTACTAAAGAGAATGACATAGGAAAGAAACTATGGTTCTAGATTGATTTTGTACGTTTGATAAGTAATTTTATAAAAACTAGATTTGAGATAATTGAAATTAGTGACACTTTCCTCACAGATATCATTTTGAAATTTATATATTAATATACACATACAAGGATTCGGAGTCTTTATACAAAATAAATTTACAAAAACTTAATAAAAATGAACAAAAAAAATAAAAATAAGAAATAATAATGAAAATAATAAAAATAATCATAAATAAAAAAAGTAATAAATCTCTTTGTCTTGAATCACCATGTCCAAAGAAGAGGAGAATTTAAGTCTAGTTAGATCTGAAACACAAAGACTTGATACCTGACTAGTATTTGCTATTGATATTTTCATGATTCAGATTACCAATGAAACTTTCAAGCTCACATTAATAATAAAAAAAAGTCACATTCATATATATATATATATATATATATATATATATATGCTCTGATTATAAATTCTTGCGTATCAGTGTCCGACACGTACAGGACAGCATAACTGAAAATCTCGGAATGAAGATGACATATATGTTAAATGGCGTATCTCTTAAAAGTGAAATCACACTACATGTATATGGTTTGTTGGTTCAGTACTAACTAAGAAAAAGTGTGGATCACTATTAGAATTTCTTATATTCTATGAGAATTTTCTTGTAAATTTATAGAAAAAATAGTAAGAAACTCTTTTTTTGTAAATCTTTGTAGCAAACTTGTAAAAAAAATTTCATGAAATATAAGAAATTCTAGTAATGAACATTAGTGGAGATGCATGGGATGACTTTGATGAAAACCTAACTACATTATCTCTTGATGAATCAGATATGGAAATTATTTATTTACAGGTTATGCACAAGACAGAGATGAAATTGATATTATTCCTATTTCTACAATGGATAGGCAACGGAGTGAGTTTCACTGTTTCATTCTGATTTTTAATATAAAAATTCTTCATCCTTATTTTCATATTCAACGAGTATGTAAATTTTGTATCATCTTCATCCCATCGAGTAATGGGTATATACATTCTTATTATCTTATTATTCTAAATATTAATTCAATAATTTTTTTTAAAAAAAATAAACAAATCACAAGAAAATAATTATTATATTATTAAAGATTTAATATCAAATATAAAAAAAGAATTTGTAATTTCATAAATCTCATATCAGGGTGCTAAATAAAAAATTTACAAAATCTTTTCTTATATTAATAGTGATTATAAAATTATAATATATACAATGAGAACAAAAATGTACGGACAAAATTAAACTGATAATAATAAGAATTTATAAATGCATCTTTCATCTTCTTAAAAATATTCATGATAATAAATAATTATATCATAATAAATTTAAAAGGGTTAAAAACAATTATAATTATATAAAAAAATAATTTTATTTAAAATTAGAAATTGAAAAGTCATACATTCTTACCTAATAAAAATAAATAACAAATAAAAATATTAGAAAGAAGTCAAAATAATCAAATATTTGCCGATTAATTAAAATTAAGAGTTATTGCATTTCCTGAAATGCAATACACCATTTGAACAAAATCAAGGTTGTGATGGAAGAGAAAATACTTTGGAGATCTGAATACACTTGGTAGATATTGAATGAGTCTTTTTGGAAGAGAATGAAAAATTTTGTAGCAAAAAATAAATAAAACATAAGTTCAAAGAGAATAAAAAAGATAATTTTTTTATGTCACATATTAAACTAAGAGTTTAGGATTAAACACTTGAGATGAGGAGTTAAACATTCTCATGTTAAAATATAAATAATAAATAAAAATATTATAAAGGAGTAAAAATAATCAAATTTGTAACTTAGAAAATATTTGACTCAATGGAATTGAGGTTTGTGTTTCCTAAAATGCAATATTTGAACCAAACCGCACAAAAGAGAAAAATGTAATCAAGGTTGTGATAAGAGGAAAAATATATTGAGGATTTGATTCTAAGGACCAAAGAGAACAATAAACATAAATTTTTTAGGTTATCTAATAAATTATGAGTGTTTAGTAATTTTAAAAAATGGAGACAGGTACGAAGACGGGATGAGTATGGAGACGGGGACGGGACGGATATGTATATACCCATACTCATCTTTGTTCCCATACCTAATTTAAAATATGTATTATTCATACTCATATCATACTCATACACACTCACACACTCAATATGGGAATTTCCTGTCAAATTCGATTCGGTTAATCACCACGGGGATAAGTTCATTTACCATAATAACTAGTGATTTATAATTTCTATTTTATATACAACAATGTTTAAAACTATAATTTGTTGTTTTTAATTTATATATTTATAAAATATTTTAAAATATCTAATATATTTGATTTGGATAATATTTAATAATAATTTTTAATTGTGATAGAATTTAAAATATTATTTTTAATTATATATTTATAAAATATTTTAAACGTAACTTAACCTATCATATCTATATTTTTTAACATAAAATGAATTGTCGTATATCGTATTTATGCATCATAATATATATGCAAAAGTCAAGAAAAAAAATAGTATGTGTAAGATTTTGAGTTTTGAAATTAGAAAAAAATAAGTCAACTTTTAGAAAAAATAAACTTTAGTTTACAATAAAAGATGAAATAAGATATTTTTTCGTTACTCAGGTTTTATATTTTGGTGGTTTAAATAAGAATAAGGTTTCCAGAAAGAGAGAGGCTTCGTGTGTGTTTGAATGGAAAGTGAGAAAATAATAGGGTTGACAGAGAGAGTTGCACTGGAAAGGTTAAATGTGTGTGAAAGTGGTATTAAAAAAAATAAATAAAGAGGCATGATAGAAGAGAAAGCATGTGAGAAGATAAGAGAATTATTGAAAAGAAAATAGATACAGATATAATAAATGCGGGAAAATAAAGAGAGAATAAGTGTTTTCAAATATTCTTAAGAAGACACATGCCATGTTTTAAGTTTGTCACATAAAAAACTTTGTTTTCTTTTAAACAACTTCTGTAAAAAATTGGTGGAATTTACTTATATGAAATGTTTCTATTTATCTACTTGTGTTATCTCTATTTGTTATATAATAATAAATGTCGCAAATGGTAATGTATAACATTTATACAATACCTCTATATTGTATTTTTTTATTATTGTATCTCCATAAGTTATCTCAATAGAGACCACTCATTAATATGTTTTAAAGATTTTTTTTATTTAATTGACATTTTAAAATTTAAGATAATATTAATTACTTTTTTGTTATTTGTACATTTACCTTTTACTTAATTAATCTTTAATTTGTTTATATATATATATATATATATATTTGTATATTTGTAGTGATATAGAATAAAAAGCCTTATAAATAATTTATTAAAGTCAAGAAAAATTATTACATTTATAAATTTTTCAAAAAAAATCTTAAACAATGAAAAGAGATATAAAAGATATAAGGACTAAATAATAAATACACAAAGTTTATCCATCAAATTAATGATGATTGGCGTCAGAACGTTCTAACTTTAAGTAGAAACATCTTAAATATGAATCCTAGTATGCAATTATATTAAATATCTAAATTTCAACTTTCAAGAGTTTTAGTGACTAAAGATCTAGTATATCCTTCACAGATGGGTCTTCTTGTTCTCATCACCAATCTCACTTCTCTCTTCAAATTCACTGCCATATTCTATTTGATTCTATTCAAGAACCATTACTTGTTCTAAATTTGTATAATGAATAATTAATTTTTCTTTTATCTGTTACAACCGAATGAATTATGCACATTTCAAATTATTTCACGAAGTTAAACCAGTTTATTTAGAATGCTAAAGTATGAACTTTGTTCCAACCCAACGAGAAGTACATGACATGACAAAAGCAGTAATGTGTTTTGAAAAGTGATTACGAATCTTATCTAACCCTAATGCTTGCTCCTCATTTCCTGGAACACTTCACATCTTTACCGGAGCTAGTAATTTCATGGTCAGAACCCAATTGGTAGAGAAGAAACTAATAGAGGAAGTAGAAGAGAAAAAATATACAAGAAATTAATGAAAATAACTATCTTGACTGTGTTTGGTAACAGTTATGCAGTCATATTCAGCATCATTTTTTTAAGTTTAATTTTCCTGCACTAATATACAAAAAATTACACCGTCAACTGATGATCTGTTATTCTTGGAGCCACCTTTTATAGAGAAAATAAACTTATTATACATAAACTTTTTGGTTATAAGAGATTTTGAGCTGTTATATAGTGTTTAGACTTAATTTTTAGTATGAACTCTTCCACGTCACCTTTGATATTTGCATGAGATTAAAGCTGCATAGTGAATACACAAGGCTGAAACAAGAGAGCGTGTTGGATTGAAAGTAGAAATATTATGAATCAATAACATCTAGATTTTTAATGTACTGATGTTGCTTAAACACTCTTGATGGAATAATTGATTAAGCTAAAAGAGATATTAACTTGGGGTTTTGTTTTTGTTTTCTCTGGGGAAGGGAAGATGATGAAGTCGTTTTCAAGGGTAGAGAGATGAGAGGGAGAAGGAGGAAAAAAGAAGAGAGACTTCCAATGGTTCACGGCATAAACCAGAAGTGCGTTGCTACCTTCAGAATCTGCCACTGGATTTTGAAACGTGGAGCAAGACAAAACACTAATGATTCCTCTTCTATTTATGCACAACTTGTGCTCACCCCTGTTCCCTCTATTTTTTCCTATGGATACTGTTCATCAGTCTCGCTTATCCAGAATGCACATGCCTTTTGGAATCATTCTCACATCGATTAAAATTAAACAGCAGATAAATTTGAGCTTATTTTAATAATATGTTTTAAAATAATAAGCAAGAGAAATAATGTTAATAATGTTTTAAAATCAAACATTTTTCATTTCATTAAACAAACTCAGTCAAATAAATTAACTTAAATTTCATATCAAAACACTTTTAATTTGATCATCAGTAAAACTTATTCTCAACTTGTTAAAATTGTGTTTTGTTTCTGGGACAAATTTTATATATATTTCGTCCTTATACTTTATAACTAGGTATAGATGATATTCGATCACAAATAAAAACAATTCTAAAGAGAAGAAAATGAAAAGAAATAAAAAGAAAAAGAGTGAAAAAAGCCTATGAAACGAATGATAGTGAAGTAAAAAACTATAAAAAAGAAAAATAAATTTACAAAGAACGAAATTAGTTCAAAGCTTACTTTAAGACCAATATATAATTTTGACAAATAATTCAAAGACTAAAAATATATTTAACATCTTGTTAGTAAAATCAATTACAAACTAATTTAAATATCATCTCCAAAGACAATATTTCTTCTAAAATAAGATTACGTAAAAAAACATTAGTCGAACCATAGATAATTTAATATATTAGTAAATGATAAACAATCCAATTATTTTTAACACTACTATAGATAATAATTTTTTATTCTTTATTAAATGGTCATGATTTAAGAGTAATACATCACAAGTCTTAGATAAGATACGATGGAGCGAAAATTGTCTTCAAGAGAACTAATTTGGCACGAGAGAATGATAGCTACTTATACTCCACCTTTAGGATTTTTTACATACAAAGTTTATTCATTATTCGAAACTAAGTTCATTCTTGTTGCTTACAATTGATGCAAATTATGCGTGTTTGAATGTCATTTGAACTCAACTAAACTCGCATTCAACGTATTTAATACTTATCTTATTTACTCATACATTTATGTATTGAGAAGTATACTTTTTTTGTTCATTGTAGGTCAAATTTGTTTCCAAACACACTACAGAGGCTAATGAGAAAGTTGGCTTTATATACACAAAAGTCACAGCAATGTTTATTTTTTGTCCCCCTTGTTGGGGACTCCTCACAAGAATCATAATTGGGCTTGGTGTTTGGGGGTACTTGATTCAACTTTCTACAGTACCATCTCCCTCCACCAATCCTAATAGACGATGTTCCGTGAGAGCAATTGCATCAATGCTGATAGTGGAATCCACAAATATTCCCTAATGTTTGTAACTTTTTTGAGCTAGTCAATTTTAACACTTGTTTGCTCCTTCCACTGTGCCCACACTTCCCATTCCAAGCAATTGCATGGGTGGTACCCAGCTAAGGATGTTTAGCCCAAAACACATTTAGATGTTTATCACCTCAAGAGTTATATTCAAAACAAACATTCCAACAAATTCACGCAATTGAACCCAAATAACATGTAAAACGCAATTTTACAGGAGCATACCTTACTAGTACTTCTATTCTAAGAAGGGTACAACTCCTAAAAAAGTAAAGTTATATTTTTTAACCACTTGAACAAAAAGTTTTTTTCCTCTTGTGATATTGCAAGATATTCTTTCTTACTAACTTGGGTCAAAAATCGATTGTGAAAGCAATATTTGATCTGATAATTTAATCAGACTCTTTTGTCTCTCTTAAGTGTGTGTAGAGGTCAGAGTATTTTGTCTCTCTCTAAAATGTGCTGCGTAGAGGTTAGGATCTTTGGCACTTATGTTTTCAAGTGGTCAATCCATGGCGTAACTAAGCACGAAAAATATATGCGATTCTTGTTCATCTCATCGTAATAACATAAAAGACATTCAACTGACGCATTAGCCATCCTTTCCTAGAGACTAAATAATCTCCCAAACACAAAAAATGGGAGAAACCAAACCAAAGTTCCTGCAAAGTACCAAAAGAAAAAGAAAAAGAAAATAAAGTAATTAACTACACACAGTGTGCAGATGAACCTTAATCATTGTAATTAGGTACAAATTGATCTTCCAAGGAGTGGAAGTGGCTACTTTCTCCCTCAAGAAGTCGCACGACCTGAAGAACAAGCTATTAGTTGTAATTTGGACCAACTAGATAATGTTAGATCATGTTCTAAATAAAAATAAAAGAGTGGTGAAAGTAATGAGGTCTAATTAACTACCTCTCCCATTGATGGACGCATCTCAGGCTTCCTTTGCACACAGAAGTATGCTGCTTTAGCCATGAGGTACAGTTCATACGTGTCATATGATTCCCCTAGACGAGTATCTATCAGTTCATGTAAGGCTAACTTCTCTATCATTGGCTCGGCCTAGTGTGTCCACATGTAATATTATTTATTAATGTCAGTGATATTGATGTTGATATATTGGTATGGCAAACACGTAAAGTTTCTTTCAATAGTTTTGAAAATATCAAATAAAGACGTAAACAATCAAAGATACCCATTGTCGCAGAGATTGTGGTTGTTCTGGATTGTTGGAATTGCCAACCTGGCGTCCTGATATCAATTGTAACAGGGTAATGCCATAAGAATACACATCTGTTCCCTCAGAAACAATACCGTCTTCGGCATACTCGGGAGCAAGGTATCTTCAATAACAATAACATATGCTTCTTTTAGTTTTTATGTTTGGAATTCAGAAGCATATGATCAAGGTAGTTATAAATAAAAATCATGAACAAATTCTCACCCTAATGTGCCCATTATCCTTGTTTGTGGAGTTTCATCACCAGTCTTCCATTTAGCAAGGCCAAAGTCACCTAGCTGCATTTATAATCATCACACCACTTAATTGAAAGCACACATCCCCTACTGCCATCAAGGCATTTATAATCAACATGTCACTTTAATGTGAACACAAAAAAGAAGCCTCTTATAGAGATGATAAAATATGGAATTAGTGAGTTATGTGAATGTTGTCAAACCGGAAGTTTTTATAGACTATCCATGAACCTTCTCTTATATGGTGCCTTACCATGGGAACAATATCATGGGTGAGAAGTACATTGCTTGGTCGCATGTCCCGATGAATGATAGGACCACCACGACATTCCTCGTGTAGAAAACGCAATCCCTTTGCAATCCCAATGGCAATAGCATACCTTTGGTGCCACTCCAGAACAGCTACATTATTTTCTGCAAAAATGTTCTCATAAAAAATAAACCTCAGTGGGTACAGAATATAATTTTGAGACTCAGAGAGTAAGATACAACATCACAATAAACTATAGGCAACTTACCAAATAAATGCCAATGGAGAGACTTGTTGCAAATATATTCATAAATCAGGATGTTTTTCTTTTCTTTGCAACAATAACCCAACAGCATCACTATATTCTTGTGTCGAGCAAAACTTAAGACGTACACCTCAGAATGAAATTCAGAAAATCCTTGTGAACTTTCTTCTTTCCTTACCTTTGCGGCAATTTGCTGTCCATCTTTAAGCACGCCCTTATATACGTGACCATAGCCACCTTCACCTAATAAGTTATCCTTTGAAAAATCATTTGTTGCAAGTTGTATGTCGGAGTAGCTGAACTTCATTGACTCTTTGATAGATAACTCAGTTCTTGTTCCACAGCCAGTACAAAGAAGCGGTGCATCTGAATATTTTGGCAGAAAGCAACTTTGATTTTGCTTTTGGTCAATCTGAGAACTAATGAGATACCTATATTCTCCTTTAATGCTTATGCCTGCATAACAGTTAAAACTCCTAAACACCATACTATCGGATTAATCATAAATGCGGTAGAAAAAACAAAAGGTTGTGACCAGCAAAAACACCATTTCTTCTTGTGATGGATTGATTTCAAATCATAATCGCATGATTGAAAAATATAAAATCTGTTATGGAGTGTGTAGTGGTGTTAAGTTTAGTTAGACCATCTACTATCTATTTCTAGTACTCTGCTAGATGATGTTTTGTCCTAATGAGTTTTCTCTTTTCCCTGCTCATTTGGTATTGGAATCTGTCTTGATAAATAAGGTTTTAGGTTCAAATCATCTAGATTAACAAATTGGATAAATACTCTGTACCAATAATAACATAGTTACTAAACATAAAAATACACAAATTATAAAAGTTTCTATTGAACAAAACAAAAGGTAAATATACTTATGCTACAAAAATAAGAACGATTAGTCCGCTACTAATTACAAAAGCAGCTCTTTCTCCAATTTAGGAGTACGAGATGCAATTAATTTATTTCATTCCATTATAGAATATCCAAACAATAGTATGGTAGTTTACTTCATTTATATCATATATATCATTCCATGTTGTTCCATTCCACACAACCCCAAGCAACCAATTGAAATATTTCACAATAAGGAGTTAGAATCATGCATAAAAAACACTTTCAGAGAGAATTTTTATGATGATATTTTCCAGAGAGCCAGTGATGATAAATGCTCATTTTCAAACGCAACGATTCCATACCACTACAAGAAAAGCTTGCATGCATAAATCCTAAAACTTGTAAGACAGGCTGAAAAAAATTAAACATTCTTCTTTATCACCTGATCTTTCTTGCTTAGAAGAGGATCCAAATTCTGATATGGAATTGTAATCTCGCGACCTGTTAGCACTTGACTGCCTCGTATAGCTTCTAATCGTACTAGAGGTATCAGAAGAAACTATAGAATGGGGATAGCTTTTGCAAGAGATAATAGAGTGCTCAATGTCTTCAATACTATGACAATCTGATAGCGACACAAACTTTGACAAAGAAAATACAAACTTTGTTGCTGTGACCTTTGTGTCTGTATAATGAGATTTCCAAATATCCAGAGATAAGTCATCTTTAACCAATGCAACCTTACATGGCAACTTGTTAAGGTGGTATCTCAGGTCGCGCCGAAGATGTCTGTTCGAATTTACCCAATAAAGTTGAAAACATTGAAAACCATAAGAAGAAAATAAATACGAAACTAGGTAATAAAATGAATTTATTCTGACAAACAAAGTTTCAATTGTAAACTTATGCACTATTAGATATGCCTGTTGCCACATTATAACGGAAATCATCGATCTGTCAAATGCAAAGAGATATTGGTTATTCAGGAGCGAAGAGATAATAATACCTGTCAAGTATTATCCAAGATACATCATAGTTTGTAATTTCCTGTAAAACAACCTGTTTGATTGGAAATCCCGCGGTGACTTTAATTTCAATAGTAACCTGCACATGAACTGCAGTTATTATATACTTCAATAAAGAAAATAATAGTACTTGGAAATATTGGTCTGATTGCAGAGTTATGTTGTGCTACTATAGTTACAGGCATGCATTTGTTATGAGTACTTTCAAAGGTCGGTAGAACTTAAATGATGTACCCCTTCACTTTCAAAATCTTCATAACTTGATAAAAGCTCTCTAGCATATGCATCAACTTTCTTTTTGACTTCTTCCTCCATGGCACGGAAGTTGGTTCCAGAAAACGACTCGGGACATGCTAACGTCTGGTACCCCACTATTAATCCAAAAAGAGGAACAAATAGTCATGCAATGAGTAATCAGCACATTGAAGGAGCAATCTATACATACACAGACTGATGCAGATCAACAAATGACTGAAAAAATAAAACGATCATCAACGCATTGGTAGATCCATTTCTCTTTCTCATACTGATTCAAGAATCTGCAATATTAACACTTACTAGGGTGAGACACTTTGTGCAATACACAAAGCACAAGCAGCTTGTCACCATAAGAGAGAAAGACACCCCTGGACCGAACATGATCAACAACGAGTTTGATCTCGTGCTCAGTGCGGTCTCTTGTCGCATCGCATGCAACCACGACGTAAGATGGAGTAGGAGGGCTATCCATACTCAAATTATTATTCTATTTCCTAAGCAGCTCTGCACTCCTTATGATGATTGATCTTAAACCTTGAACGTTGACACGAAATGCGATGATGCAGAAAAACACATAATAACGTGATAAGTGGAATTGAAGAGTGAGAAACGATCGTCCAATGAATCAAAGACAGAAACATTCTCATCCATTGTCTGTCCAACACAGCAACACTAGTCATCTCTCTCTCACTTTGAAGGTTGAGACAATACCGAGATAATATGCTTGAGCATATTCGGAGGGAGAAATTAATAGAAGTATATACTATGCAGCCTTGGACAGTGCCAACATGGGGAAAAGTACGAGGAACTTGAAGACAGCTTTTGGTTACTGTTTGCTTGGACATGCTTTACAAGATTCTAGATTCTCTACACTCTTCACTTGTAAACTATTTGAATCTGTCATATCCCAGCTCTAAACTATTTCGTATTCCTGTCCTCTTCCTAGCGTTAACACAATCAGCATTCATTCCGATAAGAAAACAAACAAGCATAACCCAGTAACAAATCAATAAAAAATGTGTATGGGATATTTTCGACATATATGCAGGAGGTTTCGGTTTCTATTAAAAATCATGTAAACCGAAAATTATCTTTGCGTTTGCTTTACACAAATTTTACAGTTTTATTGTATAAATCTTTTATTAATATGTGTGAAAATCATTCTAGCCTTCCATTTTAAGGTTCTAGTGTAAATGTAAGTTTATCTAAAATATTTAATGTGTGCATATTGAAATCTCTAAAAATAATAATAAATATGATAAAATTAGAATAAAAATATCTTTAAATAAAAAATTTAAAAAATATTTTTTTAATCTATTTTAAAATTAATTATTTATTATTACTGACAGATTTTGGCCGTCGATAAAATCTAGGATAATTAAATAATATTATGTTACTTATTATCTCATTTATATATTAGATATGTGTACGAAGTAGAAAAATTTAATATGTCTAACTTAATTCATGTTTATAAATATGTGGTAAATGGGTAACAAAACTTGTTTAACATGTAAATAAGGTTAAAGAAGAGTTTTAATGGTAATGTATACCAAAAGCAAGCAATACACAAAACTAACTTTAATGTTTATGTTTTGAATTTTGTGCAATATTGTATAATTGTGTGCAGAGGATTTGTTAAATTAATGGGAGGTAAATATTATGAGTTATCTAATATTTATGTCATAACATATAAATATAATAGATATGTTAATAAAAAATTATATAATAAAATCACAAAATTGATCCAAACTAAGTCGTAAAAGTTAGTTAGGTTTGACTCTGATCTTTTTTACGTTCAAATCAAACCAAACTGAATCACATCTAGATTTTATGAATGATTCAAATGTATTTTTAACTTAAACCAAATGAAACCACACTACGAACACTCCTGATGGAAGTAAATTCATACAAGAGATTATTATGGTCCACCTTCAACCTAAAACTTTCTGGTAAAGGTTTATGTGTCTTACTTATATACTATTTTTCTTATTTAATAATTGTCTTCTTAAAGATGATTCTCCTCCACATTAATACACTTCTTCTCGAACGAATTTTTTTTATCAGAAGTATCTCAGTGATGACTCTACTTATATTATTGTTTACCACGACTGACTTTTGCCTTAAATTCTTGTCAAAAAGATTTTTATACAGAGGATCTACAAACTTATATTCACCACTTTCATCCATGTAGTAAAAGTTTGAGTCAATTATCAACACGAACAAATAAATTTGATAACACTAACAAAGTGGTATTAATATATTGTAAGAATTAGTGAGTCAAATGAAGTCTCGTGAAGATACAATTAATGGTAGAATAATTGTTGATAACTTTCTTATTAGTTTGACCAAACAATGTGGTCCTAGGATGGTTGTTATAGAACTTAAGAACTTTTCAACCATGATTGTTCAAGGGTTGATGATGGAGTCACTTAGATCTTGTGAGTAAAGATTGTTAAGTAGTGTTATGTTAAGGTAGAGATGAATCTTCTAGATGTGGTAGATTTTTGAAAGAGGTAGAGGGAGAAAATGAAACTCACATGGAAGAGGAAGTGACTACTTTAACAAAAGAGGAAATGATGGAGTTCAAACAAATATTCTGAAATTTGAAGAAGAACAATCATGAAAAAAAAATTGTTGAAATAAATGCAAAACCACAATGTTACAATTGGATAAGGTTTGGGTGTTCAATAGGATTATCCCTTTGACAATTAACAAAGTAGTTCATTTACTAAAGTAAAACATGATGAAGGTAACATGTTCTTTATATTTGATATTCGAACATTAATTATATGATGGAAGACAAACTTGAATTATTCATTTCCTCAAAAGTTAAATTAGGATGAAAAGTATTTTGAGGTGGAAGGAAAAGGTAACATTGGAATTATAACAAACAAAGCAAGGAGTCAAAATTAGATGAAAATAAATTCACAACTTTGGGAGAGTAGAATTTTTTATTCAAAAAAAAATTGTGGTAAAATTAATAAATAAGACAACTTCTTACACTAAAAAAAAGTGTTAGAATTGATGTACATATATGTATGTGGTCTTATGAGTACTATTTCCTATTTCCAGGATCAAAGTAGGTATTATTTTTTTAACACTTATATGACATTGGTCTATTTTATAGAAAAAATCTAAAGTATTTAATGCATTTAAAAAGTTTAAAACATTTGGTTGAAAAATAAAGTGCTATCAAAGTTTTAGATCCCTATAACAGAGAAGAGATCGAGAGTGTAAAACAAAGTGGTATCAAAGTTCTAGATTCCTACAACAAAGAAAAATCAAAAGTACAAAAACAATGAGACCAACACTTCGGAAGCTAGTAACACAATTTAGTATTCTCTAAGTTTTTTTATTTAAAAAAAAATATTTTTGAGCTAGAAATTTGTTTATTTATTTGGACATCTCAGAATTCATAAACACCATTAGAATTGTTGACGCAACAATAAAAAAAACATAAATATTATAGTTTTTAGAATGATTGAAAGAAGAGTTCTACTAGTTATATTTTCAATAATCACAAAAATAAAAATATAAAAATAATTAAAAGAAAATTCAAATATGAGAACAATCAATTTTTATCTATTAAAAGAAATTCGATCATGAAAAAAAAATGAAATGGAAGAAATAAAAAGAAAAGCCATAAAAAAAATTCAATCCCTAAATTAAATTTTTCTTATTATAAAGTTTGTTCCGCACAATTCTACACATCTGAAATACTACCAACAAAATTACTAGCTTTATCTGTTTGAGCCATATTTTTCATTTTACAATAATAATAATTATATTTTTATTTTATAAGTAATACAAAGTATGAGAAGTGTGTATGTGCATCTTCAAATACCACCTATTTTAAATTGAGCATGATATTTGAATTATCCTTATAATTTAATTTTTATTTCCTTTTGTTGAGTAAATTTTTGTATTTTTGTATTAATAAGAATAATCATTTTTAAGATTTTAAAAATATGTATTATAAAATTTAACAATTTTTTTTACAGAGTACTTTTTGTTGAATGATAATCTAAAAATATTTTAGATTGTTTCAATGTTTACTTTTTTTTTTAACATACCAATACCAGTGAAGTTTTTATTAGAATTTGATTTTCTTAAAAAATATAATTAATATCTTAAATTATTTTTATTTTTCTATTATTTTTTAGAATTTTTAGTCACTCATTATAAGTTTCAGTTTATTTTGTTTTTGAATAATTGAATTTTATAATAATAGAACGAAGTACATTGTAAATTTTATTTACTATAATTTTATTACCATTCTTTTACTAATTTCTTATATTTTTTTGTACCTTTTAGATAATGATAATAAAAGAATGAAAACTAGATCACCAATGGATACAGATAAATAGATAGCCAAGAATCTTGTTTTTATATATTACTAAGATGTACATGTAGTTTCTATAGCATCCAACTTCTGCCACTAGATTTATTCATCAAATTAATAACTATCTACAGTTACATAATGACTCATATGTGTCTGCACAACCCAAGATTACCTGGTACCTGATGAATCATAAGTTCAACTTCAATGACAATATTATATGCATTTTTTTATTGAGTTGAAAACTAATCTTGTTTCAAGTGTTTGGTTTAAAAAATTGATTCGAGGGATAAATGTTAGTTTTAGGTAGATTATCGTGGAACTAGTTTGATGATGAATAGCATAGAAAGCATACAAAATAAAAGATATACCAAGATAAGAACATTCAATCCCTTTATTTTTAAGTTCTGACAGTCAGATTTAGTATACAAATCCTTGTTCGAATTGGCAATGTCTACAAAGGAACATCAGAAGGGTAGTCTTGGGGATGCTTTTCAATGGATTTCCTCAGTAATCTCTCTTGCTCCTCAAGGTTTGATGGCAGTTGGTCATAGACATCACTAAACATGTCCTCAAGTGGAGGTTTTTGTGTTTTCTCTGCCACTTGAATCGCATGCATTAGCTGTACAGAAGTATCATAAATCCAAAAACAAAAAATGTCAGAACAAGTTGGTGAGTACAAATTGGACTAAGTTTCAATACGCAAAGTAAAATTGACCTGCTTCCTAATACTGCTTCTAAGCTCCAATTCATCCTTGTCACTCCACCAACCATTCCTTTCCACCCATCTCTTGAATCTACTCACAGGATTCCTTGTCATCTTCCAATATTCTATCTCATCGATTGCCCGGTACTTAGTTGAATCATCAGATGTAGAGTGATGTCCTACTCTATAAGTGAGAGCCTGAAGGTTATATAGCAATTATCATAAGATTGATGTATCAAACCATTATCATCTTAGTATAGGAAGGGAGCTGAATGTACCTCAATTAGAACAGGCCTTTTTTCTCTTATAGCAATTTCCCTAGCAGTGTGAACTGCACTATAAACTGCAAGAGCATCATTTCCATCTACTCTGATACCCCAGATGTCATAGGCTTTACCTTTCACTACAATTCCATCACCTAACCAAACAGGGAAAAACATTTGTTTCCATCTGAAATAAATCAAATACTTTAACTTGATACACTTTATCAAATAAAAGAAAAACATGTTTGAATACACAGTAAATACTTGTGTAAAAGAAGAAAATGAAAAGTTAAATGTATTAACTTTAAAATCTATTTACATGCTATAAACTCATTTCAATTTATATAAAGAATTTAATTCAGTTTATTTTCTTCTCACACAACTATTTATGGACAACTTTGTCTAAATAGATTAGGGTGTCCAGAGGTTTAATTAAGTTTGGTTTTAACAAATTTTTCACCTAATCTAATAAAAAAATCTTAAATTAGATTGAATAGGATTTTCATATTTTTTAATAGTCACAATACAATCTATCTCAATCGGGTTATAGGTTTTAATTTCTTTTTAATTTGTAATTTTGTTTATCGTGGATTTTTTAGAATATTTTAAAAAAATAGATTATTATTTAATAATTTAACATTTTAAAAATACATATTTAGTTAATAAAATAATGAAGTAATGAAATAATAGTTATATTACTATTATCATTTTATTAATATTAATATTATTTAATAATTTTGATTTCAAAGTCATGAAATATGATTTGAGTTAGATTAGATCTCATGAGATCATCCAATCTAATAATCTACTAATAAAGACTCTAAAATAAATTAATTATGATAAAATATATGGAAGGAGAGTAAAATATTTTTATTTTGGAAAGAGTGTGACAGAAAAACAATGAAATGAATACATACTTCGAAATTGTTCTTCTACTGGTGTACTGATGGCCCATCCATTGTTACGACAGATAAAAACAACAGGTGCCTCCATCACTGCTGCAAAATTCATAGCAGCATGAAAATCTCCCTGCAATATATGATGTGGTGGTCAGGTAGAAACACCAATAAGCATCGTGGTGTGCCATTTTCTTACCAATTAAGATGGTCCATCACCACTAACCTCACTGGTGCCACCATCTCCACAATATGTGACTGCACATGCACTTTTTCCATCCATTTTAAGGGAATAAGCAGCCCCCACAGCTTGAGGAAGTTGTGTTCTGAATTTCTTGCCAAACAATGTCAACTTGTTCAGAGATCAACGTCACCAATTAACAATTTAATCAAATGAAATGATTGTATCTTACGCAATGGGGGATGAGACTGTGAAGTAATTGTGCTTGTTTGATCCATAATGGATAGGCATCTGTCTGCCTTTCCCCAAATCATGAGTGTTTCCAAAGCACTGATGGACAAATTGTTGCAGTGTAAAACCACGCCACAGTAGAACTCCAGGTTCTCGGTACTGAGGCAATACGATATCATCAGGAGCAAGTGCAGCCGCAGATGCAATGTTAACTGCTTCTTCCCCCATTTGGGTGACATAGAACGAAATTCTACCTTGCCTCTGCACTTCATAGAATATGTTGTCCATAGTTTGAAGAGTGACCATGTCAGAATACATCTTCACACCAATTTCCTTACTAACCTGTTCAATTGATATTGTTCCCAGGTGTTTCATGCATTATATATCACATGAAAAAGGTTTATAAAGCGGTATTGTAGAAAGATCTAACACCCATGCATTACTTTATCACAAGGCTAAAACTAAATTTGGTTACTAATGGTGGTGAACTGAGATACCTGTACATAGTTGCTGTACTTAACGAGCTCACCATTGTCATCAAGAACACGATAACAGGGCACCCTTTTCTGAGCAGACTCTGAAATGAATCTCATTTCAGAAGTAAAACCAACTTTCCCTCCAGGAAAATCAATGACCTAACACACCAAGAATTTGCCAATATTCATCATTAAGATAACATTATGGAATATTTTATTTTAAATAATATACTATTACGTTACTTTATTATTTAAAAAACAAACGATAAGTATTACAACTATGTGTAGATGTTTTTTTTTTAGAAAATGGTGTGTTTTCTATTTCAGGTAATCTTATCTCGAGTTTGAAATTATTGTAGATAATGTTTTTTTTTTGGCGTATTATCCGAACTCAATATAAATAATTAAATATTTGAAATATCTTTATATAATAAAACTACACATTAGGTAGGGTACTAGAAAAAAAGCTTTTTGGATTATTTTATATATTAATACAAAAAAATAATGTTATCATCATATCCGTATTATCAAACATGTCACGTGGCGGGTTTAAATCCAGTACAGACACATGTTAGGCAGGTATACCTCAAAATACCATACTAAAATCATGAACAAAGTTTCTAACTCAACCTCGTTTTTTAGTCTGGTATATCTATTTAGTTAGGTGTAATTCAATGTAATGGAATCATCCACTTTTTTTAATTATTTATATAAAATTTAAAATTATGAATTTTAAATAGTTCATGTAATTGATTTATATTATAATTTTAAATTTATATAATACCTAAACAAAATAAGTGTGACCTTTCGATATATTTTTTACTTCGAAATATAAAATTTAACTTTTATCACGTGTTGTATTTTGATTAAAATAATGCACTGGTTTTATAATTTATAGGATGAAAATAGTAGTAGAATGATAAACTAATTAATTAATGGGGTTCTGTGTTTGTTCTTACTTGGATAAGGAAAGTAAGATAGTGAATTGTAATAAAAAAATTTATAGTTCGAGCAAAGGGACCCACTGGTGCGCAGGTTGGTCCACCCCAAAGATATGGGTTGACATAGTTGACTCAGTTACACGAGTACTGTGTGAAATATATATCTAAAAAGATAATTAAATATTTATAAAAAATAAAAATAAAATATTAATATTCTAAAATATATACTTTATTCTGAGTAAATAGGGTTATATTAAATGTAAAAAAATTATTGTAATTGGCCAGATAAAAAAGTGCAAAATAGAAAGATAAAACTTAAGTTGATGAAAACAAAAGAAATAAAAATACTTTTTAATTTATAAAGTTTTAGAATATTTTTTTTGTATCTCCAATCAACTAAAAGAAAGTCTATGTTATTTTTCTTTATCTAAACGTGCTTCTCCGGTCAGATCATGAAAACAACAATGTAGCGCACATTCAACAAGAACGGTGATTTAGACGCGAAACAAACATTAATTAGCCACGTCACTTGTGTTTGTACCTGCAATCACTTCACTATAGAGACAGGCTGAAATCAAATCAAAATTTTAAGGGAAAAAAAATGTTGTGATCATATTCAAAATTTTAAGGACAAATCAAATTTTCATAAATCGATTTTGGCTGAATTTTGTACGAGAATCATGTTCAATTGTATTAGAAAGAAAGTTGCTAGAAGATGACACAAACATAGTAGTACTTAATGAATTAATTATTAAAAGTTTAAATTAGTAAATAAAGCACGTAAATATTTTATTATATCCTAGTACCTTAATCATAAATTGTTGAAATTTTAAATTATTAAATAAAAGTACATTTCAAATTAATTATCTTTTTATTATGTGTCATTGAGTGTTTTTCAGGCACATCCAATCTAATCTCTTAGCTGTCGAAATAAGAGCAGTCAATACCTAAATAGATTGATTGTCTCACACGTTTCCCCATCCTCTGAAAAAATCATGATTTTATTTAACCTTTTCTTTTTAATTTTCCAAGTGGATTTTTTTTTAACTATGTATGTTTATTTTAAATTCTTAGTTTTTTTATACACATTATCAATTTTTAATGAAAAATTAATTCTTAAAATAAGAGTACCAATGAATAATTATAAATATTATTATGTATGAAAAGATGGTTATTCTTTCTGTTTCAAATTATAAGATGTACTTGAAAATAAATTTATTTAATTTTTTATAAATTTTTTATTTTTATTTTTATTAATTATTATTAAATAAATTAATTAAAATTTAATAAAAAATATTTGTAAATGAATTATTTTTTTAATAAAATTATAAATTGATTAAAATTAAAATTTCAACAGTATTTTAAAATCATTTCAGAATTATTTTTAAATAATTTAAAATCAAAACTACTAATTATTTTAAATAAATATTTCAATCAAAATTTTTAATTTTCACCAAATTGTAAATGACTATACTCAAATTTTAATTTTAAAATTTCAATTAAAATTTTTAATTTCCATTAAATTGTAAATAACTATGTTTAAATTTTATTTTCAAAATTTTTAATTTCCACCAAATTATATACTAAATTAAAATTAATTGCTAGCAACTTTAATAAAAGAATTAAAACATGATATTAATATATAATGGTAAAAAATAAAGAATCAGACTAATAAAAGAGAATTAATTTTTAATTCTGATATTTAATTTTTTTTTTACTATTTAATGTTAATTCAAATAATAATACGATTAATAAAGATATACAAGAAAAAAATAAAATAAAATTATTAAAATTTTAAAACGTCCTATATTGTGAAATAAGATTTTTTTTCAAAATATACCTTATAATTTGAATTCGAGAAAGTATATGGTATAATAAAAAAAAATTTCACAATATTTTGATATCTTTTGTAATGAGATCTTACAAAATTTATTTTTTAAATTAAATAAAGTGATAGCAATGTGAAAAAAGTTACTAACATCTAATATGTACAAGTGAAGTGATACGTGTAATTGTATCTGTATTGAAGATGTCATGTGTTGTTGAACGTGTGACATGTGATCATCTTTTTAATGTTCTTAATATTTTATTTTTTAATTAATATAAAAATTTATAAAATCATATTGCAAAAAATAATTTGACACAAAAAGAATCTATTATATCTTGTTATTATTTATAATAATCATCTTAAACTTCCACAATTAAACTAATTTTTAGATCTCTTAAAATTATTATTTTTATTTGATCTCTTAAAATATGAAATTTTTTTGCAACTTTGTTATCTAACGGGGGACAGGAAGCTCGTAAGAATCAAAAGAGAAATGCACGGTCGTTATTAAATGAAAAATAAAATTACAGAAAATAAATAAAAATGTTTTTGAGAGAATAATTAGAAATAAAATAAATAAATAAATACAGAAGGTGAAGTGAGGAAATGGTGAATTACTGATGACCTTAAAATTTCACTAAGAAAGAGGTGATGCATCGATTTAAATTTTAAAGGTATGACGGACTGCATAAATACAGATGCAGATACGAAGCAACTTTAAAGTTTGAAAAAAAATGAAAAGATGATGATAAGTTATTATGAAGGTGTAATTTGGTTGATAGAAAGTAATTACCTGATTAGGGTCATCCTCGGTGACATCATGCTCCAATTCCAATTGTGCATCAGCTTTGGTAGATTCATGACGAGAGAAGCAGAAAGGAGTAGGTGAGTTTTTGTGAGGTGATGGAAAGGAGGAAGAAGAGGTGTGGTTGAGAAATGGTAGGAACAAGAAGGGCCTGCTTCTGTGTTGATGAGTTGAGAAGAGGATCCTAGACCTTGCGAACAACCACGATGCCATTGTTGTTAAAAGTGAAGAAAAGATCCAAATGCAGGGGCTAGAAGAAGAAGAAGGAAGATGATATGTGGAGGTGGCAAAGTTCCACTCACTCACTCATCAATTTGCTTTGTTTTCTTTGGCAAGGATTGGCGTGGATGGGCATGGAGGTGGCTACCTAAAAAGTTCGTGTAAATAAAACCTTTCAAGATGTTATCCTTGTCGTGGGACCACGTAGGATTCTAGATTGGTGTTATCTTCAGCCATTTTTTTGGAACAAACCTAAATAATTCACACTTTTTTTTCTAATTTTTAATTCATATTCGACAAATTTTATATAGTTTAATAATCTGAATTTTCTTTCACTATTAGGCTCGAAACTAATTTTTGTACGATTTTCTTACAAAATTATTATAATTTAATTTACATTTTATCTTTTTTATCTTTATATAAAATTATTTCTTATATTATTATTTACTATATGCTTTACAAGAGTGTTTATTCAGTATAACAAAAATACACAGTATCACGACACGTGTAGAAAGTTTGTTTTCTAATTAAGAAGTCCATTAAATCGGATAAGCTTCTTAATAAATAACAAATATACCACCAACTCAATTTTGTAGTTACTTCAAAATCCAAATTATAAAACATACACTTTAATATACCAATTAACATAATTGAAACAACTTGATATATATTTATATTCCAAAATAATGGTATTTTTAATTAGATTTTAGGCCAACCTCATAAGGAAGGATAAGGAACGAACTGAGTCAATCAATTTTAATATTTTATCTGCGATGTACCAAATTATTTTACTTTTTATAAATAAATTTTTATAATAATTGAATAAATAGATGATACTTTTATAATTTATTAATAAACTTTGGAATAAAATTAGTATAAAGGTTTTATTAATCTAAAAGAGCATATAATTTTCATAAACTTATTTCAATTATGATTATTGAATAAAAATTAAAAGAATGTAATTTTATTTATATAAAGTATTAAACTATGATTTGAAAAAATATTATTTAATTTGTAAACAATAATACATAAGATACTTAATTTTTTTCTGAATTTAAAAATAAAAAATGTGCATTTATATTCCATAATTAACTTATTCTATTAAAAAAGTATTAAATATATTAAAAAAATTATTTTTATTGATATCTATAATAAAATTTGTTATTAATTAAATTAAAATTTAATTTAATAATTAGTTAAAATTTTAATGTGTCAACATCACAATTTTTATATAATTGCTACCTTTTTTGTAATCTCAATCGCAAATTCATACATATCATTTGAACAAAATCTCGATCATATCCATATTAAGTCATTCAAACCTTCTAATTCTCTCCATACATCATAAATTTTTTACAAAAATTTCACAGCATAAACTATTATATTTCGAAATTTTTTCAAATTTCAATGACAAAAAGTAAGATAAAAACAACCAAAATAATCCATCAAATCCTTTTACTAGGTTGGACATCTTTAATTTCAATTCAATTTGCATAGTATTCATCAATCACAATATTTAAATTTAATTCATTTGACTTAGAGTTTTCTATTATCATTTATAATTATTATTCATACAATGTAAATTATAGAGTAATTACAAAAATTAGAAATAGAATATAATATAGAACAAAATACAAAACAAACTACAAAATACACAATAAAATACAAAACACAATGTATGAAACATAATACAAAATACAATATTGGATTACAAAATAATTTTTTTTAATTCTAATATATAAAACTAAATTAAAATATCTGAGTATCATGAAAAAAATATTGTTTAACTTCAATTATAAAAATAAAAGAAAAAAAATTAAAATTTTAAGTAAAGACTTACATGATAATAATCCATATGAATATGATATGCATCTAATAAGTTTTTTCTTATTAATATTGTTTTTATTAGCACAACTAATTTTAAGGGACTTTGATAAAGTGTTTGAAGATTATACATGTATTATATATGTTATATTAATATATTTACATTTTTTTCTATTTTAAAACATGTTTTATAAGGTAAGTCTATTTAAAATATTAATTAAATAACAAAACTGAATGAAAACTTTTTTAGATTTATTTTAGTATATTTTATTTCTCAAATGATTTTTTTTTCTGGTTAGGAGAATTTGTTTTAATAACATTAAAGCTGAATTTTATATTTATTTAATTATTTAAAAATACAAATCCGTCCAGAAAACATCGGATCAGGTTATCGGGTCGGGTTAGAAATGTCACCCTAACGGCATGAATTATTGGTCATTGCTACAAGTGTCTGCATCTGAAGTGATCCTCAACGACGTCGAAATTGGACGAAATATAACCCACGCCACCGTATTTGGGTCCGTCGGAGCCTCCGTCATGGAAGTAACAAAAGAACCTAACTCAAACCCGGGTCGCTTGGACGGTTCAGATTCCGAACTCGAACTCTACACCATCCCAAGCTCTTCAAGTAAGCATTCTCTCTCGCAACCCTAATTTTTCCCTCTCCCCGTTTCAGCCTAACCGGCGTCGTTTTGTAAGGATGGTTCGTGTGGGACGAAATTCACGAAACAGAGAGAACAGCGTTCAAGGAATTCTTCGACGCGAGCTCGATTTCGAGAACTCCCAAGATATACAAAGAATACAGAGACTTCATCATCAACAAGTACAGGGAAGAGCCTTCCAGGAGGCTTACATTCACCGAGGTGAGAAAATCCCTTGTTGGTGATGTCACGTTTCTGCACAAGGCGTTCCTCTTCCTAGATAATTGGGGTTTGATCAACTACGGCGCAGCCTCTGCTGCAGACGCGGAAAAGGAGGAGGAGGAGGAGGAGCCGTGCAAGGTTCGCCTCGAAGTAGGAACTCCCAATGGGATTCGCGTGGCGGCCACGCCGAACTCGTTGAAGCCGATGTTGGTGCCTCGCGGTGTGAAGACTGGTGGAAATACGACCGCGGTCAAATTGCCGCCGCTCGCCTCCTATTCGGATATTTACGGGGATTTGATAAGGCAGAAAGAGGGGAACTGTGGGCTTTGCGGTGGCACATGTGGTTCAGGACATTACCGATGTACCCAGGTTATTACTTTAAAAGAAATTTGCTTTTTCAATTCTTGTATGTATTAATATGTTACTTTTAGTGATAGATTGTGCGGTTCTTTGGTTACTTTTTTCCTCTTTTGAGTCAAGGAGTTGGCCATCTAACATTTTGTTTCAGGTAATGCTAGTTGGTGCTTTGCACTGAGTTCGTGTTGTTTGGATGTTTAAAATCTTCTACATTGGATGAACTTTATGCTCGTAGAAGTATGAATAAGGGAGGGATTGTAGAATTGCATGATAACCTTTATTTAACATACTCTGAATCGAGGAGAATGTTTTCTGCCTCGTATATTTGTAAACCATTGTGACCCTTACATATGTATTCTATTCATCTGTTGGAAAAGGGAGTTTATTGATTTCATTTAACATCCCCATGACCTCTTGAATGTGTGCTGGCAAAGCATGTTTGGAGTTAATTTTTTTGGGGAAATTTATTTATATCTCTTTTGTCTCTCTCTTAAGCTAATTTTATAAAATTCCATGTCATTAAACTTTCTATCTGGAATTTTGCTTATATTTCTGAACCTGGTATAATTGTTGATTCTTCTTTTTTATTTTAATATCATGCAGGATAATTTCATTATTTGTGCAAATTGTTTCAAAAGTGGGAATTATGGGGAGAAAAGGTCTGCAGAGGATTTTGTATTGAGTGAGTCAAGTGAAAATAGTGGCAGACATGACACTGTCTGGACTGAGGGAGAAATTCTTCTCCTTTTAGAATCTGTTTTGAAGCATGGGGATGACTGGGAACTTGTTGCTCAAAGTGTTCAAACCAAGACTAAACTTGATTGTATCTCAAAACTCATTGAGCTGCCTTTTGGGGAGCTCATGTTGGGCCCTGCTCACAGAAATGTCCACATTAATAGTGCTAATGGCATCGTGGTGAACAGTGCAAAACAAGTTCTGTCATCTTCATCAGACAGCCAAGAAATTTCAAAGACAAAGGATCAACCTCCTGAGCTTACAAATGAAAATGAGCAGAATGAAGATGCTGTGAAGGAAAGCCCTTCAAAAAGACAGCGTGTTACTCCCCTGTCGAATTCCAGTGGTTCACTAATGAATCAGGTACAGTCTTGAATTTCATATCCTTTGTAATACGTGTAGCTTCTCATCTGTTGCATTCCCTTTTTGTTGACTTGCGGTTCTCATCTGTTGCATTCCCTTTTTGTTGACTTGCGGTGGAGTTATCGTATGCGTAACATTTTTAGATTTTGTGAAAGGCTCTTGTCATACCTATTGACAGTGTGTAAATGTCTCTTTGGGTGTCTCATCTCTAGTATATATATTGAATGTCCAGGGATAAAAAGTGTGAAAAAACATGTGAATATTGTTTTTTTTTGTTTTTTTTTTAAATGAAGTTATTTTTGAATCAGTTATTGCTTTACCCTCCTTCAGTATGACCATGAGTTTTTTTGATGTTTTGAATTAGGTGGGACTGATCTCTAATGTGGTCGACCCTCATATCTCAGCTGCTGCAGCTGATGCTGCTGTTTCAGCACTTTGTGATGAGAATTTGTGTCCAAGGGATATATTCGATGTTGAAGAAGATTCAGCAAGGTCAGCCAGGAACCTATTAGTTTTTTTTTTTTTTCATTAATCAAGGCTTGCTGACTAACTTATTATTAAATTTAGCCTTTGTACAATGCTGATACTTGTTATTATCTGTGTCAGAGATGTTGAGGGTGAAGGTTTAGAGATGGAGAGGTCTTCTCTATCAGGTATTTTTTTTTCTTTGTGCACACCAAGGTGATATTCTGATGTTCTTTTGACAATCCATATATTTTTATGTTCGTTTTTGCATCTCCCAAAACTGATCTACTTTCCTATATATGAAACGAACAAATTTTGGCTTCTTCAGTTCAAGTTGTATAAATAATGATGATAATGGTGATACTTGTCCATTATTTTTCTTCATAACTTTTGCTGTTTTGTGCAGTACACTTCTCAGTACTTACAATACTAAATTAATTTGTAAGTAAAGTGAGGTTGTGTAATCAGGGAGGGCAATGGTTACTCAATGCTGAGTTCATGTTCCTTGTCAGATGAAGTTTTCGCATTACCCAATGATGGTGCATTATAAGAATTTTGATGGGATTGAGTTGCGAGAAGTTAAATTCTTTAATTGGCTAAGCCACAAAACCAAGGCTCTGCAAGTATATTTGCATAGGCCTAAGGCATCAAAAACTGGTGGGAAAGTTTTTTTGGGTCAGCCATCAAAGTATATAGATATGGTACAAGGGTACCAACCCGTATACAAAAAATCAAGAAGATCAACAATACAGAGAGGTGGTTATATCTTATTTACAGTGAATCTAGTAAATAGTAAATAACGAAGAAATCTTCCTACTTGAGCTGATAACAAGCATAAAAAACAGCAACTACAGACAAATGAAAAAAAGTCAATTTTGGGCTTGGGTTTGTATTTTTTACACCTTATCATGAAACTGTTGAGAAATTACTGCATGAAAAATTGATTTCTTTCGTATAACATGATTTTGACTAATGAGTATGCTCCCCTAACCATAGCGTTTATTTCAATCTCTATCACTGGTCCTTCGCATAGGCCTCAGTTGAGGTTTACTTCGGACATGAGAGATAAAAGGGGAGCTCTAATTTTTTTATTTTAAATTAACAACAACATGCATGCATCCTATTTTTTTGGGCATCTTTTGTTGATATATGTATTTGTGGATAAACATTTTGTGTGTAGTAGCTGCTTGTCACCTTTAATTTGAGCTTGCTCTTGCAGAAATTCCTTTGCCACTGCGTGTAAGAGCCGCCACTGCAACTGCTCTTGGAGCTGCTGCTGCTCGAGCAAAGTTGTTGGCAGACCAGGAAGTCAGAGAGATTGAACATTTAGTGGCAACTATAATTGAAGCTCAGGTTCCTAGTTCATGATTTTTTATATCTTCAAATCCTGTCTGTACCCTAATTTCTCTGGTTCATGTATCCATTTAGGGGTTAACTATTTTGTGTTTGCTTATTTGTTAACTAGATCAATAAATTGCTGCACAAGGTTAAACATTTTGACGATCTGGAGCTGTTGATGGAAAAGGAACATGCTGAAATGGAAAATCTAAAAGATTCTATTTTGACTGAACGGATTGATGTCTTAAGGAGAACATTTAGATCTGGAATCACTAGATGGAAGGATTATTCGTATGTAAAATCTTAGACCATGTATAGTTTTGGTGCTCGATGTGTACGTTTGGACTGTCATTTTACATCAGGGCCAACGAGCTACTGTAAGATTTACTATTCAATATCACTTTTCATCAGTGCCAATGTAGTAATGTAAAATTGATTATTTATTACACCGTAATCCAGTGATCAGCTAACAGCTTTTAGAAAACTATATCTTTGATAGTATCTAAACCTTTTTGGGTAGCACTTACGTGCTGCTGGATACTTCTAATTTTGGCTTGAATTGGATACTTTATATTCGTTTACCTTCTGTTCTAATGTAATTAAATTGTACAAAATTCAATTTCTTTCACTTGTGAAGTTTCTTGTTTAGATAATTATCAAAATTCAATTTTGGTAGTTGCAGATTAGGAGTTTTAAGTTGAGGAGAATGAACTACTTGATCTAGTATTTAAGTATGGAAGTTTTCCCACCTTAGGTTGGACTCTCCTTTTGTTTTGAAGTAGTAGTGTTTTAATTGAGAAGTTCATAAAATGTTTACTTATATATTGGATTAAGATGTAAACTAAATACTAAATGATTCGCACTTGAATATTATTATTAAGAAATGAATTTTAAATTTGATTCAATTTCATAAAATTAGATTTTTTCATGTTAAGAATTGGACATTTTGAATAGAAGATTATATATTTATGGATGATTTGATAGGTGGTATGATAGACTTAATAATATTACTGTTAAAATGAATTTATATGATTTTAATATCATATTAAAATGTGAAATTTAAATTTAATTCAATTTCATAAAACTGATTTATAAGTTAGATTTACATTCACTTATTTATATATTTATTTATATATTTATATATATATATATTAAATTGACATTTGACATAATTTTTAGTTGAAATGACCATTATTATTAAGGAATGAGTTCATTATATGAATTTAAATAAAGTTTTATGACTTAAATAAAGTTTTATGACTTAAATAAATTTTGTATGGTGCATTATATAAATTTGCATGTTCCTGTTTAGTCTTTGTTATAAGCCTTATGACTTCACCTTATTTATTCTTGATGAGAATTCAGTCTCGTCTAGTGAGAAGCCACTAGACCAACACATTATTCCAATGTGAGATTTGTATGCATGTGAATGCTCGTGTGTTCCCTATGTTTTTTGACTATAGGATTGATGTTTTTGGTGTAGATGTGTTTTCCCTATGTTTGCATTCAAGTGATGCTGTATTGATATTTTGTAATGTATGATTGGTCGTTTTGTTGCATGATAGAACGATGAAGCTTGAGTAAGAGAATGTTTGGTATGACTTCATTCTTTGGACTTTCGTTAATCTTGTAGTTTGGCTATCCTAAAAGCAGCTTTTCTTGTTTTGTTCCTTATGATGCGAATTGAGAATAACTATGTAACAGTGGTTCCACTTTTATCTAATATCGATATATGGTGATGGAGAAACGTAAGATAGTCACACTATAAGGTGACATTTATCTATTGATGTGTAAAATCAACTATTGAAAATATAATTAGGTTGAGGTTTTATAAACATGGGAAACTTGATAGACTGTTTGTAGTTTATCAAAATGTCAATGGAAATGGATTCATCAGATAGATTTATCAAATAGCAGTTTTGTCTTTACCCTTGGATGTGTTTGTGGGAAGCAATGAAGTATATTGTAACATTGGTTTCCTTTCATCTAATGGAGATACGTGATGGGAGATTAGAGAGGTGACTCTAATGGTTCATAAAATTGATGGTTTAAACTATATTCAGGTTGAAGTGTTTTTTCTAAGCAAAAATTGACGGATACTATATTGATCAGTCGTGTTTGTGGTTTATCAATGGAAATCATGGTAAATGGGTTTACTTGATGGATTTGTCAAAAGTACGTTGTGGAAGATATAATCTAACATTCATTCTGTTTTTATCTAACGGAGTATATGTCAAAAGGAAAACGTAGGATAGTCCCAGTAGAAAGGTAGCTCGGATGGTAAATAAAATTAACAAATTATAGTGAGGTTGAATTCATTTGTTCTAGTTAAGGGAAACTTCATAAATTAATAACTTTAAAAATAATCTTTAAAAAAAGTTAACGGAAGATAATTTTTTTAAATTAATTTATGCATAAACTAATCTTAATTTATTTAAAAGATCTTTTTTCTAGTATTTTTATATTAAAGTGCTCATATAAAGAAGTTTCTTGAAACAAATCTTTAGTGATGTTACAACAAATATGGTTTCCTAGAGTTTACGATCACTTGGGCATAGGCATGGAGTAGACAACATATGCATACCAAATCCAGAGAACATTGTGAAAACCCATTAACCCCTAATTTTCTGCTACTAAACATTTCTGTATGAGCCAAAACCAGTGATGAAGGAAGGCGCGTGGCAGTGTGAATGCGTAACTTAAAAATCAAGTTTTTGTAATGATTTTAATTTTTATCAATGTATAACTGATTTAGTCATTATTGAATCCTGAATATATTATCTATTTACCTAAAAAATGATGCGACATTCTATCACTTGTTGATCTATTTTAAAACAAGTCAATATTTCATTTATATTAGAGAATGTATTAAGAATATGTGGTACAGTGTTCCTACTATTCTTTTATTCTAAACCTATTCTGAGCTGAATTAAACAATGAAGAAAGGAGTGTCATGTCATTAATAGAAATAATTGATTTAATTTGTACTTTGTAACCGCTAAATCATGTATTTTTCTGCCTCCTCCCCCCTCCTCTAGCGCTATCACTTCTATTCAACATTCATATTCCTCGCCAACTGCTACAAATTTTCGTACATTTCTTGGTCCATACAAATTTTAGACATAACCTTCAGTCTCCATCTCCCACACCAGTAAATTCAACAGCATATAAAGATCCTTGCCACCATAATGCTGTAATTGATTTGACGCAAAAGGGTACAAGTTGTTTTTTATTCCAATCCAGCTGTGTCCGATAACCTCTTTAGTGCCTTTAGTTTCCACAGCCTTCCTCATTCGAACCATGGTCTCCCATCTACCCCTCAATTGATATGTTTGAGCCAACACCAAGTAAGGGAGGGATGTTTCTATTTCCCTGTCGATTATTTTCTTTGCAACTCCTTCTATCATTTGCAAGTCTCCACAAACTGCACATGCAGAAAGAATTGACCTCCAAATGGCAGAGGTGCTTCTATATGGCATTGTTTCTATGATATCAATGGCTTCTTTGAGCTTACCAGCTTTACTCAACATCGCCACAACACATTCATAATGTTCTTCTCCTGGTTTTACTCCAAACTTCATCTCCATTGAGGAAAATATGTCAATTCCTTCATCAACCAATAACCCATAGTTGCATGCTAGTAGAACTGCAGTAAGTGTTATTCGATCTGGAAGCATGCCTTCTCTAGTCAATAATTCCCTGAAGAGGTCCATAGTAGAAGACACTCGTCCGTTGTAAGTCAGTCCCATCAGCATAGTGTTCCATGACACCAAATCTTTTATTTTCATGTCATTGAAGATATTCAAGGCATCGTCAATAAACCCAAATTTAGCATGCATGTCAACAAGTGAATTGGCAATAACTGCATCTGACTCAAAACCCAGTTTAGGAACCAAAGAATGGATTTGATTGCCCACTTCAACTGGTAAGAAAATCGAAACAGAACTCAGGAGAGAGCTAACCATGTATTTTGTTGGCCTGATATTCTTCCTCAAGGTCAGCACAAAGAGTCGCAAAGCATCTTCCCCTAAATCATGTCTAGCATAGCCTGAAATCATGGAATTGCATAGAGCTGAATCCCATTGATCTTGTTCCTTGAATAGCTTAACAGAATCCTCCAATCTGTTGCATTTGGAAAAGAGGTCAATAGCAGCACTGGATACAATGCTATTATAAACAAATCCCATCTTGAAACAAAAGGCAAAAACCTGCTCACCCTTGTCCAACTCTCGCAAGTTAGAATAGACACTCATTAACATTGAACATGTAAACTGATCGGGTAAAAATTCAACATCTCTCATCTGATAAAACAGTTCCAAAGCCTGCTCATGGTGCCCAGCTCTTTGACAGGCCCAGATCAAAGAGTTCCAAGATATAACATCAAACTGTTTCATAGTCATAATCACACCAAAAGCATATTCAACAAAACCAAGCTTTCCATACATTGTTATTAACGAATTCCCAAGAACTACATTATCCAAATCCATCCCACTTCGGATCATCCTACAATGAATCTGCTTAGCATGAGAGGGACTTGACAAGAGTGACATCACAATGGAGAAAGTGAACCCACTTGGTCTCACATCAGTGCCTTGCATTTCAACAAAAAGCTCCAATGCATGACTTAAAAACCCACAAAATGCATAACCCGAAATCATGGAGTTCCAAGTAACGACATCTCTAGCCGGCATTGCATCAAACACGTGGCAGGCCTTGCCAAGCTGGCCACTTCTCAGTAACCCTTTTAAGCAAATGTTCCAGGACGTGGAGTTCTTGTGTGAAATATCGTCAAACACCTTCAGTACATCATTGACGTGGCCGAGCTCAGAGTAAAGGTTGAGAAAGCGATTACCCAAATAGGTATAGGTGTTAAGACCTAGTTTGATGCAATGGGCATGCACGATTTTGACAACGTTAAGGGATTTTTGAGATAAACAGTGGTTTAGGAGAAGAGAGCAATAAGATAGAGAAAAGTGAGGACCTTGCGTCTGCTTAAACAATGGGTACATGCAAACCGTAATGTCACGCTAACAGGCACATTTGAAATTTGGCGATAACACTCCAAAAACAAGCACACGTTGAATCACAGCTTCCTCAAGTTTTCATCTCTGGCTTTGATGGTAACATAAATCGTTCCAACCTCACTTATGCACTGATACGATTCCAACTCAACGTCAATCAAAGCGTGAACACTTTCTTAATCAGAGCGTGAACACTTTCTTGTAGGTACGTATGACACAAGGAAGGGATGCAACATATATTTTAATTTTTTTATTTGTTGACGGATATCATATTATCTGATTTTTGACTACTTTTTATTTATTAATTATTATTAATAATTATTATTTAAATATTTTTAAAAATGAAATAATCGAAATAAAGTTATTAATAAAAAAATATTAATAATATAAAGATTGTTTAAAATTTAAATTTATGGATGTGGTATTTTTTTTATGCATGTGAAATTGAAATTATTTTAAAAAGAATAATTTCTTAAATATTATGTTTTATCATTTAATTTATTTAAATTTATTTTTAAAAAAATCAAATTTATTAACGCAAATATTTTATTATGAAACTTTATTTAAATATATATTAAATTAATTTTTTTATTTTAAATAATTTTATTTTAAAATAAAAAGTAAATCAAAAAATTGTTAAGCATACGTGTGTGTGTGTAAATATAGAATAAATCGTGACTATATTTTTCACAAATACTCAGTAAGAATGAATAAGATACTAACATTATTTGACCCGTTCTTCCTAATATAAGGTCATGATCTGTTGTTGTTCCTAATACAAGGTTCTGATCAGGGGTATCTCCCAATTTCATAAAACCACTTACACTACATCCCAAAATTCAGGAAATTTTTATTTAAAAAAATTAAATATAACATGTTCTTTTAGCATATCTGTGTAGTCAAGGCAGAGATTTAAGTGTAGTAAATGTGTGATTAATTAGTGTCTTTACTTTAGGATCACCATTTATTTATACATGCATCAACTGAATTTTTTCTCCATGTGGATATTTCCTAGGCCATGACATTCACAGAAGCCCTTATACTTGTGACCATAATTACACCTATCATTAATGCAATTAGGTTCCCTGAATATGAGAATTCCTTCCATTACAGTATAGTTTAATTTTATAAATTCAAAACAATAGATATATTATTAAAAATTTATAGGAATTATTAAGATTGTGATTTTTTTTAAACTGTGGTGACAAATGTATATGTAAATAAATTTTTTTTTTTGAAAAGAAGAGAGTAACATTTTAGAAAGATAGAAAGAGAGTAATATTTTAGAAAGATCAAAAGAGAGTAATATATTAATATTATTATAGGTAAATGCTAATTATTGTATTTAAGTTACTAATTAAGATGCTAATTTGCGTATAACTTATTTAGTCACATTGCTTCATTTCTTATCTAGTCAATTGCATCTACAATAGTTCTACTTCAATAGAGAAAACCAAAACCAAAAAATAATTTTTTTATTTTCAATTATTATTTGTACTAGATTTGTTGCCACAATTTTTTTAATTTCTTTTCATACAGTTACGTTATAGTACTCAAAATAACAATTTCAATAATATACAATCTTAATTTCAGAATAAAATTTCTAAAATGTATAAATTAAATTCTGGAAAATTTATTCCAAATACGAATGGAAGGTGACGAAAAATATGAAGTGTAAGAAGTTTCCCTTTTAAAATAAGAAAAATAATATTTTGACACCAGAATAAAATACATCTATTTAATAACCTAATTTAATAATATGGTAATAAATAAAAATAATCTTATTAAAATATTAATATTTTGGATTCTAAGGTAAGTTTTTTTCTTTGTAGTGGTTATTGATGTCAAAATATTACCCCATAGAAAGAGGTAGATTGTGGATCAATTAATATAACCCAAACTAATTTTGAAGCCCAGCATAGGTTAATTAGAAAAAAAATCTCATGTATTATGGGTTTGATTTACTTACATTATGTTTTAAAAAATATTCATTTTTTTAATTTAAAAAGGGTCATTTTTGGATTTGAACATATATAGTTTAATCCAACAAATAAATTAGATATTTTTAAGAAAGAATGTGAAACATAGACATATGAATTCAGAACGTTTAATTTTGAACTTAATTGGAGCGATAGTGAATCAATTCACACGTACGAGGGAGGAAGAGTAGATAGTGATTTAAATAATATAATACAATGTATAATTAGTAGTCATTTACACAATGTTTAATTTGATGGGAAGTGAGGAAGGGAAGGGGAAGATTTTTCTAAATAACCTTCTTCAAATATTTGATTCAAGAATAGATGCATTTTTTTATGTATATTCGCTTATCTTTAGTATCAATATATATAGATATATATAGATAATGAATTCTTTATCTATTTTTTTCCTTTTTTTTCTGCGATACAAAAAAAGGTTTCTATTTCCATAATATTCGAGTGGTTTAATTAGTTGGTTAAAAAACTTATTAAAAAATTATCTTAAAAGGATTATTAAAATAGAATCGAACTCTTGTTTTTTTTTTTGACTATATAATTAATGTTGACGTGCATGTATGTTATATAGTTTATTATAAAGATAAAAAAAAATTTCAACCTGTCCTATATTAAATTATGTGATTTTTCACATACAAATATCTAAATTTTGTACAAAACTTTTGCAAAAGCATGATACTGAATATTTAAGAATTATATCCTATAACGAGTGACTCGATAAATTAATTAAAAGATATTTATGAGTTATTGAGTTATATCCAATAACAAGTGACTCAATAAGTTAATCAAAAATATATTCTAGTTCAAATTCATCTAAAGAAATGGATTTCAATTCTAATTCAATATTATAAATTGTAAAATAAAATTTACACCTAGTTATACATAGAAATTTAGTTTAATCTCTAATTGAGACATGGGATGGTAAAGAGCAATTCTAGAGAGGCTTAAGTCCCAAAACTTTTGCTTTTATGATAAATAGCTATTGCACCAATCCAACCCCAGCATTTGCAAATAATTCCAAATATTCCCGGTCTGCCAGAACAGAGGCTTTGTTCCAATCAGCTAGACTTCTAAACATATATTTTGCAACAATCTGCACAACTAGGTAAAATGTGATATTTCATAAACCATTTTTTGCTGCCAACAACACTCATAGTGTCATGTACTTTGGGTAAAAACATTGTGCTCCCAATCTCCCAGTACACACACCCACAACACTGTTGGCAAGAAATGGACCTAATCCAAGTTAAGCTACATACTTTTAAGCTGCTGGTTGAATCATTAGTCTCTTGAAATCAGTAATTCAGCCAAAAATAGGCCAAAAATCTTTGGATGGTAATGGTGGTTCCAAACTTATTTCTGTCCATAATTGTCCTCCTCATGTTGGCTAATATTCACTTGGAAACTAAGAAGGTAGTTTCTCATTCAACAATTTGCCCAACAGCAACCAGGAATCTTCTGAACATGCTTGTCTCTCATCAGTTCTCTTACTAGTGCTGACCCTTCCTAATCACCGGAAGATGCACGTATGTTAGATAATTGTATATAAGCACCTGCATTTTCAGGATCAAGCTGAATGATTTGCTATGCAGCAGTCTTGCCAATAATCTTGTTTTCATTAGTTATGCAGCCTCTCAATAGTAACAACCACATGTTTGCATCAGCCTGAAAAGGCATCTCTTCCATAAGATCCATTGCTTCCTCGAAGCATCCAGTTCGAGCAAAAAGGTCAACCACGCAAGAGTAATGTTCAATCCCTAGATTTATGTTGTATCTATGTTTCATTGGGTGGAACAGATATCTTCCTTCTTCAACAACACCACTGTGATCACAAGCAGAAAAACTCAATTAAAAGTAATGGCAGATGGCCTAACACCACAATAGCTCATTTCGCTCTGGAGTTTCCGTGCTTCAATTCCACATCCATTTGCGGCATATCCCATCAACATCGTGTTCCACGATACTTCATCAATTTTTACAATTCCATGAAAAAATTTACACCCTATCTTAACAAACTCAAATTTACAATAAAAATCAACAATTGAGGTAGAAATAATCTGGTTGGAGTCCAGTCCAACGGTGACAGGTTTACCGAATACATGCTCACCAAGTTCAAGGGATGTTTTGCTGGCACAATAACACTAGCAAAACTAAACTTGCCTCATCTGACAAAAGAAACGCTTCACTATTAAAAACCCATTTGGCATCTTCTATCTTTCCACAATTAGAATACACAGTGATCATAGTATTAAGTAAAATGGTACCATAAGCTTTGAGCTCACTAAACATTTGGAGTAGGCATCAACCAGAGCACTAGAAACCAATATATCATGAGTCGCCCCAGCTTTACAAGCGTAGGCATGCGTTTGCCTAACATGTTCTACAATGAGTAAACCACTGCATGCACTCAAAATATTAGCAACAGTAGACACGTCTGCCCTCACACCATTCCTAAGCATTGCACTGAAAAGATTCAGGGCTTCCATCTCCTCACCGTTGGACACAACCCGAAATAATCGAACACAAAATCACAAAACACGGAGAACTCATCCACTTCCATCACAGAACTCATAACACGAGCAGCACCATCCAAATCACCACACTTCCCATACAAGTTAATCAGCGAGCTGCACAAGACCCTGTCAAGCTCCAAACCAAGACCATGACGAAATCCAGTGCATGAACTTGTTTCCCACAGTTGAGAGCCAGCAAGTCAGCACAAGCGCCGAGAACAGTGGCCAGCACAAAAGCATCACGGTACATTATTTGTGCAGGGTCAGAGTTCATGCTCTTGAAGAGGAAAAACGTTTTCCCAGGATGCCCATCCGGGAATAACTATGAATTATGGAATTCCAGACTACGTGGTTCTTTGAGGGCACGACATTGAAGAGAGAGTGGGCCAGTTGAAGGTGTTCGGACTTGCCGAATGAGGAAACGACCATGTTCCATGAGAAGTGGGTCTTGTGAGGCATGGCATTGAACATGTGGAGGGCCTTGTGGGTGTGCATGAGTTGAGGTGGGCTTGGACGTGGGTGTTCCAGGAGAAAGAGTTTTTATGGGCATTTCGACAAAAAGGTGGGACGCATCACTGATGAAACAGCAGCGGAGATATACTGAAGAAGACGGTTTGCCACGTGACGAAATAATTCAGAATGCCAGCTTTAAGGAATGTCACGTAGAGTAGCCTCCCTTCCCGAATGGAGGACCAGGATTGAAGCGTTCGTGCCTGACCAAGCAATTCCATAAAATTTTGTTCACTTTCGTTGCATGCATCATTGCAAAAGAGCATCCGATCCTTATTTTATATACTACTTATCAATAACCTTATTATAGTAGCCTTTATTTTATATACTACTAATATAATCATATAATATTTGAATATTTTCTTGTTAGTTTAGATATTTATATTATTATACTATTATAATTAATTCTCAAATAGTTATATATAAAATAAAGATTTCGATACTATTAAAACTAGTAAGTAGTGGATTTAGTTAGAACGATTTCAGTTTTTTATAAGTAAAAATACTACGTAAAACAAATTAACATTAGATATAATAGACTTTCCAGTAAATTAGATTAGTATGATTTACTTATATTAATAATATAATATAAAATAATGTACTTAAAATAATTTCATTATAAAATAATAGTCTTTCTTACTTATTTTTAATCGGATTAATTTAATAGAAATATATTTTGTATTAGAAGCTAAAGGCCTTATAAATAATTTAAATGAGTATACTGATTGATATATATATATATATATATATATATATATATATATATATTATTTAAAAAATATATCGTCAAACACCTTCAGTGCATCATTGACGTGGCCAAGCTCTGAGTAAAGGTTGAGACAGCAATTACCCAAATATATGTAAGTATCGTTAAAGCATAACACCTGCTATTGAGTAAAGGTTGATACAGCGATGGCCCCCTTTTTAATGAAACCCTGAACACAAAGCAATTGCTTTATGAGAAAGAAAAGAGCAACCAGCAGTTAACACTAACATTTTATTCACAAATATATCAGCGCATAACAGAAACATGGCGAGTTGGCAACTCAAAACTAGATAAAATATTAAATGTAGTGATGTACAGATGCAAAATAAAAGGTGACTTTGTCAAATATGATCGGCCAAACAACTTTTTGTTCAAACTATCTAAACAACAAAGAACTGTTTCTAGCACAGCAAGAGTGCAAGATTAACCCCCTCCCTCCTACCCCCAACACACCTTTTACCAACATATAAGAGGGTAAAAGATGCGCTAGAAAAGTCTTTAGTTTCCAAACAAAAAAATCGAATTAACATCTTTGAGATGGAAGATTACATAATGAACTTACTGAACCAGAGTACAGGCAGTTTTCGTAAATACAAACTGACTAAGGGTGTGTTTGGACGAATTTCTTCACAAGGACTTTGAGGAGAAAAAATATGAAGAAAAATTAAAATTATTTTCTCCATAAAATTAAAATTAGCTTATGTACAAGTTAATTTGTAAAAGTTCTGTCGTATAACTTCTCTAAAAAGGTTTTAACTTGAGCATAAGCTAATTTTAGCTAAGGCAGAAACTCATTTCATTTTTTTGTTCCTATGTCCTTACAGAGAACTTCGTTCGACAGACCTAAGAAATCATTTAAGTTTGATTGGAAAAGTAAAATTCTTATCATATATGACAGTATTCATACAGCAAATACACTGACTCTCCAAGCAAAGCATAGAGATTTAAGCAGTGACTGGTGAGTGCTCTAAACACAGCATCAAAAGAGAACAATACCCCGGGTCCATATTAATGATATCACACAACTCTATGTTGATAGCCCAGTCCGGTCCAACGAGCGTGTCACTAGTTGCTCTCTCAGCACAGGCAGCAGCGTTGTTAGCCATCTCTCTCTATCTCCAGTGAGTCAAGTCTCTTTACTTTCAACCTTTCTGCAAACCCAACGAAACAATATCAACAATAAGGCCCTTTCAAAATGTAGAGTGAATCGTACCAAAACTTAACAGTTATCTGATCAGCAACCTAAAATTAAAAAATAATCCGAAATTCATTCCGTCAAGGTGGTAAAAATACATGGTCAAAATTAAACAGAGAGAAAGAATGCAACGAAGTCAGCATCCAAATTAACAGCAGAGAAACTCAATCCAGAAGATGATCGAAGTCCAGAAATGGCAAAGAAACCCTACGGGAAAGTAAAGAGCTGCTCTCCCCTCGTTGCTACAATCACGCATCCTACTAGTTGAAATTAATTAATATTTGAATGCATTAATTTTTTCTGTAATCCATTCTCCCAATCTTGGCCACTCATTTTTCTGACAAGCATAAAGAACTCTCTTCAACATAGAAAGTGTGGGCTCAATGGCCATTGTCCTCATAAAATTTTCAAGCTCGTGCATGGATCCATGCCGACTGTAGAGTTCAATCATGCAGTTATAATGCTCCAGCCGAGGCAGTATATGGTATTTCCTGCTAATTGACTCGAAGCATTCAGTGCCAAACTCAACTAGGCCTTCTTCAACGCAAGCAAGCAGAATGCCCTTTAAGGTCACATGGTCTGGCTTGACGCCTTCTGCTTCCATTATCACAAAAAGTTCAAGCGCTTCTTTGCCCCTATGATTGTGACAACATCCCAAAATTATGGTATTCCAAATTATGACATCCCTAGAAACTGCTCCCTTCAGAACCTCAATAGCATACTCAAGACAACGGCATTTACAGTACATGTAAACCAAAGCAGTTCTGATTATGGTATCTATCTGAAATCCGTGTCTAATAATGAATCCATGAATTTGTTTGCCATAGTAAAAAGCAAAGGTGTTTGCACATGCTAACAAAAGGGTTCCAAATGTATATTTGGTTGGTTTCGTCTCCCACTGCATCTCCGAAAACATTGTTAACGCCTGTTCACTTAACTGATGATGACAATAGCTAGCCAACAAAGCATTCCAAGAAACCCTGTCACGCCAATTACTCATCTGGTTGAACCAAACCCTGGCGCTGTTCAAGTTCCCACATTTACCATACATGTCAAGAATGGCATTGCTGACCCTAATGTCCAAGTGGAAGCCACGTCTATAGACGTATCCATGAATTTGCTTCCCCGTTTCATGATACGAAATACCCGCAGAAACATTTAACATCAAACCGAGTGTAACGTGATCCACATATTTAATCTTATCAAGCATGAGGTACACAAAATCTAAAGCCTCAGACCATTCAAAACACCGAACATATCCAGCTAACATTGCATTCCATGAAATCACATTCCGTTCAGGCATCTTATCGAAAAGCTTTCTTGCCTCCAAAGTTTTCCCACTCATTGCATACGCCGAAACAATGGAAGTCCAAGATACCAAATCTCTCGAACCAAGCAGGTCAAAAACCCGAGAACCATCCTCCAACTTGTCACACTTGACATACATGTTCACAAGCGAACTCGAAACAACATTATCCTCTTCGAGGCCCAACTTCACAACCTTCCCATGAATCTGCCTCCCCTCCTGTAGCGCAGACATGCTAGAACAAGCAACAAGAGCATTAGAGAAAGTAAAATTCATCGGCTGGACCACCGTGGAAAACATCCGCGAGAACAAGAAAACCGCTTCCTTTGCATCACCAGCATCAAGATAACGCCTAACGATCACATTCCAAGTGACAGCATTAGGCTGCGGAATCTCATGAAATACCCTGCGAGCATCAACCATAACCCCGCACTTGCCATACACATCAACAAGTGAACTCCCAAGAATCACATTGCCACAAAAGCCAAATTTTGTGACCAGCCCATGAACCTGCTTGGAAAGAAGAAGCTGAGAAGCAGCAGCACAAGAGGCAAGAACGCTAGCAAAAGTAACTTCAGAGGGCCAAACACCGGACCTAGTCATACACAGGAACAAGGAAAAAGCCTGGTTGGGGAAACCCAATTGGGAGTAAGCAGTAATGAGGGCGTTCCAAGTGCCGCCATCTCGTCGGGGCATTTCGTCGAACAGTTCCCGGGCGTCGCGGAGACAGTGGCATTTGGCGTACGACTCGATGGCGCGGTTGAGGAGGAAGGTGGGGGGATTGGGGGAGAAAGTAAGCAAGTGGGACTCGACCTTGCGAGCCTCGACGATGGCGCGGTGGGAGGAACATAGGCGGAAGAAGAGGGCATAGAGAGAGTATGGGAAGGGTTTTGGGAACGCGAAGAGAATGGAAGTAGCTTTTCGTATGCGACCCGCTTTGAGGTATGTGAGGATTGTTTTGATCACCTCGTTGGTTTGGGGTTGTCGCTGTGGGTTCAGGTTTTCCTTCCGGAGGAGCTGGTTCAGTACAGATGCGGCACTCACGCCCATGCAACACGATTCTGACTCATCGCGTCATTCCCTCTTCACTTTGTTTATTAAGAATGGGCTTCATTGGGATACCTTTGAACCACCCAAATGCTTGGGCCCAAATCTACACACTCTTAAATTAGCTAAAAGTTACTTTCGTAAACTTCGGCCCAAAACAATAGTATTTCTTATTTCTTTAATTGAAAACTAGAAAATAACTAAAATATTATTTAAATGAATCAAAACCATGAATAGAAAAAACACGTTATGCGCGTGGAATACGACATAGTTAGAACGAAAAACATAGGAGATATAGAAAGTCGTGATCGTGAAGTAACAAATCCAAATAAGCACAGCAAAAAATTCCACAGAATTTGGCCATAGCAGTCTTCGCGCCACTCGTGGGGATTATAATTTGTCTGTTTTTGTGGCTTCAACTTATGAAAATTATGAATAAAGACGTCTTTGACTTTCAAATAGCCTTTCTAGATGAGCTGCATCATTTTCTCTAGAGGTTTTATTTGTTTAGTATTATTTAGGGGCTAGATTTCTCCACGCTTGTTTGGTTCTGTTTGTTGGCCCTGCATTAAAAAACAGTTTGATGAATGCAAGAGAAGCATGCATAGCATTATTTTTGTTAGTTTATTCTCCCTCTATCTCACGTAGGTACCCTTTGCTTCATCACTATTAATATCTTGAGACACACGTAAGATAAGTATGCACAATATTGCTAAAGTCCACGAAGAAGATTTTGTTTTTTAATGTTGTGCTTAACAGGGTGTGAAATAGAATGGGGAAGTGAGGAACCAGTTGTCACTTCTAGAAAGAGAACGGAAGAGAAAAGAAAACTCACCATGTTAACGATAGTCTCTAAAAGTGTGTAGCCGGGGAAGAAGCAACTGACAGAATATGTTTCACTCACCAGTCATACACGTGCATGACATTCATTCAAACTAAAAGCACAAACCTTAATGAAACAAGGTATATGTATCATCTGCGTCTTCTCCAGAAAATGAATAAAAAAGGTGAAAAGGTATAACATCATTAAAACATAAGAACAAGAAAAAATATGAGCAAAGTCAAATATTAGCCGTCAACTTTACAAAGCATTATTCATAATAAATCCTTTGGCTGCGGAGGTGCCGGGGGCTGCTGCTCATGCAATATATATCTTTACATTTTCAAATGTAATTATTTTTTATTGTAGTTCTTTTCAAATAATTTTTTGAATAACCCATCTATATTATTCAATTTTTGTGTTAGTTTTAGCCGTCAATTTCTTTAAATGTACTATATTTTCATTTTAATCCCTCTAAATATGCCTTCTTTGTATTTTAATCCATGATCTAACTCTAAATCAATTTTATATATCATCAATAATAATATATAAAGAATTTCATTTTATGATACACATTTTTATATTTTTATTTTATTTTTAATATATTTTAAAATAAAAAAAAAATTATTTAAAATTTAAAAATAACTATAAATACTTCAGAATTTAGCTATCTACTTTTCATATAACCACCATTCTTAAATTATTTAAAATAAAAATTAAAAACTTATGTAAATTTTAAAAATAATAATAAATACTTTAAAATATATAAATATCTATTTTTTATATAATTATTATATTAATTATTTTATTAAAATATATAGAAACACCAAGTATTTCTTTTTTTTTAATATATTTGAGTGAAATTAAGTTGGTAAAAAACAACTTACAATTATGACAGAGAAAGTGAACATTTCACTTACAACGGACTCATGAGTTATATAACTTTCTTAAGAACTTAAATCCACTTTAATTATCCTTAATTATTTAGTATTATCATCTATCATTATAAGTAACAATATTAAAACTTTAAACTTGTTAATTGCAATAATACTATCGCTAAAAATTAAAATAATAATGTTTAAATTTTTTTAGGGAACACACAACTCGTTTAATCCACCGATTTACAAATCGAATGGAATATTTCTTTGTTCACCAAAATAAAATTATTTACTTAAATTTTTATGCATATATAATTTTATTAAACATATAAAAATGCGTGTTTGTTTAGGTTTTTGATATCATTAAATTATATTTTTAGTACTATTTAATTATTGTAGTTTTATTTATCCATATTCAAAAATTGAATGTAAACTAGTACATTAACCAGTTAAATAGCTGGTCAGGTTTAACAGGAACATTAATTTCAATTGCAAAAAAAAAAAACTAAACACCAAAAACTTACAATAATTAGTCTTTGCACCAAAGAATGGTAAATAAATGTTTATTTTGGAAAGAAACTCAAGAATATCCAAGAAGAATTTGGGTGAATTGGGTCTGTGAATGGATCAGTATATGGACAATCTATATTTTTTTTATCAGTTTTTGTCTTTGTAATTGAAAATTTCTTTTGAACATTTACTGGATAATTTGTAGGATGAATATAACTAGTTTTATGTTTACAGTTTAATATAAAATCTTTAGTTTTTTTAATATAAAATCTGTTTAACTATCGTGAAGAGCTTTTGACTATTATATTTAAATTGTTAAAGTAATGAAATCTCTTCATCTTCTTATTTTCTCTTTATATTTATTTTTTATTTTTGGTATATAATATATTACAAACGATCCGTTTATCCCCGTTCATGTTTAGGTTAGGTGTTTATTCTAATTGAAGTTACACAAATATAATTTAGTGTAAGTTGCTCGCGAAACCATCATCAGTTCATCGTGGACAACTATGGAGTTGGTGGTGATGTCTCTAAACGAGTGCTTGCAAAAACCCATCAAAGTCAACATGTTATTAATTGCAAATGGCAAGAGGGAGAGCCAAATCACAAATAATGCCTCTGCTTATATAAATTGTTGAACACACATCTTTTAATAAATGGAAATATCAATATAATAGTATTCATAACACTGAAAAAAACAAAGAATTTATTTTATATTTTAATTATATAAAATCAGGACATATTAGATAACACAAATGAACATCTATCTTTCCATGAATTTTTAGAGTAATTTTTTTTTTCAAAAACTCTACCTACATCTGCATCAAGAGTAATATTTATCATCAAAATAAAATAAAAATAAAGAAAATCTCTAAAAATATTTTAATACTTATTATTTATGAGAAAAAAAGAAAAGAGTGATAATTGTGTTTATAAAATGTAATTTCTAAGTTATTTTATAATGTCTTGAAAAAAAAACTAAATTTTCATAATATTAAAAAAATCATAATATTTATTATTTTCTGTTAGAAACAAATCAATAAAAAATCATAATATTTTCTAAATAATATATATATATATATATATTATAACAATATTTGTTATTTTTTATATAACAAATTTTTCAACCAAAATATTTTCTTTATATTAGTTATATTTTATTATGCTAGCAAGTAATATAATATCATTCCATTTAAAAATATAATTTATTTAATATTTTATCAAACATTAATATTAATAATTTATTAAATTCTCTGGTTTAATAATAAAATATTAATATTCAACAAAGATTAGAATAATACTTTATATTTGACCTTTTAGATTCAAAATTAAGTAATACATTAATTAAGATTAATCGACATAAATATGTAACCATTCTCTTAATTAACGTTCTTGTAATGTGAAAAATACATATTTCAACTTCTATAACCATTAAAAAAATATAAATGTTTTCTTCCATCTTAGAAGTTGTAGATTAACTTTAGAGTATGACAAAACTAACAAATTCTAATAAGTTAATTTAGTATAAATACTCAAGAAAAACTTATTTCTTTCTTTATTTAATTTAGGATGACCAAGATTTTTATTTTATAACTTATTACCTAAATTTGATTATTTTGTTTTTAAATAATCATCACTCTTACAAATATTCTATTATTCTCAATCAAATAAAACATGGTGTCTTAAATGATAATATAATAAATAATTTATCAATTAATATGTTATTTTTTTAAAATTTTCTCATTACAAACCGTTCTAAAACTTCCTTTATAGAATATATATATATATATAAATTAATAAATTAAATACATTAATATTCATTTAATTAATATTATCATGTGTATATATTGATTTATATGAATTATTAATATATTATTTATAATAATATTAAGACCAATAAATATTTAAAGTACAATTATAATATATTAGTTTCATTATCATCATGATAACAAATCTTATCAAAACACATCATCCAATATAAATATGATAAAAGAATAATTAGATTTTGGACAAACACATTTACTACAACAGAAATTACTCAAAAACTTGTAAAAAATAAAATAAAAGTGAAAGTAATAAGCATTGTAAGTGAAATAGTAATTGTAATAGAGGGTAGTTGATGTGATGGAATTTTGTATAGAGAAGAAGAAAGGAAGTAAAGTGTTGAATAGGGAAAAGAAGATATTGGAGCAAAGGGGGATTACGAAATGAGAAAGAAAGAGGGAGGGAACATATAGTATGATATGTATGGGTTATGTTTATTTTCAACAAAATCTCAAGAAAAGGAGTTAAATATTATATATGTTTCGCTTTCAGGTAGAGTAATGGAAACAGACAAATGCAGTGGCCACAATTTATGCAACTTCAGAGTAGCGGTGCACAACAAAGACAAATAAACTCCTAAATCTCCAATAATTCATCAAATATCAAATCACCCTCTCTCTCTTCTTCAACCTTCTCTCTCTTCTCTTTGTGCCACACCAACATCTGCATGTGAATGTCATGTACTATACTGCATTTAATGTGCCATGTTTCTAACAATTTCATTTTAAGATTGCTTTCCTTTTAATTATACAACACCCACTAATTTATTTTCTATAATCATTCTTACTTTTATTCTATTATTTTACATTTTTTTCTATTTAATTTTTTATTCGGTGGAATACTTTTTCTCTTTTTAATTAAGAGACATATATCAATAAAAATAATAACTCCTATAATTTATAATAAAATTTTAAATTTTTTTTCAATAATACCTTTAAAAAATTAATTGTGATTTATTAATTGATGAAAAAATAAATAAAAAAATAAAAAAAAATTAATTAATATAAACAACTATTTCATTAAAGTCTCATAAAAAATTATTTAATTATTTTTATATTTTTTAAAATAAAAATATAATTAGTAAAAACTAATTAATGCATCATTAAAATTTATAAATATAAGATAACAAAATTTTTCCTTTAAAACTAACCTTATTTTTATTTCTTTCCCTAAAAATATTAAATACCAACTATACACATTCTTCTGAATATATCTTCGGACATTATATTTATAGGTGTCCGATTTTGGTAATATAAATCATACCTTTAAATAAACTCTCCCGTATATAAATAATCAAATGTCTATCATGAATTGTAAATTTTTCTTCACTTTCGTTTTCGACTTTCTGCCAAGTGTTGCTTTATCATAAACTTAAGCTACCTACCTGTTGACACAAAAGAGGTATTTTTATAAATAAAAAGTCCATGGTACACACAAAAACACATATATATCATAGTATATATTATAAAAAATATAGAGAAATATTTTATTCAATTATTTTCATTCTTATCAATTTATATACAATTTAATTCTTTTAATAATATATTCTTATTATTTGATGCAATACTTATTTATTTTTCATATAATATACTTTTAATACTGTTTTATATAATATTAAATAAGCAGCAAGAATTATATACACTTTTATAATAAATTTATAAGAAAATTTTCATTAAATATAAGAAATTCTAATGAAAATCATCAAACTTTTTTACATGAAAATTGATACTAGGTTTTGTAATTAATTTAATTAACACTTTACAATTCAATTAATCACTAGCCGATTCTGCCTTATTCAGTGGGTTTTTTTCGCGTTTTATAACAAGTTTCATAATTCGGGTAAAGAAAAGGTACTCAATAAATGAAGACAGGTTTTGTAAGCCAGTAAAAAATGTGAAGAAAAAAAGAGTTATGTGTATAAAGAAAACTTACACTATCTTTGTTAAACGAAAAGGTGTTATATTTTGTTCAACTAATTAAATTTTAAGTCTTTATAAATTTTTTGGTATTTTTAATCAAGTTTTTTTTTCAAATTTATTTTATTAAATATTTAAAATATTTATATTTTTAATTAAATATTTATTATTTGATTTTACTGTAAGATGGAATAACATATTTGTAATCTTGCATTGCAACTATTTTATGAAGAAAAATATGTAAATAATAATTGTGTAAGGTAACAATCATATTATTTTATTTAATGATAAAATAAAATGACAGAACTCAATTAAAAATATCAATATTTCGGATATTCAATCTAACAATTCTTTTAGTAAAAACTTAAATAAAAATAATTAAATTTATAAAAAACTTAAAATTTAATTAAACTTATTTTTCGTATCATACAAAACACACGTACTTGTATTTTTGGAGTATGGTTCATTTCCCTTTCTTTATCTTTGTTTCGATGTGCAACATTCTTTAATTTATAATCACTAATTCTGTTTAACTATCGATTTATCTAAAAAAAATTATGAGTTTACCCCTTTTTATGGAAAATAACCACTTAAACCTTTTTTTCAAGTGTTGATTGAAAGCTAAAACATGACAAGGGACCAATAAGCCTCACCCAACCAACCAATGGTGTTTTAAAAGCAATTATATGGGTGGGAGAGTTTGATTAGCACTCACTCCATAAGAACTGGTTTTCTTCATATACCAACTACAAATCCATCATGGTATATTGCTTGGGAAACATTCAATATTATTTGTTAACAATCAAAATGATAAGCATATAATGATTCTTGAGCAGAGATTCGTAATGGGGAAGGTTGTTATGATTATGAGTTGATGCATTGGAAAGAAAGATTAAGTTGGCTATGATGATTCATCATGACTAATTAATCTTTTTTGACATTCTTCAGTGTCTGAACCATTAAATACTTATAATGAACAAATAAATAATTCCAAAGAAATGGCCTTTACTAAATTCCATCGTCAAAAGCTTGTAATAAAAAAGAGGGCAGACATGAAAAGGTTACACCCATAGGAGCCGAATGAAATCGAGTCCCTACATAATCAGGGCACTGCCTTTAATCTAATAGGCTTCTCAATCTTCTTCTTTTTTAAATGATTGATTTGACTCAATTTATGTCTAATGTATCTTTCCTGCAAGATTTGCAACTGTGTTAATCGATTTGAATGAATATAAATGATGTTGTTTTTAGTGGGGAGATGTCAAATTACAGATAGTGTTTGAATTTATTGTTTTCCTATTATGGTCTTTGCATTTTATAAAGATGGAAATTTTTCCATTTTATTGGTGTCGTTTACTCTCGTATATTAGTTGACAATTCTGTAGTTTACTTTTTATATGTGTAAACTGGTTTATCTGTTCTTTGTATCTATATTATTTGTAAATCTTCTCCTATTTACTGATAAAAAATCTTTTATTTAACATGTCAATGGTTTGAGTTGAGAAACTCTTTCATGTTTGACTATGGTACTTTTGGACCTCACCTAGGTAAAAAAAATGATCTAAAAAATTGAAATATTAGCAAAATTTGTCTTCTTATAAGTTACAATTGGTGAGTGTAGATGTTTGGAATGTAGTAGTTGAATGTGGTTTAAAGAGGAGATGTTGGTAAATAAGCCGAAGTTGATTTCAAATGATGAATGTTGAGGAATAAGTGGTAGATCAATTTGGTAAATCTTATTGTAGAATTTTGGTATAAAGTTGGGTAAGCTCACCAGATGGGACAACATTAGATTTATTAGGGGAAGTTTATTTAAATTTTTTCAAACATAATTTTAATAGTGATTAATATATTGTACGTAGTACACAAACTAGTATTTAATGGATAGATAAAATGTTTTTTAATATAATTAAAACTTATAAATAAATAATTTAGAATATATATATATATGTGTGTGTGTATGTATGTATAAAATTTATATTTTATATTTATGATAAATAATTTATCTTATAATACACGGTCTTTTTTAATTATTGAATAAAATTAAGTATACAGATAAAAAGAGAAAAATAATCTGAGATGATTAAGAAACAATTTTTTTAAAATAGTGATTTTTTAATTAATTGTTAAATTAAATTAAAAAATGAATTTCAAATAAATAAAAATTTAAAAGTAGATGCTCCATGTATGAGATTTGATAAGGTTGACTCATAGAAACTATTGATTACTAAAAACGTTTCACTTTCTACAAAGGTTTTTACGAATAAATTGCTCTCAAAAACATTAGTCATAACGATAAATTATTTATAATAGGGTATATTTATAATAAATAAATATAAATATTTAAAATTTATAACGATGACTTAAACTATTATATAAATTTATTTTAGTTATTTCATAATGTATTTAAAAATATTGTTAAATTTTAATTATATATATATATATATTATTTCACAAAAATAAAAAAAATATTAGTACACATTATGAAGAGAATAATAATATTTTATTGAAGACTGAGAACATACTGAAATTGAAATTTGATTAGAAAGCTAAAATTAAAGTTATCTTAATACAGATAAAAAGGGTAAAAAATAAATGAGAGTAATTTTTTTGTGTTGTAGAGATTGATAAAATATTGTTGAATGTTGTGTGTATACACTCTCTCTCCCTCTGGTAAATGTATTTATTCTGATTGACTTGTCATAGTTGTGTTAGCAATTCCCAGAAATTGAAAAGAAAAGGAGTGAATTTTTGGTTCCAGCAAAATAAAGAGAGAAAGTGGAAGGAATGCAGAACACAGGAAGAAGACGTAGAAATGAGAGATATGTGAAAGGAAGTGCCTGCAATTACAATATATCCTCAACCATCTAGAATCCCTTGACTTTTGGACCCCTCTTAACTCTATCTCTCTCTCTCTTTATATGTCATCTTAAATCTTCCTTACCAAGAAATTAATAGCATCACCCCACCCCTTTGAGCCAAACTCTGACGTCCCTCAACACATCATCATCACCTTAACCCTTCTCTCTTTTCAACACACACACATATATTCATTCATTCATTCAATCCTCTTTTTACTCTAAAACAGAGCAACCAAGAACCAACGCCATGCTTGATCCCAGGACACACCACCCCACCAACTCTATTCATCTGTACGACGGAACCCGACACAAACCTCACACCACATGGGAAGCCACCAACTCTGTTATGTGGCCTTCCAAACCGGCTTTTCAGGACCTAAACGTCGATGATTCTGGAATCTGTTCTCCTCCCATGTGGACCACCAGCCCCCCACACTCCAAAAACAACCCCCGAAGCCTCTCACCGACGTCCAGGACCCAGGCTATAGTCAGAGGCCAGAGGGAACTCATGGAAATGGTCAAGAACATGCCCGAGTCCAACTACGAGCTCTCCTTGAAGGACCTCGTGGAGCACCACAGGCTAGAGAACGCAGTGGAGGATAGGAGGAATTTGACCGTCTACAAGAGGGACAAAAGTGCTAGCAGTGGCGGTAAAAGGGTTGATAATAAGATGCCACAGGTGAAGAGAAACGGGAACATTGACCGTGGAGGTTTCTACCTCAAGATGGGGCTTCCTTTTTCTCTGGGGTCTAAGGACAAGAAGAAGAGCAAGAGGAAGAAGAATGACTCCTCTGGGAATAGTAGTTCGAGAGTTACCCCTAAACCTGATGGATCAACAAAGGGTGTTGTTGATAAGGAGTGGTGGAAGAAGAGCCCTTCAGCGTGTAAAGGGAGTGACAGTGGTGAATCAAGTATCAATAGTGACAGTTCCAAAAGTTCTGGTAGCAGTAGTAGCAACAGCAGCAGCAATAGCAGGAGTAACAGCAGGTATGTTCCATCTTCATTCAAACCACTTGAAACAGAAATGGGTTTTTCTCTCTTTATATATATAATTTGAAATGAAATGGAGAGTTATCGTCTGAATTTATTTGGGGTGAGTTGTTTCAGTGGTAATCAGTTAGCAACTAATTGCAAAGTGGATGAATTATATCTACGGACTAAACAAAGTTCTTTACATGTGTTTTATGCAATTCTCCGATCAAAACTCGGGGGTTTTACATAATTTACCCCTCCCTATATGTAAATTGCAGAACTGTAGCTTATCGGAAATTGCATGTTTTGTCCAAAAACTAAATAGAAATGCTCAGAGATTGAAAATTCTAGTTTGTAGCAGATTAAAATTACAACTATAGTTTCTTATTGAAAGTTCAAGCTTGCAGTTTTTTTCCAATGGTTTTTTGGTTCTTGTAACAACTAGATTAGAACATTCGATTGTTTATCGTTCAAACTTAACTGTTTCTTGTGCTTGAAAGTTGAGAAAATATCTCGGTGTCTCGATTGTTGGATTCTACCCAATACGTTGATGACTTAAAAAGTCAAAGAAGGAAAATTTCAACACATAAGTGGCAACGCGCATAGGTTGTGGGGTTGATTGAACTTGCCTTAACATAGTATCTTAGTGTTGTGCCACAATCAATCCGTGACTGTCACGGTTCAAGAGGCTATGGCACCTTTTACAGTGCGTCTTTTAAGGACTTTAATATCAAGAAGAAGAAAAGAGGGGTTATGTCCATACTCCACTGTTCAGTGTTCAAGTTGTTAGAGGAAGAAAGTAAAAGGGGTAACAACTAGTTGCAATTATTTTCGTCCAATGCTAACCTGATTAGGTACGGCATTGGTGTAAAGCAACCTAGTATCAAGTGTGTACTTTGAATTAGGAAAATCGGATAACCAATTATGTAACTAAATTCTTTATGAATAGTAACAAGAGATAGGAAATATAAAACTTGACACCTACCAAACATTCACTTGGTTGTGTAATTTATACTAATATTGTAGTTATAATGTGATGAGTTATTAACTTTTGGATGTGATGCAGGCGTGAGAAGGGTGGTAAGCTTTGCTGGCCTTTCATTCGCAGACGCAAAAGCGAAACACAAAAGTAAGATACGGTAGCTTCTGATTGAACAGTGGTCTATGATGACATGCTGATGATCCTTGGAAGCTTCCTCACAAGTTTTACGGCAAGTCATCTGATAACTGTAGCATGTAACCTTTTATGAGTGTGAATCTCGTAAAAATACACTGTGGGGATGGAATCTGTATAAACATCACTGTGCTTCATGTAATTAAAGCTTTTCTGATGTCAAACCTGATAAGGCAAATACAAGCATGCCAAGAGAAGATTTACTAAGTTCCAATTTTTTATGTATACCCGGATGAGTATCAAAGTGCTTGGAAACTTGTTATGATGGCGCGGATGGCAAAAAAATTATATATTTATATATTTTTATTATGATTTATAGAACTGATATTTTTATTTTTTTTAAATTAATGCATAACTATGTATAATATTAAATTGATTTTTCAATTATCTTAAAATTGTTTTAGATAAATCAAAATATTAATAATAAAAATAATTATTATTTTAAAATATCTTAATTTTCGTATGAATTAACTTAATGAATTGATTTATCCACGTTTATCAAATTAAAAAATTAAGTAATTTCTTGATAATGTAAAAAAGAATATAAAAAACAATGTTAATCATTTTTTTAATTAATAATTGAAGAGATTTTGATCTAATTAGTCATGAATAATCTATATAAGAAATTTAACATCACTTTTATTTCAAAATTTTAAAATAATCAGTTTGTGGATTTTTTTTTATATATTGTTTATCTTGCTCTTTTTCATTCAATGTGAAATTTCTAACTCTTTATTTAAATTTTTCACAAACTCTCATTCAGTTATGAGTCTTTACTTACAGCTTTCAAAATGGACACCTCAGTCCATCCTGACCTGATTCTATGGGTTAAGATAAAAAAAATCTAACAGTCCAGTTTGACATACATTTTAAAATAAATCATAATTTTTTGTCTAGTCTGATTCTATATTAAGCTTACAGGTCATTTTTTATCTAATTAAAAAAAATTACAATTATGTCTATATGAAAAATCATGATATATATATTATTGTCCAAAAGTATAAAGTTTAATATTCAACAACTAGATATATTATATCTCTAATTCACTTTTTTTTTCTCACTGACAATATATATATATATATATATATATTATATATAATACACTAAAAATGAATAGATTGGTGCAAAACTATTAATATTTAAAGAAAACAAACTGAATCAAGAAAAAAACTTAAAATATTATATAAAGGAATGAATACAAGATATATACAACCGAAAACAAGGAAACAAAAAAAAACTTTATCTCACCATTAAGAATAATACAACTTAGTATTGAGTATAAACTTGTCTTTATTTAATATATCATCCAACTTGACCTTGATAAGTACATGTTCTCTCCCTTCTTAATATTTTATTAAAAAATATAAAATTAAAACACTACTATGAAAACATAAGACAATTGATTTTATCCTCAATCTTGTATTACTCTCAAATATGAAAATGAATATATTGAATACTTTTCTTTTAATAAATCTCATTTGGTTCTATGTCACATTTATTCATTGTCTTGCCTTCTACATACACAGAATAATTGTTGCTCATAACATAATATTTGATCTAATATTACTTGAAACAAATTGATTAATGTCTTTCACATTCATAACATAACATGTGTAATTAAAATAAAATAAAAATTAAGAACAAAAAAATTAACATAAAATAAAAAAATGGATCAGTCCATTAGCTTACGGATTAGCCTGTCATTTATCCAAGTCTCGGACTAAATGGGTCGGGCTAAAAAAGCTTTATTTATATTTAGATAATCATTTTTGAAGTGTGGTCTGACCTAAATCATAGGTCAATAGGTTACACAGGTTGACTCGTTGGATCAGACATATTTTGACAGCTCTATCCTTATCATACAACACCAGACTTATTCTCATACCTTTTATTAACATTTATGAATATCCTATTTTTTTGTGAATTATGGAAACAATATAAGTCATATTAACTTAGTGGAAGGTCAACACTAATTTTTCTATAGTTTTTTTTGTAGAGATTTGAAGTTTGAAGCCTTGTTACTAAAAATGTTGGACAACTAGACAAGTTGTTGAGCAAGAAGTATCATAAAGTACACCCTTTGTCAGGTCATTGTTGCTTAACGAGACATTATATGATTGAATGAAAGTTCACTTTATGGGCTAAAGCCGAAAGGGAAATTTTTCTAAGAAAATAATTAATAATATGACATCACTTCCAACATCAAACCATAAGGTTCAATATCTATGGATTTTTCTTTTCTTATATACAACTCAACTTTATCATTTCTACTCAAAGAGACATTTAATTTTATTGTATGTGTGATAGAAGAATCCAAAGACATTGACAATCTATGACTTGATGAGCTGTAAAGTTCATTATTGGTGCATGAACAAAAATTTAAACAGCCAGAAGCTAAGGAGCAAGCGTTGAAAACTTAATACTCATTTCAACAACGTCAGAGTAAGGGATAGAGGTAAAGGCAGAGGACGAGGGAGACAAAACCATTATGATTAATCTCAAGACAAAGACAAATCTCAAGGCAGAAACAAAGACAAATCAAAGGTAGAATGTTTTAGATGTTATAAATTTGATCATTATGCTTATGGATGTTATACCAGGTTGTCCCAAGACAAGGAAAAGACAGAAAAATCAAATCTAACCGTGAAAGAAGAAAATGAGACATTGTTAATGGTTGTTCAAGATGAGGAAAATGGTGAATCGAATTTATGGTATGTGGATACAAGTTGTAGTAACCATATGAGTGAAAATAAATCTTCATTTTCTTTTGTAAATGAAGATTTTCAATCAACTGTGAGCTTTTGGGATTATTCTATAACGAAAGTAATGAAAAAATGTTATATTAAAATTAGAACCAAGAATAATTTTATTGAAACAATTTCTTATGTGTTGTATGTTTCTGTTTGAAAAGTAATTTGTCAAGTGCTGAAAAATTACAAGAAAAAGAGTATACAATCATTTTTAGTAAAGACGAAAATTTTTCAACAATACTTACTAAAGGTTGACATGAACCTTTAGTGAAGTTTAGTTTGGAAAAATATTTTAATGAGATGTATTATTTACTTAAAATACATATATTTTTTTAAAAAAAATATTTGTTGATATTTTTATGAATTTTTTTTACTAGCTTTTTTTTGTATTGTTGTGGTTATTGTTGAATAATTATAATTGTATCTTCATATGGTGGTGGAGTTGTTTCTACTTTAATGCTTGGAATATGTTATAGTTGTATAATTTTAAAGTTTTATTTTTAATATATATATATATATATATATATATTTATTTGATAAGTTGTTTTGTAAAATCCAAAAGAAATAAGTGTTAAGATTCTAAGACAGAGATGATGTGAGTATGTTATGTTTATGTTTTATTTATATGATTTGTGTTTTAGTTAAAATATGGGGTTGTGACAACATGTGGTTAGTATCAAATATGATATGTCTTGAATTTAATATATTTATATTTTATTTTTCTTAATTCGTAACTTCAAAGTTTCTTCTTCTTAATTTATAGGTTGGGATAAACAATAGAAATATATCATAGCTTTTGAAATAACTAGTATAAACTATTCTTATAATGTAAAATTGTATTCTCGTTCATAAATTATTGTGTGTTTGAGAGTTATTTTTATTTTTCACATAACTTTCTTGTATTGTGTATTTTATTTTATTTCTTATTATCATTTTTGTTATTTTAAAATATCATTTTAATTAATACCTTTCACTTTAATTTACTATAAGAAATAAAAGATATGTTTACTTCTCAGATAAATACATTTTAAAATTATTGTAATCTTAATTTATCTCATTTTTAAATACTGAATATAAATATATCATATCCATGAAGATCATCCATCTCACTTTAATAGTTTATTATTATTATTTTTTAATTTTAAAATTATATGTTAATATTTATTTTTCCTTGCAAATTTTTCTTTACAATTAATTTACCAAATACTTACTAGTTGAAGATAAGGACTAAATTGCAATTTCAGTTTTATTTATTCACAATTTTGATCTTTCTATTTTTTAATTTTCAATTGTCATATTTATTTATTTTTAATTATTTTATAATTTTTATTTCACATACGTTTTTTTTTTCATTTCTAGGTATCCTAAAATAATAGACTAAATATACGATTCAATTAGACTAGTATTAAAAAATTGTATACAACATTAAGAATCAAATAAAAATTTGGATTTTTTAAATATAAAGATTAAATTGAGGTAAAAAAGAATAGCAAAATTATGGATCAAAATTAAAGAGGACCACGAATTATAGTTTGCTCGAAGGTTTAGGAAGTAGCGACAAACTATATCTATCCCTCAAATTCTTTTATTTTTTAATGGAAATAGTTACACCAGGAACAATATTTTTTCTTCTTATTTTAATGTGGATAGTGTGATTAAAGAGTATAAAAAAAATAAAAATTTAAAAATATTATTGACAATAGATTAGATTTGTTAATTCATAAAAAACGTGTGACGAATGAGGAATATTTATGATCAACCAACGCCGATTTCACACTAATAGTATTATTCACATTCACACCCTTTTTTTTTTCTTCTTCTAGATTTTCTTGTTACTATCCTTTTTTTTTAAGGAAACAAATGTTCAAGTAAAGAACCAAGTGGATCTTATTGTGTGAAAAAAAAAAAAACTGGAAATTGTTAAGTCAAAAAAGCAAGTAGGTCTTATTTTCAGTTACAGAAATATAACATTTAAATTTCTTAAAAAAAGTTGTACAGATTTTCTTTGCCGCAATCCTATAAATTTCAAAATATACATTTAAAATAAGGTTAAATATATTTTTAATAAATGAAGTATTTGTTAAAATTATATTTTGTGGATAAACTTTTAATCTATTTTATCTTTATATTTTATAAATAAATGTAAATAATTTTTAATAATAAATAAAAATATTTTTAAATAGAGAAAAAATAGAAAAAATAAAAAAATAAAAATAAATGATAATAAAATAGAAAATTATAAAAAATAAAATAAAGAGATAAAAAAAAATTCTGACACATCATTAAAAATAATTTATACAAGTTTATAAAGAAAAAACACAATTTTAATAAATAATTTAAAGACTAAAAATATATTTAATCTTTAAAATAATACATCATCATTAATTAACGGAAATTTGTTTATAACGAGAAAGAGAAATTCATGTATATCAAATATATATTTAGTTATATTTAATGTTTATTTGCTAATGGCTTATATATTCCTACAAAATATTTTTTATAGTATTTTCTACAAACTTTTTATATACGTAAAACTATCAAATAAAAATCCTAATTGCTATAATAAACGAGAATAATAAATATACATCATTAAATAGTTTAAATATATATATAACATGCGGATGTTGAAGGCCTTGTCTGGTTCTCAAATGATATATTAGTTGGTAGTCCTGTTCTTTGTTTCATGCGTAAATTAATTTCGGTCATGCCCTGGCCAAGTTTACTAATTGATAGTTAAAAACATGATTCATATTTTAGAAATACATTTAAAAAAAAAGTGTAAATCACATTTATAAATATAAATTACATAGCATGTTAAAAAGATATAAATAAATTGTTTTTCATACGCCACTTTGTAAAATTATAATTAGAAAAGTAAATGGTATTCATTTTATCCACGATATTGATATATAGAATATTAGAATTCAAACTTAAATCGCTTCACGAAAATGTAGATGCAGTTACGAATCAAAATTGATAACTAGTTGTATTTTCTAATAAGCAATTGTACTGTTTATAATTTTTTTAAATGCAGAAAAAAACAATAAATAGATAATAAAATACTTACATGTTATGTTTCACTGTAAAATATTTAAAATAAATACAATAAAATACTATTTTTGAGAATTTGAGTGAAATAAAAATGAAATGTTAGAAACTAGACTAATGTAATAATTGGTAAAAGAAATAAAAAAGAGGGACTCCTAGAAGTCCTCAGATTATGACAGCACATTGAATTGGGCTATTAAAACGAGAGGTGCAAACAACATATTGGTGACTTTGGGCCTTAAAATGTCCTTGTCTGCCGTATCCGTTTTCATGGGTTTGTTGGAGATGATGGGTCTCTAATTGTCCATAAGTAATTGGCTTTTGACGTTGATTCACCTCCATTACCCCTCCGCATTTAGCCTGCTCTGCTCCTGTAACACAATTTCAACCTAATTTTCAAACACCTTTTTCAGATGCATCACCTCATACATACGTAAAATCTAATGGAAAATGCTTCTGTATAGCATATTTACGTGACTAATTGACATCTAACAAACCTAAATATAAGTGCATGCAGTGCTTACAGCTACCACGTGCCTCTTATTTTATCTCTTTCTTTCATATTCATTTTTATAGACTTTCCAGCATTTTTTCATGCCTGCAACTGCTGTAACCTTGTTGAGACGTTGTTGGATTGGGTGAAATTCTAGATTTTCATATTTCATTTTTAATAAATCACTGTTTTGGTTTCTGAATTCTACGCGTTATTACTATTACTTTTTTCATTCTTTGAACATTGTTGATATCATTGCTTAGATAAGATGAAAAACCTCTGCAACACTACTTAAAAATGGAGATGTACACAACAAGGCCACAAAGATTAAGTAACAGCTTAAGATAAAAGATACTACTCATGCAATCTGAAATCTAACTTCAAAGAGTATAAAAGTCAAATTATGAGAAGAAAGAAAAAGAGAAGGAAGAAGAAAGCGTACAGAGAAAGTAAGTATCTCTCGCATACTAGATGTTCGGTGAAGGACAAGGTCACAAGCATCATCATGAAGAGGAAGATTTTGCATTGACATAGTTAATGTTACCATGGCCAAGAAGTTGGGACCGCCTAATACTTACTCATTCATTTTTCTTAATTTTGTGCTGTGCATTCTGAATTTATACATACAGAATGATCCTCATAGTTGCAAGATAATACAATAATCCTTTCTTGCTTGAAGTGATAAGAGCACTTATCAATTTTCTAAACATCATCTATGGTGACAACGTATGAGGCGTGCAGACCTATGCACACACAGCTGTAGAACACATGTGTTGTGCTAATTGTTTCGTGTTCAAGGGATCAGAGAATCAACGTGGTTTCTAGTTTCTAGCATTTTAGGAGAATGATTAGTGTTCATTTATGTTATCTTCTCTTTAATTTAAATTTTCTATCTTTTTCTTAATTTTCCTCCCACCGTTGCTAACACTCTTTGAATTAGAAAAATAACAACACTATCTCTCACATAGAAAAATCATCTCAAAGTATAAATTCACCAATAAACACGAAAAATATAGATATTAAATTCACCAATAAACACGAAAAATATAGATATGTCAAGGATACATTTCTATATAACTAAAATAAATTATCTAAATAAATGATTTTAATATAATGAAAATCAATTTAACAATAGCTAAAATTGTATATTCATATATTTAATTTTTTTTATTTAATAGTTGCGAACCCTTTAAAAGAATTTGACTCTTCTGAAAATAAAAAAATATTTAAATAGAAAATGATAGATTAACAATTTTACTAAAATATCAATAATTAAAATTTGTGGTAATAAAATATACATAAAATAAATTACAAGATTAATTACAATCTCAACAGTAATTTATCTAAATAAGGTTTACTATGACATCTTTACTTTTTAAAATAAAAGAAAATAAATAAGATGTTAGACCAATAACTACATAAGATAGTAAAGTATATAAGAGTTAAAGTGGTTTGTTTACTTAAATAAATAAATTAAAACTTTTAATTGGAGTTAATTATTTTTCTGAGTTCAACTTAAACTTCAAAAGTCTTACATTAAATATAATAGTTATATATATATGTATTATATTTCTAATTTTAATTAAAAATATTTTTTATTTATCTTTATACTATTTTGTAAGTTAAACTAAAATAAAATTTTAATAAATAACAAATGACATTTTAGTTGGTATGATATAATTAAAAAATTAAGAATTTTTTTATAAAATTAAAATTAATTAGTTTATAAATAAATTAAAAAAAAGTCAAGTTCAAGTTTAACATTTTAAAACCTATTTAACTCATGCTCGTAATTGAACTCAATTAAATAAATAAGTCAAGAACCAACAATCTTTTACAAGTCAAATCTAAACCTGAGTTTGAAGAGTTTAGCTAGAAGATAAAAGATATTTTTTATATGATCGATAGAAACTAAATTATCATTTTTTTGTATACTTTTCTATTTTATTTAATGTATTTATATTTATATTTTCATATTTTATAAATAGTTTTTATTTTATTTTTTATTTTAATTACTAAGTACCATTCTTTCTAACAAGAAAAGTTTCTAAATAACCTACAAAATTATCTTACTTTTCTATTTATTTTGCTTTTTTTATGTTTTTCTCAATTGAACAAAACACGTCCAAATGATAATACTTCACGAATAAGAAAAAAATGGGTTTAATTGTCATTTCATCAACAAGATGGTCGTGTCTTAAAAATAACAGAAAAATATTAGATTTGATATGACCTATGAATAGAATCGTGGAACAGCATTCGAGAAGAATAAGATATATATTATTTCATTGTATTATTTACATAAATTATTAAATATAATTATATTAATGACCATGCTTAATACCAGTTCTACATATTGTAAATAAAATTTGTTACAATAAAGAATATTTAATAAAAAATAATAATTGCTTTAAGAAAATAAAAATAGCATTCTATTAAAATTTAATTTATATTTAATACAGTTTTGAGTTTTAACTTTTAACCTTAAAAATAATCTGAAATATGATTGATGTAATGGAATAGGTTAAAAAAAAAGATTTGACTGGAAGGTTGATTGGTCAATCCCACCATTGACAAGAGGGTTTTGTGTTTTCATTTCTTGGATGTCAAAATTGCAGCCAACAAAGAAGTACAAATCTCGTTGACCCTTCCAAATTCCAACGTCACCCCGTGAGAACAAATCCAATCCAAGCAGAGACAAACAAAGAAAAGATAGAAAACGCGCTTATGACTTGGAAGCGTTTCTTCCATTCTCCACCAAAGTCATAATAGGAAACCTCACCAAATACTAGTATAAACAATAACTTCACTACTTTCTTTAATCAACAAGGATAAACCACAAACAATTTTATTTTGCCTACCCTTCTAAACCTTCCTACTTTTCTTAATCTTCCTGATTTGTCTGTTCAAACGTCATTGTAGTAATCAAAATAAGTACTAGAAATTGTGGCATACATATATGGTTAATATTCTGAGGACAAATGTTAAAATGTTAATAATCAATACTCTTTAGGAAGTGTTTTCATCATACATGAAGTATTTCAATGACAATTAATTTCAATAAAAATGCTTATAAAAAGAAGTTTTGAAGAAAGTATGTTATTAATTAATTTGATGAATAATTTTATGTTTGATTTGACATGATATGAGGGACATAGTGGCATAGAGTGAATAAGCATGTGGACATTGAAAATAAGAATTAATAAATTGATAGACGGAGTAATAAAGAAGAGGAGCGGGCGGTGACATAGAAAAAGCGTGGGTTGGGTGTTGGTGTTGCTCTTACAATCCCAAATTCACTCTTCATTCCTCATTTCACTTTCTGATTCTCAATTCTTGCGTCTCGTCTGATTTGTCACACACGGGTATCGTTTCTTCTCTCTCTCTCTCTCTCTATCCTTCGTTTGAGTTTCTCTTTCTTGTCAACTCTCAACTATGGGGTTTTAGCTTCCTTCCATCTATGCATAATCCTCTATCTCTTTCTTCTTATTTCTCTTCGTTCATCTGCTCCTTTATACTTACTTCTTTGATTTAGAATGAATGATCATGATCTGTTTTTTTGGTTTCTCTTCTCAAATTGCAACTCTATCAAACGATCCACCTTTTTACTTCCCTGTAGGGTTTCTTTGCCATTTCTGGACTTCGATCATCTTCTGGATTCAGTTTCTCTGCTGTCTATTTCGATGCTGACTTTGTTGCATTCTTTCTCTCTGTTTAATTTTGACCGTGTTTTTGTTTTACCACCTTGACGGAATGAATTTGGGATTTTTTTTAAAATTTTAGGTTGCTGTTAATTTTTGGTACGATGCTCTCTACATTTTTGAAAGGGCTTTATTATTGATACTGTTTCGTTGGGTTTGCAGAAAGGTTGAAAGTAAAGGGACTTGACTCACTGGAGATAGAGAGAGATGGCTAACAACGCTACTGCCTGTGCTGAGAGAGCAACTAGTGACATGCTCATTGGACCGGACTGGGCTATCAACATAGAGTTGTGTGATATCATTAATATGGACCCGGGGTATTGTTCTCTTCTGATGCTTTGTTTAGAGCACTCACCAGTCACTGGCTTTGCTCGGAGTTAGTGTATTTGCTGTATGAATACTGTCATACATGATAAGAATTTTATTTTTCCAATCAAACTTAAATGATTTCTTAGTTCTGTTGAACGAAGTTCTCTGTAAGGACACAATAACAAAAAATGAAATGAGTTTCCGCCTTAGCTAAAATTAGCTTATGCTCAAGTTAAAACTTTTCTAGAGAAGTTATACAAGAGAACTTTAACAAATTAACTTGTACATAAACTAATTTTAATTTTATGGAGTAAATAATTTTAATTTTTCTCCATATTTTTTTGTCCTAAAAGTCCTTATGAAGAAACTCGTCCAAACACGCCCTTAGTTAGTTTGTATTTACGAAAATTGCCTGTACTCAGGTCCAGTAAGTTCATCCGTAATCTTGCATCTCAAAGATGTCGATTTGATGTTTTTATTTTGGAAAATAAAGACTGCTCTGGTACATCTTTTACCCTCTAATATGTTGGTAAAAGGTGTGTATGGGGGCGAGGGTAAGTTTAATCTTGCACTCTTGCTGTGCTAGAAAGAGTTCTTTGTTGTTTAGATAGTTTCAACAAAAAGTTGTCTGGCTGATCGTATTTGACTAAATCCCCTTTTATTCTGCATCTGTACATCACTACATAATTTATTTTTCTCCAGTTTTGAGTTGCCATGTTCCTGTTATGCAGTGATGTATTTGTGAATAAAAGGTCAGTGTTAACTGCTGGTAGCTCTTTTCTTTCTCATGTAGCAATTGCTATGTGTTCAGGGTTTTCATTGAAAAGAGAGCAATGGAATTTCTATTGATGTATCACAAATTTAACTGAACTGAAAAAAGTTTAGGTTTTGATTTTTGAAGGATTATTGAGTTGGAAACTATAGAGAGTTCTTATTACATAGAAGACAATGGTAAACAATCTTAATTCTGAGATTCAGTTATTGATTTGTATTTGATGTCTTCATCACACTTTTGGTACCTTTAATTTCAAATTGATGCCTCCTTATTCTTCTTTTACCATTTGGCTATTAATGTGACACTCTTTTATCACAGTCAGCAAAAATGTGCACTTGAATACAGATTGAAAAAAATAGACGAGGAATTCAATTGTATCTATCAATTTGAATAAGTGGATTATGTTTTTTCATTCAAAACTAGGGGAATAAAACCAAAAAAGTTGATGAAAACAGGAGGACTAGAAGTGAAATTAAACCACTTTCGAATTTGATTCTGGGTTTTAGTTTTGAAACTCAAGTATGTAATTTTGATTTGATTAATCGTTATTTTGAGTTCTCATGGGTATTCCTTGTTTAAATAGTTCCTGATCTTCTGTGTCATAACTAATTAAATTTTACAGGCAAGCAAAGGATGCATTGAAGATACTCAAAAAGCGTTTGGGCAGTAAAAATCCTAAAATACAGCTTCTGGCACTTTTCGTCAGTATTTCTGTTGTTTTACTTTTGGATAATTGTGAATATCGCATTTACTTGGTTATAATGTGTTAAATATGTGTTTTGAGTTATTACTAGATTTTTACACTTTTAAAGGTACAAACAATATGCAAAAGTCCCCATGATTATAAGTTTTTATTCTGCCATCATAAAAAGAGATTAGGTGTAAAATACTTAAAGAAGCAATGATTAGTTGACTTGGGTGCTTTGTATTTGATCTAGGTATTGGAGACCCTTAGTAAAAACTGTGGTGAAAGTGTATTTCAGCAGATAATCGAGCGAGATATCTTACATGAAATGGTTAAGATAGTGAAGAAGAAGGTATTTATTGGTTTTGACCCTTTATATTTCGTTTTAAATGTTCCTTTGTGCAATTGTATTTTGTATTTTGGAAGTGGAATGCTTTCTTATCCATTGCTGTCTTCTTTTACAGCCTGATTTAAATGTGAGGGAAAAGATACTGATTTTGATTGATACATGGCAAGAAGCTTTTGGGGGGCGAACTGGGGTTTATCCTCAATATCATGCAGCGTATAATGAATTGAAGGTGAGCACTTCTGTATCTGGATATTAGTTTCTGAAATTAATTTATGCTCTTCGTTTGTACTGTGACAAATGTGAAATTCTCTCCTACTAGAGGTCATGTTATTTTTTTTGCCTGTATTAGCTTGAGCTATTCATATCCAACCTTGGAAATTCCACCCTCTAAAATACATATACATCTATAATTAATGATATATAAGAAATTACTGTTCAAGTGTAATATATCATTACAAACGCTAATAATATGTCAAACTCATTATTCTTAACTAATGTACATTAAGTTGTTGCTTTTTGACTGAGACCTAATGTAATATTTTTTATAATTAATAGTCTGCTGGAGTTGAGTTTCCACCACGAGATGAGAATAGTGTACCATTCTTCACTCCTCCTCAAACTCAGCCAATTGTTCACTCTGCTGAAGAATATGATGATGCTACTATTCAGGCTTCTCTCCAGTCAGATGCATCTGGCCTTAGGTGCTCTTTGAACTTTACCGTGTTCTAATACTTGTTTTTGTTTTGTGGGTTGAGGTTGGTTAACAATGTTATTATACATTTCACATTGTGCAAGGAAATTAACGTGGTATTTATCATAATACTGGATCTTGTGAATTGTTGGTTTCTTAATTTTTGAATTTATGCATTTTTTGCATAAGCTCCCTGCTTTCTATAACTTGGATGTATATTTTACTAGAGTTTACCATTGGTAAGAAATCTTCTCAAGTGTCATGTTAATGAGGTTATTTGAAAATTTGTTCATTGCTTACCTGTGCCACACATTCACACTGTTAGTAATGATGTTTTGTGGTCACTAGTTAATCTGTCAATGACGGTGATATCATGGTGAAGTTTATAAATTTTATTTACCTTGTTTTCCCTTGCAGAAGTTGTTTTATGGCAACATTGTTGACCATCACATTGGCCTGACGCATTTAGTATTATAAATTCCCTTAGGTTAAGATATGCTGGTGGTGTTAATTTATTTGGGGAAAAATTGATTACATGTTTACAACGGGTATTTGGAAGCTCTCTGAACTATTGTTGTCATTGTTCTATTTTTTGCTGTTCTAAGAGTTTTTTGTACTTCTGTGTTTCCTCGTAATTAGTCATTCTTGTATGAAACGTGGAAAAGATGGTGGTTGGTTTATCCCTCTAATACTTTATTTGCTTATAAGCAGTTTGACAGAGATTCAAAATGCTGAAGGAGTAGCTGATGTGTTGATGGAAATGCTTAGTGCCTTGAATCCTAAAGACCATGAGGTGATATTATTATTGTTATTGTTATTATTTCTTGTTCCTTTTCTGCTGGTTTCATTCAGGAACCTCTATTCAGTTTTCTTGTCTATGAAAGTATGTATAGGTTTGAGCTTTGAAATTGCTGTGTTTTGGTATCCTTCTTTTCATATGCTGCTAGTTGTTGTGTGGTACTATGGAATTCTGGATCTGGGTTTCATTTCATTTGGCAAATTGAAATAAGTAGGTTGTGACAATTAGTAGTAATATTCGGATTAAGTCAAGACTTTAAGAAGGATGCCTTTCCCCCCTACCCTGGCACATCTGAAAGGCTGAAATGTGTCATATTTAGGTGGGACTCCTAAATGTTTTTGTGTGACCCAAGGGTTTCTTGTTTTTCCTTCATTCTTAAACTTTGCTCACCGATATAAGTTTTCCATTCTCAATATCAAGATCATTCATGGTTTAGAAAACTTACTTGGCCCAGATCAAGCTACTTATTTTGTAGTGGTTGTATAAAAGTAAGCATAATTTATCATCCAGAAGAATGAAAAAACTCAGTACATTATGCCTTTGAACAGATCACTAATTGTTAGCCCCCTCCCCTTTTCCAGTTTTAAGCCTTAATTTGTTAACCATAAATTTTTTTTGGGGCATTATAGTCCAGTACATGACCGAATCTATGAAAGCATGCCTTGCAAGTGCCGAACTCAGATATAATACAAACTTAATGCTGAGTTAACCATGAAATTTGGGGCATTTTAGTCCAGAACATGATTGGGTCTATGGAAGCATTCCTTGCATTTGCATAACTAAGATATAATTCAAACTTAATGGTTTTGCTTGCTGTGGTATTAACTTTATAGTTTAGCGCAAAACAGTCGTGCCAAGTTGTCACTCTATGTTTGTTTCTTATTATTCTGGACAAAATATGTCAGGGTGTGAAGGAGGAAGTGATTGTTGACCTTGTTGACCAGTGCCGTTCATACCAGAAGCGGGTCATGTTTCTTGTGAACAGTACTACGTAAGTATTTTTTTCCTTTAATTACTAAGTCTCTTTTCATTGTGCAATTATAAAGAGTAACTGTTGGTTACTTCACTTTCAGGGATGAGCAGCTTTTAGGTCAGGGATTGGCACTGAATGACAGCCTTCAGCGAGTGCTCCGTAGACATGATGATATTGTGAATGGAACTGCTGATACAGGTGCTACTAGAGAAGCAGAAACTGCGGTTCTGCCACTTGTAAATGTAAGCCATGAAGATGATGAAGCAGAAGAGGATTTTGCTCAACTAGCCCATAGGTGAACCCCAGAAGTTCTTGTGTAGTTACTTCATCTTTCTGTGCACACAATTGTGTTGAGGGGGTGGGGGGGGGGGTCATAGGATAGGCTTGATATATTTTCATTAGATAATTGATATGACACCCTTTGTAGTTGATATATGTCTTCCCCTACTATGACAGGAGATCCTCTATTCCCCTTGTCTTTTTCTCTTTGTTCAGTTTCGTAAAAATTTAAATACCATGATTTCAGGTCATCACGTGATGCTCATGCTCAGAATCGGAAATCAGTCTATGACAAGGCAGAACCAGGGAGGATAAACCCAGTTATTCCCCCACCACCAGCATCAAAGAAGCCCGTCTACTCGGGCACTAGTATGGTTGACTATCTCAGTGGTGATACATACAAGACTGAAGGATCTCCTCAAAACTCTGAACCCACCTCATTTGCAGCTCCTGTCCATTCTAGCCCTAATCCAACCTCATCATTGTCTTCATCTCGTCCCCACGCCGTGAGTACCTCATCACCAATTTTTAGCAGCCAGCCTGTGTATGATGAACAACCATCTTCTGTGGACAAATCTTCGGAGCGTCTGCCTCCAGCTCCCTGGGACAGTCAATCTCATAGCATCATTCCACCCCCACCTTCAAAGTATAATCAGAGACAACAGTTTTTTGAGCAACAAGGTGCATCCCATTCAAGTAGTGGATCCAGTTCCTCTTATGACAGCTTGGTGGGACAAACTCAAAATCTCTCGCTGAATTCATCCACCCCAACCAAAGAACAGAAGCCAGAAGATGCCCTTTTCAAAGATCTTGTTGATTTTGCAAAATCCAAAACCTCATCATCTTCCAAGCCCAATAGGTCATATTGATATATTGTGTTTGCTTTGCTTATGCTGATATAGTTTATGAATGTTGTTTATCACGTTTTGCTTCAGATCACTGAGACGACCGGTTTGTGGTTGTTTAGGACCCTTCGGATATGAATTGATCATGCGTGTATTTACATATATTGCGTATATTCATGTATATTGTTCATAATGAATTTGTTGGCTTCTGTTTTCAATAATATCAGATTCTTTTAAGCATCAGAGTCTCTTCAAATACGCTGGTCGCAAAAAGGGAGTGGGTGGTTATTGCATGGGCAATTTTAAGCTCTTGTATCCTAGTTTACGATCGACCATTAGAAGGGAATGTTCAAGCCCAAAAGCTCGTAGGCTAATAACATCATTATACACTAAACAGTCGGAGTCCGTGACCATCAGAAACCCTGGATAATGCTTTTATTTCCTTGCTCAGAGAATAAAGAAAACTTGCAAGGGAATTATAGATTTTCCTTAGTCAGTGGTGGTAACTAAAATATAAATATTCATTATTGAGGTGCAACCTCAATAAATATAAAATATAAATATAAATAACATCTCGATAAGGAGTAGGACCGAGGTGCAACCTCTGACTAATATTCATTATTGAGGTGCCCAACAAATATAAATAAATTATTTGAGGAATTTATTTTATGAAATATTTTTTTTGTATAATATCGTGCTTGGTTTGGCCTAGAGCGACACACACGTGTTATGTATAATTTTCATGAAAAAGGTTAGAGTTATACACAAACATCCACTAAACGAAGTTAAATGTTGGTGTCTTTACCTTCTCATGGCCCGTCTTCAATTTTATGACAATGGCTTTTCAATATAACACTGTTGGGAGTTGGTACAGGACTGGAGGAACCTTCGTACAACAAAATGATGTGGTAGTTGTGAAACTAATTTGTCCGTTTTAGTGGATTTACGTGCGCATAGATCCAGCCCCCACGAACATAGTTAAAGCTAATTATGTCTTGTTTCCAATTCCCTCTTCATCATTTTCCCACAGAAATGTTACTAATTTAAAATACAATAATATGATAGATGGAAAATGATCCTTGTTCATACTTCAATCAGTATATGATTCATGAATGGTGATAAAACTCATAATTACTTTTTCATTCGGTCAGACCATATTTCTAGCCTAAAAGATTAGAGAAATAATATTAAAAGAAGTATTGAATTGAAAGGCATGAAAATAAGAAATAACATTTATTTAGTGACAAAATATTACATGTTTCATGAAAGAGAGGTTGTTGTTAATTAATACTTACTGTTTGTGGAGACCTGCATGATTTGTTCTGGATCATGTTATGATACATACGTAGTATTATACGTTTTTTGAATTCAAAAACAAAGAGAATGGCTTGCTATGTTGAGGCGACGAGGTAAGCAAGAATGCGTTGCTTTATCTTTCCACACATGAAGATGAATATTTTCCTCTTGATGCTTCCTCTGCTAGGAGGGAATGAGTATTTTCTGCTGCTCTTGTATGAGGCTTTCATTCCCATTTTCTTTTCCATGAGAACGAGATAACCTGGTTTATGTTATGAGAGAATGAGAGTGAGTTTGAATGAGAGGTAGCAAGCCATACATGCATATATATGAACCCAGATGTGGTGTATAAATATAAGTTAGAATAGGAACCTTCGTGGTTAGTAGCAATTTTCTAGTAATGGCTATAAACATCCGATAACAGCAAGGTTCATGCAAGAGCAACTATTTTCGTACAAACTTAATTTATTGCAAGTGAGGGTTTTATCCAAGCACATTTGATTCTTGGACATTGTTTCTATCGTCTACTTCATAAAAGTTAGAGTGAGTGAGGAATAACGTACAGTCACCACCACTATAGAATTTTCCCTTGGTGGTTGGTTGCTAATATATCACAGTGATTCGATTTATAACTTATAGCATGTTCCTAAATTGTGTTGTAGTTGGATAACTTCTAAAATATGTTTTCATACAAATATATTCACCTCTCAGGTGATAATGCAGGCATGCTATTTGTTTGGAAGTACTTGTTTATAATTTATTTTATTATATAACTATTTGTTTGGAAATAATTCACTTTTCCTAGAATGTAAGTAAAAAATTTCATGTATCTTAGTCTGAAATATAATAATTTTTAATTTTTAATTAATTTCATTCTCAAAATACTCTTCAATTGAAATTCTACTTTTAATGATTTTTCTATTGATATAAAGTTAATGAAGGGCATTAAAATAAATTTTATTTATTTTGTGTTAAAAATGGTTTTATAAATAAAATTAATAAAACTAAATGATGTTAAATTGTATTTTTAATTAGCACTAGTCAGATTATTATTAAAAATGCAAAATAGTTTTTAAATCCTAAACTCGTGTTCGGAAATTTAAATCCCTTTATATGTATATATATATTAATATAAATTTAGTATAAAACTATTTTAAACTTAAATTGTAATTACAAGTTTTATAATAAAAAATGTTATAACCGATCCTTTTATCATTTTCCTAGTGTCCAAGTTAATTAAAGTATAGAAATTTTAAAATAATTTCTCTATATTTCTTATATTAAAGAATTAAATTTTATTTTTTATTTATGTATTTTTATTTATTAACTTATTTATTCTCTATTTTATTTCTTTATTTCTATCCTTTCAAAATAAAAAAAGAGACAGTTAATTAAGAAAAAAGTATACTTGTTAAGACTTTTCAAATAATTAATCACTTTTATTAATTAATTTTTTAAAACTAAAATTCTTTTTTAGTGAATAATATTTTTCAATATATTTTAAGAAATTTAAGAGGTTAACATGAAAAATAAAATATATTCTTTCATTATTAATAGTTTTATTTTTTTTACTTACGATTTTAAATCATTATTTTATTATATTAAAAATATAAATATTAATAATAAAATATTATTAGCTAAACATGTGATAAATATTTTATGTAATATAAATATTAATAAATTAATAAAATATTTCCCATATAAACAAATATGTTGGGAAAGATAGTTTATAATTTTTTGAAAAAGTATTTTCATATTTGTTTTGTGTGTATAGTTTAATGTAAATATTATTTGTTATTTTATGTGTTTTCTTAATATTTTTGTTCTTGTTTTTCTAATTTTTTATTTTCATAGCAAGAAATGAATACATGGTTTGCTTTATTTATTATTTAATTATCTTGTAATACTTTCTAATTATTATTTGATTTTTTTTAAAATACAATAGAATTTAATATAATTTATAATTCATAAACTAATATAATAAAGATATATCGTTTACTTAATTATTTTATTTTTGTTTTAAATTTAATCAAAAATATTTTAAATATTAAATAATATTAGTAATTAATTAATATGATATAAAATACATTACAAAAGAAATTATTTTTATCAATTATATTATTAATATATAAAATAATAAAATTAGTTTCTAATTAAATTAAAGACTAATTTAAAATCTAACTTAATAACTCATTAAAATTTTAGTAACTAATATTAAAAACAAGTTTTAATTTAAATTTAAAAATTAATTTAATTATTATATAAAAATCAATTTTATAACTTTTCAAAATCAATAAATATTAAAAATATATAATTTCTATTATAATAAAAATTATTTTAGATATCAATAATTTTTACTTTATAAAATAATTTTTAATTTAATTATTATAATAATTAATTATTTTTATTTTTAAATTAATTTATATTTAATGAATTTATTGTAATGATATAAATAATTAAAACTAAACAATATAATCAAAATATATAATTTGTGTTGAAAATCTTTCTTAACTTGAATATCTATTGAAAATCTTTGTAATATATAACATTGATAGTTGTCATAACAAGATCTCTGAGTCCAGTATCCTTACCAAATTTTTTCTTTAATTTGTTATAAAAGTATTGCAAAGAAAACCTATATATATCATCACAAAATGGTATCATTAAAGATGTCACTAAAATAATTTATAAGAAAATAGCATTTAGGTTTATGTGAGAAAATATACTTATACTAACTATTAGTTTCAAGAGTTGACATTAATCAATCAAAAGCGATCTACTTAATCTTTTCTAAAGTTGAACATCTTCTATTAAAGATCTTTGTAATAGTTAGTATTGAATTTGTGGTACAGGTATTGCAATTAAAACCTATGTTTGTCATCATGAAACTCTTTTATAACTCAAACTTGACATGAATTATGCATCAGCATATTTTATACAACCATTTCAAAAATAATTTTTATTTCATACTATTAGCTTTTATTAATCATTTATGGATGTCTCCAACATCAACCAAACACCACTTCAAAACTAATTTTCATAACTAAATGTTTTCAATTTAAATTATGATAGAAGTAAATAATGGTCATTAGGATGTCTTAGTTGTTGTGTGGCACTCATTTATACCTATAACAAATTTACATCTAGTCTTCAAAATTTAACTATAGCTCTATTTAAACAGACGTAAAAACTGTCAAAACATAGTTATAATTATCTTGTAATCTTTCTAACATAAGCTTGTATGGGTTAGGATTTTTAAGTTACAATAACTATTACATTACCATCCACCATTCATTAGTTAGTTCATTTTTTGTTTATATTTAAGATTAAAAAGAGTATAATTTATCAATAAACTTTTTCCTTATTTTATTTTAATAACTTTTTGGGTAACTTGCTAAAACTATTATTCCTATATTTAAAAAGATTCCTCAAACATTTGAAATTAACCTAATCCTAATGTAAGCAAATATATAAAAGTATAGGTGGCTAAAGACAACTTTTATTTTATATTAAATATTCTTAGATTTTATTTTCTATAAATTGAAAGCATTAACTTAATAGGAAACTAAGTTATTTAGACATGTCAGAAATGAAAAATTTCTGTATTTTTATAAAACCCTCTTGGTTAATGTAACTTACTCGTTTTCTTTTATGTGATGCTTATACCATTTATTTCATATTTAAAGAAAATTATTTAAACAGGGTTTGCCATCAATGATTTATTGAAGAAAACGAGTGAAAGAGAATTGAAATAAAAAAGTATTCCAATTTCACTAATTTATTACTTGAGAAATGAAGATTGGAATTTTAAATCAGTGCAGGATCCACATAACATTATATTTTTTTAATTTTTTTTTCAATCCAATCGACCTCATCCCTTTATTATCATCTTATTTCTCTTAAAGCAAATTAAGGTATCATTATTTAATTTTAAAATTTAGATACGGAGAGAATCTTCAGGGCAGTGAACGAGAGGAAGCATCACAGACATGTGAGTTGAGTTGGCAGATTGGAAGTAGTCACATAAATCAGAAAAGCAAATTAATTGCGTAGATGGCACAAGAATTCTGCTTTTGTGTAACTTTACATTTTTCTTTTGGTTTTGGGTCTTCCCAAAGATACATACTTAGTTTGCTGCTTTTGGGATTAGTTCATTTCTTCAAGCTGAATTTTGCTTTGTGTAGCCCACCTGAAATTCTGAGCTGTGGGAAGAGTTGGGATAAAGACAAATAATCCAAGTTATTAATTTGATATAGTTCAAAGAAGAAAAGCAAAAAGAGCTTGGAAAATGGATTTTGGGCTCCGCCACTTTTCAGGACTATCTCTTCTTATTGATCCTTGAAACTTGTCCGTTTGTTTTCCCTGAAGACACAAGAAGAGACATCATTAGAAAAGAAATATCCTAAATGCTATGAATGTGTTTTCATGAAAGCACTAGAGAAAAGTGAAAAATGTTTATTGCAGTATATCAGTTACTCAATTACTTTTCGAATCCTTGCTGTTTTTTCTTCTCAAAACATGAATGGTTATGTCATGAGACATTGGAAACAAATGTCTTTTCTAAATAGGAACTACTAGAACATTATGTTCATTAATTTTATTAATGAAATCTTGATGGTAGCAAATTTGTTTTCTGTAGAGAGACCGAGCATTATGAGCAAAGTAAAATTACTATTATTCCGAAATCATTGTTCATTTCAATACCTCCATTGCATCCTTGAGAGGTCCCCAACATTCCATTCTGTTGTAATTTTGTGAGCTAGAATGAAAATATACTCTAACTATAGAATCCAGCAATTCGGGATGCTCACGGAAAAGTGCAGAATCTCCAAAATGAATTGCTTTGAGAACCTGCCATACTCAAGTCATATTTCGGCATAGCCATGGCAATATTTTTCTTTGCTATCAAAAATACATCTTGTAAATAATAATAATACGAGAACATGGCATAAAAAGAGCTGAGAACTTTATACAAGGTTATAAATATGATCTTCAGAAAACAAAACCTCCTCAATATTCAAGAAATCATTACTTATTTTCAATTGAAGGATAAGTATACTTTATGAGATTTTATATACATTTTTTAGCAATGGCAAGCAACTGTTCACCCACACCTCGCACAAAAATAATTGTAGGTAGGTTTTGAGGAGGTTGTCATGAATAATACTTAGATCAGTCCTAGAGTTAAGATTTTTATGTTTTGTTGTGATCTATAAGTTAAATGGAAACATACCAGAGGCATTTCCTTGGAGAATATGTGATATCTAAACTCAGCAGCCAGGTCCGAGAAGGAATTGGGACCACTGACAAAGCAATGAACATGTAGGCACATTTCATTTTGCACTTTCTTCCATTCAGCTACAACATCATCCTTCTCGTACCACCCTCTCAGCTGTCAGTCACAGAAGAAATGACACACATAAAATACCTCTTAACTAAGAGAACTAATGTTCTTACTAAAAACACAAATCATGCACAGCCAAGCATTAAATAATAAGAATGCAAACCAAACCTGTTCTAGGTGGATCACATTTGACACTGCTAAAGTCAGATTAGCTGTAAAATCGCAATGGGAAAGAATGTAGGTTCTGGGAATAATACTTGCATATTTGTTTATCTGATCTTCCAATAGAACAACCTTCAGTTTTGAAGCTTCAAATTTTGCTGTTGGAACCAAGAGCCTAACAGCCTAAATAATAATAAAAAAGACACTCTTATACAGCTTATAAGGAATATCAGTGAAATTTATAACAAATCAAATAATAACTTTGGTATAGCTAGATGGAAAGTTGTAAGCTTAAACTGAATTCAGCAAAGAGAAGGAAGGTAATTGGTGGTCTCTTCATTTTTTATTACAATCAATGACTATTGCGAGAAATCATTTGGATGGATCTCAAATTGCAAATAATTGTCTCATGAAGTATATTTGTTTTTGTGCATGAATCTAAATTTTGTAAATTCGAATTACAGATTGAAGTTGTTTATCCATAATTCAGTGATGACGGTAACAAAGCCAATAGTCACAGAGTGCAATAGCAACTGGCCAATATAAGCCAAAATCTTTGACAGCTATAATCTTGATATCTTGACAGATCAGGTAGTGAAATACAGGAAGCATAATTCCTTCTACACATTTCACATACGAGTAATTAGAAATTCAAATAGATGAATTATATCAGGAAATGAGAACTTTCTCTTGCATCTGGGCTAAGAAATTAATTTCCCACTTTATCATTAATAAGGGCAAAACAGAATGCATGGTCTGGGGAGTTGAGTTCAAGTTTGCATACTCCCTTTCTTTAAAAATAATTGTCACTTTAGGAGTATCAGTTTATTTCAAACTATTTACTGTTTTAGAAAAGAAAAAACTTAGATGCAGTTTCTTAAATACTTACTTCTTGTGTCGTTTTTCAATTGGAAAGAGAGTTTCATCTGGCTAATTTGTTGGATAAATGATTAAATTAAATATCAATATAGATTTCAGATGTGAAACTCTAATTTTCATTGAAAAGCAATACTAAAAAAAACTTAGGGACTTGCTTCTAAGTTTTATCTTTTTAGAAAGCAAGAAGTGGAATGAAAGCATAATGAGCAGAAAGAGGGTAATGTAGCCAAATGAACCACGAGTTCCCTAAATCGAGAGTATCTAATAATTAAATCCTTGTGCATAATCTTAAGGTGACTTTTATATATTCATGATAGCTTCAAGATCCAGCAGGGTTGTTATTGTGCTCTTAAGCAATTCCTTTCACCTTTTGGAAACAGGACAAATCATCATAGTCAGAGGCTGGACCTTTTACAGTGAAAAAGGGCACTAAGTGAAGAAAAAGGGATAGATGTACATTTTCCATATCCAGAGTTGACCATACACAATTCATGGAGAATTATAAATCTCACACAGGAACCAGGCTAAGTCACATCGCTGAACGTAAAAGCTTGGACTTTAGATGCTAATATTTTCTGCCTTATCTGAACTACATATTTCCTTTACCATATTCTTGAAACAAGCAATTGATGTATGAATATATGCTAAGAAGACCTGAATACCCGGGTACAACACATTATGAACCTTTAAAATTTCAATGGCACATTGTAAGCTGATATAGATCTAAGAGACTAAAAGAAGAAACAATAAAAATACCGCTTTCTGTCATGAGATAATGCAATAGCAGATAGACAAGATGTTAAACAAGCAAATTGATAACCTTAAAGGCCTACAAAACTAGTGACATTAGACATATAGTTTATACATAAGAAAAAAACAACAATTTCCCTTATGCTAGCCATTAAATTAAAAATGCAGGCAGATAACAGTGAATGCAAGACAATTGCAGGACTGATCAAACTAAAAAAAGAAAGAAGGGCACCTCAGAAACAAGGGTGTTGTAGGATGGTGTGGCATTGGTGATGGACAAGAGAAAGGGTCTGCATCTAGTGGATGATGGTTTAGACATGATATGGTTGGTGGTGAAGAACTCTCTGGTTGGTGAAAATAAAAAGGCATTGTGAGCACAATGACATGCCATTGAAGATGCATAACACAGTGCTGCTCTTCATGTTTCACAGGCCACCATTGTCTTCTTCTCAAGGCTTAAAGAAAAACAGCGATGGAGAAAGAAAAAGAGAGTAAAGTGATGTGGGAAAATTGGTGTTCTTGGTTTGGTTCGTTCATGTGGACTGTGATTCAGACCCCACTCTCCAAAATCTCCATCACTCCCTTCCTTCCACACAATTTTTTTTCTTTATTTTTAATAAATTATAGAAAATACAAACTGAAACTTGTAAATAATATATATATATATATTATGCATGATTTGAGAATGGAATTGAACGTTGTGCCACGTCCTCAAAGAGCTCAAATTTTCGATAACATGTTGTGGATAATGTGGTGACGTGGCACTACGTGGGTCAACAGTTCTGTGTGAAGCGCATTCAGATCTGTTTGGGGCCTTCAACTTGAACTTCTCCTTATTTTTACTCCACCGCTTCAGGCCTTCAACAGCTCAAAAATGCAAATGATAAAAAAAAGGCCATGCTTGGGCTTTTTGCGCCTGTAATCAGTAAAAAAAATGCAGTTTAAATTTTTGTTTTTAAATATTTAAAATTAGTTTAATGTGTAAAATATTATTTTATTATTTTATGAAGACTTCTTCATTATGATAAGTGTTGATTAAGAAACATGAGAATTAATTAAAATGATTATAGAAATTATAAAGTGATTTTCCTTTCGTAAAAGAAGAAATTATAAAGAAAAAATAATTTGATATAGAAATTCATAAAGTATGTGTCAAAAAAATGGAAAAAAGATCATAGTTACATGAAGAAGAGGGTTACAACTTGTATGATTGTTAAAAATAAGAACCTTCTGCAATAAAATGAGATTTATTTTTACGATAAAAAAATCCATGAAGTTGGTTAGGATTATTTTTTTAAAAGAGATTTTGAATGTTACTGTACCATTGTTTTATCATAAATCAGTTTGGTACATAAAATTCTATATTGAGTAGAAATAATAAAGTTGAAGTATATAAAAGAAAGACAAAGATCCATATATATTGAATCTTTAAAGTTTTATGTTAGAAATAATGTTATCTTTTCTTTTATACTCTCTTCTTTAAAAAAAAATTTCAACACTAACTTATTGGTTTTGAATAATTTTTATATGTAAATTGATCCTTGAAATTGTAATCGTTTTGTATGTGAGACCTTTCTCAAATAATATAAGTCATAGTTTTACTCTATAACCTTTGTATGTCAGCAAGAATTAAGAAAACACGAAACAAAAATCGAAATAAAGTTAAACGAGTCACGTAAATAATAAATTCATTTTATACAAACTTTTCATGGTAGTGAAAATAAACATAATGGATGAACTAACAATGTTCATTAAATAAAAATTAAAATCACAAGTTTTCTTTTCATATACTATATATTATGTAGCTAATAACATCAAATTTAAACAAAATCTCACTCTAAAATAAGGGAAGAGACACAAAGTTATAAAAACTTTGAGTTTACATCAACGGTACTTTGAAAGGATTTTAAAAATTAGATATATTAACAAATTTGGTAGCATTGAAAAGGAGAAAGAGAGATTAGTGAGAGACCTCAATTGATTTTAATAATTAGTGAGTATAATTATTTTTATTCTCACAATTTATTTACTTGTAATTATACTCATGACTAACTTATCTTAGAACATCTCAAATAAGAGTGACTTAACATGTATTTTAATTATAAGAAACAAAATTTACAAGTTTTAAAAATTTAAGATCATTTGTTTTCTAGAAGAACGATTTCTTAGTATCTCATCTATACATTATTTTTCTTCTCTTTTAATTAATAATTAATATGTATTTAATATTAATTTTTATATAAAAAAATATTATAAAAATTTTATGAAAAATCACATTATATACAAAATTTTATTTTTATAATTTTTTTTATTTCATTTTATGATACATTTTAATTTTAATTAAATATAATTATAGTTATAATAAAATTATAATTAGATATGTTTAGAAGTACTTTTATAAATTGATATTCTTTAAAATAATTATATAAAATTTAATATAATTTATTTTGATTATGTAATTTTTTATTATTGTATTTTTTTATTTATTGTTCATGATTACATATTATGCGTAATAACTATTTTTTTAATTTATTAAAAAGTATAGTATAAGTTGTAAAAAATTAAAAGTGATTATAAACAATTTCTATTATAACAAAAACTATAACATTAAAATATAAATTATTTATAAGTGATATGATATAATAGAATCTATTTAAAATTGATGAAAATTACTTATAAATAACTCTCTTTACCAGTGCTTGTAGATTATAAAGAAATAAATTGATGAAAATAATTTTCTTCAAATTATATGGAAATCTAGTGATCTATTCTCACACACCCACATACAATTTTAAAAGTACCTTTACATTTTAAAATCTATACAACATTCATTATTCATAAACATTAAATTAATTAAATAAGCACTAGTATCCTTAATCAAGGTAAAATAAAAATAAATGAAAAAGGATTCAAATGTTACTTGTTCTAATTTCTCCAATAAATTATTTTATTGATTTTGTTAATAATATTTCTTTTTGTTATTTTGACCCTCATAAAATAACATTTTACTATGTTAATGTCTAATATTAAAGTCTCACTAACAACTATATGACAAATGCAATACCACATTATTACCTAAGTACATAACATAATTATTAATATTTGTTTACACTCATTTATCATTTATATGGATGGATTTGTAAAAATTACATTCATTTGATTCTATTAATTAGAAGTCATTTCATTTTAGTTGCATTGGGAATCAAAGTGTGAAAGTAAAAATAAGTAAGTTAAATATTATATAGGAAAGAAAACCAATAAACTTATTATCTTATAATCTTTGGTTAAAAGTAGTGACACAATTCTTATGGATTGACATTAGTGTCATATCTTCTCAACATAAGTATAGAAAATCATCTTTATAAGAGATATTCCAAACTATTATTAAATAAGGATACATTTATATATTTATATATATATATATATAATTATGTTATATTAGTGTTTTTTTGTTATTATTTAAAAATATCTTTTATATTTAAATTTGTGTGTAGTTCTTGTGAATATAATTGAAAGTAAATTATAATTTTATTTTATAAAATTCAAAAATATTAAATGAATTTAACTAATAATAACATCTTAATCAATGGTAAATTATTTATAAATAAAACTTTATAAATTATTTATTTTTTATAAAAAATATTAGCAGAGGTAACATAATATTTTGAAAAATATCATAAACATTATAATATTAATTTATAAAATTTAGGTTTAACAAATACTAAGTTAGTTTATTTTAATCGAGTTTACACGGGAGAACTAATTCGCCTTTTTTAATTTTTTTTTAAATTTTATAATTTTTTTTTCATTTTAATATGCATCTATAATATAAATTACATTTTATGTAAATGTTTTTAAGTTTTTAATTGATTAATTAATATATTTAAATTAGAATAATTATTATTTTATATGTTAAATTATTTTAAAAACTCTCTCAATTATAAGGAATCGAGGAATTAATCCTTATCTAAGTCAAACCCCTTCGATTATTCTTAATATAACTTTTTTTTATATCTTGCGTATAAAATATTTCTATAATGTATATCGTTTTATAATATAAGATTTCATTGTTTTTTATTATAACTTTTTATTGTTTAATTTTTTGGTATCATAATCTTGTGTGTAGGAAATAATGAAGGCTAAGTTACTAATATGATACTTGATATTCCATGATGAAATGTAATATTTATAATTTTATTATTGACAGTAAAATTTTATATTTTAGTAACTGAAAGATAAAAAAAATTTAGAAACCAAAATGATAAAAAAATTATATTCAAAGTAATTAATAATATATTTGTACGAATAAATGAAACAGTTTTTTAAAAATATTATAAAGTAATAAATATCAATTTATGAAAATAATTTTATATTAAACATATAATTTCTATGAAACATGTATTTTATCATTTTGATTTTTGTAGTTTACTATTTTGTTTCTTTTAAATATAACGTATCGTTAGGTTTAACACGCTATCAATAAACTGCAAAATTTTAATAACATGAACTAAAATAGTTATTTAATATTATAAATACTAAAATGACAATCTTCTCATAGAATAAAATAATTAAATTAATATATTAGAAGAACTAATAACAATATTTAAGCCAGTCAAATTTCTGATAGTGTTGGTATTTTTATCATTTCTTTTTGTTCTTTAAATTTTTCCACCCTATTTTTATTAAGGACACGCTTGTTCGATTTATTATGAATAAAAAACCATTTGTTTATTTATGTAAAATAAAATTTATAAAAAATTATCCATTTCTTAAAAGGATTTATTTTAAATTACCATCAAAACAAGTAGATAACCGAAATTATTCCAACTTAATTTAAAAGAGATACGTGTTGTGCGCACATAAATAAAAGAAATATTCTAAACTTGCCATGAATTTATCATGGAGTTAAATTATTATAATACCTTAAATAATACCCTTAACATTATAACTAGCAATTCTGTAAAAAAAAAAACATTTTAACTAGTAATAAATTGATATTTAAATTTTCTGGCAGTAGATTTTTTTATAGAATAATACTAACTCATAATAAAATGAAATAGATGATCATGATATTAATAATATCATATTAAAAACTCATATATTTATTTTGAATTAAATAAGTGGAGAAATCACTTTCCTCTTTTTTCCTTGATAGAAAATTTCATTCAAGCATTTTAATTCTTAAAAAATGTATTTTAATATCCTACACACATTAAGATAAAAAAATTGAATAGATTTTAATTCTATAAAAAAATTAATGAATAATAAACTAAAACCGATGCACAATTCATTAATATTGATGTAATATCTTTTTCATTTATTAAAATTTAATATTATTTATCATTCTCTTGTGAATTTGATTTTTCATATAAAGAGTTTTTTATTATGAAATCACCAAACTTGTGACGCACAGTTTACTTGGTTTCATTTTTTTTCGTTCTTATTTGTTTTTCTTCTTTTCTCAACTGTGTTACTCGTAGTCCAAATAAACTGTAAAAATGGTTACGACAATTTTGTTTCTTCCTTAATTTACAGTCAAGTTGTTGTTATTCAAGCTAACTTTGTGGAATTCTTCCAAGTGGGTTTATTTGAAAAAAGAAATGGTTCTTGTAATTGCATTAATTTGAGCCCGAAAGGATGGAAAAAACTGAGTAAACTCATAGAACATCAGTGATGAATGATCCACATAACAACTCTGTCATGATCAATCAAATACTAAGTGACAAACAGCTCTGTCAGCTTGATATTTTAGTTAATACACAGTCACTCATATTCCTCTCCTTTTCTTCAATATCTATACTTGTTAGACCACACAGATACAGTGTTCAGTGTTAGTGCTTGGCCTAAACAACCTGCCCCTCATTTCTCTTCAATATCAAACCTGTCTTACCACTGAAACTTCACATTCTTTCATCTCAGACTAGTTGTTGTAGGATTGTGAGCAAAGTCTGCTCTAGGAATCTCATCTCCCCAGTAAGGTACAGTTCTAAACCCTCCCTACCCTTTTCTTGTTTTAACATTTTGCTTCCTTTTCTTCCAGAGTATGATCTAGGGGCCTTGCATCTGTGTATTGATGATCTTGCTTTTTCAGAAGAATATGCCAAGAATTGTGTGTATGTGGGTTCTGTTTTTTAGGGAAGTGAGTTAAAAGCTGGATGCTTTACCTGCTTTTCTCTTGAACAGTTATTTTCATTTCCCTTATTTGGGAATCTCATCTCAGTTTTCACTTTTCATGTTTTGGGCTTTTTAAGTATTTTCGATTTGTCATGGTTTCACCCATAAGGTGTGTTCTGGGTCTTTTGCACTAGATTTTGTTCAGTTTCGGCTCATATACTCGCATCCTCGTGTGAAATGTTCCTTCATTTTATTGGACGGTAGGGAGAAAGCTTTGATTTTTCTTGATGGAAATTTATGCTTTATTCATGAAAGGTTGATGTTTTTATTTTTTTAAAAAAACGAAGAAGTATACAATATTTCCTTTTATAAAGCTTGGGCATGTTTTGGTCGCTAATATTGAGTAGGTACTTGTGAATTTTTCGCTTCTTATTTCATGTTCTTTAGCTCAATTCATTGAAACTTTAAATTGTTACCCGGGCTTATGTTATTGGTTACCTTCATTCAACCCGTTTTTGGGGTGTTGGGGACGCTAATTGTTTCTCCTCCCTTCTTTCAACCTTCAAATTAGGAAATTCAGAAAAAAAAAAAACATATGTTGCCCTCTAGGGTTTTATTTGAATAAAATAGTAGAGCTATAACATGATTTTCCTTTCAATTTGTGTGAGATATTGAGGCAGGTTATTTTATGTAGATTTAAGCCTACATCCAATTGACAATTTGTTCATAGGGAGTGGTTCTAAAACTGTGCTAGATTTCAATCTAAAACTTATAGGTAATAGGTGAAGTGAAGTTTACACTCAAAACATTTTTTTTTCTGAACATTTTCCAAGCTTTTTTTTATAAAAGACAAGAAAGCATCAGCATGTATCTGAGTTACAGGATTTTTTAACGGATTCGATATACTTTGTTACTCCCTTTTCTAGGTGCATTTACCTTGAAATATCAGTAATTCGAAAACATGGTGCTGGGGAAGAATTCCCGAGGCGAGGGGAGGAAGTTGTTAAACTACTGTTCAACGGTTTCTATAGCTGTGTTCGTTGCATTTTGTTTAGTTGGCGTATGGATTGTAATGTCGTCCATTGTTCCCATTCAGAATTCAGCCATTCAGGTATCTGAGACCATTAATGATGTAAAAAATGTACAAAGTGATTCCAAGCAATTTGAAGAAAGATCTGGTGATATACCAGAAGAATCAAGAGAGGTAGATAGCCAGACTTTTAAACCTCAGAGCGAGAGCGTTGCAGAAAACCAGGATGAACAAAAGGAAATTGAAGTGTCTGATAATATGGCTAAAGAAAACCAGGAGGTTGTTAGGGAGAACTCAGATGAAAAGAATGATTTAGAGAAAGGTCCTGAGAATACTGATGAGGAGAATGATCAAATGAGGAATGTCAAGCCAAGCACTGACGAGAAGGAGAAAGAATCAGATGGAACCTTAAATTCTGAATCTTCTGAAACAGAAACTTTGAATGGTCAAATTCATAATGGCGAGCTCAAAGGATCAATGGAAACTTTAGATGACAAGGAATCTAACAAGAGTACAAATGATAGCACATTAGGGACAGAAAAGAGTATGGATGAAGTCACACAACAAGATGAGAAAGTTAACGAGACTGAGGATGAGAAAATAAAGATAAGTACACATTCTGAGACAACACAAAGTTCTGGAGAGAGTAACACAGATGGCCGTGAAAACAGTCAAGCTTCAAAAGAAGATTTTATTACTGATACACCATCAGAAACTTTGATTGAAACTAGGGCTGAAAATGGAACATGGTCAACCCAAGCCGTAGAGTCACAACATGAGAAGGAATCACAAAAGTCTTCAGTTTCTACTGACAGCCGAAGTTATGACTGGAAACTTTGTAACACAACTACAGGATCAGAGTATATTCCTTGCCTTGACAATTGGCAAACAATTAGAAGGCTTCAAAGCATAAGGCACTATGAACATCGTGAGAGACACTGTCCTGATGAAGCTACCACTTGTCTTGTTTCTCTGCCAGAGGGCTATAGAAGCCCAATTAGGTGGCCCAAAAGCAGGGAAATGGTATGCAGTATATAAACTGGATGAAAACCACATCTTGTTACTTAATAATGAAATTCAATATTTTGGTGCCTCTTGCAGATATGGTACAAGAATGCCCCACACACAAAGCTTGTAGAAGATAAGGGACATCAAAATTGGGTCAAAGTTACTGGTGAATACCTTACTTTTCCTGGTGGTGGAACTCAGTTTAAACATGGCGCTCTTCATTACATAGAATTCATACAGAAAGTAAGCCTTTAAGTTTTTGTGTTGCAAATGCTATCATTATCTTGCAAATATGTTGTTTTACGGAACCAACTGCTCTTAGAACCCGGTTCTTAGTGATTGAAAAACAGAAACCTCTTACTTAAGTGTCATACTAACATTCTGTGCACACATAATATATTGACATTTTTCTTAGGAAGTTACATTATTTATATTTTTCGTGATTTTACTAAATTTTTTTTCTTTTAAATTGCAATCGAGTCTTTATGTAATCTCTACTGAAATAACTGAATGGAAGGTAAAAAGGCTTTGAAAATGAGATAAAGCCATTCCTAGTACATTTTTATTATTTCTAATTATGGGGCTGGTTTCTGGTTCAAACATTGTAAAAATGTGAAGTACAATAAATGTATATTATTCCTACAATAAATGTTTTTTCCCCTTTCTTTTATTTTGTGATTTTACTCTTGTAATACAGGGCATACAAGTTTCTTGAATATTTTATAATCTTAGATACAGTATTAGTTGTCCTTGTCCTAAATTTGAGCTGACCTTAGTCATGTAACCTTTCATCTCATTGCACCTACTTTATTTAGCTTTTCTTGTTCTGCTTTTGTCATTTACTAGTTGCAATATCACATCATAATGTAAGCTTGTTTGATTTACAGTTCTTTTCAAGTGTAAGGTCTACTTGTGAAATTAATATTGGTTTATGCTTTTGATTTTGATTTTAATAAGTCAGCTTAAACCACCCTTCTTTTTGATAATTATTTTTCCTAGAGATTTAATTCCTTCGTGCAATGAGTTCATCAAAATTGGAATTCACTGTCTTGAAATTTAAGCAGTGTCTTACCTATCCTGCTCCTTTTTGATTGATATTATGATGCATATGTCATTCCCGCCCTAAACAGGTGTTTGTCTAATGATGCAGTCTCTTCCTAAAATTGCGTGGGGGAAGAGAAGTCGAGTGATATTGGATGTTGGGTGTGGTGTAGCCAGCTTTGGGGGCTATTTGTTTGAAAAAGATGTACTGACCATGTCGTTTGCTCCTAAAGATGTGCATGAGGCACAAGTACAATTTGCTCTGGAACGGGGAATTCCTGCAACATTAGGTGTCATGGGCACCATAAGATTACCCTACCCTGGTTCTGTCTTTGATCTTGTCCACTGTGCTCGTTGTAGAGTCCCTTGGCACGTAGAAGGTGTGATAAACATGTTGATGGAATTTTCTTTTTCTTACTTACGCACGACTCTTCTAGTAATGCTCTATATTTGTTGTACAATGCAGGTGGCAGGCTACTCTTAGAGCTTAACCGTGTCTTAAGACCTGGAGGTTACTTTGTATGGTCTGCTACTCCAGTGTACCAAAAGGATCCAGAAAGTGTTGAGATTTGGAAAGGTACTGCTCTTAAACTCAAATTCATGTTCCTCTAGTAATGAACTGATTGGTTGATGTCACACAAAATCTGAAAACCATTTTGTGCAGCGATGGGTGAAATTACAACGTCAATGTGCTGGGACCTGGTGGTAATTGCAAAGGACAAATTGAATGGAGTGGCAGCAGCAATATATAGAAAACCAACTGACAATGAATGCTATAACAACAGAATAAAAAATGAGCCACCAATGTGCAATGAATCTGATGATCCAAATACAGCCTGGTACATCTATTTTTTATATTGTGGGCAATAGGCATAAATAGGATCTCAAATGAGGTTAAACGGAAATACATTTTTGAACATTTCCTAATGAGAATGCAATTAAAAAAAGAGAGAATAACAACAATCCAATCCAAATGATTAGGAGTCTTTCTACCAAGAAATATGAATTTATAATCGTTTATTGATATATAAAGTGGAATCAGTTTTTCCTCGTCAAGCTTTTGCAAGCTTTCTTCTGTTTGGAGATACATAATTTTTCTTAAAAGTTTTGCAACAATAATTTGTTGGTATTTGGAGAGTACTATTATGTATACATGCACCTAGCAATTTGGGTGTTTCAAGCTTTAGAAAAAGAACGAGAATCTTAATACTAAAAATAAACTCATGTATTCTTTTTCTAATCCTTGATGTGCTTGATTTGCTTGAGCCACTTATTCTTCCTTGTTTGATTAAGCAAAAGAATGGAATTGAAAATCTAAAAATTAATCACTCAGGCTGAAATTGCCTTCTATGCTAACATTCCAGAGTTTTCATAATACATTACATGGTTGGAGAAGTTTTCTTTTTGACAAAGTTTCTATCTTTTATGGTATGTTCCAACTTGCATGTCTTCAGGAATGTATCACTACAGACTTGTATGCACAAAGTGCCTGATGATGCATCAGAGCGTGGATCAATCTGGCCTGAGCAATGGCCACTGAGGTTGGAGAAACCACCTTACTGGATAGACTCTCAGGCTGGTGTTTATGGAAGAGCTGCTGCAGTGGAATTCACTGCTGATTACAGGCATTGGAAAAACGTTATATCCCACTCATATTTGAATGGAATGAGTATCAATTGGTCTTCAGTAAGAAATGTGATGGACATGAGAGCTGCTTATGGAGGGTAAGAGTTTATTTGTACTTTTGCATATTCCTGGTTCCTCTTTGAAATGGAAATTAATTACTTTTATGTTCTTTGTATTTGATGTAGTCTGGTGGAAAATCATTATTTTGTATAACGCATCCCTTTATTTTCTCCTCTTAACAATGTTTCCACTAGCAGAGTGGGAGGAAAATGAGAAGATATTCTACTCTAGTGCCCATTAATTTCATGTGGTATCTGCCAAAAGAATAAAACACCATTTTGGTTGTTGAAAGATTTGAGGTTGGTCACATTAATTCCTAACAGATGGGAATCACTATTAAAAGGTCGATCAATTTAATCCTTTTGTTACATCAATATAGTTACTAAAATTGACTAAGTTTGGCATTTTAATCTTTTGGGGGTGGAAATGGTGATTTCTATTTTCAACTAGTAATGCGATCCTAATATTTTTATAAGCCAAACTGATGTTTCATTCGTGCAGAAGGATTATCAGCCTTTTAAAGTGCACTTCAGTATTTCACTTTCTTCCTCTGTTATTTTTATTTTGTCCTTTTAATCCTTTTGAAAACGATAATTGTTTGTATATTTTCTTCTTTAAATATCTTTTTAGTAATATACTAACCTGTGAATAGTTCCTTCCTTGTCCTAACTAGTAAGACTTTGTTTTTGGGTTTATGCTTATAGACTTTATTATCAAATAGTTTATCTTCTTTAGTATTATTTTTTTGCTTTTCTCTCGTGTCTTCAGGTTTGCTGCAGCACTCAGAACCCTGAAATTTAATGTTTGGGTAATGAATGTGGTTCCAATTGATTCTCCTGACACACTGCCTATAATATATGAGCGTGGATTACTCGGTATCTATCATGATTGGTGTGAATCCTTCAATACATACCCTAGATCCTATGATCTTCTTCATGCAGATTCTATATTATCAACACTTAATAAAAAGTATGTTCAGTAACTTTAAAAATTGTCTATGAAGAAATGTGCTTAGTCCTTAGTCCTTCTGATTTAAGTGACATTTGGGTTCAGGTGCAACATAGTGGCAGTGATTGCAGAAGTTGATAGGATCCTGAGACCAGAAGGATATTTGGTGGTAAGAGACAATGCTGAAACTATTGGTGAGATAGAAAGCATGGCTAAAACTCTGCACTGGGATATTCGGTTGACATATTCAAAAGATGGGGAGGGATTACTTTGCATTCAGAAGACATTCTGGCGTCCAACAAAGGTTGAAACAGTTGCATCAGCCATTGCATGATTAGGTTGCTCAATTTCAAAGGTTGACATAGTTATATGTTTAGTCCTATGGATGTATTATGGAAGAGTGTCACATTCACTTCTCTATATAATATTTATTTATTATTTGTTATTGTTTAATGTAAATTATACCCACACGACTTGCTTGTTCTTACTCACTTTTATCTGCACAGTAGTCTGTCAAAGCCCCATTTTGAGCCATTTTACTTTAAAGTGTATTTAGAAGTATGATTTTAAGTTTTCTTTTTTTTCAATTTTTTTAATTTAGTTTGATTATTATTAAAGTAATTTTTCTTGTGTAAAGTAAAAGTACAAAATATTTTTGAATAAACATTAATAACATGTTAAAGGAAATGAAAAAAAAAAACCTTATTTGTGGGAGTTTATCTCATAAGGAGTCTTCTTTTTGTTATTTAGGTTTTTGTTCCGTTTGTTGTTGGGTAGGTTTTTATTGTGGTTTAGTTGTAGGATCATGAACAAGTGCAGGGATTCGGTTTGTTATGATCATGTTTATCATCATGACCAGGTGCATAAATTCATATATTTTAATAATATATTTTTTATATATCTTTTTAAGTAGTAGATAATAAGTGTGTCTGTCTGGTTAATTTAATTAGTTGAGTTTATAAATTTATCTATTTCACTGATTACCTTTTTTCAGGGATAACACTCAAATCACGGCTTTTTCCTTCTTTTCATTATTACACTTAACTTTGAATTATTTCTTTTGTCTCCTTTTAATTTAGAAAAAATCAAATAGGTCAACTCCAACAGTCACGTTATCGTGACTTATGGTTTAAGTTAGAACAGATTTAAAAAAAAGATGATTTACATAAAATTAATATTCTTTTAATTTAATTCATTTATCTCCAGTTTATACAGGTAAAACTAGTTTGACTTGAAAATTAATAAATTAACTTATTTTCTATTTTAATTACATATGTTAAACATGAAAAACATTAAAAATAATATTCAATAAAAAATTATATAATTTTTTATAATATATTTAATTGTTAAATATTAAATTTTAAACTTAAATAATAATAATATATTATTTTTTTTATAGATATGTATTTTTTTAAATATTTTAATTAGATACAAAATAATCCCTTCATCTATTAATTTCATCTATTAGTTAATATAGATTTGTCTAGAAAAAAAAATATAATTTGTTTTAAAATATATGGTTAGATTTTTAAATTTTTTAACTAAATTCTGGTTTAAACAACTCAACTCTTTACTTCTTATTAAATTTTTAACTTATTTATTTATTTTGTTTTTAAACAAAAGAGTTTAAAATTTAATTATAATATTAAAGTACAAATACTTTAAACAATTTTTTTATTAAAAAGATATAATTCATGGGTTTTTTTGGACGAATTTTTATATAAAAATTTTATGAGAGAAAAATGAAAAAAATTGAAATTATTTTTTTTGATAAACTAATTTCAATTTGTTCTCTTATTTTTTGTTCAGAAAGAATTTCTTTTACATTTTCCAATGAAAATATGATAAGATCCTTTTTTAAGAGAATCACTGTGTATAATACCTCAACAAATTACTTGTTTATTAACTTAACTAGTTTACTATGTCACATTGATTCAAGAAATTGGTCTTATATATTACCTCCTCCTTCTTCTTCTTCTTCTTCTTCTTCTTCTTCTTCTTATTTTAATTTTATAATTTATTATTATTATTATTTTGATTTAATTTTATCTTAAGATTTATATTGACTTATAAATTCTAATTTAATTTAATTTTTAGTGAACACGAATTCTCCATCATTATTATCAAATAACAAATATTAGGATAACTACAAATATTTTGTTCTCATAGTCCAGCTCTTGTGGAAGAAATTCTTAGATAGTACCAAGAAAAATGAGGCTCAGATTTGAGTTAAGAAAGGTGTTGATTAGGGACAAATGCATTACAAATTGACCAATTTAAACAGCTCGATATTTGATTTGGACATCTGTGGTAGGCTGTACCCATGTGCCATTTTAACCTTTACATTTTGCTCTGAAATGCTATTCTGCTAGTTTCTATATTTTCATATTTCTTATACTCCCACAAATGGAAACAATTTAGATTTTTATTAACATTTAATTCAACCTCGTAAAATGAATATTTGTAAAGTGTGCTTTATACTCACTTATAAAAAAACATTCAAATCAACTAAGGCATCTCATATTTCACACAAAATGTAAAACCAATATAATCTGAGAAACCATTAATCAATTCCGCACAAAATCCTGGATTATTTAACTAAAAGGCATATGAATGCTACTGAACATTTAATCATAAACATAATGTCACATCGTGTAATGAAAAAAGAGAATGCAACATACAATATATAACATATCAATTACTCTGAAGATAGATTGGCATCTAGTCTTGAATAATGACATTCTTGTGAATTATGATAATAATATCAGCTGATCATCTTCCACTAGTTAAGGAAAAGGAAATTCGGTTTGAAATATCAGAGCCAGAATGAATGCTTCTTCTGTTAACACCATCTACAATAAAAGAAGATGATGATGCTGTTGCTTTGAGAAAATTTTCAGTTTCCTCTGACGACAAATTGACTCTTTCCCATTGGTGCTTCTCCACAATGTTTATTGCTTCAAGTTCTGTTGCCACTTCTCTCATGGTGGGCCTTTCCTCACCCTTCAACCTTAAACAATGGCTGGCAATATTGGCAACATCCATTAGTTGCTCAACATTTGCCTCATCTATTATGCGGCTGTCTACAATGTTAAGTAACCGACCCTCATTCATTGAAGAATGGAAATGAACCGCCAGGTTTCTATGAGCCTCTGGCCTTTCAAAACAGAGTGCCTTCTTTCCTGTTAGTAGTTCGACTAGGACAACTCCAAAACTATAGACATCACTTTTCTCTGTTAGCTGGCTTGAGTGGAAGTATTCTGGGTCAAGATACCCTAGTGTCCCCAACACCAAAGTGGTTAACTGAGTTCGATCAAGAGGAATAATCCTTGAAGCTCCAAAATCAGAAACCTTTGCAGTGAGATTGTGATCAAGTAGTATGTTTGAAGTTTTCACATCTCTATGTACGATTGGTGCATAGGTAGCAGAATGCAAGTATGCCAGGGCCCCTGCAGTTTCTGTTGCTATTTGTAATCTTCTTTTCCATGTAAGTCTTAGAGATTGGCCTTGGTCGTGAAGATGCTCGTAAACAGTTCCATTGGAACAAATTCATAAACAAGTAAGGGAACTTCTGTCTCTAAACAACATCCCAAGAGTTTCACCACATTTCTATGGTTGATTTGATAATGCAAAATGACCTCATTGATGAAATGCTCAATTTGGTTTGGGTTACTAATTCTGGACATTTTTATTGCTACAACTCTGTTGTCAGGTAATATTCCTTTGTAAACTGTTCCCTGCCCACCTTCGCCTAAGACCATCTCTTCATTGAAATTGTGGGTGGCCTCTTTTAGTTCTTCCACAGTAAAGATTTTTGTCATTTCTGATGATCCACTGTACCTGCCTATCTGTTGTTGTAATAACAGGCCACCGTTTAGTAGAAAAAAATGTTCTTTAAGTTTGTTGAGTTTTCTTTTCCTTAATGCACAATACAGGTAAAGGGTTCCCCCGACAAGTGCCAATATACTTCCACTCACACCTGAACACGGATAAGTGGAACAAATAATTATTTCTCTCTGATGTTTATACATATGCTTAGTTGCCGATAACACATTTAATAATTTAGTGTGAACGATTGAAAAGATTCAAATAGAGAAGAGACGTATATATTTTGAAATGAAGGGAAAGAGACTATACTTTCATTTACTGATTTATTAGACTATTGAAAACAACAAATCCAGATAATTATTCCAAGCTAAGAAGAATCAAGAGAAGGGGTGGTTGAAGAGTTCCAAAAACAAAAAAGTCTTGGTCCACTTTAGACCATAATAGATTACTGAAATTAAATACTATTAATCTATTTAGACGTCATCTATTAATTAATATAAAATAGAATTAAATATAATTTTAATCTATAAATTATTTTGGACTTATTTAGTTCTTATATTTTATAAATAGGGATAAAATGATCTTTGATGATAAATAAAAACATCGATAAAGAGAGAAAATGAAAAGAAAAAGAATGAATGAAGATTAAAAGACAAATGATAGTAAAATAAAAAACAAGAAGAAAAATAAAAAAATAAATTTTTTTTATACATTATCAAAGATGATTTACACAAGTTTATTATCAAAGATGATTTACACAAGTTTATAAAGCATAAGGAGGATGAAATAAATCCTAAGTTTGACTCAGAAACAAAACACAATCTTAACTAAAAACATATTTAACTCTATAAAAAAATATAAAGAGATAGAAAGATATATAAAAAAGGTTATTTAGAATAATATCAAAAGAGTTATTCTTTATTTTCTTAAAATTCAATTGTAAGTTTTAAAAAATAAATAGTGAGAATGAAGATTTAATTTTTTAGAATTATTCTTAAAATAACTTTGATATCACCTTCTGTGTATATGCATGCACGCAAGCTTTAAATGCAATTTGAATTGTATGAAAATAAGGTTAAAGACAGGAATTCAAATTCACAGAAGAAATATGTAGTTTATATTAATATAGTTCTTTATACCAATGAGAGATCTCTTTCAAGAATATTGTGCAGTAAGAGTAAATCTTGTTAATCTTGTTATGTAATATTAACAGACAACGGTATACTTACTCAAAGCAATTATGATTTTGCGGTTTCTAGTGACAAGACATCCGGTTCCATTAATTTTTCCATCTCCTTCGTATCCCTTTGGACAAAAACAACTGTAGCTCCCTGTTGGACTGTTGTTGCATGCTGATCTCCCCTTTAAACAGAGGTGGGATCCCTCAGCGCATTCATCAACGTCTAAAACATAATTAACCAGTTATAGCTTCTGTTTTCACATTAAATATCAGTTATTTTAAGACCAGGAGAACATAATACAGACCTTGACAACCATCAAGTAGGTAAGGGTTTCCCCCAAAACCACTGGAACATTTACAATGGTAACCAGGTCCCACCTCTGCATTGTGACATTCACTGTACTTTGACTTACACGCGTAACTTGAACCATTCTTCTCAGTACCTGGGCATGTATTCCCCACTGCCCAATCCACAACCACAGGAAACGTGTTGCTGCTGTTAAAATTGACGAGGTCAGTCATGGAGAACTTGTAGGCTCCCTCCTTAACCAGAAATGCATAACCACATGGGTAATACTGAAATGGCTTGGTGAAGTTATCGTTGAAGATATTTGCAGAAGAAAAATAGATGAATTCCGATAGCCTTCGTTGAATTGGAGTCTCGCAACAAAAAGTGCCGGAGCATGACTCGTCATGTGTTCGCTCCTTGTCACTGCCAATGTACAAAGACACGCATGCAACAGTAGCGTACAGTCTTCGGTATCTTGAATCTGCATCATACACTACTCCAGCTGTGTCAGCGCCCAATACAGTTAACTTGTTTTGCTTGGATGATAGGTGAAAAGGTGTGAGCTGGAACACGAAGGGCCCACTTCTGTTTAATGGTTCACCAGTCTTGTTATCGACGCAATATCTGGAAACTGGCAATGAAATGTGCAGTTGGCCGTCGAGTGAGATGTTCAGCACACGAACCTCACTATCATTATTCAAGAATGGAATGGGTGGTGAAAGGGTTTGGTTGCAAGTGATGAGAAATGAGGTGTTGAGAGAACAGTCCTCTGTCAGGCCAAAGGGAAAGGGAATGGTAACGTTACCACACTTTGTCGGACAGTTTGGCTTTGGCTGAGATTTAGTTGCTGCTGCAGTCAGGAGTATAACGAGTAGCAGCTGCTTTAAATGGACACCCATTTTGCAGCTTCTTTCAACTTAATTTAATCATCACTCTGCTCTTATCATCTACTAAGTATATGATTCAGAAAGACTTGGGGTCAATGATAAGGTTCTATTGCCCCTTCCAATGATTTTCCTAAACCACCGATAATTCCTTCTAGCATTAATTGTTGTCAAATAATGAGAAAATATTTTAAAAAAAATTGGAATGTTGGATTTAAGAAGACTTGGAGTCAATGATAAAGTTCAATTATCCCATCATATAAATTTTCTAAAACTGCCCTTTAATTTCTGTACATGAATTAGAGGTCAAATAATGAGAAAAGAAATTAAAAAAAGTAATAGAATGATTATCACGGGGAAGACTTGGGGTCATTGATTGCTCCTTCCAATTTATTTTCCTAAGCTGCACTTCTTTTACAATTAGAGGAAATAAGGAGAAAAGAAGTTTTAAAAAGCAACAGTAAAGTAATTATACATACTTTTTTATAATAAAATTAAATTATTTTATTGTTTTTTTTCCTTCCTCTTCTTCTATTTTTACATTTTTTTTATATTGCAATGATAAATTGAAGATACTATTTTTCAATATACTACATGACAACTTTATTTAATTTATCAATCATTCGTTTTTATTGTTATATTATTATAATATAATTATCAACTGGTTGTTTCGATGGTCGCAACATAATTTCTTTTATGTGATTTTTATGACGACATTAATTATTATTAGTCCTTTGACAAATTTTTATATATTAAAAAAAACAATTAATGTATTTAATTTTTTATAAATTTTTATTTTTATCTATATTAATTATTATTATATAAATAAATAATTTTTTTAATAAAACTGTAAATTAATTAAAATTAGAATTTCAATAATTTTAAATTTATTTTATAATTACTTTTAAATAATTTAAAATCAAAATTATTAATTATTTTAAATAAATATTTTAATTAAAATATTTAATTTTTATCAAATTACGTATAATTATACTTAAATTTTATTTTAAAATTTTAATTAAAAATTTCAATTTCAATCAAACTATAAAATTATAATAAAAATACAGAATTAAAATTATATTAGTTATTATAATTTAAAAAATTAAAACATATTAATAAATGATACTAAAAAATAAGAATTAGATTAATGAAAAGAAATTAATTCTTATTTTTTAATATTTAATTTTTTTTCTATTATTTAATATTAATAGAAATAATAATATAATTAATAAAAATATATAAAAAATTATTAAAATTTTAAAATATTTTATATTATAAAACAAATTTTCTTTTAAAAGTATTTCTTATAATTTGAAGGAAAAGAGTAACATTTTATATTTATCTAATTTGAATGGAGAGAGTAACATTTTATATTCATATAATAATTGGTTAGATTGATTATCATTTATGAAGAGAGGAAATAATGGCTTACTGTCTAAACTCTTATTTTTTTGTATTTTAATATTAATTCATGTTTTCTCTTTATAAAAAACGGTTCCTAAGTCTTGACTTAGGAAGTGATGACTGAAAATTTTTGGTGCAGTAGAAGAAGAGGAAGAATAAATAGGCACTGGATGTGGGATTTTGTTAGCCACACTAAATAATCTCAGCTCAACTTTATACTTCATGTTGGTCGAAATTCTTCTCAAGGTTATCTTGTGTCAATTTATGAATAGATTTTAAAAAAATAATTCAAATAAATAAGTTGTATTTAGAAACATAATTTTAAAATAAAAAATTTATGTTTCATTATACAATTATAAATTATATATATAAATAAATAAGTGAAATGTGTCTAATACTAATACTATGTTTTTATGAATATATATTATAATTAATTAACTATTTTATAATACACTGATAAAATTATTAATATATGTTTTTTTTAAATTACATAATTTAATATATAACTAAAATTATAAAAAAATTACACACATTTAAAAGATGGTTCTTTCTTTCTATTCTTAAACTTAATAATAATTTGAATTAGAAATAAAATTCTTATATATTTTTTTCTAATGTAAATAGTTATATATATCTTTTATTATATTTAATATTTTTTTTGACAATTTTTATGGTATAAAACAATCCTTTTGTTATAGATATAAAAACCGAAAGATATGTGATTGACAAATTCTTTAAATTTAGATGGTTAAGAGTATTATCAATAGATGACTACATTAAAAACTTGTGGGAATAAAATATCTTAATTTTCCTCTCTCTAAATTTTATCATTATTCTTTATTATATTTAATGTTTCAATATTTATTAAATTAAATGACATACTTTATAGAAAAGTTGAAAACCCTATGAGGAATTTCAAATTCTTCAATTGATTTCCTCTCACAAATTACTGCTATTTGTTTCTGTTGACATTTACAACTACACACATTTAATGACATTTACTACCAAAATCTACATAGTAAGTGCTAATTAATACATACCAGCTTAATTTCTTGATAAGATAAGATAGTGTATTTATCTTTCTTTAGTTGATAAATTATCTTTTAGATTTTCCCCATCCACACAATAATTTGGTGCACCCATTTCCTGAATATTTTCTTTCTTTCTTATCATGTTTCAACAGTCACTCAACAATCCATTAATCTGTTTGCAATTCATCTAATAGCACAAAAAAACACAAGTTTCCAATTTGTAAGCAATTGGTAAGGTTGGCAGTGATGAATTTAACCAGCGGAGCAACTATTTCAAAAATAAAAAATTATAATTATTATTACCAGTCAATACATTGATATACACATTCTTATATTCATATATGTATACCACTTTATAATTAAAATATAAGCTTATAAAATATATAAAAAAATAATAGTTAAATAAATTTTAATAGATGTTTATTTTACTTCCAAGAACTATTTTTGTTAATGTTTTTAGTTCTTGTCTTTAAACTATTAATTTCTATTTAATATGACAATTACGTGATTAAGTGTAATTAGAACAAAATATTTTTTTCTGAAGCTAAGACTCTGCAAATTATCTAACAGTGTAAAATTAGTAAAAACCGGCATAAATTAGACAAATATAACTAGGGACTAAAATAAAGATTTGTAAAAACTGAGTGAATAAAAATATATTTTATCTTTAAACAAATAACACCCGAATTTAGCTTCCACAAATTAAAAATATTCAATCCCCCTTGATCCCTCTTATGGCTTTATCCAAGTATTTATTTAAGTCAGACTTATTAATTTAACTGATAGGAAAAATGGGTTATAGCCAGTAATACTAACTCCTTAATTACTTAGTCAAGCTTCATATGAGTAGGCTTCACACTCATTTTTATCACCATTCTATTCTTTAAAAACTAATATCATGACACTTCATCAATACAACTTTATGTATATAACCAATACGTATATTGTAATTTATCTAGGATGTAAACACAATAAATAAATTACCGAAAGGTTTAGTGTATTACTATTCTCCCAATAACTATCATATTTTTTTCTTTTTCTTTTTAGCCATATTTCTTACACTTACCCTCACAGAGTATATATTTCATTGATTTTCCTTTCAATTATAAAGTCTTATATATATTATAATTGTAAATGAATTTATGAAATAAAATTTGTATTTTATTTATATATTATGATTTTATTGATTTTATCAAATTTTTAATAGATTAAGGATTTTCAACGAAATTATATAAACTCAATTTGAAAGGTGTAATGTAGCATCACAACATTGAGAATTTAAGTAGTTTGGATTCAATATTAAATAGAAATAAATATGTTGAATAATATATAAGAAATAAAATCTATAAATTGATTGTTTTGAAATTTCTAGTAGAATTTAAAAAAAAACGCTACATAACAGTAAAAGAAATTGCAAGCTAGTAGACAAAACGTGTTTGTCAGACACACTGCCAACAAAGTTGAACAAACTCTTTTACCAGTAAAAGAAACTACGAAGTAACGTGCCAAACATAACTTCAAATGAATGAGTTTTGAAGGAATCAGTTTATAAGTGTTTACTCGGTCAAAGTCTTCATCATGATAACACTCTGTGTCATTGCATTTTGGTTCTTCCTTGTAAAATTTGTTTTATTCTGAGTGCTGAGGTTGAAGCAGTGGAAGCAAAAAAAAAAAAACAAAGAGCCTAATTAGGAGCTATGAAGCTAGCTATAGTAGCCACTTAAACTTGAACAAACCTAACATATCACTTGCATATTCTTTTATGCATCTGTGGAAGATTTTAAATGTATGACCCTTCTATAAGTATATGTGGCCTAGAAGGCTATAACTATTAACTAATCAAAGGGACGCAATAACGCTGACATAATGATCTTAAAAAGTATGCACGTTTCACTTACACCACCAATGCCATTATCTTTCTATATTAGTATTTAATACACCATACTGTCGGGAAATCAGCATATAAAGTGCCAAGCCACTTTTCTTTCTGTGGACACTTATTCAGAGGTACCAACTTTTCATTAGTTACACCAGTTTAACTTTTAATCTATTCAGAGCTACTAAAAAGTTTGTCCCTAAAAGAGAGGAATAAAAGGAAAAAAAAAACAAATTACTATAAAGGAGCACTCTCCTCATGTTCGCTGCTGCATGATCAAAATTTAAGGATAGCAACACTAAAACTAGCTAGGTTGTAGGTCTTATCTTAGTTAAGCTAATGTAAGGACTTCAAAATCTGAAAAAGAAATATGATGGTTCTATTTTAATATAATGCTGGTTTGATCAATGCTTCCTTTGAATCTAAACTAAGAACAAAGGCCTGTCAGCAAATACATTATAAAAACATAAAATTTATGTGTGTTACTAAGTAAAAGAGATTTGGCTACATGAGGTTAATTTTCTATTTTTGGAAGATAATTATAGGTTTTTTATGTACCCAGTGCAGAATGTTTTAGAGAAAGAGAGAAATAATAACAAAGACGGTGAATTAACTATTAGCATCCAACTAATAAGGGTCAAAAAGTGATTATTTATTATTTATTCATAAAATTTCTGACACATGCACACTCAGATTCAACTAGTTTATTACATAATGAGAGCAACGACATGGATTGCTTAACAGCATAGAATTATCAATAATGTCTGCCATTTACGCATCCTTCCCCAACCAAACAAGTTGGCAGCTTCCGTACATTACTGAACATGTCTGCTGGCAGAAGCCCTCTAAATCTTCTCTATTTAAAGCCAAATGAAGGTTCTGTGCAGTTCCTGAGTAGTGACTTGTAGTAATCATCATTATGCCAGGTTTCTGGAGGCACCAGTTATTGTTCTTGACTCTTCTTGCTTTTGTTGTTCTATCAGAAGGGTCAAGATTTCCTAAGGCTTTTTGGGAACAAATGCTTCCAAAGAAGCTACATTCTCCTTCTTCTTCTCCCTCAGGAGGCACAAACTCGGTGCTTGCCACTTCTTCCACAGCCTCCAAATCTGATATTCCTCCCTCCATAGATGGAAAGGTCTAATGTTAGTTATAGTCATTTAGATCCGTCGAACTGTGAAAGAGTGCAGTCTTGACAGAGAATCAATGTTGATCTGGGTCTGAAGATAGTCTCTTGTAAAGACTTTTAATTACATAGTTCGCAGGATAATTATCAATGACAATAATTAGTAACTCGTAAAATCTCTCGAGAAGCATTTCAATTCTCAATTCAAGGTTGCTGTTTTTTGTTTCATGTAACATCCTCGTTATTGGTTATATTTTCCTTTATATATAACAGCATTTGTGGTGAGTAGGTATTTTCAAAGTAATTCGTGTTCAGCAGTGGGCTTGCTATTGAGGAGTGGAACAGTTTTTAGTTTTGCACTGACTTTTCATACATTAATTCTTAGTACCAATAATATAGAAACTCGAATTTCAGTTAACGAAGATGTTGTGCATTTCTGTCGTGGCATATTAAGCATGTCAATGATTTCAACACACACACACACATATATATATATATATATATATATATATATATATATATATATATGTATGTATGTATGGTAGTGTGGGTTTATTAAAGATAGATATTAGCATGCTAATGATTTGAACATATGTGTAAGTAGTGTGGGTTTATTAAAGATAGAGATGAGAGGGACATTCCTCGTTCTTAATAAGTCGTATATAAAGATCTAAACACCGGTTCAAATAAAAAAACTTCAGACTAAGTTTTTTTTTTATATTGATTGATTTTTTTTACTTTTTGTCAACGAGAAAGAATATAAATAGTTAAATGAGATATTAGGATACTCCGACCCACATAAAAAAAATATTTATCCAGACAATTTATATGTTTATTACTTAAAAACTTATTTTAAAAATACACTTATTTTATATAAATAACTAATTTTGTCCCTACAATACTTTTGTCGATCTTAATAATCCTGCATTAGATAACTTATCCGACCAGACTATTAGAAAAATGGAAGGAGAACATCACTATAATCAAAATTATCCATTGATATTACGTATTTAGTTCATAGTTTCTTTTATACCATATTCTAAAACCCTGGAGATGCTTAAGTTGTACTCCAAATCGGCTCACGTTGACATTGATAATATGATAAGTTTTTCAACTTTTTTAATTTATATTGTGAATGTCATATTGTTACTTCAAGATATATGTACTTGAGATTCATGTTGTGAGGAAAACAGAGGAACATTTACCACAATATAAAAGGAAAGAAACAATTAATATGATAAGATTTTTCAAAACAAAAATTATTTCATCTCTTAAATACATGTTATTGAATTTAAGTATCAGAGTATGAGAAATTAACATTAGAGATTTTATTTTTAATCCAAATCCAAGATTTTATTTGAGTAATTCCAAAAATTTCAACTCCATCATGTTTATCATTATTAAAGAGTATATAGTTTCTCTACTCCAAATAACATTTATTACGTTACCCACATGATTTTTTATTTATTTATTTATTTGTATTCAATCTAAGACTTTTAATTCACATTTAAATTTCTAATAATCTTTTATTTCTTTTTCTAATAATCTAAGAATAACATACCATTTAATCCTTAAATTTTAAGAAAATTGACACTCTGATTTTAATAATAATGATAAAAGACAATGACACAAAATAGACTTGTTACCTTTTCTTAGTTTTGTTTAGTTATATTTTACTTTTTATAAATTTGTATATATTATTGTAAATTTTAAAATAATGAAATTTTATAACCGACGTATATTTTTTATATTTCAATATATATATATATATATATAATAAAGTGATATCACTTCCTAACATTAATTGTGATATAAATTTTGAAATTAATTTAATTGATATTTGTAATAAACAAAATGTGATTTATATCACTTTTACAAAAATAGTTTAAGTGCCTTGAATATCTAATACTTATTTAAACAACAATATTTGACAACTATTATTAAGAAAAATCTTAAATCATCGCCTAAGATTCTATAACCATTTACTTTAAGTAATAATACTAAACCACTAACACTTAGACAATATTAATTTTGTTACACATAATTACTTAGGAGTCAATTAATACATACTTAAATGGTTATTTTTTTCCTTAAATAGAAGTTTATCCTCATTTAAGCAAGAATAACTTAAGAATTACTTTCAAAATACTCGTTTTTTTTAAACAAAAATTGTGTTACTTAAAAAATGTTGCTTAGAACGACTATCAACTATCACTTAGCCACTTAAAATGGAAATTGTCACAAATATTTACAATATAGATCTTCAGAAAAGTTCTTTTTTTTCATAAAATTTGTCACTATTTGTGACTGACTCATCTTTTTCCTTCCCATATCCATTCTTCCCTCAACATCAAAAACCAATTTTCTATTTTCTGAAATACTAATAATATGATTAATAAGCACTCAGCAGTAACAAAATCAATGTTTATAAGCATGCAAGAAAACCAAGATTTTATCCACTGTCCTTTGAAGTTAAAATAGTTTCATGTGCACTGCACTTCCAATCGGTAATCTACTGCTCGCGTTGTTTGTGCCTGCACAAAAGGTTGAATATATTATAAGACTTGAGAGTATTTTAATAACTTTGATATTTCTATACTTTTGAAACACATTACAGAGAAGATTTTATGTCTGTATCTCAAGGGGCAACACCAACTAATTTCTGGGAAATATAGTGTTCCAGCCTACGAAGTTTTGGCTAAAAGTGCTATAAGACAAAGATATCAGTCTTAGAACACATGTACAACAAGGAACACTCTGTAAACGCACTTTCATGGCGACTACTGTTTACAGTGAACGCTTTGGTGTGTGCTTTCCTAGCTGATAATGTTTCTTCTTTTTGGCGCTATATGTAAAAGAAATATTGATAAATTTAGTTTACATTTATTTTTAGTACTTTTATTTTTTAATTAGATCCAGTTTGCTATATTTTTTCTTCTAAAATTTTACATTTCTTTATACTTTTAAAATAAAAAACAATTCTTCACATTTTTATTTAGCATTAAAATTAAATATGCGAACACTACCAAGTTAAAATGTATTAAAATAATATAAAAGTCTGAAATAATTTATTTTTATTAGAAATGTTTGATAAACTAGTTAATAAATAAAAATAATATAATTATATAAACTTTATTATATATATATATAAATAAAATTTATTTTTTGGATAAAAATATATCATGTAATTATAATTTTAGTTTTTTAAATAATTAAAGTTTATTAAAAAAATTAATATTTCTATTTATTTTTTAAAAGTTGTATAATTTTTTATTTAAAAAATTCATTTATTTAAATGAATTGATGAGTATTTATTTAAATTATTTTTTATTTGTTTTCAATAATTTATTCCTTTAATATATCAATTTAAACTAATAATTTTCAAACATCATCATGTTTGTAATTTTTCTACAATGTTTGTAATTTTCAAACATCATCATGTAATAAAATATTTCTTACCTTAATTTATAATATTAAAAGTTTTTTTAATTGAAACTACATAAAAAAAAGTAAACAACGTTAAAATTGCACAATAATTATTTGTATCTATAAAATTAAAATAATAGATACAAATAAATTAAAGATAATAAAAAAGATATTAAAATATAAGAAATAATTATAGAAAAAAAATAAACTATTAGTTTCTAACTAATAAATTATAAACTCTTAATTATAATAAACTATGTTAAAGTGTTTATTAAATATTTTTATGCTAGTCAAAGTAATTTATAAATTAGTTAAATAAATTGATTAATTTATTGATGTTATTAAACACACTAGATAATAATCCCTATCTTATTTATTTACTAAGCATTTACTTACACCACATATTTTGCTAGTGTAGATGATGGAATCTCTTGCATGTACATAGCTGTCAGTTGGGATATTATGCTAAAGGATACACCCAAGAGAAAAAAGAACATCCCCATCATGCACCTAATGTTATATTCAAGTTTGAAAATTATAAAAAGAAAATCTCTTACAGATATGATAGTTAAAAAATCACGGAGGAAGTTCTTACATTTCTTAATTTTTTTATCAAAATCTTAAATATCGACAAAATAGGACAGAAAATAGTTGCATAAAAAGTAAACCACCATCTTACTCCAGAATATCGAAGAGGTACGAAATTCAAAACAATTTTTTTTCATTGGAACTCACACTAAAAGTTGTATTGACTTTAAGTGATTTAATAGGGAAGGTTTACGTGTCTATGGATTCAAACTCTTGATTGGTTTGGTGTGATTTTATAAATGCTTTAACCTATTGGAATGCCAATTTGAATATTCTTTTGGCAGAAAGAATTGTCTGAATGAATTGAAGTGGTGAACCATACTTGATTTGGTATTTCCCCCTATGCCTTAAAGCACCTTATTTACATTTTTAAAGTGGAAAACAAAGTCTGAATTGATTTACCAGGGAATACATGTTATTCTCAATTTAGAACATATTGTTACCTAATCCTACGTAAGAATAAACTTGTCCTTCAAAATAATACCACAGTTACTATCAACTAATCATCTTCCACCACCCAAAGACGTAGAAATCTGGTTTAAGCTGTCAAAGCCTGAGTTAAGGCCACTTTGAATGCTAAGAATGGATGGTGCTGATCTTAGGAAGTTTTCAGTCTCTTCTGAAGATGAACTAACACTTTCCCATCTGTGCTTTCCCACAATTTGAAGTCCCTCAAGTTCCATTGCCACTTCTTTCATTGTGGGTCTTTCCTCTCCTTTCACCTTTAAACATCGTTGTGCGATGTTGGCAACTTCTGTTACTTGCTCAACATTTGCATCATGCAATATATGGTTGTCCACAATGTTAAGTAGTTGAGCTGTTTTCATCGAAGAAACAAAGTACACTGCAAGGTTTCTATTAGCCTCTGGCCTATCAAATGAAAGTGCCTTCTTTCCTGTTAGTAGCTCTGCGAGGACAACCCCAAAACTATACACATCACTCTTCTCTGTCAATTGGCTTGTGTGAAAGTATTCTGGGTCAAGATACCCTAATGTTCCCTGCACCAGAGTTGTTAGTTGAGATTGATCAAGGGGGAAAATCCTTGATGCTCCAAAATCAGAAACCTTTGCAATCAGATTATGGTCAAGAAGAATATTTGTAGTTTTCACATCTCTGTGTATGATTGGTGTAGAAGTAGCAGAATGCAAATAAGCCAAAGCCCCAGCTGTTTCTGTTGCTATTCTCAACCTTGTTTTCCATGTAAGTTTTAGAGAACAATTATGATCATGAAGGTGCTCATAAATAGTACCATTGGGAATGAATTCATAAACAAGCATAGGAACTTCTGTCTCTAAACAACAACCCAACAGTTTTACCACATTCCTATGATTGATTTGGGAAAGCACAATCACCTCGTTAATGAATTGCTCAATCTGATTTGGATCACTGATTTTAGACTTCTTAATTGCCACAGTTCTATTGTCTAGCAACACTCCTTTGTAAACTGTTCCTTGGCCACCTTGACCGAGGATCTTGCCTTCATCAAAGTTGTCGGTGGCCTCTTTTAGCTCCTCTATACTGAACACTTTAGCCGTTTCAATTGATCCTTTATGCTTGATTATGTGTTGCTGTAAGAAAAGACCACCATTTTGTTGAAAAAATTGTTCTTTAAGTTTGATGATCTTTCTTTTCTTTGATGCCCAATGCACATAAAAGCTTCCCATAAGTAGTGCCACTAGGCTTACACTCACACCTGTACATGAACAAAAGAGAAACGAAATTAGTGTTCTCGTGATCTTGGCTCATCTTCAAAGTTGCTGATGACATATACAAAAGTATATATACACTCACTCAAAGCAATTATCAGTATGATTTCTTTCCTTGAATTGGTGTTAAATTTGTGACTGCATCTTGTTCCATAATTTTTTCCATCTCCTTCAAATCCTTCTGGGCATAAACAATTGTAACCACCAGGAGAGTTACCGCATTTGGCCCCATCAACACAATCGTTGGATCCCATGCATTCATTAACATCTACAGGATAACGAGTCAATTATGCATTCATGGATTATTATTTTATTATGCACTTTCACCTTACATTTTCCTTTGTCTAGCTTTAAGAAAAATATATATGTTTCTATTTATTTGTTCATTTAAAAGTTCAAGTTACTATAAGTGAGACAGAAATAATAATCAACATTGTATTAGATGAATTAAGAATATTCTTCATATAAATAAAACATTAATTACATCTAATCAATATATTATACTTGAAAGTGAACAAGTAAAAAAGAAATTAAAATATTACAATTTAAAGTACATTCAGCTACAAAAATGAGATAAAAATTACGAAATTTTTTCTCAACATGCGATAGAATACAAAGACCAAAATTATATTTTTTTTAAAATGCAAACAGAATTTAATTAAACTAAATAGCATAAACCATTCGTATTTTTTATTTATATAATTTACACTTCATAATAGATACAGAAAGGAATGAAACAAAAGCTAATCACAACAAAAAAAGAAGTTACTAGTTGGGATACTAGAGCTTTACATGAAGTTGTTTAATTTATACCTAAATTATTTTTTCATTTAAGAATAGAATATTTAAGCTTTATTTAAATTATTCGTTTCAAGAAAATTCTTAAATATTGTATTAATGCATTAAATATTAAAACAAAGTAAAGGAATTTCTAAACGATAAAAAGTTATCTTCCTTTTAAATTTGGAAAGGAAATTCACACAGCAAAAAAGTTACAAAAATATAAGAAAACAATTTTCAGTTGTTACTTCTTTTTACTTTTAGTGCTTAAAGTTAATTAATCTGATGAAAATAAAATAAAAAAAGTCAAACGAGAAATAATTTAATTTGAATAAATTGTCAGTTACTAGTGATTTAATGTTTTGAATAATTTTTATTCTTCTGTTTTAGTCTGCAGACTTAACTCTCAATTATTCTCAATTATGTGGGAATATCAAGAGTTTGTGTAATGTGCCTATTTAAGAGGCTATGTGATTATGAATAAAATATAGAGAGTCATATAATTTTCTATCAGTGGTATCAAAGCAAGGTTCTTTCCTTTTGGGACTTTGGGACTTCCTTTGCAGTAGCAAATGGCAAGTGAAGGATTTGTACAGGCAGCAATTCCTCGTTTTGATGGTCAATATGACCATTGGTGTATGTTGATGGAAAATTTCCTAAGATCCAAGGAGTACTGGCAAGTTATTGAAGTCGGTGTGCCTGAGAGTAGTACAGTGCTCACTGATGAACAACGAAAGGAGGTGGATGCACTAAAGTTAAAAGACTTGAAAACAAAAAACTATTTGTTTCAAGCCATTGATCGATCTATCCCGGAAACCATTCTCAACAAAGAAACTTCCAAGGATATTTGGGATTCAATGAAGAAGAAGTATCAAGGGTCCGCAAGAGCAAAGAGGCGACGAACTTCAAGCTTTTCGTGCTTGAGTTCGAAACAATTCGAATGAAGCTGGGAGAATCAATTACAAATTATTTTTCCGTGTGATGACGATTGTCACCAAGATGCGCACATATGGTGACAAAACTGAAGAAACAAGAGTTGTTGAAAAAATATTGCGGTCTTTAGAACCAAAATTTAATTTTGTTGTATGTGCTATAGAAGAATCTAAAGACATTGACGATCTGTCACTTGATGAACTGCAAAGTTCATTATTGGTACATGAACAAAAATTTAAACAGCCAGAAGTTGAGGAGCAAGCGTTGAAAGCTTCTACCAATACTCATTCCAACAACTTCAGAGGACGGGGTAGAGGTAGAGGCAGAGGACGAGGGAGACAAAGCCATAATGATCAATCTCAAGACAGAGACAAATCTCAAGGCAGAGGCAGAGGAAAGGAACATGACAAATCTAAGGTAGAATGTTTTAGATGTCGTAAGTTTGGTCATTATGCTTCTGAATGTTATACCAGGTTGCCTCGAGACAAGGAAAAGACAGAAAAGTCAAATCTAACAATGAGAGAAGAAAAGGAGACATTGCTAATGGCTGTTGAAGATGAAGAAAATGGTGAATCAGATTTATGGTACGTAGATACAGGCTGTAGTAACCATATGAGTGGAAATAGATCTTCATTTTCATTTCTAAATGAAGATTTCAAATCAACTGTGAGTTTTGGGGATTGCTCTATGGTGAAAGTAATGGGAAAAGGTGATATTAAAATTAGAACCAAGAATGATTTTATTGAAACAATTTCTAATGTATTGTTAAGTGCTGGACAGTTACAGGAAAAAGGTTACACAATCACCATTAGCAAAGGTGTTTGTGAAATTTATGATCCTGTTAGAGGGGCAATTGCTGTTATAAAAATGAGTTCAAACAGGTTGTTCCCTTTAAAGATTGAAAGCATTCAATCTAGTTTAATAGCTAAAGGAAAAGATCCTTTCCGGCTTTGGCATTATCGTTATGGGCATTTGCATTACGGAGGATTAAGGACTCTCAAACGAGAAAGGAATGGTAACGGGTCTTCCAGAAATTGTTGTACCTTCTCAAGTGTGTGAAGAATGTGTTGTTAGCAAACAACATCGATCTCATTTTCCTAGTGGAAAATCATGGAGAGCAAAACATGTTTTGGAACTTGTGCATTCAGACATATGTGGCCCAATAAACCCTTTATCCAATGGAGGTAATAAGTATTTAATTACTTTCATTGACGATTATTCTAGAAAAGTGTGGGTCTATTTTTACAGGAAAAGTCGGAAGCCTTTGATGTTTTTAAAGCATTCAAAGCAAGAGTAGAAAAGGAATCGGGAAAGCCTATCAAAACTCTTCGAACGGATCGCGGTGGAGAATACTTGTTCAAATGAATTTGATGTTTTTGTGCGAGAACATGGCATTAGAAAAGAGTTAACAACTGCTTATACACCACAACAAAATGGTGTATCAGAGAGGAAAAACAGAACAATTCTCAACATGGTGAGAAGTTTGCTAACGAAAGGGCAAGTTCCAAAGACATTTTGGCCAGAAGCTGTATGTTGGAGTGTTCATGTTTTAAACAGAAGCCCAACCTTTGCTGTTCAAAACATGACACCTGAGGAGGCTTGGAGTGGAAGAAAACCAGCAGTACATTATTTCAGAATTTTTGGGTGTGTTGGTTATGCCCATATTCCAGATCAAAAGAGAAAAAAACTTGATGACAAAGGAGAAAAATGCATTTTTCTTGGTGTTAGTGAGCAATCAAAAGCTTACAAATTGTATAATCCTATCACCAATAAAATTGTTATTAGTCGTGAAGTGGTGTCATCTTTTCTCTTATACACTCTCTCCCCTAAGAAAATTTTCCAACAGTGATATCAGAGCCTAGGTTGTCTTGGTAACCGGCTCAGGCAAAGGGCAAGCATGTCCTATTGTGGTAAAGCCTAACAGTAGTTAGGGTCACTACTAAAGTAGTGGTTGAGAATCCCATTGAGGGGAGTGTACCAATGAGGAAAGGGATCGAAGGAACCGTTGTGGTAAAAACCCAACAACAGTTAGGGTAGTCTCACACTTGAGGGAGAGACTGTTGGGTATTCAAGTGTGAGAGTGGGCATAAAGTTCCACATTGAGTAGAAATGATAAAGTTGAAGTGTATAAAAGAAAAGCAAAGACCCATAGACATTGAGCCTTAAGGTTTTATGTTGGAAGTGATGTCATCTTTTCTCTTATACACCCTCTCTCTTAGAAAATTTTCCAACATATATATATATAGAAATGCTACATAAAAATATATTTATTATTATTTATCAAAATCAATTTTTTATTTAGCTTTATTTAACGAGTTTCTCATGATTTTGTATTTTTTAATAAATTTCAACCGATAAAGCATGTGATGTTAGTGCTACTTCTCAAATATAAATGAAAAAAAAAATACAAAAGATAATAAAAAAAGTAAATGAAATTTTAAAAAGGCAATAGATAACTTGATTATGTTATTACTTCGTAAGTATTTTCGGGAATTATATATAAACATTTATAAATTAAATAAATGGTTTTTTGATACATAAATTAAATAAATGTTAAAATATAAATTTAAAAGTCGCATTTAAGAGAAAGGTGAATACTGAAAGTTAGGATTAATGAGTGAAAATTGATAATTTATGATGAAGGTACGTAAAATGTGGGTAGATAAAGATACTACTGATACCTTCACAACCATGAAGCAGATAAGGGTTTCCCTCGAAACCATTTGAGCAGTTGCAGAGGTAACCAGATCCCTCCACTGAATGGAAACATTCACTGTTCTCTGCCTTACACGCGTAACTCCAACCCTCTTTCTTAGCTTCTTCGCATGTTTGGTTCTTAACCACCCAATCCACCACCACGGGAAACGTGGTTTTGTCGAACTTCACGAGGTCCGTGGACGAGAAACTGTAGGCCCCATCTTCCACTAGGAACGTATACCCGCACGGGTTGAAGTCCATTACGTGCGTGTGGTTGAACAAACTCCCAGAACCATAGGAGAAACTCGACAACCCGCGTGGAATAGAAGTCTCGCAACAACCGGTGCCGGAACAAGTCCCGTTTGTTTCGATGTCTTGGAGCCTGTTGCACAAGGAAATGCATCCCGTGGTGTAGTTCTTTCCCTCCAAATCGCTTCCCACCACTAGTCCAATCGTGTCACACCCAATTACAGTCAACTTGTTTCTGTTGGAAGAGACTTGAAAAGTTGTGAGGTTTAGGTCTTGAAATGATTGACTCACGAGTTTTCCTCTGTTGGCGTAGCAGTCGCTGGCTACAGGCCATGAAATTTGCATGTGGCCGTTGAGTGAGATGTTAAGCACAGTTATATTGGTTTGTGGGAAGAAAAGGGTGTGTGATGAAGGAGAGGTTTGGTTGCAAGTGAGGAGAAATGGAGTGTCTAAGGAACAAGTGTCACTCATGCCGAAGGGGAAGGGAACGGTGACATCGCCACACTTTGTTGAACAGTTTGGGTTTGATATGGCTTGAGTTTTAGCTTTTGCAATAAGGAGGGCAACAAGAAGCAGCTGCAGTAGCAGCTGCTTAGAGTGCACAGACATGCCTTGGTTTTTCAAGTTCTTGTAGTGGACATGTCAAGATTATCTCTTCTGCTATTGCAATGATGGTTAGAGAAGAGTTTAAGAGGGTCAAAAGGATTAACTCTTTTACTGCATAGGATGATGGATTCAAACAAGGCAGCATGCCCTAGAATTTTAATATATCAATAATGATATTTATATACTTCTAAAATATTTTTATTTTTCATCTTGTTTTTTTTTTCTCATTTCACTAGTTTTACTTTGTTTTTTTCACTATATTTTTTCTTTCTATTGTATTTCTGACCCTCCTAAGACCATTTGTGTATTGTTTTAAAAAAATGTTTTTTTAAAATACCTTGATTGTGTCGATTTGTTAGCTACGACATATAGCCGGACAGCCGGCTATGGGAGGCATGAACTGATGAAAGAAGTATCTGCTAAAAAAGAATAAATAATTATATTCTATTCATGGTTCATTTGTAAGCAACATTCACAGATTTTAAATCAAACTACTCTTTTAACCGAGTTCATTGTGTCTGAGATAACTAACTTTTTTTTAGATAAGATAATTGGCCTAATACGTAAGTTTTCAACGTACCAAAAAAATAAATTGCACATATTAAAAGGTACCAAAGGAGAATTCAAATCTTTCTTGAATTGTTATCTTAAATTGAAATGCTCAAAGTAAGAGAAAAGAAGCAGAAGATGAAAATAGATAGATGTTGAAGGCGTCACTCAAGAATATTTACAAGCTTTGCATTGAATTGTCACAAAACTTTTGATAAGATTCAAAGCTCACTCAAACAACGGTTGAAATCTCAGTCCGGGTATTTCAGGAGTAATAGCCTCCAATACACAACTTCTCTTCAGCTCTATTCATTTATTTAAGATTAATTATGTTCGTTTTACCAGTTCAAGCAAATCAGTTAATTTAAAATTGCTATATATGTAATAAGTACTGAATTTTTTCACCTTCCTTATGTCAATTTCTTCTTTCGAATACAATAATTGGTTTCTTCAAAAATGGTTATAGGAAAAGTGTTAGGAGAATGTTTTGGGAGAGTATAGCGTTGCTTAATTGGTATAATGATATATCCATTCTGTCATTTGTGTATTCCAAAGGGGAAAGCATTTTCATTAGCAATAATCTGAACAGCGGTGACAGAACATTCAATGGTACATTATAGTATTTGTCAAACCACTTCCTAATGTTTCTGAAAATAAGACACATCATCTTGTTACTTTCGATGCAGAAACTCAAGGACGATGAACTCAAAGAACTTTATCGTGGCCACCATAATATGTATATATTGAATCTTCGAATTGGTCCATAGACAGTGTTTCCAACTAAGCACACTTCATCTACCATCCCATAACGGTGACATCACATCGTTGCAAATGGTATCATCCTCAGGCCCAGCACATGTAATGTAATTATAATGACAATTAGCAGTGTCTCTTTCTGCTGACCCTGATCTTTCACTAATAACATATTCAGCTACATTTGATGTGGCATTAATCAATGGAGTTGTTGTAGTCATCGTTTTGAGACTTTCCAATTCCATAGCGACTTCCTTCATGGTAGGTCTTTCCTCACCTCTAAGCCTCAAGCACCATTGAGCAATGTTAGAAACTTCCTTCACCTGCTCACTATTTCCCTCATTGACACAATCCTCAACAATTTGGAACAAGCAACCATCCTTCATAGCGGAAAGGAAATACAACGCCAAATTCCTCTCCTCCTCAGGCATGTCAAAAGAAAGTGCCCTTCTTCCAGTTAGCAACTCAGCAAGTACAACACCAAAGCTATACACATCACTTTTCTCAGTTAGTTGACTGGTCTGAAAGTATTCAGGGTCAAGGTACCCAAGGGTTCCCTGAACCAATGTTGTCAACTGACACTTGTCACGTGGAACCAATCTAGAGGTTCCAAAGTCAGAAACCTTGGCTGTGTATTTGTCATCTAAGAGTATGTTAGTTGACTTGAAGTCCCTATGGATGATTGGTATGGAAGCAGAAGAATGCAAGTATGCAAGCACACCAGCTGTTTCTGCTGCTATTCTTAGGCGTGTTTCCCAGGGAAGTGTGGTGTTTTCATTGTGAATGTGGTCAAAGAGTGTTCCATTGTTCACAAATTCATAAACTAGCAGTGGCATTTCTGTCTCTAGACAGCAACCTAGGAGTTTGACTACATTTCTGTGGTTAATTTGGGAAAGTACAACCACTTCATTGACAAATTGTTCAATTTGGCTGTGATCTAGCAGTTTTGATTTCTTTATGGCAACAACTTGGTCATTTGGAAGAATCCCCTTATAAACTGTGCCGTATCCTCCTCTGCCAATGATTCTGCTCTCGTGGAAGTTTTCAGTGGCTTTCTTTAGCTCTCTTGCAGTAAATATTTTAGCTCTCTCAGATGATCCCTCCATGTTTGAAATTTGCTGCTGTAACATTAAGCCACCATTTCTCTTAAAATATCTTGCTGTGAGCCTCACCCGTTTTCTTTTACGAAACACGTGGTATAGCCATCCACTACCAATTAACAACAGCACAAGGCCTATGCCAGTTCCTGCATTGATAAAGTTACTTGTTAATCAGTCTTTAATTTTGTTATGGTTTTGCAAGAATGTCATTCACGTATATATTCGAATTACTTTACTTTAAAGGTCCCCTTTCCCTCGAACTTTATTTTTGGTAGCGGACACCACTCATTACACTTCATACTATCTACTTGCAAATAAATGTCACTTCTATTTCTAGGATTTGGAGAGCTGTGAATCAAGATTTCCCCTATGGAATATGTACCAACGTAAAGTTGCAAAACGTCAAAAGCTTTAGCATAAAAGCAAGCAAAAAGACAAAGCAATAGAATACAAGTGAAAAGAAAAATAATCAAACAGATCAAAGATCTTAAAGATAATGGAGCAAAATGTAAAAAAATATTCGTGTGCCTAGCTTTTCTTTTGTATTTGTCTTGCTAACTTCTTTTCACTGAGTACCATTTTGTAAACCAAACAAATAACACGTACCTATCACAATCTCGTTAACCACATGTTGCAGATTCGAGACACAGCCACTTCCTCCTTTTCTGCCATCTCCCTGGTGCTTCCTGGTCTTGGGACAAGAACAATTATAGCTCCCAGGTAGGTTAATGCAAATGTCTGAACAATCATTTAGACTCGGATTGGCACACTCATCGATATCTAGTAAAGAAATAGGCAAAAAAGAGTTAATAGTTCATTCATTTATCAAGCAAACAAAATACATTTAGACTAATTACAATTTTGTGGGAACATAATCTATACCTTGGCATCCACCATGAAGGTATGCATTTCCCGCATAACCTTCTAAGCATCCGCAGAGGTACCCTGGTCCATTGTGAGAATCAATACATACGCTATTTTCTTGGCAAACATAACTAGTCAAATTATTCTTAACTTCTTCACATGTTAGATTCCCAACAGCCCAGTCCAGCACAGTGGGAACTGTTCTTCTCTTCTGCAAATTGATGAAGTCATCCGTGGAAAACTTGAAAGAGTCTTCTTCCACCAAAAGAGAGTAGCTACAAGGAAAATTCATGTCCCTATGCAGCATATTTGATCTCAGGACACGAGCTTGATATGCCAAAATGTTTTTTGGAATAGAGGTTTGGCAGAAACCAATGCCAAACCGGGATCCATTGCTTGAACTTTCTACACTACTACAAAGTGAAAAACACCCTCCACCGGAGTAGTTTTTCCCAATTGTTGCATTGATGGTTGAAAGGGTGTCGCATCCAATCCCAACGAACTTGTTTTGGGTGTAGGAGAAGGGGAATGCTTGCAAAGTCATAGAAGAATTCCCTGAATCCACTAGCACACCCTTTTCATCATAGCAGACATAAGCTACTGGGGATTTTACCCGCAAATGACCATTCAGAGAGACCTCTAAGATCTCAATATTTTTTGTCACATTCCACAGAAATAGTTTGGGAGGCTGGTGACTTGTGTTACAAGCAACATAAAAGTTGTTGTTCAAGTAACAGTCCTCAGTTGTACCAAATGGGTACGGAATGTTAACACTTCCACATTTATTTTGGCAGGTAGGACGAATTGTTTGTGACGTTGCTGAGATCATTACTAAGCAAGCAACTAGTACAACTGTTGTATAGTCTCGTGCTGAAGCCATTGCTGCATGCAATTCATCATCAAGAACTTTGAGATTAAGCAATAGTTGACACGGCCATGAATTTTGAATTGCTCAAAATTAAGGCTGTAGAAGTGAAGCTTCAATCGTTACTTTTCTTTAACGATAGTTGGATTTGTCTTTTGGTTTAGGAGAATAAATATCTCTGATACCTTCTTAACTAGTGTGGCTAGGCTTCTATTGGACCTACAATTCTATATTACTTTTAGAGAACTACTATGAGAAGAATCGTTGTCGTGGAGTCAAGCTCATAATAGCGGGTATATCGGATAATTAACTCATTACAGATAACTTCTGTATTAGTGAGTTGAGAAAGTTTGTGCCAAGTTTTGATATTGGTAAAAGGGTAGAGTGGGGGACAGGGGGTGAAATTTTTCTCTAAGAATGTATTTTCGGAGTCAGTAAAGGTCATTCGAGAAGTTTTATATCCTTTGGTAATATGGTAAAGGCAATGTTGAAATCTTCTATTATTCTTCGGTAGTCCTATGAAATTTACAAGGTATTGGCCTTGAAAGGGAAAAAGAAAATGAATTCTAGGATTCCTTGTTGTTAAGGTAATTGGCCAGTTCGGTTGCTTTTCCGTCTAAGGTGAGTTCGTCTTACGGTCCAATACACGTGAGAATAATGTTTGGCTCATATCTATTTTTAGTACCAGGTATCTATTTTTTCTCCAAGAGTCTTACATAATAACATCATTTAATTATATTAACTTAAGAAATATCAATGCAAAAAAATAACTTTTTATTTGAAAAATATGGTTTCACATTCACCCTTTCAAAGTAACAACTACTTTTTATAATAAAATGTTATATTTTAATGATAAAATTAAATATAACTTAAATATTACAACAGAATAATGATTTATGAAATTGTGGGTTAAAATTTAAGAGAAAAAGAGGAGAGTAAAAATATCAAATTCCTTTTATTTTATAACTTAGGTTTTTTAGGGTAGTTTACTCAAATGGAAGATTTTATAAGACTTAAATATTAAATTTATGATCATTATCATTGAAATACTTTAACAACACAAAATGAGATCAATAATTAAATTGATTTATAGTTTACAAATTAAAAAATAAATATTATCATCTTAATTTTGGTAACCAATTTAATTATCAAATTTAATAGACAAATTTGATGTTGTTATCTTAGCTACTAATATGATTAGAGTTATGAAAAGAGTTATGAAAATAGGTGATCCAATTCAATTTGGTTTGATTTATAATTTAAGTTAAAATAAATCTAACTGTTTCACATTATTTATATTTTAAAGTGATCATAGATTTTAGTTTATCCTAATTCTATATTAAGTTAATGATCAACGAATCACTTTTTTTCTAATAAAAATAAAAAAACTTATAACTGATGTGTAAAAAAACTCGTAATATATTATTATCTAAAAGATTTAAAATTTAATATTCAACCATTAGATGTATCCTATAATAAAATTATAAATTTTAATATAATATTAATTAAAAGAATTTTATTAATGTATGTTATATTTATAAAATAATATATATAATTAAAAAAAACTAACCAAATAATAAATAAGTCAACTTAGTATTTTGCTGCAGATTTGATCTTGTCAAATCAAACGAGACAAGTTAAAAATTATTTTTTATTTAGATTATTTAGATATAACTTTTATAACTTCACATACCGGATTATACCCATTTGACCATGCTAAATATTACAGATTTTAATTAAACATTAATCTTATTTTTTATTTATAACATAGTTAAAAATTAGTCCATAGATTTTGATGTAGGTTCAGAATATTAAATTAATTATAGATTAATTATATTGGTTAATAATTAAAATATTATCTCTTGTTATTAGTTGACAATTTGAGATATAATTATTATTATATTATTACGCATTGAAATTAAGATAAGATAGAAGTAATAATAAATTGAGTTACATAGTCCATTGAGGAGTTTTTGCTTGTTGTAAGGAATTGTAATTGACATCCCATTAAGCAATTTTATCAACACATAATCTGATGATCTCTAAATAATTTTCTGGAACAAAAGTTTGATAGTAGATAATAATTGTATTGCTTTAAATATTGTTTTATAAAATTCTATCTTATATCTCCTAATATATTAACAGAACCTCCGAATTTGATTTTGGATTGAGTATAGCTGCATTTGGCATGCAATGTATCATTTGCCTCAACTTCATGAATCATTATAACCACTCTATCCATGAAAAATATGTGGTTGATTTGCTCGAACAAAATTACAGCTATAATAACAAAAGAACCCAATAAACCAATTCGATTCGATTCAACCCACAAATCACACAGAACAAAAACTCACAGCTCCTCACCTTTGCAGCTGACCCATCTTGCATATGAACATATAGCCTCCTTGCCCAGCCATTGACTGAACCATCCTATCCTATCTACATTCTTCCAAACCTCAATGGTAGGTGGCATGAGTTTTGCGGGTTCTGAAGAAGGTTTGCAAAATTTGTCTCGCTTTATTAAAATTAAGCAAACATAAGAAATTAACTATGTTTCAGAAACGAAATATAAAGACCACGATAATTTTGTCTTAATCAGAGACAGAAACTGAGATAAATTTTAATTGCTAGAGACAAAATGAAAAAAAAAAACGTGATTTTCGGAGAACAGACACGGAAAAGGGTGTGTGTATTATCTTCTGTCTGTGAACTGTCTAATTACTGTTAAGGAATTCAGATATGAAATACTCGGTCTCAATATATTTCGGGATTTTAGAAAAAAAAAGTCAATTCTAATATGTTAGAGACGAAAATGATATTCTTTTTTCATTTCTTACGAAAAAATTTGTATTATAATCATTTTAACCATTTTATTAAAGTAAAAGTATTTTACGATTGATGTGTGTGTTATTACTAGAAAGTTCATAAGAGCTACAGAGGAAGTGATTTAAGAAATTGATTTTCAAAGGTAAGGTTAAAATTTTAAAAACTAATGGATTATAACGGTGTATTATCTTCTATAGTAAAGTACAAATTCATTGAGATGTTTATGATTATTAAATTTAATCTTGAATTAGAATATATGGATGTTAAGATGATTTTTCTATACGAAGATACAGAGAAAACTATCTATATGAAGAATCCAAAAGGATATGAGGTAGAAGATAACAAAGACTTTGTTTATAAGTTAAATAGATTTGTTTGAAGACAATAGAACAACATCTCTGTATGAAGTGAAACAATCTCTTAGGCAATAAAATTTGATGACTTTGCAAGTATTAACTTTGAGCAAAGTAAATATTAATATTTGTGTTCATTACTTAAAATTTATAACATAAGATCGCTTCGTATTATTATGTTGATAATATTCTAATAACTAGCAGTAGTATGTAGAGGTTGAGAAGATTAATGTTAAGTATAAACTAGGTTGGTTTTGTAATATATGCAATAGTTTATATTCGTTCTAACATATCGTATGTTGTGAATATTATAAGACGGTGAAACAATAATCTTCCCTAATCATACTTTCTATAATAAATTTCATTAACTTTCATAAATAAGAATATATACTGTAATTAGTATTAATATATATATAATTCTCTCTTAAATTTCACTCTCTAATTCAACCTAAAGTTTTAACGTTTTCTTTTATCTTCACTCCTCTTTAGTCTTTCACACGTTGGATTTACCCTAACCTTCACTTTCCCGGACCTCCAGATTTCTGGTACCTTCGTCTCGCTCTTAGTGCAGCTCCCATAGATCTTCGCCCTTCTCTTGGCCCAGCTACAGTGTCGTCTTCCTTTTTCATCGCCAGCTACAGTGCGGTTTCATCACTTTTTATTTGCACTGTAGGGTTTTCAAAAAGTGGATATTCACCACCTCGGGTTTTCTCTTATATTTAGTTCTTTGCCTTAAAGTTTTAACCATTATGCTCCTGTTTTTGAACTTTGACATGTCAGAGTTGGAATCTCCCTAATAGAATGTCAGAACTCTAGCGTAAATATAGGCTTTCTGTTGAGGGTGAACATTGATCCTTTTTCCTAATGCAACGATAGAACAAGAGAGTTTGAAACCCCTAATTGAGACCTTTAATAAATATCATGATTCTTTGAGCCTATCCCACACTGACTTGAACTATATTTTACTAAAGCAATTTTCCTTCACTAACTTGCCGGTTTTAATTGCAGTACTGGTTTTGATTCCTTTGAGTTTCTAAAATTTGGAAATTAATTAGTTTCGTGTTTGATACTTAGATGTTTTATGTTTCTTTGTTTTTTTAGTTTTGGTTGTTTTATCCCTTATTTTGTACTTTTTTAGTGTTTTTACTTCTTTGGTGGTCTTCATTACTATAGATTCCATGTCAGGTCTTTGTTCTCATGATGATTTTAGCTAGGGAAACTGAACTGTTTGAATCTAAGTGAACTGGTTGAAAGCTAAACTGGGTCTAAAAAAATTGATCTGGTTTTAAAATTAAACTCAGTACGGACTGGACTTTTTCTTTTAGGCAAATCCAGTTCACTGTATTGCAATCCCTAATACTGATACTGTCTCCTGCCATATCACTGTAAGACGAGGGATGAATATTTAGGTATTTTCTGGTTTTTGTCCTGCTCTAGAATAGATTAATTAAAGTAAATCCACATTTATTTTGCCAAAGTGCAAAGTGTATTTTAAAAATAAAAAAATAAAAGCATGTCATTGAAAACCTTTATTTTTATGCATTATTACATGCAAGTTATGCAGAATAAATAATGTGTTCTATATAGAATGAGTCATGTGTTATATATTACATTGTCAAAGATATAATTGTGAGTTGAAATCTTATATTATATAGAAATAAAAAAGTTAAATACTATACAAATAAAAAAATTCATAAACTTATTATTTTAAAATTTTGGATTAAAAATAATATTATAAACACTTTGAGTTTATTTATAACTTATTTTCTTCAGGGAATCTCCAAACGCATATAAATCAAATTTGTACTTTAATCATGTGTGGATTATAAATGACTTATAATTTTGACGACAAAATGGGAAACATTGATTTATCATAGTCATAATATTGCATGAGTTCTTTTGTTGAAAGGTATATGTGATGGAGGCATGTAAGAAGCGTAACAAAGATCTTCGATCCTCGATTAATTTGTACGACCTATGGGCCATGTTGAAAAAGGCACGATGTCCCCAATTAGTGATATCACTTTTGTCTTTTCTTTACAATTATTGTACATGAAAGTATGATGTGTTGTATATTCTTGGTAAAAAGGGGTGGCCTTCAGGTGAGGGAGTCCCCTACCTACCGCGCCCCTCTCATATTAATCCAAACCATAACTCATGAAAAAAACACAGTGATTTGTCTTTCCTTATCATCCACCTGATAAATTATCAAATATTTGCTGCTCTTTGTCCTTAGTCTTCTTCTCATCTCCTCCTTCCAATATGCATATCACCTCTCATGCCATTGTTGGTTCTTTATGCTTCCATATATTTTCTCATTTTTCAATTCCCCGATTTTCATATACACAATCAAAATCAGCTGAAAATTCATCCAAAAGATCATTATTATAAGCTATATCCCATCCCTTCAATTATTCAGAATGAAATATATCATCTTCAAACCACCCAATTCAGGAAAAAGTATTATGTCGTGAAGTCATTAAGCAATATAATTAAGTATATATTTTATATCTTCTTATTATAAGTTACCGGAAAAATGTAGTTGTTTTAATTACTATTATTATTATTATTATTATTTATATTATCCAGAGTGAAAAATCAGACGTGGATACTGTTGCTCGTCTAGTGAGAGTATCATATCGTTACCGACAAATTCTACTCTTGATGTAAACAATTGCTGAGATTTATTGTTTCTCTTGGAAAAAAAGTTAAAGCTTTTGAGAGAGGGAAGAAATATATAAGAAGAAGAAAAGAAACTTAACATATCAATAGTATATTTATTTAGAAATATAATTCAACTTATATCTCTCATTATTAAAGACAAATTTTAAAGTAGATAGTAATAATAAATAAATATATCATTAAAAGGATTAAATGTCTTGTAAAATACTTATAAATTTTCTATAAAACGTCTTATAATAAAAACTAGAGGAATTAATAAATATAAGAAGCGAGGTGTGATGAAAAAAGAAAAAAAAAGGGCAAAAAATAGTTGTATTTTATTATATTATATCGTCTCTATCTCCAAAAGAAATTTTTTAAAAATGTTCGAAAAAGAGATAGAAAAGAAAATGTGTGAGTGATTATATCTATTAATAATAAAAGGTAATGTTATAATCTTTATGAATTTGTATATATGGACAAAAACTCTTTTCAGTCTTGGATTACTTTTTTTTACAAATAATCTATGGTTAATGTGAGAGTTTGTTTGTACCTTTTATAAATTTAATTGACCTTCATACAAAATATTTAGGTGTTTCATCCTATTATATATTTATATGAGCACAAAATGAGTGATTAAACCCATAACAAAGTAAAAAGTATCACTTCGGTTTCCATGTAGTCTCTTCCCTGTGACGGTACAATAACATTTCAACCAATAAAAGGTAGACAGGCACACGTTTTCATGATGTATTGTTGCATAAGCGTTGGTGTTTGAAAAAATGTTTGATGATATTATTATTATTATTATTGCATCATTTTTAAGGCTTCCTGTTGCTATATATGCTGGCTATGTAGAGAGAAAATCTAGAGTAGACTAACAAATTCTATAGAAGAATCTGTCATTTTAGTACGTAATGCATTGATGTTTCAATCAATCAGCATTGCGACTACCCCGTTCCGTTATTCTCAGTCCATAAATAAAAGGTAAAAAGTACGGAAAAAGGTTTGATATTGGCAGCAAAGTTTCTGCGTGCAGTTTGTGTTTCCGATTGGAGACAAACACTTTTTGGCGTATAATTGTATACTCTGATGTGTGATATGATATCTGCTTCAAACTCCTTCTGCTTATTAGCGCAGTGGCCTTGCAACTGCTTCACAGAAAAATTACCATTCAAAAGCATCACTGGCCAAACATTTATCACTTACAGGCCAGTGATTGAATTAAACAAATTTGCAGAAGATGACAATGAACACAGTGTCCTGTAGAATATTCAAAATGGACTACTTTGATTTGCTTTTGGTCAAAAACACTGATCATAATAAAAATCACAATGATGTCATTAATAATTATAACAATATTAAATATGAATATCCATAAATTATATATATATATATATATATATATATATCTAAATTCAACAGTAGGTACTAGGTGGCGAGGTTTTATACATATCATGCGATGAGTAATTTGAATCCAGCGAATTGCAGAAAAAGGTGGTAGACGAAAGAGAAAGGCGATGGATATGCAAAGTGCAAGAGACATGGATGGTGGTGGGATAGAAAGGTTTTGGATTGTAGGTGGGAAAACTACAGGGAGAATTAAGACGGGAAAGGTGGATGTAAAAGTAAAGTAGTAGAACAGAATGGATTTGTTGGTTAGCGAAAAGCTAGTTGGTGGTTTTGGAAGATAGCAACCAGTTGATGAAGTTTGGCAGAGTAGCTTGGTCTGCTCTGTAGTGGTTTTGTGTGAAGTGAAGCAAATCTGACCATGTAAAATCGGGATACTGTTTCGTCCCATCCATGCCAACAACACCGTCTGGGGCTCTCAACACCTTGTCTTCTCTGGGGCATAGAAAGAACGCCAAGGACTTCCTCTCCTTGTACTTGTTAACCACTGCCCTATGCAGGCAACTTTTGTATCTCCCATTCGATAATGCCTGCACAACCAACAGCCCCATGATTCCTCCTGTCTAGTTAACCAACCACACATCTACCATGCATGCATGCTCATATCATCCTTTTCCACTCATGCCAACAATAATTATCTTTCAACTATTCATATTTAAGACCTTCTTTCATTATACCCACAAATCATCTCTATACAATCAAATCACTACTACTTACTAATAATGCTCATCATCACCACCACGTTAAGACTGGTGCGGAGGAACTCCTTTTACAAAATGCAGCCATAAGAGAAAAATAAATTGGAGACACAATGCAGAAACACCAAGAAGCTATAAGGTCATCAAATAACTTTTTCTTAAAATTTCAAAAAATATTTTTCTTAAAAAGTAAAAAAATATTAATAATGTGTATAATTTTTATATAAAGTTGTTAATAATATAATATTAACAGTTTTAATTCATTAATTAGCGTCACTAATTAAATGATAATTCCATTGAAAATTTTGAAATCTAGGAAAAATTATTAGAAAAACTTATAGAACAATAGAAGAATGAGATAGAGAAAGATGAAAAAGCTAGAATATATACTTTTAAGAGAAAATATTGAAGCTAAATATTTATGATATATATAGTTGTCTAAATAGTATCTACATTAACTATGGTGGATTAGTCCCATGAAATACTCAAGTAATTGTGGCGTTACATTATTAAATATTACATATTGAAATTCGGCGGAATTAAACAGTTTAAAATGACTTTTAAAATGTTCTAAATGGACTGGCCCTTCAGTTTGTCATAACCAGAATAAATTTGGGCCGATCTTCATTTTGGTCAAAGCAATTAAAAGTTTGGCCATGAAATCCTTCAATCAAATCTTCTGAAACATGTGTAAATATTTAAATATTCTAAAAATATTTTATGTCATCTCTCCTTTTTCTTCCGAAAAGCATATATATATACACCTTAAATTATCTTTCCCAAATGTATATATAACCACTTTACTTACCACATTATAATATGAATTTAGTCTACGCTCATTTATTTTAGAAAAAAAGAATTCTCTACACTTCATTTACTCTCCAAGTACTCCATTCTCTCTCGGACGGATCCATGTTGAAGCAGTTGTTCTCACATGTTTTTTCTTTCAACCTTTTTTAATATAATAAATACGCATAAGTATAAATTATCCTCAAATTATATACATATATTTCGACCCTGCAACTTAAAGTATTTGGATATTTCATGAGCTGGTGTTAGAAAACAACGTGCGTGGAAAAATGAGTGCTAGAAGGTAGTAATAATATAGTGAAACGTGCAAGTGTTTATAGGGCCTACCGTGAAGGTGTCTCCAATGTTGACTACAAGGGCATCAAGACGAGGTGGAACCGTCTTCCACTTGTTGTCTGCAAACACATGAAGCCCCCCAACAAGATCTTGGTGAAGTATGGTTATAGATGTTGGATCACAATGTGGTCCTGTCCCCAATGTAAGGTTCGGCTGTTGGCAAGATGGGTAGTTGTTGCATCTCATGATGGAGCATCCATCTGAGAACAACTCCCTGTAATGCAACCGGTCCACGCCTAAGCTTATGGCCAATAACTCCGTCAGCTTCAACCCCAACTGCTTCATACCATCACAGTACTTCTGGAATATCACTCTGCCAATTCCACAACATGGGGAACATTCTTGTGTATGGTTAGTTGCAAGCCAAAGTTTAAATAAAAGTAGAATTTATGAAACAAAGATGACTTCAAAAAAAAATTATGCATGGATCATGGACAATCTGAACGTGACACATTTGACTGTCATTAATCTTTTCAGTAAACTGAAACATTTGATAATGTCTCTAAAGAAAGAAATTATATGATGTAAAAAAAAACAGAGAAAAATGACTGATGTCATCATTTGCATGGTTCTAGAGTGTAACTAAAAAAAGCTTTGTTGTTGTAAAAAATGAGAGGAGCAGTGCATTCGTGTCTTACCCAGCTTGTTCAAAGTCTTCTCCAATGGTGGACTTGAAGTAGTTGGTTACAACATGTTCTAAGGTGTTGTCATGGTAAGGAAAAGAGAGGGTTTCCTTCCATGGCAATTTGGAGGAGAAGCGATGAGCATGTGCACCAGAGTAGCCCCACATGGAAGCTGAAGTCTTGTGAGCACTAAGTTTCCTGTGAATTGGGAGCTTAAAGAAAGTGTCCATTTGATCATGCGCTTCACGAATGAGGCGTGAATCAACTCCATGGTTGATGACTTGGAAAAAGCCATGGTTGGAACAGGCTTCCCTTATGAGCTTAGCAGCACATTGTGTGGCCTCATCGTCTCCTCTGAGAAACCCCTCGAGGTCCACCACTGGTGCTTGGAGCTCGTCTTGCGCATCCACCAAGTACTCCTTTGGCCAAATGAAATTGGAGGGCACCTGGGGCAGAACATCAAGTTCTGATCGCAGCAAACCTGAATCCATCTCACGTAACAAAATTTATGAGTGATGTTTCAATTAATTAAGGAAGGATTCAAGGAACTCTAACACAAACAGTGATTATGAAGTTGTGAGCTTGGACTAGGAAAAACAGGGCACGTTATGTTGGACAATGCATAGGGCATGTACTTATAGAGCTGAGAGGTGGAATAATCAGAAACCAACACGAAAACATTTTGGAATGAATGACACAGAATCTTTGAACAACATATTCCATAAGTGTTGCTGTGAAATTGATTTCACGGCCATGGCGGCTGCATTAACAACTAGACAATTTCAATCAAAGACGACAAAAACCAGATTAAGGGAATGTTTAGACTCAGGTATCCTAGGAAATAGAAGGACAAGTTTAGTTTTCTATCACGTAAATAAAATTCAAATCATAGAATTATAATATTCAAGCATTTCCAAAGAATTAAATTTACACCTAAAAATTATAGTAATTCAACTAATTAAGACGCAATTGACATTTAAAATTAAAACCACACGTTTATAATTTCCAAAGAACTAAATTAATATAAACTAAAACTGAGATTAAATTAGGAGCGACAAAGTGGGTCGACTTCTCCTTCTTTGACTCACACCAAATTTAGTTTGTCAAAAACGGATTATGGTAGGATCGGTCCACATAGTGAATGCGGGTTAAAATGTTTGGTCTGTTTCGCATAAATGCGGATTTGCAGCAGACCGGTTCGTATAAAATTTTAAAAAAATTAAAATATTTTTTATAATTTTTAATTTTAAATTTGAGTATAATGCAAAATTAAATATTGAATATAAATATAATAATTACAAAATAAAACGTAAAAATTAATTATTTATTATCTATTACAAGTAATTTAGGAAACATATTATGAAAAAATATATTAAATTAGACCATAAAATAAAATTTAAATTTGTAATTCTAAACACATGGTATTCATCAAATAATAAATAAAAATATTTAGTCATATTCAACACACACAATACTACACAATAATCACAAATTAAAAATAATAATAATAAATAAAGTTAAAAATTAAAAAAATATTATACAGGTAGCGGGACGGGACAACCCGCACTTTAACAGTGCAAGCTGCATGTTCGGCCTACGTGGATTAATAGTTAAAATGTCCAGCTTGTCCCACACATTTTACCAGCAGGTCACAGGCCAGGAGAGAGCCTGTCTTGCATTGTCACTTCTACATTAAATTGCACCATTCAATATCCAAAAGATAAAAATGTAATTAAATATTTCTATAGAAGCCGTGTAAATTTATATATATAAGAATTTTGAGAAAATAGTCATTTATTTTATAAGAAAATTAATTAATTTAATTATTAGAATTAAATTAGTTTTAAAGTAAGACTCTAAAATTACTTTTTTTTAAAATATTTTTTATGACTTTAAGTCATTTAATCACTAATATATTTATTAATTTATTTTCTATTGGTTATATTTATTAACCTTAACCAACTGACTATTAATTTTGGGTACAGCTTTTAAAAAGTGTTAACAAACTTTGTTTCAAACCATTTATTTAAATTCATGTGAATATGAAAATGTGAATGTTTCTTTTTCCTTGTAAGGTTATAAAAAAAACTATTTCTTGATAGTTTTATTTTCAGAAAAGATTTCTTTTTGTCAGAAAAGTTATACCTTTTCATTTGTTTGTGTACTGAGGTATAAGGAAGTTATATTTCATAAGAATGAGGGAAGTTACTTTTTAACATTCATTATAAATTCCATTATTTTATTTATTTATTTATTTTAATCAATTGAGAAATTAAAATGTATTTCCAAAAATAAAAAATATTTTTATAAGGGTGTGATTCCATTTTACATTCTTAAGGATATAAAATCATGACTTGAAACAAATACCCTCCGAAGCCAAACATTTTATATCACTTTTTATAAAGAATATAGAAAAACTTTTAATTAGCTCTTATAAATAGAATAAGAAGAAAATTAGATTCTTAACAATTTTAGTTTTGCTACATATGTTAATCAAATATTTAACTATTATGAATCAGTTAAAAATTATAAACAGGAACAAGTTAGTGTTACACATTTTTTTTAATTTAAAAATAAAAAACTATCCTCCTTTTTCTTGCTTTCTAAAAGTTCACTTCTAATGACTGAGTTTATTTTTATCATTAAAATTCGATATATTGATAGTAAATAATTAGAGCAAATAATATACGTAATAGTAAGTATAAATAAATTTAAATTCTATTTAACAATATATTATTAAGTAAAGTTTGAATTTTACAATTCAAAATCCATACATCAATGATTTTAATTGATTGATAATACATATTTCTTTATACATAGAAACTAAAGTCAAATAAATATTTATATTTTTCCTATATATATTCATATATCTCAACCATATGTTTTAAAATGAAAAGAATATGATTTTAATTTTTATGTTGAAAAGATGTTGAGTCCACGTTTCGCGTTGAGAGAGTTTGGGACGCTGTGGGGGAAAAAAGGAAAAACTGAAACCTGTTTTATTTTTTAGGATAAAAAGAAAAGCTAGTTGCAGGTCATGTTTTTTCGTACGTTGGGAGAAACCATAACAATTATGATACTAAAATGAAAATGAGTGTCACCCTTATACACACATGACTCTCAGAAACTTGTGTTAGAGGTCAAAATCCAATTGATTTAAAAAAACTAAAAAAATATTAAAATTAATTATTTTTTAATCAATCGGTTTGGTTTGAATTTTAAATTAAAAATTAAAAATAAAATTAAACTGTTTATTATATTTAAATATAATCTTATATATTTAAAATTAGTTAATAAATATATATTAGTTTATCTATTGAAAATTATTTTACATCTTGAGTGTATATAATTACAATATATTTTTAATTATAAAATTTAAATTGTAATTTTAATTATAAAAATATTCAATTTATTTATAAATATAAGAAATTTAGAATTATAAATGTGATAATAGTGATAATAAAAATTATAACATGTTTATTTATTTGATAACTTTTTTATAGAATACTTAACAATTTCCTAGAAAATGTTTAATATTTTTTTAAAAATTTAACAAATTTATAATAAAAAACCACAAATAAAATTTATTTTTTTATTAAATTAAAAAAATAAATCAAATCAAATCATATTTTATTTTTATTTTTATATTTAATTTAGTTAATTTGTTAAATGAATAATCAAATTAAACCGCGAACTCACTAAGTAAAGAAAAGTTTTGGTAAACATGATTTATCAATATTTATTACGTATTAGAGTTCTTATTTGACACTTGTAAAATAATTTAAAAACCAGGCTGCATTAGGTTAAATAATTTAAAGAAGTGTTTTTTAATAATTTCTTATCACATTATAAGGTAAATTTATCATGCAGCTGATTGAAATAAGTTAAAAAATTGTTGAATATCCCGTCAATATAATAAAACCTCCACAAAATACGAATGTTGAGATCAAGAAATTTACTAATTGAAAAGATTATTAATTAATGAATGAATTAAAAGTTTCTGAAATTCAAAAATAGTTTATCAATTGATCAAATATAAATTTACCATAACATATTGAAAGGTTACGAGTCGGGACAATCTAATCTAAAATAATTAATGTTTTAGATATCATCCATTTTTAATATCAAATTATACCACAAATACAAAGAAAGAGATTATTATCCACTTTTATATTATAATTTTAGATAAATTATGACACTTGATTGAAATATTTTAGAAAGACATTTTATATTGTAATTTTAGACAAATTATGACACTTGATCGAAATATTTTAGAAAAACCTTTTTATATCATAATTTTAGATAAATTATGTCACTTGTTTGAAACATTTGAGAAAGTTTTCCTATATTAGTGTAAAGAAAAAAAATAATGTCAATTAAATCGTTTAATTTTAATATGAATTTGTTTCATCTCAATTTTTTACATTTAAGTTTTAGGTAACATAGAGGGAAGAACAAAGCTAAAAAAGATATTAAAAACATAAAGCTCATAAATATGAATAAGTGTGTAACATTTTTGAAAAAATACTTATATTTTTTGTTGTAGGATCTTTAATGTGGTGCGACAATATTACCTACCTCTAGACTCTTGTAAAAAAAATATTCTGAATAAAACAAATGAAAATTTTTACAGAGTGAAGTTTCATTTTCTTCAGAAATTTTTTTATTTTTAACATTTTTCCTTAAAATACTATATATTATCTATTTAAAAAAGTTTATCTGTTTCAAAAAAAGAATAGAAAAATAGTTACTTCAATTGTTACAAATTGAACTTTTTGTATATTTTTATTAATTATCTAATTAATTCTTTTGAAACTTTGGATAATTTATATTACCTTATAATTAGAATAGAATCTAAATCTAAAATATAAGAGCATACAATAATAGTAGAGAAAATGAAAAGTCGTATACTCCACGCTGAAGTTGATAAAAATATATAAACATATTACTAGTTGGAGTGATTTGAAAGGAATAACATAAAATTTATAATTTTTTCAGAAAATCTCAATTATTTAAAAGAAATTGACTAAAAACGATATGTATCATATCATGAGTTAAACATTCATCGACGACCATTAAATCAGATTTTGAAAAGACAAATAAATTTTAGAAGAAATATCACTTCTATAAAAAGTATTATTATATTAACTTTTTTAAATCATTAAGCTAAAAATAAAAAACAGTTCTATTAATAAAATAAATACAATGTAGATATGTTATAATTCATATATGTTAGAGATAAGTAATAGAGCAGCGAAATTAATATGATTGAGTGTATGGTAAAATAACTATTTGTTTATGAAAATATTTAAATTATATTTGGGAAGTATAATGTTTATACTAAAAACTTTCTATCCTTCTTGTTATTCTATTCAGATTGATATTTCATCTATATTAATGGTTTTGTTTAGTAATAAACAAATCATAAAACATTTTATGAAAGTTGTACCATTTTTTTTTCTGTCTTTGTATTCTACTAAAGCTTCGCAATTGAATTATTATTCAACTTCATCTCCTAGCATTGTAGTATGATTTGTTGTAAGCAGCATGATGAATTTAAAAAAAGTGTATTGAAAATTTTTACCTATGCATTATTTTTATACGGTCAGTGAAATTCATATTAGATATATTAAGAGAACAAAACTTTAGTATTTTTTATATTGAATAGAATCTAAGTAAGCACGCCTACCATATCCAATCACCCCATGCTTACTTAAAAAGATCATACTCATACTTAAAAATGAAAAAGAACTCTTAAATTGTCCTTTTGGTACATGGACGTGTTAGTGTATAACATTTTATTTCTGGCCACTCACAATCACATATTTAGGTATCTTTTGTACTCAATTTTGAATGTTCCCCATTTTATATATCAATCGTCCTTTTAAACCCACCAACGTATAGTCAAAATCCTCTACTTTTGGAACTTTCAAAGCATGCGTATATTCCTATCATCTTCTCTCTTTTATTTCAATTTTTTGCAATCAACGTTGAATTAAGCAAAAACAACATTAGCCTCAAGACCCAAACAAAACAAAAACAACACTTATTGGCCCTAATTCTCTAATATTGGGCCTTCATGCTAAGTAACTCGATTCCTATGCCGAGAGACTGGGCCACCATATAATATCTACAGGTTTTTATTATTTTACAACTCGGTTGAATTAAAGTTTAGAGTCACAGCACTCAAATTATTATTTTTCTATATAAAATGTGTTTTGTTCATTAACTGATGTTTCAACTCAGATCATTCAAATTAGCTTTAGTGGACCACATGGCAGCCCAGTACTTTTGTAGAGGCCGTCTCTATCTATCATTTAATATCTTCTCTCAGTATTTAGCTATTCATTTCTTATTAATTGAGCATCTTCTATACTCATAAAAATAAAAATAAAATATTTTATTGAAAAATATATAGTTCTATAAATAACAAACTAAAAAATTAATTAGAGATTAAATCTTATAAAACTTTTGTGTTCAAGAAAAGAATAGATAAAAAAAATATTAAAATCTAAGTGACATAATAAATCTCACCAAAAAAGTAAATTAAGACCTATTAGTAAATGACTAACTCACTTTTTAACAAATTGTAATACATTATTATTGTTTTCTCGTTTTGGATATATTGACCTAATACTAAGCATTTATTAAAAGAAATTAAATAAACTTTCTCTTTTATAAATTTGATTGTACACCATATAAGCATCACATCGAATTCAATATCAATGGTTTATTTGTTTTCTTAAGATCTTCGTACCTATGTCTTCTGTACAACCATGTAGAGAAACTTTACCATGTACGATTACTATGGTTTATTTATAATATGTTAATTTTCATTTACGTATTTTCTTTAAAATTTACACATACATAAAGGTTTTTATATATTATTATTTTATTGCAAAAATTATATATTATCATACCATTTTATTATTAAAAGTAATTGCTATATAAAGAATATAGTGGTGTTTGGTAGTGGCAATACCACTTTACCACTCACACAGCCGCGTACTTTTTGTTGACGTCCAACAAGTGAGATTTTTCAACCCACTTTTATAATTTAAATATTAAATTATTGTTTAAGTCCATCTTTTCATTTAACTTATTCAATTTTATTAATTAAAAGCTTAATTTTATCCTTTTTACACAGTTGGAATATCAATTTTCTTCTAATGAATATTATAAGTATTACAGTTAAAAGGTAAGAAATTAACACATATTTTAGAGATTAAAAGAATAAATTAAATTTTAAAAATAAATAAATAGAGTGAACATATTAAATGAAAATATAAACAGCATGAAGACTAATTTAAACAACGCTGTCATCATATTGATATATTATATTTAAAAAATAAAATAATATGAAATGTAAATCAATTCTTCAATGCTGCATACAGTCCACTCTCTCTACTTATGCTCAAACATAACAAGATCAAACCAATAAGAAAACACACACCAGTGTTTTTCATCCTATGCCTAAAAGATTAAAACTAGAATTTCATCAACCTTTGAAACTTCTAGGGTAGTTATGAATATATTGTAATATTCAACAAACAAACAAAAAGAAGCACAAATTTGGTTCAGAACTTTATATGGACACCAAAATATATGAATATGTAGGACACACCGTTTTCTACAAAAAGATAAAACAGTCCAAGGAGATAAGAGGGTTGTTAATATCCTCCATCAGAGTTAAGTCCATTTCATGGTCAGAAACCACATCCTTAGCCACGGTTTCATCAACTTTAGAACCAGCCTCGGCAGTGCATGTCTCATTGTGCCTTAAACCAGCGGAATGAAGTACTCTTCGTGAACAGTTATTGGGACTCCATGCTTTAACATTCTCTTTCCTCGTTGAAGGAAAACCAGAATGATGAGAATGAACTGCAGTAACGCTAACTTTCGAACTGTTCATCATTCGCCTCGAAACAACGTTGTCCGTGGCCAAATTACCACTCCCACATTTGTCTCCGTTGTATCTTCTGCTCGGAGAGGGTGACCCTAGAGTCCTACTGTGCATGTTGGAAGCATAGTTAACAGTAATAGACCTCTCGGTGTCCTTCCGAAAACTCTTCTGTCTAGCCAGATTGGTTGGCGAGTTTGAACGAACCCTCTTATGGGGCATAGAAAACGATTGCGGTGGGGGAGACTGCTTGAGTGTTACCAAGTTGGGTCTGGGAGGTGGTGATGGGTTTATGTTTGTAACCTTTCTATGATGAGGCATAGGTTTAGCTGGTGGTGTCAAGGAGAGAGAGGCTTCCCTGAGTGAGTTGATGCGAGTGATGTGAGGGTTGTCCTTGTAGCAGGACCATAGGAAGTCGTTGGAGAAGGACCGGTCCTTGGAGCTCAAGGAGGAGGAAGCGGTGGATAGGGAGGAGGCTGAGGAGATGGTGTTGGTGGAAGTGGTGCATGTGAAGGAGGAAATGGAGGAAGTGGAAGAGGTTGGAGAAGGAGGGGAGGGTGAGATTTTGGTGGAGGAGTAGAGGGTGGAAGGTGGTGGAGGAAGCTTGTCTGGAAGGAGGTTGAAGTTGAAGTGATTTTGAGGTTGTTGTGGTGGGGAGGGTTTGCAGTGGGGTCTGCATTTGCTAACGCAGCAACCCATTTGGTTGAGAGATGAGAAAGAAGGATTGGTAGGATGAGGAAGAAGAAGAAGGGGAGAGAGTGGTTTGAGTTTGATATAGTAGCATTGGAAGTTGGAAGGGAAAGTGAGGGAATGAATGTCTTTTGCTTTTGGTGTTGGTCTTTTGCTTTTCAGAGTGTTTATTTGAATTTGGGAACCGGGGAGGGTTTCCGTTGGGTAACGGTTACATAGGAACATGGTGGTGGATAGTGGATACTATCATATTATTACTCCTTGCTTTTGACCTTTGAGATGTATGGAAGAAGAAATGGTAGGGTCTCACTCACAACGTTTCCTTTTGCTCCAATCAACTACTATTTCACGTTACAGAAGCTTTAACCTCAGCTCAGACTGCCCAACCCCAACCCATTTCTAATCCAAATTTACCATCGCCCTTAATTATTTTCAGAATCATAATAATAACTAAGTTTTTATATTATTCTATTTGATAAGTTTTTATATTATCATAACACACTGGTAAGCAATAAATAATCGTGGATTATAATAAATATAAAAGTAACTTTATTTTTTTATATGAATATACGTTTAAAATAATTAATGTGATATTTTATTTTGTTGTAATAAATAACTTGATGATTATGAATGTGGTTACTATGATATGTATTCGATGCAACTCATAGTGATACACAATAGAAATGATTGAAATAAGATAAGATAAAATTATTCCTTTAACAATTTACATATATAATCATCTACATGTTATTCATAATTTATTTCATGTCTTACATATATTAGGAGAAAAAGAATCATTTCTATGAAAGCAATTAATGATCTTAGTAATAATAGATGTATAACCAAATTTTTAGAAAGTAGGAACAAATAAACATGTAATAGTTTTATACTTTTGCTTAGTCAAAATCATATTAAGCCATTTAAACTATTTCAAAGTTTATCCAATGTAACTTCACTATTGATTTATGTTGTGATATTTTCTTAAAATTGTATCAAAATTTAAATTATATATTTGTTTAGGTAAAAAGATTTTTATTTTAAAGGTTGAAAATACTTTCAAAATAGAGAAAACATTAAAAAAATATACTTTCTACTTTATCAGTCGCCAAATAGAATATAAATAATTTAATAGAGTTGTAATTATAACTAATGTAGAATGACATATTATACATCCATTCGTAGTTAACTTCAATGGTTACTCTTTCTACATTAATTTTGAAATCCATTTAAAGATATATAATTATCTTATTTCAACAGTGATAATTATGACAACTAGGGACGATCATGGTTTTGATTATGATAGAAATAAAACCCAAACTAACAGTACAATTGGTGGTCAGCAATAATAATATCCATAATATAGACAAAATTGTGATGAAAAAAAGATGAAAAAGCATAATTATTAAATGAGAAAAAATATGTATCTACAAAAGTTGGTTAGGAAACTTATACTTCACCAATAATGAAGTAGCTAAAATAATATTTATTAATATTTATTTAAGAAGGTACAGGTTCTAAAAATCTGCACGTTTTTAAAATGATAAATAAAATTTGTAGTAAATTATTAAATTATTATTTAAAGATTGAGAGAAGTGGCTATATTATATTATTTTTATCATGATGCGCGGGTGGAGCATGAATGTGCTAACTATGACAGCACAAAAGACTTCTTCCGTTTCTCATAATGGTTTTTAGCTTCAGCATCAAAACATAATAGAATCAAATCAAAACTATGAGCTGCAAAACTTTTATCTTTCTTGTCATATCATCTATGAGCCATTCGAAAATGGAGTTTATGGAATCAAAAATATGTCAGGAATCCCACCACAAACCAGATTCCCAGGACAAAAAAAAAGTAAAAAAGCAATGTTTTTAATATTATATTTGACTATCTATAGCAAGTTATTCTCTTACAAACATATACTTGGTCTAATTGTATTTGGATTTCTTATTATGATTTTAAGATAAGTTTTGCAAATGAAAAATAAATTAAGAAAAGAGATTTTTCCGAATGATCGATCAAGTTTTATAAAAAATAATTATTAACAAAATTAATCAATACTTTGTATTTATAATATGATGAGAAAAAAGGCAGCAGAGAAAATATGTCCTTCAATCATATGCAATTCAACCGACTTGATTGTGGCTTTGGTCTCTTAGTTGCCCTGCATTTTGGATTTTGTGGATAGTCCTTCAATTAGGACTCTGTCTCCGTTAATGTTTTAGAGAAATAGTGTTTAACACATTTTAATATTATTGATCCAAATTTATCCTGATTCCAAATATAAATTTTAAATTTGCTTATTATAAGTATTTCGCCACCAATTTCATGAATGCTAATAATATGATCGAACACTGAAAATGTGTGATTAACATTTTTGTAAGGTTCAATTAACTCTTAAAAGGGTAGATCAAAGTTAAGTAGAGAAAAAAAAAATAGAGCTAAAGTAAATGAACAAAAGCATATAAGGAACAACAAATTTATTTTTCTTTCCTTAACTTCGAAACAACCAACATGAAACGTTTACAAGCATAAGTTGTACAAAATAGCTGAACTCTAAAACTAAAGTTCCAATGATGTCATACAAATTACATAATCACTCTTATTCCTTATTCAAACATGAACCAGTCCCCACCTTCGTATCTATCTTACACCATACCACTGTTAATTTGTTCCTGAGAAGCTCTGCTTATTTCATTTTCCAGTTGCAGAGAGTTGGGTCAGATTAGTTTCGATAACTGGCTGCAACAAAAGAAAACAGGTAAGCCTCGACTACGAACATAACTCAATAAAGCAAACGAAAATGGTTACCTGCACCATAGACAGGCTTGGTCTTGGTCTTGGAGCATTTGTGACACATGCAGTGGATAAAGCAACTACATATCATTTTCTTGACACACACTCTCTTTGCAGGGATCACAGTTGCTTCCCTGGGTTTGTGGAAGGACTCTGTTTTACTAGGAACAATGATTTTGTTCTTTGGCTCAGGTTCCACATTGGTGTCATACTCAACCCCTTCGCAACACAACCTCAACCCTCTCATTCCCACTCACAAGAGGAATCAACTCCTCACAGTTGTTGTGAACCACACACCACAACCCACGCTAATGCCAACTCCTGGGAGTTAATTAAATAGCATCCACTTTAATTAAATAATAGTTTGTTCAAAAGGGGATATCAATGTGAATGGGGTTACCACTTAAGAGACAAACCCCTCACAGAACAAAAGCTGTTAAACCAAAGTTGTCATTCCCTATTCATACGTAGTTTTATTTGTTTTTTAATTTAAAAAGTATTACTTTATTTGCTTGTAGTATTTTTATTAGACAAAAATAATCCTTTCCTAATTTTTGCATTAATAATATCAAATTTTATTACTAATAATGTTAACTTTGATGAACGTCACAAACATATATTTAACATGATGTTTATCATACTTTGTTATTTGTTATGAAATTTACTGAATTAGTATTAATAAAATATCAATTCAATCTATAGAACTATTTTAACTTTTTTATGGATAAGAGAACTAATTTCAATAAAAAGAGACCAAACTAATACATATATTATAAAAGAACTAAAATTGTATTATATTTGGTGAGTCATAAAATTATGACGAACTAACCATGACATGTAGAAGCTTACGTCAATTAATTAACATGTGAAAAGGAAAATATAATAAGAATATTTAAAAACAAAAACAAAAATTAAACGCGGTAATCCGCCGCCTCTGTATATTGGAGGAATCCAACATAATAAGTACACGTCATTGTTTAATAAGAACATAAACTTTTTAATTTTATTTTATGTCATTCAGTTTTAAGAAAATGTACTCGGATAATTTGAAGCATGATATTCCACGAGAGAGACAACAGTGAGTTTTTCAGCTCAAAAACCTGTATGAAAATTTTCTAAAATATCCTACATTAATATTCATATTTTTTTTATTGCAATATGATATGTGTACATTTTATTTTCTTTAATGTAATTTTTATAATATTCAAATATTATTTATTTCATAAATTTTTTATTTAATTTTTGTTTTATAATGTAATTCATGATTTTAGTTCCACCATTAGTTTGGCATTAGAACATCGACTACAAAAGAATCCTTCATATATAATTCATAAATTTTGATTATTTTGTGAAAATATTTTAATTTGTTATTTTAAATATAATTTTTAAGTTTAAAATTTATTTTAATTTTAATTATATTCCTAAAAAATATTCCTTATATTAAATTATTTTACAATTTTTCCATTTTATCACAACAATTAAAATCACTTACAAACTCATTATTAGATTAATTTAACAATTTAATATGCTGCCAAAATAACCATAACAACATGCACATTATAGTCCTCTCTGTAAAACAATGTGTACAGGTACTAATAAGATCAAATAAAATAATTATCTCATATGCCAAATGGTTTATTATTACGATTGAATAGGTTACTTAATTTTTCATGTAATCTCATTCTTAACGAGTCATAAAAATATAAGAACATTTGCATGAACGATTTCTTATATTGGGTTCTTAAATTAAGAACACATTCTTATTTATTTTAACACAGTGAAATGGATTAAGTTTTACAAATTTAATTCAAAAGGGGAGGATCATTATGAATTAAAAAAGAAAAAGAAAGATAGAGGGAAAAGATGAGGGAGACAACCAAAATCAAATTAAGAATTTTAAAATTGGTTCTATTATTAAAGGAAAAATTAGGAAAGTTCTTAAAATATATGCTCTAACTTTTTTGTGTGAGCATCAAGAATATTTTTCAACCTATAGTCAAATACTATAGTTGATTTTGAAATGTAAAGATCAATAAAATAATCTTTACCTCTCTCAACAAAAACCTCTTTTCTATAAAAAAATCTTCTTGTGACAACATATTCAATGAATACAACTGACTACAAATTATACTAGACCTTGTTCGAAGAGATTCTGTAACTTGCTTAAAAATTCTTGCTAATATCTTCTATACTTATACATATATCATCACAAAATAAATCTTATTATAATGAAAAGATTTCAACAGTCATTTTTTTAAGTACATTTGTTAACTTTAAAATAATTTAATAAAAAATAATGTGCGTATTAGAATTTCTAATACTAATCACTGAAAAACAATTTTTCATATAATTGTTAAAATATTTATTATAATATTTAGCAAACTTAACATGTATGACAGACTGTGATGAATAATAAATGCATTAATTCTTTTTCAAAATGTTCATGTTTCTAAATATTTCGACTGTAGTATTTAAACAGTCGTTAAATAAAAAAAACACAAAAAAATGTTGAATGTTATAGAAAAAGAAATTATAAACATAAATATAATTAATACAACATACACAAATTATTCATTAACTAAAAGACATAAGATTCTAAACATCGATTTATAGAAAAATATTATTCATTAACTCAAAATTTTAAATGGAGGGGATGCACAATTCCTTATGAATTTTACTTCATATGGTTTTATTTTCTAATGATCTAATCTCAAAAAGCTCTAAAGTCCAAATCTAAACTGGGTTTGAAATTGAGAACATTTCGCGAAGCCCAAAGATGAAGTATTTGTTAGTTGCCATCCAAAAAGGCGTATGACCACAAATCAAACTTGCGACAACAACGACCTACATACAATGAACAGAACATTACGAAATAAATAGCAATTCAAATAATAGATTTTGTTACATTAATCAAAATATTTTTTTTCTCGAGTCTCTACAATCTTTCCTATCAGCAACTTAGGCCCAAATGGCCAAATTGAGAAGGGTCCAATAATAAGGAATGCAGACACCACTCTTACTCATAACGACCAAAATTCGTAGGTGAACCTCATCACTTTGGGTTCAAGATGAAACAAATGATTTTTTTAACAATAATTCTGAAAGCAACAAGAGGTATAATGGAAGAAAGAGAGAAAATGGGAGAAAGGAATAGAGTGAGAAGACAAAACAAAACTAGAACGTGCATATGGATTAAAACTTAGCTTAGAAGACAAAATGAGGCTTTATACAAGTCAAAGGCATAGCATAGGAAAGCCCCAAAGGTTGAAACAGAAAGGAAAGAAAAAAAAAACTATTATTTGATTTGTTTTGTCCCCTTAACATTCCTTTCAAACTTATGGCGTGCAGGGTCACTTGTGTGTGAGTTTATAAACTTAAGAATATTGGAAATGTAAAGAGTTTTTGAAAAAAAAAATCTATCTCTTCTTTTTATTCTATCTTTAAAAAAAATAAGTCTAATTCAAAATGTTTAATTCTTGAATTTAGAATAGAATTATTATACAATAATATTGCATTCAAATTATCACAATAAATGATTGAGGCATAGGAAAAAAGTAACTCATTTGGTTAAAAAGAATTTTAAAAAGTTCTATAGTAACAAAAACAATACTTATATATTATACTTTAGTTGTTGGGTGGAAAAATAACTTCTATCTTTTCTTGACTTTATCTTTCACAAAAAATAAGTCTAACTCAAAATGTTTGGTTCTTGAGTTTAAAATGGATTAGTATACAATAATATCACAATCAAAATGTCACAATAGATGTGTAAGATGTAGAAAAATGTAACTCATTTGGTTATTTTAACAAGTTCTGTAATGACAAGAACAATATTTATATATTTTACTTCAGTTATGGATCTATTCACAATATGTTGTTTTGTAGATGACCATGCTATAAGATTTGAACCAAGAAATTCAAAAGTCCTTTGTTAATTTTCTATCATCCATATCAATTCTCGAATTTGCATCACAAAAACCTGATATAGTTAAATCATGAGACTTTGTAGGTTTGATACCACATGTAGACGTTTCACTCATATTTTTAAGATACATTTAGCTTCCTTTTAGTGTTTTTCCTTTAGAGATTGCATGAACTAATAGACTTTATTGACCACAAAATAAATATATTGTCTTGTAATAGTTAAATGCTACATGCTACGCATAATAGATTTATAAAGAGTTAGATTGTCAAAATATGGACTATCATCATCAACACTTAGTTTTAGGTTGACCAACATAACTATTTTCACTTATTTGGGAGTGACCATATTTTCTCTTTTAAGGACATCATGAATGATTGGTAAGATAAGAATGATTGGTAAAGGTGTGTATGTCTCATCAAAGATAACATGTTTGGATATATACACCCTTTTGATCTTAGATAAATAAAGATATCCTTTATGTGTGAATGTGTAATCTATGAAAACACATTCTTGATACTTGAATTGAAATTTTTTTTATTATGAGGTCTTAAGTTAGGATATACACATCCAAATATTTTTCAAATAGAAAAATTAGATGTTTTCTAAAATGATTTTATGAAGGGGATGAAAATCATAGAGTTGGAGTAGGTTGTTGGTTTATTATATCAAAAATGGAATAAAAGCCTCTCTTATAATCTCATAAGCATAGAAGCTTCAACTAGCTTTGAAAGGCCTACTCCAATAATATGTATATGGACAGTCAAGTTTTTGAATGATTCCATATAATTTTGTTGAGAACTATAAAATATGGTAAATTCAGGATGTAAGTACTTTATTTTGAAATAAAATTTCCTTTAAATTATTTTTTTAAAATGTACAAAACATGAAAGATCATGAAAATTTTTTTTGTATTAGATAAATTTTTAATATTACATGCATCCATGAAGTAAATGTAATATTTATTGTCATTTGATGAAGAGATTCAAAAGGTCTAATTATAAGTAGTACCAATTAAAGGAAAACAATAATATTATGAGATTTTTCATAACAACATGTCTTGTATGTATTGAAAGTAGAAATCTTTGGAACAGAATTAAACCTGCATATTTATAACATGTAGGACAATCTTTTAATTGACATGACCTAATATGGAATGTCATAATTTGTACAAGTTTGACTTTTTAAATTTGTTGGGACTAGAATTATATGTGCTACAATTAAAAATAGGCCTACAATTTGACATGTGAGCAAAAACTATGAAGAAAAAGTAAGAGAAATATCATCAAACATACAAAAATCATGTCTTGACTTGTCCTCAAGAAGTGATTCACTAGTTGATTGAGATTTGACACAACATTAGTCAAAAAAATATTTAAAGAGAATATGTTTATCCTTCTTTTGGATCACTAAGCATATAAACATATTCTCAATGATGACATGAATATGTAATAATTTATTTTAAAAAATAGGTGAAATAGAATTAGATGGAGAAAATTACATGTGATTCTCATGAAAGAAGATTCATCTTGTATCACCTAATATAACATTTTATCTTTCAAACTTCATGAAAAAAGACTATCTTATATCACCTAATATAACATTTTAACTTATAAGTTTGAAAGAGTGAACGTCATATAGTTAATTGTAACATACTCATTTAACATAAATTAATACTTCTAAAATTTTAACATTAATAACGCTTATACAATCGAAAGTATAATAAATAAATTTATGTTAATATTTATAAGAAGTATTCTTACATTTTTTATTTTTTTCTTATTTGATACCATAATCTCTTGTTATAAAAATAATTAGTATAAAATAATGGAAAAAAATTAATATTAATAAAATCTTATAAAAATAAATATTACTTGTTATTTTAATCTTAAATATATATATATATATATATAACTTTTGAGAAGGTTGTTCATCACATCTATTACTAGTTGAATTTTTAAATATATATATATATAGAAAACTTTTGAGAAGGCGGCTTATCATCACATTTATGACTAGTTGAATTTTTAAATTGTACAAAATAAATTTCTTTAAAAGTAAATTCCTTTTCATAACTTGTGAACACTACAAGAAAGACTGAAAATAGCTGCCAAAAGCTAACGACGGCTCGCAACTGACGCTATTAGCGTCGACCAATTACATTCTACACCGACGCTAAGTTTTTTCTTAGCGTAGCCGACGCTAAGTTGTAAAAGGAAAATAAAAAATATATATAAATTAACGTCGGCCAAGTCGACGCTAAAATTAAATTAAAAATTAAAAATTATAAACGTTGCGTGCACTTAGGGGAGACTAAAATAATTAAAAAAAAATGGTGTAGCATCAGCCAGGCAGACGCAAAATTGGACGCAGGGTAGCGTCGGCCTAGCCCACGCTATTTTTTTAATTTTTATTTTATTTTGTAACGTAGCGTCAGCTAGGCCGAAGTTATTTTTTATTTATCTTTTATTTTTTTTAGGGTAGCGTCGGCCTAGCCTACGCTATTTTTTACTCTTTTTTTTATGGTAGCGTCGGCCTAGCCGACACTATTTTTTTAATTTTTTATTTTAAGAGTAGCGGTCGACGCTCCTTTTTTTTCTTTTTTTTTTAATTTTTTTTAAGAGTAGCATCGACCGACGCTACTCTTTTTTTTTAAATTTTTTTTAAGAGTTTTGTCGACCTACTTTTTTTTTTAAAAAAATTTTTTTAAACTTAGCGTCGACTCGGCCGACGCTACCCTTTTTTTTTAAGAAAAAAAAGAACGTAGTGTCGGCCCAGTCCACGCATGGCCGACGCTATGTATTTTCTGGGGGGTTGCGTCGGCCTAACTGACACATGGCCGACGCTATTTGAAATTAATAGCGTCAGCTAGGCCGAAACTATGCTTAATTAGGTTCCTTTTAAAGGAATTCAGAGTCACTCTTCCTTCGCATTCTTCTTTCTCTTCTTCGTTTTCTCTCTTCTCTCTCTCGCTCTCTTGCTCGTGGTTGTACAGGTTCTTGGTGCAGCTTCTCCTCTCTGCCGCCTGAGTTCCTCTCCTCTCTGCCTCGGCTCCATTCCTTTGGTTCGTGTGTGTGCGTCTGTTCGTGGTTGCGGTGCGGTGCGGTGTGCTGTGGTGTTGCTTTCGCCTCTCCGTCTCTGGCTCCGTCGCATCTCCGGCCATCGCATCTCCGTCTCTGTCGAGGTCAGAAATTAGGTTTATTTAGGGTTTGATTAGGTTATTGTTGAACTCAATGATTAGGGTTTAATGGTATGTAAATTTGTTTAGGGTTTATGATGTTGAATTGTATGTTGAGGTTTATTGCATATTTCCATTTGGTGTTGAATTGTATGATTAGGCAAATGTATGTTATGATGTTTAGGGTTCATGATGTTTAGGGTTTAAGATGTTTAGGATTTAGGGTTTAGGAAAAATGGTATGTGTTTGAATGATTAATTTGTTTCAGGTGTTTGAATGATTAATTTGTTACATGTGTTTGAATTATTTTATGATTTTTCATTTTTTTTAATTTTTTTTAGCGTAGCGTCGGCTTAGCTGATACTATTTTTTAAATTTTTTTTTAAGTGTAGCGTCGGCCAGACTGACGCTACTTTATTTTTATTTTTTAAAAATGTAGCATCGGCTTGGCCGACGCTACCTTTTTTTTTTTTTAAAAACTATTAGCGTCAACTTGCGTTTGTCAAGCCGACGCTATTAGCATCGATTTTTTTCTTGGAAGCTACGTCTGTAACTTCCATGGTTCTAGCGTCGACTTTTTAGATTTTGCGTCGGTTTTTGGCCGAAGCAAAATCGATGTTTTCTTGTAATGAAAAATGACCTTTTTAAAACAAATATAAAGCTAAAACCAACTAACCTAAACACACATGGTTATGAATTTTGCCGATCCAAAAAGAAATGGTCATATATGACTTGGTTAACTTCATTAATGCTCCAAGTCAATGCCAGTCGATTTTCTCATGAAATAGTAGAATATTTTTTGGAATTAATTGTTGTGCATGGAAACTTACAAATTATTTAATGTAATATCTCGCTTTTCATTTTTCTTGAGCTCATTATGGGATTAAAAATTGCATTGTTTTTTTTTATCAAGAAGGTTCGAAGTGGATGGTGCTCCATATCCCAATTCAACTTGAGTTTAGTCTACTAATAAAACATGCTCTTAAGTTGCATTACGATTCCAATTAATAGAATAGAGTAAAAACACGTTATGTGACTGTGAGAAAAATTAATCTGGTGGCGACGGAAGAGAAATTAAAAGGAATAAAAAGCCAATAAGAATCCTAAATAGGCATAACGGACTTTCGTAAACTTGTAACAAAGTTCACCACGGAATAAAATAATATCATGTTTTTTTTTCCACTATTGCTTAAAAAAATATTTTCTCCTTTTGTTCTTCGTTGGTACCACGCTACCATTTCCAGGTAGACCAAACCTTGAAGCTGCGATCATGTCTTATTCTAGACCTTATGTCCAACACAAACACTACGTTTGATTTCTAACTCACTATCCCATCTCAATTATCTACTAAAAGTCAAAATTCAGCTAATGAAAGACAAATAAAAAGAGAGTAGCGTGTGAAGACTTTTTCCTCGTTGACAATGTATTTTTCCACGTTAAACCAAAACCTGTAATAGTTTTTATGATTCACATATACTTGACGTTCAACTATTTGTCAACAATAATTTGGACCACATATGTATAGAGTAGCCATCGTTCCATTGGACTAATGAGTTAAATCATGTATCTACATTGACTTTTTAACAATTGATCTTATTTTGGATCATGAATTTGAAAATGTAAGAGAACAATCTTATCTCTACCAATTACTCTGTTTTCCACGAATGTACCTAATTATTAAATTAAATATTATAGTGAATAATAAAAAGTTGAAAACACTCTAAACAACACCTTAAGTCTAAAAAAAATTCCTTCTCTCTCTCATTACTCAAATTTGTAGGTTATTGGAATGAGATGCATAACATGTTTTTTTTTTCATCTTATAAAAAATGTATATACCAATATTGTATATGATATGTATTACAGGATTATTGTTACCACACAAATTTCAAAACAAAAATTGCGACAAAGGGATTGGAAATAACTCTAAATTATTACAAACTTAAACAAAACATGCATTATAGTTTATAAAGGTAAATGCGTCTGGTCTTCATTTGTTCCATCATCTTGTTGGATGGAGCTTCATGGGTACTAGGGTTTGTTCCTTTGACGAGGCGAAAACAAACGAACGAAAAAGTGAACCACAGACTCAAAAACCATTCTCTTCACGGATTTCCTTGGAGCTGGTATTACCGTTGCATTGGTCTTGTTGCGGAGCTTTGCCTCGTACATTTGAGTCACTTCTGCACCTCCATTCTTCGCCATTTTCTAATTCACCAAGTACCTCTCTCTCTCTCTCTCTCTCTCTCTCTCTCTCTCTCTCTCAGACTGTGTCTTCGTTGCGCTTCTATAAGAAGGTTATTACTTGCTTGTGCGTATAAATAGAGCAGATACTTGGCTAGCTATGAACCAGCAGCACAAAATATAGGGAAATATCAAGGAAATCGAACTTCTATAAATTACAGTGTAATGTTGCTAAGTAAATTCCTATTTAATTTGAGTGGGTGACAACGCTGAGGACGAATGTGAATGTGGAAAAAGTAGCAACATTCAGCCTTTTTCAATCAACTCACGTTCTTTTGGCATGTCGTCAACCCAACTGTGTAGTCTATACTTTGACTTATATTTAGGTATTAATTGGCAGCATTAAATCGTATTTAATTTGGATGTTTTGGTTATTCTTTTAAACCATAACTTGTTTATTGAAAATAACTACATTTATAGAGTTTTAAGGGTTTATTTATCTGGTGGAATGTGATATTTTTTGTTATTAAAATTTTGGTTCGTTGGTCTCTAAACTGGTTAAAACTTCATTTGGTCTCAATTTATATCATACTCCATCGTAATTTTTTTTTGAAAAAAAGTGAAATTATACTATTTCAAAATAAATATTAAGTAAAAATTAAAATTAAACTGTACTTCGTGTGTATAGGACACTACAAATCCTATATATGAAATACTATTCTTAAATTAATAATTAATGGGACTACGATATATATCTTATTTGAGAGAGAAGACCAAACTAGACCTAGAATTGAACTAGATTTTAAAAATACCCTTAAATTGTATAATATTTTAAATAAATTGTATTGAACTATAAAATAGGCTGAGTAAATGAAACAAAACCATCCTAAATTTTAACTATATAAATTATTTGGATTATTAATATTAGACATCATACATTTTAATATTATAAATTATAATTTAATTGAATTCAAATAATTGTGCTTAGAAGTTATTTAATTTTTAAAAGTCAAATTAAGAGAACCATTTAATGCAATTTTTCTTTTAAATAATTGAGTTTTTCTTTAAGCTATTTAGATTAATAATATTAAAATATTAATTTTATGTGAACAACTAGGGACATGTATGTGTACTTCTAAGAGAGGAATTTAAGAAACCAGGCTCCACAGCAACTACACACAAATTTTTCTCCATAAACTTAAGTTTCATCCGATTGATGTTCATGTCAAAGACAAAACGATATACGATTCTTTTATGGCCATGTTAGGAACTGACCACATGAGAACATTTAATTTTAACAAAACAACATTCGCAGAACTGTATTCTGTATATGTGCATTTGACAGAGAACCAAAACCATGACAGATTCGGGTGAATAAATAACAAGAAAAAGACTAAGGGAAGTCCATGTAGTCCTAAATCCTAATAAAATGGTTTCCCATCAACAAAAGGGGAGCACTCGACATAACGTTTCTTTCACTTTTTAGTTTTTTAATTTTCTTTAATCAATTTTTTCCTCACTTTCTATTTCCTCCTTTTCGTCTCAACGTCACATAATGCTTCTGTCTGGCCTTTATGATTATGGGGGAAAAAAGTATTCTTTGTAAAACCATAGACGTATACGATAAAAAAAATTTCATCCATATTAACATGGTTATGAAATCTATATTCAAATAAATATATTTTCATAAATAATTACAAGAATTAAATTCTATATATATATATATATATATATATATATATATATATGTAGGTATGTGTGTGTACTTTTAAAACTAATAAATACTTATGAAAAACTATATTTAATTAAATATATCTACATAAATAAGTATAAGTTATGTGATGATTTTAGAAATATAAAATTAATTATAAATAAGAGTAATTTATAAGTTTGTAAACTTATAAATAAGAGTATTACAAAAAAAAAATAGTCATACATTTTACAGTTTATACTTTCTCAAAAAATTAATATACTAACACACTTAACTTTCAAAGTAAGTAGTAAGGATTTTGAGACTTACCCTTAATACTCACTTTATTTAAAATTATTATAAATTAGTTCTATTTTTAAATATTTAATTTAAAATTAAAAATATAATTTTAATAAAGATAGTTACGAAAAATATATTTAATTAAATATATTTTCATAAATATGCACAAATCATGCGATAATTTTAGAAATTTAAAAAATTATTTATAAATAATATATATAGAGAGAAATACACATGTATGTGGTTATACAAGTTTAAGGTTTGGAAGATCAATTTTTAAAGTAAAATTCAAATACGACAAACAATGAAAGAATTGTGTTTTTTTTTTAGTTTTTTCTTGATAAGATCTCAAATTTTGGATTTAGTTGTTATTCGATATTAGATTGGTTGAATATTTACAATTTTTAAGATTTACATATATTAAAAGAATTTTTCGTAAATGAAATCTATAAGAAAAATGTAAAAAGAATGTTGAAATAAAGGCAACCCAGTATATCTTACAAGAAAAAACAAATCACTAAATGTTGATGGCTTATCTTTAGTGAAAGACAAGTAATTATTCTAACATGTCATGAATGTACATATGGTAGAATTTATAAAAAAATTTAGGAATATTTTTAGGATATAACTATGATCAATATAGTGGAGATTGAATAGAGAGATTTAAACAAAAATCGCGAGTAATGAGAGGATTTAAACAAAGCTATATGAAAATGGTAAGATTAAACATTACAGTATAGATGGTTAAGGGAGATATATGAGAGATTTAATAGAAAATATTGATATGGTTTCAATTAAACTAGAGATATATAAGAAATTCAATAAAGAATACTGATATGTTTGTAATTAAAGAAATAAAAGTTGTGAATAAGAGTAAGAAAACCTAAACCACTAAATAAAGATTTTTAGTGACAGTTGAAAATAACTTATAACGATAATTTAAGAATATGATTCACTCAATCATCATTAAAAGTCAAACAATACGACAAAGTTTACAACGAGCATTATTTATATTGACATACAATGACGGTCATAAGAAGAATTATCATCTTTTCATAGATATAATAAAAGAAATTATAGTGATGACAATAGTGATAGAATCCTTTATCTTCTTCTCATGAAGGTGCACCAACAACATGATTGTTATTGTTGTTCTTCCTCTTTTTCTTCTCGCAAAGACACAAATGTTCTTCTTCTCGTAAAGGTAAAATCGTTTTTTTCTTATTCTTGTGGAGACTCAGTAATAGGATAACAAAAACAACACAAGAGTGTGACACAATTCTTCTTCTTCTCCTTGAGGAGACACAACAATAGCGACACAACGAAGACAATGAGTGGTGACGATGCATCGGACCACAAAAAGCTTCAAAATCATGTAAGAAGAATAACTAGCAAAATGAAGTGAAAGAAAAACATTATGTTAAGGATTTAACGAGACTTTCAATGATAATATTTATATGACTGTCATTATTTCTACATATGAAGACGAGTGACTATAACCATCATCAAAAGTCCACTATTTCGATATTAAATTAATTACGAAATGTTTATAACTACCTTTTCAACAACAATTTTTCTTATAATTTTCCTTGTTAAAAACGACTTAAAAAAATTTTAAGTTGACACTTCGACTTTTCAATGATAGTTATTAAGAAACCATCATTGGAAAAACATCATAAATAACCATAAACATTTTGATGGACATGGAACAGCCTTAAACTAAAATGGAGAGCGAGGGGAGGAGATTTAAATAATATTATATGAAAATGATAGGATTAAATATTAGGGTCTGGGTGGGTTGGTAAAATGGAGATATACGAGGGATTTAATTAAGAAGGAGAACTTTGATATGATTTGTATTCAAGAAATAAAAATTGTGAATGTATAAAGATAGATATGCATTTTGACAACAAAGAATGCACAAGAACTCTTAAGCATATAAAAAAATGACCCATGTTCCAATATACTAGTTCTTTCGACAGTAAAGGCTCTTTGGGGTTAAAACGAATTGGAGAATAATTTTGAATATGTACTCATCATGCATATTAAGTGAAAAAGTAAGTTGTGGGACAAAATAATGGAAACTAGGTATCATGCTTGGATTAAAGCTAGGGACATTGTCGGGGACTTCAATGCAATGGGAAGGGATGGGTGAAAAAGACTTAAGTAATAAGAGTAGTTGTAGGACTAAAATATGTGGGTTTAATGATTTTATTAACAAAGAAAAATTGATAGATGTTCTAATACTAGGGAGAAAATTTACCTGGTACAAACATAACAACACAACTAAGAGTATAATAGATCGAATATTAGTATCACATGAATGGATTGATATATGGTCCAACAGTAAGCAAATTTTGTTTGATTGACATGTGTCAGACCATTGTTCTCTAATCTTAAGCACAAAAAGGGTTAACTACATAACCAAATCTTTTAAGGTTCCAAATACTTGGTTATCAGTTAAAGGTGTCGACCAGATGGTTAGGAGGTACTCGAGAATCTATAAATTTATAAGGAAAGGAAAGATATATATTATATGAAGGAGAAAAAAAATTTCTAAAGAGTAAGAAGGTAAGACAAAACCTATCTGGTGAGTCAAAAAATGTAAGCTTTATACAATAATCATTGAAGAAGCGAAAGTGAAATGCGAAACGAATTAAATTGGGTGTTCCTAATACAAAATATTTCCACTTTATCACTAATTGGAAGAGGATAAAGAGTGGCATCAAAAGATTGAATAATAAAGAATCATGGTGTGAGGACCCAGAAAAGGTAAAAGAGAAAGCTAGAGTTTTCTACATTAAAAGGTTTGAAGTGAGTGAGGATAATCAAGTTCACTTAGGGAACATTATCATTAGATGACAATGTGATGTAATGGTAATGATCACAGAAACAAAGGTAAAAGAGGCAGTGTGAGAATGTGAAAGTGGTAAGAGCCTTGTCCCACACGGATTTAATTTTATGTTTATAAATGACTTGTAAGAAAATTTTAAAGGGAGAATCATGGAGGTTGAAATGGATTTTCGATTGAATGGTATTTGGCCTAAAGGTAGTAATGCTTCGTTCATAACATTAAAAGCTAAAGGTAACAACCATTTAGGACTAAATGATAATGGTCTCATATATTTAGTCGAAAGCCTATATATTATCATTTCAAAAGTATTATCAAACATATTGAAGAAAGTTGTATATAAAATTATAGATATACACAATCAATTTTCAAAAGAGAGAGAATTTTTGTATAATGTATGAGTAGTGAACAAAGTTGTGGAGAAAGTTACAAGAAGCAAAAGATCTTATATTATTATGGAGGTAGACTATTAATTATAATTATGAAGATGGACTATGAAAAAATGTAAAGACTTAGTTTTAGTTTTTTTTTTTTTGTAAGAGATGGATTTCTTGAATAAATTGGTGTTTATAATCATCAAAAATCTCAATTCTCATAAATGGAAGTTCAACAAAAGAATTCAAACCTTTTAAAGGACTCAGACAATTGAATCCATTTGCCCCTTTTCTGATAGTAACAAAAGTATTGAAAGGGTTAATTACGTAAGCTATGAGGGAAGGATAACAAAGTTTGGGTAGAAATGATACCATTAGTGGATGATACCTTGTTTTAGTGTGAGACAATTGTGAAAAATGTCATGGTAGTAAAATACATCTTGAGGTTCTTTAAACTTGAATTAGGACTCAAAGTCAAATTTTCAAAACACAAGTTAAGAGATTTAGTTATTAATAAAGGTTTAGTAAACTAATTCACTACTTGAAACTGTCAGTCAGAGATAACCCAAAAGGAATAATATGTAAAAGTTGGATGTGGATAAATTATAAAAATGATTGACACAAGATTGATCAAGAGAAGAGTGAACAGATGGGTCTAAAAGTGAGTCCTCATAAGAATATATTGTGAGATCTTGTAGGAAAATCTAAGTGGACAAGATTTTGAATTTTATAACATATTATGAGATATTATAGTATTTTTTTTGTTTGTCATATTGTTTAAAAGATAATATTAAATAAAATTTTTACTAAAAACAACTTGATGTACAAAATATTGTTTTATGTGGGATAATGAAGAAAGGAAACAATGAATCTTTAATTTTTTATTATAAAATAAATAATACTATTTTAAAATCTTTATAATAAATAAATACTATTGTTCATTACTCCCTCCGTTTCAAATTATAAGGCAGACTTTGGAGAGAAAAAGTTGTTTCATAATATAAGGCGTTTTAGAATTTCAATAACTTTTTTTTTTCTTATATACCCCTATTAATCATGATTATATGTGTTAATATTAAATAGTAGAAAGAGAAATTAAAATTAGGAACTAAGAATTAATTATCTTTTATTAGTTTGACTCTTCATATTTCATTATCATTTTTATCTTCAGGAGTACTAATTTAACTTTTAACCTTTTCACCTTTATCTTTGTTCATTCATTCAATATACTTTTTATCTTTCAAGGTAAGTAATCAAATATCATATCTAAATTTATTCAACATTTCTTTCCTCTTTCATTTCATGACTATCAAAAGTGTTTTGTTCTCATTCAAATGAATTAGATTCATCTTCATTATCTGAATGAGGTGGAGTAATATTCAAATCTATATCAACTAACATTTTGAAGTTGTAATACATACTGAAGTTGCAGTACCTATGTCATTTTAATTCAGTATTTCTATTTGCATCTTAGTGGGAATTGAAAATTTTGAGTGAAATTTTAAAATAAATTTTGATCATAGTCTTTTACAATTTGGTGGGAATTAAAGATTTTGATTGAAATTTTAGTATAATCATTGTGGGAATTAAAAATTTTAATTAAAATATTTAATTAAAAAAATTAGTAATTCTGATTTTAAATTATTTAAAAATAATTCTGAAATAAATTTAAAACTATTAAAATTTCAATCTCAATTAATGTACAGTTTTATTAAAAAATTAATTCATTTTATTAAACTTCTGATTCAATTTCAATTAATGTAGTTAATAGTAATTAGGTTTAATAGGTATTTTGGTCCTAATATTTTATAGAAATTTGCAATTTTTTCCCTCGTTTATTTTTTTTCTCAATTGAGTCCCAAATTTTATTAAAATCTGTCAATGTGATCATTTCCGTTAAATTAACGTGAACGACGTTAACTGTGAGGACATGGCACACACGTGTCATTTTGTAATTGGTTGGATATGTTTACAGTGACGTGAGCCCCAAATTTTTAACCTTCTCCCTCCTCCTCTCCCTTCTCCTCTCCCTCCCGATCCTCTCTTCTTTTTTCTGGCACCCCGAAACCCCACCCCCTCCCCCTTCCAATCTCACCCTCCGATGACATCAACCTCTTCAACATTGTAATCACCCTTCCCACACCACCACCTCCTCCTCCGTCACCACCAACCCCTGCAAATTCTTCTACCTCTCCTCCAAATTAAAAAATTTATTCAATGAGGAAGCTTGGATGCACGTGGCCCAAGCATTTAGCGCTAGATGGGAACTACAATCTAATAAGCATATTCTAATGGATCAATATTTGTGCTTGATGAAAAAGCATGATGACATCTGCAACATTCTCAGTCACAATGAATTTCTTGGAATGAAACCCTGCAAACAAGAATTGTTGAGTTGTTGAGGATGATGTCTAGGATGCATATATTAAGGTTTCGGGGAGATTGGAGGGTGAGATTGGAAGGGGGAGGGGGTGGGGTTTCAGGTGTCGGACAGAAGAAGAGAGGATCGGGAGGGAGAGGGAGAGGGAGAGGGAGAGGGAGAGGGAGAGGGAGAGGGAGAGGGAGAGGGAGAGGGAGAGGGAGAGGGAGAGGGAGAGGGAGAGGGAGAGGGAGAGGGAGAGGGAGAGGGAGAGGGAGAGGGAGAGGGAGAGGAGGAGGGAGAATGTTACAATTTTGGGACTCACGTCACTGTAAACATATCCAACCAATTACAAAATGATACGTGTGTGTTATGTCCTCACAATTAAAATCAGAAAAACATTGCAAATTGTCACAAAATATTAGGACTAAAATGCCTATTAAACCTAGTAATTAATAAGGGTAAAGATGGAAGATTTATAAAAAACTGAACAAATTAATTATTTTTATTGATATGTGAGAATTTGTCAAGTACGTCTTATAATTTGAAACTGTATAACTTTTTAACCATAATTTAATTCAGTTTAAAAGAAATAAGTAAGAAAGAAAGATCAAATTTAGAGATATAAGCTAGAGTTTTCCATGGACATAATTAATCATATTTTAAATAGAATTGTATTCTCAACTATATATATCTAATGATTTTTGCATGTATGTCTGTATATATTTTAATCATGTTGTTCTTTTTCTTTCTTTTAACCTTTCTGTTAGGGTTTTGTTGCAACACGTCAAGAACTCCGTTGCTTATTTTTTTTTTCATAAAAAATATTACTTTAATAAGCTGTTAGGATATTTATTTAAGAAAAAGTTTATTTGCAATAATAATTTGAGAAGTTGTTTTGACTAAGCAAAAATTATGTCCACTTTTATAAAAGTGGTTTTCATATTTGTACAAAATAAAATGTAATTTTTCATTTTTAAGAAAGTTTTCCTTTATAACTTATCAGAATTACTTTTTTAAAATAAATATGTTTAAGATTTTGCTACGTAAAATAACAAAACTAATAATTTTTATAATTTGTAAAAAAGTATAAATAAATAATAATTTATTAATACAAACAATAAATCAATTACAATTTCATAAAAAATCATTTAATTTTTTTAATATTTTTAAAAGTATAAATATAATCAATATACGATTTGCCAAACTACAAATAAAATAAGACAATTTTTTTCTTCTCAAATGACACCTATTCAGAAATATTTTCTAAACAAATAAATAAAGAAGTGGACCTATGGAAACACACGTTATCATTATTTATTTGTTTAAGTACTTGGTTAGTGCTATCACTATCACATCAATATTTATTCACGTGAAAATGAAAAGAAAGGTTTACATCAATTTGACGAAGAAAGTTCTGAATGATCTTCAATGTGAATGAAGAGCTCTGTCCCACATAATAATACTTTGTCATCAAAGAGAGTAATGGCGTGTTCAATTTGATACTTCTCATTTAATTTTCCTTCCTATTATCTCAACTTCAATATGCATAGAGTCCTGTCATTCAATTGGAGTAGCAAAGAGCAAAAAGTCACCTCAATCCAACCTCTTATGGCATTTATATTATATTTTTTATATTCTTTTAGAGTATTCAACTAATTATCTGTTTTAATAGCCAAAAAAATGAAAAGAATAGAGCAAATAAAAAGGTAATAAATAATTAAAAAATTTATTCAATTTTTAATAAAAATACGTATAAATTTACATTGATATATAATTTAATAGGAAGTAATTATTTAATAATTATTCAAAAACTGAATTTTATATTCATTAAATAATTAATTATTTTAAAATATTATTGAAGAAAATATTAAGAAGAGAAAAAACTAATAAAATATTTTTTTAATATACTAATTTACTTGCTGATATAACAAATTAAAATTTTGTTATCATTGTCTTTTATCTATTATAATGAATACATTTTTATTGGAAAAATAATAAAACTAGAATAATAATTAAAACAGAGAAAGTTAATAAATACTTTTTAATGTATTAATTTTCTTTGCTTGTTGAAATTTGAAAAACAATTACAATTTAACTATGATTGCATATTTTAAATAGTCACCGAAAATATTTAAATATGGAACTGAAATGGAAATTAAGTCAAATAATATAAGTCAAATGTGTTATTGTATTTCAATTACATGGAAGGAAAATAATGCAAGCCAAGTGTTATTCATGCATGAATAAAAGCTGTAACGTGCAAATAAGGGAACCATAAAAAAAATAATTCAATCAATTAGTGATTGTTTAAACATAAGACATTTTATTTATTTATTTATTTATTCATATATTTAAAAAATATATATTTAGTTCATTATGGGTTTAATCATAGTAACCTTTTGTAAACAACTTTTTTTTAATTGTTAAAGTTTACACTGTAATTTTTTAAAATCAATGTTAAAATCTTGTAAGCTAATTGATTCAATTAAAAGCGTTATTCATAAAAATAATCGGTCTCCATTATTTAAATGTACTTGAAATTTAATAATTATCACTATTATTCGTGCAATATTATTTAACTGTTTCATAAAAGTATATTTCCGAATAATTATCACTATTCTTATTTTTAGATTATTTTAAATAATTTATTGTATTGAAACTAAAATTAACATCAGTTGATTTATAATTATTGTTATTTTTATTAAATAAAAAAGATAATGTTGCATAAAGGAATTCAATGTGAAGGAGGATAAATGCTAAAATATATTTTCACCACAAAACTCAAGCATAATTAATTATACTTCAAATATGAATAGTGTTTGTTTTTTATGACAAATGATATTGCAATGTAAATCTTGATTTTTTCAATTTTATTTTTTACTTTCGTGAAAAATCACGTATATAGTTATTACTTTTTATGTACTCTAATGCTTGCTTATTTTTCTAACGTCAGAAATTTAAAATCATATGTTTAAACTTATGATTCCAGGGATAAGATTTTGTTTTCACTAGAAACAAACTACCATGTGCTATTGTTGGTGGAACTGAAGTACAATATAGGAATAGATGCAACAAAAAATGAACATTTTAAGGGGATGAAAATACCTAAATTGCAGATCGAGGTATATTTAATAAATAAGGAGGTGTATATAGTAAGTATCAGGAGTATTGGGCCTACGATTTTTCAAAAACAAATATTTGTTGTAAAACGGTTTAGGAAAATCGCAACATACTCTTAAAGCTTTATAATATGACTATGTTTGGTAAATTAAACTGAAACAAGTAATTGAAAACTAAAAAACTAACTAATCAATTAGCTGAAGGTTGTAAAATGATAGATAAAAATATAGTTCATTATTAAATCAAATCTTAATATTAAGTAGTAACATATTTTTAATAATTATAAATTATTATCTATTTTTTTATACAAAGTCAATTTAAGTATATTTTTGTTAAAATTTATTCTTCATTATAATTTAAAATAATTATATTTCTCAATGAAAAATATTTTGTTAAAAAAATAAAAACAACTAAATAATGAAAACAATAGTAAACAAGTGAAAAATTAAATTAATAATTAAAAAGTGTAACTCTAAAAAAATAATCCAAAAATCATAATCATAAACAAAATTTGAACATTAAATTTTATATTATTATTTTAAAAGGTAAAATGATAGTATATAACTAAATTATTAAAAAGATCTAATCAAACACAATAATTTTATCAAAATTCTATTTACCAATTTCAGTTATAACCTAGATGAAATATTTTACTACTAAACACACATATTTTTTATAAACATGCAGTTTTATTTTTAGTTTTGCATAATGCATGTATAGAATTGTTTTTATGAAATTGTTACTATGTATTATTCTCTGTGCCTTAAATGATAAGGTGTATTTTGGAAAGAAATCTTATTTCATAATATAAGACGTTTTAGAATTTCAATAACTTCATTTGTTTTTCTTTATATATCTCTATTAATCACATTATTATTTGTATTAAAATTAAATAGTAGAAAGAGAAATTAAATATTAGGAACTAAGAATTAATTTCCTTTTATTAATCTGACTCTTCATCTTTTACCATCATCTACTAATATTATGTTTTTTTTTATTAAAATTGCAGTAGCAACTTTAATTCAGTATTTCTATTTACGATTTGGTGGAAAATAAAAATTTTGATTGAAATTTTAAAAATAAAATTTAAGCATAGTTATTTACAAATTAGTGGGAACTAAAGATATTGATTGAAATTTTAAAATAAAATTTGAGTATTGTTATTTGTAATTTTGTAGAAATTAAAAATTTTGATTAAAATATTTATTTAAAATAATTAGTAGTTTTGATTTTAAATTATTTAGAAATAATTCTGAAATGATTTCAAAACGGTTGAAATTATAATCTCAATCAATTTACAATTTTATTAAAAAATTAATTCATTTATAAATATTTATGGTAAATTTCAATTAATTTATTTAATAGTAATTAATAAGGATAAAAATAAAAAATTTATAAAAATTGAACAAATTAATTATTTTTATTGGTACTCAGAATTATTCAAGTAGATCTTATAATTTAAAACAGATCTCACTACTCAAATGTCTATATTTAATTTTATTTTTATTATTTTATTATACTACTTATCACATGTTCTATTTTCGTAATTTTTAAAATTTTATCCATTTTCGTGAAAAACAACTAAAATTATACCATTTTGGTAAAAAAAACAAGAGCAGACAATCACGGTTGATTTGTGATTTGTATGTGGTACTTGGAGCATAAAATTTTGTTCCTGGAATTGCCCGGCACCACCGCAAAAAGTCTTATGGGTATCCCAAAAAAACGATTTATGAATATTCCAAACAAGGTTTTGTTTTTCACCCTATTGCGAATATCGATGATGACCCCGCACGTTTTTTCTTATGTGTCGGGAACATGTACGATTATGCCATGTGACGTGATTCATGTCCAACGTCTCAGGATATTCTGTTATCACATACTTGATTTGCTACTTCAAGATACTCTGTTTCTCTGCTTCCATGTTCTCATCACATGAACAACCACTTACTTATCTCAAAAGCTTTTTCGATCACCTCATTTCTCAGCAATTTTTCACAATATATATTTCACATCGCAACATTAATCACCACTGGAACCGTAATTAAAAACCTTGCTTCCAAAGGGAAGAAAGAAGAAAAAAAAAGAAACAATTAAGGCTGGATTTTAAAGATTGGAAATGTATACAAACACTAGAACTAAATCAAGCGGCAAAAGCAAACGTAAGTTTCTAACTGCAAACAAATGCGTTGGTCTTAATTAATTTCGTCAATTGGGTTTCTCTGGGATGCACTGGTCTTAATTTTGAATCATCGTTTCTTGGGCTACTTCGATTTCTTCCTTCAATCACACGAAAACAAACGAACGAGAAAATTAAGCAAGGACTCGAAAACCATTCTCTTCACGGATTTCCTTGGTGCTGGGATTACTGTTGCGAAAGCTTTCTTCTTGTTCTTCATCTTTGTCTCCAACTTCTTACTCGCTGCTGCACCTTGATCCATCTCCATCTCGCTCTCTCTTAACTCTCCCTGTTTGTATGTCTGTGTGTTTCGTAATCAATGCACTGCTTAACTACGTTTATAAATAAAGCAGAGACTGTTCGAGTTATGAACGAAAGGAAAATATCACGAAGTATCCCCGAAAAGTTTCGATTAGAGTAATATTGCCGAGTAAATTCCTAGTCTATTAGTGTGGGTCACAATGTGAATATGTGGAAAAACAGGAGCATAATCTGTCTTTTTCAATCACTGCCTAGCCTATTTTACCATGTCCCAACTTCAACACTTGTTAGCTTCCTCATCTCTCGGTTGCACGCGCATCAAATTTTGTTGGTATTCTGCTGCTTAAGAAGTTAGCCATACATTAACAAGATATGCTGATCAGATTTTCTTGTGGTTCTGAGCATTAGAACACGATCTGTTTAATTAATTTTGGATGTGAATTTTATTCTTCATTATCAAAATTTTATTTCTCTAATAATAAATCCATTATAATGTTTTTTGGTTGATTGTGGTTTAGTGAAACTTCAAAACATCTATTAATTATTCAGTCGTGTATGGTCTTGTCAATCTACATTTTCCCCCATAAAATCATATTTTGAAGAACATAAAAATTAAGTTATATACAGGCTGTCGTCAACTTTCTGAAAACAGTGATCGACTGCAAAAGTCCATCACAGAAGATTTGCCACAAAGTATTACTGTGAAAAATTTCATGGCAAAAAGAATAGTACAACAAAGATTTAGCTCATGTACGGTAAATTTCATTCGCAGATTATTTTTCTTGAAGTGGGATAACATGAAAGAATAGAAGTTTAGCTTATTCTTTGTAAAGATTTTATAAACATGAGTCTTATTTTCTTTACACACACAATACTACTATATTACAACTCTACTTCAATACAATATCGAAGTTTTTTCTCTCTCGTTTTTCTCTCTTCTCTTTCTTGGTTCTTCGTTACAACAGTGGTATCAAGAGCTTTGAAGGTCTGTGATAGTAGCTGAAGAAGAAGAAGAAGGATGGCAATGTCAGGAAGTGGAATCCAAGGCATTATGCTCGTTCTTGACAGCAAGAATCTGAATGGGTATGACAAATGGTGTGTAAAGATGAAGACCATCTTTGGTTTTCAAGAAGTCTTGGACATAGTCTTGAATGGCTATGAGAAATTGCCAGAAGAACCCACTGAGGCACAGAGGGTGGCGTATCGGGATGCAAAGAAAAGAGATTGCAAAGCTCTTTTCTATATTCATCAATGTGTTGATGAAAGTAACTTTGAGAAGATTTCTCTAGCAGAATCTTCAAAAGAAGCTTGGGAAATTCTGAAACAGAGCTACGCCGGAGGAGAAAGGTTGAAGACGGTGAGGCTTCAAACACTGAATAGACAGTATGAATTACTGCAGATGAACATTCAAGAAACAGTCCAAGAATACTTCACGAGGTTAGTTTCTTTAACGAATCTGATGAAATCATGTGGTCCAGTGTTGAAGGAGAGATCGGTGGTTGAGAACGTATTACGAACTTTAAATTCAAAGTTCGATATGATCACTATTGTCATCGAGGAGTCCAAAGATTTGGATTCTTTAAAATTGGATGAGCTGCAAGGTTCTTTGGAAGCCTGTGAGCAGAGGATGCATGAGAGAGAAGTAGAAAAGATTAACTCTGAACAAGCCTTAGTGGCTAAACAGAAGAATGCAGGTGATCGAAGCAATGATCACAGGAAGAATCGAGGAAGAGGTGGATTCAGAGGAGGAAGATCTGGTGGAAGAGGATCGAAGAATCCTAATGAACAAGAAAGTTAGGGAGATCGAGCAGGTAGCTCTCAATGGAGAGGTGGAAGAAATCGAGGAGGTCGATCATCGAATCGATCGACTGACAAAAGACACATCCAGTGTTACAATTGCAACAAGTATGAACATTATGCATCAGAGTGTTGGAACAAAAAGGAAGAGACAAATATAGCCAAGGAGGAATCGGAAGAAGAAACAGTTTTGATGGTCACTACGTCGAGATCAGAAAATGAGGCATCTTGGTATTTTGACACGGGTTGCTCGAATCATATGTCTTTTCAGAAGGATTGGTTCGTGAACTTGGATGAGAGGATCAAAAGCAAGGTGAAATTTGCAGATAACACTACTGTAAATTGTGAAGGAAGAGGAAAGATCTTGATCAAGAAGAAGAATGATAAAACTGTAGTGATCTCTGATGTTCTCTATGTTCCAACAATGAAACACAATTTGCTAAGTATCGGGCAACTACTGCAGAAGGGTTACTCGATAGATTGGAAATCGGAAGAAAAGGTATTGAGGTTAATCGACAGTCGTGGAACACCAATTCTGAAGGCACCCCTGGGCAGTAATCGAACCTTCAGAGTTGATATTTCACAATCAAATCACAAGTGTTTGGCAGCGATGATCGAATGATGACTGGTTATGACACTTAAGGTTTGGACATTTAAATTTCGATAGTTTGTACCAATTATCGAATAAGGAGATGGTGATTGGTTTACCTCAAATTCGAAAGAATACTAAGTTGTGTGAAAGTTGCATGATAGGAAAGCAAGCAAGGAATCCATTCAAGGCGCGCATCGATAATAGAAGCGTCGATTTGCTGGAGGTGATCTACACCGATGTGTGTGGACCAATCGAAGTACCTCCGATGGGAGGAAATAGGTACTTTGTCACCTTTACTTATGATTACACTAAGAAACTATGGACTTACTTGCTTGAAAGAAAATCGAATGTGTTCAGTTGCTTTGTAGAATTTAAAAGGATGGTCGAAAAGCAGAGTGGAAAGAATATCAAGATCCTAAGATCAGATGGAGGTGGTGAATACAATAATGGTGAGTTTGCAACATTTTGTAGGAAGGAGGGAATAATTCATGAAGTAGTACCTTCGTACACACCACAACACAATGGAGTAGCAGAGAGAAGAAATCGAACCATTCTGAACATGGCTCGAAGTATGTTGAAGGGTAAAGGTCTACCTCGAGAGTTATGGGGTGAAGCAATTGCCACAACAACATACTTGATAAATCGAAGTCCGACGAGGAAGCTCGGAGAGAAGACTTCGAAGAAATGTGGATCGGGAGAAAACCCGAGTGTAAAACACTTGAAAGTGTTTGGCTCGATTGCTTGGAGGCAAGTCCTCGAAGCCAAGAGGAAGAAGCTCGATGATAGAAGTGAGAAACTGATACTGGTTGGCTATCAATCGACTGGTGGCTACAAACTGCTCGATCCAATCGAAAAGAAGATCATCAGCAGCAGAGATGTTGTAATGGATGAGAAGGGTTGCTGGAAATGGAGTTCGACGAATAATGGAAAAGGTATTATCTGGATCGATGATGATATCGAAGTAAGAGGTCAATCCTCGAATCAAGGTATCGAGGAGAAAGGAGAAATCGATGAGTATCAAGACATCGATGAGCAAGAAGGGAGACGTCGATCAGCCAGAACAGTAAGAGCCCCTACAAGACTCGATGATTACGGATAGATCGAGATAGTTCAATAACAGCATCGGGACATGTCGTAGGTGAATCGGAAGATGAGAATGACCTAGTTCATCTAGCCCTGTATGCTGAAATTGAAGCTGAACCTGTATCGTTTAAAGAAGCAATCGAGGATCCTAAGTGGATAGAAGCCATGAAGGAAGAATTGGCTGCAATCGAGAAAAACAAGACATGGGAGTTAACAGATCTCCCTAGTCATCAGAAACCCATCGATGTGAAATGGGTTTATAAAACGAAATTGAAGCAAGATGGCTCTGTAGCAAGGTATAAAGCCAGATTAGTGGCTAAGGGATTTCTTCAAAGAGAAGGTCTCGATTATAAAGAAATATATGCTCCAGTAACAAGAATGGAAACAGTGAGAACAATGGTTGCCATTGCTAGTTATGAAGGATGGGAGATGCATCAAATGGATGTAAAATCAGCATTTCTCAATGGTGAATTGGAGGAAGAAGTATATGTTAAACATCCACCTGGTTTTATCATCGATGAAGGGAAAAACAAAGTGTTGAGACTAAGAAAGGCATTGTATGGTCCGAAACAAGCTCCGAGAGCTTGGAACATAAAAATCGACAACTGTCTAAAGAAGCTTGGTTTCGATAAATGCGAGGTCGAGCATGGAGTATACTCGAAGATAGAACAGAAGGAAGTATTGATTATCTGCTTGTATGTCGATGATTTACTCATAACAGGCAGTAATATTACATCGATCGAGAATTTCAAGAGGAGAATGGAGAATCAGTTCGAGATAACTGATCTTGGGAAGTTGTCATATTTTCTTGGTATTGAATTCATCGAAGGTAAAAGAGGTATTTTGGTCCATCAAAGCAAATATGCAAAGGAGGTATTGAAGAAGTTTAGAATGGAGAATTGCAATGCAGCAGCAACACCAGTCGAACCCAATCTGAAGCTCGATAAGGATGAACAGGGGAAGTCTGTAGATGCTTCGATCTATAGACGTATGATTGGCTGTGTTAGAATATCTAGGGTTTGTTATTCTAGTATAATGGGCTCAGCCCATCTCTTGCATCTCCGTTATAAATAAACACACAACCCTATGTGTAATCATCAGGGAATTCATCCTACACCTAATTCTCAATATGGTATCAGAGCAATGGGAAGATCAGATTCAGTTGGCAGAACCGGAGAAACCAGAGGAGTTGACAACGGAAGTGAGTCAGATGATGGAGGTGTTGGTGGTGGTGTTGGAGGTGATGGAGCTGTACTAGACTCAATCGGAGGTTCACATATAACTGGAATAGTAGTTGTTTCAGAAATGGGTGTAGAGGTAGAAGGGTTGGTCTTAAAATAGAGAGAGGACTCAATGAAAGTGACATCTGCAGAGATAAAATAACGATTAAGAGATGGAGAGAAACATTTATACCCTTTTTGTGACCTAGTGAACCCGAGAAAGACACATTTATGAGACTTAGCGGAAAGTTTGTCGACATTAGGTCCTAAGTTATGAACAAAACATGTTGACCCAAAAACTTTAGGAGACAAAGAGTGGAGAGGTTCATGTGGAAACAAAATTGAGTGAGGGGTTTTATTGTCTAACACAGAGGAAGGCATGCGATTAATAAGATAGCAAGCACTAAGAACAGCATCTCCCCAAAAACGTTGAGGAACATTTCCATGTAGTAACATTGTTCGAGTTGTTTCAATGAGATGTCTATTCTTGCGCTCAGCTACCCCATTTTGTTGAGGTGTATAAGCACATGAAGTTTGGTGAAGAATGCCAATTAGGCAAACATAGTCGTAGCAGACCAGATATATGTTTTGGTGTGGGTCTGTTAAGTCGATTCATGGGGGATCCTAAGATGTCACATCTTGCAGCAGCTAAGCGTTTGTTGAGGTATATCAAAGGAACAATCGATTTCGGTATACTCTTACCAAATGTTGCAAATCAGAATGGAAGGAAGTTAATCGGATATTCCGATTCAGACTAGGCTGGAGATCGAGTGGATTGTAAGAGTACTACAGGTTACATTTTCTTTTTGGGAAAATTTCCAATTTCCTGATATTCGAAATTGCAACCTATAGTAGCTCTATCTTCATGTGAAGCAGAGTACATCGCAGCTGCATATACTACATGTCAAGCTTTGTGGATCGAAAATTCTATCGAATCGAATATTTGGGAGGACAGAGAAGGTCATGAATCGAAGATGGATAACAAGTCGACAATTAACTTGGCTAAAAATCCAATTCATCATGGAAGGAGCAAGCACATTGAGATTCGATTCCATTTTATTCGAGAGAAGGTGAAAGAAGGAAAGCTGAAACTCGAACATGTTGGAACAAAGGAGCAGTTGGCTGATATGATGACAAAGCCACTGAATACTCGAAGATTTATCGAGTTAAGGAAAAATTTAAATATAAGATCGATCGATGATTGCTGATTTAGGAGGTTGTGTTGAAATAAATCAGCTTATTCTTTGTAAAGACTATAAATAGGAGTCTTATTTTCCTTACATACACAATACTACAACATTACAACGCTATTTTAATATAATATCGAAGTTTTCTCTCTCTCTCGTTTTTCTTTCTTCTCTTTCTTAGTTCATCGTTACAACATATATGGCTCTTCTGCTACCACACGTAAATGATTCTACCTAAATGAAGTGATTCTAATGAAACATGTCGTAGGTTAGTATGGCCCGCAGGAACTTGGTAAATGACAATCTTAAAAAGAAAATATTTTTTATTCTCTTTAAATCAATGTGTGGACCTCTCTTTTCATTATCTTCTGTCATTGTCTATTTGACGAACAACCATATCTTTTAGACTTTGTTGAACGAAAGAAAGGACCGATGGAACGTCCAACAAATAGTTGTTCCGGTAACAAAAGCCAGGTTTCCATGTAAGTGGTATTTTGGTCAATGTTTTGCACAAGAAAATACCATAATAAAATTGATCTTTTATGAAATAAATAAAGAATGAAAGTACAGTTATAAAAACAATATATGAATTAATGGAAGAATATCATAGTAATTGTCTTGATTAGAAATAGGCGGCTGCAGGTGAGTGCTTTGATGCTACTGCTATATAAAGACAGACAGCCACATGTACCAAACTTTCTCAATACTTAACTCCAAATAAATTTTTTCATTTTTTTTTCCCTTTTCGATTTATGGTTTCCTCGTATGTGTGTGTATATATTGAGTAAGAATTTTAATTTAGGTTGTTCTTTGCCAGTAGACAAAAGAAAAAAGTCAAGTAATCGAAACAAAAAGATTATTAATTTTTTTCATAACTTAGTAATCGGATAAAATATGTTTCTAGAATGCACTAAGCAATTAGGGACGATATACACGTTGGATATGTAACTTTTATATATGATTTATTATTTTTTTCTTGCTTTATTGGCATTAGAAATAGTGTAGTATGAAATTAAAATGTTCGTAAGGATATATTATAATAAGAATGGAATCATCCAATGCAATTGAAATTTTTTTTGATCAATTTTAAAGAAAACAATTCATATTTTTTTTATCAGCCATACAATAATATATTAACAACCACAAAGCATGTGAAGCTTAAAAAGGTTATAATTACAGTAGAAGCTCTGAAGCTTAAAGAGCAAACATTCTGACATGCATATAAAGTTATTACTGCATATCTTCCCACGGTCTGCCCCTAACTAGCTATTGATACTACCAAACGATTACAATTCAAACTGAATCAAATCATTTAGGCATTGTTGCTTTCAAAGAGGAAATTTTGAAAAAAAGGAAAAGAATGAATTTGAAAAAAAAAAGAGTCAAAAGTCAATTTGTTTGGATTAAGGAAAAGTGAGTAAAAATGAAAAAAAAAATTTATAAAAGTTTGTATATGATTTAATTGATATAATAAATAAAAATATTTTTTAATTAAAAATTTTATAAAATAATTTTATTTTTTAGATTTTAATTTTATTAATATTATGATTTAAATTTAAATTTATTATTAATATTATTATATAAATTTATTTTTTTTAAACATTTATTTATTATCAATAGATAAAATTATTTCATTATTATTAATAATAACTTTTATTTAATATTATTAATTTTAACATTATTATATAAATTTATTTATGTTAATATTATTATTTATTTGTATTATTAAATTTCTATTTAAAATAAATTTTTAATTATTTTTTTAATTTTATTTTATTATAATATATTAAAATTAATTATATTATAATATAATATTATATATTTTAAAAGTATATAATTGATTACATGTAATATGTATACTCATATAATCGATTATATGTATATAATCGATTATCTACTTACCTAATCGATTATATGTTTTATAATATATAATATTATTAATTTAAAAAAAAATTAATTACTTGTATTATAATTTATTAATTATATTTATTTATTTATTTATTTCAAAATATAAATATTTATATATTAAATAATAATTACTTTTATATAATAATTTAGTTTAATTTAAAAAGAAGCATAATCGATTATAATTTAAAACATAATTGATTATGCAATACTTTTTTCGCAAATCTCTTTAATATAGTGAAGAAAGTCTGATCGGATAAATTTGTTTTATTTTTTGTGTTTTTAATTTTTATTTATTTTATTTTTCCAACTTTCGATAGTATTTTTTCGTCTTCACATATTTGCGCTTCGAAAAGAACACTGCATAAGTATTAATGTTTGAAGTGAAAAACTTTTTTATTTAAAATATTTAATTTGGTCCAAAATACCTTTAGGAGAAAAGTATTTGATGACTTTTTTATTAGTTTAGAACTTCTTTTATTAGTTAAAAGATTTATTTGACAACAAGTTTATTTTAATATTTGAAGCGTATTTTATAAAAAGAAACAATACCGATAATGAAGTTTCTATTATTAAATAAATTTTATTTACAGAATTATGGGTAAAATATACTAAATAAAACAGAAAAATTCATAAAATTTTGTAGTTCTTAATAAATTTAATTAATAACAGAAAATATTTTCAAAATGATCTGTAACTTTTTTACTTTTAAAGTACTATTTTAAGTAAACTACTGCTTTTTTAAAATTTTATAAATTAATATTTTTTCTTTTGTTTTTTTCCTGCTTTATTTTCAATTTCTTTATTTATTCGTTTATTTTAAATTCTCGTTGAACAATTTAGTGATTCTTTTATAACTCTATCAATCAGAGTGGCATTTCACTCAGAGCCATATCGCATTTGTTTTCACTATCAGTATCTTTGGATTGTTATTTTAAAATTACACTATTTAATTTAATAGGTATAGTTCTGATTTTAGCTATTTAATAAAAAAAAAATTTAATCATGCAATTTCAAAATTATAAAAAAAATAGTTATTTCAGAATATTATTTAAATTTATCCATACATAAATAATATTTTATTTTAAACTAAAAACAAATTAATTTAATTTTAATATACTTTTTTATTGACAAGGAAGGAAACACTTAACAGTAAAAAAATGTCACAACATCCCATATATTATCTACAGTAAAACTTGAATACTCTTAAATAAAATCTCTGAAGAGTGTTTAATAAAAAAAATCAAATTAATAAGAGAAATATTTTATTATAAAATGCTTATAGACGGAGTAAAATTTAAAAATATATTAACTTTTAGGATGACCGGTGCTTTAAAATAAATTAAAATAATAAAATATATAACTATTTAAAATACATAGGTAAAAAAAATTATAAATTCTATTTAATAGATTGCTTATATACCTTTATATCAACTAAATCGACAAATAGTTTTAATAAATAATTTAATTCAATTGAGTAATTACAGGTTTTTAAATTTATAGTTTATGATTTCAAATAAAGTTTAATACTTCAATTTTTTTAACTAATTTTGTCGAAAGAACCTAATTTTTAACTAATTGCTCGTGGGGGCGTCACCCACCTTACTCTAAAACTTATCTCTTTTATTTTTCAAGACAAAGGGCCTAAGGCCCATCATTTGTTGTATTTTCAAACATTATTTCGTAAAGAGAATTAATAAAACCCCATACTATGATGTAATACTAACAACTTTTTTGTTTGTATAATATAAAAAAAATATAAGCAAGTTAAGTGATAATAAGTTAAATAAGTATTGGTCCTATTTATATTTTAGATTTTAATTTAATCGCTTAATCTTAAAAGAATTTGTTTTAATTTGTCATTCTGATATTATATGAGGTACATTTAAGTTCGCACGACATCTCTTATAATTTCATATAGAATATCATCAAATTGATCAAGTAGTTAATATGAGAGTAAGTAGATAAATTTAGTATGAAAATTTATTGAATTAGCCAAATCTAATTTAACGACGACTTTTAAGACATTCAAGTAAAAAATTTAAAAAATAAAATAAATTTAAACTATAAAAAAGAGATTAAAATTGTCTTTTATTATAAAAAAACAAAACAACTAAAAACAAAGAGATTATGTGTGTGTCTTCTAAGGTCGAGTAAATAATAAAAAACAATTCGAAAAAATGAACTATTTTTTTCTTATTGTCCATAACAAACTTTATTTGAATATTAAAACCATAACATAAATGAAATAAAGAAGTTTTTTTTTTGTCAAAGGAATATTGAAAACACTGTTAAGAAATAAAAGACAGAATTCGTTTTATGGAAAGAGTAAAAAAGTAAATCAATATGATGATATAAAAGCTCAAAGGTTGATGATTTAATGCTCTGAACCATTATGTTCAATCAGATGATAGTTGATGATGTTGTTGGTTTCTAGTCTAATATTGGATTTGAAATGTATTTCTGTGTTAAATGAGTTATGTTTTAATATGTTAGAAATTATTTTAATATATTAAAATGTTTTTAATGTTATCAGTTTTTTATTGAAGAACGTTTTAATTGATTTTTTTAATTCATTAGTTTAATATAAACATTTTAAAGCCCATTGTTTAATAGACTAAATTATTATTTTAATTTAAAATCATTTAAAGCTTTTTGGAAATTTTATAAAAAAAGTTAATCAATTAATCTTTAAATTAAAAATGGTATACATGGGCAATCTCAAACTGTATATATTTAGGTAATCGATTTGAAAACGTTTCTTTATCGCTTTTAACATTTGAGAAAAGTTTTACACTTGAGAAAAACACTTTATTATTGAGTTGTCATAGAATTGTTGGATTGGAGATCAATGATTTGGCAAATCACATCATGGATTATTTTTTCTATTTTTTTATCTTATTTTATAACTTGTTCTAGTGTTCTTGCTTCTTCTTTTTTAGGTTTTTGGATGTTTTTCTTTTAACTAGGATTATCACTATGAATATTAGTACTTATAGAATTATTACTACTTTAATATAAAAAAAGTGAAATCACATTATATACTTGTATGATTTTTTTAAGTAGAAGAAAAATTTAAAAACTGAAATATTTTTTATAAGAAAAAATAACTTTTTAAAAGTTAACATATATTTTTTTACAGAATTAATTTATACAAATTTATTTCAAATCATAAAGATTTTTTTATTTTTTTATTTCCTTATCCTACAAAGATTTTAAAAAGTTTATCTGAACAAACCTTATATTTGCAATGATAGATTTACCTTAAGTTTTCGAAACAAACATTACTTTTGATCACTTCAAAAACAAATCACAAGAGTTTTGAGATTTATACCTCAAATATTTATATCAACTTTAAGCTTTGAGGAAAAAAATGTTACAATTTAAAAAAAAAAAAACAGATATTTTTTCTGGTCGTTATAATAGAAATACTCAGCATATAAAAACTTTATATTTTATCATATAATATTATAAATGCTATCATTAGAAATATTTTTTATCAAATAATTGTTTCTAAAATAGTAATTGAACCTAACTTATTACGTAATAAAAGATAAATTCATGAAAATTAGATTAGTGGAAAAACTATTTTTACAATTCACTTTTTACTGTACTCACTTTTAACATCTTTAAATAATAATAAAATATTACATTTGGGTCACTTCGAAATAATTAAGTATATTAATTATTAATACTTTTTATTGACAGTCTTTTTCTTTTGAATAAAATATTTGATGAGAGAGAGAAACATGTTACAATGTTTTCAAACTTCTCTTTGCAATTTTGTTGTGATATAAGGTTATTTGACATGGTATAGCACTGCCTTATATTGCAATTAATATGTGTAATTGATTGATTTCTACGTAAATGGCAAAGTTCGGTATAAAAGCTAAAAATTGATTATAATTTTGAAATAATTGAAAAGGGGAAAAATGGTGAAGAGTGACGCGAAAGTGAGGTCATAGTGGGGCCAGTTATCATGCGTCAGTTTGTTTTATCATAGTGACAAGAGACCGCAGAAAACCAAATTGGACCTACTAAATTTCAAGTTTTCAAATCATTTTTAAATGTTATAAGATTAAGATTACTTATTTCTAATTTCATTTTTATGGAATAAAAGTTAAATACCAAATATACTCAAACACTTTCAAATTTTAAATTTATACATGATTAATGTAGTTTTGCAAAATTAATTATTTTGTATATTGTATTTGATCATATATATATATATATATATATATATATAATATTATTATAATATTTATCAAGTTCCACAGAATATTGTATTTATTAATAAAGTGTCTTCATTCAATTGACATGTGAAAATTTGTATTATGATATCACATCCTTCTCCTTTACAGCTGTTCTAGATTTCTTCTGTCTTTCAAACACAAGTGGATCGCGTGGGCCAACTCTTCCCTCCTTTTGTACACGTTTTGCCTAATTCAGAGAAGGATTATTTTTTTTTCTCATAAATTTCTGATGTTCATATAATTCTTAATACACATTTCTTCTAATAGTTCTCCTTATCATTCATTTACTAGGTCATCAAACTATTGACCGAACATAATTTACACATATTTTTTTAAATCGATAAAAAATTTAATATAGTTCAAATAATACTGTTCTTTTTATAGAGTTTGTATCTCCTATATTCTTTTTTATTTTTATCAGTAAATTTGATTAACATAAATATAACTATTTACAAAATTTATTTTCTTTGTTTCAAGTTACCATAATGTCCTAATCATGTACCTCTTAGTTTGAACATATTCTAAATTTAAAAATGTGATAATTCAAACTATGAGAGCATGCGAATATTAGAAAACTCTCATATTAAATAAAAATAATAAAATTAAATTATATATAAAAATATATATATATATATATTAAAATTTTAGATTTGATATTAAAAGTTATGTTATATTTTTTATATAGTTTTCTATTTTTTATGTGTGATAAATTTCTTCTATAAAAATGTTCCAAAAAAAAAGTTAAAACAAAATATCAAGAAAAAATAGGACATTTTATGAAATTTTATATATTTTTTGTATTTCATCGTTAAATAATTAAATAGAAAATATTAAAAGAAATTAACTTTCATAAAAAAAACGTGTTAGTTCTCACTTGAATAAAAATGATTACTCTTATACCACTTGTGAAAGAAATACTTTTAGTAATTTACATAAAAAAAATGTTGTATCAAATTATCAAAGATTTTTTGAATTCTAAAATATATATTATTCATATTGAATTCTAAAATATATATTATTTATATTAACATTGAGAGAAGGTTAAAAGGAAATATAATATTTTGTTCACATTTTCTTAGTCACATTTTTCATGCCACCAACCATCCACAGTATATAGTTAATTTGTTCCCAACTGTAGGAAAAAGAAATATAATTGAAAGAGGGAAGGAAAATTGTATTTAAATAAAAAGGTTTTTTTTATTTCTTCTATGTAGATGTGTAAGTTGATATTATAAAATAGTAATAAGATAAATATTAGTGCAATTAGGATTTCTTTTATTACAAGTTCTTGAATTTTTTTTTTAGTATATTCTTATACAGAAATCGAAATATTATTATGAATATGACATTATACTATTTTTAATATCTTAAAATATAACTATTCTAAAGTATTATTAAATTGGTGACATATTTTAGTTCCTCAAATGGTATAACTTCCTTCTATTTTGTAGGGTCCCTAACATAAAATAGAAATCACAACTAAAAGTAAAAAATTTAAAGATTAAATGAAGATTAAAATTTTTATTAGTTTTTACATGATGAGAATTTAATAGGCGAAGGATGCAGACACAATATATTATTTTCAATAAAGAATCAAAGAAGTTACGTCACTATTTAAAGTCTCAATTACAATTTCTGTATATCATAGTTAAAATAGTAGTTTCAATAGTATACAAAATATTTAAGTAATATTTGTATCCAATTGGATATGTTAAATTTGATAAAGTAGAGAAAGAACGTCACAATTGAGTGATATTAAAGTATAATAAGTTATCAAGATGTTTCAATTATATGATATTAATAGGGGGGTTACACTTAGTAGTATCGGAACAACGTTCTATTTATAACATGTAAACTGGGTTCACTTAGATATTTTTAATTTTTTTTAATTTTCATAATTTCATAAGACAAGAAATCATGAATTGACATAAGTAGTGCAAGTCATCACAGACATGGTCGCAACACTAATAAGAAACGAAAGTTTCGAAGGACTTACTAAATCATAGGAATTGATTGAATTTATGATAAACGAACCTCACCAATTTTTGGGAGTTATTGTCCAGAAAAAGCTGAGTTGTAAATTAACAATAGCAAGAAAACATTTAAAGTTATGGATTTCCTTGGTAATCAAAAGGTAAATTATGTTGTGTTTATGTTGATAGGAGAGGCCTGGGAGAGTACCAGAAGAATGTTAGAAGGAGGGACAATTAGTATTATCTGGGGAGTATTTAGAACAAAATTCTTAAAAAAATGTATTCCCAATGATGTAGGGAAAGCAAAAGAAACAGAGTTTATGCAACTAAAACAGGGAAGTATGACAGTATGAGATTATGCTGTTAAGTTTGAGAGTTAGGAAATATTCTTCTTTCTTGATAAAAGAATGAAGTGTGTAAAAATTGAAGATTATCTCAGGCCTGAATTGAGAAAGGCAGTGGGAGTGTTATAAATTTCTTATTTTACTACACTCATTTACAAGTGTAGATTTCGGGAAGATTTTGAAAATAGTTAAAATAATAGAACAAAGTATTTTGGACTCCAGCCAAATAAAAATAGACAAAATGAAAGGAAACTCTATGACTGTTTCCAATGAAAATCTCAACCCAACCAAATTTATTCAGAAAATTATAATAGACCTATAAATAATCAAATTAAGTGTTTTAAGTGTTGGATTGTTATATAAAAGGGCATGTTTGTTTCAAGTGTGGACAACATGGTCATCTATTTGCTGAATGTAGACAACAAAGATCACATTCCAGTACTCCTACACCCAAGACAACACCTACAAAGAGAGTTTACACCATGATTGGCGTAGAGGTTGCCTAAAACAATGATTTGATTCAAGGTACGTGTTTCATTAAAGGTAAGACATTAAATTACTTTATGATTCGGGCACAACTCATTCTTTCATTTTCCATGGTTGTCTTTAGTGTCTTGAATTGTCAATATCATCCAATCAGAGTAAAATAAGAAAAGTTACAAAAAACTGCATTTAGGACAAGGTATGACCATTATGAATATCAAGTGATGCTTTTTAGTATAACAAATGCTCCTACAATATTCATGGATTATATGAATATAATTTTTCGTTCATTTTTAGATCATTTTGTTATTGGTTTTATAGATGATATTATTATTTCTATTAATTACGATGAACGTCTTTAAAGTGTTCTTCAGATTTTGAAAGATAGACAATTATATATTAAATTGTCTAAGTATGAGTTTTAGATAGAAGAAATAAATTTTTTGAAACATGTAATTTCTAAATATAAAATATAAGTGGAATCTATCAAAGAAAAAATAGTTTTACAATAAAAACAAAAAATAGTAACTGAAAGTTGTAATTTTTTGTGTTTAACACTGTATCATAAAAGATTCATTGAAATTTTTTCTAATTTAAGTTATAATTGAAACCACATATGAACTATACTATGTCTTAATCGGGTAATAAATATAGTGTATGAATAATATTATGCAGTAATAAAATTTATGTATACTGTAAATCTAAAATAAATTGTTGGACAAAAATGATGTATGTTGGATAATATAAGGCTTTTTGGGTAATAATCAATCTATAGTGGCTCTAGAGTAAGGCACATATATGTGTATGGTTGTTTTTATGGTTAATTGCCTTGTTGAACATAACTTGGATTCTCTCCTTATTATGGAGAGACAGTAATCTTTCGATCAAGATAGCAATTGTCTACTGTAAGTGTGAACGTGATCCAACTTTCTAATATTCGTTGTTTCCGTTAGCACAATCAATTTCGAATCTTGACTGCGGACTTACCAGCTTGTGGTTTTGTTGCGTTAATTCCTCTTTTCTCATCTTTTGAGGTAATTTGAAAAAGATGTTTCTTTTGCTGTGATATGATGCATTCTAAAGCAACATAATGCCCCCATCTCTTTTACTGTGCACAACTCGGATTTAGTTGTTTTGTTTATAGGTATGATGATGTTTGCATGATTTGTTTGTCCTGATGGGTGGATTTCCCCCCCTTTTTTCTGGGGTTCTATTTAATAATATATAAAAAAACATTATATGTGAAATGAATATGAATAGTGATGGACTATTGATCAACATATGACTACTCTTTACTTATTCATGGTTCGGTTGCGTTGGAATGAAGTACACCAAGTCCAAATTATTAAACATAGAAATTCAACTCGAGTTTGAGATTAGGTATAAATATATGTTTAAATATATGCGTGTTAACGATAAGGCTGATGTGGGCGTGATTTTGCTTAATGCTATTGTTAATAGAAAAAATGTGTTATTGACCTGGGTTGTTATTTAACATGTTTAGCATATAGTTTGCATTACGAAAAACTCCATGGAAGTCAACAGAAAAGACAAAATTCATAAATTTCACAAAAATACTTGACCACTCGCACATACAGGGAAAATTTCCAAACAACTCCTATTACAAGATACGGATGTTAACATTATCATTTTTAATAAATTGTGTCCTTATGGCTTTGAAATTCTGTGGTTGCTGCTGCATAAAAGCAGCACAAAAAATTATTAGCCTTTGTCCGGCATTGGAATTTTCAATTTTCCCACTCTTTCTAACTCACTATCTGTATCTTCCTTTCCCTGAATTAGATGCCAGAAAGGTGAAAAAAAATATTGGAAAAGAGGAAAGATAAACGGAATCGAGACTGGTGAAACATAATCATATGAATGGACCAAAAGCTGCATTAATTAATTATCTATAAACTTGTTGGAGCATACACTTGCAAGGACCTCTTTATTTTAGACACCGAAAGAGGTATTTTACCTCACTTTCTGTCTCTTCACTCTGGGAAAACTACTTTTTCCTAAAATAAAAAAAGTGTTCAACGTGATAACAGGTGGAAGTGAGTTTTAGTTAGTTTGGATCACTTAAAATGAGTAAATTCTCATGTGAAATAATCATCAATAAACTATCAGGAAAAAGTAAAAAGTGTAGTGTACTACAGTACAATTATACGCGGATTCCGCGCGGAGCACGTTGTTGTCAGCACGTACAATCAGAATCGTAAGCTGTCTTCCGTTTCATACCGCCACCACTCACTTCCAGGGTTATAAATAGGTAAATGAACTTGAACAACAATTTGGTTAACGGTTAAAATACATGAACAGTTCTTATTTGTTTTGATCCATTTATGACGGGTCACATGACTCATCCCATATCCGGTTGTTCAGTTAGATCGGTCGGACGGGTTGGCCCGAATCGACTTAACTGTACTCACCACTGCTGCTTATAGCAGCAGTTACGTCTTCAAACCCCCACCTCGCCTTTCTCGTAATCTCCAACTATATCTCCTCGTTTCCCCAAATGCTCTGTTTCGATTCTTTCGTCAACTAATATTTCGTTAGAACGTCAAGACCCCCTTTTTATTCGACAGACCACTATGAATGCTCAGAAATTGAGTACAGAAGACATTACGCAGAAAAAGTAGGTCGTGTTAAGAAGATAAAACACGGACACGTAAATGCCGATCCTCCAAACCCAGATAAAAAAAGAAAGATACAAAGAGATGAAAAGAACAAAAAAAGACTAAAACTGACTAGCATCTGGGTCTCTTGGACCGGCAAAACAATATGAGATATACCAAAAAGCAATGGAGTAAAGATGATGAATAAGATTAATCAGGTGTGTGGAGCAGGAGTGTACACAGTAGTGGTTCTATGCATCAGGTGGCCATAGACGCCTCATCAGCTGGCGAAACCTTCTTCTTCTTGACTGTGGACGCAGCAAAATCCACCGCCACCTTCTTCATTTCCTTGATCATCATTTGCTTCACAGAAATTCTTTTCTTAGGGAAGACGCTCCCCTTTTTGGGTGTGTGCCAGGGCCCTGTTTCCTCTGCCTTTCCCTTTTCACCTTCCATGGGTCGTCGCACCCTCTGCCCAACCCAAGCTAGCTCACCGTGTTCAGACATCTCACTGATGGAAGTGATTGCGAGGAAGAAGAAGGGTAGGTGGAGGTTTAAATAAAGGTGCTTTAAAATTTATTTGTAAATTCAATAAAAGACCGAGAGTTAGAGTATGGGTTAAGAAACATATATTCCTGTCACTGTCTTTGCTTCTTAGACCTTTTAGATTAACGCAATTGGCACTTCCCACAAACAAATTTGTGGCACTTTCGTTTTTGACACTAAATGCTTTTGGGGAGTGTTAAGATATCACTGTTCAGAAAACCATAAACTGTTACATTATTATTTAGTAATTATATATATAATTTATTTTTTTCTTTTCAGAAACATCTTACTCCATAGCCTATGGTGCCACACTGCTAGAGTCAGGAGGCCCTCAAATTGATGTCATTATTATCCAAGAAATTGTTAACCATAATAAAGATAAATCATTGTGATGCAGTCATCTTTTACTTTTTTGAATCCGTGCAATGCATAGAAAAGCTTCTGGAAAATCTGATAAATTAATCGTAATGCTTGCTCAGATAATATGACATGTAGATCTGGGTCTTAAATTCTTAATGGCAGTCAAAGTTTCAGCATATTCTCATTCACACATTTGATTTGATCCAAACACTGCCAAAGAAAATGCTGACCATCTTAAGCTTAGATATTCATCTGCTGTCACATGCATTGCAAATTCATCCCAGTAACTAATTAGACTGGGAAGAATGCATAAAATAATTGTTATATACCATAATTACTTTATTATACGTTATCCCTGGATTTCACTTCAATTCCCCTTTCAGGGATTGTTCAAAAGATTTGGAAAGATGATGGCCCCACAACGACTACCCTTATCCAAGATACAATGCCGACATGTACTTTTCTATCCTCAAATAATATTTATTTATTTCAATTTGTTTGCTGACAGTTCATTCCAAAGTGAATATCACGCAGATGTTCTGCGATCCAAGACGGAACTTCTAAACAGTAAATTTGTCTATTTTTCTTACTTATCTATTATTTAAATTGTCTATTTTAATTGAATATGCGACTCCTCTATACAACAATTATGATTATTTCTTAATGCTGCCCTTTCACTACTTCATTATGTGTGACTAATCCATTCACTTTGAATATCACCACCAAAACTAATGCTCTTATATATCTTTTCACCAACATGCATGGATCATATTTTTTGAACATTTTACTATTGTTATTTTTATTATGTTTAAATATCAAATACAAGTTTTTTAAAGAATCAACATTAGAATATTATCCTCATGGATATTAAACATCAAATATTAATATTATTAATATAAAATATCATGATTATCAATAATCAAAATTGAATGAAAAATTTTAGGGAGTGACGAGTAGTTATTACGACATTATGAATAATTAGAATTTATGTTTTATAAATATTATATTTGTATCATGTAATAAGGACAGGAATTTGTAAAGCTAAATACAAATACTTGTGTTAAAATTATTTTGTGAAAATCACACAAACTTGTGTTAGAATACTATAATAACCATGTTTTCGAAACAACGAGGTTAGGTCTGTCTGTGGAAGGAGCAATAGTTGAGTCAGCACGCTATTCAGAGAATGATATATTGGAGACGCTATATTATTTGTTATCTTGTTTGCTTAAGAGTGAGTAAACAAAAAACAATATAAAATTTTCTTTAAATTACTTCAATATAGAAGCTTCGAAAACAGTTAGTGGTTGATATCTTTTTAAGAAAATTAAATTATTGTTAAAGTTGTCCTATTGAATATGCCAAAAGTATTATTCTAAGTATAAAGCCAATATTTAATCTGCTACCTTCTTCCCAACTGATCAAAATAGATTTTCCCCTTTTTAAATAAATGCTCGTTAATTGAACATTTAGTGATTCCCTTAAATAGAGAAAGAGAAAGGAAGGTAAGAAAAGTAAAAAAACGTTAGTTATTTGGAACAATAAAATGAGAAGATTTACTTTATGAAAAACAAAATTATACATCAATTCCTCATTATTGAATTAAATTAGTACTAAATTAAATATAAATTGATATTTTATATTAGTTATTTGAGTTAAACATTACGTCATTTTTAAATTTCATATAAATGCGAACAACATAAATAAATAATTTATTTTAGGTTTAGTATAAAGTAAACATAAAAAATAGGTATTGTGCAGAAATTAATGGAAACTATATTTTTTCTTCATGCAGGTTAATTTCAAGTATTGTAAACATTCTATTTATTTATAATTTTTGTTGCTAATATTTAGTATTGATGAAATAAAATTTATTAATAAATCAACAAAATTAGGTTAAATAACAATTCACTTCTTCTGTAAAAAATATAAGTGTAATAATGACTCATCATGTCACTCATAGCCTCCTTTCTCTTATCTTCACTGTTCTCGTGTTCTTAGTCGCCTACCTCTCCTCAGTGCTCCTCTCTTCCTAGTTTCTGTTGTTTGCACACTTGTCATTAGGTTCACCTTTTTATTTTATCGACGTATCACTATCTATCAGGAAAAATTTGTTAGTAAAATTCATATCATACTTTCATAAATCTGTCTGCAAAATATTCTATTAGTAATAATATGGTGATATAGTTCATGTCATGTTGTGTATCAGTAAATCTTTTTATAATTTAAATATTTATAATTTTATATATTTATATATTTATATACTTATATAATTATATACTTATATATTTATATATTTATATACTTATATATTTATATATTTATTTATTTATATATTTATTTATGTATTTATGTATTTATATATTTATGTATTTATTATATTTATTTTATATATTGATGTGTTTATATATTGATGTGTTTATGTATTTATATATTTATATATTTTTACATTTTTATATTTATATATATATGTTTATATGTTTATTATTTATTTATATATATACACATTTATATATATCTATTTATCTTTATATATATTTATATATGTGTAAAGTTTTAAATAAAATTCATTCTAATTTAGTGAGTGATGTATTAATTTTCAATAAGTTGTTGGTATGAATCTTACCAATAATAAATCATTTTATTTTAAAAAAAATAGTTTAGTATATTGTTGTGGAAAACATTTAATTTTATTGCGTGCTCTACTTAGAAAATGAAACAAAAATCTTGAAGCCATCAAATGGTACAGTGTTTTACAAAACAACATTACAAACTAAATAAAGAAATAAAATTTGAAACTAATACAAGTTTATTAATTAATATAATTTACTTGGAATTCTACATTTAAAAATAAATATAAAATCTACATTCTTAAAAATACAAAGTAATTTTTTAAAATTAAAAACTAACCTCAATTATTTTAATTTAATATCGTTCACTTTAAAGTTTACACGTAAATCTAAATTTAACGAAAAAGTTATTGACGATGATTGTCATCTACAACATACTGTTTTGAAAAAAAGAGTACGATTTAAACAAAAAAGTTTAATAAACTTTATCTTTTTAATTTTTAATACTTTTGATGCAATACATATAAAATACACAGCGACTTAAACGGTTAAAAATTAGAATAATTGTGTGAGTAATATATATTTTATATATAAACTAAACAAGTCAAATGAGTTAAGTGATTTTATAAAAACTTGACAACTTTACAAAAAGTAGGTAAAATTTCGAAAGTAGCAAACAAAATATGTAATTAAGTATTTTTTATATATACAAATCCATTTTCCATATCAATTTCATGTTAGCTGTCAACATTGTCGTATCAAAATTAATTAATTACACCGGATCATTAACTGTTATTAGAAAAAAATTGTAAAATTTTAAAAGTTTATATTCAGCATTAGTTAAAAGGGTGAAGTTCCTGATTATGAAAATGTGCGGCAGTTGGTAAAAAGTTTCTGTCACACGTGACTTAAAAAGGCTGCTACTCGTCAATTTCCGTACATCAGTGCTTTTGTCATCATCTTTGGCTTTCAAGATAATGGCTAAGAATGTAGAAAGTGATTATGTTTCTTTTTGCAGTAAATTTTTTTATAAACAGTAAAAGGTGGCAGCACTGTTTTGTGTTGGCTGTGTAGGTTTTGGTGATTCTGAATATTCTCTTATGTGCTTATCTTATATTTATATTTATTTATATTCTTATTGAACACATAATTATATAATATAATGATATGAATTGTGGTTATTTAAAAAGATATATTTGTTTCACATAGCTTGGTTTTTACATTTTTAAAAGATCTATATATTAAAATACTCATTATATTTTAAAGTGAATAACATAGGTGGTGAGTCTTGCTCGTACGAAATTGTGAATAACAACGAGACTTGCATAAAATTTAGCTTTTTTTTTAAGTTAAAAAGTAAAAACTTATGACCACTTTTTACTTGATGAACTTGAGGGCAATTATAGTGGTGTGTGGGAAGGAAAAAGATGCCACGAAGAGTTTAATTTATTATTCAGTCGTGTCATAATGTGAGTACTGTACAATATTCGCCGTCATTCATTGACCACTGACTACTCTCACTAATGCTTTCTACTTTTGATATTTTATGTTACTTTCTGTTCAATAATATATTTATTCATCCTTCAAAGGTTCTAGAATTTAACTTCGTTACACTTTTAGTTAATAGTTTAAGACACTTGTGATCACAATAAACAATGCATAATATATCAAACAAGAAATTTAACTAGATCTTCAAAGCAACATTATTGAATTTTGTCATAATTAGTTTAAGAGCTATATTAAATTACTTAATTGGTAAGCACAAGTGTTCATAGTGTGAAAATTAAAGTTGATAAATAATAGTTACAATGCATGCATATTTTGGTTAGTAAAATTACTGCGTAAGTTCTATTTTGGTAACCAAATAGAATCTGGATTCTATAAAAGACAACATAAAAAAGAGTGAGCATGATCATAGGACGTTACCAGATAAAAAGAGACATGGCGTAGGTGGCATCTGTTTGGTTTTGGGTCATTGACAAGTGACTTACGCAAGTCATGGTGTGACACAGCTCATGACCTAACATAGGTTTTGGATAAATTATTCTAATTAATATATGAATATGCCGTTTAAGATATAGTTTAGATCTATAAACAAATTGATGAAATATATATAAGAAGGGTTATATCTACAATAAGTTTAAGTGAGTTATAGATGGGATTAATATAGATGAAATTATTGTTGAATATAATTATAGTTTGAAGAATAAAATTACGTATATTAATGCTGGTGGTATTCTAGAGATTTAACTTTAGTAGACAAATCTAAGTATGAAAGGAAATTTACATAAAGTTTTATTAAAGATCTAATCAAGGATAAATTCATAACAGAATATGAAATTAATGTTTAGGAAGAATATTTATTTTACTTTCTGAATAGAGAAATTTAATATTTTTAAAACATTAAAATACATTAAGTTGAATTGGTCTCATTTTAAATTATTGTATTTTTAAAATGTTTTTGTTTAAAAATATTTATTGGATTTTACTTTGTTATTTAGATAAAATATTATAAATATCATTAAATAAAAAAATTATACATTAAATAATTGCTAATACTTAAAAAATTTAATTTTGATTAGTTTTAGCTGATTTTTATTGATATTATTTTTCAATCAAAGTTTACTATCAAAAATTAACTGAGATTGACGGTTTTCTTTTAAATTTGATGCTAACTGTCATTGTTTTCGGTTCGTGTTAACTATTGTTTTTAATTGATTTTGATTACAATTGTTTAGGCTAACATCAACTAAAGTTATTTTGTATAATGTTGTTTGTTAAAATCTTTTTTTAACTTTTTTATTGCAAAGTTTTTGTTGACATTTACCAAAAAATCTTGATCAATTTTAGCCAAAAGTTTTCTTAGCGTAAATTAAACGCCAACGTTTAACATTAACAAAAAAAATATTGTTAATGTTGATGAAGATGAGCGTGACTAATGAACATTGGTTTGAAAATAATTCTAACATACAATAACAATAAAATAATTTTGATGACGTAAGAAACAATAGACATCACACTTGGTTGACTTTATTTATAAAAGAATGTTGAATATGATAATTAAATTTCATTGAAGTTAACTACTCAAAGTAATGACATCCCAACTAAAATCAAATTAATGAGAAAAAAAAATAAAAAAATTACTAATTTAAGAATATGAAAATTTAAAATTCTTATTGTTTAGATAAAAATAAAAATTCATGAATTGTAAGTGATTTAATTAATATTGTAATAGTAATTAAGATTTGTTATTCCTTTATAGAATTAAGGGAAGTGATTATTTGAATCTTATACGAAAAAATAGTTTTCCTTTCTAGAAGTCTATGTTTTATTATTAGATTTAAGAAAGTGTTACCCCAAGGTTGGATTGAAGCCTACAATTATATTAGATTGGTGCTGTCTTTTATACATTCATAGAATAAAAGTCGTAACTGAAACGGTGAGTCAAGGGTGGCTGCTGGTAAATAGAAGCTGACGCATAATTTAGTTGGACCACTATGACTCACTAACATGTAAAAAAAAGAGTTAAATAAATATTTCTCATTAAAACACATTTTAACTATTTATACATGCTATATTCAATTTCAAGACACCTCCATTTAAGTTTCATACCATGAACAAATATGATTTTTTATTTAAATAAATACAATATAATTTGTATAAAACAATCTTCATATAATGTATTTATTTGTATAAAAAAATCGTTATATCATGTATATATTTGATTGAATGACATTTCAATAAATTCATGCAATTAGTCGACATATACTATGATGTTTCTTTTCCTTTTTAATTATTACGTTACTCTTGAAAACATATTGTTAAGTGGTTATTTGGAGGTTAAAAAATAATTTTTCTATACTTAATAAAAAGTTAATATATATATATTGAAAGTTGATGTGAGAAGAAGAATAGGATGTGGCATGCATCTACTATTAGATTGGGCGGTGTGGCATTTATTATGTGGAAGTTACAGTTGAATAATACATAAATGTTAAAAGGTGTGTCCTATAATTTCTCATGTTTTTTGACTTTCTTAAAGCATCTCCTTGGTCTTATTCATCACTGCCCTTCTTCTATCTTCTTTTTCTTTCTTCACTATTCCAATGCACCTTTTTCATGGGATAATGGGTGGGACCCAACAAACTTGTGATTTCTTTAACATTAAATTTCTTCAACTTCAAAACTCCTTAATGCTGAGTTCTTTTCGGCATAATTGTTTCTTTTCTTCCAATGGAATAGCGACTCTCTAATCTTTTTCCAGTAATTTGTCATAAAAAAAGAACGGGAATTTACAAAGCAAAAATAACAAAAAAGTTTTCACAAATACCTATAAAGCAAAAAGACTCAAAAATCAACTGTCCAATATCAAATCACAAAAGTATCCTCTTATTACTTTGAAACAACATAATTAATTATGAACATTTATCTGATTCATTTCTATATATTAAAACAACATAAATCAATAATGATAAATTTATATATTATTATGTTAATTATAATTATAATTATATAAATTAAATTATTTTCATAAACTTTAATAATATATTATTAAAAAATTTAAAATTTAAACTAAATTAAAAAATAGATTAATTATATTATACAACATAATTGTAATCCATTATAATATATAATATAATCAATTATGTAATACTTAATTTAGTATATTATATAACAATAAAAATTGGTAAAATAAAATAATATTAAAAATAATAAAAAATAAGTAATTAAAAAGAAAGATAATTATAAAATAAAAAGTAATTAAAAATTACAGTAATAAATAATAATAAAAAAATAGGTATAAAATAATAATAATAATAATTTGAATTGTTATAAAGTGCAAAGCCTAAAAAATAAAATGAAAATCTTTTCTTAAATTTTCTTCACTCTTTTACGCATATTTAAACCGAAAGTAATGTATGAACCATTATATCAAAATATATAATCAATTATCTGTAAATATAAATAATAGTTAAATACCTATAAATACATTATATTATATCATAATTAATTAAATAATTAAAATAAAATATTAAAATAACTAATAAGTTAAATTAAAGTTTTATAATAACTTTTTGTTTTAATTTAAAATTAATTTTGTATTCTTAAATTATTTTTAAAATTACTTTTTAAATATAAAAATATACAATTAAGTTTATCCAATTACATCAATCAAATTTACTTTAAATTTTTCATTTAGAGAATTAAGAGGATTATTCAAGGAAGGTGTATAAAAATAACATTGTGATAAAATTTTGAACTTTAAAATAAACAATTATAATGATATTATTTTGACAGACGAATTCTAAAAATTGATATTGTTTGTAAAGAGAGAAAGTATTATAATCGTTTTTTTCAGACTTCGACCGAAATTTATTTTAGTATATATAATATTCTCGTATTCATATCACTTAAGAATTGATATAAAAAAATAATTTATATATAATTTTGTCCCTCGGTGTTTTTAAGAATAAAAATTCAAATATATTAATTGACTCTAATAACATTTTCTTCACATACGTAAAATTGAAATAATTATATAAATGATTTTTTAATTTATTCTGTCGTCTGAACTGGAGCCTCGATTCTTTAAGCTCAGGATTTTGAGTTTTTATTCATCAATTTATTCCGAGAAAACAATTGTGTTACAACTTACAAGCTTAGAATAGTGATCAGAGTTTAGTAGCTGATTATTTGTTTACTTTACTAAAACAAAGTTAATGGACTCTCTAATTCGCAATTAGTAATGAACACCATGTGACTCATGTTTGGAGGTTGGATTTAAAAAAAAGAAGACCAAGTATGAAATCACATACAAATATGGTGGCTACCGTGATTTTCGTTCTATTCTCTTCTCTTATTCGTTTAGTTCAAACATACCTATCTGTCGTACTTTTCGTCTTTGTTCGCATAAAAGGATTGGCAGTGGGCCGTACCGACAAAAAGGCCGATGTGATATGTTCTGGGGCCCAATTATTCTGGGCTTCATATTTATTTCACTTCACATTAATAGATTATTTATAATTAATTTAATTATTATGTGATCAATTTTATTATAACACGACAAGTTTTTTGGTTTTTTCCATCAATAAGAATATATATAAATATAAGTGTTATTGTATGTCACTAAGCGTAGTCTTATAGTTTATGTTAAAAAGTTAAGAAAAAACATCTCTATTTATTTTAGACTCACTTATTATTTTCTATATATAATAATAATTATTATTACTTTCTTGAAAAACATATAAACATCGAGTGACTGTTTCCTCTGTTTCATATAATTGGTACTATTTTTTCCCTTATTAACAATTTGTGTAAAAAAGTAACAAAGTGTTGCTGTTGTTTAACAATTCGTATACTCTTTTTTTTTCCTTTTCATTTTTCTGTTATGTTAGGAACGGTTCATAATCGTACTTTATGCCGTTCCCCCTTGGGCTTTTGTTGGGCTTGTTCTCATTACTGCTTTTGTAGAAGGCTTTTGCTCCTTTACATCATAATTGCTAGCTGCACCCTCATATCTTTTAAAATGTGCCATCTATTCTTGTTATTTTAATTGACCCTATTGTTATTTATTGATAGGCTTTCGGATTACACATTTCATAAGATATTAAAACTCCTTTTAGATTGAATTTCCTCAGATATTAATTTTGACTTCTAAAAAATATATTCTAGAAAAATAATATTAGTAATTTGGGTTGAATATTTCGAGAAGATTTTAGAAATTTTTTTATGATACATATAGTATATTCTGAAAAATTTATTTAAAAATTAAATGTAATATTATTACATGTTTTCCACATAATATAAAATAAATTATTTTGTGATTGTTCCATCCATAAACTTCATCTTGTTTTTAGTGCTCAAAACCAAAGTCATTGAGCAATTCCATTAATTGTAATTTGATGGATCAAGTACAATGATAGGACTCTTACTCACATATAAGTAATAAAAGACTATACACATTCAATCTTTGATCACAATCTTCACTCATTTTGGGAGAGCAAAATAGAGATTAGAAAGGACAATCATAGATACAGAAAACATAACTCAACATGAGAGAGAACTTGAGAGAGAAAGAAGTAAGAATTTTAATTCTTAAAAAGGAAAAGAATAAAGGAACAAATTGAATCCATCCACTATCAATGATTGTGGTGTATATAACTAAAAGGAATCACATGTATGATATCATTTGATTTCGAACATTTCTTTAATAAGACATAAACTATTTTTCAAGTCAGTATTTTGAAGAAAGTTTTAGCATCATTTTGAAAATCAATTATGCTTTAAATAACCGATTAATTCATCAATATTTCATAATATAATGTGGAAATGAATTTATTTTAAAGTATTAAGTAATTACAGTTAATCCTTAAAATTAAAAAACTCATCTAATAAACGTTATATTTCAATAGTTTTTTTTTTCTTCCCGGAATACATAATTTGCTTTAGTCGTACGCGATAAGCCATACATCTATCTCAAAAGTTTATACTTATTTCGGATGTTTTTTTATCATTCACACACCAACCTCAAATGCCATTGAACTCAATGATACAAGATATATGATATCATCTTTCGACATTGTTTAATATAAGAAAATACACATTAACCTAATTATTTATATTATATATACAAAATTAAGCATGGACGAGTGGGGTAAACTTACCTCCAATACAAGATTGATGTGGTTTAAGCAAAAACAAAGGGTGAGTAGGTGAAGGTGCAATATATATGTAGGTGTGATACATATGAAGATAAGTTAAGTTTCAGCCATTAATTGTAAAGGTAGGTAAAGAAAATTTTGACATGGATGTACTATGAAAGCACCACCAAATATTTGTATTGTAACAGAAGCCATTACTTACAAGGGAAAGCAAAGAAAATTTGAGTTGAAAGTAGTCCATGGAAGCCCCACGTAACTAATATGCATTATCCATGGAGTAAGAAGGCATGCAACCATTATCCTAAATTACAAAGGGTAGGTAAAGATAATATTTCACTATGTATATGAGAGTGCCTTGGAGGCCCCACCCACATCAATTTTCTTTGAGTCTAAATTTTTAAGACATGCTATGTAATAGTTTCTACAAGTTCGGTTTAAATCACATATTCCACTTTTACAACATAACAATGTTGTTAGTGTTTTCTATATCTCTTTTAAAAAAAAACAAAAAAAATGAACTTTTTTTTTCTTTTCATATGTATTTGTTAAAAGTAGATATATCATACAAACTTTGTTCAAAGACGAGGCATAACATTTTTCATTATGGCGTGAGTAATTTTAAGCACAGATAGGATTTTTAAATGTTTTCTTAAAGATATTTAGAGCTATACAAAATAGATAATATACAATTTATTAAAATAAACAAGTAGTTTTGAGAAGTGTATGTTTTTATTTAAAATAGAAATTCAAAGGGAATTAATACGATGTATAAAACTTACTCAGATGTAGAATGAAGAAAGAAATTTTAGAAGTAATTAATAAGTTATTATGATTTTTTAAATAATTTTTTTTATAAATAATGGTGAAGGTCTATGTTTGATAACAATTCAATATTAAACCCTTCATCTTAACATTTCCTATTTAGTAAATTATTCCTATTTTAATTTTTGAGTCATTTTTAAAATGTAAATATTTTTTAATTTTATAATAGAAAAATATTAAGAAGAATATATGTGACACACTTTTGTAGTTTTATTGCATATTAAAAATATCTTTCACATAATTTATTTTCAGCTTTTAAATGTATTTTATAATTATAATAATAAATTAAATTTTTTATATACTTTTATATAGCTTTAAATTTTACCCTAAACACTTTAATTTTATATTTTTAACTATTCTAACTATTGTTTACTGTTTTAGTCATAATTTTTTCTGAAAATATCATTTTCGACTAATTCTAATGTCATATAATTCTATATTTTGGGAGGCTTTTGAGCTATTTTCTATTACTTTTAGAAGTTATATAAAGAATATATAATAAAACTCATTCTATTTGAGTTTTCTTGTTTTTTTTTGAATTTTTTTAATTTGGACTTAGGGACTAAATTAAAACCCGTCTCATTACTTCATATTAGGGTTTTAGATTAGAGTTTCATATTAGAAGATTTATAAATAGTTAGATATATCTAGAAATTTATAGTCGCTTTTCTCTAAATTAATAGTCGTTTATCTCTTTTGTCTATTTTTTGTCTGTTATTCATTCATGGAGAACTAATTTAAGGATTATTCACAGGATCAACATCAACAATTCAAAATTCAGTTCTCCATCGATCATTTAATACTCCGAGTTTGTTCTTCTTCTCTATAATTTTATATTCGTCCTTTGTGATATCAATTTGTGTTTTTATTGTTAGAAATCAAATTAGGAGTATATTTAATCTTGATTTGATAATAAGATACAAATTAGATTGAATGATATTGAGATTTGATTAGTATAACTAGTTTATTTGATCAGTTGAATTGATTAATTGTTCAAACAAAGAATTATAAAATTATGATAAGAGAAATTGTTTGATTGTTAAATCTATGAATTGATCTTTACCTTGAATATTTGTTTTAATCCACAAACTTTTTGTTCTTTACTTTTCACTTATAAACCCCCAATTTATTTTGTTATTGAAGTACATATAATATATATGTATGATTGTGTTTTTGGAGATTCAACTTGGATTGATCCTATATTGTATTATTTTAAAGAAATTTAGTATATTTGAAAACTCATATGGTATTGTTAAACAATTTCATTTTGAATTTGGTTTAAGTTTCTTTTTTCTTTCCTCATACATTAAGAAGATGTAAAAAAACATTAAAGATGAATGAATGACATAGTGACATATCCATTCAATAAAATGTTTAATTTAAGAGAGAAATTGAAAGAAAAGAAAGAAAGAAAATAGAAAATGAGATGATATATGAGTTTTTATTTATAAATGAGATCTTTCTTCCATCTATTCTCGTTCCTATAATTTACATTAAGTAATTATCAAATAACTTCCATTTTATTAATTTTTCATTTCTGAAATTTCAAACCTTATGTTATGCATTCCTAAAAAGATAGTAAGTAATTAGTAAATAACTTTCATTTCATTAATTTTTCATTTTAGAAATTTCAAACTTTATGTTATCCATTCATAAAAAGATGGTAAGTAATTATTAAATAACTTTCATTCCATAAATGTTTCATTTCTGAAATTTCAAACTTTAAATTATCCATTCCTTAAAAAGATGGTTGTGTCGAGCATATTAGAAAATTCTGATAATAACATCTAAATAATAAAACTTTAAATTACAATAATTATGTTATTAATTAAAGAGAAGATATTCATTAATAAATGCAATTATATATGAATATCTACCATTAATGAGGTCATATTCACATTATCACTAGAAAAAGAGATGAACAAATAGAGTTGAAACCACTAATATATATAAATAAATAACAATACTCACACTAGAACGTTTTGTCGCCATCCACTAAAACACTTTCCCAGGCTTCTTTCTTCTGTGGCAAAAGCTTGTTGGCTAAACAACAGGTTATGTTTGACCTTATCTATTTCTTAAATTTTATGGGATCAATTTTTTTAAAAATCGAACTTTTCTCATAACTGAGATGACCTAAATAATTTGTAGATTAAATTAAGATGGTCCAACTAGTTGGTTGAGGTCTTGCACAGTTCCACGGAGAACCCAATACCTTCGAAAGAAATAGGATTTACCTTTATGATTTATGACGTAATGAGTAATATAGGATGTGAAGTTCTTGAGAAAAGTAGTATTAATAAATAATTTTTGTATATAATAACTACAGTGTGGTCATTAAGAAAAGAGAGAGTACGTGTCTACGTGAAATAAAATAGCTCATGCGATACATAGATATGAAAAATAATGTTATAACCATACTGTCTAACTCTGCTTTTGTGAATGATATAATAATTATTTTGGAAACAACACACAATTTTAATTTTAAGAATAATGTTCATTCGTATGATGTCAGTATATGAAGACGTGCGTGCATGGATACGAATGATGAAGTGTACAATTTGGACAAGAGATTTGATCAAGATATTTTATTCAATTAAGTTAAATTACTTCCACAATATATCTTACAGGTGTAAGCAAATTTTATCCGGAGATAAATTACAAAAATATTAATGATATCTTTTGATTCAAACATCAAATAATTGATATTATTTATAAAACTGTATATAATTATTTACATGTTTTTCTGTCTTTTCATTTGCAAGGTTTCAAAAGTATTTTTCTAAATTAAAGAAAAAATATTTATAAAAAAAATTATGTATTTTTTATACAAAGCGGTGAGAGAGATACTCTACTGTTTTTTTTTTTCAAAATTTTATCTATTTTCTATATATTTGAAAAGGGGAAAGAGATCTCCACTGTTTTATCTTTCATTTTTTTTCAAAATTTTATGTATTTTTTTATACATTTCACGGGATTTTTTTTTCGAAAAAAACAACAATAAATAAATAATTCAATGATAATTTATCTCTTTATATTATTATATTTTAGTTATGAAAGTATTTCTTTTTTAAAATTATAGAGAGTTGAAGTTATAATTCAGTTTAGAAAAATATTTTTTACACACCATTTTTATATGCATTTTCCAACACCTTGTTTGCAAAGAAATATAAAAAGTATAGTATAGTATAGTTTTTCGATGGTGAATAGAAAAACTAGAGTATATATATTGTTTCTTAGTTTGTTATTGAAAGTTGATACAAATACAATGTTGTTAATGTTATGTTACCTACATGATCGAGTAAGTGATGTGCTGTGTCAAACTGAGGTAAACCCACAACTAATAATTCAAAGATAAAGAAATATTATTACTTTAGATATCATTACACAAGTTTCAAACCCAAGATATGTGAAATGAAATTGTTAGTATGATTGAGAGAGGGGAAAAAATAGTAAAGAAACACTGTGAAATCTAGAATTAATAAAAATAGCATGGTTACATCTTGCTTTTCTTTTTTTGGATGACACAAATACGCAATGGATAGAAAATGAGAAGACGTAGAGCATGATATAAACACACTTTCGTATAAACCAATGGCATACATGAAGTGCAATGGATTGCATATTTTTGGGTAGATTTTTCTTCTTTCTTTCTTTTCATCTTCTGTAAGTACATTTTTTATATATATATGTGTATAAACCCAGCAGCTGAAGCACGTGGCTGGCACCAACCCCTTTATGCATGGATATAGTACTCAGAATACGTTAACACAATCCCACTATAAATAGATGATAAGGGATTTGCTCTAATCATCTTATACGCTATAATTCATTTCCTTCCTTATATTTGCTTTAGGTTATCAACCTTCTCCAACGAAATGGCACATTTGGAGGAAATCAGAGAGAAGCAAAGAGCTCGTGGCCCAGCCACCATACTGGCTATTGGTACTGCAACTCCAACCAACTGCATTTATCAATCTGACTTCACCGATTATTACTTTCGAGTCACCAAGAGTGAACACATGACTCAACTCAAGGCCAAGTTAAAGCGCATATGTAAGATCAAGATTATTATCTATAACTTCATGCAGCATCTCATTATCATAACAATATCGTCTCACTGTGTTTCCATCTTCAACTTTTACTCTCTTTTTTTCTGTTATATTAACAACAGCCACGCCTTCATGCATCGCATATATAAACCCATGCTTTCATGCATACGTTAAAAATAAATGGATTCGCCCATCACAATGAAATGAAAAATAGTATCACAGCAAAAAAAAAAGGGTAGAAATGATTTTAACATGATTACTCCAACATTAAAAAAACAAGAGTGGTAATAAACATACACCATTTTTTTTCAAACTACCTATTTACACTTTTTCTTTTCTCTTAACAAAAATATAAAACAATTAAAAATAAAATAAAATTTAGAAAGAAATGTCATTATTATATAAATATGATATATGTGTATCATTTTTTCAAAAACAATTAAAGGTGACTATTTAATAATTAATAAAAGGAAAAATTACAAAACAATTATATACATACACATATTCAATATTTTTTTTATCTTTCTCTTTCTATTATATATATCTTATAAACATATAATTTTCTTTCTCTTTTTAAATATAGTTAAGGTATAAATTAAAGTTTTAGATGTACACAAATATTTTTCAAATTTTAATGAGTATTGGATTGTATTCTAAAGGATGTGTTTGTCTTTATTTTATTTTTTTAAGACGTCTCTTCATAAAAAGATAGATAGACTTTCACAGAAATATCTATTAACCTTTACTAATTTTATTTTATTAAATACTTAACAACAAAACAATATATTATAAGTCATATTATTAGATGGTTTTCGGCTGTTTTTTTTTTATTATGTTGAAGTATCTACGTATCAGAACTCTATCTCTTTTTAAACACCTCTCATTTCTCTTCATCTCTCCCTTCTCATCACCTATCATATTGATATTTTACTCTCTTAATATTTCGATGTCCGTAACTCATTTTTAACAAAAACCAACGTAAAGAATGTTAATTATTCATTTTTCTTACAAAAATTACATGTTTTCCTTAATTGAGAAATGACATGCATATAATTTTTATATATGTCACGATTTAAATAATAAAAGTCATTTGAATTTTCATGAAAAAAGAGATATGAATGTGGCTTTTTTGTGTCCACAACAGGTGAGAAGTCGATGATAGAGAAACGCTACATACACCTGACTGAAAAAATGCTGAAAGAAAACCCCAACATAAGCACTTATGAGGAACCATCCTTGGATGCACGCCAAGACATACTAGTTGAGGAGGTTCCTAAGCTTGGTGAGAAGGCAGCATCTAAAGCCATAAAGGAATGGGGCAGACCAATATCAGATATTACTCATCTCATATTTTGCTCCACCTCTGGTGTAGACATGCCTGGTGCTGATTACCAGCTTGTGAGGCTCTTAGGCCTTAAACCATCCACCAAGAGGTTCATGTTATACCATCAAGGGTGTTTTGCTGGTGGCACCGTGCTTCGTCTCGCTAAAGACCTTGCTGAGAATAATGCCGGAGCACGTGTTCTGGTGGTATGTTCTGAGATCACAGTTGTCACCTTTCGTGGACCCTGTGAAACACACTTGGACTCGTTGGTGGGACAAGCACTCTTTGGAGATGGAGCTTCATCCGTGATCGTTGGATCCGATCCTGACACATCCATTGAACGACCACTGTTTCACCTTGTCTCAGCATCGGAGACAATTCTACCCAACTCTGAGGGTGCAATTGAAGGACACTTGCGTGAGGTGGGACTAACGTTCCATCTTAAGGATAGCGTTCCTCAGTTGATCGGAGAGAACATAGAGAAAAGCCTTGAGGAAACCTTCCACCCACTTGGGATCAGTGATTGGAACTCGTTGTTTTGGGTTACCCACCCAGGTGGCCCTGCAATCTTGAAGCAGATAGAAGCAACGCTTGGGTTGAACCCTGATAAGTTGAGAGCAACTAAACAAGTTCTGAGAGAGTATGGGAACATGTCGAGTGCATGTGTGCTGTTTATACTGGATGAGATGAGAAGATGGTCCTTGGAGGAAGGCAAATCGAGTACCGGTGAAGGACTAAAGTGGGGTGTTTTATATGGGTTTGGCCCTGGCCTGACCATGGAAACCATAGCTTTGCACAGCGCCACCATACACCCAAACAACTAGCACCTATCATTGTGTGTGGATACATAAACTCATACATCCACAGTTAAGAATAAAATAAAATGTAGACGTGTACTACATGTACAAGCCACTTAAGTTTTTCATTATATTATCTCGTGTAGCTTTGGCTACACTACCCTTTATCATATAATAAACATGCTTAATTATTTTAATAAATAAGTTGTTCTTCTAAATTAGCCTGCTATCCAATATTTCTTTCTTTTACACTACTGAAAAAAATACTATTTTGTATCCAATTTCTACATTCAAATTTTTACGTAATGACTGAGCTATAAATTAACATGGTGATACTTTTTAGATTAATGTAAATATTTATATATCAATTATACTTTTAACCTGTCTAAAATAATTTCATCTATTCATGTATAAAATAAGTTCTCAAACTTTCAAATGTTTCTCTAAGTTTTTTGAAACTTTAACTTATGTATAAGATCATTACATCGGTTGAACTGATGCACAAGCTTGTAAGAAAATTTAACATGAATAGAATAATCACATAAAAAATATAACACTGCTTTTTACATAAAATTTTAAAATTTAATGTTTATAAATTTTTTCTTAATTTATATATAACTCAATATTTTTTATTTCTTTCTTTAAAAGGAGACTTTATTTATATTTTAATACTTGAATTCCTAACCTGTGTAACTTCCAAGGTCTTGTCTTTTCTCCTCCGCCCTTTCACTTCTCTGAACACTACAACCTCTACCCATAAACCTCCAACTCAATCTTTCTCCGCCTTGAGACCTTCAACTACTTCCTCACTCTCTTGACATTACAGTTTTCATGGTGAATCTTTCACTCTAACCATTCTATACAACACACTTGAAGTGGTGTTTCAAAGTCAACTTGAAAGAGACAATCTTTCATATGGAAGCAAAAAGGCAAATTATCAGTCCCACTTTAATTCTCATCCACCTCCCCCAATTCACTAGTTCGTCATCGGAAACAAATAGTGATGCCATTGAATGATGGCACACATCAATCCAAGCACAAACTGAAGGGATTCTTCTTTTTCTTCTTCGTGGGTTATTGGCTTTATTGGGTATGAAATTTTTCTTTCTTTGGACTCGAATTGATTACTACTGGTACATATTATATTTCCTAAAGTTTATTTTTTGAAAGACTCTTTGGTCATCAGATTCAGCAACAAGAATTGTTCTACTAATCACGAACCAATCAAGGTCCTCCTGAATCAGTTAGAAAGAGAATGATGATCCATTTCCTTTTTGTTCTGATTAATCGTATTTTTAGAATTGGCTTATTGATGGGTGAGTGTATATGAGCACTAACTATCTCTATTCTCCACTCTTATGTTTTTGGAAAAAATCTCTTGCACCTCTCTCAACCTCTGACTGACACCATATAAATAATTTATTTTTTTTAGTTTTAAAAAATTTTCGCCTTTGATTTTAAGAGTGTGAAGTTGCATCTTTATAGCTATCCGTGTATCTCCCTCCTATATTCTTATCAGGTTCTGCAATTTTCAAGGACTTTTTGTTTTGTGCATTTCCTGAATTTTGCTTCCTTTCCTTTGTATTTGGAATGAAAGTTTTATCATACTATACTTCCATTCTGATTAGGACACGTAACAGTTATTTTATTTGTGAAAAGACAAGTTTAAATTTTCATTTTACATGGTGATTATACAAATAATTCCTTTTAATTATTTTAGGTCAATCATTGCACTGACAGTAATGAATTCATAGAGGAAAATATTTGTACCGTGTATCCTAAGAAAGACATTTTAAATTGTGCCTAGATGTATTTATGTTCGATTCAATTAGGGAAAATTTCTAATTTGGACCATTATACACTGACAAACAATAAATTTTTACTATCAGTTTACATCTATTATTTTATTTTTTATTATATATTTTTCTATACAAATTTAAAAGTGCATTTTTTACTACATCGTAAAGTTTTTAACGTGTGGTTGTTAAAATATTATTTCTCTTATAACTATTAGAGATATTATAACTCAATTCAATAAATATTAGATTAGTGGATTGGAGTCATATTTATTTTTTATTTTCTTAAAAATAAAAAAAATGTATATACAAATTTTGTTTATTTTTTATTTTTCATGAAAAATATTAGAATAATAAATTATAAAATATAAAATTATTATTTTTAAACATATTTGTTATCTTCATTTTTAAAAAATAAAAAATATATAATTTATAATATAAATAGATTAATTGGTCTACATATTTGACTTTGACTTAATCGATCAATTAAGTAAATTAAACTCTTTTTAATTCAATAAAAAAAATTAATCTAATTTGACTTCAAGATATTGGTAAATCGTTTGGAAGTTGGAGTCTATATTAACATATCTAATAATTTAAAATTTTTTATTTTTTATTTATTTAAAGTTTTTATCTTTCTAAAACTTTATATTTTTAATATTTTTTCTAATTTTTTTAAATGATCATCTATCTTTTTCATGATCAAGTCATATCACATAGAAGGTGATTGAAGTTTAAAAGAATTGATTAAATTATTTTAAATTTTGTTATCGGCAAGTTTTCTTGTTCGTTTAAATTTTTTAATTTATTTTCTTGTTGTATGTTGCATGTGGAGTGTGTGTGGATGAATGTGTAATCTAAATTTTAGATAGACGTATTTTTGTTAGTCTAATTCTACATACAGGAATGTATTTTGTTTATGAATCATGTTTTATGATATCAAGTTATAACTTTTTTAACTTTTTATAATTTTACAGAGATTCTTTGAATAACACATGATCTAATATAAGAGAAGTTGATTTAATTTGTTAAGTTATTTGAAAAAAAGGTTTATTTCAATTCTCTCTTAAAGTTTTGGTTGCTTGGATCATATACTTAAGCAGACAGGTGCTTTGTCTTTGATACTGTATTATGCGTTTGAAAATGCTTTGATTTAGAATTGTTGGGCTAGTTTTGGTATTTCATCTCTACCACTTTCCTTATGTGCTTAACCAATTGCATTAGATGACTGCAGTTAGTTGTCCTTAGTTCTTTATTTTAGTAGAATTTACTATTTTTTAAAATTTATAACCCGAAAGCACGATTTTACTTTGGTTTTAAAGATATTAAACTCTATTGAAATCGTATTAGAAGAACGATTTCACCTCTATTTAAAAAGATTATAAGTGTAGAATCTGTGTTTCCAAAATACGCTACAAAATTTTGAAATGGTTAGATGAATACAATTTAAGATATACAAAATTACTCTTGAAATAACTTTTTTCTATTAATTTACACTTTTAAAAAAGTGTATTTGAAGAAAGAGATAACTAGTTAAAAAGGTTATAAATTTCCAAAACACAATATAATGATCGAGGACAGGATAAGCAAATGGGCTTGGGCAATTAATTGTGTTATGGGCTGGGGGACGGTTGGTGACATGGGCTTAATTAGGTAACTACTTAATGGGGTGATTCTTTTAGGGTTGATTCTTCCTGCACTCCCAAATTTTCTTTCTGCACCTCTCAAAAAATTAAAATTCCAACATTATCCTTGTTATTGGCTTCTGGATTATAGAAATCGGAAGTCACATTTGGACTTCCGGTTTCTACAACCCGGAAATCATTTTTTGACTTCTGGTTTCTACAACCCGAAAGTCATTTTTTAACTTCCGATTTCTACAACCCGAAAGTCAACTAATTTTTGGCTTCCGGCTTGTACAGACCAGAAGTCATTCCCGCATCCGGAAATGACTTTCGGTCTATACACACCGGAAGCACTTCCGGGAATGACTTCCGGCTTGTACAGACTAAAAGCCAATTTCTACTCCGCATTCGAATTGAATTCTAGTTTGTACACGCCGAAAGTCATTCTCTCAAACCGGAAAAACGAGAAAACGAAGCAACTTACCTATGTCGACGCGGGTGTGCAGTCGTGTGTGCTTGCTTCTACTTGTTGGAATACCTTTACACCACCAAATGCAAGAAGAAGGAGAACGAGAGGGACGAAGCATGCTGGAAGAGAAGAGAGACCGAAAGGAAGATGCGAAAGAGAAAGAAAGACAACACGAAAGAGAAAGGAAGAGAGAGTGCATATGATTTAAGTTTAGAGGGTATTTTGGTAATTACACTGTTGACTTTCGGATTGTATAATAATCCGAAAGCCTTTTAGGAATATAATGACTTCTGGATTGTAAGTCAATTTTTTTTTACAAACGCAAGTTTAAAAATCCATAAAAAAGAACATTTATGGAATAATCAATTTTATAGATATACGTGTTAAAGGTATGGAAATGCTAAAAGAATCACTTCAGTGGCTATAAATAAGTTAAATCCTTTTGACCTTAAAATGTATGAATGCAACCATCAATGAGTTAAAATAAAAAACATGTATTTGCCAATAAAATTCAATTCAACATAAAAAACCAAATGGAGAGGGTATAACAAATTGGCACAGCAAATCCACCCAATCTCATCCTTCAGGAAGACTACGTAACAAAAATTGATTATACAATATTCTGAATGAAACAAGAATAGCAGCCAAATATAAATTTCATAAAAACCATGTCCATACTACAGTATCTGAGCTACTTACTCTCACAGATGGCACTTAAAATACAACAGTTTCAGATTATGCCTTTAGCTCTTTAGCCTCTATAGTCGTGTCTTTTCCATGTCATGTATCAAAAAAGTCAGGAAATCTAAAACAGTTTTACAGCCTACCAAAATATGAGTCATTAAAAAATACAGCAAATGTATACAAATACAAAGTTAAAGTCGTTACTAACAATAACTGGAAGGTTAACAAAGCCCTCCACAAAATTCATGTTGTCTGTTGCGACTCAAGTTGGATTGCTGCTTCTTTCTCCTCAAAATTCAGAGTATTGGCTGCGGTTAAAAGCATGTCCATTGCACCACCTCTTTCCAATTCTCTTGCTCGTTTATTTCTATATTTCTTTTCAAGTTTAGCATTTGGCTTAGCAGCATCTTCCCCTTTTCTGCTTGGCACGTTTCTTTCATAAGCCCTTTTAGCCTTGTGAATTGCTTGTATCCCAGCATCACAGAGTCTGCAGAACCATTTCCCGCTTGGTATTGAAGCCTGTGGAGGTGTCAAGCAATAGATGTGATATCCACGATCACAGCCATCACAGATAACAATCTGATCATCATCTCGATCAATGAAGCAAACACAGCATAAACAAGAAGGGCAGTACCAACAGTGACCATACGACATTAATTGCTTCTTTGTTAAACACCTTACATGGTAGTACTTACTGGAGCAAAACCTATGGCCACATATTTTTATCCTTTTACCATCCGTTTCATTTCTGCAAATTTTGCAAATGGTTGTTGTTTTCTCACCTACAGAAACTTTAATCCGATCAGAGGTTAAATTTGAATTTTCTTCAAATTCCTTTTTTGTTTCCTTAATTGTATGAAAGCTTTCATCACCAGTTATGTCATTTGGGGTCTGTTCATCATTTAGCCTTTCACATAGTACACAATTCTCATGTGGAGATCCGATCCCATTAGCAGTACACTTGGCACAATACCAGCTTTTGTGGGGTACTATTTCTTTCACCGCCGGCTCAATACAGGACACATGGTATATCTCCTCACATGAATCACAAACCAAACAGTCTTTGTCATCTGCCTTCTCTCCACAGCGGCTGCAACTACAGACTTTGTACATAGCACATTCTTGCGTCTGTCTTGGTTTCATGTGAGGGCCAAATTCTCGGTTGTAGGACTGTTTGAAATAACAAAATTTAAAAAATTCTCAGACCATTTTAATAAATATTTCAGGAAAAACTCTATAGAATGAAAATACCATCAAACCTACTCAAATTGTGGAAATATACTGTTGTAAGACGTAAACTAATAGTACCAAATAAAATTAGTATCGATATGTGATAAGGATTTTCAAGAGCAACATTCTAAACATTGATAGCAAAAGTTTGCAAAATCTAGCTGTTTACAGACAGGACTTTCAGGAAGAAAAATATTACAGAACTAAACAAGTCCCCTTCCTGTCTTATTTTAACAAATCCTTAAACGACATACAAAACAGTAAATGCATTGTTCACGTGTCCCAGTCAAAGATCAGAGAATTTAATGGTTAAAAAAACTATTTTCCAATATGTAGGGTTTAATTTTTTTTCATTTTGAAACAAATACTATAATCACGGTTGCAATCCATTGTCCCCAATAATAATATATACATTTGAAATCAAATAGATACAATCACAGTTGTTAGCACCACTAACCATAAGTGTACCATTATCTTAAATTGCAAGTATTCTATCCCATTATGCATCTTAGAAAACTTTGACAAACAAAACTGTGAATATAAGCTTTCAGACAATTGGACCAGTGAATGTTTCTTTTGGACCAGCTGCTCTCAAGGCCTGGCTGTTCATAAAATATATAGTTAACTAACTATAATATTGTCAATATAATTAATTGTCTGTTCACATATGGGGATACATAACTATGCCTTCATGCTTCACACCATAACAGTTTCCAAAAAGATAAACATGCATATAACCAAGAAATTTCTGGTCTATAGCCACCAAAACAGACAAACAGACCAGAAACAGATATTCCCCACTCCAAGAGTTACAGCTACAGTTAAACAGAGCAAAAAAAGGAAAGTTAAGATTATGGTCTCTGTTGTTATGATTCTGGTCACAGCTACAATTAAGAATCAACTGCATGCGTCTCCATGTGGAAACTTTCTTCTTAAACTTTTCTTTGATAATCCTTTTCAAAATTTATACATAGATATACCTATATAATTCCCAGCCATCAAAAGGTAAGATGGATTGCATCAACAGTATTACTTCATATTTTCTCAAAATATCATCTCTCCAATAAATATGTATAACAACACAAACAAACTGTATGTTACTATAATGTAACATAACAAACCAAATTTTGAAGATATGTCAGAAAATCTGACAACTCAATGATGATCTAAAGAAACATCAGCTAAAAGTTTCAAAACTCTTACCGGTTGCTTCTGATCTTGAAATGTGCTTGGTGCTGAAAGTCCTACCTAAAGGTAAAGAAAAATTAGGGTTTGTATAGAAGGAAAGCAAATAGTAGCAACATATACAGGAAGAACAAAAATAAAATCCAAACGCAAAACAGATCATGAAACTTAAGATCTTTGATAAAGAAATTTTGTTACCAGCTCAGAGTAGGAAGTTGTTGACATGCTTGATAGGCTCTTGGCAAGAGCAACAATCTCGTTACCAGTGTCTTGAAGCTTTCTCCAAACCTAAATGCATAATTAATACAAAAATAACAACCAGACACTAAAATGGTTAGTTTGTACAATGGTTATACAATTTAATACATCAAAGAAACCATAAACAAAATTATGGCAGAGTTCTGCAAGATGTGACCACAGGCCACAGTTCAAAACAGGAAGAAACAGGGTGTTCAATATTTTTTTTAAAAAAAACGATATTTTAAAATATTAGCTAAAAATGAATAAATACAACCAGGACCAATTTATAAGGAAGATTGCAAGGTTATCATCAAATCGAGATTCAAATAATGAATTGCTGGGCCAGTTTTTAATCGTGAATCATAATTTGTACTGAATTAATAACTTGAAATATATCATATAGATGATATATAATGCTCCATTTAATAAATTTAAACTAAAAATAGATAAAAACAACTTAACCATAAGTCTGAACAAACAAAATTATTAGTTACATTTGAGTTCGTGAAGCCTCCTCTATTTTAGTCAAAATGGACATGGAGCAATGTCAAATAAAGTAGTGAGAACGAGGAATAATCAAATAAGATAAATTCAAAAGTGCTCATTCAATTCCTTTTCACGTAACAATTTAAGATTATATGGTTTTTCAATTTCTTTCAGCATAATTGATGAAAGCAAAAAATTATAATAATGAATTATTGAATCATGTGATTTGTATTTGATGATACAAAGTTGCACAGATTCATTCATGTATCATAAGATACAAAATCATTTAAGTTTCTTATGATACAAATTGATAGGTAGCTGACTCAACATTAAAATCACGAATTCTAAGATTATTATAATTGAGATTAAGAACTGCTAGACTTTTTCCCAAATCATAACCAGTAGTCGAAAAAGAAAAAAGCACATGACATGCACACATGAGCCCACCCAACCAACATGAAAGAAGAAGATCAAGAAACTAAAGAGTTATAATATATATATATATACACACACAGATCATCATAAATAATCAATTTTTTAAAATCTAAACCAAACAACCTGACACTACAAAGATTTTACAAATAAATTATTTTTTAAATATGAAACTATTTTGCCCTTCCTTTAAGTTTAACTAAAACCAAGTTTACAGTCCAATAAAAGAATCTGTTCACTGCAGAGTTGAAAGCTGATCAAACTCAAACATTTGACGGCATAAATCTTCATGATTGAAGTTCCATTAATTAAAATATCTAGAAATAAGAGCAATATTATATTGATAACAAATATTGCGTAAACATTAGCTACAAGACTAGACCTCAGCATCATGGTCCTAGGTAAACCAGATATTTGGTCATCTACAATTTTTAAATTGTACCAATCACCATATACATAAGAATAAAGAAATTTTCAATCAAAAAGAGACTACATAATTTACCTGTTGAATATCTGACAAGAAGAGTGCTGGTGATCGTTCATAAGCTTGCTCCTTCATCCTTGAGTTCATGATGGTAAGGTCAAATACACTTTCAGGCTTCATTCCCTGGAAATTTTCAAGTAAAGCCTTGCACAATGAACTGAATTTTTCTGAGGTTAAGATATTACAGAGCACACGCTGACACATCTCAGTCACACCATGGTCAGGCAATTCACTGGCACATCCATTACACATGACATCTGCATGTCGATTAGCTTCCTTTCCTGTTCTATGAGAAAGCCTCTCAAATGACGAAGAACATTCTTGACCATCTTTGTCAATTATAAAGGTTTCCTGTAGACAAAATAAGAAGGGACATAAAACAAAAGTGCCCAAGAATACTTTTGTAAAAGTTGAGTAAGCAGGATATATATTGTTCCAACTGAAGAACCAACCATAACTGCAGTAGCATGATTATGTTTAGGATTAAGTGCTTCCCTTATGCACCCCTCTACACCGCCATTGCCATCACCTAATGACTGATATAAATGCTTTAGTACAATATTTCCCCACTTTCCTTGGGAACAATCATCTGAAGTATTGCCTAAAGCTAGATCACACGGTTTCTTCACATCCTGCAATAAAATCATAATAATCAAAATACGGTATTGAAGATATCATCAAGAACAGTATTTATTGTACTTCAGGACATTCATCTGCCAGGGTGAGAGTCGTCCCATGCTGACTACTAAAGTAGGACTCCAACAGCATTTTTTTATGTAATAGAAGAAATTACTACGAATACTAAACTAAGAAAAAAAAATATAATTATATTGTGTGTTACCTACCCTACATCTAGCATCTCAACCCTCGAATTAATTATCTTATGCACACCAATATGGTATCATTTTATAGATAGCCTGGATGTTGGCTGATGATCAATAAAATCATTCAAAGTTATGCCATTCCTTATACAAACCAAGAATTTAGCCCCTTGTACAACCAAATTTCAACATAACACAATATGAATTTGACAAAGTAAACTGCATCCCCAACATTTTAAATATATAGCACATTGGTCGCAACTAGGCTGACTCCATTTTTGAGTATAACCAGAATAAATGAATAGATACAGGAGGATCTTCTCATATCAATGCCAGACACGAATGAAGCAAAGTTAGTAAATCAGTCCTCTTGTCATCAAAGTCCATGGATGGTCCATGATCAATATGTTCTTATATATCCTTTTTTGTGTGTCCAGACATATACTTATCCTAAGTTGCAGCTTAACTCCATTTATCAACACAATAAATTTTATAACCAAAATAGCATAGGTACATGATGATCTACTCTTAAAAAACAGAACACAGAATCGTAATATAAAAAATTAAAATAAAATCGATGAACCAGAGTTTTGTGAGTGAATGTTTCCATAATTACATTTTTTGAGTCATTCAATTTAAAGATTTAAATTGAACTCACAGTAACCTAAAGTAACAAAAATGTCAACCAAATGTATTACATCTCAAAACAACCATAACTAATTACTAATGCACACCTAAAAAAACAACTAGTCACAATTACTTATTCCAGGCTAATGAACAAATTCTTAGGTTTTACTCATGTGCCTTTTCCATTTCATGTCAACACAAAAACTAAAATCCTAGCAGGAAACTGTTCAAACAATCCTGAAAGATATAAGCAACAAATAGCATACAGAATATGAAAAATCTCTTAGGCAAGTTGACAAGTCTCAACAAAGACTATAGAAAACCTGATCTGCTATTCGACTTGCAGTTCTCACGCCTGCTCTGCATTGTTCGTGAACTTTGCCTTTTGAACTTGACTTCTTACGCCTTTTATAAGTTCGCAAACATTCCACTCTGCCAGAGCCCTCTTTATCCCCAATTGTCACCCCATTACTAAAGGGTTCACTTTTCAAGACCCTAACCTCCAAAGCAACACCATTTGCATCAGCAATTGCAACCTTATCCTTCATGGCTTCACTATTCAAATGTTGTCCCTCTTCAGTAACACAATTCTCATCTTTAATTTTCACCTCACCATTCATGGCCTCATCTTTCAAACACTGGACTCGTTCATCACTTTCTGTCTTATCTGCATAGCTTGTTCCCTCCTCGGTTCCCATAAAGAAAAAGAAAATACAGATAACAACAATAGACCGATGCAGAAGAAGAATATTAGGGTTTTACAGTTCTCATCGACCAATCTTCAAAGATGCAAAATTTTGTAAAGATTAGGATACCAAAATGCCTCCTATAACGAAATCCTCAAAAAAGCTTTTAGAAGTTAAATCACTCCACTCAGGTGCCCCCATAAACGATGACAGTTAAAAAAAAATTAAAATAAAAAACAAAATTGCAAGTTGGAGAGGAGGTTAAGGTGGTGGAAATCTGAGTAGAAGTGCAGTAACTACTCTTTCACATATGAGTGTGTGTTAATCAAAAAAGGAGAAAAATGTATATATGTGTATCTTAGTAATTTCAAAACAACGGCGCGTCTTCACAGTTCCTTCACAAGCTGACTGTCTTTGTTTCTCTTAGGACCCGTGTGTTGTTTACTTAATTTTTCTATCATTATTGTAATTATCTTGTCTGTTATTTTGACCTATATGATTTTTTTCTTTATTAGTTCAATGTTTTGAAATAACTGAAACAATTTAATTTTTTTATTTAATTGATTTTGAGTTACACGTGTGTTTGACTACATAAAAATAAGATTTTATAATTAACAGAGTGAAAATGTATACTACAGAAAATCTAAAAATAATTTAAAGATAAATCAGTATATAAAATACATTTTCAAAAATTTTCTCCCCGTTACTTTTAAATTAAAAATTAAAAAAATTAAAAATTACACTTAAATGTTATTTTTTTTACTACAATTTATGTCAAAAACAGTAATATAAAATAAGTTTTTGTTCTCCATATTTTTTCAGTCACATTATAAATATAAAATATTATCATAAGTCTATAAAATAAAGTACCTAAGAAATCATTACTGTCATAAGACTTTAAACACAAATTTTATGCACATTTTCAACCCTTATTCATCACAACTTATAGTTAGATAATAGTGAGCAAATATTTTCCATTATTATCCATGTTATTTATTTATAAATTAAAATTTAAAAAGTAATGTAAAAAATTACTGTTCCCACCCTTTTAACTTATAGATTACCAGTTACGTTACATCTAAAAAAATATAGTGTTTTATTTAAAAATAACAATAATTTAAATTAAATTTTAAAATTGAAAAATAAATAATGTGTATTAAAAATATATTGCCACTAAATTATAAATTGTTTAAAAATATATAAAATATATATTTTCAAGAAAGTAATACTTTATTTTTTAAAAATAATATCTTTAAAATATAAAAATATATATTTATTTTCTTATATAAATTATTTAAATTTTATATTTTTAAAATTTTGAATGTTTTTATTTAACTTTTAACCGATATGATATTTTAAAGTAAAATAAAAGAAGAGAGTGTGATTTGTCAAAAACATAAAGAAGATAAATGTATGATTAAAAACTATGGAGATGGAATTTTTGTCAATAAAGAATAAGAAAAATAAATATTTATTCTAAAAATAAAAAATGTGGTCATTCATTTTTAACTTAAAGTAACTATTGTTTAGTGCAGTGGGTAGAATATATTGTAGATTAAAAGAAATAATGAAATAAATGTGATTAATATTGGTAAAAAAGTAAAAAATTAAATAAATATTGGTTTTTTTCATAATAGCTCATATTAAATCCCTAATCAGTTTTTAAAAAAATATTTAAAGTATTTTAATATCTGCTCAAAGAATTAAAAATTAAGAATACTAACATAGAATATAATCCACATCCAAATGTATAACATAATAGCCACATTCAAAACTTATGTATTGCCTATTGTATTAATATATGAGATTCAACCAAGTTAATTTATTACAAACTAAAAAATTATTATTGTAATATTTTAAATGAAGAACTAAATACATTAAAATAAATTCAATGTGAATTATTTAACGATGAAATAGATTTATCATATAAGATGTTACATACATTAATAGCACTAAAAAAAAGTCATTAGTAATTTACAATATATTATATAAATTACAAAAACATATAGATCTGATAAATGTATTATATGAGTTGTGTTAACCACATTTTTACACCAATCAATAAGACATAATGAGAAATAAAAAAAATAAAAGTATCACTATGAGGTCTGTGGTACATGCATCATTTTGAAAAAACATATTTTTTCATAATTAGAACATATTTCTATACTACAACTTTTAAGTTTGCACATTACTATTTATGTAATGAATAAAATCACTAGACAATATTGCCTAAAATAAATATTAATGATGTAATATCTAAATGTAGTGAGTTTTACTTACATATTAATAACTTTTTTATAATAAATTAAGAAATATTATATTTACAAATTTCTAAAACTTTTAATTGTTTTAATATTTCAATATTCTAATTTTAAAATTGAATTTATCTACATTATATTTATAAAAAAAAGTACAAGAAAATGTAAAATTAAGTAAGAAAATAGTAAATAAAAAATTATAATGATTTAATATAATTTATGTAAAACATAAATTTAGACATTAATTTTATTATAGTAAAAGACCAACGAAAATCATTATAATTACTTATAGAGTTTGTTCACCCATATGTTTTGAATTATATGAATACTATCAACTTTTTAAAAAAATGACCAATCCTTGCATAAATTTTAGACGTCTTGGAACAAGTGAATAAATTTATTTTCTTTTAATCTCTGATATTGAGAAAGAATATTTAGACTATGCCATTTTGATGAGGATGTTGAAATACATAGAGAATGATTTATCCTTAGTTTTTAAATGACATTATCTTAGGTATACCAAATTGTCTCGAGTTTAAGGTTACACTCTTTTAAAACATTGATCAAGTAAGATGGTTTTGCAATTGGAAGTGGATATCTTAGGAAAAAAACATAATAACATATTACTAGTAAGAACATTGGTGATAAAATCTTAATTCCAATAATAAATATGGTTCCTTTAGATTTGGGGTTCCCATTTAGATTAAGTGGAAAACAATTTTTTATTTGTCTTAGTTTTACAATGAGGATCAACAAGAACTAGGGACAATAATTATCTAAATTTGAATTGTGTTTTCTATGTTTAATGTTTACATACACACACATTTACATTTTTTTTCATTTTTATTATAATTTTTTTTGTTAACATGACTTTGTTGCAAATGATTCACTATTTAGTATTGCACATGATTGAAAAATTTAAAAACATTTAGAACATTTTCAATGAGAATTGTTTGTTAATTTCTTTTTGTTAGAATTGTTTATAATTTAACAACGGTAAAATGTGAATCATATAACTAAACAATCCTTGTTCTAAATAACTATAAAAAAATTATATGCAACTTTAAAAAAAATTACAAACATATTTTATACTATATCACTAATTTTAATAATAAATTATTATAATCAACTATAAAGAACATCTAAATGTTCTACTCTATATAACCATCTTACACCTTAACACATTCTTTATAAAGATAAAGTTAATTGATCTATATAAAATGTATTTTCTTTTTTCTTACAAATTTGAAGATACTATTATTTACACAACACACCAATTGTATTTATAGAAAATTAATTTTATATAATAATTTTTTTTAAATAATCTCGTATGAGTTTTCTGGGTAAAAAGTACTGGTATATACACAAAACTTAAAGGTCTTAAATATACTAAATTATAAATTTTTACAATAAGAGAATAACATGAAGTTTCTATGTATTTACCCAAATTTTGCTTTTATAAAGGTCTTAAATATACTAAACTTAAAAATAGTTAGTTAAATTGCACTAAATTATAAAAAACCAAATTATTTGTATTACAAATTAAATGAAACTATTTTTTAATTGTTGAAGGTTAATAACTAAATAAAATTTCAGGGCAGAAAAAACTGTTTACAATAATCAATTACCACCTATTTCTGAATTCATTGATTTTCTTAATAATAAAAACAAAAGTTAAAAGTAAAAATGAATTTAGAATAAAACAATTAATAAAATAATAATGAGACTATGACGAATCACAAAAAGTTTGCTCGAGTACCATTGGCCTATTTGGTGTGTGTCTCAGCCAGGGTGGTTTGTCGTTAGGAGCGTGAGACAACAACACAGCATATATAAGAGAAGAATGCCTCCGCGGCGGTGCACGGCGTCTGCGGCAGCGGGGCAGACGGGGAGCAGCGACAGCGACTTGGATGAGTTCATCATGCGGTGCCTCTCCTGTGAGGAGCAATACGACGTGGACGACTCCGGAACCTGCAGGGAGTGCTACCAGGAGGCCAATGAGGCCGAGGAGGAGCTCCGCCTCGAGATCGACGACCTCAAGTCGAAGGTCTCCTTCCTCACACTCTCCTCTCCTTCTCTCAGTCCTTCTACCGCCGATATCGTCCTCGTTTCCGTCGACGACTCCGACACCGCTCCCATTCCCGCTCACAAGCACGTTCTGGTCAGTCAATTTTTCTTTTTCGGTCACGCTTTAGTGTTTGTGTATTGATAATTCTTAATCAATTGCGACATGATATATTTTCTGTTCTCCAATTTTAAGTCACCGTAGTGGTTACTTTGATCGGAGAACACTGAACTCCGTCCGTCGACTCTGACTTAGTTTTGTCCAATTACTTTTTATCGATCAAATTCTGTGCTGTATTTTTATATTTTTAAGCCAAAAATAGGGAAACCACCACAATTCTCCAAAGAATCAAAACTAATCAAAGGAGCAAGAACAAACTATGAAACAGATAGTATAGGAGAAAAACACCACCAAGATTTTACGTGGTTCAATCAGAGCAATTTGCCCTAGCCTACAATCACGGCAGCCACTATATTGATATCATCCTCTTTTCCAGTAAGTACAAACTCTCTGAATTCTGTTACAAGAGAAAATTACAGAGAATTTCTGGAATCGGAGAAAGCTATGCAACATTAGCTACATATAGACTTAGCAACCAAAAATCTATCTGCTTCTCAGCATAATAAAACCTGTTATGAAAATAAGCTAACAGAACTAACGGTTAGCCTGACAAGAGGTTGCTATAAAAATTTTGACTGTGCTAGATAACCTCTTAATCTAAAGATGAAGAAAGATCTTTAGCAATATCTAAAGATTAGTGTTTTGATGATAATAACTTTAAAAAAAGAAGATAGACCTTCACAATTGAAGTCTTGAGGAAGTTTTAAACTTTTAATGTGTATATGTGCTTGTAATAGTTAGGAATCAAGTTAAAAACTCTAGCATGCACACCACTCTCCTTTAAATCTTGAAAAAATATTTTGCTTTTCGTAAAATTTAACTATCGTAACAATAATCGATTATCCCTTTGTATAATCAATTATCAAAGTTTTGAAAAACTTTTTAAAAACCTTTGTTCTCTGAAATAATCAATTATTCTTAGTAATAATTGATTATTCTAAACGTTTTTGCATAAAATCTTCATATTCTTTAGACTTTAGTACTTCTCTTTGGCTATAAATAAGAATAGGGTCTGAGGGTTTTAAAAATACAAAACACAAGTGGTTTCTTTGCTCTGTTAAACTTGTAAAAACCTAGTCTATTTTTTTAAAGTTGGTTTACTTGAGAAAGTTGTGTTGCTACTAGGGTTTGAGCTTGTTATCATCTTTTGTGATATTCAGAAGAGATGTTCATCCTTTGGTGTTATTTAGAGGAGGTGTTATTTAAAGGAGGTGTTTTTATTCCTTGTGGTGTTCAAGAAAGGTGTTCATCCTTTAGTGTTATTCAAAGGAGGTGTTTTTATTCCTTGTGGTGTTCAAGGAAAGTGTTCGCTCATTTATCTCTTGTTTGTTTAAGAGAGGTATTGTTTCATCTTTTGTTTTGTATAAAGGAAGTGTTTTTGTTAATCTTCCTACTATCTTACTCATTCTGTTGTTCTGTAAGTTGTGAACTTTATTTTTAAGATAGTTAGTAGCAATTACTTTTTTTGAGGTGATTGAACACTAGACATAGGATCTTTGGATCTGAAACTGTATAAAAAATTGGTGTTTATTCTCTCTATCCCTACTCTCATTTATATTTAGCTAATATTCTATTTTTTATATTATACTCTGATTATTTGATAAAGTAGAACTTAAAAATAACTTGGATTTTTGTTAAACTCTATTTTAACAAGATTAATTTTTTTTAAAAGGTTAAATTTTTATCAAGAAATCAATTCAACCCCTCTTGTCCTTTTTTTGGATTTGCCTGTAATTCTAACATAACCAACACACACACATATATATGAAAAATTGAAGTCATGTGTGGAAGCTTATGAGATCAATTTGCGATTATCCAATGAACCATGTCATTGTAAGCTGTGGTGTTACCTTTTTTTCGCTTGGTTTGTGGTCATATATGTCGAAGTTAAAGTATGCTTGTGTTGATAAGGTTTCTTGTCTATCTGGTATGATAACATTTGAATGTAGAGTAAATCATCAATTGATCTTGAAGTGTTACTCTCTCTCTCTCTCTCTGTCTGGCTTAAATGGTCTTTAAAGCATGAACTAGAGCTATTAGAAATCATGTTGAGTAGTCCCTTAAATTTTGAAAACTGCTTTAAAATCGTCCTTCAATTTTACTGAAATACTATTTAGGACCGAACTAATAGATATTCAGTATTTTAGGATCCACTAAAATTACTACTTCAGGAACTATTGAGGAGAGAAGGTAATAGTTTGAGGGTGAAATTGGTGATTTATTCTTTGAATTTATGAATTCAATGTTGCAGCTGTTATTTATTTATTGTTTGTTTACTAGTTAGATAATGCATTTGATAATTTAGACTGTCTGATGACTGAGGGTATACAAGGTTTTAGTTGTAAGGAGTGTGTACTCTGTTTATTTCATTTTTTATTTTGAAAACCATGCTAGAGAGGTGAATAATGGTTGCTTGACAAATTTTATCTTGTTCAATTGCATAAAAACCGTGGGAAAAGACTTGTTTTGCTAAAGGTGACAAATTGTCTTCGGTCAAAAGTCCCTCTGCTGCTGACAACTAAATAGTCAAGCTTTTAATGTGATGACAGTCAAGCAAAAATTTCCTGGTCTTGTGTGCTATACTAGACTGTTTTTCCTATCTTTTCGAAAATCAGGAGAGTGAAGTAGTTGTATCAAAAGTTTCATAGTTCTGGTCTATCCTCTCTATCTATTACATACCAGCACTCGAACCCAGACCTTGAGGATATGATTTTCAATCAAAACCACATAGACCAGTAATGTCAGGGAGTGAAATAGTAGTATAATATGCTATAATAATGATCAAATGAATTGAGAAACAGTTTAAACCAAGGCCATGTATGGCTAATGAAAGGCTGGAACTTTTAAAGAAATTGATGCCATAACTTGTTTCAATCATTTATTAGAACTTTTTTGTGCTTACAGTCTGTTAACTGGACAGGAGGAAATGCATTAAACATCAGCTAAATAGTCTCCTAATCCAAACCTTGGTTTTTTCTTCTTATTTTTTCTGTCAAATTTTCCTTAAGAAATACTTGACTGTGCCCGGTGAATTGATTTTGAAGCTGTATCTAGACTGGATTGAAGAAACTTGTAGGTTACACCACATTGAATTGGACTCAATTTGGATATGTAAATTTATTAACAATATTTAACACAAAATCTTCTAATCCCGACTGTTGTATTCTATAAAGCACCGATACTTCAATTTCTGTGACGTATCGGTATTTGACACTTATTTTTAAGAACTTTTATATATTTGCATATACATGTATGTCACGTATCGGATCTTATTATTTTCAAAATAAACTTATCACCGTATTGTATCCGTGCATTATAGGTTTTATTTAATCATTAGATGAGACACGCAACACATTTCCATTGGATATTGCTTTCTGGTGCAGTTAGGCATCCTTGAATATGTTTTCTAAATTGATGTTGCTACGATTTATTCTTGTATTTTGGCTTTACTTAATGAAGCTAATGATATTTTATGGTAAGATTAGGTTAGTCGCTCTCCTGTTTTTAATGCAATGCTTGAGAATGATATGGAGGAAAGGCGGAGCGGCACCATCAAGATTGCTGACGTATCAAATGATACCCTTCGTGCTTTTGTTAACTATTTATACACTGCTGAGGCGTCCCTTGATAACCAAATGGCCTGTAACCTGTTGGTTTTGGGAGAAAAGTATCAGGTGAAGCATCTCAAGAAATATTGTGAGAAGTACTTGATAGCCAAAATGAATTGGAATAAAGCTATTGCAAACTATGCCTTTGCATATCAATACAATTGCAAACAATTACGAAGTGCGTCCCTGGCGGTGATCTTGGACAAAATGGATTTGCTCACTCAAAATGAATATTATGCGGAGCTAGTGGACACCAATCCTCGTCTTGTTGTGGAAATATATGAAACATATATTGGCAAGCAATTAAATACTGCAGGCAACTTTTAGGTTATAGGAACAAAACTAAGGAGGCTAGTGCAATCAGCTTTAAGCTGGGGTGGTACTTCTGTTGGGATTAGATTCTTGATTGGTAATTAGTCTGTGGTAGTATATAAATTGTACATTATCATACACTACTACAGTTAAACATGCAATTGGACCTACCACTCCTTTCATTATAGTACTGTTCTTTCTAGATTACCTTTGGGTTTTTGGTAGACTGGATAACAGTTATTGTTAATTTGTATTAGTGCAATGATTATTGATGGAGTTTCGTCATGGTTTCTTCTAAATGGTACTACTGTTGAAATGCCATATTCATCCTTTGGTGCTCTTGTTTCTCATTGATTCTTCAGGAGGAATAAGAAATATAAAAGATACGAATGGAGACATTTATGGAAAAGGGACAAGTGAATTCGAACAGCTGTTTTCATCATGCACTTTACAATTTTCTTGATCACCTCCTATTCATTTTATAACAGATTTATTGGAATGTATTTTATGTAATCCAGAAAGTCCATTCTAGGATTAACAGGAGATGATGTAAGAAAATGATGGGATGTAGGAAGGTAGATATGCTAATGCGATGTGGGAAAAAATGTCATACATTACAACTATACAAGTTATCTAAAATATTAAGTAGAAAATATCCAATGCAAGTGAATTTGCAACGAACAACCATATAAGTAAATTAAAAAGTAATTTACAGTCGAATTTCACTTGTTTAGTATGGAAAAAAAGAAGTACAGAAGTAATCTATATCATTTTTAATTTTGCACGAAGCTTTGGATTATAGTTGCGCGAGATGTTCACGAAGTTCACCCTTTGGAGGTGTGATAAGTGATAATGATGGTGTTTTCACATGTGGGCTTTCTCATTAGCTTCATACTTGTTCAGTTTTGGCTGCTTCTTCCTGCATCCCATATTTTGACCCTATACCTTCGTAATTTTGTAAAATGACTATTTTATTTTTTTAGGGTGTCCAGGAAAACTTTTAAAATAGATATTTCAGAATGTTATTTCATATTTCAAAAAAAATATTCTAAAATAAAATTTTTATCATTCTAAACACTATAATTATATGAAAAATAATATTTTAGACCATTCCAATCTAAAAAGAAACAATCTATAACATAATTTTGTAATTTTACATTATCTATAGGTTTATGTAGAAAGAAACTACAAGGTGGAGGAAGAAGCAACCTCAGTGTGGGTTTCGGAGAAATTTAGGGCATCGTGCCATTCATAGCATAAGCATCAGGGGCAATAAACTGCCAACACTGTTTCTAAACATGGTTTGGAGTTGCAGAATAGTTGTTAGTTTTCTCGTATTTCTAAAATTCTTCATCTAAATCATATCTATTTAACGAGTCTAGTCCTACAAATTATGGCTCAATGATTCACGAAAAGAGGTGGTTTTTATAGGAACGATTGTAATAATTGCAATAAAAGGTACATTGTAGAGGCGACACACTGAGTAATTTATTTCTATTTGAACGAGAGAAATAAAATAAAAATAAATCTTTAATTGAAGAGAAATAAAGGAAGTAAAAATAATTGAAAATAAGTGAAATACAATAAATCCCACTGTTTTTAAAATTATTTTCACCATGTTTTTATCAAATAATAAAAATTAATTTCATCTTCTTCCCATTTTCAATTTCTTCTCAACCAAATAAATAGTTCACTTATCTGAACATGATGACAAATGGGTTTGTCACCTTAAGCAATATATTGATTGCAGGGCTGCCATTATGGAATAAAATCCAAAAGGATTTGCAAAGATCTTAAATTAAGAACTTAGGTAAACAATGTTACATATTATCCTCACCTTTTTTTATACACTTTACTTAGGTTACTTTTCTAATACTATGTAAGATTGTATCTTCGTGTCTTCCATAAACCATTTAAAACAAACCTTTATTCAAACACCCTTTCATTTTTTTCTTATTAAATTATTCGCGTTATCCCTAAAACTTTCTTTATTTTATATTTTAATTCCCGTATAAAAAACTATAAATTTTAATATTTGAACTATTTTTGTCGCAATTTATCGTACTTACCAAAGAATTTTAAAAAGTTTTTTCTACCATTATTAACAATGAAAACTAAAACTTTATCTTTATACATGAATTGACACTAGACTTATGATTATCTCGAACAGTCACTAAAACTTAAAACAAGAATAATTATAGATATCAAGTAAATAATGTAATTTTTTTCTCGTGAAAGTTTACATTATGAATAATAAAATTGGTTGGATCTAATATATATATATATATATATAATCTTTAATGTTATCAAGTGTGTGAATTCAAGGTTCTCACAATATTATTTTTAAGTTTTAAGTATTTTCAAATAAAAATATTTATTACTATTATTAGTTTATTTTATAAATTTAATTTCTTTAATGGTAACAGAAAAAATTATTCCTAAATTTAGATTAAATTATTTATATACATATATTTAGATTATTTAAATGGATTTGTTAGTTTAGAAAATTTTACGAAATAAGAAACTTGGGCTTTTTTCTGTTTTTGTCCATTTAATCTTGTAACCGTCCCCTAAATTATGTAAATAATGTTTTTTTAGTTAATCATAGTATGATAGATTGGTTCACCTTAATCTTTTTATTTTCTTGTAATAAGAGACGATTTTGCTTCCTATAATAATATAATATACAGAACTGTTAAAAATATATTAGAAAAGAGTTTTAATTTGATTTATGGAAGGTCCATCAAAACTAAATTAAAATAAGTTGATAAATTGAAGTAAAGCAGGTCTGGAATCTTGCTTGACTGGTCAACTTTCTATTTTTTTATAATTATATATATATAATTTAAAATCACTTTGAATCATATAAATATTTTTAAAAAAATTTATTGATTAATTGATGTATTTAATTAAATAAATTAAAATTATTATCACTTTAACATGTTAAATTATTTTATTATAATAAATTTTTAAATTTAATTTATAATTATTAATAAATTAAGTTATAATATTATTAAATATTTACATATTTAAATAACACAATATTAAATAAAATATTTTTAATTTAAAAAGAAATAGATTAATAAATTAGTATACTCCGTCATACTTCTATTGGTTTGGTGGGATAGAACAAGTTGATAGACTTAAAACACCAATCTATTTGTTAATATCAAAACTCATTTTACCACTTTTATTATTAAGAATGTAATGATAAAAAAATAGATTAAATAATTACTATAAATGAAATAAGAAAAGAAAGAAAGAAATTATTGATAATTAATAAAAATATGAATGATAATAATTTTTAAACATTGAGAGAAAAAAGTTATGAATAATGAAAAAATTTTGTGATCTATAAAGAAGAAGAGTAGTGAACAAAGAGAAATAAAATTGTAGTATTAGGAATATAATATAACGTATTTTGAAAATTTCAAATTCTTAGAAAATATAAATACATTTAGTTTGAATTATTTTCATTTAAAATTATTAATTTTTTAAGTATTTTATTTAAATTAAATAATTAAAATTTAATTTTTATTTAGATATACTATTTTAAATACGATCATATTAAAAAATACAAAAATGTGACGTAAAAAAATACTAATAAGTATGGACAAAAAATAATTACAACAAATTTTAACTAAAATGTATAGTTGATGTTTACTAAAAAAAGTTTCACTAACATTGATTGAAAACCTCTAACAAAAATCAATCTAAGATAATTTTAACCTATATCAACATATAAATAACAACCAATGTGAATCAAAACATAACTTATGTCAATATTGACTAAAAATGTAGACTTACATAGCCCAAAAATTTGGTTTTATTGATATCATATAAAAAAACCTGTCTAGCATGTTTAAATATATTAAGAAATCTTTTATTAGTATTGATCAGGGAAAAAAAGAACATGTATTTAACTTTAACCACAAAACATTGTCAATGTTGACAAAAAAATATTAATTAAGATCAATTGAAAATTAATATTGTCTTATATCGACAAAATATAATTTTGATGATTCAATTAAAAAATAGTTTTAATTGACTTTAATATAGAAGAAAACCTTACCAATATCCATCAATTTCTTAAAAAGAAAGAAAATATGAATTTCTTAAAAAATTATTACTTTTGTTTTAAGTAAAATTTAAATGTATCTAATTTTAATAAACCAGATCACTCTTAAAAATTTATACCGTTTCAATTTTTCTCAAAAATTTTATTCTAAAAAATATATTTAGTTTTCTTTAATGAATAAGATTATATATATATATATATATATATATATATATATATAATTTGTATCATGTCAATTATTATAAATTTATAAGTAAAAGAAAATATACTTAAATTTATGATGATAAAAAAAATGATAGTTAAGTCTTTCAAATCAATATTCACTTTATTTGAGAAAATCCTTGAATTATGAATAATCTTTCTATTTCTATGTAATATTAATGTTATCAAAATAATGATAAGATAAACTGATTAAACTGATTTACCCTATTAATAGAAAAGTTTTTAAATATACTTTTTTATATTTTGATATTTTAACTAGAATAAAATATAATTACTTTTCCGTTACCACATATTAAAAGTCTAAAACATAATACCAAATAATATATGCATTATTAAATCATTTTAAAATTGTGCGTATTCCTTTTATTTAATTATTTAATTATTTACATATAACATCAACGATTATAATTCAAAATAGTTGTCAAACCTTACACATGTTTTATAAAACTAAATTATCTTTTAAAAATTCTTTATCAAAATACATTGTAAAAAAATTTAAATAATTAATGTAAGAGGTATTTAGAAAAACTTCTTCCTAAATATTTTAAGACAAAACAAAATAAAATAAACTTCTTTACAGCTACAATTGTGTGAAAGCTAAAGATAGAAATTTAAAAAACTTATTTGAGAAAATTTGTAAATATTAACTGTGACTCAAAAAGTAAACTTTATTTTTATCTTCTTTGTACCCGAAAATTCGTATGAAGAAGTTCACTTGATAGCAACGTAACTAGTTCTACAGTTTCCTATTCTGATATATATTCAAAGTTAAAAATAATTGAGGGTTTACATGAAATCTCAAGTATTTGTTAAGTATGTTAAACAATTACTTTAATTTTGTGTACACGTGTAGGTATATATACAGAACAACTATTCTTCAACACTACAATTTGATTATTATTTTTGTTCTCTTGATGCCATGTCATGAGTTCACATCAATTCTAGTGACCAGATAGAAAGAAATTAGAAATATATAGAGAAGATTTTTCACAAGTTAAACTTTTTGTCAAAGAATGTGAACTTGATATCAGAACTTTTGCAGCAATGCCAATAAACAAAAAAGAAGAAAAGGTGGAAAAATAATGAACACACAAGAATGGTCAAAGATGTTCTATTATAATTTAATATGTGTTTCTATATTATTTTAAGAAAATATTATAGTAGATAAAAAATATTTTCAGAAGTGTTTGACTATATTGTAATTTATATAAGAAATTTAACTTATTCTATTCTGGAACTTTTTTCTTAATGATAAGTGAACAAGGAGTGTGTAGAGTGTGATTTGGATCAAGTTTAGACTAAACAATAACCTAAAACAATAAAAAAAGTACACGTGTTAATTAAATTAAATTGAAATTAGTTATATAATTTAAATTAAACACAAATAAACTTTGGTGATTTTTAGAACAATTTATTAAGAGTTATTTATAGAAAACCACCCGGCCTAAAAACATTGTCAATAAATGGTTGTTATCAAACATTACATAATTATGATAACTAGTTTACACTAAAATAGTCATGTTGAAAAATCAATTAAATTCATAGCATATTAATTAAAAAAACTAAATAAATAAATATAATGTATTATATGATTTAATATGATTTGTTTGGTTTTCGAACACGAATCACACATTAAAAACAATATGACAAAATTTTATTGGTGTTTATAATTTTTATTTTTGAATTAAGTTGGTTGAGTTAATAAATATTAGTAAATTAGTACAATAAAAACATCAAGTTGATAATTGGTCAAAATTAAACTCTCATTTATATATGCTCGTGGCGCACGAGCCATTTATTAATGGCACAAGATAAGACCAAGGAAAGAAATGAATGGATTATAAAATTTGAGCTATTTTAAAGCTACAAGAGAGACGACCATAGAAAGAAAAATGAAAATAGTGTAGATTTTAAAATTTTACAATTGATTCAAGAAAGATACAACTAAACAAAGTTTATTCAACATGGTTCATGGAATGTGAATATGACTTAAGAGGTTTTGCAAGTAAATAATGTCACCTAAAAAATGGAATTTCTCCTAAACCCACTTCTCATGGCCTACCTATAATCTACTTACTCTATATAAATGGTTACATGAAGATTAGTCTTAGATTTTAAAAAATTAAGTCAATTAATATATTGAACTTTTAATAAAATATTTTATTATAATAATCTATTTCAATAAAAGTTATACTTTAATAGAGAGAGCAGAATTATTTTAAAAATAATATTTTGATTATTATTATTATTATTCTTAATTAGCGTGGAAAAAATTACAGTCGTTATAAGATAGAATTAATACTTCTAAATATTTTGATCTTGCAAATAAAATTTTGATCATGTATTTAAAATCTTAAATCAGATTTATTTCAGTTACAATCATTTTTACGCATTTATGTAGTCACAATTCACTCTTACTTAATATTTTTCATTTTTTAATTTGTAATTATCTAACACTAGTGTGTATTTCGAAATAAGCTTTTCTTAATATAAACAGTTTAATGCAATGAAGAAGAGACGATGAATATTCTTCTGTTTTTGTGGAAATCCGTTTTCAAATTTCAAACGGCAATGCTATATATTTGCTGAAAATTATTATTTTTTCAAACAATATGGCGTATTTGGCTTTAAGACTCTGCCAAAGGTTTAAAAAAAATCCAACCAAATATATGGGCTGTTTTATTTTTAATGTTTGGGCATAGAGATTAATAAAAGATGTAGCTAAGTCAATAATTTAATGTTTGGTTTTAAGAAGTCTATAGGTAGCTTAGACTTTTAATGTTAATATAAGAAATTATGCTTTCATTGTTAAATGCAACTATAAATGTTGCCTCTAGAAGATGTGAGATCATTTTATAAAAAAGTCCTCTTTGGTTTATTTTTTCTCTCTTTAAAGATAAACACAAGAAAAAAAAACTACAACTAAAGACATAAAAGTTAGCGTATTACACTAAAAATAATATCATATAGAATAATATTTTTCTTGATTTTCGTAAATGTGAAAAAAAATTAACGTATTAAAGGAAAAACTACATAAGCCCCCACGCAGCCTTTTTTAGTCGTACATTACGTACTTTCAGTTGTGTAAACCGAACCGAACTCTTCAACCTTCTTGTACCTCTAGAGCAGTTTAACCATATAAAACTGCTTCAACTAACTTTTTTATTTATTTTTCTGTTAACTTTTATAGTTCATGGCACGATAAGAAAAAAAATGAGAGAAAGACAGGATAATTGTATTTTTTATTAAGTGAAAGACAAATATAAAAAAAATATTCCATTTCCTTTTCACTTTTGGTTTTTTCAATAATTTTTCTAAAATATTTCCGTGATTAATTTTCCATCCAAACACTATTAAATTTTGAAAGCTACTTTTAAAATAAGTACTCTAAAAACCAAAAAAGAACATACAAATGTTTTCTCATCCTGTATTTTTTCTTGAGCACAATTGATGAATCAGACTTGGTAGGTACATGGATGGAACTTCATTCCGTCATGACTGTTGATTTTGCTTACATTTATTCATAATTTCAAAATTAAAAGTTTGAATTGAGTTTAAAGTTTGTGTTAGATTTAAATTTGTAAAGAAAAAAATATACCGAATTAAAATCTCATAAATGAAAAAAAAAATTGATTAAGAAAAACACTGCTAAAAATAACTAGTTAGGTTTCTATAGAAGATAATAACAGATAAAAACTGATAAATAGTGTGTATGAACGACAGGATAAAAAAACTAAAAATAACTTTTAAAAATCAAATTGTTTCTAAGTTTTTATTTATTTACTTTCTTCCAAACTAAATTTCAAAATTTTCTTTTTGTTCCTAAAGAAACAAGAGTAAAGTGTGTTGATACAACATTAGCACCAACTCATATACACTGCAACAGAGTTGCATACATGGAGCAGAGAACATTTATGAATACCGTACACAATCATAAAGCACATATATACATAAACAGATGATGAAACGATTGGTTGATGGTAAAGATGTGACCAGAATATAATGATCTTGTAAAAATGAGTGAACAGACTTTCATGGAAATGAAGGATGATGATCAGGCTCTGGAAACCAACATCATATTCTTGAATTCTTGGAAATCAAGACGACCATCCAAGTTGGTGTCGTAGAATCGAATCATGGTTCTACAATCATTGCAATTGGTTTCATCCCACAAGCCAAGCCTCTTCAACACAGACTCAAGCTCATGGCTGGTGATGAAACCATCCCCATCCAAGTCAAACACCTCGAACGTTTTCACCAGGTCGCTCTCCAATTCCTGCGTGTCACCACCTCCTCTACTCTCTCCATTGTTCTGCTCCGAAATGGAGTTGTAAAAGAACAAGAACTCGCTGAAACCAAGGCTCTTCTTTTCCACCAGCGATTCCAACTCTTGAATGCTGTAGTGGGAATTACCTGTCATCTGAAGCATCCGATTCAGCTCCTCAAGGCTCACCAACCCGTCGCCATTCACGTCCACTTTCTCAAAAATACGCTTCAAGTCAGATTGGGTCAGGAGACACATATTCCAACACAACATAAATCTAAAGCCTAAAGGGTTTATGAATATGATAAATATCATGCACTCTGCTCCTTTTTTGGTGCTTATTATTACTCACCAATACTCCCAACACCTTTATATATGGATATATGAAAAGAGAGAGGTTACCAAACCATGCCATGTTTTGTTAAGGTTGTCCTTTGTGTACGGTAATAGATAGTTGTGGACCCCAAGATTCGTTTCCAATTTCATCGATGAATATCATTACGGACGGGAATGGTCTACCCCAAGCCAATTTGTACGAAGTTTCCTACTATTTTCTTTGAAACATCTTGTACCTTTTTATTTTACTATGTTAATGTTTTCTTATCTCTCAAACTATTGATATGGAATCATTTTTGTTAATATAATAAGCTAAAGTAAAATGTTAGTTGAGGTGGGAAGTGAATATAATAAAATCCAAAGCATAATCAGATGGGGATTTGAACAAGTAAATTGGCCTTTGGGTGAATATATATTCATAAAAATTATATAGAGATATAAAATAATAAGAAACTAAAACTTATTGGTTAGCATGATATATTCTATATTGGAAAATATGTTAGTCGGTGGTTGGATGCAATCCGGGCAAAAGAATAAAAACAGTTTAGTTGCATTGACAGTCAAAGGAGAACTGTGAAAGATGCTTCTTCCTTTTTCTAGTTTGAACACGTGTTAATGGCGATTCTCGGAGTTTACTTTCAGTATCACATCCTATTATAGAAGGAGTCACCACCTCAATCAAACATATAATTATTTGAAAACTATTATTTATTTTTCTTTATTCACTATTTATTTTATTATTGCAATATATTAATTTTATTATATATATATATATATATATTGTTATAATAAATTTGTCACGTTATATTTCAGAAGAGTTTTTAAAATATAATTTTTGGTCATCTTATCTGAATGTCATATGGAAGATACGTAGTGCTAAAATCATATCATATTTTAATACATTTTAAAAAAAATGCAATGCGCGTTGAGAACGCGTGTCGTGCCTACCCTGTCTCTTTTCGTGAGGAGCACGTGTGAAGTCAAGGGTCGTTTTGAGTTGTTATGGCAGATAGAGACAAAATGTGAAGAAAAGAGCAGATAAAATGAAGGGAAAATGTATTTTGTTTCTAATTAATTGAAGCTTTTACTTTTCTTAGTTTAGCATGTTAACCAATTAGATAAAAAAGACAAGTGAAATGAGTTGATATTTCAGTTGTTTACCCCCATATCTCGTATCATTTAATTAGTACAAAAGGAACATTTTATAAATCATAGATGTGCAAGAAAAGTTTAGAAGGGATTTACACGTACTTAAAGAATTTGTTTAAATCATGTGTTTTCTCATCAACCATCACAATATTTCTTGAATAACATGACTTGTTGAAAAGGTCAACAAGTTCCAAAATATTCCCCATTCCTTGAACAACTTGAATTAATAAGTAATGTGTTTTAAAGGAGAACTAATAGACATATCTCTCACTCAAGTGTTAACAAAAGGTTTACACTCAAATAATAATGTTTAATGAAATAATGATGTCAACACACTCAAATTAAAATAAAAAAAAATAAAAAACACATGATAGTTTAGTAATTAGTAAATAATTCATGTTTATCAATTTCAAATTACCATTTTTTCTCAAATCATGAGTATACTTTCAAACGAGATATTAGGTATCATTTTTTTTCTCTATCAAAATATCATCCGATCCAACTACATAAATTTATTTACGTTATGAGTTCATTTAAGTGAGATGAATTGTAGTTCAATCCATAGTGTTATAAATTAAATAATATTTTTTTCCTATCTAAAAAGACAAGTCACTTAAGTAAAGTAATCGATTCAAATTATATATCTATGATTGTTTTGACATATTCTATTGATAATAAAAATTATACACATATGAATACAATAATACAAAATTATAGGATATATATTATGTTGCATATTATATGATTACTTAGTTGTAAGATATTTTAGTTTCACTAATACTTTAAATTAAATAGATTAAAATATTAGAGATAGTAAAGACTGAATGTGAATTTATATTAATTTTTCTAATGTAAGTATAAGAAACCATCTTGACATAAATAATTAAGGTTAAATTATTAATTTTATGTTATGGAAGTATTATAATCGTAATAGATAAGGAACATGACTGGTACAGAAAGCAGTCCCGTATATAGCTGGAAGGATATTAAAGAATAATTGTAAGATATATTTTGGGGTGCTATAATGTTTATTTAAATTTATCATGTGAAATTTTATTTTAGGATAATATATATGATTTTATTATATATGAACGAATATTTTTATAGTAAAATTAACAAAAAAGTGAAACTAGCTAATTTTGCATCTAAATTAATAAGTTGTTGAAATTAAAATAACAACATGGAGATGTAGGATTAGTTTGTCACATAATTTAAATAAAAGCAATTATAATATAAAATTGGAAGATGACAGAGAGACGGTTGGATTTTAAAATGTATGGTCCAAAACCTACTCCTAACACACAATTTTTTTATTAAAAATAAAAAAATAAAAAAATAATTAAGATGTTGTATAGGTATCATGCGTGGATATTTTTCCTATAAAATTATGTAGTCGTTATTTTTTAGAGATTTTTTTTATAAAAAATAGAAGCTATTTATGCTAGTTTAAAATAAAAAATTTAAAAGTAAAAGCTATTCAAAATAGCTTATGATTTTAATTGGATTCGAAATTATATCTGGCTTTGATTATTTTTAAAAACCGAAACAAAATGTCAAAGTATTTTTCTAAATATTTTTAGTTGGAAAAGAAAACTGTAACAAACCAACCCATAATATTTAATAGTTTACTTATTAAAAACACTATTTTCCTTTCAAAAATCTAGATTACCGAATACGTGTAAATAATAATAACATTTTCTCTAGAAAATAAATAATAAATTAAAAAATAATCCATTTTGATTACTTTGGGACTAGAGTAAAAGGAAAAAAAACTTAGATAAAATAGTGACAACTATATTTAAATTCTATCTTAAAAACATATAATCGTTTAATAAAATACTTGACACAAGAATAAAAAGGTTAGAAACAATAGAAGAAAAACAGGTAAAGTAATAAAAGAGTGAGAAGAAGCTTTTCAGCTACATCTCGATAAATGGCAGCGTGGGTAGACTGGTCTGCTCTCGGGCGAGTGGAGGCTTTCAGTATTTCATCTTCATTTATAAGATAAAAATTTATTTTTATTTTTATCTTATGAAAATTTTATAATTTTTATTTTTATCTTATAAATTTTTTATCTCATTTTCAAAATATATATATATATATATATATATTTATATTCACATTTTTATTGTTTAAAATATAACTTTTCACAGAACAAATCATAAAATAATAATAATAATATCAACTTTATCATATATATATATTATATATTGGGTTGGTTATAATCATTTAAAATAGTTATTTTTTTTATTTTTTAATTTAATTATTTTTTTAAGAATATATTTTTAAAATATTTTATGTTCATATGTAAAACCAACATAGTCATTGTAGTTTATATAAATAATTAAAAAAAATTAAATTAAATTTTTTATTATTACATACCAGTTCATAAAAAAACATATATAATATTCTTATAACACTTCAAATTAAGTGTTTAATGATTTTCTTACAAAGTTTAATTCAAATATTCAAACTTAACACTTAAAAATAGGGAATAGAAAAATAGGAACATAAAAAGAGGAATTTACTTGAAACTCAAAACTTCTATAGAACTAGGATTGGAAATGAGAAGTTATAGAGAAAAAAATAATATAAAAATATTTGTAAGATAATAGAGGTAAGAAAGATTTTAGAATTTTTTTAGCTATTAATATTAACTAACAAATCTATTTTTTCTAAACAAAATTATGATTTATTAAAAAAAATTATTAACTCATTAAATATCATTTTTAATATCAATAAAAAATTATCAATCATTTATAATATTTAAACTAAATTTTATTTTAAAACATAACTTTACAGTTAATTTAATAAAAATATACTAATAATTTTAAAGAAAGATACGAAGACAAGTATTGGGATGGACATGAGGACGAGACAAATAAGTACATATTCATTTCCGTCTCTATATTTAATTTAAAAAATTAGGTATTACTCGATATCCATATTTATATCCGTAAGAATTTTCTGTCAAACTTAAGTCAGATTCAATTAATACCAACGAGAACTATTTATTTATCATCTTTAATTGAATTAAAAAATAACTATGTATTTTAGAATTTAAAATATATACACATAAAAATGAAATTATGTATTAAAAATTTTCACAAAATTTTTTGGCCCTAGGATGTAACGAAAATATAAAAAAGGAATCATTGATTGAGATAATAGAAGGACTAAAGACAACTTATTGGCACATTATTAATTAAGTGCACGTCAACGGTCTTTCATATGGACATATGATGAATCTGCTTAAATTTCCTACCACACCAATGAAAGAGGACTCAAATTCTTTACACTTGAACCAATAAAGCAAAATAGTTTCTCTAATCAAAATGGAGAGAAAACTAATGAAAAAAATAGTACAGCAAAGGCAAGGAGAAGGGAGAGAAACTCTACAAAACTTTCTATGCCACTGATTATGACACAAGAACCAAAGAGTGTAAGGACACGTTAGAGCAGACACGGGTCACGGTCAGTTAGTTAGTTACTGAGACTCACACTCTAAATTACGTGATCCCACCACTTCTTTTTCCTGCTGTAACATCACACAAGATAACTAAAATTTATGCAAAATAAAAAAAGAAAATATTTTATGTTTGATTGATTGTTTTTAGTTTCAAGAAATCTTATTTTGTTTCTAATTAAAACAAATATTTAATGAGTAGTTCACAAAAATTAAATCACATTAACAAAGTGGTTAAAATTGTGATGTGATTTATTAACATTTCAAATATGTCTCTTTTACAAATTTCGTCAATATTTTATTTTATTTTATTAAAAATCACTAAAAAAATATTTTTTTTAATTTGAAAGATATATGATTTATAATTAAATAATCAAAATATGAATCTTTACTTTTTTTATGGTTGAAGTTAAATATTTTCGTTTTTGTTATCATAGATAAAAGTTGTTACCTATTCTACTTATTGTAAAATTCCCAAAAATACAAGTATTTAAATTATAATATATAAATTTTCTCTTCTTAAATATTTATATAAATTTAAAATATAATATATCCTGATAAAAAGAAAGAAGTTTTCCAGAAAGTAAACCCTTTGTGACAAAGTAAGAATTGTAAGATTTAAAGGTCTCTTAGACTAACTATTAAGAAATAATATAATACCTCTGTCTACTTAATTATGTTATTAGTGAAACTTAAATTATTGTACTTCAAGTAGATTTGATATTAAAGATAGTTTTATCTTAATATTAATTACTAATTTATATAAATTACTTACATGTGATTTCTGGAAATTTTCATTCTCATTCAGTGTAACTCATTCCATGTCATAATTTATTAAACTAGATAAAATATTTGTGTACATTGCTTAATTTAAGTAAAATAAAGATAAAAAAAATTCATAAACAATGATAAGAAAGAAAATTGTTTTGATATTTCATTACTCCAATTTCTAACTAGTACTTAGCTTCACCATCTTGTTGCTTGAACATATTACAATGTTTGAGCAAACAAACATGAAATCTCTCATTTAAATTATTATTCATTAATGACCTTTAATCATTTGAACAAAATAAATATACAAACTAAATATTTAATTCCAATTAAATTAACACAAATACTTTTTAATTTAAAACAAATTTTCTTTTATATACTACTAAAATCATACTTATTATGATACAACTAAATTCAAACCAAACAACTAATGAAATAACAAAATATTAAATTGCTACATCCAAATATCACACATGTAAAAACCAATTAAAAATAATATGAAATAACTCAATTTAAACTAACAATACATGCATACAATATCAATCTCATCAACAAATCAGTCTCTGATAAATATTCTTATTAATCCATTATAAAAATCCAATTCAATCAGCATCATACAAATTTAAATCACAAAATGTCTATTATAGCAATTATCAATATTTTATAAAATAGTAAACCAAAAGTTATACTTTCCATTGCATTAATTCTTATGCTATTTAAGAAATTGATTTAAAAACTTCCAAGAGTTAAGGAAGTTACGCATGTGATCACTAAAACATACAAATGCAAACAAAATAAGAAAAAATAATTTGAGATCTGAAAAAGATACTTATTCAAAACCAAAATATAATTCATGATTTTATCTTATATTTTGTTATATTTTAATATGTACATTCTTGAGGAAGAAAAGATAAAAACGACTTTAAATCTAAAAAAATAAAAGTTTAATATTTTAAAGAGATAACATGTTTTAAATAAATAAAAAATAAATTAAGTTAATTTTATATTATATTATTATTCATTTTTATAACTTTTAAGTATAGATCAAAATTGTTTTAAATCTTTAAGTATTCATTTAAAGTACATGATTTAGATATACTTGTTTCATAATCTCATCTTTTATAGGTGCTTTTTAATGATTTATAGAAAGTCTGAACAAAAGCAAAACTTAGTTAGGTAAGAATTTATGTGGGGCCGGTGGGTTCTTGTAGTTTGAAATATTAGTAAATCTTAAAACCTTCTTTTCAAAGTACCTACGTTGCTAAATAGTTTGTTTAAAGCATGATTCTCAGTATTCTTTTATGCATACAAAATAAAATAATAAAACAGAAAAGAAAAAGAAATAGTACAATCCACGGCTTCATACCCAAAATTCATACAATAGTTTATAGACGAGAAGTAGAGAAGTGTGTGATAAAATCAACAATATAATGAAAATATATAAATGCCTATAAACTCAAATATTTTTTAGTATTTTAAAGTTTAAGAGATATTTATTTTTCTAATTTCAAGCTGAAAAATAGTATTTTAATTTTCATAATTTAAAAAATATTTTAATATAAAAACTCGAAAATAATGAATTTCCGTAAAAGTTATTTGTAATCCGTTAATTTTGAAAAGAAGATTAAAACATAGACATGCTTATGGAAAAAAATAGGACCTACAAAAATAAATATATATATATATATATATATATATATATATATAATATGAATTGTATCATTATTTTTGCAAACACAATTAATTTGACATTTTTATCACAAATAAAAATTGCAAAATGATTCTCGTACTCCTTTGAACTCTCCATCTAACACTTTAATTTTTATTTTTATTTTTATTTTTCCTTTCTTAAAATCCTTCCTTTCATAGTGTTTTATAAGTGTGTCGGAATGGGGTTTTAAAATCCAACTATTTGTATATTAGAGTTCTTAAAAATTGTTCCACAACAAAAGAATACTATGATAAAAAAATATTGATTTAGTACAATTGATAGGAATTAATTTTAGATAAGTTTACATTTAAAAAGAATATTTTCATTTATCTTTCAACAGTTATTTTGATTTAGCATTGAAACAAAATCAATTTTTTAAAGTTACTTTTAAAATGCTATTCCAAAAAAGTTAATTTATAAAACATTTATATTCTCTATTAAAATAATTTCTTTCAATGTTAAGTCTAAAAATGTAGGCATCTCTTAAAAGGTTCTTTTAAATATAAGCATCCCTACCAAAAATGTAAAGCTTGAACTATAAATAAACCAAGTGCTCCACAGAAAGAAGGTTTTTGTGTGTGTATGTGACAGAAAAAACTTTAGTGAAGTAGACCCACAAAAAAAGGGCAAAGATTTTTTGATGCCATCTCTTTTCTTTTCTGCATACACATACTTAACCTTTTCTAAAATGGAAGGTTCCATTAGACTAAAAAAAAGTGTTCATGGAAAAAGTGCTCCACTTTTCATTTTTAAGCCCACCCTCCACATAGTTATGTCGGTATAGTATGTGATAGTGTAGCTTTATGTAGGGAAAACGACATATTAGAACCAGAAGCAAGGAAAATCGGGTGATGTTAATCAATATTAAGAAGGAGTACACAGTTTGAAAAGGATGGCTTTTTCTAAAACAAGGTATCTTCATAGTATTAATCTTTCGAAACATATTATTTATTGAAATGAATTTACTTTTCTAATAAAGTTTTTTTCATATACACAAACAAGATAATCAAACCCTGTTAATATACTCATGCAATTTAATAATCTATCCACTGTGATGAAACTTATTGGTGTCCAGTATGAACTAAGTTTGTCAGATAACATCAATATGTAGCAGGGGTGGCTGATTATACTAGTTTAGTAACATAAGCGATGAACAGAAGCTATATATTACAGACTGTAACAATACTCTCTGTATCTGTAACTATATTTTGGTTTGCACTAGTTTCACTCAACTCCAAAAAATATCTAATGTTGGATTAGAGTTTTTTCATAATTTACAAAACAATCACATGCAAACCACCAATGATTACTCACTTTTCTTGTTGTATTTCACAAATCATTTCTCAATTGCATCTTCAGGTTTGGTATCATTGTTGAACATAATCCGTGGCTTGCCCATGCTGAAATTGAGAACCCTTGCATTCATGTTGTACTTTATTACCCCATCGTATAACATCTTTCTTATGTAGTGCTCTATGTCCGAACCAATCAGACGAAGAGTGTAATCTGTCAATGGAGCACCCTGCTTTGTATAATCATAGGTTAGTATTTCAACACACACAACAAGCTTAAGTACATATCTAAAATACCCTCTTCCTTTCCATATTTTGTTGGATTAACAGTTAGACTGTGAGTAGAATTTTTGAAACTGTAAAAAGTTCACAGGTTGTGGATAAAATGACAGACCATATTCGTAGGTAACACTAGCCTAAGACGCACAAAAGAAAAATAAATTTGGTTGTGTTTAAGGAAAGTACCTCGTAGTGATCAACAAGTTCCTGGAAGTAAGAATAGACCATGTTGCAGGTCTCAGGGTTCCACACAAACTCATCAGTAGGATCAAGAATAAGGGTGAGCTTATCCATCTGGGTTTGATCAAACTCACAAGTTACAGGGTCGATATAGGCTGCAAAGATCCTGACATGTCGTGTGGTGCTGCTCAACCACTGCCCTCCATATTCCCTTAACATGTTTTTGCTCTTCACATTCACCTGAGGTTCCACTGGCCTTGGTTTGGTTCCTTTTGGCTTTGGTTTCTCACTTTGCACTTGTTCCTGCTCTTTCTCCTTCACGCCCTCTGCTTCCTGAACATCGCTTTGTTGTTGGGCTGAGACCAAAACTGTTCTCCGGTTTCTGACTTCTCTTCTTCCTCCACTCCAACCCAACATGGATAATTTGGTGGAAACCATGTAGGAGCAACTTGTGGCCATGACTCAAGGTTGTGTTGTGTCGTTGCTAAGGTTTAATTTCGTGGTGATTGCCTTTATATCAGTTTCCCAGTAACTTTGGACCTTCTGCTATGGATAAGATTTCTCGTATATAACTGGAGGGAACTTTCTGTGGCCTGCGAAGAAAGAAAAGTTTCTTAAATGGATACGCCATTTCCAATAAATAGTTTTAACTGATATAATCCGAAAGAAAGATAGAGAAAAATTATGATTGTTGATTTGGTGGTTAAGCATGAAAATTATTCATCAATTATTACTTCCCACTTATTGCTGCAAATTTTGATTAACCTCTAAGTATGTATTTCTTAATGCAAGTTAGCGCTTTTCACTCTCCATTCATGTAGTTTTTTTAATCATCCTAAAGATTAAAATTTTTTATTTTTAATTTCCTTCATCAAATTTCACTACAAAATATTAAAGTTATTGATGTATGATGATATTGTCTCCTGTTATGTAATACAAAATGACATCATCGTCGTAAAAAAATATATTTTTAATAATAATATCAATACATTCTAAAAAAATAAAAAATATAGGAAAAAAAAAGATAGATCAAAAGAACACAGTGACATATTTGTAAACATGAAAAGTTAAACTCTTAAATATAATATCTAATTTTTATTTAAAAAAAAAACAACCTGAAATATCGTTTTGATCTTTTAAACGTGGTCAAGTTTGTTTATGATATTTTAAATTTTAAAAGAAAAGTAACTTGAAAATAATCCATGATTGATGCCTAATTTGCGGTATTTTTAGTTATCAATAAGAATCAAAAGTGGACCATTTCTAAAATAAAAGAACAAAAGTTAAATTAAAATTTAAGGGACCAAAATTAAATTTAACAGAAATTTAAGGAAAAAAAAAGGATATTCAAACTTAAAATATTCGATAAGTAGTTTAAAAAGTATGCATTCTCTAAATGTTTCTTCACTTTTCATATTGCATAAACAGAGAGTGCATCTTAATCGTCTTAAAAATATTATTACATGATTAAACTTCTATCAGAATTCGTCATTGATTAACAAAGCATGAAAATCAAATTAATCTAGATTTATAATTTTAACCTGTCATGTTTAGAAATCAATGACTATCATTAATAACATAATTATAGCAACTCTGGTTACAAGGTGCTGGCATTAGTGTATACTAGTTGTACATGATGGACTTGCCAGTGGCTGCAGTAGAACCAGAGGTGATGGTCGCATATGAGGGTGATAAAGGTACAAAAGGAGAATGTCATATGAAGTAGAAAGATACCAATCTTTACCAATATATATATATATATATATATATATTACAAAACTTGATCAAATTGAGATCATGGAAAAAAATAGAGAAAGCATTTGAAGTATAGAGCGTGAGAAGGGAGAAGTGGCGTAACAACTTACAAGGCCTAGTTTCCTGGTTATTAAGTAAAGGAGGAGGGCACACGCAAACAACCTCTCATCCTTAATCATGCATTTAAAAACCAAAGAAGATGCCAGTGTTAATAGGCAAAACAAGACTTCGTCTGCAAAAAGATCAAGATAAGAAAAAAAGGACAGAGCTTCTTCTAGCTTTTTGCTAGTAATTTGCTCAGTCAAAGCTTGATGCACGGCTGCACCGCCCTCTCAAGTAGTCCTCCAATGTGAAACCTTGCTCAACACTGCATATGGAGAGTGAATCATCCACCACATCACGTAGTGCAAGATTTATATGTGACTGTAGATTATTACTAGGTGGACACGCTTCATCGTCAAGCGTTTCTGCTGCATCCAAAGCATTATTGACTTCTAACCTTGCCCACTTCATTGTTTCAGTGTCACCTTGAAGAAGCTTTAAGATCTGTGGTCCAATATAATCAATACATGACATTTCCAACAAAGGGCTAATGCACAGAATATTTCTACGCTGATCATACAAGAACGTAAAGTTAAGGCGTGCACTATGAAGATATGTACCACAGGATTTAGGATAAGCAAAACGCAAAAATTCAGGTCATTGTCCAGGACGTTACACTCCATATGCAACGAATGAGTCTATTATTATATATGATATGACATAGAATAGAACCCACAATATGCAATAAAGTCAAAAGTGGACCACTTACAAGGTTCATTTGAGGCCTAGCCCTTGGAGCACGTTTGATACACAGTGTGGCTGCCAAGACCATCTTTTCCATCTCCTTATGATCATAGTTATCACCCAAACCAGGATCTAACAATTGTAACACCTTTCCACTGTTTAGAATTGGACTTGCCTGCGAAAGTGCGTCTCTGTTATATTTTTTCACAATACATATGATTAGAAAATAAGTTAGGAGATGCCAGAGCATAGGACTACAGAAACATACCCACATGACAAGACTCTCTTGGCCTTTTGGATAATCACGGTTTATGGGCCTTCTCCCTGAAAGAAGTTCTAGGAGCACAACACCAAATGCATAGACATCAATCTTATCATTTACTTTGCCGTACATGAAGTATTCAGGAGCCATGTAACTGCATAATGAGTACAGTACGTAATAATTTAGGACCCTTTCAAAGACATTTTCTCTCTGTAGCATGTGCTCACAAGAGTTTATGCAGGGTTTAAATGTACAAACCCGAAGGTTCCAGCAACATCTGTGCAGGTTATATGTGGTGACGAGGTTGATGCCCATTTTGCCAGTCCAAAATCAGAGAGCTGAAGAAAATCAAGCAGATCATGAGCCTCAATAGATACAAATTATGTTAAATTAAAAGTAATCAAAAGATAAATACCTGGGGTTCAAAATCCTCTGATAATAACACATTTGATGATTTTACATCTCGATGGATCACGGGTTGATCATCTTTAGAATGCAGATAATCTAAAGCCTCAGCAATTCCCACTGCTACCTTGTATCTCTCGGACCAACCAAACGCAAGTGAATTTTTCTTATTACCTATTTTGCATGGAATAGAAGGAAGTCAATAACACGCCTTATAGAAAAACAAAAGGGGATATAACAAATGTATATTTGCGTACCGTGAAGGTTCTCTTCAAGGCTTCCTCTTGATAAGAGATCATAAACCAGAAGAAATTTGTCATTCTCAAAGCAGAATCCCAGGAGGGAAATTACGTTTTTGTGATGCAAGGTAGTGATGATTTCAATTTCCAGAATAAATTCCCTCAATACATCTTCAGAAGGCTTTAGAATCTTGACGGCAAGTTCCTTGCCATCAGGAAGGCAGCCTCTATAAACCTGACTACTTCCTCCTTTCCCAATAAAGTTTTCTGAAATCACATTGGCAACCCCATTAAAGAAAAATAATCGAGTTAGTTAAATTGAACTAAGACAAACTAACTAGCAAACAAACCCGGTAAGAAATTTGATGTGGCAGATACGAGATCTTGGTACTCAAACAATCTACAAGTTGACGAGTACTTCTCATGAAGGCCTTCCAATTCTTTGGGAATGTTTCTCGAATTGCCTTCTGGCGAAGAAGCAGTCCCTATTTCAGAATCTACCGGAACAAGAGCACCACTTTCCCTATCTAAAGCCGCGGGTTGATCTAAACCTTGATCACAACTTTCAGGCTTTTCATCGCCATCTGCTGCATATGAAATATTTCTAGAAGGTAACCTCATTGCCCACTGGACCACGGAGATCTGGGGGTGCATCAATGATCTATCAGTAGATTGTGTGTCCGATAAAATTCCACGGTGTAGCAGTGGCCAACCAGGTTTCAGTTCCGTTTTTTCTGCAACAGTGGGTTGGACTTGCACAGGTATTATAGCCAAGGAATTCTCTTTACCATCATCACCAGAAAGCCCTTCTGCAGATTGGTGGCAAGAAGGGTCTGGCAATGCCAGGGTTGTGCCACAAATTGAACAGCTTGGTTTTCTATCAGTTTCTGTAGAATCCAGAAAAAACTTGGCTAAACTGTGATCTGAAATTTGGCCAGGTTTCTTCGCATCAGCCTCCGTCCCTGAATTGTCATCACTTAGAACTTTAGTATTCTTACTGAGTATCCAATGAATCGAACCGATCAAACCATTTCGGTGTTGACGATCAATCCCTGCAAAACAAACTCAAGACTGAGAATTCTACTAAGTCCATGTCATTCCCAAAAATCAAAACTAAGAACAATCTGAGACCTTGTAAGTCGGCAAAACTTGGTGGCGAGCTGTCACGCTTGAACGCAACTTTCCCATTGTTAACAGCGAGAATACAACAATCCTTGGACAACTTTTTAGCACAGTATTTAGCTACAAAGGCAGATGACCGGATTCTATGCAGACCATGAGTTGTTCCAACCACAACATGAGTTGCGGAATAACCATTTGCTTCTCGAACCAAAATTTTCTTCACCGATGAACCACGGCAAATTTTGAGCTTGAGGTCGACCTAAGAAAAAACATTAAAACCATAAAACTCAGTATGTTTCCTTCGGAGACTTCAAAGAAGAAGCACTTCCAAAAACTTCAAATTACGTTTTTGTTTTCCACTGGGAAGTTTTACTTTTTATGTCCTGCATTTTCCTACCTAATTTGAAGACAGCAAATGAATTTGCATATTCCGTTTACAGAAATTGAAAAGTTCCTACACAAAGAAAGAAGATTGAGAAATTGAACCTGTTTCAAGTTGCAAAATCCTTCATAAACGGCAAGAACAGAGTCAAACGCCTTGACAAGCGAAAGCAGCGAAGATTTCCCGTCTCCAGTTTCTACGCAACCCCATTTCACCAATCAATCTACACGTTAAAAAACAAACCGAAAGCAAAAAAACAAAGAAGAACTGAAATTCCCCAAGTACCATGGTTCCCAAGAACATGCAGAGCAACCACGGTGTCACCAGGGTGAGCAGCTTTGACCAAAGCCCACGTGAGCAATTCCCTGCTGGGGGAGTCCATCTTCACCCCCACCACCACCGTGCGGCCAACGGATCCTCCGCGGATGAGTTCTCCGGCGGGACCCGTTTGCGGCATTTTTCACTTTGATCACGACCAGAGTGACGTCGTTTTGTTGGTGGCGATTGTTGTTGCTGACAGAGAGAGTGAGTGAGTAATACTACCAGGAATTAAGTGAGTTTGTTGTTGGTGTGTTCTGATGTTATATGATTTTGGTTTGGTTTGGAACTACTAAGGTTTGTTCGGCTTAACTGTCGTTGGTTCAGTTAGCTTTTGAAGCTCCCACGCCAAACTATGAATGTTCTAACTTTTCTGTTAAAACTATTATTATTATTATTATTATTATTAATATTTATATTCAGATTTATATAGGTGACTTTCTAAACAAGATGCTACTAACCAAGTTTAAAGCCCTACGGTTTTGACCACTGGACCCAACCTTCTCCTCTGTGTAACACGTTCAACCTAAAATGTATCTATTTTTTTAACATTCAATTCTCCTATCTACTCTTATAAATTTATCTCTTTTTTATCACAATATTTTAAAATGTTATCATCCAATAAAATCTTTAAAAACTTTCCAGATAAAAGATTCCTTCTAAAATCACTATCACTCAAAAGGGTTTTTAATTGTTATTTTTTTAAAATTTATTCTTTTCTTTTAACCTCTTAAATATTTTAATTTATCACTTTCAACTTGAATTTCAATATTGTTCAAGTAAAGCTATAGGTAATTAAAAAATATCATATTATAATTTAAATTATTTTTCATAAATAGAAAATACATTTTATATGTTATAATATTTATTTAATTTGTTTATAATATAAGTTATATATTAATAAATACTTATTTATCGTAATTTTAATTATTAATCGTATAAAAATAGTTAAAATACTTTTTTCAAGAAAAAATAGCAAAAATATTAATTTATATGTATAGATGACAAGTCAATTCATTGAATTGGAATCGAATCTTTTGAATTAGAATGAGTAGTATTTTAGTTTTTTAAAAGAGTTTTGAAATGAAAAAAAGGATTTTCTGAAATGAAGTATGTATAAAATTATTATTATTATTATTTTATGAAGAAGGTTCCTTGTGGAAAGGAGAGAAGGTGTTTGATTTGTGAAGGAATATGAATTAGTTTTGTTACGTCGTTCTCATTTCAATAACATCACGCTTTAATTTGCTTCGTTTTCAATCATTGTGTTAACATCCATAAACGCATACTATTCTGTGAATCAGAATCAAAAGCTTTCATTCATTAAGTTTTAATTAGGTCATTTTTCATGTTCTCTTATTCCATTACTCAACCACCATTCCCACTGTTTTAATTTTTGTTCACTTTCCTTTCATTTCATCTTTACTTTGCAAAACCAATTCAAATCCACCAAGCTAAAATCTCGTTGCAGGTGTGAAAAACGTTGTCCAATTGTCCATATAATAACTTTGATTTTTTTTAAATTGGATATTCATGTATGAACTAAATTAATATTAATATTAATTTTTCCGAACACAGTTTCATATAATAACTTTAATTTTTTATTTAAATATAATTATTGTTAATAAATTAATATTTTTAAATACATTTTATATTTCATTTATGTTAAAAAATCATCCTTTCAAGAGACGTCTAGTAGTTGGTTGGTTTGAATTGTAGATAGCAAACCGTTAGTTAACGAATTTGTACAAACTCTTAATTTGACATATAATTAAATTAAGGATCACGATTTAATTTAAAAACTTATTGAATGGATGCTTATTAAGTAAGCACTTATTAAAATAAGTTAAATGAGTTGTTTTATAAGCTATCTTATAAAATTTATTGAAATAAACTATAAATTTAAAAATAGTTTTTATTGTTTTGTTGATAGATGACGTTAATCATACTATTTCTATCAATTAGAGTTTTTTTATCTTTAAGAAAAAAAAACCAACTAGTAATTTCAATACTTTTCTCTGTTTTTAAAGGAAGTTTTAGAATGAGGGACAATGTTTTTTATTTAAGTTAGAAAAAGTTTTCAAATTGAAAAAATATTTATAAAAACATTTACAGTTTACCTATCCTAAGAAAGAATGGTGAGAAATAGAATGAAATTTTAAACTATTTTACGTTATTGGTCTTTTGAAGTTAATTTAAACCTTTTTCTAATGCTAAATGAAAAATGTATTAAATACTTTTATGATTTAGTGTATTAAATACATTTTATTTTATTTAAAATATCAAATACATATAATGAAGAGCTAAAAGAAAACTTTTAAATTTCAAGTTCTTGCCTACAAACATAAACACCACGGTCACCCACTAATACACAAAAAAACTTTAGATTTTAATATATTAGTATTTTTTGTTTGATTACTTATAAATTATTTTTTAAATTAGGTATCTAAAAAATTGAAAAATTTTAGTTTAAGTTTCTTGGAAAAAATATTTATCTATATTTCGTTCAAATATTTTGTTGTCATTTTTATTTGATTTTTAAAATATTTTAATTTTTTTTGTCTTTAAACTTGTTTCTATCACACTTAGTATATTCAATGTTTAAATAGTATGATGCAATACATGTGATGGTATTATGATCCTAATGATCAATGTAGTAAACATAAAATTCGATAAAAAGAAAGAATATATATATGCTTTGCTAATTATTTGATTATCATATATATTTATATATGAAGAGGTGAAAAGGTGATGAGATTTATGTATTAGGTTGGTATAAAGTAAGTACATGAAGTACATTTAATATAGAAAGAGAATGATAAATTTTGAAGAAGCTTCAGATGAATTAGGTCTCTTATGAAAGATATTTAATACCTTTCAAATAAAATATAATTGAGCATGACAAATTGATAATAATTTAGTTGTAATTTGTTATGTGTGTTTTGTTGAGTATAAACAGTCGTATGATGATTATTTAAATTAGTATATTTTGCATATATGCTGTAAACCTACTCAGTTCAATAATAGATATTGTTGCATGGTAGAAGTGGTATAATAAATTTGTTGAAATACGATGATGTGATGTTTTGTTTTTACAATTCATGTACATATTAATTTAGAGGACTCTATGCTTTAATAGTGTACAATATATAGTATGTTAAGACATTTGAACATATATATGCTCTATGTTATTTTATATATATAGTACTATTAATTGCGACATCAACTTAAATTACATGAAATTTCACAAATGATGAAAATACTAAAATAAAAAATGAAAAGAAAAAGCTCAGGGAATATAAAATGAATTTAATTAAGTTGTTTTACTAATGAATGTTTTAAGATAAAACTCTTCTATTACATTAAAATCTATGCTATATGTGAGATATCACAATTATTCTTATCATATTTTTAGATGAATTCATTTTAAAAGAAGCTAATAAATAACTTTTAATTATCAAATTAAATACAATTATATAAATTTAAAATAGCAATAACAATAAACTACAAAATAATAATAATAATAATAATAATAATAATAATAATAATAATGAGTAAGAGATATTGTATGAAAAATATTTATTTCTATATATTAATAGTACCCCCACAACAAAATTCACACAATAAATGAATATATAGTTAGAAAATAAGGAGGTGCAAAAGGACCCTAAGTACACTTGCATCTGTCTTCATTCAGGGACAAACGTACAAACATAAGCTTAGGGGCCCTTATAGCCCCCTCACCCTCAACCATTTACTCTATTAAATTCATGAAGAGATTATTTTTGTCACTGAATATTTAGGATTTCATAAGAAAATTACTTTAGAAAAAAATTAAATTATTATATGATAAAATATTTTTTTAGTTTTCAAAAATCTAATTCTAGAAATGTTTGTTTTTAATAATTTTATAGAACTAAAAATATCATTGTATTTGATTATTAAAAGTCAAAATAAATATAAAGTTTTTTTAAAAAATATACCGTAATACTTATATTAAATTAATAAAATACAATACTATCCATTAACACCCACAAATAAAAAACAAAATGAGAAATTAATATAATATAAAATTATATATAAAAAAGTATGTAATAGAAGTTGTCCATTATTTCGTTTGTTGAAGCATTCGTATAATACTAAGTTTGTTGTTTTTCATTAGAAAACAATGCCCAGAGTATAAGCATTTTGGTTGTGATTGTTTGATATTTACACTAAGCTCATGAAGGTCAGCATATTCATTTATTAACTGTGGATAGAACACAGATTACCCGCTGTAGCAACGTATTTATTGATTGTCATTGAATTGAAGTAGTAACATCATATGTGTCTGTGGAGTGAAACCGACCATGGGAGGACTGAGGAGGGAGATGTTTTGGTGCTTTAATGCACGTGATGGGGTTTGTGTGGGGCTACCACCACTTACTGCACGCACACTTATATCAAGATGGAAACCCTAGTGCTTTATCATTTCTGTTTTCCTTCTTATTTCCCACTACCATTCAACTCATCAAAATCATGGATTAAGAAATGGTCACTGCAACTAAGGACATCACTGTCGGTGCCCCTCTCATCACGGACTTCTTCTTATGCTGTTTAGTATACAACTCTACGTTATACTTCTGAACAACATTAATTTAGAACAAGAGAAAAGAGAGAATGAAAATATATGTTTTGTAAGAAAAAAGATAACCATATTTATGGAATAACCAAACTTAACTTACATTATCACAACATATTTCTTATTATAGCACAAGGTAAAGAGAAACGTTACCTGAATTAAGGTAACTTTCAACTAGCCCAACATTAACAACATTCAACATATGCAAAAGATCCGTCGTTAAAACGTTTATATAGCAAAAAAACTGAAAAGAATTAGATAAAGATTTATATTAACAAAAAAATAAATGATAAAAAAATCTTGCACCTTCTTATTGTACGTGGAACATAAAACTCAAAGAACACCCTTTGATGCACATTAGGCTTAAATTTTTTCCTTACCCACTTAAAAAAAATGGAATGTGTTGTTATATATATAATCCCTTTAGGAAGCATATAAACCTGAAAGTTTTATGTCTTTTTAGAATACTCAAAATTACTAACAAATTTTGTAAGTTTATTTTGGAACACGTCCTTTTGTAATTATCATTATTAGAGCTTAAAAAAATTAGTCCTAATTAATAAGCAATAAAAAAACATTTCTTATAGTCATACATGTAAAAAGAAATTCATTTATTTTCTTAGCTGACCTCTTTTTCTTATAAATTATGGACATCCTTTATACCAAAATTGATTCATATGTGCATACATTATTTGCCATAAATTGTGAACAAGACAACGCGTATTTAGACAAATCGCACCAAGTATTAGTTCAAAATATTTGCTAACAATTATTTTAGAATTAGAAATCCATAAAAAAAATATTTTGTGAATTAAAGATTGAATAGTTAGGAGCCTAGTGTTGGAAGTAGGTGGGTGGGGAGTTTGATTTGATAGTTATGAAAACATTATTACTATTTTTGTCGTTATCATTATTTACAATTATTATCGTTTGACAAAAGGAATGGCACATATTTTTCCCATGTAGTTGACTCTACAAAATTAAAATACACAGTTGAGCATAAAAGTAATACCAAATTAGTGTATTATATGATAAGATGATGCCACTGCTCCAACACATGTAGAATATAAACAGATTAAAATATAATATTTTATTAAAAATATCATGTTGTTTATATTTATATAAGATAGAGAACCCTCTCGGTGTACTTAAATATATAAAAGTGTTAATAACAATCAATTTTTTTATATATAAGAAAAATTACACTTTAGATATCAAAACTGAATACGATAAATATTTAAAATAAAAAAAATTATATACACCTTTTAATTTTTCTCCACCTATATTATACTTAATAAAATAATAATATTTTTACTTTTTTAATTTATTTATTTTAATATATTTTATATTTTATATTAAAAATAATCTTATCATAAATATCTCATAGAGGTTAATAGAAATTTGAATATTTATTTATCATCACCCATTTAAGATAGCAGATAACTATAAATCAAAATACGTAAATGAGATTTAAATCTAAAATAAAAATAAATATGTAAGAAATTAGTAAATTACAAATAAAAATCTTAAAAATGGAAATGCATCATTATAAATACAGAAAGAGAAAATATTCATAAAAATGTTACTAGTAAAAAGGTAAAAAAATGAGAAAATATGACAGCATGATAATCCATATGATAGTCACCTATATAATAACTAAACCGTTGTCATATTAATTGTTAAATCATTTTCATGTTGATAAATATGTTTTTGACTATGTAAAATTTCTCTTTTACATTAGTATGAAATATACATGATATTCAAATCAATTTCTTTAAATAAAAATTTTAATTAAATTATATCTATAAAAATCAAAGTGTTTGAAAAAATCATTACTGAAATTGTTATTGGTTATGAAAGTTTAATAATATATTATTATTATTACTATTACTATTATTATTATTATTATTATTAGGAAATGCTGTTATCGGAAAAATATTTATAAACTAGTTGTTTAGTTACTGAGCAAATATGTAAAACTTTGTAATGTTGGGAGGTTATTTACAAGGAAAAGGTAGATAGAAAATAATAGAAGATTAAGATGTGCAATGTAAGAGTTTTTTCAATGAGAGAAAGCATGAACTTCTTACGAATTCTTGTGAATTTTTTCCTTTGAAAAATGTGAAACAAAGTTCTCACAGTTTAAACAACTCAATCTAATTTCATTTTAATAGAAAAAATGTTAAGCAATTAATTTTATATTTATATTTGTATATAATAATATTTATTAATATAAAATAATTAAATTTAATTAGTTAACATTTTTGTGAGATTTTTAATGAAAAATAATTAATTTTTTCTATATTAATTAATTATAATTTGAAAATTAATTATGCAAAAGATAATAATTTAATTTAAAAAGTATGAAATTAATAATTTAAAAAAAATATATATAATGATAAAAAATAAATAATATTAAAATATATATTAAATTACATGAAATTAAATTTGATCATTAACCATCTGAATAACATTTGTTTCGATAGCAGTAACTTTTTACAATGTTAAATAATTTTAAATATGAAATAAAAATATTTTAATAAAAAGAAGTGTTTCAAATAATTGAAGTCATTTATAAAACAGGTGGGAGTGCAAATGCTCTAATAATGATAGAAGAGAGGTGAATTTGTGGTTCCCCAATATGGATAGAAAGAGAAGCCATTCCACTAACTGCAATGCATTTTCAGTGTTGGATTAACCTTAACAAATTTCAATTCATCCCTAACTTGCTTCATCTGCTAACATTTTATTTGAAAACAATTGGTGTGTTATGCTGTGAAATTGTTTACGAAGATGTCTCACTTTACGGTGGATGAGGGAATGATGAAGTGTAACTGCTACTCATCGGCAGTTAGAAGCAAGAAGGTGAAGGGATTAGATAACATATCTAGCATTGCTTACTCACAAATCATTCTATTCATTCTCACATTAAAACATAAAAATGAAAGCCTCTATCTACCTTTCATTAACTAATACTCATCAAGGGGGCACACTTTCTTCAACCTTAATTAAGGCCTTAAAACAAGGTTCTTTTCTGGGACATATACCCCAACCAACTAAGTTCTAATTACCCTAAGTAACTTATGGGACAAATAAACACTACAAAATATGGGTCAAATGTGGTGCCTAATACAAATGAAAAAACAACAAGGTAACAGTGAAGGCAGTTACATGCAATGATGTAATAATTTGGTTACAGTTTGAGTCGATTTCTGGCAATGAATTAAGATGGAGTTTGGAAAACCAAAGGGACACATTAACAACAAGAGAAACACGAGATAGCGGCAATACCAAACCACAAACTCTTCCAAATCTCTCTCTGTCTTTTCTTAACCTAACTTTATTCAAAGCTTTTTCATGACAGTGAAACTTACCCTGTCTGCTGCTCACCTTACTTTAAGACACCAGTAATATGCAAATCTTAGTTAACTGTATGTATATATACACACACTTGTTATTTAGTTATCCAATTAGCTTTCTTCAAAATATTCATCTACATTATCGTTTTCTAATGATTAATTCATACTTCATGTGTATGTTTCTGCATAGATATATTTTTACTTCTTTTAACAAACAGTATATTTTTTAATTTAAATAAAATTTAAAGACTAAAAGAAAAATACTTAAAGTTATGATAATATTTATAAAATTGATTTACCTTATGACAAAAAATATATTTATGAATACATTTTTAAGGAAAAATTGACTAAAAGGTTTTAAAATTCATTTGCGAATAAGAAAAGTACACACGCTTATGCACTGTATATAATTTATTTTTCTATTTATAGGACTTAAATTCGAAACTTTAAGAGATTTGAATTTTGTTTAACTGATAAATGATATCTTAGTATATTGGAAAATTGTTTATTATATTTTTTAGGTTTAATAGACATTTTGGTCCTAATATTTTATGAGAATTTGTAATATTTTTTATGTTTATTTTTTTTTAATAGAGTTCCAATTTTTTTTTAATTAAGTTCTAAATTTCATTTTTTTTAATTGAGTCTCAAATTTTATTAAATCTGTCAATATGATCATTTTTGTAAAAAATTTACAGACTGTAGTATTCATATTCATGTTTATATTCGTACCTTTTTGTTATAATTCACGTATCATGATTTAACTTGAATGTGTTATGTCTCGTATAGTTAACATTAATCTAACATAAAAAATCATGTTGAAGATTTTAATAAAATTTAGAATTTAATTGAGAAAAAAATTAAATATAAAAAAAAATGTAAATTTTTACAAAATATTAAAATAAAAATACCTATTAAACCTATTTTTTATTGTTGTCATGTTAATCTATATATAAATTATACATAGAGAAGAATGAAAAATAATGTATTCTTCCAAAGATAAAGTATTCTTCCAGAGATAAAATGAACACATAAACATAACTGTGATTTGTTTTCCAAATTTAAGAGGTTAAAAAATAGAATTATATGTATCTGCAACACCAAACAGAAGATTGATTCGTCTAAAATAGAATCTGAAAGCATGTAGAAGTTGAAGTTGAAGTTGAAGCAGAAGTTTTGGTCGAAACACCATTTTTGAAGTGAATGATGGTTGGAGCCTCCATTGGGCCTACAGATTCACATGCTTCCAACTCTTTTTTCTGAATAACAAAGATTGAGGAGAGAGGGGTCACAGTGAATGAAGGTGTATTTAATATCACCTGTGCCAATTTATCAAAGCTCATGTTAAGTCAGCATATTTTTTCCTACAACTTTCATTCCTTGCATGTGATATCACTTGCCACGTGTTTTTTTTAATATTTATACAAAGATTTCATATTTTAGTTTTAAATTAATCCAATCCAATTTCATAAAATACCATTTTAGATTGAATTAGAGGATGATTTTGTTTCTGATAATTTTCACATAGTTGCAAGGACGTATTATAATCCACGATTTTTAACTGAAAAATGCCAATTCTAAAACCATAATATAACACAAAAATCATAAGAAATAACATTAGAGTATTTATGTAATAATATTATTAAATATGACGAAAGTAGTTCAAATTTATTTGTATTTAAATATATTTTTTCTTCTTCTAATTCAATTTGCATAGATATCGTTATTTAAAATAGTTAGTAACATGACTTGACCCACGTGAGTTGTTTCAATTAATCATCTTTTCTTGCTTCAACTTATTTCATATATTTATTATAGTCCAATAAAAGAAAATTGACTTAAATTACTTATTTGTAATTATACTATCAAGATATTCACTTGACCAAAAATTAACATAATTAGAAAGAATACTATAAGACATTAAATAAAAACCAAACTAACTAATATAATAGAGCAAACAAATAAATTAAATACTTAAGTCATTTGAATAATATATTGAACAACATGTCTTAAAAAATCAAAGTGTCAATCTACATAATAAAAAAAAATTGGTAAAAGATTATTGTTATTTAACTACGGACCAATCAAAATTCAGTTCAATTTAATGAGTTCAATTTAACTTATTTTTCTAAAAAAAAAACTAGAAAATTTTAGCTACTGTGAGTTAAACTAATTTACGGGTTTAACCATTTTGATATCCTAAACAAAATTACAAAATTAAGAAATTCTATCTCTTGTTTGCTTAGATCCGGTTTAGGAATTATAAACTTATGAACTCAGTCCATTTTATAAAATAATAATTATTTTTTAAAAAATGAAAATAATATTATTCTTTTAAACCACATATATATTATAATTTTTTATTTATTTATATATCAAAGAATTAAATTAAAATTTTAAATATATATATATATATATTATTTTTACTTTTATTTAAATTTATTTAATTTGTATTATTTTATAACTTTTTAAAGGAGGCTGAAATAGTTCATTGATAGAACCGGACCATACCAAAAAAATACAATCTATTTAATCAGTACAAATATTTTAAGTGATCATGGGCCAATTTCTGAGTTGTAGTTTGATAATTTAATTCGAGGTTGAAAACCTGATTTGGTTTCATCAATTTTTTTCCTTAATTAAAACTTATGTTCGTTAATACGCTTCCCAAGAAAAAAATGCAGAATTGGAGAACTCTTTTTCCATTTCCATATTTGGAATTAGTTATCTTTCTTTTTGGTTAACTCACATAAAAATTAAAATCAAGTCGTCATGGATTTACCTTTTTGGTGACAGAAATTATGACATTTGCTATAAACCTTAATCTCTTTTAAATAGAAATTAAAAAAGTTTAATGTGTGTGGTTATGGACCAGATGTGTTTCAAAACATTTGGACTGGATCCTTTCATTTTCCAAAGAGGTCCACGACCCGAATTTCACTTCTAAAATTATTTCTTGCAAATTTTTACATTTTTTTCAGAAAATATTGTTGTCCAAATAAAACTTTCTGATTAAATATTCTAAAAATGTTGATTTGAAAAATAAGAAATTCCATATGCACAATTTAAAATTAAAGTATTTTGAATTATACATTCTAAAATCTTCATTTTGAAATATATTTTCTTAGAATGTTTCTAGAATAGTTAATTAGGAATTTTTTTAATACATTTAGAATAAAATTTTCCTAGAAATTTAAGTATTTTTAAAAATTAGTTTTGCCATTTCATTACAATAGTTGCAGAAAATAATTTGACGGTGCAGAAAGTAATTTGCCAACCCAAAACAGAAAACTTTAAAGCCCAACCCACTATGACTTCTATCTATAATATAATATCTAAATTAAACCAAGTATTTGACATATGTTCTTCCTTACTAATACTATCTTTTCACTTATAAAGGGCATAGACATCAGAGCCATTGCAGGTATCTAACATCTTCGATTAAAATATTGTTAAAAATTATAAAAATAATTACGGGATATATATAGATTAGCTTTTCCAAATATTTTTTCTGAGAGAAATTAAACAGAATAAATTTCTTCATAAACTAAAATTAACTTATATAAAAATAAAATACTTATATAGAAAACTATATAAAACAAATACAGTTTAAAGGAGCACGTATTATTTTTTATTCTGAATATTTATGTTCTTAAAAGAAAGAAAGGTTTTGAGTCAAAGGATGATGGAAGATGGTCCATATATAGGAAAGTAAGAAATTATTACGTGACAAGTGTCAACTCAGCTGAGGGATTACGCATGTAAACCTTTGTGTTCCAACAGCAACCTTAAAGTGTGACTTTATTTGTTGTAAAATTCTGATCACTATTCAGTTTGTGGTTTCAACCTCTTTAGCTGTCATTGATCTCTGCAATCCAAAAAGACTCGTTTTTGTTCGTGCCCACTACACTCTTCACACGATCCTCAAAGACTGACTTTTTTTCTTCTCCTTCTGGTATCTTTCTCATTCATTTCATTCCTCCTTGTGCTTATCTTCTGTGCTTTCACTTCTTTTCTCTTGGTTTCTCAACTATTTTATAGAATTTTATACTCCTCTTACCAATCAATCGTTTTATTTCCTTTATAAATTTTCTGAACTCCATTACTGTCAACTCATCTAACAACCCCCCATCTAATATTTATTTGGCTTCCGGTTATTGAAATTATCTGAGTTGGGTAGATACCTTTCCTTTTATCAAATCCGTGAGTTATCAATTTTTCGGGTTGGATCATGGTTTCTTGGATGTTCTCTCATTTTTCATATACTTGTGTTGTGAATGTATCTCTTTTGTTACCCATTACCTTTTTACACGGGGTCATATGTGCATCGAAATTTATCTTTGGAAAATAATGAATCATTGCTTAAAAAACTGATGTAACACTGACAATCAGGGCTGCCTGTGGATTTTCTGGTATTTGGAATGATAGCTATACATACTTTAAATATGTGGCTTTTGAACTTTGTGCATCGATTAATAATTATGATGTGTGGCATCAGTTCTTCTCTAGAGGCTTCTTGCACAGGTTGGCTATTGTTGCATCCCAGCCAAATTTCTAAATAATTAGTGACTACTAAAATATGCTTTATCCTTTTCTTGACCCTGTCTCATATTCTCCCTTGTTGATTGCTGGCCTTTCACATGATTTTTGTATTTTATAAGCTTTTTATTAATTTTAATTGTAGATGTTGCTTAGTGACAACTTGGATACCAATATTTTGTAGACGTGAGGTGATAAGAAAATGCAATTGTATCATCATCCATTTGATTTGGACAGCCAGAAGGTGAGACTTGCGATGGAAGAGAAAAGCATTGATTATACATCATACCATGTCAATCCCGTAACTGGCAAGAACTTGGATTCTTCATTCTTCAAGATGAATCCTGGTGGAAAACTCCCAGTTTTCCAAAATGGCTCTCACATCCTTTACAAGACTATTGATATAATCCAGTATGCTCTCTTTACAACTTATTCACCATCCTCTTAATGTTATTTCTTCCTTTTCTACACATCTATTCGAGGAAGAAATTTTACTTTGAGGATTTATGCACCATTAGAAGTAACCCCCACCGATTTTTTTTGCTAACACACATCCTTTCGACATATTTAACAAGGATGGATTCTCTCATGTTGAGTTTCCACACGATCACATCAAAGGAAAATTTTGTCTCTCTTCATAGAAATCAAATAGGTGGGACTATATTAAAATGTGTTTAATAGAGAGAAACACAATTTTCGCATGATACGGCCATGTGGAAATTCTACAGGAGAGAATCCATTCTCTATTTATTACTTTCCTAGCAATTCCCTTGAAGCAACAATTGAGGTATTGTATATGCTACTTTGGATTTAGGGGTGGTTGTTACGGTTGCTTGATAAAGCTTAATCGCTTAACCTAAATGTTGAAGTTGAATCACTTTCAAATGCTTATATTATGACTTATGAGTGGACATTTTATAGTGGTATTGAATTTTCAGGTACATAGAAAGAATTGCCGTGTTCTCCTCTGGGTCTGAAAATATCAGTAGCAGTAGCAAGGAAGTGATTGAATGGATGCAGAAGATACAAGAGTGGAATCCTAAGTATTTTTCCCTTTTCCATGTACCAGAGAAATACAGAATATATGTTTCTAAGTTCTTAAGGAGAGTGGTGATCGCTCGAATGTCTGAGTCTCCAGAATTAGCAGGTGCTTACCACAGGAAGTTAAAAGAAGCCTATCAGACTGAAGAAAAATTGAAAGAGTCAGATGTGTTGATAAGAAGCAAGGAGCATTTGATTAGGCTGCTTGATGACGCAGAGAGGCAGCTGAGTGAAACGCCTTATTTAGCAGGTCAAGAGTTTACTATGGCTGATGTGATGCTCATTCCAGTGTTGTCTCGTTTAGTTCTCTTGGATTTAGAGAATGATTACATAACTGGGAGGCCAAACATTGCTGAGTATTGGGTTTTGGTTCAGCAGAGGCCTAGTTATAGGAAGGTGATTGGTAGGTATTTTGATGGTTGGAAAAAGCACAAGACATTGTTAAAAACTTGGTGCTTTGTTCGTATTAGAAGTTTGCTGAAGAGATACTAGTGAGGTACATATTGGTTGCCAAAAGAAAACTGCATAAGCGAATATATGAAAGAACTTTCTGTGTGTGTTGTAGATAAGAAGTTGTTGTAATAAACATTGTTTGTATTTTCCCTTTCTGGTTACAACAACCATTTTTTTAGAGAGAAAAGGGGGGATTCATTTTTCTTTCTCCCTTGCCAAATGATGATTCTCGGTACTAAGCTTGGATTTGTTCCACAGAAGGTAGATCGAGCGATGCATGTTAGAGGTCTGTCTCCAAAAAATCTTTGGACTTAGTTGGTACTGAAACAACTTAAGGTTGCCATCTTCATTCATTCTGACAAGAAGAGGCAAATTTGTGTTTGTTCAATCAATTTAGCAATTTCTGTGCAATGTTGTATACTGGTACGGAAGTAATTCCTTCCTACGAGAATCGCTACTTGTTTTGTGTACACTTATTTTGGTATTTGTAAATGCAAAAGCAACAATGAAGTGTTATACATATCACACGTTTCTGTCTCCTCAACAGATTCCTCTAGTGTTATACATTTTCTTCTTGTTTTGTTGTATGATCATCAAAGATCAAACGAAGTTGAAGTGTATAATAAAAACATCACTGCTTGAAAATGTATATTACATATAAGAATTTATAATATGTTGAAAATGTAAAAGAAAAAGTATGCTATCATCTAACCCGAAATCTACATTATTGTATCCTTGAAAATCATCGACTTTCAAGATAATTATGTTAAAAAAAATCTAAAATCATGTCGGAGTATCTTCGATCAATCTTGTTAAAATAAGTTCAATAATCAATTTAATTACATAAAAGATCGACTGTAGTTAGAATAGGAGTAGAAAATTAGAAGTTCTAAAAAATATTTTATGTTGAATTTTAAATATTTTCAAGATAAATTGAAATACATTTAATAAGAATAACGAATATAAGTAAATTATACTTATCAACTATTCTTTATCTTGTAATTTAAATTATAGTTAATTATGCAAATTTGTTATTGTTAACATAAAAATATAAAATAGTATTTCATTTTTAAAATTTTAAAATGGCGATATTATATTTAATTAATATTCTTATTTTATTAATTCCAGAATATTCAGAGTTATCATTATATCATGACTAAAGTCTATTCAGTTTTACCGGTACATCTTGAACAGAGTCTTCACCAAATTTAATGACCGTTCAGCTTTTACTTTACTACTTCGACACTTTTTCTCTTCTGGAAAAATCAATAAATTCTGCGTGTTTGCCGAGGAAGAATAAGAACATAATAAAGTTACCAACTATTAACCATTTATAATGTAGAAAAGAGGAAATTGCCCCCATAAAAACTCTAGACATTTCTTCCCTTATTCTCAAGACATTCACGGTATAACTTCGAAAGTTTTGAACCATATAAAACACATCGTATCCGAAAAAACAAAAAACCAACTTATTCAAATAATAAATGAGACAGGAATAAGATAGCAAGGGAATTAACAGATATTTTCACTTATTTGTAAATAATGAAACAGTTCAACAATATTGTATATCAGTCATGAATGGTGTGCGTCCCCATTAGAGGTTTTCCATTTTGGGAGAGAATTAGAAGTGAAGAGATACAGCCACCCCTCTTGAAGGTTTGGGCAGGATAAGTATTAGAAACAGGAGTCCCCCAGGTAGTTTAAAGAGTGGAGGGATGGTGAAATTGAATGATATTTTCATTGAATAATAGATTCAGGAACGAATGAATTGACAGTACATTAATGTATATGGAAGAAAAAAGAAAACAAAAATAATTTCTTTTTCCTGTGAACAATATTGCTGCTGTGCATGCTAATAAATATTATTGCCACCTTTCTCCTCTCTACAGATTGCATCCTCCGCATCACAAGTATCTTCCGACTCTTTGGGTACATCTAAATCTACACTGCACATATCACCACTAGAGTTGTTCTCGTTACATTTCCATGCATTCCTCCGGAACCATGGTCGATGTATTTTTGAATTATTCCATTTCTGCTGTCTATAGTACTTCCTTACCAAATCATGGGAGTCACCCTTCATTCGTTTAGCTTCATTGTCCTCGAACAGAAGGTTCGACTCTTCATGGTTAGCACCAGTTGTGCTGGGAATCATATCATTTGCACAACTGACCGCACCACTGGTATCACCCTCCTTAACCTCAGCAGACTGATCAATTATCATAGCTTCAGCAGGCTGATCAATTATCATAGCACTATTATTATTAGAAGGTTGACAATCTTGGTTGTCCCGAGGATATGGGGGTAGTGGAGGAAATGGGATGAAAGGCATGCCAGGTGCAGTGACCCAACGCTCTGGAAATTCAGTATGAGGTGTTCCATATTGCTGGGCAACAGACCATGGCATTCCATATGCCACTGGCAAGCGAGAATTAAATTTCCTTTTTGGATGACCAATAACTACATCAGAGGGACATCCAGAACGGCTTGCATTTTGCAATGCAAGATTACCAGAGTTTAGGGAAGAACCGTTTAATGGACCTATTGGACACGAAAACCCTGGAGGAACATCCTCATGAATGTTCGGGCTTTCACTAATAGAGCTCATAACGGCATCAGAAAGTGAGCTTGTCTCTGCTGGTTGATCCCATCTGCTCTTGCGCTTCCGTTTTTTAGCTCCTTTGATTTCAACCCCATCTAGAGACTGGGCAGGACAGCTTTCTTGAGTATCAGCATCTACGGGAGTAGTCACAAGCATCGACTGCTGACTACAGTCAATTGCTTCTGCAGCCCTTAAATCCTGCTCATGTCTATAACTGTGTGACGCTGAAAATCTGTTACCGTTGAAACTTCTGTGAGATTCCATTCTATTTTCATCCCTGTCCAAATAGCCATGTTTTCTGATGGGTCTGGGAAACCATCTGTCTCGAAAGCTTCTAGCAATTTGATGGACCTACACACAAAACACCGGAAAAATTCGAAGATTCAATTCCTATTTCCCAAAATAGATATATACAAAAGGTTAAAAAATGCTCTAAAAAGCATATTTCTTGGCACTTCTGCAAACTATAGAAATGAATAAGTTAGCATATAACAGATACCTGTTTGTCTTCATGCTCTGTCAGAGAAAGCATCGACTCTCTAAAGCTGAACATGAAAACAAATTATTAGTGCAAATGTTTAGAAGAAACAATTACAACATCTTTTCAAGTCAAATAGAAGTGCAAATGATTTGAAGATTAGCAGTAATGAAATACTTGATTCCACATTAGGGATTCAAGACACAAACAACAGAAAGGCAGAAAACTTCGGGTTGTTTCCTACAATAGGGAGGTGACAATGTTATCAATTGAATTAGAATGAAACAAAAATCTCCGTATATGAGACATGAGTATCAAGTATTACAAAAGCTTCGAATGGGAAGAATAATATTAGGATGAGAGGGCTTAATTAGGAAGAAGAAGAATAGTAGGGTTCCTTCAGATAAGTTGTCACGTGTAAATTGAGCATTGGCACTTTACGGAGGAGAAACCCTTATAGGAGGAACTTCCATCCTAGTCCTTATTCTTTTCATCCTATTTGATAAAATATCTCTTTTATTTGTCAATCCATTTCTTCGTTCCTAACAACTTGGTCCAACCTTCCGGATCTTGGAGAGAAAATCAGTGTAAGAGACGGAGGAAGCACACATTTGGCCAAGAAGATAAGAGCTGCTAATCTTTGTGAGGGAAGAGAAATTGAAGTTCAAGAAATCCATTCATCCAATACATTGTAACTAGCATTTATAGGCATGAAGAATATAGTGATGCCTTGGTTCTATACCTAGAGCCAAAAGATCTTAAATTCAGATTGGAATAATTTTCTACAACTTTGATCAAAAGATTCAAAAATGGCTTTGGTAGCTGCACCTTTGAAGAGTTGACTACCTTGAAGCAAGAACAGCAAACTCAGACACGAACTCTTCAAGAAACAACGGATAATCATGGCAAAGGGCAAGGTCAGCAGCCAAATTCTTGGCAAAGAGTGACAATACTCTCCAATAACTGTGTTGAGACCTGTTCTTGGGCAAGAAACGTGATTGGCAGGATAAGCCTATCGGAGTACGCCATTGAAAAGTTCAGCAAGGTGCAGTAGATGAAGACCGCAGAGACACTATATGAGCAACCCAATACTTAGATGAAATCGAAACTTCAGTTAATGTGTGTACATTGCATGACATTAGGAAAGAGGTGAAGCAACCGAATAAAGGATTCAGGTTTTGAAAATCATAGTCAAGATAATAAAGAAACAAGAAATAGGGAAAAAAGGTGCCATCGAAGACACAATGGACAGGCCAAGGAGGAAAGAGACAGGGACCACTGTTTTCAATGATGACGAAGCTATGGAATTTTGGCATACTGACGCACAGCCGTCACCAGAACTGCCAAGTCAGAACTTGCAAACAGCGGCATCAAAACCCAGACTAGACACTGCCTACATATACCATTAGAGCCATCGGAAGCTAGCTTACATGTGGTTAGTAAATCACCACCGGTGAACAACCATGTTATAATGAACATTCTTCAAATTGGGCCTCATTTTAAACCAAATGGGTGAAGCCTAAACTGAGCTTGCTCTGTTTGGAAAGACAACTAGAGATTGGTCTGAAGCAAAGATAATGCAGCTAGCTCAAAATCGTAAAGGGGCAGAAAAGACACCATATAGGCTGAGGAGAAATTGTGGATACTCCATGAGAAGTGCAAAGTTTATTCTTCTCAAAGATTCGTTGGGACTTCAGCTACAAATATAAAAATTTCTTTCCAGTTAGGTGACAAGATATCAAAGCACTATACGTAAGATGATGAAAGAGGAATTATGACCGTGGACCAACAAGTTCAGTTTCAGGGCCACAAAGCTACACAGCAAAACAAGTCAAACTGATCAACATGCTCATTATATATGAATAGAGGAAGAAGGAAAGAAGGTACACTAAGAAAAACTGTCATTTGAAAATTGAGTATTCGCTCTTTGTGAAGGGGAAAATCCTTGGAGGAGAAATTTCTCTCCTACTACTTGTTCATTTCATCCTATTCGTTAAAAGGATTACTGACAAAATAGGTCCCGAAAAATGGTACCATGTTCAGAAAAGAGAAACTGAAAAAGGATATAATAGATTTTGTATGTTGGGGGCACACATGAGCATTCTTATTTATAATAAATAAGATACAATAATAAGTAACAAATTCAATATCTAATCATGAGAAATATTTGGTAAGCCGATCAAATCATATCATATCTTCCTATTTAATGCAATCAAATCATATCTCTAACAATATTCTTTGAAAGTTATTTTCTTTCTCTTTCTAATACATTCTGTAATACTTATGGATTAGTACTACAAATGTCAGGTCATACGAGTAAAACGTTAAAAAAAATTGCAAGAGATTCTACATCTCCCCATTATTAAGAGTAAGCAAAAACCAAACAATCAATTGATTCAATTTCCACTTCCCAAAAATATGGAATAGGAAAATATTGCTGACTTCAAGTACACATATTTCATGCTACAACCACTTCACAATAATGTTTTTGTATCTTATGTCAACCATATTCATATAGCCAAACAAAAACAGGTGATGAAGAAAAAGTCAAATGAAAACTGCAACTAAATTCAGTGCTACGATACAATAACATTTAACAAATATTACAATTGCCGGTAAATTTGGGGAGAAAGATATAATTTGAAAATTTCTGACCTCTCCATTCCGTGACAAGGAGGACCACCATTAATATGTTCAGGTGTCAAAATCTTGCTTGCTGCTAGGTACTCTAAGACCTGCAAAAAAAGGTGATCGAGCAAGGGCCATATATTAGTTAATACTCACACTTGGAGAATGAAATAATGAAGAAAGATGAACAGCATGCATAAGACTAGGATCTACCAGCAATCAACTTATTGAATAATATAGGATGGTCAAATTTATGCACCTAATCAATAATTAGTCACCACTAAAATGAAGTGGAATAAAATATATTATCAGCTGTCAAATGTCACAATATTGCCATTGGACAAATGTTGCAAAATATATTTTCAAGTTTTACGTAAATTGAACAAATAGCATCATAACAATCATATAACATTGAGAATTCAACACAAAATGAAGTCTCTGGGTAAGAAGTTTCAAGAGGAATTCAGTTTTTAAGAGGATTCAAAATAACTTTCAAAGTGTTTAATCCAAAGAAAATTTAAATGAGGGAAAATTTTCACGGAATTTTTTAAAGCAAAATGAAAGGATTTCAAATAACTCCTAAAAGAAGTAATTCCTTCATTCTTCCAGAGTCTCACTTCAACTCTAACTCAGAAACTTCCACACATCTCTTTCTCTTCCTCTCCCTTTCTTCCACACTTCTTTCATACTCCTTCCAAATTTATTTGAAGCAATTAAATTCCTATGCATTTCAAACCCCCCCCCCCCCTTTTAAGTATAAAAGAAATACGTAAGAATTTTGAAATTCTATATCCAAGCACTATGTATATATATATAACCTCTTAGTCAAAAGGAATATAACAAAACCTAAAATATGATTAATCTAAGCACCTTAAGAAGCTTTCGCAGTATTGGAATTTTTTTGAAGTCCTGCCTGTACTGCTTCATAATGTTATGTAACATCTGTAAACCTGAGAAGCAATGATATAGTTACTTGGAAAACCAACAAAATGTGTAATGGGTTTTACACATTTCAGATATATAAAGAGAAAACTGCATTACTCAGAAAGAAAATATATATTACCATTTTTGTTAATTATATCATTCAACACTGCTCTAGATTTTGTTTTCAGAAGGGCGTCAAGTATCATGGAAAGATCTCGATTACTGCAACCAAAGTTAAAAAAATCTCCTTCACAAAGTATTTACATGTACAAGAAGCATGAAAAAAATTTAATATAAACAGTACATAATGTGTGTTTAATGAATAAAACAGAAAAGGCAGAGAAGCGAGGACCTTTGAATTGCTTCACCGTTGCTTCTATCACCAGATGCCACAGTGAGAAACAAAAGCTTCAAGTACCCTTTGGTAGCGTCCTGTTACAAGAAAAAGGGTGAGGGAAGTCAAATGGTGAAAACTAAAACATAAAACTGCCCAGGTATCAAGCCCTGTAATACCTCCAAAATAATGCCATTCAGAATAAATTGAAAAAAAAAAAAAGACAAATTAATTATTTCTCATAATTGATTTCAAGACAAATAAATTTAAGGTTAACGGAAGTAGAGATTGATATCTCTTGCTTTGTTGCATAACCAGAATTAACTGTGAAAAAGCAAACTGGAGCACGCATGCATGCAGTAGCTTCCAAATAAATGTACCTATTTGCAACAGTATGTTCACTTGGGTACTCTAAAGTACTTACCTTTCTTTTGCTTATTCCCCCATCTCCATCCAGCAACTCATTAAGTTTCTCTTGAACTACAAGTAACAAAAAGGTTAATCCATTAAAAATGATTTTAATGACCATGTTACTAAACAAATTAAGATGACCAACCTGCTTCAAACCGTCCATTGGAAGAACCTTCTACTTTTTTGTGTTTGACAGATGACAACTGCAATCGATTGGCTGTCACCTCAGCTTTAAGGCCATTTGGAGGATTAGCATGAACCTTTCCCTTTTTAACAGAACCATTTAACTTAGGAGTCTTCCTGCCTTCAACAATTTCAGACTTGGACTCCCTGTTACTACCAGTAGAATTAGATAACATTTTGCTAGCAGATGTAAGGGGAGAAGCAGTCTCCAATATTTGAGTGGAAGAAATTTTATCTCCAAACTCTGATTCTTTTTCCTTTTCCTTTTCATGTCCTTGTTGTAAGGAGGCCATGGGTTTGCTTGTTACATCCTCCATTTGTTGAGAAACTTCTTCAACTCGAACAGAAGACAGTAACTTGCCCTTTGAATCCTCCATTTCTGCTGAGCTGTGCAACAGAGAAACAGCAGAGGCAGGGTTCACGGAACTTTCTTTCTCTGGAGAACTATCCGAATGCATGGCAGTTGTAGACTTTTCCAACATATCCCTGCCTTTTAACATATTTCTAGCAGATAGTGTATCAACATTATTAAAATACTTGGGTATGGGTACAACATCTTCTATTTCACCATCTTTGGTAAGCATAACAGGTTCTGGAAATTCTTCTTCTGAATCACTTTGCACTATCAGTTCAGCATTAAGTGGATCACCACCACCTATATAACCTCGACAACTAGGTGAACCACAATAACATTTTTTTGCAGCAGCACCAAAAACCCTTACATAGTTGTAGTCAAATGTCAATTCTTCGTCCTGGGGAAGGTGGTGGTAAAAAGGTTCAGCTTGGCACACAATATTAAACATTAAAGCTTAGCAATTAGTTTCATAATCCAAAACACGTAAGGCATGAAAATAGGACCTCCAATCTTCAAACTAACCACAAATCTTCTACCTTTACCCCCCACCCCAAAAAAAGAAAATATCCCTTCAGTATATATAAAGAGAATTCAAACTAATCTATTTCATCAACCTTGTGAATGCTTGGTAATCCTATATATCTAACAATGTTCACAACTAATTCTTGGTAGGCAACAAGCATGAAACAAACAGTTCTCCCTTGGAAATAATAAATACTAGTAAAAAGAGCTAAATAATAAAGGGGTAGGATAGGTGCTGGTACAAGCAAGAAATTAAATGACTATGAAAACTTCGTTAGAGTGGAATAATTTAACACTGTGGAAAAAAAGATCCATAACTATTAATCATTCAACCTTCTGTTAAATTTAAGCATATTTCGGGCTCAAATGCCAAATATTTTATATTTCATACTTAAAATACAAAATTTTGTGAAGAGATTCACGTTTTCCTACATGTTTGATAATCATAATACACAACAGACATGCACAGAAGAAAAGAAATTGAGGTTAATAGTTCAAACATCCAAAGTCACAAAATTTGAAACGTAGAAGCAAGAATGTTCCACAACACAACTGCAAAATCTAGTGGAATTAGGAATACAGACATGCACACAAGAAAGTAGTAAGTGGAGGCAGAATGCACACCTGCTTAATATCCCTCAATGCAAACAGTCCAATACAGATCTCCCCATTCACCATCCACTGTTAAAAAAGGATCAAACAAAAGGTCAAATAATCGAAAACAACAGCATAATTATGAATTTCATACTCCAGGAACTAATATCTGCAAAATAGCATAAATAATATGTTCAGGAAAGCTAACATCTACATTTCCTGGTAAAAGATAAGCAGAATGCAAAAAATAAAGTAGCAAGAAAATAGTACCCGATAAAAATTAAAAGAAAAGCTTCTCTAGTACTAGTATCATTACCTTTATTAAATAAACCTAAAAGAAAGGAAAAGGTACTCACCTTTTCTGTCCGACAATTAGGATCACAACTATGATTAATGAAACGTCCCAAGTTTCCTTTTGCACTTGCATCTATCACCTGAAAATAAAGAATTGTGAATGGCAAAGTAGTCTTTAGTAACTAACAGCTGAAAAACTAATAATGATAGGGAGAAAATAACATATCATGTCGAAAGAACCACATGACACCATTCCCAAGTCCCAATTAATTCTCGGAATAGTTATGATATGACGCAAATAGCAAAAACAGAAAATAATTGAAACACGTTAACTATCCATATGAGTTTATATGTTTTCAGCATCCACATACAGGCAGTCATAAAATGCGGTCAAAATAAATACACATTCCAGATTATTCAAAAATAGAGGTGTGACTACCTCAAACAGCTATCATTCAGTTCCAACATATCCATTCACACAAACTATGTTAGGACAGATGGGTAAGAGATATTTTATTGGAAAATAAAGCCTTGTTGGTGGATTCCCAATGAAGTCATTGACAGAAGTAAACCAGAATATTCATTTAACTTACCATGAACAGTGAATTACTTATATTCCTAACAAGATACGTTTCACAATCAATTATAGGACGGCAGAGTAAGTTTCCCTTTCAAGGCATGGTTTTCACAATGAGATGGTTTCATGGTTCCCCAATCCTCTACAGGGATATTTCTAAGGGGAAGGTAATATGGATGTTGGGTTCTTCTAAATTCCCATAGCACCTAGAAGGTCAGGAGTTATAATGCAAAAGAATTCTATTCCAAGAAAATAGTTTTCTTCCCCTATTAGTTAATCGACATCTACTAGCTATCTATTCATCTAAACTACTGTATTGTATAACATGCTATCATGAACAAATCCATATGTGCTTCCAGCCAACCAAATAAAGTTTTTTACTTTGCTAAAAAAACAAATATACAGGTTAAATTCATACCTCACTGCCATTCAAGGTCATAAAATAGAAATGCCGATGGCCCTTCAAAGCATATTCTCTTTGTCGTGCCTCGTAGGCTTGCATATGAAGCACCTGTTTGGACCATATATTGGATATTTAAGTACCTAAAACTCAATGACGTGCACAAGTAGTGCATCACCTTTGCATATACAACATAAAGCACATAAATGCCCCTAAATGAAATAGCAGTACAAATTCTAACTCTATAAGATGTAACAGAATCCATTCAATCTTCTGACTCCTTCATCAAAAAGAAAAGTAAATTGATTATCAGACATAAGTTATTCTTTATCCCCATACAAGCATAGAATATCAGGTTGAGCGGTTCTAAGTAGATCAAATCCATCCTAATAAAAAAAAACACATGTGCTACTAATTGCAAATCAATACAATATTCTTTATCCCCATACAAGCATAGAATATCAGGTTGAGCGGTTCTAAGTAGATCAAATCCATCCTAATAAAAAAAAACACATGTGCTACTAATTGCAAATCAATACAATATTCATTGCTTATACTAATCAAGGCAAACTGTTAATACTTTTCCATGGCTCTTCATTGTTATTTAAGGAGTAATTCAAATAGTAAAAAACGAAGCCAAACAAGCTATCTCCATTTTGATGATGATGCACGTGGTAGTGATTTAACTAAAACTCAGAAAAATTAAATGATTAGGGGAAAGAAACAAATCATAAGAGTTCAGTGAAAAAAGTGCACGTAAAACATAGTAGAGTGTAATACTAAATCGTCCTTCCCCAAAAACTATAGCTAAAATAATGAACCAAAGCATAAATATGATGACAAAATTTGATAATCATCCTCAACAGTTAATAGTTCATGCATCATAACAAAATAACAAGTAAAACTGCTAAATTAATATAGAGATAATAAAAGGAAGATTATGTATGTTACCTCTCCAACGTATTCAATAAGAAACTGGCCTTGAGCTACATTGTTAAGTGCCTTTAGTCCATAACCCTTTTTCCCACATTTAAACCACCTCAGGCTAGCATAATTGCGTTTTTGGAACTGAAATCAAACATTTGTCTGACAGTCATTCCATTTGTCAAAAAGACCAATAATAGTATATATATATATATATATACACATACATATTTCATAAAAAATCAAGTTTATAAACCTGCTGGTTAGAACAACGGTCCCCACACGGGCATGTTCCTTGCACACATTCAATATTAAGCATCCGATTCAGGCATTCATCCCCACAGCCAAACTTTCCTTCATGAGGTGCCTTGCAATGACAGACCATTATCTGATACAAGTTCAGAGGAGTAATGAATTCAGGAATATAAAACTGATGCAGAATTTTCATATTCCAAAAAACCTTAATTGAAACCTAAGTGTTATCCAACATGATTAAATAATAAACCTCTATCAAAATGTAAAATAAAACTGACAGTAACTGTTAGCAATTGGAAGCAAGGCTACAGAATAAGCAGTTCATCAACATACACAAGAAAATAATATAAGGTAACAATTCATCCCATCCTCTGCAGAGCCCATCCACCATTTAAAAAATAAAAATAGTTGAAGTCGTGTCTAGGTAGCAAGGGCGGAGCTATGTTGCTTCAAAAATGAAGGGCATGGCCCCAACAAGTTTTTTAATTCTCTCTATTTTATATGTAATCTTTTTAAATATAAGACAAATATAAAAATTTATGAAGGTGGATGAAAGAATTTCATCAAAATTACTCAATTTTACAATTTGACAAGTCTTACACAACATATAGATTATGTTTTTTGTAGGCAAAAATTTACAATATAATAATAGTAACATAAAGAAAGGTATATCAAGAGGAAAACTTAACCGATATTATAGCAATACATTACTTTTCCTTCAAATAGTAATTCAACAACTCAAATTTCTTAGTTTATAATGAAGTAATTTTTTATATCTTTTATGTATACGTGTATTATATGGTTACTTGTAGTAACTCAACCATAATTATTCTTCCAAATTCAGAAAACTTGCTCCAATATATGAAACTTGTGTGTAGTGTCTACAAAATGTGAAGTAATCTGCATATAAAATTACTCTATTATGACCCATGTATTAAAAATTATAGGAATTCTAAATTTATAAAGTGATTATTGCCTAACATATGAAATTTTACAATTAAGAGATAGAAAAAGTTTCTTTTATAAGATATTTTATGTATTTGGCCACCCCAACTAACACAGTCTAGCTCCACCACTGTATTTAGGTATATGCTCTTGGTATTGATCATCTCTGATTAGATGGGCTTCCATGATAACGCATCCTATTTCACAATTCTCATGGAAAAATAATAAAAGCAGGTAAACTTGAAGGAGAGCAAAGAACCCTCCTGGAATAAAACATAATGTATATTTACTTAAGAAAGAAAAAACATATGCAGATCAGCACTCAAAGTTCTCACCCTCAGAAAGTCATAGAAAGAAATCAACATGACAAGTTTCACTAATCCAACATCATCACTAGTGTATACTAAAACAAATACACAACTTGATCAAATTATGTAATATGATATTCATTTGTAATAATTAAAAACTAGAATAATTCAGGACCTCATCAATAGTCTGAGTTTTATGGCTACGATGCAGGAATTCATTGGTGAAAATATGGGTAAAAGTTGACCCCTGGGAAACTGCAATGCATAGAGCAAATTAAACATCAGACAATAAAATAAAATGATATTCCTAAAACAGTCTAGATTCAAGCTTAGATTTCATTTAAAAAATAAAAAAATCTTGACAAACTTGCTAACAAATGTTACATACCAAATGGAGGCCGATATTCTAATTCCTTAAAGTTTTTGGAGCCTTCATATGCATCTTCTTCACCTGAGGCATCTGATAATCCCAACTCTGCATTAATCTCTGCATTTGACTTTTCTTGAGGGACATCACAGTCAGCAAAGGCCCTATCACCACTGTCCTTACATGTCCTTTTCAAAAGAATATCATCCAAGAAAATATGCAAGTTATTTAAACTGGGAAAAATATGTACAAGGTATTTGCTTTAAATGCCTCTGTATGCAAAAGACATAAGAGGACTCAAACAATTAACTACAAATATAAATCATGACTAATTAATGAAAACTATGCAACTAAAACCCAAATAATCACTGATGCACATGGTCAATTAATTAAAAGTGAAGACAATTGTGAAAAGATCTATTACAAACAAATATATAATTATACCACAGTCTGTCTCTTCTTCAGTTTCTAAACAGGTATTATTATCGAAAAATAATAATAGAGTAACATGAATGAAACAAGTTATACCAGGTACGGTTAGTTTCATCAATTTGGTCAGCAAGCACAGCTGGAATTCGTCGCCATTTGTAACAATCATCACAACGTACCCATGCATTACGTGGAGATGGAAGTTGACTCCCCAATCCAACACCAGACGGCATGTCCAAATTAGATGTGTTGACTGATACTTTGTCGTCATCAGCATTAATTTTTCCAACAGCATCCAACTTATGATTTCCAACATTTGCTTCTAAGAGACCAAAATAAAACATATCCTATTTATATTTAATTTCTCAAGCCATATAACTAAAACAAAAGATTAAGGAATAAAAAGAAAGATTTAGATATTCATGAAGGACCCAATGCCAGTCTCAGATGAATCCAAAATACAAAAAAAAAATATCACACATGATGTAGTCTGTTCGAAACATAAAAAGCTACCTGAATGTGGGCGAACTTCCATTTCACAAGTAATTGTAAGAGAGGCACCTTTTCTCTTGACTTCGGACTTATTAATTGGCTTTTTCTGTTTCTCCTTGCGTGTACATGTAGTCTTTTTCCTGTCAGTCGAGTCAGAAGCTTTAAATTTGGTCCTACTAACTTTACCAGGTCTTAGACTTTTAGGTAATTTACGCCCCAAAGGTTTTGCAGAAGACAATATATTCTCAGAAGCCTGTGATTCTGAAAATCCATTGTCAACTGATGATTTTCCACTTGCCTTAATGTCCATGTTATTTTTAACTTTCAAAGCCTCAGCAGAGCCACCTAGTCCAGTCTCTCCAGAAATGAACAATGATTCTGGGCACAACTCTTTCCCGCTCACAGATTTGCTTATCTGAGTGAAAGTAGACAATTCCAAAGAGCTAACCTCATCCCTACAATTTTTCTTACCCCTGCGATTCTTTGACTGCTTGGCTCTACTATTCCTAGGTGGATCTTGAGATTCATCTTCAGGGATACAATTACCTGAACTGATAAGTTTGTCTTTCTTCTTCCCTCTTTTATTGAGGGGAGCATCCAATTTAGAATTTAACTCTTTAGAAGAACCTAAAACAGCATCATGTAAATCTTCTTGATGTCTCTCTCCAACCTGGACTTCGGGAATTGAATTGATAACTTCAGAATCAGGTGAAGTTCCAGGATCCATACCCTTGTTATTGATAGGTTCAATCAATGCTTCAACCACCTTCTCTGGAGGAGCTGCAAGACAAGGTTCCTCTACATCCCCATCTGGCTTCTTCGTTATTTCAATATTTTCTTCTACGGGGCTATTTGCCACTTGTCCATTTAGAACAAGATCATCCTTATCAAGGTCATTGTTGAAAGTTTCTGAATCACCCAAAGCCACCAACATTTTATCTTCAAGATTGCTGGTTATTTTCTGAGAAGCTGAACCAGACTCCAAGTGGGAAGCACAAGCCAAGCCATCAACAGACTCTGGAGCCAAGACATTTGAGCAACTAAAATCAGGTTCTTTCCCAAATTTGATCTTTAGACGAACACGAGTGGTTGAAACAGGACGCTTCTGTACTGAACTCATTGACCCAGTACTTGCATCATTCTTAACTGCATTCCCACTCTGACGCGTGCTTCTAACCTTCCCTAATTCTTGGCACACGGCTTCACCAGCAGCATGCTCATTATCTTGCTCAAAAAACTGTTCAATATTCCCAATCAATCCCCAGATAGAAGAACGAGCGGGTTTGGAGAAACAACTTCTTTTCTTTCTAGCAGCCTCTGAGTATAACTTCATATAATCCCCTTTTGGACGTGTCACCTTGGTTTTGTTCTTGCATCTTCTTGAAGCCTTTTTGGTTTGTGTCTTACGGCCTACTTTGCTTCTTCGCCTATTCCTTTGAGAAGGTAATGGAATACTGTCAGTGATACAATCAACTTCAACTGCATCTTTTCCATCATTATCAATCTGTCCTGGATCGTCTATATCATTATTATTAGTAGTAGAAGTAATAGAAACATCCACACCCTTACTATGGAGATCAGAAACATCCTTCGAAGAGCAGTTGGTAATTGAAGCAACAGAGGGCAGGCCTGATTCTGGAGAAAACGGTTTTCGAAAGGTAGAGTTGCTAGTTTCCTCTGAGGAACAGTCCTTCAATTTACAGAAAGCATCTTCCACTAGTAGTTCATCATTCTTCATTTCACACCCTGGATCCAACAGGGCAGGCTCACAAGGAGAATCTACAGATGAGCTCTCAATAGCCCCATGGCAACCTGGAGAGGACGACATTTTTACATGGGAATTAATGATAATGATTTCTTCATCAGCAAAAACTTTAACCTTTTCTTCACAAGAACTATTCTGGTCCTCACCATCTTTCAGATCACCTGTGCCCTCTATTTCTGTATCTGCATATAATGCACCAGAGGGCACTTCCATGTCAGGAGTAGGAGATATCTTCCTGCAAGCATCAGCTTCTGCCCTAATTAGAGCATCACATTTTTCCACCACATTCAACAAGGGATCTGCATTTCTCATAATTTTCTCCTGCTCGTTTTGCTGGTTGCAATCTACTAACAAGTCATCCATAGATTCTAATTCCAAAGACATTTCAGAATCCCTGAAATCAAGAACATGACTGAAAGCATCACCAAGAAGACCCATGTCATCGTTTTTGCCTTCCGCGACTGCTGATTCATCTCCTGTTGCAGATGATATGTTACTCTTATCATCCTTCTGCTCATTCTGTTGACCACAAAGCCTCTGTGAATCATCCGTAGTCAAGGACTGCGACGGCAAATTAAAGTTGCCCTTATCCTGAAAATTCCCCTCGGAGCCACTGTTTGCACAGGGAACTTCAATGCTCCCACAAGAAACCCCCAAACAATTCAGACAATCATCTTCAGTGGCTTTCTCCAGAGACAACAAATCAGCATTTTCACATTCACTTGCCAAACCCAAAGCATCACCAGAACCCTCATCTAGACACCTTGCAGAACCCACAAGGTCCTCTCCCACACAACCATCAGTCACAGTGGAGAGGTCAGCATTACAGTCCACAACATTGCAGGCCTCTTCCAAACTAGACTCGTGCACAGAAACAACCTGCTCCGCAACCTCTGAGCACAAATGCTGCTCAATAACAGACCCTCCAGAGGGATCATTAACGGTAGCAGATCTCCCACACGACCCCATCTCAATCATTCAAAAATCATAAATGGCACCGCACCGCCACTAACCCGTCACACTCTGATTAACTTCAAAAATCCGATAAACGAACAAAGATAAAAGAATCGCAACAATGCATCAACCAACACCTAACAACACAACCTCAACGAAACGGTACCTCGAATTAACGCAGAGTAGCGAACACTGCCTCCACGTGAAACCCACAGCCGGCAAAGAAAACCCTAGAAAGCGGCATTATCCTGAGACGCTCTGCACGGAAAGAGAGGGGAAAATTTGATAAAGAAAACCCTACTTACAGAAAATGCAGACGCTGACACGAGTTTCTAGGTGCAAATACGTTAGGCGAATAATAATATATATAGCGAAAATTGAAAACAAAAAATAAAAACAGAAGAAGAAAATTACGATAAGAAGTGGATTAGAGATAACACCTGCTTCAGGATGTGCGCGAATTGAGATTGCGGATAAGGAGCTTCGGCTTGGGCGTTTCCAACAATGGTTTTTTCAGAAAAATAAACATAAAAAACCAAAATATTCTTTTCTCTCTGAGTCGGAGAGAGAGAGAGAGAGAGTTGGGTCTGCGTCGCGCGCAGAGGAGAGAGAGAGAAGAAAAAGATGGTTGGTGAAGTTGTCAACGAAAACAAAAATAAAAACAAAAACCAAACGGTTTGAGAAAAAAAGCACAAAACAAAACCAAAGCGCGAGAGAGAGAGAGAGAGAAAGAGAAAGAGAGTGCTTCCTTCCTTCTTTCTTTCGCGACCCAAGCCAGATTTTTTCTTTTTCTTTTTCTTTTTCTTTTTCTTTTTATTTATAGATAATTAAATAAATAAATAATCTGAGAGGACCTACCTTCAATGTGGATTAGACCGTTTTGCCCCCACGCGCCTCTCCTTATCACTCATCAATGTTTTTTCCTTTCTTTTTGTTCCTACGACACGTCCTGAAACCTTGCCACCCTTATTTTTTTCCATCGGTAATTATAGAAAAAATATATATTAAATTTTATTTAATAGCAAAAAGGAAAAAAATCTTTTTTATTGAGATTTGGAATACTTTTAATGCGAACACCGAAGAAACTGTCATGGGTGTGTTGATATTTGCGACGGTTTGTTTGTAGTCTGTGCATATCTTCTTCTTGATAACATTTTGGTAAATTTTTAAAGGTTATTGGCTGTTATTAATAATTAGTTTTTTTTTCATTCAGAACACAATAATTAATCCTTCACCGAAATTAAATATGCACTCGGTGAATAGAAAGCCAGGATAAAATGCATTGCATTGTTCGGAATAGGAAAGATTTTATAATTACTTTAATTGAATAACAAATTAATAAATGATTACTTGTGAGTTTTGGTTTTTCACAAATTAATTCTCTTCTTTTCAGAATAATTTTAATCGCTAAACTATTCTTCTTTAAGAATTAATGCATATAAGAAAAAAATGGTTTTCAGACTTACATTTCCAGAAAAACGTATTCCAAATAATTTTTATTTACATTTAAAGCATATAATATAGTCAGTTGAATTTTATTTTATAAATATAATTCAATTAACAATTAAAACCATAAATGTTATGCAATTTTGATAAACTATGTATATCATATTACTCTATATAAAAAAATTAAATTATTAAATTAAGTACATTATTTAAAAATATTGTTTGTAAAATTAAAAATATAATAAAAATTACAAACTTTAAACATAATGTTAAATTTACTTTCTATTTGAGAGAAAAAAAATTAACATAAATTGTTTAGTTGAGATCATGCGTGTTTTTTATCTTATAGTGTATATTTTGTTTTTTAATTGGGTTTTATTTATTTTTATTTATGACTATATATATTGTCCCATTATTATTTTCAAAAAAGTATAATATCAATATGACATTTAGCTTGAGTTACACTTAAAAATGATATTTACAATCTCCCTGATATCTTTTATTCGAAATATATTTTTGAAATAATTTTTTAAAAAAATAAAATGATTCAAATAAATCTAATCTAATCTAATCTTATTTAGCTAAGATTTATTCAAAATTTAGTTTTCGAACATTTATAAGTGAATGAGAATCTTTATTCACTAAAAATGAACAAAATTTTGTAACCCATTAATTAATTTGTGTGTATGTTTTTTAATATATTACTGTATTTAATTAATATATATATATATATAATATAACAAAATATAAATATTATTAGATATTATATTTAATATATTTTAATGATTTTAAAAATATTGATGAGTTTAAATAAAAATATTTTTAATATTTGACTCATTTGTCCATATTTTTATATTTAAGAAATATAACTTAATAATCTTATGAAGATATGTTTGAACATTTATATAATTAATTTTTATTAAGAATTTGAATCTTATTTTATTGTATAAAATAATAAATTATATTAAATTTAAAAAAAGAAAATTTAGTGTTTTAAATTATTTTATTATTTTATATTAAGCAATCTTAAATATTTTTAAATTAATTATATTAATTATATTTTTAATTTATTTGTAAATTTAAAATATTAAAAATAATTATTATTTTTAACAAAGATTAAAATATGTTTTTTTACACGTAAAGAGGAGTTTCTTATCGAGCGAAAAGTTGCTTTTTGAATCACTTTTAAAAATTAATCTTTTGGATTCATTAGACACTTTCTTGCGAGTAACAGATAGTAGGGAGGAAAGGAGAAACCAGGGGACGAACCAAAGGCTTGGGAGAAGTTTCCTCTTGAAGATCATCATCCATTCCTTATTCAATTTTTGTGCTCCAAATATCTAGGAGTAGCTAGTTACCCTTCTCATTGGGGTTGGATGTAATGAACTCAAACTTTGTGTAGTTGTATACATATGTCTTTTCATATTTTTTTGTTTCATCTTCTTTGTCTAATGTGCATGGCTTGATCATCTATGTTTTATACTTTATGTTGTTTCTTATCATTGGAAAATATTTTTTGAAACTTAGAACTCAAGTTAGAACAACCTTGGGTTATAATATTAAACATAATATCATAATACTTGGTCATTCTATACACATTTATTGAGAAAACTAAAAAATTAGATTTTGACATTAAAGTTTAGAATTTACTTTTAAAAAATTAGTGCAACTATATATTTTATGTAAATGTGGAGTTTTATTTAAGATATATTTATATTGATAGAGGAACTTACATTAAATTAAGTTCAAAAATTTACTAAATTGAAATTATATGGTAATCATGATAAATTTAAGTCTTTTAGAATCTAATCCAAAGTAGTAATTGTTAATATAGATTAAACAACCATTAATCTCTTAAAAAAAAGGATATTTGGAGTGAAAAGATTTGATGTACTTAATAAAGAGTTAACAATTATAAATATATTAAATATAATATTTAAATTTTATTATATTATAAATATTAATTAATTAATTAAATGTTGTGATGTATTAAATTTCTCTACCAATAGGATCTTAATTAACTATTCTCTTAATCCTATATTATTTTTAAGATTTTATACTTACTTTTATTTAAATTTTTAAAATTTTATTTAATAATATATTATTTTTTTAATCAACTAATTATCTTTTATTATAATTATATTTAATATAAATAAATAATTTTTATTTTATAATCTATTTTTTATATAAAAATAATTATTCTTATATTTTTTACTACTTTTTACTTCTCATATCTATACATCTATTTAATCACTTAAAGCTATCCATATATTTCATAACTGACATTTATCCCTTAAGTTTTTTTTTTGTCAATTAGTGACTATTTTTATTTAGATTAACCAACATTTCTTTAAAAAATTATCTTTTCTCGTTTTCTATAAAAAATATGTTTAAAATAAATATATAGTAAGAATATTGAAAAAGTATATTATTTTATTTTATTTTAGATAAATCTATGAAGTATGGATAGATATCATAATTTTGATAGCTAAATTTATTCTATAATTTACACTTATTAATCCTATATAAATCAACACACAAAATTAAATATAAAAATAATTGATAGTTCAAAAATACCTTTTAAAACACATGTTATGTGACAAATGCAGAAATAGTAAATGTCAGAATGAAGAAGAATCGTTAATTTTACTCAAAACTTAGAGAAAGGCTTTCCACGTTCTCTAACATTTTACTCAAACAAAATTTAAAACTGTGCAATCATGAAAAAAAAAACCTTATACCTTTGTTTTGAAATTAAAATTATAACCTCTGTCTCCTCATCTTTAGGTTAAAATAAGTTTTGCTGCTTTTAAACATTGTACGGGCCTATATTACGTGCAAATTATTAAAAAATACGTATAATTATAATATAAATATAAATGGAGATAATAAGGTTACAATAAAACACTGAGAATAATAGTAAAAATCTATGAAAGTTTAGAACTTGATAAATTGAATGATAATAACTGAGTTAATATCTCCCTTATCAAACAAATTTGATAGGAAATTTCATAAGTTTTTTATATAGTCAAATATATTGAAATTGATTTGATATATTTAAATCAATTTATTTTTAATTCAAAAATAATAATAAAACAATTCAAATTTATTAAATTTTAATTTCATCATTTAAATAAAATATTTCACTTACTATTAAATGCAACAAAATGGTTAAATATAATAACTCAAAAAGTATTAATTAGTATTGATAACATTTTTAATAGAATTTGGTTGATTTTAATTTACAATTAAAGTTCATTAAAATATTTTTAACTGATATTAATGAAGTTTTTATTTGACTAACCTAGTATGAGATTGATTTCAATTCATGTGGATCATTATTTAGTCAGACATTAAATATGGTTATTTTTATGGCATTTTAGATTTTTTTGTTTTTGCTGTCTTTTTTATCGATGTCGTTTAAAAAGTTGTCCTAGTTTGCATTGAAAAGATAATCTTAAGTAATATTGGTGAAAATTTTCTAATGAATATTTTAAAAAAATAATAAATTATTGATAAATAATAATATTGATGTTGATGATAAAAAAAATCATTGCAAACATAAAAAAAAAGATTGTAAAAAGTGTCAATAAAAATATATTTACAAAAAATAAACTTCCTGCTATTGGTCGAGAAAATTATACTTAATATGAAGTAAAAAAATGGTTTATAACAAAAAAAAAATTATCTTAATAATTTAAATAAAAAAATTAAATCGATGAACTTTAATAAATTAACCTTAGCGTGTATCAACGGAAAAGTAGTTATTCTAACCATTTAAATTAATGACACGTCAACTAAACTTGAATTTAGAAAAAATACGAAAAATAAAACTCACAAATTTAAGAAAATAAAAAATTCCAAAATATTTTTTTAGGTGAGATTTGAAATTCTTATAAAAAGAATATGAATTTTTAACATTGTAAGATGCTTAAGAAATAGTGGTAACACGTGAATGCAATTTATTATTTTTTTAATTTTTGAAAATTTAAAATAAAATTTTCATTCATAACAAAAGTTTTGGTAGCACAAAAGTTTAACTATTATGTTGATAGATAACTAATTTACGCATAACAAAAGTTTATTTTATTACCCAGTAAAATTGTATTGTTAGAAAGCATTAGCCAATTCAGCAAAAGGAACGAAGGAACAAAATATTTTCATGGCATGTTAATTGTGGAAAAAAAATTAACTTTGGAACAAAACCCAAGAATCAATTTATAATCATGATGAGAAGTTTTGTAATCTCCTCCATTTGAGCATGTCCTGAGATCACTTAAAAAATAAATCTTCCGTTCCTTAGCAAATTGTAGATCAATTTTTTTTTTATCAAAAACAATGCATTTTGTTTGATACTTGTTGTCCTTGAGTGATTAATAATCACATATAATTTTAGTAATTACTGTTTCATTGTTGCATCTATTTGTGGTACGAGGAAGGTCGATGTTTGTAAATCTAGGGTTCTTCTCAAGCTCATAATTTTTCACACATATATACACTACAAAGAAAATGCAAGATTTTGATGAATGTAGTTCTCACATGATTTTTTTTTTGAGTTGACCTTGGTGGGGTTTATTATTAGTTTACTATTGTTGCTTTTAGTTTTATTTTATTGAGTGCTTATTAACCCAAAAATAAAGAATTGGTGTGCAAGTAACCTATGTATCAATGGTATGAATTGTTTATGACTGTCATTTAATCATTAACTGTTATTATATTGAAATTTTTAATTATTAATACTATAATTATCTTTAAAATATACTGACAATGATTTTTCATTGACTAATATTCATATAATTCTTTTTATACTGAAAGTGTATAATTAATTAGACCCATCTAAGTGATTTACATCTCTCCATGCATGACAAGATATCTCAAGAAGTAGCATAACATCCAAATTGATAGTTTCATAATCGAAATTCAATCATCATGCATGGTATAACAAGTTTCAGAGTCTACTTGGAGAGCTATAATAAATAGGTCGAAATTGGAAATCATATAAGTTATATAAGGCTTTCAGCAGAATTAATTTGACAACAGCAGCCATTAATTTGGTTTCCTTTTTTCTAGGTTTGGCTTGTTCTAGGGTAGCTGCGTGTGGCATATGGGAACTGAATCCCCTTAATTTTGATCTTCTCAAATCCATTGGCCATGCATGTTTCCCACACCTTCTAGTGCCAAATGTTGTTGCTGTAATAGATAAGAACAATTAAAATAAGTGTTAGGTTCATTCAATAGTTCACGAACTTTCTGGTAAGGAATATACTATAAACTATAGTTGCCAATTGGTATTCATAAATGTTCTATCAATCTAATTTAGAAAGAGAAAAAAGAAACTGCAGAGGTAATAATAGCTAAAATGCAGTCAATTTGTGCACCTATCGATTTTAATTAACACTATTTACATTAAAATATTTGAACATTTTTATTTAATGAGTTCTCTAATAAGAGAAGATGAAGAAGATATACACACTACCAAAATTATATAAAAGAAACCATATCCAAATGTAGTAAAATAAAAGAGAACCGGTATAAAAAGAATATGTAATAAAAGATAAAAGTACAAATATCAATTTAAGTGTAGGTCTTTGATTACATTCATTCTCTTATATATATTTATATACATCATATTTCATATCAAAATATCTCTCAAACTTTCTTATTCTTCAACTTTTATCAATTAGTTCATCCTAACCAAGCCTTTCTCAACCTAGCTAAGCATATGAGATTTTTTTTCACTTTGAATTTAAAAGCATTATTTTTACCCTTTCATTGTGTTTAACTAGAGGTGTCAGTGAAACTTGGATGGTATTTTGAGAGAATCACTATTCTTAATCATATGCTCCAGATGGGTCTGTGTGCTTTAATTCACCCATATTTATTTTCGTGCAAAGATATTTCATTCATAAAACTAATGTTTACAACATGGAACACTGAAGCTAAGCTGCGTGTTAAGTCACAATAAGCTGTGGAGAAGGAAAACATTTAGGCGGTGTGCTGTTTTCCTGATGTTCCATTTTTTATTCAAATTTCACTCTATTAAATTAACATTTGCAACTATATATGATACCAAATCCATCACACACACACACAAATATAATATATATAGATTGCCACTTACCAGAAGGAAATTGAGTTCCTTATTTTGCTCCTCCAAAATCTTGCCCTGGCCAATATAAGAAATCAAAACAAGAGTTAGTATCTTGTATTATACATATACACACGTATATCAAATACTTTTACTCTAAAAGACAGCATTCTTAATTATTATAACATTTATGTTAATAGAATCAAGTGAGAATAATTAATTAGTTTAAAAGATAAGAATAACAGACACAAATTAATATCTTTGATTTAAAAGGGTAATATTAAAACAAATATTTATAACTTATAATATAAAGACTAATTAACTTTTCATCTTATACAGTGGAAAAAGACCTACGTACATTTCTTTTGAACATCCTGTGCACTTCCACCTGTGGCACAAACAAAAAAAGGTTTGAGAAAACTTGTTCTTTGATAACCAATATAATGAAGCTATGATACGTATAATAATTAAAAAAATTATTGCCTTTTTCTCACGGACGCCTTTGAGGCCACTTTCAAGGGCATCCTCTAGAGCCATCAGTTCCTTGTAATTCAGTGACGTAATGTCCTCCCCTTTCAAGTGCCTGAAATATATATACACACACACTTGATCAGAAATAATTAAGAGATGATCTTGGATATATATATATATATAGAATCAAGGCGCAATAATTAATGTAGTACATATATACCTGAGCTCAATTTGCATGCTGTCATTCTCTTTTTTGAGTCTATCAATTTCATTGCTGAGGTTCTGCAGTGAGTTCAACAACAATATTGTGTTAAATCCGAACATACATATATTATGTCCCTAGCTAGCTCACCCAGAAAGAAAGACAAAAGTGGACTTGAAAACAAAATTTGTCAAATAAATGAACATTATTTGAAGTAGATCTGGCTCTAGCTAATGTCTGGTTTTAATGTCAGTGAAGAAACGTGTAGTCAAGAGAGAGATCCATCCTCCCTAGCTAGGAAGAGACATTTGTCACATCTTTGTTCCTAACTCCTACAAACAACTCTTGTATACCATTCAGCTTTTGAAACTTTTTGCAAAGAAAAGGAATTAAGCGAGTTAATAATATTGTTTTATAGTCAGATCTGTTCATATATAGACCTATATCTATTCTCACCACTCTTGCCTTTCCTTGTCAATAAGATGTAGGAATATGAGAGTACATGTTCCAAATCTAGATCTAATCACAGAATTACCGGTTCTTGGAACTGAACATATCTTAAGCAAAACAGCTACATATATACATGTTTTCCTTTGAGGAAAATCAAGCAAAAAATACTAGTTTGTTTTTCAAAGATAAAAAACCTAGCTACCTCATGCTTGGCGTCCCAGAGGGTCCTCCCAGAGGCTCTTTGGTATCTGTCTAGGATGTCAATCAACCTTAACCAATAATTATAAAAAGATTCAAGTTAAGCTAGAAAGAAAAAATAGAAGTGAGTTTTGCACTCTTCTTGATGAAACAAAAAGAAAATTAGAGGAATCTAGAAAAGCAACAGTTTAGCATAAGAAGATGAAGAAGTGAAAGAAGTCCTCATAATTACGTGGTGGAGGGGCTGATGTATTCGTGCATCTTTCCAGAGGCACCAAAGATGATAAGGGAAACTTGAGCATCACACAGAACACTAATTTCCTTGGCCTTCTTAAGGATCCCATTCTTCCTCTTTGAATATGTAACCTGCCTGTTGCTTGAGTTCTCAATCCTTTTGATCTCAATCTTACCCCTCCCCATCTCTCACAAACTCACAACCTTTCTCTTCTTTTCTTCTGCTTTATTTTCTTTCTATCTTGTTTGTTTCTTAACTGCAGTGAACGGAGAAGTGGGGAGATAAAGAGGGTATATAGCAAGCAGCAAGAAAAGTAATAGCGGAGCATTCCATTATGGGTTTGTGGATGAACAACTTTCTGAGTGGCACAGAAAGGAAGTGTTTGTTTAGGGGTTTGTGACAAAGCCAATTCAACTGCATGCCTTTATTTCACGTTTAATAATTTGGCTGTGTGTAATTTTTCAGTTTTAACCTGTGATTCATTTTCTTAACCCTTGGTTTCTTTATGCATCTCTCTCTTCATCAGTTAATTGCAATTGCTTTGGGGATATCTTTCCAAGAGTACGTGGATTTTTAGGGTGCGCTTATTTACTTTAAAAGAAGGTTTTTGGTGGAGGTTTGAGATGATATATAATTGGTGTTTAATTAAGTTGTATTGGTGGGTGTGATTGATTAACTTTTCTAGGGTTTGAATGACGGGTAGTGGTAACTAGTTGTGGGGCGCTCAACCATCAAATCGAAAGGAAAGGATTATTATTCCCATTTGTGTGCAAGGAATAAAAGCTTTTTAAAGTAATGTGTAAAAGGGTATAGGGGAAAACAATGAAAATGTTGCAACCACAATGGAAAGGAGAAGGCTCAAGCTTATCCATCAAATTAATGGAAGACCAAAGATATGATGAATTGGAGTTTGGGCAAGCATGCACTAGTAAATGGTGACTCCCTAAGTGGAACCTCTGATTTGAAAGCTGTGGTTGGTAGAAACTACAACCCTCAAATCACTAGCTAGCTATGGCTGGAAGATTGCTTGACATGACAAACTCAAGAGGGGGAGAACTTATATATATATACATGTTACTACAGAGAGGTATATATCTTGCATGCTACCTGGTACAAGGAAATGTCCTCATATTTCAAAAATTCAACTGCATTTTTTTAGTATATCATGTAAGTTATAATCTATCAAAGACAAAAAAGAATATGTATTGACAGTTTACATTTTTTTCCTATGTATGTTGAGTGGATTTCTAGACATCACTCAATCTGGTGGTGGAAAAGTTCAGTAGAGAGTGCACATGAAATTGGAAGTCTCTTGTTTATCTAATTTAATCTTATTTTTATATGGAATCAAATAAATAATATTGTAGATGTCATCTAAATACTCTTTTAAGTCTATATTTAGCAAAGTCAGATTTCATGAATAAGACACATACATGGTACTAATGAATCTTCTTAAAATTTGTTAGGTTGTTCTCCGAACAATGTGACAGAAACAACAACTTGGTTGCTGCGAAAAAAGGGGAAACAAAACTACTGAAAACCCTGAAATTGGGTGTTGGTAAATGCAATTTTGTTGCATGAGAAGGCTTAAAATATTACACAGACGTGTTTCATTAATTTGGTCAAACTTGTGGAACATTTTACAGCATATTCATCTCACCTTCTGTAATCGGAGTTAATAAGTGGGTCTCACTCATAAATAACTGGTTTTTATCTTTTTCGATTTGAACAGTTCATGCAACACTAATCTCTAGATAACTCTTCGAAGTTTTAGTTTTTAGTATTAATATTAAAAAACTATGCTCTGTACTAATTATAAGTAGAAATGTGATGGACATATAACATGTACTTGTTCTCATTTTGTGTCCCTAACACATAACACAAATGCTGAAAAGCTTGCAAAGCACTCGAATTTCTCCAACATACCTGAAAACACTGAAGGAAGAAATTAATCAGTTTTACGCATAAAAGGAACAACAATAGTCACCATGTATATCAATGAATACATCTTTCGCTGTTAGAGTAATATTCATGGTTGAAATTAAGTGTTTATTAAATTGAGAATTATCTCATGAAATATAACTGTAACTTAATGTAATAATGACTTTGAAATAAATTGTAATTTATGCTATCATTAATTAAAAATAAAGAACTATTTTTATTGGTCTTAGTGCAATATTGTAATCGATATGTTATCAATTCTGACACCCATATTAATAAGGTTTAATTTTTTTTAGTTTTATTATTCATTTATTCTATTTAATTTGATCTTATCATTAATAAAATGTTGAATTTAGTCTTTTAATTTTTGAGAATAAAACGTAATCATGTTTTATTTAATTGGTAATAAAAACGTTAACAAACAAATCATTGATAATTTTAATTTATAGCTAACACAATGACAATTTATAAAATTAACCACCTCAATTTTGAGATAAGAAGTTATATTATTTCCCTTTTAAAAATTAAAAAAAAAACTTATTCGAAACTTAAAAGGAATATATTGAGAAATTCAATTAAATATTTTATTAATAGAAGTAGAAATTAAAATAAAATAAATGAATAATATAATCCGAAGTAATTAACCATTTTAATAAAGATTAATTGAAATATTGATCGTCATATTATGGGGACTATTTCTTTCCACTATATCCAGCACCATTGATATATATTACTATACACCGGAAAAACTTGTAATAAAGAGGACCATAGTCAAGCTATGTTTAAATCAAGTTCATCTATAAGATTTTTTAGGAAAAAATATTTCTTTAAAAATTATAATTATAAGTTTTACTTTTTTAGAAGAATTTTCATATATATAATTTTCCAAATTTTTATTTTAATTTTAGTTTAATTTAATTTTAACTTATAAAAAATAAATTTATTTTCTTTATATCTTTTTCTTCTATAAATTCTTATGAAAAAATTTGTTCAAAAAGAATCTCATACACTATCTAACATTATATATTATTAAATAGGACTTACTAAAATTCTCCAATTTCATTATTTTTAATAAATTATAATCTATAACAAAAGAGTGTTGGCAAAAGAATATTTGAAGAGAATGTTGAATTATTTTTTTGTCAACACGTAATTTCCATCTCATTTCTGATTTTAATAATAGTTTCACCACCAAAATTTTTATTTTGTATTTTAAAGTCTATAAAAACTTTGAAATCATTTACTGGTAATTTGAAATTGGATATAATAATTTTGATTGTATAAATTTTATCTAATAATTAAAAACAAATTATTAACATAGATTATATGTTTTTCAAAAAAGAATTAATAGATTATAACAACATGATGAATATTATATATATAAAAAATGTTGTTTTCATATAAAATATTAATTTATATTATTAAATCAAATACTGGTATAATATAACACACCGTATATAGTATGGATGAAAATAGACTTATAACAATTCTCCAAAGCTAAACTTTTGGCTAAAGTGGAGTAAGCTTATACTTTTTATAAAAAATAACATTTGGTTGAAAAAAAATAGACTATTCAAAAAGCTTTTTATGCCCAATAGATTGATCTTTTCAAGTATATCTTTAATAACGTTTTGTATTATTGTTAAATTTGTTTTAATTTATTAAAATTATATATTTAGTTATTTTTCATAATTATTAAATATTATGACTTTAATAAAATGTTAAACTTACAGTATTATTGTAGATAAATATAATTTAAAAACAAAATAACTAAGTAATTTATTATATTTTATTGTATATATATAATAAAGCTAAGAAGAAATATATTACCCAATAATGTGAGAAAGTTAAATTATTAATGATTTGTTTAAGTTAATAATATCATAAATTTACTAGTATTTTAAATATTTTATAATAAAATAAGTTTTTAAACAGACCTGCAAACTAGGCCAAATTTTAATGCAAATAAAGCTAGATTCTTAAAAATATTTATAACATATAGTGTAATAGGTGAAACTAAAACTATATATTTTTAAAGGTTAGATTCAGACTTACTAAAATTAATTCAGTTTAACGTATTTTTATTCCTAATTATTAGCTTAAACTCAAAATGTTTATTTGGTAAGTGAATTTTACTGTAATAAATGGACAATAAGAATTCAAAACTAATTATCAATAATATTGTAAATCAAATACAGTAGAAATTTTATTCATTAATAGGTATAGTGCGCTTTAATAATAAAATATTGAAATTTATGGGAGAAAGAAATATTAATATCAAATATTTGGTAATAGTTTTTTAACATAACTTTTTAGTAAGTTTATTGGTCTGAGTTATTCAATGACTCAATTTTTAATCTAATTAAATTGGATTGGGTTATGTTATGATTTGATTTAATTCAATTCAATTTAACTGTTTTAAGTTTTATTTAGGATAGGATCCCATCAAATTCAATCTAATACATTAACCTCTTAATTTCTATAAAGATGTTATTTACTTAAAAAATTAAAAATATTTTTTATACGAAAAATTCACTATAGGTAATATATAACATATTTTCATAAATACATTAATATATATGTCAAAATTTTACATTTTTAAAATTATTCAAAGTATATACCAAAAATATATTAAGAGTTTTACATCACGACTATTTATATATTTAATGTTTCCTAATGATATTAAAACTAAATAATCTAGCACCAATAATTTAGAGAAGATTTTTTTGTAATTTTTCCAAACAACTTATAATGAGTAGGTTCATTTTCTACCGTTACCACATACATATACAAAAGAAAATATTGAAAGGAGTGAAGTCTTTGTAAGCCTCAAATATCAATATTAACAAACTTAACAAACATTAACCGACAATGAGGGTATAAAATTTGACCAATAATTGTAATTTTACCAACTACATGAGATTCAAACTAACTTTTTCAACATATAGATCTGTATTCTACTTCTGATGATCATTACAAGTTCATTGAGAAGTGATTAGATAACTGAGTATTTTTCATTGGTATAATCATAAATATTTTTCTCGAGAATTTTGGTTATTTTTTAACCCACAAAAGAAATATATACTACCTACCCAACTTTGGTGATGCTGAATGGGTATCAGATAGTCCTAAGTTTAGCATGTGGAATATCCTAATCTAGGACGCTACCCTAACTATCTAAATATTCATCTACTTGGTAATACTTCCCTAGACTTCACCATGGTCCTTGCCTTTCATCTTGTAATGTACCAAAGTGTGACTTCCCAACCATAAACATTCATGTGTCAACATAGTCCTATCGCATTGTAAAAGAATCTATGACTTTTCTCAATTTAACTAATAAACTCTTTGACATTTTCAAAGATTACAAAACTTAATGACTTTCAATAAATAACTCATATACACAATCTAAATAATTAATACATACAAACAATTTAATAATTATCAACAAAATACTTTAAAAAATATAAAATGATAATAAAACATATAAGTATCTTCTTTTAATCAAAGTTTGATGATTTATTATTATTATTATTATGTTTTCTTATATATATTGAATTATAAAAGGATGATATCAAAATAATATAAAATAAAAATAAATAAAATAAGAATTAAAGTAAGAACTTTAAATAATTATAAAAATAAAAAGATCAACATAAAAGTAAATTAAATAAAAATATTACAAATGAATAAAAAGAGCAATGCAGGACTAAAGATAAGTAAATATAATTTGATAAAAAGACCATTGTAGATAAATAAATATAATTTGATAAAAAGACCACTGTAGAACCAGAGATAAATAAATGAATATATTTTGATAAAAGGACTACTGTAAGACTAAAGATAAATAAATAAAAAATTATGAAAGGACCAGTGCAGAATTAGAGAAAAATAAATAAATAAATAAAAATTAATAAAAGGACCAATGTAGAACTGAAGATAAATTAAATAATAAAATGAAGACACATAAATAATAAAGTAAAATAATATGTTATTCAAAATAAATAAAAATTTAATAAAACACACATAAGTTTGTGATATGAGACCAACCTTTAAATCCAGAATTGATTTCTGGACTGTACAATTCAAAAGCTAACATCGAACAAATGACTTGCGGATTATACAATATGGAAGTATGCAAAATTAACTTCCGGACTGTATAATATGGAAGTCATTTTTTCAACCCAATATGAAAAATATCGAAAAATCCATTTAAAGAAGTGAAAACAAAAGTGGCAAACACTTACTCACGAAGGCGGTGCAATCTGCTATGGTTCAGTGCAATGAGTGGCAACAACAACACTGGTGAGAGCTTGTAGATGAAACTGTAATAAAGAAAAGAAGCACGAGAGCTGGAAGAAGAAGGTTGTGTAGTGGGGTGCATACATTGACCAACACATAGTTTATTTAGGGTTTGAGGGTATTTTTGTAATTTCAATTTTTTAGGGTAGAAAATTGGGAGGTGCAAGAAGAATGTGCCATTATGAGTTTAGTATGAGTGACCCGAGACTCAACCCAACCCAACCCACTTTTGTACTTGTCTCACACCTGATATAATCTTAGACAAATTTAAAACTCTTATAGTTACTATACTTCTTCCTCTATTGTGTCTTCATATTTCATCTCTATTGTTTACATCCATTGCATTTCAACCTTGACATTAGATAAACAAATATAAACATTGTTGTTATGCATCTTCTTCTTCACATCAACTCTAACGTTGTTTGCATTCCATTTGTTTTAGTCATTCGCCTCCCTTGTTCATTTATGTCTCCTCTTATTCAACACAATATAGTATTTGAACAAGTGATACTTGAAAATTACAATTTTAAAAAAATTTAAAATTCTTAACCAAATTGACCCAATTCAATCCAACTTGCTCAAAAATGGATTGAGTTAGATTAGGTTTAATATAAAAAATATAGAAAGTTAATCAAACCCAACTCGATATTTTTTGAGTGAATTAGATAATAGGTTTACCAAAATCTTATCCATTGCAACTCAGAGAATCCTACATATTTTTTTATCGGTTGAGAATCACAAAATTTAGTGGATCAAGCCATTTATTTAATGATTATTTTTTATTTTTGTAGTTACCAATAATATAAAAAACATTAAAAAATATATTTGAAAAAAATTGTTGAAGTTTCTAGTAAAACAAACATATAGAAAGAGAGTTTTGTGGGTTAATTTTGAAGAAAAGGTCATTTCCAGGCACAAAATGTTGAATTTGAATACCAACTTTATCTAACAGGTCAGTGCAGGAGACTTGGGTTGTTGCTGTGCAGTGACCAGCCATTGAAACGCATGAAAAAGAGATTTTGATGAGATGTTAGGACCAACAGCTATATGTGTACTTAATTTAATAGAGATAGCCCTTTTTTTCCCCAATTTTTCAACTTCAATTAGCAATTCCAAGTCAAATTCAGAAAGCTGTTTTTGTTTGGGAAGCAACTAAGGTTTTGATTTAACAGCGTCTAATCTATATATGCAGGCTAGGAGGCCAGGCATTGTACTCAAAGTTAGTTTACTACTACAGTGTAACCTCCACAATCTGACCTTAGGATAAAGGAAATGTTCCCTGCTTCATTTTTTGCGTGCTACAATCTCAACATCTCATACCTCCATTTCATCTTTTCTACATCTCTTCTTTTGTCATAGGCCTGGAATGGTAAGAGCTGCAAACATAGGCACACCCTAAAAGGGAATTCAACTAGAGAGATTCTAGTTATACCCAAATAAACATTGTAGCCCTTAGGACCACTTTCACCATTCACCTACACTGTTACTACCTTTGGAAGTATATAATTTTGTTTTCAAATGAAATTTGTCAGAAGCCCGTTGATACGCGTTTGAAAGAAATGTAGCCATTTTGTTTTTCTATTATTTTTAATACGGACTGAGGTGTTTGATGTAGTGAATTAGAATATGAGAAATTGTTGAGATTTTAGTTGAATCAGCACCCAATTGCGTGGTCTTTACTCCACTGAAAGCATGTAATCTGATCCCCACTTCTGATATGGCCGTGGTTGTTAGAATAACACAAAATTGAAATGAGAATTTTCACTTTAAAAATAAAATGTATCAAATAGAACGCAAAAAAAAAAAAAAAAACCGAAACATTTAACTTCATTACTCAAATAAAATTAATTCTTACAAAGGATACTTCATGCAATCAACTTTAAGCTATCCCGTCTTGTAATTTTATAACAAACGTTTTTATAAACTATCTCGTCTTATAATTTTAGCGAAAAGAAATTTCTAACTCGTCTTAAACTTTAGTTGTATTTCAATCGTGTATACAAAGTTGTGAAAAACTATTTGCTCCAACGCGTAAATTTATGGTAAGTCAATGATCGTTGAAAGATATACTTCTAAATGGAATGAAGTATGAGCATTGATTATGAAAAAGGTAGAGTTTATTTAAAAGTAATTAAAAGTTTAGGAGAATTAAGAATTCATTGGTTTCATGTTTTTTTTCAAGAATTTTGTATTTATGTAAATGAATTGATTTTAGGAAACTAGTGGGCTTGATCAAGTTCTTTAAAAGTCATTTTTTTATTATTTTGAGAAGGCATTTTGAGCAGATTTTGAAAAAGACCGTAATTTTAACTAAATTACAATATATATAGTAATTAATCGGTTTGAACTGTGATTACGTACACTCCTTAATCAATAGAATATATATACATGCATCTGTATAGAAATATTCTATTCTTAATTCAGTAGGTTTGATCAGAGTTTGGTGCAAAATGCAGGTCTATATATCCTATCCAGAGAGAACATTCAGCTGGTCATAACAGCATTTCGGCAGATCACTCTCATAGATTATTGAATTCCAACAGCCGCATCTGCAACAAGTTACAACAAAATATACACATGATCAAGCAACTGCCACACAATTTCATAAATGAAAGGTTGAGTCCAATTGCTCTTCAGCGCGTGCCCAAGTTCGATCTCCCTATCATACTCATGAGGCACTCTTGGAATACCTTCTTACCACTCAAAACCAGTTTGAAATGCTGAAGTCTCTTAGCTTTTTAAGATGTCTCTCCATTTCTGCTCTGCTAGTTTCCCACTCTTGCTTTTCTATAACAGTCGTCGGATCCTCTCTTTCACTCTGCAAATAAGATGGCATATCAGAGGCATAATGTAAAGATAAATAACGAATGGTTCAGGAAAGAAATAGTCACCGCATGTATTATCTTGAAGGAGCTCCCACGATCCGATATAACAAGTAAGTCGCTCCTTCTATCTCTTGTTCTCCCTCCTGGAGCTGTTACCTACAGAAAGCCCAACTAATCATTAGTGTAAAAGGGACAACTCAATAATGGGTCTCAATTATCCACATTTATAACACCTGTCTCACAAGATAAGCCTGGATGGAGTGGGGGTGAAAGGAGAGAAGAAAAGGAAACATTCCCATTTTATGAGAAAACTCTCCTTAAGCACTTTAAACGACAAGTGGAAGAGCCATGCAAGGCAAACAAATTCAATCAGGGAAGCGAGTTCTAAGTTCTGACACATCAACTAGAATTCACCAGTTTTGGTTGGATTCATAAGTTTTCTTAAGGCAGTAAAAAGCAAACTAGGGCCATTGCCAGAAACAATTAAAACAGTCATCAGTTTTCATATACATTCTTCAGAAATACTTTGCCAGAGATGGAAGCTTTATCATAGCAAAAATTCTAAATTACATACAACAAAATAATGTATAGCAAAAATTCTAAATCACATCAGGAATTGTTGTGCTTATATGTAGTATAAGAAATGACATAGCAATCGATAAACCCAAAACAAAGTTGTTAAAAGCACAATATCACTCTCAGTTCTAGACTAACGACCAGAAATATGCAGAGGTGGAAAGAACAAGACTTCTGAGCCCAGATCACTAGTTTGGGACCTAAGATCTAAGATAGGCTTTGATATCATCTTAAAATTTAGACTGGAATTCAGCTCAACCTGACAAATTCTGCTAATAAAGGGAGAACTGCTCAAACTCTATAAGGATTGCATTGGTAATATCTCTAATTGATATGAAATTTCAACACATCTATGTATATATAAAATATTCCTCAAGCAACTATAACAAGAATTAACAAACAATTTTTTACCAAAACTTTGGCTCTGGTAATTGACTTGGTTTTGGAATCAATAATATAAATCTCTTCGAAATCTAGCACAAACTCATGATCTCCCAACCTCCGATTTTTGTAGTGTTTTGTCAAGTACACCTGTAACAGGAAATTAGTAACCATGTTAATTTCTTTTTTCTAATGCTTGGACTTGTTGCTATAAATTTGCAATAAACTTCCCTATACCATATGATACCTGTAAGGAAAGATGCAAGATACAACTATCATCTTCAAGGAGAGGGAGAAAAAATCCCCACATAATCAAAACCAGATCAGAATTTCCAAGCTTCTAGCAGGCAGGTATTTATTCAAGTTCTATTGTGGGGTTTTTGTCTTACCATGTTAGATTTCAACCTAAAACCAAATGGTATTAGGTGAAGTTGCTATATAAGCTCTATTGAGTCATATTACTTTTCAATGTGGGGCATTTGTCTTTTACTCAACATATCTTGTTCAACCAGCTAATATTCCTAAAACCTCCCCTTTTAAACACACACTCCAACTAATGAAGAAAGGATGTTATATATAAACAATTAATCAGTCAGAATGGTCCCGAGCCCAAAGGAAGATACTTCACTCACCCTAGATTACCTAGAAGTGGGAAAGAATCCTCTTCCTGAGACAACTCAAGTAAAGCTCATTGCCCGACTGGATTCCATAAGAGGATGGTTCAGTAATATCTCACAACTCTTGACACAAACTCTAAAGCGTGCAATCTATCAAACAGTCACATTTACTCTTCCTCTAATACGTATATCCATCTCATATCCCCAATTTTCATTAGATTTACTTAAAACACGTAATTTTAATAAGCAGAGTGACTGTACTTAACGTATTACTTGCAATTTCAAATAGAACAAGCTGTTCATACCTTCAGGATCTCCCTCTCGGTTTTATATAGAGGATCTCGAGGTGCATCAATAGGTGGCTCTGTCACATTATAGCTACCATAATCACTCTGCGCACATCTAATGTACTGCACATTTGACCAAAACGACAGTATCCATTAAACACATACATTAAATATTTCATGTATACAGAGAGAGAGAGAGAGAGTTTACTAAAAAATAATAATGATATCCAATCATTGATTGTCATGTGCATGTAATATCATTCAGTTGCACTAATGAATTACTCAAATTCATATCTAGAATGATTCCTCTCTGTTTACATTTGTTACAGAGAGAGAGTGGCAGAACAGATTAAACGAAGTGTAACTTACCTTCTGAGGCATTGGAGCGAGAACCCTGGGAATTGAATAAATATCTGTATCTGGAGGAGTGACATACATCTACGAACAGAGATTCAATTCAAGTATTCAAGGGTGAAAAGTTGAAAGCAACAAGAAGGAAAAGGTAGAGGTGGAAATGGAAGCGTAGTAGGGTTAGGAACCTCTCTGAAATCGTAGACGTCGTTGTCCGGGTCGGGGGGCTTGCGGATGAAGAAGTCGCAATCGACGAGGCTGATCTTGTGGAATTCGTCCTCGTTGATTTTGTAGTCGACGACGGTGTCGGAGTTCCAGCCCTGTGTGGAGACGAAGCTTCCGCTCTCGACGATGGTGATGTCGTCGTCGGCGGCAGCGACGGGGAGGAGGGGATCGTACTCGATGTCGAAGTCCTTCTTGTTGTCTAGCTCCTCCATTTCGTCCTCGTCCATCTCGTAGTGCTCGGGGCCGGCGCCGTCACCGTCATCGTCGTCGGCGCGGGTGAGGAAAGGGTTGTGTCGTGACCTGGAGGGCGCGCGAAGGAGAAGAGATGAGTGGGAAATGGAGAGTGGTTTGAGCTTGAAGGGAAGGAGAGAGCGATGTGAATGGGGATTGAGAGAGAGAGGTGGCGAAGAGAAGAAGAAGGTGCAGGTGGTGGAGGAAGTAGTCATGGTCGTGGCGGGTTTTGTCTTGAGGGGTTTAAGGGGGGAAAGAGAAAAACACAGAAGATAGTGAGTAAGTGAAACTGTTGGTGGATAAGATTTGGCGCACCTTGCCCTCTGCCCGGACCAACTCTCAATAATGAAATATAACATATTAATAATATATTTGTAGTTACTTGAAACTAATACATTCTTATTTACTATATTTTATTAGATATCTACGTTAATTAAAGAAGCATATAAATTATAATATTCAATTGACGTTATAAATTGGAGTTAAATTAAACTTAAATTTATTTTTTGTTAGTTTTATTATATTGATATTTTGCTATTGTATATTTTAACATTTATTAAATATGCGATTTGATATATAGGTCATTATAATAAAAAAACTAAGTGATCAAAATTAAAGATCAATTAATTTTTAAATCGAGCATATAGATAAGGCTTATGTAATATCATTGGACTAAATTTATACCATAATATGATAATGAAATTGTTAGATTGCATTTAGTATACTAAAAGATGCACAAATATATATCAAGTAAATAATTCAGTAAGAAGAAGAAAAATTAGGAATCAAGATATTTCAATTAAGTTTGGTATGTCTTTTACTCACAAAAATGAGTTAGATGGAAGTGATCTGTGATTAATAGAGTTTGTAAGGTTTTATTGGCACACCAAAGAGAGTCAACACATTGAACATTTGTTAACCTTAATTCTAAATTTTTTAATATATATATACTTAAATATGTGAATATTTATAATGTCCGACATTTAGTTATATAATCTCCTACATTTTATTTTACGACAATCACATTTCAGCAATAATATCAACATATTAGTAAAATTTAATACAAATGCTCATTTTCTTAATCTATTTGAAGTTAATTTTTTTCTTATATATAAGTATCAAGGTATTAATAGACGAAACCAGTTAATAATAAAAAATTATATGAATATTAGTGTATGAATGTACGTACTAATTAATAATTTCGGTCAAAGTATTATTACTATTGTCCATTCAACACTGTTTCTTAAAGTGAAAATAAAATACTAGTGTCCCAGGTATGTACACAACTGTGAACAAGGTAAAAATTAATTAATATATATATATATATATATATATATATGTATTTCTAAACATTTATATAAAATTTAGGATAATTGATAAGTGAAGTTTATATTTATAAGTCAAATTTATTTAATTTTAAAATAAAAAAATGACTTTATATTCTTGATAACTTTAATTTAAAAAATGTGGATAGGTTATAAAAAAACTATTTATTAAAGTTTACAGTCTCTCTAATCCAACATACAAAATTTTATAACTCAACTCATAAGATATTGAGTTAAATTGAATTTATCCAAATGGTATAGAAAATTCAACCCAACCCAATTTATTTGAATTGAATTTTATCTACTTAATAATCAATATCTCCATTTTTAATTGCTTTCAACTTCCTTTTAGTTATTGATTTTATTAATCAATATCTCCATTATTATTACTTTTGTTTGTATATTGATTTTATTTTATGATTAATAGCCTATGCTCGTCTAAGAGAGGTTATTTATTTGAATTTAATCCAGCACATGCATGACATAAAAAATGTCAATTTCTATAGTTATCTTTACATGAGACAAAAAATTTATTATCATGATAATTGTTAGGTCAAGTAGGCCCAATAGAATAACAAGCCTCAATGAACTAACCCCTTTAAACCATTAGCTCTAACACTACGAACACAATTTTCTTTCTCTTTTCTCTGGCTCTCATGCTTGAAGTATGAAAGCAGCATGTGATGTAACCAAACACAAAATATTGTTGAAACAGACATCACATCACATAGTTCATAAAGGTATACAAACAAAAAACTATTACTCACTCCGTTCAAATTATAAGACATACCTTATTTTATAATATAAGGCGTTTTAGAATTCTAATAACTTTATTTTTTTTTCTTATATATCTCTATTAATCACAATCATTATTTATATTAACATTAAATAGTAGAAAGAGAAATTAAATATTAGAAACTAAAAATTAATTTTCTTTTATTAGTCTGACTCTTCATCTTTTATCATTATGTTTTAATTTTTGTATTAAAGTTGTAGTAGCAACTCATTTTAATTCACTATTTTTATTTGCAATTTGGTGGAAATTGAAAATTTTGATTGAAATTTTGAAAATAAAATTTAAGTACAGTTATTCACAATTTAGTAGAAATTAAAAATTTTGATTAAAATTTTAAAATAAAATTTAAGTATAGTCATTTGCAATTTGGTAGGAATTAAATTTTTTTATTGAAATTTATTTAAAATAATTAGTAGTTCTGATTTTAAATTATTTAGAAATGTTTCTGAAATGATTTCAAAACTATTGATATTTTAATTTCAATCAATTTACAATTTTATTAAAAATTAATTCATTTATAAATATTAATAGTTAAATTTCAATTAGTTCATTTAATAATAATTAATAAGAATAAAATTAAAAAATTTATAAAAAATTAAACAAATTAATTATTTTATGGGTAGATGAGAATTTGTGAGAACCTTATAATTTAAAACTCACAAAGTGTAAAACTATTCCAATCCGGGTTTACTTTAACCTGACCCACATTACAATACCCGACCCGGTTACCTATTCCCTCCCTGTTTTTTTTTTCTCGGAAAAGAGCGAGCAAGAAAATTTTACAATCAAACTCGAATTGCAGTTAAAATTAAAACCCCAACAGACACACTCCAGTTATTCGATTTTCTTTAATTTTCAGCAATTAATTTTTGAATCCCGCGCGATTCCTTTGTTCTCTGTCTAATGTTTCTCTCTCGCGCCCTAATTCTCGAATCTCTGTATCGTCGGTGAATTGGATTCCTATGGCGGAGGAGAAGAGGGCGTCGTCGTCGTTCGTGAAGAAAGGCGACCGGCAAATGTTCACGGTAGAGCTCCGGCCTGGTGAGACGACCATAGTTTCGTGGAAGAAGCTGATGAAGGACTCTAACAAGCCTAACGGATCCAATTCGGCACCACAACAAGTCGCAATCGCTCCGGTGAGACTTTTCTTCCATCTCGTTGTGTTTCTCTCTCGATGTAGTTTCTGAGAGCATTGCCAATTTGCCGCCACGTGTGAAGTATTTTCAGCTTTCGCTGTTAGTGTTTTGCTTCGATGCTTTGCATTTTGGTGCGCTGTTGTTTTTGGATCGAATTTCGGCGTTGAAAGGGTTTTTTGTGCCAAACTAGGATTGTCGTTCTTCGAAACTATCAATCCTATTTGACTTTAAAATCGTTATTTTAAATGGTGCTGTATTTGTCGTTTTACCCTAATTTATGATCCTATTCCGGTGTTTACTGGTCATGATGTAGCTAATACGAGTTGCGTAGATGTAAAGTGGTATAATTAGTTTGAGCTTTAAAAAAAGAAGTATAATCTGAGTACTAAAATGTGAATCAGGAATGTAAGAGCAATTGTTCTGTAACGTGATTCTTGATGTTTGTGAGGTAAACCAGTTTCGGAGATCTGGTGCTGAGCTTTATTTCATTGGTTGAAGGCAATAATATTGGTTCATACGTCAATCATTATTATTTGCGGGAATTCTCCCCCTTTTTAACAACAATCTGCTTGTTTTTATTACTTCAGGGGTTCTTCGTTTTGTGCATATTTGCATAATGCTGAGAATTTTATGAAATCAGTTTTACACGTTCATTAATAGATACCGTTGGACTCCTAAGATCTAATAGTCTTTAATATTTGAGAATAATTTAAGATGTAGTGGTTAGTGGATATGTACTTGCAGTTGTATATATACTGTACTTCACCACTATCTGGCACCCGAGTTTTTCTGGTTTCATGTTCTCTCGTTTTGAATTTATTTTCTGAATTCTTCATTGTGTTGTTTTGTAATTAATAGGCTTTTGATACCAAATTCTCATTTCATGCTTGCTTGCACCATCCCCCTCCCACAAAATTATTTTCCAGGCACTTTTATATCATTGTAAAATCCAGCTTATTGTCATTTAAAATTATGCACTGTCTTGTGCTGCACAATTCTCAGAAGTCTCGGCACTTTTTTTTAGGGAGAATCTGTTGATGTTGAAGAAAACGACCCCTCTCAGCCAAACCGTTTCAGTGCTGTAATAGAGAAGATTGAGCGCCTTTACATGGTATTTGTTTGTTTCTTACTAAGATTGTTACTTTACGCCCTTCATCAGGAGCATGAATTTGTTTCTTGAACCTTTGATTAATATTGTAAATGTGTGTTTTAAGTATTAATTTATAGCTTCTCATTGGGAACAAACGGGATGCCAAATTGTTTCAGGGCAAGGATAGTAGTGACGATGAGGATCTTCTTGATGTTCCTGATGATGATCAGTATGATACTGAAGATTCTTTTATAGATGATGCTGAACTGGTAGGTATCTTTCACATATTTATTTGGTTTATTTATGACTCTCGACCTTTTATTGCCGAGACAGTAATAATACTGTTTTCTGTGATGAACTTTTTGTTTTTGTATTTTTGTGCTCTTAAACTGTTCATTATGCAGGATGAATATTTTGAGGTTGATAATTCTGCAATCAAACATGATGGGTTCTTTGTAAATAGGGGGAAACTGGAACGCATGTAAGTTTTGCGGAATATTGCATTTAGTTCTTTTCAATCCACACAAGGTTAAAACTAATCACAGAAAGGTTACTTTCAAATTACTTTTTTTTATTTGTTGATCCCTTTTCAATGCTGTGGTTGGTCTGTTATCATTTTATTGTACTTGCTTTTAAATAACCTCTCCTTTCAGCTGACTATATTTTTTCATCAGTTATAACTTTTTTGCTTTCTTGACATCTATCAACATGCTTATCTTCATTACATAATCTTGTGTTATAAGTTTTTTCCTTGTGTTCCTAACAACATTGACATGAATTTGTCTTATTGGCAAACATTATTTTTTTTCCAACTGAGAACAACAACTTATTGAATATATTTTGTTGAAAATGGGAGTAAATAGAGCCTAACAACCAATCATAAATTATTCTTACTGATTGTTGTTTCTTTCTATATTACAAGAAATGAACCTCCTGCACCACCTAACCAGCAACCAAAGAAAAGGCGCAGAAAAGATATATTGAAGAATGCTGGTGAAAACAATGATGGTCATGGATCAAATAAAAATGTAAAAGTTGGCAGGTCAGCATCTGGCAAAGCAGCTTCACTACAGGCAAAAAATATGTTAAATTCATCTGAGAATTTGGTTGCACCTGATGAACATTATGAAGACTTGAAGCTTTCAAATCAATCGGATATTTCGAAAAAGAAAACTGTTGATACTAAACCAACATTGGACCCTTCCATCTCTTTGAAAACATCTAATGATGATGTTCCTGGTGTAACAGATGCAAAAGATGCTGATAAGCAAAAGATAGGAACTTTTCAATCTAAGAACATTAGTGATAAATGTAAAGATGGAACTGGATCACTTGATGCATCTCATCATAAGTACAATGAGAAAAGTGCATATGCACATTCCAAATCCCAACCTGGAAGACCCCCAAATAGTACTGATGATATGGAAAATATTGTACGGACAAAAGAAAAAAGTGGTATGTGTGAGCTGCCAGATCTTAACTTGTCTGAGGGAAAGTCTGCTACCCAAGCAACAGTAAGTTTTTATTTTATTTTTTTCTTTTCTATGCCCCCTTTTCAACTTTGATTTGATAAATACCTGAATAAACCAGTGATACCAATAAAAGAGGTCCTCTGTACTGTAGTGATTTCATCAATTCTTTTTTGCTACTAAACAAAAGGGTTACCCCTCTCCAAGCACCAAGTGGTTCATGTTACTTTCAACAACTGCTTTCCAAAGAGCATTGTCTCAATAGAACCACTTTCCATTGCAACTAAGGGAGCAAGTTCTACTCTGAAACTGAGCTGATAGTGTTCGATCACATACCAGTTTTCTTAAGAACATCTTTTATTCTTGGAAAAAACATTTTTCTTCCAAATATATTCTGATCCAGCCCATGCCGTGTGTCAGATGAACTTCCCAACAATGTGCCAATTAATAGGGCAATAGAATAAGCATTGCTGATCCCTTTTCTTTGCATGAAGAGGCTGGTAGATGTTAAGCAATACCATGAATTAGTCCTATACCATTGCTGCTTCTACCCTGGCCTTTGACTATTTCTCTTGGTTGTCATGAAGCATGAATTTCATTTGAAATGACAGTCACCTTATTTAAAGGATGCTGACTTACATGGGATTGGGTGTGTTATAGTTAAATTAGAAGCAATTGAAATGACAAAGTAAACTATCCTTTTAACCAGAACTTTTGAACTATACCTTTTGTTTCAATTACTGTGATAGAGATAGTGATAGTTGTGCATATGAATTTCAATGGATGAAACTGTATATGTTCTATTAGTTTCTATCTTGGTCATGAATTTATTTGAATGTTGTGCAGAAATCTGAAAACATGCAGAAGAAAGAGGGTTCTAGTGTTAGGCCAAAAACTTCAATGCTTGAAAAGGCCCTCCGTGAGTTGGAAAAAATGGTTGCAGAATGTAAGATTGGAAATTAATATTTGCAATTAACATGGATAGCAATTGTGAAATGTTTGTTTCTAATGCTAAATTTTACTTTGCTTTTTTCTCTGTTCCTTTGGAATAATGTTACAGCAAGACCACCAGCTGTGGATAACCAGGATGCTGTCAAGAGGAGGCTGCCTAGAGAAATAAAGCTGAAGCTTGCTAAAGTTGCTAGACTGGCGGTACTGGAAAATGATTCTTTCTTGATTTTATGCTTCTGGAGATTTATACTCTTTTATACTGTTTACTTAAGGATTTTGAACATTGAAATATTAACTATATGTTTTTGTTGCATCAGGCAACCCATGGGAAAGTATCAAAAGAGTTAATTAACCGTCTAATGAGTATTCTTGGGCATCTGATTCAGCTAAGAACATTAAAGGTATTGCAGCCTTTTAAATATAAGCAGACATCTCTTTAACGTTAGTCGTTTTAGTTTCCAACTTTAATCTCTACTCCACTTCTTTTAGCTGACATATATAGTTGAAACCCAAAAGCTATGTGGTATACAGACTTTCAGTAGGCTTGTTTCTCAAGTCCCTGTCTACTGTTTCTGTGCTTTTGGACTTTTTTTGAATTAATTTAATTATTAGGATATCATTTAAGAATAATAAAAATATAGTTTGTGTGAATTCTTGACCTAACCATTTGCATGTTTAGTTTGGAATGTACATTTGAGATACTTATTAAATTTGGTGATTCTGAGAAAAGTGCTTCAATTTTCCTTTCCCATTTTGCTTCTGTTTGAGTGCCTTATGTGATGTGACTATGAAGTTATGGCAATGTTATCTCTTAACAAGTGATACTTAGTTTGTCAACTTTTATTTCAATTAGAGCTGTCTTCACGAGTACTAAAAATTCCACCTCTAATTTGTCTTGGATATTTTTTTTATCTCATACTATCTTGATGATTTCCGTAACTGTTATTTGTTGTTTTTATTCAGTGTCGTTCAGGTGTATTTAGGTTCTCTTAGTTCCCGAAACTACTTGTCTTCTCATACAGTGTTTTTCTACTGCAGAGAAACTTAAAAATAATGATCAGTATGGGCCTGTCAGCAAAGCAGGAGGAGGATAATAGGTTTCAACAAATAAAGAAGGAAGTTGTTGATATGATTAAGATGCAGCCCTCAACTCTTGAATCCAAGGTTTAGTGTAGTTTCACTTGCTTTACGTTCTTTATCACATATATTGGTAAACGGGCTTACATGCATTGTATTTTCTCTCATGTTCTATTCTGATGAATTCACAATTTCTAGAATATGTAGCTTGAGATTCTTTAAATTTTTGTATCTGTCAGCATCATGTGATGTGTTATTTGGTGTATGTTTTGCATGTTCTTCATCTTTGTAGCCTTCCTGGTTCATCATTCTTGTTTATGTTTCACCTCATCACATTCATATTATGTCTCCTGCCATCTTTTTTCTTCTGGTCCTGTTCTTAAGTGATCATTGGAAAGGGCAGGTTTTAGTTATGATACTCAATTTGTGTTTTCTTTCTATATCTTTTTATGTTTGCACTGTATATTGAGATTCAATCATATATTTGCTCGACTGATATTTTGATAATTTAATTTTGGACTCATGGTGTTTCTGGGCACTTCAGCAGCAGCAGAAAGGTGAAACATCTGGTGATTTTCAAGAATTTGGTCCTGATGGAAAACCAATAACGAAAAGAAAGTTTGCCATGGATGCTGCATTAGAGGACAAGATTTGTGATCTCTACGATCTTTTTGTCGATGTATATATTTGATCTATAGATATTTATCTTTAAATTCTTAGTTGTGATAAAGCTTTCTTATTGAACCTTGCTTGTGATTGCTGTAGGGGTTGGATGAAAATGCAGGTCCGCAGATCAGAAAGCTGTATGCTGAGGTGGTTCAAATTTTCTACATCTTCCTCTCAATATTGGTTTTTCAGAGCTATTGGGTTACTTGCATTGTAGTTTTTATGCTGAGGACCAAAAACTCAAATCAACTTGGTTTTTATGTTTGTATATGAATAAAGTGATTTGCAATTTTGTTTTGAGAATTTATTAGTATTATGAAGTGTGCATTCGGGGAACTTTTTCTTGACTGCCACTTTTTTCCCCCAACTAACAACTCTCGTCTTTCAGGAGCACTAGTTCCACTTAATAGTTAATATGTGTAGTTTTTTGTTGTGACTTGTGTGAAATTAATCTGTTTGCTTTCTATGAACAAATGTATCTTTTCTTAACTTTCAATTTTCTTGTCTTCTTCAGCTTGCAGAACTATGGCCCAGTGGTTACATGGACAACCATGGGATCAAACGTGGAATTTGCAGGGCAAAGGAGAGGCGCAGAGCATTGTACAACAAACATAAGGTATGAATTTTGTAGTTAATGATGATATTTTATATTAGTGAAGCATTATTCAAACCTTACTTTCTCTCTTTAAGTAGAAGATGGTCTGTGCTCGAGGTTGTAAAATCCTATACAGCATTGCCACTTTGGAAAATACACATTCTTGGGATGGTAGTTAAGGTTGGTTGCCAAGGTCATAATTTACCAAAGATCATTTAGTGAAGGGAGAGGTCAATACTTGGATCATAAGGTCCTGCCTTTAAACCTTGTTCATTTTTATGAACATTTTAAAGTTCCCCAATTTTGAAGCTAGGTTTGGATGTTGGGAAGGGAAGATAAAAATCAAAGCAAAGTGTAAAGGCGAGGGAAATGTATTTTTTTCAACATGGGGGTCGGGATTGGAGACTTGGAGCAAGGTAATAGAATTCAGACAGAATAATGCTACAAGATGAGGGTACTGTGAACCAAAATCCAGCCTTTTCTGGATGAGAGAGTGAGAAACTCATGTACCTTGCCAAAATCGAGCAACTGAACCCTATTGAAACACCAAGCTAAACTGAAACCCCATATGCACCTTTAAGATGAAGTTCTGGTTGTTAGCTGCAGAGCTTTAAGGCGATGCTATTTATGCTCCTGGTTCTAGTAGTGACAGCCTACTTCTTGTTTATAAGGATCTCTACATTTTATCATGCTTTTTTCCGTTATTTGACAAATGTATATTAGCTGAACCTCTCCTTTTGCTGTATTCCCTGCATACGTAGAAATAAATATATTACAATGGATGTTTAACCACACAAGAAAGAACAAGATACACCACGATTGTATACGACAATATATCAGTATGACACTTATTGAGGAAATTATAACAAAATTAATTAAGGTGATTTGGGCATGTGCAAAGAAAGCACTAAAGACTTTTAGTGAGGAAAGTATATATGTGAAAAACTAAAAGGGGTAGAGAGAGACTAAAAGAGACACTGGAGTAGATTATTAAAGGGATCTCAGTGAGTAATATTAATCCTTGAGAATTTGGTTCTTAATCAAGTCGTATGGCATTGTGATCCATGCTGCTGATATCACCTAGTAGGATAAAGCTATTGTTCTTGTTGTATTGGAAGTTTTAGAAATGATGACATAGCCATAGAACTTAGTAATGAACATCATATAGACTATGGAAACTTCTTTCACCATTTCATTTCACGGTATTCTATTTCAATTACTAAAAAGTTGATGTTAATTCAGACGACTCAGGTTCCAAAACTAGGTTGCCCCAAGGATTACGTTTCCTGTTCTCATGATGCCTCCAAAGTGTTGAGTTTTTTTTTTGTTTTTCTTCAATGTTCATATCGTATACTTTCTCTTAGAGAGTGGATTTAGACTTAACTCAACCCTAAACCTTGTTAGGATAGGTTTTGATATCATTTTAGAAAATGGATTTAGTCAAGGTGAAGTTATAATTTGATCATATTTAGTGAATGTGGTATCCAACACTTTCCACAAAGCAACATAACATGAAAAACGGGGAAGTCATCATGGTGTGTTTAGTATATTTTATTTAAAAAAAAATTCATTTTGTCCATTTGATAGGGAAAGTAATCTATTGAACCTTAATAAAAATGGAAGAATAACATTTTATTCTTCTTATGCCCAGATTGATATTTTTTATTTTTATCTCATTGGTTTATTTGGTTGCTGTTAGGACCAGGAAAAAATTAAGAGGAAAAAGTTGCTGGCACCTAAGCAAGAGGAGAACGTTCGATTTGATACCAATTCAATTACTTCACAGCAGAACCTACGAGAGAGATCAGCTCCTGAGTCTAGCAGTCATGCTTTTACTTCAGGGAGCAAACAAGTTTCTAATACAAGCCCAACTGTCCGGGTCCCCAGTCCAATAAATGGTCTAAAACAAGAAAAAGCAAAGGGCAGTTTAAGCAGTTCCCTGGATGATGTCAGAGTTGCAGAAGGTGTGTTGACAAAGAAGGTAAAGAGAAAACCAGAACTTGACTTGGAAGCACATTTAGTTCCTGAGAAGGTGGCTTCCTTGCAGGGAGAAGAAAGGCCTAGGTCCCTAAAGCAGCAGTCTACAGGGCCACTTCCCAGCAAATCAAATCTTCAGCCAACATCTGTTCCTGATCTTGAACAGTCGAGCTAACGTGATATCATGTAGGTTTTAGAGGTTTACGGAGCAGAGTGTCTCATTTTTTTTCTTTTCAATTCTTTTCTTATCCCCCTTCTCTATCAAATAGTTCCCTTGTTATCATTTTTGTAATTAAATGTCCTTGCAACGTTCTTCGAAATATAGATAGATTTATTGTTGTTAGTGATGCACTGGCCAAGCGTCTTATTTGGCCCTTACGCTTCTCTAAGGCAATTGTTCTTCTTACTCCGCTTGCAATTTTCGTTAGTTAAACATGAAGTCGTAAACGTATCTAACAATGCTGGTTGTGTAGAGAAAGTTATATTAGTCTAGTTCCAAACCAAATATTATTGAAGGAAATTTGTATACCTCCACAACGAGACCTCATCAACCTAATCTCTGTGTAGTGGCTGTTATTTTTATCAAATTTTCTATATCTGATGAATAAAACTACATCTAGTTTATTGCTTTAAAGGATATAATATTAGTCTACTAGAGCTGAAACCATAGTTTTCGATCACTAATTTTGGGGGTTTTCTTTTTTCACCCTCATCTTACGAAAATTCTTATTTTGTTATTAAAATTCTTATTTTTAATTTATTGTGTAATTTTAAAGTTAAAATTAATTTTTTAGATTTTATAATTTAAAAGTCAAAATTAATTTCTGGATTTAAGAAATCAATTTGATTTTCAGGCATAATTTGAGAGTTAATTTTAATTTTTAAATTACATAATTTAAAATTTATGTGGGATTACATATTTCAAAGTAAGAAAAATTTTTGGATTGAGTAAATTAAAAAACATTTTCATATTGAATTGTAAGTTATTCTTTTATTTTTGAATTATATAATTTTAAAAAAATAAAATACACAATTCAGAAATTATTTTTTTAAAACTTTTAGATTGTTAAATTTAAAAATATTTCCAGAGGAAATACATTTTCATATTTTTGTCTTGTCTCTTTATTCTTGGGGAGGTTTTTCTTATTTCTTTTTTCATTATTAATAACAAGCGGTGGTAGTCAGAGTGGGACAGTGGCCAAGATGACGGCAAGTGGCAGCAAGGGTGACATGGCGGAGTGGAGTAGCTTTGTTTTTTACCCACTCTTATGAAGCTACTGTTAGAAATAAAGGGGTGCATGAAAAAGTCTCCTAATTTTGTTGCGGGGTTATAAATCGCAATCCATATATGGTAACTATAAAATTTGTTGTTGAGACTGAAAAGGTGAAAGAAACATGATTAAGTGTATAAAAGAAAATCAGAAGCAATATTGGTAGAAGTTATGCTATCTTTAGTTGAAGTATAAGTCTGGTTTAATAATTTATATTTTTATAGGAACGAAATAAAATTAAAAAGTGCTAATTCATTTTGCGCTTTATTTTATTGAAAGTTCTAATTATCAAATTAAAACTCTTGCATGTATAATGGGTAAAGTGAAGGGCTATGGAGATAGGAAAATTGTAGGAAACTTGACCACAAATCTAGAAAACGACGAAGTTAATTTTTTTTACAGCCAGTCTCATTAGTTGTTAGAAAACAAAAGTGAACATATTTAATTTTTCTTTAGTTCCTACTGAAGTGTGAATTTTTAATCATAACTAAATTTAGACTTGTGTGAGCTGTTTATGAATATAATCATTTTAAATTTTAATTTTAGTCTGAATATATTTTTATTTTAATACATTACATTTTATTAAAAAGTAAAATAAATAATTTAATCAATATATGAAAAAGTGTGAAGTAGAAATGACAATTTGGGCATGAGTACTTCTTAAACCTTTGTCTGGTTCTCTCTTCGTAAATTCTCATGCTTTATTCTGGAATTTTTATTTAGAGTTGGAAAATTTTAAATTATTTATAATTTTTATATTATACAATTTAAAATTATATTTTAAATTACATTATAATAATTATATTTTAAATCTAATAAATTTATTAATATAAAAATATATTTTGAATTACACAATTTACTTTTTAAATATAAATTTAGATTATAATTCAAAATGTATTTCTATATCTAAAAATATATTATAAATCTTTAGATTACGCAATTCAATTAGAAAACATATTTTAAATTAGACGATTCAAAGAAGATTTTAAATCTAGAAATACTTTCTCTTTCCTAAAATCTAAAAATATAATTCAAATCAGATAACCTATAATTGATTTTTAGATTTAGAAATGTAATGTGTATTTCTACATTGCTATATTATTGAATTTTTTCTGGTTTTCTGTATACACAGAAAGAAAGTAGCACAAATCTATTTCATGCAGGTCCCGCTATCCACATGATGTCGGTTCAAAAGTTACTTTCAAATTTGTTATGTTCAATTCCATAAATATACACAGATATTTTTTTAAAAAGAAAACAATTATGAAAATAAAAAACGTAATTGAAAAGATTACTTTGTGAACTTTGCACATCTAAGTGTTACATATATTACTGTAAATTTATAAATTAAAGATTAATCAAAATATTCACTTTAATTATTCTACCAATTTTCCTACAACAAATCAGTTTAAAGACTCACAAATTTGTTATTTTTCTTTCAAAATATAAGTGTATGTGCTTTGTTATATTTATGAAAAAAAAAACTATTCAAATTATCTAAATATTATTCTCTCTAAAATGTAAATAAATTCAAAGACAACTACATAAGCATAAATTTTCTATAAACATAATATAATGAATAAAAAAATTAAATAATAATTTTTAGTTATTATTAACGTATCCACATGTAGGGTAACAAGGTTGATATTACGATTTTTTTAAAATAATTTTTTCTCTCCCGTGGATCTTTCATATAATTCTCCAAATTTCTTTTCTCATTTCACTCCTTAACAAAAGAAAAACTTTTTAGTCCTTATTATAAGAATTTGTTTTTAAGAAGTATTAGAAAATAAAGTTTAAAGATGATGAAAAATAATAATCATTTGTTTAATATCATCATCTTTCTAAAAACTCACGTCACTCTATTCTCTTTTAACTTTTCTTTATATAATCTATATTATTCATTTCTTTTTTTTAGTTCATAAATTAAAAGATACTAACATATTTAATCTAATTAAAGAGAACTTTATTAGAAAATTCTTTTTGATTTTTTAAGTTTTTCTAACTCACAAGTATAAAATGTCTATTTTACATTAATAAATAAAATTGATTGATGTGCTTTTCTTCTTGAGTAATTAAAAGAGAAAAAAAATCAATTTTATTTCTTTAAAGAGTGTAATGCTTAAGTGTAGAAGAGAGTTAATAACTATTATTGTTTAGTTGATCTTTTTAAGTGAGGAAGAGATTGGATAACTTTCTCTCTTTTAAGAAATGATGCTAAATTAATGATAGATTATTATTCCTGTAATATTCTTCTATGTATATTTTAATATTTTTTAAATGTACAATTGTTACCTTATTGCATTTGAATAATATTATAAATGTATTTGGTGAGTAATATATATAGTTAATATGCTTTAAATTATATTTGGTAAAGATAACTAATATAGTTGTGTGAGTAGAATTATATACAATCATCAATCATAAAATCGTTAAAAAATGAGATATTTTAACTTTATTAATAATCTAAAATTTATAAGTAACGAAAAATTAATAAAAATTTATATACAATATTTTATTGGACGTGTATAATGAACTATTCTAACTACATATAAATTATATCTAATAAATTTTGATTATCAGATAAATATTAATCTTAAGTGAATTTATTTAATACTTATTTTATAAAGATTGATTATGATTTCTAGTCATGTTATAATTTTTTTGACAACTTTTATTAAAATAAATTGTTTAATAATATTTGTTGAAACAGTGTGTTGTTTTAATATATATATATATATATATATATATATATATAAATAAATAAAGAGAAAGAGATAAATATTTATTTATACTTACATTTAGTAATATCAAGTTATAGTATATCATTATTATTTGAGATTTATTGTGTATTTTCTTGTTTTAGTTCCAAGTAAAATTTTATATTTCACATTTTATTCTTTATAACTTTTTCCCATTTTAGTTTTTTATAAATTTTTTATTTGAGCCGGTTTATTGATATAGTTTAAATTTTTTCGTTAAGTAACCTACTGTTTAGTTGAACTAGCACATGTATTTTTAAAAATGATCTTATTTGAAGAAAAAATGTAAATCAATTAATTTTTTTAAGTTACTGTAATTTTGAAATAAAATTAGGACAAGATTGTACTTTGCCGCTTAAAATATGTGTGAAGTGGGATCATTTTGTAAACCTTGCTATATTTGATGAGAGAGAGTAAAAATATTATCAAGCAAAATGTAGAAAACAAATACTAATCAAATTTTGATTAAGAATTGAAAAAACAAAAATACAATAAAATGAGAAAAAAATTTGACATACATGTCACGTTGTACAGGCCATCAAAATCAAAGAAAAGGAGCCATGTCGGGTTCCTATGTTCCTCGGCTTCCAAACCCAAACCCAAACAAACAACATTCTCATTCCCAAAGAGCTTCTTCTTCTTTACTTTTCTGTTATTGAAGTTCCATGTTGGCTCGCACTCTCTGCACCTGCCACATGGTGTTCTCCCTCGACCGGATTACTCCCACCTTCGTGTCTGTGTTCTCTGGCATTGGCAAAGCCAGAGTCTTGGCTTTCCGCTTCCAATTGCGGAGGAACGCACACCTCCTCACTGCTCAACTTTCCAATTCTTTCTCCAATTTCGGATTTGGTTCTCACTCTCAGGTTTCTTTCACTCTTTCACTAACTCCTCCTTTCATTTTCTTTCACTTATTTTTAAAGTGTTAAATTAAACCCCCATGTTCACAAAACATAAATATTTGACCACCCAATTGATGTTCTGTGAATAAATCATCATTTTCACATTATGGGTTTATACGCATTCATGGATTCACCATTGCAAAGCTTTGTTGTCATGTAGTGATATTACCTTGTTTCAAAGTTTTAAATGTTTTTGTTTGCATTTTGCAGAGTTTGGATTCCGTTCAATCTCATGTTCCATCACGGTTGCCTTGGACGGGTCCGTTTCCTGGTGACATTGCTGAAGTGGAGGCATATTGTAGGATCTTTAGGAATTCTGAAAGACTTCATTCTGCTTTAATGGATGCCTTGTGTAACCCGATCACTGGCGAATGTAGTGTTTCCTATCTGGTTCCGTCTGACGAGAAACAGCCTGTAGAAGATAAAATAGTATCTGTCCTTGGCTGTATTGTGGCCCTTGTGAATAGTGGGAGGCAGGATCTTCTTTCTGGAAGATCTTCGATTGTGACTCCCTTTCGTGCAGCAGATGTTGGTGTGATGGAGGATACACTTCCCCCACTTGCCCTTTTCAGGAGCGAGATGAAGAGGTGTTGTGAGAGCTTGCATGTTGCTCTTGAGAACTATTTAATTCCTGGAGATGATCGGAACTTGGATGTGTGGAGGAAACTTCAGAGACTAAAGAATGTGTGCTATGATTCTGGCTTTCCTCGTGGGGAGGATTATCCATGTCCTTTGCTGTTTGCGAATTGGAGTCCTGTGTATTTATACACTCCCATGGAGGACATGGAGTCCAAAGAATCCGAAGCTGCTTTTTGGACAGGCGGGCAGGTAACGGAAGAAGGCCTAAAGTGGTTACTTGATAAAGGATATAAGACCATCATAGATCTCAGAGAAGAGGATGTAAAAGATAGCTTCTATCAAGCAACTGTGTATGAGGCTATTTCATCTGGAAGTATTGAGTTGGTCAGGATCCCTGTTAAAGATAGGACTGCACCTACGATGGAACAGGTTGAGCGATTTGCATCTTATGTTTCAGACTGCAGTAAAAGACCAATTTATCTCCATAGCAAGGAAGGAATTTGGAGAACATCTGCCATGGTCTCTAGATGGAGGCAGTACATGACTCGCTCTACATCACAATTTGTTTCTAATCATACAGTTATTTCCAATGTCATGTTATCGGATTATACAAATGTATCTGGAAAAACGCAGGACTCAATGTTTGTCGAGGGGTCCTTCCAGGAAAAGGATACCAATTTGCTGCAAGAGGGTGCAACGCATGGTTCTGCTGGCTCATTTGACTCATGTAACTCTTTAAAGAAGAATAATGAAAAAACACAAAGCAATGGTGGCATAAATAAACTTACTCCTGATAGTGGGGCCTCATCACAAGCGACTGGTGCTACTGGGGAAGGATCTTGTCCAAGTTTCCCCAGCAAAACTAGCCCTTTAGAAGCTCAAGTTCCTCCTTTTGATATCTTTTCCAAAAAAGAGATGTCCAAATTTTTGGGAAGTAGGAAGTTTTCAAAACCCTCTTATTTCAGTTATCAGGTTAAAAGATTGGAATGCCGGCCAGATTCAAGGAGCTCTAAACCTAAAACTTTGGGTCTAGTGAAAAGTACCAATGGGTCAGCTCGGTCACATAACACAGTTGGTAGCAGTTGGAAGTTAGTAAATATGAATAATTCTAGTTCTATTAGGACAACAGTTAATGGGTATAGTGAAGGGGGAATGAATTACAGGGCTGATGCCAATATTTTTACCACTGTGAACACTGATATTGATAATGTCAATACTAATTCCCAAAGGACTGGAGCTGATAAAGATAAGACTAGGTTAGCCTTACAAGATGAAGACTCGGGGCTTATCGAAGGAGACATGTGTGCATCATCAACAGGGGTGGTAAGGGTGCAGTCAAGGAAGAAAGCAGAGATGTTCCTAGTACGAACGGATGGATTTTCTTGTGCAAGAGAGAGGGTGAGTGAATCGTCCTTGGCCTTTACTCATCCTAGCACCCAGCAGCAGATGCTATTGTGGAAATCTACACCAAAGACTGTTTTACTGTTGAAAAAGCCAGGAGAGCATCTCATGGAAGAAGCTAAAGAGGTAGTATTTTATTTTTGTTTCCCGTTCTAAGAATCATCCAAGCCATTAAAAATAGTCTTATTTTGTTTCCGATAGCCTAGATACCAGAGTTTCTAACAGTGAAGTTTGGGATCAGATTTGTGGTTTGGTATGCATAGGGACAAGTCCTTTTGTTGGGAGGGGAAAGGCATTTAGAGGTGGGCTCAGCACAGTGGCTACGATTCTATCAAGGAAGGAGCTTACTAACAAGAATTTATTTGAAAATTAAGCATTGATGATGATCCTTTCATATGTACTCTTTAATTATATCTTTGCTCAACCTTGTATATTCATTTATCCGTTAGTGTGAATAATCATAAGCATAGGGTGAGCTTCATTTAGGCCCAAACTCATTTATATATGCTTAATCTAGGTTATTAAAGTGTACATAGACTTGTAGGAGCTACGTAGACTTAACTCGTAGACCCGACTCATAGACTTGTAAGAGTCTACATCATATGAAAAATAAAAATAAAAATGTTGAAGATCCAATATCGACTAGAGATATGACTAAATATAAATATAATTGAGGTATAAATCTCACCTTTTAAGCAGATTTTGTAAGTTAAGTTAGGTTTAAAATTCACTTTCATAAGGTGGTATTAGAGTCTATTCTAGCTAGATTTGTTGGGCCTAGTGTGTCGTTCATTATTGGGTTGGGTCCTCTTCTACTCCCACGCTTGATGTTCTCGGCGTGGGAGGTCGTGTTGGGAATCCCATATTGATTAGAAATATGGTCAAATTATAATAGGTTGCAAATTTCATTTTCTAAGTCGATTTTGTGAGGTTAAATTAGTTGAGTTAAACTTAAAGTCCACTTTTATAAGAAATGCCATATAATTCGACACACATGACTATTATACAAATTCATACAATTACACGACATATATTCTTAAGGCCATAACAATTAAATAACTAAAAGTGGAAAAATATCTTCAAGTTTTCTCTCCAGTCCTCTAATGACATCATCTCCAAGATCATCATCATCTTCATCACCATCAAGCTCTTCCTCTGATGATAAGTGTGCATCATCAATATTAACATAAGAAACTATATTATCAAGATCAAGTGCATAAAAAATTGTATCAATTGAACTTTGTCCAACTAAGTCAATATTTCCACCATTACCTACGCCTTGAACTTGCTCAACCTCAACATTATCTCCCCTCTTCAATTATCCATTCATAATCACACTCAATATCATCAAACGTGAGGAGCCACAATTTTGTGAACTATATATTTATTCTGAAATTTGTATAAGTAGTTTGCTTAAATTCATTCTCAATAGAGTTTCTGTATCTAATCTGCAGGTTGCTTCTTTTCTGTATTACCAAGAGAAAATGAATGTATTTGTAGAACCGGATGTGCATGATATATTTGCAAGAATTCCTGGTTTTGGATTTGTTCAGACCTTCTATAGTCAGGATACTTGGTACTGGAGTTTGTGAATTTATGTTAACAACTTTACTTTTTCCCCATATACAAAATTTGTTTTTCATTAAATTGTTGGTTAAAATATCCAATACCTCTGTTCAGTGATCTACACGAGAAAGTGGATTTTGTAGCATGTTTGGGGGGAGATGGTGTTATACTGCATGCTTCAAATCTGTTCAGAGGTGCTGTTCCCCCTGTTGTGTCATTTAACCTTGGTTCTCTTGGTTTTCTGACTTCTCATAATGTATGCCTTTCAAATCCATCATTTATTTCACCATAAAGAATTGTTGGGATCTTTTTGGCCACATGTTTGACTGCCATTCTGTTTTCTGTTTCTAGTTCGAAGACTATAAGCAGGACTTACAACAAGTTATCCATGGTAACAGTGCACGAGATGGAGTGTACATCACTCTCAGAATGCGTCTCCGATGTGAAATTTTTCGTAAGGGTAAAGCTGTACCCGGGAAAGTATTTGATATTCTCAATGAGGTTGTTGTTGATCGGGGTTCTAATCCATACCTGTCAAGGATCGAATGTTATGAACATGGTAGACTTATAACCAAGGCATGTTTGATTATGTAATTGTTATTTTTACTCCAAATTTCTGTATAATACATTTGGCGATGAGAGCTTTCATCATCTCTAAACACCTTTCGGAAGCAGTGTCATTCCTTCTATATGATGATTGTCTTGTCTCTCAGGTACAAGGTGATGGAGTCATTGTGGCCACCCCTACTGGAAGCACTGCCTATTCTACAGCTGCTGGAGGTTCCATGGTAAGCTTGAGCTAGAGTTCTATTTGGTAGGAGCATGGTTTGAGCTGTATTTTTACTAAGTTAAAGAGAATGACTGGCTTGATATCTTTCCCTTGGAATAGTTTGATTGTAAAAATGTTCCATGTTGGCTAGGAATATGACCAATATACTCCTTGTAAGGCTTGGACAATCCCTCCATCACAAACTAACCTTTTGAGATTGAGTTAGGTTTAGTCTTTCGAATATTGTTAAACAGTGCATACAAACACTAGCTATTATTAGTTCGAGCAATATTTCCTAACATGCACATTCTGCACTCTGTTGATGATGAACATTGTACTGACACGTCTTCTTCCTACTTTTACTGCATTGCCTATAAGTGGCTGACTTGAAAAGAGAATATTCTGGATAATTTTTTGAACCAAGTTCTAATCCCTACTTATTGGCTGAACTTATTAAAGGAAATATAAAAACTAATCCCTATTTATTGGTCAAACTTATAAAATGAAATATAGAAACTAAACATATTATGGGAAATATGGAAAAAATAGGAGATAAAATTTATCCTAATAATTACATATATATTCTGAATATATACAGGAAGATTCTATCGTAAAATTAGCGCCTATTTACAGAAAGCAGCTTAAGAAATCCTATGAGAATCAGTATTATGTTCTAAGACTGGAACTAGTGATATTAATTAAGTTGTAATAAACAATCTTTCCTTATCTACTTCAGAATGTTGGTGATTGACATTTATGAAAGCTGAGTGAGTTGCAGATAACTGCACCAATACACAGTCCCCTCCTCTCCTTCAAACCCAACTTTTTGGTTTGTCCTAGTTTTGTAAAATAAAGAACAATATTAAATAGAGCCCGGCCTTCTTTACATTATACTATCTCAAAGAAAATGCTCTTGTTTTTATGTTTCCTTTTGCATGTGGCTTCTATCATGTGGAAAGTAGAATAAACATCGCTAGAAAAGGGGACTCCGAGGATGTAACTATAAATTTATTCCATTTGTGGATGGCGGTGTAAGTTATTATCCAAGGAGTTTGTGTTCCGAGTTTAAATTAGTCTAGAAACCTCATAGAAGTAGTCTTGTATAGTTTCCTTTCTGTTAATATAAATTCTTAAATTCTATTTGTGCACGAATCTTCTACTGACATTGTATCTACTCTGTAACACTATGAAATCGGCCTGAATTAATTACTGTTCTCATAGATGTGTTTTTCAAATGAAAAAAAAAAACCTGCAGGTCCATCCAAATGTTCCTTGCATGCTGTTTACCCCAATCTGTCCGCATTCGCTCTCATTTAGACCAGTCATACTTCCAGACTCTGCACAACTTGAATTGAAGGTGAAATTAGTTACTAAGTTGCAAGTTTAATTGCTTATGATGCCTCTTTGCCGAAAATGTTTCTCTTCTTTAAATTATATGCTAAATCATCTCAGGCATGTATGAAAGAGCTACATGGTTAAGATCACACGGTAATAAGAATCAGTGAATTTAGGGATGCATTTATTTTGTATGATTAGAAATTGAGGGGTTAACTCATTATTCAGGGTTTTCTGAATAGAATGAGTGACACAAGTTTATTTCTAACAGATTCCACAGGATGCAAGAAGCAATGCCTGGGTTTCATTTGATGGAAAGAGAAGGCAGCAACTTTCAAGAGGAGATTCAGTACGAATATCTATGAGTCAGCATCCACTTCCGACAGTTAACAAGTTTGATCAAACAGGTGATTGGTTTCATAGCTTAATTCGCTGCCTAAATTGGAATGAAAGGCTAGATCAAAAGGCCCTGTAAAGCATATGAAAGTGAAGAGAGAAGATGCTATCTTCTCCTGTACAGATTATACATTAAGATTGCACAACTTTGCTACAGAGTTCTAGTTACTGCAAAATTTTAACATTGGCTTCCCATGAAAAGATCGGGTTTGCTGATATTTTTTTTCCATGCTATTGTGGCAAGATGATGTTGTATATTGACATTTAAAGCTGTAAATTGATCTCAGAAGCAGCTCATTGGTGCGTTTCGAAGTTCACCATTGTCTGCCTGACCACAGGGCTTCTTTTTTCTCGTTATACTGATGTGTTTATATATATATATATATATTTTGCAGTAGTTGAGATACTACTATTTTGCTTCTCTTAGCCTCATTTTAATATAAATAACACAGACGTACTGTGCTAGACACTTCCCTGATCCCTATTCACCTTCTTATTGGATCTTTTCTCTCTATTTCAACATGGAATTGCCGACAAACATAAATTCTGCCATATTATGTATGCATGTTCATGTAACAATGGCCTCTCTCTTGGGAAGAAGAAAAATCCACAGTTGCAGTTTCTGTCAACTAACTGGATTCACACTAACTTTGTCAAAGTATTTATAGTTTCCTTGTAAGGATTTTAAGATTTACAAGTTTTTGGTCATTTGGTGACCTGTAAAATCTGTATGTCTGCTTAACAAGCAAAAGAGTGTAACTTGAATAAATTATAAAATTTATTATGATGCCTGCTAAAGAAAAGGAAAATGTATACTTCGATATTTCCATAACATGCCTGTGGGTAGGCGGTAGCTACTTGTCATAAAACTTAATAGTAATTTATTGTGTTGAGAAAAAAAGATATATGTTCCGTGGTTGTCCTTTTTAGAGTAAGCCTTTTAGGAAATATTACAGGATATGGAGATGGTCGCGTTTATTCTACTTCGTTTTAGTGGATAATAACCGAAACCAGACCAAGACAACAGTATATACAAAGGGAAGAATAAAGAGAAATTATGGTGGACAACTTTATAGTAGAATTTATGTAATAGAACTATTGTACAATGCAAACACACTACTTCCCCCCCATGACATCAGGATAAGGCAACATTCTAAAAAAGGGAATACTAGATACCCATGGTGGTTTTCGATTGTGGAGAAATTTATGTAGAGAATGACAACCAAATGGTATTCTTTGCTACTATCAAGCGTGTCTTGTAGTACCAAGACCCGTAAACAAAGAAAATACGAAGTTTATAAAAAAGCAAAGAAAAAGTGAGGGGGAGGACCAAATGTATTTTCTATGCAGAAAGCAAGTGGTTTTCTCACATGGCCCTAACAGCTCGAAACCTTGGTTCCTTTGGAAGGAACTTCTGCTCAGCATAGACAGACATGTAGTCGCCAAAAACAAACTTAGGATAAGTGTCATCCACTTGTTGGTCTTCTTTTTCCACGAGTTGTGGTGCAGGACATATGGTGGCCTTGAATGATGGGTTATAGAAGGAGGCAATTGATCTTCTGTTCCCATCTGGAGTGGCCATAACCCTGTGCCAACAACTCTTGTATTTACCATTGCTCAGGACCTCAATCTGATCACCGGTGTTGATCACAATGGCATTTGGCAGAGGTTGCACATCAATCCATTGCCCTTCTTTGAGCATCTGGAGGCCACCAACCCTGTCATCTTGGAAGAGTAGGATGACACCTCCTGCATCAGTGTGAGCTCGCAGACCTTTCACAAGCTCCGGATGGGGACAGGGAGGGTAGTGGCTCACCTTGGTGCCAAAGAATGCCCCGTCTCCATCTCCACCGTTCAGTGCCTTCTTGATGTATCCTTTGGGTAAGCCCAGATTCTCATCCATCACTTCCATCACCCTCTCTGCCAATTTCTTTAACTCAGATCGATATTCCGCCATGGTTTCCCTGTCACCCATGTGAAAGTTCAGTTATGCAATCATGTGGAAGCTCTACCTATCGTGTCGTGACATGGCACCACTAAATTAGTATGTTATATGGTCATTGTCCATGGTTATCAAATTCATGGTTTTATTTTATGTCATCTTTGTTTTGGTGAAATGACCAAGTTTAGTCATCAAGAGGAAAATTCTGATTTACTCCTATTTGCTTGAAGTTGTACTAAAGAACATGAATTTGTTGTAGATAAGAGGAAGTATGATAGAAGGGAGTGTGCATGAAATTATCGGTGGTGTCCTTCCTTATACGATATATAATTTTTTATGTGATGTCTGACTTTCTTTTCACGTAGTGAGATTAGGCTTTTTTTGTTATTGTTTGACTTTCTTAAAGTATGAAGAACTGTTGAATTGCTTTATTTATACCTGAAGCCTGGTGTTCTCTCTGGCCACTCGTTATCATCAAGGAGAGTGATAACATCCTCCCAATCCGAATGCTCCAGCTTTTCACTGCCCTTCTTTTCGACTATATCACCTAGTAGCTTCACTGATGTCGACTTCTTGAAATTCTCCTCTCTTTCCAGCATATAGAAGTCAGAGGAAACCTTCTTCACCCTCTCAAGGAGTTCCTCCGGAATGCCATGGTTGATCAACTGTAACACAAAGTATGAGTTTTGATATGTATAAACATGTTTTAAACATATTAGAAACCATTCTTTGAAACATAAGCAATGTAAGTACCTGAAAAAATCCCCATTCTTCACATCCATTAGCTATCTGAGCCATAGTTTTGGCTCTTTCTTCTCCATTCAGCTTTGAAAAATCAATCACTGGAACTGCCATTGGATAAGAAGGTGCAAAAAAGTGAGGAAAAGAGATGGAGTGCAAGTGTGTGTGTGAGAGAGAGGGAGATAACAAGTGTTCTTTGAGGTTGGCTAGTTTTTTTGTGCTGTGGTTTTGGGGAGGTACCTATGGCTATTTATAGCAAAACTTCCCACCTTATTGGATACATAGTTGGATTTCAACCAATAGTATATGTTCCCTTTAAAAGTAAGCAGCCGTTAGAATTAGGTCACAGACGGTGATACATTTAATTAAAATTTCATATGTCAATGCTTGCTTTGGGAGTTACTGCTTGGTTTTAGCCTACAAGTCTACAACAAAGGCCCTCACTTTTCAGGTGATGCATCATATTAATTATCATACAATTAATTAAGCCATTTGCTAATCACTCCAAGCATGGTATGATTATTACTTAATAATAATTGATAACAGATCTGTTTGCAAATTAAGTAGAATCAATCCGTGTCAAACACCGTGCTTGACTTCATTGTATGTTGTTTAAAACCAACCCATTAAACCACTAATAGCAAACTATACTACTGCCTGCATAATTATACATAGGTAAAACCATATTAGTTACTGGGAAAATATACTTTTCCTTTTGGTATTGATTCATGTGAAATTGTTATCTTGTTAGTAATAAAGTATGATTAATTTATCCTTGAGCAGACTTTGAAAATGATAATTTTGCGTATGGTTTAAATCTGTGCCGACTAATCTAATCATATGTTGACTACCTCATATTGCTTTGTAGAACTACTACCAATGAATTCACACATGATGTGCTCCTTTGTGAGCATTGCCATTTGTTAATAGACAGATTTGCAGGCATAGTTTTAGGGGTAAGGAAGGCAGGGTCAAGGCTTCAATATATAATTAATTACAGAATCATTTACCTCTAATTTAATAAAGTTGTCAACTTCGTCAATTGACATTCCAGGATAGTTAATACTTTCCTTTTTGTAATTATTAAGCATAACATGGCAACATCAAATCGCTTCAGTTTGCTCTTTGCCTTGCTCACTGATCCCTTGTTGTAGATCAAAACTACCATTATTGTATAATGAATGATTGAGTACTTAGAGCATTATTGGGCCTTGATTTGATTCCAAATGTCCGAATGTTAGGATACATTTCTGAGCAAACAGGTGATATTGGCTTCTGATTAAGAACTAGGGTTTTACAATCTTAACTCATCCATTGCTGTACTTGCAGTACTTGAGCATGTCAAAAATCAAAAATTGGTTGAGATTGCATTACTGGCATGGGGTTTGTAGGCAAAATATACACATGGGACCCTCTTACTCTTCTGGCCGCGTCGCATGAGTATACAACATCATCATTATATCAAGACAAATAACTGTTTGCTGCCACCACTCATGCTTTCTTCCCAAACTCTAATCATTCATATTATTTTATACCTCAACCTCACTACGCTTCTTCCTTTCTTTTACCACAAACTTTCGTTATTTCTCACCATAATCCTATTAAATTAATACCCATTCTGGTTATCCCCATTATAGTAAAAACACATATTATCCATTATTAGATTTTCAAAATGAGCATGGAAACTGATTCTAAACACCTATTATTGCAGTAAGCAAAATTAATTACTTCTTCAATTTTAATATCTCATCTTCTGATTGTGCTAATTGGATATTCAAAATTAGCATGACGTTGTCTTGTTAGTATCCACATGTTTTCTTAATGAATTTACAGAGAACTCCACCCAACCCAATTTACACAAAATTAAAATATCAGGATGCTAAACTTTTATAATTGTAATTTTGGAATAAAAATACAATTCCTTTTTAGTATAATAAGAACAATGAAAATGGGAATTCAACATGATAAGTCTTGATGTATTTATTTTAAAATTTTCAACTAAACCCAATTTCAGTAGGTTAAGAAAAGTTTAAATATTCATAGCTCCTATAAAAGTATTTGTTAGTTTCAAATCTATGATGTTTTCAATTTGTTATTATTTAATTTCATTAGTAATTAGCGTAACGTTAAAAATAGAAAATATTAATTAATATAATCAAAGAGCACTTCAAAATGAGATAACTAGATTTTGCATACACGTATTTAATTAAATAATATTTTTTTCTGTAATATAAACAAAATAGTTTTATATATATATTATTTTTACCTTTTCATTCAATAAATTATTTTTAATATTATATTCTTATTAAAAAAGCATACGATTTATTTTTTTGTTATTTATAACATTGAACTATTACAAAATAATTTTTAATATATCATAAATAATTTATTTCTAAAGATAAAAATAATAAAATATGTTATCATATTTAGAATTAATAATTATAATATATTAAAATGATATGTGATATAAAAGATAACCATTAATCTTTTCTTTATCTATCCTTACACAATTTAAAACTAACATAAAATAATTAATTTAAATATATTTTAAATTTATTCAAATATTCTCTTGTATTATATTAATGTCTGTAATTTTTTTCATTTATAAAATTTAACATTTTGTTAGTGTTATTTTCATCCTAGTTATGAACTATTATAATAAATAAAATATTAATTAGAACCATTAGATTTTTTTTAAGTGCACTAAGTAATATATTTAATATTTTTTATAAATAAGATAATTTCATATTAAAAATAAATTATAAGTGTCTAAGTAAATTATAATTGGTTTTTATAAATATACAGTATTAAAAGTAAACTATTGAATAAAAAGTTAAAATAAAATATATCAGTATCTTATTTTTATTAAATAAGAATTATATTACTTGATTTGATCATGTATCTAAAATATCAAATTATCTTAATTTGTAGTATTATCTAGTATCTTAACTATATTAACTAAGATTTTCTATTTTTAGTGTTAAACTAATCATAATCAAAGATAAAAATTTTAAAAAATGGTTAGAAAATGTGATAGATTAAAAACTAACAAATATTTTTGGAAGATCTAAAAATAGATGAAGTTATATTTGTAGGAATTAAAAATATATATTTAAATATTTAAAAAATACCTAAGTCTTAAAATTATTACTACATGTATAAATTAATTGATTATTTCAAATATTTGCTTTAATTAATGTATAATAACAATAATAATGATAATAGATTTGATTAATTATATTATTATTTTTCCCCAGAACCACAATATTCAGTAATTATTAATTAATAAAAAGTCATTGCCATACTTATTAATTTATAATAGTTTTCAAATTTTAGTTTCTGAGAATATAATTAAAATAAAAATGGTTTAAGGTATTATAATGTTTGTAATATTGTAATGTACATATTTTAAGTTAAATTTTGTATATATAATATAAATAAATATCATAGAAACATTGACTGCATGAATTTCAAAGAGAAATGATTATAAAATTTGAAAAAGAGAAAGATTACATGTTAATTAGCGAGAGACACTAATTAATGTTAAGGAAACATTTGTGATTTCAAAGAGCAATTATTATAATTTTAAAAAAGAAAGAAATGATGATGTTAGTTAAGGAGAAACACTAGTTAATGATAAGGAAATTGTGATTGGCATAATTCAATTTGATAAAACTTTATTTTACATAAAGATATTTTTGTTAATGTAATCATTCAATTATAATTTCATATGATTATGATTATATGTGTTAAATTAGGTTAAAATTGAAGATATATATAAAATTATATATATGATTTATGTGAAATAATTTGTAATCCTAATTATGAGTTTTGAAAAATATGATTAAATTTGATGGTTATATTTTGATTGGAGGACTTAATTTATCTTTTAATGCTAAGTATTGAATAGCACTCACTTTATCTTTGATCTTTCCACCAAAAATATAGGTAGCCACTTGTACTTGTCATCCCTAATTACAATCACAGACATATAACTAATCAGTTTGGGAACATGCACCTTCTCATTATTATTATCAATCACTTTACTTCTTACTATCTTCAAATTCAAACAATATACATTTTATTTATTTTAATATTTAATTAATCATATTATCTTTCAAATATTGTTACACACGCAATGTAAATCATATAATGTTGTTTTATTTCAACCAATAACCTCGAATTTAAACCTTATATATATATATATATATAATTAGCTTAAACATGTTAAATATTCATATAATGTACTATTCCATTTTTCTATATATAAAACTAGTCACGACTATTCTGAAACATATACATAAATCTATATTATTATGAGAATATTATATATATTCATCTTTCGATAATTTAATTACTATTATATTTAATATTATTTATTTATTTAGCTATATTCATTTTTTTTATTCATATTTCTATTATACCTCTTCCACTTTTATTTATATATATATATATATATATATATATAATATATAAATAAATAAATAAAGATAAAAATATTTTTAATAATTCTTTTTATTAACAATATCAATTAAAATATAGTTAAATAAGATGTAAGAATTCTCAATCACACTCTCGATGCATGTTATAATAATTATTAGATGATATCTTAAGATTTTACTAACCAGATATTAACATTTCTAATTAGATTAGAATAAGTTATATATCTATTTATCTAAGTTTGATGCATAATTTTTTTAGTTTCTTTATTTAATATCTTAATTAATGTAATTAAATCATTAATATAAAATTAGAATATCTTTTCATATATGTTGTTTTCAACCTTATAATTATTTCTCAACAACAATATGTAAACTTGACATGCTTAAAGATATCCATATAACATTAGCCTTATGTATATATCTAACAATTCTACCATTAATCTTTTACCCATCTAAACAACAAATCTATTGAATAGTTATTTGGATGTACCATTTCTATTAACTAGAAGTTTCCTCTAACACTTTCAAAAGTATGGGATCTCCAAATAAATCAAGTTCTTTTCTAAACTTAAAAAGAGTCAAGATAATCTGAATTCTAAGAAAAGGAAATTATAAATAAAATAAAAAATATAACCTATATTTATAAACTTTATATTATTTATTTACTTAAAATTTATTTTAAAATAAAATTGAAGTTTTACAAAGATACTTGTAGTTTATAAACCTTTATTTTAAAATATTATTTTTATGCTATATATTATTTAAATTGAAACCAAATTAAATTTTATTATTTTATATTTTAATATTAATTTGATTCATGAAAAAATATAACTAAATATGTACAAATTTAATTACTGCATACATTTGGAATAAAATGTCAATATCATACTAAACAAGATAATAACTCCAAACGAATTATATATTTTATCTAAAGAATATATGGAACATAATTTGAAAAACTTGTAATACAATCCAATGATAAAATTTAAATAAACTGGGTTAGGTATTGAGCACATTCACACGTCATTAATCACTTGCATGCATGGTTTTGCTTTGGTTGGCATGGGTTTGTTCCTCATTCTTATGCATATTTTAGTTAATGTTTTTTATCTTCTTGTTTCTTCCTCTGATATTCATACCTACTCAAATCATTTCATCATTTCTAACCTCTCACCTAGACGTGGGTGCCCAGCTGTCCATGTATACATTCATGTACCTATTCTATGTGCATGTATATAAGTATATATGCACCATGATTTTGCAGTGGAATATTATCAAGTTTGGTCTCAGGAACTATCATCATTCATTGATTGAACCCTTTTTTGCAATTTGGATAGATCTGAAATTCTAAGATTCAATACTATAATGCTTCATTAAGTAATTCATGCATTTATAATATATACATAACATGCCTGAATAAACAAGGACTTTTCCTTTTATTTCATAATCGTCCTTTTCTTTTGTTATCAAGCTATGTTTCATTTTTTTAAAGTTCATTACTACTTGCAGTACATTATAAAATTAAGTTCTATTTCTGTAATTTGCAATTGATATTTGAATTATAAATGTTTAAACTGTATTTAAATTGCTACGGCTACTTTTATAATGTAAATTTGAATATTTTGATAAATCTTGGGAAATGTTTTATAGTTGTATTTATAACAACAAAATCATCATAAATTAAACCAGAATAAAACCTTTTTATTTATAAATGACAAATAAAAAAGATTAATTCTAGTCTCTTTAATTACGACAGCCACATCCTATGGTTATAAAGTGACTACGAAAAAATAACCTTAATTTTAATAAGAAAAGTACCTCTCTAAATGGATTTTTGAGCTTAGAAGATGTTCAAATTTGCAACATAATTTGGTGGATGACGTTATTTGATACTATGTCGTTAACATTATATTGATTTACCATCAATTTTCTGTTAAAATTTTGACAAGTTATATGGGGATGTACTAATGAATGAACTAATGGTCCTTTTATTACGTAAATAAATTATAACTTTCATTCATAAAAAAATATGTTAATCTTTACTATTTTTTATTTTCATGAAAATCCTTCAAAGTGTTTTGAAATGTTTCCAGAAGTTCTTCAAGGTATTTGTGTGCTTAAAAAACTAAAAAAAATATATTAATAATTTTTATATTTTTTATATATTAGTGAATAAATAATATAAAAAATAATAAAAAAATTAGTTAAAAGAAAGAAAATAATAGAAAACTGAAAAAAATACTAATTATTCTATTTTTTATGTGTTAATGAATATGACACAAATTATATTAACCTATATTTATATAGTGTTAAATAACTAATTAACTCTATTTTCTATTCGCAGTTTGACCCATTATCCATGGAAAGTTTTTTCATACAACTTTTATGACAAACACTAACCAATGAAATTAGTTAAGAAATTTAAAATAGAAAGTTTTCATTAATCTATTTTTACTTTGACTTTCAATCCATTTCTAATGTCAACTCCAATAATTTTTTTTTATGTAATATAAGCCACCGAGGTCAATTTTCCATTTTCTAAGTAATAAAAATGAGAAGATAGAACTAACAAGTAATTTTAAGGATATGATTATCACACTAATCTTAATTAAATATGATCTGTAATTTCTGTGGAGAAAAAGAAGCAGTTGGAAGAATTAATAAAAAGTATAATTTAAACAGAGGTAGATTGAAATGCAGGCAAAGTTATTGTAAGAGCAAATCCAGGAGCTTGGTTAGAACAGTTATGGGAGTTGAAATCTAATTCAGCACTAAACTCTATCTATTTATTCAGTCAAAATTAAAGTAATAAGGAACAACAACAACAACAACGTTCGTGCATTCCCCCAAAATGTCCCATCTTCATCGGAACATGGGTTTCATTATCCAAGGTCAACATAACTCTACCCACCAAGGCTCATGTATATATATATGTAAGGCAAGACAATATACTCACAAATTTAAGTAACTTGCTTCAAATCTCTGTATAAATCACGTTCTGTCTCACTTCGCAACTTTTAATTTATTTGACTGAATATTCGTATTAGGGTTGAGAAACGCTGATAACATATTTTTTATTTATTAGAAATTCCAAACTAATTGTAAGCTCATTTCTTCTTTCTAATGTTGGGAAAAGAAATCACTTTTACACCTATGTAATCAAATTATAAAACAATGAATCAAATAAATAATGCTAAACATTAGCATAGTAACCTGGTTTAGTATCTTGTAATCATATCTATCTTGATTCATCTTAACCAATAATATTGAATACATAATTTAATATATTATATTTTTGAGTTCATTAATAAATAAATTAAAACTAAACTTTTTAATTTTTTAATATAAATAACTATATTATTAGTAAGAAATTTATTTCATATTTTATTTTGAAATTTTTTATAATTCTTATTATATAAAATATCTTTTTATTGTAATCGTAAAAATTTGAAGTGTCGGGATTTTATTTTATTTTTAAACAATTTTTTATAAATTTATATTTTAAAAATTAAAAAAACTTAAAAGATTGTAAAAATTTGAAAAGGAAAACAAGATATTCTAAATATTCTCTATAAATATAAAAGAAATAAATATCTTTTCATGAAAAATAGTAAAATATTTATAAATAAAAAAATTTATATTATAAAACTAATATTTTACCATCAGATAAAATACAAAATTTAACTTTTTTTCTTCATAATTAATAAAATAAGTAGGAACAAATTTATGTTTTATTATATAATTAAAAGAGAAAATAAATTATATATACAAATGAAAGATGTGTATTGTAAAAATTGAAAGTCATCTTCTTTAATTTTTATCATGTATATGTAATATATTTTAAAAATGAGTCCAGAGCCATCTAACCTGCAAAACTCCACCACTATATTTAACAAATATATAAATAATTTTGAAATAAAATCACAAAATTAAAATAATTTTATTACATAATTGCCCCTATCACTTGGACAGTGACTTTATCTTTTTTCTCAATTCAAGAAATGTTATTTCTTTGGCGAATGGCTTTGTTTATGAATTTGATTATGTGGACTTCAATCATCCCATCTTTCTACCCATCCTTTAATTATGATAATAAGCTTCTTCAAAAGTTGATAAATTTCACTATTTTTAATAATACACTTAATTACTTTCCACCAATTGTGTTCATATTTGAAAGATTGGATTGATTTTTTTAACAAGCTTTCTCTCAATTAAAATTTTTTCCCTTATTATCATTGTCTCCTCAACTCTTACCGCCATAGAAGTTTATTACAGATATTATTTTTTCCTCTCTAAATCATGACTTTACCTTGTTGTTCCTTTTAATGCTAGTTAAGGTTTGTAGATAAAATCTAAGAAATATAATAAAATTTATTAATTCTAATAAAATAATTATAAGTTTTCTCATACCCTTGTACCCATCTACTTCACAAGAAATACACAAGTGTAAATTAATTAGAGGGGAAAAAAAGAATAATAAATAGAAGAATAATGAATATTATCTTAAATTTTGAAAATAACTTGTTAATAGGAATAAAATACTTTTAAAAAAATCTAACTACATATTTTTCAGTGCACTTAAAACTAATTAAAAATAATAATAAAAAAAGTGTAAGATAAGAGAGTTTATTGTCAATAATTATATTGATTGAGCAAAGAAGAATGAGTGGGAATCATGTGTCATCCTGAATGTTGTAAGAAACAACAAGAAAGCACTTAAAGAAAAGTACTTTGATAAAAAATAGAGAAAGAGAAGTGAAAGGTTAACAGAGGTAGATATAAAATTGAGAAGAAGAGAAATCCAATGGGCGAGAAACTGGCAGTTTTCCTTCACGAGCGGCTTCCATGGATCCACTTCACATTCTTTTTTTCTTTATGGTTACCACGTTATTCATATGGTTTCCCACAAACAATGTTCATTCAGTGCTCAATTATTATGGCTGCAATTTTCTCACAAATTAATAATTACAAAATGCATGTGTTTTGGCAATCGATTCGAACTTGTCGAGACAGATAACACAGAACCATTACCATGATACAAACTATTGGAAACAATGTCCTACTTTGTTATTATTTGCTTATTTTTTAAGATCCAACTTGATATTTAGACCTATTTCTTTTAGTTTTTTGACCAACTTTGAAGTGTTGATCTCTGAATGTCTTGAATCCTTGAACCAAAGGTTTTAAATTCTGATCTAATTGCGTTTTTTGAAATCTTCAGAAACATTAACATTATAAAAATGTTCTGAACAAATGCGAAGCAAAAGACTGCAAAAAATTTGATGATGATGAGACGACAATCACGGTTTCGGACTTAATGTGCCTTGAATTAGAAAATTTTGTGACCTCAGTTGTTACCTTTTTCTTTTCACATAACAGGTTGTGTTCTTAACAACCTTTTTCTTAGGAAAGTTAAGCATCAAGATAACATATATGCTACAATATGTCTTTCATATAAGTAAGATTGTTCTCAAATTTCTTTTAACTAAAATCATGTCCAAATTTTGTAGATAAAAATTTTCGATCAAAAGAAGAGATTTTACTAAAAAGAAATATCAAGTTTCGGGATACAATATATTGATTATTAATTAATAAAACCTAGAAATACTTTTATATTGAAAAAAATAAAAATTGCAGAAGCACATGTTGTACCAACCCCTCTAACTTGTATAAAACCTGTGTGCTGCTTCAACATGGCTGCATGGTGCAGAAGCAAGCTCAGAGTGTTGGTAGAGTTTGTCAACTTGATTCAACTACATTCACAATTTATCATATATTTTATTTTTTAACCAAGATTTTTTGTTTTCAAAGTGAGCAATGGATCCCGATTATGGTGTTGGTCCAACTGTGTTTCAACATTCATTTCACTATTGATAAGGAGTTCGAACTTAAAAAAATTAAATGGAATAAGAAATGAATTCACTTAGTCATGCTTATATATCAATAAAAATTTCTGAGGGTACGTACAACTTAATATACTTTCACATCACAACTAATTAAGAAATTGTTTTTATTGCAATACCACGTATTGTGTAGCGAATACACGTTCAATTTATTGGAGTCCATGAAAGCTTGTGGATGAATATGTTTAACACAGTGCTGCATTGGAGGTTTTATTAAAATGACGATTAACCCTTTTTTATTGTAAACTAATGACTATTAGCCTCAAGCTTAGTAAAAAAAATTGCACTCTATCTTATAGTTAGTGCATCTTATTTGGATTTTTTTTCCATTTAACTCACTTTGATCATACCTTATTTGATGATTAACAAGCTTGTTACTAATGAGAGTAATTAAGTTTATGAGTATATAGGTGACGGGGAAGCCTTGCAGTGGACCAAGTATTTGGTTTGGTGATTACAAGTGACAAATCGTAAGTAAATACTCATTACAAATTTGTCAACGTGAACCATTATTAAGCTAATTCATTATTTTCAACAATAAAGAAGGAGATGTGTAAATTTTTGGGTTAAGGAACACTGTATATGTGTACACTTTTGTAACCTTTTTATATGGATTAGGGTATTCCTAATATTCTATTATTTTTATTTATTGATAAAAAAGAAAGAAAGAGATGATGGAGATATTGAATCCGTTAATTACAGATGATATCATAACTATCTTAGGTGCTCTTGAAAAGAAAAACTATGGTTAGGTGTTATTATAATATTGTTTGTTGAACGGTTTAGGGTTTATGTATTGTAGTATTTTATTGTGAGATTATTTTTTTGTAAGTGTGAAGAATCTAATAAACTTTTATGTTATAAATTCTACTCATCTGTGTTTTCTTTATCATCTCTACGACTTAGTTACGTTTATATTAATTTATATATATAGCAATATATAATAATTAAAAGTATTCTATTTAAAATACATAAATTATATTTCTATTTTACTCTTAATAATATTTTATAACTATAATATAAAATTCACGTTGGAAAAATACCAATGTAAAAAAGTTCAGATATAACGAAGAAAAGGAAACGAATAAAAAAGAAACTCAAGAAATTTAAAAAGAAAAAGTAACCACACATTGATACAATTAAGTTGTAGATATTTAAAATGTTGAACTTTATATACAATTAAACTTTTAATTACAACATAACTTCAATACAATAAAAAGATAAATAATATATTTAATTATCTATTTTCACATAATAATTAAAATTACATAATATATATATATATATATTTATAAAATATTATAAAAAATACTAATAAAGAAAAGACGAATATACCGATATTGTACCAGGGATGGAGCTTGGAGCATGTGGAGGTCACGACTCTCTCAAACATTTTTAATATATATATTAATTAATAAAATAAAATTTTATAATTAATAGATTCTTTTAAGAAATATACTTTTTAAAGTTTTTGTATAAAGTTATGAATAACAACTATTTATATTTACTTTTTTGTTTTTAACTATAGATTATTAGTATTCTTCTTATTCTCTTTATGTTAAAGATACAGTGAGTTGCTTTTTATTCTACTGTTCTTCTCTACATCATTTATCTTTTATTTTATAAAATTTCTTTTATTCTACAAAACTTTTTCCATTTCAGGTATCTATTATAATTTATAATTTTTTACTTAATATTATTTATTTTCTATGATTTTATGTGACTACTGTAAATGAATTATATTGTAGATTATATTTTTAGGAGGTTTGTAGATTATATTGTAAATTATCATTTATTATAATTTTATATATTTTAAAATTAAATAATTATTTTTTAATAGATACAATACTCATGGTTAAAAACAAGACAATTGATATTTTTTTTCAAGAGGAAGATTATTGATAAAGATGAAAATGATATTTTTTTCAACTTCAAATGAACAAATAGTTACATTGGATTAACAACCTTTCAAGGTTCTAAAAATTATAGACGGTGAATTTGATTTCAGTTCTTTACAACGTGACTTTAAAAAACGTCTTTAAATTTGAGAATTTCTAATTAATTAAAGAGATGAAATTCGAAGAGCATATTAAAAATTATCCTCTCTAAAGATAAACACCCAAAAAGATTATGTAATAGAATGGAAGATGAATTTCATGCTCACAATATGGTGATACATATTGAAAGAGATATTCTGATTCTATCATTGATCACTTCAAATCTTTAAAAGAAAGAAGAATGACCATTTAAAAGTAATTAAATTTATTTATTTATTTTTCTGTTATTTTATATTATGATATTATTGTAAAATTTATATAAAATTATTGAATTTTATATTTATTGTAAAATTTAGAAATTACTAATGAAGAAAAGTTTATATTGAATTGATGTTTAATGTTAATTTTGTTTACTAAATTAATTTTTTTTATATATTATATAATTTTATTTATAATTTTTATATTATTTAAATATTAAATTTATAATTTATTTAATATATAGTAATTCTTCCTAAAAATTTAATCATGTACATTTTCGCTAATATATATTAAATTTATAATAATATAGTTGTATGCTTAATTTTTGAAAAATATTTATCTGATAACTTGTAGTTGTAAATATAAGAATGGAAAGAAATTTTAAAAAATTGTTTTAAATTTCTTAATTTTTAGTTAATTTCCATCTTCATAATTTGTTTTAGAACATTTTTTACTAGAACCATAAATATTTGTAAACATGTAATAAGATTGTTGTTATATTTTACAATATTATATTTTAATATTTCCTGAATTATTATTATTTATTTTAGAACTTTTCAAAAAATTAAAGTCTATGGAAAAAAATTATCAATAACTACATTCCCAAATGAAAAACCTTAATTCAATTGGACCAAATCCTCAATCTCGACGATGTCGCCTCTGACATGCCATGAAGAGCATAATAGTGTAAAACTTACATCACACTTTTTACTTTGATTGGTAAAAAAAATTGATGGTATGAAAAACGTGAGATGATATTTGTGTAATTCAAAACAACTTGTTGGACATAGATAAACTGATATAGAAAATTTGCTAATAACATACAATATCGCTTTGTTCATTAAATGGCAGACCCAACAACCAAATAAAAGCTTATGTTTTAAATTTTTTAATCACATCTTATTTTAACTAATATTATGTACTGTATTTCATTTAATCAGAGTTCTCATAAATGATTTAAGTTGAAGAGCTATAATAAGATCATTACATTAATTTTTTTAAGGTTATAATAACGATCTAATATTATACTAATTAATTTATTTGTAAATTTTAAAATTATAATATAATTTGTTTCTCATTTTAGTGTAACAGATTTATTGATTACAACATGGATCGATCATGTAATGGGTGATGAGATTATCATTATTATGAATATATTGATTCTTCAATAAAGATAATATATATCATAAAAGAATAAATTAAGATATATTTTTATGATAAGGGAACATTAACTTATCTCATCTTTTTCATGTTTTTCATTTGTTTCATGATTTAATCTAATTGTCTAAGAATTATATGATCCATATATGATAATAATGAATAACAAATCTTCAACACATTTATTGCTTAAGTTTTAGTTTTATTTTGTTTGCAATATTGGATTCTTTAGGTTAGAATAAATTTGCAGGTGACACAATTCTTTAATAATAAATATAAAATAAATTAAATCATAATCAAATTGTAAAATTTGAATTAGTTTGATTTATTGGATGGAACATTTGAATTAGTACTATTTATTGGATCGAGTTATTAATGACTTTACTTGATTTAATCCAGCTCAATTAGATTGAGTTGAGTTTTATTTATGATTGAATCAAATCTGACCAGATCCAAACTTATTTATGAGTTGAGTAATGAATTTAGTATGAGTGATTCGATATCCATCCTTATAATATTATCTTCTTTTTTCTTTTTCCAGTTGTTTACAATATAATAAAAAATATTTTTTTTAAATAATTAAATTGTTAGAGTTGTATAGTTTCACATTAAATATTGTTACTCTTGGAATTACTCTTTATAAAGACTAAAAACATTAAAATTTAAGATAACTTTTTTTACAAATATAATTTTTTTTTTAAAATTTTGCATATATTATTCATAAAATTTATCTTACAAATAATTAATTATTATTTTATTCTTATTTTTTTAGTATTTAACATTTTGGGAAAACTTCTTATATTATAATATTATAATATTTTGGATAATAAATTTGTAGAAAACTCAACTGACACACATCCCTAATTTGAATTATTATACTCTTATAACATAGTCACACCCTGACTAATAATTATATATTTTTTATTTATAAATGTTTTATCCAATTGTTGGTACGAGAATGAAATAAAAAATTTAAATTATAATTATAATTTTATTTATAGGTTTTGAGTTGGAATAAAAAATCATATAGTATTTTAAAAGAAACCTACATTAGGGTGAATTATGGTTATAACTTATATAAAAATATATAGGTTGTTTTTCAATGTAGGGTTTTGATGGGCTTAGAATGTAGTGTTGTAATGATGTGGGTTCTAAGTTTTTCTTTTTTATAATTGGTGAGTTTTGTTCATCTTTACGAATTTTAGGATACTCTGTGATGGATAAATTTATAATTACATAATTGATAAAGTGATATTTTTTAAAGAATAGCTAAGAAGAATTTAGTCCATTAGCAAGTGAAAATTAAAAAGGGTTAGCCTTATTAGTTTAGTTTGTAAGTAAAAAAAAGAGAGGAGGATAAGGTGAGAATAGAGATATAATTATGTGAGGCAGTGATGCATAGAAAGAAGTGGAATACATTCCCCCAGGACAGAGTGTGAGGGTGTGTGTGTGTGTGTGTCTAGGGTTACATTGATGATGCATTGCATTTGCATGCTACTTTTAAAATCTGTGATTGGATTCCCTTCAACGCCTAGCTTCTATTTCAAGATCCCTCTCATTGTGATGGTAGAAGATGAGCTTCAGAACACATGCTGCTGAGTAATAGTGTCCCTCACAAGCCACCCACCCACCACAATTAGGATCACAAACAATTGGTCTAGGGTGCCTGAATATGCACATTCATTCTCTTCATCCTCTTCACCAATTTCCTTCTTTCTTTCTTACTTATTTTCCCATTATCCACACTTACATCTATTCACTTAACTTATTAATTATGTCCTCTTCTGCCTCTCCCACCACACAAAATATTATCTCATCTCCATCATATGTGTGTACCTTTTATTGGTGAAGGATGGTTTTCAGCACTTGCTTCTGATGTCATAAACAATTGGTAATTACTAGTTAATTCAACACTAAAGTCGTTGCCTGGTCGGTGTTATACCCACCTTTTCAGCACCAGATGTCCACTACTTGTGATTTCATTACTTTATCCTAACTTTTTAACTCATCTCATCGGAAATCCAATTAAACTGCAAAAACAATTAATATCTACTGGTCCAGACAATAAGGTCAACTCTGTTGTTTAAGAACATCGAGGAACTAAACAATATACTATTTATTAACTCTCAACCAGGGATATACTCGTAGGTATATTCTATACGTACATTTTCAATCCATTCTATATACTCGTAATTCGTTATAAAAAGAGTATGGCTTGAAAGGCATATTTAAGTCTGTCTGTTTCTATTGGTTTGTCCTCTATAATTTATAGTTTTTATAGACTAGAGTATAGGTTAATTTGTCTTGTTGAGAATTCACATTAATTTTTTTATTGTCTAGAATTATTTGTACGTGTTATATGGTTAACATTTTAATTCATTATTTTATCATTTTTTATTAAAAAAGAAATTATTTTTTATTAATTATTTTATTGACTTATCAAATATAAAATTAGTTATTAATTTAATTAAAGATTAATTTAAAATTTAATTTAATAATTAATTAAAATTTTAATAATTAATTTTAGAAATTAATTTAAAAATCAATTTAATTATTATTATATAAAAATTAATAACATATAAAATATATAATTTGTATTATAATATAAGTAATTTTAAATATCAACCATTTTTAGTTTATAAAATAATTTTTAATTTAATTATTGTAATGACTCATTATTTTTATTTTTAAATTAGTTTATATTAATGAATTTTTTTCAAATTCTATTTTAATATATATTTTTATAATATGTTTTTTTTATTTACTTATATTAAATAATAAATTATTAATTTTTTAGTTACTCTTTCATATATCATACTTACATTAAATTATATTTTGATAAGATACTTAAATTCGTAATTAAAATCTTATATTTTTTTAATATATGTAGATTGGTTCACAAGTTCATAAACCAATAATTATATGGAACATATTATATTTATTAACCTACAAATCTTATAAGAGTCTCTGCTTATTCATTCTTGATAGACTGTTGGATAAATCCAAACGGAACAGGCTAGTATGTTTAATCAGTAATTACTTATTACATATTACTAATTTTAAATAATTTAACTATATTAATTTAACCACTTACAAAATTAATAAATACTCATCTTTTTTTTCATCTGTATTTTATGATTTTTATGTAGAAATAAAAAATACAATAAAAATAATTAATATGGTCTTAAACTTAAAAAACAGTATAAGATGAATAAAAATAAGATTTCTCTAAAATGGTTGATTGTTAAAAAGAAAGGAAGAAGTATTATTATTATTACTATTTATTTATTTATTTAATACATTTAGAAATCGCCTGTATATTTGGAAGCCTTACAAAATTGTTCCTTAAAATATTTTACACAAAAAAGTTAACAACAGTGATGAAAAATTTACATACAGATTTTTAAAAATCTGTCTCTGACCAAAATCAGAAGTTATTGACACAAATTATTTGATACTTGAATCTTTTAATAAAAAAAAAGTTTTGATTGAATTGTATTTTGAGTGTCTTGGTAAAGAAATTGATTTTGGGGTGAATATCAAAACCTAATCCATTGCATATATATATATATATAGTTGCTTAAGTACATGTAGGTGTTGGTGTAGATGACGATGTATTAGGGTTTGGTGAATGCCCTCACCATTGGGGTTACTTGCTTTATTTTGTCTCCTCCATTATGGAAGGAAAAACCCACCACACCAACTCACCAATACCACTGTATCTTTCTCAATAGACTAAAACATTATTTATTTTTCTCATTTTTGTTGAATAATGTTCATTTCACTCGTTCAAATTTGTTTAAGGAAGAAGCAGTTTTTTCTAATAAATATAATCTTAATTTTTCTCAGACTAAGTGTACAATTTCGAATAACTTATGACTGTAGTTGGAAGGATTCAATAATAATTCAATACCACAGGTGTAGGTAATGTCCATTTTAAGGTTAATATTTTATTTACATTCAATTTTGTTTATAATTATTACCGCTTGTTTACAATTTATGTAATTTATTTTATTTCGATTGCTACTTATTATACTTTTCTATTTTATAGTGCAAATTATATCTTATATATTTATATTAAAAATATTTCATTTATTATTTTAAAAAATGTATGGACTAACCCAAATGGTTTGTGACCCATCAAGGGGTTAGAGTGGGCAGCAAAGTTCTATATTATCATTAAATCAACTCAGTTTTTTAAGTTGACATTTTGTAGATAGCTATAAATAGATTTCTAATAAATATAATCACAGGGATATGATACATAAAGGTCATAACTTAATATTACAACCATTGAGATTTCAAAGCTTTAAAACAGCCTTTTTTTTCATCCAATTGATGAGAAAAAAAGTGTCTTATTTTTATTACATTTTTTTCCTGCCACAACTTTCTTGTACGTATTTTCTCTTACTCATTTGGTTAAATATTTTGAAAAATATGAGAAATGGATTCCAGCACATGGTTCTTTATTTTCCATTTTTCCTACTCAATCTCATTACACAGTTACATTTGTTCAAGATTTTGATCGCCTATTGTTTATTCTGTCTACTAAAAGGGTAATAATGTGTTTGTTTTCACAAGCAAGTTAAGATTTATCAGTTAATATTTGATTGGTTGTTATATGTTTATATATATATATATATAGTCTCACTTACATAAATTTAAAATAAAATAGAAAACATAAATAAAGTTATTTGTAACTTTTTAATTTAAATTTGAATATTTAATTAAATCAAGGATTTGTTATAGATATAAATTTAAAAGAAAAACTTAAATTAAGATCTATCTCGTTGGCACCTGTCTTTATCTTTATACTTATCTCATTTTAAATTATTAAAATATCTTTAATTTTTTAGTTAATTTAAAAATTTATATTAATCCTTTTTTTATTCTTAGTTTCGTACTTTATTTCTATAATACACTTTTTTTATTTTTTCTTTCTATTATTATTTTACATTTATTTTTATAAAAATTATTTAATTAATATTTGGAACAACAATACTCGATAGAAATATATTTTCTAATACTTAGATTAGGCATAACAATGAATCCCTAATAAGTTTCAACCCCTATAAACTAAAACTATTAAAAATCATTTTGAACAAATTTTATCTTTTAAAAATCACAATCTTCCCACAAAATTTACAAAATATACAAATTAAATGAATCATTCCACACCTCCAAAAATACATAAAAAAAATTTAATATCTATTTATATAACAATTATTTACTGAATTCATTAAACATTGTACAACTAATATAAAATAAATAAATTTTATGACAATTTTCATTGCCATTTGTCTTTCTCTATCTCTTTCAATACATATTTTTAAGACAATGTTTAGCTATTAACAAAATGAAAAACTTAAATTCACAATGAAGTTCACCTTATGGTAAACATGTCTAGTTAAATATTTCTTAATATACATATGTACGTTGATAGCTGATTTTTCATTATAAATGATGCGCTAAGGATCTCTTTACAGCGACGTGAATAAGAAAACGCCAAAGTGAAGGAAAACTTACTTTCAACAATCAGATTTGACAAATCTTCCATACGTCATTCTTTAATTAGTAATCTTCATAATTTAGTTCATTTAGACATTAGTGCTCATCTAATATCTGCGCTACTTTGTTTTAATTTATTTCTGTAATTGTATGTTTTAGAATTTGATTATGATGATTTGGAATAAAAATTTAAACACGGAACTGAGATCATTTAGCACCTGTACTATACTCCTTTTAGTTTACTTGGATAATCAATTAACTAAATGTTGGCAAACAAGACCTTAACATGACTTAATGTTTCAATTGCAAATAAATTAGATTAGGACAATTGCTTCTTCAACTAGCTAATACTTAATAGGGACATAAACAATCTTTATTTCTCTCTCTCTGCCAAAAGTCAACACTGATTGAGCTACATATAGTAGTTTCACTCTGGATTTTTTTCATTTCCACACTCAATCTCTATTATTCAAATTATGCTGCTCATAGAATGCTGGAAATCCAAATATCTGGCTCAGAAGATCCATGGCTTTATTACAAGATTTTTTTATTGGATATCCATAAAAGTATTAAATGTATTTTTCAAATATTTTGAATTATTTTAAGAGTTTACATTTGCATTTAACTGCTAAAGTAATTATATGTAACAAAAAAAGTAATTTTTTATTGAAGTCAATAATTTTTAAATTCATGACCATATATATTTGGATGATATCATAAACAACATTTATAGTCCACGTATTACTGTTATATTCTTATCTTAATAGAATTAGATTAATATTTTTTGTGTAAGAGATATTTATTATTTTGAAGTAATTGAAAGTGTTGAATAGAATGTCCTTGGTGTTTTCAAACTAGTTGAATGTATCATATAATTATGAAAGATCTTTTAATACAATTAAATATACTAGACTGAATTAATTAAGTAACACTATTAGTATTTATTTAGGAAACAAATACTTAACATTAAATTTTATTATGACATTTTTTTAAACAAAATAGGTTACTAAAGTAATAAATAAATTTAAATTAAGGAAATATGTATAAATCTTACGAAGAAAAAGATAATACTTATCTAAATAGCTTATTAAATAATTATTTTCTTTATTTTATATTATTTAAATGTCTAAACAAAAAAACTTGGATTATATTTCATATGCATGTGATATGTTAACGTTTAACAAATTGTAACTAAAAATTAAAAACCAATTTTCAATATACATATATAATATATATATATATGTGTGTGTGTATATATATATATATATATGTATATATACATGTATATATATATATATATATTAACTAAATCGGTAATATATAGAGAGAATGGACGCCCTACACCTTAAAAGTTTGAGTGATTGGCAATAGCCACCACAACTAACAACTGGTATAGCAGGCAGTGAGCAAAAGCAGGATATAGTGTGAATTGCCACCAAGTAATCTGTCATATAGCATAGCATAGCAGTAGCCACTTGCCACTTGCCACTTGCCACTTGCCACCACAAACCATAATGAGGACACCGCTATTTACGAATCCGATGTGATTGAAGACGGAGCACATCCCCCTATACACCCTAAATAAAATTATTGAAGATGCTAACACCTAGCTGATGTCACCATTAATTGCATCTTGTATCCAATTGGAACAGACATTTAGCCTACAGCAACACATTGCTACCTATCCGTTTGGATGCTTTGGCATGTACGCTAAACGAAAAACAAACAGCCTAACAAGTAAGGCACAAACCAAAAGCCATTAATCAGATGTCAGTACCATGAAGGAACTCGATGCAATAAAGACTTTCATTGCTACACCATGAACCCAAGCTCTATCCTATCAACAAACCCACACAAGCTTTTCAAATTATTGCAGTTGAAGGATCCCGCGTTTTAATTGATTTCACTCCCATTTCTCACTACTCAATTAAGTCACCCAGTATCCACGTTAGTGCAAAGTAAATAACCATCGCTGTCACGTCCTGTAGATCAATTAGTCAGGTGATAGAAACCAATATTAAAGGATAATTTTACCGATGACGAGAATAACGGAAAAATAATATAAGACCGAATTTTTAGAAAACGAAATAAACTTATGAGGTAAAGATAATTCTTTTGATATTTTCCAAATAAAAATGAAGTAAAAAATAAGTTCATAAATGTTTTAAAGTTATTATGATATTGCTACACATTACTCTTCCTTTACAGTTGTGCATAACTTTGATTGTTCAATTTTTAATCCTCGTGAGCTACAGACTAGTTCCTATAATAAATAATGGAAAAGGGTAATGATGTTATATTTCCTACATACATCTCTATCTCTAATATGCAGCCCGAGCCAGAACGCAGCAAACACATCTGTTATTCTTTTTAAGGATTAAAAAATGGTTTAGGACAGGGATACAAAAGACGCCCTCCAGTTGTAGCGCAGAAGAGAAATAATTTTCAAAAGAAAAATGAATGAACTGCAAATGTAATTTCATTATATTACACATTATACATGCTTAATATTTTGCATTCTGTAATTTTTTGCATAAACTCTCGGGGATAAAACATGATCCACTATGACTTCCGTCAGTACTAACATCATCCACAATGACCAATGCCAAGGAAAATATATTGTGCCGGATTATGCATAACTTAGCTTCGTGTTCCTTTTAGAAGAACAGGACATTTGCTCGCCGTATTAGGCATATCTCTTGCTAAATTCCAGGCACCATCAGTCCATCATGCAAACCTCATTTTAATCATGTAATCTAAGCAAAAGAATAGAAATAAATAGGATCGACTCCTTTGGTTGCTTCGCCTGTCAAAAAGGGGAAGGGGGAAAAAGTTAAGACCGTTCTCCAAGCCTCATTCAAAGCAGATATTAAAATTTTTTATTTCTTGATACCTATCTAATAAGGTGCACGCTCATGACAACAGATGATTATTTTGTGAGCATCTCCAGGTATATTCCTTGTAATTCTGACAAAGCAGAAGAAGGATAACACTGCTGGGAGATGAAGGAACCTGTGCTCCTAAAGCCATGTAACTTTTTCGAGTCTACACCACGTAAACCAATTGACTAGTTCAAACACCATTAGCATTGTGCAAAAATTGGCCTTGCAGATTTTTCTTAAATTATCAACTTTCATGACAAAAATAGTTCTTCGGATTCCATTGGAGATGCCCAATACCGCAGCAGTGCTTCTACAGTTAACCTCCGAGTGGCACTGAGCATTGAGATAAAAAACCGACAACCATCAATTTTATACTCTTCAAGAGGATTTCTGTGGCCAAAGCTCCTAATGTTCACCTGCCACAACTCCGAGATAAGCCTTTAACTGGTAAGAAAGCCCAAAGATTCATAAGAGCAAAAGGACATATTACCGCAGAGCTGAGCCTATTCATGTTTACAAGATGATCTCTCCAGAAACAATCAAGAGTTTGCAAAAGAACAGCTCTCTGTAATTCAAAAAAATATTAAATGTAATAAATATTTTACTTCTTTTAAGATAGAGAAACTGAAAACTTCCAAGAGATGGGTGAACAAGCAGCAACTAGAATACATTGAGCCAAAACAGATAATAGAAAACAATCTTATAATGCATACGGTATCAATGCAAAATTTACCATTTGGACAAAACACAATCAAAGGTTCTCCAAATTAGCAAAGGAAGGAGCGCCATGTTCATGTACAGATCCCCTTAAATCAATAGAAAGGGAGGAGCATTCATCACAGCAAAAAACAGTATCTAATACTAATTACTAACAACCATTGGGATGATTTTATTCATTAGCTCTGTAACAAGACACAATATTTCCTTTTCTACTTTAAAGCATACGCAATGACTATATGCCACGGTGGATTACTATGCATCATCATTTCCCTAGAGTACAGATTGGACCATAACTTAATCTAATATCCACAAGTAATCGTCAAAAGTCAAAATTTCATTGTGTTTGACTGTGGATGTTCAAGTTAGAAAAACAGTAGGTAATACTGATGAGCTAATGGTGTAAAACCTTATGCACACTCACTTCATTTCCTCTTAACTTAAGGTAAACTATTATTCTATGGGCTCTATGTTAATTTCCTTCTTATGTCATCATATCAAAATGGTTCTCTAGAATCTATTTTCAATTTTTCATTACCTAGTTGCACCTGATAGTACATAGGGTCTGTGTGTGCAAACTTATCTTGAAACACTTTCTGAAAAAAAAAAATACGATAAGTTTTACCAAAAGCTTAAATTAGCTAATGCATAAGTAAAAAATCAGATTTTTAGAGAAGTAACTTATATGAAGGACCGGATCGGAGGAAGTAATATGTTCTAATGTTTGTGCTTGATTTTGAAATCTTTGGTTGCAATTGCATTGAAATGAAATAATCCGTTTATGGTACTAACACTACTTTCTGTACGATTGCAGCTATTCTTTACGTAAGAAAGTATACCGACTGGCAACCAAATTTTCAATTACAAGAAAAAATAGTTGAATATCTTACCTCAATTTCCTTTGCATGGCTTTCATCATAACCAGACTCTTCAACAACATTTAAATATGAACAAATTAGAAAATCTCCAAGATATTTGCGAAGAAGATTAGAAGTGGTTTGATACTTCCCATTCCTACATTATGCTTACAGTCAGCGAGTATTAGAACTCCATTAAACTTCTATAATCCACAGTAAATTAAGTAATTTACCCAATTAAATCATCCGTGCAAATAGCAAGCCATCGTCTTAATGACGAGCTCTTCCTGCGTATTCCCCTGAAGGCATTTGGAGGTGCTGGCAAACTTGGAAGGGAAAAGTTTATAATATCAACTGAACTCACATCCTTCAGTAGCCCAAGTGAATTTAGCAAAGTGTGATCACTAATTCCTCCAAAAGATTCTGCCAGAAATCATTTGAGCATATCATTAGAAAAAGTAAAAGTTGATTTAGCCAAACACAGAAAATGAAGAGGTTGATATATCTGTGCAGATGAAATTGAAGGGCTTAGTTGAAGCAAACAAGCCTACCATGCAGCATCTTTCCACCAACAGTCACGAACTCTTTCAAGAGCTTACTCAAACCCCAGCTACGTGGATGCTACAAAATCCATTCAAAGTAATAGATTAAAGGAATTGGTGAATAGAAATATACAAAATGCTAGAGGAAAGCTGAACCACCTTCATTGGATCAATATTATTGAAGACAATCTCGTCAACCACTGCTTGCATGTACCTATAAGCAGCACACACACAAATCTAAGAAAGCAGAGAGGAATGAACAGTAGAAAAAGTGTTGAAGATCTCATATCAACTAAAGATGTGGGAAATTCATAGTTTATAAGTGAAGTGCAAACCTCACCTTATAGACTAGTTTTGTGAGATTGAGTTAGACATAAACGCACTTCTTAACATTGAACTTCCCACCTCTCTAATCGATATGAGATCTCAAACACATCCCTCACGCCAAGAAATGAAACATTTCGAGCGTGGAATTAGATATGCTGGTGCACAAGACAAGATGCTAGGAGGGGACTTCTATCTTAAAGCTCATCATTTTCTTGCCATTTTGTACTCCAAATGCTTAGGAGTAGCTAACTCCCCTTCTCGTTGGGGTTGGATGTAATGAACTTCTTCCATATGTAGTATTTCATTATAATATAAATCTCTTTCAATAACTCTTGTGTTCTTTCTTGATTCTTTATGTTGCATGGTTTGATCATCTATGCTTTGGGTTGTTACTAAATATTGGAAAATGTTTTTAGAACTTGGAACTCACGATTGAACAACTTTGGGATATGATATTAGACATAATATTATATCGCTTAGTCATTCGTTACACGTGTTCTTCATGCAAACTTTGTGTAAAAGAACTAAGGGATTAGTTACTGGATCGAGCACTTACCACTAAACCAAAAGCTATAAACATTAGTTAGGGCACAACTCTCTCCACTTAAGAGCATAACAACCCAAACGCTACGATTTGATTGTGACTTGACCCACATGGCTTCTGTCCCACCCGATCTTCGTCATGGGACAATTGATGTCACCGGCAACAATCTCCTCCTCAGCAATTGTCCCCTGGGAATCGAACTCGTAACATTGACTTTGATGCCAATTGTTGGATCGAGTGCTTACCACTAGACCAAAAGCTATAGTCGTTAATTAGGACGTAACTCTTTATACTTAAGAGTGTAACAATCCAAACACCACAATTCGATTATGACTTGACCCACGAGGCACAGTAGATTTAGAAGAAGGCTTGAAGTGAAACTCTAGGTCCAACCATGAGCTATATAGAGTTTTAATTACAAAAAAAGAATCATCTAATTTAGAGCTAATTAATACTTTACATTCACCTACAATGCAGTAATAATAGATTAAAGTACTTATCATATATGTGCTTAAATCTAACAGCAATGATTGGGAATTTAAAGGCACTCACTGCAACACGTGTTGGGAACAACTTTCATCGTCTCCTGTTAAGATTAATTGCCTTAGATCATAAACATGCTTCCGTTGCACCTTATAAAATAATAATACAAAAAAAAATTAGTTGATAAGATTTTGCAGACTCGAAGATAAATTCTACAATTATGTTAAAGATAGATTGGTGAAATTTTACTCAAGGACAAAAGAGCATGGTCGGCTACTTTTAAGTTTAATCTAACAAGTATTTTAAAAGATTTGAGATACATACATACATATATAAATGAAGTTTTCCATTTCTACTCCACAGTTAAACATTTGTGAATGTGACTCACTTAAGTCCTCAGAATTTATTTCTCAATGATATTTTAATTTTATGATTCTGGTTACTTTATAAATAGGAAATGGCTCAAAAATTAGATTTTGGGAGAATAACTAGAGTGATGTCCCCTCTTAGATTTCTTTGTCCACTATTTATTGCTCACAATTCTCCTATCAAATATTTGTTTACTTTACATGATTCTGTATACTCCTGGAATTTCCATTTTAAGAAGCCTATATGATAGATAACCTAATGAACTTCGGCCCCTTTTGGCCTTACTTGACTGTGCTCCCTTTTTGCCTAATCTTGATATGAGAATACGGAACCAAGATTCTACTGTTTTTTTTTTTCAATATTACTTTTAGTTTCTCAAACATTCTCCCACGGTCTGAATGTTTGCCTCGGATGTGGCAACTTGTAATTCTAAAGCTTCTTCTAAAGTCAAAACTTTCTTTTATCAATACTAATGACATTCTGCAGGTTAGATTGCCCATATTGCTCTCTCTCTGCTGATATGTATCATGTAGATCTGAATCTGAAATTGTGCCCGTTTGTTTCTCCACTGCCAATCTATGTGAGTCCTCTGGAATAAACTATTTTTGGTATTTTCAGAGTATTTGGTCTGTACTAGTTCATTTTATCAATTTCTATAGATTCATTTTTATGGGTTTGGCAAGAAGCACAATGAAATCAAGTGACAAAGTGTGCCAAGGAAAATGTGTGTCAAACCCTGTATCTGTTTTATCTTTTAGAGAATATGATACCATCATAATAGTCAATAGCGTATTGCAGTATGTCGGATCAATTGACACCAAGTCCAAACTTTTGCACCTACACAAGTTAATAGTTGTCTATAGAATATGAAATTAAACAATCCAACTTTTAAAATTAAATTTTTGTAAAGCAAATCAAGTTCACAAAATTTCATTCAAATTAAAAACTGATTACTACTTCATCCAATACTTCCTTTTTAGGGATAATGTGCTATTTAAAATACAAATAAATGTTCATTGCTAGATATCATACCTACAAATGTCCAATTTATGTGAAGATTGACATACTTAATAACACAGATAATGTTAATGATTTGACTGTTAGAATGATTATAAAAAGTTATTAAGTGCTGATGGAATTTTTTTGACACAAGGTATCCTGTCTGATTTGTGTACGAGAGAGAGAGACAGATCAAATAATAATTGTCTAACTTATACAAACTATCAGTCTTTTCAATAACTTAATACCAGTTTCATATATAACGTTTTATATTCTTTCCACTTATTATTATATATCTATTTATTTCTTATTGTTATATTAATTCTACTTAATAATATATAAATATAGCCACATTTATGAATAAAAATTGTAATAGTTAACACATTCTGTCTATCACACTTTCTACTATTGGTAAAATTGGTTGAAAACTACAAAATGGTGAGTGAGACTCATTAAATAAATGAGATCCTCGAAATTGTGATTTCTAATAAATTTAAATCAATGATAGAAAATGTATTCAAAAGACTGTGTTGTTGGCATTTCTCATAAATATTAGAGAGTACTTTATTGTGTTATAATTGTTTAATATATAATTAATAACGTTGTTTTTATATGTAGAAAATACATTTTAGAATGATAACAGACAAATTATGTGAAGGAGCTTCAACAATATTTTATTCATGAACTCCATATATATATAGAGAGAAGGTGTAACAAAAATCAAATACTAACTATCTTAATCTTAACTTCCTAAATCTAAAAAAATAATCTAATAATCTTTCTTTTTCTAAACAACGTTTTAAAAATTGAAACATTACAAAAAAATCTCCTAAGCACTAAAATTCAAATTACAGATATATATAGGCATATATATTCTCGACGCTCTTCCTTACCTTAATTTGAATATATAGGCATATATTTCAGGCTCAATTTGAGTTTCAATTTTAAAATTTGATTTTTCTCCTTTTTAATGCTTGTATTCTTCCTACTTTTCTGCTTGTAATACTTATCATTGTCTTTATTGTACAAGAGCACATCTTCATTCAATTTGACCTTCTTCTTTAGTGCATTCATTTTTTTATTTTTTATTAATTTCATCTTCTTTGTTTCTTGCGGACTGTGATTCAAGAGCTGTTGTGTGCTATTGACAATTACGGATATTATAGCAAATTATTCTTAATGAATGAACAAATTTTTCCATGGAATAAAAGCCTAAACACTTTTCATTCCAGAAAGTATTCATAATTTCGGTTTTACGTAGTTGAATCAATCTACAATATGACAACAGACTTATTGTACAGTAGACAACATCTAACTAATTGCATAACCTCGCTGGAATGTGTTTTCGAAATATCTCTTAGCAGTGGAAACATACCTCCAATACTTCATCAAACTCAACCAGGTTCTTTCTTATGCCAAAGAAGAACTTCTCTGCATTGATTTGCAGCGCCAAAAGCTTTAAACATGTTGCGTCCCAGTTAGCATTGGGAACATGAAATTCATTAAGCACAGCATATGACAACACATGAATAAAAAATGGGAAAAGAGACCACATGGAAAAATATTTAAATAGAAGAAAAATCAATATTTTACTGCATTGATTAATAAAGAAGAAATTTATCATGAAAAAGAGAAAGAAAGGAGGAGGAAAACAGAGTTAAGGGCCTATTTGTTTCCTATTCTTGAAAACAGTTTTCTGATTTTAAAAACAAGAAAAAAAAGTCGTTTGATAAGAATAGCTTCTGAAAGTTGTTTCCAAAAGTAATACTTCTTTCAGTTGTCAACATAAAAAAATTAGAAAATCTTGTGTTATTTTGGTTTTCCACTTTTGCTTTTCCACTATTCATGTGCTTATTTGCACTATCCCATCTTCTTTCCCCATCCTACAATCCAGAAATTAGTTTAGTTTTTGAAAACTATTTTACAAAAATATCTTTTAAAAGCTAAAAACAAGAAAACGATTAAACACACCCTAAATTCTTCTTAGACCAAATATTTACTCATCAATCATAATAATTTAAATAATAAAAAGATAATAACCTGCTTCACAATAGCATCACCCTCAATTGGCAGATCCTCATCATTTGTAATCTTTGAGATAAGTCTCACTGCCCATTCAGTATCAAAATTGAACTTTCGAAACATCTCATCCTGCAAACTATAACACGATGAGATAGTGTGAGAACTAACTGACAGGCCTTAATTAGTAAACCACACCCAGTCATCCCGCTCCCCTCAAATACAGTACTAAGAAGAAAACAGTATTCAGCAGTTCATCCATAAAACTCAAGGTTCTTCCATTCTAAGCAAAAATCATCAAGACATCAACCCAACTTTATATATTAATAGTATATTAATCACAACTGTTGTGTATATTGAAAGAAACTTCAAATGCACAGACTTAAACTAAATTCTAATTTGACCTTCCAACTCCTTTCAGATATATCAACCAAAAAATATTGTTCTCGAAACAAAAGTGTTGATTATCATCTCTGAAATAAATCAGCAAATATAATGACAATCTTCAACTAATAATAACTAGCATTGAAATTTATATATACAGCAAATATAATGCCCATGGAAAAAGGAAATGCATTCGTATAACTTTCTCTCCATAATCCATTAATTGTTGACAGTAATGTGTTCATATTTCTTCCTATTACGCTTCCTTTTCACACTAAATGTTTTACGTATCCTATATTGCATAATCAATGTCAAATGTCAATCTATAATTATATAGAACCCACGCTGATTGAGGTACTGATTTGACAGGATTCAAAACTAAGAAATAACAGGGCACGAGGAAAAACAAGACAATCATAGGTTTTCCTATGCCTTCCAATTAACCTTCCACGGAATCTCAACTTTGGATAAATTAAAAATGATGAATTATTCTAAAATGGGAAAACTTGACACATTATAGGAAAATTAGATTCGTAACCCCATTTATTAAAAGAAATATAGAATAATGACTTGTTTTTCCCTTTATATACAGATTTCCATGTGATGACACTAAGGTAGTGAAAATCGAGCTCTTGTTCAAGATCAGAAAGGGAAATATGAATCGTAAATTGGGAGATCAAAATTTATATATGCACACACAAAATCATTATGTTCCACTCACAAATCATAATTAAACTTCAATTTAACACGAGAAACAAAAAATAATATAATACATATATAAAACAGTAAGTCATTAGGTTTGATGGGTCCTCTTAGCCAAGCTCTTTTATTAGAATGGGGTACCTTTATCTCAACTTTTAGTACAAGGCTACGATACATAGCCCACCTTACGTAATTGGGCTTAAGTTTTTTCCACTTTGGGTTTAAGTTTCGAGCCACGACTAATGTGTGCTACACTAAACAACCTAAGTGTGTCATGACCGTGAGAGATCTTGCATGGAGTGTCCAGGCCGTGAGAGATGCTACTGCATGAGGCAAGGTAGTGACAAACATCGAGGAGGTGATAGGTGGTAGGCATGAGGTGGCCACAAGCATTGCTGTGAGAAACGTCGACACTACTAGGAAGTGCCGCTGCAAGAGGCGCCCACAAGGAAAGTTGTCGCTACATCATGAGCGGCGCCCACATGAGTTGTGATATACAGGGACGATCTCATGCGATCCACGAAAATCACAACTTTGAAGCAACTCGGGATCGAAGAGGAAGGAGAAGATCATAGGAATGTTTAATCTTACACTTCCACAAGCGATTTTGACTACCATGGATGACATATATTAGTTGAATGTTGGGGTGTCGACCTCGCTAGGATGTCAAGGCTCATACTGATGCCTAGCACGCGATATTCATTAAAAAAAGATTAAATATTTTTAGTCCTTGAACTATTTGTTAAAATTGTGTTTTGTCCCTAAGAAAAATTTTGGACCTATTTCATCCTTAGAAACGTCTTTGTATGTCACTAGTGGAAATTGACTTGGCCTATGTCCGAACCAATTCACAAGTGTAACATGTCGTGAGAGCAAACAAAATCTATTTGACAGAGGAATGAATAGTAAACTTGATGACCCTACAAAGTGGAACTTCAATTTCAGTCCATTTAGATATGTTAGTTTCAACCATAATTTCTTCTTTAGTAGTGATATGGTCAAGATAACCTTGACCTTAAGCCAAAATTTGATGTTTGAGGACCAAGAATCATAGTTATTGCAATCAAATTTGTAAGGTAGATAGCGGGACAGTGAAAAAGTTGGTGAAAACCAACGCATTAGGTTTCAAAGTCTTCATGAATTAGCCTTAGAGAGAGAGAAGCAGTTAAATAGTGTGAAAAACATCCAAACAGAACAATCAGCCAAACAGATACATTATCCAATTAGTGTGGAATGGAAGGACCACAAATCCAAAATCAGCACAACGAGGTGAGGTTGTTCACAAAAAAATGTATTAGAAAGCTCGTTGGACATGCCACCATGTGTAGTGTAGGTAACAACATAGAGTGAGATATGGTGAGAATGGTTTGGATGTCTGAGGGCGTGCGAGTCATTGAATGGAAGAGTAGTGATTAAGGTTAGTTGTCTCACAACAAGATGATGCTAGTGGTTGTGATTGTTGGCCAAAGAAAGCTCTTCGAAAAGTTGTCGGTGAGGAACATTGACGCCAATAGCAATGAACAATTAAAACACAACAAGGGAAAAAGAGGAATCCAAAAAACATACATGGTTTAAAAACAATTACACCTATGAGTAGTGGGTCCACAAGGAAAACACGAATTAAAGTTCCCTTCTCATTAGACTCAAGACCTTGTTGAGAAGAGATAAACTAAGAATGCATATTATGAATTTTGGGTATTTAGACACGTTGAAACTATTCAATTTATAGAGGAGAAAACACAATTATAGAATATTCCTAATATCATCAATTGATCATAATATCATTAGTTACTATATCTATATGATTCTAACATATCTACAAGATTCTAACACTTCCCTTTCCCATCATTGCATTATTATACTCTCCAATGCCTTGTTGCATGTATACATTATTCTATTACACACTCCCACTAGTATGGACCCACGAAAACCAATGAATTTGGTGATTGTCTCTCTTCTATTTACAATATTAGTGAACTTATTAGTGCGTGTGAGATTTGATGTTTGGAACCTTGGATCCACGTTTTCGGATATGAAAAATGATAACTACTAAAAGTAATTTCAGCTTGGATGTGGATCACATATCCATGTTTAACTTAATTCAATGTCAAATGAAACATGCACTGACTATATCATCCAAACACAATTATAGCACCCAAAAATAAAAACAATAGTTACCCTATGAGTAAGATTGAGAAGTGAGTAGTCTACTATTACTACCTGACCATAAATCGTGTTGATCCTGGATCCCCTTGTCTTCCTGCTCTGCCACGCAGCTAGAGAAAAGAGTATTACAAGTTGAGTAACAAGATGTGAGAACAAAAGTGCTAGGGATGATAATGATAATAATAATAATAATAATAATAATATATTTTTATGAAAATGGAGAAGGGGATAAGTTTTCCATCATTGAGGTAATAGCTAAGTAGAACTTCAGTATACTATCCCAAACTCTATAGAAGCCCCGAAATCTTATTGGAGGCATAAGTAATATTTATTACATGTTTGAAATATGCCTATCTATATGTTTTTGTATATATAAGTAAATAACATTTTGATACTAAGTTAACACTATTCATGATCTAACAGCAACTGAACATAAAAAAAAATTATTCCTTGTATATAGCCAAACCAGTCAAGGAATTACATCATCGAAGCTGAAAACAAATTAGCCACGGATTGCCAAATTAGTCAAGGAGTTAGATCACAGAAGCATCACTATAATTATCTGTCAGCAGAAGCCAGACACACATACACTAGTTCAGAAAACAATAACAATCAAATTAGCATATGGTCATATCCAAAGTTAAATGTATCTAACAGACATCACATTACACAGGAACTGTTCCCCCTTTCTGCCACCACACAGCAGGGATTCTTCAAGGTAAACGGCTTTTCCCTGTTCAAAACAATTTAACACTCCACTCCCTAACTAAATAAAGGATTTGAGAACGATCATATAGGAATGTTAGACATTTTAATATCTCCCACCCATTAATCATCCAAAGCAAACAATCCAGCAAAACAACAAATTGGAATGTTAGACTTTTACCATGCTAAGTATGGTTAGGACCATGTCAGAGCAACAACGTTTAAGGGAACAGGGTCTAAACATGGTTTATATGATGAAAAAGAAGGGCTAAAACGGTAACAGTTTAACATGAAGTTAGGAGTGTTAGTTCATTCACTTTTACCTATAAATGAACCTCGTTTAGGTAGAAAGGGGTCTTCTGGGAAATATTGTTGTAAAACTGGACAGATTCCAGTGGAAAGGAGTAATATCCTTCGGAGAGGCATTTGTATACGATGGTTATTAGCTTGTAATGAGTTTTCAGAAATAGAGGAAATTCAGAATATTTTTCTGCTTGTGTACTGTTGTTTCTTGTTAGCCTTTAACATTTTCAATTCTGAAAAGAGGGTCCTAGCAAGTACCCACCTGGTTATCTATTCTCCGGGACTCATGTAAAGATGTACCAATCACATGAAGACCCCCAAGCCTTTTTACCTCAGAACCTTCATGCAAACAGTGTTCTTCACAATCCTTCAAAACTGACAGATAGGCAAGTGCTACAGTTGGACCAAGAGGGTACATCTCAGATTCTTCATTAGCAAGCTTTTCCAGCTCTTCCAAACTATATGAAAGATTCATTTCAATAGCCTCCAAGATAAAAGATTTAGCCTTCTGATAGGTCCAACTTTTACCCTCACTTTTGGATACATATTTGGCTGAATAATTCAAGTTGCAAAAAATACAACACTTTCAAGTTAAAAGCATGTAATTATGACGAAAATGAACATAATTTAATCTGAAACGAGAAAATTTCTCAGCCAGAACCACAGACCCATTAAGGTTGTCTTAGCCAGTAAGGCCATTGATGATGATCCAACCTTTATCTTTGGAAGCACCTACATCAGAAGATTCATTAAAAACAGAGGTAAAAAACGAAAATAAAAATACAATAAGTAAAAGACAAAATTACCATTTGTGAAATAGCTTCATCTGCAAGTTCAATGTTTGGATCCTCTCGTGTCAAAAATGAAAGTAAGCTATCCTCTATAATTTCTCTGGCAAGCATCTATATAGACCAGGAAGAAAATGTATGAAGTCACTTCCTAGATCCAACTCATGCCAAAGTGCCATGTCAAATGGGTGGGGATTGCAGCTCAGTTGCACTTTACGTCCCTTTAGTTTGGACTGTGCGATTTTGGTTTTCTCAATTTTCTTTTTGAGCTAATCACATCTATCATTAAAATTAAGCAAATTTGCCCGCTGTTGATTTTCTTCTACTTCAAATTATTATTTTTCTACCTAAATATTTGGAGGTGTATAATGGAATAGGGATATGAAATATGTTGAAAGTTTAAACATATTAAATTGAGCGGAAACTTAAAGAAATTTGAAGAATTTTATAAAATATGAACCAGGGTTTGAAGTGGAGAAATTTCGAATTTTTTTTATTGACTTTAAATTGATATTTTGGTTGATGGTTTTGTAAAAAAATTCAAATCAATTCAATTTGTAAATATTTTTAGTAGAAAAAGAGAAAAAGGGGTTTGGGTAGAAAAAACAAACAAGGGAACCAAATTTTCTTAATTTTTAAAAGACAGGCTTAAATGGCTGGAAAAAACCTTGGCAGCCACAAATTAGACAATCCAATTTAGAGGGACCATAAATGAAATCAAGCCGATAAAAAACCACCTACTTATAGAAGTAATACAAATTGATTTCATTTTCTCCAGACATTTAGGCAGTGATAGACAACGTATGCTAGGTTTCATATTGTTCTCGTAGAACCTAGGCACAAATAAAAAACATATTGGCAAACCTACCTTTGGATTTCCTCCAAGGATTATATCTGTGCCCCTGCCGGCCATATTTGTAGAGAGGGTAATGGCATGTTTCCGTCCTGCCTGTGCAACAACTTCAGCTTCTTTTGCAGCATACTGCATTAAATGAGGGGGGAGGGAGCTGTGAGGTAGGCAAAACTTTAAAAACGAAAAATTAAGTCATAGAAATAAAAAGACAGCATATGCTTTTGAAGATACCAACAATCCATACTTTCACAAACCTTGGGTCTAGCATTCAGAACATTATGAGGAATATTCCATTCCCAAAGCAGACCAGACAAATGTTCTGAATTTTCTACACTGCATATGGAGAAAGAATGAAAAGATAATCATTCTACAAAGTCGCAAGACTATCGACTGTAGAGAACGGAAAAACTTATGTACAAACTTTTGTAATATATAGCCCAGATAAGTAAAGAATCCAATGTAAATATTCGATGATGACAACATACAAGAAATAAGTATGATGATGATGGGGAAAAAGTGGCTTTAATTTAAACAAAGATAGGTAAAGAAAAACAATTATTAAAACTAGACCACTGAAAAGGCATACACTAATGCCAAGACACAATCATCAAAACCTAAGCAAATTAAATTCCATTCGATTAATAAAAGATGGTCGTCAAGAATCAAATCCCCCAAAAGTTTATGTATAGCGACAGTAGAAACATGGACGCAGCCCTTTATGGCTTGCCTCCTCAAGCAAAAGCCGTTATGGGCTGAAGCATGGACAAAGCTCAAGTTGTCAGAAGAATTTTTCCCATTTCCACAACTATGCCCTCTTAAAGCTTAAGCTGTCAACAATAGATCTAATAATGGTTTATGTCTCTAATAAAGTAATAACTTCTTGTAAAAATTGTGCTATTATTGATAATTTAAAAATTCAATTTTTCTTCAATTGATCAATTGTCTATTAAAAATTCAAGATCATGAAAATATAAATATAAATTTTAGCCAGCTCAATATTGAACAACAAATAATAAGATATGGACACACTATAACACTAACAACCAAGATTTATCCCAGTACATTGGGTTGGCAACATGGATTAATCATCAACATTGAGTCTATAATAAAACGAAAATTTCTCAGAGAAGCATTTGAGGTTTATTCAGTGGTTTCTCTTAACAATATGGACACTAAAAACATGAAGTTAATGTACAATTTGTAACAGTCAACATTAAACAGACTGTAATTCCTAATTATTTGTTTAGAAAAGCAATTTCATGACAGCTAAGGAAGCATAAATTTGAAGTACAATAAAATATTCATTTTAAATGGTACAAAAAGACATGACAATTTCAAGTAGTAATATAAGCCTCCAAACCCTGTGCATATATCTGCCAACAAGATTCCCTTGAAGAAATGGCAAGCATATATGAGAGTTCTTCCTTGTTAAATAGTGGCTATCATGTTTTTCAGACTTCAGAGCATTAGGCTAAGAAAGAAGAATTTTGTAATGATCATTTGTTCTTAAAAGAATGCAAAACATGTCTCAGTGATAGACAGCATCCATTATAATAGCCATAATACTTACCTAGTTGTCCCAACTAAGACAGGCCGACCTAATCTAAACATATATTCAACTTCTCGGCGCACTTGCTCCCATTTCCCACGAGCAGTCTTGAATAATATATTAAAAGAAAATCATACACTTAATTAAATTTTGTCATGGAAAAATTATTGTATTGAAACTACAGATATTAAGAAGTTATTAAATGGCATACAGCAAAAGCTTGAATTGGTAAATCTTTTCGAATATTAGGAAGATTTGTGGGCACTTCAATGACTGGCATCCGAAACATTTTTAAGAACTCCTTCTCCTGCAATGAGATATACCACCATCATGAACTGATAAAAGCACAAATTGCAATAGTTAAACTTGAATGCAATGTCAGAAATGTATAAATCTTTACTTCTGTTTTGGCAGTCCCAGTCATTCCTGACAACTTTGGATAGAGCTTGAACAATGACTGGTATGTGATCTGTGCCACAACAACAGAATCTGCCTGTACAAGTTTAAACCTTGGAAATTTAGAATCAATGAATTATGATGACAAGAGTCATGATACAAAAAGCAAATCAAAGAACCCACATATATACCTGAATCTTCAAACCTTCCTTTGCCTCCACAGCCTGGTGAATCCCCTCAGACCATCTCCTTTTCTCCTCAACTCTTCCTGTCAGCTGAGAAATTTTCAAAATTTGGTTCATCACATCATCAGATTATTAAGAAAACTAATAGCCAAAAAAGAAAATGAAAAAGTATCTGTTTAATTATTAAATGAAAATGAAAGATTAACACTGTTACTAGAAATACAAGTTACAAATAATGTTCAAGATACAAAACTACTCATTTGGTTCAACCTGATAACTTATGTGATAATTAGTCCTCAATATAGCACCAAAGCCTCTAATAACCAAATTGTCAATAATTTCATTTTTGCCACCACTTTTCTTCATAATTAAATTAAATTCAGCACAAGGTAAAATCAGCTTGTTAGCAGTCCAAACTTGAGGCCCAAAGAGCTCTTGCAAGAGGGAGTATGTTAGAGATTATACTAAAAAAAGTTAATTCAATGCATCACCTACCAAAACAATTTTGTGATAGTCCTGACAAAATATCTTAGCGTGCATATTTGCTGTTGAAGTATTAAGCAAATGCATATGTTTAATGTGCTCAAGCTTCAGTTTCTTTTGCACAACCCTGTATTACATTGTAGAATAGAGCTATTCTATTTTACAGTATATAAAAACAGAAACTTGCATTTGTATTGGGTAGAGTTTTCCAAACATCCTCCAGTTTTATCTTATATTAACAGTACAACGGGTTTGAGAAATCATACAAATCAAACGAGGTGTACAGGCTCCAGGAGAGATCATTGATCATGTATTTCATTCATTTTTAAACTTGAACTCAAGTTTTAGACAACTATACATTCCGTTAAGTGTTGTATCCAATTAGCAAACAAGAATGAATAATAAATTTAGACTTAAATATGTTTTATTCCCATTAACTATGATTTGTTAAACTAAAGCAAAGAGAGAGACATTGCGTTTAAACCTTGTGCTTCTAAGATAGCATGGATGTTTTATTTGTATTGAGAAACCAGAATCAATATAATAAATAGAGTAGATTTGATATTCTCTTACAATAAAGATATCATACGAGAATAAATAAATATTCCAAATAATATATATACAATATATTATAGATATTCTTAATTACATAGGATGTGCTCTTTTTATCTCTATAATTATAACATGATTAAATTTAGTTATACCCTCCAATACTTTTTATTGGTTATAATCCTTGTAAATTTAAATTTTTTCAAATGCTACTTATCATTTAGTAGTGACATTACATGCATCTAGACACGTAATGTCAACAAACACTGAGGTGACAAGTTAAATGCATGTCATATAAATAGTGAGTAGTGATGGGGAGTAATATCATCTTCAAACTTTTTAAATTTGTAAGAACTAAAGCCAACAAAAAACAAATAAAAGTGCTAAGGTTGCTACTTCTTAACTGTATTATTTACTTTATTCTCTACTACTCTAATTTTGTAATCTGCACAAATATGAAGATAGCAGACAGCGTCAGAAATCTATTCTATCACAAAGATAGATTCTTGTCTCCACCCTTAAAGTCTATAAACCACAAACCCAAATTGCAGGTACCATTTCTCGGCGTCAAAGTAACCCATTATATCACCTTCAAAAGCAACCCGCTTAGCCCTTAAACAACCACAATAACCATTCATTCTCATCTTTCTAGCTCTTAGAATTTGGCCTAGACATAAATCCACTCAAAAGCTAGCTCATGAGGCGAGGGTTATCCCCCCACTTACATGATTTTTTGTCAGATCACTTATCAATGTGAGATCTTGATAAGGACGTTGAATGTCATGGGATGCCTAAGTTTCACATTGAGTAGCATGGAATATTTGGTGGAGTATTTAAGTTCTCCTCCCTTGCTTTTGAGTGTAGGTTCCTCAAATACGTGGGAGCTTATCAGATCTCTAACACATTCCCCTTACACTGCTGAACAAAAAAAAAATCCCCTTACACCAAAAATTAAACATCTCAAACAAGAACTTTAAAGGTTTTGACATTTGTGAGTAGTGTAATAAAAACCACTAGAATAAGCTCTAATACTATAGAGTTTGGGTTTAAACCTAGGTCAACCCCAAAAACTAATCCATAAGGTGAGCGCTGCCCTCACTTGCATGCATTACTTTTTGCTATATCAGTAAGTCAATATGAGATATATTACCCTTGGCCCTTAAAAAACCTAACCTAGTGATGAGCCCTTGACCACCAATAAAGGAGAGAAGTGTTCAAGGAGGATCACAAGAAGCATGATGAGAAGAGACACTTCCTCCTCACCCTCTTTCTTTAGTCTTTTTAGCATTTCTAGTTTATCTTAAAATTTCCTAGACTAATGTTTCTTTGCTGTTTTTTTGTAGGATTGCTTTTGGAACACCCTTTTTTCTACAAGTGGAGCCTTGTTGGGGCAAAGGAAGCACATGGGCTCAAGGCCCATAAGGTAGGACGTCCAAGGGAGTGGAGAAGGTCAACATTTGACCTTCTAGAAGGTGCTTATATGGGTTTGGAGGCCAAGCTTAGACCTAGCTTCTAGAATTTTGTATCTTGCCCACCAAGAGTGGAATATGCTTAGCATCTTTTCTATTGTAATTCCCTCTAGGTCCCCAACCCTTGCCTATATAAGGAGGCCTCCCCACCACTTGTAAAGGGTTGAATTTTGGAGTAAAAAATTAGAAAGCATTAGCTTTGAGCTTGTGTGTGTTCTTGGGAGTGTTCTTCCCCTTCTTGTGTCTTATCTTGAGTCTTGGCTCAAGTGGCGGCAATCACCACTTATCTTGGGTTGGTCCATCCCCCAAGTGGCGTGAATGCATTCCATTCCCCTTCCCCTTTCTATCATCTCTTCTTCCATTACTTTCCATGTTCTTTACATTCTTGTCATTTAATTTTTCAGCACCTATATTCAAGCTTATTACTTGTTTCTTGTTATCTTGTTTAATTTCTTGTATTCCCTTCTTCCTTGAGCTCTTGTGAAGTGAACCTTCACACTTAGATAACCTTTGGGATTATCTTCGTGTCCAGTGGGAATCTTCCTTGTTGCTTTCTTCTCTTTGTCTTTCTATCAAACACCTTATATGCTAAATATTAAAATGAACCTTTATCACATAGCATATTCATATATCATAAACTTTCCACTGTCCTAAATAACGTAAGAGTGTCGTCTTGTAACAAGGCTGAGGCATGCCATATTAAATAAAATCCAACTATCATGACAGATAATTCATGAATCAAAAGCTAAATATCACCTCCAATTAGGTTATAGATCATGTTTCCAGCACACAAAAGGGAGATTTTATGTGTGTGCACATCGGGCAAGGGGAGACAATCAGTAGCCCCTAGTACAGTTTGTTACCATTCTAAAGAGACCTAAGGTTAACCCAATTTCCATAGCATTTGTTTGAAATCAACATATCTCATACAAAGTGAATGCATATCAAGTATATGCACTAAAGCATCATGTCTTTTCATACTTCTATAGACAATGCAGAATTTGTAAAACAAAGGTATATACTGCCACTGAATTTAAAACAAAAATGGACTTCGATAGCATGTAAAATTTCAGAGTACAAGACTACAAGCTTGTAAAACAAGATACACTAACTGTATGTATATATTCAGTTCAATTTCTTTAAATATCCTGTAGGATGTCAATGACTACATTGTTCTCTACTTCAACTTATTGATTGCTGTCATTGAACCCCCTCTCTGAATCATTAAAAGCAAAGTACCTTATTGTATCCACAAGACTTTCTCCTAAGATGAATTTTTTAAAGCAAAAGAACTGACATGTGGCCAACAATCACAACACTTAACTGATGTTTGTCCTCCAAATATCCAGTTCTAAAATTTAAAAATCTACTAAATTTAGAACCAAGGAGAAAAGGTAATGTTACTCATGCTGTGTGTTTGTGTTGTGTCCTACAATATAATTGTCCAAATTCTGTGTGTCCCTGAATCATGTTTTGTAGCCAGTCTTTGTTTTCATAGGTAAATAAAAGGTGCTAATATTGAAAGCATAAAGAAGCCTTGAATACCTCATTGATAATCAAAGCCTTTCCATCTCTGACCATGTATTGCACATCTCGGCGATAGAATTCTTTAGCTTTTATAGCATTCATCACAAATCTGCATTAACTCAAGTCTTACTACTCATATGTGACTGATTGGACAGGAATTTCCAATTCCAACATGTTAGCCAGAAACTTCACATTCGGCAACGGTATTAAATAAATGTAACTATGATGATTATAATAAATTAATCTAAATCTCTAGGAGAGTTTATGCACCTGAAAAATCATGATCACAAATACAAGTTGTAAACAGAGAAAAATATAAAGCACCTGATCTTTTTACTGGGATGTCATTTACATATATGCCAAGGGCTAAGGTGGTTTTACTGTCTTAAATAATGTCTAATTTTTCATATTATTTTGTTTTCATTTTATTGTCTCTTTTAAGGAGGATAATCCCTTTTTAATATTATTATTATTTTATGAATAAATTTATTCTTTTATCAGTAAAAAAGAAAGGGAAAATTTTAAACTTAGACTTTACTGTTTAATAGGTAATTGTGATGTTAATTCTTAGAAAGTGGACTCTAAACCTAACTGAACCTCACAAAATTAGTTTGTAAGGTGATATATATAATAATTTGGTCATATCTTTAGACAATGTAGGATTTCCAACACACCTCTTATATCGACGATTGGACATCTTGAGTGTAAGACTAAATATTTGTGGGTGATCCAATAGCAACCCGATAGTGAGTGATACGATAGGCCCAACAAACCTAGCCAGGATAGGCTCTGATACAATCTTATAAGTAATTTGGAATCTCCAACATTAATGTTACACAATTCATCAAAAAGAGAGAGCATGATGGAAAAAATGAATAAAGATATGCTGACATTAATGCCAACCTACTTTTCGCCAAACAATCATTGGGATTACAAAACAAGTAAACACCAACCAAAGTTAAATGAACATTGCCTAATTCAACAAGGTATTAAAGTATAAGAATGTTCACCTGGCCCAGGGATCATTTTCATCCCAAAGATCATTAGTTTCTAAAGCCATTTCAGCAAGAGCAATTCCTTCTTCAGTCAACTCCACAGAATTATCTTTAAGCTCCACTTTGTAATGCTGTTAATAAAATAAAATCAGTGTACAGAACTATCTGGATAAACTGATCAGAATGGAAAAAAGGAGAAAAACAGAGTAAATGACATGATCAAGTGCAAGAGAATGTACTCACAATGTCCTGTGTAAGCAGTTCAGCTACTTTTGCAGCAACAGGGAATCTTGCAGCATCTTTACTAGCCTGCGATAAAGAAGGAGAAGCAAGTCATTTATCATTGAGCTTGAGCCGTTGAAATGTTCTTTTTAATACTGCCAGCCTGGGTATGAAAGAAGAGGATGATAATGATTTAGTGGACCACAAGAAGCAAAATTAAAAATTAATGTTAAGCCTACCTCACCACTGATTAACAAAGGATTTCTTCCCTCGTCTATCAAGACAGAATCCACTTCATCAACGATTCCAAAATGGAAGGGCTTTGGCCTGCTTCCATGCAGAATAGTCACTAGTAACCAAACATATTTCAAACCAAAAGAAAAAGAAGAAAATAACTTAGTTCTACCGAAGTAATACACGCTACCATCTCATTACAAGTTGTTCACGATTTCCAGCAAGATTATCTCGTAGGTAATCAAAGCCAAGCTCCTAAGGTAAGAAAGGGGCAAAAAGGAAGAAAAGAAAATAATATAAGTAAAAATGTACAACTAAAAGGAAACAATATAAGTAATGGCAAGCGTAATTACCGAATTATTGGTATATGTTATATCACATCTGTAGTTTATTCTTCGTTCTTCAGCATTCATTCCTCTCTGTGCATGCAAACATCAGATAACCAAGTTAAACGAAGGTCATGCAGTGCGTTTTTACAAATTAATTAATAAAAAAAACTTCATTACTAGACCCAGTCCATTCGTGCATTACATCATTAAATATATGCTCTAATCTATCTCACCACCGAACACATAGGAAATGAAAACAAATCTTACCACCTGCAGAGAAAAATTACCTGAATAAGTCCGACAGAGAGACCTAAGAAACGATGAACACGTCCCATCCATTCGGCGTCACGCTGAGCTAAATAATCGTTAACAGTTACCACTGCAAAGAAATCAAGAATTAGAGATATTTATTTTTCGAAATTCCAAGTGCTGGCACCTGAAGGAATTCCCCAAGCCATTCAAGCTTGAGCGTTGGCAGTAACACATACCATGAACACCCTCAGAGGTCAAGGCATTTAGATAAGCAGCTAGTGTGGAAACCAAGGTTTTACCCTCCCCGGTTTTCATCTCAGCAATGGAACCGTCATGCAGCACTGCCCCGCCAATAATCTAACACCAACAAAATCCATCATTCAGTGACCTAGTAGTGAGTGAGTCCAAACCAAACATGCAAAAAAAACACAATATTAGAGATATACACATGCAAGTCAATGATAGAATGAGACCTGAACATCGAAATGGCGCATTCTAAGTTTTCTCCATGCAGCTTCACGAACAACAGCGAACGCCTCTGAAACATTAATTACAATTCAATCACAAACACAGTTCAGAGACCAATCGACCAATGACGCAACATCATAAAAGAGTAGCCAACCAGCTTGAATGTCGGCAAGCGTAGCCCCTCGCGCGAGCCGGCGGCGAAACTCGGCAGTTTTTGCGGCCAGCTGTTCATCGGAAAGCGCCTGAATCTGAGGCTCGAAGGCGTTGACGGAGTTCACAAGACGGTAGTAGTCGCGAACAACCCAATAGTTCAAGCTCGTGAAGTCGGTGAAACGCTTTTGGACACGGCCGAGATTTTCCTACAAGCAAGAAAGTGATGTGACAAGTAATTAAGGCAATTCGTCGAACAGGTAGCGGGCGCAGAGCTGAAACGCACCTTAACGGAGGCGACAGCGACGAGAACGGGTGCGCAACGACGTCCTCGCAGGCGAGGCCAGGGAGGAACAGAAGGACGCGAGCGAATGAAGAAAGCGTCCGCGTTGGCATCGGTGGAAGTGATTCTCTGAAGAGCGAAGAAAGGTGCATATGAGAGCGCGGCCATAAAGGTGTGTTGGTGTTTCCAACTTCAACGGATTAGCGCATATGCATTTGAGCTTAGCATACCGTACTTTTTTTTTCTTCAGTGGTGTTTATTACTGCCCGAGAGTACTCCTTGGTGAGGGAGAAACAAACGCTTTGGCATTTGAACTATAAAAAACCAGATTAATTTTAAACGTGTTTTTGTCCTTATAATTTACTTTTTATTATGGAAAATGTTCCCATGAGGATGATAATTCTATCAAAATTCGATGAATACCCATAAACTTATGTCTATTAGGAATGGAGCTAAGTTTCTATTTCTAATTTTTAATACAGTAAGAAATGAAGGAGTGAAAGAGAAAAGAAAAGGGTAAAAAAATTGGATAAAAAATGTAACGTGTTTGAATTTAGTTTGAAATAAAAGAAAAGAAAGTGATAGGTTTTAATTAGTTACATTTTTATATGTTGAATTATATATTTAGAATGTATGTTGGAATAAACTCGTATTTGAAATTGCTTCCTGCGTCTCCATGGAATGACGAAAATAATATTTTAAATTTTTCGCTTTCCAACAAAATATTATCCCAAATAAAATAAAGAAAACTTATGGATTATCTATTCCAAAAGCATTCCAGAAAAATTATCATAAATAAGAAATTTGAAATAAATTTTAAAATACATAATTCATAATTAATATTTGACTACTGTATTATTCATTATAAAATATCTCATAAATGTATCCGTAAAAGTTTAAAACCTATTATAAAATGTTCTTTCATAAGAACTTGTGTAAAAATAAATTAATTACTTTATAAATTAAAATTAACTTATATATAAATTAATTTATAGATATTTTATCAAATAACATCTTCAAAACTCTCTAAATTTTTATTTTTAACTTTGGACATAAGATGAATAAATATAATTAATAATTTTTTCCTAAAAATGATTCCGAAAAATCTGAGTCCAGAAATTATTCTATAGTAGAAAAATTTGTACCTATTTGAAAGATCTTTCAGAATTTGGTAATAAATTAATATCCCTCACAATGAATGATCAGCAAAGGGGAGTTTGCCATGAAATCAAACTGAGAGCATGATTCATTTCTACTTCATGGCTCCTCCTTATTTGGAGACTAGTACTGCAAAGTGTTTTAGCACAGTGGAAGGCTTTTGATGTATGACGTTAGGTTGCAAGATTCTTTCTCCACTTCCGTAGCTTCAATAAGCACTCCCTTATATAAGAAAATTAGATAACTAACTATACATCTTCTTCAAATTTCAACCCCTTCGATTCCTGTAATTCCTGTAACTTTTTTTTCACTTCAATATCTTCTGCTTCAATTATCGTTTTAATCCAATGCATCACACTTGAATTCAGAAGGCGCGGGAAATAAATAGCAATAATTTTCACACAATTTGTTTTGATTTCTTGCATGCAGTACTTCAATTCATTGCATTGAATCTTCACCCAACAAAATTTGATTCTCCTGCTTCAATCAAACATTGCATTATGTTCAATCATAGAAGCGCTGAAACCGATAGTAAACCACTAAACCTTTGTCATGAAAACTAGATCACGGTTCAAAAAAATTACAAAACTAACTTGAAGAAAATCCACCAAAGAATCAACAGATCAGTTAAGAAGTAGATAAACATGTCAAAATCAGTTTTATTAAAAAAATGAAAATACATTATCTTAATTTTTTTAAATAAACAAAAATCAAGCAGAAACATGTGTTCGTTTTTATTCTACATGTAAACTCATTTGATAAATATTATTGAAATTTTAATTTCAGTATGATAACATATTTTATTTTAATTTTTTTATATAATTATAAATGTTAAAAAAGGTTTGTGTTTTATTTTATTTTCCAGTACCATAGAATTATGATAGTTTAACAGATCTAGTTTTAAAATCATTTATAAAATTCAGCATGGAAAATCATGGTTTTTTCTTTCTACACTCTGTCATCATCAGTTAGTTGAGAATAAAAAAGAATAACAGTAGCTGAGAAAAAAATTGAGAATAAAAACGAAAAAAAAAATAACAGTAGCTGAGAAAAAAAAGAAAGGATGAGAAAATATAAAACGAATTATAGATTATATAATTTAAAAACACTTTCAAATTATACCATCTAAATTTTTCTTTTCAAAAAAAATTAATTTTAAACTGTGTAATTTGAAACAGATTTCAAATTATACTACTCAAAATTTTTTTATTAATAATTTTGAATCATACAATTCACAACAAGTAAATTCTAAATTTTAAGTATAATTTAAAAGTTAAAATTAATTTTCAAATTATATATCTAAAGAGTTAATTGTAATTTTTAGAATATGTAATCTAAAAATTAATTTTAACATGCAGATTACATTAGAAAGCTTTCATATAATTTGGAGTGCAAGAAGAAAATATGAGATGCAGAAAGAAATTTCCCAAAATCATTCTATACCAGAAAAGAAAAATTAAAAGGTACAACTGGCGACAAAATTTGCACTGAAACTTGGCATGTGTCCTGAATCTAAACTGATTTACTATGATTCATATTACATTAAGTATACACAGTAACAGTTTCAAGTTATATACAAACCTCAAGAATCAAGCCCTAGAAAGAAATAGTTTAAAATATGTACATAACATCTTTCAAGTATCATTTGGATCATATTATCTGCATCTGTGTCGAAAATGTGAATTAACAAGCACTCCAAAACCTAGCATCACAAGCATGATGTAATTCGAGAAAAATCAAAATATTTGGCTGCAACTTGAGCAGTCAAACCATGACGGTAGATGCCCCCAATAAACTCTTAGTATTTACAGATAAACCTGGAGGAATCAAATCAATAATAGCAGTTGAGTGTTAAAGATTTCACAAGTATAACAAAAAAAAAGAAATGCAGTGATAACAAGTCATGTTAAAAACTTCAAATTCAAACGATTTCTGGGGTATCCCCCAAACAACTCAACATTCACTTCCAAAGATATTTCTTCCGGTAAACATTTACAATGTTATGGGAATAGTGGAAAGAACATAAAAGAGAAAAAAAAATAGAACGAAAGAAAAGTTTGAATTTTTGCTTCTAAGTAAAATTATCTCTCTTTTCTTTCCATGTTCTCTTCAACCAAACAAAAAAAAATGCATCATTATTTGTGTTTTCTTTCCCTTTTACTATATTTCTTTTCTTCCAAATATACCATAGAAAAGGGGAGGCGGAAATTTATCATATGCATCTTTCATCAACTTTTCTTCCAAGTAAGATAAACGGATGATTTCCTATACCAAATCAGAATTCAACCATTATATCATTTGGTAGTGTCTTGCACTCAATAGATGTTTGTCAAACATTGACTTTCCTTTTAGAACACAATAATAAATCATGTTGTCAAATAATTCAGACGTGAAAAGGACAATATTTCCCGGTTGATCATACCCCTACAGAACCCAATTGGTATGGTTGAAAATAAGCATTCTCTTCTACTGAGTGGGGAGAAAAGAGCAATCTCTAAATGGCTCCAGGTTCAATTATTCTCTCTCTTCAATTTATAGAGTCAAATAAACAAGTGCAAGGGGAAATGTTATTGAAATTAACAAAATTTATGGCTGTGCGTTGTGACTTCTTTTATATAAAAAAATCTATTAAAGCAACACTTAAATTAGCTCTGTTAACACTGACAAAGAAAAATACATGTCGAGGCCTGAATTTGAAAATTAAAATAGTTGGATGAAATGAGTGAATACCTTAATAGACTTGTCAGCATATCCAACGAACAGTTTTCCTTGGCTGCATAATATAGTTGTAGCAACAGAACTGCAAGGAATTGATCCATATGCTTTGACATCCAGTTCAAACTCGTCTCCAGATAATTCCTACAATTCACTAACTTTTATAGTGAATATCTATGCTATTTGAATAAACAATATTAAATAAAATATCATAAGCTGAGCATATTGCCATGTAATTTCCAAAACAGAGCCCATGATTTTGCATTTCTACCTGTATATTAACATTTTTGTCCCAACCTCCTGTATAAAGACATTTTCCCTGCATACTCATTGCAAAAATGGCCCCATTATGCAACGTTTTGGAATTCACGAACACATCATTCCTCCATACCTAAACAAACAAATGATAAAAGAGATGATGTTACACAATATTGACAGGAGTTAATTATGTGGATCAAGTCCATATTTGACTTCAAGTGGGCTACAAAATTCATCATTAATCTTCAAAAGGGGAAAATTCTGGAAAAATAAGAAACCTTTATGCATCCGTTCTCATGTGCTGCAACAAGCAAATGCCTATCTACAGTAACAGCCAGGATAGACTTCATCTCTGCAAGCGTATCTTCCCCCAGAACTGTCAATGGACTGTGGTCATTTAGACTCCACAACCGAACTGTACCATCCCAACTACCACTGTAAAGAACCTCGTCACAAACAGCAAGTGTGGAAACTACAGATCTATGGCCAGTCATTGTGCATATCAAAGTTTCATCCTGGGAAAAGATATAGAAACCCAACTAATGCATTGACCAATGAAGTTTTTATTTTAGGCAGCAAATAAGTAAACAAAGAAAGTGAAAAACTCACCTTTAATGACCAAGCTTTTATTGTTCTATCTCCACTTCCAGTGTAAAGAGAATGACTTTTGGAAACAGCCAACGAGTGGATACCACTAAAACGCCAATCCTTTTTCTCATTCCATTTCCTCAAGGGATCTTGCCTGAGAGGGGCAGCAATTCCCCAGACAAAAATGCCCCCTCCACTGTCACCACTTATGCACAATGGTTCTTCTTCATCTACATAAACTACAGCCATGACTTTATTCTCATGACCTCTAAATGTGTGTAAATGAGAAAGGTCCTACATAAATTTACGGTAAATGAGAAAAGCTCGATCTGGCAGAGAGCCTGTGAAGCAGCTTGTACAATAACAACCACACTAATCTATAGTAAAATATCACGGGCCTTCAATCTTCATAAATCATGCTTTGACGTTTATAACAATGTAGCATTCAAGATGGTACTTTCCATTTATCCATGTAAGACAAAGAATGCAATAATTCCACATAGCACAAGGTAGGAAGAGTATATGAGCATCTCAAGGAAGTATGCTTGATGCAATTGTCTTATAAATTAAAATTCTAATATTGAAATTCTACTTCAGAGCAGACCTACTTAGTTAGACTTTATATGCAAGTTTTAGTTTTTAAAGTTAAAAGGGAAGCCAGCAAATCACAAGTGGAAAAAATATCCCAACCATTTTCCTCTCTTTTTTTTTATTTAGATTTTATTTAGCTAGTATCATTAAATATTTATTAGAAGGTATCCACTAACGGTGTCACATAGGGGGAAAAGAACCATGAAGAACTATTTATGGGAAAACATCAAAAGTTTTTTCTAACTCCGCTGCATTTACTGAAACAGAAATGAAAAGGGATCCTCATGCCAAGATTATAAATGAGATCAAGCTATTTCAAATGTGCCCAGTAGAATATTCACACATCATTTTGTTTTAAAATTGTTACCTGCAAGGACCATACGCGAACAGTTTTATCAAATGAGGAGCTGAACAAATACCCGCCTGCAAAACTAAACAAATACTCATTAGAACGAAATATAATTCTGCATTGCATAATCACCACATTTCTAACAGATCAGAACAGTACCAGTGAAACTCTGACTTTGTATAATTGTATAGATAAAGCAGCCTAAATGCAGATACTGACTAACAGCTTAGTTCATAAGTTTCATTGAACCGCATGATTTCAAACTATTTTAATGCAATATGCACAGAAAGCATGAGAAACTATGACTGAATCAATTCAAAAGCCTCACATTCAACTTGCATTCAAACAATCAAACCCATGCCAAGTGTCAATTATTAGATAACTTATTCATCATTTCTTTCAAGGTCTTAAGCACACTTCAACCCACTTCAATATCAAAATGGAATGAGTTATCGTACATCCCATAACTATAGTCTTAAGGATATTGTCACCCAAACATTCAAAGAATGGTATCACGAAATATGTTTGGTAGAAATAGCAAAGTTTGAACATAAACTTAGAATTCACACCCCCAACAGCCAATCCACTGACACAATCAAGATGGCCACGCAGATCTTTGAGTTCAGTCAGTCCCCCAGATAAGCCAGCAGCAAAGTCTTCATCAGACTTGTCTTTGCCATCTTGAACAAAATTTGGTTGACCGCCAATCTCTTTCTCCCGCAACTCATGTTCTCTCGGTTCATAAGAACATTCCTTAGGCAACAGACACAACTCCCCTAGAACCAGACATCTACCTGTGCTGCCCTTACTTATCGTGACCTCTAAGTTGCCCAGAAATTCAAATTGAGGTTTAACTAACATATCCTCAATGCACTTCCTTACGTCTACCACGTCTGGACGGTTTCCTGGATTGACCTCCAAACATTTGCACAGAGTCTTCCTCAGTGACAGATACTCAGAGCCTAGTTTGTCTTCCAAAACAGAACTAACTTTCTCCACCCAACATACATAACTAGCTGAGCTATCACCACCATTCTCTCCATTCATCTCCCAGGTATTCCGTGGCAGCACATTTCCAATAAGAAGCCACAGCAGTACACGGGCCAATGACCATACATCTGAGCCATACCCAATTGGATATCTCAAATTCCCACTATCTGAAGCAGATCCCCTCTTGTGCAACAACTCATACAAAACCTCAGGGCTTACGAAAATCTCATTTTCCAAGCAATCTTTACACGATGTTTCTTCTTCATGTTTACTAGAAAAAGCATGCAACCGCCTTCCCATCACCAATATCTCATTCAAATCAACACAAATCCCACCAAGTTCATCAAAAGAGAAACAAGAAAGGCCCAAACAGCCAGCAATCAAACCCTCCAGATGCAAAGAAAGCACAGCTTCACATATACCTCTACCAATCATTAAAAAATTAAAAATCCCACCTTTCTCCAACTCCAAACCACCCTCATTCCCACCAATAAATCCATTTCCCAATTCACAAAACTTGTCCAAAAGATTACCACTTTGCCTCTCGCACACCATAAACAGAGGCCCCTCCTCCTCTTCACTCCACAACCCATAAACCCTACAGACCCTAACCTGCCTCACGGAAGCTTCTAGGATCCATGATAACTCCTCTCTCGCAACCTCGCTCATCCCCACCAAACACTTAATCACCCGTGCAACATAACTAAACCTAAACTTAGAGTCGTTACCCGGAGAGAAACAAACAATCGGAGCGAGACTCACGCATCGATTAACGCCGAAACAAACCCTACCCTTGGACGAACTAAACCGGCCAAGACAATGATCGTCTGTTGAAACGGCGTCTTGCGGGAGAATCCAATTCTTCCATACAGCGTAGAACTCAGGGGACCAGAACGAAGAGTGATCGTAACCAGAATTGATCGTGGACCGTTGGTTGTGTTTGTGGGAATGATTAGAAGAGGAAGGGGAGTGCTGGAGGGAGAGTCTAAGGAGGTCGATGTTTTTGGGAAGAGAGGAAGGGCCTTGTTGAGAAGGGTATTTCACGAGTTGGGTGCACGCGGGGCACCGAATAGTATTCGGGTACCGCTGCGGAAGCTCCGTCAGACAAGCTTCGCAAACGGAATGTCCACATGACAAGACCCGAGGAATTGCGTCGCGGTCGTCGAAGGATTGAAGACACACCGGGCACTCCGGCAGCTCCATTGCCGGCGGTGGTAAGTTAAGTTAGTAACTCAATTACAACAGCAGAAACTAATATTTGAAAACGGTGTCGTTTGTTGCACGGGTTCTGTTTTTTTGTTTTTTACGTCAATTATGCTGCCTTTTTTACTGAATGCATTTATCTCAAATTTCCTTGTTACTTTACCTAGCTGACCTGACTCTGGTGGAAAAAATAATATTTTAAGAAAATAAATATTATTTTGGTGGAAAAATAGCTTATAAACACTGCTGGCTGAAGATTTATATAAGATCCAATTCCTAAATTGCCCTCGGGTATTTGTCTCGTGCGTTTATTAAAACAACGATCGCGTGTTGCTGGAGATCTGAACTGAAACCGCTGCTTCCGATCTGAGGTGTGCTCTTCGTCTTCACTTGTCTAATTCCTTGTTTGTTTTCTGTGAAAAATGCGAGACTTAGAGGGAATTAAATTGATTGATTAGATCTTCAATTCCTTGATGCTTCTTTCCTGCTTGTTTGACTGGCGAATTGTTTTTTGGATTTGATGAAACTCGGCTTACGTAGCTTGGAATTAGGGTTTTTGGTTACTTACAATACACTTGGGATCGGTGTGCCTTCATAACATTGTTGGATCCGTTGAACTTTGGTTGTTGGCTTTTGTTATTCGCGAACTTTGTAGCTTCAGCTGCTTGTAAGAGAAATCTGGAATTCTTGTGTTCTTTTTTTTTCTTGCGCGGTTATTGAGTGGTCATTCATCTTATCATAGATGACTCTTCTTGAACGCAGTGGCTTCTTTGTTTCCTTTTGGCAAAGAGTGTCCTTATGCTGCATGTTTTAAAGTGCATAAACTACCAATTTCGTCCTTGAACTATTATCCTCTGGCATAAGTGGTTTCTAAAGTAATATTTTAGCCCTAAGTTGATGTATGATAAAATTTAGGAATCAATATTAGGGTTTTTTAATATTTAGGATACTACTTACCATGATTTTTCATACTTCTAGAACTAAAGTAGTTATTTACACTATAAGTAGTGCTTAAGAGAAAGGATCAAAGGTGAAGGTAATACTTTGAATAAATTTGGTGGTTTACTCGTTTAAAACTAATTGAGCATGGCTTGTCGTATAGTACTGAAAAGAATGTTCTGACATAGGTTAGTTTTGATTTGACTTAAAGTTAACATTTAAGTAGATTTTTTAATAGAATATGTTTTAGTGAATTATTTGTAGCTGATAGAGATGGGTGGCTGCTAGATACATGGCCAGTGTGCGTTTTAATTTTGGTTTAGGGTACTCTATATACTTATGTGCTATTTCCGTTTGCAACTGAGTGACGGGTGATGGTAATTTTTTTTTTCTGCTATTCTCACAGTTGTTTCTGTGTTCATTGTTGTTTAACTTCCAATGAGAAGGCCATGGCGGGATCTGGGAGTTCCATGCTATATTCCTTTCTTCTCTTCACAGTCATTCTCTCCCTTCAAGAAATGTACCGTGGGAAACTAGCATCATCAGAATTATTCACTATACTGGGAGGCTTCATCAGCTCTCTCCTATTTCTTGTGCTCCTGACTGTAAGTTCTGAATCCATTTCTTGTTTTCTTTCTCTTCAATCGGTGTGCGTTTTCTCAACTACGAAGTTTTATATTCTGATAATATTATGCTATTTTCTGAGTAATAAGATCATATGCTTGAAAGAATGAAAAATATTTGTTATTTATGTCATCAGAAAATAAAAATGCATCAAACTGTGCACTGCATGATTCTTCCTAATTTTATGAGAAGGGACATTTTTGTAAAATGTAGCCAGAAGATTTTGGTAAATCCTTATTTTTATTACTTTGTAGTTTGTAGGTTGATGTTCATTCATATATATATTGGTTCCCTGGTTTTATACAATCCTTCTACTTTGGGAAAAGCAACAGATCTTTTTGTTCGTAGTAGTGCTAGATGGACCAGGGTGGCCTATTTTAATGAGAAACATGCGAATTCTTACATCTATCTGTGTAGTTTTCTTTAATTATCTTCTACTCATTATTCTTCCAAGAATTCCATCAAGGCTAAATCTCTCAAGGTAACTTAAGGTATTTTACATTTGTGTTTGCAGTTCATTGGAAATTTGCAGGAAACCATTGGTGCAAGAACTGGTTGGGGTGCTGGTAAGTACACATTGATTTTGAAATTTGAATATTAATGACAAATGTTATCATTTGGTAAGGGAATTTAAGGAATTTAAAATCAAGTATAACTGAATGAGTATTGTTTGTAACTTCCAATTTTGTGATGTTGAACTCTGAAGCATACTGCTTAAGGTCAAGGCACTTATTTGTTAGTGACTCAGTGTACACTCTTTTATGCATTAGTACTATTAGTACTCTTTACATACTATTGGTCTCATAATTTAGTGTAGTAAGTTTGACTGTACAGAGAAGTTTATTTGCACGAGTACATTCTTATTTAAAAAAGAAAATGTATGATTAATAGATTTTTCCATAAAATTTTAGTGTTGTAAGTATCTTGAACTATTAGTTGTTTATCCCCTTCATGTTTTTTCTCTCTATTAATCTATCTATATTTGGTGTGTTCATGGCGAAAAAAAAAATCATACATTTTGTCTTTAGCAACAACAATTCTAGCAGCACATGCAGGTGAATAACTGCAAATTTTATTGTCTAGGTTTACTCGCTCTTTAAAAGGAGTTGTGACACTTGAAGAACTTCTAATATTGTGTTTTATGTTTATGCAAAATTGAATATAGTTCATTGTTATTTTTCAGTCATAGTTGCAGAAGCAGTTGCTCTGATTGCTGCAAGCACTGTTCACCGAGTTTGCATCACTACATGGTATGGTCCCCTCAATCCTCTTTTTCCTTATGAATGAACAAGAACCTAGTGCAAGAGTGTTGTGGGGGGGCACATCTCAAAAAGCCAATCATACCTCTGGTCTTATAATAAACAAACTGATAATAATTAAGTAGGATATTCCTGGCAAACCTTCTTAAAGCCTAGTTAATTATATGACCTCAACAACTCATAGTTGCATGACTCTTTTTTCTATTAAAAAAAGATAGCTCAACTACTTGAACAGAAATGTGCACGTTCTATTTAACATATTTTCGAGAAAATCGCTTTTCATATTTTACCACTTTCCTGAGAGTCTGCTTCATTAGTTTTATTTCAGAGGGTACACGTGTCTTAATGAAACAAAAAGGATCCTTATGAAGAATATGTCAGCAATTAATGATGGCCTAGTGTAGCAAAGTATTGTCATTATCGTGGTCCGGCTTATAACGAGGAAATCATATCCAAGTTTAGCAACACGATGGCTAGTTGTGGATCCTTGAGTATTTAAAACCATACATATTTTCATATGAACTCGCTGTTGATGTTCTAATATTTGCACAAATGCAGTTTCCTGTTCTCGGCTGGATTGCTGTACGAGGTTAACAAGATGTCTGGGTCTGCGGTTTCAACAAGCGACACCAGGACTAAAAAGCAAAGTGGAAGAGCTTAAGCCTATGTCTACTTCCTATAAAGGCATCTTTAGAAAATTTTCCCCAGGAGTATTAGTTTTATAACCCTAGTATCATAACTTATAAAAGTGTTCTAAGTTTGTTGGACTTTTCTTTGTACAATTTCAATGATATATGATTTGAACGATCTGTGTCTAACGAAAAACCGATTAGTCATTTTTTCACAGGTGGGCTTAAATTCATCAAATAATTCAGTGCCAAAATGAGTTACGAGATTTAAATTTCTGATGGATCCAGCTACCGTATATATTGAATGGTTCTGGGTTTGGTTCCCTGCCAAGTATGCCATTTACACTATTATCTGTCATTGCCAGTTATGCAATGCCAAAATCAGTCAGTGCCGCCTCTTGACTGCGGCAGAATCTTGGAATTCTAAGATGGCCTTTAGTCCGGGTTCATGTATATTTTAGCACTTAGCAACTCGAGCGAAAAATAACTTCCCACCTAGTTTGAAGTAGCATAGCCTAGATTTTCATGCAACTGGTGTGATATGCATCCCCAGAGATTCGTGTTTAAAGGAGTCATTTAAGGAGTCATTTATTAGTAAAATAAATTTTTCAATTCAAAATTTTTCATGAAAAAAAATTATGCTTTTCCCCAATCGAATGTACGATGTAAAATTTAATATTCGAATTCAACCACATAATTATAATTCGAGAAATCTACCTAAAAATCAGAAGATAATCAGGCAAATCGTTTTTTATGAACGATAGTGCAACGTTCATATCTATCAAACTGTCGGAAATTTTAATTAGTGTGGCTTTTACATGGATTCGAGCCTACCAGAATACCCCTTCTACAAATGAATGTTTTTCTCCACAAAATCTATGCAATAAGCTCCGCTAGGTGCAACAGGGTCACAGAATTTAGACTCCATAGTCTTACCACAAAAAAAATAGCAATCCCTAAAGACCCTAATTTTTTTTTTCAAAATATTATAATTTAAAAAAATTATTAAATTATATCCCCAGCCACATTATTTACTCATATATCACGCTTTACTGTTGGTCCTCCGAATTCTGACCTACGACACAACTTCGTGAGCAAATTTTGTCATTAGAGAACTAAATTCTAAGTAGGATATTTTAATATTTTTTCTTTTGCCACCCGAAATTCGATTCCGCAGAAAATGAATTCTGAATAAACTTCTTTTACTTTTTTTTCTTTTGTCTCAACGAATGCTTCTTTTGATTTGTAAAAAACAAGACAATGAAAACGGTCATTCTCTTTTGGATCCGGTCGTTTTCCTATAAAAACAATGTTCTAAGGTGAACAACAGACGTCCTAAACATTACCTTTGTAGTTTTGTTTTGGATCTCACAAAAGTCATTCTTAGGAATAGAACAATCATACATAGAGATGAAAGAAAAAAAATTAAAAGCCTACTCAAAATTCGATCTCCGAAAAAACGAATTCCAAGTGATAAAAGAAAAAAAAATTAAAATAACCTTATCAGAATTCGGTTCCCTCATAACCAAATTTTAAGTGACAAAATCGGCTAACAATGTCCCATCGTAGGTCAGAAATTCTGACATAAACAATATAGTGTAATATATATGTAAATAATGTGAGAGAAAATATAATTTTATAAATTTTTTTAAAAAAATAATATTTTGAAAAAAAAAATCAAGATCCTACAGCTGAAATTCTTTAGTAATAGTCTTTGATTTTTTCTAATAACTAAATATTGGCCTTCTAGATCTAGTGTTTAACAACCTCTCTAATGTGCACAAAGAAAACCTGCACATATCAGCAGCATCCAAGCCTGTGCCGGCGCAAGACACAACAAATTGGCCCTAACATTTGTCACGGCTTTTAAGATAGCACGGGCCTGGTCTTCCAAAAAGTGCACATTACGTAGTGGTTAACTAGAGCAAACCAAACGGAAATAGCCCAGCCTTCAGAAGTTCCGTTCCTGTAAAAGTTGTAGAGCAAAAAAAAAAAACGAGTAACAAAAATTAGAGCATCAGAAGACAGAGTAACAAAAATTAGAGCATCAGAAGACAGAAGTGCGCGAGTCATTTCGGTTCAATCTACTTTTCAATGGTTCTAATCGATTCCTACATTTACCCTCACTGCTAACCCAGGCACATCTCACAACAAAACCACTTCTCAAGATCCCAAGTGGCTGAGTTTTTTTTCCAGCCAACCTTGATCTTAATCAAGGATTAAAATCCAACTTGGTGTAACATAATTAATTTTCTAGTCTCCATACCAATGACTAATTTCATTCCGTTTTTGCAGAAAATTAACACATGTATCATGTACAACATTATTAAATTATACACAACATAAGCTAGTAACAAAGTGACAACATGAAAATGCAGACCCACTTCAAATGGCATTTTAACAGCTGAAATTTAGGCCAAAGGAAACAACATACTGGAAATCTAAGCATATCATTCTAAGACTTCAATCAATAAAAGCGAGTTTAAAAGGGAGTTTAACCAGGGGGCTAAGTGACGACACTGATATTTGTCAGAGGTCATGGGGACAGCCACTGGCGCTAGATTTTTCTTCCCTAGAAGATAATCGGGATATTTTCCACTGCAATAAGGAGAAATCAAAAGTACAATCTTTAAACCACGCTCACTTCCAATAAAACTTCATCAGTCATGAAGCATCAAATCCTAACTCACTAAAATTCAAGGGGGAATACACGCTGATGCAGATAATAAATATTTAAATTAGGAGAGAAAAGACTATCAAGGCCGGTGTAACAACAAATTCTCAAAACGTGGGCATATTAATGAGGTCCACAAGGAAACGGTTAGAACCCAAATGGAGGGAAGAATATGTGCATATGAAATGCAAAACTGGAGAGGAAGAGGCATGTTGAATGTGAGTATCCATATCTCTCTATCTGCACTTTCTCTCTCTGAATTTCCATTTCCCTGAATACTAATTTCTTCATCACCTATTAACAGGTGATTCATCTTCCAGGAACCATAAATCTGCTGCTACTATTGAGACTTTTCATTGCACTTTCGTAATGAATTTGGCTTTTCATATTCTGAAACTATTCCTGTAATAGCATACATTTGATAGAAGTTATGCTAATTTAGAGATATTCTCACTTAGAGGAACTTGTTCCTATAACATGCATGACAGTTATATACATTCTACACATCATCATGTCACATTCGAAAATCTAGTGGATAATGGTCCAATGATCTCATCATCAATGACCTGAAATACAGTGTTTGATCGTCAATGCATTTTATATTTGGGAAGGACGCGGCAGTAGCAGCATAACTGCAAAAGGAAAAGGAAAATCTTAAGAAAAAAAGCAACATAAAAATGAAAATAACAGAAATCAGAGTGAAAAAGTAAAGGAAAAAGTTTACCAGTAAGTTAAGTGGTCTGATTTCTATATTACATAATGGGCAGGTGCCAAGCATACAAAACTGTTTTGACAACAAAATCAGTATTCAAAGCTTGCTATATGTTTGTAGTTGTCAATTGCATTCCACGCTTTTTAATCATATAAAGGCTCCTTGACAAGAAGATTCATTTTCTCGTGAAGAAATTTGAGCACATCCTCTCTCCCTTCCTTTAAAAGCAACTGTCTTAACCTCCCAAATGTAATACGTGATGGTCGAATTCCCTTCTCTATCATCTCTTCCAGCACAACACAAGCTTTTGCAGCATCACCTTTTTCACACAGCCCCTTGACAAGGGCAGAAAAGGTGTGCATGCTTGGAACAAATTGTTTTGACTTCATAAACTTCCATATTCTCAGAGCCATCTCCAGATCATTTTTCTCACAAAACATTTTTATCATCATTGTATAAGTGTCAGCATCAGGTTCGCACAACTTGATCATCTGGCGGAAAACTCTAAAAGCTCTGTCAGTCTGTCCCTGGCCAATCATACTGCTTATGATAACGTTGCAGGTCCTTGAATTAGGAGCAACGCCATTGATCTCCATCTCCTGCAAGACCCTATGCACATTTTTAAACTTATTTACTTTACAAAAGGCACCAATCAAGGCATTATACACCACAACATCAGCCTTGATTCCCTTCCTTTCCATCTCCTGGAATGTATCAATAGCATCTTCAATCCGGTGCTCCACTCCATAAGTATGAACCAGGACACTATAAATGAAAGATGTCGGCCTGCAATTGCTCTCGTCCATTTCCTTCACAACCTCAACAGCTTCATCAACCCTCCCCGCTTTGCAAAGAACATCAACCATTATACCGTAAGTAACAACATCAGGATCACACCCAGCACGAACCATCTCTCCAAAAACCTCCCTTGCTCGGGGAAGATTCGGAGCTTTTCCCCACCCCTCAAGCAAAATGCTATAAGTTTTCGCGTCTGGCACAAACCGACCCTTCATAGCATCAAAAATCTCTTGAGCCTTCCTCACATTGTCGGACTTGCACAAAGCACTTAACAAACCATTAAATGCAGCAAGATTTGGAACCACATTGTACTTATCCATAACATTAAAGGTGTAAACAGCCTCGTCGACCTTGTTAGCCCTAGCATACTTTCTCATCATGATGCAAAAAGTCTCAACATTTAGCATGCCTTTTTTCCTCATGGCATTAACAAGGTCCCACGCGATCTGGTACTGTCTAATCTTAGCCAAAGATTCAATCATCAAGTGATATGCCCTTATGCTGTGTGAGTACCCTCTCTGCTTCTCTGCCCACTCGAAGAACCGAAATGCTGACATGCCCGCATTCTCAAAACGTTTGAGAACATTTTCAACTAAATCAGGGGAAACTTTAACTCCAGTTTGATTAAGAGCAGTGTCAAGTGCAAGTGTGGGACACGTCATCATAACCTTACTCACTCTATCGCTTGCTTCCCCAACCTCCTGAATCGCCTCACTTGTGCTGTGCATTTTCGCAAACAACACCCATTTGGATAATATTTTTTTTCTATGGGAACAAAGCTTAATCATTGCGTGGACAAAGCAAGAGTTGCAACTATTCACCTGAAGCAAGTTCCAAAATAGCGAGTCTGCAAACCCTAACAGGATGATGGTGATGATTGTTCAAGTCTGAAGTGCCGAATGCCTAAAAATTGCAATCTTGTATTTCTGCTAATGGAATTTCGGGTCGCTGTGGTTTGATGGTGGCTGATAGTGGTGACGCCGCTGTTGAGTTCAGAATCTCACAAATTGGAGCCGTGAAGAGATGTTGTACTCAAACACAACTTTGTCATCAAAACCATTTTTTTACAACTGAAATTTTTTTTCTTAAAATTCTATAATATTCTATATTAAATTAAATAAATGCAATTAGAAATTTAAAAATAAAATATTTTAAACCATTTTCTAGTGTTTAATAAGTAAGATAATTAATAAAGAAAAAATTTCACAAAATTTATAACCATTCTAAGTATAAAGTGTTAAGGGGAAAAGAGACCATTTTTTTTTAAATGGATAATTTCAGCTTTAATTAATCTTGTCCTGGATTTGTTCAAATCTAGATGTGAAGTAAATTATATGAGTTCTAGTATGTTTCCAATATTTAAAGTTAAGCTAGATTTAGATATTATATACAAGAAAGAAAAATTAAAAATATTTGTTTACTTGAGAAAATTATTGAACTACTCTCTCTTTCTTGTTTCTTCAAGTGAAGATATTTGGTTATTTTTCACTTATAAATATTATAAAAGTGAACAAATTATTAAATTAATTTTTTCAAAGAACTTTAAAACAATATTTTTAAAAATGGAAGGACTAATTAAAAAAATATAATACTTTTCGTTTATACTTTTAATTTAATAAACATGGACAAAAAGACAGAAAATAGATATGAAAAAGAAAATATAATCCTACATAAATCTACAATTAAATAATAAAATCAAAAGTAGTATGATAAATAAATTTTTCCAAATTCTTTGAAAAATAATAAAATTAAATATTTTTCTTTATTTAGGTGAAAATCCTTATACTTATAGAGGATGAGATGGATAAATTATTACTATTATTAATTTTTTTTCTCTTATCTCCTACATATGTAAATGATTAAAAAATATTATTTTAATAGTCTGTTTGTTTCAATAGAAACACCGGTTTAAAAAGAAGAATTTAAAATGATGACGTGTTCCTGTACGATTTAAAAAGAAAAAATTAAAATAATGACGTATGTTTATTTCTAATAAAATAATATAGTTATTATAATTCTCCTCACTTATATAAAATGAAAAAAAAAATCTTATTCATAAAACATATAGAAAATTATATTAATAATAATAAATTTAAAAAATAATTATAATAATAAAATATATTATATTAATAATAATTAAAAAATAACTAAAATAACAAAAATATGATATTAATAATAATAAATTAAAAAAATAATTATAAAAAAATTATAAAAAATAATAATAATATATGTATTTGTAATGTATATATATTTAATTATTATAATATATGTATGTTTTATTTTAATTATATAATTAAATGTGTATTAAATATAATTTATATTATATTATTTAAATATTTAATATAATTTTTTTATTAAAATTTCATGATATTTTTAATTTAATTTTTACAAAATATATTTTCAATATTTTTTTATTTGTGACTTTTTAATTTAATATCGGAAGGTGGAACAAGAATGATATTTCAAAAATAATATGAAAAATAAATTTAAATAAATTATTAATATTTTTTTAAAATTTATTTCTTTATTTTTAAAATATAATTATATAATTTTATTAATTATCAAATTAATTTCAAATTATCAAATTACAAATTTAATTTCTAGAAACAAAATCTAAATATGTTTAAAATTTACTAGTTGAATTTAATTAGAGTTGAAAAAAATAATTTATTACAATTTTTAAGTTAAGTAGGGTTTGTTATGAAATTTTTATTTCTAATTGACTTAAATATATTGGCATAGTATTAAACGGAAACTGAAAATTAATTTTATTGTTTCAGATAAAATCTAAACCATTTTGAAGTTTTAGGATTTAAAAATTGTGAATAATAAAATTTCTCAAAAAAATTAATATCGTGTGGATATTTTTTTTTTTGCCTATATTTTTCATAAAAAGAAAAATAGTTTAGAGTATGAGTACTTAGAAATTTTAATGTTAGAATAATGAGTAAGTTTAAAATTATATGAAATTTTCAATTAAATAGTTAAATTAAAATTATATTTAAGCTTTTTATCTTGTAATTTTCCAATTCATTTTAATACTATTTAACATATAGCTAATGTCACTCAAATTGATTGGATATCCAATTATCAAATTGAAAACCAATAAAAACACAATAACACCCAATTCAAACCAAATATCTTAATACACTAATTACTAATTTCAATATCATGTTCAAAATCAAATGAAGACTCAATATCCACCAATTCAATCTAAATATATAAAAACAAAATCTCAAAAATTCCAATAATAATACTATATAATCAAGATTGAAAAAAAAATATAATTCAAAATATCTTTCTTACTTTAATTGATGTGTTTTTTAAAGATTTATTTCACTACTTAGAAAAATCCTAACTTATTCACGACAATCTTGATTCACCAACAAAATATATAACTATAAACTTATACCAGTTAAAATACATTTGATCTTTGAATACATCTCTCCAAAACTGCAAGCAAAATATTAAAAGAAAAGAAACAAATAAAAGAATTTAGAGAAAAAACACTCACTTAAAACAGTTTTTTATTTTATCAATCTGTTCAATTCTTCATTGTTTATATATAAATATGGTCTGACAGGGAGAAACATGAGAGATTATAAGAAAAGAAAATTAAAGAGAAGGTAGAGAAAGAAAAAAAGTTAAAGAGAGAAAAAATAAAAATAAATATATAAGACATACTCATTGTTAAAGAAAATAGTTTTCAACTTTATTTATTCACCTAAAATTTATTATTCTCTCAATTTCAAATTATAAAATATATTTTTTTTTAAATTATTTTATAATATAATATAAGATGTTTTAAAATTTTAATAATTTTATTTTTTTTAAGTTATATATTCTTATTAATTACATTATCATTTGTATTAATATTAAACAATATAAAGAAAAATAAAAAATTAGAAATTAATTATTAATTATTTTTTATTAATTTAACTCTTTATCTATCACTGTCATTTACTAATAAGATGTTTTAATTTTTATTATTTACTAATAAGATATTTTAATTTTTATTATAATTACACCAATAAGTAATTTTAATTTAATATTTTTATTTGTAATTTGGTGAAAATTAAAAATTTTAATTAAAATTTAAAAATAAAATTTAAAAATAATAATTTACAATTTAGTAAGAATTTAAAATTTTGATTAAAATTTTAAAATAAAATTTAAGTATAATCATTTATAATTTGGTAAAAATAAAAAATTTTAATTAAAATATTTATTTAAAATAATTAGTAATTCTAAATTTTAATTATTTAAAAATGATTTTAAAATAAATTCAAAATTGTTAAAATTCTAATCAAAATTAATTTATAATTTTACTAAAAAATTAATTTATTTATAAAAATTTTGATTAAATTTTAATTAATTAATTTAATAATAATTAATAAAAATAAAAATAAATAAATTATTAAAAATAAATAAATTAATTATTTTTATTAAAACGTGAGAATTTGTCAAATAATATAACTTTTATAATTTAAAATAAAAAAAGTAATTTATTTTATACGTATATAAGATATTGTCAATTTAGTTTTTATGAATAAAATCAATTAAAATTGTTACAAATATAAAAACTAAATTAAAAATATATTACGTATATCGAAGTTAAATAAAAAGTATATTACTAAATTAAGAATTTGTAAAAAATGTTTGAAAGTTGAATCGATAATATTTTATAAGACTCGTTTGATTGAAAAAAAAATTACATATAAAAACTAAATTGAAAATTTCGAAAGCAAATGTAAGACAAAACGACACGGAAATAAGCGCGTGGAATTGTGCGTGGTCATCACTTCCAACTCTCTCTCTCTTACACCTTCAAAATATTACAACTTTCCAACCGACATCCTCAACCTTACATCCTGTTTTCCTACATTTCTTCTCTGTCTTCCTTTCTCTTCCACTCTCTCAATTTCATTTTCCTTTCACATTTTTCTTTTTCTTCTTCCTCTTCTTCTTCCACTCTTTCTCTCAACCCTTTTCTCATTTTTTTACTTTCAATTTTTTTTCCAACAAGTACTCTTAGGTTTTTCTTCCTTCAGAGAAAAACAAAAACGATCAACCCATCTATTACTTCCGTTTTAGCTCTTCTCAGCTAACCCAAAATTGTATTCCGTTGCTACATTCATTCTTTCTCTTCTAATTCAATAATGGACGAGTTCGGTGTTTTGACCGAAAGGTTCGGTCTCAAACCGCAAGGAAAATCCGCTCCAATGGCGAGGGCATCGACAAAGCGACCTCCAATTGGCGCTGATTCCCAAACACGCCCCAATTTCAAATCCACCCCAAACGGATCCCCATCTCCCCAAAGTTCCGCTTTTGATTTCAATTTTGATTACGGAGTTTTCAGCAGCAGCAGCAGCAGCAGCAGCGGTAACAAAACGCAGCATTTCGACGATATCTTCGGTGGAAACGCCAAATCTAATGGCGCTTCGTTCGACTACGATTCCATATTCGCCGGATCTAATAAACCGGTTTCCTCGTCGTCTTATGTAGATGACATATTCGGTGGAATGAATGCGAAGAGTGTCGGCGTTGATGATCTGCTAGATAAGATTGGTGGATTAAATACAAACACCAACAGTCCAAACTCCAAAACACCTGATTCTGATGATCTGATCCCTGGCTTTGGTGTTTTCGATAATGGGTAATGAAACTCTGTCTTCAATTCCTTCTAGATTTATAGCATTGATTGTTTAAACATCTAGCTAACCAATGTCTTCCTTGAGAAATTAAAAGTAATTTTTTTATTAGAAACCACATAAACATCTTATAAAATTATAGTGGAGTGTACTGTTATGCATCCTAATAAATATATTTTTACTTTAATTCCTTAACTGGTGCTTTGCTTTTGTCGTAGTTTTTTTAATTATGTTATTGATATACAAGTGAATCTGATTGATCGAATACCTTTAGTGTAGTCTCCCTTCTAACCACTGTTTTTCATCCTTAATACTTGAATTTGAGAGCTTTTTTCATAATGCAATCCTTTTTTTCATAATGCAATACTCTAGTGTTCAGATGAATAAGCCAAGTGTCACTCCGAAAAAACCTCCTGCCGTGTCCCACGATGATCCCTTTTTGATATTTGAAACCGCTTCAAGCTCGGCGACTTCAGAATCATTCCTGGACTCGCTGGAGCAGATAACTAAGTTGAATAATTCTAAAGGGTCAAAAGGAAGCTCCCCAATATTGAAGTCCCCACCCAAGCCAATGAGTAAAGGTGCTTTCTAAATGCATGAGCTTCAACATATGACTATAAATATAGCCTTCCTTTTCTTATGAACCGCAGACTGAATTAGGTGGTTTTTGATGCAGTTAATAGTTCAAATGTATCATCAATAGATGAGTTTGAGAGTTTTGCCATGGGTGGAGCACGGACTAATGCTAGTAGTAGAAAGGCCAAAGTTAACGCTGCGGAGACTAAACGAAACTCGTCAGCTAAGATGAACAATGGTAAAAGAGTTCCAGATGTGAAAGTGAGCCAGTCAAATGACGTGGATGATCTTGAATCCATTTTCAGCATGGGCTCTCGATCAAGCAGTGTGCCAAAGTCAAGGACTCCAACTACGGTAAAAGTTATTAATATAATGAGCTTGAATGATTTTGCGATACCCACATACCATATTCGGTTTAATTTTTTATGGCTGATGTGTTACTATAATAACCAGATGAAGAACAAAGGGAAACCTGAGGAGTCAGCAAGAGTTCCATCAGGATCCTCCGCCAATGTGATGAAACCTCCTTCAATGACATCTTTTGATGACCTGTCACTGATTTTTGGTGGTACGGTTTTTTTAAATTTAGTGATTTCTACTACGTTGAAGTGACTTTGTGGTCAACATATCATTTGTTTATTTTTTGCTGCTATAGGCTCCCCATCATCTGAATTCCAGGAGGTTGAAGGGGAAACTGAGGAAAGACGAAAAGCAAGATTAGGACGTCATCAGAGAGCACAAGAACGAGCGGTGTGTATTATTATTTTATCCCTATTTCCTTTAATAAGGAAAGGAAAGCTCATCAATGCAAATTATACATCATCTCTTATAGTTTCTTTCTTAATATTTTATGATATTGTATTTTCTGAAATGGTTTGATAGTCAAATCTTTAGCCTAATAATGTCTACAGTGACCCAATATATGATATTTCTGCATACGCTTCTTAAAAGAAAATATGGAGTCTTCCTTGTTCATTCTTGGCATTAATGATTAACATTATAAGTTTTATTGAAATAAATTCTCATAGGATTTTCTTATTACTGTCATATTTTCAGTTAAAAGCAGTGGCTGATATGAACCAGCGTGATCTTCAAACTAAGATGGAGCAAGAGGAGAGACAGGTAAGCAAGTTTTTTGTTTAGATTGTTATTATTTCCAGGGAGAATCATTTTATAATTATCCATAATTCTTTTGTTTTTATTTTGTATATATTTATCAAAGTTTCTTTGCATGAATTTTTATTTTAATTTGGCAGAGAATTGCTGATAGTGTGGATGTTCAGATAAAGCGCTGGTCTGCAGGGAAAGAAGGCAATATGCGGGCATTGCTGTCAACATTACAATATGTAAAACTTTTACAATCATTACTTTCAATTGATAATAATTCATTTCACTATAGAGCTTTTCAATATACCTATTTTGCGCTGAAATTTGATTGGCATTCTTAATAAATATCTTCAGCAGAGTGATTAAATCCCGCCAGTACACAGTCTTAAAAATTGGAAAATCACAAATAGTGCCGAGGAGTAGCCATCTCCAAAAAAGCTATAGCAAAATAGTGGGTTGACTGTTATTTTGAAACCCTAAACCCAACATAGATTTATATACATATATACGCTGAAAAAAAAACCTAATTTATAGACATATTCATAATTAATGATCAAAAGTTAACTACACATACACATCAATAACAACAAATAAAGGAATTGAGCAACCTGAAACCTCTAAGTCATAGAACAACTAAATATTCATATTCAATTACAAGCATTTTATAGGTATCATCGTCTTCATCTATAAGGTTACCCATTGATAAGCGTACTCAACCAATCAAACACTTGGTGAACTCTCCCTTAAAGGTTAGTTGTTAAGGGAGAAGACCTTGTCAGTGAAGTACTCAACCAAACATCTCATACTACTAGGATTTCACATTGGAACTGCATGTATGTGAAGGAAAAGGAGTCATCTAAATGACCTTTCAAATTTCCAATTGTTGGCAACATCCCCTCATGCCCAGGATTGAACTGCCATGATATCAGCTGTGAATTGTGTCACCCCATCTGCAACAGAAAGGTTCCATGCTATCGGATACTGGGGATGACATGCCACAATGGATCTACAGCACTGCTACCATTACGCAGCGATTAACTACTGTGGAAAACAAAATGAAACAAACTATTTTGTCAGTTCTCCTTGGTGGAACAATTATGCTTCTTTTCTAACTTCATGCCCAATTCTTTTGTATCTTTAAAATGAACAACATAAAACGGAACTTGTGTGCTGTCTCTTTCTGACCTGTTTATCCAAACACTGTCTTAGTTTCTTTTGGTAAGGAGGGTAGAAACTTACGCAATTTGAAATTAAACTCAACATGAGATATATAAACTTAACATGATTACTTTTCGTTTGACACATTACTTTTCAACATTAGGTTTGACTTCTTTAAGAATCGCCTAAGCCTCCTTGAATTCAGGTTTTATTAATTGTTTGGAGGTTGTATCTTTTATTGCATGAGTTTTGGCCTAGTCCCCTCATACTTTTTGAATTTTGTTTTTCTTCTTTTATGGATGCTTCTAGTGGTGGCAAATGATTAATGGAACTTTAAGGTGTCAATCTAGTTGGGATGTTAAAGTTTAAGGTATCAACCTAGTTGGGATGTTAAAGTTTAGGCTCTCCTAGATCGTATTTAACGGATGGATTGTTCTCGTGTCTTTTATTTCCTTTCAGTGTTTCTAGTTAATAAATTAATACTTTACTTCCCCCCACCCCAAACTCACGACATTTGTTTTATTGCTTGACTCCATCTTACCATTGAGTTTATATGCAGGTTCTTTGGTCAGAATGTGGTTGGCAGCCAGTGTCTCTGACAGATATGATAACATCTGCTGCAGTTAAAAAAGTGTATAGAAAAGCGACTTTATATATTCACCCAGATAAAGTCCAACAGAAAGGTGCTACCCTGGAACAAAAATACACAGCAGAGAAGGTTTTTGACATTCTTAAGGTACGCTATTGAATAGTTATGAAGAAATAATATTCTTTACCTTCAAGTCTATACCCATTTCCCCCCTCCTAAATGTCACGATTGTAATTGTACCATATCTAATTTCTACTTTTACCAGATATAATGTAACTATACAAGTCTATCAGAAATCTTGAAAACCTTAACATTATAATTAATATCTGACCAAATTTATTTTTCTAAATTTTTTATAATTTGATTAGAATGTACTGACATTGTAATCCAGTAATAGATATCATGTTTGAACATTTATTAATTTTGATAATAAATAATTGAGAAGTCATATTTTGTAGTGATTTTTAATTAGTTGATATCATGAACATTTTTACGCTGACAGGTGTACAAAATTAAACTTGTGTTTTTATTGAAAAATAATAGCAGTGATACTTTCTCTTATATTTATTCTTCTGACCTTGAAAACAGGAAGCTTGGACCAAGTTCAATGCGGAAGAGCTTTCTTAGATCTCTTCTGCAGATGTTTTTGCAAAATCAATAGATCTGTTAGCTCTTGCACTGTTCCTGTATCGGCCTGTTGGCTTGCCTAGCTGGTGCCTGATATATTTGTTTTTATGCCGTTGAAGATAACTGCATGAATAGTGTGGCATCATTTGGCAGCAGATTCATTTTCCCCATGACATTGAACGCTCTACTGTGAGTTATGACATCTTTGTTGTAAGTAATAATAATGTTGATGGATTCAGGTCAATGTACAATTTTTAAATGCTCAAGCTTCCCTAAAATTCCGCCAGCTTGCCCAAATTGTGATTACAAGGGTATATATCTTATATTTAGGTTATTAGATAAGCACAATTGCACGCATAATATTATGTGGGAATGAGTGATAGTTCAATTATATACTTGTAACCTGTATTTTGTACGAATAGAAATGTTTCGATTGATATATTTGTTTTCGTCAATGAGATTGCTTGTGATTTTTTATTTCTTTATTTGAAATATTAGTAATTATATCAATCCGAAGCATTGTCATTGAGGTTTTATCTATTTACGACCTAGTTGATACTCATTCATACCACGAGAAAATCGATTAATACCATTTAAGAATTATGAAGCCTGAAAAATGTGTTGCAAACAAATATCTGAAAACGATTAAAATATTGTGTTGGATATCCCACATCCAGTGACTAAGCATCCACCAAATGCGATCAAGAACCGCGAACAGAGACGTGGAAGATGCAATGTGCTCATTTAAGACAGAAAGTGATACCATGCCAAGACAATGTGAAAGAATGAGCAATGTGCTCCACAAGTGAAAGAAAATAAACTGAAGCTGAAGATGTAGTTAATACTTTTACTAATAATACGTTGAAAATAGTACTTATTAGATGAGATAAAGTTAACCCTGTAAGAGCATTTAGAGTTCAATTTGTTGCCTTTCTTTTAATGAATTTGGGATGATGTAAAGTACTCTATTCATTAAATTTTAAGACGGTGTTAAAGTTTTGGACTGTTATAATTTTTTTTTTATATATGTTGAGTTCTGCAAATTTTATGTTGGACATGTCCAATTGTTAGTGAAAATGATAAAAATAATGTATATAATTGAGATTTAAATTCTTATTTTTGTCAGTCTTATGGAATTGAATCAAATCAAAGTTTAAATTTTAATTGACATGTTATAAACCTTTATAACCACATTTTAATATCTTTGGGATGTTGAAAATGTTTTATACGTGTGGGTAGAGGTGTCTACAGATATTTTAATGCATCTTGAGAATCTGAAAATCTAAAAGCAATAATGTTTTGAATTAAATATAAACTTAAATTCTCTATTTTCTAAAATTTGTTTTTGTTTATTTGTAGACGAAGTACTTGAAGGCAAATATGTTATACGTCATTCTTTTTCCATCTCACAAATTTCGTCTTATATCTTATATATTAAAGAAAACTATAAAATAACTAAATTATTCTTAATTTTTGGTTGAATTCTGAAATTAGAAATAAAAAAGTGATTTTCAATTTCTATAACTCAGAACTTATTTTTTAATTTTTGGTTTCTATAATTCGAAAGTTACTTTTTTTTTCTATATTGACTTTTGATTTTTATAATTTGGAATTCACTTTTTGATCTCATGTTTTCTATAATTTGAATGTCACTTTTTTATTTTTAGTTTCTACAATACAGAAGTTAATATCCAATTCAAAAGTCACTTTTTGACTTTCGATTTTTACAATACGAAAACTAATATTCAATATGTAATTTTTTATTTTGGATTTATAACTCGGAAGCTATTTTTTCAATTCCGGTCTATATAATCCGTAGTTGAGTCTTTAAATCCTTTCGCTTTTGGGTTGTATAATTTGGAAGTTTCTAGATTTCTACAATCTAAAATTAGAAAAGAATTGAAAAAACGAAGAATCTGTTTATTTTCTTCTTCTCGCATTCAACCTTCACATTCAACTTTCACCCTTGACCAGCAACCATCATGCATCTTTCCCAACCTCCGACAAGATCCACCATGCACAGCTAAAACCACCAAGTTACACAAAACACAACACCAGCAACCTCGTGGGTAATGTTAGAATTTTAATTTTTTGGGAGGTGCAAAAAGAAAATTTTGAGGTGCAGACTCCTCTTATTAAAGGAGGTGAAAGGCCAAGGTTTGGAAAAATGAAAATATGCAGTCATACTTTTATACTATGTATAGGATTAATTTTGTGCTAGCTTTTACTTTTTACCACCATTTAGTTTTTTGAATTTGTCATATGTAAGAAACAACATGTGATGGAATTAATTAATTTGTCATATGTTGTGGTATTATCTGGTGTTGGTGATTATATAGACTACTAATATGATAAAAAAAATCTTAAAATTTAGGCTATAATGGAAATTAGTATTAGTAGAGATCATTTTGGATTAAACGAAAATAATTTATAGAATTTATTAAAAAAGGTTATATTATTTTATTTTAAAATAAAATAATTTAGCAACATTTTATAAAATGTTACAAAAAAATTTCATTAATAAATTTGTATACTATTAAAAAAATATTATTAAATTTTTAGTAATATTATCCTTTGAAAAAAGTTACTAAAATTTTTTAGTAATATTATTTAATGTTACTTTTTTATAAAAAAACTATTAAAAAAATTTAGCAATATTTTAAAAATGTTATATTTATATTAAAAAAATATTACTATACACTTTTAGTAACATTCTTTTAAGTGTTTTTATTAGCAAGTAAAAATGTTATTAAAAAGTCATTAATAATATAGTGTATACATATAAAAAAATTTAATGTTATTAACTGTGAGAAAAGAACATTAAAGAATACATAGATATGAAAAAAAAGTCACTTTTATAAGATTATTATGATATTTGTAAGAAGAAAACTTAAACTATATTTGGAAGGTCATATGATGACTTCCTCAATGATGATTAATATGATCTTATATTTATTACTAGTAGAAATATATTATATTTTAATGACATATGTTAAAAGAAGACTATTTGTAGAGAAGTGAAGTCATATATAAAAGAAGACATTTTTTTGAGAGATCTTGTTGAGGAGTTAATCTTAAAATTGAATGATTAGGAGATATAATCATAAATATATTTAAATTTGAATTGATGTGTGTTTCACTTAAAGCAACGCGTTTGTTTTAAATTAATTTAAGTTAATATTAATCAACTTTTTATATTCTTTTAAGTTAAAATTTAATAATTTTTTAATTTATCTTTGTACTTACCGGCCTTGAAGATTAAAGTATTTTCAATTATTATTATTTAAACAAATTTTCTTTTAATAAAAATATTTTTATGATAAAAATATTTAAATATAAATCAAAGTTAGTTTAATTTACTTTTAATTAAACTTAAATATAAAAAATGAAATTAAATTCTATATAACTTTTTAATTATAATCCAAACTTACACTGTAAAAGGTGAGATGTTGAATAGGAACATATAATTTTACATGGTTGAAAAACCATACAAGTCCTTGTTAGTTGGTGAAAGTCTATCATCTACCATTTCACCACGGCGAAATGTGTATTCTTGATAATCATTGAATAATATATCTAAGATCATTGAGTTTTGAGTCTTCAGTAAAGTGAATTTTCATTATTTTCATAGGAAAAACTCGTTTAAGCGAACAAGCGTATCTTATTTTTAAAAAAAAAAGTTGATTACCACAGAAATCTTCCATTCTTTATTGTCTCAGTAAAATTGTTTCTTATCATCTTTCCAAACGGGCTTAACACACAGAGGGCTACTAGGCCATAACAAGATAACTCATCTTGGCTTCGTATGAACAAGACAACTATGGTTGCATTGATATAAATTTCAGAAAATTTCTGAAATTTCTATGAATAACAATCATAGTTTAGTCAATAGTTGGTCTTGAAAGGCTTGTAATTTTTAAGATCAAAGACAATCCCGGCAAGAGAGCCAGCTGCAGCTCCCATACACATCAAAAGGCAAGCAATGCTAGGTATTTGAAAGCAGATCCACTTTGTACTCCACTTTGGTATTCTCTTTTGAACAATGTACATCTCCACTGGGAAATACACAGCAAGGGGCCAAAATCCAAATGCTCCAAGAAGTGCCCCCACGTCATTGAAGAATGGGAGCAGCATTGCTATTACACAGCTTGTCATTACAAATATTGTCCTCCACACCAGTCGCAAGTAGCTCAGCTTCAAGGGATTCAAACCAGGGACTCCAATTTCAATTTCTTTCTTCACAAAATCACTATCTGGGAATCTATGTGCTAAGTTTTTCTCAACGAAAGCAAAAATGGGCTGGGACATAACTTGGTATGAACCAACTAGGTGGATCACTAGGGCAGCATTAGCAATATCGAGGAGCCAGTATGGGTTGTAGAAGCCAAAACCAGTAAGAAGGTTTCCAGGGCTTGAATCTCCAAAAGCAGCATACCCAAAGCAGCCACAAAGCATGTACAAAATGGTGGTGACCGAAGCACCGATAAATGATGCCTTCTTCATTGTTTTTGATGTTGATGGAGGGGATTTAACTGTGTCCTGTTTCATGGCATTTTACATAACCTTGTTATTTCAGACCTTAGTTCAGTCTCATAAATATAACTAAATTAATTATACCTGAATTTCTATAAGGATGAAGGAATACGAATAGGCGAAGGCTATGTTACCAAGACCTTGCAGGGCTCGTAAAACTTTATCAGTTTGTGTCACACTACCACCAACGATTATCCCGGTTAGGCCTCCCTCCACTCTTCTGTTTCCTTTACATGATCAATATATGTCAGATTTCTAACCAGTGTTAAAGATAAACAAATCATCATCATGGACATGTGAATAGAATTAGCTCATACCTATGACTTTTCCAATACCCATGCCAAGTCCAATGGTGGAGTACGTGACGGACATGACAGCAGCTACAATGGACAGCCACGACAATTGATCGAAGCCTGGAATTTGAGACAAAATAATTTCCACTATACCAAACGAAATCATGTAAATGTTGCTGTTCATATGACATGGATTCTTCCCTCCGCTCTTGTGGAAACAATTAGATCTTTTGATTGCCCTGTTTGATAAACAGGCCAAAACATGCCCAATTTCACCATATAATTTTTCTTGGATATATAGTTGTTAATTAGACATTTCACTACCACTAAAATCTCAAACTTACATCATGCTAATGGCAGACGCTATAGTGTAACCAATGCAGATTCCAAAAAGGTTAACATACTGAACTAGTCCACACATCTTGACCTTAAAGCCGTTGCCACCTGAACAAACACAGGCACAAGACAAAGGTTGTGAGTTAAAACTGTGAAGGTATGAGAAGTGAATGGAGTAAGTTTGGTTGGTGAGTTATACCAAAGTTAGAACGAATAGCATCCATGTAAGTGTAATTTCTCTTGCCAGTGAGAGGGTCACCCGTACGATAACAATCAGCGAGAAGAAGGGAAGTGAAGTAAGTGATGGCAGAGAAGAGAACCATGAGAGCAGGACCTGCAATCCATCCAAGTTGAGCTATAGCCCAAGCCAGAGAGAGAACCCCAGATCCTATCACTGAGGTTATTATGTGTGCACTTGCAGTCCACACTGTTCCTGTGCTTGTCATACACACCATATAATATATGTATGAGAGGAAGGAATACTGCAGAATACACAAAGGGTCTAGCATAATATGAATCATCTTGGTTTTACCACGTACCTGTTCGTTTGGGGCGACCATCATCGTCAAAAAGTTTGGAGTCTCCTTGTTGATGCGTGTCAAGGGAGACGTTAAATGTTTGCTGATCATACTTGCTGCCATCGCCATCCATGTCAACCATCTTTGCTTTCACAGAATGAACAACAATCCAAGTTAGGCTTTGGAAGAAAATGTTAAGATTCCAATAAATGAAAAATATTAAAGTTGGTGTACATGGGAGAGTAAAATGAAGACTAAAACAGTGTGTGTGTGTGAGTGAGAAATGAAAGGTTTAGAAGTTGTGTGAAAGAGGAAGATGGGTGGATGGTACTATAATGAGGCAGTGACATGTATGTAAGAAAGGTTAAAAGTCCCATGCCCCCACAATCTGAGTGTGTTTGACACACCTCTCAAAGACTGAACAAGACTTAGGAGGATGAGGCAAAATGATGATACAAGAGTCAAAGAGGGAGCAAGAGAAACTTCTTGGAATTCAGAAGATACAAAGTCAGAACTTTATATTTATGCAATGAAAAAAGAAGCGGTGGGGTTCGGTGTGTATATATATAAATATTCTTAGTCATCTAACTTATTTTAAATTAATAATTTAAAATAATTAAATAATGAATGTATTTAATTATCTTTTATGAAATCATTAATTATTTTCTTATAAATTTTCTTTCTTTTTTCTTCATTAATATCAGTATTATAAAAATCTTTTTGATAAAAATTTATTTTATAATAATTTTACTTTTTTACAAAATAGATACATTTTAGTTAAAAATTATTATCATATACTTCCTCCGTTTCAAATTATAAGACCAAATTATAAGACCTACTTTAAAGAAAATCTTGTTTCATAATATAAGGTTTTTTAGAATTTCAATAACTTTGTTTTTTTTTTCTTATATACCCTTATTAATCACATCAGTATTTGTATTAACATTAAATAATAGAAAGAGAAATTAAATATCAGAAACTAAAAATTAATTTCTTTTTATTAATATGACTCTTCATCTTTTACCATCATCTACTAATATTATGTTTTAATTTTTGTATTAAAGTTGCAGTAGCAACTAATTTTAATTCACTATTTCTATTTACAATTTGGTGGAGATTAAAAATTTTGATTAAAATTTTGAAAATAAAATTTAAGCATAGTCATTTACAATTTAGTAGGAATTAAAATGTTGATTGAAATTTTAAACTAAAATTTGAGTATAGTCATTTACAATTTGGTGGGAATTAAAAATTTTGATTGAAATATTTATTTAAAATAATTAGTAGTTCTGATTTTAAATTATTTAGAAATGATTCTCAAATGATTTCAAAACTGTTGAAATTCTAATCTCAATCAATTTACAATTTATTAAAAAATTAATTCATTTATAAATACTTCTGGTTAAATTTCAATTAATTCATTTAATAGTAATTAATAAGGGTAAAAATAGAAAATTTATAGAAAGTTGAACAAATTAATTGCTTTTATTGGTATGTGAGAATTTGTGTACGCCTTATAATTTGAAATTGAGAGAGTAATTATTTTAAATGTAATTACATATATATTTAGATGTATTTATTTGTAACATTGATATTATTTATAATAATTAAATATAAATATTTAATATAATGTGATGAGTTTATTAAAATTATTAACATTTTTAATGTTTATATTTAATTAATTTTTTCATCATCTAAAATTTAATTTTTTAATAATATAAGTTTTAATTTTTAAAAATATTAATTAATTTTTTTAAAATATAATTATGTCATAAATAATAAAATATATATCTATACAATTAATTTTTTAAATGTATAATTTTATTTTTTATTCAACATGTATATTATAATAATATATTGATTTTATTCAATTAAAGCAAAAGTGTTTTTATTATAATTTTTATCATATAGAAAAAATTAAACAAATCTATAATTTGATTAATTTTTTAAAATAAATATTATTATTTAGAATACATAAAATAAAAACTAAAATTATATATTTTAAGAGATTAATTGTATAAATATAATTTTTATTATTGTTTGAAAACACAAATAATATTTTTAAGAATTAAATGTATATTCTTACATATAAATTAAAATATAATAAATATTACAAATATTAATAGTTTTATGAAAATCGTAATATGATATTAATTTTTTATATTTAATGATTATAAATCATATTAATTATAATGCTAATATTATAAATTATTACAATAACTTTGAAATAATTATACATATATATTATTTTTTATAAAGATACATTTTTTTTGTAAACATGTTGATTGAGATACCATTGCATTGCAGCATGTTATACAACTGTCTCACCATGCATTTAACTTAACATAATTTTTAAAATATTAACAAAGAAAAATGTGGATAAGGCCAAATTTTTCCCATATGAAAGAATAGGATATATATTTTTTCAGAAGAAGATTTTTCTAATACTCGATTCTATGTTAAAATAATTAGTAAATATATATTAATATGATAAATAAAAATTTCATAAAAAAATCTCTAAAAAATATTAAATATACTTATTCTTTAGTTAATCTGAACAATTTATTTTATAAATTATATTAAAATTTTATATTTTATTATTTTAAATAATATTAATTATATAAATAAACACATCCAAATTTATCTAATTATAATTTTAATATAATAAAATTTTAAAATAACTATAATATAATTATATCTAATTAAAATGTATATATTTAATAAAATAAAGTAAGATTTATCATAAAAATAATTTTTTATTTTTTATTTTACAATAGAAAAGAAATTTTTTATAATATTTATATTAATAAAAGGAAAAAAAAGAGAATTTGAAAAAAAAATTAAATAGAATAAAATGCATCTTTCATTTAAAAAGTTTAAATACTTCATTTGAAATAAATTAAAAAATCAAAATTAAAAATAAATTATTTTAATTAAAGTAACTATATTACCAAGTGTCTATTATATTTGTCTACTATTTATGAGTATTCTTTTTAAAATAATTGCTTAAAGTATTTATAGTGAAAGTTGCTTTAACAAAAAAAACAAACAAATTTATGAGTGATTTAACTTCCAAGAAAAGTTAAAAAAATTTAAGAAAGCCAACAGTTCTTAGCATGTTATTTATAAATTTTTCATTTTTTATTAATTAATAATTAATATGTATTTAATACTTATTTCTACATAAAAAGAATATTATAAAAAATTTATGATAAATCATATTATAGATAAAAATTTATCTTTTTGTAAAAAATTTATTTTATTTTATAATATATTTTTAATTTTAATTATATATAAATATATTTATAATAAAATTATAGTAAGATATATTTATATGTACTTTTACAAATTAATATTATTTAAAATAATTAAATAAAATATTAAATATAATTAATTTTGATTATATAATTTCTTTTTATTATGTAAATTTTTATTTTTTATTTATATTTATTTATTATATATAATAATTATAAGTTATCTAAAAGTAAAAATATTAATAAATAATTCTTATTTAAATAAAAATTATAAAAATATAGAATGATTTGGTTATAATCATATGACACAATAAAATCTATCTAAAATTAATAAAAATTGCTTATAAACCACTCCTAAAGATGCTGGTAAACAATTCATATTATACGTTTAGGTAAACAATTCATATTATACGCCTTTTTTTTCATTTTATTATGGGATTCTGTCAAATAAAATTAAGTTCGATCAAATTATCAACATGATTTGTACGATATTTTTTTCATTAATTAGTTACAAATTTCACAAAAAATAATATTAAATAAAAGAACATAAAACAAATGATCAGTTAAAAAAATTAAATATATATATTGAAAAAAAAAGACAATATACATTAAAGAAATTATATATATATATATATATGTATATATATAAAAGTTGAAAAGAAAAAGATAATGTATTCTTAATAAATAATTGAATAGAAAGACCAATATGTTATTGGAAATAAATTTTATATAAATAAAAATATAAAAAAATAAATTAAATAAAAAATATAAATAAATAAAGAAACTAAAAAAAAGATAAACCATAATATAGAATAGTACTGTATATTTAAAAAAAATAAATAATAAATATCAATTAATAAAAAATTTAAGAATTAATCTAAAAAATACAAATATTAATAGAAAGAAGGAGTATATGATTAAAAATAAATTAAATAAATATAAATTATCAATAGACAATTTAAAGCAAATTAAATTATAAAAATATCGGTTATAATGAACAAATAAAATAAATAATAAGATAAAAGAAGTTCAATGAAATTAATATTAGAATGTAGGCATGACAACGGGGCGGGGCGAGGCGGGTTTTGCCTTCCCGTTCCCGACTCACTTAATTATCTTCGTCCCCAATTCCCGTCGAGGACAATAATTTAGTCCCCACACCCATCCCCATCGGGGTCGGGTTTTCTCATCCCGTCCCATTTTATTTTCTTAAAATATAATTTTAAAATGTTTTAAATAGATCTAAAAATTTAAGCATAACTATAATATATATATATATATATAAATAGACTACTATAGATAAATTTATGGAAACAAAAATTTTTAATATTAAATATTTTTTTTATATATTATTTTCTTATACATAAATTAATATTATAATATTACAAATTTTAAATTATTTTACCAATGAAGTATATTTTAATTTATTATTTTTATATTATAATATGTATGTAATGACAATTTTTTTTATACTTATCAAGTTTAATTTATCAATTTTCAAAATACATAATATAAAGTCTAAAATCCTTTAAAATGAATATCAAATACATATTTTAAAATACTAATAAATAAATAATTTCCAACTATTAATCCTTCAAAACACATTATATACTAAATCTGTGCAAAATTATACAAAATGATATATATCTAATCATAAATGTAATAGATTAGTCAAAAGAGATTACAAATTATAAAAAATTCTAATAAAGATAAATTACAAAATTAATAAAAAATCTCAACAATTATACAGTTTGCAAATAAGACACTTTTAAATTTTAATTTTAAAGAGAATTAAATATAAAGATAACAAATATGTGTAAAATTATACAAAAATTTATGTATCTAATCATAAATGTAATAGATTAGTCACAAAGAGATTATAAATAAAAACTGATAAAGATAGACTACAAAGTTAATAAAAAATCACACCAATTATGCAGTTTACAAAGAAGACACTTTTAAGATTTAATTATGAAGAAAATCAAAGTTAAAAAGATGAAAATGAAACAATTAAAATAGAAATAAAATCATACTAGAAAATAAAAATAAAAATAGACATAATCAAACCAATATATAAAAATAACAAATTTGTGCAAAATTGTACATTATGTATCTAATAATAAATGTAATAGATTAGTCACGAAGAGATTACAAAGGAAACATGGTAAAGATAGACTACAAAGTTAATAAAAGATCACAACAATTATACAGTTTACAACGAATATATTTTTAAAATTTAATATTTGTGAACAATCATGTAAAAGTTTATGTATCTAACAATAAATATAATAAATTAGCCACAAAGAGATTACAAAAATATAACTCAACAAATCCCTCCAATGAAGTCCTAACAAAAAATTCCTGATAATAAAATAGAAATAGATATTATTAAGATCAATGTACAATATTTAGAAATTGATAAAGAAACAAAGAATTAGTCTTATGCATGGAGAATGAGAGAAAGAGAAGAGTATATTGAACTGATTAAAAAGATTGAGGAAGTTGAAAGAGTAAGTGACTGGTAGAAGAAAAAAAAAATGTGGAACAGACACTAAGAATATGGTTACAATGAAGACATCGTAACCCTTTATATATGAAAAATTAAAAGAACACTAAGAAAAAATATGGTTAGTTTTAGGATTTAAGTTTAAATTTAAAGATGGAACGGGGATAGGTACGGGAGCGGGGTGGAGATTGCATTACCTATCTCCAACCTCGACCCCAATTTCTTTGAACGGAAAAAATCTAATCCCAACCTCGAACCCGGTCAACTCGGTTTTTCCCCGTCAAACTCGGGATTGATACGATCCAGTCCCTACGGACACGGGTTTAATTACCATCCCTAATGGTTTAATATTATTCCCCCACTTACCTGGTTAATTCCACTGACACATTAAAATTAGAGTTAAAAGTATTTATGAAAAGTTAAAATTTTTACAATCTCCTATTTCAGTTTCTTTCTCTCATTCCTATATATATATATATATATATAAGGTAAATTTTATTAAATTATGATTATATGTATTAAATGAAGAGATAATTCTTATCTCTTACTATATAAGTGAAAATATTATTTTAATTTTTATAATTTATTTAAGCAATTAATTACTTTTTTATTTTTTAAACTTTGTTTCCTCTTCTTATTATTTATTTTTTGTTTGTCATTATTTTCATTTTAATTTATCATAACGATTCTTAAAAAGTCCTTAATTTGGTTTTTTATATTAAAATTTAATCTAAATAAAATACCAAATATTTTTAAAATATGAATTTCATTATACAATACTTAAAGCGCTAGACTTTCTAATTCTTATATTTACTATAATATAATTATTTAAAAATAAGAATATTATAACTTTTTTGTTACATGATCATGTAGCCATAAGTTTAAGATAAAAATATTATAAGACCGTTCCATAAAAATATACTAACATAACAAATAAGACTGAAAGTCTTAAATTAAACTTTAAGTTATAAAATAAAAAATATTTATTTACTTTAAATTTAATTTTTATATTTTAGAATTGATAAATTGAAATATAAATAATATATTATTAAATAAAATATAATAAAACTTTTAAGTTATAAAAAATATACAAGATGTTAAAAATATGTAATAAAAGAATAAATTAAAATTTTATATTAATAGACATTCTTACTTAATAAAAAAACTTATCCAAACTTATCCAAACGATAGAAATGATAAAACTATTCATTTACAAGTAAATTCATTTAAAAATAAATAAAATCTAATTGATCAAATTTACCTATTGTATGGATGACTGATGATTAATCTAATATTGTTTATAAATGGAATGGATCATCAGATTATAAATTATTTTAAAATATATTTTTTGAATTTTATTTTAGAAATTATAAAAATAAATAACTTTTTAAATATGCATATACGACGTTATATATAAGAGACAAATACTTTTTTTGTCTTCAACTATAAAAAGACATAACTACTTCCAAATTCATTAACTGTTAATTTATTTGAATAACATATATACCATTAATTTATTATAAAGTTTTTCACACAAATGCATTTATTGGGTCATTAACAATATTAAACATTCTTTAAAAATAGTTAGTCAAAATATAAGTAATGTAATTAAATATAATTACTGATTAAATTATTTAATTGTATGATTATCTCTAAATAAAATTTAAATTTATTACATTATTAATTTAAATTAACCTATTTAACTGTTTTTATTAATATTTATGAATTAGGCATTTGTTTCTTGTAATGGTATATAAGATGCTAATATAATTTTTTGTAAATGAATTGAATATTCAACCATAAAAAAAATTAATGAATGGAATAAATAAATTTTAAATGACTTGATCAAAATAAACTATTTTTACCTGATTCATAATAATTTCAGTTAGGACGGTAATAGACATGTATTTAAGTTTGACCAGTGACTTCAAAATTTTACATATATTACTTTTTAATAATGTGATCAATTACTTGAATTTAAATTTAATACGTTACAGATTTGGTGTGTTTCATTTTCCTTTTAATTATCATGTATATCAAGAGAGAGAAAATATGTAATTGATAAGATAAATAATATGATAGATGTAAAAAAAGAAAGATGGGTAGAAAAAGAAAATAATGGATGTAATAAATGATAGAATAAAAAAATGAAATGAAAGTAAGGAGCATAGAAGCTGAATATTTGATTATAATTACTCTAGAGAAGCTTTTACTTCACTTCTTTCGTTCTGAATTATGTTGCAGAACGTGTTAGAGTAACAGGAACAGTAGAAAGAAGTGGAACACACAGAGAAGTTAGGCCATAAAACAAACAAGATCACCATCCTCGGCTTCATATGAACATGACCAATAAATGGAATTTTCTTTCTGAAATCTCCATCAATGGCAATCGTAGTTTAATCAATAGTTTGTCTTGAAAGGCTTGTAACTCTTAAGATCAATGAGAGTCCCTGCAATAGAGCCAACTCCAGCTCCTATGGTCATCAAAAGGCAAGCAATGCTGAGTGTTTGGAGGCAGATCCATTTAGAGCTCCACTTTGGTATTCTCTTTTGAATAATGTACATTTCCACTGGGAAATACACAGTAAGGGGCCAGAATCCAAATGCTCCAAGAAGTCCTCCTATGTCATTGAAGAAAGGGAGCAGCATTGCTATTACAGTGCTTACCACGACATATATTGTCCTCCAAACCAATCGGAATAGGTTGAGCTTGTAGGGATGAAAACCAGGGACTGAGATTTCAATTTCTTTGTTCACAAAATCACTATCTGGGAATCTACGTGCAACGTTTTTCTCAACGAAAGCAAAGAGGGGCTGGCTGTAAACTTGGTATGAACCAACAAGGTGTATTACAATGGCAGCATTAGCAATGTCAAGGAGCCAGTATGGGTTGTAGAAGCCAAAACCAGTGAGAAGGTTTCCTGGGCTTGAGTCTCCAAAAGCAGCATACCCAAAGCAGCCACAAAGCATGTAGAAAAAGGTGGTGACTGCAACACCAATAAAAGCAGCCTTCTTCATTGTTTTTGATGCTGATGGAGGTGATTTCACTGTGTCCTGTTTCATGACATTTTACACAGCCTTGTTATTTCAGACCTTAGTGGAATAATTTAACTGAATGAACTATACCTGAATTTCTATAAGGACGAAGGAGTATGAATAGGCAAATGCTATGTCACCAAGAGCTTGCATGGTTCTCCAAACTTTATTAGTTTGTGTCACATTACCAACAGTTATCCCGGTTAGGCTTCCCCCCACTTTTCTGTTCTCTGTTACAAGGTCAATTCAAGTCAGATTTCTGACAGTGTTTGAGGAAGAAGCAGAAGAAACCATCATGACGGACACGTGAATGGAATCATACCAATAACTTTTCCAATACCAAGGCCTAGCCCAATAGTGGAGTATGTGAATGACATGACAGCAGCTACAAACGACAGCCACCATAATTGATCGAAGTCTGGAATTTGAGAGAAAATAATCTCCACTATACCAAAAGAAATCATGTACATGTTGCTGTTCATATGACATGGATTCTTCCCTCCGCTCTTGTGGAAACAATTAGATCTTTCGATTGCCCTGTTTGACAACGCACAAGCCAAAAACAGCCCAATTATACTATATAATTTTCCTTGGATATATAGTAGTTAATTAGACATTTCACTGTCACTAAAATTTCAAACTTACATCATGCTAATGGAAGCCGCTATAGTGTAACCAATGGAGATTCCAAAAAGGTTGACATACTGAACTAGTCCACACATCTTGACCTTAAAGCCGTTGCCACCTGTACAAACACAGGCACAAGACAAAGGTTGTGAGTTAAAACTGTGAAGGTATGAGAAATGAATGGAGTAAGTTTGGTTGGTGAGTTATACCAAAGTTAGAACGAATAGCATCCATGTAAGTGTAGTTTCTCTTGCCAGTGAGAGGGTCACCCGTACGATAACAATCAGTGAGAAGAAGGGAAGTGAAGTAAGTGATGGCAGAGAAGAGAACCATGACAGCAGGACCAGCAATCCATCCAAGTTGAGCTATAGCCCAAGCCAGAGAGAGAACCCCAGATCCTATCACTGCGGTTATTATGTGTGCACTTGCAGTCCACACTGTTCCTGTGCTTGTCATACACACCATATAATATATGTGTGAGAGGAAGGAACACTACAGAATACACAAAGAGTCTAGCATAATATGAATCATCATGATTTTACTACGTACCTGTTCGTTTGGGGCGACCATCATCGTCAAAACATTTAGAGTCTCCTTGTTGATGCATGTCAAGGGAGACGTTAAATGTTTGCTGATCATACTTGCTGCCATCGCCATCCATGCCAACCATCTCTGTCATCACAGAATGAACAACAACCCAAGTTAGGCTTCGGAGTAAATGTCAAGATTCCAATTAATGATGTGCAAAATATCAAAGTTGGTGTACATGTCAGAGCATAATCAAGACTAAAACGGTGCGTGTGAACCGAAAGGTTTAGAAGTTGTGTGAAATAGAGAAGATGGGTAGTTGGTTATATGATACGAGGAAGTGACATGTATGCAAGAAAGGTTAACTCCAATGCCCCACAATCTGAGTGAGTTTGACACACCTCCCAAGAGTCACAGAGACTAAACTAGAGTAGGAGGTTCAGGCAAAAGTGGTGATCTTGGGAGTCAAACTTATGAGTTGGACTCGAAGGGGGCGGATACTCTTCCTATTCAGAAGATTTGAATTGGAGAGTGTATGATTATGCAACGAAGAAAGATGGTGTTGGGGGTATATATAGAACTCATGGGAGTGTGAGGATGGTGTTAGAATTCATATTTACTTTGGCTTTTGGGTAATGGGACAGGAGAAATCCACGTGATGCAATGAACTCCAACAAGTGATGAATATTGAGATGCCACCAAGTTGATCACACTAGCAGAATAATGGTTTAGGCATTATGGGTTTTTTCCCCAGTAAAAGATCAATTAATTTCTGTATAGAATATAAATCAAGTAAAAATTTGGAGACTAGCGTACAAATTTGTTGTGTTTGTGCTAAATGAGCAATAGAGTTTGTTTCTCCTAACACAGTTTAGGCATTTTGGTAAGAAAAATAATATTTGTACAAAATTCATCTATAATAAATTATATACTTAAAAAGAAAAACAAAGAAAGAAGTATAAAATGTTATAATAACATATTATGACATAAAATGTCGTATAAAATAATGCATAAATTGTTATATGAATAGCATAATTGTTATGCAGTAGAGATCTGGAGTGAAAGAGTGAAAAGGAGAAGAGCAGGTACTTTTTTGGTCTGGGGTTAAAAACTGCTTTACATTAACTGCCAACCCACCCCTGTAGCCTCGTTTCTATGTATGAACCATCCCACAGGGTAGGTAATTTTTTGGTCACTTAACTTATTTTCCCACTCAAACGCTCACGTTTCCTTCCCTTGGTTTTCTGTGGTACCTTACTGCACTCTATTTTTTAACCATAATTGACAGACCCAGTTAAAAACTTAACAGATTTTTCCAAGAGAGCTTTTTGAATCCATAGGATTCATTTAGATTCTTGAACGTTTACGAAAGGTAATTTATATTCACTTACATATTTGAAAAGTTTTCATTACATGTAGTTCAGTCGATTTTTTTGTCTTTTAAATTTAACTTTTTATAATTTTAGAAAACATCTATTTTTATCCTTATTTTCAAAAGCATTTATGCGAGTGATATGTTCGGAATATTTTGAAAATAATTGTTGATAAAATAATTTTTATATGAAATATAGTTTAAAAGAAAAGAAGTGAAAGCCCACATTTTACCTTGGTCTTGGAGGCTTTCTCTGTGTTGATTATGATAGGTGCAGCACCTCTGCTACAAACAATAGCAAGAGAGTGTGAAACGAAGTAAACGACAACTTACAAGGTTTACTCAGTAGCTGTTTGGTCTCTAATATGTGCAGATTATATAGTGTGTATATATATATATAGGGGAACTCATACTCACAGTTTCATTCGTTCAATATCATAATCTATCTCTTTAAAAGACAACCCTACAACCAAAAATTATATTATTCATTACCTCTCTCATCCACTCGTATTGAAACAGAATTAGGTTCCCTCAATTATTAATTAATAATAATAACTGAGTACCCAACATGCCACACCAAAAAGCATTTTTGGTCCAATAACCTAATTCCAGAACATGGCACTAATAATTCTCCTACATCCCAAATGAATTAATATTCAGATCCTTCAATTTTTGGGGAACAAGTTGCATCTCAACAATTCTTGATTAGATTATGTGAAGGTAAATTACTGTATTGCATGAGTTATTTTTGTTTTACCATTTCTTTTAAATGCAATTAAACCTTTTAAACATACAATAGAAGCAGTGTGTATTTAAATCTGAATGTATGATAAAATTGAAAAGTAAGATCGCATAAAAGTAAGAGAATTAAAAGAATATGTGTGGTTACTAGAAGAAGGAAAAGAAATGGAAGAGGGGTTCCCTGAGCAGACTTGTTATTCCACAATGACTGGGGGACAATTAACTGCAATAAAGTAATTAAGCTTTTGCCTTGTTTTCATGATGTAGAATCATTTTTAAGATGTTATGGGCTAAGAATCTGACATGCCTGGGCAAAGTCAATTTTCATTTTGGTTTCTCAATTATTGTCATTACTGAATCTAAGACACCTTGTATGGTATTCAAAGTATGGAGTGTGCACTAGTTACCAAAGTGGAACACTCCACAACTATCTTTTCTATTTACTAAAATTTGTGATGAGAAGGGAAGTGGTGAAATCATATATTTAGTTTTGTTTCTACATTCAATACTTATAAATTTTGTGTTTTACTTTTTGTTCTTCGAAAATAGGTATATTTATATGTATATCAATATTTGTTTAAATATGTATATATATAAAATATTATAAGAATTTAATATTAAAATAATAAATATTTTGTTTTGTTTAATATAAAATAATAATAAATAAACTATTATTGTTGTTATTATTATTATTATTATATAAAAGATTAAATATGTTTTTACTTCTTGAATTATTTGTTAAAGTTGTCTTTTCTTTTAAATAAATTTTTGATTTATTTCGTCTTTATATTTTATAAACTCGTTTTATGATGTGTCAGAATTTCTTTTCATCTCTATATTTTTCATTTTTATAGTTCTTACTTTACTATTATCTATTATCTGTCTTTTAAGTTTTTTTTTACTTTTGTTTTTATTTTTTCTCATTTTCTTTTTTTTAAAGATATTTTTATTTATCACAAAAAATCATTTATTATTCTTGATTATAAAGTATAAGAACGAAATAGGTCCAAAATTTGTCACAAGAACAAAACATAATTTTATCAAATAGTTTAGAGACTAAAAACATATTTAACCCTTATATAAATATTTTTATCTAGTCTGATTTAAAAAATTTGAATTTTGATTGATTTAATTATTTTTTCATATACAAACTTAAGTTTCTTATGTAAATAGTGATTAGGAGTAAATATAACTTGAAAATAGGATCATAAACCTTTCGAAACTTGGAAGGACATGGGCATGGTTGTGTGAATAAACAAGCACAATCGGGACAAAACGCATCTCCCTTCCTTTAAAACAACAGCATCTAAGATGTTCTTTTTGTAAGATAACATATTATATATAATTATGCAGTTGGGATGATTTATACTTACTGGTTTTTAGTAAGTTAATTTTAAATAAAATCAAGTGAATTATTATAAATTAACTCTCTAAATTTAGTTTATACATCTTAATTACAGGATAGTTTATACCAAAGAAAAAATTATATGTTAAATTTTGTTGTGCATCAAGGGTTAGAACTGGTGAAAGTGAAATTTAGTTCTTCATTTGTCTATTTATAAAGTAGTGAGTGTGATATTTGTGTGGTGGATAACTAACCTTGATCATTGAATATTTTTCGACCAGAAGTAAAATCAGGGAGAGAGTATGATAAGATGCATAAGGCGAATACAAATAAGTTTATTCATGGATGTTGTTCTTTTTTATTGTTACACTAACATTATTTATAACATGTAGGACTGAATTGAGTGGTGCATTCAACCATATTCCATGGTTCAAATGAAAGTCTCCATCCATGCCACTTAATGGAGAAAAGAGAAAATAATGATAATCATACACATACATTTTAATTTTATATATAATTATTTAATATTTTTTTATCATATTTTATATTTTTTTTAAATATTTATTAGATGGAGATGGAGATGGAGATTTTAGATATTCGTAAATCATTTTTTTAATGAGTGTTTAAAGTAAAAAAAAAAGACTTTATATATGAATTGTGAAATCAAATTCATCCATATCTATTTCTACTATTGTGCATTTATTTTTTTATAAGGGATTCCAGAAACCAAATAATTTTAAAATTAGTTGAGTTTAATGTGAGTTATATTTGAGGTAATTATTATGTAATAAATTGTCTAAAAGTGGGTATTGCATGTTCACCTTGTGTGAATGAGTTCTAAGGAAGTATTTATCCACTAGATTTTAAGAGGTATGATTCTAGATTTTCTAGATTAATTGTAATTGTTTTTGAAATTTTTGGAATATATTATAACTTACTTCGTATATGACAACTTTGCATAAGTTTGCTCATATATCTCATTATTTAACCTAATAGGTTAAGAGATCAATTTTTTTTAATCTTTGGTGAAAGGTCAACTGTTAATTGATTTTAACTATTTAAATAATTTTTTTTAATAATGATATATATTCTTTAATCTTAAAGTCAAAATACTATTAGAATTTCTTGTTTGATGAATTTTTTTTTATAAATTTATTATAAAAAATTGTAAGAAATAATTTTTTTATTATTTTTCCAATAAATTTATAAAAAAAATTCATTAAATATAAAAAAATGTAGTAGTAAAAAAAGTAAAAATATTATATTTTATATGATTTGATCATATACTAAATTTTCTTTTAAGAATACACAATTCTTTATTCTTGAGTTAAAGATATTGATATCATATTTAATTTTTTCCTTAGGATATATATATTGGAAGAGAAAACTTAAAAGAATATCTTTAGCTTGTTCAAATGAGTTTAGTAATTTTTTTATTTTATTCCACTCTTACCATAATATTTTTAATTAATTGGTTATATTGTTTTGAATATTTTTAATTTGGCATCATCTTTTATAAGCAATGCTCCTGACTTATTATTACTATAAGTTTGTATAGAAATGTCAATTTTTATTTTACGGTAATGTGATTTTTATTCAAAGTTTTCCATATATATATATTTACCAAAAATTTGAAATTTAATTTCTCTACTTTTAAAATAACTTAATATCATTATTGTTATAAACTTTTAAAAACTAACTTACAAATTTTAAAATAATAAAATAACATTAAAAAAATCATCACACTTAAGAAATAATTATTAAACCAGTTAAATATACACTTCAACTTATTATGAGATATAAATTTGTTGGAAAATTTTTTATAATAAAAGAATATATAAAAAAGATGACATAATTTATAACATAAAATTTTAAGATTTCATGTTTAGGAGACTTTGTTTTTTTTTTATATATTTTAACTTTATAATTTATATTCAATGTGAGATTATATTCTATTTTTATATTTAAATTCCTAATAAAATTATATATATTTTTAGATTAATTAGTATATAGGCTTTTATTTCAATATTTATATATAGTGTGAGTTTGTTTAAAATTAAGAAAAAAAAGTGATTTAAAGGTAAAATAGTTTAGTGTTTTTGTTATTGGAAAGATGGAAGAGTTAATGATGTTTAGAAAGGAGAAGTAATAATTGGCATCCTTTTAAAAAATAATATTGACTATCCCACTCCCCAATTCCAGTGGAACAATTGTGAGTGGTAAAAAGCTTTTTCCAGTCACAATTGATGATATAATTGATTTGAAGTGGATCGATCTGAAATAATAAAGAATTAGTTTGACTTGGTGTAATTGGCTCATTTGTTTCAAATGAATCCATCATTCTAAACAACAGTGTAATATTTCAAAATTTCTATGCATATAATCTTTTTTAAGTTTATCACTTGGATACAAATAATAATATATTCTATATATAAAATTACTTTTTTCTTTTATCATAGCTTTTTCACACATCACTAGAGTTAAGGATTGCTTCTAGTTATATTATTCTAATTGTCATTATAAATGCGATAAATTTTTATACATAACACTGATTTTCTGTTACAAAACTATTCTCACAACACAATATAAAATGACGAGTTTTGGTATAGTAGTATGTTTATTCATAATGTATGTTATATTTTAATACAAATTATATATCATAATGAATTGTTTAGGAAGTTGAACTTTTTTTTTTATCAATTAATGAAGATCTTATAAAGGACCAAAAGGTAGGGTAGATTTTCACACCAAAATTTATTTTGTATTTTAAAAAAGAAAACGATTAAAAATTATATTGTAATTCTACTTTGTACATTAAGAAAAACAAAGAAATATTCTTAATCACCAACTTTTTTATTTTTTATGCAATTTTTTTATCTATTGTAATTTATTTCTCTTATCATTTATTTTTAACAGTTTGTATATTTAAATTTCTTGTATTGTTCTTATTTCTTCCACTTTATTTTAACTTGAAACTTTTTTATCTTTATTACATGTTTTAATTTTAGTTAATATGATTTTCATTTATAATTTTCTTACTAAATTTTCTTTAAAAACACTTTAAAATTTAAATTTGATGCTTGGATATACTTATAATTGTAGTTTATAGTTTAGTTTCTCATAATTATTGTTTTTTTTTCTAACACAATCACTAAATTTTATGTTATTATATATTGTAAGATTAAATATTTTATTTTATAGATTTATTTGTTTAAGTTAAAATTTCTTACTAATTTAATATAAAAAAGAATTCATAAAAATTTATTTATTTGATTTAAAATATTTTTAATTGTAAATTTTCATAAAAAGTAATACAGAAATAAAATAACATATTAAAATTACACTTTATATATATATATATATATATATATACATGATTAAATTAAGAATTTATTATGTTTAAAATTAAATTATATATTTAATTTGTCATAAATATACATATGACAACATAATATAAATTAATCTCAAATATGAAACTAGATATTTGTAGATAATATATAGTAATTGACAAAATAAAGACTTAAATAATCTTATCATAATAAATCTTGATATTATTTTAAAAAATATATTGGTGAAGAAATTTCTTAATTAGTAAGACCTGCATACAGAATAAAACAAATGTAATTTTAGCAGGAGCCAGACTACAATTTCTCCGGACACAGTTACCAAAACAAGTGGTGTTTAAGAGGACATCAATTACTTAGTATTTTTTATGGACTTGCTTTGTTGTGGTTTTGGTTGATGAATTATTTGTATCCTATTGTTATGGGTGTGGCCTATGTTTGGTACAATTTTGGGGTGGTATAGACCTGTTTTAGTGACTCGGTCACTTGGTATTGTCTCTGTTCTTTTCGCATCTTCATGTCATTTTTATGGCTCCAGCTTTAGGTTGATGACGGACTAAAACACTTTTTGTTTGTTTCATGTATTTCAATCACTTTCTTTCTAACCAAAACCACAATAATTCAACTACCAAACTTTATGTGTTATAGTAAATAATGTTTTCTAATTATTTTTAATTTTCTCATACATACTGAACAAATTGCTGAAAGCATAAAAAAAGTCTCAAAAATACATAACTTAACCTGTTAGCCTAAATTATAATAAATTATTTTTTTTATTTTTTTTGAGTTTTTACAATGTTTTTATCATTAATTTTTTTTTCTATATAGTTTTAATTTTATTTTTGATAAATTAATGTAGTACGTTAAAGAATAATGATGTTAGATAAAACATGTGTCAAATAAAAATGAAAGAAAAAAAATCAAAATATTCTATCATATATCCTAGACATTTGACACGTTACATTTGACACGTGTCAGTGTATTGAAAAAGAAACATATGTTCATATGTTTTTACCACTCCTACGCGATCTTGAACATATGCGATGTTTGTACTAATGGAATTTTCCAACAATCTACGTACTGTCTTACAGATACCAATTTCATAGGTTGGATGGCTGTTCGTTTTGATACATTGTCATGTTAAAACCCATCTTCTGTCTAAGAAAGAATGTTTTTCTTTCAGAGATTGGCCCTGTCTTCCTTTAATTTCCAAACTCCAAATGCATTCTATGATGGAAGACCAAAGAGAGTGAGTGAGCATTTTCAGGCTTTGATGCTGTGAAAACTCTGATTCCTAAGATAAATATTCTCCAACCTGAATTTTATTTGAATTAACTATGTTGTAAAAAAAATATTGACAACTATTTAATTAATTATTTTTGTTAAATCCATTCATAGCTAAAAGAATCAAGCACGAGTAGTATTACTTTCATGAAAATTCTTTTGTGGGTATAAAAATGTTTTAAACATTAAATTGTTTATTTAAAATCGATACACTGTCATAATAAAAAAATACACTAACAATCAATGGGAAATCAGAACCATTTTGATTTTTAAAATAATTATTATAAATAAAAAAAGAAGCTTTTGACAAAACAGAGTCAAATATATCTTTGCGAGTTTAATTTTCTATTGGGATCATATCAAACAAAGAAGGTGGACAACAACACAAGTACCTAACAATAATTTTCATTTTAAGTTGTAAAGCATTTCAGCTCTAACAAATGCAAAGCATTTCAGCTCTAACAAATGCTGGTATATATCCAAAAGGTTTGGTAGGGAAGATATAAAGCTGGGTGAGCTAAAACATGGTAAAATCCATAATGAGGAGAAAGCAACTAGGACTCTGCCCCCTGTTTTCAGCACAGGACAAACAGAACTTAAGAATGACCAAAGCACGAACAAGATTTGTTTCAGTTTTGACCCATACTAGATATTACAAATACTGCTAAAGAGACTTATATACCTATCACAATATTGTCTAGCAAATGATATGCAATGTCACTCAACTAACAACCCAGCAGAAATCACATAACATTTTTTTTCTGAAGATGCATTTCATGCTCTGAACGTGGGAAGCTTCGCTACGTGCATATGAGAATCCAATCCCATAAAGAGTGGCCAAAGGGCGTGTGCATCATTTACGGAACAGCTGGAGGGAACTCTTCACGGAAATCACATGTCCTAGTACGCTGTCCCATTGGTCAGACCATAGAAAAGGGCACCAGTTCCTTCAGTACATGTCCATGATATTTGTGTCAAATGTTTGTAGGTCTATGGTAGCAAGTGACATATCTTCCAACTATGTTCTTCATAGGAAGTGGTCCCCTGTTCATCATCACAGATGGTAAGGTTCAAGATGAACAAGAGATAAAAAGATACCAATTCTACTTTCATATCAAGATATCCAAATAGAATACAGATTTTTTAATAAAAGGCAAAAAATGTCTCACATTTATGTATACATTAGGTGTTTCTATAAACCATAAGTGAAAACTCATTTCTTCAAAATTAAAGAGAAGAACTGACGTAAAAATTCATCTAGAAAACAGATTAATCATATTATACACCAAAATATTCAGATCATCACACCTCTCCCAAAAGGTTAAAATTAATGGAAAAAAGGAAAAAATAAAAGTCAGTAGCATGTGGCAGTAGTTACTTACCACACATGAGAATCATAACTATTGTTACGATTATCCCCTAGCACATAAACATGGCCATTGGGCACATTCTGCAAGGACACAAGTTTTATTATAAAAAGAAAAGTATGAATCAATAAACAAATAAATATAGAATTAAATCAATAATTTGAGTTCACCAGTTGAAGGTAAAGGGGTCATCCTATATCATGAAGTTAACCCAGAAAGCTTTCATGCTCACAATTGGATAGCACATTATCTATTGGAATATGTCTCTTGAAAGTAAAAATAAGGTAAATGGTATATACAAAATAATAATAAATAAAATTAAAAGTTTTAAAATAGTAGAATCAGAAATATAAAAATAAAACAACTATCTTAGTAATATATTCATAAACGCGCTGTTCGTAAACTAATAAAGTGAAGCCTATCATGTTTGAACTTGATTCGTTTAAATTGTCTGGACTAAGTTTAATAAGTTTTGAATAAATTAACTCATTAATATCTTATTGCCAGTTTCTACACTGTCATGTTCATTAATGTGATCAGTGATCAGTAATCAATTCATAATTGTTGAATGTAAAATAAAATGAAAAGGGACCATAACAATGAACAGAGATCTCACAGTTAATGGCACTGTGTATGCCGGTGGCTGTGCTATGAAATCTTCCTGCTGAGCAACACCATTGACGTAGAGTGCCCCATCACGAACCTGCAAGGTGACCGAAGATTCGAGTGAAAAAGGCGTAAAGCTATTTTCCTATGCTCATCGAACAAACATTTACTAATTGTCAGGACATAAACATATTATTTGAATTAATTTATTACCAATGGTTGCCATAGCACATGAGATTGTGGCTAGTCTGCACGGTAGACTAAATCACTTAACAAAACAAATCCTCAGTTTCAAAGATAGTATATTTAGAAATCAATTTTTCATGCCCATTTATCTTGTGTGGATATGTTTGCTCGCAATTTCGGCTTTATGAAGTAGAAAACAACATCAGTATAATGCAAAAAGAAAGGAAGTTTCTAGAAAGATTTATACCTCAACAGTGTCTCCTGCTTTTGCTACAATTCTCTTAATAAAAACAGTTTCTGTGTTTTCTCCATATAACTACATAACAGAAAACCAATCATGTAACTGAATTGGAGATCTGCAAGTAGGCTACCGATTCTATACCATCGCAACATACCTGTGTTGGATCCTTAAATGTTACAATGTCAAGTATAGAAGGATTCTTGATATAATATGAAGCCTGGGAAAACTTGCAATAACAGATAATTAAAATTCAAAAATTAGAATTGAAGGAAAAAGTAGAAAGTAGAGATAAGAATTGATCCCATTTCTGAAAGTTTAGTGAGAAATGGTTCAAAGGAAAGCCTTTAACCTAAGAAGGCGATTTTGGAAGATCAAAATGTCTTGCTAGAAAAGTTTGTTGATTGAAACAGCTTAATTTTGATGAAAAGTCTCAGTCAATCTCAAGATCTTTTCCTTTAATCTTGTGCACTAAATTAGAAAGGAAGAATAATATGAGAAAGGAAAATAACGAAGGAGAAGGCTAGCTAATATAGCGTCAATCATTTTATTCGGAGATCTGTGTGCAAACTAAAAATGTCATATAAATGAATAATGAAAAGTACAGCTCACTAGGACACTTAACGTAAAATATCTTGAATGCTTTTTACTTCTCAATGTGATAGTATCAGCTGCCAAACTAGCCTTGAAAGCCTCAATAATATAACATATGCTATTTTAAACATGAAACCAAAGAAAACTAATCCATTTAACTGTTTTAAGATATCGTAGTTGGTTCACTTCAAAATATACAAGCTCAAATGGGTCATCCTTTTCTGTCTCTGCAGGTCATCACTTAACTTGACAGGATGCAATTTATTATATTCCAATCAGAAACAGATTTCCTATATTCAACATCTTCCAAAGTTATTTTTCATGTAAAATACCAAATCTGGAATATGCGCATTCCAAATATGCTAATATATGCAAAAGTAAAGCACGACAAACCATGGCAAACTGTCCATTCATACAATTTGTTCCGTGAGAAAAGAGGATCGTTCATATGCTAGCTAAAGACGATAATTTATTTTAAGGAGCATAATGCCTTGGAATGATTGCCACAAATAGATATAGATATATACATGAAAGCCAAGTCCTTATGAAAGGTAATGCAAAAACTTTCATACATTAAATTAGGATTAGAACAGCCAAAATATATATATATATATATTTACCACCAGTATGTTCTCACGAACTTGAACTAAAGTCCAATAAAAACCGTGTTAGGGGGTTAACCTCAATGCCATAAATAAGGTAACACAGAAGGCTGATTTTACACAGCATTCAAGAATCAAGATGTATAAAGAAAAGCAATAGTTGTACTAATTCTAAAAATATAGTCGCAGTAACATAAAGAAGGGAAGGGAAGCAATAGTTGCATTAATTCTACACACACAGTCAATAAGGAAGGGGGAATCGGGAGAAGCAAAAGAGAAAAATTTGCAACTGAGGTAGGAATCCATTTTGCATCTTTCAATTAGATAGGAATCTGGATGTAAATTCAATTTGGCACAACCAAAACAGTGATGGTGTTCCAAATCCTAGTAGCCCTGCGTTAGAGTCTGAGCTTATATGCATAAAGGTAAGATCGCGAACCAATGAAAGAAAGAAAGAAAGAAACAGAAAAGAAACAAGGTGAAAAGTAGAATATTGTGCACCTTTTCCACAATAATTCGATCACCAACACGAAGGGTGGGGAACATAGACGAGGAGGGTATGAAGCGAAGCTCGGAGAAAGTGGACCAGAGAAGTCCAAGCACCAAAAGCCTAAGGAATCCGTCAAGACCCGGCCATCGAAGGAAACCCCAACTCTGACATGGCATCCATCGCATTGCAGGATAACTTGTTACAAAGTTGTACATTGCAGAAGGCCTCAATAAGCTCATGATGCAAACTGCATCCACATAGCAGCAAAATAAAAGAACGAACGAACGAAGAATTAAAGTCGAGCTTCAATTAACGTAAATTCAAAACATAAATCAAGGTAGAAAAAGCAGTGCAGAGTGTGAATGAGTTTTCACTTTAGACTAAAAGCAGAGAGATGAGAGTAACTTGATCAGTGAATGGTGCGGTGATCTCTGTGAAAGAAGCCTCAGCTTGTGGGTTTGGAGTGAGAGATATATATTCAATGGTGGAACAGTTGAGGCTTAGGGACTAAGTTTCTACGGACAAGTAAGCAAACCTACGCGCTTTCTTTCATTAATAATGTTTTATCGTATGTCAGTCAAATGTCAAACCGCTAAACAGAAGACAAACAAACTTTTGTTTTCTTCAACAGACAAAGAAGAAAGTAAATAATTTAGAGTTTATGAGTGGAATAACTTCCTTATATTCACTTATTCATCATGTACCCAATCTTTATTTAGATCACATCTTCCAAATCTAATCCATCACAAGTACATTCATTATTTGAAACAGTAAATAGTGGAGATAGAAGGTTTGGTTTGGTGATAAAAATGTAAGTGAAAGAAGATTATTTAATCTATTTTGTGACATAGTAGTTTGCAAATAAGATTATAATAATTTAAATTTCCAAAAACATTTTTCATCATAGACAATAGTAATAGGAATGCTTAATTTTATTTTACAAGATATACATGTATGGAAGAAACAATTAAATGTCTTTAAAATATTTCGTATATTCATAAAGCTTGATTTCTATTCAATGGTTAAAATCTTCCTATTAGCTTTTAATTCTCCCGACAAAATTTCATCATCAAAATAATTAGAATAATTATATTCTAGACAAGTTTTAAAATAATAACAGACGGAGGAGTGTTTGAAATTTAAGTATATACTTGCCAACTATTAATATTTTATTGATATGTTGTTTTATTATAATTGTTTTAATTTTCTAATAAATATATAACTAACATTAATTATATCATTTTTAATTTTAACATTTGTTTATGCGTACATTTTTTTAGTGAAATAGAGCCATGGACACTAGTTAGCATTGTAGGAAATTTAAATTTCAACACTCATTCCTAACTAAATCTCACTTCATTTGTATTTATTGTCTCAATTTCTATATTATATTATAGAGTATCAAAATAGTTCAATCCAATCTATTTTAATCTAATTTGTCATTAAAAAGAAGAGATAGACAAAAAAATTTAGAAGATGGACCATTGGACTAATGAGTCCATCCATCAACTTTTTTTTATACAATTTTGTTTCTTGATTTTACAATGTTTGTCTTCGATTATTATTTTTCTTATATTAGATTGATGTTACAACTTTATAAATGTGACATACGGCATATGAAATGAGAAACAGATATTATTTTTTTCTCTCTCTTTTCTTCACTCTCTTCTATTATGTGTTAAGTGTCTCTCATTACATGTGTCATGTTTTTCTCATTGCATGTGTCACATTGTCATTCTTTTAATGTCATCAACTTCAATCCAACGAAAGAGACCAAATGATTTTAATTGAGATTGGGACTTGATTAATAAAAATAATAGTTGGAGAAAAATATTGCAAATTCGTACAAAAAATTGAGAAAAAAAATCTATTTTGCCTAAATATTTTATAAGTCTTTATCTGATTAATTAATATTTTTAATTGGATAAATTAAAATTGTTATTATATTTACATTATAAATTACTCTATTATAATTAATAATTGGAACTTAAATTACAATACTATTTCATTTTTTTATTCTTCAAATAATACAATACATAGAAGTTAATTTTTTAAATTATTTTTTATTTTAATTTTTTAATTTAAAAAAAACACAAGTTAACAACTAACAAGTTGAAAATATCAACTTTATTCGCCAATTAGCAAACCAATCTATCAAACCTGCCCACTTTGTCATCTTGTATATAATTACGATAGGGTGTAGTGGTGAATGGTGATCGTGACCTTATGATCTATTTTCAATATTCTTTTTGTTTTAAAACATGTTTTTTACCATTATGACATTTGTGAATTATCTTACTTTTATAACCCGCTTATTAGCATTTGTTCCTAGAATTACATAGTATTTTTTATAAGTAATTATAATCATTGATTCTTTAGTTAGCAAATGTTATAATATATACTTGTGTTTTAGTCTTTATCATATAAAGACAATTTAACAAAAGTTACATTTCCTCCATAGAGTGAAATCTTAAGAGAGTTACTTTATAGTACATTTTTTTTTCATTAATAAAGTTTTTCTTCTAAATAATTTGCATTACATAACAACAATTTCACAACAATTGGTATCAATATCTATGACATTTGTAAAGTTTGATATCAAGAAAATCATAGTTTTTTTTCATTAATAAAGTTTTTCTTCTAAATAATTTGCATTACATAACAACAATTGGTATCAAAATCTATGATATTTGTAAAGTTTGACACTAAAAAATTTATTGGCAAGAAAAATGAATGTTATGACTCTTTTTAATGTTAGATGAGTGATGATGATTTCTTTCTCCAAAGATATTATTATAAAAAGTTGAATCATGATAAGACTGTTAATAAAAAAGTGTTGATTTATTTAAAATGTGTGACACAGTTTATTGTTTTTGTTATAAATTATTTAAATATGAAAATTTGGTACTTAAAATAGAGTGCACTTAAGACTAGTCATTAATAAAATAAATGGTGAAAAATTTTAAGAAAAAATTTGTGAGACACTACTTTTAATTAGAATATGTAGAGTTGTAAAATATCTAGTTAAATATAATTTATCCTTTTTAGATTTAAATGAAAAATTATATGAAGACAATAATGATAATTTTAAGGATTAATTAAAATTATTAATTTGACATGGTAGTATTAGGAAAATTTATTATTTCAATATGAATTTTTATAAAAAGTATTTGTAAGGATCAAGAAAATGTATTTAAGAGTAGGAGTGGTTTAACTGAAATGAAATATGAATATTTTATTATTTAGGTTGAAAAGCCTATAAATAGAAAAGTTTAGTTATTTAAACTTCATTTCACAAAAGTTACCATATCTCTAAAATACTCTTCTCTGACTTCTCTCTAAGATTCTGAAAGATTCACTCATCTTCTTGTAGATCAGAGCCCACCTTAGAGATCCTGGTGGAGAATAGAACAATTCTGACCGATCAGAATTTGTTTTAGAGTAAGTTTCTCTTTGCCCTATTTTCTTGAGTTAGAGTTGATTTTTGGTTACATGGTTGGATAACAGTAGTTGCATGTGTGGTTTTCTAGGGCAAAGATGAATCTCTGTTAGTCAGTGAGTATGAAAGTATGTTTAGATCGTTGATTAGAGTCTTTTATGTACAGGTTTAGTTTTCCTGTGAGCATAGAAGATTTTGGGAACTTAATCTTGAGAGGCAAACCTAAACAGGTAAGGGAAGCTAGTTGTGTTTTGATAGTACCTTAGGGTAGAAGATCTGGATGTGAAGGTGACGTGATCACACTATCTGATTTTTGTGCAGGATTGTGTTTGTTTAAACATATTTAAAATGTTTGAGATGTGATTGGAATTGTGTAGATGGAATGGAATAGGTTGTATGCTTATCTAATATATGTTAGAATGTTACATTTGGGGTCAACTTGATTCAATCAAGTGTTATTTTGAAACAAAATATTCTTTTTTAGCATAGAACAGGTAGTATAACTCAATTTGAACCGAGTTAGGATGTCTGTAGTACATTGCAGATTTTCTGAATTATGCAGAGTCGCTGGGTGAGTCAATCTCTCGCTGGGCGAAATTCGTATAATGGAAAACCCGAGAGCTTTTTACGCTGGGCGACCATAATACTCGCTGGACGAGCATTTTATTTAAATCTCCAGTGGTTTGTTTCGCTGGGCGAGTTAGATCTCGCTGGGCGAGACGATGCTTTTAGAATTAGGTCTAATGTTCATCATGAAAGTTGTAGCCTTGGATGTTAGCTTTCCAATGGCTTTGGAATCAATTAAAAAGGAGATCTAGAACTCAAGTTATGCTTGTTTTAGTGAGAAAAGGTCAAACTGTCAATTTTTGTGAAGTTGTAGTGGTTTTGGAAACTTTTAAGCTAAGTATATGTTTTATTTAGTACTTGAAGTCTTCATAAGAGTTATAGATTATCTTCTTATCTTTGAAATGAGTTATATTTGATCTTGAATTGATGAGTATAACTTAGTATGGTGAAATTTCAAATGTTTGCAATATTTAATTTCACTATGATTGAGTGAGTATAATATGGTATAAATTGTTAGCTTATATCATGATTTGGATTAATATAAAATGTATATGAATAATGTTGTGTGGTGCTATGATTATGAGGAGTTGGAAACATAGTTATTTCCAGGGAGGAAATATTATATTGATGTCTGTGTGATGTATTGAATTGGGGATTCGAGAGATATCCTGACTCTACTGATGTTGGACTCACATAGAGGAAAATATCAGGTGGTGAGAGTTGAAGGAGGTTCCTATGACCCAGACATGGTGTGAAAAAGAACTGTCTGGTAGGTCATGGGGATTTACCCTGTCATATGAGGTGGATGAGTTCTTCTATGTAGCTTTGTTGTGTGAGACAACTTAGTGAAGACGTTGTGACAGGAGATCTCTGAGTTTAAATTCAACGCATGTGTCTTCCGAAAGTAGAGTCAAGTGTCTGTGATTTGATGTTTGTGATTTATGACATGAGAAGTAGCCGATGGGCTGAGAGTTAGACACTTGATTTTTTATAGATATTGGATGAATGAATTAATTTAGTATGTATTCATGAGAATGTATGGATGAAATGTGATTTATGTATTCATGAGAATGTATGGATGAAATGTGATTTGATTATATAGATTGAGAAAATATATGTATATGGTGTTGATATGTACATGTATTCAAGTTCTAAAATCACTAGCTTACCCTTTCTGTGATTGTGTTGTTTTTTTTGTTTTGTTTCTTCTGTGATGATCGTGTTTTACACGTGAACAGAGGATACATTAGGTGATAAAGCTCGGCAGGAATGAACTAAAACAGAAGATATTATATATATATATATATATATTTGTTTATAGATCTTTTGTTCTCTTTTTGATGATGTATATAAATCCCTATGAGGATGAAAGTTTATTTTTATTGAGTCACAAAATACTTATGTAAATATTATCTATTTGTTAATTATCTTTGGTATTTTAATAGTAATATAATCAAAAGTGGGATGTTACAGTATCAGTTTTTAAAATATTACATGAATGGTGGATAAGTTGTATGAGATAAGATTTTGTAATGAAAAAATTGTTATAGTTGAACATAATTTTATGATTGATTTATATTTTTATACAAAAATCATGTGGGTTGATAACCACTTTAACTAATATATTAATAGGGTTGGAGTGAAGCTGATTTTTTATTTTGATAATTTACAAGTTATACATGGGATGTAACATTTTTGTTTCTTTATTACACTAGACTTGTATAGTAAAAACAATTTTTTTATTAATTTTTTTAATGAAATTATGTATGTGATAAATTCGTAGCCGAAAGATTATTTACCATTCACATAATATTTCAAAAATTTAGTTATTATTATAATTTTTGTAAAAAATTATGTCATTATTATAATTTTTTTAATAACGCAATATCATGTTAAGCCCATATAAAATTATCAAATTTATTATCATTATTTTGGAAATAGAAATTAAAATAAGTTTTTCTCTCTTTTATCCAATAATGTTGGGAGTTTTATCATAAAGATCATTAAAGAAGTAAAAATATTTTTAGTTTTTATATGTAAATATATCAACTAATAAAATAAAGATTGAATAATACTTTTAAAATTCTAAAAGAACATTCTAGGTTGGGACTTTTTAATCAACTACTGTACCATACATGCTGAAGTCTACTTATCTTAAAGTTGATGGTATAAGACAACAATACTGTAATAATACCACATGTTTGATTCTCCTTAATATTACACCACCACTTAAAAAGGTATTCCCAAGAAAAATTCTCTCCTTTCACTTTATTATAAGAAAAAGTAATTAATCTCCACTTTAATTAAAAAAGGTAAAAAATAATATCATGGAGTAGTTATTAATTTTTTTTTCATCATACTTTATCAAATATCTTCAGCTGATGTCACTGCAGACGAAAACCATGAGAAAAAAACAGCTTAAAAATTAACTTAACAACAATGAATGAACAAAAAAATAAAACAGCGTTTTAATGAAGAAAACACGTCCTATAGTATGCGCACATATGTTATTGTTATTATATTTATCTTTAAGTTTTAATAAAAATTAAGTGATGAGGAGAATTTGAAAGGATAAGCTGGGCCCATTGATATCCTCATCAAAGCTACACAACCATGGCTTCTTCCTCCCTTTCCTGTTAGTTCCAGACAAACACTCACTCACTCACTCTCAAACGATGAAGACACGCCACTTACCTTCTCCGTTTGTGGTATTGCTTCTGTTAACGCTAAGCTCTGCGGCGGAGGAAGACGCTTCCGCCACCATCATCTTCACCACCCTCGGCAGAGCCTACTACGCCTTCGACATCTATTCTCTTCCCATTCACCAACAGCCTCCCAATCCCAACCAAGAACTTCAGCTCACCGATGGCAAGTCCGTTAATTTCAACGGCCACTTCATTTCCAATACTTCCGCCATCCAACTGCCCGCACGCTCTCCTCCTCTCCAACTGGTGTACGTCACGGAGAGAAACGGCTCCCCCACCATTTACTACGACGCCGTTTATACTTCCACAACCACAACTGCTGCTGCAAACAGACTCCAAATCCCTCTATTACCGAACAACCCCACCGAAACTTATCAACTTTCCATCAAAGACAAACCCAGTGTCACCCCCGACGGAGAATTTTTAATATACGTTTCTACACACGAGGACCCGGGTGTACCACGGGCTAGTTGGGCCGCGGTTTACTCCACTCACCTCCAATCGGGCCTCACCCAAAGACTCACCCCCTACTCTATCGCTGATTTCAGCCCAGCCATCTCCCCTTCCGGTCTCTGGACTGCTGTCGCTTCCTACGGCCCAGATGGATGGGCCGGAGAAGTCCAGGATCTCACCACAGACATCTACATCTTCCTCACTCGCGACGGAACTCACCGAGTAAAAATCGTTGAGCACGGAGGCTGGCCCTCCTGGGTCGATGATCGCACCCTATACTTCCACCGCCGAGGTGACGACCAGTGGTGGAGTATTTACAAAGCGATTCTCCCCTCCAACGCTCCTGCTTCCGTTGACTCGGTTACCATCGAACGGGTCACCCCACCGGGTCTCCATGCCTTCACGCCCGCCACCTCCCCAGGTAACAACAATTTCATCGCCGTTGCAACAAGAAGACCAGGCTCAAGCTTTCGTCACATCGAATTATTCAACTTGGTTAAGAACGAATTCACGGAGCTGACTCGGTTGGTCTCGCCTCGTTCTCACCACCTCAACCCGTTCATCTCATCCGATTCATCCAGGGTTGGCTACCACAAGTGCAGAGGAGAACCCAACGCTCACAGTAGCCCACAGTTTCTACTCGAAAACGTTCGGAGCCCCGTCCCCGGTCTGTCCCTATTCCGGTTCCTCGGTTCTTTCCCGGTTTTCTCGCCCTCCGGAGACCGGATCGCGTATGTTGATATGCCAGGGGTTTACGTGGTGAACCGGGACGGTTCGAACCTGCGTAAGGTATCCAACGCGATGGCGTTTTCAACAGCTTGGGACCGGGTTCGACCCGGTGTCATATACACTGCGATTGGGGAAACATTTGCCTCCGAGAGCTCGCAGGTTGATATCGTGTCCATTGACGTTGATAACAAAAACAGTGTGAAGAGGCTGACCTTGGACGGAAAGAACAACGCGTTCCCGTCACCCTCGCCGGACGGGAAATGGATTGTGTTCCGGTCGGGTCGGTCGGGTCATAAGAATCTTTACATAATGGACGCTGTTGATGGAGAGATAAAGGGGCTTCGAAGATTGACGGAGGGTCCATGGACTGACACCATGTGCAGCTGGTCACCGGATGGGAAATGGATCGCTTTCGCGTCGGACCGGCATGCCCCGGGAACGGGGAGTTTCGAGCTGTACCTGATCCGGCCGAACGGAAGCGGGTTGCGGAAGGTGATTGAGAGCGGGTCGGGTGGGAGGACGAACCACCCGTCTTTTAGCCCGGATGGGAAGAGCTTAACGTTTACTTCGGACTATGCGGGTATATCCGCTGAGCCAATCTCGAACCCGCATCACTACCAGCCCTATGGTGAAATATTCAGCGTTAGATTGGATGGGTCGGGTATTCAGAGACTGACTCATAATTCCTACGAGGATGGAACACCCGCTTGGTCTCCCAAGTATATACGCCCAGTTAATGTTGAGAGTGCAAAGGGTGGACCCTATTGCTCCTTCGAAGATTGTCATTGGCTCAACATTATGCCCAATTCCACACTTCACTCTCCTCTTTGATGCACCCTTTTATGAAGCCATGTACCACCCCACGTTAGTTCTAGCTTCACTTTTCATCCATCTTTTAAGGCCTTAAATAAATAACTGCTCTTACGCCTTACTTCCCTTCTTCCTCTTTTCTCACTCTCTACTGCTTCACCTACTACAAACAACCAACAATAATTAACAATATACGAGTTTCTATACTTATAAGCACTGTTATTTTCGTCTATGTGGACATCAAATGAAGTAGGTTCCACTATTCTAAGTCTAGCTCTCGCTCCTCATATTATAACACCTCTATCTCCTTCAATTTCTATCTCACTTCTATGCTACACATTTTTTTTATTTTCTAATAAAATCATTCTTATTTTTTCAACCAATGTGATTTTAATGTGATTGGTGTGGTAGATAAATTAAAGGAATGAAGAAGACAATAAAACACTACCTCATCCAAAGGTGAAGAGTACAAAAATAGATGTTGGCTACTCATCGTTTGCTATTGTTGTTTCGTTCCTTCATAAGTTCATCTTTCTCTTCTAACTACCATTCACTACAATGTTTTCTATGTATTTATGTTTTCTACTTCTAAATATGTACCATCCTTTGAGATTTGGTTTTCCCAGATGATAAAACTCTTTTGGCTTTGGTTTCCCAATATTATTATTTTAGTTTGAGAGTTAAGTTCATTTCTTTTTATATCCCTTTTAACCACTATGTATGAAAAAAACAAAGAAACAGACGTTGGTTACTCATACTAGAGTAAAACCTGGTCAGGCCCTTCTTTCTTATCCTCACTCGATAATGTCGTTCCGTTCCTTCATAAGGTAATGTCTCTCTTTCAGCTACCCTTCAGCGCAATGCTTTCTATGTATTTAATGTTTTTTGCTTCCAAATATGTATCATCCCTAGAGGTTTGTTTCCCCAACGGATGAAACTTTTCTATTTTTGGTTCTCCTAATATTGTTTTTCAGTTTATCGGAGGTTTATTTCTTTTTATCAACGCATCCCTTCTAACCATTATGTGAAGCATCGAAGGGTGAAGTACAGAGAGGTAGACATTGACTACTCATACTATATACCGAACTAAACTCTGGTCAGATCCCTTTTTCTGCCCTATTTATATTTGAATGATTTAGCCCTTATTTGGAATGACACGATTTTAGTATGTGATATCTTGTTTTAAGATTTAGGACGCTAGTCCATTATCTCCCAAACCATTGAGGGATAATGCAATAAAAGGTAAAAGAATGAAAATAAAAATTATAGTTATAGCTCACTGGTAACGTGCATTTATCATTTTCCTAAGATTTATAGGTTGGATATAAAGTATTGTTTAATATTCCATTTACATTGTCTAATTCTCCATTAATTTGATACGTAATCTCAACATATAAAACTCGTGGCTCGACACCTCATGTAACATTTGAAACAAGGTTTTCAAAAGAAAAAAAAATGGAAAGTGGGATGTAGCATAAGGACTCACGGGAGTTCATGAATCATATTTATCTATGTATATATATAATATTACTATTTAATGTAATAACATCTTCTTTTTATTACCTTTTTTGTGGTTCTTTTATTACTAAAATCCCACAACTCAAACGAATGGTATAGGAAAAAGACAACAGATCTTAGCAAGTTCACATGCATCTTTTTAACATAAAGAGAAAATAGAAACAAAACTTGTTTACCTTGTGCTCAATATATTTCTCCATAATTTGGAGACAAAGACAATGACGATTTAGAGGTTTTTCACTTAAACATATATGTGAGCATGTAATGCAATGTGGAATCTTTATACTAACAAAAATAGAATTCTGACTTGACAGTGGGTGCAATACATTATATTTTGCTACATTAGCAGCATACCAGTGCTTTGAACTTGTTTACCTCACGCCTTCATTGTCACTTCATCATCGTTCTATGTGTTTGGCACCACTATGTCATGAAAGTTTGTCGTTCTCTATCGTATTTTTCACCATTATCATTATCACCACATTGCCACCATACTACCATTATGCTTTTAGATAAGCTTTTCTATCTTACAATGAAATATGTGTTTCTCCATCATCATTTTCATATCACACCAACTCAAGTTGTTGATTGTAGAAAAGTTTATTTATGACCCATCATTGTCATTTTATCATTGCAATATTGCATCCATGAAACTATCATCTCGATATCAAGTAATCCCTTTCTGCATTGCTTTATTCATATAACATTTATTTCTTAATTAACTTACCCATTTCATTTGCTCTAATTAGGTAATCAGTATAACTGACAAATGACCTATTCCAGTATTATTTGGATTCATCCTTTTGACATAAAATCTTAGTATTATTTAAGTAGGAATACACATATGAATAATATATAATTTGTTAAATTGAATATGATGACAAGGAAGCAAATATAACTAATGTAAGAATGGTCACGTATGAAATTAAACACAATTTTAAAAAAAAAGAAATAACTCACTTGTTTCTTAAGAAAATATGCGAAACATATTTAATATCATTTGATTGAATAATTGACTCAGTAGTTTATTATTTAAGAAATTCTTCACTTCTTTTAATATTTTTTCATCAAAAGCAAACATAAAATAATAAATCCAATCTTTCACTAATATTTTCAATAACACACATGTCTTGTTTTTATACCTATCTCTATTTTATAATACTAAAACATTTTTAATTTATTAAATAACTTAAAAAAGTTATATTAATAATTTTTGTTAGTCTTTAATTTCTTAACTCATTTTTATGACACATATTTTTATTCTTTTTTATAATTATTTAATTTTTATTTAAATGTTATTTAATATTTTGATGTGATATTTATATAATAATTTCTTTCTTAATATTTGACATTAAAAAAATATATATCATTTTAACATAAAATTTTGATAATATCATATTTTTTATTATAATTTTTATTTTTTATAAAATTTATTTAATTAATATTTAAAATAATAAAAATAGATAAGATAAAAATGCGACAAAATAAAGTGAATTTTTAGTTCGAAATAAAAGAGGTAAAATGAAATCTTCATTCCTCCAGTGTGTTAGTAGGAAGATTGGTAAATTAAGCTGAAAATCATATAATAATTTATACAAATAATTTGTATGAAATTATTTTGGTTGGAAAAGATATTAATAAAAATTAATCACCACATAAAAAAATATCACTAAACCGCAATTAAAAATGTTATGTAAAAAGTAAATAATTGTAGCAATTGTTGCCTAAGTCATAGTTAAGAAGTAAACAATACAACAAATCTTTATTACAAATAAAAAAAATTATATAAATTTTAGTATACCATTCCTTAAATAAAATATTAGTGGATTTCAAGCAATAATAAATTGAATTCTATTTTTACACTAAACAGATTAAAAGTATAAATAATATTCATTAATATAATTTATTTTTATAATAACCTTGAAATTAAAATATTAAACCAGTTAAATAAGAAAACTCAACTTATTAAATCTATTATTAATTGTTCTTAATCAATCAATGATTTCATATTATATTTATAAACAGTCTAACTTTTTAGAAGTACGAAAATAAGTTTATAGACATGGAATGTTTTTTTATTTCATTTTACGTTATATAAAAATTTAATTTAAGTACTGTATAATCAATTTGTCTTTTTATTCTTAACTAAAAGATTTAATCTAATTATCTTTCAATGAATTTATGTTACATATTTAAACAAATATTCTCATAAAATTTATATAAAAAGATAAGTTATATTAGATTGGATATTCTGGATGATGTAATAATATTGCTAAACAAATATTAAATTACAATATTAATTTATTTAGTATTTGAATATAAATATAAATAATTAAAAGTTACTTTAATAGAAAAGAGAGATATTTTAGTTATCTTATTATGAAAAATATATTATTTATCATAATTATATATAAAAATAATAATCATAATTACATTATAAAAGAATTTCTATAATCATAATCATGACAATAATATATTAAATAAATAACAGCCACAATATTCTAGGATTCAGTCATGATTAAGCATTATTTCATATTATATATAAGCATTATTTCATATATACATACTAAAAGTAATGTTTCAATTTTAAATATTAACAATTATTGTCAGTTTAATCAAAATATATTTTTATAGAAAAATAAGGCATTAGTAGCAGTGATTGCAATAAATGGAGTGTAAAACAAGATTTTGAATTTTCATTCAATTTTTTTGGCTTTAATGAAAATATCAGGATATTTTGTGACTGTTGTCAATTTGAAGTATTTTAACCATAATTTGTTGGATCCAAATTTAAAACAGGTGACAATGTAAATGTGCCATTAATTTTAAATTAAAAATTAAAATTTCATTTTTATGAATAATGTGGAATTTACTTTGACAAGTAATTTACTTTAAAATGGAAATCATTATAGTAAAATTAAGCATGAAATTAAGAATGGAATGCTTAATTACTAATGGAAGTAATTTTAAAAAAATTAAAATAGGTGACAATGTAAAATGTGTTTAAATTAAAAATGAAAAATTCATTTTTTTTACGAATAATGTGGAATTTACTTTCACAAGTAATTTAATTTAAAATGGAAATCATTATAGTAAAATTAGGCATGAATTAATTATGGAATGCTTAATTACTCATGGAAGTAAGCAAAGTAATTTTAAAAACTAATTAACTTAATGTGAAAGCTATTATTACCATGATTTTAAAACACATAAAATTATAGGCATGTTACAAAAAGTTTAATTTGTATTATTGGAGTTAAATGTGCAAAGAAAAGAAAGAAACTGTAATAAATGCCAAGAAAAAAGATATTGGAGTACCCAAGAAAGAGATTTGGGGAAAAGTGAAAGATTGAGAGGATGTATTTGAAATTCAAACTTCTGTCATTTCTCTGTCTTGTCATTCACTCTTGTACCTTTCATTCTCATTTTCCATTTTTATTTTCATGTTTGATCTTCTCTCCTCACCAAACTACATTTTCTCAGCGAAATTGATATGCAGGACGGTGAAAGAGCCGTTGTAGCATCTAAATCGGGTGAGCCAATCTCCAACCCGGATGACGTTCTGCCATACAGTGAAATATTCATAACTCCCTACGTTCTTAGTATCAACACGACACGTGTCTAAGTCTAACGAGCGTAAGATAAGTGTGAAAAATAGATATAAAATTTTACATTAAATAAAAATATAAAATTAAGTTATATAAACAAAACAAAAATTCATAAACATAAATTCTTAAAATTTTATATTGGAAGTGATCTCATCTTTTCTTTTATACCTCTTACTAAAAAACAGTAATAAAATTTAATAACAGTTAAGATAATCTCATACTTAAAAAGTTGAAAGTGATATTATCTTTTCTCTGATACTCTTTCTTTTAAAAGTTATTTCATTATGCTGTTTGTTTTTAAATTACTTCAGCAAGCTTTTAGAGGTTTAAATAATGAACTATCTCATGATGCCGTTTTATATCTTTGGATTACACGGCAAACTTTATATTATATCACAGATTAATGCCATATTTTAAAAACAAGTAGAAATCCTTTAACAACGTATTCTCACTGGGACAAAGGCAAGTCTAACAATAAATACTTATAGGGATTCTTACATATTTACCTATCACATCCACGTAAAGAGATGTCTATATCCTTCATCAACGGAGGTTGGTGATGATTAGAGATACTTTTAATTTATTTTCCATCCAAGGACTTCTTGCCTCATAATTTGTGGCAATAAAAGGTTGCTGATGATTATTCATAAATTTCTAGAGAATGGCTCAAAATGCATACACTCTAACTAGGGTGATACACCTAGTAAATTGGACAAAATTTAAGCCATTAATGATGCTGCTACTGAAGCTGTAGCTAATAAAATACAAGTTGCTTCTTGAAGCTTTTGATTTTTTTTGTGAATTTGAGGGCATAAGAGTGTGTGCACCTCGATAAAAGCAGATACAAGAATTCTAATTAAGATGGAAGGGTTGGCAACTACATTGTACAGTGTAAGGCAACCATCTTTTCTGGAGACCAGAAGTTATGTCAATCTAAGCCTATCCCAACCGGAAATTAGACTGTTATCTCTGCTCAACTCAGGAAAAATTCTGGAGGTATTGAAGGAGGGCAGTACTTCTTGGCCACATATTTGTACTGAAACACAAATAAATTGTGAGAAATCACTCGAGCAGATAATATAGGAGGAACAAATTTAGCAGAGTGTGTGTTTTAAGGATAGGAGGAGGAAGTTAGTTGTTTACCTTGTGCTGACTATACTTCTCCTTGATTGCAGGCAAATTAGAGTTAGAGCTGTTACCACAAAGGCGGTGGAGATCCTTCACGCAAACACACAGATCGGAAGGCTGGTAGAGTGTGTAATGCTGCAACGTGGAATTCTATTGCAAAAAACAGAAACAATTAGTCAAGTTTGCAAAAATTAGAATTACTACATGATGATCTGTTCGATATTGGCAGCATACCCATGGTTTCGTTGAAGGGAAAAGTATAAATTTGGCCAGAAAAATTGCAGAAGCGGCTATAAGTGATGGAGCATAACAAAGCATGCTGTACTCCAACAGAGACAATTCGGCAATATAGTTTGTCAAGCACTCTAGTTGCAGCGAAGGGACCTGAGAAAAAAAATACACAGATGAAACCACACTTCAGAATTGGATTTCATAGTTACTATAATTACGTCCAATCACAAATATATATATATACACACACACACGTCCACATATATGGTTTATCAGGGTCTCAAAGTTTACTAATGTCGGGAGATAAATAAATGCAGAGTGCAACAAATATACAATCATCTTTGTTGATGTTGATCATCAACTAATTTTCAATTAGTAGCTTAAGTTTTTGGTTGAATGCGTGCTTGGTTCAACTTGCTGTTAAGAAACTACAACTATCTCTTATTTTCTTAAAAGAATTATCTCTTATTTTCATGAGAGAATTATCTCTTATTTCTTTTATAGGTTCATGAAACACTGAGACTTTAAAATAAACACTTCATTTTCCAAATTTAAGCGGAATGCTGAACTACACATGTGCTAGACCCACCACTTACCAGGCTATAATTTTTTGTTTACAAAAATTAGTTAGTAGTGTTCATTATCAACGTTTCAAAAAAAGGCGATGATAATGAGTTTACAACCAAATTATATAAACGCCCAAACTAAGAAAAGAAGATAAAGGTACCTCGTCCACTCCTTGAGCTGCACGTACAAATCTTCTGTAAATAATACCGAGAAAGAAAATAGTTCTACATGAGAACGGCTTCAAATAACTTAACGATCAATCTCATAGTCATCCGTTATAAACTACAGTACTACCTTATGAAACATTTTACTGTTGGGGCTGTCATTTCGAACTTGAGAAAATTTAAAACATCGGATTCCATCTGCAAAACCTGCATCGAATGATTTTGCTTGAGATATGTGCTCCTCAAATACATACATGATGAGATATCTTGAAGCCACAAAAAAATTCAAACCAAACCTCTTCTTTGAAGTACGTGTTATCAGTAATGTAACAAAATTCCTCCACCTGAGGTGCACAAATCTCCTCATATTTACTGCAAACAAATACCAAAACCCAACATTATTACTGCATTCCTGCTTTTGTTTCAAGACTAGAAACAACAATTCTAGAAACCCTTTCAATCAGAAAAATCACGATGGACTTGTATGACTCCTTACGAGGCAATCATCATGGAGGCAACACCAAGTAATTGTAACCTTTGTCTGTTCATCACATTTCCTGAAAGATACCGGTCAATGTAGTTTACCGTCAAATACAACGTATCAGGTACTAGTCTATACTCTTCAGCCACCTGTAATTCGAAACTGAGTTTAGCATGTAGACATATACGCAATGATGTGTGACACCGAACGATGATTGGAAAGAACAATGACGTTCCCCAAGGAATAAAATATTAACTACATATTCCTATTTGCAATATTATAATGTTTGAATTTAACATGTGATAGATATCAACAAACATTAGTTACCTCCACGAGCCAGTCAATCAATATTGCACGCATGCTGGGGTTTATGTCCTTCTGAATTCTCTCCATGAAGTCTGTGGAAGGCCTTTTCTTTGCCTATTATTTCAAAAAGTGGAAAAGATTAGACCAATACCAGAATCTAAAATAAACAATAATCGTTGTAATAGCCACATTGGGAATGCTTTTCCCGATCATAAAAACAAAAATAACAGATATCACTGTAGATAGTTGTAAAATGTAGCTTAGCTTTACCTCAGATGCACGAAGGTGCTTGTAGATATCACAAGCAAAGGATGCACAGAGCTGAGGATCAGCGTAATTGTTATCAACATTGACAAACTTGTCCCTTTTTTCCAACTCAACAAGTATGTCTCTACTACAAATGTTGCCTGCATACACATCAATCAATATCCGCAAGTAAGAAGTCATTCACATAATTTAAAGACACGACCAATTAAATTTACTTCTGGTAGACATGAACAAAACTAAACCTGATTCGGTAGAATCAGAGATGTTGAGATTGCTGAATGTCTTCCTCTCAATTGAATCAACAGCCGCAACATCACTATTGTCCACATATTCAATGTCAGGACTCTTGAACGAATCACAAGAAGACATAGACTCATCCATAGAAACCGACATTGCATCTGATTTACTAGGTGAAACATCCAGCACCGGAGGAGGAACAGTAACAGTGACAACGAGTGGAGGAGGGGGAGGAGGAGGAGGAGCTTCATTCCTCACAGGGAGAGAATTAGCCTTGGGAAAAACAACTGCATTAGCAGGTTTGACATTCACCAAAGTGGGCCTTTTATTGCCTGAGGAGGGCGGAACAACCTCTTTCTTCGTCTTCGCGAGTTTGGCTGCGCACGGAACCTAGGAATTCGAAATTCGCAAGAAGCAACAGTTAGCGATGGTGTTTGCGATGCGTTAATTCTGCGGAATTAGTTAAAAAAGGAATTAATACCGAAGAGGAAGAGTTGCGGTGAGCGACGGTGTTGGTGAGATTGGAGAGAGGAGGACGCTTCTTGGGAATGTTGGAAGGAACCGCTAAAGAGGAGGTGGAGGAGGAGGAAGCGGTGGATGCATGGCGCTTGGCCAAAGACGACGTCGTTGAAGACGAAAACGACGAACGACGATTCTGTGTGGACATTTTGAATTCTCGCTTCGCTTCCGTGCCTCTTGCTGTGTACAAGATTCAAGAAGGAGGCAAGAAAGAGAGCGTCACTGTCTTTTGTGCTTTAAGCTTCGAATGCTTCTTTGTTTTCGAGAGACTTTAGCAGCCAAAAGAGAGATAAAAGAGAGAGAGAGAGAGTGCGCGAATGTGAGTGTAGGTAAATTCAGTTTAATTTATTTATACAATTTAATAATGAGGCGGGGAAGAACAAGGTTTGAAATGGGGAAGCATCTGGGCCGTAGATCAGGGCTGGGTGAGGAGCGGGGGACGCACATGTGGGCCCCACTTCTGCCTATGTTTTCAAATTCGTTTAACAGCGCTCTGCCGTTTATTGGCTACCAAGGCCACGTAAGCAAGGAGACAAACCTAGAATTCGAGTTTTGGGTTCCATTGTTTGAATTTGAATTCAAACGGTCACTGGATCTGTCGCTTCCAACTAGCGGACCCAACCCAGTCCCAATTCCCAACCATGATCGTGCCAATTGTTAATGTCTCCAAACCAATTGAAAATTTTTCCAATTCTGCTGCACATTTCAAAATTCTTCTTCTTTAACCACTCACTCTTCAACTCTATTTAAAACTTACCTTATTTAAGGGAACACAATACTATTTTTAACACCAGAATACCAATTTTTGCACGTAAAATGTTAAATCACAGCTATTCAATTTGGTAAGTAATGAGACCAGACTCACTAGTACCACGAATTAGTACTGATATTCGTGATTTGGAGGATTCTGCTAGAAAATCAATTTCCATTATGCCTCTCAGAAATAACTCTCAATAATTTTCAAATTTGTACTTTTTGGAAATGGAATGTTACGTAATTTTAAACTTGTCTTTTTTAAGGGAAGAAAATATTTTGTATTTTCTTGCACAACACAGTTGTTGCTCAGCGTTTTAGTGAATTTGGCGACTTAATCACGCGCAAACAAAAAACTAATGACAGGGTTCAGGATTTCGAGGATTGTGTTTGAAAATCAATCACATGCTCTTCAAACAATTGCTAATTTAACTGGGCAAATTTCAAATTTCTCATTAAAGAATGATCCATTTTCAAATTTAATTTCAGCAAATTTCGAATTTATACTTGGGAGAGGCTACCCTAGTTTGAATCTCCATTGTTTTAGGAGACAAAGTCTTTAGCATAATGGTGTTTTTCTCTCATAAAAAAATCACAACATAAATAGTGTCATTGTTTAACAGCTTAGGCTGTGTTTTTTTTTTGTTTGAGTAACACTGAACAGAACTTTCTTTTTTCAATATAAAATCGTAAAGAGAGAGGTCAATGATATATATATATATATATATATATATATATATATATTGATTTTGGTTGAGTAAGAAAATGCAAATAAAAAATTAGTGCCAGGAATCATGATTACTGTTCTCTGTGATAATGTTAAATCGTAAAAACAATTAAAATAAATGTATTATTTCCATTGTTTATGATCATGTAACACTATCCAAAAATAAATAATATTGTGCATGGGTGCAAAATTTAACTTTACTAAAACAAAGCATAAGATCGAAAAGAAAACAAAAAGTTGATAATAAAAGACAAAATCATGGAATTGTAGTATTTAATTAAAGTTATAAGAAATTAATAGTTTGGGTGGTTCTGAGTTTTCAATTTTAGTTATAAGATACATATTTAAAAAAAAATTATCAAATAAATGGGATTGGCTTGGTTCTTTTACATGTTTTTGAAGTTTTTTTTTAGTTTTAAAGGTAATAGAAGTAAATATATTATTTTTAGTGAGGTAATAACTATTTTTAAGATTGAGTGTATGTTGTTTGAATTCATTCTTTTCCTCATTGTGTGAAAATATTAGTTCATTTCTTGAAAATTAATCCAACGGATCAGAAGAGAAGAAAGCTCTCCATCGTTGACCTTTTTTTTTACATAAACGGATTAATTTGGTAAAAAATATTACAGAAATAAATGGCTGTTAAATTTATCACAAATAGTGGGTAAATCATATTTTAAAACACTTTTCCTATAAAAAAAACACACGTTTTAATATATTGTTGCCTTAAATCCACATTTGATCCCTATAATTTTATCAATATGCAATTTTGGTTCCAATAATTTATTGGCACATTTGGTTTTCTAATTTTTCAAACTTAAGTAATTTTTATCTGACAAGATATATAATCTAAGTCCTAACAAAAAAATCACATGTATTTTTAGTGATAACCTATGATAAAATTTTATTATTAAAGACTTTTACTAATATATTACGTAAATAAATAACATTAGAGTTAGCATTTAGATTACATGTGAACAGTAAAACAAAATTGCTTAATTTTAAAAAATTGAAGGATCAAATTTGCAATTAATTTTTTACAGGGACTACAATTTCATATAAACAAAATTATAGTAGTATTAAGGGAAATAAGTTTGGGATAAAAACAAATTCCCCCAAAATTAAGGTTTATTTTGTATATATTAAATTAAATAAATAAATGAGTGAACATAAAAAATTAACAAACATTGAGAAATAATAAAAAAAATGGAAACATCAAGTTTTAAAAGGGAATTCATTTAAGTTGCTATATAAATGAGATGAATATTTTTATAATCACTTGATACATTAAACAAAAAAGTAAATTTGTAATTTTTTCAAAAATAATATATTTTAGCATATGTTTATAAATTAATTTACGAAAATATCATAACTAGAGTTGCAAACATTAAATATTTAAAAAAATCTAAATTAAGATATTAATAATCTTTTATCTTAAGTTACAACACATTATTATGTTCAATAAATCTGAGTATTCATGACCGAATTGCAATATTATTCCATATTGTGATTGAATAAAATTTGAAAAAAAAAACTAATATGTATTTAGAAATCGTCATATTATAATTTAGAACATTATTATTTACATAATCTACTACAATCTTAGTTAGAAAATAAATTTGAATTAAACTACATTAATACATATATATATATATATATCGTTATATTATAATCTATAATATCAGTATTTATGAAATCTACCAAAAACTTAAGTAGGAAACAAATTTGAACTAAATGATGTCAACATTAATGTAATTTTACCGTATCTTAATTTAAGATATTATTACCTTTTAGTTTCTGTTATTTCAAATTGGAAAATTTTAATTTGAGAAGTTATTATATTTTTTAAATAATTGAGAAAAAAGGTTGGGATGATTTAGAATGTGAAAACATACATACACTATACATAATTTAAGCACATTTTTATAATTTATTATATAATGAAAAAAATTCTTATTTTTTATTTTCAGTTTTTAAATTCTTATTTTAATAGTAATAATTTTGACTTACTGTATGTAATAGTTTTAATTTTGTATTTTTAGTTTATTTAACTTTTGTTTACATTTTTTGTCATAATTTTTTATATATTTTTTATTAATTTTAATTAAGTTAGATTCTATATTTCTATGATTTCAAAATAAGCATACGGTTTACTGTATTTTATTATTTTGGAATTTGAGACAGATTTGATCTATTTTTATAGAAAAAATTATGCAAAATTGATTTTCTTATTTTAACTCTAACTTTTCTGATTGGACGTATGGAGCTAATTAAATCACATTTAAATTCATGCATAGAATTAATTAAATATTATATATAACCTAAATATGCTTTAATCAAGAATACTCAAATAATTTGTTTAGTGTTTTAGTTTAAAAAAGATATTTTTTTCCTCAAAACTTTCTCTCAATTTATAAATTATATTTTCATCTTCTCTTTTATTAAATTGACAAAAATATCATAGTCTAGGAAGATATTTATTAATAAGCAATACTTAAAAACACATTTGTTACCTAAAATGGTATTAAAATCAACTTTAAAATAGTTAAATAAAATATACTAGTAACTCTGTATTTTTTTTCAAGTTATAATCTATGCCAATTTTCTGGTAGTATTTTTAATTTTTAATATGAATTCATATATATTTTCTGCCATCAAAATTCTCATTTTCATCTCTTTTTTCATCTCTTTTTCCATATTTAAAAAATATGAAATTTTTGTCTCATTCTCAATTTCAATACAAGTTATTCTCATCAGATAGTAAATATAATTATATTATTTTTATTATTTTAAATATTAATTAAATAATAATTTTAAAAAATTACAAAAAAACTTGATATTATAAATTATTTAAAATTAAAATAATAAATATTTTTTTCTTCAAATAATAAATATCAATAAAAAATTATAACTATCAAAAATAAAATATTATCAAATAATAATTAAATAAAAATTAAATAATTATAAAAAATTAAAAATAAATTAAAAATATATACTATAAAAATAAATTAAAAATTAAAAAAATATAATTTTTTTAAATTATTTAATAAACTAAATATATTTTAATAATTTAAAATTAAAATAAATATAAAATACTATAATTAGTATAAGAGTGAAAACCAAATTGATATATACATTTTTATTTTTATATCATATCTAATTTAAAAAATTAGATATTATTCATATTTATAGTTGTAACTTACTAATAAAAATAAATTCATTAAAATTAAAATGTTTTCGGATAACACGGACAAATTATTTTTTATACCTAATTACACGAAGATATCGATTTATAAACAGCAAAGGAATACTTCATTTAGCGTATATTTGTGTTGCTAATATTTAGAATGTGTCACGTGAAACCTTCATGTGATGTACAGGCCTACCTTTTCTAATATCGCTTTAATCATTAAAAAATTTAAATCCAATTATTATTTTCTATTACAGTTTCAGATTCAATTTTAGTTCATGTTATGTAAAGTAACATGAAATAATGTATGTAACACTACTATGCGGTGACACGTTAATTGTCATGTCATGTGACACCTACATTCCATTTGGTGGCATGTGAAAGCTGGTATATGTGAATACTTGCGTGACTTCCCATTTCCTACCTCACTATTTAACTAATATATCAATTAATACAAATTTTGTTATAAATATAATAAATAACGAAACTTGTAAAAAAAATTCTAACAATGACTCCAAATAAAAATCTTCACTAAAACTTATTTAACTCTTAAATTGCATCATAATGGAACAAACCGACTTCTGGTATTTAATTAAGAAAGCAAACTTTTATAATATGTACCAACGTAATAATCACATTAATAATAATATGATAGTACCCATAATATTAACCTTGGTAATTAGGTATGATGTGCTATTATGATGTAGTAGTTGTGATTAATATACTTGTGGATTTCAATTATTTGTTTTATGTGTGAATTACTAATTTATAGAAACAAGTTTCTAATATTTAACATTAATGTGAAATATTATTATTTTCATAGTGTAACGAGTTGTGTTAAAAATCTTATTTTTACTATATATGTAACCAATTTATAACATATAATTACAATAAATTTTTTAAGTTGATTTTGAAATATTGAATTAGATATGAGTTTTATTCTTTTAAAATGGTATTAAAAACATTTAAAACTTATTCTAATCAAGTTTGTTGGACCCCATGTTATCATGTTATTTTTCACAATTTATTGTTTAACATGTAAGAGAGTGTCTTTGAAATCTTACATCTATATGATCAAGTTATAATATATAATTAGTGTGGGTCAAACTCACTTTATAAAGTTGATTTTTTTAATTAAAAACCTATTATAGTGAGATTACTTGGGCCTCCTCTATTCTTAAATTTGACGTCTTCAACGTGACGGTGAAAATCCCACATTGACTATAAATATAAACGAATTATAATATATATGTAGGTGCAACACCTAAGTCACTTTTGTGATATTTGATTAGATTTAAATAAGATAAAAGTTTACAAATTCGTTTTGTGTGATTGATTACATTTTTACTTTTATAAGATGATATCACAACACATCAAAGATCCATCTTAGTGAGATTACTTTAGTTTATTGTGTCCTCCTCTATTCTCACATTCAATGTCTTTAATACAAAAGAGTGTGTTTTGAGATCCCACACCAACTAGATATATGATCATATTTTTAGTACAAATTTCACATTACTAAGTCAATTTTGTGAGATTGATTGAGTTAGATTTAAATTCTATTTTTTTAATATGATAGCAAAACATGTTAAAGACTTATTTTACTAAGATTAGTTAAGTTTATTGTGTCATTCGTTATCGAGTTTTATTTATTTTCATGCTTAATGCTCTCTACATAAATGTGCTAGATGTCCTTAACCTAGAAGAATAAATTTCTTATCTATTAATAATATAACTAAATTATAAGTATAAGTGAATATAATGAGTTAAACTTAAATTTTATTTTCTTAGAAGATTATAAATTAATTTAAAACGAAGAGGAAAAAAACGCTTAAAAACATGTTGCTTTCATATTTAAATGTGTTACAAAATCATATGTAGATTTTATTGTGGAAATCTGTAAAGGTTTGAAGATGATTAGTGCATGGCAATAAAGGGTAAAAAGGTTCTCACTTCCAATCGTAGATTAAGGAGGTGGCCTTTCTAACAAATAATGAAAACTTATCTATAATGGTGCATTGCAATATCTTTTTTTCACTTGCTATTACCTTTCTAATTTTGATTTATAAATTATTAATTAAATGTTGTTTCCATTCCAAATTAAGCTGAATGTGGGTTTTGTGAACATTGGTAGTTGTAGTACAAACTTTTGAGTGTATGATTTAAGATGTTTATTATCTTACTAGTTGTAGCCCTTTAATCCAAGTTTGTAACTTAGTGTATGAATGTTTAGCCTAATCCATAAAATTTATGGTAAGATATATTTAAATATTAAGTCATTAAGAAACAAAAAATAAATAAATCACTTTAAAATTTTGTTTCAAAAATACAATTTAATCGTTTATAGATTTTATTTTTCAAAATTACACATTTGTAACTTTATAAAAAAAATATTTTTGAAATGTAAAAAAAATCACTCTTTTTTTTTCTCCTACCAAACTATAATTTTATGTTTTGTGTTTATTAATGCTATGTATGTTTTGTATAAATCATCATTTCCATATTATTTATTTTTAGTTATAAGCATATCTTACATGATTACTAAAAAATTATTAATCTAAAAATTTGTTAGTTATTATATTATAATTAAAATAATATATAATTTAAAAATAACCGAATTTTGTAAAGTTTAACTTATTTTTAAATCATATAGATTACAACCAATTTTCTATTTCAATTACTATCAATTAAATTTTATTTATTTGAACTTGTATATATATTGAACAAGTGAATTAATTTAGTAAAATTAATTAGAAGAAAAAGTATTTTTTTTACACAATATATATATATATATATATATATATATTACAAACTATTAGATAACATTTTTTATTCTGTAGGACTAGAATTTGATCATCGATAAATCAAATTTTATTATCATTTTAGTTTTCAGGACTGCAAACCATTCGAAATTCGGTTCTGAAAATCAAATTTGTAGTCTGGATTTTAACATTTTTAAAATATTTAATATAATATATAAAAAATATTTAAAACAAGAAAAATATATTTATTTAAAATAAAAAATATTTTTTTAAAACATAAACAAGTTTAATAAATATTTTAAAAATATTGAAAAGTATGTTAATGTAAAAATATTAGAATATATGCTTATTTAAATATTTAAATATTTAAAACATAAAAAACTACCGTGATTATTCTAAAAAATAAATATTATAATTTGTTTCGAAATATATGTTTTCTAAATACAATAAATTTTACTTTTTAAAATATAAATAAATTTAATAAATATTTAAAAGAAATTGAATTATATGTTTTTCAAATATAATAAATTTAACATTTTAAAAAATAAATTAGTTTGATAAATATTTGAAGATATTGAAATATATATTTATTTAAGTATTGTAATAATTATTTAAAATATAGAAAACTATAATAGTTTTTTTTCAAAATAAATATTTATTTGTTTGATGAATTAAAATATTTAATATTAAAATTAATTATTTTATAATAAAAATAATAAAAATAAAATATTTTTTTTCTAGGTATTTCGGTGAAATGGATATTGTTGACATTTAGAATTGAAGTCTTGATGATCCAAATCTGAACATCTATAATATGTTATCTAATCTATATCACAAGGTTTTACAAATTTATTTGAAATATCTCCGTAAGATGAAGACAAAACTTTCAACATATTTATGTTATTCGTATATATGCAAATTTTATTCATATTAGTGAATAAGGTGAATAAGTAAGTGAAAAAAAAGATATTTTGAATTACTTCTTCTATTTCTCCTCTAGACTTATACAGCCTATACATTGTCCATGTGTTTCCTAAAGCTTTTGTGACCATCTAAATAAATGGTACATTAATTACTCACAACATTCATCAACATCTTTTTATTATCACTAACTTAAAAAAAGTGATTCAAATTCTTGTTCTCACTCTATCCACAAGAATGATCCAATATCATAAAGATTTTCTTTTTTCTTTGGATAATAGAGATTTCATGGATTTGTAAGGTGATTTAAATTTTGATTTGTAATTATCATTAATAAAGATAGTCTAGAGCTCATAAGAACTCTGAAAGCACATTAAAATTCTACACCATATCAAGTAAGAAAAGAAAATATAATAAAAAGGAGAGAAATAGAATTGAGAGAAAAATTAATCTCATTAAACATAATTGATTTCTCTTAATCAATTTGAATATGTACATATCATGATAATAAAATATATTAGTTCAATACCTTGAGAATGATACATGATATGTGAGAATGACTATGATAATATCATCAGATAAATGATCCCTTTAGACTTATTATTCTAATTTTGCTTTTATTCAAATTGGTGCATAATTATAGAAAAGATAAATAGATAGCTCTGTCCTTAACATTCTATTTAATATATATATATATATATTTTTTTTTTGTTCTTTGTTAAAAAATACTGTGTTTAAATTATAACTTAACAACTCAATGATGAAATTAATTAACAAAATTAATTTTATTATCTGTAATAAGTGTTAATATAAAAAAGAAAAGTTAAAAAAAACTGTGAAATAACGGAATAAAGTTTAAGAAATATTTAAATTCAAATTCTTAAAATTTAATAAATTTGAATTTTTTTTAACAACCGGAAGAAAATCCAAATAATATTCCAATGCTATCAAATTGATTCCATTAATAATATTTAATTTATAAAATTTAAGTTTAACATGATTTTAGTTTCTAAATTTTAAAGAAATGTTTTAATTCTTTTAATATAAAATATATGATTTTGATTTTTAATCATTACATAAGGACTAAAATAATTTATTTTGATACTTATGTCAAATTTAATGTGAATAATTGAAGCCATATATTTTTTAAATTAAGGAATTTAAATATATTTTAAAAATTAAAAAAATAACTAATTTTAATTTCAAGAACTAAAAATAAAATTAAACTTATTTATAAATTTTTAATCCATTTTTTTGTTTTGTGCTGAAAGACATTTTGGTAAAATTAGATGGATTTTTCTGGCGGGAAAAATGCTCTAACAACATATTCCATACCCAAATAATTGGGGACCTAATATCAAAATAAGAACAGAAAACCCTCACCCGTTAAACCCCCTTTTTCTGTTCACCATCCTAATTCTCAATTTATTTCACAGTTCCATTTCGGACTCGTTCGGCTGTTCTCATCGTTCATCTGAAGTTTTCCATTTCAATCATCTAATCTGTATTTTATTCTTTTCTCATTCTCATAATCTTCCTATCCCAATGTTATTATCAGTATTTATATTTTGCTTTTCATTCATTTTCTCAGTGCTTGCCTTCATAACTGTTTGGTGCATTGACACATATCCTATAGAATTGAAACCAAATATTGCATGTTTAGTAACTTACAGCAGTTACTAGAACACTCCAAGTAATGATTTTGTATGAAACATGTTATTGTTTGCCTTTTTGAAGCTTACATAGTCTCAGCTTGTTGATATATGGTATATTGACACTAATTAGTAAGTATGGTCAATTCCAGTTGAAGTTAACTAGCTACAAGTCCCAGGGAAAAGGAAGGGTTTTGAACAACAACATATAAATTGCCGGTGTTTTGTGCTGGGATTATTTTTAATCTGAAGTGTTTTGTTTAGCTTCCTGGGTTGACTGGAATTCCATCATTTGTTCTGTACCGAGAATACTTGAATCAAGGGTTATTGTTTTTGCATTTTGATCCCATGGTTTTTGTTTGTGGTTGATATGCAGTGGTCACTGTCACTGATATGTTTCTGTACAGTTCCTATGTTTTGCCACGTGTTTGTTTGTTTGGGCATCTATTTCAGAATGTACAATGCATGTCTTGAAATTTTGTTATTTAAACTTCAGACTCCTTGCTGTATGCGTGATTGCACTCTTAGTACATCAGATATGGTGACTTGATATATGCTGTTTTTAAACTTTTTTATCTTTTCTTTTTCTTTTTAGTAGTGCGTGAAAATAGATGGCGCCAATCATGCAGAGCTCTCAGCAATGGGTCGAGAAATAGTAACATAATTTTTCTTTCAATTATTTCTATATCTTGTTTTGTACAAATCTAATTTTGCATGTTGTAACCCAGCCGACCAAAGCAAGTGAAAGATGTTGCCCACCAAGAGGAAGTTGTTCGAGTGCTAACAAACACACTTGAAACTGGAAGTGTAATTACCCTTTCTAAATCCCTACTTCTCCCTTTTCTCCTCCTCCTCCTCCTCTTCTTCTTCTTCTTCACTGAACCAAGTTAATCTGGTATGACAGTGCCCCCACATGCTCTTCTATGGTCCTCCTGGCACTGGAAAAACAACTACTGCCCTTGCAATTGCCCATCAGCTTTTCGGGTATCCCTATTTAGTTTCATTTTCACAATTAGGAGAGAGGTTGCTTATTTCTAGCTGTTATGTCAATTTCTTAATTCTGTTGTGTGACTTGAGAGACCTTAAGCAGCTCTAACAGCTACCAGCTTTTGCTCTGTAAATCAAAGTACACAGAGCTGCTAAATAATGACTAACCTGAATCCAAGATAGATTACTAATATGATGGAGACCAAAGTGATATGAACTATCTGTTAAAAATTTATCTTAATATATTTTTTGTCACTCTTAAAAGCATTTCTATAAACCTTTGTTAGTTCAATGACACCATGAAATCATTTACTGAGAAGAAAAAGCTATTCAAATTTGACTTAAGGAATACCTTAAATTCAAATATTTTCACAAAAGTTATATGACACAGTTTCTGAATGTTATATGCTGTGTACAGTACCTTTGAATTCTTGACATGTTGATTCATAGAGATTCACAGACTATGCAAATTGTGCATCATTTTAATAGCAACTTACGGTAATAAATTTACCAGGAATATTTTTTGATCAACTGTTACAAGTGAAAGACCTACTGATATGCCGTAGAGGATCATTTTGAAGACTGAATTTATCAAAATGCCAATTTTGTTTGTTTTATGAGTTGGGATTCATAGGTAGTAAAAATGAGGCCGTTTTCTTCCTTAAGCTAACCTGGTGTGCTAATGGGCACAATGGGACATGTAATGTAATTTGTATTAACTATATATTACAGGCCTGAGCTCTATAAGTCGAGGGTGCTGGAGCTGAATGCAAGTGATGATAGAGGGATTAATGTTGTTCGTACAAAGATAAAAGATTTTGCTGCTGTGGCTGTTGGTACTAACAAGCGTAAGAAGTATGTGAAATCTAATTCTCTTAAGACTCTTTTAGCCTCCTTTCTCTGCTTGTAAGATTTGTATAACTTCCTCTTTGTTATGGTGCTTTGATATTTCAGTGGTCATCTTTGTCCACCATTTAAGATTATTGTTCTAGACGAGGCTGATTCAATGACAGAAGATGCTCAGGCATGTTTGCTATGTTTTTCATTTCTAACTTTGCTTGTCTCAAAGTGTTCTGGTTTCACACCACCTTCAATTGCTGCAGAATGCCCTGAGGCGTACAATGGAAACTTACTCTAAAGTTACAAGGTTCTTTTTTATATGCAACTATGTGAGCAGGTATCTTGTCTTCCATGCTAATATGTACTGTTTATCTTGGTATTCTCATATCTTTAGGGAGCTAATGAGTATTATAGTCACCATGATAACAGTAATTAATCTGAATAGTGCCATAGAGTGGCTGGCTCCAAAAAGGCCATAGCGAGTAGTTTTATGCGAAAAATGAAAAAAAAACTCCTAAAATTGAATAAATTCATAATTAATGATAGAAAACGAGTTTGAGAAATGAACATGTAAATAACAACAAACATCACGGAATCAAACAAGTAAGCCTCTAAGGTTTAAAGCAGCTAAATAGTTAAATTCAAATGTAAGATTATGTTCATAAGATACCATGACCATGATGTTCATCAATTTTGGCATGTAATGCTAATGTAAGGTTTAATTACCCTTTTGGTCCCTATTGTTGCAACAACTTTCCTTTTTAGCCCTTATTGCTTAAAACATCCAATTTTGGTCCGTATAGTTGCTACTATTTACCCTTTTGCTCCTCCTTGCCAAGTGTTGGCTAACACTGTTTGAAATGAATGAGATGTGGTTCATTTAATTAACATTAATCTCAAATGGCGTTGTAGGACTTTTGATGAAATGACCTATAGGAACCAAAAAGGAATGTTTTAAACCTTAGGGCGTGTTTGGTAAAAGGAAAGTTTTTAGTTTCCAAGGAATATGAAGTTGAGAAAGTATGTTTTCTATATTTGGTTACCTTTTAAAAAATAATTTTCCAGGAAACACTGTCCTAAATATCATGTTATTGTTATTAAATCATTTAATGTGGTAAGAAAGTAAAGATTTTTTAGTAAAAATGACATTATTCTTTTGAATTCTAGAAAACTAGTATAAATATTTCTGGTAATATATTTGACCAACCAAATAAAACTTAATCATTCATGTGAACCATAATTCTCAGAATTCATATTTCTCTGAAATCGTGATTCCCGTGTGTGAAAAGTTTCTTTGGTATCAAACGCCATCTTAGTGTAATATATTGATACAGTACATTTTCCTTTTGTTCTTGTTAATGCTTTCCAAGAATAGAACATATTAAATTCATACATTATATGGTTGTCATTTTTTTCATAGGATTATAGAACCACTTGCTTCAAGGTGTGCAAAATTCAGGTTCAAGCCATTGTCAGAAGAAATCATGAGCAGCCGGATATTGTACATATGCAAAGAAGAGGGACTTCTTCTTGATGCTGAGGTGAGAACCCTATGGACTATTTAGTTCAATGGAGGGAAAGGGAAGGAAGAGGAGGGATTTTGATTAGATACCCTATTTACTTAAGAGGAAGGGAGGGGAAGGATGTTAATGGAGATGATAAGCAACTCTTTTCTTGTTTGGTTCATGATGGGAGGGGAGAGATTTTAAAAATTAATTTACTTTCATTTCCTTGTTATTTTGGGTTGTAAAATGTAAATATGACTATTTTTGTCAATACATTTAAAATGTTTTATATGACTTATCTTCCCCTCCAAATCACCCCAAAATTGGAAGGGAGCAAAAATTGAATGAGGGATTTTGCTCCCCTCCATTCCCAAATCATCTCCTCTAAGAAATTGAATCAATAAGAAAGTTTTATTAAAATCTTTGTTTTCGACTCCCCTCTCCTCTCTATTTCTCTCCAACCAAACACCATGTTAGTACTCACACAGTGTAGTGTTATTCTTAATGTTTTCAGTCCTTTATCAATAGAAGTTTTGTTACATTATGATGGATTCTTTTACATGCCTTTGCTTCCATAGGCTCTTTCAACCCTTAGTTCTATTTCTCATGGAGACCTTCGCCGGGCAATCACATACTTGCAGGTGAGAGGCATTTCCTGATTAACTCATTCAATTTTCAAACATATAAGTTATATGATTTCTATTAGTTTTCATGGGTATTTAACTGAACCTCTTTATATTAAATAATTTGTGTGTTTAATCTTTGAATGCTATGCTTCAAACATATTCTGCTTGACTCCACCTGGCTAATGAGTAACATTCCACGTGTGTTAATTGTGTGTTGTTTCTCAGGAAATAGTTGTTACAGGAAAAACTTTTATTTTCCTTAAAAAGGTTGTTTTACTGTTGCTTGTTGTCTGATTTTTAGGACATGCTTTCATTTTTTATGTATATCTAATGCTGAGTCAATGATTAACATCAATGGAAAGTTGATGCGGTGATGAGGTCAAAAGTTCCTTTCTGATAAGAGAGGAGAACCTCTACTATAAAAGATTTGTTTGATTGTAGGAATGCATGCTTTTCTAGTAATGGCATAAGAATAAAATTCAATTCAAAGATGCAGTAGAGAGCATACAAACACCAGGCTGATAAGAGAGGAGAGCCTCTAGTTAAGACTTTACTGAGACTTGGTAGAATATAGATGTGTTGTGGTTTGGGTACTTATTTTCAACCTGTTCTATCCTTTACAAAATATTTTTGTAGGGATCTCCTTCCTGCTGGTTTCCATGCAGATTTTGCTTTCACTTCATCCATAACTAATTTATTAGCATAAACTATAAAATGAAATTATCTTGTGTTGTGTGCTATGATTTAATACACATAATGCTATCACCAGGAAATGTAAATTGATTTGTTAAATTCAATCAAGCAGTCCTACTTAAAATAGAGGAATTGTGTGTATCCTATTTATTTTTTGAACTAACTTGGTATTTAACATTGCAGTCTGCAGCTCGCTTATTTGGATCTTCAATTTCTTCAGAGAATCTGATTTCTGTGTCTGGGGTAGGTTGTGGCACTACTTTCTGGCGACTTGTTTTGTTTCTATTTACAAAGAAAACAATGTAATATATTAAAGTTGTTTATAACATTATTTTGTACGTTGTTTGTATGTATGATAATTCACATTGTGCTTGAGGATCGATTGACATAATTATTGGCTGAAGGAAGAGGATTTTGAATTACAGTTTTGGCTTTACTTTATCATGTGATTTTCACTCTTGCTTTTTTGAGTATATTGGTGAAGGGTTTTTAACCTGTTTAAATAGTGCGGTGCGTTGGTATATAAGTTCACAATATTTGCAGTTTATATGCCATTTTGTGAAGCATTGGATGTCAAAATTGCATATATTCCTTCAAGTGGCCTCCTATTTGGGGTCTTCTTTTCAAGCTGTCTGCCACTTTTTTGCATCATTAACTAGTTTTCAATTCGATTTGTTGTTTTGTGACATCATTTCTGGTATGTGCTAATGACGTCTTCTTTTTCTCCCTTCCTGTTTGTCTGGACTTTCTAAAATCTCAATCAATATACCAGGTTATTCCAGAAAAAGTTGTGGAGGCAGTTCTTCAGGCTTGCAGAAGTGGTAATTTTGATTTGGCAAACAAGGAAGTCAACAATTTCATTGCAGAGGGATATCCAGCTGCTCAAATGCTTACTCAGGTCTTTATTTGCTTGTTTCTGTTTCATTGGACCAGTTTCCTTAAGACTTTATACTATATTACTTATTTGAATGTTTTTTTTTTCCAGTTATTTGAAGCCATTGTTGAAGAAAATGATATATCAGATGAACAGAAAGCAAGAATATCCAAGAAGCTGGGCGAAGCTGATAAGGTTACTTATGTCTCTTCGGGAATTATACAATCTACTCCCCCCTTCCCATTTACTGTTCCTGGACATGATTTTACCATATTTTCCTGTTTTTATTTGTAACCTTTAAGAACTTTAAAATTTCACTGAATGCATTAGCCTATTTTTGGGTTCAATTCTCACTTGTTGCTTATGGAATTGCAGTGTCTAATTGATGGTGCTGATGAATACTTGCAACTTCTTGATGTTGTCAGCAATACAATGAAGGCTTTTAGCAACATGCCAGAAGGATTTGCTTACGAGAGTTAGATAGTATATAGTCAGCATATCGGAAGGATAAATTATTCTGCTATAAAGAAAAAGAAACACATTTGGTTCTGTATCACAAAATGAGATTCGGTGGTGTCCGTTGTTAACTTGCTTTCTGTTGACTTGGATTGTGAAGATCCAGCGTGGATAAGTAGACACTAGCATAGGGAATTCTTGAGTACAAAATTGACCTGGCTGCAGATAAAGCGAATACATTACTTGGTTTGGTTTGGCCCAATGTAACTTGATGGTGGTCTAGTCCAACTTGACTTTGATGTGTCTCAATCTAGCTTGTTTTGGGTCTAATTCGACCCAATCTCACATGAGTTGGGTCTATCTTGATTTGATCTTGTATGAGTTGAGTGTAGCGTGATCTGATCTTGTTAAGTCTATTTTAACTTGAACCGATCGAGTCTCATCTTGATTTTACATTTTTTAAAATTGAAAAAAGTTATCTAAAATTCAATTAATTTGATCGGACTTGAAATTTAAAAATATAAATTTATATTTGATATAAACTTATTATATAAATTTAAATTATTATAAATTGAATTGGAAGAATTGAATCATTTTGCCCATATGAGCGGAAACCTAGTTCCATTATTTGATATATTAGTATTGTAGCTTTTCCATTTTCATAGAAACTCTTGCACCATTGGAAGAAACACAATAACTTAATCTATACGAAGCTTGATTTCTTAAGGAAACAAGATGCCTAGAACAGGAACTCTACACCAAAAGGATTTTAATTCATGCGTCACCACGATAAAGTCAAGACTACTAAGAAATAACCTTTTAAGCAGTAAACACTCGAACTGGTTCATAATGGGATATGAAATCAACCCTTTTCTGCACATGACGTTTTAAGTTGTTCACCATACAATTACAAAAACTTCAAATTTGGAAATAGAACAAAATTCAGCGAGTGCTCTGACAAAGTCAACTCAGGACAACTAATATAAATAAGACGTGTGCAATATAAAATTCATACCACAAGTAACTCATGCAGTCCAACGCACAGGGTATGCTTCTGCAAATAACGAAGGAAAACCATGCATCATAATATATCCCAGTTTAAATTTTTTGCCACATTCCACGTTCACAACTCAAAGATCAAATGTTGCAGCCATGGCCAGAAAATATCAAATATCAGAGAAAGTAAACAGAGATAGATGAGCCATATATGAATGAGGATAGGATGGAGCTGAGTGCATAAAGCACAATCACAATACATGCATCCACAATTTAAAAAAGCATATAATTTGAAGCTCGGAACTCATCGAATCACGAGAAAAAGCCATGGAGCAATTCATGACAGCACAGGGAGTGTATAAACTAAAGTCAAATCCTCTTAACAGTTACTTGTATCCTCCCACCCTTCACAATTCAAACACGAACTCAAAATCCAATGATGAACAGCACACAAAAAATATTATCGGGAGAAAACAAGGAGAAGAACAATGCAACTTAAATCAATGCCGTACATTCGGAACCGCGAGCATAAAATGCTATTAGGCAAGCAAGGAGACAAACCAATGAGGAAGAACAATAATGAAAACACTGAGAACAAAATAAGTTGACCGAATAGAAAAGATAGAAACTAATGAAGCTACTAATTAATTGAAGGGTCAGCACGCTGAATATTATTATGTTCTGGAAGGTGTAATTGCTCAAAACGACACCCATTAGTATTTTTTTGAAGAAAATGATTTATTAACGTTGGTGTTGAATGGGAATGTGATTGAGTCATTACGCCTCTTCTAGTAGACTACTACTCATAACCTGCAATTAAGGCCATTATTGGCCTACCACCTGACCTTGTCTTACTCTACTGGCGCCAAAAACAACTTCCTTTCCCCTTTCAAATGCTAGTGGCGCCTAATCTAAATGATTACACATGCCCCAACTTGTCCCCATCAAAATGCACCCTACATACTGTTCTTTTGTCCACCAATTTGAACCTTCTTTTATGCAGTTGTTACTATTTTTTGTCTGATATCTTTTTCCGACAGCTATAGTCTCTTCAACACATATATTTCTTGATTCATCATATTTGAAAGGAATAATAACCCATTTCACTACATTTAATCTCATTGGCTAGGTATTAGCAATGGACTATAATCCACTGAGGCTGCTTGAAACGAGAACCATAACCTTGAATTTACTGAGTGGGGACTCTAGAGCTTATAAAAGACAAAGAACAATAACTATAAATCGGAGAAATTTACGTCCGTTGAAACAGGAGAGGTCAGTGGTTGTTATTTTCAAATCCTGGGAAGAAATGCAGCAAAAAAGGTAGGGCCATGATATGGATTCTCAAAAGGCGTTTCAATTTTAAAATGTGACTCCAGAAAGTCCAGTAGACAAAGCTCAGTCACATGGTGTGTGTCTCACTTTTCTCCAATGAAGTTACTCCAGACAATAACAAAGTCAGATATTCATGTCAAAACGGACACGTAAGTCCCACCTCGTGTGGGCCAAGTCCAGAGTCCCCACTAATCCATGCCTTTGATTTCGCAAGCGCAGAACATAATCATCGCTCATCACATCACCATATAAATACACCATAGCGTTCACAAGAATCACACTCGCAATTCACAAACCATTGCTTCAGTTTTGAAAAAAAAAATAGAATAGTAACTATTAATAAGATTGAACTCAATGGGTGCAAGTGTAGAATTTGATGATGGTGATTCGTTTAAGAAACCAGGAGCAGTTCCTTTCAAATGGGAGCTAAAACCGGGGCTTCCCATAGTGCAACAAAAGCACCACCACCAGAAGCTGGATTCGCAGTCACTGAAGCTGAGGCCGCCGCCTCCGGGAGGCTCCTACCTGCTTTCTCCGGCGGAGCCACGGACACAGTCCTTCCGGTCCACTCCGAGGGGACGGTCCGACCGGTGGCGGTTCGAGCGGCCCCTCCTGACCCGAGCAGAGACCGTGTCGTCGGGTTGTTTCTTTTCGCCGTTTATGAGGCGGCTGCAGCGGAGAAAGATGGTTCCGAAGCGAGTGGTTGAAGAGGACTGTACGTCGGAGCTAGAGATGCTTGGTCGGTGGTCATTGTCGTCGGCGAAGTCGCTCTCGCCGTTCCGGGCTTCCACGGCGTCTTCTTCTGTTGCGTCGTCGCCCCGGCCAATTAGCGATGCTGAATGGGCTGGATTTGGGCTTTTCTGAAAGTAATACTAGGTCTATTTTGGACTTTAGCTTTTTTTGGGTGGGCTTGCGTGTCTGCGGAATGGAATTGAAGAGAATTTTTTTTTCTCTCAGTGAAAGATGGTTACGCGACGCGTGTAAATATAAATATAAAAAATAAATAAATATTGAAAAGATCATTTTGAAGGATGAATCTTTTTTCTTTCCTAAAATACTATAACAAGAGCTTCTTAAACTGTTACCTTGTCATTCTTTCACTTTCACGTTGTTGGTTAAGATATATGAATATATTTCATATTGATTAAAAATTAAAGGGACAGAAAATATTCTGAAATTAAATTTAAAATTATTTTTAAACAATAAAATTAAAGATAGCCCACCTTTTAATTAATTTATTAAACAGATAAATATCAACCCATTTTTCTTAATGCATGATTATTAATTCATTTTATATTATTTTGCCATAAAAAACAATGGCGTTATAGATATATTTTTATATATCCAAAAAATTTATATTATTACAATTCATCCTTGTAAGGGTTTATGATATAGTATAACAACAAATAGCTCTCAGTGTATAACACATTATGTTATTTTTTTTAATTTACCTATTTGTATCATTGACATTTCAATAAAACAATTCGGATATTAAATATTTTAGTAATATAATTTATAAATAAATATTCAACGAATATAATTGGTTAAGAAAGTTCATGTTATCTATCTTTATTAAAATTTAGTTTAATTTTAACCCTTGAACCTCTCCACGGACCTTTCCACTCTTATATACAAAAAAAAAATACTATTATAATTTAATAAACGATACTATCCGAGTTTAAAATTTGTCCACAATGCACATTTCTTGGCAAAATTATTGAATGCATTTTATTTTATTTAACTATAATTATATATTACTATATTATCCACTTACTTTAATAATATTGTTTTAGTTGATTTAGTGAGGATACCTAGAATTAAAAATGAATACATCTTATTTTCATTAAAATAAAATATCTTCATAACCAACTAATTCTAAAACTGTGAGATTTGATTTTGATTCTACACTGGGAAATCCAACGTCTTGATTAAAGAATGAATTTTGATTCTTATGATGATGTGTATACCACATCACAGAATAAACGTGATCTATTAGTGGATGAAAATAAAAAGTAATGCAGATTTAGAATTTTGTTCTTCTTGTTATTGTGTAACTTATATAAACTATAATTTAAATTGTTAAATTTGATTAAATGTGAACCTTGAATGTAACTGAAAGACTCTAATGTTTAAACTACAGTTACGTCAACAGATCTCTGTTCAGAACAGCTTAATCCAAACCAATGTTGAGGGTAACTGAACGTTGGCCCAAATCTTCACTGGGCCCTTGTACACATGTTCTACAATTTGTATCCATTTGTTGCTAAAATCTGTTTTATAGTGGGCCGTCTCATTCACCACATTCATCACTTCAACCTGCACTCGCATTGACAATCAAAAAGACAAAAAAATATCATAAACTTGTTGTACTCCTCAACGACTCTTTCTTTTTTATTTATGGCCAATTCCAAAGTTATTCTCTGTAACTCTAATATGTAAGTCATCTTTTCATCACTCGCCCAATTTGTACATTAAATTTTAATTTTCTCATTCTGTAATTTGAAAATTATTTTTTATTTTTAAATTATATAATTTAAAAGTTTTATTTTGCTAAGGATTGTGCTCCACCATCTGAGGAATATTAACGACTCCAACTATAAAATAAAAGTGAACAAAGTCAACATGGCAGAATCAGTTATGTAAACCATTATGAGTGTTGGCAACAGCTGAATCTAACTTCAAAAACATCACAAGTCCAATCAAACACGTGCGGTTGATGTCTGTGTGTGGTGGCTACAGCAACACTCACCATTTTTAATGACTTCAGAACACGTCCATCTCAATGCTGTGTTATCATATTTTAAGAATCTGAATGAATCATGCAACATATATTATCGATGCTCACATATAGAATCACAAGAACATCTAACGTTTCACACTTGCAAGTTGCATATTAAGACCATTTAACTAGAAACATGCATTTTGCAGGCCACACCACACATAAATTTTATTATATGAGTTTTCAACCTAACTAATTCCTCTAATTCCTTTTGTCATCTTTCACTTTCATATATGCTAATCAATTCATCTATTCCAGACAAATGGGTGGATTCATTACACAATATGATGAACTATAAGCCATGCTCGTCAATTAATTAACATATATTGGGATGGGATAGAATCAATTCACTGTTTTGGTTTGTTCATGAAAACGACTCTCAAACAGATTGTCTTCAAGACATAGAATCATTGTTCCTCATAAAATATTCAAATTCTCAACTAATTAACACTCAGATGCCAAAAATCACAAACTTCGTGAATTGGAGTTCATTACAAATTACAAAGAGACAATTTTATTTGTGTTAATTAAAAAATCTATAAACAAATTTCCACTTCAAGGCAACTACTAAGAACACCTGCATATTGATTAATATTTATAACTTATCAGTAACTTTCTCTATATAGACCAAACAACAGACCTCTAATTTGTCCTAATGGATTACAACCAGTTTTATATTAGAAAGCTAATATGCAGACCCCGCTTATAAAAACAAACACTCATACAACATCTTATTTTTTTTTTAGTATAATTGATTTTGATTGATGTTTTCTTTTAAATTTAAAATAAATTATTACAATATAGTGTTAGGATCCAAGTGTGATGTTGGAGTGTGTAAGTTAAACAACATATAAATGAGAAGACCTATAAATCCATTGTTTTAAAATTTTGGGTTAGAAATAATATCATAGAGACTTGTGTGATTGTACTTAATCTCTCAACATATGTAACTTATATGAATTTTATTTTTGGAAGTGTAGATATATATTTTCCTTTATATGAAGGAGGGGGAGAGAGAGGAATGGGGTATTATTCAATCAATATTTCATCTTGTTGCATTATTACCAAATTATTAAAAACTACTAATATAAATATATTTCTCAATTATAGTGTCAAACACATTATTGTAAAATCATGGTTAGAGAATATTAATATTACTTAAGTCAAAAAATATTTACTACTCACATGAGCTTGTGTAGAAAAGATAGAAAATATACCAATCATTGGGTGTGAGCACGCACTACTTCAAAATAATTGTAAAAATATTCCTATATTAAATTTGTAAAATTGTAAGAAAGGAACTACAAAAGTAAGGAGAATGTATATTTTCTTACTAGGTATACTGCAATCATTTATTTGGAAAGATGTAAAGGTTATATTTAGTTTATTAATATTAAAAATATTAGAGAAATTTTTTAGTGTTATTATATTAGTTAAAAATACAACCAAAATAAAAATATATATCAAATGTGAGAATGAAACTTATTGCAAAATGATACATTCTATTATAAGAATTATTGTTACGTACACGTTATCGATTCATTATAAAAGTACTCGTACATCTAAATTTTTTATTCGAAATGTAAAGTTTATGTAATTTTTTTTTCTTAAAATGTTTAGTCTTAACACTATAAGACTATTTGAGAGATCTCACTTAATATAATTAAATTAAAGTATACAAATGAAGGACAACTTTTACTTAAAATTCTGTAACAATTATTTTGTCTAAATCCATCATAAATTACTATTTTCACAATAAATTCTCTAATCTATGTCCAAGTTCATATCTTAAATCTATTATTGAATTATGTACCATATATTCATTCATACACTAATGTAAAATAAATCTACAACCATGTCTTATGATGAGATGACAGTTCATTAAGACCATTATTGAAGAAAACAGGTAGATATTTTTTAAATTAAAAATAATTATACGATGATTATTAAAAATTATCCTTAAAACTATTAAACAATAATGATTGTTATGATTTTGTTCCTTTAATAATTCCGATAATTAACTCTTTAATAATCATTGTTCAATATCTTTTAAAACTCTCTACACTCAGGAAATGTGTATATAAAAAATAAAAATAACAAAAATAAAGATATAAATAATATATATATATATATATATATATATATATATATATATATATATATATACTACAATATCAACATTTAACATATATTTTAAAATCACACTTCAATTTTGATAATTATGGTAAAGATCCACTAATTCCAATTGTAAGTAATATAACTTACATCGAATCTTAATATTTTTTATTTTATATGGACTTTTTTCATTAATTAGATAATAAGTGTATTTAAATTTTTTTAATAAATGATTAATATTTTTCTGTAAATTTTCTTTTTTTTATTAATATGTATTTAATATTTGTTTTAATATAAAAAATAGTAACATGAGAATTTTTTTTACTAATAGATGACACTATAGACACAAACTTATTTTTATAAAAGATTTTACCCTTTTTTATAAAGTATAAATATTTTAATTAATTATTTTATAATTAAATATAAAAAATAATACACATTATGGATTTATTAAAATTATTAACATTCATAATATTTATTTATATTTAAATATTTTTAATAATTTAAAATTTATTTTTTATTTTAATTATTTAATTATATAATGAATAATAAAATTATATTTATATAATTAATTTTTCAAATATAATGTATTCTAAGTAATATAACTATATTTAAATATTTATTTAAAATAACACAATTATATATAAATATTTATTTAAAATATATTTTTAATCAAAATATAGATTTTTTAGTATTTCTATAAATTAAAATTATAAAAAAAATATTTAATTTTTATTTATTCTAATTGAATATGAATATGTTTATTTTTTATGATTTTAATTAAAAATATAAAATATTATCATTTTTATTAATATTTATTAATTAATAAATATAATATTTTCATTCATAATTTATATAATAATTATTGTACTTATAAAAAAGTTAAATAAAAAATTGTATAATTATGTCTTATTATTTATTATAAAACTATTTTTAAACAAATAATATTTTAAAGAATATGTTTTATTAGTAAGGGTAAGAGTTAAAATAAATTTTTGTCAATAATATCATCTATAAACAAAGATAATTTTCATATTACTATTTTTTATATTAATAAATATTAAATACATATTATAGAATTTGTAGAAAAATATGTTAATTGTCTATTAAGAAAAAATTAAATATATAAAATCCCTAACTATAATAAGTTAGTAGCAGTAACATGATCGGTAATACATAATGCCTTCCATACTTCTTTATAAACTTCATCTTTTCTTATTGAGATGAAATATTTAATATCTATAAAATTAAATATTTAAAATAAAATTAATATTTAATATAGTTGAGTTATTATTTTCTTTTATAAATAATAGTGTCTACAAATATAATTGTATACATATGTCTTATCATATAATATCCAAACTTATTAATCTTATTGAAGTGAACACTACATGTCAAATAAAAATATTATAATTTATTATTATTTTTTGTAATCTTTTAAAACTATCCAATCTCAAATGAGTTTTACATCTTTTACAAATTTATAAACATAAAAATTATATTAATTATTAAATTATATAACAAAAAAATATAATAATAAAAAACTTATACATATAGTATATTTATAATTACTAAAATGTTATTATTTTTATATAATTAGTATATGAAAATTAAGATATATTATCTATAAATAATTAATGTTAACTTCCAGTAACTCTTACAAGTTGAAATGATATTAGTAAGAATTAAATTTTACATAGATATACATTATAATATGTATAGTTACTATGTAAATAAGATGCTAAATTAACTTTTTTTTACCTCCATATTAAAATGTTTCTATTATATATGTTTATGTATTATTACAAGTTTTATTTTTAGGGTTAAATATGTTTTTAATTCATGAATTATATTTATTAAAAGTGTGTTTTGTTTCCGGAACAAGCTTTGGATCTATTTTATTCTTATACTTTATTTATAAATTGGTGTAAATAATTTTCGATGACAAATTAAAACATCGTTAAGAAGAAGAAAATGAGAAAAAATAGAAGGAAAAAAAATGAAAAAAGCTTAAAATATGGATGATAGAGAAGTAAAAAAACTATGAAGAAGGTAAATAAAGAGATAAAAAAGAATTCTAACACATCATCAAGAATCATTTATACGAATTTATAAAATATAAGGACAAAATAAATCTAAAGTTTCTCTTAGAAATCAGACACAATTTTAACAAATAATTCAAGAAGTAAAAACATATTTAATCCTTATTTTTAATACTGATAAAATACTTTATATATATATAAACATTCTTATTCTCATTCATTACAAAACATTGAAGAAAAAGTAATGTTAAAATAACTTATTAAATATATTAAATTTTGTTAAAAATTAGTAAAAATTAGTAAAAATTTACTTATTTTAACTAAAATTGTATTATGGATATATATCATGAGTGAGAATATAAAAAAGAAATCTTTTTTGGCAAAGAAAAAAATATCTAATTGTTCAAAATACAAATTATTTTATTTAAAAATATATAAAATAAAATTAATATAAATATTAAGTTTGAACTTAATAAAATAAGATAACATGTGTAGTTGTTGTTATTAAATAAAATAAAATAAAATAAATAACTAAGTATTAAAATAGCATAATATAAAATAAAATATCATAATAAAATAGCTAATTATTATTGTGGTTTGAAGGTGGGACCTATTGGGACACATGGGAAAGCATGGCGCGGGACTGTTGAATCATGGTTGACTCTAGACCTGTATTCTGCAGTGTCCGTAGAATTAAAAAGAAGATTTTCACATTTATATCTGATTTTGTTTTGTATACACGATTTCTTACTGTCTTACTTTTAATGTTGTGGTTACTATTTCTTATTGTGATAACTGTTTTTTTAATGGTATTAACTATTTTTTAATTTTTAATTATTATAAAACACTGTGGACACATATCGATTATATATATATATATATATTATATATCTTTCTCATATACATCATGCTATATTTTTATAGGCACTGATTTAATATTATATGCATCCTAGTTTTGACTTTTTTTTCCCAGTTCTTCATTTATTTTCTAGAAATAACTGCAGTACTGCTAAAAGGTTTATGCAAATCGTTGTGATTTGTTTGATTTGTTTGCTGGGAATAAAAATTAGACAGCAATTACTACCTATAATCCATTGACATGTTAATCATCTTTTCATGGCATCAGAATATGATTAAATTAGAAAATTATATTCTTGCCACTTTTTTCTTACAACCGAGAAAAAAAACATAAAGTAAAAAAAATTATGTCATAAAAAAAATTAAAATATCAATTAAATTTAAAAAATATGTACTCATCATGTGAGGCTACATGAAAAAGTGATTAATAAAATAAATTATCAAATTAGTTTTGTTCAGTTGAATCAATGGATCAATGAAAAAGGATAAGAATTTTTGTTTGTTGCACAGATTTTATTAATGTTATAAGATAATTTAGATTAAGTAAATACTTAATGTGAATCTCTGTAGATACCTTCTTCTACCAATAAATAACAGATTTGAATCTTAATAAGTGTTCTGATCACTGCATTAACATAAATAAATTAAATTTTCTTAGGTCCCGTTACTACTAACATAAAATATTTTGAAAATGCAAAACTAATATTTTTAATTTATAAAATATTGACGAGTTTTTCTTGAGTAGTAAACTATCTAAAGATTGATTAGCTAGTAATCATTTCTGAGTTAAAAATGTAGAAGGATTCTTCAAAACATTAGTTTTCAAGATTATTTTCTTTAAACAATGGAAAGCTATATAAAATATAAATATTAGCCTAAGTATCATATAATTTTAAGGTGAAGAAGATTAAAATGTCCTCTGATTCATGCCATCTGCATAAAACAAAATGCTACGTGGTGTCAGCTAGCTGAGAGTAAGAGGCATGAAAATGGAACTCTAACTTGTCCCAACATCAAAGTAGTCATAAGAGTCATAACTATTGAGTATTGACTATAAATATACACACTTATACAAGTACTTTTATTCATTCAATCACCCTTCAGCTTGCATGCACACACACAATAACATTCATACATGGCAAGCTTGATGCAACAGCAACCAAAGGGAGTTAATGGAGGTAGCAGCCGCATAGTAGCAGTCAATGTCACTCCCTCTAACAACCTTCCTACACCATCTCATCACGATGCCTCCTCAAATCATGAGGTCCTTCTCCTTCTTTCTCTATCATTCTGACTTTGTTCTTATGATTTTGTACAGTTCTTCGTGTATTTTACTTTTGTTTTGCATAATAAAATTGTGTGTTAGAAGTCTTGACTCTATCAGAGAATACAACATATATAAAGAAGTGCATTTAAGTTGTCTTTTTTAGATATAAGTTCTGGAGTCATATTTAAGTTGTTAATTAGCTTCATCTATCTGACGTATATTTAACATTGATGTGCTGATCACAGAAGCCTGGGTGGAAAAAGTTCCTGTCATACGTAGGTCCTGGATTTCTGGTCTCCTTGGCTTACCTTGATCCTGGAAACAGTAATTCTCTCACTCTAAATTATACATATACATGTGTCTCCCCCCCTTTATCACATTTACTTGGATCTGTGTGAGCTTACTGGTTCTTTGCCATTTACGCATGCAGTGGAAACTGATCTGCAAGCTGGAGCTGACCACAAATATGAGGTATATCAGTTAACAACAAATTACACGAACTCTAAATGAAGAAACGTTCATATATACACGCCAAAAATTAAAGATACTGGTACAAGTTTTTGTTTGCTGAAATACATAATAAAAGCTCTAAATTGAAGTTACATGTTATGTTATGATAGCTGCTGTGGGTAATACTTATTGGACTGGTGTTTGCGCTTATAATTCAATCCTTGGCTGCCAATCTGGGCGTAACCACTGGTAAGATTCAAAACAAAACACTACAATATGCATGAGTAATTGCTTGAGATAGATAGTTTGTGTTTGAGAAATAATTGTTGTGATTTTGAATTTTGCAGGCAAACACCTTTCAGAATTATGTAAAGCCGAATACCCATTATTGGTGAAGTACTGCTTATGGTTATTAGCTGAGCTCGCTGTCATAGCTGCAGACATACCTGAAGGTTCTAACTTGCTTTTTTTCCCTTTTAACTTTTAATCAAAATCTTATATATATATAAAAGTTGAACCAACTATATTCATTGACGCTCATTAATTTTATCAAAACTTGATCATGACAGTGATTGGCACAGCCTTCGCATTGAACATACTTTTCCACATCCCTGTATGGGCAGGAGTTCTGATAACTGGATGTAGCACCCTCTTATTTCTTGGTCTGCAGAGATTTGGGGTAATTTTGATTTTGTTTTGTGGTTGTAATAATTAAGAATTTTGATTCTAACTCATTCAAGATACTAAAATCTAATGATATTTTTTAGTTTTCTTTGAATCATACATCTCCTTTCAAAATTTCCTTTTATGCTCTGACGTGTTTGTCAGTTTGTAACGGCAGAGGATTAGAAAAGGAGAATTTAAGTTGGTCTTATCCACAGATTCGTTTTTAAATAGTCATTTACAATTTTATGAGTGTTACTGTTTGCGCAGGTAAGGAAGTTAGAACTGCTGATATCAGTGCTAGTTTTTGTTATGGCTGGATGTTTCTTCGGGGAAATGAGTTACGTAAAACCACCTGCATCTGGTGTAATAAAAGGAATGTTTGTGCCAAAACTCAGCGGTCATGGAGCTACAGGCGATGCTATCGCTCTTTTGGGTGCCCTTGTCATGCCGTACACTTCCTCTTTTCCTTTTACTCAATTACTTTTCTCTACTCATTTTCATTTTCTCCCCTAAAAATCACTCCAGTATGAAACACTCTTTCACAAATTTAAGTTACTAATGCATCATTAATTTTGTTTACTAGCAAAATGATAACATGTTTTAGTTAGGTTATAGTTTATAAACTAATATCTTCAAGTATTCACTGCCTAAGTTTAGCCGCTGACAAAATGCAGGCACAACCTTTTCCTCCACTCTGCTCTGGTCCTTTCTAGAAAAGTACCCAGTTCCGTGCGTGGCATCAATGTAAGACACTCTGAAAATAAAGAAAGCTTTTAATAAGTGACAAAGTTTAAAGTAAGCTTAATATGACGTATTTGCTTGATTACGCAGGATGCATGTAGATACTTTCTCATAGAAAGTGGATTTGCACTGTTTGTGGCATTCCTAATCAATGTTGCAATGATTTCTGTGTCCGGAACTGTTTGCGCTGCTGACAATCTTTCTGCAGAAAATTCTGATCAGTGCAGCAATCTTACCCTCAATTCTGCTTCTTTCCTTCTCAAGGTTAATTATTTAGTTCGCAACATAAGTTGTCATAGTAAAAACACGATATTAAGTTTAATCCTATTTCAGCTCCAATTTATCTGACACGAAAAATTGTTGTCCTTTGCTTGTAGAATGTGTTGGGGCGGTCGAGCTCTACCATTTATGCCATAGCGCTGCTAGCCTCAGGACAAAGTTCAGCCATCACTGGAACCTATGCAGGGCAATACATCATGCAGGTTACTTAGCAATATCATTAAACACCATATTTTTTATACTTTGATGAAGGATATGCTCAAGTTGTTGGTTTAATACAATAGGGTTTCTTGGACATGAGGATGAAAACATGGATTAGAAACTTTATGACTAGGTGCATTGCCATAACACCTAGTCTTATTGTTTCAATCATTGGGGGTTCTCAAGGGGCTGGTCGGCTTATCATCATTGCATCGGTTTGTATTTTCTAGAACTTGTCTTTGTTTTCTTTGTTTTCATGACTCCTACTAGTTATTGGTTAAGAACTCAATGAATAAAATTATTTTATTGAAAATCACAGTAGACTTCATTCTAATTGTTTTGCAGATGATACTTTCATTTGAGCTTCCATTCGCTTTAATTCCTCTCCTTAAGTTCAGCAGCAGTAGTACAAAGATGGGACCTCACAAGAATTCTATAATTGTGAGTTGTATTCCTATAAATGCCGCTTTAATTATGGATAAAAGAATGGTACATTTGTATTCCATTATGTTTTGGAGCAAGATTAAAGATTTTAGATTGAAAAAAAAGTGACATAATTCTGGTGCAGATCATTGTCATCTCATGGATTCTTGGCTTGGGAATCATTGGTATCAATGTGTACTACCTTTCTACTGCCTTCGTGGGTTGGTTAATTCATAACAGTCTACCAAAAGTGGCAAATGTGTTCATTGGGATCATAGTGTTTCCTCTAATGGCACTTTATGTTGGCGCAGTAATATACCTAACCTTCAGAAAAGACACTGTTAAGACGTATATTGAGACAAAGAATGAACCAGCAATGCAAACCCACATGGAAAAGGGGTTTATGGTTAATGGTCAATTGGAGTTGAGTCAAGTTCCCTACAGAGAAGACTTGGCTGATATCCCCTTACCACCATAGGGAACCTGTCCTGTGATAAAATGCATCACCAAAAGGGGTTTTAGTCCATAACCGTTTATCGCATTGCTTTCAAGTCATTCTGATCAGCAGTGGGACAGATGGTGTCTGGTTCTCAGAATGAATGATTGGAATTTGGAAGTGAATGTAATGTTAGGCCCTTGAGAATCTCCTCTCGTGTTGGCGACCATGTGTTTCTTGTGTGTACTACATAGTTAACGACGAAGTAAGCTTTATGTTATAGCAAAAGTTAACTTTCATGAAGAACCATTTCAGTGTAAATCCCATGATTAAGTGGTGTCGAAAATTTTGGAATAATGAAACCCCCCACATTAAGTAGCTTTCTCATTTTTGACTTTATTAAATCCATTTTCTCATATGTATGTCTTACTCTCATCTGCACACACCCACACACACTATATTTACTAGATTACACTACAGCAGAAGCATTGGAAACAAATTTAACCATGCCCTCATAAATTAAATGTGTGAAGAGAAATGAAATGGAGATTCATTTTCTGGCCGTTTAATGGCAAGAAATTACTGAATATTAACTTTTTCTTCATATAACTCCAATGAAAAACAAAAGTACATAATTAAAATATATTTGACAACAGAATTAAAATATATTTATTCCTCAAAATATATTAGAGTTTCGATAGACATATACATATACATGTATATTTATTTATTTGATGTTATTTAATTAGTATTTAATAATTTTTTTTATTGTATATTTAATAAGATAACATAAATTTATTTAATATTAGTTAACTACAGAAATATGGTATGTGATATCCGTTTAACATTTTCCAAATATATTATTACAAATTAAAAAAGATTCATTGTTCTTTTATATTGACATTTCAGGTTTATTTACCTAAACCAAGTAAAAATATTCATTTTTTTACTTTTAATACAATTTTAAGTTGTTACCTATTAGTCTCTTGTCATAATTATTTTTTCTCTTTCCATATTTTAAAACTAAAGGTATAATTAAAAAATTATTATGTTACATTGAATGTTAAAAATTAATATAATAAAAAATTATTATTTGTTAAACATAAAGACTATAATTAAGTATAATTAGAGCTGTTAAAATGGATTTGATCTGATAGGTTAGTCCGTGTAACCTATAATTCAGATCAAACTAAGCTAAAAAATAATTGTTTAAATAATAATAAGTTTTTCTTAGTTTAACTTATTTGATCGGATGCCTATATGAACCAACGCTGGGATAGCCTATAAACTAATAGACTGATCAGTTTTAGTCTTTATATTAAATTTTTAGTTTTTAATTTTTATGTTGTCATATCAAAGAAAGAAATTCTAGTATCTCATAGTTTCTTTTCTCTCATTCATTTCTTCCCTTCTTCTCTTACAAACTCCTCCTTCTCTTCTACTGCACTTCATACCTTGTATTATATTCATCATTGCAGTTTCACGCCTCCAACACAACTTCTCTGTTTTACATTAGTTTAGGTTTTTCTTTATTTTTTGTTAATTTATATTCTCATTTGTTATATTTTTAATCAAAACTCTATATTTATTTATGTTTTTCTCATATCATTACGGGAGTTTGTCTTATTTTGTTAATATTTAGTGAATTATATAAAGTTATTGTAAAGTATTAAATAACCTTTTATGCTTTTTTATCTACTGTAATGCAAAGTTTTTATTTCCTATGCCAGCACCAGGAGTTACTCTTTCAATTAGTAATCGATCTATAATAACAAGAGAAATAATTTTGAATAAAAATATGAAGAGACAAAGAAAAACAAAGGTTGTGAAGTACTAGAAATGTTTGATTATCTCGGAAATGTCTAATAAGCATTTTAAATTTATTTTATAAGTTGTTTAAATATGTACAGTTTTGCACAAACATTTGCATAAATATGTTATATATTTATATATTATTTATTGCTGATAAAAAATATTATATTAGTAATATGTTGTAATTTTTTTAAACTTTAATTAGGCAAAAAATTGTTTGTTGGCCCGTTGATCTAACATAAGTTAGGCCAAAAAGTTTTGTCCGTTTTAAAATATAGGTCAGAATAGACTGTCAGATTTTTTTACCTTGGTCCGTAGGACCTGACTCGATTAAGGCTAAAATGTCCCTTTTGATAACTCTAAAAGTAAGATACTTTAAACAATTAGTAAATTCTTAAATTCAAGTAATAATTTAAAAAAATCACTTAATAAAGTGGAAATAGACTTTTTATCTTAGTTATTTTTGAACATATTATATCGATCACCAAATCATTGTAAATATATTTAATGTAGAAAGTAGGAAGTTTTCTATATAGGTTACTCATCAATGTATATGATATTTTACATTGATGCTAGAAAACCACTAATGTAAAGTGTCTTAATTCATATTGGTTAGAAGGAAATAGTTAATGAAGAATGTTCAAGAAATAGAAGCTTTTAAAAGGAGAAATGTAGCTTGACATCATCAAAATTATCATTAGAAACATCATCTATATTATCATTGTCAGATATGCTTTCATGTTATTTTTTTCTATTTCTTCTTAACCCATTTTGTTTAAAGTTCTTATGCATTAATTTGTTCATGTTTTCATGTTTATCTAAATCACTTTGTTACGTTTTCCTCAAAAACAAGAAAAGAAAAGTAAGCAAACATCCTCATGAACAAAAAGGAAAGAAGGAAAAAGGTTATGAATGATTTTCACGAGTATAAAAGAAAAACTAAGATAGTTGAACATAAATTTGATCAAAGTAAGAGTAGCTAAATACATTTATAACCAAAGAATTGTAAAATGGTGTAAAAAAAAAGAAAATTAAAAAAGTGCACAGTTCTAATGTCCTAAAAAACTATATAGTATATCAATTCTGTTAACAATATATGTAGACGACATACTAGTTTTGAATAAAAATATGGAGAGACTAAAAAAACAAAGATTGTGAATTACTAAAAATATTTGACTATTTTAAAAGTGTTTAATAAACACTCTAAGTTTATTTTATAAGTTATTAATTCAAATATGAAAAGTTTTGCACAAATTTTCATATAAATTTGTTATACATTTATATATTATTTATTGTTAATAAAAAATATTATATTTTATACATGTTATAATATTTTTTAAAAATTTTAATTAGACTAAAAAAGGTTTGTTGGTTGTTTGACCTAACATACGTAAGATAAATTAAAAATTTTGATCCGTTTTAAAATATTAGTCAAGCTAGATTGTTAAATTTTTTATCTTAATCCATAAAATTTAATTGTAGGATCTAGTTGAATCGCTTTATATAATCATTTTATTTATATAATATCAGCTCATAACATAATTCCGTAAAGATATTTTAACTTTTTTACTAGTAAACTTAATACATCTTAAAATTAAAATTACCATACATATATATATTGAAAAAGGTTGGTACAAGCATGAAAGAGGAATAATAATGTTTTGGGTTATTATTAATGCACACAGATAAACTAAGATTTTATTATTTCCAAGATAATTCTATAGTTTCTTTATTAAATTGGTGCTTTCCAATATACATCTGTATTGTCACAAAATCCAATTCCCAACAAATTCCAAATTTTGGACAATTCTATAGTTTCTTTATTAAATTGGTGCTTTCAAATATACATCTGTATCGTCACAAAATCCAATTCCCAACATATTCCAAATTTTGGACTAATTTTTTAGTAATATATAACTCAATTTCTGAAATGAAATTTCATAATTGTTTCACAAAACCTAAAGTGTGCCTTTCATAATTGTTTCAGAAAAATCTAAAGTCTGCCGTATGTTTTGATATTTTCATTCATACTTTAATTAAAGACATTATTATAATTAGATATTCAGATCTATTTAGAAGTAAACAGATCTAAAAAATAATTAAGAAATTATTTATAAAATTAATAACTGGTTAAAATTTTAAAAAAATTATTGATGTGGATAGTATTTTTTTTACAACTGAGTGGTTTAAATTAGATTTTTTTTAAAATTTCAGAACCCATTTAAATTAAATTAAACCAAAATTAATTATTTAAATATTATATTATTTATTATATTAAAAGAAGAATTATTATCTCAATGTAAACATTATATTATTAGTATCACGAGAAAATATTAAAATAAAAAAGATTTTATCCTAGAAAAATAATAAAAAAAGCTAATTTTAATGATTATATATTTTAAATTTTTGTATATATGTGTAGGATATTCTTTAAATGTATTTTGTGATTTATCTTGTATTTATATTGTAATATATAAATATAATACATATATATTAATAAAAAAATTTAATAAAGCTATAAAATCGATTCAAAATAAATCAAAAAATTGTTTTGATTTGGTTCAAATTTTTTTATATTCAAATTATAAGATTTTTTGCTTCTGGAATGGAGATGTGAAAGTCTCTAAACTTATATGTTTTCACTTTTAATATTTGATTTGGATGTATGGTTTAAATAATTAAATTATTTACACAAATTATATATTTATTTAGAGTTATAAGTTAGGTTATTTTAAAAGTAAATTATTTAAAGATTTAATATAAATGAGCAACAAATATATATAAGAAATAAAGATAATATATTCAACTCAAAATTTTAAGAGAATAAATTTACAAGTCTTTTTATTTATACACTATTTATCTTACTCAATTTTACTTAATACAAAGCTTCTAATTCATCTTAAATTTCTAATATTATTTTATGTATATGTATGATAAAAAAAGAGATAGATTTGTTACACTCAATATTTAACAAAATATTGAAAAGTAAAATAATAAATTATGCATAGAGTAAGATTTATATTATGAATTACACATCATATTGCAAAAATAATATGGGTTAAATTATAGTCGAATAGTAGGTGCTGCAATTGTGTTGTGGTATAAGTCACTTTAATTAAAATAAAATTGTAATATTTATACTACTATACTTTTAATGAAATTGTAATATTTATAATACTATACTTTTAATCAAATTGTAATATTTATAACGGTTACAATTACTCTTGATGAGATTGGTTACATTACCTCCACATAAGTTTGGAGACAAAGTTTTGTGAAAAAAAGAAAAAGAGAAAAAGAATGAGTATATGTTATACACATTAGATGAATAGCATGTAGCAACACTTTCATTGATATAAAAAGAATTTGAAACTGAGGCTATTGCTATCTGTACTGTGTCATTAGGCATTATTTGTGACATGAAAAGATAGCATTTGAAAATTTTATTGTGAGCATATTTTCTAATTAAGTAAAACTATACAAGTTGCTTAGGTTTAGGAGGAAAAGAATAAATTTAAGAATGAACATAAAGAGTTATTTTAAAATACAAAGAATTACAAACTTAAAACATAAAGTGAAATTTGTAACATAAAATAAATAACCAAAGTGGATAATGAAAATTGAAAATAAAAAGAAATATAAACATAAAGGCAAAAAAATATAGTTATAAACATTATTCATATACTTGAACATGCATGCTTTTATAATATATATGACCAGAGAATTGCTTATTTAGTAAGTGAAATAAATTACTTTTAATTTTATCTACTTATTTCATTAAGTTCAGATTAATTAAGTAGTAGATATATTTTGATTTTTTCTTAAAAATATCATTAATATCTTTTCAAGAAATCATTTTTTTATTTATTGATATATATTGAATATTTATTTTAATATAAAAAGAGTAATATAAAAATTCTTACTCATATACGTTACTGTAGAGAAAAAATTTGTTTCAGAATAAATTTTACTTTATTTTATAAAATTTTATATTTTAATTAAATGTGGTTAATTATAATAATATTATAATTAAATATATTTGGATGTACTTATGCGTTATAATTGCATTACTTACAATAATTATATCTTTTAAAATTTTATGAATTTATTAAAATGATTAACTTTTGTAATATTTATTTATATTTTAATTACTTTTTGAATAATCTAAAATTTAATTAATATTTTAAAGAATTAAAATTTACATTATCAAAAAATAATTTTTACACTATTGAAAAAATTAATTAAAATATAAATAAATACTAAAACGTTAAATTTTTTAATAAACTCATAAAATTATATTAATTTTTATATTTAATTATCAATTATAATACATATAAATATCCAAATATATTTAATTGTAATATTATTATAATTAAATTTTAAATAGTTCTAATATAATTATATTTAATTAAAATGTATATATTTTATAAAATAAAGTAAGATTTTCCTATTATTATTATTTTTATTAAAATAAATATTAAATTTATATTAATGATAAAGAAAAAAAGAGAATTTGTAAAAAGAATATTAATGGTCCGTTAAGAAAAATTTAAATACATTTATTACTTAGTTAATTCAAATCCTCCATTTGAAATTAAATAAATGATTACGATTAAGATTAAATTATTTCATTTTGTCTTGAAATAAGTAATAAGCAAGTGGGTGGCTTTTGTCTCTCTATATATAAGTACTATGTTTTCATGTTAAGTGAGTAGGTAAACACATTTGGCTGTATGCGCGTGTATTTACTAGAGTGGAGAGGATACAGCGCAGTTACATATGATACGTGTTATTGCTTGTATTGTGACTGTTTTCTGCAATAAATTGATGTCACATTAATGACAGTTATGTGGTTGTTCAGAGCATGCATGAAGATGGAGCTTTGACTTGTAACGCCTCACCAGTGGTAGAGTTCATCACTATTGACTATGGAGAATTGACTATAAATATATACACATATTCATTCATCACCATTAACCTTGCATGCACTGCAAATACAACAAAACTGATACAATAATGACTAGCTTGACACAACAGCAACCGAAGGGGGTTATTGGAGGTAGCAGTCGCGCAGTAGACGTCCATGTCACCTCCTTTAGCAACCTTCCTATACCTTCCCATTGTGAAGCCTCCTCAAATCACCAGGTTCTTCTCCTTCTTTCTCTTTATGCATGCATGCCTTTTTATAACATTTTTTTACATAATATTCAGTCTCCAAGTATTGACTGTTGTTCTGCATAGTAAGTAACGTGTTATCAGAAATATACTTAAAAAAATTAATTATTGGTATTCAAAATAATTTATATGTAACCTTGTCACTGATGGGTTAGCTTCTTGTAATCTTTATAGTTTAATGAGATAAAGCTCTAAAACTTTGATTATGAAACCAAAAGTATCTAGGTAGTGCATTTAATAAGTTGTCTTTTCTTTCAGCATATAAGTTCTCCACTCACATTATTTTGTGCACTCATCTATAAGATGCTCAATTAGCCCCATGTATCTTATGTAAATACTTTTAACAATAATGCATTGATAATGACAGAAGCCTGGGTGGAAAAAGTTCCTGTCATATGTAGGTCCTGGATTTCTGGTCTCCTTGGCTTACCTTGATCCTGGAAACAGTAACTCACTCACTCTAAATTATGCATACATGGGTCTCCCAACCTTTATCACATTTACTTGTGTGTGACATTAGTGGTTCTTTGCATTTTACACATGCAGTGGAAACTGATCTGCAAGCTGGAGCTGACCACAAATATGAGGTATATCAATTGAAAACAAATTACACGAACTGTAAATGAAGAAACGTTAATATATACATGCCAAAAATTAAACATATGCTGATACAAGTTTTTGTTTGCTGAAATACATAATAAAAGCTCTAAAATTGAAATTACATGTTGTGTTGTGTTAGCTGTTGTGGGTAATACTTATTGGACTGGTTTTTGCGCTTATAATTCAATCCTTGGCTGCGAATCTGGGCGTAACCACCGGTAAGATCCAAAACAGACACTACAATATGCGTAAGTAATTACATGAGATAGATAGTTTGTGTTTGAGAAATTATTATTGTGATTTTTGAATTTTGCAGGAAAACACCTTTCAGAATTATGTAAAACCGAATATCCATTATTGGTGAAGTACTGCTTATGGTTTTTAGCTGAGCTCTCTGTCATAGCTGCAGACATACCCGAAGGTTCTAATTTGTTTTTTTCCCTTGGAATCAAACTACATGACGCTCATTAATTTTATCCAAACTTGTATGACAGTGATTGGCACAGCCTTCGCGTTGAACATACTTTTCCACATCCCTTTATGGGTAGGAGTTCTGGTGACCGGTTGCAGCACCCTCTTATTTCTTAGTCTGCAGAGATTTGGGGTAATTTTTCTTTTTTCATGTTATAATATAGAATTATGGTCCTATAATGTAACTCATTCAAGACACTAAAATCTCGATATTTTTTTAATTTACTTTAAATCATATATCTCCTTTGAGATTTTCTTTTTATGTTTTGATATGCTTGTCAGTTTGTAACAACAACGGATTAGAAAAGAGTTTAAACCGGTCTTGTCCACAAATTTGTTTCTGTATAGTCATTTACAATTTTCTTAGTGTAACTGTTTGGGCAGGTAAGGAAATTAGAACTGCTGATATCAGTGCTAGTTTTTATAATGGCTGGATGTTTCTTTGCCGAAATGAGCTACGTAAAACCACCAGCTTCTGGTTTATTAAAAGGAATGTTCGTGCCAAAACTCAGTGGTCATGGAGCCACAGGTGATGCTATTGCTCTTTTGGGTGCCCTTGTCATGCCGTACGCTTCCTCTTTTCCTTAATTACTTTTCTGTACTTCTTTCATTTTCTCCGCTTAAAAAATCACCTAAGTATCATACCCAACCCAAGTAAATTAAGTTTTTATAACAATCTCTTCAAATATTCACTGCCTAGAGTTTAGCTGTTGACAAAATGCAGGCACAATCTTTTCCTCCACTCTGCTCTGGTGCTGTCTAGAGAAGTACCCAGTTCCAAGCGTGGTATCAATGTAAGCCACTCTGAAATTAAGGAAAGCATTGTTAAGTGATCAACTTTAAAATAAATTTGAGCTAGTGAGTGAAACTGAACTTTAATATGTTAAGTGTGATCTCAAAGTTGAATATTTGGATATAAAAATTGTAATTAGAAAAGACACCCAATAAATGTAAATCGGTTAAGTTTTCAAGTGAAAACTAATCATCTAGTTATCAAAGTTGATAGATACTTGTACTTATATTATAACAAAAAAGAAAAATCTTTAAAATATACTTAATATGATGTATTTGCTTGATAATGCAGGATGCGTGTAGATACTTTCTCATAGAAAGTGCGATCGCATTGATTGTAGCATTTCTAATCAATGTTGCAATGATTTCTGTGTCTGGAACTGTTTGCTCTGCTGACAATCTTTCTGCAGAAAATGTTAGTCACTGCAGCGATCTTACCCTTAACTCTGCTTCCTTCCTTCTCAAGGTTGTTAGTTTAGTTAGCTACATAAGTTGCCATGGTAATAGAATGACGTTAAGTTTTAATCCTAAGTTTATTGTTTTAATCCCAAGTTTATTGCTTGTAGAATGTCTTGGGACGGTCAAGCTCTACCATTTATGCCATAGCACTACTAGCCTCGGGACAAAGTTCAGCTATCACTGGAACCTATGCAGGGCAATACATCATGCAGGTTAGGAACATCGTTAAAAACTCTTTTATATAATTTGGTATAGGATTTACTGAATTCAAATTGCTGGCTTGGTGGTATAGGGTTTTTTGGAGATAAGGATGAAAAGATGGATTAGAAACTTTGTGACTAGGTGCATTGCCATAGTACCTAGTCTTATTGTTGCAATCGTTGGGGGTTCGGCAGGGTCTGGTCAGCTTATCATCATTGCATCGGTTTGTATATTCCAAGACGTGGCTTTCTTTTCTTTGGTTGCATGAGTCCTACTAATATATGCTCTGAGAGCCTTGTTTAAAGAATCAATGGATAAAATTATATTATTGAAAAACACATCAAATTTCATTTCAAATTGTTTTGCAGATGATACTTTCTTTTGAGCTACCGTTTGCTTTAATTCCATTACTTAAATTTAGCAGCAGCAGTACCAAGATGGGACCTCACAAAAATTCCAAAACAGTGAGTTGTCTTACCCTTGAACTATCTAAGTGTGTCATATTGAGTGTGGTGAAAAGAATATATACTTTTATCCATTATGTCTAATAGCAGCCTCTAGCCATTATACCCTAGAGCAAGATTAGAGATATTCTTGATTAAAGATTGAATGAAAACATGTGACGTGATTTTGTTGCAGATCATTGTCATTTCATGGATACTAGGTTTGGGGATCATTGGTATCAATGTGTACTACCTATCTACTGCCTTCGTGAGTTGGTTAATTATTAGCAGTCTGCCAAAGGTGGCAAATGTGTTCATTGGGATCATGGTGTTTCCTGTAATGGCACTTTATGTTGCGGCAATAATCTACCTAACCTTCAGAAAAGACACAGCTGAAATGTATATTGAGACAAAGAATGAACCAGGCATGCAAATCCACATGTATGGCTAATGCCGAGAGTCATGTTCCACTGCCCACAATAGGGGACATGGCCTATGAATAAAATGCATCACCAAAAGGGGTTTTGTTTTATCCATAACAGAGAATCCTGACATTGTTTTCAACGAGCAACGATTGATGGCTGGTTGTTGACACTGTCCCTTTTAGACACAAGTAGTGATGTTTTGATAAGAATATATCATCTTATGTTCACATTTTTTAACCAATTACTAAATTCATGGAACATGAAATTTCTTTTTCTGTTTTTTCGATATAGTATAAATATAATAGGCATTTAATATAATTAATATGCTTCAGCTGTTCAAAATAGTCCCAGGTTAGTCACGTATACAGTTTCTGCTCTAAGTTACTTTTCGTTATCTAAAATTGAAAACCATAAATCCTAAACCACTAGTATTTTAGTTGAAGTATTGCATTTAATAAATGCTTAATTTATATTGTTATACAAGTTAGACTTAATGATAAAAGTGGAAAACAGTAAAAGATAGATAGTGAATTTATATTGGAATATAATATTGACTTGATGATAAAGTTAGGAGAAAGTGAAGAGTATGTTGTAAGTTGGAATCTTTCAACTAACAAAAACTAATATATTAATAGCTACTTTCGCCAATATTTTTTTACTTTACAATAAATAAATAAATACTTTAAATACTTCATATTATGATATATATATATATATATATATATATATATATATTGCTATTTTTAATTATTTAATTTTAAAAAAATTGAAATGCTATTTAAAACTAAAGATATGAAATTGAGTTAAATCATCATTCAGTTTATATTTAAAACATGATAGGATATATCGTACGTATATTAGGAGTGTGTTTCAATTTTGAAAACAAAATGTGTATTTGAAATTGATTTTATTATCAGTAACAGCTTGGTAAATCATTCAAATAATATTAAAAAGTAAAGTAAATACATGTTAGGATGGTAAAATTCACCACTTTATGAAAGAAAAATATTCAAATGAAAGTGAATGTGAGGAGAAGTAAGAAGAATGGAAGTATATTAGTCACACACTAAACTCTAAACCCTAGATATATATAACCATCAAATAGTGAGAATAGTGTTCTTTCTACCAGGACCCTTTGGCTTTGGTGTGAGAAGTTATGGTTGAGTTATTATGAAGTGGTTCCACTGCCTAATATCTTTATACAAAAATTAACTTTAATATTAAAATTTTTAAATATTAATTTGATTTTGTAAGTTTTACCATTATCTCACATTATAATACTTACAGCTTTCTCTACATGAATTTCTCTCATTTAAAGTTAAAAGAAAACAAAAAAAAAACAACTATATAAACAATTTCACGTAATTTATTCTCTAAAAAAATTATTAAAGAATATTAATTAACTTGAATTTTTTTTTATGAGGGACTCTATCCCTAGATTACCTTAGTATAATTTTACTAATAAAATTATGGGATAAGATATCATTATATAACATTAACTTAATTATTTTTCAAGTTTTGTTAGATAAGAATAATTAAAAATAACACCTATCCATGATTTTTTGGTAGTAGAAATGAATAGTAAGCTATATAAACTTTCCTTACGACGTCACTAGTGGAAATCATTAAAGCTTCTCTTTGAAAGGAACTTTAGTTGGACATCATTCCTGAAAGAGAATTCGTTAATATCCAGAAAAAAAAATTGATTTTTGTTAGTCATTATCATTTCTGAAGAAATTAAGTCTGCTTGTTTCACAGACGAGGGTTGAAAGTATAAGTATTTTTTCTTTACTTTATACTCATCCCTTCATTTACACAATGACAAATAAATTTAAAAAAATTCTCAGTCTTAACCAATTAAAAGTTTAGGAATATAAAGTAATATCTTTTATTTTAAAAATCGGACGGACCAGTTGAATGATCAATTGTCAGATAACCAATTAAAAAAAACACAAAATCAATTTAAAGAACCGGTCAACAAACTGGAAAATAGGTTAACTTCATAGAAGAATAAATATTTGAATGTCTCTTAACAAATCCCCAGTGTTTGTTTTCTACTTCTTAATTCGACAAAAAAAGACAACTTAAACCAACATTCTTTTATTTCTCCCATTTGAACAATGACATGTAATTTAATGACATTTAATGGGGAGGCTATTAAATGTTTTAAATTTGAAAACACGACAACAACAATATGAAAATTGTGATCTTAAAAAATCTATTTTACTCTCCCGTTTCCCACTCCGGACTTTAATTAAACATTGTCTATCTACTCCTCTTATAATATTTGCAACATTCATATTAAAAAAAATATTATAAATTTGAAAACTTGACATTAAAATCCAATCACTTTTTCTTTTGTAGAACGCCCACTAGGTAGAAATCCAATCACTTGATATTTCATCAGCAATTTCTTACCATACGCTATTGTCCATCACTGCAGAAACAACGCCTTTCAATGTCTCCTGCATATAGATTGAAATGTGTATGGTTATTTGTTTATTGATTCTTTTCCTTTTCCGTGAGGAAGAGTAAAGCAGTAAAACATACCACGGAATGGTCTTTAAGCCCAAGCGAGAGCACCAATGGCCTGGAGGAGCCAGACAAACTGCAATTCAGGAATTGGAGAGCCAGCATGATTTCCGAAAACGAATTATTTAAGTATACATGAACAAACAAGGATCATAGATTAACAATTTGAAATATCTCTTTGAAGGGATATTTGAAACCCAAATTAATTCTTGAGGAAAAATGGAAAATTCCAGATGCGTAATAAAATCTAAAAAAGTTGGAGATTTTCTTTTAAGGAACAAAGGAATACCGACCTCATGTGCTCAATCAGCTGACGTGCACATGCTACTAACATTGGCTGCATCAGTGCATTCAGTGAACAAGAAGCACAATATGACAAAAAAGATCAAGGATAAAAAATACTTTCAAACATAGGCAAGCATACCTCATCCCGTTTTCCAAATATAACAGAAACGTTGAATGTTGGATTAATTGACACCCCTTCTTCCTTTCTGGCATTGAAAAGTTATACATGCAACTGTGTGAGCAACGCTTTCTTTCTAAAACATATCACTTTTGAAAATGCATGATGATACATAATTTTAAACTGACAAAAAACCAAGGATTTATCTTAAAAGTCCTAGTTATTATAAAACCTTTATGTTAGTTATCAATAGAGGTGTCGAATTAGTTGAGTCAACTCATGAGCATAATGATTTAGGCCCAACCAAGCCCACAAATGGAGGGTTTGATGGGATTCAAAAGAATTAAGGGTATCCAAAAAATGAAAATAGAAGACAAGGAAAAGTACTGAAATCAGTTATGCAGGTAAAGTTAAAATGAGGAGGGTCTAGACTAATAGAAGAGGGTAGAAGATGGGTTCATTCAGATTGTAAAGTTTGAGGAACTGAACATGTAACTTAGTCGTGAAAGGGAAAATCCTTTGTCCAAGTGGAATCCCAAGGGAGCTGGGAGGATAATTCTCTCCGCTGACCTTTGTGATTCAATAAACCATTTCAGGGCAGTTTCTTCTCTTTCTCTCTTCTCCATCTCTTAAGTCTTTCTCTAAGATCTAAGAACTTTATCTTGGGTCTGTAACAAGATAGGTCTGACCTGCCAGAACATGGACCTGAGGACAGAGTCTTTGGAAAATCTTGTGGACAACCCAGTGAACATGGATTCCAATTACATTCTCTAGATTATATGTTGGGGAGACTTGGAAGTATGTGAATGGTATAGAAAGAATATTGGACGAGGAGAAGGTTGATGGACAACTCAATCCCAACACACCAAACTTGTGGCTGAAAAAGGAGAAAGCTGAGAGCAAAATCAAATTGCTCAATCTCAATGGCAGCAGACTTGGATTGCTTGTGTAGAGAAATTTTTTGAGGTATGACAGAAGAAGCCAAAAGAGTGGGTGTAGGTTGCATTTAGATGCAAGGATCAGTGGTGCATTGATTTGGGGAGAATATTTAGGTCGTATGTATGAAAGGCTACCAACTTAGCAGCGATCGAGATCAGCCAATATACAAGATTTCAAAATCTTGGTGGTGCATGTATTGGATGTCCCCAAGGAAAAACTGAGATATTTCTTGGGTAGATGAAGGACAGACGTGCAATGCCAAGTATGAATACAATCTTAATAATACTACAAAGTCCATACATCTATCCTGAGATATCAACGAGGAGCTGCGTGCAACCAAATCTCAATACAGTGTTTTGATCATTGTTGTCAGAACCAGACTAGCTGGATTAACCAGTTGAGCCGGGAACCAGTCCAGTGTCTGATCCAAAGCTTCCTAAAACTGAATTTCATTTGAACCAGGATAAAACCTGTCGAACTGGCCATGAACTGACAAAATAGGGAAAACCAGAAAGTTAAGAGGTTCAACCAGTTGGCTCTAAAAACCTGTGTTTTCTTGTCGTAGTTAGCTTTTTTAAGAAGACTTGATGTTGCAATGAGTGTTATTTGTTAACTTTGAACTTAAATATGATGTGTTAGATTTGTTCACTTTCATATATAACTTACTTTTATAATATGTTATGACATGAAAATTTTAAGTGAAGTTTAAATTTTAATTTTATAAATTCATGTGTCATCCTTTTTAAATTATAATACATTGTATATCGTATTATTATATTTTAAAAATTAAAATAATAATATTTTATTAAAATTGGTTCGATCCCAGTTGAATCTTTGAACCTTAAACTCAAGCCTTTACTAGTTCAGTGACTGGTTCGGTTTTAATAACCTTGGTTTTGATGTCAAATCTTCAATATAACTCAAGTGGAGAGGACTTGCAACTAAAACTGGGATCCATTAGGGCAGCTATAGTGGTTTACCACGCCTGATTCAAAGAATGAAGTTGTCAAGCCTTTTCAAGAATACTACTGGCCCGACCAATCAACCATTAAAAAAAACTTGAAGAAATACAGCACTAGCACACTCAACTATCAGTGGCTATTCCAAAAGAAATTAGGAGAGTTGTTTATTAGTTTGGGAAGTGTGAAATATAGACCATCTAACTAAAAGCATTCCTTATTGAGAGTTAATTAGAGAAGCAACTTTCAAACAATTATAAACAATTTTGATACCATGACATCTTATTTTAATAATAAATTGTTTTAATTAACTCTTAATAACTGTGACAAACAATTTCATTAAAAATGCTCATAGTAGCCATATTAGGAATAAAGAAGAAGCAACAAGGGCAAGCGTTTTCCCTTTGGCTAGGCACATTTAGCTGAAGACACAGATAAAAAAAGTATCAGGGTTACTATTTTGGCAGAAGATGAAAAATTGGAGGAAGACAAGAGATTGAAAAGACCAATTCAAAGGGAGGAGAAACTCTGGAAAGGTGCACCAATTGTATTTACATGTTAGATGCTCAAATGATCTCTCTTTTCAGTAGGGGAAATTACACAACTGAGAACTATAAAGCATCATCATGTGGACAAGTCGTTTGTTTTGCAGTTATCATGATATATAACGGGGCAAGTCATATTTCATTGCTTGGGTTGAGAGTTAGTAAAGTAATTGGGATAAAATGTATCCCCAACCACTCCATTTGGAGTTTGATTAGGGGATGGACACAAAAAATTTCCCCGAAGGTTGCTGTCAAAATTTGAAGTCAATGGTTTCTTTTAAATGATCCTGAAGGAGATTGACCTATTCAAGTTGGGAGGAGTAGATCCAATTTTTAGGGGTGGCATGGTTAGAAGCCACAGGTGACAAAAAAGTTAAATAGAGATCTCTAAATGTCCATTGCACATCAGGGAATGGCTTTTATAATCAAAGAAGACCTGAATGACTGAGTCTAACAAAGGAAATGATATATCATAAAACTCTACATAACAAGGCCTTAGATGTGGAATTATCTTTAGTATCAGTAGTACTATATTTACTCTCAGTATGAATTGCTAAAAAATTTACTGGTCAATAAATATAAATGAAATGAATGATATTGCACAGAAGTCACATGCAGACCTGGCATACACTATTGTCCCCATGGTTCCTATTTGAGTGGCAATAACCTGATAAGTAGTCAGAAAATTAAGTACTATCACCATAAAAACATAGAAAACAACTCCATCAGCACTCACCAGAATATGATCTTCGTATCTCGAAATAATAATCTCCGTTTCATTTCCCTGCAAGCAAGCAAGCAACTTCTCAACATTAACACCAACTTTCCACATTAGTATTAATCGTCAACATTAAAAAATGTAAATTGAACAGCTAAATTTTAACCTCTAGCATTGACTTCGGAAATTTCGAACATGAAATGAAGATTGGTGTTTAAAATTTCATTGCATCCTTTAAAATTATAAAAGCAATAGTAAGGAGTTCAAAATTAGTTGCTGGCTAATAAGAGTTGCAGAAAAAGACACTCATGCATGCATACATTGATTTCCCGAGAGAAATTGACTTGAGAGACTGGAAATTGTGAAGTGGAGCTGTCCATATTCATTGACAACGGCGCTGATAGGTCACACTCACACTTCTCGAAGCTTCTCAAAGTCGTTACCGTTATCTCAAAGTGCTTCTTTCGATAATCGATTTCGAAGGAAATGAGATCGCCGCCCGGTAACGCCTACGGAGTGGAGAGGCGAGGTTTTCGTCGTTCCTGTTGTCAGAGAGAAGTCAGAGAGAAGAAACGAGAGAAAATGGAAAAGAACTTCTATGGCTTTTGCTACAAATATTTGGGCCTATTTTAAAAAAATAAGTCAAAATTTTTAAACTCAACTAAATATGTTTTAATATTTTTAGTTTAAAAAAATATCAAACCAAACAAGCTGTTATTGTAAGTTGGTTACATTAAAATTGTGTTTTTTTACTGATAAACTTGTGATTAATAAACCTAAAAAAATAAATTAAATAAAAATAAGAAAATTATTCAAACTATTTACTAAAAACCAGTCGAAAAAAATAAGGAATTATAAACAATAAATTTTATCAAGAAAATATTAGATGTTGGTATATCTATTAACTTGTTACTTGATATTTTGCATTATTTTCTTTATATTATAAAGATCACATTTATTTTTTTATATTGAAAACCAGTTTGTTTAGAAGAATTATTATGTTCGATAAAAAAATATTTAAACATTTAAAGTAGTTACATATATAAAGTTCTAGCTAAAGATCGTAGCTAAAATTAATTATTTCATTTAATTCCTTCCAGTGATGTTCGGTATTGGTGGATATTTTTTAAAATTTTAAATAAAATTATTTATAAAACATAAACCCAAAGATCTTAAGAATATTATAAAATATTAGTACAAATGAAATTAATTTTTTAAAAATAAATTATATTGTAAAATATAAATTTAAATAAAAATAACATTTTAAAAAAAGAAATTAATTTTATAAGTATAAATAAAAGACATAAATCTATTCAATCAAATTTTAAAATAATTCTTCATTTTTTAATGTCATTGTTAAAGGTACCATTTTATATTTTGTATCTATTGAGAATTTTTATTTCGTATATACTTGGGGTTGCACATATGATATCTATGAAGCCATGATTTGCTTTTCATTGTCTCTACTACTTATTTTAGTGTAACATAATGAATTATGTTACAGAAGAAAATAATTGTTTTAAAGTATTATTTGATACATAATTAGTTATAAGATACAAATAATAAATTGTGAGAGTTTATATTTTTTATTATAATCACGTTGATCATAAATAATTAAAAAATAGTATTAAAATAAAAAATAAAAAATATTAACATTTAAAATTATTTTAGTTTTTAATATTTTTTCCTCATTCAGAAAACTTTATTTTCTATTTTAATTCATTTTATTGATAGAATATAAAAAAAATCCTAAAATCAGGTAGTTTTATTCTTCTAACCTCTATATATTGTTACATTTAGGATAGTACAATACTTTCATATCATTAAAAGGTGTGTTTCTTTCTTCATATAAAAATATGTAACGAGGGATATAATGTCCAAAAATAAAAAGAAAAATAAAAAAATGAAGAATAAAAAGTTAATAAAAACTTAAAATAAAATATGATTTTCATTATTAGTCTTTCTTCGTTATTTTGTGAAGATCTGAAAAAAAATATAAAAATAATATCACGATTATATAAAACTTCTAATAGATTATGTATTAAATATGTATTTAAATATATACGAAAAATATAATAAAATATTGGTTGTATATAAAATTTTATTATACTTATATATATAATTAATTGTTATTAATTAATATTTATATTATAATATAATTAATTATATAATAAAATAAAATATTAAAATTATAGTAATAAAATCATAAAATAAAAAATAAGATATTAATAAATAATAATAATAAAAATAATTATAAGTAAATAATAATTTGATAGTTTTGTATATTATTTTATAACTTTTCTAAATTTATTATATTAATAAAAATTTTCATAAACTTTTTATTTGTTTTTTTATTTTTTTAAAAGAAATAATCTTATTTTTTATTATCTTTATCTTAAATCTATCATTTTTCACTTCTTAAAACAAAGAAAGTCCGAGAGATAAAATATACTTTAGATCTCTTTACTGTCGAAAGTAATTAATCACTGAAACAAGATTTTGAAAGTTTACACTATTTCTGTTATTTTTAATCTAAATTAAAATAAATAAATAAATAAAAGGTTTTGGCCCAACGGACGCAGATCCACCACGCTAAGACCTTGTTTCATCCACAAACCTTAAACTCTCACATTCGAGGGATGATGGCTGATTCTCAGTTATTGTTGAAAAGGGTGTAACCATTTCTCGTATCTGTATAATTGTCTTTTCGGAAGAAATCTAGTTTACGCCACTGTCAAATCACAAATAATTCTTTTAATAAGAAAAAACTTTTACCAAGAATTTCTTCTAAACAAAAATAAAAATTGCCTCAATTTTTCTATTCGTTTTAAGTTTTAGAGTTTTAATGATAACCTTAAGAATAGTTACTTGTGCTAATTTATTTATCGAAGATACAACTTATATAACAATATTAAATTATGTTCCTGTCCTCGTTGTGACCAATTTCAGAAGAATTATGTTGATTTCGTCTAAATTTTCTCACCCCCGCGTGGAGCTACATATTTTTTTTATTTCAAGTGCAACTGTTTTTCAATTTTTAAATACTCATGAGCTGCAAATTGTTTCAGATTTATTTGCAACACTAGCTAAATCCAGAATACGGTCTCCATGAGAGAAACAACTCAATAAAAACAAAGCCAAGTAACGCGGACTACATAACATATCACAAGCAGGGAAGACGGCAGTCACCATAGCGTGGTCCTTATTCATCCAAGTAGTTTTAATGTTATCTACCTAACAAGATCTGTGCCACTTGACAAGAATTCAAGGTACCTAAAGGCCACAAGAAAATAAACAAGAAAGAACTTTGGAACATCACATGATACTTATTTTTCCTTTAAGCAATAGTTCCACAATCAACTGTAATGAATTACAGGATCTACAGACTAAATCACTTCCTTGGCACATCCACCTAAACTCTTCACTTCTGAAATAGATGATTACCAAAGAAAATTACACCTTTTAAGTTCCAAAACTCAAATCTACTCCCCTATTTAACCTAAACCAGAGTTAGTTCCTGATACAGGCCTCAACAATGGATGATTGGTCGTGGGCTGCACATTACTAGGGGCATTGAACATGGCAGTTGAAGAAGCTGATTGTGATTGTTGTATCATAGATAGCGGTAATCTTTGTCCCAACCCAAACATCGTAGGTCGTGGGGCAAAGGACATATGTGGATGAACTGGTTGGTTGCTGCCATACCCTGAGATGCTGGGCTGTGAGGGAGAAGCAGAGATCATTTGTTGCCTGTTGTTGCCATTGCTAGCCATTGAAGGACCAACACCCGATGCAGTCATTGTGGGTGTGGCTCCCGCAGTTCCAAGACGTGCTGATATTACGCGAGACCGTTCAGCAGCAAACCTTTGCTTTGTTCTCTCCAGTTGTTCGCATTCTTTCATCAACAATGTTTCAATTTCCGCAAACTGTTTCAGCTTCAATTCTAATCTTTTCAGCTGGCAATAACAGCAAGCCACTAACAAAAGTTAAATACATCAAAATACTAGCTCCGCACCTGATTTTGAGTAATCTCCAATTGCTTAATTTACTTAATTCTATAAGAAAAATGTTAACTTGTTTTCACACATTGATGCATGCCATCCAGACAGAAATGGACAAAATAGAAATTAATTATATCTGATATTTTAGTTTAATAAACTGTAATTAAAGTCAGAAAACAGCAGTTATACCTGATGATTAACTATGTTAGCACACAATCTCTGAATTTCTCGCTCTTCATGATCGGCAAATAATTTTGCTTTCATTGCTGCTGCAGAGAGGCCTGCTTTAGCTGCATCTTTAACTTTCTCAGCAGATAGTGGGGTTGTCCTACCATCATTTAGACCCCATGAACCATGTACCTTGGCCTTATCCTCTGAAATGAAAAGTATTCCCAAGAAGAAAATTACACGCTGGGTTTTATTAGAGGGCTGGGGTAAGGTTGTAAATCGGCAACATAAAAAAGCAGCAACCATAACCGACCATTATTATTATTTGACACTGCTGTTTCTCCATGAGACGCACCATCTCGACAAGGTATGCTTTCGGAATTTGTCCTACATATGTGAAAAATATTACTTTTTAGTAAAAAGTCCTCAAACTAGCAACTTCACAAAAGGAACAGTACAAGTTGAGCTTAACTTTCCCGCTCCACCCACCACACTATTCTACCATAGGAACAGGATACAGACACAAATAAGTATTGTCTTTTCTTCTTTCTTTTGTGGGAGTTTTACACAAGGTTAGGTTCCACTGTTTAAGATTTTTTTAATAAAATAAAATAAAAAGCCCGAAATCAGAAAGATGTACAAAAATGGTAAACAACCACAGAGAAAACAGCTCATCCAATAAAACTGCACTTGCCTATTATCATGTCCCGGTGCTTCCACCTGTGAAGTGCTACCAGAATTATCCACTGACAGTACTGCTAATGCTGCATGAGCACAAGAAGCAGCTACTCTTGGTCCAACTGCAGAGGCTAAAAAGGCAACCTTTGGAATGCACCAACCAAAACAAAACAAATAAGAACAGCAGAATATATATGGTAGTTTAATTTGTTGTGAAACTTATAGTCTAGTAGATACAATATCTTAGTCAGCAATCACCATTTATTGCTTTCGCAAGGAAAGTGTGTTGACCAATAAACTGGTGGTTCGATCGAAGAGAAGCAATGTAACTTGAACAATCAAGTTTTGTTTATAACTTTTTTATAAATAAACATTAATAAATTAGTTAAGAACATGATGTTAAGTGCAGTACTATAACCACATCCTATGCTGATAAACAAGTTTTCAATAGCATTTCTTAATTGAATAATAATGTAAGCATATCCTTAGCAGACACCCACCAAAGCCATAACAGGATTTCCAGAATTTGCAAAAGGAAGCCTGCTGTCAGAATCTCGAGTTTGATGGACTGGTCCTGTAACAGCATAGATACCAAATCAAAACCATATAACAAGCAAGTTGAATTAAAAGTATAAAATATACCTGCAGTATCTCCGTTTGAGTAACAATGCAGTCTTCCACTACCATCTCTATCCATTGCATTGGATGACAAAGACATGCTTGGAACATTAATATTTTCCAATTTTCCATCTTCCATGGGTAGACGGAGAAAATGAAGAATGCATTGTGCTTTTGACTTGGTACCAACATGCTCAGCAATCTCATTCCAATTCTCATTGTAAATCTCCATTGCCTCAAGAAGTAGTAAAGTTTCTTGATCAGTCCAATTATCCCCGTCTAGTTCACCATAATCCCTCGTTGAATCCACCCTTACGAAATCTATACTTGAATGACCAATGACAAATCTCCCATCATGAAAGCAATCAGAGCAGAGTAAAATGTCAACCTGTAACAAGAGATGCTAATTACATATGATGGAAAAGGTGTTCAAAGTTAATAAGCAACTGACTTAGTAACAAGGGTCAACAAATGGGGATTTTTTAGTACTATATATCAGGTAAAGGAGCACTTAACATTTGTTTTTCTTAAAACTTTAAGTAGTCCACTTTAACCAAGCACAGACTTGCAAACACTCAAAATAGTAAACATTTCGTACTGTCAGATCAGTCACTATAACGGCTATAATAAGACAGATGCTCCATTCCAGTCTCAATACAAATCTTAATTTCAAGACACAAGTAATTGCAACAATAATAATAGTAGTGCATGAAGGGACCCAAGATACGAGAATGAAAGACGTTGAGCCAAAGAAGCTAAAAGTAGTTATAGATAAGTTAGGTACAATACAGTGGTTACACTGTTACCTTACCAAATTGGTTAAATAGTTTAGGATTCATTCTGAATTGTTATTATTATAGAACCAAGCACGGAAAGCTTGGAAGGAGAATTCTCTGCTTTACTGATTGTCATACTATATACATCACAAAAAGCATTTGATTGCTTTCTCGTTCTCTGTTCTCAGTACTCTTTAAATCTCGTTTTGTTTTTTCCCAGGTTAAAAATGGGAAAGGGTAGAATCATTAGACAATCTGGCAATGTTGAGTCAGTGACCATGGAATGTGATTATTTGTGACATATATAGCAGAAATCTGGAAGAATGCGGATGGTATAGAAATGTTTTGGCAACTACTGGATAATAGCATGAAGAAACAGGGAATTAGCCTAGAGATGGAGGAAGACAAGGAACAACCAGTCAAGAGATGCCGAATCTGCAGCTGAATAAGCAAAAGGCAGAGATACACAAGATGGTAATTAGCAATTTCATGTACATTGTCAATGAATGCCACTCTATGGCAAGATAAAGTCAACTTGCCTGATTTCAGTGGCAGCAACCCAATAGGATGGATTGATTGCGAGAAGAAATTCTTTGAGGTACAGAAGATCAAATTGGATGCGGAGGTTATTCATTATCAACATGGAAGGTTTAGCAGTACACTGGTTCCATATTTTGAGGAATAAAATGCCAAAGTTGACCAGAAAAGGGCTGATGCAATCATGATTCAAGGATTCAGAGAAAGAAATGAAGGCAAAGTATATATGCGAGATTAACCACCGTGTGACAAACCACATTGGCTGATGATGACTATATCTGAGAATACGAAATTTTGGTGGGGGGCATGTATTGGAGATCTCAAAGGAACTTCTCTTTAGGTATTTCTGGCGGGATTGAGCACTGAAGTAAAATGCAAAGTTCAGGCTGATAGAACACCAGTAAATAAAAGTGATAAACAATAAAATTGAACAAAGATCAGTTGTATACTCCTAAACATAATACATAACTACCAGCAGTTATTTTCTACACATAACTGCCATCCTGCAGTTTATAATGCAAAACTAATTCTAGCCGTTATTTTCTACACTTAACTGTCATAGATCAGCTCCCATCACTATGGCCCACTGAAAAATCAGCCATCCCCCTAAGGCTGAAAGATAGAAACTAGTTCACATTATCTTTATCTATTCAGTGACAATTACTTCCCCATCTTTGTTTAGGGCTTCATTAGCTACCAAAACTAACAATCTCAATTGTTTCTCCGATATTGATATAGGGGACTGAACTTTTCTTCACACGTAAAACATAAACCCTTGCTTTTCCTTTCCATCAACTCTTGATAAGTAAATGGTGCAGGCCTTTATTGCTCTCTGCTGAATGTCGTGTTAATACTCTGATCTTCGACCTGAGAATGCCATAGATGAAGTTCCTTTCTTTTGTCTAGATTGAATGATTTTTAAGTTCGAACCTGAACTGAAATGAGTTTGGCTTCCATTCCAACCTGCAGTCATCTTGTGGAAATAACTGATCCTGCATCACCTTGTGGGCCATACAACCACTTTGATGGCCTTGAAACAACAATAGAAGATCCCATTTTTGCAGGCAAACCTGCACTCCAAACACAAGTGCATTTATTTCTGCCTCAGTACTGCATAGCTAAAATTAGAAAACTTCGCACTCAATGCTTAATTTCAAGTTGTAAGCCGCCCCAAAAAATAACCCAAATATTCTTCTTCAGGTAAACAGTTGACTTGTGATGAGTGAAACTCAAACGCTTCCACAAACCCTCCACCAACCCCTCCTGCTTTAACTCAGACAGTTCTTGAAAAAGATTTTCATACTGACACCGCCCAAACCTTGTCCCTGTTTCCCCCTTCAACTACTCTTGCATCAAGCCTCTCTAGCAAAAATGTCATGTTTTTTCTCTTCACTGACCACATTCTGATCTTTCTTTCTCGTTGTCTATTTACTGTTTGTCCCACTCCTAATCTCCTATAGGGCCCTTCCTTATAAACTATTCTATCCAAAAGTGAATTCCAAATAAAGAATGGAAATAGAATTCTCCAACAATTAATCTTGAAGCAGACAGCTCGCCAGTGTAAGGGTATACAAGTACTTCTTCAGAAACATCCTTAAATCTTTGTTTCTACTGCTTCACTTATAGCACATGAATTTTTAGTGAAGTAACTACAAAGATGAAATATGAAAAGCTCAATACATATCTTTGCTAAAGTAATGGAATTTAGACCTAACTCAAACCCTATAAAATTGGTTTGTAAGATGAAGTTTGCAGCTACTTAGATACTATAATTTGACTTTATCTCTAGTTGATATAAACTCTTCAATACACTCACTCACATCGAGGATTGGACATCTCGAACGTGGAACTAGGAAAAACCCAATAGCTGGTGACACCAGACCCAACACCTTGCTAAGATAGGCTCTAAATAGCTCTCATACCATGTTAAAGTAGTGAAATTTAAGCCTAACTCAACCCTACATAACCGAATTGTAAAGTGATGTTTGTACCCACTTGTATACTATAATTTGGCCTTATCTCTAGTTGATGTGGGCTCTTCAACAATCTTTCATCATATCTCCCCCAAAACAAAGAGAAAGCCTAGGGAAAAGCCAAAGAAGTAGTTTTATGTTGTTTGCTATCTATCTATATGTGTGTGTGATTCCATTTTGGGTCTGATTGGATTTGGGAAATGACTCATAAATTTATGAATAGGTGGGGGAAATTCCTACATTTGAGGCTTTTCCTGATCTTAGATAGTGTTTGGCCAAACTCTTTTAGAACCTAAAAGCTACTTTAATGTTGGATTTAAAAACAAAGAGCTTTAAAATTAAATTTAAATCCATTTGGTAATTCAATAATTTTTAAAGTCAATTCAAAAGAAGTTCCTTTCATATAAAAATTCCTGTTGGAAATCATGAGAGAAAAGATGGAGAAGAGAGAAAATATTAGTAATGAGATGAGAGGTCTAAACACACATCTAATACTCCCATTTTATTTATAATGGATAAAACACTAGTGCAGTACAACCCATACGAGCCTAGCATAAAACACAACAAACTAAGGGAATATTGAGAAAATCTTTCTAATTTTCATTTTTTCCACTTTTACTTTTAATTACCAACATATCACCTTGTTTTCATTGTTGTATGGGAGGATTGCTTTCTCTTTTTCTTAAACAAACTATTAAAAACAAGAAACAAAGTCGTTAAAAGTAAAAGGAAAATGGAAGCAAAAAACATTTTTTCAAACCAAACAGCCCCCGAGACTTCTAAAATAGTAGGAATATTAATATTTTAACACTCCCTTGAGTTGATATTTGGTTAGTAAGCATCAACTTGTTACAAATAAACACACTTAACAATTATAATAACTATATATTAAAATATAGAGGTACACATAAACCACGCATTTCGAGAACATTAACCTAATACTTTTCTATTACCATTATAGGCCAGGTAATATAACTAGTACAAGCTCAACCAGATAACCTAATATACTACAAAGTTACTAACATAATAAGATTCCTAAGACAATAAAAACCCTAGTATTCTAGCAAGTCCATATGGCACATTGGTCATATCACAAATAATAGTTTACATCAGAACTTTTCCATGTAAATTTATTAATAAACTTCCACAGAATTGCAGTGACAACAATCTAAGCAATTTACAATTTGCCAACTGACTACTTGGGGGTACCTTACATAATACTAAGCAAGCATGATAATCAAACACTCAGATTCTAGAGGTAGAAACAAATCATCAGCATTGTATGTTCCCTCTTTATGACATCCTTGCAATGCAGCAGTACATGCATTCTCGTAAGACAAACCAAATCTCACTTGTTATTTTTATCTCTTGCTTGTTTGTGTAACAAGCCTGAGTAAAGGGAGAAAATATTCAGAATGCCAGATGAAATATAACATCTAAAGATTACTGCACTGTCAAGCATACATAACCCATCTAAAGGGCAATGGAGATGATGGCTATTTCTTGAAACGGATGAACTTGACTTGGTGCTATAAATAATCTTTCAACTAAAGGGGGTGCATCATCTCCTGCAATTATATGCATTGAATGCTCAATGCTATAGTAGCACTGTATACTCATGCAAGGTGGTCATGTGGTGTTATTCATAACGGAAGCCCTTCCTATTCAAACTTTCATTCAGACCATCATTACCCATATGATGAAAGCGATAGATAGCCCCAGGACCATAATATAATATTGAATATGAAACAAAAAACCAGAGTACCTCTTTTTGAGACTGGTAGTATACAACAGGAAGAGGACGAGAACAATAATTGCAATGATTATCCGATAGATGCTCTCTTATTCTGTCCTCCAGATCAAAGACATTTGCATTGTGTGCTGTCAATGACGAATAAATTTCGTCTGCTTTCAGCTTACAAATGGGATTGTCAAATTTGATCAAACTATCTATAGATTTCAAAGCCTCTGCCGGCACACGGACCTCGCCACCAGGTTCCTCCCTCAGGCAAGACATAAAATTGGGAGACTCAAGACTCGGCATTTGAACACAGTAATTAATAATCCCCCAATGATCAAGGAACCTCACAATCCGAGTCAAATCTTCAACATCAACCCCAGTCAACAAACCCTGGCAATCAGAAACCGTAATCCTCTTCCCAGGGTCCTCCAAGTGCAAAGCAACAATGCAGTTCCTACACTCCATGTACTTCTCTGGAGTATGATCTGCTGATTTCCCAGAAAAGAAATGCGGCACTGCTTGCCTCTCTAACCTATGCACGGTGGCAGGCGAAAACCAATCTGCTCACACAAACCCCAAACAAAACTAACATCAATCTAAAGCGTTCAAAACTCCAAAACAAAACAGAAATCAAACAAACACAAGACCGAAATTCAATTCACCTGAATGCATTGGAACTACAAGAACCTTAGCTCCAAAGCGCTTAACAACTCCACGACCTTCCAATATGGCAGGGGGAGTGATGACAAAAGAGGAATCACCGTCAAAAGCGAAGTTATCAGACGGCACAGACGACAGCGCTTGAAGCTGGCCGTGAGACACGTTTTCGAGAACAGGAGGAGTGAGAGCGCTCTGAGCCTTGTTGTCTCCAGACTCGAGGGCTCGCTCCAGAGCCACAATTGCGGTGACGGAAGAGTGAGGACGGTTCACAGAGCGCTTTATCACAGCCGGGAACTGCGAAATGGGAATGCCATGGTCGGAGAGGACCTCCGTCTCCAGGTGCGGTTGCGAATTAGGGTGGTTCGGGTGGTGGTGCGTTTGTTCCTCGGAATCGTACTCGCGTTCCGCATGGTCATCCTCCGCATTGGGGTTTTCTTCTTCGTCGTCCTCCTCCTCCTCGTGCTTGGGGTGGCGCCGGGTGATCTGCGAATCTCTCTTGCGCTTCCTCCATCTGGTTCGGTTCTCTGCGAAAAAAGAAAACTCAAAATGAAACCAAATTGAGTACAGCGGTTAGGGATTTGAGAAGAGAAGAGAAGAGAAATTGCGGGAATTTGAATCGCAGGGTTGGCATTGGGAGAGTGAGGGTTTTAGAGGAATGAATGAATACCTGAAGGAGAAGCTGGCATGGCAAGAGGAGAGAGGGGTTTAAGAGAGAGAGAGAGAAAAAATTGTGGGAAAAATTTGAGTGTGGGGTCGTTGATTGGCGCAAAGGTTTGGGATTATTGTTGGAAGAAATATTTTTGAGTTTGAGGATCGATCTCTCTCTCTCTCTTTCTCCGCTGGATGGATGTGTGATGTGTGATGGGCGAGGCAAAACACAGTGTTGATGTGCGTTTTTGTGGCTGTCACCGGAACCACCGTGTAGGGTAAAATTCTAGCGGCTTTGCTTTCCTCACGCGTGCTTCAAACGCTGCTTTTCTATTGGGCTGTGCTTGTCACGAAATGTTGAAATACTTCCTATGCTGCCTTTTGAAGCATCCCTGTTTCTTTATGTTTTAAAGATATTAATTAATTAACTAGTATTTTAACATTTATAATAATCTTTAAATAATCATTAAATGATATTAAAAAATTTAAAAATTATTAACATTTACAGTGAATTGATATTTTTAAATATATAAATTATATTATAATTATAATTCATAATAAATCAATACTTTAAAGGTATTTTAGATTTTTTTCGATGTCAGGTGAAATATCTATAAACTTTATTAGTAATTAATATTTACAGTAAAAATTGATTGATGACATTTAATAAAGCTTTTCTTTATAGTAGTACTTAAAATTTACTTATTTGAATTTAATTTCACTTTAACTAACATGTTTGTAATATATTTTATATTTATGTTAAATATGATTTAATTTATGGTATAATAATTTTTTAATGGGTGGTGTTTTTGAAATTGATTGGAAATTAATTTATAGACAAATTAAAAGAGTTATGAAGATCAGGTGTGTAGAAAAAAAGATAAAAGGAATGATAGTCTAAAACAATTAAAAGAGATTTTTTAAGTTAATTAAAATAACATGTATAATGATCATTTTAATATGAAAAAATATTTTATTGATTAACCAATAAATTTTCTGCTTATTTATTCAATTATGCTAGTTCAGTTGAACTCATTCCATGTGAAGAAATCAATCTCTCTTTATACTATGTGCATATTATTCTGAAAGTTATCATTGATTGATAAATGAGCTAAGACCAACTAATTTGTTTTCATCATTGTACATAACACTTTGGTGAACTAATAGTAACTCTTAACTCTACACCATAAAAACTAGGAAAACACCAACTAATATATTATAATGAATTTGAAAAATAAAAAAGATAATTAATTAAATTAAATTTTAAAATAAAGATAATTTATTTGGTATATATGTAATTTTTTAATCTGGATTTAAAATATAGTAACACTACTATAATTTCTTAAATTTTATGAGATTTTTTTTACAAATTTATATAAAATTTTAAAAAAATTAATAAAAAACTTTTTTTTACAAATTTTTATAATAATTTTATGAAATTTTTTGCATGAAATATAAATAATTTTAGTAGTATAAATTGAATTTGAAAAAAAACAAATACAAAATTTAAAGGATACGAGATGGTAATAATTTGTATACACTAATTAGTAATTAATTAAAAATGTGTAAATAATACAATTTAGAAACATATAATTTTATAAGAATAATATTAAAAAAATCATACAATCACTATTTTTTAAAAAGGACAAGTTATTTAGATATTTGAAAGTAAAAAAAAGTTATTCAATTACTTATTTTATTAAAAAATAAAATTATCTAACTAAAAGATGATATTAAAATTACCAAATGATATATAAATTATTTTTTATTTATTAAAAGATAAAATTATCTCATTAAAAAGTGCAACTAAAGAAAGTTACTAAATATTATTACTAGTTGAAACACATGTCTTTAAAAGCGCATGTTTGTCCAATTTTTTTGATAATTCTTTTATTATATGTAGATTTCTTTTACTGTGAGTAGTTTACTTTAATTTATAAAATAAATTTTTTTATTGTGTCAATGATTTTAAATTTAAATTTAAAATTGAAAAAGAAAAATATTTATAAAAAAATTATTTAGTTATTTTAAAAGATAAGTTATTTAACTATTTTGAAGTAAAAAAAATTAACTACTTATTTTATTAAATAAGTTAACTATTTTTATTTATTAAAAATAACATGATTTTACTAAAAGATGACATAAAAGAAAATTACTAAATTATATATCCATGGTATAGATATTAGTGAAAAAGAATGACTCTATATTTCAGTATATGTTTTAATTTTTTTTATATATAAAAATTAGTGGAAACACATTCGTTTAAGTATGTATATCCACTTTTTTTTTCAAAAATAGAAAGTAAAAATTAATTAATAAATAAGAATTTTAATAGTTGTTTATAATTTTATTTTAGGTAATTTTTATTATGAGTGTGATTTTTTTACTGTAAATAATTTTTGAAATTCGAAAAAAAATGTGTTGTGATTACGATTTTTGAATTTGGAAAAAGAAATAGTTAATTAAATTTAAAAAAGTGGTTAAATAAAAAATTAATAATTAGAATTAATTTTAAAATTTATATGCTTTTTTATTTTAAAATATTAATTAAGGTAAAATAGGAATATAAATATATATATATATTAAAAAAATATTTTTATATATTATAGATTATTATTATCTTATTATTTATATCATTATTATTTTTACTTACTATTTATTATTATTATTATTATCTAATATTTACATTTAATTTTATCTTTATTATTATTTACTAATTAAATTTTAATATTATTTTTATTATTTTATTAAATCATATAATATAGTATATGTTGAATGAAAAAAGTATTTAATATAACTTAAATTTTTTTGTTGGAGTAGGGAGTATAATAACTTACATCTCATAGAAATTCACATCCTCTCTTCCCAGAACAACAGAAATAAATATACACAATTGGTGTCTTTTCGTATGGATGATCAGTATTTCCTTATAAATAAACAAAACTCAAAAGTAAATTAAAAAATTAAAGTAATTTAACTCAATTCACTTTCAAAAGAACAATGCCTCTAAATTAGTCTTAAATTTTATTTTATATATTGTACCAAAATTCAAATATATTTTTATGTAAAAATTCATTTTAAAAAATGTATTCACCAAATTATCCAACTAGTCAATGTAAATATAAAAATAAATAATCACAGGTCATAAAAACATATTCCAGCTATATATATGGTTAGAAAAATCACACTCACACATTTTAATAATTATTTAAAAATAATATTTCTGAAACTATGATTCTTATAAATCCATTCGTTATTATGAATGTTCTTTAACAAAAACCAAAAGCAAAACGTTTTGTTGGAAAGAAAATGCCTAGTTGGAATTTATACCCGTTAAATTATGGTAATTTGAGTGGATTTGAATTAATTTTTTAATTTAAACTTGAATTGTAACGACTCATGAGTCACGAACATCCGACCCCCGACCCGTCACGTCGTTAATTAACCGGTAGGGCTGTCCTTCATATCCCGAGAGAGGCAGATGAGGTCGTTGCATTTGAGGCCCATGAAGGTCTCTCCCGCTGCCATGACCACGAAGAAGAGAAAAAGATCCCCAAAACAGATTCCACCCCCTCCCTCAACGCCCCCAACTCCCCAAACCCAGGCCCGCCACTCCCTCAACACCGCAAAAGCCCGGGCCTGGGCCCCTCTTAACTTGACCCAGGCCGAACTCTCTTTGCCACTCACCTTCCCCACGGGCCAAACCTTCCGCTGGAAAAACACCGCCCCCCTACAATACACCGGCGTCATCGGGCCCCACCTCATAACCCTCAAACACCTCCAAAACGGGGACGTTTCCTATTGCCTCCACTCCCACTCTCACCCCGAAAACGCCAAAACTGCCTTGCTAGATTTCCTTAACGCCACCGTTTCTCTCGCAGACTTATGGAAGGTGTTTTCCGCTTCCGACGCGAGGTTCGCGGCGTTAGCGCACCATTTGAGCGGTGCGAGGGTGCTCCGGCAAGACCCTTTCGAGTGTTTGATTCAGTTTCTGTGCTCTTCCAATAACAACATTGCACGAATCACGAAGATGGTTAACCACGTGTCGTCCCTGGGAATGCACGTGGGAGACGTTGGAGGGTTTCAGTTCCACGTTTTCCCTTCTTTGGAACAACTTTCCTCCGTCTCAGAGCAACAACTGAGAGACGCGGGTTTCGGTTACAGGTTCATCAGTTAATAACCCTAACTACTATTATGCATGCATTCAATTCAATTGCTACTGTGTTTGTGACTGTGATTGTCGTGTTGCTAGGGCTAAATATATAATTGGTACAATTAATGCTTTGCGATCAAAACCTGGTGGAGGGGAAGAGTGGCTTCGTTCTCTTCGTAAGTTGGATCTTCCAGATGTCATCTCTGCACTTTCTACGTTACCTGGTGTGGGTCCTAAAGTGGCTGCTTGCATTGCTCTCTTCTCGCTTGATCAACACCATGCCGTTCCTGTTGACACTCACGTGTGGCGGGTAAGCTTATAATAAGTTGATATTTATGGTTACTAATTGACCATTGCATCTTTTGTAGAATGTTGTGATTCATAGAGTTTAGCATTGAGTGTTTATTTGGATGTATCTTTTTTACACTTGGGTAAGATTGCCACCAAGTATCTCTTACCTGAGCTTGCAGGTTCCCAGTTGACACCAAAGCTCTGTAATCGTGTTGCAGAGGCATTTGTTACCAAGTATGGTAAATATGCTGGGTGGGCGCAGACCCTATTGTTCATAGCTGAATTACCTTCACAGAAGTCCATCATACCGTCACATTTGAGGACTATCAAACAACGGAATCCTGCAAAGATAGAAGATGGTGATGAAGTTGGTAAGAGAAACAAGTTTAATATTTTGTTCTTCACCTTTTAAATTTACACATTAGGCATTCAACTTTCTGGCAAATATTTACTACCTTTTCTTTTTTCAACTAGAGTGAGATCTACCGACGGTGTGGTGGGACTCTAAGGACATAAATGTACGAGACTGGTGTGGTGTGACTCTAAGGACATAAATGTACGAGACTTAGGTGTGACATGCTGCTGCCAAGAATTCATTAGGTAGAATGTGGTGATACCACACTGGTTATTCTGTTATACGCACTGTTGACTGCTCTTTCGTGTGGCTTTTATTTTTGTTCTCTGCATTTTATTAGCTTTTATTGATCTGTTGTAACCAATAGCTCACATCTTTCTTCTTAGAAAAGAACAAAAACGAAAGATTTTTTTTTGCACATGTTATTTGACTTGGAATTTTACTTTACCTGTAAATAATTACTATGCCCAATTGATTATTTACCTTTTACCTCCTCTTGATATAAAATCTTATCTTTCGTTCATTTGATTCTTGTATTTGTAATGAACACATCTCTTTGCACATGTTCTTTTGTTTAATGAATGTTGTTGTGTACATAAACACTTCCTCTAGTGACATGGTTATATAAAATTTAGTTTCTAATACTTTCCTTGATGTTTTTACACTGAATTGTTGCATGACGGTATTAAAATGCAGCAAAATGTTTCTTATTTTGTTATTTTTAAAGAGCTGTGTTTGTAGGTACTTTGAAAAGGGTGATATTCACACAGGCATTGCTGTTTAAACTTATATGTATACTATAACTTTGTCTTACTTCTTTCCTTTGTTTCATACCTTGTGCTGCTTTGAGTTGTAGTGTTGAGAGTGGTTCTTCCTCTGTCATAGTTGAAATCCTGGATACATAGACTCTCTCGTGTCACTGTGCTCTTCTATTTGATTATATTTCCCTAATGATGTACATATACTATAGGAGTCTTGTGTAAAGCCCCAATGACTAAGATTGGTATTGAAAGATAATGTTTCCTATATTCTTGTTATTTTTGTTTGAAAAAGCTTTATACATAGACTCTCTCGTGTCACTGTGCTCTTCTATTTGATTATATTTCCCTAATGATGTACATATACTATAGGAGTCTTGTGTAAAGCCCCAATGACTAAGATTGGTATTGAAAGATAATGTTTCCTATATTCTTGTTATTTTTGTTTGAAAAAGCTTTATACTATAAGCAAATGATAATTTTAGAACACCTGAAAGTTATGTAAAACCTGAATTTCTATTTAATCGTTCTTGTTTATATTGTGCAATTTGTATTGGCAGTTTAATGATGGCAAGTATCATCTACTAAGAGAATGAATTCTTGGTGACAAGGACAATCAATGAACATATTGAAAATTCCTCACAATTAAATTAATGACAATTTGTTTCTCTAACCCTCCCTTTTTTATAATTTGGAGATGTCTGAATATGCATCTGGGGGGAGAAAGAGAGATACAGGGCCATGCTAACGTATATATTTCCTTTATCTATACACCTGGGCTCTCTGCATCCATGTAAGAAGATAGGTCATTCCTGTTTACTCATATTTTGTATCTTTTACTGTGATGTGATGTAAACTGTGTCTAGAGTGATTGCAAGTGGGTTCCCAGTTTCTTCTTCTAGTAGAACTAGTAGGTTCCCAGTAGATTTCAGGAGGGATCGGGGTATGTGATACCTGAATAAAAATGTTAAATTGTAAGTAAATAAATGATTGACATGCACAGGTTGGAGACTAATTACATCATTATCATTATGTATATAAGCAACGTAAAATCAGAATTTTGAAGTGTGAATAAATAGAAAATTAAACACGAGGAACTTATTAATATCTGTTGCATTTGTTTGAAAATTTATGTACTCTAGGTAAAAATGACCATTTATAATACCTACAAGAGGAAAAATAAAATTAAACCCGAAAGGAATGTATAGTTAAAGAAATTATCTTATATTTTTCACGAATAGGGATACCCATTATGAAAGTGGCTAATTGAAGAAGTTATAATGTTTTATTTATATATAATGGACACCATTATATACAAAGCATATTTTTTATTTAATTGAAGAAGTTATTGTTTTGGAAAACTGTCTTAATTGTGGTCAACCCTAGCTGTAGTATGTCGGTTATGCAGGATTGAATCATGTTACAAATTCAACTTTCATGGTTTATAAAAGTATTATGCATCTTTTTACTCTTATTGTTTAAATAATTACATAACTACTTTGTTTTATAATCATAGGGGAGGGGCTTCCTTGAAATCAGCATCCGGAGTCTTCTGTGACATTATTTAGGGAAATAAGAATTTTTAAAATAATTATGCATAGGGATATACCATTTCTGCGAAGGAGTTCCCTGTGGTGTGCGGAAAGATACCCAATATCGGCCTATACCTTGGCCATTAACCCAAGTATATCCCTTTCCCATAGAACCGAGGTTAAGCACTACAGGATCGTTGCCTTCTGGTGCATCAAATGTGGTCTGTCAATAACCAGGGACATAAAATATTGGTAAACTGTTAAAACAATATTGTAGATAAATGTTGTGATGTAAATGGTGAGCAGTTTTTATTCCATAAATAGGGCGTAGTGACAAACACCAGCATAAAGGCCTTTTAAGATGTTTAGTTGGATTCCCCTCAATATCCATTCTTGGTCGAGGAAAAAAATGAAATTACGAATTTATGATGATTATTGATGATATACCTTATACCATGTGAGTGGCTTAGTTGAGCTTTGAAAGCTTTCCCAGTGAACTCTACTTGATCCACTAGCTGTGTAGATTTGCAATTTCTCTCCCAACAACCCAACCTTAATGCAAAAAATGCAAGATGAGCAGCAATATTCTATATTTAGTTTAAGGATTAACAACCAAAGCAGAGTGTTCAAGCACACATGTATTTCTTATAATTTGAAATTTTAAGCAGCTGATAATAAGTATATACGTTGAATAGAAATTTGTTCAGAGTAAATAATATAGGAAAAACAATTTAGATTAACTAAATTCTGAGAACTACTTTGTGAGTAATGTAAGATAATTTACGATTGATGAAGCATGATTGACATTTGAAGTGTCATTGGTATTTAGAGATTCTAAGTGGGCGTCTCACTATTGAGAGATAATCACCTGATATCCCCATGCTTGATTAGTGAAATCTCGGCCTTGAACTTTGACTCTACTTAAACCAGCAACTTTGCGCTCTAGATATGCTCCTGAGTTCTTCATGTAGAAATAAACATACATTTCATGTAGTCAATTATCTATCTTTGGCTACCATATTCTCAAATAGTTATTTTGTATGATTTTAAGCAAACTGTGTCTGTATCTGCAAGCGCGTGCCTGCCAGATATTTGTTCAATAGTAAAGGATGCTTCACTACAAGTCCTTAGTCTCTAGTGTGATCTTAATAAATCTTGGTAGAAGAAAAGAAACATGTGAAACGAAATAACCATCATATTACCCGGTAGGTACTTCATCTTTGGAATTTACAAATATCGTGAAGATTTTTTTTATTTTTTTTTGAAGTGGTTTCATTTAATTGATCCTGAATATAAAAGAAGTCTTAACAATTAAGACGATTACCGGCAGTCCAACTGTTGCACTGAGGAAAGAAATATTGTTCATCCCTTTTATAAGATTGAGTTTATTTTCCATGACAAAAGATGCATTTTTGTGACTTCCGTGTGCAGAACCTAGAGTTAGAAGCATGCATAGATCCCAATGTTAGCAACTCAAATTGTAGCATGAAAGATAAAGTAAATAAGTGATGTAGAACGTATTGAAGATGAAAGAAAAATTTGCATTATAATCTAAAGTGATACCAATCTGTAAGCAAATGGATCTGTTAGTTCTATCCAGAAAAAAAAATGCTTTCCTTCTATCTAAAATAATGTTATCGTCAGGGTTGAGGGATTACCCGCTAAATTTCCATTGATGAAGGTATGCAAAACATGTCCTTGGCTGTATGCACTTAGAATGGATTGAGCATTAGGAGAGTTGTCATTAAACCTGCCAACAAGAATCTTAGTGGAATATTTATGTACGTTATGTAGCAAACATCTCTAAATGTAGCTGGCTTCAAGTTCGTATGTTGCTATTTTACCTGAATGTGTACCACATATAGTCAGATGTATCTTTTGCTGTGCTGATTTGATCTAATAGTGTATTTGCTCTTAATGAAGTATCGTCAAAGTTGGGGATGGCTTCTTTGTACACTTTCCATTTTTCAGCTGAACTGAACTGTAAATGTGATTTCATTGATCTGGCATTTTGTGTGCGTACCTATAAGAACATAAAATATGAATTGCCTTTTACGACCATCAAGATGTTTGTGGTTGTTAATACAAAGATTACGTGGTTAAGAAAGCACAGGGAAACTATCCAGCAGATGTCTTGTCTTTTAAATAAATGACATTATATATTTTGAGCGTTTGATTTTTACCTTGGCAGTGTTAAAGGCTACATTCTTGCAATCTGGTAGAATGCTGATTGATTTGGGGGGTAATTGGTATGGAATATTTTGCAAGTGAATTGTGACACTCCGATCTTCACTATTTTCCAGGAATGCAGCACATTCTGTTGAGCTACTTTTGAAAACATAAGCCTGAAGAATGATGGAAAATTATTGATTTTGTTTAAAAGATCCGTCTTTTAGAGAGTACTTTATAAATCGTGACTCAAATACTAGTATTCATACGTTTTGTCGTGAGCCCAAGCTGAAGCTAGTTTGAGTACCATAAAGTAGAGATTTTGAACATGACTTGATTGCTGCATGTAGCTCCTTAAGATGGCCCCATTTTGGTTGCTTAACCAAACCTGCACACCTTAGCATAGTCAATCACGCAGTGATTCAATATCAACAATTTTACTTAAATGGGGAAAGGAAAGAGACATACCATATTCATCCAGTGGAGCTTCGTCATAGTATGCTGTTATTACGAAAGCAGAGGCTATCCTGTCGAAATTGGTTCCTCCATGGTACTGCATCAAATCCAATAATCCATCACGCGACTTAAAATACAAAATAATGGCATGCCTGCTTAGATGCTGGGGATAAAGTAAAGATAAACTGTTACAACAAGGTGCTGGCAGTGATGGTACCATGTAGTAATTGACATAGCTTCCTCTCTTTGCAATGAAGAGAGCAACATTATATGCAATATCTTCAGCTGATCTTACGTATGGTACTCCACCAAATACTTGGTAACTTCAAATTTTAACGTGAAAACATTGGAATTAGATTTCTGAAGCGCTTTTAAAGCAGCAACTTCAAACAAAAAAAATGGTTTGTAAATTGTAATGCAGAATTTCACAGGAACATACAAACTTGTCCAGTTCTCTGTCCAGAGGGAAGGCTTGTTTGGTGAGTTAGGCCCCTTAAAAGTTGTCCCGCACTGCATGCCATTGCATGTGTTGATCTGCAGATTACATAACTTCATTTTTTAGATGTTGCAATATAAATAATATAACTGATTACTTGTTGTGAATCGAAGGCTCGGCTTGATAAGAAGTGACAAGAGTTAGTAAATAGTAGTACAAAAAACATTTCCTGAGTGCATTTTTGATTGACAGTTCTCGCTCCTTTTTTTTATTCAACAATCCATTTTTTGCGCAAATATTCACATCAGTACTATTGATAATGATCCAATGATATTATGATAGGTATAATTAGTGTCCTTTTCTCGGAGGTAAATAATATTTTATTACCCATGAGCTTGTATGAAGAGTATCATAGTTCCAAATTCTTCATTTCTTTACTTGTTTTATTGAACGCTGAATTTGGTGAAAATCCAGGGGGAAGTAAAATAAGTAGTAGAGAGGGACTAACCACGGGATCAGGAGCATTATCTTGCTTGCACATCACCCAAGGCACACCAGTCTGGAGCCCCACAGCCATTTGGGCAGCCCAACGAATATAAGACAGTCCTCTCTCGTGAAACGCCCCTTCAACGTTCCCATATTCGTTCTCAATCTACATTCACCATAAACCATAATGAAAAATAAAACAAAAAGTCCGAGTGGTATATAATTGGCAAGTGTTGTTGCTTTGAAGTTTAAACACACCTGTGATAGTATGATAGGTCCTCCTTGTGAAGCATAAAGATTGGCTGATTTCATCAGGTTGACTATTTTGGCAGCGAACCTTTGCATGTGAAACTGCCATTAATGAATGGTCTGTTAATACCAGATTTGAGTGAAAAGTATAGTAAAGAGTAAATTGTGTAAAGGTCTAAGGAGACATGACCCAAATACTAAATAATATTTTGGGTAAAGCAACAAGAGACAGATGAACTACCACGCTTGTGTAGTAGATAATAGACTGAGGATCAGAATTCAGAAACTAGAGTTGGATTACCTTGAATTGCTCATTGTCAGATCTGAATACGATACCCGGAACATCATGTAACCATATTGGTAGACCCCTGCACCAACAAAACCGCCACTCAGTTTCTTCTGCTACGGAATCATTATCATATTATTTCGTATCATCAAAGTTCCCAAAGAGAACAAAATATGTTTTAATTCTTTGTGCTGGAAAATTTGTTAGCTTAACAGTATGGTCCAATTCGGGGGACTTACCCATATGTGCATTCACTCTCAATGTATGGTCCAATTCGGAGGGTTACATATAAACCCTGTGCTTGAATTTCCTTGATGAATCTCACTATATTATGCCTTCCTCTAAAGTTATACTACAAACCAAGAAAAAGATCAAGAACATCATGCTTGTAATTAATGAGCATAAAAAGAAAAAGACATGAGAAAAAACAAAAATAGAATAATAATGTAGACGAGTTTGAGTTTGAGTTTGAGTTTGATCACCTGGCCTTGTTGAGGTTCGTGAAGGTTCCAAAACACGTAAGTTTGTATCACATCTAATCCACCTTCCTTAGCTTTCGCTATTAAGTTAGGCCACATCTGTATAAATCAACAACAAATTACAATTCACTGTTTAGAGATGTTTTTTTATGGCGTTCTTGTTTACCCATTCCATTATTCAACCACACAACTTCTCTGTACCAACATTAATTCCTGGCTTCATTAGAATTTAAATTTGTCTAAATTACTATGTGAGCCTCCCCATGCATAAATATTTATATACTCTTTTTTAATTTAAACGTAGACAATTTTTTCTCCCATAAAAAAAAGTTATAATTAAAGTCGTTGATGATGTTTTGCATTCAATTCCCATTGTTTAATCCTTTAACGTATTTGTGTTAGCACATAGTTCATTTTGGTCCTTAACTCTTTTTGTAGTTTATAAAAATAAAATGTAAAGATATAAAGAGATTCTACGTAGTTTTTTATTTTTATAATAATGATTTCGTTGCCATTAATATTGGACCCAATAAAAGATTTTGAGAATATACATAACATGCTATAAACAATTGAAGTATGTATTTTTTTAAATATATCTCTATATATCACAAAATGAACACTTATCTTAAAACTTAAATTCAACTTCTTTTTTCTTCTCTAAATAATTAAGTCGAACCTTAGATTATTTGTCATAAAAGTTCTAACATGCTACGAACCAATAATTTTTAAAAACTTGAAATCTTAAATTGTTTATAGAGAACAGATTTTTTTTTTCAAAATTGCATCTCTAATACGATTCCTATAAAGTGGTTTACCTATGTTTTGAATCTTCTATTATCTATTATTGATTCTTTTTTACACAGTATACGGATTATTTAATATTTAAAAATTAAACATAATTATCTCAACAGATAGGCACTATTTTAAATAATCAAACCCATCAACATCTTCTCAGGACATTACGTAAGGCACTGATAATCTTTGAAGAAATAATATTCCCTGCATATACATATCTTGATTTTCTTAGTTATGAGTTGCTTTTGGACAAGATAATTTACAAGAAGATTTTCTGCAAATTAATTACTTCTGACCATTCCATGTGGTGTTCTTTCTAAATCTTTAATCCCCTAGTAAATAAGTTTTGTCCAGAGTGAAGTCTACTAAACAATTATTAAATACAATTAGAAGACAACTTAATCATGACTAGATTTTTACTTCAATGAGATCCGATCACTGATTAAAAAATAAATTAAGGAGATCCAGTCAAACCCATAAATGGACGAAGAAAAAAAGGGAGTGAAAGATCAAAGTTCCTTTAAAAAAATAATATAAATCCCAACACTAAAATAGTCAGCTGTAGAATGAGAACAATGAGTCAACGGTCTCCATGTGAATTCAAACCTTCATCACACTGTTACACATGCATGACATGCCATTACTGTTAAAAAAAACAAAAATGTTCTTAAATAAAGCACCAAAACTTTATATATATATACATATAAAAGTAGTTGATATATATATAATAGAATTAGAAGACCCCGCAACTTGCTTTCTATTAATTATAACAACACCAGAAAGATAAACAAACACCTTGTCTTATTGTGAGATTACTCATGCCAATCTTTATTATTTTATATTTTTATTGATGTTTGAACTAACACCTGCCATCTTATATATTTCATCAATGTTCTTATTTTCTTCCTACCACGTTATATTATTTATTATATATATATATATATATATATATATATATATATATATATATATGTGTGTATATTTAGCAGGTTGTTGGGGGTGTCCAACAGTATTTTTATTATTTTTTATTACATTTTTTACACCATTGATAAAAAAGTGTAAAACAAGAATAGCGTGAATCAACCATAGCGTTGGAAGAATAAACAGTATCAACGCTAAAGTTGCTGAGAGTATTATTCCAACAATGGAGCATTGTTTCATATTTCTTACCTAACAAGTACTACAACGAAAACCAAATGATTCCCTTTTCACTGTCTCTCTCCTTCCTATTATGTTTCTGACAGTTACCTTACCATCTCTTTGTCCTAAACCCAGAAACATAATAAAAACAACCTTATAGTACCAAAAAAGGAAAATCACAATGATTATCATATTAAGTGTGCAGAACTTTAAGAACAGAAACTGAGGGTTGCGAACCTGAGGAGTGCTACGAGGATAATGAATTGAACCGGAGAAGAGGATTCTATGTTGTCCGTCAATGATTAAGGATCTTCCGTCGTACGTGACATTGCCACCATAGACGGCACCAATAAACGCCGTTAAAATAAGAGCAAACGGAAAACACCATCTCCACCACCACACCTTCACCATTTTGTTAGCTTTTGATGATGAAGAGTGTGCGTTTAGGCTTCTTTCAGTCTCAGTGTGTATATATATGTGTTGTTTGTGTGTGATAGTCATTTATTTATAGTGACCTGGTTTCGTTAGCAGAAAAAGTGGTTCATATATAATATATGGAGTTAATATAAATGTTATAAACAAAATCGAAAGAAAATAAATAAGGTACATAATTAATTTACCCCACAGGCCCACATGACATGGTTTAACGTATAAGAAACCAATTTCAGGATTCTATTTTATGCATTTGAATTTCAAATGAAATAATTGATTAATATGAGCATGTGGTTACTAGTTACTTTCTTCAAATAAACCAAAAAGTCAAAATTAATCTTTCTAAGACAGTGTCTAAGAAAAATTGGTGAGTGGATAAAAGAATAGCATACAAATAGTTATTTTGGTTAAAGTTGTATTATCTGAGGGACACCGATAAACAAATACCCATCAATGCATCAACGCAGAGGTCTCCGAACGGTTCCAAAAAGTGCATATTGTTTTATGATATATAATAGATAATAAATTATTAATTTTTATGTTTTTTTAATTGTTATACTTATGTTAAATTTTTGTTTTATAATATATTTAAATTTAAAATTAAAAAAAATATTTTTTTAAATTTATACGAGTGAATCTATCTTAATCATTTTAGACAAGCTAAATATGAAAATGATAAAAACAAACTTCTTTTGTTATTCCTACTTTTACCATGGCAACATCTATATTTATAACATGGATTATTCTTGTGTGATACTTCAAACTTTTTTCTTATTCTACCGTTAGAAAGTTGATATTTTTGTATCTGACATTGCATGTGATTATTTTTATTTATTTTTACAAAAGTTGTGACAAGGATATTAATTCATTTTATTGAAAAGCAATGTAACATTTTTTTTTCTTTGTTAAATGTACAAATGATAGAATGAATTTTCATAGTAACTGTTCCTTGTACATTTGGTAATAAGTAATAAGATATCTAACCTTGAGTTGTTCTGAATTATAATTAGCTGGTTTGCTTTTATGACAATTTTAATTAATGTGTATAATTTTTTAAACTCTTATAAATATCAAAGTATATATTATCTCACTCAACCAAAAAGTTGGGATGCCACAAATGTATACCCTGCAACAAATAGTATTATTTTATATAGTCATTTTTAAGAAGTTGAAGATTACATTAGGGTGCAAATATTAAATTCCTTAATTTTTTCTTCATCTATGGGATGATTTTAAAATGGAAAAGAGTTATATATGAATTAACTCCAAAACTACTTATTCAAATTTGTATATAGTCACCAAGTCTTTTGCATTTGCATTACTATTTTTATAAACAAATAAATTAAAACAAAATAGTACTACTCTTTTAAAATTCAAACAAGATGATGTACAATTGTATAACGGACATCGATCTTTGTTGGTTTAATTTTAGTTTGGAAATTTTATTCCAAAATGAACGAAATGTTTGACCACCAATACTGCACCTATTCTACGTAACATCAATAATAATAATAAATAATAAATAATAATAATATTATTATTATTATTATTCAACATATGAAAGGATAAAAGCTGCTGTAATGTTAAAAGCTATACCTAGATTCGCAGGAAGCGCAAGGAAGAAGATAAGAAGAAATGGTGACAACAGCCATGTGGCAAAGAGAGCAAATTTAGAAAATTTTATCGAAATGAGAAAAAGAATAAATTAAAATTAATTTATATATAAGTTAATTTATAAAAACCATTTCATATTTTTTTAAAGTTTATATAAATATATATATATATATATATATATATATATCTTTAAGTATTTCTGGGAAAAAATAATGAAAATATTGGATATGGATTGCGATCGATGAGTGGAGAAGTATTTGATCCCCACAAGAATTTCTTTTCTTGGTTTATCTGTTGCTTTACGAAAATACCAACTTTATTTTCACTGGCTTGCGTTAGTGATCAAAATTCTGCCATAGTCTTCTTCTGAACTATGAATCATAGATTTGACAAAAATGGAAAGAAGAGAAGAAATAAAAGGAATTTTTCTTTAATTTTACCTTGTTAATTTCATTATGTTCTTTAAAAATACTTTATAAACAAATTTTTAAATAATTATTTATAGGTAAGGGAAATGCAGAGAAATTTATCAAATCGTATGGAACAATAAGCATTAAAAAATATATAAGAATAAAAAGAAGATATATTATTTTTAAAACAGTTTTCAAACCAAATTATCAAACAAAGTTCTTTTACCTTTTTATATTGATAATGAGTTACCATTTCAACATTCAAATTACCTACTAAATATCAATTTCACACTTTTAATAAAATCCAAACATCATATATAAATACATAACTAATCATTTACACGTAATTTAATATAATTACAATTTAAAATAAAATTTCCGACTTGGTTTAACATCTCACATGAAATTCAAAATTAATCAAACAACCTTTAAAAATATATATCTTGCTACCATTTAGAAGTTATTAGGATTTAATCGTGAAACACGTGAAAATTAAGAATAGGAGAGGAAGAAAAAGAGAGAAGATTTGAAAGAAAAAAGAGAGACATGCTATATTTATTTATTTATTTATTTATTTATTTAGAGAATAAGAACATAAATAAAAAACAAAAGGATATAAAAGAAAAGAAAAATGTGAAAAAGAGAAAAGGGATTGGACTTAGGCCCACGCCTTACAATAATTACTTTAAAAAGTATATCAATCTAATTTCACCTAATGTGAAATTATAAACATTAAAGTCAATTATTATTTTTTTACTTTTTTTCTCCTTTAATATTATAAGTATTTGAGGAAAAATGTTTAATTATTTAATAATACTATTTGTTTTCAATAACTGGTATGTAAAAATTAATATATTTTTCTTTTTTCTTTCTATTAGCTATTACACTACTCTACTCTCCCTTCAGATTCTCTCTAGTATAAAAAAAAAAGTTATTTTCGTTCAGTGTAAAAGATAACAAAAAACGGTCCTTTGAAGTTATGAAGAAATGAAACGAATCAAAACCTTATTTTATTAATTGAAGCAATTTTGAAAAAGAAAAACAATATAGTACTACTTTTGTGTTGTTCTTCATTCAGAATTGAAATTTTATCTTAATAATTCGTATAATAAAGTGTAAAATGTGGTTGTATGATTAATTTGACGTGATTTGAGAGTTTTAGGAAGAAAAAATGGAGCATTTGAGCATGGATGAAGGGTGTCCAAGTCACTAACTATATGAAGATTGATCTAGGGTTTTGAATGTGATCAACAATTATTGATGCAGAAAGAATCAATCATGACACATCTTTTTATCCATCGATTGCAGAAACAAAATAACCACTCACTGATCATTAAAGGGATATCTTACCTTCCCATAATCCTAAGATAGTGATGCATGTAAAGAGATAGACACAAACCATCAAAGCATATCACAAATCCTCTAAAAAAATAATTAAATATCAATACAAAACTATAATTTCAACTAAAAAATAGCAAAAATATTATACAATTGCATATATATTATAGTATCTAAGTTTAGCTCTTTTTTTATTAATTAAATAAGAGGGTCTGCTGTTCTTTTGGATCCATCAAGAACTGAAACAAAAACCTTTCTTTGAATGAGGGAGTTCCCAACAATTAAAGAAGAAGACGATCTTTATATATAACTACTAATTCATATGCAGTTACCACTCAATTCTCAGTTCAATTTTAAGTTGTATTATTATTCAAATAAAAAGTGAATATTTCCAAAATTTGAAATTATATTTGATTACGAGTTTTCTTTAAATATCTTACAGATTAAATTTTCTTTAGTCTAAATACTTATGTAACGGTATTAGTAAATTACATATATAATTTTTCCACAAACATTTCTTGTAAAATTTATTTATGTAGATAATATTTTGAGGTGATCTTCACTGAAAAAAAATATATAAACTCTTTGTTACATAACCTCCTCAAACTTGAAGACCAATGATTGATAGATCAAAATTATATTAATTACATACATCCTTAATATTTTGGCTTTGTAAAGTGAAATGCATAAAGCAAAGCATCAAATGATTTCACACTATAATTTAAGAAAATATAAGTATTCAACTACACTAATCATGTAGATCTAGGACAACTACATACATATCTTTTCAAATACAAGAAAATAGATATTCTAATACCTTATTCAGATCTGGTTATTGTTATTGTTAATTGTTAAAAAATTTACGTGATTTAATTGTAAGTAGAGACAAAAAAATTATGATTATATTTAAGACTCAATTTTTCATTAATTGTTGTGCAGAATCCTCTGTGAGGCTCATTGGGACAGGTAACATATAGAAGGACTTTATATTGAATATGCTTAAGGTTACACTTTTTACGAACTTTATTATTATTATTTTTTCATCTAGTTTTCATCTAAGACGTGTTTTACTAATATATTTTTTTTTTGTTAAACTATCTAGACTCCACTAAAATTTTAAATAATTTACAAACTAGTGATATTTTTTATTTTTGTAATCTTTTTATGATTGTAAACTTACCAATTTTATTGTTCTAACTTTTTTTCAAAGAATTTAAAATTTACTAAATAAAATTGATTTAGTTTTTAAATATAGTAATTTATTATATATTCTAGCACACACACCTGTGTATATATATATATATTAAAAATAATATATTTATTTTTTATTTTTTAAAATTACTATTACTATTCTAAAATCAAATCGACCAAAATATCTATGAGTTAACCCGATACATATTCATCTGAGTCGCAAGCTAATTGGAGATTGGAGCACAAATTTGGTTTGATTTGAATTACAACTTTTAAGATTTAGTTTAACTTATTTTACGATTTATTCAGCCTAATTTATCGTATCAAACTCACTTTAACTTTTAACAACTCTAAATATTAATATTAATTAATGTCAAATTCGGAATAAAAAAACCAAAAGTAAAATTTTTAATCTCAATAAATTTTTTAATTGGATATTTTTAAATGGAACAAATAAAATAACAAGTTAACTTAAATTTAATGTCTTGTTAAGAAGTTTTCATTAGATATTAAGGATATATATACACATATATATTGCATTTTGTATAAAATAATTTTATAACAAATGTCTACTGAGACCAATTAACATTTCTCTAATTTTAATTAGTCAAAATGTTAATAACCTTGCGCATCAAATACTAATAGCATGTTCATGAGCACATTTATACTACGCAAAGTAGCTTTTGGAGGTGTGAATTGGAATTCTGCAAACCATGTTTGGGGATTGTTTCTCATAACCAAATGTGTGTAAAAAAGGACGTGTGACTAAAAAAGAGGGACAAATCTGCATCTTTGTTAGGATGGAAATTTTACATCAACAAAATATACCACTTTACTTTAAACTTAATTTTATCCAAAATATATTTACAAAATTAAATCATCCAAAATCAAGATGGTAAATACTCAACCTAATTTATACTAAATCAAATATACTTTCATTTACCATTTTGAGCACAAGGTCTTGTATGACTATGATAATCTCTTAGTAAGAAAGTGTATATCTAACCCAACCTCACAATCTTATGAGGTTTGCATTGCATAAATTATAAATTTTCTATATCATTAGTTAATCTAGGATCTCCAACAGAAAGCGCCTCCTGAAACATCTCAAGCATTAGCTCCCTATCTGCATGTTGGAAAAAATTATTCATTTCATCCTTAACATCATGTATCTTACCAAATTGAAACAAGAACACCAAACATCCTTTCTTTAACTTAAGCAATTGATATAACCAAGCCTCATTTAGCATCTCAAGAACATTTCCTGTGCTAAGATCTTCCAAAAGGCTTTCCTCACAAATGTCTTTGAGACCATCAATGTCATATTTATTAGCAGCTCCAAGCAATGCAAGCCGGTGTTTCCAGAAATCTTCTTGCTTGATTGTTCCATACAAGAAACTTATAAGAGCCGTGCAAGATTCAAATGACATGTCTTCTAAGTGGATTGTAGAAGACTCTTTTTCCTTCAGGTTGTGGCGAAACATGCTCTGGAACACTGGAGAACTTGCTGAAAGAACTGCCCTATGAGCTCTCAATGAGCCATCCGCAGTGGTGATGGTTAGGTCAGCATGTACAGCCTCGTCAAGCATGCGAGAGAGGCCACGGAGAGTGCTACTTTGGGATGCAATGGATTGCACATTTCCATCAGATGGCCACACAGAACTAGTTTCTTCACCCTGAGTTCGAAAGAAAAGATCATAGATTAAGCAGCAACAATCTGAAAGTAGTTTAGAGTGATCAGGGGACAATTCAATCCACAGATAGTGCAATATGGCTGAGCAGTAACTCTAACCAACTTCATGGGTTGGTATCAAAAGGTGATCTGCCATAATAATCATCACGAGTTATAGTTATAGAGATGTGCTAACAATACACTTTTTAATATTTTTCTTCTAATATACTCTCTATTTTTAGTTAAAAGAATTTTTATTGCCAGGATAGAAATTCAAATTTTCGAGATGTTTATATTCAAAGATATTATCTAATCTTTAAGATGTGAATTGAATTTAAAGATACTATCATTATTTTAGAAACTCGCTTATTCTTTTATTATAAGGATGCAATATGTATACATAAAGGTTCTTGATATGAGAACAACTATCAGCGTAAGGAAGGTTTTATCATGTTTGTCTAAAAAAGTGGTAATCGAAGGTCTCTTAAGTTTGTCTAGAAAACTCAACTAAATATTTTTCAAGTTGGTCCAAAAATCTTGTACTGTGATTGAAAATCTTGAATAAACATCAAAATGTTTCGGGGATTCAGGCATGAGGTGTCGAAACTAGCTAATTTTGTGTTCTTTCGGCTATTTCTACTTCGTAGTATTGTTTGATCCTCATTCTTGTGTGTGAAGAGGGATTTGTTTCCCAAAAAAAGTTTTAACCAAGAAAAGTGTTTAAAATAATGTTAGAAAGTGTATTACCATACAGGTAATTAAAGGGAAATTAGTATATTTCTCAAGAAAATATATAATATCTAGCACATCAATATCATATAAGAAAAATGATCATGCATAGAAAACTCACATTCCGAGAGCATATCTTCAGGTCTAGAAACTCAACATCAATGATGAAGCGACCAACAAAAGTAGTATCCACAGGCCAGACAAAGTCATCATGTGTCCTGAGCAGCTTTTCTTGAACTGCAGCATTTCATTATATAATATTAAATTTAAAACTGCTACAGGTAATTGCAATTTCAAACTTCTTACTTTCGAATTTGAGTTGCAAAATGAAAATCACAATATGAAATTATCTCCATTTCTTCTTGGCAAATAAAGAGGTGAAGATAAGGAGGTCGTGTCATACGGCTCAGAACTTCAGGTATAAATGAAAAAAAGGCCTAACTGATTAAATAAACAGATATTTGGAAACTTGGGTTGACTTGAATTTAAGGGGCATGGCAGGATTGGCATTGATTTTTCTGTTAGATCTGTGAAATAAAAACACAGTTCGGTTGAAACTTCTCAATTTGGAAAATCAAAACTAATAACTGTCTCTGTTGATCCAGCACCTTATGATAACCTATAACCTTGAAGCCCCAAGACTGTGGAGTAATCATTGTTAGTCAGTCAATTACTCTTCTTCCTCACTAAACTAAACTGGCCCTGATGGGAGAATCAGAATTTGCCAAACAACTCAAGCAATTTATCTTTGTAAAAGTAACCAGAGAACTATGTACTCATCAACCACTCATTACCATTCGCCCCTCTCTTGTGGGATGCATTCCCCAATTGCAGTCACACAGTAGTAAGTGAAACTTATTTCCCTAATTTCATGCAACATTAGTCAATCCTTCACCAATTGCCAAACCACTCATCCACATGCAAACTCTTTCTCCCGTGTTTCGTAAATAAAATGCACATAACACATAAGCTACACAAGAAAACATAATACTATAAGATGACAATTAACAAGTAAGGTTTGCTAAAAAACTGTTAATGCAAAGTACAGGTACCAGGTGAAATATGAAAGCTGCGAGATGAGCCAGCATCGGAGACTCGAAGAATGAATCGAGCAAAGGGTGGTTGATCCTTAGAAACCCGAGAAGGTTCCGGAAAAAGATGTATGTAGAGGTACCTATTCCTCACAATTGAAAAGTACCTGGTGAAGCTTAAAGTGAAAATCTCAACTCATACTCATTCAATTCAAATACACAAAGACACACACACGCACACAGACTCACCAGTTCCAGATTCCGACCTTGAAAGGGTCAGATTTTTTGTAGGAAGAAGGTCCGAAGTTGTCGATTTTCCACTGGGCTAATCTCCCTAGCGTTTCCACCTTGTCGCCCATGTCTTTCTTCTTCTTCTTCTCTAGCTTATGGATTGTATCGCGATTTCACAAACACCGAACCTGCAATTACAACAACGTTGGACTCTGTCTACACATTTTGACTTCCCAATGAATCTCACATATGTATGAAGAACAAAGAACATTTATAAATTCTTAGGTAACATCTTCTCTCTCATTCATATTTCCAAAATAATAATACACAAAAAAGTCTTCAAAATAAATAAATAAATATATCAAACAGCTTTTTTTTTGGCGCATCGAATATCTTTCCTAGAAATCAATTTAATTTTTATCGGACAATGCACTTATTTTGAGTAATATTTTAATAAAATATATTTTATGCTCTGTTGAGTACAGTATTATTATCATTATTGTAATGAATTAAATGAACAATTTAATACATAGATTAAGGTGCTGTGTTTTATTTTGATAAATCTTTTATGGAATAAATGAATAATTTAAGTTAAAAATAAGTATTAAAAGTTTGAGTAAAAATTTATTATACATAGTATACTTTTGGCAAAAAAATTATTCACGATATAAGTTCTAAATTTATGTTAAAATACAATAATAAAAAATATTTTTATATTAAAAATAAAGCAAGAATGATTTTATTCCATTCCATGTAAACAAGAATACGCGTTTCAATTAATAGATTGATTTGAAGGGGAAATGTTACTTTATAATAATATAACAGTTTATAATTGTTTTTTTTTATCTTATCTTATAATTAGTTTTTAGACAATGGTTTTGGAAGTCGACTAATTGTTTATTTGTGCATTTTGAATAATTTAATTTATTCATTGAAATTGTCAAACAACACTTCAAATAATATCATCTTTTATGTAGAAAACCAATTTATGAAAATTTAAAAGGCGTATATAAACATAATATCAGTCTCTTACACATATATAAGAAATGTTCAATTTATTTTATATTTCTTTATATATATACTTACACTTATTTAAAAAAGTAACTTTGCCCAAAGTTACTTTTACAATTACTTAGTTTTTCGTCTATCTATATATCACTACTTTATGCATATCTTATTCATATAATAGTAGTAATTTGTTTTTAACATGTTTCCAATACATTTTACTATTAGATAAACCAATGTACTTAAAAAAGTAAATAATGTTATTATAATTTTAAGGGAAGAAAAAAAATAAAAGAAGAAAAGAATATAGTAGCAAAGAAATCTCTAATGGTGAAATATTAAACTCATATTTGATAGACAAGTTGGTCTTATATAGAAGTAATTTTGATAGAAAAGTTGTTAGATTGTTATGGTAGACATGACATACGTATTTATATTTTATATTCATATCAAACTTATGACGAGATACAAAATTTAGTCTTATGATGCTAATTTTGATGCAAATCTACAATAAAAATGGTTATAAAATCTTATATAGGATGGATAGTCTTATAAATTTGGTTTATATGCATAAAAAGAGAAATCCAACATATATTTAAATATTATTAAATTGTTCATATTTTAAAAATAAATATATCCTTAAATATATTGTTTTTTACTTTCACTCGTTGCATGAAATAATTTCATAACATAAAATTATTTGAAAATTGAGTTATTTTTATACCTTTCTTTCTTTTCTTATATTACACTACTCTCAAATATGTTTATTATCTCATCTCTCATTTTTCTCATTTTCATCTTATTTTTTTTCTCTTTCTTAATACAAAGATAGTATAAAAAATGACAAATATATCTATATATATATTACACACACACACATATATATATATATATATATATATATATATATAATTAAATTTGTTTTTACACACTTGTTAAGTCTCGTGCCGAAATAGTCTAGCACGTCGTAAGAAAATTCACTAACAACTTTTACACACATTTAATTATTTAGTTAATTATATATAAGTTTCTTTACATAAAGAATAAACCTAAAGTATTAAATATTCAATAACAAAAAAATATTAAAAATTATATTTTGTTCTTATGAGCTATGATATGTGGAAAGAAAATTTGTGTATACTTACTGTGTAAGGAAGGGTGATGACTTTTAGCATTAAAGCATCTTTGTTTCCATTTTTCTTTTGCTTTACTAAAAGTGAAGAGCAAAAGTGTGTACCTTTTAAAAGCTCAATATGCTCCAATGTTCGACCATAATCAATTCATTACCGCCTTCATATTTTTATTCATTAATTTTTTGGATGAACTCCAAAATGAAGATGACTAAAAAAATTAATGAAGTGTTGCAAAAAAAAATACTCTATTCATTACTCTAATTTAATTTAGTTGGTTAATTAATTCCAAATTTCTAAAACTAACGACAGAAAGAATATTTGTGAGTCTTTTAGGTTTTAAATTACTATAAATAGCCTTTATCTGTTCCACTTTTCCATTTTGAGCAATGCAAACTCAGCTCTTCGATAAACTAAACTTTATGGTCTATGAATAAAAAATTATGGATGGATTATCGTATTCCCCAATTAAATTGGCTTTGATAAATGAGTTATATACCCTGACAATTCAAAATAGAAGTAACTTATATACGAAGGAAAAAAAAAAGAGAGAGGAGAAAGAGGTGAATAAAGTGATTTGATGAGTGAAAAATAAGAAATGTTTTAGTTATTTGTTTATTATATTTTATTTTCTCGTCCACTTATTTTCACTGTCTCAGTTTCTTCCACCTCAATCACAGTTAAGGGGTAGACTTTTGGGTGTTCAAATATCTTTCTCCTAAATAAAAATTATGTAAACATTTTTTTATCAAGCGTTTTTAAAGCATTTATTCTAAAATAAAAATTGACTACCAACTAGACTCCCTTCGAAGAGGACCGTGGGATGCTGAAGGCATGACTTATCTGCTTGCAGGAATTTTTTTCTTTTTTGCATTAACTTATTCCTATTTTGAATTTACTTATAAAAGCTAAAGAGATTTGATAAAGGACCCCCTAAAAATAATAAATAGCAGGAATTAGATGGCGTCGTGCATTTAACCTTTTGAATTAGTTGCCTTGCCACTGTTAAGTGTATGGCTGCTGCCAATCCAAGACATTTGATTGGCAGTTAGTCTTCCCAAACCCAGACAAGCAGTACTCACGGGGCTTCACACTTCTAATTTATCACCCAATTACTCTATGACAACGTCTTACACAATTCTTTTTATAGTTTTCTAACATATCTTTAACAACCGAATCCATGGTTTGCTAAAAACTACAATTATTCCCGTTATGCAGGTGCATAAATAAGGAATAATTTTGCAAAACGAACCAGATCAATCTCATCACGACACTTTTACACATAGATACAAATATACAAATTCAGTGACTTCAAGTTGTGTATTATTTACAAATGAGCCAGTTCTATCCCGAGGTATCCTAATATAATTCAACCAGGCACAAAATAATCCATTTTCTCCACCGGAAGATTCAAAACAGATGTCTCCACCTGTACAATAGGGGAAAAATTAAAGAGTATTCAGATCTCAGAAAGAGGTGTGATTAGAGTCATAATGGGAAGCAATAAGCCAAATAATCTCTTTTGATAATCAATTCTTGGCCTTTCTTGTTGTATTATTACCTATGTTAAAGTGTCAACATGCTCCTCGATAAACAAGAGAGAAAAGTAACTTGAAAAATATGACAAACATGTACGAGTAATGGTAATATGTCATCCAATGCTACCTAGCTACATATATGCTAGTAGGCTAATGGATGCTCCTGACCACACTTTGATCTTTTTCAACAACGTTAAGCTACGAAACGTCCAATATAGTAACTCCGTACTCAATTGAGTAAAATACAAAAATGAATGAACTTTGAACTTTATTGCTTTCTTAAAAATATAGCATAATCTAACCTAGAATTTTGGGGATTTTATTCCACAACGTTTAAGACAATATTAGACATAAACAAAAACCAAGATGTAATTGTCATTGAATCCAGGGGATCATTAAAAAGTTTATTGCTCAATTTAGTAGCCGAAGGCTTATTAAAAAAGAATAAAGTGAGACAAAAATGTACCTCTTCAAACGGAACAAAGACAAAGGGACTCATGCCCCTCTTATGTGAGACAGCTGGTACATCTGGGTTGTGTGTTTCATCATCCTGCCATCCTTCAACAACTCCAAGAATGTCCTCCTCAGGTACACTTGCCTCGCTACTGTTTACACCACTGGTGACAAGTGATATCAAATCCATCCGATTGTTAGCCCCTGCTGTAGTTCCCCTTATCCTATACCACACGCAGATCAGCAGAAGCATATGGCAAAAGGAAAGTCCAATTCATACTGTCAGTAAAGATTAGTTTCAAAAGAATAACAATAAAGAAAATTATCACAATTTCTCTTCTCTTTATCAAAATCCCAGCTAATTTTACATGACACAACTTCTTTTCTGTTCTATATTCTACTTTTCAGTATAGAACTGTTCAAACCAATGATCTTCAACAACTTTCAAGAGCCTAGCGCACATTTCAAAGTGATGTAACACAACGACCAATTATAATTATATTTTGGATTGATGATTTTATTTTAATTCTCATTCGGTATGAATAGAGTGAGGATTAATTATCTTACATCAGAGAGAATTAACCTATTGTAGAAGTATGAAGGGCACTTGTACCATTTTATAACTTTTTCTCCAAAATTTAACAAATCCAATTACTAAATCGTGATATTATTTTGATGACTACACATACCAAATTTTAGATAAATATTCACGGGTAAGTAATTTCATAGTGAACATTGATTTTTGTTTTAAAATATATTATATGCTAAAATATATTGGTAAGATGAGTTAGAATGTAGTTTTTACATTGTATGGAACTTTGCAAACATAATGTACTTAATGGGAACTTTGCAAACATAATGTACTTAATGGGAACTTTGCAAACATAATGTACTTGATGAGAACTTTGCAAACATAATGTACTTGGTGAGAACTTTGCAAACATAATATACTTGGTGAGAACTTTGCAAACATAATGTATTTAATTGGGAACTTTTTGGAGCAAGTAAATGCCCACTCATTTTAAGTTATAGGTTTCATAGGCATTTTGGTCTCAATATTTTGTGAGAATTTGCAATGTTTTCCTACATTTATTTTTTTTCTTAATTGAGTCCCAAATTTTATTAAAATCTACTAATGTGATCCCTTCTGTTAGATTAATATTAATGACGTTAACTCTATGAGACGTGGTGTATCCAAGTTAATTCATGACACGTGAATAATGACAAAAAGGTACAAATACGAACACTGCAATCTGTAAATTTTTTACAAAAAGAATCACATTGACAAATTTTAATAAAATTTAAGACTCAATTGAGAAAAAAAAAATGTGAAAAAACATTACAAATTTTCACAAAAATATTAAGATTAAAATGCCTATTAAACCTAAGTTATATTATCTCTTTTATTTTATTTGTAGTGATAAAAACACATTTATTTTTGCTTCTATGTGATCCATGTAGCCATCCTCACCTAATGGTATAAGATGTTAAAAATTGATCTTAGAATCTCATTCAACACTACAAAATCGACTCATAAAATAAAATCTATCCAAGCTTTATTAGCTCTAATTACATATCTCTCTAGTTAATGTGAAATTGAACCACCACTTGAGACTACAATTAAAGCCACAACTAAGACGGGCTAATTAAGGTGGTATTCCAACTTGCCTAGGGTATCGGCTTGGAGTGCAACAGATACATTAAGGTGGCCTGAAAATGGACTTAGACTAGGCTCTAATTACCGTTGTGAAGGGGAAAATCTAACTTCATTGTTAAAACAAGATTGAATTAACTCCAATTTTGGATTAACATCAGCAAACATCGTAATTATTTTTGTCTAATGTTCTTTGTTGTCTCTTTTCTGGTATCCCATTTTATTGTCGATTATGCTGCTCAAAAGTCAGTAACAGTGACACATTATTAGCATGTAATATGTCAGTGAACCTGGTTAAATTTACTAAGACATAGGTGATAAACTGTATGGTTGGGATGTTGGGCTTAGTAGAACCCATATATACAATATCCTTTGCTCAGGTCATTCTTGTCCAATGACAACTTATTCCATCCCAATTTTTGCTCCCTTCACAAGCATAAACAATGTCTCCTTATGCTATTATCCATGCTGAAAAGGATACTCTGCTTTCTAGCTTTATTTTTTATCTGGCACGAGAGAGGGGAGGGAATTGTTTTATGAGGCATCCATTGGATCGGTGAACTCCAAATCAAAACAACCTTTAACTTTAACTTTAACTTATTATACTGAAAACATTTCTCTAAATTCAACACCTCATCCTCCACCTGTTGAAGATAATTTTGGACGAATATTTGATCTATTTTCTAAAGTAGCAAGAGTATAAATGGCCCATCAAATCCCAACCTAAAAAGATAGGGAACTGGAAAGATTTAATTTCTGGTTCTTGAAATGTTAGCTTTACTGTTCAACAAGACATGTTAATCAGGCAAACTCATCAAATACCTTAAGCGTATCCTCAAAACAGTAGGTCGCATGCCTGGATATAAGACTGCAGCTTCAACCTGCCATGATAATATCAATTGCAAATGCCTCAAAATCCATAAAAAGAAATATAAATATTAATTTATGCAATAAATTTCCAAGAGAATGTCTACTCAGATCTTTAAATAATGAAGATTAAAAGGAGAGGGAGAAGTATCCTGAAAAAATTCAACTACATAATTTGACAAACATAAGAACATAACCTTGTCATCTGACAATGTGTAGTGACCACCAAAAACACAGTCTGCTTTAGATGATCGAAAATTCATACACTTCACCACATCCTTGATCTTCAGTGATGAATTCTATATAAAAAAAAAATTAATAGGTAAATCACTGAATCATATACAATAAATGCATTCAGACACCAATGAATTATAACCTTATAAAGGAATCGCCCAGATGGGAAAAATCTCATGTACCGGAAATAGCAGACCTGCAGAACATGGAGAAAAATTACATACAAAAAAAATAGGTAAATAAATGAAAAAGTAAGCAAGATTTATGCACAACTTGCTGGTCATACACTGAAACTTGAGGACACATATACATAGAACCCACATTCTTGTACACTTTTAAAGGGTTCAGGGAATCATCCTAGATGCACTGCTTTGTTGCCAAAAAAATTATTTCTCGTCTCTAAATTAAATTTTACAAGTGAAAAAGAGGCATCCTGTAGTATACTGTATATCCAGACCAAGCAACCACCATTGCTTAAAATAAATGCGTACAACACACCAACTGGGGAATAATCAAATTTTACATTAAAACCCTGAGGATGAAACTAAAAAGACAATAGAAACTTGAAAAGCATTCAATTATACCGAGGATAATACAATACACTCACCAGTCTTCAACAATTATAATGGTTTATAAGGAGAAATATCCTATTTAAATACAATAGTACTATATGGCAATAGTACCAAGGAGGCTAGAAATAATACCCAAAGGTGCACCCTTACACTCAGGTTTTTCACACTCTCAAGAGGCTCTGACTGAGACGTTTTAAGTTACAATAATATGATTTCATTAATGGGAATTATCATATCTCAATCATATATAGAAACTGAAATCAGAAAAATAATTTACTTGCTGCTTGAATTTTTATGATCAAGACACAGATCATTCTTAAAGTCTTAATTCTTGAGGAACAGCAAGACGGGCTAACAGCCATCCAACTAGTTTTTGAGGTTAGCCAGACAGACATCAAAAGGTATGATTTGAAGGTTTATAGACTTACAGTTTCATTAAAGTATATTGCTTTAAAAATCTTACAGACCAAGGTTCATCACGCGAAAGTGCTAGGATCCCATATTGCTTAGGATTTATAAATTCACATACAATTTTACAGTTTCAAGTAATAAGTGTTTCTGACTCTTAAAAAACACTGGACATTATAAACTGATGATGCCAGATTTCTAAGTGAGGAACACTAAGGTAAGGGCTGTTTGGTTTGGTTTGGTTTGGTTTCTGCCATTATTTTCAGTTGATAAGTTTTTATTTATATTGGCAAAATGTCATTTGTATTCCTTTTCATTCTTGTCTTCAAATTTTAGGGAAAGAACTTCAAATCAGGATATGGAATGGAAACACAGTACAGCTTTGTAGTTATTAATAAAAATGTATGAACTGAGAATGAAAACAGAAAATAAAGCAAATACCTTCTGATACTTGCAAGGTAATAATCTACTACAAGAATCTTTATTCCCCAAAATAAGATATTGAAAAATAGTAGACAAAAAGCTCAGTTAATAACATGGTACTCAGTACACAGCAACAAATATTAAAAAGAGCAGAAATAAAAAAATGTCCATTGCCTAGCAAATACAAGTAGATATTGATGCATACCACATGTACGGGATTAGTGATTTTCCACTCCGCGACTCCAGCTCGAATATAGGTATTTCTACTCACATAAAGACCTGAGACATGGAAGCATAGTAAGACAAATGGACCAAACTAAAAATGTAACATAAAAGGAATAGGAAAATAGTGTGCTTCATTATAGCTTGAATTTAAAGTTCATTTTCTTATTTTTCTTCTTTTCTTTTTGACCTTTGGTAGTGGAGGAGGGAAGGGTAATCAATGTGAATGCTAAGATGTCCCACATTGGCTAGGAACACGTTAGAATAGTCCTTATAAAGTTAGAGCAGTCCTCTCCCTTGAGTTAGCTTTTGAGGTTCCAGTCCCTTTCCAATATACAACCAGCAGTCTATCAAGTCTAAATGTTGGGTTACTTGCAAAATCTAGTTGTGTGAACTGCATGCTCCAAATCTCAGTATTGAGCAAGGAGGAAGAGTTAAGAAGTCAAACATACTAGGGAAAAGGAATATGGCCAAAATACTCTGAATATGGGTAGGACAATCCTTTCCTTTTAAGATAGATTTAAGGCTGAGTTAGGCCGTCCATTTCTAATAATGAGAATTACCAAGCATTTGTTCAGATCAGAATAAAATAAATTAATCACCACATACGATTCTCAATCAGTATGAGGAACAGAAAATAGAGTTATGCAATAAGAGGCGGTTGTTCTTACCATCAGTCCGCAACCTTGGTCGTAACAGCCACATTTTCCGCCATGAGCCATAATATTTTGATTGAAGTATCTTATAGTTTTCCACAATTCCAGATAGCTTCATAAAAGGAACTCTATAATCAGAAATGTCGTTTTTAAGCAGGAGTTCTATATTCAAAACCTTTTACTGAGCTTACCTGCCAAGCCTTCAAGCATGCATTGCGCCAAAATACAGGATTACGAATTGTATACTTCCATTTTCGACATACGCAAGATGCCTTACCCAAGTCATATGGAGTCATTCGAGTAAAGACCTATAAAATATATTCAGGAAATCACTCAGTTTTTCTTGTATAGACTTTCTAGAATTTGAATTTCCCTGCATATAATTTATTCAAAAATCGGGGAAAAGGACAAATAGTTTTCATAGAGGCTTCAAACAAGAGAAAGAATTAGGTCACTTGTATTCTGGTTCTTATCTTAAGAACAGTTCCTGAGCGCAAAGTTGACCATCGGCAAGGCAAAATCTACTATCAAGTTAGTTTTCAAAAGTGGTATTTGTGCGAGTGTGTGTGTGTGAGAGAGAGAGAGAGGGAGAGCGGGAGAGAAGAGCAAAACATGATTTCGTAAACATGACCAAACTGTTCGACATCAAACACATTAGACCACACATGACTGATCTGAAGTAGTAGCATACAGCAGATAGTAACTAGTCCCATTGCCCACTTTCACACAATGTACTTCCACCATCAAGAACCACCATTAAATCAATGATAAAAAATATAACTTGATGACGTGAAATACTTCAAAAAGCAGCTCATCGGGTAAGGAGCGATGTATAAGTGCAGGATCCACATAAGGCCTCCTACTTGCACTCCCAAATGGCGCAACAGGTCTAACATTAACTCCATAAAGATCTGAAACAAAATGCATAACAACAAAAAGAAGTGAATTTGATCACCCAGCTATACAGAACAAATGATTCGATAAATAGTAAGTTTGGATTAAGAAGAAGAAGAAAGGAACCAAAGTAACCAGCGTGGAACATACCAAGCCATGGCCTCCTCGTAACAAAGTAGTTAACGGTCTTCAACCTCAAAACCGACTCGAGTTCAGAGGAAACAGCCAACGCAAAATCTGTACAAGGAAAATACAAATAAACACTAGAGTTTGATCACTTGTTCATAGAAAAACCAATCTCCTCACACGACATGAATGAATAGCCGATCTTTAACTCTCAATTGAACAAAACTTCGAAAACACATACCAAAATTAAGAAAATACACGACAACAATGGATATTGATAAATTGATATATAATAATAATTAATCGTGAGGGAAGAGAAAATCCGAGTACCTGAACCAGAAGCCATGGGAGAATGCAGCAGCAGAGCGAGGTTCCTTCGCGAATTTCTCAGACAAAATGAGAAGAAGGACGAAAAAAGGGAATAGGTTGGGTAACAATTGCAGAGCTGAAGAACACATGGAAACGGTGCCGTATCAACGTAGGCCAAGTACGTAATGAACGCGCCCAAATTTATGGCGGGTCCTTTTATAGTGAAGGCTGAACCTGACATGTGACTATCGATTCCATGGTTGTAGTAATTTTATGAGAAAATAAAATGTAATTTTATGAGAAAATAAAATGTAATTTTATGAGAAAATAAAATGTAATTTTATGAGAAAATAAAATGTAATTTTATGAGAAAATAAAATGTAATTTCATTAAATGCGTCTACATACATCCAAGAAGAGCCGTTGCTCAACTTTTACAAAATATTTTTCTAACACGTATTTTTATAAGTTATTATTTTAATATTTCTGTACTATTTTTTAAAATTGTTGAATTTTAAAAGGCCTCCTTATATCAAAATTTGAAAATTTTATTTTATTCGGAGATTTAATTACAATATACTTACTTTCATCTAACCATTATTTATTATTTAAAAAAAAATCTAAAAACGTGGAACTTTTAAAGACTTATTTATATTAAATTTTAAAATTCTATAAAAAAATTCAACTACATCTCATTTTAAAATTTAATTGAAATACATTGTCCATTTTATTAATTTATATAATTTACATTAGTATAAATACAAGTACTTATGTGTGTCCATTTTTTTCTTAGTAATTTTTTTATTGTTTGTGAATTTTTTTATTATAAATAGTTAATTTAATTTAAAAATAAAATAATTTTTTATTGTGTTAGTGAGTTTTAAAATGAGAAAAATTATTTATTTATTTTAAAAAGAAATTATTTAATTATTTTAAAATAAAAAGTAAAAATTAACTATTTATTTTATTAATTAAATTAATTATTTCTTATTTATTAAAGGGTAAAATTGTCTAATTAAAATATGACACTAAAAAAGTTTCTAGAATTAGATAAAAACGAATCTGGCCTACTAAATCAGGTTGTAGTTGGCTGACTTACCAACATACTTACACCATAAATTATTTCTTTTTAATATTTTGTTTTTATTTTTATTTTTAAAATAATTAAAATATTAAAAAAATAATTTCAGATTTTTCAATTCATAATTTTAATTTTATTTATGAAAATAAAAAATTAAAATAAATTCACAACTTTATTATAAATTTTGAAATCAAACGTGCACGTAAAAAATAATTGAAACACTTTGTAATCTATTCCTCGTATAATCTTCTTGATATCACTAGAAATATGAACATTCTACGTAAAAAGAACATTAGAAAGTGGTCTCAAAATAATGAAACATTGTTCTATAGTTGCTAGCTAAAATGAAAAAAAATCAATAAAACGAAAATCACAATCTCATTATCAAAATCAAAGTCTAGTTCCAAATTTCTATCACTCTTGAACTATAGATTAAAGATAATAATTTTAGTACCATGATTTCCCATGCCACTAAACTATTACTAGTGAAAGATATTGAAAGATTATCATAAACTTAAAAGGAAGAAGCTTATTATGTTAAAAAACAAGAAATATTAAAAGGAATTTGATGTGCTACACTAATTAATATTTAATTAATATTCTTTAATTGACCTCATATTTCACTTATACATCAGTGAGAAACACTAGTATGTTTGATCTTTGATGATGATCCAAAAAGTCTATGGAAACACCATAATCATTTATTTAAAATCTTATCCCAATGCCAACTCCCAAGAGAATTGTAGTGAGTATTTTAAGCAACAGAAAAAGAGAGGAAGGTATTAAGACACGGAAAGCTATATGTTTATATTGTAAGTTGCATGAAAACGAGAACAAAAAAGGCAAACAAAAAAAATACAATCTTAATTCAAAGTAAATTAATTTTCCGTATATAAAAGATGCTATGCTGTTTACAACAACATGGTAGAGAACAAAAAACATGCATAACAATAATTTAGTGTGTTTTGAAAACGACAACCAACACATGTGCTCACGCGCATGTCTGTCTACTTTTATTAGTAAAAAAATAAAAATTAATAAAAAATTATAATTTTTTTATTATGTAACTTTTTTATTAGGAATAATTAATTGAATTTAAAAAAAATTATTGTATTTGTGATTTTTTTAATTTAAAAAAATATTGTATTTATGATTTTTGAATTTGAATTTTATTATGTTGTAAAAATAGGAAAAAAAAATATAATTGTGAACACCAGATAACAGTTACATAACACAGTCCTTTTTATATATAGATTATATTTGTAAAGGTATAAGAGAGAAAAAATGTTACATCAAATAACAATTACAAAATACAATTTTTTTTTGTTAATAAGTATAGATAAAACAATTTTTACAAGGCATATTTAAAAAAAAATCTTTAATAAAGTGCATGTGTATCCACTTTTTAATAGCAGAATAAAACACAATTTAAAAATATATAATTATAATAATTTATTTTTATTAATTATGTTGGTAAGGTAAAAAGAAGAAAAAATTATGTACACCAAATATCAATTACAAAATATAATCCTCATTATATATAAGTTATGTTATGTTTGTAAAGGTAAAAAGAAAGAAAAAATTATATACATCGAATACCCATTTAAAGACAGTATCCTCTTTATATATAGGTATGGATGTGCACGTTCGACTTTGGTTAGTTATGGGCTGTGCTTGAAGCCCTATTTTGTTCTCCTTTTTTGGGCCTGGGCCTTTGTACGAGTTTTGACTAAATAATGGAGCCCAAACACAAGCGGCCATACAAAAGCAAAGCTGAAAAATATACGAGGTTATTAATGCAATTATTACTGATGCTAACGCATAAATTTATTTAAAGCAATATTTTCTATTTATAAATAATTTTAGAATCATTATTTGAGAAAGAAATTAATTATGGTTGCATAATGCTAAAATCTCATTTAATTTAATACTAAAATTGAATTAATACTAAATTGAATTGAAATTTCACAAAATTATTATTGAAGTTTTTTCAAAAAATTGGACTAATTAAACATAATATTTAAATACTAAAACATGTTTTAATAACTCCTAAAATTGAATCGAACTATTTTAAGTTTTAAAAAAATGTCCAAAACTCAGTGACTCATTTTATATTTTTACTTAGTCTCTCATTTCATACTTTTTTCACTTACTGTATCATTTTTTGCTGATAAAAAAACTGTATCATTTTTCAATTTCACTTTTCTTAGTTTTGGGTTTCTCAACAATCTGTAGAGTCCAGATATAAGATGGTTGAAAGTTGGAGGGTGTCTTTCTGCACCCCAATTATTGTTATCTGCACCTCGATAGGGGGTGATTAAAAAACTAAACTACCCCATCGTTGCTGTCACGATTGACGCTACCCTAACCGTCACTCTCCTCGTCACCCCATTATCAAAAAGAAAAAGACACAATAGATAATGAAAAATGTAATTAGATAATTTAAAGATTTTTTTAACTATACAATATGAAAAAAAAATTATGAAAAAATATTAAATTACATTAATTTAATATTTAGTTAATATAATTTAAAAAATATTTTAATATAAAATATTTAATGTAATGATTGTTAGACTCATAATGTTAGTAAAATTATGGATATTATTTATTAATTTCCTCTTTTTTCATTTTATGAAAGGATTTATTGGTTGTTTAATAAATAAATAATTATTCATTAAATTAAACTAGAAATTAATAAAGATTATGAGAAATAAATAACTTATCTCTCATTTTCTTTCTGTTTTTTATAAAAAGTTTATATAATCATCATAACATGAAACTATAGAGAAAGTTAGAAAAAATTCTTTTATACCGTGTAAGAATTATAGATAGTAAAATTATTGTAAGATAAAGTAGTTTCTTAAATTCATTAGAATAATTGAAACTCTTGGTTATCAGAAAATAACTTAAAAATTATGTAATCTGGATAAAAATAATTTTAGATTATATAATTTACAAAAAAAATTTGAATGATATAATTTAAAAGTTTTTTTATATAAATATAACTTTGAATGATATAAAAATGTATTCTAAATTGTTTCACAAATAAATATCTTTTAAATAATGTAATTTAAAAACTAAAATTAACTTAAAAAATTTGGAAATTAAGATTAGTTTGTAGATTATACAAATTTTATAAATAAAATAGAAAGTTTTGTATGTGTAAAAATGTAAGAAGAAAATATAAGAGTGTTGAAAGAAAGTCCATGAAAGTTGTGTATCCCATTAGTTGTTGTAAGTTTGGTTGGTGTAGTTTTGTTTTGAAGGCACTAAGAGCTAAGAGAAGAAAAAAAGCAATGATTAAAGAGCGGGTGATATTCTTGGTGGAAAGCTTCATTATGTAGAAGTTTGACAGAACAGAAGCAATATCATGACTTAATTTGTAGAAGATGGGACACCTATGTTCAGAAACAACTACTCTATTCACTCTATGACTTTCAAAAAATAAATTTATACAAGTTCATCCATATATTGTTAACTTTATATAATTTTGGATTTACAAATTTTTTAATAAGCCGACATGAATTAAAAAAAATTAAAAAACTCACATATTTCTTTTATAACTTTTTAATTTTATATTTAAGTATTTTATAAAAATTAAGAATTTATATAATAATTAGAAAAATAAATTTTAACTAATAATTTATTATTTATTAGAAGTAAATAAAAAATGTATTATAAAAAATATTAAAATAAACCATAAAATAAAATCTAGATTTTTATTTATAAATATATAATATTAATAAAATAATAAATAAAAATATTTAATTATATTTAACATACAAATAATACTATACAATAATAAAATATTATAGAAATAATATAAACTAAGTCACAAGTTAATTCAGACTTTGATTCATGTAAACCATAAATTATAACCCTACACTTTAAATATACTTCTCTGTTCTAATTTTTCTTACTATATCTATAAAACAATAATAATTTTAAAATTTGATTAAGTTCCATCCTAGTTTAATTAATTTCTTTCTAACTCTTCATAGAACATCTGCAGTGACTCATCTATGGTTGAGAACAAACGTATTGATTTAATCTCACTATCAAAGAAAACCCACAATATACAAATAAAATTAAAAATTCACAAAATATTTTATTTTTTAACAATTAAAATTTTATTTTAAAATATTAAAATTCATTTAAAATTTGAGATGAATAAAAGATTAATTAAGAAATGAATGTTGAATGTAAAAAAATTATGCGACTACATCAATGAGATAATAGTTTTTAAAATGTTTTTCCAGTATAAAGTCAGATTTATACTATAAAACAATTTGAAAGAGGAAAATCATTTTCCTGTTATGATTTCTAGTTTTGTTTTTGATAGAACAGAATCAAAATGTTTTAAAAGCTCAATAATATATAATAAGAAACAAAAACAATAGACAAGTTATAAACCTTATCAACCATAGTTCAAATTTTAATATGAGAATATTATTTATCAATTACAATAAATTAATTCATGTTTATAATTTATTTATTTTTCTATTCCAATTAGTTGAAGGAGGAGTAATAAAGAGTTGAAACATGATAGGAGTAAAAATAATGAATGTGAAACCAAAGATTCCAATATTGATGATGTCCTTCCATTACAAATTCCACTTTCTTTTTCCTGTAGTTTATAAAATAAATTCATCGAATATTTATGGTGAATATTATGTTGTGAAATCGTGTTAAAAATGAAATAGTTATAAAAAAACTGATGAGCTATTTAATAATTGGTTTAATATATAACAATTTTATTTAAATCAAATATAAAAAAGTATAAAATAGAGTGTAATATGTAAATAGTTTTTCAAAAATTCATATTAAAATCTTAATCTATATATATATATATATAAGGGCATGTTTGGATAATTATCTGAATCGGTTTCAACTTCTTAAAATCACATTAGTTTTTCTAAAATATTTATTATTTAGATTTTCAACATAAAATTAGAATTATGTATTAAAATTTTGAATCTGATTCAAACAACGTTAATTGGGATGAGAACTCTGACACAGCCACTCAGTGTTGTCGAACTATATAAATCTTTGTTCCATGTGTGTCCCTTTACCAATAACAACGCTCATTAACTTCACACGTACAGTTTTTTTAATATGAATAAATACTTGTGAACATTTATTAAAAGTTAAAAATAAGTTAAAATACTTGAATCCTATAAATTCAAACAGAAGTCCAAAAAATTAAAATAATTTAATCTTATAACTCTAAAAAAATTAATAAAAAATACATTATTTTAATAACATGTCCGAAGAAAAATAAATAAATTAAAATAGTCAATTTCTATAGAAGAACATTTAAATAACCTTTCTTGTTAAGGAGTACTTTCCTACCTGCCTCCACTCCTCCTTATATGTTGGATATATTTACTTAAGTTATCCTTAATCACTCATTTAAATAGTATTTATTTTTAATTTATTATATATTTTATCTTCAAATATGAGTGTTTATATCCTTATCAACTTCTTAATCAATCACCATCATAATAACTTGGTAGGTGACTAATAGCCTTTCAAATAAAATGGTATGAAAGGAACTTAATAATTAAATCAGTTTTATAATTTTTAAATTATTTGTCGAAACTATGTTTTATTTTTAGAATAAATTTTGTCTTTATATTTTATAAAATCGTGTAAACGATGATGATGTGTCAATTTTTTTTTATAATTTTTTATTTTTCTATCATCCGTCTCCTAAGTTTCTTTTACGTTTTTCTTTTCATACATCTCATTTCTTTCTCTCTTTAAAGTTGTTTTTATTTGTCACCATGAATCATTTATATCAATTTATAAAGTATAAGAATAATATAGGTAAAATCTTGACAAATAATTGAGGAACTAAAAACATATTTAAACTTAGTATAAATTGTATATATATAGTAATATGTACATTATTTAGATAAAAGTTCTAAAAAATAAATATATAAAAATTATATAATTTAAATCCATTAAAATAATAGACTCTCTTTTTCCCATCATTTGTATATTCTCCTACTACTTATAATTATAACAATTAACACATACATAATATTATGTAAGGTTGAGTTAAAGAAAATAAAAATAACATCATAAATCATATCATTATACTTCATCATGCACATATAACATTATCATACTTCATTCGTTAAGAATATATCAAGATCATGCATATGAATGCAAAAAAGTCATATTTAACCACATATCATATTATAATTAAATATGAGATGTTTTTTTAGAAGACCTCTAAAAAAACCATGATAAACAATTTCAACTAGAGGCTAATACCTAACATATCTTGGACCTATCAGACCTTAGTTGGCACATGTCCCCAATGTTAGGGCATACTAAACATCGTCTACTAAACTAGATGTACACATGCTACCAACTCAGATGTAAGCTTTCATTCACTTCTTACAACCTAAAGTTTTGTTTACATGTCTAGACAACAATGAAGTCGAGATATCTCTTAATGTGAGTTTTGAGTTTATCATTGTCATCCAGGACTTGATACTACCCCCAAGTATCCCTGCATCACCCTTTTGGGTCATGCAACTACCTAATTAAGGTCACGCATCCAAGGCTAAAACTTGTATACATATATACCCAATTCATATACATGTATATAAGAAATCCAACATAATCCATCACCTCTAAAAAGGGAATATATTATGCATACATCATATATGTATCTCATTGTTAATCATATATCTATGTGTAAAATATATAATTAATCTTACATTTTATACATCATACCAGCCACATAACATATTCAAAAGCATAAAACATACATAAGCATCATGCATAACATGTAACCATTATCATCCCATCATGTTGTTGCTTAAGTGAGTTTCTCTCACTTGAGCGACCTCATCAACATACATAAGACAACCTCTATTTTGATTTAGCAGTACACCTTTCACTTAAGCAAAATGCAAAACGAGATACGCTTTCCTAGATTTCTCCTCACTTTAACGACCACCTCATCATTTGAGCATTAGTTGCTTAAGCATTATAGTCAATGCTTAAGTCACATCCACTTTTGGAAGAAATCCAACAAGTTCCAAAAACTCTAACATTGCCATAGGACACTTATGCATTTTAGCCCTGCTGACATGTATCATGCACCACAACACGTAGTGAAACGTTCATAAACAATATTTGAGCCATCAGCCCTATCCTTGCAACATCCTATTCAACACTAAGTAATATGCTTTAAGAGGAGAGAGAAACACCTTAACATCTCTCTTGCTCAAGTTATAAGTCATCACCATAGCAACATAAGGTTGTGAATGCAATGATTGCACACCACTTGAGTCTTACCTGGGCGATCGCACATCACTCGACTGATATCTGTACACTACAAGAAAATTGTAAATTACCGACGAAAAATTTTTCATCAGTAATTTTTAATTACCGACGGATTTAGTTATGTTGGTAAATTACCGACGGATCACAATCCATCGATAAAATTTTGTCGGTAAAGTTTGTGCCATATTGTGCGAAATAAAATCTGTCGATAAAATAATCCATTGGTAAATCCTTTGGTAATTTATATATTTATATATTTATATATTTATACATTTATATATTTATACATTTATATATTTATACATTTATATATTTATACATTTATATATTTATACATTTATACATTTATACATTTATACATTTATACATTTATACATTTATACATTTATACATTTATACATTTATACATTTATACATTTATACATTTATACATTTATACATTTATACATTTATACATTTATATATTTATACATTTATATATTTATATATTTATACATTTATATATTTATACATTTATACATTTATACATTTATACATTTATACATTTATACATTTATACATTTATACATTTATATATTTATACATTTATATATTTATATATTTTAAAGTGAATTATTAATAACGTCTTTTTTAATGATTTATTTTAAAATTTATTATTAAAATATTAATAAGTCTTACAATATCCCGTTCAAAAGAAAACCAAATTACAAAAAATATAACATTTTTATTGCAACCGAAATCACAATAGAACGATGAAAAAGATTTAAAAAAAATAAAGAAGTAGTCACCATAATTTATTAAGAAAATTAAAAAAAACTTCTATTTTAAAAGTTATACGTGGTTGTGAAAGTTTAAGATAATATCAATTATATTTTTATTTTAATATATATATACACACAAAAAAAGTAGAATACCTTATAATTATGACTATCTTATTAAGATTAAAAAATTTATATTTATATTGTTTGAATAAAAACTTTAAACGATAAGTAAAAGAAATTTTAAAATACAAATAAAAAGACGAGGGAATATTATTGATATCTTTGTTAACTACGTACATTAGAATGTACTGTCAATTAAAGAATGAGTGAATAGAAATTAAAACATTGTTTAAGGATGGTATTAAAAATGATGAAAGAATGTGCTATTCCATTTTGAATAATTTTCTCTGCTCATTTTTTTTACTAAGCAACCATTTAAAAAAGAAAAGTCGCATCTATACAATACACAGGAGTCAGAAAAGGCACATGCTCAATCAAATATTTTTCTATCTCTCACACTATTTTTCATAAAAACAGACACTTCAATATTCCTCACAATCATATAATATAAAGAAGAAACAACTCTTGTTCACATGAAATATATAAATAACTGTGGATTTGAAAATTTTACTGTCAGAATGGTCTACAAAAATTAACACATGTGAACAGTTAAATAAGTGTTAAACTCAGAGGGTCACATTCAGTAGTTAGTTGTCATTTTCATCCATGTCATATTCATGTTTTTTAGATGCCATGGGAATAGGACCACATTAATATCTCTGTGGAATCCCTAGTAATTTTAAATTATAGATTATAAAACAAAATTATTCTATTATATTATTTGATGAATCTAATATATACATATATATATATATATATTTAAGATTGACGATTTATAGTGAAATATTTATATTATTTGATTTATTCTAATATATATATATATATATATATATATAAGATTGACAAAAGGTTACAGTAAAATATTTTTATTTGATAACATTGAATTTTTTAATGGGTATAACTTTTTGAATTTAGAGTTTATGATTTCTTAACGTTTCTCTTCTAATTAAAAGATAAAAAAATTTACATCTGATTTAATATATCATGAACCAGTTTTCATTAATTTCTAATAATATAAATCTGATTTCTAGTTATTTTTAAATCCATATTAATTTTATTATTGATAATATAAAAATTTACTGAACTTATTAAAAATAAATTATTTTTATTAAATACAACAAAATATAAATAACTAATATAAATGTTACAAACAATAAATATAATCTATATTAATTATTAAAAATAAAATTTTTATTTAGGTAATTTATCTTTACAATTAACTATTTTATCATATAAGAGTAATTATAGTTTAAATTGGTTTATGTTTAATTTGTCTGTTTCATTTTTTTTTGGGTAAATTTCCTCGTAATATTATTTATTCAACTAATACATTATTTTTTTAATGAAAAATAATTTAGTGTGTTGTACTAAAAATAACTATACAAGAAACTTAATCTTAAACTGGAGACTCAATTATTTCACATTTTTAACTCTACTTCTTTAGAAGAGTGTCTATTAATCTTTTGTGTAAACAACACACAAACCCACCTACTCTATATTAGAATTGATTATTTTTATTAGGTAGACAACACACAAACTCACCAACCCTAAACTTAAACTACATTCTTTTTTATTTATTAAGATCGTTTTGTAATACATCCAAAAAAAAGTTACTTTGTAAAAGAAATTTAAAAATAAAATGTTAATGAAAAACCTAAAAGTTTTATCTTATCTAATACATATTAAAAGACAAATAATAGGTTTATAAAATATATAATGTAATAAAAAATAAATATTAAATATATGTATATGAAATAAACATGTATATGTATAATTGTCCATTTAAAAAAAAATCAATAGTACATTTATCATCTAAAAATGTTGAAAAAGATAATGTTTTTATTAAAAGTGTAATATGATATTCTAATATGTTTTTGAGTACGATTTTAATATAAAAGTTGAATAATAAATATATACTGTGAAATCAAATTTATGATGTTTGGATTATAAATATTTTCATTAAACATTATGTGAGATTTTAATTTAATCTTTATATATTTTTGTTATATTATTTTTAAGATTTTGAATATACAGACCTATTATATTTTAGTTTAAAAATGTTTTGATACAAGGAATATTTTAATAAAATAATAATTTTTATTTCTATAAAGGTTTTAAATTTATTTGATGTGAACATACTTAAATATTAAAGATATTACTTTTTTTAAAAAGTGTAGAAAAGATATTTTTGTTTCTTTTTATTTGTTTTTTGAAAAATGTAATGTTATATTAATTATTTTTTACTAATGATATACTTAAATTTAAAAATATTAAAAATAATTAAATTATTTTTTTATAAATTTAAATAATCTATTATTTGTATTAATTAATTGTTTTTAAATTTTTTATTTATCTTGACATTAATAGTTTTATGGATCTCTGTCCCAACATTTTAAACGACATTTATTGAGAATAACGAGAAACAATAAAATCTGATGTATGTTTCATTGGTAGGAAAATAGAGATGTAATAATAGTAATAAATAAGGTAAGGTTTATAGGTGATGAATAGTGGTTACTGTATATGGTTTCTTCAATTTTTAGAGGAACAAGACTAAATTAGCAAGTAAAGCATTAAATGGTATGTTCGGACATAAATGCTAATAACTTTGCATTTATTTGGGACCAGGGCCACTAATTGCTTGGCAGGTGATTAAGTATGAGACACATTCAAGAGGGAAGATCCATCTGCTTTCACAAAAATACCTACTAAAACTTCTATCACTGTTTCTAAAAATAACTCACTTCAATGTTACTCAACTCAAATTTTAAGCTTTTCAATTTTAAGTTTATGAATAAAGAGAACGTAGTTAAGAGATATTCCAATTCTTATTTCAAAGACATCACAAAAAAAATACAAGATAGTGCTGCCAAGTAAGTTTTGTATTGAAGGAAGCAACAATAATTATTAGATGGAATTATCCTTTTCCTGAAATTATATATATTCAACACTTTACTTCTTCTAGGAAACTGAATGTAACAAAGCCCTACTATCATGTGCACCACCTTATGTTTCTTTACTTTGAAGAGGCTAAGGCAACCATAGCCAATCTAAATTTTATTTTTTCTCATCCCATTCACTAGTTCAACACTCCAATCATTTCATTACTTCTACACATAAAGAAGATATATATATATATATATATTACAAAATACTCTTTCTATTTTCAAATAAGTTTGGTTATGAGAAGAAATTTGTTTTATATTATTTGTCGTTTACAAATTTTAATGATGCATTAATTATTTTTTATCAACTATACTCTTATTTTAAAAAATATAAAAATATTAAATGATTTTTTTATGAGGCTTTAATGGACCAGCTGTTTGTATTAACCAATTATTTTTTATCTTTTTCATCAATCAATAAATCACATTTAATTTTTTAAAGGTACTATTAGGGGTGGCAAAACGGGCCAGCCCGGCCAGTTTAGGCCCGCCCCGTCATGAGCCCGCCAAAAACGGGGCGGGGCGGGCCAGCTCGCCATAGTGATACGGGCCAAAATTTCTAACCCGCCCCGTCATAAGGCGGGCTAGCGGGCTGGCCCGCCTATATTTTTTATTTTTCATTTTTTGGAAAAATCTATTTTTTGGATTTTTTATTTTATTTTTTTATCTTTGATTTTAAATTGGACTTTTTTTTTCTTTGCAACTATTTTGTTTGTATCCAATTTAAATGAATTTTTGTAATTACAACAATATATTAAAGATGTATATGGTGACATGACATTTAAAAAGTGCAAGCTAAAAGACATAATGTTTATTACAAAAGAAATTACAATCAGTGAGGTGTTGAAGGAATCCTAGATATAGCTACTTTCCCAAATTTAAAGAGAATGAGTGAGAGTAAATGAGATGTTATATTTTTTTCGCGGGCCAGCAGGCTGGCCCGCCCCGCCCCGCCCCTGGCCCGACGGGTTTGGGGCTAGACGGGGCGGACTGATACGGGTTGGCGGGTTGAAAATGCTAGCCCGCCCCACCTATATGCTGGCGGGCTGGCGGGCCAGCCCGCCGAGCCCAACCCACTTTGCCACCCCTAGGTACTATTGGAAAAAAATTTAAAAATTTATTATAAATTATACGAATTACTATTTTTATTTATTTGTGTAAAAAAATATTAAACGACTCTTGTTTAAAAACAGAAATAGTATTAAAACTACCTTTTCTAAAAGAAAATGCATTTATTTGCACTAAACTAAATACAATCAAAGATCTCCTAATTAACTTTGATGCTTCTATCCTCGCCTACAACATCGTTACTCACAATTGTCATTCAAAGATAAATTACTATTATAAAGTTTAACAAATAAATTACTATTATAAAGTTTAACATCTTTATAATATAGATATACACCAACTCCTTTCATTTCAGTTTACAATTATATTAAAAATTCATATTTCAGTATTTTTTTTCTTTCATGAAATTAATATTAAATATGTCCCAACAAAATACTAATATTTAATATCTTTTCAATTTTTTTTATCATCTCATTGTGCTAGTTTATATAACATAACTATAAGTAAAATTAAGATATTACCTTTACTTAATGAATTTTGTATTTAATATTTAACTTTTATGGATTACAATATTTGTTTAGATATCATTAAGATAACATTCCTAAAAGGATAGCAAAATTTATAATAGAGCAATATCAAACATTTGAGGACCACAAAACCTATAAAAATCAAACTATACCCATTAAGAGTCATACAAACAATTTATATTAATTAATATCATGGCATGCTTTCTATACATATTTTTATACATATCACATATATAAATATTAAAAATCTTGAATACATACAAAATTTAATTAAACAAAAAGTTTGTCATAAAAATGTCACTTGAGTAATCCATTTTTTACTTAAATAAAAATTATACATAAAACAAAAATTATTCTTTACCTTATTCTTATTTGAGAGTGAGTCTCTCACTTGAATCAGAACATTTTTCTTTTAGCAATAACTTATTTTTTAAGAAAATAAATAAATAAGAGACTCTCTCTTTGTATCTTATTTTTGCTTAAACTAAAACACATAAAAAAAACCTCTATGCATTAACTTTAAACTTGTCCAAAAAAAAATTCTAACCATTCAATAATTGTATGTAATAAGTTTAATTCAACAATCAACACCACACTAATGCTTGAAAACCTTAAAAACATTAATCTATAGTTAAAAACGACTATTTCAATTAAAAATTCACATAATCAAACTATAACCCAATGAATTAGATATGCAATCATTCATCCTATCTATACCATTTCAACTTGAGCATTCATGTTAACATACACACTAAATCCAAATATAATTACTTCAAACAAACCATTTGATCAATAATGATTCTCAAAATAAAAAAAAAGTAAATAACTCAAATGTACAACTTCTACTAATTTTACACTTTTTAAACCTTAATCTCAAATCGTCTTTACTCATTCAATCTAGATATTCAAATACAACTCAATATCCAAAATAACTTAATTAAATCAAATTTAATAATCCTTCTTATTTTAAATTTATTAACTTCTTTTACATCATAAAAAAATCAAATGTTAAACAAAGTTGTGGAAGTACTATCCTAGATTCTGATTTACAATACTAACATATTAATATGTTTGACTTAGATTCAAGTTATAAAAGAAAAAAAAATCTCTTTAAACTAGAAATCTAAAAAAAAACTATTACCAAAAACACAATTTGATTGATTGGAATTGTCTTAATTTTTTTCTATCTTTTATGACTTTTAATATGAAAAAAATGAGAAATAATATCATAATCTTAAACGGAAGCTAGAGAAAATTTAACAAAAGAAAATTTTAAAAAATTGTGAGATTTAGAAAAATTTGAATAATTGAAATTTATATATATATATATATATATATATATATTAAACATATATTAGAATTTTAAATTTATATTATTTTTAAATTATCAGTGTTAAAGATGAAAACAGTGTCTTACACACTCATTCATATTGTTTCATATAGAAATTTAATTTATTAATAAAAATTATTATTATGTAAAAAAGGAAAATTACTATTAATATATTGAAAAATGTTTTAAAATCATATAAATATAGTCATCACAACTCTTAATACTATTACTGTCAGTTTTACTATTATACAAATATTATTATTATTATTATTATTATTATTATCTTATTATTATAATATTACTATTTTCATACCACTACATGAACTTGTTTTTGCGTCTTTATCTTGATGACTACCAAATATTATATAAAAATTAAAGTTTATCTTATTTCAATAATAATTATTATGTTTATATCATATTTTTATATCTTTAGTTATATTTTATAATTAAAAAACTTTTATAGTTTTACTTAAATGGGTTAGATTCATATAGTTCATGATTATTTTTATTGAAAAAATGGGAAAGAAAGATAAATTAAAATAGTAATAATTTCTTAATTATTATAAAAGAAAAATTAATTTTTAAAGTAAAAAATTTAGAGTTGAGAAATAATTGTACTTTTTACAATATAATCTTATAGTTTTCCTTTATTTTGTGAAAATATTAAATCTTTTTTCCATCTTTAAAATATCAAATATAATTTTTTTTATAATTATTTTCTGATAAATTATTCAGAATTTAATATAAAAGACTATTATATTACTCATTAGATAAGGACAGAAGTTGCAAAATATTGCCCATAATAAAGATAATATCTACTTCTATTCATTAGACAAGGACAGAAGTTCCAAGATATCTAAACTCTCACAACAACTCCAATAAGAGTTTATCTTTTATTTTATGCCATACGAATAACTTATGTAAGATTTTATAGATTATTGAATTGAGAAAATCACTAGTTATTTAATGGAGTATCTCTTTCTTTCTATCTTTTGGATTTCACTTGTATTTTTTAAATAGATTACGAGGTCCATTTAAGAAATATTTTAAAAATTGTTTGATTTGGAAAATTATATATTTTTTTTTCTCAATATAATAAAGATTATGTGATACTATTACAAACATAAAAATATTGTGTGTATAGTTAAAGATGCTCTTAAAAAGATGCTGTGAATGACAAGTATTAAATACGTGATTCTAAATGTGAACCAATAAATTAAATAATTGTAAACAATGTCTTAGCATCAGCCAACTCTAGCTGATGTGACGATTATGAAAGGAAAAAAGAAAACAGTGTATCATCAATCAGGAACAAAGTTTTTATTTTTTCTAAAGTTTTTAGTCAAATATTTCACTTTAAGATACCCAATCACGTTTAATTACGTTTAATTACCTTAATCAATTTTGCTTCAACAACTAGATTAATGACACATGGGTATTGTCACATTAATTAAACGTGCAATTTAGAGCTTGTTTTTAGAGTTTTTTTATAAAAAGTTTTTTTTTTAATTACAAAGGAGTAAATATTTAATTTAATTCCGGAAAAATCAACTTAACCTAATTTATTTTATGAAAGAAAAAAGAAAAGTTGAATATTCTCTAAGGATTATAAATTAATTGGTACACTTTCACCACTCTAAAGAATAAATAGGTATTAAATTAAAATAATAAAAAAGAATTATATTTGATACTTTTCTACTTTAACAACTGGTTTGAGTATTTTCAAAGACCAAACTAAGTATTGTTTTCATAAGAAAAAGTATATAATTTTTTTAATCGAACGAATAATTTTTTTATAATCGTTCACATAATATTTTTTATGTAAATTCAAATAGAGGAACTTATACCTCAATTCGAGTGTTAATATTATTATTCCGTGTACGTCATTCTCTCAAACACCAATTACTCTCTTCTTCTTTTTTTCTCTTTTCCTTTTCCGAAGATAAACACCAAATTGGTGTGCATGATTGATTGATTTTAGTTGTGATGCTGGTTAATTCTTAAACAGAGGCTCTAACGATTAAATTCCCTTAAACTTGATTTTTCTTTTTTCGAGTTTCATGGGGGAAGTGCTTTCCAAATAAGCTAGCAAGAAAAAGACACAAATAATATAATACTCAGTAACAGTAATATAGAAAACTTACAATTAATTTAAAGACATTCCCTTTTATCTTAGAAGGATTTTTGAAGGTTTTGGATGGGAATCTTGGAGGAGTTTCTTGGATCTAGTGGTGTTTCTTGATCTCTTTAGGGTTTCAATGGCTAGGTTATGTTGCGGATTGGATGGAAGGTTGAATGATCTAATTTTGGTGAACTTTGTGTGATGGAAAGAAGGATGGTCGATAGCCTAAAGGTAAGGGCTAGAAAGGTTCCGGTTGTTTTCTTGAAGAATCACAGGGGTGTGGTCCAGGTGCGGATATCATGGGGAATAATTTTTTTTTATGGTTTTGGGATGTTTTTGTCAAGTTTTGAGTGGTGGAGAAATAAGAGATGAAAGATTATGAAAGATTAGTAATAACATATAAAGAATGTAAGAAATGAAATGAAATAAGGCAATGAAAGATAACTCTAAACTAAATGAAAAAGAACTAAAATAAGGTGATTATTATCTCAATAAGTTTACATGTTTTATGAAGGTTGGTTAAGTCTTTTTTCAAATTTAGTAATATTATTTTTGAATGTTTTAACAAGATAAGAGAATAAACTACTTATTAAAACATAATAAAAAAACAATACTTTGATTAAGAAAATCTGAAAGCTTTTAAAAGAATTTTTAATGATTTCTATTTCAAGTTATATGTTTTTATATTAAGTGAACATTTTCTTATATATATTTTAGGTGTCACATTCCTATCATAAAGGAGAACGTGAGACTTTTCTTAATACATAAGCGCATTTAGGGTTTTTTATTTTAACCTATAATAATTTATTCTAAAAATTACACTTATTTAAGTATTTGTCTCTTTTTAAGTTATTTTTTCATGTAGGGTTTGTTTAAAAAAAAAGATTTTGAAAAATTTAAACTTAAAACATAAGATGTTTGATGGCTAAGATTTGAACTTTTAAGGTGATGAAAGAATTCTTCTTTTGAAATATGTGATTTGATATTATAATAATAGTAAGGATCTTATTCTTAAAGCTTCTTGTTCAAGTAACATTACCTTGATTTCCAAAAATTATTATTATTATGAATCAAATTTTTCGATTGACAATTGATACAACTCTGAATAATCTCTCCCTCAACAATTATCTCACCAAAAATCGAATTAATAACCTTAACTTTAATACCAAGTGTTGGATCGACCTTTTACTATTACATTAAAAAGTATAACTATTTAAGTAGAATAATGAATTATGATTTGACCTGTCTCACCTTCTCATAAGACAATAAATACATCTTATAATCATCTCCTCCTTAACAATTATTCCACTATTTCACTTAAAATAAAATTCTTGTAATACTTTGTTAGTCAATTCCATAAAGAAATTTAAATTTTCTTCATTATTATTCATATATGAAACTAATTCAACAATCTTTTACTATTTTTATTTTTGTTTTATTTTTTTTACTATGTTTTCTTTTAAGTTTGATTTTAATGAATTTTTTTAAAATTCTCGTGTCATATTTAAGAAAGATAAATTAATTCAATATTAAGATTTTTTAAAAATGTAGTTATAAGTATTAATATTTATTACAAACAAATTTATATTTTATTTTATTAAAAATATTTAAAAATTTAAAAGTATTTTACACATTATAATTAACAATTAATTATATCTATACGAATTATATACTATTTAAATAATCTTAAATTCTAATTTATTTATTAAAAATTAACTTTGTGTTTTGGTACTTTAAAAGTCTTATATTACTTAAAGTCATGATCAAGTTACATTCTTCTTTTAATTTATTAAGACACTTTTTGAAATTGGAATATTAATGTGGTATTATTAAGACACCTCCTAAAATCGAAATATTAATGTTCTTTCCGTAATAATAATAAAAATTTCAAAAACATTATATCTAGTAGGACTGAATTAGAAATTTCTTTCAAATACATTTAAAGCAATCTATAAAAGAAACAATTTATATATAATTTTTTTATAATGGCACCCTACTCTTACTATCTAAGCATTTTTATTTTGAAACACTACTAAACAAATTACTCAACGTATCTTAAATTGAAACTCAGGGCTCATAACTAATTTAACACAAATAATCACAAATATTTAATATTATTTTAAAAGTAATTATTTTTCTTTTCATTTCATTGAGGATAACTAAAGTATATAACTAAAAATTTTAATATTTTAGAAAAAAAAAAGTGAGAAATGGTTCAGCGTAACGGATTTGTCATCCTAAATTAAAAAAAAATAATAATTACGGCAGCATAGTTGGGTTATCACTATACACAATAAAGCATGATATTTTGTGGTAAATAAACTGGGAGACATGTAATTTGAATAATTAATATTTAAAAAATGTTATTTTAAAAAGAAATCCGTATTTAAGAAACTTAGGTTTAGAATAGTTTAGACATTAAATAATGGAGTGCGCTTTGCACGTATTATTATCCACTTATTGACTCCTTTTTCTAAATGTTAAATTCAGAACAATGCTTGGTTCTTAGTCAAGTGTAAATCAATGTTCTTTTCTGTCTCTTTGATAAGGTCACAAAGTTAAGCGTGACAAAGACTCACATAACAAAATCTGGCTCTAACACAGTATACATGCATTATAATTAGATTGTTATCTTTTAAATTGAAGTTATATATACAGTGCTTTTAAATATTTTCAAAAGCAATATTTTCAATATTTGTCTTTATTTTCGTGATGATTTACTAATTTCAAAAAATAAGTATTTTCAAAGTCTCATCCAAATGCATCCTTTATACCATGATTGAAATCAAGATCACAAATATCAAATGACAAATTAAGATAAGAGTCCAATTAATTGGTAACTTTACAAGAAAAATTCTCATTAATTGCATATATTTATGGACTTTCAAACAACTTAAATTTATTGTAATCTTCATATTGAGATATTTCACTTCACATAAATTTGGACTTTATACTTATGCCTCTTATAACATTGTCAAATTCAATGCATCTTCATTAGTTTTGAAGTATTTTAAACTTTCAATTTGATCATGAAGTTCTTTCCACCACAATTTTAGTTATCCAGAAACCTTACAATCCCTAATACAACTTTAGTTAATTGACCTAATAAATAAATTACAAAAGAGAAAACAATCATTATTTTAAAAAGTAAAATTCCAAATTACCAATAAAGTCTAACTTAATTCAAATCTAAAAAACATACTTGGTATCTTTGTGACATATCAAAGAAAACAGCTCAAAAACATTTAAAACCTTAAAGTAAAAATCCTCATTACCATGTAAAAAAAACACTTAACCCACACATGTTAGGCATGTAAATTAAAATCTATCTTCTTCTTTCCTTTATCTTTATTTTCTCTCCTCTCTCTCTCTTTTCACTTCTAACAAACACATGTTAGGCATGGAAATTAAAAAAGAAAAAGAGGATGAAATGATTTTTGTCAAACAAAAAAAGAAAAACAATTGAAAAAACGATGAGAGGAACACCTCGTTAAAATTTGAAGTTAAAAAAAACATAACATAACCAATTATAATCAATGGATTAGAATAGGTTTATTTGTCTGATTTTCGAACATAATAAAATATTTTCTTTATTTCTCTTCCACCCAACAATCTTTATCATTAGTCTATTTTTCATTGATTTTCTTTATTTTATTCTCTATACTGCTAAATGGAGCACAACTGATGGTTGTCTCTAACTGAAATGATTGTCCTCTGTTGTTAAGGTCCACATCAGCGACAGGGAGATGTAGAAATGTTAGGTTATTTATTTTCATCTTATTCCTATTCAACCTTCGCAAAGCTAACGTAGTAAGCAGCAGAACCATAAGTAGGTGCAGTTGATGGATAAGACTAAATCATTGCAGAATGACAGAACCAAGTAAGCTCCATCATCATCAATCTCACCAGATAATACCAATAACAATAAAAATAAACCCTTTTTTATGATGTAAGTACGTGAGAGTGAGAGGGACTTTACCTGTGAAAGGTGAAGAAATTGTTGAAATTACCTTGAAACGAAGCCATTCAAGGAATGTGAGGCTGCAAATAGATAATGTTCACAAACGACATATAACTCATATCACCAACCTTCTGCACCAATCATCTTGCAGGAAGCAGCACCATCACTGGTTTTTATGATATGTTCTTCTTCTTATTATTATCATTATTTAAACTTATAAACATTATTCGTGTACTGTTACATGTTTTGTTTAAACTTTAATATGTTTTTAAAATTTTAAGAATTTATAAAATTATGTTTTATTTTATCAACATTATATTTGGATCTTCTCCACGTTATTCCTCATAATTCACAGCACTCAATGAACGACATCATCTCTGCCATGCCACACAATTCGTCTTGTCCTTCTCTTTCACAATCATGCAGTAAAAAGAACATTATTTTCTATCATGTCATTTTATTTTCATGAATCTAAATTTAATAGTTATATTAATTTTAATAAATAAATAAATAAATTTTTATATTAAAGAGGTGTATGAAAAAAAGGAGAGAAATAAAAAAAATTGAGAGAGAAACAAGTTCTTTATATTTATATATATATATATATATATATATATATTATCTTTAAAATGAATTAACCAAAACAAGTGAGGAAGTTAGTTTTTTTGTGTACCTTTTTGTTGATTCATAAAGAATAGTGTATATACAGGATAAACATGTCAAAAGGTTAAAGCTTCTTTATTTGGTAAAAATAAGGATTCCTTTTACACATGTTTCGAAACTAGTTGCTTTAAAAGGCGAAAACTTTTTATTTCAAAATATAAGATTATTTTGCATGTACAAAGTTAGAGAAAAATTAGTATGATTATAGAAGAGGAATGAATAAATTACCGATTACGTAAACTTTTTTTCTTCTATCTCTATGCTAATTTTTCTTAGTTATTTAAAAAATATTACATCACTGTCTCATATGCATTATATTACAAGAGATATATAGCTATACAAATATAGTAAAGATTAATCGTTAAAAATTTAACAAATGTTATGTAAATAATATCTTGTCTCTTCTTCTCTCCGGAAAAAATAGAAATTCCTCTAATAAGTATTTTTAAATGAATATTTTTTCTATATTTTAAAAGAAAATTTGCTGCTACTCTTTGAAAAAGAAATATATCTGTGTTTCGTTTGTTTAGAACATGAAAAGAGAATGATTGAATTAAATTAATTTGAAGAAAGGGTTAAAAAAAGTGAAGTAATTTAATTTAGTGAAAATATAATTGATTTAAATAAAAAGTTTATTGATATATAGTTGCTTTGATTGAATTAATGGAAATTGGTATACTATTTTTAGTATAATGTTCAAAGATACTTTTAGGTGTATTTTTTAAAATATAAATATTTCAAAAAACATAGTTGAGAAAAAGAAAATAAATTATTTCTTAAAAATATTAATTATTTAAAAAATATTATTTATTTACTGCCAATTATTCTTACAAAAAATAAATAATCTCACAAATATATCTTTCTCTCCTCATCTCGAACTCCATTCTTTAAAAAAAAATCTACCAATCATTATAAATCATTTATCAAAAATAACTTTACATCATTATTTTGATGTGTCTCTAAAAAAATATAATTAAATTAAATTTTAAGTCTTTCTTACATTTAAATATTTACTTAAGTTTCTATTAAAAAAAATTAATATATTAAATATTTAAATTTTTTATACTTTTATATTTTATACTAAATGTTTTTTATAAAATTTTATATTTATTGTCGACTGAAATAACGTAATTATTTAATTTTGTATTCTTTAAGCACAACATCACATCATATCATAATTGATTAAAACAATTAAGAGATTTAATTAAAAAATATAAAAATTTTGAATACTGAATTTTAATAAGAATTTAACAGAAAATATTTAAATTTATAAAAAACTTAAAAATTAATTAAATTATTTTTTCATTTTTCAACAATAATCAATGGTAACGGTTAAATCACTAACTGATAGTAAGCAAAAGAAATTCAATTAAAAAATATAAATATTTTAAATATTCATCAATTTTTTTTAATAAGAATGTAATTGAAAGTACTCGAATTTCTTAAAGAACTTTAAAACTTAGTTAAATCTTAAAAATATCACTACATGTGTTTTATTGCATAGTAGTTATGAAAAGTTTTAACAATTAACTGGGAAATATAGTAGATTTGAATTCAAAATTACAATTGACATTTCTATTTTGAGGGTAAAACATGCATTCAAATACATATATTTTAATATTGTTGTAAATTTTACAATGATAAACATCACATACATAATATAATAAATAAATAAATATAAATCTTATGAATAAATAGAAGAAGTTATAAATAAAAGATGTTGCAGAAATAAAAAGGAAGAAATCATGTAATGACGCAAAAATAAAAAATAGTAGGAAAAGTTATAGAAAAAAATAAGTTATAAAAAACAAAAATAAAGATTAAAAATAAAAAATGGATATATAAAAAGTAAATTCATGAAAATCAACCTAATTTATACGAGTTTACAAGTATTCAAAAAGTAACTTAAAACTTCAATTTAATATATTTATAAAAAAAATTACATAAAAATCTATACATATTGCATAACATTTTTTTGCTAATTACTATTTAGACTATAATTTATAATATTATTTGTTTTCATATAAAACGTGACCATTATCATAAACTAAAAATATAAAAAAAGATAAATTATTTTAAGCAATGCGTGTTTTTAAAAATTAAATAGTAGTTATATATATCCACTTATATATTCAATTCATTTTCAAAATCAAACATCATCATACATTTTTTGCCATACAAAATTACTAAGAAATCACACATTACAAAGGACTAAAAAACTATAATACTTATGTTTTGAATAAGTTTCACTGTAAATTAATATCTAATTTATATAAAAGCTTGTTAAAAATATCAACAATTACTCCTCAATTCATAAACTAGGTCAAATAACCATCATCTAAAGTATCTATTTTTCCTTAGCAAAATAATCATCAGATCTTTAAAAGGTTTGAACACTACAACTTTAATAAATAGAGAATTTATTTGACATATTTTTTTGTTGGTGTTCAAACTCCTATGCCAGAGAGAATAAAAGTTGATTGTCCTACTTTGAGCCACATTCACATAACTTTAATTATTAATACTTCAAGGTCGAAAAAGTTGTTTGGATTTCTTCCTCACTCAAACTACAAGTTATTTATGAGGAAAAAACTCTATAACTTGTGAAACTAAACAAATACTCATGTGATAATACTCTATCATAATATTAAATGTCATCGCTTAAATGTGAGATAAATTCGACCCTCTAATAATATATACAAAATTAACAAAACTATAACCTATTTAAAATTATACCAAATTTGACTAATTGACTATTATTATTTTTTCTAATTTTTTCAATTATACATGTTCTCATTAACTTGTCTGTTTAATCAAATGTGTAAAATCACATTTCATTCAACTATAAAATTCAACAACTTAATTTTATAGGTTTAACAATTCAATTTTAAACACAAATTTCGGTATGCTATAGTTTCATTTAAGAAATGTTTTTAAATAATTTTAATTTTAAGAATTAAATTGTAAAAGTTTATACGTATAGAAATAAATAAATAAAAAATGAGATTTTAAATTGTTATAGAAACTAAAACTTACTCAAATCAAAATTTCAATACGCTATGCTATTTATTAGTTGACGAAATTTTAATGAAAAAAATTTAAATTTCTTAAAGAAAATATAATGTATTATTGTATAGTAAAATTTAGTTAAAAAAATGTGAATATAATTATAATTTTTAAGTTAATTTTTTATTGACTCTCAAAGTTTCTATTTCTGAACATAAATATAGTCCTAAATCTATTTCTTAAAAAAATTAGGGGATGATATACAAACATCTGTTAGGTGCTACCATAATCATATATTCCAAAAGCTTCTACTAATTTTTTTTAAAATTTAAAAAAAATAAAAATCATATATTAAATCTTAATGGGATGTGGATAAGAAGTTTGTGACTTTTTTTTCTAAAGAAATTATTATGATAACTTTATTTAGAGTCAACAAGCATGTGAGTACGGTCTAAACCTTAATTTTTTTTTCTTAAATTAAGTAATATATAAATTAAGGGATTTATTAAGTAACACAATAACATAATCATGTTACGTCAAAATAGATAGATCGATTAAGCTGATCTAATTTTACCAAATGAAGTAAAATTAATAAATGATTTAACATAATTTATATTTAAGAATGGATCATAATATTTTTGAAGTTAATTGTGTATAAGTGAGTTGAGTTTGGGGTGAATATTTGAGTGAAAAAAAGAAAATATGAATGGTTTTGCGTAGATTGAGGTTGGGAGTGGTGTCTGTTTCGTGCAGAAGTGGCAGTAAAGTTTAAAAAACATGCGCTATTGATGATAGGGTACATAGGCTAGGCCGGTACGTGTGCGGGTATTCTTGCAATTTTCATTCAGCCGAAATCTTCTTCTTTCTCCTCAAACACTCAAATTTCAACCCTCTCTCAGTCTCAGCCACACACACCTCTCTCACTTGTCACTGCTCACTCCCACTTAGCCATTCACATTCCTATTGCACATTTTTTCAAATGCCCAAAACATAAACTTCAAAATTTATATAAATACAATTTTTTTTATCCATATTTTAAATACTATTTAATCTTTATAGTTTGCATTCATCTCAAAATATACAAAATTAAATGGGTCAATCTATACATTCAAAATAAATTAAGATTTTTAAATATTTATTTATATAAGGGTTAAATATGTTTTTAGTCCTTGAACTATTTGTCAAAATTGTGTTTCGTTTATGAGACAAACTTTAAACTTATTTTATCCTTATATTTTATAAATAGGTGTAAATGATCATCGATGACAAATAAAAACATATATAAAGAGAGGAAATTGAAGAAAAAAAAATGATAGAAGCTTAAGAGACATATGATAGTGAAGTAGAAAACTATAAAAATAAAAATAAAAAAAAATTCTGACAAATCATCCTTGATGATTATTTATATCTATTTATAAAGCATAAGGCATTAGGACGAAATAAATCCAAAGTTTTTCCTCAGGTGATACAATTTTAACAAATAATTCAATGACTAAAAACATATTTAACCCTTTATATATTTAGAATATGTCCAATCTATTAAATAATTAATAATCACTTAAAAAAAATAATTTTTTAAATTAAACTTAATAATAAAAATAAAAAAAAATATTAAATTTTAAATTGAATTAAAGAGAGTTAATCTACGTGTAAAATTAATTTAAATTGCAAATGCCATAAACCAAGTATAAAAATCTCTTGTAATTCACATTAATTCCAAATTATCAAATGATTATGAAATCTTACTTAAATATCCAACTCTAATTATAATTAGTACTTATAACATAATTAGTTTGAAATAAATTAAAAAAATCTATGCTATGAAAATCAATTTTTCATAAATTAAAATAGAAATTTTGAAATTTAATTTAAAAAACTACTACCTAAATGCATAAATCTCTTTTCTGTTTTGAAATCTGTTTAAATTGGAAAGTTTTCTGGATTTAACAAACGTTTTGATTCTAAAATCAAAGATATTTATGGAATAATTACTTGGAACCAGTCATATTTATGGAAAAGTTGAAAATATTCAACGTCTACTTTATTATGTTTCTTTTGTCTTTTGTTATCCTTTTTGTTTTCGATGTTATCGAAATTAGATCATTCATAAGCGCGTATTGCGAATCCAGGTAATGTATTTGTTAGATTTCATGTGATTAAATTGACAACTTTAATTAATGGAAGATGTATTTAATTTTACCTAAACGAGCCATTGAGCATAATTTGCATAGTTTTGTTTATAACCATTTTTTACACGCCACACCTTTAAACTAAATCTAGATAAATCTTAAGTTTTTTTTCTTTTCCTCTTATGTCAACTTCTTCATGATGACTTGAAGGAGTAGATTTCATAGTATGAATTTAGCCAAAAGATGATGGGTCAAATATCAATACCAAAATTGGGAAGATATGTTTTTATTACAATCAATTATTCATAGAATGTGTATTGTCACGTGTTTTAAATAATAATTTTATTAGTGGTATGCTTATTTAGATACTTCTTTGTTCTCAAAATAACTATATTTTAAATTAACAAATAATAAAAATAGAGAATATTATTAAGACAATCTCATTCTTTTAATATAATGTTTTAAACTTTATAAACAAGCAATTCACTCTTTTTGTTCTAAAATAATTGTTCATTTTATAATTTATTTAAATTAACTTTTCTATTAATACTTGTAGAAAAAAAATAAAAGACATTTTTACATCAATTAAAGTTAGATAAAAAGCTCTAGAGTATTAATTACTTTGTCCATATATATTTATTGTTTTTAATAAAAGCTGATTAATGTTGTTAGGTTATTCTAACAAAATTATCTCCAAATAAATATATGAAATGTGAAAGTATTACTCTCTTCCTTTCAAAAACTTTTTTTTTTCTTATATATTCCTATTAATTACATTATTATTTGTATTAATATTTAATAATAAAAAGAAAAATTAAATATCAAGAATTAATAATTAATTTTCTTTTATTAGTCTGATTCTTCATTTTTTACTGTCTATTAATATTATATTTTAATTTTTTATTAAAGTTACAGTACTTAATATAATTTTAATTCAGTATTTATATTTACAATTTGGTGGTAATTGAAATTTTAAAATAAAATTTAAATATAATCATTTACAATTTAGTGAAAATTAAAAATTTTGATTAAAATTTTAAAATAAAATTTAAATATTTTTATTTACAATTTAGTGGAAATTAAAAATTTTAATTAAAATATTTAGAAATGATTCTGATTTTAATTAATTTATAGAAACTTTTGATTAAATTTTAATTATTTCATTTAATACTAATTAAACAAATTAATTAATTTTTTCGTCTATAAGAATTTGTTTAGAGTTCATGCACTTTATAATTTAAGATGGAAAGAATATTTTATTTTGATTTGATAAAGATCAGAATGAGTCACCTCCAAACCAAGACAAGCATTGACTTATATGGCAGAGATTTAAGTGAATGTTGTTTGTAATATTTCACACACACACAAAGGAGAAAATCCAGAGTAATAAGGGAAAAGTATTTTGATCTAAAAAAATTTATAAGTGAAAGATGAGAAAACTTAAACTCATAACTCGTTCATTACGGTATTAGACGGATCATATATCTTGATTTAAATATATAACAAATTAAAATGAAAATATAACAGAAATATATATCAAACAATATAACTAGTACATAAATAGAATTATTATTATATATATATAACTGTACACATACTACATCTTATTAATTATAATTAATAATATTTTTTTATCACTATTATTTATTTATTTGCTTTACCATGAAAGTGTCATTACAGGAAGATAAATATTAATTACAAAAAACGTAGCTGACAAATATTCTTATTAATATCCCTCATGAATTATGCATACATATGATCAAAATTTTAATTTAAAAAGATATTAGTATTAATGAATTTTTCTCAAATTTAAAAAGAAGATCAAATATATTAAAAAAACATAACAATACAGAAATTATAAATTATAAACTCATTGTATATGTTGTATACAAAAAATAGATAATATGATAATTTTTATATTTAATATCCGTTTTGATTTATATATTAATATTATGATATTTACATGATTAATTTTAACTTATTTTGAATCACTATCAAATATTAAATTGTAAATCCAACAGTTTAATTCTAGAATTTTTTTAAAATTAATCTTAAAGTTTTCAATTTAAATAAAATATTAAATATAATTATAGTTTTTAAATTATAAGTTAAAATTATATTTAATTTTTGAAACAAATTTTTAATATATTTTATTCTTATATTTTATAAATTAGTGTAAATAATTTTAAATGATAAATAAAAATATTTTTAAAAGATGAGAAGTAAAAAAAAGAAAATAAAAAAATAAACTTAAAAAATAAATAATATCAAAATAGAAAACTGAAAAAAAAAATAAAAAAATTCTAACAAATCAAATAAACTAATTTATAAAATATAAAATAAAATATATTTAAATTTTCTCTTAAAAACAAGACATCACAATTTTGATAAATAGTAAATCATATTTAATAAAAGAAAAATCAAAATTTTCGGTATTTTTTTATCGTCAAAGTTCAGTTCATTTGTGGTACAATATATGTTAATTTTTCTACTTAGATGTATAAAATAACAGAGAGTAAAGCCATTTTAAGATTTGTTGACGAGGAGTTAAAGTGATTAATGTAAACTTAAAATATTTTCCTTTATATAAATGAGAGGCACATAAAAGTTAGTTCCGAAAAAACAGAAAAGTTAATTTGGTCGGTATAATTAGACATGAATAATTATTGGTGTATTAATTATTTTTTATTAATGATTCTTTGGACAGTGTTAAAGTTAGAATATATTTATAAATAAAATATTTGACCGGTTACTTGGTGCGGCAAAGGTATTCCAATCAGAGTATTATTGCATTAGCATTAAGTACATCCGTGTCTTCTTCCCACGTGCTACAATTCTTCAACTGCTATCCTGAGAGCAAAAACATAAAAGATAAACAAAATTCTGTCACCTCCATTTTTTTATACTTTTCTTTATCATCACGTGTTCAAATTCTCATCTTTCTTCTCTCTCATCCCATTCTCCCCTTCTATTTTACGCCCCTCCTCTGTTCTTCGCTCTCTCCACTCTGTTTCCACTAAAACCAAACAGAGTATGAAATTCCGTTACCCCATCCTCCTTCTATCAATCCTTCTCGCACTCTCGGCGACGCTCTCAGTCGCGGAGCCCACTCCCTCCGCCGCTTACGACCGCGTGCTGTTTCCGGACCGCCGATGCCAGAGAGCGGTCTCGGAGAACAGCACGCGGCGCGCCGCTTCTGCGGCGGCGGCGGAGTGCGAGGTGTGGAGCGAGGCGTGTTCGGAGGCGGTGCTGAGTCTTGCGCTGCGGTCGGAGACGGTGGAGTGGCTGACAGAGATTCGGCGGAAGATCCACGCGAATCCTGAGTTGGCGTTTGAGGAAATCGAGACGAGTCGTTTGGTGAGAGAGGAGTTGGATCTGATGGAAGTTAGTTATCGGTACCCTCTCGCGAAGACCGGTATTCGAGCCTGGATCGGCACTGGTGGTCCTCCTTTTGTTGCCATCAGAGCTGACATGGACGCACTTCCCATCCAGGTTTCCGTCTTCTCCCTCTCTTCCTTCCACCATCCACTACTTTTTATCCTCCAATTTTTCCTTTTCTTTTCTTGAAAACCTAAAACCAAATTCAATAAAAAAAACACTAATATAATATAATAATAATATTAGATTCAAAGGCACACTCTTATTGAATTTCCTATGCCTTTCTTAGTTGCCAACAAAAGGTTCATGTTTATCCCTAAACTCATCCTATTTTTTTCTAATTTTTACAACAATTTAAAAACACAAAAAATTGTTATTTTATTTAATATTTTATGATATTTTCAATAATGCGATAAAATTTATATTTAAATAAATTTTATTATGATAAAAAATTATTATTATCTATTTTTTACGTCGGTGCGGTACACGTGGTGATATCTTTGATTTGTCTTTATCTGATGTACATTAATGATAAAACTTTTGATACATCTGATTTGTCTTACTTTAGATATATCTGATTTGTTTCAACTGGTAGGTACTATATATTTGACAATAATAAAATAAGAAAGTTATATTCTAGATTTATTAGACCTTTTGGTGTCTGACACGTTTTTAAAAGAAGAATGTATTAGATTTTGTAAGATAATTTTTTTTCTTTTGTAATAAGAAAAGAAAAAGGCATTATTCTTGATAGAAATTTTTTAGAAGTTATTAATGCTCTTTAGGTAATTTGTTGTAATATTTTGCTTTCATGAGGTTTCATTGCTTTTGTATGTTTTTTTCTAGTACTTTGGCCATACTTTCTTATCGTTGACTATTCTTTACTTTCTATGCATTTTCAGAAGGGAAAAAAGCGCTTAACTTTTACACTTGCGATGCGCTTAGCGATAACAAATAATCTTAAATAGTGATTACCATATGCCAAACTATGTTTGAAGTGCTTAATTAATAGGAATTTATTTTTCGTAAAAGAAAACTCCATTTGATGACCACTCGGGATTCGTTGTAGGAAGCTGTGGAGTGGGAGCACAGGTCTAAAGTTGCCGGCAAAATGCATGCTTGTGGGCACGACGCACACGTCGCTATGCTTATTGGCGCTGCCAAGATCTTGAAAACTCGAGAACATTTATTAAAGGTTTGTTCTTTCCTTATTACTACTAGTAATCAACTTAGTATTCCACTATTTTTTAGAATTAATTTTCACACTTCCTGTATCATACATATTTCTCAATCAACCACAATGAGACATAATAAACACCAACTTCACCTAATACTTACATTTAAGGAATTTTATTTATAATTACACAACTTTTTTTTTCATTTAGAGCAAGAAATTTATAATTTAGCTTAATTACAAAGTCATTGAATATGTGAAATTTGACTGTATTTTCTTCCTTTTTTATATTTTATTGCCCAATTAGAAGTTTTATGTTTTGGTTGTTCCCAATTTTCATCTGTGTAATGATATAACTTTATTTGGGACGACACTTCGGCCTAAAAAAGTGAAGTCCATTACACTTCCTTTGCCTCATAACAATTCCATTGCACTTTTATGTGGAAGACACAATCCTTTTACTCTCCCAGGGTAAAGATATATTGCCGCTATCAGTTAATGTCTCCCGCAAGGACAGACAGTGCAAAAACCTAACCTTAAAGACTCAAATGGTGGACCATTTAAACCTGAATATCTTAAAAAAACTTATCTTTTTTTTATTTGCTGCCTTAGAAAAACCCTCCACATTTAACATGAATATAAATAGTATTGCTTATCCAAACACACACAAATGTAGTTTTATTTCAAGAAGTTAATTTTTACAAATAGGTAACACGAAGATTTTCCTATTAGAAAACAGTTATAAATCATTCTAAACATAACAAACTATATATATTTATAGTAAACATAAGAAACTACATATTTATAGATATATGTTCTTATCATTCAAAATTTTTATAATTACAAAATATTTTCAAAAAATTATTTACATATTATATAAACAATAACAAATCTCATAATAATTTTTTCATAAGTTAATAGTTATGTCATTATTTATTTTTATACTAAAATATATATATAATTTAACATTCACAAACACATAAAACTCAAATCCATTAAAAAAAAGTATTTTTTCATATTTAATAATTTTAGAAGACTAATATTAAACATATCTTAATAGAGAATTATATCTCACTTTTTATGAACATATTAGAATACATCCTTAACTCCTTATTATGGAGTGTTATAACATATATACTCTAATGTTATACCTTTAATCTTTCTCGCCTTAGAATACATGCTTAACTTATTATTCTGGGGTGTTATAACAATACTGTAATGTTATATCTCTAATCTTTCTCACCCAAATTATAATTTTAATCTATTTCATCAAATTATTAATAAAGTTAGAAAATCCATTTCTTAATGATTCTTGTGTTTAATACTTAACTTTTAAGTCTTATGACACGTTCCAGATATCTTTGACCATAACACTTAAAAAGAGTAATTATACTCATAAAGGACAACAACGCGCAGTGACAACACATCCACATAGGGACCATACTACCTCACTAGGTATCTACAACATCATAAAATACATGTATATCATACAATAACATATCAATACAAATCCAACCATATATTTCAACATTTTATTTACAATATCATTAATGTATCTACATATGACATAAAAATAGTTCATACAATTTCTCACAATTATATAAACACAAGTCCCTCAATTATACACAAAATATCATATAGAGAGTCACTTGACTGAAGAATTTAAGTGAAGGATTATTGTTTGAACTAGCATAGAGCTTAGTCTTACTCTTATTTCGCTTGAGAAAAAATATATCACTTAAAAGAAATACTAGAAATAAAAATTTATAAAGAAATACAAAAATTGATTCCTCAAACCATATAAACAATCTAAATTATTAATCTTTTCAATATAAATAAAACATGACATGTTTTATTTTCATAATATAAATAACCATTTCTATTCTCATATACCTATTTCGAGTTCCAGTTACATTAATTAACATCAATAAAATGGTTATAACTCAAAATATTTTCTCTAAGTTCAAATAATTACTTGAATTTAAATCCAAAAAAAAACACTATACTAATTTATTTAAAGATTTGCAAATTTCTTAACTTCATCAAATTATATTTCAAGCTCAACATGAAATTCAAATATTCATTTTTGAATAGTTTACTTTAAAAAAAAAAATTCCTTAATTCTTAAAACAACACATCAACATTGAAAACTCGAAATTTTTTAATCATATACCAATTCAAATCCACCAATTAATAATATAAATAATTTCAACAATAAACAATATAGTATATTTCATATTATTAACTATCATCTCACTCCCTACACAATTGAAATGAAATAAATATATTAACATATAATGTCATATTATTACATATTAATGATTAAAGATGTCACATCAATTATAGATATATATAAGTAAGTGTGAATGTATTAAAGTTTAATATGATTGAGTTAAATTTAAAATTTACTTATATTAAAATCATTAAAAATCTATTCTAGTATAATTTGTTGAGCTATATTGTATCATTCTATATTAATCTCTTATCTATTCTTAAACTTATATCCTTCACGGGATGTATGTGTAGGTATAAATCTCACACTTTTTAATTGATTTTTTTAATTTTAAATTTTAAATTACTTATCATAAAAGTTAATAAATTTATTATGTGATGATAATATGAATTAGATATTATTATTGAACCGTAATAATCAAATTATAAACAATGTGTGTTTTTTATTTTCGCCAATAAAAGGCACGTGGACACTTTTAAGAACCATATTTTAACCATATTATGAGAAAGATAAATAATAGTTTTGTTTTTAAAATCTCGCGTTTTAGGAGGTCGCGTAACAAACAAACCTTTTTTCTTTCTGTTTTACTTTTTCTTATCCATGATTTCTAAGAATCTGAGACAAGGTTTGACAACTAAATGCGGGTGTCTTCTCTTCAGTCACAAATTTGGCCCTCTCTCAGAATCTTTGTCTACCCTATTTTTTAACTTCCTCTTTCATACTATTTCATATTATAAGAGTATGATTGATTGCATGAGAGAAAAATATTAGTAGATTGTAAAAAAAAGATTATTAATATTCTTACATTTTTCACGACACCAATTTATCTAAATTCCTTTTTCTTTTCACATCTATTTCCAACATACAACCAATCTAGGCACATTTCCTTATACAGTGATTAATGATATATACACATTTAAGAAAACTAGCTTACTGTATATATGGCTATGCCAGCTTTGATAGGAATATATAAATTATTTTATTTAGCGTGTCAAATGGGTTACATTTTTTTTATTTGGCGTTTTGTCTATAATTAGAAAGTTCAAACTCCTTTTGAAGTGCTTGCTACTCTAGTACCTATTCTTTTCTGAATAATAATTAAAGTGAAATATTAATTAAATTATATAATTAAGCTTATATATATTTTCCGTAACGATTTGACTCGAATTTTTAATCTCTTTTTTCTTAAAGATTTGACATTTATGTTTAAGTTAATTTACAATGATTATATATGAAATTGCTTAAAGAAAAGGAAAGAGAATGACTGATGATGAGTCTGGTAATCCTCGGCCTGCCAGTTTCCACCCAATTGTTCCTGCTGTCCAAACCCGTAATTATTTTTTTAATTTTCTGGTCAACAAAAATAATTAGTATTCTCAAACCTAATTATATTCAACCGATTTTTTTTTTCCATTTTAACAAATTTGATTGAAATTAATTTAAAAGATATGTTTAAATTTTGAATTTTATTTTTGATATAGTATTTTTTTTTGTTAAAATTTGGTAGTTAATTACACAAAACCATAACTTATTATAAAATTAATTATTAAAATTATACCCAGGTTCTTTTTTCTATTAAATTTTGATATATTTATTTCATTTATTCAAAAGTAAAATAAAATGAAATATTTTTTTGAAGAGTTTGGTCTAATATAAATTAAACCAGAATGACTTGATCATTCATATTGGATATAGATTGAAGATGATGATACGGGTTAAGATAGATTGAACCCGAATCTGATTTCAAATCGATGGTTGTAAACCTGTTGAAAGGAGGACCAAAATTAGATATTACATTTTCATTTGGATGAAAGTATTGAGATGAATTTGGTTGTGGGTTTAGTCATAAAAGGAGTTTTAGGTCATTCTAACTTCAAGATTCGTAACATTTTTTATTTTAAGAAAATCTCCAATTAGCGAAATATATTTTAATTAAACAGGACACTATATTTTTTCATTAAATTTTGTACAAGAAATTGTAGAGATATTTTTTTTATCTTTTTCATTATTTCTTATACAAATTTGTAAAATTAGGAAATAAACAAAAATAGTACGATGTTTTAATAACTTAAAGTAAAATAAAATTATCTTTTTAGCTTTAGCTGTTCGTTCCAGTTTTTATAATAATAAAAAGTGGAAATAAATTAAAATATAGCTAAAATAAAATTTATTTTAAATAGCCTTCTCATAAAATAAACTATTTTAAAACTTTTCCTTTAATTGTAAACAAACATAAATTTAATATTTAAAATAAACTAGCCCGCATTGCATTGGTATTAAATGACCTGTTCTGAAGCAATGTAAGAAGTGGTCCTTTACTTACAAATAAAGTTTGCTTTGCCATGTATGGACCTGACCACGTTCTTTGATAGCTCTAGCATAGAACTTTTACTCGATTAAAGAGAAAGGAAAATTACCCTTTTCCTTTTCTGGATTCTTTTGAAGAGTTAGCTAAAGTGAGAGAGAGAAAAAAAAGAAAACTAAAAATCGAAATCAGATGAAAAACAGAAATAAATAAGAATTTTATAAGTATATTTGATTGGTTTGAAAAAAAATAAGAAAATTGATGCATATTTTATTAATTTAAATATCTAAATAAAAATTCACAACAATCACTTTGGATAATGTACAATAGGACTCTGACTCCCCTTGCACTTCATGGGTGAAAATAGTGGATGTAGACCCCTCATTTTTATCCTCTCATTTCTCACAAAAACTACAAATCTAAATTTTCTTTCCTCTGCTGCAGTACTTTTATAGGAAGCAAAGAAAGTGTAAAAACATTTGACCTGAAAATTACCCTGTACCCTTAGCAGTGGGGCTATCCTATTACTAACAATAATTCAGCCCTAGATGTAGGAGCTATTGATTCAGATGCCTTTTCTACAATTTATTTGAAGATAAATGTTTCATAGTCCTAATATAAGAGTATGTTTGACAAAATAGAAACAAACTCAAGATAGAAGCAAAGAACTATAGACTAAAAGTTAAATATGTTTAGTGGAGAGAAATAAAGAGAAAAATGAGAAATAGTGTTATGGATTGTAATATTTTTTTAAATTAGTTTTTATCTTTCTTATTATACATTTTATCCTAATAGCATTTCTTTATGAACAAAGAAAAAAAAAGGAATCAAAGTGGTGGGTGTGGATATGGGTGTAGGGACAATGGTACGGGGTGGGTGGGATGCAGCAGCACTTGGCTTGGAAGTGACAGAGGGAACTTGAGTGTGAGATGATAGGAAAGTTGAATTTAGAAGGCGATATTTGCAGTACCTATTAAATACAAGTACATTGTCCAATGAGTCTTGTTGTGACTATTCTCTCAATCTCAATCATTCACAAATTGGTACCAAACAAAATCTAACAAAAACACAACGATCATATTTTTCCATACTGTGTTTAATATATTTTCCTTTTTTATTTTTTTTACCTGTTAAGAGTTTTAATCTCTATTGCTAATTAATAATAATGGTGGATTATATAACAATTAAATGACTCTAGTTGTACTGATATAGTTTTTAGTTGGACAAAAAAATTAAGAGTATGAAATTAATGTAACTTTTGCAAAGTTAAAATGACATAATCTAACATAAAGTTCATTCTTATTAGCGTAGGAAACCATCTGGTGAATATTAAAATACATAAACAGGTGATTCGGCATTCATGTTCCTGTACAAATTTCTAAGAAATAATTGAGTCTCTTTCTCATTGAGGAGCATGATATATATATATAGGTAGACAACAAGGTTCTGAATAAAAACCAGAATTGACCATACTGACGTAATTTATAATTCTGAATAGTTAACGGTTTACGAAAAATTTGTCGTCTAATGCAAAATAATAACAAATTTATGAAGCATATATTGCATATTTTGTGTGATGAGACAGCGCAATGAAATCTCACTTTTACTGGTTGTATTAATATTATTTGTCTTCAAGGACATCCATATTAAGACTCTACATTATGATTCCATTTTCTATGCAAACAAACCTGATGGGACCTTAAAAAGTTGGATAATTGGGTTTCAACATCTCATAAACCCAACCTGGTGGTTAGCCTTAATCATAATAAAAACAATGTTTTATGTCTACATCCTATGAAAAATAAGAAAACAGAGTTGTTCTGTCCATCACAGGGAACTGTAATTTTGATATTCCAGCCAGCAGAAGAAGCCGGTAATGGAGCAAAACGAATGATGCAAGATGGTGCTTTGGAGGACGTGGAGGCAATATTTGCAGTTCATGTATCACATGAACATCCAACTGGTATAATTGGGTCAAGGCCTGGGCCCGTCCTTGCTGGTTGTGGGTTTTTCAGAGCTGTCATTAGTGGCAAAAAGGGTTTTGCTGCCGATCCTCACCGTTCTGTTGACCCTGTTTTAGCTGCTTCAGCTTCTGTTATCAGCTTACAGGGTATTGTCTCCCGCGAATCAAATCCACTGGATTCTCAGGTTTTGCACCGTACCAATATCACACTTGTTTTCCATTTTTCAATCTCCACTTGTGTGTCTCTTGCATACCTTCCTAACCCAGTACAACTTTAGGTTGTCTCTGTAACTTCGTTTAATGGAGGCAACAATCTTGACATGATACCAGACACAGTGGTCCTCGGTGGGACTTTCAGAGCCTTCTCTAACACCAGCTTTTACCAGCTACTTGAAAGAATAGAACAGGTTAGCAACTGCCCCATTTTTATCAGGTTTAGTTGCACTTTTAATCTGCTTTCTTATCATTTGAATCTGATTGTATAAAATTTCTTAAAACTGATCCGTATCTTATTCTATTTTAATTGCATGTTTTGAGTCTATTTGCTAACTTATATAAAAATGCAGTTTTGCCAAATTCAATAAGTCTTACCTATAATTAACTTGAACTGAACACAGAGTACTGGATGAGTGTAACTTAAATGGTGTTGTTTTGGAAAACAGGTGATTGTTGACCAGGCCAGTGTGTATAGATGTTCGGCAGAAGTTGACTTCTTTGAAAAGGAGTACACTATTTACCCTCCCACAGTGAATGATGAGAGAATGTATGAGCATGTGAAGAAGGTATCCATTGATTTGCTGGGTCAGAAGAATTTCAGGGTAGTCCCACCTATGATGGGTGCTGAAGATTTTTCCTTCTACTCCGAGGTGGTTCCCTCAGCTTTCTTCTACATAGGGATAAGGAATGAAACACTGGGGTCTACTCATACAGGACACTCTCCATATTTCATGATTGATGAAGACGTTCTACCAATAGGTGCTGCTACGCATGCTACTATTGCAGAGAGGTACCTCATTGAACATGGCTAATCAGATGTTCGATAGTTCATCAAAACTCCTACTCTTGTTGTCACATCACATCTCATCCTCTCTCAACTTCGTACAAAATTGGCACACTGCTTCATCCTCCTCCTCATGTTTCTTACAGGAGTAAATTCTCACTTTAGTTCCTCATATTGTAAGTGTTTGTCACTTTAGTTTAAGTTTATAAAATATTTACTCTTAGCTTCTCTACCTTTATATAATGTTTTTTACATTTAAACATTTTCCCTACTCTTTAATCTCAATACAACATATTAAACAAGCTAAAGTAACGCCATTTTACCAAGTTAAAAGACTAAATTATGGATTTGGCAAAGTCAAGGGTTAAAGGCCAAACACTTGCAATTGAAACTAATCACAAATTTACTATATTCACATGTTACTTTATATTAACAGTAAAGACCAAAATTTGTTCCAAGGTGCTTTAAAAACTGTTGTCTTTCGGTATATGCTACTAAAATAATAACTTAATTCGAATAAATCTTTAGTTGATACATTCTTAACGAAATCAATCGTTTAAGCACGTCATGTTAATAAGAGATGGCTTTTACTAGCTTATGTAAACTGCAATGCTCACGCCCTGAATATAGAAAGGGGTAAACGAATGAATGGATGCGATAATTTGGCCATATTTCGAACTTTGATATGCCAGTTTTATACAAATAGGACCTGAAAAATAGTAAATGATTAAATTGTCCATAGGTGTTTCTGAAACCTCGTTCACCTTCACAATAAATACTCCTTCTCTTTTTAAATAAGAGTAGTTCTAAAAGAAGAATTTTTTATCTGTCGTTTACAAATTTTAATTATACATTAATTGTTTTTTACCAACTATACCCTTATTTAAAAAAATATAAAAATAATTAAATTATTTTTTTTATGAGACTTGAATGGACCAGCTGTTTGTATTAATTAATTATTTTCTATATTTTTATCTAATTTTTGGTCAATCAATAAATCACATTTAATTCTTTAAGAGTATTATTAAAAAATATTTAAAAATTTATTATAAGTTATAAAAATTACTACGGTGTGAAAAAATTTTAAAGGACTCTTGTATAAAAGAAGAGAGGAGTATATCTTTTCGTTTGGAACAAATTTAATACTCTTTGGGAGAGTTCAATTCCCCAACTTTTCCAATTTCCAACTAACTAGAAATCCTCGCATCGATTTTTTTATACTTCTATTTTGCCCCTTTTAAAAACTTAGTTGAAGACTCTAACGAAGCCAAAGTCAATTATTGCACAATTCTTTTCAGATAATTTAAATTTGAGTAAAATTATGTATGCCTCAACCTTTGACACAACAAGTCACCTTACTGGATTTGCTTATCTGGGAACCTAAAAAAGAGATGCATGGAACATGAACCAAACTTATTTTAAAAAGAGCATTCCAGAACAATTTTTTAATATAAATTTTAATTTTTCTTTAGAAGTTACTTTCCATGTTTCTAAATAAGATTATTTTTAAAAAAATAATTTTGTTTCTTTTTATCTGTCATTTGTAAAGTTTAAAGTTGTATTAATTATTTTCTACCAATTATACCCTTACTTTTGAAAATATCAATAACAATTGAATTATTTCTTTTATGAGACTTTAAGTGACCTACTGCTTATATTAACCAATTACTTAATAAATATATTTAATTTTTAAAGAAAGAAGATGTTAGAGTAAAAATTATAAAAAAAATGAAAAAAAAAATTGATACTTACAAAAAAAAATGAAGACATGAATTAATAATTATATTATAGAGAGAGTTAAATACTTATTTTATAATACAAAAGATGATATTAACAAAGTAATTTAAGATTCTCTTTAAGTTAAAGAGTGATTCAATATATAGAGTGAAACTAAGAGTGATATCAAATTTTTTTGTGAAAACAAAAATATTCTTCAAAATTTTTTAAATCAAAATTTCTGGAAGTAAAAATTTTAAGATTAAAAGTTATAGAAAAAAAAACATATTTTAATAGAGATAAGACACAGAATGTTTCAGATACAGATATACTAAAAAAATTTTATTTTTTAAATGGAGAGAGAATAGATTGAATATTCTTTATTACACAAATATATAGAATACACATGATAAAAGTATTATTAAAAAAAATATTATAAATAATAAAAATTACTCCTTTTAAGATAAAAAAAACAGAGAAAGTATTATTAATGTATATTATAAGATATTGGTTAAAGTATTTAAATATTTTGTTCTTCTCTTTTATAATTAGCTTTTCAGAAGGAATTCTCTAAACAGAGTTCACGTTTAACCATAACTATTCGACTGTGACTTTTCTAAACCTATGACAACACAATTATTTGACTGCAGTAATTTTGAGTGCACACTTCTTTTGAGAGGAGTGAGTGTCACGCTGAAAACAATGCACCCATCATATCATATCCTTCATTCATCGGACAATTCAACGATGAGTTATTAAGAAAATATCTCCCTCCTCTTTGTTTTATACCAATAAAAATATTAATTTTTATAATTATAATAAAATTTTAAATTTCTTTCAATAATACTTTTAAAAAATTTAATATAATTTATTAATTAAAAAAACTAAATAAAATAATAAAAACATTATTGATATAAATAAAAATCATTTAAAATTCATAAAAAATAATTTAATTATTTTTAATTAAAAGTATAATTAATATAACATTAAATCTTATAAATGATAAATAAAAAAACAATATTTTTTTCCAATTACGACACTTGTTTAAAATCACATTTCCTTTAATCCAAAATCCAAAATTTTAAAAGTAATGACTCGTTAATTTTTTTTTATATTCTTTAATTTACTTATTTTTACTTTTTTGAGGAGAATTCTACTAACATTTAGTTCCAGGTGTAAATCCCTTTCATATTAATACATTTTACTATCAAAACAAACCAACGACTTTAATATCACTCATTGGATTCTCTAAAGAAGAAACATAAAAAACGTTTTACACCAACAAGTTTTAAACAAATTCATATAAAATATCATACACTACATTTCACCCAACTTCTTAGATATTGAATTTATAAATTTCTCTTTATATATTATTCCTTTTGTTTATTTTTATTCAATATAAGAATAGGATAACACCAAAAACACCGGCAGAGTCATTTTCTATTAAGTTATTAAATATATAAATCAAAGCACACCATAATATTTTATTACGAATGTGTCTCTCTATAAACAATCCCTGAAGTCATTCTTAAACAATTTACAAACTAACAAAAATCCAGCTTAACATGCTGGTATTGGGGAATCTCTTCAGCCTTCTACATAATAAGAGAATCCCATCTGTCTCTCCATAAACAATGCCTTACATAATTGCAGAATCTCTCACCTCTTCTCTCCACACAAACATCTGGCAGCTTGCAGAGCAGAATATGTGAGGATGATATCGGCACCGGCCCTTCGGAGGCACATCAGTGACTCCATCATAACCTTTTCTTCGTCTATCATTTTGAGAGCACCAGCAGCCTTTATCATTGCGTATTCACCAGAAACCTGTTCCATGAATAAAGAATTATTATGAAAAAGATAAAGCAAAAGAAACTTGTTTTAAAACTACTCAGAGCCATATCTTTTCATTCACACATAAGTACGATGTTTCCTTTTATTCCCAGATTTAAAGGCATAACAATTTAGGATATCACTATCAAGAATCACCGCATCCATTAAATCTTTGATGAACAATATTTATATGCCGTTGCACTAGCTTCCATTCTTTACCAACTGCTTTTTGTATTTTATCTTCTTTTCATACATCTTAAAGTGTCTAAACAACGTTCTAGACCTAACCGAGGGACCATGGAAGAGCAGATAAAAGTTGGACAATCGTTTCAGAAGACGTAGACTGAAAGTAATTTATAATGAATAAAAGTTTTGAAAATAAACTAGCATATCAAACAAATTTCTTCTTCAACTTAATTTTCCGGCATTTCATTTGTTGAAAATTAAAAATTTAATTAACAGAGCAAGGATTTCATACTTTTACATTGCCAAAATTAAAGGCCACTGATATAATGATTATTGGGGAGGCAAATTTCCATCCAATCATTTTTTAGAAGTACCGGATTAAAATTTGATGTCTTGTAATATCATATCGGCCAAAGAGCAATAACTGTTAATTCACCCAGAAACTTGTGCCTCTGCCCAAATTAAATTAGAGTTATGATATTTGTCTTCTATAGATAGTCATCTGTCGCTTGGAGCAAGCTTAATGCAGAATTCACCAGATAAAATTTATTGAATATTTGAACAACTTTTAATCAGAAATATTTTGCATAGTGCTAGACTGGGCAAAGAAAATAACCTGGTATGCTGCAATTGGCAAAGGAGAATTATCCCTGAGCAGCCTTATGATATCCAAGTAAGGAAGACCAGGCTTCACCTGCAAATCCATTTGTTCATGTTTGTAAAAATAGTATAAATAAAAGTGAACATAGCTTGCGCGCATGAGCATAAATTGCGCGCAAGCTAACACAAAAATTGTGAACCAACCAAGAGAATGTCAGCTCCTTCAGATTCATCCTCCCGCATCTCAGTAAGAGCTTCTCTATAATTAGCTGGGTTCATCTGGTAACTTTTGTTCGTCCAGGCCATATTTACGAACAAAGCAAAGAATCAATAATGTAATATTGATTTCATAGAATAGTCAGTTCAATTTCAAGATGATACATACGTTTTCTTGTCTCCGAATCGGGGATTGGAGTCTAGTGCCTCTCTAAATGGACCATAAAAAGAACTTGCGTACCTGTTGGCAACACACAAATGGCATTGTTTTGGACCAAATTTTATTACAGACACAAAAAGGAGGTGGATGAAGCCAATATCAACCTCCACCAATCCATCTTGTTAAGTGTAATTTATATTCTTAAAGAACTGCTTGTCAATGAATAAATTCAGTAAGTAACAATCAGCAAAAATAGTGAGATAGTTCATGGCAGCAAAAAGATGCAAATTTAAATGACTTGGAGGGTCATAACTATGACAGTAAGGATGATAAAATTGCTTATAAGTTGGATGAGAAAGAAACCTACTTGTTCACAATGGAACTATTTCGCATAAAAAATGAATAAATATGCAACACATTTTGGATCTCTTTAATATCCTATGCAAGACAATAGATATGGATTGATACCAATTCTAGATTCTTCTCCATAAACTCACTCTTCTAGGTTATAATGGATCAATAAAATAAAATACTATACCTTAGTTATTTTAAAGTTTCAAATTTCAAATGATCTTTTTTATTTTCATTGGAGTTATTTCTAATTTTGGACGTATGTGTACATCTCCATAGCTGACTAAGTCTTCAGTAATTTGCAACGCAAGCTCGTATAAACAGAAAATGAGATAAGAAAAAGAAATGGCAAGTACAAATTACTTTGCCGTATAGGACATTATAGAAACATGCTGAAAGCCTTCAGCATCAAGAGCTGCACGGAGTGCTCCTACCCGACCATCCATCATATCACTAGGACTGACGACATCTGCTCCGGCTTGGGCCTTTTATTAAATTAAAAAGAAAAGAGACAAACACAATGTTAGTGATGTAATAGACAAATGTAGCAAGGAAACTTTTGAGATTGGCAGCACAAAAGCATATGATGATTTTCTCAGTATATTCAATCATTAATATCCCTAAAGTGATTCTTTCCTCTTTTATTTTCTTCTTTTGATCTGGGAGCTGAGAAACCACTATGTTGAACCCATTATGTACATGAATCAAATCACATCCATAAATGAAACAAATGAAACTTATTTGGAAGTAAATGAACATTTCAAGGCCTTACTGGAGGCTATCAATTTGCTCAGGAAATCTGAAAAAAATGGTAACAGCTTTCAGTTGAAAAAGTACATAGAAGACAATCATTACCTGGGCTACAGCTTGTTTACATAGCTGATGAACTGTTTCGTCATTCATAATAACTCCTGCAGGATATCAAGGATATATAATTTAATTAATGAAGAAGGACCACTTCTTTCAAACTTATGCAGAATAGGTCCTACTGTTTTCCCAACAAAAGTTGATTCAAGGAAGCAAGTAGAGCCACAGACTATATATTAGATCGATGGCAATTACTTTTAAGAAAATAATATTTTTCTTCTAGAATAATAATACTATTGGAACAAAGGAAAAACACATAAACATATTCGAGAAGCACTAAACTAAATGTAGAAGTAACTGCAGGGCAAAGGGGAGAACCCCGATATGGTTCCTGCCTTTTTATGGGTAGTATTGGGAAAAAAATCACGAGTCTTGATTCCACTGAATCCGAAATGACCATTTGATGCAAAATGAAATGAATTAATGCTCATTTTCTTACCTGGTATTTTCTATATAATTCGATGTTGGATTAGCCCAGCTTTATATTGATGTATATTTTCATTGCACATACTTACCCTTTCAAGCAACTCACTCCTAATTCTATTCACACTTCAATTCCAAATAATTTCATTTTGTGATCCAAATATACCTTAAGGTTAGGTTATAAGTAGGTAGATATCCTTCCATAAAACTTACGATACCCATATGATGGTGATTCAAATATCACAGTAGAAACATATTCTCTTCTTGTGTTCCTTATTATCATCCAGAAGGAAACAAACAAAACGTAGTCAGATAATATATTAGTTAGTTACGGTCAGCAAAGGGCATCACTCGTAGTCATCCATAAATAGAGATAGAAAAATAGATCATCTTGCAATTAGTGAGAGAATTGGGGCTTTCGGGTATGAGGAGTCGCAGACCCTCAAAGTTCTGAAGCACTATAATTAGGAGAGATTTCCCTTATTCTTTGTAATAGGAAACCAGGATTCTATCAAAAGTAATAAAAGATCCAGGGAGCAGTATACGTTTTGGACAAGAACAAAAGCAAGAGATTAATAGGGAGAGAAGTTTAGAAACTTTAAAGTAGTTTAGAATCTTGCAGTGAGCTACAAGAAGTGAGAATGAAAAAGATTGAACACCTTGAAAATCTGACCCAGTTCTCCAAAAAAGTTAATGTAGGGACTTGGGAAAAATGCATCACCAGGAGTCAGAAAATGGAAAACTCAAAAATGGGCCTTAGGAAGACAAGCAAGTTAATCCAAGAGATAAGTGTTGGAGGCAATAGATATTCCTTTGTTTGCTGGTGTAGATGCCTACAACTAGGTTAACCTGGATGAGAAGTAGTTTCAGTTGAAGGGGATTCAGTTAGGGAGAGGATACAGGCAGATACGAAGCCAATAGAGGGATGTGCTTTGCCATGGTATAAATGGGTGAGTCCTGCACTAAGAACCAAAATTGGTCAATGTTTAAGTCCTGCACTTCTCATCATAGAGCAAGGTCATCTCTGAAAAATATTCTTATTTAGCATCCATGCCTCAAATTCACAGAATTTCTCACGAATTAAGTCAATAAATCATGTTCAGTGTGACATTATTTTTTATCAACAAACGTTAATTGTTAATATGTTAGTTTTGGTTAGCAAGAAGACCTCCAACCCACTACCTATCTCTTCCTCACTTCAACTTTTGCCACCAAAGTAACCTTATATCTCCATGTTTAGTATGACACATATGATCCATGTTTTGAAGTCCATAAGGTAAGGGAAATAACAACGTTGATTCAAGTATAAAGAGAATCAACTAAAAAACCGATACTTTCTGCATTTTTCTCAAGAGGTCTCCAACTATGTGTATAAAAGACAAATTTGATAGCATACCATCTTCTCTAACTATGCCATCGTGCCCATCTGATGAATAAGGATCTAATGCAACATCTGTATAGATAACCTGAAGAAAGATTGAATGAGAAAGGTCATTGGCTTAACTTCCAACATGAACCACAAAATATAATATCTTCAAACTACAGAATCGTGTTCACTTACAAGGTCCGGGTACTTATCCTTGAGCAAACGTATTGTACGAGGCACTAAACCATTTTCATTGTATGCTTCATCTCCTGTGGGAGACTAAACGGGGGAAGTTGTTATATTAGATTGCGCTACAGTTGTCCTACAGAAAACCTATAGTTTATAGGAGAGAGAATAGAACCTTCAAAGCATCTGGAATTTTGGGGAAGAGCACAATACTATTAACACCAACATCCCGGGCTTTTGCAACCTGAAGAACAAAATGCCCACTGAAAATTACTAAACGTTATTGAGTTATACAAGATATAGTCAAAATAACATCACCCACATAGTTTAGGAATATAAACAAGAAAAAGGTTTCATGGGCGTCTCTACTCTTAGTTATAATTTATAACATTTATAACAAAATAAAATGGGGATACCCCCATTTTGTATACATATTTCACATTCCTATTTAATCCTTAAGTATAGCTTAAAATTTAAATATTTTGAATCTCAAAATAATTATTCTGTTACGTATGCAACAATAAAGAAAAAATAGTAGAAATAAACTATCCATCCATTTAAAATAACCGCATACACCTTCAATCACGTTTCTCTTTTGTTTTTCTTCACCTTTCATGCAAATCTGCAATCTATGTTGCTTCTTCGACATTGTTTTAATTTAAGATAATATAATAAAAAAATGCAGACAAACAGATGAAATAACTCGCTAGTACTATATAAGAAAAGCACGCAAGCAAAACCTCCAGCTTGCCCAGAAAGACATGATTCAAAACAAGTCAAATACTTAAGGAACAATAAAATCTGGCAAAACTCTTCAATCAAATTGAAAGAACATCAAACTTCAAAAAAAGTAGCTAAAATAGTACTCAAAACAATAAAGCAGATCTATAAACATATATACAACCACAAAACAAAGTCTTTTTCCATGAGGTGGGATGGCTACATAGATCAAACAGAGCTGTAAACTTCTCTTTAATCAAGTACAAAGACCATTTACATCTAGATCGCTCTTAATGGGTTGACCTATAGTATTAAATCGTAGTAGTAAAGTACAAAAGAGTATTTTTATCTTATCATCGAAGAGACATTAAAGCAATAGGAAAAATTCTGAGATTTATTCTAACAAAATTGTGCAAAAGTCTAAAAAATCTCCAATTAAACATTCTCATCTCATAGAAGTAGACAATTATATTTTTAAAACCGGACCGGTAATTGAACCAATTAATACATTGGTTCAACGGTTCAACCATAGTTAAATAGAAATCAACTAGTATTAATAAAATTATTATAGTAGTTAAATAATATGTAAAACAATGTTAAAAAACATAATATCATACTTTTATGATGCTAAAAAGTAAAATAAAACATAAATTTATAGGTTCTGCCCTTTAAAATGTACATAAAACTTTAAATAAAATAAGTTATCATACTTAAACTGAAATTTCAATAATATACATCAATATTTATTATAATAAGTTTATAAGTAGAATAAAAAAATAACAAATGTTTCAGGTTGATTTTTATTTTTTAACAATTTTTTCAAATAACATATTTTTGGGTTCTTTAACCGGTTTCTCTACAGGCCGGTTTTGCGGTTTATCTGAACTGGTTATCAGACCAGTTCACCGGTTACCCGCTCCAACTAGCCAGTGCGGTTTTAAAACAAATGTAGAGAGACATCTCTAATCCCAGATTCACCATTACTTGTGAATGGTTTGATATTGTTAACTTGTAATTCACTCTACTACATTTCTAAAATCCCATCCCACTCGCTTTATGACTTTCAGCACTAAAATTGAAGAATCTAAAAATGAAATAAAAAACTTGAGGCTAACAAGGGATTCATTTAAGTCAAGCATGACAATAAGAGACACATAAACAGTAGCAGATAAAACCTCTTCTACAAGTCCATGCCTCCACCCAAGCCTGTAGCATCCAGGCATAGCTCCGATTGGAGTATCTTCTTCGCCTGCAAGTTCAAACTCAAACACATGATCCAAAATCAAATAATCAAGAGAATACTATACAACCTAATAGCTACAAACGAAAAAATAGTATTCGTAGTAAAAAATGACAGTGAAAAACGAAAAAACTAAATAAATAAACAAGCTTTTGCAAAATCAATAATTAAGATCCTCTGTCCTTGACTTATTAAAATACTCTCTTTAGTCTCTGATCTCTATAGTATGTTTAGTACAAATGACGTTGAAAAATGAATCGAAACTAGAAAGTGTTTACTACAAAATGCTTATAACTTAAGTAATAAGTGCTAAGTTCTAAAAAATCACCGTGTGGAAAGGGACTAACCTTCGTGAATGAAGAGCGGATACACAAAATTCGCCGGCGAAATACTCGTTTCCTGAAAAGCCGTCCGAAGCGCAGGCGACTTCCGGTTCCGGCGAGGACGCCGGTGAAGTGGCTGATACAAAATCCAAAAAACCAATCAAACCATTGCGAAGCAATGCCTAATTAGTTAGCTTAGCAGTAATGCAAGAAACAATTAATAGACTCACAAGAGAAGGGACCACCGGAGTTCCAACCGGAGCCGCCGGTTTAGGCGGCACGGGAGGTGCCGGGGGAACCTTTCCGGCGACAACGGCGGCTTCGAACTCGGAATCGCTCGCTCTCACGACGAAAAGGCCGGAAGAATGGAACGACTTGTTTGCAGTTTGAGGAACGCAAAAGTTGAAGGTCCTCTGCGGCGCTCGGAGACCGACATAGCTCTGGCAATTCAACACGGATGGCGCATTAGGGATTGAAGAAGCCATTGATTGCAGTACAGAACCCCTAGAATGATCGATTGAAGGTTTTGGCGCCCTTTAATTTTAGATTTGTTGAATGATATTAGAGATTTCGTGGTGAAGCTGAAGAATGCGATTGGGAATGCAGAAGGGAAAGGAAAGTTGGATTTATAGGATGGGGTAGAGAATACAGATAACCAATGAGGAGAGAGTCGCAGGAAGAGGATAAGTGAGCACGTACGCACACGATTCAATACTTCTCTTACTATCAAATCACACATATTTGTACAATGTTTTCTATATAATCTTATATACATACTTGTTATTCTTTAATCTATGTTGTTAACTTATTTCCAATTATAAGTTATGACAATGTTGGATTATCCTCATTTCTTTTATAATTATTGTTTAAAAAAGGTAAATTGAGAGATTTTTTGTATGATTACATTTCTATTGTCTTCTCATAGGATGGTTTCAATGTGTTTATATATAGTAAAACATTTTTAAGTTTAAATTCAACAACTTTAATTATATTTTAGGTAAATTATTTATTAATTCTAAATGTTATTGAACCATAGGTGTATAATTATACTTGGAATGTGAAGTTTAATGTCATTAATTATACTACTGATGTAGTTATGCTTTATTAGACTTATCATAATTTAATAGTCAGAAAGACAATACTATGATAACGATTCTTACACAATTATCATTATAACATAAAAAAACACATTATATATATATATATATATATATATTATATTATATTAACAAAGGTTTTATGATTGTTAAAATAGTATTATAATTAAGAAAGATAACCAAACCCACCTATGTGTGTGCTCTTTAAAAAATGTGTTATTGTATAATTTTTTTTCTTTTCTATTACTCTTTTCTTTTTACCGAATACTAAACAATCATTTCATTTTTTTTTTATTTTCATGAGTTCACTTTATTTCTTGCACTTTCTTTTCATTCCACCCAAAATATATTATTTAGCATAAAGAAAATTGATGATACATGTCATATACCTCGAAATATGATAAGATCATTGTTTTCAAAATTAATCTGACAACTAATTCGATGAAGATATTAAATTATGGATTATTGGATTATAACTAGTAAATTAATATTTAAGTTGCATGAATTCATGTGCATATCAACATAGTGTAAAATATAAATTTATATATTATCTGTGTCATAAGTTTACTAAATAATGACTTTATATACACAACTCATCATGAGAATTTATTAGTCTACATCTACTTATTTTTCTTATAAAAAAATTAAATAAATCATACCATCAAATTTTTAAATGCACCCAAATGTGTATATGATAAGAAATAACAAAGAAAAGTACACTCATAGATATTTATATATCTATATGTTGGGAGAACGATTTATGTAATGAAAAAACTGTAATCGATCTTTATTATATGTAAAAACTTGTTGATACAGTGACAATTATAAGTGAAATTAATTTCTAAGACGATAAAAGATAGAAAACTCGTTAGATAACAAAAACAAAACTTACTCAGAATAATTAGATAGATACCCTTTGTTACAAAGGAGGGGCTGAATAGTAAAATATGTTTTACATTATTCGTTTTACTCTTTCCATAATCTATATTTTTACAAAAAATATCTTTTCCTGAAGCTAGTTTTTTAATTTTTATGTTATTATTGAAATTAATTCTCGTAGTGTGAAAAATTATAGATTTCACTAAAATTTACCAATCAGTTTTCATAATTAAAAAAGTTAGAACATGATTATATTTTGAAAAATCATTTCCATAACATGTGCTGGGATTATGAAGGTGGGAGAGAAGAGAAGTGGGAATATGAAAAAGAAGATGGTGTGAAAAAAGAAAAGGGGGCTGTGAATAACAATACTTGTCCATGGAAAGGCATAACATTGTAGCCCACATGAGATTTGAAAAGCTTAAAACAAATAACACACCCTACAGGTTGAAGCCATATTGTTTTGTATAATTATTGATCTCTTTTTCATGTTAAACACTCACCAAAGGTACTTTAGGAATTGGTAGGAACAAACAATAGCCGTATATGAAGGTCATAAATGCAAGATAACAAAGGAGAGAAAGTGCAGCACATTTTCCTTCTTAAACACTTGACAATGCCGAAGAGATCGTAAATTTAGTATTCAAGTTCATATTGTCGAAGTACTACATCCTAAGACAATACACTACAGTCTAGGAATATACTATAGTCTAAGAATGACAATCGACCCGGTCCGAGTTAGACGGAAAATATTTGTGTTGATTGTGCTGGGTATAATAGATATGGTTAATATTTGATTTTTTAAATTGGATATGAGAATGAATGTGTACATATTCCTTTCTTGATATTTGTTCCTGTTTGAAATTATTAATATATTTCTATTAAATTAATTATAAAATTATGTTTAAAAGTAAAATTTAATTTAAATATTATGAGCAATTGTTAATTTTTATTAGTACTAAAAATTATATTTAATGAGTTAATAATTTTTTTCAATAAATTATAATTATATTTAAAAAAAAAGATTTGTTAGTTAATATTAATAGTTATAAAAATTTCAAGACTCTTTCTTATTTCTATTATCTTACTAATTAATTATGATTTCTATATTCTTTTTTTTCTCCTTTCCAACCCTTAACTCCATTGAAGTTTTGACTTTTCTCTTTCAAACTTTCAATCTCCAATCATTTTTTTCAAAATCAAAGTCCACAACTATGATCTAGAGAGCAAAAACAATATTTCTATCTGATTAACTTCAGTTTCAGGTAAATTTTGTTTTTTTTTTTGTGTTCTCTCTTTTTCTGTTCTCAAGGATTAAGCTTGTATGTTTGAATTGGACCTTGTAAGAGAATCATTAGACACTTGGTTTGAGGTGTTATGAGAATATTATTTGATGTGATGATATATATATATATATATATATATATACACACACACGTGTGTGTGTTAAGAATTGTGATGTGTTTTATTAAATGGTTTATAAATGGCAAAAAATTTAGTTTATCCCTTTTTAGAATTATTTTTATAAACTACAATGATTATGTTGATTTTATAAAGGAGTAGAAAATATTTTAGGCGTAGAGTCTTAGAAAAATTAATCAAATTAAGGAATAAAAAAAATAGTTATTTTGAGTAGTTGTGATCAACATGATACATAATTTATGCATACATGTTAAAGATTTATGAATTTAGATATCATAGTTATTTTTTTGTGATTTGTTTATTTTTATAAAAAATTATTGAAATCATATTTAAAATAATAAAAATGCGGGTATGGGCATGAGTATGAGTATATACCCCGATAGAAATAACGATGAGACAAAATTTTCATACCAAATTGGATGAGAGACCACTTGAACTCTTACTCTTAAGTAGAAACACATTAACTATAAATATTTTGTGTAGTTGTTAGCACTTGATTAACAGAGAGTTTTAGTAAAAAAAAATTGAACATCAATCCAAAATTAAATCCTTTATGTGAATCATTAGTATTTTCCAAATAGAGAAAAATAGAAAAGTGATCATATATTTTGATATTTTTAAACACAACAAGAAATTCATTAAAGATAGATTAATTTGGAGACAAAAAATAATTAGTCATTATAGTAATTAAATTAGAAACTATTTTATAAACTAAAAGTTATTGATTTTAAAATAGTTTTAATTATAATAAAAATTATATTTTTTTTACTATTAATTTAAAAAAATTATAAAATTAGTTTCTATATAACAGCAACTAAATTAATTTTTAAATTATAATCTAAATTTGTTTTTAACTTTAGGTACTAACATTTTAGTTACTTACTAAATTAAATTTTAAATTAATTTTTAATTCAAGCTAATTTAATAATTTTATAAAATACTAATATGATGAGTAAAACTAATTTTTTTGGGTAGAAAAAGTTTTCAAATAATTTCTCTTTTAGTTCATTTTCAAAGTAACTGCTGCATATAAATACTTCTTATCTTGTGTTTTTTATAAGAAATTTTATGATTTTCAAGATAGTAAAATATACTTTAAATTGATTTTTAATTTTTTTTTTCTGTTTGGATAAAACTATTTCAATTATTATCAAATGTAAAAAAATTATTTAAATTTCAATTAACTGTTGATAATTAGAAATATATTCATATTAGTGATATTTTTTAGTTGACTTTTAGTTAATGTTATTATTGGGTCAAAGTTTGTTAATATTTTTTAATTGACACTAATAATTTTTTTCTCTATAAACATATGTTGAAATTATTTTCAAGTTAAATACAATTATTTACATTCACATCAATGAAGATTAATTTTATAACATGATTGGTTGATTTTTTTTTTTCACTTTTGATCGAGTCAATTGAAAAGTTTTATGATTCACATACCAGACACAATTCTACTTAGTGTTAACTGAAAAAAAAAATCAATTAACATTTAAAAAAATCATAACATTTGTGTGGGTGAAAATATCAACCAAAAAAAGGTCAAAAATATCAATTAAAAAATATAGTTTATATATTTACAAAAAGATAGTTTCATCGACATTGGTAGATAAAATTTTAGCTAATATATATTAAACGAAAAATAATGATAGGTTACAAGAATAATAAAAATAATTTTAACACTTTAAATAAAAAATATTTTTCTGAATACCAATAAAGAAAATTTAATCACCTTCTATAAAAAATAGTTATTTTGATAATATTTTCATTTTAAGATTGACAACCCTCCAACCAAAATTAATTAAAGAGAAAAATACAATTTAAAAATATAAAAAATTCAAATTTTTACCTTTTTAAATAAAATTTAAATTCTCTATTTTAAAATAATTCAATTTCTGTTAAAATATAGTTTTTCAAAATTTCTTACCTAAACAACCTATTTTATTATAAAAAACCTGTTTTATTATAAAATGATTTAAATTATTTATAAAAAGGATTACCTTCTTAAAATTTCTTTTCCAAATATACTGTTAAAATGAAATAAGATTACTTAACAAAACTTAATTATAGACTTACTTAGACAAGCTCGGTTACTGTATGTTTTAAATGAACGAAATTATTCAAAGAAATATTTTAAGTAATAATATAAGGTGATTATAAAATTATAGAATTAAATTAAACACTTAAATATGTTTATTTTTTCCATAAACATTGTTAGGAGATTTTTTTTCACATGTTAAAATTATATAATTTACAAAAATTAAAGGAAGAAAATTCTACAAACATCTTATGTATAAAGCTAACTTAATCTATAAAAGAAATTGTTTTATTTTTCACTTTTAAAATTATTTAGGAAAAAAAATGTGGATATAAAGTGATTTTTATGAAGTGGTTAAATTTATTCAGTATTGTAAAATCCATAAAATTAAAATAAATAATTTATTTAAGGAATTATATATTGTGAACATTAACTAGTGTTGAAACGCAGTCTATATATTCATTTATTATAATTAATTAAGTTGTAATAAATATTTCATAAATTCTTTGTTGCATAATTATAATTCGTCTTTCACCAGATTAGAAATTTAAAACCCATTATAATAAGTGTTTTGTCTTTCACCAAATTAGAAAAATAAAACTCACACAGTGTATAGTACCAAAGGATGTATCAAGTAATTTACATAAGTTTTTATGTTCAAATGTTATTATTGTCATCATACACTATTGAAAATGTAAGGACATGTTTGATTGCAACAAAAATTATATTTTTCATTTTCAGAAATAACTATAAAAGCATTCTTGTTTTGTTTTTACTTTCAAATATCTGTACTGATAAAAAACAACTTGTCTCTTTTTCTAACCAGAATATTTAAAACTAGAAAAAAATGTAAAATAAAAAGGCATTAGTATTTTTTTAAAAATAAAAATAGTTTAATTGTATTTTAAAGAAATTATTTGGTTCTTATTTTAAAATAATTTGATTTTGATTTGGTTAGAACTTTTTCTATTCCATTAAAAACATTTTGAAATAGAGTTTAAATATTAGAAATTTTAACGTTTTCCTTCTATAAATATTTGAATAATGAATTATATGTTACAGTTTAGTATTTAGATTAGTTTGAGTAATTAAGAATAAAACTTTCCTTTCAAACTAGAATATAATTTCCCGCGTGTTTTATACTTTACTTAGTATAAAACTGCGAATAAAGTATTTTATTGATTAATATAATATACTAAAAATATATTAAAAATAACACGTGAACATAAATAATATTTTTTCATTCATTAATTAGTTTTTGTGTGTCAATTCGTTGGTTGGTTTTACGAAAGAATGTCCAATTTATTTATTTAAAATTAATTATATATTTATAATTTTTTTGAATTATTTTTGTCCGAGTTTCTCATCCAGCCACTGAGGATTTTTTTTTTCTGAGAAAACATATGACACTTAGCAGTACAACTTCGACGTGTCTAAAGTTGTAATAATCAATGTGATAGAGAAATAATACTAAAGAGATTCATAAAGGTTTAAACACTAATGAAAAAGAATATTATACATCATTCATTTTACTTTTATTTGAAAAAAAATCCACTTAAAAAAAATGGTTAATTGACATTTTTAAAAGTAAGCTGCACTTTTTTTTTATCGATTTTCCTCATTAAATATAAAACTCTGTTGCACATGGATAGTGTTATTTTTAACAATAAGTTCAACTTTTTTATGTTGGTTGTTTGATATAAAAGATTTTTGTTTCGCTTTGTGACGTATTTGATGACGTAAAAAGAGATCTTTTTATTACTGACCTAAAAGAATTTTTGTAAAAAATATTTTAATATAGTTTGATTCATTTTTCTCATTGTATTTATGGTGCAAATGAAGTTCTTTTTAATTTATCTCTTCTGGAATGAGGTGAACTTGTATTGGTGGTCCTTCAATACTCTGGTGATCCTTCTCTTTCATTTTAGTACTTTATTGATTATGGTGTACGTCTTTATCTCATCACATTACAGTGTTTTCATTACAATGATTCATCTATATTTTATCTGTAATATTTCCAAATATATGTATATATATAATATTTCTTAAATTCAACATATTGAAATGTGTTATCTATAGATTTATAGATATTATATAATGAATTATTTAACTAATAGAATAAATAAATAAATTGAAGAAAAAAAGAAAGAACTAAAATTCTTGATAAAAATAAAAGATTGAGGAGTTTTAATTTCGATGGTAGAAAATTGGAAGTTGAATTTTAATTTTTTTATTGTAAAAAATTATAATAAAAAATTTATTTTTTAATTATGAATCAAAGTAAGTTTTTTGAACATAAATTATTGAATTAGATTGTTGACAAAAATGTCTAGTAATCGAAAACAAAGGATAATAATTCAATATTCTATCCTAAAAGAAGAACAACAACTTCACACTTTAATTAAGATAAAAAAAGTGTTCATCTCGATTTTTATAAAAATTTGGAAATGAGATTATAAGTTCAACTAATGAGGAAGACACTAAATATAATTTTGATATAACTTAGACATTTGGTCAAGCTAGTTGCAACATATGCAAATATACTAAGTTATGTTTATTTTATTATTTAATTATGTTTATCAATGTTACATTAAGTTTTGTCAATTGTTTAAAATGATGCATGAAATGAGAAATATGTTGTAACTCCTAATAGGAGACAACTTGTTAGTGATAATAATGATAAATTAAAAAAGTTGAAGATAATTTCATCCTCAATTTTTGATCATATTACTATAATTGAGAAAGAGAATTTTTCGGGTACAACGAGATAACAAAGTTTTCAGAGTAGTAATTATCTACTATAAATTTTTTTTAAAAATGCATTAAAGATATATAACTATAATAATGTAAGTCATATTTGTAGTTAATTAAGCTTGCAAATTTAGGAATTTATTAAAAAATATATATTTTATAATATTATAATAATTATATTTAACCGATAAACTAATTTGTTTAACTACATTCACAAATCGAACAAAGAACAAAGACAAACAAAGATATACAAATTTGTTAAACATCAATCCATTCTAAAGTTTGGAAACACGGATGTAAAAATCTAACAACATTTACATATATAATTGTGTAGGTGCCATTGAGAGGTAATTATCATTATTGTTGTGTTTTTTTAAAAATCATAAATCTAAAAATGAAATGAAAAACTTATTTCAAGAATAAATTTTAATCTTTTTTTTGGTCATATTTTAAACTATTTAACTGATTCCATATACATTCCATTTAATTAAATTCTTGATACGAATATAAAAAACTAGTAATTTTTTTAATGTATACACTATTATTTTATTTATAAACTTTGAAACAATTATTTTATTTGTTTTTCATTTTAATAAATAGATAAAATGATTGATTTGAATTTGATTACTACATTTCTGGATAAAATCTAGCATTAATGCATGTATTACTTATTCTTAAATGTATAAATTATGCATGTTTCAATAAATTTATATTATTTTTATGAGAATTGAACATTAATAATTTCAAATATTTCAATATAATTAGTAATTAGGTTTAATTTTATTTTTGTTTAAATACTTATCATAATTCAAAATATTAAGTTATCTTATGTTAAAATAAACAAATTAACTATTATAATTGTTTTATTTTGTTGAAATTATTTAAATATCTTAATATTGAAAAATATAATATAATATATTTTACTATAGATTTTGAGTAGATATCAAAACAAACTATATATTTATAAAAAAAAACATTTTACATTAGTTACGAATATAATCTGATTTAAAATATAGTATATTTTTAATTTAAGAAGTAAAGAATCTGTTGTTGAATAAATATAAAATATCTCATTTATATTCAGTGTAGAAAGAACATAAAGCAACTTACTCTTTTAAGTCATTAGTTGAATATAAAGAAGAACATCTAATACATTTTTAATAATAGGGTAATTAAGTGGATTTAAGAAATTGGACGAGTTGACCATTACTCAACCAAAATTATTTTTCTAATTCATTTAATTTTGCCATCGTGGTAAAAGAAATTGATTAAAGTTAAGCACAGATAATAATTGATTAAGACATGGATGCATAAATCATTTTGTCGCCTTTACTGGGTGATGAAAATATTATAAGCATGTGATTCGTTTTTATTTTTATGCAAGCAGAAAAAAGTGCATTATTTTTTTAGTATAAGAAGAGTTGAAACTGTATACAAAGAAATGGTTGTTTTTTTTTGTACATCACCCAAATTCAAACCAATTGTTCATCTTCCTTACAAAAGATTCCACATGCCTATGATTAAGCATCACCTCATTGTATGTGTACATGCTCTATCCCACGAAATCTGAAGGAAGTTTCTTTGGACCAGAAAAAGACGATTACATAAACTTAGATTTGCCATTAACAACATAGATAGCTACGAAAAGTTTAAGATAACTGCAGGTCATAAAAATGTAAACATTCATTTATATATATATAGGATCATAAATTGAGTGTAGGTGTTTGGTTGTTATTGGGTGGATGGTTCTAGATGAATTTGTGGTTCCCTGGTGTGGTTTTTCGGGGTTTTCTTGAGAGAGTAAATTGATTATTTTTGTGTGGCGTGTGGTGCCAAAACAGAGAGTCCTTTAGAAACACGCTAATGGGATTGTCTAAAATACTAAAGCAATGAGAAAAAAGAAAGGAAAATGAGCAGAAGAGTTGAAATGGGGGAGGGAAGGTAAGAAGAAGGGTAAAATGATTGAGGATGATAGTGATGTGATCTGACGGTTCAGGAGGCACCACGTTAGAAGTGTGTCCCAATGTCAGACGATAATTAGGTCTACACATGAAAGGAAGGAACACGTGGCAGACAACAATTGGGTCCCACACTCAAGTGTGAAAAAAGGATTTTGAACAAACTGACTGAGCCCTAAAGGAAAAACTTTCTGCTTTGGACACCCTCGATGGGAACAGATTCCAAATATTGGGAAATCTATATCACAAGAGAGGAATGGGTTTGGGATCCCACAAAAGATTATATTTGCTTGGACCCACTTAAGATTTCAAATTTTCCCAGGTGGGCCCCACCCTTATACTTATCTCTTCTTCCCTTTACCATTTACTCTGCAAACATTAATGCTAACCTTTGTTTAGATGTAATACTCATTCTACCACATTCCTCTGTGTGGAGTGGTCCCTCTCTTTTTATTTTTCATTTCAAATTTCTTTCTTATAGATTCTCAAATTGCTAATAATCTTGGTCATTGTGTGATGTGACTTGTTTACCCAAACTGAACAATTCAAGCAGATGCAAAATTTATTCCATGTTTTTACTCTTCCTCATTTACATTACAAATTCACTACAAACAAATTTTTCCCATCAGCTCTTCGTAGATGTCAACATTGCGTCCAGTTTCAGGTAAGCACACATCTATTTTCTGATATTCGGTGGGATTTCATAAAGATCTTGTTATCGCTGTTTGCGTAAATTTGGGTGCAAAGCAGCTAACCATATTAATTAAGATTAGGCTATCATACTCGTAAGCCAGAAATCACATTGAAAACAAGATGAAATATCACAATAATCACCTACGTTGAAGCTATTACCCATAGGAGTTCATTTACAATCTTATAATTCACCAAGTTATAATTTCAAACATCTTATATTTCATTTAGCTATAGTTTATTCGATTTTTTCGTGCCCGACAGAATGAGTTTGTCATGTGTAACCTGTTGATGGGTTTGAGCATGTGAGGATATTTGACATCAAAATTGCAATTTCTCCACTTTTTATTAGAAACGGATATAGACGGAAAAAAAAACTCAGTGCCAAAGTTCGTAGTAAAAGAAGAGGTCAGTGACCCAAAATCATTTGGGTTACATGAAATGATGAGTGGAAAATTTTCATCAACTAAACTTCTATTAACTTCTTTTTTTTTATGACAAAATGATGATGGTAAAATGATCCTATTTAATTAGGGGTCACATCCTACATTCCTTAGCGAAATGTTAGGCTAAAGTAAAATAGGGTGATGTAAGATTATCCGTTAGTTGGAGAAAAGTCTCCGAAATTATCTTACCCAATGCATCATGCACTTCAGAAGAAACATAAAAAAACACTGTATTTTACAATGAGAAAGTAAACAAAAGTGGGTGGAGAAGCAATAATATTAAAATAAGGTAAAAGGGAACAAAAATAAACCCCACTCATTGCCCTTGGAAAATTAATATATGTAGTTGAGAAAATTAATGAGAAAGTAAAAGCGGTTTAATTAGTTAGGAAAGAAGGTTTGGTTTAATTTTCAAAGTGATGGCACACTTAGAATGAGGCAATGGTGTCCTCACCCAAAATTTCAACCTTGTTTCCATCATCATGATGACCTAATGGGAACAAAGATCTTGGGTTTTTCCTTAGCAATCAAATAAAATCCAATTGAAAGGGGAAAGAGAGAGAAAGTTTTATGTATGTGTGGTGGTTGTACCAAAGCGGTAGAGAGAATCTAGGGAGAAGATCTCAGCATGAAGAAGCGAAGCACACACAAAAACAACACCACATCCATGCCACTGTGCCACCACAGTTTTTTCTCTCATGCACCCACTAATACCAAAACAAAAAATCATAAATCAAAAATCAAAAATAAAAAGCTACCAGGGATAATTACATTCCACCTCTTCTTCCCTTTCTCTCTCTTTCGTTCTCTGTTCGTAACACTGAATTACTGATATACATTTTAACCACAGCTATATATATTGCAAGTAAACATATAGATAGTGTTCAGAAGCTTATTCTCAACCCTGATATGGAGTTTGTGGATACCAGAAAACTACAGTTACAACAACAACATCTGCAACAACAGCCGCAACCGCAGGAGCAACATTTTCATGTGTTGGCAGTGGACGACAGTGTCATAGATAGGAAGCTTTTGGAGAGGCTCCTAAGAGGTTCTTCATGCAAAGGTTCCTACCATATACCCTTTTCTTCTTTTCTTCACAATTCTTCCCTAGTCTCCAAATGTTGCTACCGTACCATCTTATTTCTCAGATTCTGTGTTGCTAATTGGGTTTATGGTTTTGTGTTAACTATTTTGTTAAGCAGTTACCTGCGTGGACTCTGGAGACAAGGCTTTGAAATATCTTGGATTGGTTGATGACCTTCATGATACTACTTCTTCTACCTCTTTGGAATCATCATCTTCTCCTCCACCTCAACCATTGCAGCAAGAGGAGGTATTAATCTTATTCTGTATTTTTTTTTATCTTCAATATGTATGCTTGTTGTGTACTACATTTGAGCCAGTCCATTGATTTGAGCGGTAGTTTCACTCAGTGGACTTTTTTCTTTCCGTACATAGAAAGCAAGTTCTTGCTTAATTCGCTTAGAACACTAGTTTTCAAAACAAGCTAGTACTTCTAAATGGCCTCCATTTCTTTGGAATGCAGCATTAGTGATTCCTTTCATGTAGTTAAACTCTTTTCCCCCCTTAAGTAACAGCATTCAATTGCCAGAATGCTGTCTAAGCTTCTCTACCTTTCTTTAAGGAAACGAAAGAAAAAAAATGAAAGTTAAATAAAACATTGAAGTGTTTAGTTAATTCTAAAGCAAGAGGAAGATAATTAATGGAAAATAAAATACATAGTCACTTCATAAAATTATAGATTTAAGAAAATGAAACCTGAAATGTGATATCTTCATTATAATTGTTATAGATTATCATATATAGTTGTTGAATAATAAGTAATGTATAGAAGGGTATAAGATGGGACATGGGGATTATATAATATACATGTATGATATATAGTATAATGAATCACGAGGAGGTTTCTGAAATTGTTGTTAATGTAAAATGACATGGAGCTCTTGTGGAATTCACGTAAAAGTACGAGTTTATTAGAATGGATGATCACAAGAGTCATAAAAGTGATGACTTCGTATTTCTCTTTCACCACCACTTCCATTCATTGAGATGGCGCATGCATATATATATATATATAAAAGCACAATATTATCTTTGTTACGCATAATGTTTGTGGTGGTTTTCTTGAAGATCCGAGGGCATTGTAATCCTGCAAGCATGGCATAAAAAATAACACAATTTAATGAATGAATTAAAGTAGAAGAAGAAAAAGTGGAGACTTTTTGATTGTGGTGTACGTAGTCGTAATTGGTGTTTTGATGCAGGATTGCCACGCTCCTAGAATCGTATCTACTCTTGTCTACATCAGTTATTTTTTTCTTTTCTTTAAGGGTATCTTTTGGAAAAGAAAAAGGGGTACAAAAAGGGTTGGGTAGAGAGCATTGAATTTGGTTTTTGGTACCTGGCTAGTTCATCGTGGTCATTTCCCTCCTTTAATATTTGGTGACAGTAATATGTAACCATCTAGTTATAGTGGGGTGAGATATTCCAAATTAATAGCAAACAGTAACCTGTACTTTCTGCTGCATCTTTTGAATTTCAGGGAATCAAAGTGAATTTGATCATGACAGACTATTGCATGCCTGGGATGAGTGGCTATGATTTACTCAGACGAGTCAAGGTCAACACACAACTCTTATTCCCCGACACCTTACCGAAATTCCCTCTGTCTTTTTTAGCTTCAATAGCATGTACTCACACTCACTAAAAAGATTCCAAACATTCCCTTCTCCTTCAATCAACACTTACAATAATTTATAATCCCATCATATATTTGCAGACTGCAAATAACTCTCCACTCAGTTCATTTTTACTTCAACTTCAACTTGCTATTGTTTTTATTCAGCATTACATACACATATATAACTTTTCTTAAAGGAGTGAGTGATAATGTAGTTTTCAGTAAAAAGAAAGACAAAAGAAAAAGGAAAAGTTATTACAGATTATATTCAGGATCTAAGTTTGCTTTCACTTTTATTTCCTTTTCTTTAATTTGGTCATTCTTTTTGTTTTCCTTTCTTTCTTGTTTTGACATTGCTTACCGCTGCAGGGATCTTCTTGGAAAGATGTTCCCGTCGTGATTATGTCATCAGAAAATGTACCTTCCAGAATCAGCATGTGAGATTTCTTGCTTCATTTGTAGAATTTGAGTTTTCTTTTCTTTTCTTTTTCGCAATTTTTAAAATTGATCTTTAACATTTACCATTATTGAAATGCATCATCACTTTGTGACATTGAAACACACCAAGAAATTAATTCATTAAGAAAAAAATTAGTGACAGATTTTTTTGTCACTGATACCGATGTGATCATAATTTTGTAATTGAAAAATTTATGAAATTGTTGACAGGTGCTTGGAAGGAGGGGCAGAAGAGTTTCTGTTGAAGCCTCTTCAGTTATCGGATTTGGATAAGCTTCAGTCATACTTTCTGAAATCCCTTGAAAACTCTTGTGAAAAAGAATCTGCTAACAGTTCCATAGATTCTGAGAACGAGAATGTGATTATTAACATCAGTAACAGTAACCATAATAATAACAGTATTAGCAAAAGGAAGGCCATATCTGCAGAGTCTCATCAGGATAGATCAAGACCCAAAATGAAAGAGTTGGCTGTGGTGTAAGAAAACAACAACACTATAGAGAGTGTTTGGTGCATACATGTTATATAGTTTATGACTATCATTCTAATTATGCCTATCTCCTTAAATCTAAGAGCTTAATGAATTCCCAGTGAGTATTAATGTGGTTATCCACAATTAGTTACCATTTACCTTCTCTTTACATCACTTCACTTCATGTATATTTTAATTATCATTTACCTTATTCCTTTCCTCTTGTTGCATATCACGTTGACAAACCAGAAGGAACATTTTGCATACAATCTTCATGTTGAAGAAGGAATAATTTAATTATTAGTGCCTAGATAATATATTGATAAGTTATTTAATTCAATTTTGTAAAATTAGTTTATGAGATAAAATTTGCTTTTTGAACATATTTTCTTGGCACTTTCTCTTTTTAATGGAAAATTTAGTTGTTTTCCAATGTACTCACTTACTTACGCAACAGACTTAGAATTGATAATATAATGTTTGATTCTTTTAGTTTCTATAAGATAAAATCTTTCATCATTTTAGAATTGAGATTAATCCCGATTTAATTATATCAACAAGAATTTATCAATCAAGGAGAAATTTATTAAAATAGGTATATTTTGAAAAATATATCTATATAAATAAATTACGTTTTAAAAAACGACTTTATAATAAAAAAAGTTGTGCTTTAATACACTATTTGTGCTTTAATACACTATTTGTGCTATAATACCCAACATTTAGTGCTTACAATTTATTTTACTGAAGTCTATTTATAGATATAACTTCAACTTTTTTTAATTCAATTCAATTATTATTATTTTTATTTATTTTGTCATGTTCTGTATATATTTTCTAATTAATATGTAAATGATAGTTGTTAACATACAATTTTTTATTTTACTTTTTAGATGTTGTTTATTTAGAAAATTTGGTTAATAAATTAAATTTGTTATTAACTAATGAAATTTTGAGAACAAATTTACAACTACTTTTTTGGCTTGATTTCTTTTTTTTCTTAAATTTCGTTTAATTAAAAAAAGTTGTTTATTAACCAAATTTTTTAAATAAACGTCTAAAAATATGTGTCAACTTCATTCTATTTTATTATCAATTGAAAAAATTATTCAAAACAAAATAAATGAAATAAGTATTTTTGAAATTATGTTTGGAAGTATCACTCCTATAAAAAAAATTGTAAAGAACTTAAAGCCCTACTACTAACTAAGTAAGAACGACTTCATCCTAGTTGAGAAAAAAAAAGTTTAAAATCATGTGTTGAGTCATAACTTTTTTTATGAAATTGTGCTGTTCAAAGATATATTTTTTTTAAAATCTATCCATTTCATTATATATTATAAAAACTTTACCTGTATTTAATAAATTTTTCTTATATAAAATCAACTTACCAGGTGAAAATATTTATTCATTTTTATACTATATTAATTATATATCTTATAAGATCTCCAATAATTTTAAGTATAGAATTATAGAAAAAATACTGTAATTTTTTATATGTGAAAAATAAAAAATAACAATAAAATTGATTTTAAGATTTAATTTTAAATTTAAAGATAAACTATGATGTATATGGAAGGATTTTATAATTTCAAACTCAATTTTGTAATATAGATAAAACTCAAATTCAAATTTAAATTTAAACTCGAATCTAAATCTAATCAATTCAATTTTTTTTCATAAAACTCAAAATATATACAATTTGGTTTCCAAGAACGCAGATTTGATTTTCATCCTATAAACATGGTCATGAAATTTAAGTTTATATAACTCTAAAATGAGTTTAAGAAGTGAGAAATGTGTTTGTAGTGATTAAAGTGGATCTCCAGCATCTAGAACTGAGTGGCTGAGTGGGGTCTTTGAAAATTCTTTTGTCTGCTGCATTAACTAAACTCTTCATTACATGTTCATGGCCCTTGCTTTCAACCTACTCAATAGATGTTAAATGAACTCGTCAACTTTTTTTCTTATAGAAAATTATTAATAAACATCTAAAATATCTATTTTGATACCATTTAGAAAATAAAAAAAATTATAAATTTATAAATCATATCAGAAAAAAAGATATAGAAAATATTTAAATAAATAAAACATCAAATAAATAAGAATGTATGTTTATTATTATTTTTCTTAATATTTTTACACTTTGGAACAAATCACAGACCTTCACCATAGGTGGAATATTTTCATGGATAAAAAATTATGACATCATGTTTTTTTATTCAACAAGGTACTATAAGGTCTGAATATACGGTTCCAAATCACTCTAATTACAGTAAACCTAACTTATAAGACGATAAATTGACACCTAATTATTTTTATAATTTTCTGATAAAAATGCAGTTTATCAATTCAACGTAACATTGAATACATCATATTACACTAACCATTATTAATGCAATTTTAAATCACTTTTACACATTAATTATAATAATTTAAAGACCTTCAAGATAATAAACAAGCTTTTCTGATGATAGAAAGTACCGCATAAACATAAATTTGTTCTGGGTTTTTATTTTTTAGTTACAAAAGGATACAATATTTTCTCAGTAAACCGTGTTACTTTTATTTCCTACTACTTTATTGCATGAGAGGAAAATAATTTATATTTGAAGATTCTCTATTATTTTTTACCTATTTCTAAGATAGGATGTTGCTATTTTCTTCTTGGAGTTTGGAGAAATATTATAATTTTCTTTTCTTGAGTGAAATTATGTTATTAGCTATCATCAATTTTATTTTTTGATCTTTTATTTTAGTTGAGTTATTATATCCTAGTTAAAAGTGTTTAAGTTTATCTAATACTAGTTTACAATTTATTATATTGTGTTAGCAAATAATATTATTTATAGTGAAATTTTTTATAAGTCAATTTAAAATCATGGTAATAAAATATGAAATAAAGAATCTTAATAAGAATATTTTTCCATGTGGAAATTGAAAATGAAAGAAAATTTTAAAAAAATATAAAGGCAATTAAAGAAATATATGTAAACAAATTTGTTCTTAACCATAACATATATAATTTTGTTTAATATGGTAGAAAATAATATTGCAAAACATAATTAAGATATTTTCAAAAAATTATATGAGATTAAATCATTTCATAAAAAAATATTTTTGAAAAGAAAAATTTACACTTTATGAATAAGTGAATCCATATGATGGACCACATCAACAATTTAAATATTTTATTTATTTAAATTTCATTGACAGATCTTAACATAGTTGAAAATAAACATGAAAAAAATTCAATTTTAGATTTTACCTGATTATTCTTATAAACTCATTATGAATATAATATGAAATTTGAGGATGTTTTAAGTTATTATTGAAGAAGAATCCAAGCAAAAGAGTAAGGTAAAAATAGTGAAAAGTTTAAGCAAAAGCAAAAACTTTAAGAGGTAGATCAATAGAATATGATTTTAGTTGGAGTCAAAATCGTGGTAGATGAAAGTCTTGAAGATGGAAGAATCTCAAGTGCTACCATTGTTACAATAAAGAGCATGTGAAGGAAAACTGTTGGTATTGGAAGAATGAAGAAAAAAATTTCTCAAGCATCAACTTAACAAAATTGTGTTACAAATTTCTCAAAAGATGGAAATATTTTGGTTGATGAAGTAGTAATTAACTCTAATGGTGAAAAGTAGTTTCATTATAAGTAGATAATAGATTCAGGTGCAACTTGACACATGATTTCACATTGAGATTGATTTTATACTTATGAACTTATCTCAGGAGGATCTACATTAATTAGAATTATTATGCCTTGAAAATTGTTAAAGTCGTTGTATTTAAAATAAAAATATATGATCCCTATTATATTCATAATTCAAGGATATAATATATAAAAGATGTGAAGAACAATTTATGGTTCATTAAATAATTAGATAACTTTGAGTATAAAACCCATAATGAATGTGAGATCTTAAAAATGGTGAAAGAGAATTTATTAAAAATATGATGGTATATCATACACAAATTGATAGAATGTGTAAAAAGTGAAAAATATTATAATGAAATACGTAAAACAAAAATCCAATTGTAAACTTTATTAAACAATAATAAATTAGTGGTAAAATATGTAATTAAATTATTTAGAAAAATAGATAATGTCAGTTAGTTTAGGCTTGTTGATATTTGTTCTACTTTTTTCTATCAGATCAAACTACTTACATATATATATATATATATATATATATATTAAGAAATTTGGGTGTGATGCCCTCCTTTGGTCTTGCCACGGGTTCCATCATTTTGTGTTGATTCCTCATATTTGTGTTTTTCAGTTTAGTTCGAAGGTTTTTCTCAACGGGAGAGGACATGTAAAAGCTTCTAAGTAAATGGCAAAGTATTACTTTGAGGAGAATGCACGTTACTGAGGATCAGGTTTGGGAAAAGCAAGTATTCAATATGAGGAAACTATAAAATAAATCATTTTTTTTTCAGAAAACAGAGGGGAGAGAAAATAAATGTACCTTTTTAAATAAGAAAAATGGGATAAAAAATTAGGTTTAAAGAATATAAAAACAAGGTTACAGAAATAAGATTTTAAAGAACAGCGAAGATAGTAAAAAAATTAGTCTATATTAATTTTATATAAAAGAGTGTTTCGGTAAAGAAAATAAAAAAGAGGTGTAACAAGATGATTGTAAAAGTCAAAATTTCATTTCTAAATTTCGTGTTATAGTATAATCCAAGTGCAATCATTTTAAGAATTAACAAGAGTATAATAAAGATAAATTATTGGTCTAAAAAGATTATATTATCTACCATTTTATATTTCTATCAAAAATATTAAAATTCAACTTGAAAATAAAGATTCAAAATATAAATTTAAAAACTAGGTACGAAATTTATGTATTAAGCGTACAAATAGAGACAAAGTAATAATTTAAAATAGTTGAAACAGAATTTCTCTTGAGCAAGTTTTTTAATTAAATTTAAAATATAAAATTGAAAAAAAAAATCGAAATCAAGGATTTGAAATAATTTTAGAAACAAGTTACTGAAAATAAATTTTAACGCATTAGCTTAAGAACGGAGAAATACAGAGCAATGATTACTAAATAGGAGGTTTGCAAATCACGGTTCTTTTAGTTTGTATATGGATTTCGATTTTAAAAAATTAAACCGTTAACATTATCAAAATATATGTTCGATATACAAATTAATTTGAAACTGAATATTTTATATCAAATATAGTCCAGATGTAAAGAACTTCGAAGCAGAACATAAATGGCAAGAATTGAAGAGACTAAAGATACTGATAACATCTTGTACTAAATTAGTTCAGATCCCAGCTACAACTTTTCCAAAACTATAATTCTACTCCGCCAAGGAAAATCCCGTTTTATTTCTCAAAACATACATAAGAGGAGGAAATCCAGAAGATAAAATTATCAAAGAAAGATAGTTTGCACCTAAAATTCCCTAACTTCTGATGAAGAGATACAAAGGGGTTAACACCCCACATGTAACTATGTGCCTATATCCTCCGAAAGGTACAACTCCTTTCCTGCGAAGAAGAGACTGAATAAAAAATATGCAAATCAAAGTCTGCAAGAGTTTTGTAGGTATTGCAATGAAAATGGACAACTAATGATCAACATAAACTTACCTTTCAAAGCTCATCTTTTCCTGTTTCTTGCTCATCTTTGACCTGTTCTTGATGAGCAGGTTTTTCTGTTCCTTGTTCTTGCTGGGCAGGTTTGTCCCGGTTCTTTTCAATGAATTCTATGATGTCTTCCTTGGTTCTACCACCGTCGTATTGTGATAGATTTCCACTTGATGACCTGAAGTACATGGTTGGATAACCTTGGACATCAAAGGTATCACTTGGGATATCGTTGGCAGTTGCATCCTGGAAAGTAACAAACGACATGCAGATTGTAACCAAGGAAAAAGAGCATAGAACGGTGATTAAAATGTATTTCTTAAAACTCTGCAAAATTACGCTCCCAGCTTTTATACCGCCGCTTTCAGTTCACCAGTCAAAACTACTACCAGCATTGATTGGAACGGATATACTATCATAATAATCAAAGCTGAATACATTTCTTACCAGTTTGGCAATGATAACATTAGCATCATTTTGATATGAGATGGCAACTTCCTCCAATATTGGAGCCAACTGTTTGCAATGACCACACCAAGGAGCGTAAAACTCCAGCAGAACTGCAAGGTGTTTGTGCTAGCAGTTATAATGGATTGACAAAGGCAAACCACTAATTAACAAAAACGATGCAGATATATGAAAGATTCTCCTATGGGCATCATAATTATAATTATAATTATCATATACAATCAAAGATAAATAGTTTTCTGAAGAAGATGAAGACTTCATTATATTAGCAACGGCAGCTTAATTTTGTAAACGAAACATAAATATAATATGCAAAACTCTCAGCAATTTTTCACAATCAATCAGCTACTACTAACCGTGAAGAGAACTTCAATTCCCAGAAAACAGTATGATTCCAAACTAATACAAGCAAGAGAAAGCATCGGCCAGTGTGATGCCATATTCTATTTTGCAAAAATCTCAGTTTTTAAACAAAAAATTTGATCAATTTTGTTATTCTTTTAATTTCATAAACGAAGAGAAATAAGTCAAATGTTTAATACTTCTCATTAAAAAAATATCCTTCATAGTTTGCAACAAATGATTATTATACAAAGAGATTCAGAAAATTAAATGTGGTTAAATATAAAATCATATCTATCATCCTCACGTAAAGGTTGATGATATTACAAAACTCAAGATGTATAAATTATCTTAAATTAGACTGTAATGCTCTACCAAAAACAAAGAACATTAGAAACGTGATACTTTTTTATAGTACAGTGTGTGCCAAAATTTATCTGATAATCCATGGAATCAAACCAAAAACAGAAAAAAATAAAAATAAGTATACCATTCTTCCCAGATTTGAAAACGATGTCCTGGAGACTTTCCCCAACTACCACTTTAACGGGTTCATTGTTAGTTTCAGGGATAGGTTCAGATTTCACATATGGTGCAATACTACCGTCCTGAAATATTCAGAAAGAAAAAGTTAAAAATATATAATTTTCCAAGACAAATAGCAGAGCAGCCACAATTACATAATTTTTAAAATTAAAGAGTTCAGCAAACTTATATATCCTAACCGCTAAAAATAACAAACCAGATTGAATTAGGCCCAAGTAATAAGCGACTAAGCGAAATAAGAATAACCTTGTATGCCTTCAACCAAGCTGGAATCTGATCGGCTTCCAAATTGGGTTTAAAAAATTTCTTCCCGTCATTATGTTGTATGATAATTAAAGGTACTTGGTCTTCCTTCAGTCCAAAATACTGTCAAGACAAGCCATACTCATGTCAAATATTGATATTAAGCAAACAACAGACAGTTATAGAATGTTCCATATTACATATTTTTATACAAACCTGGAAAGCTCCTTGACTAGATTCAACATCCCCAATCAGAAAGCTTACACCCTGTTGTTTATATTGCTCAGCAGCTTCACGGTATTTTGATTTGAAAGATTCAGCACCTTCAGCAGTAAAGTTCATGAACAACATCGCCTGCCAATACCCAAAAATTAATTTAGGTTTGTTGAACACAGGATAAAATGGGAAGACAACCAAAACAAAGGAAATAATAAATATAACTGAACAGGAAGTGTAGATAAAGGAAACAAATTTAGAAAAATGCTATTATGTTCACAGATTACGGAAGGCAAAAAGTCACTAGTAGCCCAATGGCCGCACTTGGAAAACGCTATTTCAATCCATGTCCTGCTACTCAGCTATAGCAATTATTGACAACATGGAGGTGTTTGACAAATACAAAATTTAGGTGCAATAAAGTAATTATTACGGAAATCTCCAGTTCAATATTGAAAGAACAAAATTGACTTAGCTTATTACCTTTGCATTGGGGCTGTTGAAGAATTTGACAACAAAAGGGTGATTGGTTGGATCATTGTTAAAGACAGTAACGGCAGGGGTACTAGATTCCTCAACAAATTTTTCTAGTGTATCCACATGGAAATCCTACAAGCACAAGACAATTTTGTACGTAGCCAAAATAAGATTAAAACCACAAATAAGATTGCAAAATTAATCCGCATAAACCAACACTACCTTCGAGTCAGCAAAAAGTTCATCAAACGGCTTGAATAACCTAACTAAAGGGCCAGCGACTGATGATTCACCTCTTGGAAGGTGTTTAGCATTCAGAGTGTGACCAAAGTCATACTCAGCACGCAGCTTCTCTGCTAAGGCAGAAAAGTTATCAAACTCCTCCCCAGAAAATTTCGGGAAAACTCCAACCTGGAAACATAGGAATATATATTATTACAGGCCAATGTGAGTTAAAATAAAGAAAATTGAAACAATCGGTCACTTACAATAGCAACTTTATTTTCACCAATAAAAGCTGTAGCTTCATCAGCAGATTTAATTTCAGTTGAAGCGGGACCACTCTGTTTCTTCAGATAGTCAACGATGCCATCGGCTTCACGGGGACCTTTGTATTCCTGAACATTCTTTCCCCCGTTCCTCACAATCTTAATTGTTGGGTATCCCTTAACATCATATTCCGATGCAAGGTCTCTGTTCTTCTCTTCGTTGGCGTCAACTTTAGCCAAAACAATCGGAGGATCATGACTGCTCAAGATAGAAGCAGCTTTCTCATACTACAGAAACAAAAACGCCACAAAATCAACATTCTCGTAATCCTACAACAAAAACTCAAAGGAAACCCCAAAATTAAAGGGGACCAAAATTACCTCGGGAGCAAGATTCTTGCAGTGACCACACCTACAAAAAAAATATCACGTGAAAACCACACTAATATCAATAACAATCGATCTCAGTGAAACCGATTTTGAACAATAGATTCAACATGCAAATCAAACACCGCCAATTCAAATGAAAACACAAAATTAAATCCGAAGCCTGAACAACAAATCAGAGTAAAATGTGGACATCAGTGTAGACACAAAATCACAACAGGAAATTAACAAAAGCGAGATGTAGAACAAAGTCAAAGCAAATGTAACAGATCAGAAAGGAGTAAAAATCAAGCAGAAAATAAAAAGAAGCAAACAAACACCAGAATCGAAACATACCATGGAGCGTAGAACTCGACAACGATGAAATTGTGCTTGCTGATAGTGTCGTGAAAGTTGGAGTGGTCCAATGTGAGCACGAATTCCTTAGTCTCAGAGGACTCCTCTGCAGAGATCTGAGAGGCGAGAAGAGAAAGTGCGAACACGAAGAAGAAGGAGCAAATCGAAACCCTATGCGCCATTGTTCCTCTGAAAAAGAAGCTATGAAAGCAATTGAGGTTAAGAGAGAGTCACGAGAGGGGTTTTTGTAGGAGTTAGAAACAGACCCAGAAAAAAAAAACAGCGCATGACACGTGCGCTATGTTTCTAAGATATTTTGGACTTTGGGTGCTGCTAACGAATCTCGTGTCCCCACGTAGGCACTCTCGATGACGTGGCGAAATCTTATTCGACTATTCTTGTCATACAACATTTCTTTTGATTTTGTTTAATAAGTTTTGGTGTTTAATGGTATTTTCTTTTCTTCAGCATCCGTAGTAAAACGGGTGCCTCTAATATTCAATAAATAGGGCTTTAATTAAGGGATTAACGCTTCTGAAGGTCCTCATAATCCCCTGTAGGTGAGGTCTCTATTAAACATTTGTGGCTCAACAAATCTGACGGATTTGAATAGTTGCGTGGTCATTTTGCTGTTGTTGGAGTGATCAAGGAGAAGAGTTTATTGTTGATACTATCTTTTGACTCTTTTGTTGGAAAATTTTCTTTCGGGAAAGGGTGTATAAAAGAAAAGATGACTCCACTTCTAACATAAAATCTTAAGGTTCAATATTTATGGGTCTTTGTTTTTCTTTTATATACTTCGACTTTATCATTTCTACTCAATGTGAAACTTTATGTCCATTCTCACACTTGAATTCCTAACATCTTTCGGTTTATCTTGTTTTCCTTACTACATACAACTTTAAGTGGTTTGAATAGGCAAAATAGAAGGAAAGAAGGGTTGAAAATCCAAATACATGTTTACTATTCTTTTATGATGTGATGTACTCTTCAATTACTTCAAAACATTCTTTCTCATTCATCTTCAATTATCTATATTTTATTTCTATTAACATTTTTTTAAAACTATTTATCTTTTTAATCCGTCTTTTTATTTATTTTTATACTAAATTTAATAAATTTTAATTTATAAATTAAATTTAATAGCTTTAATTAAATTATTAAAATTAAAATAATTTTACGCCACATTTTTAATTGTTTTTATTTCATCTTTTATATTTAAATATAATTATTATGAAATAATCATAATATAATTTTTAAATTGAATGTATTGTCATGTAGTTCTTTTTAACTACAGAAAAATAATATATATATATATATATATAATGTACAAATGAAAATAATAACTATACTTTAAGTTAGTATCGGAAAGAGAATATTCATCTTCCTTTCTATCATCAATAATTTGCAAGATATTAAAAAATATAATTTCGTGTGTATTTTTATTTTATATAACATCATCATAACCTTTTATTTTAATAGAAATGGTTTATCATAACTTAAAATATATTTACGAATACTTTTTATTCTAAAATTTAATTATAATATAATATAATATAATATATTTAATATTTTAAAAATTACTTATATTATAGAAAAACATCATAAATATAAATAATTCATCCTAAAACTAACAAAGACAAAAATTATAAACAAATTTTGATTAGAGGTGGCAAAGCGGACCGGTCCGTCTTACTTTGGCTCGTCTTATATTTAGTCTGCTAAAAACAAACTAGAATGGAACAGTCTGAATAAGAAACACGGGTTAAAAATGTTTGGCTCGCCTCGGATGGTTGCGAGTTTGTAGGTTTAGAGACCAGCTCACATAAAATTAAAAAAAAAAATCTAGAAATTTTTTTATAAGTTTTAATTCTAAATTTGAGTATAATGTAGAACCAAAAATTGAATGCAAGTATAATAATTACAAAATGAAACATAAAAATTAATTATTTACTAGTTGTTACAAGTAATTAAGGAAACATTTTATGAAAAAATATATTAAATTAAATCATGAAATAAAATTTAAATTTATTTTTATAAATATATCTTATTCAACACAACATAATACTATACAATAATAAAAAATTAAAAAAATATATTATGAGAGCGGTGGGACGGGACAAAACAGTTCGCATTTAAACCTGTACAGACTTCAAGTTATGCGAGACGGACCTATGTGGACTAACGGGTTAAAATATCTAGTTCGCCCTCACACATTTGGCAGCGGACCACAACACCCCCCACATTGCCCTCCCTAATTTTGATTTCTCTAAAAAATTTAAACTCTAGTTTTATTTGTGTTCTGTCTTAAAGCATATTTAAGCATGTGTTTCAGGTGTTACTGGAATATACTCTTTAACAACTCTTGAAACAAGAAAAGGAAAAAAAATTCCTAATTTTGATTTTAGGAAAAATAGTTTGTATTTAATGAAAAAAATATTTAATAATAATCCAAAAGTCTAGTTATATTAATCGGCCCAAGTTCGATGAGATCTTTTAAGAAGAACTCCTCCAATAGTCCAAATGAAGTAGGTTGTGGTTCATGGACTAGCCTGTCAACTCGGCCACAATTTGGTAGATTAAATTAGAATTTTTAAACCATCAAACTGCATTCTTTTTAAATTAAGAAAATGAAATAAAAATTAATTTTTTATATTATATTATTTAAAAATATACAAATATATAATAATATTTAAATTTAAATCATTAACAATTATAAATTTAATTCCCATTAATTATAGTAAAATAATAATAATTTTAATTTATTTAATTACATATATTAATTAATGAATTAAAAGTTAAAAAATATTATTAGTTCTTTGGTGGGGACAATAAGTTCAAGCTCTTCAACCATGACGAATGAGTCCCTTCTCTTCTATATTTGATGAAGTATTAGTGAATTGTGCCAAAACAAGTCAAACTCTATGTCAAACTAACTTAATTTTGCCACCCATACCTCTAGGACATCAAATATCCTGGGTATTTTAGTTGAAGACTTCTGAAGTTTCAAATTACAATAACAAAAACATGATATTTTAAAATAAAACTAAAATCAAATTTGTAAATTTTTAAAGAGAAAGAAACTTGTGTTACTCTGTATTCTAAAAAAGACTAAAAGAATAAGAATTATGACTTATAAGATATACACAAGATATGTACAGACTAACAACTTGTATTCCACTCCACCAAACAAAGGCTCCCATTTTCTTCCTTAAAACATACATACATTACACATAGGGGAAACCGAAAACATTAAAGGGCGAGCAAAGGAAGATGGAGTGACACTTCTGTTTTTTTCTCCCAAGATGAACAACTCCTTTCCAGCAAAGGAGAGACTAAATCAAAATATGCATAGCAAAGTTTGGAAGAGTTTTTATAGCATTCCAAAGAAAATGGACAACTAATGATCTACAGATTCTTAGCTTTCAAAGCTCATCTTTTCCTTTTCCCTTCTCACTCTTTGCTTGTTCTTGATGAGGAGGTTTATCCCGATTCTTTTCAATGAATTCAATGATGTCTTCCTTGATCCTATTGCCACCGTATTTTGATATCTTTCCACTTGCTGACCTGAAGTACACAGTTGGATAACGTTTGGCTTCAAAGGAATCACTTGGGATATCGTTGGCAATTCCATCCTGGAAATTGACAAACAACACGCACAATATAACAGTAAAAAAACAGCATAAGATGATAATTTTTCATAAAAATGTAATTCTTAAAGTCTACTAATATACTCCCAACTTCTGTAGCACACAGCTTTCAATCAGCACACAACCTGTCTTCACCGTAGATTGAAACTGTTAGAATATCTAGAATTTTCTATTCTAGTGTAAAGAGCTCAGCTTATCTCTTATATTTCTGTTACATATAAACACATAATCTTATGTGAAATACATATCAAAAAATTCATCCTATACCTAATTCTCTATAAAAACAAATATAATATCATAATAATCAAAGCTGGAAACAAGATACATTTCTTACCAGTTTTGCAATAATAACATCAGCATCTTTTTGATATGAGACGGCAACTTCCTCCGATATCGGAGCCAACTCTGTGCAATAAATACACCAGGGAGAATAAAACTCCAGCAGAACTGCAAGAAGTTTGTGTTAACCGTTACATTATTCTATCTTGGAATGAAAAAGACAAAGTGATTTTGTGAGAGATTCTACTTTGTATACAAGTACTGCCATATATAATCACGAATACATGAGAGATTCTACTTTGTTACTTTGCACGTAAAACGAATGCTGCTATATACATAATCACAGACACATTACAATATCAGAATGACATGTTTCCTGAAGAAAATAGAGGTTTAATTACATGACCATCAGCAGTCTAATTTTTTATGCAAACATCAATACAGTACACAACTGTCTCAGCGGTTAAACACATCAGTATTTTAAGATCTTTTATAGGAAATGAATGTCAAAACGTAGAGTCACAAAATACTACATCACTAAGCAGTACCAGCTACTTTGCAATCAAGAGAAGTTCAATTCCAAAAAAAATTAGTATGATCACAAGTTGAGAAAGCATAGGCTTTTTGATGCCACATTCTATATGCTAACATAGCATCTTCACTTTTTTTATGAAAATAATCTGATCAATTTTTGTCATACTTTCTTTTAATTTATAAAGGAAGAGAGGTTCCTTTGATGTTTAACAAAACTTCTGATTAAAAAAATCGAGTCTTCCTTCACAATTTACTACCAGTGATAATAGTAGCAGGTTCACAACATTAAACATTTATAAAGAGAACATCATTAGGTCCTAAAAATGTGGTAAAATCATATCTATCAGCTTCATGTGAAGGCTGATATTACAAAAACTCGAGAGATACATTATCCAACATCTAAATTGGATTGGTAATGCTCTTTCACAAGCCAAAAACATTAGAAACGTGATATTTTTTCATTCAAGTACAGTGAATGCCGAAACCTATCTCATAATCTATGGAATAAAACCAAATATAAACGGTAATGAAGTATACCATTCTTCCCAGAGTTGAAAACTATGCCCTGGAGACTATCCCGAACTACCACTTTAACAGGTTCGTTGTTAGCTTCAGGAATTGGTTCAGACTTAAAATATGGTGCAATATTTCCATCCTGAAATGTTTAAAAAATGATAAAATGTTTAATTTTCACGACAAATGACTGCCTCAATAAGATAATTTAAACTAAAGAGTCCACTACAACTACAAATAAGATGGCAGATTAAATCAGGCAAAAGCAAAAACTACCAAGAGAAATAAGAATAACCTTGTACGCCTTGAACCAAGTTGCAATTTAATCAGGCTCCAAATTGGGTTTAAGAAATTTCTTCCCATCAATACGTTGTACTAAAATTAGAGGTACTTGATCTTCCTTCACTCCAAAATACTGTGAAGACAATTAATACAAAATGTCAAGTATTGTATTACGCAGAGAAGAACGTTACACCTTAGAGTATTTCCATATAAGATATATTGATTAAATGCACGCTAAACTGCAGAATGTTTAATATGTTTTGATACAAACCTGGAAAGAACCTTTAGTAGACCTGACATCTCCGAGCAGAAAGCCTACACCCGGCTGTCTATATTGCTCAGCAGTTTCTCGGTATTTTGATTTGAAAGTTTCAGCACCTTCAGCATTGAAGTTGATAAACAACATTACCTACCAATATTAAAACTTTAATTGAGGTTTCTTGAACACGTGATATGATGGGGAGAAAACCAAAACAAAGGAAATAATAAATATTTTGGAACATAAAATGGGTGAAAGCAAGAACATTTTTGAAAATTGTATCATGTTCAGAATGGTAGACTGATTGGGAGGACACTAACGGAAAGTGGGGCTCACACTTATCAATCTCAGATGGAGATGTGTAGATGTCAGCGGCAAATAGCAGGAAGCGGGATGGCTACTATTTTAATTATTATATATTATATATAATACAAACTCTCAAGAAGAAACAATGTTACAGAAATTCATAATAAACAGAAGGAATGGTCAAGGAAAAAATAGTCCTAGTAGAAAATGAGGGACAAATCACAATTTCATCCTGTTGGATCTTTTAAGGAGAATATGTTGGAGGAAACATGATCCAATTCACATCAGGATCATGAGATCACATCCAATTCTTGGAAAGTAATGAGTTTGTGAATCTTTCCTTTTATAATATATTACATAACATGCTGATTTCTAGATAACGTGAACTCAAACTCACTTCAATTTCCAACAAACCCAAAATACACCCACGTTTCATTAGTAAAAATATATTTTTAAAGTCTTATGTTCTAGCAGCACAGTTATAGCACACAAAATGCCGCTATAGGGGCTGCAATTACAGCTAATGAAAATCACTCTAGTATTTGAATCCCACAGCGGCCAGGCCACTCTGCTCCGCTATAGTGCATTATTGGCAACATGGTGGGACTTGACAAATATGAAATACATCTACAAATAGTATGATTATTGATTAATAACGAATTCTCTGGCTCAATATTGAAAGAACAATATGTACTTGGATAGCTCATTACCTTCGTATTGGGACTGCTGAAGAATTTGGCAATAAAGGGGTGATTTATCAGATCATTGTTAAAGACAGTCACCACATGCACGCTAGATTCTTTAACAAATTTCTCTAGAGCTTCCACGCGAAAATCCTATAAGCACGAGATAGTTGCTGAAGACCAAAAGAAGATTAAAAAATAAACCCAAAATAAGATTGAACAACGAATCCACAAAAACCAACACTACCTGAAAGTCAACAAAAAGTTCGTCAAATGGCTTGAATAACCTTACTATTGGCCCAGCAACTGATGATTCTCCTCTTGGAAGGTGTTTGGCATTCAAAGTGTGACCAAAGTCATAGTCAGCACGCAAGTTCTCTGCTAAAACAGTGAAGTTATCGAACTCCTCCCCAGAAAATTTCGGAAACACTCCAACCTGAACACGTAGGAAAACATGATTATAGACCAACTGACTTAAAATAGAGCAAAAGTTGAATTGATTGGTCACTTACAACAGCAACTTTATTTTCTCCAATAAATTCGGTAGCATCATCAACAGATTTAATTTCAGCTGAAGCAGGACCACTTTGTTTCTTCAAATAGTCAGCGATGCCATCTGCTTCACGGGGACCTTTGTATTCCTGAACATTCTTTCCCCCATTTCTCAGGATCCAAATTGTTGGGTAAGCCCTAACTTTAAATTCTGTTGCAAGGTCTTTGTTCTTCTCATCATCCGCGTCAATTTTAGCCAAAACAACCGGAGGATCATGACTGCTCAGGATAGAAGCAGCTTTTTCATACTGCAGATACAAAGCTACTATAAAATCAACATTTGCATAATCTTACCATCAAAGGAAAGCCTAAAATTAAAGATGAACAAAATTACCTCTGGAGCAAGCTTCTTACTGCCGTCACACCTAAAAATGAAAAGTAAAAATCATATAAAAACTGAATAAGTTTCTATGTGATCCATTTTGACCTAAGCAGAATACAACAAATCTTAATTTTTAAAAATTTCTCATACAATTTATCTAATTTTTTTTAACTTATATATGAAATGATGTTAAATTATATATGAAATAATTTTATTTTTTAAAATATTTTTTAATTTGTATATAAATTAATTTTAACTTATAAAAAGTTGTTCTTTTTTTTTTTTCTTAAAATAGTTTAGAAAGAAAATCTTCAAAAACATGTACCTATCATCTACCTTCGGACATAATTCTGCATCTTGGACATTGGGTTATCCTTTCCCTAATTTCCTCCAAAAATCCTTTTTGTTTTTGACCTTGAGAAAAATTATATTAATAAGGTAAAAATATTTATTTCAGTATAAAAAAATAATTAAGAGGAAAAAGTAACATTTGAATGATATAATTAAATAATAATGTTATCAAAGTAATTACATTTTGCTCATTGTGAATATAGGCTAATTTGAATTCATTCACTCACATAGAAAACAAGTGAATATCTCACTAGACTTTACTATGAACTGGAACAAAACTCAAACGCTGTTTTAGATTATTTTAGTGTCTATTTTTCAATCACAATTGATATTTCATCTCGAAATGTATGCTAGCATTTGATATAAATATATATTACATGAATCATTGGAATAAAACTTATAAACAATAGGTAAAAGGTTGTGTTTAAGCTTTTGTCCACAAATTAAATATATAAAAAGAAATTAATATATATTGACATTTATTGCTTCTAAAAATGAGGTAAAGATATACTCCAAAAAAATAACTAGGGACAATAAAGAGCTTTAAGTGTATAATGAAGTGTGAGATAGATATTTGAACATACCAAACCATTAAAAAACACAAATAACCAAATTTTAACACAATATAAAGAGATCTGATCTGATCTTATAACCAAATTTAATAAGCCTATAAATGTAGTTAAAGATGGCTATGATTAAATTTTCACGTTATTACTTTGCCTATATATATCAGACTCGAAAGAGTATATATTAGTTGGAATTTTATTTAATAATAAAATTTTTTTTTCTTAAAATTTACATCAGACTTTTTTATTTATCTATTTTAAATATATTTTATTCAGACTTAAAGATAATAAGATACTGTTTAAGATTTTGACTGACACTAAATATCTATTATAAAAAATAAAAAACGAAAAAATTAATTAGCTGCATAGTGAACTAATTCCATTCATTAAACCTAATTCTCGTCGACAAGATCACATTTTATGTGATAATGATAATATAGAAATGAAGAACTTAAAATTAAAATGAAATAAATTACAAAAAAGTCAAAACAAAATGTGGTCTCAATCCAAGCCTTACCAGGCTTTCAACAATGTATCGAAAAAAAAAGAAACCAACCCGTCTCCTTCCGTGGGCAAATACTTACTGCACTTCCCCAATTTCTTCTTGCACCCCTAAAAATTTATAAAATATCAAAACTGTACATGTAATACTATAGAGATTGTGATATTGGATGGTGTATTTTTGTGGAGTTTGAGTGAGAGTTGGTATTAGTAAAATTTGGTGGAAGTTAGGGATGGTTGGTGGTGGTTGATGGGATTTGGAGAGTCAAGAAAATAGTTTTTTTTCCTTTAAAATTGTATAATCTATAAGTTTTTTTCATGAAAAAATTTACTTTTAAATTATATAATACATAAAAAAAATTAAACAATAAAGTTTTTTTATGTGAATATACCTTTGAAGTGTATAATACAAAAAGTGATCTCAAAATTATGTAATTAAAAGTCAAATTTGATTTTTTTATTATATAATTTAAAAATCAAAATTAATTTTCAAACTCTAGAAGATAATTTAACCTTCAAATTATATAATTCAAAAATTAATTTTATTTTCAACTGTGTAATTTGTAGATTAATTTTAACTTTTAAATTATACAATATAAATCATAAAAAATAAGAATTTTCTTTATTTTGCTTCAGGACTCAATATATGTTTAAAATAATAAATGTTTGTTGATATTTTTTTTAAAAATAAATCTGAATAAATTTTATTTTCCAACATTTTATATTCTTTTCCACTTTTAAACAAAATAGAAGGAAATATTAGTTTTATATATTAATAAGGCTAAATTATAAATTTCATTTTCTCATTGTGTTTTGTTTTCCTATTAAAAGAACTTACACAAAAATATCTCACTTTTAGAATTTGTTTAGGTAAACTTTTTTTACAGTAATTTAAAAAAATATATAAAAACACATTTCTCTAAAACATAAAATTAACTTGTATATAAATTAAAAATATGAATTTCATTATTTAATATTATAATTTACAAACATATCGAGCACATTTGTTAGTTGTCTCGTATAAACTAGTTTTAAAAGATAAATCATTTTAATTTGTATTGCCTTTATTCCTTTCAGTTTTTTCCTCAACTGGGTTTCTAAGAGGACTGATAAATAGCCTTTATAAACTACCAAACAGTTGCAAGATGAATACTTCTATTTGCTTATAATTTAGTGTTTTTTTTCTATTAACTAACCAAACTTATCATCTGCCTGGGACATATGATACTAAAATAAATAGTGATTTCCGGTTTCTATGGTAATAAAAAAGGTTAAAAATTATTAATAGGAATTAAAAAATAGGTAATAAAATATGAAGTCCACAAAAAAAAATTTGCAACCAAATAATTTAAACTTTTTATTTCCTTACAATTCATCTGCATTTCATTCTATTTCCCTTTCTACATAGGGATTAGGGTATTTCATTGTTGGCTGGCAATGGACACCAGATAGTATTTACAACACTTCTCTTCACTCTGAACCCTCCTCCATTCTATCATCATCTCCCATTGCTTCAGATGCAAAAATCCATCGAACTGGTGAACATTGGTTTCATATTCAGCACACAATCAACTCTTTCATCAGAGGAGGAAAGAATCTAAACTGCAGGAGATTGTGTTTTAATTCACCAGATCATTCTTGAAACATCTACAAAATTGCCCTGCTTCCTCCTGATAAGATCCTACTCCTTCCTATGCATATATAACATTTACAGTCCACCTTCAAGCTACAACCAATCAACCAATAAACGAATTTTTTTGCTGTACAATTTTCCCCTAACTGTAGATTGGGTGTTAGGGGATACGCACCCAAACCCTTCATTGCTGAAACATGTTTGAAGCAAACGCTTTCCTACAGAATAAGACTAACTATAGCTGCAAAACTGGTGGGTTAGTTCTAAATCTTCCAAGTACAACCCCTAAACTCCCCCAATAAATTCAAACTAGTAAATGCAATCATGTGACGTCAAAAGAAACAAAATAGCTGGAATCTCTACGAATCCCCAGCAGCATTTTGAAGCCTAACTTGTTCATGAGCTTTCACCACCTCAGAAGTGAAACTCTCTAATGTCTTAAAAATGGGAATCAAACCAGCCTGTAAACTATTATTAGCTGCATCACGAACAAGTTTGATGGCTTCTTTATGCCTGATCCTCTCTTCATGTAATTTCTTCTTCATAGAATCTAAATCCACTTTTAGATCATCTAGTGGTGAAACACCGCTGTCGGAAGTGAGCTTCGACAATGCAGTCTTTCCTGAAATTTTATCATGTTCTAAGCCTCCCATTTCTGTGCGCAAAGTTCTAAGCTGTTTCTCAAAGTCCTTTCTGAGATATTCAGCTTTGATTCTCTGGCGTTGTGCCTCATCTTGCCTTTCCCATAACTCATGTAGTTTTAGAGCAAATTCATGCATGGCCTCTGCCACCGCCGTTTCTGAAATTCTAGTCATTGCTTGATGCCAATCATTGCAAATTATAAAAACTGGTGGAGCATCAAGCCGACTTGGAGAGAAAGGGGCAATACCGTCAGCTGTTTCTTCAGGTTCATTAGGAAGGCATCTCATGAGCCACTCATTCAAATTCTTGACATAAGATTTTTGAGTCTTAACCCAAATGTTGAACTGGCTGCACCAATTCAAAAGCTCCTTTTCAAGTTCTACAATGGCCTTCAGAACTTCATCTCCTTGCAGACCAACATTAATCTTAAGAGACTGACTTTTGCTCTCCATGATAGCTTGGAACTGTTTCTGGTGGCATTTGAGCATGAATTTCCACATTCTTGTGAATCTGCTGATAAACAGGATATTAATCAAATCAATAGTTCCATAACTTCTAACTCAAGAAAAACAATTCAAGCAGTAAACAAAAATAGATTTATCCACTTCAAAACCAAATAGGATAATGTTAATAATGACGTCGTAAACACGTCTTCAACCACTAGTCACTGATGAGAGATAGTCACAGAAGCCTGTTTCTCATCAGTCACTTGAAGACATAATTTGACTCAGTCCCATCCCTATATACGACTTGAGAGAAAATTCTCAACGGAATGTCTATTTCCCACATAAATGACCTTGTACAATCAATTATTGGCCCCTCTTGCATCCAGGGGCATTAATAATGACAGCAAGATTGTTAAATTGCAAACTCCCAAACATTATAAGGAATTTCTCATTCTTAAGTGAATGAGGGAGTTGCATTGAGCCAATTGAACTGTGGTGAAGAAAACTGTTAATTGAAGCATCTAAGGAGGATAACAAGGTTTTACTCGCTTTATTTGTACAAAAAAGGAAACAATTATATCAATAACTATCATCATAGTTCACAGAGAGATATTATCATGTAAAACTTCACAAAGTGACTCTTCTTTGTTTAAAAACATTAATAGTTCATCTTACTTATTATAGCCTACTCTTTATAAGGGAAGAAGAGAGACCAAACGCATTACCCTCTGAAATTATAACAAAAAAATCCTTTTGACAGTATTTTCTTACAAAAATTTTAAATGTTTGTGACCAGAAATTAATAAGAAATGACAGATAAAAACTAGCATAATGAATAAGTGAAGCAATTTGATACCCATTAATCAATGCTGCAAGTTGAGGCTGCAATTCATTATCCCTCAATTCATGTATTCTTCCCATTATAGTTTCAGCAGTTCTGATGCAAATATTGATTTTTGTTTGCAACTTCTTAATTGATGCTCTAGTAGCATCAATTTTACTAGATTCAGCTCCTAGATTATCCAATGTTTTCAGTCTCTTGAACTGTTTCTCATAAATGGCCCGTAACCTCTCTTCATCCTGAGAATAGGGCAAAAATATAAATACATAAGCATAATTTGAAATTAACACAAAGTATGATATTATCTACAGCCACTTATGAATACAAGTAATTTATCATTGAAGAAGATGCTGAATATGCATGACATTGAAAATATACGTTATTCAGTAATGAAGTTTCAAATTATATCCCCTCCTCTCCAAAAACATGAAAATATGAAAGGGACTATATCATAAGGGATTTAGAAGCCTTTGTCCTCAAGAAGTAGGTCATATAGCAAATCAGCAAGACCAATATCATTCTATGAATAGCTCAAAACATTTCTAACTCCATGATTCATTAAACTTGGAGTATTTTGAAAATAATCATATACATACCTTAACTTCCTTATACAATTTCTTCTCCCATGCATAAAGTTTCTCCAATGTGGATGAAAGATTTTCTGGATTTGTCTTGAGGTCTTTCCCAGGTTCACCACAGTATGCTTGTGCCAATTTTATTTCCCTAGAAGAAAATTGTATAGATGGAGGATCTGAAGGTAACCTGGAAGGTGCTACCGACTGCAAGATTCTGGAAAATATAACTGCACAAAAACAAGTAACATACAAGACATTTAGTTGACCAATGCTTCAAACACAACATAAATGAGGGTATGGAAAATAAAAACACAGATTTTAACAATAAAGACCCACAAATACGCCCACGTGTTTGTATGCTTGCAGAAGAAAAATCATCCGAATGACTCAGTTTACTTGGACCTTTAAATCAAAATGCATCTGCATTTTCTTGAGGCACAAGCCTCGCGAGTATGGAAATATAAAACTAAAGGGTTCATAATGAAAATTATATTCCCGTCATAATTATTCAACTTGGTTGACAGTCGATCACAGAATCTGGTACCACCAGCAGTCTGTCTATGACTATATTCTTTGTTTTAGGAGAGGAGACAAAAGGTGAGTAGTACAGAAGAAAATGACTAAACGGAAGAAACCACAAAACACGTCTTGTAAATATAATAACACAGCATAAGATATATTCTGCCTGGAGCTCATGCTCGCCAAATCAACAGAAGCCTGTGGCAGTAAATTGTGCAGCAGAATACTGTATTACAATAAACATGCTTCCATTTAGTGAAGTATTTAGCTTCTTGCCTTTTTTCTCGATGCTATCTAATTTTATTGAGATTTTGGTATTTACATAAATACAGAAAGATCATCACAATCAAACCAGTGTACACGGAATGATCATCAAATTGCATAACTCAGTGTTTATTCTAACAAGTTAGAAGCACGCTGCCAGAGCCAAAAGAAAAAACACAACAAAAGAAACAGAAGACAACTAAAGCTATGTTTGGATTAAACTTGGGAAAATATGCTTGCAAATTTCAATGCATAATTGTAAATTCCGAAGAACAAAATGAAGAATTAATTTTTGCTTTGAGAATAATAGTAAATTTCGACTCCCACTGAAATCCAAACACGCACCCAGCTGGTATACAGGCTGAGGAGTTTCGGACGCTAGTTCCCTACATCCTAGTACCAGTGATTGATGCACCAAATAAGACCCCCTCACCCCTTTGGGGGGCAAATAAGGATGAAAAATACACCCATACAGACAACAGTGTTCCTGTGGAGTGTGGAGTACTCTACGGAGTCTGATTCATCCCAGCTATTTTCTAATAGAAATTATCATTGCTCAAAAGCCACAACAGGCTCCAGGTTTATAAAGAGGATCTATATTTAGACCAGCAAAGCCCATATGTAATAAAAAAAGAAACTAAATCTAATGAAATCTAAAAAAAATGTAAAGGATAAAGCAAACAAACTAGCTTATTCTAGCTCTAACTTAATTACAAGATAATCCTAAATCAAAAACCCTAATTATAAAATCAAAGTCCCAAAAGGAGCAAATAAGCCAATCTACGTCATCCTTCCTTCCTCTACAGTATACAAGTTCAGCAAAAGAAGCAAAATACGCCAAATACTAACACTCACATCACCATCCACTCCACATACAAAAGAAACTGCATCAAGTAAAGGCGAGGCATAAGTCTAACGTTTAACAGGAAAGTATAAAACGTTTATACCTCTGAATGCAGCAACCCTAGACCGATAAGGTGGTTTGCAAACTTCAAGCAACAGCGCAACCTCTTTCCCAAAATTCGATGCCGTCACAAACTCGTCCTGAATCTCCTCCACAACCTCCCGCAGATCCCGGGTGCCGTGCGCCGACAAAGTGGTCACACTACTCAGAACGGAAGAGTCACCATCCACCGTCGTGACCGTTGCTTCATCAATCTCGAAACTCACCCCTTTCTTCGCACCACGCTCTTCGGAAACAACAGTGTCGGGACTGCTCTTAATCTCTTTCTCAACGGAACCGTTATCGCTGCCGTCATGGAACCTCACCGTCTTGGAACTCCCCTCGCTGCTACTCACCTGCTGCAACGGCACCGTTTTAGAGTTCGAAGGCCCTTCCCCGAAATCCCTCGCTCCAGCGAAGCCCTTTTCCTCTGCCACCTTTTTCTTCTCCTTCACCGGAGCCTCTCTCGGGGCTTCGTGCTCCGTTTCGTCTTCCAATTCGGGAATCCCCTCTCTCTCCCTTACCTCCTTCGAATCGGGACTGCTCGCGCTCGACCCGAACTGATGGGGGTAAACCGGGTACCCGTTCTCGAAGCTCTCGAAAACATTGAGGAAATCCCAGGTGGAGACGCGAGGAGGAGAGGGCGGCGCGGGAGGAGGACGCGGCGGAGAAAGTGACGGTCCCGGAGGAGGGTAATGAGGGTAATCACCACCCGGAAAAGCGTAGAAACCGTAACCGTAAGAAGGATCGGGCCATTGCCCAATTGTTGCCACGTGTCTCTCTGGTTCTTCATACACCATTGGTTTTCCATGAGGGACAGACTTCTTCATGTAATGGGCGTATTGGTAATTTTGATAGTACCCGTAAGGAGGTAGGTCGGGTTCCGGGGAACCGTGAAGGTGAGGCGAAGAAGAATGAGAGTGAGAGTGAGAATGAGAATGAGAATGAGAATGAGAATGAGCATGAGAATGAGTAGGAGAAGGAGAACTCAGTTCGGATCCAGAAGAGAGAGGCAAGTGAGAACCCTCGGGGGAATCCGCGTGAGAGATTGAAGCAGAAGAGGATGATAGTTTGTTATTGTTGATGCTTTTCGTTTCGGAGGGTAATGTAAGAACTGGAGAGGAAGAACCGGTGGTGGTGGTGGTGAGGTCTTGTTCCGCGAATTTGCGAAGTGCGTCGCCGATTTCCCTGAGCGAATGGAAATACGCCACGTGTGCCGCGGCCAGAGCGTAGCGCTGCTCCGATGCGGCTTTTAAAAACCCCTTCCGCTCTCTGCACAGAGCCACCGCGGGGAAGTCCTCCACCTTGGAGCCGCCGCAGCCCATGTCAGTGACCGAAGATCGTAGAGTGAGTTGCCGATGTCCAAGCCGCAGAACATGCTTCACCCCCGCAGTCGCTCATGGTGACGGCGCCGCATAACGAAGAAGGTGTTGGTGCGGTTTGCTTTATATATTTGTGTGTAGCATGTAACAAGTGAGCGCGTGAGAAAGAGTGAGTGTGTGTGCATGCAAGGGGATTGATGGGGAGGGAGACTCACAGAAGGAAGATTCGAGAGAGATTTTTAATTATATTAATTTTGAAAAAATGGAAAAGAAAAGAGGGTGGGGAGGATGTTGTGGAATAAAATAATAAGGAAAATTTGTATTGAGATTGGTGATGGTGGGGATCTGGCGTTTGAATTTAAACAAAAATGGAGTGAGATTTATGGAAGTTTGAGAGAATGGGGAAGAGAAGAAGAGAAGAAGAGAAGAAGAGAAGAAGAGGGAGAAAGAGGAGACCCGCCATTGGCAACGGACCCCTTTCATCATAATACCATCTCATGCTTCTCTTTTTATTTTTTTATATCTTTATTTTACCAACTAATTCATTTTAATTTGGATGCTTTCACGGTGGCCCTGTAGCAGTAACTTCGACCACCCTCACCTGGTTTCTTTGGTTTCAGATCCATTCCACTCATTCATTACCCATGCATTTCCACCTCAATATTAACACTTTCCATGTTTCCGCGTTAATATTCAATCTATGTTACATTCTATTCTTCACAAAAAATTAATATCTTACCATTTCTTTATTACATTTTTTTTTTATATACAAGGTCCACTATTTGATCTGGCATGGGTGATATTCATTAAAATGACTTAATTACAATTTCTTGTAACGTCAGATATTATTAAATTTTCTCTTTAGAATAATTATCATATATTAAATCATCTTTTCTGAAATTATTTTCGGACTGCGACAGTCTACTTAACTTAATAAACGTGTGCATTAAATATATTATATGGTTATTGGAGTTTATTTGATAATAAAATTAAATATATAATCACGCGGTTTCTACTAGTTTCCTTTACTATCAGAGAAATACTGGTAAAAAGTTTTTTTATATTTTTAGTTAAATCTCACTAAAGAATATATTCAAGAGTGGAATCCGTCAAATAAAATACCTCATTTATTAATTTTATAATTTTAGTCCATAACAAAAACTAATTAAAAATATATTATTGATTTGTTATAGTTTAGTTTGCAGCTAATTTTCTGCTCGGATGAAGATGAATACATTTTTTTTATAAACCATGCAATTTTGTACTTCAATTTTTAATATAATTTACTTTTAAAACATCAAAATACCATTTTATAAATAAATATCTTTAGCTCATTTAACCTCAAAAACTTACTTTTAAAAGACTGAAATATAATTGTTAACTAAAAAACTTTAAATATATTTTAAGATAATTGTATAAATTAATAATATTACCATTAAATGATCTATGTTCAATAAAAATTCTTATTACATGAAATTCATAATTTTTCAAAATTTTACTCAAAACAAAAAATCAACTGTACTTGTTATATACGAAAGACATATAATTAATTAATATGTCACTGATATTTTTTACATAATAATGTTTATGTTAAAGTTTAACAACACAATTAATAAATATAATTTTAATTATTCTATGAAAATTCGTTAATATCTTTTGTTATTGTACTAAAATATTAATCATTTTTTATTATACTAAAAAATTAACCACATATCTTGTATAAAATTCACATTTTACCTTAAAATAAGTTAAAATCAAAACTTATGTATATAAATTAAAATATGAAATTTTAGAGAAACTATGGAAAAGGGATTTTAAAGATTAATTTATATATAAGTTAATTTTAATGTAAAAGAATCATTTTATTTTTTTCTTCTTTAACATTTTTTTATTAAAAAATCATTTAAATACTTACATAATATTTAAAATAATTGATATAGTTTAATATTTAATATGTAAAAAGAGTAAATGAGTACGTTATTTAATTATATACTAGTTTCTTAGTATTTAATTATTTCTAAAAATTATAACTTTGACGATTTTACAAAATTTATTAATAGAACATAAATATTTATACTTTTTACAAATTGTAAAATTAAATAATGTTTTTTTTCAAAAACTTAATTAATAACGACTTATACATTAAGACCTAATTAGTCGTTTCACACAAAAAATTCAAAGCATCACTTTAATTGGAAAAGTTCAAATGCAGGGAAGACTGAAAAGAAAAACGGACTTCTGCGTGGAAATATTTGTATCTTTCTTATTAGAGATGACAACTAATCCTAATAACAAAAAAATAATTATCAAACATATCAATGATAGAAAAATAAATTATTGGCTAAATAATTACGTTATTTTAACTTTGGAATGTATTAAATATAATTAATTTATGTTCATATATAATTTCTTGCCACATTATCAATAGTGCAACTATTACAATCGCATATTTATAAAATAATAATCATTTTCTAAAAATGCTTGATTTAAATTTAGGATTAAATATGTTTTTAGTTCCTGAACTATTTGTCAAAATTGTGTTTTGTTTTTGGGATAAACTTTAGACCTATTTTATCCTTATAATTTATAAACAGGTGTAAATTATAGTAAAAACATCTTTAAAGAGAAGAAAATGAAAAAAAATAAAATAGAAAAAAGTGGAAGAAACGAATGATAGTAAAGTAGAAAACTATAAAAAAGAAAAATAAAGAAATAAAGTGAAATTTTGATATATCATTAAAGATCGTTTACATAAGTTTATAAATCATAAGGATAAAATAAATCCAAAGTTTGTGTTAAAGGACGAAACAAAATTCAAAGACTAGAAAGATATTTAACCCTTAAATTTATTTTAAGCATTTGGTTTCTTGCACGTTGGATATACAAGTTGTATTTTTTTAATTAGCGTATTATCTTAAATTAAATTAATTATATATTTTATTTGATAAATGAAAAATAATATTACAAAAAGGGAAAGCGACTTGATGTAATCCATGTATCTAATTAGATTAATTTTTTTCGAATTTTAAACTTATGCATGGAAGAAAACTCGTTTTTTATATCAAAGGAATAGTCAAAGAGTTAATCTCGTCATGGTAGGAATGTTTGTGATTGAATTCAACAGGCTTTATTTTATCTTAGTTCCAATGAAAAAGAAAATTAAGATTATAATATCTTGGTCAAACTTTAGTTATTGTTATTCTCATATTTTCCAATTTGAATAGAAAAGAAAAAAAAATATTTTATTGTTTTATTATAATATAACGGTTTGAATGAGATTTAATATAACTGAACTTTTTTATATTTAATCAAACAAAAGTTAGTTTTGTTTCTTTTAATTATTTTTTTTAATTTTTAATCTCATTTAGTTGAAATATTAAAAAATATAGTAAATTTTATATTTATTTAGTGTAGTCTATTGACAAATATTTTAAAAAAATGACAAAAACACAATTTTGACATTAATCTATAAAATATAAAAATAAAATAGATTTAAAGTTTATTTTGAAATAAAATACAATCTTAATAAATAGTTGAAGGATTAAAAAGATATTTCACTTTATATTTATACTGACGCAATAATTCCTAGAAAGAATTTTGAATAAAAATACGAAGATGAATAGATATAGAAAGAAAAAGAAACACAAGTTTCAATTGGTAAGTAAAAATCTCATAAACAATATGAGAGAAGAAACTAAGTTATATCATATGTTTTAAATTTGTTAGTTTGGAAGAAACTACATAATAAAATAGTTTACCATAACATTTTGTATAATATAAAAAGTAGAATGTATGGATTAAGATATGACTATCTAAGTCACTTATTCTTTAGTTTTAATGTCTGACAAGTAATTAGAAATAATATTTTATATTAAAAGTTTAAATGGAGTTAAAAAATTTAATAAAATAAAAATGAGTAAAATTGATATAATATAAATAGAAAAATTAAAAAAGTTATTATTTTAAGATTTTAAATTAAAGATGATATTTTAATCTCATTTAAATTTATTCACAAATCATTGATAAATCTCTCTAAAGTCTAAACAATCCTATAAATAATATGTATTAAAGTTAAGTTGATTTTGATGAGCTGCAGATTTAAAAAATATTAGATTGACGGTAATGTAGATGGAGTTAAAAGTAAAATAGTAAACATTAGTTTAACTCTAGATTCTAGTGCTGCTAATAAGGCTTAAAATGTGTATACATGTTAAGCAAAAGTAGAATTGAAGTTGAAGGTAGATGCTAGATGAAAAGGAATTAACTAGATTAAGCAACATGTTACTGGAAACAAATTTTGGGGCAACATCGTGATTAGCTACAAAAGCACCTGATAATAAAGTGTAAAAATTATTTTTAAGAATTGTAAATTTGTAATCGCTATCGTAACAATGAAATATTACTATAACTTTTGTAGCAAGACCAGAGCATTAGGAAGTTCAAATGTATTGAGGTTTTCTGAAGGATTAATATTTAATATGTTGGAAGGCTACATATTTTATAATTAGGTTGTTAAACATTTATAAATGTGTGTAGACAATTCTAATATCTCATTTTATATTCTTTTTGCTGATTAAAACACTATTTTTTAAACACATATATTTTTTACAAATTTTGTTTATATTTTTTTAAATAATTTACACTTTTATTTACACTTTAATACAACATAAAATAAAAAATAAAATTTTGTTTTTTGTAAATTAGGGTTTTTGTATAGTATCGAAAGATATAAGAGTTTTTATACCTCGTCAACATATTCAAATGAATCTGTTTATGATACTATTTTGGTTTTGGTTTGCAGAAGATAATAACATTCATTAATGATTGCTGCCACAACTATCCCAGTACCTAGCTACCCTTTGAGTGAGGTACACGGCATTCAAACAAAACTAAAAATTCCTATTTTATTTCATGCAATATATTTAAAAGGGTTAATAGCATTCATACAAGTACACTTCACACGTTTAAATTTAATTCTTATTTTGATAAATGAATTAAATATGAAAAATGTTTGTTTCTGAAGAATAAATTTTTCTATCTATTTTATTTTTATACTTTTGTAAACGTAATTAATGTTTTTAACAAATAAAAATATTTTAAAAAAATAAAATAAACTTAAAAAGTATACAATAATATAAGAAGAATTTAAAAAATAAAAAAATAAAAAACTATGATATATCATTACCTAAAATTAAAATTATACTTACATTTATAATTGATGTAGTTAAGTTCATTAATAATAAATTATTGAATTCTTAAAAATATAACTGATGTAGTTAAGTTCATTAATAATAAATTATTGAATTCTTATAAATAGGATGCTATTTATTTTTTTAGTTTTAAAAAATTATTAACTTTAAGTTTCTCGCCTTTCCTCAATATTATATTTTTACTTCTTTTTTAATATAGCTAGTTTAAAACTAAAATAAAAGTATTAATTAAAACAATAAAAATTATTAAAATTATTTTTCTATGCATAATTCAATTAGCCAATTTATATCTTATTTCTATAAATAAAATAATTACATACAATTATTTTTAATTTTTAATATAATGTGAAAGTATTTTCTATATTATTTTTGTTAAATAATTATTATTTTTATTTAAAGAAGGTAACTATATAATAATGTTATCTTATATCATAGTATATATATACACACAAGACACTAGAATGAAGTCTCTTTTCTTACATTTTTTCATCTAAAAGATTTTAACTAAAGACTTTGTTTGAAATGACTAAATACAGTACTACATAGACCAAATATTCATATCAATAAATCTTTATTAACAATTAAGATTATTTAATCAATCCCTTTATATATTTTATAGACACCAAATTCTTTAAATTATATATTTTTATTATAAAAAGAAAACAAGTTTATTTGGCACTTATATTGAGAATGAGTTTAGATTAATACTTTCATAAACATTTAGAAAAAATTAAATTAATTTCTCCTAACTAAAATTAATTTATATCCAATATAAAAACTCTCTTGTCTAATTTTCTAATTTTTTTATTTTTAATTTAATATTTAAAATTAGCTTATAGTATAATTACTTATGTAGGGTAAATTTTGTTGCTTAATTTGACAATCACAAAGTTAAAAATTAGATATGAAGTTGTTGTGAGAAAAATAATATTTTAGATAGTTATCTCAACATAGTACTTAAATTAAAACAAATGATTTCTTTATCAACTAAAATAAAATTATATATTATATACAAATTAGACTAAATCTTATCTTATAAATTGATTTTGAGAGATGAAATTAAATTTAAAGTTTATTTCATAATATATTATGAGAATCATATAAACCTAATATAATAAAATTGTTAAAATTGTTAGATAATTCGTCATTCATCCATTATCAAATCACTTATAAATATATAGTTTGATATTCAAAATATTTAGCTTTGATATAGAGAAATGTGGTAAAAATCTCATATAAACTATAAATAAAATTATATCTATATACAATTCATCTTATAAATTGATATGATTGAGTTAAACTTTTACATTTTTTGTTTCTAGGGTTAACATCTTTTGCTCGACTAATAATCTTCAACAAACATATTGGTTCGTTGGTTGGAACTTATATATATATATATATATATATATATATATATAAAAGCCCCACCTGATGAGGATGGAAGAGGACCTATAATATTTGTGCAGTAACATAACTAGTTATTGATATCTATGTCCTCAGCAAAACCTTGTCTCTTTTGGTTAGTTTTTAAGTCTACCTGAAACACATGCATTACAAAACCAGACAAAAAAGCCACGCAATGGACGCTGTATTTTTAAGCACTTTTTTAATAAGCCAATTATCAACAAACTTATTTATCACCCTCTCCTTTCTGGTTTGTCCTTTTTTTTAATTATTTTTTATATATAATAAAGATTAAACACAAATATTTTATTATATATTATAGTCATAAGGTATGAGCGGATGATACCTAAATATTATACATACCAACTTATCGAATTATTGGCTTACCTAATTACACCTAAAAATAAAATCATATATTATATTTGACATTTTCTTCATCTTTTTTTTTTATTCTTTTTAAAGAGTGTGTTGACATTGATACTATAGGGATTACAGCCTCCAGAGTATGTCTAAGATATTATATCCACTGGTATATCTGTGTTAAAAAAAATACTTTTTCAATGTTATATCCCTGTCGATAACGACTTTTTTTAATTTATGTATATTATATATATATTGTTTCTGAATACTTTCTACACCTGTATTCATTGTGCATGTTTAGTTAATGTAGGGTCGTAACAAAAAATTACAGGTCTAAGGCAAATTTATACATATATAAAATTAATACTATAAATTTTGATCTTATTTTATTATTTACATAATTTTTTATTAAATATTTTATATATTAAGTGTCTCTAACATTTAAATATCAATACATATTCGTTCTATCTATTTTTAACATGGTTAAGTATTAATAAATTTTTTAATTTAAATAAATTACAGTCTGAAATAACAATGATAAATATTTTCATTCATATTTCAAAAGTTGTACAAAAACGAATATAAATGTTCTTACGTAATTTAATACTTTTAGTATAGTGTGAATTATGTTGGAATTTAATTTATGTACAGTATCTAAGCATCTAATAAAATTTATTTATTCTATCACACAATGCTATTTATTAATATGATGTCATATACCTAAATTCCATTAGGTTTAGTGAATAGTGTTTGACACTAGCATTATAATTCTAAATTAAATATCTTATTTTTGTTAGTATTTTTTTAAATGTCTTAGTTATAAAAATAAATTAGGATTTTTAATATTATAACACTTACTATAAGTTATTTCCTAATATTATATATATAAGAGATATTATGTCTTTAATATTATACGTGGGAAATATTTTAATACCTGTGTGCATGTGCATAGATATAATTATGTAGGTTTCTATATCCGCACTCATTCTATTAAATTAAATCTGGCATTGGACTGATTATTCATTCATATTGATTGAATGTTTATTTTATTCATTGTAAATATTTAATTTTCTAACAAGTCAATCTAATATGTAAAAAACAGGTTGAAAGATTTTTGTTTAATGCTATGTGATCCTTGAAAAAGTCAGTAGTAAATACAATACTTTTAAATATCTATACTTTTTGTTCTATAATGATCAAATTTATAGTTTTTACACATAGTAAGAAGAAAAATAAATATAATACTTCTAAATAATTTTTTTGGTATAGTTTCACATTTAATAAATATATTGTTTTGATTAAGAGAGACAATAATTAATTAGAAGAGAATTAGGAAAGAAAATGCAATATTATTCGTTGTGGAAGGAATTAATGAAGTATTTTACTTCTTTGTTTTTTTTAAAAAAATATGTAGTTTTAATTTATAATTTCAATATGATTTAAATGTTATAACTCATGTCAAAATGTATCTTATCTTATAAGCTAGTACATGTAGTTTATGATTTAAATTAAATTTAAAAATAGTAACCTAAATAAAAACAGATTTTTATATTTATTAAATTAAATTAAATTTAAAAATAGTAATCTAAATATAAACTGATCTTTATATTCATTTGGTCTCAGTATAAGTTAAGGCCAATTGAGTCGTAAATTAATAAATAAGTTTGATTTTGTTCTTACAGTGGAATGTAGGAGTAAAGAAAATAATTTTTTTTATTTTTTAAAATTAAAATAATTTAGAATTATGGAGATAAGTTTTTTAAAACATAAAAATCGTGTTAGCATTACACAACTTTATTAAAAAAGACAAAAATAAATTTTTACTAAAGGATTCACTTAAAAAATTAACAAAAATCATACTAATCACGACTTACACTATTTTCGTAAAGAAAAGAAAATGACCATTTCAACCCTATGCAATATCAAAACAGAAGAAAACGAGGCTTTGAAGTTCCAATCGTTCAAATTTAAAAGTCTCCAACTATTGTCCTTTTGGAAAATTAAAAATGAAAAGGAAAAGATTCGGAGATAGAATTGAATTTTTCTACTATTTGAGAAAGTACTTAACTGGTTCCTTAAGTTGTCAACAACAGAATCTTATTCTCGTGCAGCTCATAGAGAAAATGAAGCATCTGACGGTCCCAAATATACAATAGAGCAATGCATTCATTATCTTTGTTCCCCTTTCTCACTTTGCCAACCCAAATGGTTTTGCATTGTTTTCCTTTGCTGGAAATTTCTTCCTTTCCCAAACATTTATTGGGGACACATCTTCAGGGTTAGGGTTTTAGATGTAACAAAAGCAACTTCTAATAAGAACAACTTTACAATTCTCTCTTATATCATTTAGTTTATTGATCAACCTTTTTAATCTATCAATTTATAAATTTTCAGTTTTCCAACTCTTGAAGCTTTAACTTCTGCTTTATAAGTTTTTCATGAGTTTATATGATTTTTAAGCTGCACCCTTTTGTAGTATGGTGAGCAAAGATAAAACACTAGCTAAGTGAGGTGAAAACATCAAAGTTAATTGCTATTTAAACCTTTGGGTGTTTTATTGCATGTCGGTAATGTTAAGTTCTCATTGTTTCTGCATAATTGAAATAGTGTCCCAAGCATTAGATGTTGAAGATTTTAAAGAATGAAAACGGTGTGGTTCACTCCTAAATTTAGAGTGCAAATAGAATTCTCAAAAATTGAATTCAAGAAAAATAATAAAGTAATTAAATTTATAATTTACATACTTAAAAATTAGCTTGAGAATTTAATATTTATTATTCAAAATTAACCATTAAAACTCATAAAAGCGACATTTCTAGTCAAAATATGGGTATGAGTCCAGATAAAGTTAAGTTTTAATATCACTTTTAGGTCTTATTTTACTTAACTTTTTATTTTTTTATAAAAAAATTATATTATTAATTTTTTCTATACCGTCAAACTCACACTTTGGATTTTTACATTAGTAATTATTAATTATCATATTTATTTATTTATTAAATCTCTAATATGGTTAAAAAATATTAAAAAAATTATAATTTATAATTATATGTTAAATCATGTTGGATAATAGTATAAAAAATTATATTTACATTATATTGCAATTAAATTTGTGGAAGATACCTCCTTCCATCGATTAAATTATATTAATTTACTTTGCATAAGATAAGGAAAAAAAAACAAAGTCGAGAAGAGAAGCTTGGTTTGGCTAATGGTAAATTTTAGGTAAAACAAAACTAGAAATCTAAAAATACATGGATGGATCAAAACGTGTCTAAAATGAGAAAGTTATTAGCTTTGTACGAAAAGTCAAGGAAAGAAAAAGTGATTTTCCTTTCTTTCATTTTATTCGGCTTTGAAGGCATGAAGAAAACCCTAGGCTACCCCACCTTTGCTTCTTTTTCGGGTACCAAGATGCCCCACTACACTATCCACCAATAAATCAAATGGTCCATTTTTTTTAATTTAATTCAATTACACACTAGATAGATTTTAAGGTGCAACATGAAATATTTGCATAATTTTTTTAGGTTTAATAGATATTTTGATTCTAATATTTTATAAATTTTTTTTTAATTAAATCCTAAATTTTATTAAAATTTTTAATATAATCTTTTCTATTAAATTAATGTTAACTATATGAGACATAACACATTCAAGTTAAATTGTGATACGTGAATCATAACACAAGGATACGAATATAAACACTACAGTAAATGTTCTAAAAAAAGATCACATTAACAGATTTAATAAAATTTGGGACTCAACTGAAAAAAAATATTTAAGACTCAATTAAGAAAAAAAATAAAATTTAAAACTTTATTAAAAAAAATAAACATAAAAAATATTACAAATTCTTATAAAATATTGAAACCAAAATGTCTATTAAACCTTTTTTTATTATAGTATATAAATTATCGACACATAATTAAACCTTTTTTTATTATAGTATATGAATTATCGACACATAAAAAAAACATAATGGTTAAGCATTTAAATTTTAAATAATCGGAAAATTCTCATAATATTGTAATTTAGATTTTAAGTAAGACAACTTAAATTATCTCTATATGCATATAATAAATATGTGGATTAAATTTATATTTTGTCGATGCTGTGATTTTAAGAAAATTTTGTTTTAAAATTCATGAGCATGAGCTCAATTTTAGTTATTGAATGAGCTTTGGTTTGTGGTGGGCAAATAATACTTGATGATGATATGAGAATGTTTAATATATAGGAATTAGTAATGTTTGGAATACATGATTTGATTAGACATGTTTAAATTCTGCATGGTGTGTGTGACTCATTAAAACTCTTACATCTATTTGTACCTTTTGTGTCTCTAATTGACAATAAATGTATATGATATCTATTGAATTTGAGTAAATTTTATTTGATTTAATTGAAATAGTCTTATATTTTGACATGAGGATGTAATAGTCATATATGATAGATTTGATAATGATTTGTAATGATAAGGAGATCCTTATGTTAGATTTTAGCTCTTGTTAAGCAATGCACCATTAGCATTTCCTTTGTCCCATTAGGAGAAATTACTTCTTTATTTGAAATTCAATATAAGAATTTTGTTTTTCAAACACAAACAAGGGTAGAATAGGTTGGGTTAGTATTTTTAGTTCACTAATGTAATCTATTTTAGTTTGTTCCGTCTAGTAGTTAAACAGGCGATTTCTGAAGTAGGTTAGATGATTTTTTTAATTAAAAATTAAAATAAAATAATAAAAATATTATTTTTATTATATTATTTGAAAAATATAAATATTTAGTAATATTGTAACTTAATTTATTAGTATTTATCAAGTAAATTTTAATTAATAATTATAATAAAATAATTTTAATATAAAAAATAATTATTTTATTTTAATTTATTTAATTAAATACATTAATTAATCAATTAAAAAATTTAAAAATGTTTATATCATGAAATATGTTTTTAAACTATATATATTAAAATTAAAATAAAATTTATAAAAAATATTTTAAAAAAATAGACAAGTTGATTCAAATTTCTAATAGGATTGACTTAAGATCCAAACAAGTAAAATTTTTGCTTTAACTTTCCAAAAAATAATACATAAAATTTTTTTAGTTACTAATATACCTCTGTTAAATTAATTATAAAATTAGGATTGATAACAAAATTTAATTAAAATATTATAAGTGATTGTTAATTTTTATTAGTACTTAAAATGATATTTAATGAGTTAACAACTTTTTTCAATAAATCATAATTTTATTTAGTAAAAAGAGATTATTTAGTTAATATTAATAGCTAAAGAAGTTCCAGAATCTTTCTTATCTCTATTATCTTAGTAATCAAATTTCTATTTTCTTCTTTTCTACCTTCATGACTTCTCATTTTCAACCCTAACTTTAAGTAAGTTCTGTGACTTCTCTCTTCCAAATTCGCAGTCTTCAAATTCAATCATCTCTTTCAAAATCAAAGCTCACAACTGTGATCTAGAGAGTGAGAGGGGTATTTCTATCTTATCAACTTCAATTTCAGATAAGTTTTATCTCTCTCCATATTTCCTCTTCTTTTATTCCTCTAATTCTTGAGGATGTTAAGCTTACATGTTCAAATTAGACCTTGTAAAAGAATTATTTGATGTGATGACATATTCATATATGTGTGTTTAAGAATTGTGATGTGTTTTATTAAATGATTTATAAATGACAGAAATTTTAGTTTACCCTTTTCTTTGGATTATTTGTATTAACTGTAATGATGATGTTAATTTTACACAAAACAAAAAATATTTCAGGAACAGAGTCTCAGAGAAAGTGATCAAATTTAAAGAGTAGAGAAAAAAAATAACTATTTTGAGTGGTTTTTAGCTTACCATTCTTTTTCTATTATTTCTATAAACAACAATGATGGTGTTAATTTTACACCAAGCAGAAAATATTCCAAACCCTTGAGTCGCCCCTGACGAGACGAGCCAAATTTTAAACCTACTTTACCTTAAAGAACCAGTATAACGATAACAATGGGTGTGGGTTTCACTATCACATTTTCATCCCCAAGATAAAAATTAACGAATATATACTCATATTCATGTTCGTACTTGCATTCTTATGGTTCTAAATATTAATTTAATATTTTTTTACAAGAAATAAACAAATCACAATAAAATAATTATGATACTATTAAGAATTTAATATTAAATATAGAAAAAGAATTGCAATTTAATAAATCTCAAATCACAACACTAAATAACAATTATATGAGATCTTTTTTAGACTAATAAAGATAAAGATTATAATACACAATGCGAACAAAATGGCACGAAAAAAATTAAACTAATAATAATAAAAATTTATAAATGGATATTTCATCTTTTGGATTTAAATTAATTTTTTACGTTGTTAAAAAATATTCACAACAATAAATAATTATATCATTATAAATGTGAAAGGGTAAAAAAACAACCATAATTATATAAAAAATTAAATTTTATTTAAAATTAGAAATTAAGAATCATACATTCTTACATACTAAAAATAAATAAAAAATAAAAATATTATAAAGAAGTCAAAATAATCAAATATGTGTCCTAAAAATAATTTGATTCAATGAAATTGAGAGTTGCATTGTATTTCCTATAATGTAATACACAATACAAAATTGCACAAAGAAAAAACATGTGTATCAAGATTGTTATGGAATGGAGTGTACCTTGGAGATCTGAGTACACTTAGTAGATATTGAATGAATCTTGAGAGAAAATGAAATTTTTTGTAGTAAAACAAAAAGCAAACATAAGGTCAAAGAGAACAAAAAGATAAATATTTATGTTATCCAGTAAACTAATTGAGAGTTAAAATTTCTCATGTTAAGATATAAATAATAAATAAAAATATTATAAATGAGTAAAAATAATCAAATTTGTAACCTATAAAATATTTGACTAAATGAAATTAAGGTTTGTGTCTCGTGAAATGCAATATTTGGGCCAAATTGTACAAAGTGAAAAAAATGTATAATCAAGGTTGTAATAAGAAGGAAAATACCTTGAGGATCTGAGTGAACTTTGAGGATTTTTAAAATGTTGGATAGTTGAGAGAGAATAAAAGAATTGTGTAGTGGAAGAGAAAAAGAATGGTTGCAAAACTAAAGACCAAAAAGAACAATAAATATAATTTTGGTTTAATAGACATTTTGGTCATAATATTTTATGAGAATTTGCAATGTTTTTCCATGTTTATTTTTTTTCTCAATTAAGTCCCAAAATTTATTTTTTTTCTTAATTGAGTCCCAAATTTCATTTTTTTTTCAATTGAGTCCCAAATTTTTTAAAATCTGTTAATATGATTCTTTTTGTCAAAAATTCACATATTGTAGTGTTCATATTAATGTTTATATTTGTACCATTTTGTCATTATTCACGTGTCACGATTTAACTTAAATGTGTTATGTCTCATATAGTTAACGTCGTTAACATTAATCTTACAGAAAAAATCATATTGAAGATTTTAATAAAATTTAGGATTTAATTGAGAAAAAAATTAAATGTGGGAAAACATTACAAATTCTCACAAAATATTGAGATCAAAATACCTATTAAACTTATAATTTTTTTAGGTCTTCTAATAAATTATGAGTGTTCTAGTAATTTTAAATGGGGATAAGTATGAGGATGAAGACAAGTATTAGAGTGAGTATGAGGATAGAGTGAATGAGGATGGAGTGAATATATAGATACACATTCTCATCTCCATACCTAATTTAAAAAATCAAGAATTATTTGATAAGGAAAGAGATGAGACAAAATTTTCATATCCATCTATGAGAATAAATAAGAATGAGATATTAAAACTCGCACCTGTCCTGTCCTATCCTTTTGTCATCCCTATATAATCATATCTAGTTAATAAAAGAATTCTATGTTAAACTCGAAATAATTTCAATTAATATCTACTAAAACAATTCATTTGTGATATGATACATTTTGTTTTTGATGAAGCGGACTGGAATAAAACTGACCGAATTGATCAGTTTATCACCCTTGATAATATTGCATAAACGTATTTTATTTTCTAATAAGTGTCAAAAATACATTTTATATATAAAAATTTAAAAACTTTTGGAGTAAACTTTTAGAGAACTCTCGGTAGGACTCATCGATTGACCTCTAGATTCGCGTGGTGGGTGAGGATTGGATATGTCCTCCAATTGAGTGGATCAACAACACCCTAATTCTTATAGCTAATAGAGTTGCATACATATTTGGCCTAAGGAGATTGTTGGTGGCACAGGTGCCATAAGTATCTTTTCACCATTATTATTATAATCTATTATATAATTAAAATTATTATATTTTGTAATATTCATCGTTCTATATAATTTAATATAGCTATATTAAATATCTAGAGAAGTTTTTTTTGAAGTATTTTAAAAAAGTTTAATCTTTTATCTCCTTCACTAGTTTATTTTCTTTAATTCTAAATTGAATTTTAATAAATTTTTAAATAAATTACCAGTAGTTAAAAGTAATGCCATTTGTTATATAAATTATTTATAATAAATTTTAAATATAATTTTGAGCTTAAAAAGTTTTTGTGGATTATGAATTTTAAATATAATATAATTTATAGGCCAAAATAATGATTCAATTTAATTTTTTGTTACATATAATAAACAGTTGCACAAACTAAAATATTAGTGATTTCAAAATTCATATTTAATAAGTTTTAACTGGTTGACAACATAAAATTCTTTATATACTAACAATTCATCAAAATTAATTTATAGTTTTCAATGCACTATTTTTCATGTTGAAAAGTTGTTTACTAATTTTTTAGTTAATACTTATTCAATCAGTTTTCATCCAGGATAATTTTTTTCATAAACTTTTTTAATAATCCTTTTACGATAATTTTATATTTTTAAAATATGAAATATGTTTATTTATTTAATAATATTTTTATAAAATATACAAAATTTGTAAAAGGTGCAATAAAAAATACAACATTATTATCCGTTTGGTTTTGTCTGTTTTAATCTTCTACATAGTAAGCTTGGCAATCATGAAAGACTTGAGATTGTTTAAGAAGATTACTACAAGGTAATTTATAAAGATAGTAATGAAACGACATATTATGAATTGTTTAACGACTATTTATTGACAATAATATCGTGATTAATCATACCGTGTTTAACTTTTATCGAGTCTGTTTATTAAAGGATAATCTTTGGAGTTAATGAAGGCAAAAAGTTATGAACTATTGAACACTTTAATTACTCAATTAATCTTTGTATCTGTATAATTTTTCATCTGTATGCATACTTTTAAACCTGTTTTAATTCCAATAATTTTAGATGATTGGTATTAAATTAAATTGAAAAATGTAAAGAAACTAAAACGAATAATTTTAAATGTAATATTAAAACTTAAAGATTGTGACAATACATGAATTAATTGAGAAATAAAACTTTAATATATTATACTCGTTGTATCAAACGGATTATAGTTTTTCATGTTGAGTCAACATTTCAAATCTCTTAAAAAGTGATAAGAATGGTGTGTAAATGAGTGATATTATAAAATCATACACACAAAAACATTTCTAGTGCTGTTAATGAACCATTTTTTATATGACATCAGACTTAATGGATTATTTTAAAGTTTAATATTTTATAATTAGATCTATTTACATAATAATATTATAATTTATTATAGTTTAATATTTTATAATTAGATCTATTTACCTCTTAAACTATACAAACATCAAATGAAATAGGTTTTATTAAAAAAATATTTTATTTAGATCATTATTTTAAAAATCTGACTTAAATTATAAATCAAAAGATCGTCATATTGGATTGGAGCATTTTGTGAGCTCAAACTATGTCCATAAATCAATATAGTTAAAAACGAAAGATAAATGAATAGAAAGATTTATAATTCCGGCGGATGCTTGGCAATGTTGTCCTTGGACATTTACTTTTAAAGTTTCGTTTTTTAAACTTTGAATCACCTCGGAGAAAAGAAAATCAAATATATGTACAAGTACACCTTGGATGTTCCTACCGTCAAACCGCTGCATGCGTTCACAATGAAAAACGGGTGAATGTGTTATTTGACAAATTCCAACAAACTGGGAATAGTCAGAGCCAAGAAAGTAAGTAGAAAACGCAAAAGAGAAAATACAGAAAACCAAATTTTCAGCAAGCCACTTTATTTTTTGGTCCAGTACCCGTGTGACCACTTTGAAGGTTTTTGGAAGTTGTGATGGGTCATTAGGGTAACTGGGTATGCGCCACAAAAGTGGGAAAGGATAATGAACTTTGCACTTTCTTTCATCACTAAAATGCTGAAGAGAGATGTGAAAGAGAATCTTCATAATTTATTGGAAAAAAAAGCTTACCAAATGTGATTCATCTACGAGAGTGATAATTAGCACAAGAACCCACATGTTCCTAACTGGGAAACAGACTCACTTTCGCAGCTTTTCACTTTCTGATTAGCAAAGCAAGTTGCAAACCACTTCACACCCAACACCTTCCTACTCTAAGCAATTTGCTTGACAAAATTTGATATTTTACATAAATGTTCATGCTTTCAATTTATTTACGCAATTATTTCATTAGTGTTATAATTTTAAATAACGCTTGTAGTTAAAGAACATTATGAAACACTTTGTGTAAATACTTCAAGTTTTTATAACAGATTATTAAGCTTATCTTTACTAAGATTTTGTCACTGTACAATTAATTAAAAAGCAGACACATTTTTATTATCTACTCCGATAGTAAGAATTTAAATATTCATTTTGTAAAACGAGACATTTACTTTCTTTTCTCTCTATTAACTTGTTTTTATATTTTTTTTTTTTTGGTAATATAGTAATCTGCATACAAAAATTATGAGTATAACTATTTAATAACATTTTACATTTTTTCAAACTTAATTTGTTATGGTACATAATTAGTTTGAGAATCTATTAATATTTTACATTTCTCAAATTATTATTATTATTATTATTATTATTACCGTAAACATATTTTAAATTAAAATGATAAACTGTTTTAAATTATAATAATTACTATCAATTTTAATTTCAAACAAAATTGTATTATCATTACTATGTTCTAATTGTATTTAAATTAAATCTGATTTTATTTTAAATTCTAAAAAAATACCTTCTTTACAATATTATTGGTATAAATTGTCTTTAAATTTAAATCAAATTCTTATCTATATTCAATATTATTTTGATTTGTTAAAAATATACAGTAAGGCTATTAAATTTTATATAATTAAAATTCCTAGCCACACTTCTAGGCATTAGGAAGTACGAAGCCAATCAACTCTCACGAATATACATAATTAGAATTAAGCAATACTTGTTTTGGTCAATGTCTCGTTTCATTTCCCGTATATTTGCTTCATCAATTTTTATTTTTTTACTGTGGTTAAGTTTTGCAATTACTTAATTCCAACATTTCATTTCACTCTCATTAATAGAAATATAGTCAAGCAAATATAGTGAGTACATAAAATTGGAATTAAGCAATACTTGTTAAAATAAATGACATTTCCCGCTATATGCTTGATTATATTCTACTTTTTACACGTACCATGGGAAGTTTTGTAATTGCTTAATTTCAATATCTCGAAATAGCATAAAACACCAAAGACACCATTACCATTCAATTATAAAAATGGCCTTTAGACTACTTAATCTTATTTTTGGTACATATGCCTATTTAGCCTAAGCCTCTTTTATTCACACCAACTCATGTTTGGTAAATATATTACCTACTCTAATGAGATTCAGTAAAAGAGAAATAGTAATTCCATTATTCATATTTTACAACTAATCTAGTTGGACCCTTGTAATAAAAATGGGCTACCTACGAGTCATTAACAAACAAAACAAGTCAAATTTTCAACTAGCAGAACTTTAACTTTTGTGATTAATCAATGAATTGCAAAAATTTTAGTTACGACTGACTACTTGCGTCACCAGCTCTAAATATAACAAAAAAGATTATATTTTCCCAAGTAGACTCATTCATTCATAATGAGACTACACAGAACAAGAAATTAACTAAAAGCACAGTGAAACGTAACTACTTACTATTTACAAGTTGCAGAATATGAATAAATATTATAAAAGCCAGTTCAACAAAAATGAATGGAGGGATTAAGATATTACTAAATAAAAAACAAAATTGTCAATGTTGTTAGTACGTAGTTATCGAAATCCTTCCACACCCTTTTTTTCCCCGAGTGTTTTGCTTTGCTATATTTGGAGGAAGTTGAATTCAAACTTTAAAGAAAAAGTTATTTCTTTTTTCCATTCTGTTCAACTTCCTCGTGACTCGTGAAAGTGACTAGTGCTTTAAGATAACACCAAACTATACCAGGATGAAGTTACAATTACACAACGTTCTTAGGCAACCACGAAATGCGAACCTAATTGGAAAATTAGATCCTGTCAACATTTTTTCTGAGGGAGGTTTCAATATTTGAAGCAATGGAAAAAAAATAGAAATTCTTGATTTCAGATACATTTGAATAAATGGAAGAAAAGGAATCAGAGGGGAAGAGAAAAGAGACTTTCTGCTAAAACTCCTAGACACAGAGAACTCTCCTTAAAAGTAACCCTTCAACTTCCTCTTTTTTCTCCTTCAAAATTAAAAGATAAAACTAGTAAAAGACTACGGAATACCATTTTACATTGAATGTATTAAAAATTTGGCTAATACTATAAATAATTGTATCGAGTATTTAACATTTGCAGTAACTTATCAATAATTTATTGGTTTCATATATATATAGGTGGGATAGATCAACAGCCGAGTTTTGGATTCTCATTCACACACGTCAGACGTGGATCACAGAAGCAACGATTAGTTGCTTTTGCACAATTTGACAAGAAAATATAGTTAAACATGGATCACTATTTAAGATCCAAACACACAGCAAATCTTTTTATTAAATGAAAAAATATTGAATACTGTTTGATTTCAAGAATTTAAATACATTTACATTTCCATCCAATACCTTTTTATAAAGTATAGAGAGAAATAATAGAAAAATATTGTGAAAAAATGTAACATTACTTGATGGTCAGTTGCAACATCCAAAAGCTACATTCAGTCCAACCAAGTAACTACACTTGCCCACAACAGATAACAGCTAATACAAATAGGTCCAGGTAATGGGAGAAGAAAAAAGTGATAGCAATTAGTAATATCCTTTTACACTCTTTATTACTAGGTGAAACTTAGATGTCACTAAATAATGTCAATTTTTTTCACACTTGATGTCAGTCTTAGTCCCAATTCAACGGGCCTTATTTTCTATTTGCTATTCATAGATGATTTTCACCTGATAATAATGGTGAAAAAGTGTCAGAGTATCTAAAGATGAAATTGACGAGTGAGTTGCAGAGGATTGCTAAGATTTTCCATGGTCAGAAAATATTCTTGGATGGCTTTACTGAAAATTCTAGAGAATTTTGGAACGATATACTGACATTGAAAATGATAATGTTCAGCTAAAAAAGAATTCAAAGAGAATTGTTGGAAATAAAGAATTTTCCCATTCCAACCCATCTCTAATGTTGTCAGCAAAACAAAGGCAGGAAGAGATAAAAAAAAGGATAATTTATGTGCTGAGTAGAGTCATGAGATACCGAATACCGATCTACTCGGCTCTACCACCTTATTTACCCACTGATTGAGAGCATATGTTGTTGTAACTTTTCAAATCCCAAACCAAGTCATGATTACAAGATTTATTACCGCAATCATACGCTGTTTTCAAGTGCTTATTTTTGGTCAACCAAGAAAATACTTGCTACCATTGTTTTAAAAATTAGAAGTGTGCAAACATCAATGCAATTATAGCAAAAATCGGTAGAACAAAATCCAACTAGTTTCCAAGAAGTGATGTCAAAAATGCCAAAACTGCAATAATAATCATGATATTTAGAAAATAGTTTGACTGTAGAGGCTTATCTGGGCTTCCACCAACGGCCTCATATTCAGCCCGTATCTTCTGCTTCATTGCGTCAGACAGCTCTCTCTGCAATTCAAATAGGAACACTATTGAATTTTATTCCTTTCTTCTTCATTTAAAACTTCCATATTTTACATGTGATATCACATGATTTGAAAATAGCTTCTTCTTGTATTACTAAAAGATACTTGCACAAGAAAACACGACACTTGTTTTTATTCCTGCACCAAACCAGGAAAAGTAAAACAATGAACAACAGCAAATATACATCCTATGCAAGTCTTCCATAGAAAGCCATCAAATATATTTTGAGTATTAACAAAATGAATAGTAAGATTTGATATGTGCAAAGATAAGACCTTTCCAGTGGAGTACTTGGCTGCTACAAACTTCTCTGCCCTTGCATTTGGAGAATCATCTATCACAATGCCCTGACAAAGGGGTAGCAAAGAAAATTTCTTACTAGGTAAACAGGTCAATTGTCTTGTTATATTTACTTGAATATACACAGACATGAAAAAGGTAACGAAGTTAATAAGTCCACAAGAATAGAATATCCAGGTCAATGGTTACACAAGCATAGATATCTTAATTTGTTAAACACAGTAACAGTAATTCAAATTGAACAGACCTCTGGAGGATCAAATTTGGCTCCAAGGTTGCTAAGTTTTGCATGGGCTTCAGCATAATCTTTAAAGAATGCTTCCTGATCTTCGGCATATTTCTCAGCATATACCTAAATATTTCATAAAGATTTGGTTGTTTTGGTATGTCACAATTTTTGCATTGAATTGCAGTAACCATGAAATAAAACTACATTACCTTGAAGGATGGGTCTTCAAAAAGAGCAGCATCAGTTGGCAATACCAGTAGATCTTCATCCTTTCTTTCTTTGATGTCCTTTATGTAACCACAGCAACAAAAAACAAAAAGGTAAATTCTTGCATACTTCTCACTCCTCTAACAACCCCCCTGATAGAACACCCAACCCCCCTCCTTGGAAAAATAAAAATATATTTCTGACCTTGAAGTAAGAGTTGTCAAATTTCAACCATTGCACTGTCCAGGATTGTCCTCCAGGTGCTCCTGGCCCATCTTTCTGTAGAGTGAGAAATACATGCGAATTTACTGCTGTTTTATTGAGTATAACTAAAAACTAGTTGATTATCATTTATCAGCAAGACCACACAAGCTAAAATTCAGGCTAGTGATGTTGCATCAATAATGTCTGCTACTCCAAAACAGAGTGATTGGTTAAAAAGAATCCTTGATGTGTACTTGCAATGTGCCTTGAAATTCCCTTTTATCAAGTATTCATTTCAAAGTGCAACAGATAAACAAGTAATTGTTCTTGTATTTGTAGAGCCAAGTCCAAAACTTTTATCTGTAAGTTGGAACCACAATCATTTGGGACTGTCTGTTTGTGCTTTAAAAAAAGGAATTGTAAAAAAATAGAAGCAGGGAAAAAAGAAGAAAACTGCTTATTTTGAGAAGCAACAGTTACATCTTAAGAAAAGCAATTTTCTGCTTTTGCTTTTTTAAATAAATTTATGCAAACATGTAAAAATTGCCAATAAGTGATTATTTTATAAAACAAGCACTTTTTTTTTCTTAAAAAAGGTTTAAACAAACAGACCTTTTATTAAAAAAGCCTCAAGGTGAGGCATACGTGGAACTTGGAAGCCTTGAAGAAACATTACTGAATGTTTGGAGATGGGAGAAAATCACATTAAGAAAGAAATTCAATAAATTGACATGAATCTAGAGTATTCAAATATTTGCACTACACATTATCTTAAAAGTTACAGTCAATTAAGCGACTTGAAGCTGTTATATGGGAATTAAGTTATGAAATGAAAGAAAGAGCAATGAAATAGTGGCCATGGGAAATCAAAATTTTTAACATACAACTTATATCCAATACTTCTGATTATTTCCTTCAGTTCAGTGCTCAAGGGAATTACAGTATCAAATGTTAAAATTAAAATTTGAAAGTATGGTTTCAACTTTCAAAAGAGTTCAAAGACTTGCACAAAATCATTCTTATAACTTGTAGGCACAAGGAAGAGAATATACTGTGTATTTAGTCTCAGGCTTTCCCCAACCACTACGATCTGGTCTAGACCGCCCCAGCGTGTGTGCACCAGATAATGCAACAATTTCCTGCAAACACGGTAACTTAAAAGTAAAAATCTGAAATATGACTGGAATCCAATTTACCACCTTAATCCTTACGAAACACAAAGGAAATTACCTTGTCATTCAAACCCATTCGATAGAAAACTTCACGCAAATGATCAGCAGGTGAAGGGGGGCCAGCATCTAAATACATATAATAAGTAACCACGATGAAAGCAATTAACTAAATAACCTCACATTTCTTGCAACTTCAAATGATAAAACAATTTATTAATATGCATCTTATAAATGAATAGCTATCTGTTTCTCACTTTTTGTTTTCCCAAATTAACAGTATATTACGTAATCCAGGTCCTACAGTGAACAAATCAAAGAGAGTTTTCTATAACAATTAAGCCACCACAGGATGTATGATTATTACCAGGAAGTCTCCCTTCTTCGGGGCATTGTTCAGGTCCAGATACATCCACTCTTCCATATTTCATAGGGAGTTTTGGGCCACCAGCTTCCTGAAATTCAAAACAGAGATATGTATCATTCAATATATTCAAATAAACAATAGTCAGTCCTGAAGCCAAATAGGACTGAGACAACCTCCACAGCTGTGGCACCAGCCAACTGAAATAAGTCTGCATATGTCACACCAGAGTATTTGTCTTTGATTGGCTGAAGAAGTTTCAATGCATTTACAAGTCCTGATATGGCAGTTCATCAGGGAACATTATGCAAAAAGCATGAAATAATCAATATTCAATGAATCATTACCAGCATTGGCTCCATGTTTCAGCTCAATTTCAAATCTTAAGCTACCATTAGCTCCACCTCTTTGTGGCCATTCCTCAATATTCTTATTATAAGTACCAGCATCATGCCATCCCAAACGAATCTATCACATTGAAATTTATGTATGAATATTATTGAAATAAAAAAATCTCATCAATGAAACAAACAAAAAATGATATGACGAATCCAAGTCCCATCAATGGTACACACTAAAATTACATGACAAAGATCCAAGTGTATGCAGCAGGTATGTATCATCAACCCAAGAGACAGTGTAGTATGTTCATCAGAGTTCAACAACTTGTTGACTAACTTAATCACTGTAAAGTTTATTCACTATCCTAGACAAGTTTAGTTCAGAAGTCAGAATGGATAAGTTAACAGTTTCTTTACAAACAACTGATATGGTCGGTTCAGAAAAAGTGGAAGACAACAACCTGACCAGCAAAATTAGGACATCAGTTGCTATTTACAAGTCCAAAAGAACCCATAGGAAGCCAAAACGTTTCAAAGATTGTTTAATTGGGAACTACAAATTTCTTGAGAATGTTCCAGATCAGTAGTTCTGATTTTATACTTTGAAATATGTAGAGGGTGGGGGGGATGAGGCCAGGTGTCTTCAGATCATAAGTATAAGGGAAATGTTGTAGTCATCTGTTTTATTATGAATGAAATAGGCAACCAGAAAAGTTAATTAATGCAAAATTCCTTCTCTAATTGGGACTTTGCTGAGCTACAGCTTCTTATCAGCATGTTTAGATGAATGAATCTATCAATCTCTGATGGTCAGTATAATGCAACAAAATATCCTACATCACCATATCATTGTGGCCAATTAGGTGACACTTTAGTTTTTTTATTCTAAGTGATCCTAAAACCAAATATTTAGGTTACTAGTAGGGGTAGAAATAGGCTGGGCCAGGTCAGGTTTTGGTAGAAACGGGTCTAACATTCACTTAAAAAAAGCCTGAGCCTTATCTATTTTCTTGTTGCATGTCGTTTTTCAGTAAGAAGTCTGGCCTGACCTCCATTAAAATTTACCCTGCCCTCTGAGCATGTTATAATAAGTATGTTTTACAATAAAGCCTTAAAGGTCTAGTAAAGCTTATCATATTATTGACCTAAATAATTATTATCTTATATTATTGTGTATATTTATTATATATAATATGCATACATATAACATGAAAAATTAGTTATTTAAAAAACTACTTTGTAAGACCATTTTCATTACAAGGGTCATAACATGAAGTGTTAATTCACTCTTTGTTGATCTCATTGTAGTATATCATTTTTAAGATTTAATTGTAACTTTTGCTCCAATGAAAGAGTCTTATAAGACACTACTTTAACAATATTTTTCTTTTATCTTTTTGGAGAAGAGTTGCTTCTAAGATAACATTTATTCCCGAAATAAATTTTAATAAAAGCCTAGAGTTTACCTACTTTCTAGAATATCTGATCAGGACTTGATGTAGGTTAGGCTATAAGCCCTTGCCGATTAGCCTTACCTATTTCCACCTAGATTTCTAATCAGAATCTTGCCTCCACAACTGAATGGGTGCCAATCTAAGTGGAAGAGGTTTCACATCACCAAGTTTGTAGTGCATCATAAACAATTCTGCATCAAGCACAAACGGACTGGGATAGTAGGACTGATAAATCTTCAAGGCAGCAACTCAAATCTCAACTATAGAAACAAAACTCTAGATCTCTAAATAACAATGTAAGAGCCTATGTGGTCCATCTCTACATTGATAGATGGAAGTGCTTCAGAAAATAACTATTGCGATCATCATGTTTCAAGATGAAAAAAAAATTATAAATGCCTTCACCAAAAAAAGATTATGCAAGTCCATGTGCAGAAGTAAACTTGAGAAAAATGAAAAAATAAATAAAATAAAATCAGTGGCACTGCAATTTCACGAATGATTATTTAACTTTTCCTTTACTTGCCTAAGTAGAGCATAGTTATCTTGGAGTAAAATATGGCTAAAAATACGAACACTAAATCTTAGTGAAGTGTGATTATGTACTACTCTTAAAGATTTATCCATGATATGTTGAGAAAGCTATCTAAGGTACAACAGAAACAGAAACCTCTTACGTAGTAAACTGAGGCAACATAACTAGCAAGAGCGTAAAAGAAAACTTGAGATAAGAAAAGAACAGTAGTCGAAGGTGTAATTTGAATGAGAAGAAACATTCCTATTTATAGAGGACCCAAACATGACCAACACAGTCACACAATCCCAACTAACACGAAAGGAGTAACATTACGAAGTACAACATATTCACATAAGACACAATAGTCATATCCATGTAAGGCAAGAGAAACAAATATTCTGAAATACAAGGAACCAAGACAACCCAAAGGCTTTATAGTAAAATTCAGATAAGAAAATATTAAATAAAACTTATGATAAAAAGATTTGGAACTCCTTTACAGCATGCGCCCGAAAGAAATTGAGTTTTAAACTGAAATGTACGTAAGTTCAAAGAAAGTTCAATCTCATGCATCAAATCCTATTCGCAAGCCTCTTTCTACGCACTAAGGTATTAGTAGCTCGCTGAGTTAGAAAGTGAGTGAACCGGGAAATCTGAGACGTTTGACTTTTGTAATATAGGACAAAAAATTTCAACATTTCTAACAATATGTTGGAAATTTATAAAGGGAGATTCTGAGAAAATTTAATACTGATGAGAAAGGTGCAAACCTTCCAAGAGATTTGACACAATCTCTAACACTAACACAAAACCTTAGAGGTTAAGTATTCATGAGTCTTATTTTTCTTATAAAAATTCAAATTTTTATTTCTACTCAATGGAAGATTCTCCTCACTTATTTTCTATAAGTCTCACTTGTTTTCTATAGGTCTCACTTGAAGTGTGAAACTACCTAATTGCCCCGTTAAGTTTACCCTACTTTCTCTATCACTATCTTACAAGTGATTCTAACAGTTCTTAAGGTCATGTTTTTCAGTCGCTAAACTAACTAGACTGTTGGAAAATTTCCTAACCGTGCAAACCCATGTAGGAAACCGTATACCATGTCCAACACCAAATCTTAAGGCTAAAAAAAACTTTAAGGCTGAGTGGTTATGGTCATAGACTTAGATTTCTAACACGATAACATTCTCACCAGACGAATAGGTATTTGAAAGCATCGCAAAATCCAGTAACGAATCAACTGGATAAAATTCCAGAAAAGTAAAGCTCGCATGCTTCTTCATTTTTAACATTAAAAAAAAGGAATTAAGGAACCGCTAATTCAAAATGCAATACAACAGCCAGCACATAGAGATCGTTAAAACAAAAAACAATAAAAGTAAGAAGCGAACATTACCAGAATAGGATGACAGAACTTAGACCTGAGAAGCTCCTTGATATCTTCTCTAGCGCTCTTCAACTGATCAGGATCAGACGCGAAGGACTTCGGCGCCGACACAGTTCCGTATCCTCCAATCGAAACACGAACCGCTCTCCGCTAAAAAAGAAAACATCACGTGCGGTTCACGAACACGAGCTTAAATTCAAGAAGCAATCAGAAACGCAGTAATCAGAGAGAGAACGAACCGAAACCTGATTGAGAAACAGGTGCGAAATGCGAGGAGAGGAGCGCAAACATTTAAGCGAGGAAGAAGAGGATGAGAGGGAGAAGAAGGAGCGAGAAGAGGAAGAGAGTGAGATGGAGGGAATGATGCGAGCAGAGGCGGCGCCGCTGAAGAGAGCCATTCTGGTTGGAGATTGTTGAGATGGTAAAGGCAGTGAGGAAGGAGTGAGGAACACACGCTCTGCCATTCAGTTAGATCGCGCTTTAATTAATATTTATATTTATATATTTTTTTTGTTTATTTCGTTGCCTCTCCTCTCGTTTCGGATGATAATGCGCCAGATGCCACCCTTGGGAGCGAGTTATGGTTATAACCTTGCTATTGGGAAGTAGTGAACAATGGGCTTGTGTCCTTCTTATATACAACTCTTGCAATTCCACCTACTGCCCCCATCTAATCCCCAAGAGACAAATCGTATTACTTACCCATTTTCCTTAGCAGGAAAAAAGGATAATTTGTACTAAATAATCAATTTCATTACCAAAACATTATTGTCTCTTTAAATAGTTTCTAAAATAACGAAATTATATAAGCAAATTTTAAAAAATTACCTACTAAAATACAATATAAATAATAATGGTAATGATACAGGTAAAATAAGATATATAAATTATGTAAACTAAAATAATACATCTTTTTTACATGTAGTTATGAACGCGAAGTTAAGAAATGGTAAATGAATAACCAGTGTTTTAATTCATCTGTGGTATAAGATAGATTTTTACTTTATATATTTAAAATTCATAATAAATTGTACTTTATATTTACAGTAAAGAATTTAAATGGTTAATTGATCTTTGATATATATATATATATATATATATATATATATATATATATATATATATATATATATATATATATATATATATATCATTGAGTTAGAGCATTCAGAATGTCTCTTTCTATCTAATTTTAATGATTTTATTTATAATTAAGTGTTATCGATTTTTTGAATATTTTCTCTTTTGTTTATTTGTTTCTTAATATATTATTAGTTAAATATATTATCATATTATTAGTGTATTTTATTTACTACTTAATTAAATTACATGATATTATTTTTTATTTTCTTATTATATTATTAAATATTTTTATTTATGATTATTTTTTATTATTATTATTTAATAGGATTAAGTTAAATTATTAAAATATAAAATTATGTATTTAATTTTTAGTTTATTTCCTGGTTATGTTTATTTATTATTGTTTTTTTTATAATTATACAAATTGGATGTTTAAATTTCTTAACTGCAAGATACAGATGAACATTATGGTTGATATGTTTCTATTATTAAGTTCTGTAATCTTAGAGGGAAGCTAGGAGTAATAAAACTAAAAGTTTTTGTTGTTAATTGTTTGAAATTTTAGATGGAAATAAATTAAAGAGTTATTAATTTGAGAAATATAATTATAATCAAATAATATAAAGAAAAGTCATAAGTTCTTGGTCATACTTATACCATACACTTTTAAATGCAACGAATCTTTCGGTCAAATTTTTACTAAAAGACGAAAGAAAACTTACCCGTGTGAAAGGAATATCATGAAGGCAATTCTGATCAACTTATCTGAAAAATAAAATATAAAAAGTTAGTTTTTAGAGCTTTAAAGAATTTTTTTAACTAACAAATCTGGTGCGATGTTAGGTGTGTGTAAACATATACTTTCAGTCAAAGATCCCTATTTCCTTCCCTTTATCTCCAAGAAATGCCAATGTTTAAAAATACATATTTAAAATTAAAGAATATAAATATTTACTTTTACAAATAAAACAAAGAAATGAGTATAGTTTATTAAAAGATAGAAAAAAGTAAGTATTATTTATTCAAAAATATGTGTTTTCAAATTATAGATCATATTATTTTGAAATTAAATACAATAATAAACATTAAATTTATGTTTTAGATTTGTGATATATTATTTTATCAATCAGAATGAAATGTTTATTTTTTTTAATACCCATTAATTAATATTTGCTGGCTTGTGCTGCCATCTTGTCTATACATTTCTATCTATTCTTGTTTAGATAATATACATTTAAAGGTTCATTTGACTATGCATCCCTATATGTGCATAGTTATGTTTTTTGTTTTATTTATTAAATCTCATTTTTTTTGTTGAAAATAAATTGTATACCCAAATTCAATTTATGTAACCTATCCCAGTTAAAAAATAAATCAGTATTTAATGGTTGGTTAAATAGTTGATTTGGTATGGTCATTCATTAAATTTACAAAATATAAAAGAGATTATGAATCATTTTATAATTTAAATAAATAACTTCTTATAGAATTATTTTAATTAAGATATGTGTGATGATATTTATTGAATCAATAATAAATTTTATTTATTATTAAATATATATATATATATATAATAAATAAATTATTTGGTAATGCAGATCACCTCATATTTTAGTTGTTAAAAATGAATTGAGATGAACCAGATAAAATTGGTGGATTAATAAATTTGATTAACTACACATAAATGCGGGGTTTTATTTAAATTAAAAAAGAAATATTTAACTTTTTTAATAATATTTTAATATCAGATTTAACTATTTTATAAAAAATATTTGATACAAGTATATTAATTATAATAAAAAGTAAATATTAATAATTGACTATTTATTAAGAAAATATATTATATAAAATATTAAAATAAATTATGAAATAAAATTAAATATAATTATAAATATATAATGTTAATAAAATAATAAATAAAATTATTTAATTATATTTAATAAACAATAATATTATACACGTTACTATCTATAATCTTATATGATCTTCTTGACTAGTATCACTCCATTTGAATATTTTTTTTAACAAATAACATTATAATAAATTGTAAATAAAAAGTTTTTTATTAGAATAGTAGCATAATATTTTTTAATTTAACATTATTATAAAAAAATCATTTATTATAATATGGACATATAGTTGACTAAAGTGTTAAATATAATTGAATAGTTGTAGAGTTAGTTGTTAATTAAGAATGTGTAGATTAATTTAGTGGAAATTTGTCATTGATTTCATGTTTCTTAGTCAATCCATGACTATAGATGATGGAAAGAAATAGTGATATTTATTATTGTTTCAGGAAAAATTTGTGGTTTATAAATGTAATAGATTCTAAGTATATTTTGTATTATACATATTAATTTTTATAATTCAATCATAATAAATTATTATAATTGTTTTCCTACTTTAGTTGTGTAATTAGAAAATTGTTATTTATCTATTTTAACACTTTTGGGATTCTTTTTCCATTTCATTATGATTCTTCCGAATGTAGACAAACAAGTTCATTCAGGGGATTCAGTCTCATACTCATTAGCGGTGTGTTTGACAATAACAATATTGATTTTAACATAATTTTTATCCAAATTACGAGTTTTACTATATTATCTCGTTTATATATAAATATATATATATATATATATATATATATTCAAAACAAATATCTTATTATTTTTATGATATATTATTTACATTTTCACTTAAAAAATTTCATTATCATATTTGATATTTTACGAAATAAGAATTATTTTTAATAAAAAATACTTTTTTTATGTATCCTTATATTTTTGTTAAGTACAACAATTACTTTTTTTTTTATATCATTAATTATTCATTCAACTTTTTAATTATTACTTTATTTTTTATTTTAATTTTTCTTTTATAATATGTACAATTATGTAGTGCATCTTAACAAAATAATAGTAAATTAAAAATTTTAAATAAAATAAAATATATTACTAATAAATAATTTTAGAATAAAATAATATATTATTAATAATTTAAAATATTAAAAAAATATGCAATTTAAAATTTTATATCAAAGAATATATTCATGTCAATAAAATTGTTGTTATTGTTTCATTATATTGTAAAAATCAACTTATAATTATTATTTAAAAAAATATTAAATAGAAAGAAATATAAAAAGACAAGATAATAGTATAAAAATTTAGTTAAAAAAAACTAAAAACCATTAATTATTTTATATCATTTTATATATTATTAAATAATTAATGCATATTATATGTTTTAAGAACACATGTTATATTATGTATGATATTTAATAAATAAATTTTATATTAATAGTTTTTAAATTTACAAAATATTTGTTATATTAACTATTTTGATATTGTAAAAGTACTTTTAATAGGAATTATATAATTAAACATTTCTTATTTATAATTACTTAAATAAATAACTATAAAAAATTATAAATATATCTTTATTATCAATTTTAATAATAAATTATTATAACTAATTATATTTAAAATAAGATATTATGTCTTTAAAATAATATTTAAAAACTGTGCCAACTATCTTTAATTTTTAATTCTACTTCTATGTTTTATTATTTTATTTTTCTTTTTAATAAATATTATTTAAGGTTTTATTATATAAATTAATAACTTTGTAATAAATTTTTAAAATATTTTTAATAATCTCTTTAAATAATTAAATACAATTTATTAATGGATGAAAATAAAAAATAGTTAATTGATATAAACAATAAATCAATTAAAATCTTATAAAAAATTATTTAATTAATTTTATATTTTAAAAATAAAAATATAATTAATAAAAAATAATTAATATATTATTAAATTTTATAAATGATAGAAAATATGAAACAAAAAATTTATCTTCAAAAGAACACTTATTGAAAATATAATGTACTTGTTTTGTTTGCACTTTTCCTGATTATTATTTTGTTGTTTCTTGGTAGTGAGGACCATATCCAATTAATCAAATATTAGACACTTTAACTAATAATTTTTTTGCCTAAATTAATAAAATCATATTTTATGACAAGAAGATGAAAGGTTTCACTCATCAATTTATTCATCTATTTATATTTTTCATTTAATATTTGCTACTCGATTGGAAGATTAACCTTCCAAATATATATATTTTTTAAATAGTTACTTGGATTTCACCAAGTAATTAAATACTTTCTTTATTTCTTAATAAATATTTTTATTTTTATAAATATTTTTAAAATTTTTATTACATAAATCAATAAAAATATTAATTTTTATTATTTATAATAATTTTTTATATAATATCTTTAAAAATTAAATATAATTTATTAGTTAACAAAAAACAGAAAAAAATAAAAAAAATTATTAATATAAACAACAGATTATTTAAAGACTTTAAAAAATAATTTAATTATTTTTAATATTTTTAAACTTAAAAATATAATTAATACAATATTAAATTTTTATAAACCACTTATAAAAATAAACAAAAGGTTCTTTTTTTCAAAACCACATTTATTAAACAAATAGGGGAGAATATTTAATGTACATTCAGGTTTTTCTATCATGCATCTACCACTCGAATAATTCCTACAGCACATTTATTATTTAGGGTTTATGACATGGAGTAATGTATATGTCAAGATTTTGAGAATGTGATAGATATGATTTGAGTGGATTTCTGAAAAGAAATTTAATGGAGAGAATGGTGTATAAAACGAGGAGGAGAGAGTGAGATATTTGTGGGTAATGTATATAAATGATTAATTGGTTGTTATTTATTTATTTAGTTTTTTAATTAACATTTTATCAGTTAATAAATAATATTTTTTATATATAATTTTTTAAATATAAATATTCATTTTTATTTTTACAACTACTTTTTTAATAAAATACATTCATATTTTAAAATATATACTAAGAACAATTTTAACTTTATACTAAAATTTACCTATTTACTTTCATTAATTTAATAAAATCAAATGCATATTTCTTTTTATTATTTGTAATAAGTTTTTAGTTTTTTTTAATAATATTCTTATCATTTTAAAAGAGTGTGTACTCTCTTTCTCTATATAATAAAGAGTATTCCATCTATTCTTTCTATACTTAAAAAAACAACTTTTCAATTATCAATAATACGTTACTTGTACTTGAAATATTATTTTCTCATCTCTACCAAAATAAGTTTCTCTCTACAACTTTTAATCTTAAAATTTTTACCATTAAAAGTTTTGATTTAAAAAATTTGAAAAATATTTTTGTTCTCACAAAAATTTGATATCACTTTTGGTTTCACTCAATAGGTTGAATCATTCTTTAACTTAAAAAGAATCTTCAATTACTTTGTTAATATCATCTTTTGTGTTATCAAATAAGTCTTCAACTCTTTCTATAATATAATTGTAAACTCTTATATTCATTTTTCTATGTAAGTACTAATTTTTCTTTTCATTTTCTTTATAATTTCACTCTAATATTTTTTTTTAAAAAAATAAATACATATTAGTATTGATTAAAGAGAATGTAGATGAAAAGGTGAAAACGTTAAATTATTTATTAAAAAATTGGTTGATATAAATAGTAAGTCATTTAAAGTCTCATAAAAAAATAATTTAATTATTATTGATATTTTCAAAAATAAAGATATAATTAATAAAAAATAATCAATGCAACTTTAAATTCTATAAATCACATATAAAAAAAACCTTTTCTAAAATTACTGCTATTTAAAAACAGGAGTATATCAATCCATGTTTTTACTCAAACTCAATTTTCTTTTATTGAACTCAACCACCTCACATTTTATTAGTTTCTCCTTCAAATCTATCTTCTATCATTCACTTACTCACTCAGCCGCCAAATGAGGAATATTGTTTGTTCGAATTAAATGTTTTTAATGGTGACAAGAGGCCCTGTTGATTGACCGCAGATAAGCATTTAACGCAAAAGACTCTTTTAGTGTCGCATTTTTAAAACAAATTATATTACATAGAAGTCTAACAAAAACTCTGTTATGGCATTATATTATATCTACAATGATTTATTCTTCAATCTTGGTAATATAGTGAGAATTTTATATATAAGATCATCCTTAAATTCTATCATGAAACTTACTTGATCAAATTTTGAAGAAAATGTAAAACAACAAATATTTTAATATTTCAAATTTTAAATTTAATCAATATTAACACATTTAAAAATAAACAAAATTTAAATATCATTCAATAATCATATTTACAATAATTCAACGAAAATATTTATGCATGGTCATGATTGAAATCTAAAAATAACCATAATTTTAATTTTAATAATAAAATAAAAATATAAATCACTAATCTCAACATCGTATCTTAACATACAAATAATCAAACGTAATCAGATATAAACATCCACCTCATGAAACATAAGAATGAAAGGAGAATATGTTTATTGTTAAGAACCAATGTTCAATCATTATGGTCGTTTTTGAAGAGGAGGAAGAGAACACTCACATGTCAAAACTACAAGAAAGAAGAAACATTACAATACTTTAAAAATATTTATATAATAAATCCTCTAAAACTCTGACATAAAGAGAATATTTATGTAAGATTAAGATAATTATTTTTATGTTAGACCTTAATGTGAGATTAAGATAACTATTTTTATATTCGACCTTAATGCATAAAAATATTCTAAATAATGTCACCAAACTTTTTTTAGATTATTTTAGAAGTCTAACAAGGAAATTAATTGACTCATTTTCATTTTATCTAAAATTACTTATTATTTGTTATATTCTCTTTCAATTTTTTTATCATGAAATTAAATATTTAGCCTTTTTATCTCAATTTTTTATATTTTTCAAACCTTTTATATTTAAATCAGTTTCTTAAATATTCTTATAATTAAATTAATCTTTCACAATGAGTTATGTATTCACATTATAGATCTTAAAGGGGAATAATTTATCAGTACGGGAGCGTTAAACTTTTGAATGATTATTTTTGTAATAAATTTTTCAGAAAAATAATATAATAACGATTTAAATGTTTCAAAGATTAATTTAATCTTATGTCACTGACATTTATTTCAATGATAACAAAAGTAATTGCAGACACTAAACAAAAATAACCAAAATATAAGAGAAAAGTGGTTTATAATTTTTGTTTAACAATTTAAACACAAATCCTATCAACATTAATAAATAAATCTTAATTGTCATATAATAAAAGATAATTATATGAATAATGTCTTGATTTTATTGAAGTTAAAAATGTTTTAATCTAAGAAGAGGATATGAAGATAAAATTTTTCAAATTAGTACCTTTAATAATTTAATTATTCTTGTAAAATTTTAGAATTTTAAATTTTGGCCAATGAAGAGTAAACAATGGATAAGTGCATTTCTGGAGTTTAAGTTATAGCAAGTATAAAGAGTGGACAATTTGGAACGCACGAAATCTTTTCCTAAACATATTAGAGTTCTAAATCTAAGCTGAATATAAATTTATTTTATTAACGCGATTTGTGGATTTCAGGTAGACTTATATTTTTTTTGTTAAATATATACCTTTGTTATGGAATATTCCATTTTTTCTGTTTTATATGAGTTCAAAATTTATATATTTTAAAATTTTAGGATTTAGAATATAAGATTTTTGTTAAATAAAAAATATTTTAATAATAATTTTTAAAGTGAATTATCAATTATTCCTAATAAAATATTTTGACACCGTCGTATTCTTCTTAAGATATAAGGTTTTTTTTTACTACAGATATTTTATCTGATTAAAACTACAGAAAATTTGTAAAAAAAAAAGATAACATAGTTAAATTTAAATTAATGGAATAATCATTTTAAGTTACTTTAAAGCTGAATTGTTTTTTTAAAGATAAGACATTGAATAAAACGTAAAAAACAACATATTACAATTTAGCCTTTAATAAATAAATAAATAAATAAATCATTTAACCAATAAAATGGGGTTGTTAATCTTTAAAGTGCCACAACGAATAAGAGTTTGGTTAAACATTTTGGTGTTGAGTGAGTAGAAATTTTAGGAGATTGAAAAATTTCGATTTTAATTTTTCAATGAATTATTGTACTGAGAAATGTGATATTTGTAATGAATTATAGTATTACTGTATTTATAAATATGACATTATCATCATTCATATCAAGTAACTTTAATCATTATATCAATTCTTGAATAACGCCATGCTAAAGCTATGTATGCAACTCATGTTTACACGTTTGTTGTTGGAAACCCTGTTTTACTAAAAAATCTTGTGATCTCTCTTTTCTATGGTGAAAGGTGATATGAAGGGATTTTATTTGCATTCCATACTTTTTATTTATAATCTTATAAATATGAAATTTTTTATATTTTTTTTGTATTTTATAAGCTTGAAGTCAGATTATATAATTTGGAGATTTTTTTAAGACAAAAATAATTTTTGGATGATATAATTCAAAGTGATTTATAAGGAAGGATTTTTTATAAAAAAAATTGGATTATAAAATCTTAAAATCATTTCTTGGACTTTTTTAAATTATTCAATTTAAAATATATTTATCATATTTTTACCTTTCCTTCTTCTTCTTCTTCTTTCTTAATCATTTCCATCAATACTTCTTCTTCTCCTTTTTTTTTCTTTTCAATAGATGGTAAGTGTCAAGTGATGGCGATAGAAAACAGTGAAAAAGAAAAAGAGAATAGGACAATCTTTTGTTTTACCTATCTATAAAAATTCAAATAAAAAAGTTAAAATAAAAATGGTGGTAAAGCACAGAAGATTATTTTAGATGTTACTGTTTGAACAAAAATTATTCAATTATATTCTTTCTCACATTATCACACTTTCTGTTTAGATCAGAATTACGTAACTAAAAATTAAATTTTAAGTATATTTTTTTAATTCTCTTTTCACTTAAAATTTAATTTTTTGAAAATCGAATTTTAAATAAGATTTTTTTTTAATTCAATTTTTTTAATTTATACAAAACAAGATATGAGAACAACTTGTCTTTATAACTTTATTTTGAAATATAAAATGGTCATTCACGGATATAAAAAGAGAAAATAAAAAAATGTTGAGAAATAATCAATTCTATTTCAAGATACAATTGTAAGGAAACGAATTTTGTAATATCTTTTGAAGTAATATATTTTGCATTCTTTCTAAAAAGAAATATATTTTTTCTGTTTCACTAAAAAAAATTAGCCTTTATTTTAAAAAAAAGGTAACTAAGGTAAGTTAAAGACAACATCATGGACTTACTAGTTATTGTTTTCAAGAAAAGCTACTTGTAATTATTTTCAAAGCAGCATTAAATGATCTGGGGATAAGGTTATTGTAGATTTTCACAGATAGAAAATTAAATAAAGGATAAGTAGACAATGCCAATTAGTGGTGTCTCTTCCCAGTTTTAAAAAGAAAAAAATAGTATTGACTTTTTTAAAGAAGAAAAATAAATGGTATGATGAAGGGAAATTTTGCTTTGAAGGTGTACATAATAGATGTAATTATGATTTGAAATATGAACGTCCGAAAAGAAACATGATTTAACCAAATTGTGCTACGCTGAAAACAAAATAAGTTTTGTAGTGTAGTGTGGGCCTGTACCCATTGAGGAGCGGGGAGTTCCGAAAAAGTCCAAACGCTCTCTAGTCTCTAACACATTGCATCGTACTCAAAATAAAAAAGTTGTGGAATAATAGGCTTAACTCATCTTAATTAAAATATTTACATGTTGCAGCATCATTCATCACATCATATTACGCTTCTCTTTCGTGTATATATTTACATGTTTTCTGTGTATACACACGTATACGGTATGCGTGCTACAATTATAATTTCAATCATTCATAAACTAAATTCACTTACACACACACACACACTATATAGTTCTCCTCTCCTCCTGCTATTTCACAGCTCTTGTTTCTAAATATCATTTGTATCTTTTTGGTCGGAGAAAACAATAATGTCGAACGAGGATTCACAGACACAGAAGGTGTTTGACTCCGAAACGGCGTCGTCGCTGGTGAAGGAGTTGAGGGAGAACTTTGGTTCGAGAAGGACGCGAAGTTATGAATGGAGAGTGTCGCAGGTGAAGGCTGTCTTGAAGGCGATGGTTGATAACGAAGACCTAATCGTCGATGCTCTTCGTTCAGACCTAGCCAAGTCTTCACTCGAAACCGTCGTATACGAGGTACTACTGTCTTGTCTTCGTCTTTGCCACTGATTTTAATATGCAGTTCTACTTCTACGTTTTCTTTTTTATCTCTGATCAATTCTAAAAATTAAAATTTCTAACACGTCATCACGCATTTCAAGTTGTCTTGATATGATGAATGATTTGTCTGCCTCGTGTTTTTCATGGATGGACAAAGTGTTGTTGTGTGGCTTCATGAACCACAAACTGCTGAAACTGATAACTGGGCGAACTTTCTGATGACCCCTTACTCTCTTGCATGAAAGCTATTTCCTTCTTTTTCTTTTTCAAAATTAGGTGGACTTGCTTTTCACCGTAAAGCACCTGATGAAGCAAATATTTTACTGGGGACTTCATTTGTATGGCGTTGTGGAATTAAAAATTCCCTCTAAATCCGTTTAACATACGAAGTCTAAAATAAAGCATAAGCGAATTGCGAACTACAAGATAATCAGAGTAAAAAACAATGAAGAATTATAGAAGAAAAAGAATATGATTTATTTGAAGTGTTAAGTCTACTGCAGCATTTAGAATGAAATAGAGATCATAACTTTTAGATTTCTTTCCATTATTTTTCACTCAAAATTTACATAACTCCAGAGAAAAATACGTGAATAATATTTTCCTTATAAAACTTTTACGAATGATACTAAACTATTTACTAATACTATTAGACCGGTTAATAAGATTTTCTACCACGTACAAAAATTGAACTTTCTATTAAATGATTTAATAGAGTTAGACAATAAAAAATCTTTAATAAAACTTTCGGTAGACCAATTCTTTCATTTGCATATAATCATCTTGTGGGAGGAATGCTTTCACTTGAGATGAACTTATTGGATTTTATCCGAAATTGTTTATAAAGTAAACTAAAAGAAAGCTCTCAACAGTGAACGGGAACCTCCAAAATAATTTTGTAGCTTTTTTTACCATGAAATACATTTTATCAATTATTATTATTTAATTTTTATTACTTTAATATTCCTTCATGATTTTGTGCAGTGGTATTTTTTTTATTTTAAAGGAATAATTTAGCAATAGATCAAACTTCTAAAGGTTATATACTTTTGTTTAAAATTTTAGAAGATTAATATAATCACGATTTTGATAAGGATTAATTTAATTATTTTAATGAATTAGTTTCACTATTCATCAAGGCTTCACAGATGACAGTCCCAGCCGTTTACGTAGTCTGGTGTCATTAAGGCTGGCAACTCTTACCAAGATTATTTTAATGATGGCCTCTACTTTTCCATGTTTATCAAGATGTGGACACTTACCTAAAGTTTCCACCAAGAAAATTTTTCGTAAGAAATTCAAAATTTAGGATTACATCATTTATTTCATGTAGTATTTGCTCCATTTTTTAGTTATTCAAAAAAATATACTGGGATTTGACATCTGTGTTATTTGAGAACATTGAGAAATTTGATATTAATAAGTTACAAAGAAAAATATTATCTTTAATTTCAAATTTTAACATAATAAGTTGAAGATAATATATTTATCTTATATAAATTTATTTATGACTTATTGAAAATTAAAATAGTGTAACATAGATATTCTTAATGGGAAATACTAGGAAAATCTTCTTTAGACAGGGAAGAAAAATAGATAGATGGCAACAACTTCTAAATGCTCTGGTTAAGGTTTTAGCTAGAACATTTACATTACTTAGTGACGAATACAAGTATACACAACTGGTTTAAATATCATATTTTCCTTGTATTCTTGAAACTGATGTAGTTTGACTTGCAGATTGGTATGATTAAGAGTTCATGTGAAGAAATATTGAAGGAATTGAAAGATTGGATGAAACCAGAAAAGGTACATTTCATCACATGTAATTTCCTCACCTTGAGAAGGGAATTGATAAAAAATAATTATTATATAATTTATTCATCAGATGATGTTCATCCATTTATTTCAGGTCAAAACTTCAATCAAAACTTTTCCTTCTTCAGCTGAAATAGTACCTGAACCGCTGGGTGTTGTGTTAGTCATCTCTCCATGGAACTATCCAGTTTGTAAGTTAATATTTTTTGGATCCGGGGTTTCATATAGTTTTTAATTAGCCGACATTTTCAGCCTTTTCTTCTTTTAAAATCTACAATGAGTTAATTTTTACCTATCTCTGTCTATAATTCCAGTGTTGGCCCTTGATCCAGTTGTGGGAGCTATAGCAGCTGGCAATGCTGTGGTTTTAAAGCCATCAGAAATTGCTCCAGCCACATCATCACTACTAGCAAAACTGATAGAGAAGTATATGGATCACTCGTTTGTAAGAGTTGTCCAGGGGGCAGTTGATGAAACAACTGCACTATTGCAGCAAAAGTGGGACAAAATTTTCTACACAGGTTTTTCTTTTCCATTATTCCAGTTTTCTTTATAATTGGTCTGCTTTTATGAATATATATATACACACACACACGTGCAACTTTGATATCCCCTCTCAGCATCTAATAAATGCATAATTTGTACATAAAATGGCAAGAGAATTAAATGAATAATCTCATTCAGATTATATACGTATTTTTCTCGCATAAGTAGTTCGTGGATTGTTAGGTAATGGAAAAGTTGGAAGAATAGTAATGACTGCTGCTGCAAAACACCTTACACCAGTTTTGCTGGAGCTTGGAGGAAAATCCCCCGTTGTCGTTGATTCAAATATCAACTTGCAGGTATTACTATTTCCTAAGCCTTTTTGTTTCCCAATTACTTGCTATTTACCTTAACCTCTTTCAAACTCATTCTTGACTTATTTGTTAATAGGTAGCAGCTAGACGAATAATTTCTGGCAAGTGGGGATTGAACAATGGACAAGCCTGCATTTCCCCCGATTATCTTATAACAACAAAAGACTATGCTCCTAAGTTGGTATGAAATGTTCCCCATGTGTAATTGCCACTTGGAGTTCTTAATCCATGTCTTTGTTTCTTTATTGTTTGATGCCTTCTATTTCTAGGTGGACGCCCTAAAGACTGAATTGCAGAAGTCTTACGGTGAGAATCCGTTGGAATCAGAAGATTTGTCTCGAATTGTGAGTTCCAACCACTTTGCTCGCTTGTCAAAACTCTTGAATGATGATAAGGTTTCTGGCAAGATTGTTTATGGAGGGGAAAAGGATGAAAATAAATTGTAAGCTCCCTTAGTCTGTTTTCAATTGAATTTGACTTCCTAACTAGAGAAATTTTTTATTTAAGAAATGCAATAGATTTCTTACACGAGTCTTTTTATCCTCCCAAAATTTGCAGAAGGATTGCTCCCACTATTTTATTGGATGTTCCGCGAGATTCTCTGATAATGGGTGAGGAGATTTTCGGTCCACTGCTTCCCATCATCACGGTATGAATAAAGGAACATAAAGAACCGTTTGAATAATATTTAGAACTTCAAATTTTTTATTGCTTTTCCATACCCACGTAGTTTTATAAAATGTTTTCAACTCCAACAGTAATTGAGATGTGCTTCTTTAGCTGTGATTAGAGTCAATAGTCTCAATTTGTAAAGTAACAACTCACTTATAAAACCAACAATAAGATATATCGGCGAAAACTTCAATTGATTAAATATTGCGTAGATGCTAGTCCTTTTGTGGACATTTACGAAAGTTACAAGCTAAAAGCAACAGGAAAAGAGATTATATTTTAAAAAATTCTCAGCAGTGAACCATTTGCTTCGTTTTATTTTTGCGTGGAACAGGTCAATAAACTTGAAGAAAGTCTAGATGTAATTAACTCAGGAGAGAAGGCCCTCGCTGCATATATATTTACAACCGACAAGAAATTCAAGGAGAAGTTCGTACAGAATGTTTCTGCTGGGGGTTTGCTTGTCAATGACACTACCTTACATGTAATATTTGTTCTTACAAAAAATTTCCATGAACATGCATGAGTTTGCTTGTGCCTCTAATTGTGTTTCTAATCACTGAACAACGTTGAAGGTCTTAATCAGCTTCAAGTTTTGGATTGTTGACAGCTTGTTGCTATGAAACATATTTTTCCTTATTTTCTGTTTTGCATTATCAATTTAAAATATGAGCATTTTTCATGTTTTCATGGTGCAGGTCGTGGTTGATACTTTGCCATTTGGGGGAGTTGGGGAGAGTGGAATGGGTGCATACCATGGCAAGTTCTCCTTTGATGCTTTTACACACAAAAAGGCTGTTCTTTATCGCAGTTTTGCGGGTGATTCGTCATCAAGGTACCCACCATACACGGATACAAAGCAAAAATTGATGAAGGCCATCATCGCTGGTAGCATCCTTGGCATAATTCGTGCTCTTTTCGGATGGTCCTAAGCTTATTTTGTCTCCAAAACTTGCTGTTGATGTATTTTTCATTTAGAGTTTTTTGTATTTTATTATGGTGTGTAGTTTTACTATCATTTAAAGAAACCAATGAGCTACTTGCGCTTGAAAAGGCAAAATAGTCGCTGCTACTTTTCTTCAAATGTCACGTGGTTGTAATGTGGCTAATGCCTTTCAGAGGCTATACAGGTTGTGATACTATGTGTGTTTGTATATGTAATGATGTACAATCATGTTAACGGAAGGAAATAAGGCATGCTCTTATGTAACACAATTCAGATTTTGCTAGCGGTTTTGGTCTCTTCTTATGGTAATGTTTGTGCTGTAAGTCTGTGATAAGGATTTTGGTCTATCGTTTCTTATCAACTCTTTAAACATATGCATGATTCCTCCTCTCGTTTAGGGGGAGTTCATTTGGCTTCGTGTTGGACTTTTACCAGTTTAACTTTTTTACTTCATCGTAAATTGGAATTTTGCTTTTTAAAATGAAAACTTAAATACAAACTCACTTCTCAGAAAATAAAAAGGATAAATTTTGAGTCAACTAGACATAAACAAGACAGGGGAGACGATATCATGACTAACAAATTCCATTGGTTAAGCCAACATGGGCTACATCTACACGCAGCATCAAAATTTCTACTAGGAATAAAACATATAAAATTTGTGAATTACACAAAAGCCCTCTCATAAGTTATTCTGGAAGGAAACCTCATTTTTTTACTCTAAGAAAAAATGAAAAGGTTTTAATAATTTCCTTACTATCTCTTTCCCATGTACTGATATGTGGGACCTTAATATTGATCTAAGTTACAAATTATTAGCCTTACCCACACCAAAGTCTAAATGGAAGACTAAATCAATTACAGAGATTGATTAGCTATTCATATGAGAACAAAATATCACTTCCCATGAGATGTACCCACAACTAACATTTTCAATCCTGATATATATATATATATATATATATATATATATATATATAAGATATGATCATGCCTAAATGCAAACTGTATAAAATGATGCAACAGAAGTTAAGGCATGCCCACGCCTAATATAACAACCATGCATCATTCTTCCCTTTATGTAGTTTCTCAGGAAAATACCTTCAACTCTTCTGGTGTCGTCACATAGTTGGTACCATTCGCGAGCCGTTTGGATTGTCGTGGGCATGTATATAGTCATGAAATTTAGGTGCTATTGGTGTATCGTTTACTAGTTGGTAAAAACCATAGCATGTGCTTCAGACACGCCATCAAATTGACACTTTGAAAATATTACTCTCATAGAACTTACATTATCTTTCTTTTGGAGGGTTGTATATAGTTAATATTGAATTTGAATTTGAGTGTGTTAGTGTTTTTCCTTTCTTCAGATACTGTCGTATTAAACCCGTAGTTTTGGAACATAGTTACCGAAAAGGATGATAGCTGTACCTAACATGCTGGAAAAAGCCTAGCAGGGGATTTTGCGTAGATCATTCTGAGAAAATTTGTACATTTGCAAACAAAATAGCTTTCACAGGGAGTTGGTTCCAATAGCGTGATTAGTAAAGTGAATTTCCAATACATAATTTTCAATCTGAATAATCTGCCGTGATGCTTATTCTTCAAAGATTACTATACAAGTATTTTTTTTTAACATTCCAGGTTATATAGCAGATATGTACAGTATTTTCCATCTTAAGTTTTGAATTTCATCAACTATAAAGCCTTGTTTTGCTTTTGGGACTCAACATTGCCCCAAAGGCTTAGAAATTTAATCTATTCATTAAATGAGAAAAGAAGAATGAATGAAAGAAAAGTCATCGTAGATCACTCTTGAGTATCTAAAAACTAACGATGTTATGACAATCAAGAATCCTGTAAAATACGAACAACCTCTGATCTTTGATTACATGTGAGATGTGTTGGAAACTCAACTCGAAATGTAATATTCAAGTTTCCTCGCTTTCCTGGTTCTCTGGAGATTGGCATGCCTTGGTCAGGGACGATCTTCTCATAGCCAGGGTGTATGATGTCGTCAAGTTTCAGATTCATGTGCTCTCCACCCAATAGAGGAATTAATATTGTACACCCAGAAAGTGCCTTTACTAAGGGAATTTCTACGCTCAATTCCAAATCATCCCCGTCTCTTCTAAATAACTGGTGTCTTTTCTCGGAGATGATAAATATTATATCTTCTCTGTATGCCCCTGGTCTCTCATTCCCTTTTCCTTCAAATTTAATCTCTGTTCCTTTCTTCCATCCAGGTTGTACATTTATCGTTAGCAATTCTTCCTCTTGAACTATTCCCCTGTATACAACATATACCAATCATATTCATTAAGCTTTTTCCAAATACAAGTCCATGAAATCTTGAGCTTGCAAATTTATTACCATGCACACTCATGCTTATGTATATATGTATATGTATGTATCCCTGAGACACGCATATCTAGTATTGGTCACGCGACATTTAAGGATAATCAAGATTGTTATCATTCATTTGAGTTAGATGGTTATAATTGGCTCCATCCACACTCTCATTTCTCATCTGATAGGGCTCTCATGTAAAGAAATGTTAGTGGTTAGACTCGCTCCTGTTACTATAGTCTTCTCACTGTCATAAATATTACTCCAACAATGATTCGTGAAGAAAATAATATAAAACAGTGATGGTAAATGTAAATAGACAAACAAATTGGCATATGCCATCAGCATTTCACAATGTATTGATGACGAACCATTTGGTTGGGTTAAACTCAATGTTTATACTAATAATTCAAACTTCCTCAGACCAAGTAAATACAAGAACTAGCATTTATTTTTTTGCTAGTATATGTATGTTAGCTGGCTACAGCTTTAGATATGATAGTATTAATATATTCTCAAAGTTTACCCAGCTAACATACTTGCAATACATGTATTAGCATATATAATTACAAAGTCCCATTAAAGAGTGAAAATTAGGAAGAAAGGAGCAAAGAACACTATAGTGAATGACATGGTGGGATTGGATGGATACTAACCCTGTATCTGTGAGGACATCCCTTGTGATCATGATCTTTTTCTTGCATCCATAGCATAAGTCTTCCAGAGTGCACTCTAGTTTTTTCTCAATTGGTGGGGGTTTTAACATCCCAGAGGAATTAGAATACATGATGGGGTTGCTTCTGCTGCTGGCATTCCTTGAGTTCAGATGAGGAGGCATTCTTAAACTGCCGCTTCTGTTCATTGAAGGAGAAGGAGAAGGTGCAGACATAAAATCACTGTTCTCACTGGAGGTCTGGTTAGTCTTTCTGTTTGCATTTCGAGACGCAGAATTCAAGTAAGGAAAGCACGAACTATCTGAGCTTCTATGCCTACATAAACAACATCCTCGTGGACTACTCATTGGATGATCACTGTCATTGCTCCTCAAATCATCGCCCTTGAATCTGAAGCAGCCAATTCCATTGGTGACTTTGTTATATTGAATTGGTTTCTGGTGAAAGAAATGCCAGGCGAAAACTTTTGTTAATTATTATATTCTCCTTACGTACCTACGTGCACATGTTCATGCATGCAAAGAACTCCTATGTATGGAAAAGTCATGCATTCAAAAGTTATTTTAACCACGTTTTTGTTAACAGATTAATCGTGAGTTTCTGTACTAGATAATCGTAAATGTAATGGTAATCAAAACATTTAACTGTTTTGACTTTTAACTTTTTGATGAACAGAATTAGAAAATTTTCCATGAAGAATGAGAGGGTTTCTAGATTCTGTATACCTGTTGTGTTTGTTTGTGGCTCCGTGGTTTCTTGCCACGAAACCAACTTCTGATAATTGCCTTGTATGATTTGCAAAGGTCACGAATAGAGTTTATGCCAAACACGCAGGTAACACCCACCATGAGGGGAAAAAACACAGAGGGGAAGATAAGATGCAACACCGGTCACAATTTCAACATGCCAGTGCATGCCAAACCAAATTTGGTTTTTCAACTGAGCCTTTTATTAGCACCATCTGTTAAAAGGAAACCGAGTAATATTTGAAAATAATATATTAATATTTTAATTGCACTTTTATATTTTAATTTAAAATAATATATATTGTTCCCATTTCAAATCTGTTTACTTAGTATTGTTAGGTCAATCATCCAGATATTATTCAATAATCCTATATCGTTTTTAGAGTTGAGACCAATTTGCCCCTTCCTCTCTTAACGAAAAAAATTGTGAAGAAATTTAAAACAAACAATATAATGCATTAATTGATCCTGATAATACTAATTTAACAAACTTGAGATCCAATATATATATATATATTAATTATAAAATTAATTTTTTTGTCAGGTTATCAAAATAAATGTTATTTTTGTTTTTATATAGCTATTTTGAACTTCTTTATTTACGTGGAATTGAACTCGGTATTTTTTCAAAATTATTGAATCTTAAAATTACCTAAACTTGATTAAGAAAAATTATAAAACTACCCTTTATTTAATTAACCTAAACTGAACTAGTATACCACTTTTTATAACCTTAGAAGCTTATAAAAATCTGAAAGATGAATTTAATCATCGCAAACATAAAGAAAAATTTAGGTATTAAATAAAAAAAGCAATTTTATTTTTTCACAAAAATAGGTCTAATTAAATATTACTATTAAGAAAATTGGGATCAATTTAATTAAATACATCTCTTTATCTGAAAAGAAAATAAACATTATTTTAAAGTTAATTCATCTTTTAAAAAATAGAAACATAAAGTTAATTTTTATTATTATAAGAAAAAAGGTTAATTCTAAATAAAATTAAAGAGACCCTAAAAGGAAATAAGAATCTAAATTAAGTTATATAGTTGAAAAGATAATCCTCTAATAATTTTTTCTTTATTTTAAAACATAGCTGTATAATCGAAAACCTCTCTGATTACACTCCATAGAGCATTTCTTGAAATTAAGAACAAACTCAATGGTTTTGAGTAAAAATGTTAGTTTTAGAATTTTGTGTCAACATCTTTGAAGCAGTCGGAGACCAATCCGCGTCTTTATTCCAAACACTACCATTTCCTGTTTCACCCACCAAACTTCCAAACTCTTTCGTCCCATTTTCCTCCCAAGTTTCAAACTCAAATTTTCAAAGGTGTCCCCATGATTCTTATTGTTCTTAAAAAAATAGTTATCACCTTTTGACTGAATTTTATATCAAATGACAATTTTCTTATCTCCTAAAATGTGAATCAAGTGATTGACTCCCTTATTTTCATAAACATGAATTAAGTTGTTGATTTTAAAGATTAAGAACAATATCAAATTAATATATATAAGAAATATGAGACAAGTCTTACACTAAGTTGAAGTGTTGAGATTGCTGCTTCTCTTTTTTGATCTATTATACTTTAGATTTTTAACCAGAACAAATAATATATAGATTAGTTACAAAGTGCTAACTTCTTGATAAAAATATCTTAGCAACACAAGTTTACACGTATAGAAAAAATTTAACTTATTTAAAATAACATTAATAATTTTATAACGAGTTTAATGACGGTAAATTATTAACATTTTATAAAGCCGATCAATCAATAATTATTTTTTAAACAACTTTTAACATAATTGTATAAAAAAAATTATTATATATAATCATCTGTAATAGAAAATAATCATGACCATGTATAAAGTATATTTTATTAAAATTACTGCATGATTATTCTAAATGCATGTACATATGATTTAGCATAATCTTAAATTGGACCAGTCGTAATTATAATGTATCCTTTAAAATACATTATTCGTTTTAAAAAAGTCAAATTAAAAAAATATACAAATAAAACCCGAACAGTTAATGTTAAAAGTGATGAAAATTGTTGGATACTTTTTTACGCATGAGCACAAGTAAATTCACATAATATTACGATAATAATTTTTTCTTTCTAAATATTTAACGTATTTATATTTTTATGATTTGAACTTTTGATCAGTATTAAACTGATATAACTTGGTGTCAGTTAATTTACCTGTTCAAGGATGAAAGAGGTTAAATTTTCTTGTAATAATATTAATAATTTTTTTATTAAGTATGCAAACTTTATTTTTTATTTGATATACTTTTCCATTGCATTTTATCTAATCACAAAAACGTGTTAAAAAGTTTTTAAGGAAATAAGTTGCTGCTAATCAAATGATTGGTTTTTATTTATACAAATTTTTATAAGGCTTTCAATAGTTATTTCATTTAAACAATAGACAAATTTTTATAGTAACCTTAAAAAGTCATAGTAATGACGTAAGAAGAGAGATTCCATAGTGCGTGTTTTTTCTTTCCCTATGTTAGTCTCTCTTTGCACATGAGCCCGCAGACACGGTTTAGTTCGTGAGTTAGAGGAGAGTTCTCTCTCTCTCTCTTCTTCTTCTTCAATTTCATCTCTTTCTTCTCATCACAATTCTCAATTCTGATTTCGAGCTTCCAATCCCTTCTTCTGATCATGGATGTGAAAAGTAGGGGAATTTCATTCACCACGGTTTCACTCTTTTTGCTTCTTTCTTCCATTTTATCAACCTCCTTCTCAGACACCGATCAGGTTCTCAACTCCAAGAAGCCAACACTCTCAACCTCTGTTCACTCCCTTGCTTCCTCTGTCGCTTTTCAGATTAAAGGAAATGTTTATCCAATTGGGTATGTTATGCTATCTTGTTGTGTATTATATCATGTATCCTCTGACTTGTTCAACAAACTTCTTCTGAAAGTCATATACCATCTCTCTCATTCTTTCTTATTCTCCAATACTTTCAAGGTTTTCTTTTCTGGGCTCGGATTTTTTTTGGATAGTTTTCAACTTGTAGTTGTTTCTCATTTTTTTATATTCAATGCAATAATGATGACGTGGAAGTTGAACCCAGAATTTCAAGTATATTACCCCTTTATAATATCTTTGAATGCTCCGCTCAACCAATTGACTCTGACTAGTCCTTCTAATTTCTTAGGAAGTTTCAGAACCATCCATGTTTATATCGAATTAATCCGACTTTCATCGAGTGATCCTACACAAAAAAAGTAGTTTGACAGACCCCTTTGTGCAATTTTTTTCCTCTGATCATTGTTTTTAGGAGTTTCCTACTTGTGACAAAAAGTAATAATAACATGATGGTTGGTTTTGTAAAGGTGAATAAATGAATTCTTTGTATGCAGGTATTACACGGTGAACCTTGCCATTGGCAATCCCCCTAAGCTTTATGATCTTGACATTGACACTGGAAGTGATCTCACTTGGCTTCAGTGTGATGCACCGTGCAAAGGGTGCACTATAGTATGTTTCACTTGAGTTGAGAGCGTTTTCAAGTACTTTAGTTATTACTACTAATTACTAACCAGGCATATTGTAATGAAGGATGATATTCATTTCCTTAATTGCTGATTTTTCAGCCTCAAAATCGACTTTATAAACCCCGTGGCAACCTTGTGAAATGTGTGGATCCCTTGTGTACTGGAGTCCAGTCAGCACCTCCCTGTGTTGTAGCAAATGAGCAATGCGACTATGAGGTTGAGTATGCAGACCATGGATCATCTCTGGGTGTGTTAGTCCAAGATTATATTCCAGTTAAATTCACTAATGGATCTTTAGCACGCCCTGTTCTGGGCTTCGGGTGAGTGTTTTCTCTCAATCTATTTCACAGTTGTTTGTTAACTAGTTTCAAATTGTTCATTCACGATGCTGAAATATTTGTACGGCTTGATTATTTTTTTATTCAATAAGACAATATTAGTCTTCAGTCTCGTAGAAATTAATGGGTCAAGGTTTTTTGTGTGTGTTTTATGCTAGGTGTGGATATGATCAAACGCATCCTGGTCATAATCCCCCACCTTCCACAGCAGGTGTTCTTGGTCTTGGAAATGGCAGAACAAGCATTGTATCTCAGCTTCACTCTCTTGGCCTAATTCGCAATGTGGTAGGCCACTGCTTAAGTGGGAAAGGAGGAGGCTTTTTATTCTTTGGAGATCAGCTCATTCCCCAATCTGGAGTAGTTTGGACACCCATAACGCAAAGTTCCTCGGTGTAAGTGTTAAACTACATTCATCTGTTTCCTTGTGAGATATTGCTAGCTAGTCATGAGAACTTAGACACAGTTTTTTGTTTCAGACACTATATAACAGGTCCAGCAGACCTGCTTTTCGATGGAAAGCCTACTTCTGTGAAAGGTCAAGAATTTATATTCGATAGTGGTAGCTCCTACACATACTTCAATTCCCGAGCTCATAGAGCTCTTGTTGATCTGGTGAGATATGAAACCAAAAGAGCCTTATTGTATTGGCTGGCTTATTATCTTAAATTAATAACCACCTGCCATTCAATTAATAATCCTTGATCTGTGATTCAGATAACTAATGACATAAAAGGGAAGCCGTTGACTAGAGCAACTGTGGATCCATCTCTCCCAATTTGTTGGAAGGGTCCAAAGCCTTTCAAATCTTTACATGATGTCACTAGAAATTTCAAGCCACTGGTACTCAGCTTTACAAAATCAAAGAATTCGCTGCTGCAAGTACCACCAGAAGCTTATCTAATTGTCACTGTGAGCACCTTCTAAGACTATTATGACTTACATATCTGTTTCTGCTTAATGAAAGGAGCAAAAAGAATCATGTGTCTATTGTCTAACATGCTACCCTTTTGTAGAAACATGGCAATGTCTGCTTGGGGATTCTAGATGGCACTGAAATAGGAATGGGAAATATTAACATAATTGGAGGTTAGCAATATGAACACCAATAAACATTGCAATGCCTTTTTTTTTTCTTTCTCTTTTTAGTTTGATCGTAATACATTTTCTTTTGCTCTTAACAGATATATCATTACAAGATAAGATTGTGATTTATGACAATGAAAAACACAAGATTGGATGGGCCTCTGCCAATTGTGATAGACCTTCCAAGTCATGAATCGGTCTTTTGTGATTTTTTCTTTAGCTGAGATTGTCAACAGGACTTTCTCATTGGGAAATCCAAGCAAACAGGTGCCCTGCAACTTATGATGTTATAGATTGTGAATGAGTTGTAAGGCTTAGAATGCAAAATGGTTTGGGATAGCATATACAATCCCTTATATATGGCACAACATAATATATACATATTTTCATTTTTAACAGGTAGCTATTTTTTTGTGCGAACTATAATTCTGTTTTAAATATTTTATTTAGATAAAGCAATTTCATTTTTTATACTGAATTTCAATTTTTACCAAATATAAAAATACAAATACATAAATTAGTACTTTAATCCTACAAATATTCATATTAACATTTATTGATTGAAAAACTATCACAAATATCACTAAGAAATAATTACAATTTATACCAAAAAATAAATAATTTAAATATTAATCGGATAATAATTCATATCAGCCTCGATTAAAAAGTTAGGAGTTAAAAATAGTTTCATTACCGTCAATACAAAATCTTAGCTAGGATTGAAATATAATTCTTCTAAGGTTGATCAAGAAATACTTTTTTATGTTATGATTAAAAATAATTATATTTGACATCAACAGAAAAAAATTATTAATGAGTTGATGTTAAAAGAAAACTTTCAATGATGTTAAGTAAGAAATAAAATTAATCTACGTAAAAAAATTTAGTTATGATAAAAAAAACTATGATCGACTATAATTTGAAAGAAATATTTATTAAGATTAGTTAAAGGAATGTTGAGTCAATGAAACCTTAATCTCAATCAAGCCAATAATATCTGAGATGAAGTTAGGCCCAATAATATCTTAATTATAAAAATAAAATACATGAATTTGAGATGAGAAAGTAAGAAAAAAAAATCCAATTTTCTATTTTCTTAGCTTGAATTTAAATTATCTAATTTTAATTAAGTAAATTGTTCTCAGAAATTTTTAAAATCTTAATTCTTTTTAAAATTATTCAAAAACATATTTTGTAACGAATCTATAAAAAAAATAGATATATAAATAATAAATGTATTGGTTGAAAAAGAAAGGAACATGAGGCGAAAAGAACTTTTTCCCCTTTTTATAAAACCAAAATCTTGTTAGTGCCTGTGAAGGAGGATACATCTACCAATAAATACTACACTGGTTTAGATAATATTTTCTTTTTCATTTATCATAATAATTCTCTTGTTTGTATTAACCCATAATAATTATATTTTAATTTATTTTAATTTTCTGAATTGTTATCTTAATATGGAAAATAGAACTATACATCACAAATAAAGGAAATGAAGGCATTAGCTGAGTTCCATACTAAAATATTTAGTATCCCACTACTAAGCAAGTTAATAATGTGTTGTTAATCTACTAGAATAAAATTTAATGTCATAAATTATTTACTACAATAAAATACCATAATAATTCAAAGTTATATATAATTTTCTTTAATAAATAATAAATATCAGAAAGCAGTGTACTATTCATAACAATATATAAAAAAATCCAGTTTTAGTATTATATATACATATATTTTACTTTTAATTTATATTTTAAAATAAAAATAAAATAAGCTATTGAAATTTTCTTTAAAATTTATAGAAGTATGAAATGTCTCTTTCTCGTTTGTTTTAGTAATAAAAAGAAAATAACAAGATAAATTAACAAAAAATAACACAGACGAAATGGAAAAATAATAGTAAAGTTTTTAACTATCAACAGAGAATAATTACGTATAAAATATTATTTAAATATATAAACAACTTTAAATGCAATATCTATTTAAAATCTTAAATTTAAGACTTACCTTTTATAAAAAAAACTCTCTTCAAAGTGTATAGATGTCACATGGTAAATATCTTAAATTTAAAAATATGAGTCTTGTATAAAATTGTGTCTTTAAGATTAAAAATATTTAATTAAATTAATTTTTTGAATTATAAAGATTAAAATATAAATAAAACATTTTAAAATATTTAATTATATTAATTAATTTTTTTAAATTATAAAGATTAAAATATAAATAAAATATATAAAATATAGATCTTATACCTTACTATTATAATGAAAATTATAAGAAAAACTTAAAAATAATATGGTAGAATAAAAATTATTTAAGTAAAAATAAGACCAAAGTAAAATAATAATAGCATACCATTAAATCGTATAATAGCCTTAAATCATATAAGTGAAGTAATCATTTTTCATAAACATCAATAATAATGCCATACTGTCACTCAAACAATTAAAGGGAACAATGAAATTTCAATTCATTCAAATTAATAGTATTTTATTTTCATTTGTTTAATAATTTGGTTTTTTTTCGACCATTTTTTACAATCTATATTAGATTTGGCCATTTTATGATTATCCTTAGACGTTATTTTGTTTATATTCATTCTCCTCTCTCAATGCAATGCAGAGCAAACAGAAATAAAGATCTGCATGAAAGGGAGATGTTAATAAGCTAGCTATCCCAAGCATTTTACATTCTAATATTCCTCGTCTAACAACTCATTCACAATCTATAACAGCATAAGTTGCAGGGCACGCTTTTGCCAAGATTTCCTGATGAAATCAATAGTCTCAACTAAAGAGAAAAAATCACACCAGACAGGTTTATGACTTGGAAAGATGTGCAGAGACCCATCCAATCCGATGTTTCTCGTTGTCACAAATCACTGTCTTATCTTATAAAAAGATATCTGTTGAGAGCAAAAGAAAATGCATTACAATCAAACTAAAAATAAGAAATAAAAATAAAAATTTCCTTATATTTAATATTCTTATTTGTATTTAGTATTTCTTACCTCGAATTATATTAATACTTCCTATCCTATTTCAGAGCCGTATAGAATCCCCAAGCAGAAATTACCATGTTTCTGGAAAAGGGCACCATGTCAGACAGTAGACACATAATTTGTTTTAATCCTTTCATTACAGTGTGTGTGTGTGTGTGTGAGAGAGAGAGAGATGTAGCTCATAGACTCATCATAGGGTCTTAAAAGTTGTTGCTCGCAGTGACAATTGGACAAGCTTCTGGTGGTACTTGCAGCAACGAATTCTTTGATTTTGTGAAGCTGAGTACCGGTGGCTTAAATTGCTAGAGACATCATGTCGAGATTTGAAAGGCTTTGGACCTTCTAACAAATTGGGAGAGATGGATCCTCAAATGCCCTAGTCGACGGCTTCCCCTTTATATTGTTAGTAATTTGAATGAATAACAGATCAAGTGTGGCTAATAACCCAAATTCTGTGGCAACTACAGAGCATGACCATAACGTATAATGCTTGTAGAATAACCTAAATCTCAAGGTAATAACATAAACAATATTTTTCAAGCTATATGTCACCATTTTGTTTCAACTATTTGCATGATGCATTACACCTCATTCTTGGCCATTATACAGAACTGTGTGCTTTGTCTACAACAATGTAAACGGAATGTAGAGTGTAGGAAGACTAGCCACATTAATGAAGAAATCAACAGGTAGATAACAGACTTCCTTCTTGAGGTTAGGCAAAATCACACTCAACCCCATTTTGGAGCCAATAATATTGTAACCAGCTCTGTTTCTCAGCCAATAAACAAATTTCAAATCTACGTGAAACAGTAACCAGGGTAATTTGATGCAATGTAAGCATACCTGATAATGTAGCTCTAGCCAAGATCAACCCCTGAACATACAATTTTGGCTTCCAAGCAAAATCTTGTGCATTATCGTATTAGCTTCCATCTGGTTCAGAAGAACTTCGTAAGTCAACATCGCTCAGCAATTAAAGTAAGAGGCATTTATCGAGCAAGACCCAGAAACAATATGCCAGTTAGCCTACCTGAAACAATAAAATACCAAATTTCTTGCAGCACAAGGATAAAAGACTCCCTTTGAACAACAGTTATGCTGATCATCAACTCTGCGACCCACATATCAGAGTATCATTCTTTTGTTGGCTGACTTCAGTCCAACATAGGTCCCTCCAATAATCACCACACATCCAAAATTCCATACAGCAACTGCCACACAATCAAGTCATTAGCCGTGCCAATCTGATCCTCGACCTAACCTTCCTCGCTTCATTTGTAAACCCAATACTCCGGAGGCCATCAAGAACCGCCCGCTGAGTGGCCCTCAACACCTGGTACCCACATTCCAAACACGAAACCAGCACCTTCGAGGCACAAAGGAACCTTCTCGCCCTGCAAAGGTTGTGCACCAATATAGTATAAGTAAACGAATCCTTTACCTCCATCACCTCAAACAACTTCACAGCATGATCAATATGCCCAGCCTTCCCCAAACCATCAAGCATACAATTAAACGCAACTAAATTATATCCAAACCCCAATGTATTCATATAATTCAAGTGCCTCTGGGCACCATCAAAATCACCAGCCTTACACAATCCATCAACAATAATAGTATGCGTGTACTGATCACACTCCAACCCCTCCTCCTCAATCTCATCCAACAATTTCAACGCATCCTCCAACCTCCCCTGCCTGCAATAAAGGTTAATCAAAGTGTTATACGACACGAGATCCGGTCGAACGCCGGAACTCACCATGATCTCGATGATCTCCTCCGCCTCGCGCATCCGCCCAGTCTTGATCATCGCCGCGATCACCGTGCAATACGCGAATCCGTCGAATGTGAACCCTAAATTCCTCATCTCCGACAAAATCTCCAACCCTTGCTCGAAAAAGCCGCACCGGAAGCAGCATTTCATGACGGTGGTGTAAGTAATCGCATTCGGTTCGTAACCGGATTCCCCAAACTCCTTGAGCACCTTCCGCGCGTCCTTCAACCGCTTGGCCTTGCAGAGCCCGTTGATAAGCGCATTGTAGGTCAAAACCTGAGGCACGAAACCGTGCCTCTGTAAGTTCCTGAATAGGCTGAACGCATTGGAGACGTAACCGTTCTTGCAGAGGCCGTTAATCATGATGTTGTAAGTGGCGGTCTGAACCTCCCTGCGGAGAACAGATTCTTTGAAAACGCGATTGGCCTCGTCAGGCTTTCCGAGCTTGAACAAACAGTGCATTAGGATGTTGTGGCTCCACGCGTCGGGGGTTACACCACGCGCCAGCATTTCCTCGAACAGGTCGAGGGACTTGGAGAGCAGACACTTTTTGACGGCGCCAGAGATTAACGAATTGTACGAAACAACGTCGGGGGCAATCCCTGCTTCGCGCATTCGCGCAAGGACGGAGTAAGCGACATCAATGGAGGCGAAACGACAGTAGGCGTCGATTAGGGTGTTGTATGTGACCGCGTCGGGGAGCACGCCGATTCTTATGCCGTCGATTATTACGGATTCGGCTTTGGATATTTGCTTCGCTTTGCAAAGCGAGGATATGGTTATGTTGAGGAGCTTGGTTGATAGTTTCGACTTCGGTGGAGACCAAAACGGCATCGTTTTGGGATCTCCTGGCCGGAAGTGAGAGTGGTTTGGCTTGAGAAGACGAAAGAGAGATTGAGAGCGGCGAGTGTGGGTGCGGCGGTGACAGCGTCGAAACTATAAAGACACGGTAGCATGGTTCGGAACAGAGAGTTACAAGGCGAGAAGAAGAAGAAGCGGGGGGAACTTGGGGAGAATTTTGGATGCTTTAATTGGGCCGGATAAAGGATTTTTTAAAGTTGCCAAATACACCTCCTTAGTTACTACGTCTGTACTTTGTTTCTTTCTTTGTTTTGCTAAATTATATTTTTAGTTTTTTTTTAACGATGATTATTTTCAATTTTGAAACCACCATTTTGAATTCTTTTATTAACACAATATGGGAATCTTATCTCATTACGTTCTTTTATATGAAAGTTATGAAATCACACGTATGTTCAGACTATACAGGATTACAGATGAAAATCTCGTAAACAACTTAAGTGGATGTAATATTAAACTTTTAAATTTTCTTATTGCATGTAAAATTTGCTTTTTTACACAATTTTCATATTGGTTAACTACTTTTAGTTTGGACATTTGTTGAATTATATAATTTATAAAGGTAGATCTAATTATGTTTTATGTCTTTTGTACAAAAATATAAACACATGTTCCAAATTTATAAATGACGATTTAACTCTCTCTCCCTCTCTTTGTCTCCCTGCGTCTCTCCCTCTTGTCTTTCTCTCTATATATATACACATATCTAATATTATATAGTCCATAAATAAAATAACAATTTTTTCCTTTAAAAAAATATCTGCATCACAATGCTAACAGTTTTATCAAAAAGAATGTCACATAAAACATTATTTATTTTCCTGATATACATTACTTTGATTTGATTTGTACTATTTTATTATATTAAAATATTTACTTCTTATATTATATTAAACTAATTATTTTTCAATGAAATTAATAGTTCAACTCCACACATATGATTTAAAGACTTTGTATTATTACTAAATTAGTTAAAATTCTCGGTGTTCAAAATTTTTCATGTCAAAAAAATATTGACGATAACAACAAATCAAAATTCATCAACAAACAAAAAAAATAAATCATTAATTGCTAAATAAACTTACATGGAAGAGATACAAAGAAAAAATAACAAGTACATAAAAAAATATTATAAACATAAGTGAGTATTACATCAATCAATAAATAACAAGGATTATATAAAATTAATTTACAAATATATTTCTCATATTAAAATTTAACATGCAATTCACCATGTCAAGTATGACTCAAAATAAAAGATAGAAGAAAATGAATTTATCATATAAAAATGACAATAAAACATATGCATTTTTATCATTATGAACTAGTTTTTTATGTCATGTAACTCTCTAGCATAACCAATAAGAAGATAAAGAAGATCATTCTTTGATTTAGAGACAATATCATAAATGAACTTCTTTTTTGTGTTAGAAACTTCTAACCTATTGAGAGGTACAATAAGTCAAGAAACCATGATGAGCATATCTAAGTATACAAAACACAATTCAATCTTTTTACTCTCAATTGAGTCATTTTACAATTATATTGTCACTTGCCTAATAACTTGATCGACTCTTTTCGAACTTTGGAAGTAAAGTTCACATCTTAATTCACAATAAATTGATCTTATGTTATAACCTTGGTGACTTTGGAAAACCTTAAATAAGGAGTTTGGACCCCCTTCAAAATTAGTGGAGCAATTCACTTAGATCTCTCTTAGTATACAAGGTCTCTTATTGCATGCGGAAATGCGCACCATGATAACAAAGTTATTGGTGGGACCATTTTTCTACAACATATATATAAAACCTCCCATAATATATGGGCAACCTGAGAGTTAAAGCTTCAAACTATGTACAACATGAAGAAAACATAGATGTGAAAAAAATGAAAATAGAGTAATTGAAAAGTCAAGGTTTGCTCCTTGGCTGCGCAAGCTAATACTAACAACAATTTCAAACAACTCATAAAAGTTAAGTGTGACTAATGTACTTCACTAAAAGCCAAAGGAATGTTAAATTACAATAAGTCTTTAAATTTAAAGTTAGTAGTTCCACTCCATCCCATGACAATCCTTAAAAATGCAAATAAACATAGATAATGTCAAATATTATATAAAACTATAGACATACAATCAAATAATATGACAATTCCTTATATCATAAAAGATAACGCTCAATTTGAGACGAATTTGGCTTGTGGTTGTGGAAGATGTGGATGAGACTGAGATTAAAGACTATGTGATGGTTACAAAGGTGGAAGATAAAATAACCAATAATAATAGGGACTCAAAAAACAACCCATTAGATAAACAAACTTAATAACACAACAAACGAGAAATTTATATCATTTTTGTGTTTTTTTTTCCATAAGTGGTTATATGAGTTTGACCAAAAAGCATTACCGCTTAGTTATTTATAATGTCAAATTAATGGAGTCATATCCCAAAAAGGTCTATTCCTCCAACTATCTTCATACATGATGATTTTAATGATAACAATCTTGCACAAAATGGTCTGATTATTATTGTGGTAAGGATAAAAAATTGTGGAGTACAAAAATTCACATAGTTTAAGGTAACTCAAATGACATACTTTCTTGGTCAAATTTTTTTAAACTTGGCTCTGTACTCAACTTCATTAAGTTTTACTTACTTGTACGACTTTGTTAAGAAAGGGTACATATGAAAAAATATATTAATCTTAAATTTTTTTTCAATATAATAAGAAAGATAAAAAAATTTATTATTCGTTATATACTTATCAATTTATAATTTTTATCTCTACCCCTCATTCGATTATTAGTTTGCCAACCAAAAGTGGGAGCATAATCACCATAAAGATATACTCAAAAATAGGATGAAGATTGTTATGTTAGGAGTTTAAAAGTAACATCATACACGGAGAACACTCCAAAAAAGGAAAGTGTAATAACTTAATCCAATAATGAAGTTAAGACATAAATCAACAACAATCCAATCTTAATGAGTTGTGATAAACCAAATTTCTTTATATAAGTTGATAAGGGTTCTATAGACTAATTCATCATTTATTTCTTATTTTAATAATATAGTTAAGATAATGTTTAACTTTTTTTGTTATTTTTTTCTATTATAGTTATATTTGAGGAAATTTCATTTTTGTTTCGAAAATAATCAACTTGAAAATGACTTAGATAATATTTGAAGAAATTTTTCTATTTTATTTAAAAAAAATAATCAACTTGGAAATGATTTAGGTAACATTTTAAGATGAAATATTGGGAAATGATTCATAAATTAGTTATGTACTACTCACAAGTGAATAAAGTTGAAAATAACTAATGTATGATTTTGAAGTTTTTACATAAAATTCATATCAAAGTGAGATTAAGAGATGACCTCATGTAAATTTATTCTTTGAGTTTTTTATGTAAAAAATTTATCCATATTTAACTTAATAAGAAACCAATTTTTTGAAACAACAACAAATAAGATAAATTTAATTTCAAAGTAATCAGTTGGCTATTAGATAAAAAGTCTCATGTAAAATTTTTATCTATATTTATTTTAATAATAATGAACCAATTTTTTGAAACAATAATAAATCAGATAAATTTAATTTCAAAGTAATCAATTTGACTATTAGATAAATTTCAAAAAATGTACTCCCTATGTGTATGTAAAGCCTTTTAACAACTAATCTTATTTTATATATTTTCAAAGGACCATATGCTTTGTACTTTATAAATCCATTTACAACTCACTAAAGACTTTCCTAGAGAAAACTACACCTATGACCAAGTCCTATTAGTATCCAAAGTTATAAGATCACGCAAAAATATGATGACATAAATATTTTTCCATTTTTTCTTTAACTTTGAAATAAAGTCACAAAAATAATTCATAAAGCATGTGTAAGACAAAACACAATTAACATATTTACTTATTTCCACGATTTATTATACTATGAAATGCTCGAAATAACTTAATGACAATTATCGGCATAATCTTAAGGATATACAATATAAATCTTGCCATAATATAAAATTGAAGCTCTTTCCATTTTAAAAATTGTTTCCATCTGCATAACATAATTAACTATTTAAATACATAAAATATATAAAAAATGATAAAAAAAATCAAAATACTTATGTAGAAGGTGAAAAAAACACTAAAGAAAAGATTATACCATAGTACCATAGTAAAATTTTAATGATCAAATATATATATATATATATATATGAAATGAAAAATACATAGATGCCACTTGAATTTATTATTTTTTATATTTTTTATCTCTCACAATTACATTACACATATAAATTTGTTTTAAATGTACATTATCAACTTATAATACTTGAAAGACTGTTTTAATCTTTATATAATTTTAATGAAATACAAAATAATAATACATTAGAATTTAGAAGCAAGAAAAGAAGAGAGCTGTATGAACCGGACCTTTACTACTGTATCGGGTCCGAATCCGGTAAAATGAATGAATATGTATTTGGCGCCACAAAGCAGCACTCACTTATAGTCAGTCATTTGTGAGGTGTTACATGCAAATTGGGTTCTCAACAACACAGATATACACAGTAGAGAACACAGAGTGACCTAACAATGACGACCCATCCCATGGAAATCGACAGCGACAGCGACGACCACATGCACGCGGCGGGCGAGAGTGTCATCGCCGCCGGCGACCTTCCTGCCTTCAGCAAGGCCATTCCATGGGTTGAAAAATACCGGCCTCAGTCCCTCGATGATGTGGCCGCTCACCGTGACATTGTTGATACCAGTACAATTCTCTCTCCACCTTTTTATCTCTAGGGTTTATGATTCAAGTTGTTCTTCAGAAGCTCACTATTGGAATTTTCACTTTTACAGTTTAAGTTACTTTTCTACCTTGATATGAGTTTCCCTCCACCTGTCCTCCTCTTAGGGTTTTGGGTATATCGAAGTGGTGGGATAAATTGTAGTAGTTGGATTTTACAACTTGGATAGTTTTTTTATACTATTTCATTTTTAATTTGGTTTAGTGAAAACTAGGAAATTACAAGGAACATGTAATTGTACATCTTGTAATATATTTTCTTGGATCGATGTCTATTTGCAATTTGAGTAATTGTCGGTGTTTGATTGCTCATTTTTTTTGGTTAATTTTCTTTGTAGTTGATAGGCTGACCACGGAGAACAGATTGCCACATCTTTTATTGTATGGCCCTCCTGGAACTGGCAAAACATCAACCATTCTCGCTGTGGCACGCAAATTATATGGTTCAGGCTTCCGCAATATGATTTTGGAGCTCAATGCATCAGATGATAGAGGGATTGACGTTGTGCGACAGCAGATTCAAGATTTTGCTAGCACTCAGAGCTTATCATTTGGGTTGTCTTCTCTGTCCTTTATTCCTCTACCTATGCATCTTATGACTACATACATGTGTATACTGTCTTAGGACTACAACAGTAAATTGTTTTCTGTAGTTTGTGTTGTTGGTTTGTCTAATTTCAAGTTGGCTGTCAAATTGATATTCTTCAAGTTTGTTTTTATGTGGTGACTGCTTTAATGAGAAATATAGTTCACTACATTTGAACTATATTTAGAAATTTTTAGTTTGATTATGCTCCCTGTGTTCTGTTCCATTTGACTCATTTTCAGGGTTCTGCATAGTGTGTTTCTACTTCTCATACTAGTCCATTGGTCAATTCAAAGGTTATAGTGTTCTCTTTTTGTTTTAGTTGTTTGTCTGGTCCTATATCTCCTGCAAATTGATTTCTCGAAAAATTGTAGTTTAGGTGCTGAAATGTTGCTCCCACTCTTCTCGTTGTTATTTTCTATTCTGCAAGGTGCTAAAATATGCATTGCAGATTTTGACTCATACCTTTTATAATGTGAATCCCTCACTGAGTTGTGGATAACTAGGGCAGTTATATTACATACAATTTCTACCTGATACAGATATTATCGCATAAAACATTACAGTCAAGACAACGATTTATATAATTCCTTTTTGTTCATTTTAATTTTGAGTTGGGATGGTTCTGAATTGCAAAGGCCTTTGCTACTATGTTTTGTTTTATTTTCTTTTTTCTTTTGTTTGCATGTGCTGATGTGGCATTTGATTTGGAAGCTAGAATGATGGACAAAAGTGTAACCAGAGTTGAACATTTCATTTTTGTTTATTGTTCTGTAAGTGTACCGAAGCTGCAAGTTTTGCATTAACTGACTATCTAAAACTCTGTTCAGTGTTAAATCCTCTGTAAAACTGGTATTGTTAGATGAAGCAGATGCCATGACAAAGGATGCCCAATTTGCATTACGTAGAGGTGTGCTCTAATTTTTACATTCTAATGCAGCATCAATGTAGTTTCATGAATTATAGTTCCCTTATCTTCTTTTCATGCAGTGATTGAGAAATATACAAAAAGCACCAGGTTTGCTCTTATCTGTAATCACGTAAACAAGATTATTCCTGCACTTCAATCTAGATGCACTCGGTTTCGGTTTGCCCCTCTTGATGCTGTCCATGTCACAGAAAGACTGAAACACGTTATTAAGGCTGAAGGGTATGCTTCCTGTTCTATATTATCTTTCTGCGTGTGGTGGCTGGAGTCATGGACTCTTTTATTTTCTCACATCATTTGGAATCTTTTTTATAAAAATATCTGTTTAATTATATAATTATATTCTCTATGTTGGATTCTTGTACATATTGAGTGTCAACATAATGATCATGAAGCAGATGAAGCTTTCATTGCTTATCTTGGAAACCTGAATTACTTCTGTTCATATTTTGACGTTTTTCAAAAATCTATCTTATGAAAGCTGGTGATTGAGGGTATTTCATGTGCTAAGTAGAATTCAGCTTCTTTTGGATATCAGTTTGTTCATATGGAAGGGGCTGGGAGGGGAGAAAATGCATTTGCCGTCATTCTCATGACTCTATCACATATACATCCCTTTGCATTCAGTTCATTATAGAAGATTATTGTATTATGTTTTTATTTGACTGTAGTGATTGATTACCCTATTTGAAACAGTTTATTCTGTAAGACGTTTGCATCTTTTTTTTTTCTTCAGTTTTTATGTAAAAGGTCTGAATGTTCCAAACAGAAATTTGTAATCCTAAATGCAATACATAGTAAAATTTAGCTTGAACTTTTATTTCATATAAAAAAATTGATGGTTGTATGTGTTAATGTTAGTTTTGATGCTTGCATCATTTGTATATGTAAAATGAAATACTCCATCGAAAGGGATATTACACACTGTAGTGAGTAGTGATAATTGAATCATAGGCACGGTTAAAGAGAAATACAGAGTACATACAGGTCCGGCAGTTTTAAATTTAGTAAGACCTTACATGTGTGTGCACCTCTCTGTAACTGCTTGTACAGTTCAACTGCAAGTGTTCAAAATCCTTGAATCACTTCAATTCTTTTTAGTTAATTAGCATGATGAAATTGTTTAACGCAAACTATGCTTCAATTTAGATTTTGAAGTTGTTTAGGTGTCCTGTAGGTAAGTTTTTGTAAGGAAAATTAAGCTATAAATGCCGTAAAACCCAACATTTGAATTGGACACTGTCTTTGAATGAGTAAATGGAATTATAAGGTGCTGATTCCTGTGCAACTTGGTTGTACACGCTAATCTCCTTTGATGCATCTCACATCTGTGCCCCTCTTATTGGTCCACTATGTAATTTTATTATAAAAAATTGTAATGTTGTGATTTAATTTTTGACTTAATAACTTAAAATATGATGTTTGGCATTTTGTAATTTGACCAGGCTTGATGTTCAAGACGATGGCTTAGTAGCTCTTGTTCGGCTTTGCAATGGTGATATGAGAAAAGCTTTGAATATTCTTCAGGTAAATAGCCTTCAATTTTCTTACATACAAATCCAGATGGGCTAGTCCTTTACTTTTGATGTTTATCTTTTTTCAAGTTAAGGATTAATTGTATCAGTTATATAGAATGGAGCTCCATTTGGGAAATGAGTATTGTACTGTTTCTGTTCTGCCCTTCTACTGCTTTCAGTGTTGTACATACTGAGGTATGTGTTGAACCACACACTTATATTCGTGAATGCTTAGATGGAATCATATAGCAAAAAAAAAGAAGGGGGAGGTTAAGGTCATAAATGGTGAAGTGTTGACATGGCAAGTATTAATTTTGGCACTTTAGCATAATGACTACTCCCTTGCAACATGATCTGAAAATATAAAACTATTGAATAACTTCTGTATTGTAGATTCTTGCTTGAAAACTTCCAACTTTAATGGCTGGCAATATACATTACAACAGCAATAGCTTCATTCCATTAGGTGAGGGCAGTACTGGATTACGCAACACCATTGAGCTTGGTCAAAAGTAAAATTTTCAAGGGTATTTTCGCTATGGCATCCCTTTCGATAGTTTTTCTCAATGTTTGTTGGTTTCCCTCTATCCCTTTTCACAGGATCTGACACTGTGCATTCTACTCGTTACTAGTGACATTCTTTGCGTATGTCTGAGTCACCATAACCAAGACTTTGTCTTCTCCTTGATAAGTGCCTCACCAATATTTCCTCATATTATATGCAATCATTTTTTATCATGTGCATTCTCATGATGCTGCACATTGTTGTCAACAGTCTCATTTCTGATACTTTTATTTTCTTCCTTGTTGTCTCTTTAAAGCCCAACATTCACTACAATAAAGTATAACTGGTTGTATGGTTGTAAGATAAAACTCTCCTTTGAGCTTGGTAGGTATTTTATTGTCACAAGTAACCTGATGTGCTTCTGCATCTTAACCTCCCAACTTGTATTATATGGGTTGTAAATTCCATTTCGACTAGAGGTAGTTTGGTTTTGTGAGGTTTGGTTAGATTTAAAATTCTCTTTCTAAGAGAACCTATTCTAGTGATGTTTGTTAGACCTATTATCGAACCACCATGAACATCTATTTCCACATTCGAGATGTCTAATCCTCGATGTCAAGATGTGTTTTTTAAATCTCACATTGACTAAATAGATGATCAAATTATAGTATATAAATAGGTGTAAACTTCACTTTGTAAGATGGTTAAAGTTGAGTTAACTTAAAGTTTAGTTGCAGAATGTGACACCTTGATCAGTTTGCTTTAATATCGATCACAAATACTTAAACTTTTAGACATTTCGGGCATGATACCTCCTAATTTTACCTCAACCATGTTCTTATTTCTCACTAAAATTTCAATATATTTACTAATATATGCTGTCTTGCCCTTCCTTATTCAAACAAAAACACTTTGATTCCAAAGTATAGGGTTAAATTAGAGATAACCTTATTGCTTGATTCCTCAATTAAAACCTGATTATCTCCAAAAAAGAATGCATTTGGAGATAATATTTTGTATGTCCTTGGTAGCACATCCGATACTAGATTAAATAAGTAAAGACTTAAGATTGAACTTTGATGTAAAATTATCCTTATAGAGAAGTTTGTCTTGCCTATAGAGGTTTTCACACTAGTAGCTATCACGCCATACATAACTTCTTTTTATCAAGTTAATAAAAACCACATGTAAGTTTCTTGATTTGTTTTGGTACCTTTTTGTCAACCCCTTTAGAAGATAAATAGCTTTTGTAGTAGAAATTCTTAGCATATAAGTGCCATGTGAGTACGTGCCTAAGTGATCTGTTTAGTCAATAGTTTTCCACAAATACATGCGATGTTTTGTATGTGTTACCATATAATTTGTGTTTCTGCCCGTTTCCACTAAATTTATGACGACGATAATTCTTTTTTTGGTAATGCATGACTTATACAGGATGTTATCACCTTTTTAAATCGTAGCTGAGGAAGCTGATATAGTATGTAATTTCTTTGTATGTGATAGATGTCTTGCTTATTTATGAACTTGTACTGTGTAAAGAAAAGGAAGGAAAATTATAATGTAATAAGGACTGGATTGAATGTGTATGTAGAAAAGTAATTTTCTCATTTTCTTTTTAGATCCAAATGCTGGTTGGCATTCTTAAATTTTGGCTCACATTATTTTCTTTCTTTCATCTTGTATCCAAGTGTCAAGGACAAACAAGTACCAGTTTATGAATTTTAATCATGGGGAAAGTGTTATGAATTATTATATCTTGAGTTTTTTTTAATAATTGATTGTAAATGACATTCTTTTTTAATATCTGTGCAGTCAACGCATATGGCTACTCAGCAGATAACAGAAGAAGCTGTTTACCTCTGCACTGGAAATCCATTGCCCAAAGACATTGAGCAAATATCTTACTGGCTTCTAAACGAACAATTTGCAGATAGCTTTAAAAGTACGGAGTGACTTGTTACCCTCTATAATTGTGTTTAATATTTATAAGTAATTTATGATTTTTGTTTGGTGATAATTTTAAATAGGAATATATGAAATGAAGACAAGGAAAGGGTTGGCCCTGGTTGATATTATCAGAGAAGTGATAATGTGAGTCTTATGCATCATACTGACTGTCCAACGTCCTGGCAACTTTTTTTCTATCGTATTTTCACTTCATTGTTATTACAGGTTTGTTTTTAAGATTAAGATGCCTTCAGCTGTTCGGGTACAATTGATGAATGATTTGGCAGACATAGAGTATGTATTTCTTCTCTACTAACATGCTATTCTCCTCGTGCCTTGCCTGATGAACAGATGTTTGTTACATTAAACATTTCTCTAACGTTGTAAAATTATATGCATAACTATTTGAAAGGCCTTTAAATAGGATTTAGTCCAGGTCAAGCTTTCATGCTTTTAGAAAGGCCAGGCCAAGCGGAGCTTTAAAACCCCTATATTAGGTAAGCAGTCAGTCTAAAGGCTGACATTTTTTGAAAAGGATTGGTTTATTTAGGTGAAGTATAACTTGGTCACCCATTTACGAATGGTTGTGAACAAGCATAATAGTGAAGGAGAAAAAATAATTGGGCTAAATTTAACGTGGATAAAAGAACAAAATTTCTTTTTATCCTTTTCCCCATATCCTGGGCACTTGAATTTTAGACTCTTTTAATAGTAAACATAACTTAAGCAGATTTACCCTGTTCGGACTTTATATGTACGAGGAGTGTTAAAAAGTAAAAAAATGTGTTGCTTTACTTATGGTCTTATTATACTATGCACATCCTAGAATTACAGGAAATAAGAAGAGCTTATGGTATTTGCACCCCATGCATGTGATGCTTTAGCCACATGCTACACCTCATTCATATAGTTTTTACATCTAAGATATTGCTTTCCTGGTTCATGATCAATCCAAAATGCTTTGTCATCTTCGTGCTGCTTGGCTCTTGTTAGATGACAGTAGATCAATATATTATGGAGCTCTAATAATTTGTGGAAAGAGGGGCACTAGTAATAGTTTTTTTTTTCCAGTACAATCTCGCTAATTGGCTGAAATTTAATGCTTTGAATTGAGATATGGCCCCGTCTATGCCCCCTCCCAACCCCTTTTATTCTATTTCCTCCCGTTGTATTTTTGCGATTTCCTCACTTTCCAGTGATTCTGATTACCTAAAACTTGTCTATGCACCCTGAAATTTTGTTTATCTGATTAATCATTGTGTATTAGAGATGACATCATTGCAGGATCGTTTGATAAAAAGTATAAAGTATAATATGAAAGTTTAATAATCAATAATGGGTCAAAAGGAAAATAAACTTGTATCTTCCTGCTGGCGTTTTTGGAATTATATTGGCTCTTATGATGATGGGAATGGAATTTCATCTCTTCCAGGTACAGATTAAGTTTTGGGTGTAACGATAAGCTTCAGCTTGGATCGGTAATTGCTTCTTTTACACGTGCTAGGTCTGCACTGGTTGCAGCTGCTACGTAGCCTACTTCCGAATCCGGACATACTATTGTCTTGTTTGATTTCCGTAGCATTGTTCACTGTTGAAAATGGGATTATGAGAATCTTAATTTATGTGAAGTAACCATTCACCATAGAACATTTTGTCTGTTTTAAACTTTACTTCCGTTAGACGACACCATTAGGATTGAAAGATTAGATAAATTAGCTGTTTTGACATCAATACAATGAAAACCCTTGGAATGTATTAAATTTGCTTTGAAAATTTGAGGATTTATGAACTCTTCTGGGTGGATGTTCAGACACCAATAGAAAATGGCATATCTTTTCATCTATTCCTGGGCAAGAGTACTATACAACCGGACCTAGAAATCGAATACAACCATTATTTTGGGGGCTTTTTGTTTTCTGTAACCTCAATTTTTTTTAAAATGATCAATTTGTCCTTTTTATTTTATAGCAATAGCAATATAATAATGGAGGTTGACACTGGTTTCTTAAGTTTTTTTTCTAATTGTCTAATTCTGAAATTTTTTTGGAATGAACAATCTGAGTTTTAATATTGTTACATCTTATCAATCTTGTTTACCTATTTTTTCTATATTGTTGGTTTATAATGTGTTACGAACTTCAATTCAATCTTAATTTTTTTGTTTGTCATTGTTTTATTGGTTCACAGTTATTTGTCCATTATTTATTAAAATTCATTATTTTATTTAAGAGATGTTTCACTTCATAAACATAGTTACCGGTAATCTTATTGAACGATTGTATTGTATGTGTTGTCATTCTATCGTGAGAGATTCACACATATAAATATTGATTGTTATTTTATATATAAATTTATTCAAAAACAACTCTTTACTTTATTTAAACCAAACATTAAATAGCTAATAGAGTATACAAAAGCTCTTCAGATTGTTTCATCAATTGAAAATCATAAACATTATTATATAAATATTATTATATAACTAGAAGAAATATTAGAATTAAATATAATTAGATAGATGTTATATATAATTATTTCATTTAGTAAGTTGTTATTATATGTAAACAACACATTTAATTCAATTAATTCTTCTACTTCTTTCTTTTTTAATAGAATGTTATATCTTAATTTTAATTAAACGCCAATTTACATAATTGTGAAATCAGAGTGAAAAATACTAGTTATATAATAAAATAGCTTGATTATAATGTAATGATTTATATCGCTTAAGGGAAGTGGATGCAAAACAAAGGGGTTTAACGAATTAAAATGTGGATCCTACAAAATAAAATTTAGCATAACATTTGAGACAGCAAATACAAATGTTGTACTGAGTTCACTGTGTATGATCCATTATTAATGCTATAACCACGAAGAAGGAATTAAATAATAGAATTTGGTTGGTGACGGAAAAAAGAAAAAGGAAATTTGGTTGGTTTGGTCTCAGAATTAGCTGAGAACACGCAGTTTTCAACTGGAAGATATGGATTTATAGGAATCCACCATGCTGCATGTTGATTGATCAGAGCACACATCTTTATTGGCTTTTTTTTATTATTGTAAAGAATTATTGCTTTTAGGTTTAAATATATTTTTAGTTTCGAAATTATTTCTTAAAATTGTGTTTCGTTCTTTGAACAAATTTTAAACTTATTTTGTCTTTATACTTTATAAACAGGTATAACCAATTCTTGTTGACAAATAAAAATATCTTTAAAGAGACAAAATAAAAGAAAAAAAAATAAAAAAAATTTAAGAGATGAATAATAGTGAAATAGAAAACTATGATAAAGGAAAATAAAAGGATAAAAAAAATTTTTGAAACATTTTCATCAAAGATCGTTTACACGAGTTTATAAAATATAAGGACGAAATAAGTTAAAAGTTTGTCTGAAAGACGAAACACAATTTTGACAAATAATTAAGAAACTAAAAATATATTTAACTCTTTTTTATAACATGTCTTGATCAATCTTAAAATCTAATAAGATAGCAAATATGTATATTTTAAATCTTAAACTCAATTCATCTTTATTGTTAAATTTTATTGGGTTCAGAAGAAGATGTGATAAGCTATAACATTTACTCAGAAATATCTTCGGAGAGGAAATACACTAATGCACGCTGAATACTTTTAACCGGAAGTTACTAAACACTTTCAACTATAACACTAATATATCTCCCTACACCAATTCTCATTTCTCCACTGAATAGGTAATAGTTTAACGTAAGATTGCTTCCTCTTGTTCATCACTCATAGTCTTCAATTTGTTTAATGGGATGGTCAATTTCCACGAGCTTTTAAGACGTTTTTTAAGATAATGAACTATGGTTAAGGGCTTTAAATGGTCAAATGCTGTTTATGGGTGTATAAGAATTAAAAATAAGGCTATAAAGGGTTGAAAAAGCAAAACTACGGGTTAACAAATCAACCTGATCTCATACCTATCAATTCAGAAACCCAAAATGCTCATTTTTAGTTTTACACATCAAACAATGGGAACAAAACTAATTTTATAATTTAACAATGTCATAATAGATTAATACAACATGAATAACACAAGGTCAAATTAATTAACTAATCTTTTTCAATGTTAATTGAGTCCCTGTTTTTAATTGTAGCAGATTCAGTCCACTCTATGGTTTCTTTTATCTAAAACTCTCAAATATTCATTCACCGCTTAAAAAAAATTATATTGGTTGGTTAGAACCACGTCATCATAACTTGTAGGTCAGAATCGCAGTGATGTTTTATATTGTCCCACTTGGAAAAACTTATTCGGATTTATCTAATTGTTTTAACACCTTTTCACACATTTGAAAAGTTTATAAATTATTTTTCAGCTTAAATAAAATGATTTTTTTTTTAATTTAGTTTTCTCTATAATTATTATAGAAACAACTTATATATACAAGTATTTATATGATAAAAATATTAAATCCCTTCTCCCACAGTCAAAACCCGAACTGTGATCCGCACATGGTTTGTTTGTATCCAAATTACATCCCACAGTATTGGAAACCATGGGCTTACAGAGCCCAATTTCCCTTAAATTCTGGGTCAATCCAGTTATAGATTTAAATCAGAAGCCTTCCTTCATTCCACTTAAAAAGAAATACATAAAATTTGTTAATATCGCTCTCTAATTAAACTTGACATTCACTTCAGTAATCATCACTTTCACCGCAGTAACATAAATCAAGAGACTGAAATAAAATATTGGTTTTAATAAAAAAATTAAATCAACAATTAATAATTGCAACACCATACCTAAGTTTTTGCATTTAAAAATTCAAACAAATGATTGCAGTTCTTACAATATACGTGCTTAATGTAACTTCAACGGTTGTGGTTGGTAAGGATAATGCAGGCAGGCACTGTGGACCTTGAAAGAACAGAAGGTTGATTTTTCTCAGGAAAGAGAGAGTTCCGGAAAATGGAAATGGAAAAAACAAGAATTTAATGTCACCTTCGCCTCAAAAGAAAAAAGAAAAAAACTAAGTCGCACACATGGATTATGTCATTTTGCATTTAAAACTTGGGATTGGGAGGAATTGAGGAAAAACAGAGTTTGTGGAAAATGAATAAGGTGAAGAAGGAGAAAGTGCAGTGGTAGTAGATTTGATGAGTAATAACGGCACTGAATTTAAAAAGAGAGCAGTAGCTAGGTAGGTACTTAATTAGATTTAACACAGAGTAATAGTACTAATTACTACTATAACATATATGATTAAACAAATATAAATTAGAAGGTCCGAATTGACCTTCTATCACATTTGTTTTTTGGTGAGAGAGCCTTCTATCACATGACAACAACCTGTAGTGTACCTATCTACATTCTACGATAGCTGTACACATGCTACTACTAGGGACAGATCAATCATGCACCGTTGGATTTTCTTCATCGCACACCAACATACCAAACCACAATGGTGGACCCAACACATGCGTTTCCAGCTTCAAACTTTTTTTAGATTTTTCTCTGCCCAACCCTCAACTCATCAATAATCGTCTGCGAGGTCGCACAGGCACACTCATGGACCTTCAGTCTCGTGCTGCCGTGCAATGCGAATGCGTGCTGCTGTGTGTGGCGGCGGGCATAGTAGGAATATTCTGGGGGTGTCAAAATCAAAAGGTCTTTGGCCAGTACATGAACATGTCCTGCAGCGGCGACATCTCGTTATTATTGTTCGTGCCGGTGTTATTGTTCGAGAATTGGGTGAAGCCGTTGCTCAGAGTGGTATCCATGTAAAACGGGAACTCCAGACTCTTCTCCCACTCGTTCCACTTCGGCTCGCTCTGCACCTCGGTCGCGAATTCCGGCGAAACCACCTGCTCCGAACAGCTCGAGTCCGTGTGCAGCTTCGGGATCGAATCCGACGGGTCGAAGTACATGTAATCCGTCATCGCCGGCGCCGGTGGGAGACCTCCTCCGCTTTTCAGAATCACCGGCTTCTTCTCTTCGATCTCCGGCGAGTCGATTTTCCGGCTCGCAACAACGTCGCTGCTGGGTTGTAATTTCTCGATCGTGCCCTTCTTGTTGTAAATACGGCACAGCACCCAATCATCCAACTGCAGAATCAGAACCGTATGATTAATTTTCATTGTTTATTATTAAAAATTAAAATAAATGTAAATTTAGTTTTTCAATGGGATGATGAAAGATAAGAAGGATACTTTCTATAAAGGGAAAGTGATAATTGTGATTGGCAGCAGAAGATTTGTTTATTTTCACAGCAATTATTGTTTGATTAGGGTAAAGGCTTTTGGTGGTTTGGATGTGATGTTAAGTTTTGGGCCCAAATAAATCAGCCCACACCATATATGGGTAAGTGTTCAACTAGTGAAGGTTCCGCGTGGTTGTCATCATCACATGGGAAAGGTGGGATAACATATTAGGACCATACATTTTGCATGGTTTCCACCAAAATCATGGGACTTATCCCGGGGAATTATTATCATCACTATCATCCTCAGCTCCATGAAAAGCCAGTGGGAGCTTCCAAGGGATAAACTCGTAATTTAATACAATTACTGTTGAACTAGGAGGGGATGTATGTGAGTACGGTGCATATACCCTTAGGCTGTTCTTTTTGCGAACGGAGCGATCTACATCAGCCAGACGATACTCGTGCATGATCCAATTGGTTTTGTCCCCTTTCGGAGCTTTTCCAGCGTAAAACACCAACGCTTTCTTGATCCCAACCGCCTTCGGGTGACCAATGGGCTTATCCGCCCCGGTTGCCTTCCAGTAACCGGTTCCCGCCGCCCGGTTCGGCCTCGAGCCGTTCGGGTACTTCCGGTCCCGTGGTGAAAAGAAGTACCACTCTTTCTCACCATAAGAAGCCAATCCTGTAAATAAAAAGGTAAATTAAAACGACAATTATTAGTTGATTTGAAAGTTATTAAGAAAAAAAAAAGTGGATTGAAATGAAGAAGATTGCATTTAATTACCAGGAAGGTCCCAAGGGTCGTATTTGTAGAGGTCGATTTCGGCGATGATGGGAACGGCGATGGGCTGCGACGCGCATTTGCGGCAGAGATAGTGCATGACGAGCTCCTCGTCCGTTGGATGGAATCTGAAGCCTGGGGGCAATTGAAGCTCCGATGCCATCTTTGTTCTAAGAATACTATTTCTACACTGAGATAGATCTCTGGTTATAATCTCTGAATTAATGAATAATGGTTTGCCCTATATCCCTCCCTACTTCAATACTAAGACCAACTATGGTGGCGGCGCTTGAAACTTATTACATAAGGGAGAGACGTTTATTTATAGGCAATTCGGGGGAACACGTGGCGGCAGGAGCCAGCAGTTTCTAGAATACACATGGGCGATAATGTTTAGGCAGTGGGCCTTTGATTTTCCATTCACTCTTGTTTTTTTACTTTTCTTTTTTTTTATTCTATTCTATTACATAAGACATTTGTCCTTTTTTATTTTTTTTATTTTTTTATTTTCTCTTTTTATTTCTCACCATATGTATTACGTCTATATCTCGTGGCGCACAGCGTGGGAAAGGAGTGAGGAAGAAATATCATTTTATTTTTGTCTTTAATTGTGCATGACATTATCTGTTTAATTGATTTTCAAATGAGTGATCCACCGTTAGGTGAGTGACAGTTTTAAAATTTAAATCCTAATCCTAATATTACATAAGTTAACAGCAAAGTTAAAGTGAAAATGGCCGTCATTATCTATTTATATTTTTAAAAAGTTGTGAAATGTATATATCCTTTTTATTTTGTACTGTGTTCTGATTCCTTTTATTTTCTGGTGATCCTTTTATCCCTTTATTTAAGGTCTATTTCAAAGGCAGTTTTTCTCTTAAATTAAATAAAATAAAGAAGGTGGGTGATAGGTAAGCGGACACGTGTCGTGCTAGCAACTGTGGTGCGCGCGTGTCGAGAGCCCACACGAGGTGATTTTGTCACTGCTTACGACACTGGTTTTGGAGCGAAGTGTGGGCTAGTCGGTTGGGGCCCACGTCGTCGATGGTGTTGGCATGGAATCGGCGCGTTAATTTGACTTTTGTTGCAGAGATTGGACAGTGGATGAAGGGTACACGTGTGTTTCATACGTGCATTTGCGTTGGATCATCATCTCGCGTGATTTATGATTTGTAGCTTTGTAGCTTTTCTTCTACGACATAGGGCCCCACCTCACCGCGTAATCTCTAGCACCTCTTCCACATTTCTTTTTCTTTTCTACTTTTCCCCTCCTTTCTCTTTCAGTTTTCACCTCCTCAAACTTTTAGTTTCTGTTTATTAAAATTTCACCATATAAATTTTAAACTGCTATTTTTTACATTCAATCAAATCTTTCATATGTAATATTAATTAGAAGAAACGTTGTGAATGACAGTATTACTTTAAGAAAATATTTATTATATTGCGTTGCTAAGGTATTAATTAATTAACTATTTAGATGAAGCGTTTAAATAACTTATACAAAGTTTTTCGTGTTCGTTAAATTGTTTATTATTCGTTTATACTCAACCTAATTTGCTTTAAAAATATTTTAATAATTTTGCTAATGAGGCTTATCATATTAAAAAATTTAGATTAAGTGAATAAGATATATTATCAAAGTTTTAACATTTTATGTGGTATATGATACATGTTTGATAATTTTGTGAAAGTTGTGTATAATCCACATTTTGTTTCTATAAATGTTTTCATTCACAGAAGACATATTGTCATCATTCAAATCATAGTTGGATTTTTTTTTCTTTATTCGTGTCATGATTGGGTGCATATAATATGACATGCTTGGATTCGTCTTAATCTATAATTTGTGGAAGGAATTTAAGAAATGATGGAAGAAATCAGAGTGACGATAAGATGGTGTTGCTATGTTAAATGCAAGTGCAGTTGTTTATGGGTTGATGATGATGTTAAGGTTCATTTGCATAAGAATGGGTTTATGCCCAATTATAACACATGCAGATTTTAATCATGGCCTCGTGGGTGCCAATGTAAGGGGTGTGACACTCTTATGATGCATGCTAATTAAGGTTATTGATTTTGAAAATTTACATAATAGGAATGTTTTGGAGAAATATATAGACTTTTCTTTTCGCAATTGTTTTTGAATGTTACTATTGTGAAAGCTTGCTAATTAGAAAATTATTGCTCAATAAAGAGGTTGAGAAGATTGACTATTATTGTGTTGATCATTATTACAATAAAGATAATAAACTGAATGAATGAAAATTCTCTGAAGAAGGTCAAATTACTATCCCATTAAGATTAGATTGGAGAAACATAAACAGTCGCAGAGAGTCAATTTATTATCTAACATAACATTATTATATTTATTACATGACAAAATCTTGTAATTGGTGATTTGAGCATGCAATAATGAGTAAACAAGACTCTTTTGCATGTCTACGCGTGGATTTTTCAAGATCATTCAAGGATAAAGTAAAACCATACTTTGTTAAGTGTGTATGTATTTGATATATAAAACATGTCATATGTGAGTTTATAATTAAAAAGAATTAAGCAAATCAAAATTTACAAAATACACTAACTTTATTTAAAATCCTATAATATATTGTATATTTAAGTGGAACTTACAAACAGATTTTATAAAAATGAAAAATAAATTGTAAGAATAAAAAAAAACTGGGTCCAAATCCGTAAATTTTAATAATTTGTTTCTTCAGTATGAAAGTATGGAATATTATATATTGTTAAAAAATTCCATCTCTTAAAATTTATTGAAATTTCATTTATTCAATTGTCATTACAAATAGTATAAAAAATCATTTCCACTGTAATAATATTTGTTCCAACAACCTAAATTTGTCAAAATAATATATCATTACGATTGATGAAGTATTAAAATTTAATATTTTTATAACAAATCTCTTTTTAAAAGACGTTAGAATATTTTAAAAGTTAATATTAAATTAATTATTTTTTACCTAATGACACGTGGAATAAATTCTAAATTAACTTGAAATTTTCATTTTTATCTTTAGGATAAGATACAATGTTCTAACTTTAATTTTTTTAAATAAGATTATTAAATTTAATTATACATTGATAAATTTTTTCAATAAGAATTATATATATCTTTACTGTTTAACTCACTAATCTATTTTAAAAGAACAAAATTATAATAAGATGATTATGAAGGTACATTTAAAGCGTTTTTTTTATAAAAAAAAGTAATTATTAATATGTTAGCTTTTATTAGCACAATATTTGAGTATATGACTCTTTTCTCTAATTTTCTTCATAGCCATCAAGTCAATTATAAATCATCTGAATATAATAGTAACTTGATATAGTAATAACATCTTTATTTGTTGCTTGAGATGGTGAATAGAGAAAAAAATATCATATTTTGTGTAGGAAGATCAGCTATCATTCTTAATGTTAGCAAATTATAAGAGTTATTTGTGTAAATTATGCAATGTTCCAATTCATTACTAGTGTTTATAAATAATTGTCATAAAGAGATTATGAAAAGGTGAAAGTTGAATAAACTACTTTCTACTTTTCAACAGAAGAGTGGCAAACAGAGCATTAAATGCTCAGAGCAAACAAGTTTGAAGTTGGAATTTTGAACATTGAAAATAGAAAATTGATTACACGTGTGATGTGGTGTGGATTAGATTAGACAATAGCAGAGGAAGTTACCTAGCAAGTACCTTGGTATGTTATTAATATGGATGGTAATATTTTATGTTTTTGGTTGAAAGTTGAAAAAATAGAAAAAAAAAAGTGGTTTGAAAAAGAAAGATGATAAACATGGATGTGATGTGAGGCTTAGAGAGCTTAGAGGGGAAGAGTGGTGGTGAGTGGATGTATCTGAAAGTCATGCCGCTTCCTTCACTTTCGGTGTTCGGTGCTTTGTTTGTTTACATCACTCTTCAATCTCTTCCTCACTCTATCATTCATTCCTGTTTTTTTCACAAACCCCATGCTACCAATGGTCCACACTCGAGGATCACATTTCACTCATTTTCTACACCAACAATAAATTAGGTTTAAATATCATTTTTCTTTTTCTACTCTTTTAATACGTAATTTTCACTTTCCTATATTAAACATTAACATATTTACTCCTCTCATCTTTTAAACAATTATATTAATCCAACCACCCAAATTAAAAACTTTGCTAGTTAGGATATTAATGTTTACTTCTATATTATATTCTCACAAGAATAATAAAAAATAATAATGCAAATGCATAGAAAATAATATTACCATAATCACATTGAATTAAAAAATAACATTATATATATAAATATATTGATAGTCAATGTCATAGATTGCACGAGGTGAATTAAAATTAACTTTATAAAATTAAGACAGTTAAGACCATATGTTTTCGTGATGAGAAATTAAAATTATAAATTGAATTTTTTTAATTATCAAATGTATATTTCTGTCCTAAATTGTTAATTCTTTATACTATATTTTAATATTAATATTTAACAAACAGGGAGTTATATAATCAGGTAAGTACACTGATATAGTGAGTAAATCATTCATAGTATAACAAATCAACATATTCCAATGTTAGAGTATTAATATCTTAACTTTTGATAATATTTAATAGGTAAGAATCATTCAAAATCAGAAATTCTAGAGCTAATTAAATATTTCACGTGTGTTCATATTGAAATTTTAAAGTTTATTGATGAATCAAATTTGCTTTGACTTTAAAAATTATTATTATTCTTATTAGGAATAAATATATTTTTAATTCTTGAATTATTTGTGAAAATTATATTTTATCCTTAAAATAAATTTTGAAGTTATTTCGTCTTTATATTTTATAAATTTTTGTAAATAATTATTGATTTATAAATAAAAACATCTTTAAAAAAATAGAGAAAAAAAACACTTAGAAAACAGATGATAATGAAATAAGAAACTATGATAAAGAAAAATAAGAAGATAAAAATAAATTTTGACACATCATCAAATATCATTTACATGAATTTATAAAATATAAGGACGAAATATGTCAAGGTTTGTTCCAAAGATAAAACACAATTTTAATAAATAGTTAAAAAACTAAAAATATATTTAACTTTTATTATTATTATAATAATAAATTATTTATATTTAATATAATATAAAATAGTTCCAACACAATAAATTATTTGTATTTAATATGATATAAAATAGTTCCAACATAATTGTTTTTGAGAAGTACTCTGCTTGATATACACTATACAACTACTTGTTCAAGAATTTGTGATTTTGTGTGTTTTGGTGGAATATTCTATTCCTTTGTCATGAGTCAATTTTTTTCAAGTTTGGATAACACGTATTAGTAAGATACATATTTTCAAATCATAATATATATTTTTTAAATATTTGATAAAAAATATTAAAATCCACCTTAGAATTGTTCATAGCAATAGTTTAATGGTTTTTTCAAAATACTCTATTGTTACAAATATATGAGGCCACGTGTTGTAATGAGTTAAAGTAAAAAAAATGGTTCAAAGGAGTTATTAATTTAATGTTATAGATAATACTACTGCTAAAGTGATTTTTGAGAAATTAATTTATTAGAGAGTGAAAAACACTTTGAACATATAGTAATGATTTTTATCTTTCAAAAAAACATTACACAACGTACAAATGAAAAGTTTACCTTATTGTTTAGTAGAGAAAAAATAAATAAAATAAAAAATAAGTGAGAAGAGAATTTTAATTGATAATAGTTTATTATTTATTGACATATTTTTTATAATAAAATAACTTGTAATAAGCTATACTATCCATGATTAATTATGAATGTTAAATAATAAATTATTATTATTATTATCAAATTATATATATAGAAAATTGTCACCTGATAAAAGATTTTCAAACTCCAGACATATATTTTCCACAGCTGTCCGCAGTATAATTTGAATTTGTAATTTTTATATGTGGTCCAAAGAATATTTAATTTATCATCAAGTGAAGAAGAAATAGCTTAAGTTACTATGACTTTTCAGTCAAACACATTGAATGCCTTTTCTGTTGGTATCTTGTTTAACTTTATTTCACATCAAACATACTCAAACAAATTAAAAGTTTCTTTAAATAAATGCATAAATCTCATCCCATTCATTAATATTAAGTCTTAAGTAATAAGTAAATACTCATTTTAGCTATGAGAGAAGGTTTCAATGCTATAACAAGTGAAATTAACATATTAATTTCATTTGTAGAAATGTTAACAGATCTCTAAACAAAATTTGTTTAGTAATTTCACTTCACCTATATATTGGTATGTATAACTTTTTAAATTTATATGTTTATCTTATTCATTAGCCCTATAAATGAGATTTTTTTTCCAATTGAAGTGGAACATATTTTACCATTTAATGTCAAACATGTGTAAAAAATCCATAGAAATATACTAAAAACATGGTATTATACTGATCATCATTGTTAATAATATTATTTTTAATAACTTTTTGTAAAGAAGGTTATTGTTCTTTATTATTATTAAGAAGTGTACTTTAAGCCTAATTCAACTCCACAAAATCGACTTGTAAGGTTTGCACTCATTTATATAGACTAGATTGACTTTATCTCTAGTCGATGTGGGATTTTCAACACACTCCCTCACGCCGAGGACTGGACATCTCGAGCGTGGGACTATAGATTTATGGGTGGTCCAATAACGAACCCGATAGTGGGTGACCCAACACCTTATAATGAACTTATATGACTCTGATACCATATTAAGAAATGGACTTTAAACCTAACTCAATCCCACAAAACCAACTTATAAGGTGAAGTTTGCACCCACTTATATACACTATATTGACTTTATCTCTAGTGGACGTAGGATTTCCAACCGTCATCATCTTTATATTATGATAAATAAGTAATAGTCTTATTATTTCGGTTGTTTTTATTTACATCTGTTTACATTAGTAATTATAAAAAATATCAGCTAATATTTATTTGTTATTTAATAACTAGGGTGAACCTTGCAGGGTAATATAAGAAGTTAAAGAGAGTTATGGGAAACAAATGGAATAGTCATAAGTGGGTTTTCATTAATAAGGAGAGATGCAAGCAAGAGTCAAAATGAAGTGATGGAGAATGATGTGTTGAAAAAAAATGGTAAAGATTCTGACAAATATAGTTAAAGTTTTTCTCCAATGATAGTATGAACAAAGACTTACATTCATTCACCTTTGTATCAAAAAACTATGCCAAGGGACAAATATTTGATTAGGTATTGACAGAAGAAGATTCTAATAAAATAAAGTCAATTTTGATAAAAAAAATGCTAAACCAGAAAATCTATTTAAAATTGTAGGTTGCTAAAGTAAAAATAAATTAATAAAGGAAGTTAAATGTTAAAATAATTTTTTTGAAAGGCTTAAATGAAAGTTCATACTTAATAAATATAATTAATAAGGTGAACTTCTATTAACATAAAGGAGTAATATATTTCTTATAAAACTTTTCAAGAATCAAATTTAAAAAAAACTTAGTAAAAAATCAATAAGTCAACACTTCAATATTTTATAAACTAAATTGGATATTTCCTCTGTAAATAATTTTAATACGTGAAGGAAAAAAGAAAACTGTATTAACGGTGGGTTTTATAAGTGAACCTGATGAAGTTCTCTTTAAAAATGCAGAAGATCCATTTCTCGAGGTAGAATTCGCACACTGAATGTCTATCTATCACTACTAATAAAAAAATCAATATTTATTTTTTACCATTTTTTTCTTCTTCTTTTATTCTCAATTCAGTGATTCTTCACGTCTACATATTCTACTGTAAATAATTTAATAATACTATCCCCAAAATAAAAAAATTCATGTACAGTTAACAGAAGATAATCTGATTATCTGTGATTTTTTTTTCATAGAAAAAAAATAAACTATCCCATTTATGATTTTTTTAGAGTAAAAGTAAAATAGAGCAAAAAGAAATAAATAAAAGATATTATTATGTATTATTACTTACATGTTTATTGCTTAGTGGTGTGAATCTATGAGAACAAAAAATGCAAATATTATTCATATGAGAGGAAAAAAATTATACAAAGAATATTTTCATACTAATTGAAAAGTAAGGAAAATGAAAGATAAATTTAGTTACAGCAAGCTACCTGGTCAAAAGTATACGGATTATTTGTATAATTTTTAATATAGTTTCTTCATATTCGACTCCTATAATTATGGATTTTGTGGATTATTCATTATTATCTGCATCATCAAGTTTAACATAATTTAAGATTTAATATTTTTTACTCATTTTTTTCAGAAAAAATATTTAATGATGAAATAAATTTATTTGACATTAAAAATATAGCATTAATAATCGATTCAGCGACAAACATTATGAAACTTTAATATGCAGATAATGGTGGGCAATCAATTGATTGCTTAAATTCTTTTAATATCATTAAACTCTTTTACTATTGTTTAATTTAAGAAAAACGTGATATTCGATGAATAAGTCGTCATCGCCATTAAGTCCCCGACTTATTCCCCCACAAGTTTTCAACGCAAATAAACAAATTCATGAAAACGACAATCTTAAAGAACATTAAAAACACAAAGCATGACCAAAAACAGAATAAGCTAGGACATGGGTTTGGAGTTGGTGGCTTTCACTTCTATTTGTATTCAGACAAACCTTTAATCCAAACTTAATTTCCCTTTTTACTTAAATGCTTTCTCACCTTCACAATCAGTGGGAGCAACAGCTTTAACCATTTTGTGTTCAAAGAATAAACCATGTTAAATTAAATTAAATTAACATAACCTTCATGTTATCTACTGTGGCTTTTTACATTCATAATGTGTATCCAAAAACATAGTTTGAAGTTGATTAGAAGCATGAAAAGACAACATAATTAGGTTGAATGTACAGTGTGGGTTGGCTTGACCTTTCAAAGCAGAGTCTTTATTGCCTTTTTTTTAAGCCACTTTTAGATTCTTAAAGTGATAAGAGTTACCTTTTTTTTCTTATCTTCTTCAGAAAAGGCCTCCACTGAAACAGGACTAAGCAGGTTGGGCCTGATGAGAGAATGATCGTGTTGTAAAACAGGAACAGCAATGGTCTACGTGAAATGAACACATTTTTTTTCTTCTTTTTTTCTCCTCACTCACCTTTCATATTTAATGAGAAACTTGACGTGGGTCATGCCAGGGGCGGCAAAATTTTGGACTTTTATCTGCCGCCGCTGCTATTATGTTCATAAAACAACACATCTTTTTAAAGCATATCAAAATATTCCATCACATGCTATGTGCTAGCCCTCATTCAAACCCTCATTTTCCTCACTCCATTCCACACTCCTTTATTTTACTTTACCCATTTTCATCCATCACTATTAAACCACTTTCAAATTTATCTTATTCAATATTCTGTTTTCGGCCACATAATCTGCTATGACTGCTAAAATGTATTTGTACTTCTTAAATGTTCTTTTTTCTAAGACTCATTCTTCCAGATTTTACAATATTTATAGGTTAAGATTTTCTACTACTCTAACCTTATTTTATCTCTTTCTCCACTTCTTCCTTTCTTTCTTCTGTTCTCAATTTTCTATGTTATCTTATCTCTTTACACATTTGAAGTTGATTGTTCTGTGACCAACACCTAGAATGGCTCTGAATAGCACAGTGTGATGTCCTTATAGCCTTTCGCTACTTGCAGACTCCAAATCAATAGAGAACCCTCCCTCTTACATCTTCCTGATGGGTCTTTTATAAGAATACATGCACCAATGAAACCAGTTAATTGGATAACAAATTATATCACCATTTCCAATTTAAAATATTTAAATAATAAATTTATCTATTTTTATATATTTCTCAATATATCTATTTACATATAATATTAAACTTAAATTTCCCATCGAAATATATATATATATATATATATATATATATATATATATATATATATATATATATATCAATCATGCATATATATTACGTTGAAAAGCAATGAAGTGTTTTTTAATGAAGTTTTATTTTTTCTGATGACAGTACTCTGACCCTAGATTGAGATTCTGATTCACATATTTGAGATTGTTTGATCTAGAAAATAATACACCACGATCTCACCGAGTTGTCACTTTTAGTGTCAACAACAAATTCATATTTTATTCAACTTAAACCAATGCTGATTTTTTATTTATCACCAACTGCTGCAATCACAATATATATATATATATATAACACTCTAACAAGGATAAAGAATTTCTTTCTCTTTTTTTAAATAACACCCGTTTAAATTTTTTTTTATACAAATTAATAAAAGAAATAACTTTTATTATTTATAATAAATTTTTAATTTTTTTAATAATATCTTTATCATTTAAAAGAGTGTGTATTAGAAACATTTTTTTTCATCTCTATCAAAATAAGATTTTCTCTATAATTTTTAGTCTAAAAATTTTCACCATCAGAAATTTTGATTTAAAAAATTTGAAAAATATTTTTGTTCTCACAAAAATTTGATATCACTATCTTAATTTTACTCTATATATTGAATCATTCTTCAACTTTAAAAGAATCTTCAATTACTTTGTTAATGTCATCTTTTGTGTTATCAAATAAGTCTTTCACTCTCTCTATAATATAATTGTTAACTCCTGTTTTGATTTTTACTTTGTAAGTATCAATTTTTTTATTTTTCTTATAATTTTTCTCTAACGTCTTCTTTTTTTAAAAATTAAATACAATACATTTTATTGATTAAGGAGAAGATAGATGAAAAGGTGAAAACAATAAATTATTTATTAAGTAATTGGTTGATATAAGCAATAGGTCTCTTAAAATCTTATAAAAAAATAATTTAATTATTATTGATATTTTAAAAAATAAAAATATAATTGATAAAAAATAGTTAATACAACTTTAAACTTGATAAACAATAAAAAGAAACAAAATGATTTATCTAAAAAGATTTTTGTTTAGAAACAGAAAAAGTAATAATATATTAAATAAATTTTTAGTCTTACATAAGGATATTTTAGTTTTCATCTTGTTTATTTTGGTTAATACTGTAATTTTAGGTCTCATTGTCCATTCGCACTTCATTATTTTCTATTTATTAAATATAAGGAAAAAAATAAATGAATGTCAACATAGTCTCAACAACCGTACAATCCTTTATTTTAAGTTATCAAAAGAAAAATAATAAATAATAAATAAAGTCACATATTTAGTATGTGTGTATGTCACCGTAAATTATATCACAAATATTATTTACATTAGATCTTTAAGATAGAGATTTACACAGCAAATAGTATTTAATTTATCATTTATAATTTCACTAATCAAGATTATATTTTATGTATAAAGAATATTGATCTTAATATAGAAAATTACTACGCAAATAGTATTTAATTTATCACTTATAATTTCACCAATTACAAATAAAACTCAATGTATAGAGAATAATCACATTAAGATAGAAATTTACAATCCAATAGTCTTTAATTTATTATTTCACCGATTATATATATATAAAAGGCTTCTACTAACTAAGCCCATTACAAGTCAATCTACTTTGAATACGTAAAAAGTTAGGCTAGATGAGCCAATGAAGCCCTAAGTTAAATTTTTGTGGTCCAATCCAATTGGGACATCAAACTACATGGGTCTATCTATCATTTTCATTTTTGACACAATTACAATGAATGTACTTATTATTATCAATAAATACTATAAAAAGTTAAATCATAAACGTGCACAGAATTCATCTAATAACACATTATTCCTACTTGACTCTAAGATGTTTCAGCTTTATTAGTAAATAAATGATTACCAAGTTTTTAAAAATATTTTTATTACCAGATTATTCTTATGTCGTACATCTTTAATTAAAATTTTGGAGCCTTTATATAAATATCAATAAGCCTGATTTTAATTCTAGTGTAATAAATAAGTTAATATACTGAAAAGGAAAACAAACAATACACTCACACTTACATAATATTTTTAATTTATGTTTAAATTAATTTTTATTAAAAATTCAAGTGTGAGAATGAATATAAAATTTTACATTAAGTAAAAATATAAAATTAAATTATATAAAAAAAATCAAAGATCCATAAACATTAAATTTTAAGGTTTTATGTTGGAAGTGACATTATTTTTTTTTATATATCTAAAAAAAGTTTTCAACAATTTTACCCTTTTAAAATTATTTTTCATTCTATTTTCTTTTTTAAGAGTTTATTCAGAAGTTTGCAGAACAACGAAAAAAACTAAAGATAAAGCAAGGCAGCAGGAATAGCAAATGGTAACATATAAGCCCGAAATAAATAAAAAAAGCATAAGAAGGAACATATATGCAAAAATTGGTTCTTAAATAACGACAATAGTAAAAAATTGAGTCACCTTTCTTCTATTTTCGGCTTAAAAAAAGTAGAATTATACTAATTTTAGTCATCGCTAAAACTATTGACGAACTGAAATTACTTCCTAAAAATCATAATTCAAATTGATGAAGGATTAAAATATGATTCACTTTTATGATCTTCGTTTAGATTATGATTTTTTTAGACTAAATTAAATATATATTTGAAAAGTAATAAGTTTTACGAGAGAATTATGAAAAAACTCTTTTTTTTCTGTAAATAAGTAGTTACGAAATATGTACTAATACTTTCTTTTCAATTTGGGGAATATTGTTTTAATTGATTTTTACAACTGGAAATATGTCTGGGCATTTATAAGCTTTCAAGTACCACGCATATTATTTTCTATGGAATTTAATTTTGTGTTATTCTTTGTAATGGTCTAAAGCTTCCATCCTTTGTTTATTTTCTGAACTACAGTTTCATGCAAATCCAGATTACAGTGAGTAATTTATACAAACACATTTGATTAAACAATTGGAGCTAAAGAATTAAGCGTTGGAAGCCATGTTTGGAGTTGAAACTTCATTGCTACAAATTGGACAAACCTTCTTCATTTGAAGCCACTTGCTTATGCAATCTGCATGATAAGGGTGCTCACATTGAAGTGCCACCAGTGCTTCACCATCTTCATATTCAACCTGACAAATCACACAACGATCGATTCCACTTTTTCTTTCAGCACGTTGGAAAGTACAAGGGTTCAAGCACAAAGAGATTTCATTTGCTGATAGGCCTCTCGGTTCTTCTCCTATGAACTCTCCCAACTCCATCAACTCTTCATAAGATAATTCGTCTGGATCAATCTCATCTTCTTCCACTTCCATTTCTTCTTCTTCTTCTTCATCATCATCATCATCATTGCTTTCTTCATCTTCAAGAAACTGAAGGTCAGTATCAAACTCTTGGCTCTCTACGAATTCAGGATCACCATCATCTTCATTGTCAACAGAGGAGTCACATAGATATTCATCACTTTCACTTTCAATAGTTGAAAGCATTGTGAACTCTCTCTCTTGTTCTTGCATGCTCAATGCTAGAATAAAATCAAAGTCAACTTCTTCTATTTCAACGTAAGGGTTTTTGTGGGAACACTGTTTTCCCTCCTCACCTTCCATTGAAGGAGAAAAGGGTGTTCCAATGAAGTTGGTGGGTTGGTGACAAATCAACGTGACAGGGGTATTTGAGTGGAAGAATATAAAACCGTAGATTTTGTGATTTCTTTTGGGGTTGAACAAACTTCAATGTAAAGTAATGGTAACCCTTTATCATGGATTCTTAACAATCCAGATTCTTGTTTATTTCAATGAATCCCACTGTGGCATTACCTATATAACGATCATAAACTTCGGACTTTCTTTTTGGATAAGGCAACCTTTATGCAAAGTAATAGCAAAACATTTTCCTTAAGTTGCAATATACCTTATTCCACAACAGAAGCTATCGATTAGCATTCTCAGTTCTTAGCCTTTCTTTATGTGTTACTATTTACATTATAAGTACTTACTAGTTATACGGAAATCAAGATAAAAAAAACAAAAACTCTCTGTAGAGCCTTTCCCATAGTGATTTCAGGAGAGGGGGACATAGGGTAAGAAAACTTCGATAGGAAGAGTTTTGGATGTGCGGCTGTAAAAGTTATTTCTTATTACTTCATGCCCTTTTCCCTATTTTGAGACTGTACATAAAACAAGGAGATAAAAAAAATATATGTTTTTTTGTTTTTCATCCTAACAAATCAGAAAAATACAGGGATACAAAGTGGTTGGTATATGTACCCTCAACTAAAAGACTCTACCTTTTATGCCTTGGCAGAACTCTTTTCCTTCTAGTTATACCTTTTCTTGCAAACTTAGATGTATGGGATACCTTGATGTCATTCACTGTGCCTATGTGATTGCCATGCTTAATGGCATTGCTTCTGTAGCTGGGTTCTCCAAGACTATGATTCCTTTTACTTTTATATCTAAGATCTCTACTAATCTCAACTCTAGCATGATGTCTCCTAGGTTGCAAAGACTTCCTTAGGTGGGAAACTTTATAATCTCTCCTACGCGAAATTGATCTGCTCCTTTTTGCAGATGTCAGGCTTTCATCACTATAATCTTCTTCTCCAGTTTTAAAGTACAGATTCTGATTCATGTCCATTCTGACCCTTCTTCTTATTCTTCTAGTTCTCCTGATATTTTGCAGCTTAATACACAAGAAAGTGCAGGAATATTCCCAGACATGGAAACAAGAAGAGAAACATGCCCATATCATTTTGCAAGAAGACCGGCAAAGACATCCACATATGCCCAATTTATGTACCAGATAGAAGAACAACAGAACTGCAAGTAAACAGTATATACATACCCAATTTCAGATATGTCAAACTAAATAGTGCTTGGTTCTACAACAACAGACCATGTTTCAATCCACCAAACAGTTGAACTCACCAATGTACGATAGCATAAATACCATGATTAATTTCAGGATATTGGCAATGCAAAAATTTTCGATATAGCACATGAAATCCCATGTTGGTCCACACAATGAGCTGAAACATATCCAAAGACAAATATATCAAGCACGAAGTGGAAAGCGAAGAAATGCATGCATAAATCCTGATGAGAGTAGAATAACCCCGCATGGTCTTACCTGCAAGACTTTCCTGAAAGAAACTCAATTGGAGAATTAAATAGTTTGCCAATAGTCTGTCCTAAGCCAGAAGCAAACGATTCAATGACGTTGCCCATATTCAATAATCACAGAGCTGTAGGAGATATTCAAGAACAGTTATTACCAATGCAATGCATTAAATAGAGAAAATGCTAACTGCACTTTAATCTACTATATTATTCTATAAAGATTTTGTCATCAAGAAGTGAATACATGTCTTTGATTTGAACGTTATAGCCTGTGATGTTCTCAATATCCAAACACCTAATTTTGCCACAATCTATTTGCATGATTACAACTTATAATTAATATATTTATATTTGATATAAAAGTCAAAACATACACTTGTGCATATGGATTTATGGCATACAGATTACATTAGAAGAGAATAGTGCATCAGGCAGCGTTTATACAGTTATTTTTACTTCACTTTTGCACTTCTTGTTCTGCTTTAACTCTAACTTGTATAACTCTGAAACTAAATGAAGTTAATGTTGTCTCCCTCCGTGGAAAGGAACAAAGGACAATGGTGTTAACCAATTAACAAAAAATACCAAAGTACCTTTATGTGGATGAACAGTCGATAAAGATCAAACTAGTGACCATTCAATGGAAGAAGAAATAGAAATGTGAAAGAAGTTGGGTGGGTTTCTATTGCAGAGCATTGATTCCAACGTGAAAATTTTGCATTATTTGGTGTCCTTTAATTCTTGTTGCTTTTATTCTAAACACATTATTGCCCTCCCTTATCTGATGTTGCATCCAGAGTGTTTGCATAGATTAAGACGTTAAAGAAGAAATGGTAACTGCTACATTTATTTCATTTTTTCAAAGAGAAAAACTGCCCAGTGAAAAGCTTTGTTTGGCACATTCAGCACAAGGCCTGGAAGGGGAAGAACCATATCAGTCCATCATTTGAGGGTGACCCCAACATAGAGAAATAAAATGGAGATGGTAAATTTTTTTATTTTATTAAATGACGTTTAATGTTTAAATAAAACTTTGCATGAAACGTCTAAAGAAAATACCAAGAAAGGACCACACAACAGTCGAATATGAAACATGAGAGAGAAGTTATTGGAAGACAATACATTTTATACTGTCATCGTGTCCAAAATATTTCTTTATCACTTCTAAGAAATCACAATACAATGGATCTTCAACATAGTAGACAAAAAAGGTTGTAAAGGAAAGCAAAAGCAATGAAGATGAGTTAAAATAGAGATGAAGAAGAGAGAGAAAAAAAATCCAAAAGAAATAGCCTAAGATATCAGGAAAGAAAAAGTTAGGAAAATTATGGATGGACCTCTGGTACACATCTGAACAATATCATTTTCATGTTTTTTTAATTTTTTTAATATTTTAAAAAATTTTAAAGGCATGTTGAGAGGTATTGGAACAAGGTACATGGATACCCGTGTCTCCCAAAAAAGTTATTCATGAACATAGAAAAATGAAAGTTGTGAGAAGAAAATGAAAAGTAAAAAAAAAAGTGGTATTTAAAAGTTTAATAGCAATGGATAATAATAACGAGAGTTTTAGAGTTTTTGAAAATATAATATAAAGATATATAAGATATAAGAGATATATGGTATGAAGAAATTGTATTTTATTTTATTCATGTATTTTATATATATAGTAAAAATATAATAAAATATTAAATATTAACAATATCTTAATTTTAATTTCTTAAATTTAAATAATAAATAAATATATTTTTTATTTTTAATAAAAATATATTTTAAAATAAAATTTAGAAATTTTTTTAGAAACTAATTTAAATAGAAAAAAATATTAAATAAATATTTCCAAAAATAAGTATGATTTAATTGGAAGTAGATTTCTAGAAAAATATTACTTTTATCTATAGTAGAATTTTCGTAAAATTTTTCTATCTAGCATATTTATATTTATATTTTACCAATTTAACCAATATTTTAGAACTAAAATAAAATAAATTATTTAAATTTCAAAACTAATTATAATTATTACTTTTTATTTAACCACTTTTTAAAATGTATTTTTTATGTAATTGTTCTTTCACAAATTTCATTATCATTCTTTTCATGTAACTATTTTTATGATTTCTTTTCTTGGGATATAGGTAGGGCATACATTTTTTTTTTCTTTAGAACATATAATTTTCTTTAGAACGTTAGATATGCACGAAGTATCTTTTTTTTTCATTAATGTTAGGAGAAAATAATTATATTTTGATAATAATATATATGATTTCACTTATTTAATAATAATATAAATAGTAGGCACGCAATTTTTGTTTTATTTATGATGTATATATATATATATATATATATTTTGTTCATGTATTAACGAAATTCTTTAGTTTAATATTTAATGGGGGTAATTGCAATAATCAATCACATGTTTGAATTGTTTTTTAAGATAAAAAACATGGCAACAACTTTTAATTCTTAACACCAATAAAAAGAATATATTCTTTTAAGAGAAAAATAATTTATTGACAATGTAAAATAATTTTTTGATTACAAAATGAGTTTGTTGGTTTTAATAATAGTCAACTGAAGAAAATCATATGTTATAATAACTCCTTATAAAGCGTTCAACATTTTTCCTGAAATTCCTATTTTTAAACTCAAAAATATCCAGCACAAAAAAAAAAGTCATACACATATTTTCCATCTTTATATAATAGTGTTAGAAATAGATGTATATGTATATATGTAGGTTGAGAGAAAGAAAGAAAACCTATTTTATTTGGAGTGAGGAACTTAGGTTGTGAAGTGGTGCAAGCAAAGACCTAATGGCAGTGGGAAAGAACAAGAGGATATCGAAGGGGAAGAAGGGTGGCAAGAAGAAGGCGTTAGTTCCTATTCCCTTCACCTATTAACTTTCACCCTTTTCTTCTATCTTTTTCTTTAACTCTCTTTTTCTCTTTCTTCTTCAGCGCTGATCCTTTTACCAAGAAGGATTGGTACGACGTCAAGGCTCCTTCTGTGTTTCAGGTCAAGAATGTTGGCAAGACTCTCGTCACTCGTACTCAGGGCACCAAGGTATAACATTTTTCTTTTCTTTTTCTATCATTTCTCGTCAATTTCTTTTCGCATATACGCTTCAATGATCCTTCGCTTTTCTGCATCTCTTCTCACTAACATATAGTAAATTTTTTAGCATGGATCCGTGAAACTAAGAAAACTAAAATTCAAACCCTAAAAGTGGCATTTATCATTCACGTAAATTCATGAAGGTTACATGCAACGTGTGATTTAAATGATAATATTAATATATGTTTAAGAACCAAAACAACATTATTAATTTAGGGATATAGATGAAACATTGACAATTTGATTTATTTGGAATTTTCTTAGGGACCCAGTTGGCATCGCTTAACACTTTTAGGTTAAAAAGTGCGATTACAAAAGTTTATAATAAATATTGCTACGAGTGATTAAGGTTACATGCAATGTAAATTGCTGAGCTTGGTATGGGCTTATATAGATGTTGACACGATGGCTATTTTAAACTACAGATTGCTTCGGATGGACTCAAACATCGAGTGTTTGAGGTCTCATTGGCTGATCTTCAAGGTGACGAGGACCATGCGTTCAAGAAGATTCGTTTGAGGGCTGAGGATGTTCAAGGGAAAAATGTTCTGACGAACTTCTGGGTATGAATATGATATCATGAGCCTCCTTTTGGTCACTGTTATTGACTTGCATGATGTTAATCATAGTTAAGATTGCATATCTGTAAATGTAGGGAATGGATTTCACAAATGACAAGTTGAGGTCATTGGTGCGAAAATGGCAAACATTAATCGAGGCTCATGTGGATGTGAAAACCACTGATAATTATACTTTGAGGGTGTTCTGCATTGGGTTTACTAAGAGGCGTAGTAACCAGGTGAAGAGGACCTGTTATGCACAATCGAGCCAAGTTAGACAGGTATAATCACTGCCACTTTCTTAGTTGTGATATGCAATGTTGGTTTCTTTTCAATCTGTTTTTCAAATATAATGAGATCAGAATATATTCCAGCATCCATTGAACGTGTTTTTTAATTGAATCTCTCTCTCAATATCGAAAGTACCTAAGAGAATATCAGAAATTTGAAGGATGTGAGCTTGTTACATCATCATCTGTTTCTTATATTAATATTGCAATTACTAGATTCTCTTTCTGATATTGAGAATTGAGTTTTGCCTCTTGTTATCTTATATCATTATATGTTTTCTCTGTTTTTTAATTGGAGGGTGATTTTGTATATTTAACTGCATAAAACACACCTTTATTTTTTCAGATTCGAAGGAAGATGAGGGAGATAATGGTCAACCAAGCAACATCCTGCGATTTGAAAGAACTGGTTCGTAAGTTCATCCCTGAGATGATTGGAAAAGAGATTGAGAAGGCAACATCTAGTGTCTATCCTCTACAGAATGTGTTTATTCGTAAAGTTAAGATCCTGAAAGCTCCGAAGTTTGATCTAGGGAAACTGATGGAGGTACGCCCCTTTTATTAAAATTTACTTACCCCTCTGTTCTTATGTCAATGAATGTTTCAATGAGTTAATGATTCTTGTACCTGAATGAATTTAGTCAACCATTGTAGATCCATCATTGCATTATTGAGTGTACTGTTGTTCTGGTCTGAACGAAAGTTTTTGTATGCTGAGGATTCATTTTCCCCTCCATTGTTTTACTAATACTCTATGTTTTCAATCTTTTTAGATTCATGGGGATTACTCAGAAGACGTTGGTACAAAAGTGGAAAGGCCTGTTGACGAAACAACGGTTGAGGGAGCCACCGAAGTAGTTGGTGCTTGATTGACTCAATGCAATTTTGTTTTTTAGAACTGATATTGCTTCTAATTAAGTTTTGTTGACATTTAGAAACTACATTTGGTTTTTAGGCCAAATTTTCTTGTTGGCTAATTAGTTATTTTGATTTCATCTCCAATAAATAACTCGTGCAATCTTTGCATACTATTTCTCAAGATATTTATGTTGCATAATTAAACTTCTACTGACCGGTAATTGCTTTATTTCTTGCATTGCACCTTCCGTTAGCTTGCTACATTTTTTGCGTGGGATTCAACTGGCTGTTTTTGGTGTGATCACAGTAAAGTTACTTGACTCATTTTTGAGCTTTGAATAATATTATAGCGTGCCTTCCGGCAATTTCAGTTGAGCACCTTTATGAATTCTTATAATCATGCAATAACCCTGAGTAACGAGTTAACATACCTTACTACATCTAACCCAGTATGCTCATGCATAAGATAACGAGGTAAAACTGGTGCAGGGCGATTTAATTCCATTTTTGAACGAGAACGGTTAAAAAATTTAGTGACAAATCTTTTTTTTTATGGTCATGGGCAACAATATATTTATGTTTTGCCTTTTATTTTATATTTTCAGTTCACCTTGATTTTCTTTTCTAATTATACCATATCCTTTCTTCCCATTTCATTAATCATAAAAATAGGTCCAGTCATACTTTACCATAAATAAGTTAGCCTATGCCCTAAGTTTGAGGCTTTAATGTGGCCAATTTAAAAGACAACTCTGAAAGTCTATTTATAAACTTCAGTAAACTGTTTTACCTACTTAAGAATAGATTAATAAGCTTAATTTTTTACGCAAATAAGTTAAGGTAAAAGCATTGTGGTAAAAAAATGTAATAAAAGAATAAAATAATTTTCTTTAATAAGCTTCTGTAGATTGTTCAAACGGTTCAAAAAATCTGATATTTAACTAGTGCTTTTTTTTAAGAAACACACTTTTCCATGGACCGTGACTTACCTCCTAACCAACACCTCTCCATAATTTTTCTTTTTTTAAATATTTTAAAATTAAAAAGCAGATATAAAAATTGAGCTAGGGAAGGGTATCGCCCCTCTTAGCATATACACTTAGACCTAGCATAAACAAAGTAATAAATATGGCAAAGCTATTAGCATACCTAATTTGCAGCCGGTCCTTCTAACTCCAAATCTGTTGGTTTGCGAGAAAAAAAAAATCTAACTTCTTTCCTTTCCTTTGAAAAAGGTATTTTTTTTCTAAAAATTATAACTTAATTCGCACAAGACTGCTTCGAATAAGGACTTTTCACTGATAATCTAACACTGGACTAAAACCGTTCGAAGAACTTTTCATGGTGCATCTGGTTAAATACCACAATCACAAGGTATCTGCACAATTGATGGTAAACGATCTTCATTTAAATTAAAGCTAAGTTACAAAATGATAAGAAATGTGTGACTTGGTTGGCTTATAGCATGTTTGTTTTTCCATTTGAAACGGATCGAACGTCCATGCAATAAATTTCCCCTTTCACGTTCAGGAACCTGGGAAAGTAGTACGTCTAAACAAACATGCTTAAAAGTTAATCCATTCTTCCTTTCAATATCCTCTCCTTTACTTCGGTTGGGGTGCTGCAGCAAATAAACCAAAAGACTAATAAGCCACAACAATTACAATACATGAATGAGAATCTCTAACAAAAATTAAATTAAGCATAACATCTAAATGCAAATACCCTAGTTTAGGAGAAGAAATTTTTTAAAAAATAGAATAAGAAAGACAATAAACAATAATAGTGAAAAAAGAGACTAAAACTTCAAGATTTTCTTTCAAATCATTACAGAAGTCCGATTCAGTAATCAGTATAAGAATGAAACAAACCCCCTGCGGCTGCTTCATTAATACACTTTATCCTGTATATTGTCAGCATTGCTAATTTTTCATATTATCCATGTAGTACCACAGCTTTCAACTTTGACTCTCGTTTTACCTAAACATAAAACATTTAGCTGTGTCTATTCTACCATAACTAGGAAAATTAATCGTGACCCGCAGAAATTTAAAGAGTAACATGTACCATCAACTACATAAAGTATAAAGTATGAATGAATGCTTAGCGCCTAATTCCAAAATGGTAACAGCAGTATGCCAAAAACTTATGGTCAACTATAATGAGAAATGGTGAAATCACAAACTTACACAACATAAACATGTCCACCCCAGCCACTTAAACAATCTCGATCAACAGATGATAGCAGTGCTTGGGAGATAGTCTCGAACAATTCATCTGGTTCCTGAGTCACAATAAAGAAACCAAGGAAACATGAATAATCTTCTCTTTACATATCACCAAAAAATTGTTTTTTGAACATCTTTAAAGTTTCAAGAATATATCATAAGCATGATAATCTGTGTGAGATTTCGGGAAATCAACAGAAAAATTGAGCCTTAATAGCAACTTTTATTTAAATCCCACAATCCGGTACTATACTACAATCATAGAACATCTTATTCCATACAACAATTTGGCCCTACATTTACGCATATTAGACCTCATATTGCATTTTGTAATTGCTATAATATTCTGCAAGAAAAGAACCTTCAATATCAAGTAGACATGCATATGCAATAACATTTTTTTATTTATATATACCCCATGCCTACTACCAACATTAACAAAAAAATAAATGACTAGCTGACTTGTGTGTAGTGTGATAGAATGATTAGATGTCTTCACTGTAAATGCGAAATGGAGTTTGCTAGTGCTACTATAGACAAGATTTTTATAAAACAGTGTTCCAATACAAGTCTTATCACTTATGCTATTCCAATACATAACATCTACTTTGAATTCAAGCCAGCATCTGATAGTCACGTGTACCAAGCTCTATGGTAGAAGAACAACTACGATACTTAAAACAGTTTTTATAAGGACCTATGCATTATGAGATGAGTAAATCCCACAACAAATGGTATGAGATACTTAGTGGAGTATTTAACTGTTCAGCTCTCTTCCCTTAAGCTTTTGAAGGTGGATTTCCCAAATACTTATCAATTGCTATCACATTAAATTTCAACGAATTAATGTAAAGTATGTTTATTTATTTTATGAAACAAAAGGATAAAAAGTACAAAGAACAGACTCCTAACGGAGGTCCTTTGTACACAACGACACTGCCCTTCCAAAGGAGTTTACTTTAAAAAGATGGATACACGTAGTGGTTCCCCTCCCCTCTTTCCTAAAGGCAGGGATAATATACATGCATATGTATCTATATATATACACACATACATATATAGATAAAGATGAAAAGGGATAGCTAACTTCTTCCTAAAGATAAATAAAAAAAGACCGCTAACTTATTTCAATTTTTCTATATAGGATAATTAAATTCTTCCGTTTTCTAGGCTTTTCTTGGCTCCTAAGAGATACATCATGTGATCCCATCTATTATACATGAATGATATTCTGAATATATGCGAGGAACTATTCAAATTAAGATTAACTAACATGTGAACATGTCCATTTGCATATACTTATTTTATAATTTAGTATGAAAACACAAGCAAAGTACAGACATGACTGCAGGAATTTGCAATTTTTTAAAAAAAATTGATGTCAAAAGCAAGAAATTAAATTTCGAGACAAACCATGTCAGGCTTAAACATTGACTCGCAAGCACCATAAAGAGACTCAGATGCAGTACCAGCTACTACAAAATCTTTTGCGAGTTCCCTGTCACAGCAAAAAAATAAAAAGAAAGTTATCACCAATTACCATCACAAACATATGGCTTCAATGAAAAATTAAAAGATTGTTCTAATAACTAAAGGAGAAAAAGTTGCTCAAATTTTCGAAAAAGAAATCTAGAAAAAAAATTAGATTAAGGAACTTAGAGTGTGGTATGCATCCAATAGAGAAAATAAAATCCGTTATTTATTGCTTCACTGTCAATGTTATGTACATAGAGTTCATTCAGCAACACTTTAAGGCACAGGGCAGGGAGTACTTTAAATCTGAATAAAATCTCAAAACATTTTTTTCCAACAAATCAGTAGTTTGAAAAGAAATAAAACGTTCAGCACACCAAGTGTTTAGTTGTAGAAACCAATGTCTGACTATGACAGTTGTGCCACTTTGTTTCTCTTAACAACAACGATTATTAGGTCATAAAAAATTTAAAAAGATGAAAATATTCTGAAACTTCCTCTGGTATCTGATTCTAAAGTAGCAGAAATAGCTAGAAATGATAAAGTTCAGCAAAATCATTCAGATTTGCATATTCTGTCAGTCATCACTCTCCAGCTAAAAGCATAATAATATGTGAAATCTATTGTACAATTATGACTGAGAAGAAATGTATACATCATATGCATGTCACTAAAACACTAACCTTCCTCAATACTCAACAGTAAATAAGGGCATAGATTATACAATACTTCAACTTACTTTGCTCCAATCGCATCCATGGTGCAAATGAAAGGTTTATCTTCATCTCCTAGTCCAGCAATTACAGGTTGGCAAAAGTATGGACCAAACCTGAAATGCAAAAGAACATATTTGGCTTTTACAGTAATCAAATGAGGTGACAACTTCCACAAACAGAAAATAGGATTATACGTATCATCTAGATTGTGCACAAATATTTCACAAACATATCTACTTCATTGAAATAGGAGCATTCATTTGTTTCACAAAATATGTTTCTTTCTTTTTTTCTGCAGTCAGTCAGTTGATAGTTAATTAAAATATAGAAAACTGGATGTTCATCCTGACTAAACATCATGTTCAGTAACACATTCCCACACCTTATGAAGGAAAATAAAGCACATTTAGACAGCATGACCATGCACAAAACTAGAGCCATTCTACAAAATGTTTTTATTGAGTTACAACAATTTTAAGTTCACGAATTACAAGAATCTTAAATTACTCTGAATGTTCAGTTAGGAAATATTCAGAGTTAATTTGAATATACACCATTGGTCAAACACTTGAAGTAGCAGATTCGGACGAATCATTAAATCCTTAAAGATGCAACTTTCAGTTTGTTCACAGGAGATATACTGAGGTAGGAATGTCTTAGCCATAATTTTTAACAACATCATCACTATTATATTTTGCTGATGAAAACCCCAAGAATTATTTTAATAATATTAAGTCTCCCTTCCTCCCTTGAGAATTATCTTAATAATACTAAATCTATTTCCTTTCTTCTCTCCCTTACCCCCCAACCCTATATATTCGTTCCTTTCATGAAAGTTGGAGTTACACCATCTAGTTTTAGATAAGAAACGGAACTTCCACCAAAATCAAGCCCAAAATAAAAATAAAAAAACAGCTACGGCGTTCTATACGAAAAAATTGTCTGCATAACGCCACCTAACAGAATTTACATACAAATCTAACATTTAAACCCAAACAAAAGATGCCAGCTAAACACACGGTCGGGTACGGTATCCTGCGGATTGACCACGAGACCCAGAACACAGTCCAAAGCTACTACACCGTTACAATTATAGAATGGGACGATTCAGAACTCAACGTGTATGGTAACAGCATCGTTATTTATCATGCGATTTTTATTCTCAGATAAAGCAAACAGGAAACGTTATTGATATAACTGCATGATTACCCTAATCCTAAGAAAAATTGATAAAATTAGAGATCGAGAGACACACCTTTTCTCGTAGAGAATAGCAGAGACTAGGCTAGCGAAGGTTTCGGGCTTCATATCCCTCTCTTCACGCAGCTGATACAATTTGTGGCGGAAAACGAGGCGCTGGTAGAGCGTCTGCGCGTCGGTGGCGAGGCCAGAGAGACCGATGAAAAGTTTGTCATGGATCTTGGAAATCCTCTGGAAATCGGTGGCGATAGTCTGGAGCTGAACCCCGAGTCTCCGATCGCTGGCAATGGCGAAGCAGTTCTTCCCCACCATGGCCACTAGGGCACTCCCGTTGTACTCGAAGATCGACATCTTTCGCTACTGATCAACCAATTTTCTGATTTCTTTACTTATCGAAGTATTTGGTAAAATCTGTAGTGTTTAGAACTAAGCCCTAAAGTGGCGGTACATTTAAGAAATATATCAATTTATCCATACTAATATACTTTAATAACATTTAGGATTAATTTATACGATTTTTCAATATTTAAAACATTCTCCCATGATTTCTAATATTTCAAGAACCTGTCTTCTAATTCTATCACTTGACATCTATCTAAAATAATGTGTATATATAAGATTTATTTTAAATTAAATACAATTTATAGGCTAGCGGATGTAATCTCAAATTCAAATTTAAAAATCACAAATATAATAAATTATTTTTTTATTTTAAAAATAAACCATACAATAAAAAAACAAGACCTAATAAAATTATAAAATAATTAAATTTTATAATTTTTTTCAAATTTAATTAACCACTGTTTTATTTCAAATTTAAATATAATTTTAAAAATTATAAATATAAAAAAAATTATTTCTTTTAAATTTAATTAATTACTCATAACAGAAAAGTCTATATTTATAATAAAAAATTTACTTTCAAGAAAATTATAAAAAATATAAAAAATTTTATACAAAAGTTATTATAATAATTAATTTTTACTTTTTATTATTATAAGAAAAAAGTGAAGATAGAAACATATATATATATATATATAATTTATATAATTAAATTTACAGTTTCTTATACTAACAAAAACACATATACACGTATAATTTATTATAATAAAAATATTTAAATAAAGAAGGTTAGATAGTTATATTTAAGAATGAGAGTAACACGGGTTTATGTCTCATAAGATTCAAGTAAAAAATTAATTCTCATTATATTTTATAAGATAAAAAATGGACTTATTTTCATAAATATTAGTTGAATTTTGTTTTAATTTTTACACAACATTTTTTCATGTGAGGATAAGAATATGAATGTATTTTGTAGGAAGGGGTTAAATTTGTTACAAATTTATAGGAGGTGTAAGATAAATTGTATTATGATAACACGAATAGTGTAAAAGATTTAATTTCTATCTTTCACATTTAAAATAATAAGTCGTAACACAATTTTAACCGGAAATGATGTATACATAACATGATATGATTTGTATTTTTATAATTTTTTTTATTTTGGATCAAAATTAATAATCTTGGCATATAAACTTGCTTATGGACCTAGCAAAAAGGTCATGGTCATTAGCCTTCCTTGCTTTTCAGTGTGGCTTTGTTCCACCTTAATTTGTTTCAATTTATTCCATTTTTTGTTTTGAATTTTTTTTTTCTTTCTTGGTCTTTAAATCACAATTGTTGAAACTCTCTCTTTCTCTCTTTCCTTTTCTATCTTTTGTTTTTGCTTTCACTTCCTCCACACATTAATCACATACCATGTGTCTAGTGTGCAGAAGCTGATCGTAAAAATAATCTGTTAAACATTTCTGAATATATTGAGAACTTATATATATACATATTATATATATATATATATATATATTATAATATAAATAAATTATAATTATTTGATATTCAATTTATTTTATTTATTAACTTCATTATTTATTTTATTTTATATTATTATAATATAAAAAATTTAATTATTAATGTAATGATACTTTTAATTATTAATAATTAAAAAACCAACAAAATCTTGCTACGTAACATGATTCTCTATAAAAGTCGTGCTACATGTCACAACTCCTGATCAAAATAAATAAAAAATTAAAAAAGGGAACAAGTCGTATTTACCTAGTACAACTCCCTATTTTGAACGTGAGAAATAGAAATTCGTGTTATGGAAATACGACTCAGGATTCGTGTTATGGTAACACGACTTATCCTAAATCGGTAAAAAAATAATTCTTCTGTTTCTAGATAAGAGTTGTTTTAGAAAAGTGATTTTGTTTCTTTTTATCTGTCGTTTGTAGAGTTTAAGATTGCATTAATTATTTTTTACCAGTTATATCCTTACTTTTGAAAATATGAATAGCAATTAAATTATTTCTTTTATGAGACTTTAAGTGACCTACTGCTTATATAAATCAATTATTTAATAAATAATTTATTGTTTCCATCTTTTCATCTACCTTCTCTTTAATCAATAAAATATATTAAACTTTTAAAGAAAGAAAATTGCATTAATTATTTTTTACCAGTTATACCCTTACTTTTGAAAATATGAATAACAATTAAATTATTTCTTTTATAAGACTTTAAGTGACCTACTGCTTATATAAATCAATTATTTAATAAATAATTTATTGTTTGCATCTTTTCATCTACCTTCTCTTTAATCAATAAAATATATTAAATTTTTAAAGAAAGAAAATGTTAGAGTGAAATTATAAAGGAAGTGGAAAGAGAAATTGATATTTACACAAAAAAATAAAAACAAAAGTTAACAATTATATCATAGAGAGAGTTGAAGACTCATTTGATAACAGAATATTAGCAGAGTAATTAAAGATTCTTTTGAAGTTGAAGAGTGATTCAATATATAGAATGAAACTAAAAGTGATATCAAATTTTTGTGGAAACAAAAATATTCTTCAAATTTTTTAAATCAAAATTTCTGGTGGTTAAAATTTTAAGATTAAAAGTTATAGATGAAAATTTATTTTGATAGAGAAGAGAAAAAAAATGTTTCAGGTACAAATACTGTATTGTTGAGAATTAAAAAATTATTCTTTTGAGTGGAGAGAGAATAAATTGAATACTACTCTTTATTCCATAAAGAAAGATAATATACACTCTTTTAAATGATAAGGGCATTATTGGTATGTGTAACAAAATCTTAAACTACTCTTATTTAAAAACAGGAAGGAGTAAAAATGGATTCCTATGTGTAATTTTTCAACAAATTTAACTTCTTAAAATTAAAAAACCGAATATCAATACACTTGTATGATTATCTAGGTCTATATATTTCTTTCAATATATTTCTTATTTTTTATATATTCGTGCTTTGTAAAACATCTACTTTATTACATGAACTAAATTTTATATTATTTTTCTAGAATATTTTGATATTTTTATTTATTTTATAATTAGTTTATTTTTATTTAATTTGTTTTTTATATTTTAATTTAAAATTTACGTAATTATATTTTTTTAATATTTGACATTAAAAAATTATTTTATTATATTAAATTTTTAATAATATTATATTTATTTTATTATATTTTTTTAAAAAATATCTAATAAATAATTAAAATAGTAAGAAGAAAGTATGAATGAATATAGGTACATAAAATAAAACAAAATTTATACCCATTAATAAGATGAATTTTTATTTAAAAAAGAAGAAGTGAAATTCGTTCTTATTTTTTTTGTCCTCTTTCTATTCTCGTACTCAAGAGTTGTAAGAATTATTGTATAATACTCTTCCATATACTAACCTTCTTATTTTTTCAAATATTTTAACTAAATAAATTTAAAAAAATTATAATATTATAAAAAATTTAATATTAACATGATTTATGTTTTATTTTCTCTGATATTAAATATTAAGAAAAGAAATCATGTCTACATAAATCTAAAGGTTAAATAATTAGAAAAATAACAACAACATCACATGCATTTTAAAAACAAATTATGAAATTAATTGAAAAAATATACATTTTTTAAATTTCCTGAAATTTTTTTAATAAATTGAAGTGATCGTACAATTGTGATTATTAAGGTGAAAACGAAAACGATTAATACTTTTTTATTCGCCAAGAAATGAATTTGTATATTTAGTGTTGTTAAGTGAATATGATTATCAATGAGGAAGAAATTTACTGTGGGTCGAAAATTATTATATATGAAATAAATAATTTTTAGAAAATTACTTTCTTTTTTTTTCTATGTATTTATCTGATCTACTTATTTCTAAAATAATAATTTTATATTTTTTAAATAAATCATATTTACTTTTTAAATGCATGATTATTACGAATTTTATTTTGCTGTTTTAACCAGCTTCATCTTTATTGAAACATATTTTTAAATTAGTTTAATATGATTGTTTTTAAACTGAGAAAAAGAAAATAACTATTTTTCACTGTAGGGATTTTGATCTTTTGTTATGTGTGAATTGTAACTTTATCTTTAACATTTCTTAAATTTAAAAGACAATTATTATATTTATTATTGTTGTGTGTACTTTTTTAAAACATATTTTAAAATGTTTTTTCACAGGGTTATCTATTGCAATATTTTACTCTTCTAATATTCTTCTCTTCTCTCAAATATATACTTAAAAATATAAAATATTTCAATTTGTTTTTATCAAATAGTTTTTTAATTATTTTATAATAAAGTATATGCATATGGAATAAATATGTTAAAAATCATATTATTTAACTATATATAATTATCCATGTTGAGATATTATTTAAAATTTGTAAAAAAAAGTGTCAGAATATTGAAAAAACTAATCAGGTAAAAATAAATTTGACCATGGAATATGGATGATACCATTCCTTCAACTCAAGCAATTAAGAGACAAATTTATTGTTGCAGCTGATATGAGAGGTTGAATATTGGGGAAGAGAGAAGAAGAAGCAAAAGCGGCAATGACAATGGGTGGTGGAAAGCGGAACACGGTGGAGACGTTCTTCTTAGCCACTCTACTTCTCTGGTTAGGCTCCGTTTGTTTTCAGATTTTGTTGAATCAGCGCTGGGAGCTTCTCTCCGTCATAGCAGGTTCAATCTTCTATCAGGCATCTAATTGCCTCATCCGATTCTTCTTCTCCGAAGTTAAAGATCCTCTCTTCGTTAACACCTCCGTCTCTCTTCTCCACTCTCTCCTCACTTCCGCTTCAGGTCATTTCTCTATTTCACGTCCACCAATTCTCTAATTCTCTTCTAACTTCGCCTCTTTTCATTACCATGTCAAGATTCTGTTTGCAAAGAGAAAATTTAGAGACGAGACATTGTGGGCGAGTGAGAGCAGAGTTTTAGGGATATGGACTAATTTTTTTGTAAAGTAGAAATAATAATTATGAGTTATAGCTGAGTGATAACTGCTTCAATAAACCTTTGCTTGAATTGAAACTCGGTACTTGTTCATACATCAGCTTTAGGGAGAGTGTTTCAATAATATCCATAATAAGCATTCTATAGGTCTTGTTTGACCTTGAATCTCCAAAATCCTGTCGTTTTTCATTTAGGTCATGTTTCGATAAGTTTATACGCAGCAGCATTTATAGGAGAAAAATGATTTTAAGCTATTTTAAGTTATACGTAGGCTAATTTATGTTTATGAGAGAATCTTATTTCGATTTTTCTTACCAAACAAGACCTTGATCTACTTCCTTACACTTCTGTTGGTGGTTCTTTGCTAAAAAAATTCTGCTCGATCGATGAGAATTCCCATATAGATACTGTGGTTTTTAATTCTTTTTCTCCTGTCTCTTCTCATCGGGGTCTTGCTGTTATTGCCTTTTCTTTTGCAGTGATCTTCATCTTGTTCAGAGAGTTGTTAAGTAATGGGCCAAGTGGAATGTTTGACCACTCACAGTTGGTTGAACATACTTGGCCTTGGGCTTTTGAAGCATTGAGCTTCTCCTGTGGTTACTTTGCGTATGATCAATGGGATATGCTTCATTATCGCTTGTATAATAGTTGGATCCCCTCTATCCTTGTGCATCATCTGGTTCTCCTTATTTGCTTCACTCTTGCTTTGTATCGAAATATTACCATCAACTACCTTATTCTCACTCTTATCTGTGAGGTAAGCCACAATTTCTTTGAAACTCTTCCTTTTTTTGTGTAATTGTTTATATCTAATCGTTTTTTTTTTCTTAAAAAGACTAGCATTTTGGCACTAAAGTTTTCCCCCTTTTCTAAGTTGTGTATGTATGTGATGTTCGTACAAAGATATTACTAGATAGCTGTAAACCACTGTGTCCATGAAAAAAATTGTTAGATTGTTGTGAACCACATGATCCCCATTAACTTTTATGTGGCATATTTGAGCATTTTAGTAAGAATTTGTGACACATAATTACATAGTATGTAAAGATTAGTTTGGACCAAGATGATCTCACCTCAAATCATGTAATAATTTCTCATTTCTATGAGTGTGTGGTCTTAAGCCCTAACTACATATTTGTGATGTATGGCTCAGCTGCATTCCATCTTTCTGCATGTGAGAAAAGTGAGACGAATGGCCGGTATTCGGGATGCAAAGAGCATTCTTGTTAAGTTAGAATGGTTTCTGAATTGGGTCACCTTCTGTGTGGCAAGATCAGCACCACACATTCTCATCACGGCCAAGCTCATGAAGGATGCTCACAAATTTCAAAAGGGCATGGAGCTACCACTGGCTCTGTTGGGCATGGCTGGGATGAATTTGCTCAACATTGGTCTTGGTATGGATCTTCTCAAAGCCTTTAAGAGAGAAAGGAACTCCCAGCAGCAAAATCTTCATGACCACCGTGAATGATAGAAGAGAAAAGTACAAACACTGTAATTTTTTTTTGGTGTATGTATAATACTAGTTTAGAATTGTTATTTTGGTCCTTTTTGTTTTATTGTTTTGGTACATTTAATTTTAGAAGTCTTAATATGATTGTTGACATATCCGTAAATAGAATTTTATAAGTTTAAGATAGTTTATGTTTTTAAAAACGATTTGTTTCTGATACATATCTTTAGTATAATTCATTTTTTAACACATCAACTAGCTCGGTTAGCTTATTAACATTTTTTTGTTAAAAATTGACCAAAATAAACTCTTTTAAAAAAATATCAAAAATATTGTATTGAGACTTTTAAAACTTAATGTATTAAACCGCACAAATACCATAACATTAATTATTAAAAGTAGTATTTAGCTTTTCTCAAAACAATCATCATATCATAAACTCGACTCAGATCTAACTTGTAAAAAATTATCTATTATAAAAAATTATATTAATAATGTATATGTACAACATACTACTCTTAATACGATAATATAATTCAATATTTCCACATCATAATAAAAAACTAGAAAATCACTGTAATAATAAAATATGATAATACACTAGGCCAAACAATTCGTAAAAAAATAAGTTTTGAGGGAACAATTTAAAAAATAAATAAATTTCGTAAAGTTTAATAAAATATTATCATTATTGAATAAAAGTTGGAAAATAATTACTTTTAATTTTAAATTTATTGTTTGACTAAATTTACTACGAGTTTAAGGAGTTTAGTCAGTAAAATAAATTAACTCGTTTGTTTTACCTAAAATTGTAAAATTCATGGAAATTTCAGTTAACTGAAAAGTTTGATTACTTCGCTCACGACTATTCCCGTATATATTGAAGTTCTTGTGGCGTGGCTAACCATCTTTGACAATACATAAGTCTTCCAAATGCTATTCTTTTGACATAGTTTTTTTTTTTCTTTTGCTCGTTTAGTTTATTCATAATAAATAAATTACTGGATAACGACTTAGACTCAATTTTCTTTACTAGTATTTATTAAAAACATTTATTTGAACACTCGTATAAATTTTTCTCCTCATTTGTTTTTTCACTGGGGTTACATAATTCAGTCTAACTAGTATTAATAATAAAAATAATAATATTATACAACTCTGTAATACTAATAATTAAAATAAAACATGATTTTATAATATATTACATTTAACAACGTTTACCTTGATTAAAAAGTATATTTAGGCAGCATATGTGTCAATGTTAACGTATGATGGAAAAGTATGCTGATATGACTTGCACGAACAAAATCTTCATTTTTCTATATATATTTTATAAATAAGCCATTCACATCAAGGGGTGGTGGCGCAGTTGGCTAGCGCGTAGGTCTCATAGCTTCTGAGTTATCCTGAGGTCGAGAGTTCGAGCCTCTCTCACCCCAATTGTGTTCTTCCCTTTTTTTGTTATGGTTGATGCAAATGGGGGAGATAAGAAAAGGATATATTAAGTGGCCATGAACTCCAAATAACTTGTCATCACCACTGAAAGATTTATACATAGCAAACTCGTACAAAATTTAATCCATGGTTCAACAAAAGCATTCGAAAAAATCGATAGTCATTATATGATAGATACCATTAAATGAAAGAGTTCCATCGTTATAGTTTTAGTCCCCACTAAATTTCTAGTTGGAGTCCAGTCTCGGTTTGAGAGAAAAAATTTACAAAACCATTTATACTCTTCTCAGAACTGTCATGCTTTGGCAAGTTGGTTGACGAGGGTGGTGAGCTTTCTTCATTTTTACTTGAAGAACCGGAATCTCTTTTAGTTGAGTATGTGCCATTTGAATGCGACTTCAACATGACTGCACGGTCTCTACCAATGAGTGATGGAGTTGCAGAAATCTCTGGAATGCTGGTAGTGTCAATGAGGAAATCTTCTAGTGTTGCTAGTGAATTTAATTGATTCCCCAAAGATGCTATTGTTTTCTGGCACTCAGCAAGCTTTCCGGCAGCTAGTGCTAGGTCTTCCTGGCGTAGAACATGTAAAAAGTATTAAAAGAGTTGTGTCTAAATTATTGTTCATGTTTGGAAAATTTAATATAGATGTTAATGTTAATGATTGCCAACCTGCTTTAGCTTCATTTCACTGTATGAGCTGGTTATTGACCCGAATTTCTCTTCCTGCTTCTTTCTTTCTAGTTCTTGCTCTAATTCCTTGTACTTGTTTTCAATTTCGACTGACACAGCCTTTTCCTTATCAATTTCTGCTTGTAATAAGTGAACTTTTGCAGTTATTGATTTAGCCTCAGACTGCATGCTCATTAGTTCATTTTCTAACACTTGCTTTGATTTGTAGGCGTTCTCTAGCTCTCTCTGCAACGCCTCCAACTTTGTTTCTGCCTCCCTCATTTTAAGCAGTGATGCCTCAATGATGCACTCACTTTTCATTAAACATGTCTTCACTTCCTCTTTCTCTGCTTTGGCCTTCTCTAGCTTCTCTTTTAGTTCATCAATTTGCCGATTGCTAACGTCAAACTCATCTATGAAGGAACTTTCTTCATGAATGCAATCATTGGAAACGACTGACTCTTTGATGAAGCTCTCATTCTTAGTATCAGGTAGTGCTGCGAGTCGTTCCATTTCAAGAAAATCATCCATGAGGTCAATGTTAATAGAACCCGATGGAATTTGTTTGTACTTTTCATTCTTGAACTGATCAAGCTCAGCAATTAGTGAAGATACCCATGAATCAGAACAACTGAGTTCGTATATGTCTGGTTCTGAGCCACTCTTCCTTGTGGTATCAATCTCCACTGCCCTAGTCCTCTCTCCACTGTTTGATTGACCATCTTTGAGAGATTCAACACCACACGAGGATGATGTAGTGGAAGCTCTACAGGCCATGTTTGTCAGTCTCCGGCACTCAGCCTCAAGCTTGGCCACTTTATTGATGCTTTCTAAATGTTGCTTGCTAGCCATCTCTGCTGTCTGAGTACTTAAATTCCTCTCTATAGTCCTGAGTTCCAGTTTTTCAGATAAAGCTTGGAGCTCATGTTTGAGAACCGTGTTCTCTTTCTCCAAATATTCGACCTTCTGGCACATATCAAAATCAATTGATGAAGGAGAACTAGCATTCGAAACATTTGACTTGCTCTGCAGCTCCATGAGCTGCTTCTCTAGTGTAGTTCTGGTTGATTCCAGCTCATGTGTTTTCTTTAGTATAGCATCATGAATATTTTGCTCCTGATCTTCTCTTGTTTGTCTAAGCTGCCTAACACACTCCTTAAGTGCACTGTCTAGATGTGTGACTCGATCTTCTAATGTTGAATTTTTGAGAGTCAGTGCCTCGACTTGTTTCTTTAAACTTATCACTTCATTTTCAGCCTTTTCCCAGCCTATAAGTTCATGGAGATTACCCAGTTAAGAGACAAATGAGAACAGAGAAAAGAAATATATATTCGACAATCATTTAACATAAGCGTTAACGCTAATCATATCTAAGCCATTGATACCAAAATACTGTTGACACAACTTATGCAGTTATCGAGGATTAGGAGTTAGGGATATCACTACCTTTAACGAGACACTTGTAAAAATATGAAGATGACTGCTTTAAACTCAAAGTAAAAAGTTATTGACTAGAATTAAAGTCAAAATATGAGGACGGGAGGAACATTGTAGGAGTGGAGGAAAGTAAAAACAACTCATTATGGTGGAGGATGAGAGAAAGACAGAGCCAAAACAGGTGGTATGATAATATGGTACGTAAAAGAGTAGGAGATGGGAAAAAAACTAATTTTTTGGTGGATAAGTAGCAATGGCAGAACTAATTGTCAGAAAAAATTTCCATACTGTATTCAATGTCTGAACAGCGGGATGAGGAGTTTGGGCTGGGGAGGTTTCGGAATGGAGGTTTACCTGCAGGAGGAAACTATTTGAATGGGAAAAATAATCTCCTGCGAAGTATGTTAAGTCAGTTACAACAAAATTTACTGCACAAAAATTGTAGGGAACAGTTGGACAGGGGGAGAAGAACTGAAGGGAGTATTCTCTGTAAAATCAGCATACACATATATACAAAAACTGCAGATAGGTGTTATGCAGAACAATCCTATATATGTACACATATCTTTTGTTGAAAAAGAACAACTCATGCAGTTTCTGTAAACCATCTCATTGATGGCGAAATTACTTAATAGTTTGCTTGTTCAACGATGAATTTGTTTAGACACCAAGCACACCCAAGGGAGAATAGAGAGGTAAGTACTGATTTTAAAGGTACATGTACCTGAAATAGCTTCTTCGGCGACTTTGGCATGTTGCTTGACCAAATCTTCTTTGGCACTTACATTCACTAGCGCTGCAGACAGCTTTTCTGACATATTCCTCAATCCATCAGGTACATCTCTATCCTTTGATATATTTATCATTGGTCCGTTTACATCTTCATCGGTTAAACCATCATTTACGTTGTCTGTTGTACGTGAGGCGACTTCAGGTGATTGTGCATTGACAAATGACATATCCTTAATATCTTCAGGGAAGGCCACAATTTTTGAGGTGACCTCAGGTGACTGATTATGTTCAATAGGAGATTCATTCAATGCCTCATGCTGCAGAAACAAGAAAAATATACTCAGCATAAAGTAGAAGAAAGTAACAGGATAAAATATCGGCCTTCAGTCGATGAACAGCTTAAAAGATATGATAATTATGCTTCATTTACATTAATGTATGACAGTGAAGTTGGTAATATACATCCTTGAATGTACTGAAATTACATATATGATTGATATCCGAATCTAGGTATCCTCACAAGAAAAGAAAGTGGTAATACATCCGGAAAGACATGCATGTGTCATAGTTAGCCTTGTCTTAGTTCATTTGTTCAAACAATTACTATCAATCTAACAGGAAACAAAGTTGTCATTTTTCGTTTTGGAGACAGACTCTGTAAGTATCATCTTCTAATCAAGACAGTAAATACCTCTTCAAATAAATTAAGGGAGCAATAAACCTGACTCAATTGGATGAACTCGTTATTTCAAGACAACTCGTTCAATCTTCCAGGATGTTTACTCGTGTTACAAGCATTATGGCAGTTTTGTATATTTATCTTACGTAATGTTGAGGAAAAAGAAAAAGGCCACCTCGAAAAAGAATGGTAAAATTCATCCATTAAGTGAGGAATTCTGTGTTTAGTACAGAACAGTAGTCAAATTATAATTTAAAACTCTTGACTTGTGCATGTTAAATATCATATCAATAAGACCCCAGATTTTTAAGAAGGAATAAAGATTGAGCATGTCTGGTGTCACAGTCACTTCAGCTTAGTAGAATGATTTCGAAAACAGCAAATGTGCCAGGCTTCTGGAGGTTTCTTTTTGTTTCAGTTAGCTATAATGACAGTAATAGACTGCTTACCTCTTCATCTAGCTGCTTCTCAGAAAGGGATGATGCAGAACCTGAATTTTCAGTTTCACCTGAAGATTCCCTCTCCCATAACCCTCCATTTTTCCCCATCACCCCCCCCCCCCCTAACTAATAACCTGAGATTAACTTGAAAAGCGCAAAGACTGCATCTGCGGACATAACCCAAATGTTAGAAGCTCGCTCAAAAACGAACCACAAAAAACCTTCTCAAGGATCAAGATTACAATGAAGATTTATAAACATACTTCGCTAATGTTTCACCTTGTTAGAGAACAGACTCTTCTGTTATACATGAGAAAGTGGAAAGTCAAACTCAAAAACACATTTCTTCTTCAACAATCTCAATTGTTTATAAATTGGAGGGAAAAAAAGATTACTTTGCTTGACATTTCTTTCTTCTGACCATCTTTATGTAGAATCCAAAACACACCCACAATAAATTCACGAGGTGTATGACTAAAGAATTAACCTTTACTTAATTTAAAGTCGCAGTTCTTAGTGTTATTGTCTCAAATGTACAGATTGAAGGTAATGAAACAGTAAATGATATGATAGCCAATGCAAAATATCGTAAAATGGGAGACTTTTTCTGCCACAGAACACAAATTGCCTCCAACATTACCATAAATCAAACAACTGGAGAAAAAAAATAGTTCTTTTATAGCTGAACTTCAAAACAGAAATGAAAAATGTAGAGGAAACAAGAGATCAAGTACCTTTGAGTCTTTCACTGTGTAAATTACCTGCTTAAAGGGTAGCTGGAAACAAAAAAAAATAATGGAATTGAAAACAAAAAATAGGTTCAAAATTGAGAGCGTAAGGTTGAGACAACAGAAACAGGCAAAACATCTGTAGGATGGGAAATAGTATCCACATAGATACATACAAAATGATAACTGCTACTGAGAAACAAAACAAGTAGCATGGCATGGGAGTTTCTATTTTTTGTTTTTATGATTGCCCTTTTCTTCTCTTTTCAAATAAAATATTAGAGCGGCACGTGACTGTTCATGTCCAGTTGTGAAATTCAAGGTCAAGGGTCTGTGAGAAGAAAGACCACGATCACTTTTTTCAGCTTTTGAGAACATTTATTAATCTAATTTCATATTTGAAATGAGCTTCTCTTATTCCCGCCATGGATGAGGATTATAAATGGAGGATTCAGAAGAAGAAAAAACATAAATGCAGGTCACTGTCTAGTTTCCTTCTTAATAATCTGTCTAAAACCCTAACATCTACCTGCTCTGCTTAGTTTTGTTGTAAGACCAGCTATATGTCACTAAAAAGTTTTCATTTTTAAACAACAATTTTCTTGAAACAAGTCTCAGATGTTCATGCAAAAGTTTTCATTAATAGCGATCATATTTTGGTTTTTTTCAATTAAACTTTCTTCTGGTCTGCTTATTGGTTTTATATCTTCCTTCTTTTAAATAGTTTAGAAATTGTCTTACTTTATGTTTTTTTTTCTCTTTTCCTTCTTTTCTTTTAATTTATTTGCCAAGCTAACATACCAAAAGCACTTACCAAAAGAAAAAAAGTGGATAAAATTTAGTCTATAATTAAAATCAAGTTTACATTTAATTTTTATAAAACTCTTTCACTCTTTTGATGCATATATCTTTTTCTAATTAACGAAGCATTACTTTTTTTTCTTTATTAATATTCTGAATATATATGTTTTCATTAATAAGAAGAGACTTTTTTTTAAATATTAATAGTAAAAAATTGATATATTATTTATAATATTATTTTAAAATTTTAACAAAATCAATTAAATTAATTATTTTTATTAATTTGTGCTATCAAAATAGGACAAATAACAAATTACACAAGCATCTTGCATAGAAACCAAAGATGCATAATGATATAAATGATCTACATAATTAGATCCAATGTACTTTTGTGGTCACGTTCAATGTGAGGAGGTCCTTTTGTATAATTTTATATAGATAAAAATAATTAATTAATCACTAATATGCAGTTTTTCTATAATGTGTTTCAGAAACATTTTGATAATTATTAAAATATATTTATCCATATCAATTTACATATGTTAATGTTAAAGTTATTTTTATCAAAAAATAAGACGGACAAGTAAAAATAAATAGAAAATAAAGTTAATGTTATTTTTGCTAAAAAAAGAAGTAAAAATATGAACAGAATGAATCATAAATGATACATAGTTTTCTTCCGATTAAGTACACTACTAAGTAAGTTTATGTAATTGCAAATAATCAAGCAAATTATTGGTAGTATATTTATTTTAGGTTAATTAGTTTTCTAGTCGTACCAGTTTAATTAATATAAGTAAATACTTATTCCAAAAATGACTAAAAGAAAGAGAATAACGATGCTCCTCTCACAAAATAAAATTGGCTTTATTTCGAACGAAATGAATCAACTACAGGCCCATCAGCATTTGCACTGGGCTTGGTCCATCTTCAAGCACTACTTGTTAGACTTTTGTAGAAACTAGTTTTCTAATTCATCTTTTGTTTTTACGTCAACGAAATTATAAAAGATTACAAGTTGGGCCTGGGGAAGATCATAAAGCATAGAGGAGGAAGATTTGTTTATGTACCTGGCTAATTTCACAAACTTTTTAATTATAAAGGTATTTATTATTTAACATAAAAAATAACATTTTAAAATATAAAAATAAAATCAGAGAGTTTTAATTCTTCAAAAAATTGTGAACACATGATCAACAATTAAATCTCTAACAAAAAAGAATTTAAGTTATCAAACAGTTTAAACATAAAAGATATTAAGAAAACACTATTCTAGTTTGTTTTCTTTAAGATATGATGATACACTACTTCTTATTGAAATATATGGTAATATAAATACAAAACTATTAAATATTATTTTTTTGTATAGATTTATGGGTAATAGCGTGCTTCATTCAACTCCACAAAATCAACTTGTAAGGTGAAGTTTGCATTCACTTATATACACAAAATTGATTTCATCTCTAGTCGAAGTGGGATTTCCAACAAAATAAACAGTTTTCATATTTGTTTAGTTCAAATGCGTCTAATAAGAAAAGAGAGGAGAGGACATTTTGAGAATTAAAGTCTGTATTTAAAAATAGTTATAGTTACAATTAAGCTTGTGGATATATTTTCACGTGCGTGAAATATTAAAGCGTTATTTAAGAGAAGTTTTTTTATCCTAAGATAACAAACAACAATGTACTAGGAATATCCAGTGGTGGTGGTTAACGTGGCAAAAGAGGATTTGTGGAGTTGAGATTTCCTTGTCCAATCCTCATAGCTACTTCTGACTAACTTCTTTGTTCAGATTCTGGACCGCAATAAAACCCAACTAGAATTTGGAAGAATCTAGACACATTGCTTTTCAAAAACTCCAACTTCAATTATTTTGAATGTAAAATTGAACCAAATTAAAGTGAGTGAGTGTACTAAGTTTGCGGCAGGAAATGCAAGGAGAAGAATATTATTTTGTGAAACCTGAAATGAAAACATTATCACCACACCCACAAATAGTATCGGAGACGTGGTCACTCTTGTTGCCTGTCATCAACTGTTACACCACATCCACACCCTTGTTAAATTAAAGATGGTGTTCCCATTCTATCATGATTTTGGTAAACTCTTCCTTAACATATTCAACAATACCACTCTCAACGTTCTGAAGCATAGCATAGCAGCTAGGTAAGACTTGTTTCATACTCAAGCAATGGCTCAAACCATGCTGCTCATGTCTAGTGTCTCTAGCAGCTACTCCGTGGATTTGAAGAAAGAACTTTTTCTCCATTTAAGGCCTAAGTTCTCTCAACTCTCATTCAACCCTCTTCCATCATCAACTTCTTTCATTTCTTCACCTCCTACATTCACAACTCTCGCCCTCTTCAAATCAAAGACCAAGGCCCCTCCTGCTAAGACCAAGGTACTCATTTTCCAATTCTTTTTAAGTCAAACTTGTCTTGTGTCTACTATAACCTGATACTTCGTTTGTCAGAAAATTGAATTTGGTTTCACCAGATTTGAGTTATGTATTCATTCAGGTTGAAAAGCCAAAGCAAAAGGTTGAAGATGGTATCTTTGGCACTTCTGGAGGGTTTGGTTTTACTAAGCAGAACGAGCTCTTCGTGGGTCGTGTTGCCATGCTTGGTTTTGCTGTGAGTAAAATAAATCTTAGCTTACGACGTGATATTTTACTGTTTTCACTGCACTTGAGATTTGAGTTAGGATTAGGAAGATTTCTAAACAATATAGTCTATATCATAAAGAAACAAGTAGTATAAAATATGGTGTTTGAAAAATGAGTTTGAAACTGGCTTGTATAAATGGGCAGAAGCATTGAGATATGTTTTGGTGCAGGCATCACTGTTGGGAGAAGGAGTAACTGGGAAAGGAATTCTAGCACAATTGAATCTGGAAACTGGAATTCCCATTTATGAAGCAGAGCCCCTTCTTCTGTTTTTCATCCTTTTCACGCTGCTAGGAGCCATTGGAGGTTTAGGTGACCGTGGCAAATTCGTTGATGACGAACCTACCACTGGAGGCGTTATTCCTTCAGGCAAAGGCTTCAGAGAAGCTCTTGGTCTGGGTTCAGGTACCTGACTTTTGAAACAATGCTGTTGAATTTCTGATTAGTGTAGATGGGTTACATATGTTAATACAAAAGATTGGTTATTGTTCAGGTCCATTGTTTGGATTCACGAAAGCTAACGAGCTATTTGTGGGAAGATTGGCTCAACTGGGGTTCGTTTTCTCTTTGATTGGAGAGATTGTCACTGGGAAGGGAGCACTAGCCCAGCTGAACATTGAGACTGGAGTACCAATCAACGAAATCGAACCCCTTGTGTTGTTCAACGTTCTTTTCTTCTTCATTGCTGCTTTGAATCCTGGAACTGGCAAATTCGTTAGAGATGAGGGGGAAGATGATTAGACACAACCTCTTTTGTTTCTTCACATCTGTTTAAACCAAACTCTTTCTTTATCATCAATGCATTCAGGTTCACCACAAACAAATCATCACACTTTACTTTTCTTCATCTGCTTTATCATACTTGTTTTTACCTGTGTGGGAATTAACCAACCATTGCTTCTGTGTCGGCGCAACACGGAAACTAAGAAAATATAAATAATGCTTGGTCCATAAATAAAACAAAATCACTTGCGTCAGGGCGGTACCATATAAAATTTCTATAATAATTTATTACAGAGAAATTAAAGAGAAGTAAACAAATAGTTTTGACGAGCGAAAGTGAATACAAATTTCATAAAAAAATGAATAATTTTAAAGTTTAAATACGATGAACTTTAAAAAATATAAAAAAATATTAGAAAGTGAAAAATGTGAAGAACATATATTAAATTCCATACATTTTCGCCCCAATGTTCACATGTAGTTTATAGAAGCAAGGAAACCTACCAAAAGAACCCGTCTTACGATAAGAATGTAACTTAACGAGGTTGGTCCCGCGTCTTATTCTAGTCTACTATATTAAATATTTAACTTAGTTTCGAAAATAGATAATTTAATTATAAATTAGAAAATAGTAAGAAATATTATTCATAAAAACAAGTGAATGAATGTATTTTGCAAAGGCTAAAATAGTTTATTATTGAAAAAAACGTTAAAATGTGTTTCTACTTTAAACCCTAAACCCTAGTCAGAAATTTTCATTGAACGTAAGACGGAAAAGGTTTTTCTTAACTTAGTAAATTGCTACAATGATTAAGCAACATGTCATTAACACTGGAAAGATCAGATGGACTTTAATTAGTTTAGTGATTATACTATATATATACTTTTTAGTTTCTGCAACAAGAATAGTATTTCATGACCACAATTAATTCTAACGCACATAATTACGTGCATAATCGCCGGAGATAAGAAAAAATAGTAATGATGTATTTCCATTCTAAATCTTAAAAAGATAATTATTTTTATAGAAAATTTTAAATGTTTTATGACCTTTTTGAAGTAAATTTGTTAAAAAATTGAATTTCTAAAATAATAAATTTTTTTAATTTTATTTAGAAATATAAAATTTGAAAATTTTTCATACTTTTAAATTTTTCATTTTTAAAATTTATTTTTTCAACTTAAATTTGATGGAGATGTTATAAAATTGAATAAGATCGAAATATTATTGGTCTGGCTGATTCTTTTGTACTAAAGTGGATTAACCTTTTGATATCATTTCAATAATGTTAGTTATGATTTTTTTAATTAACTTTAAAAGAATAATTTTCCAATTAAGAGATCTTTTCATGTTAATAGTACTTATTGTGTATTTGAAAAATGATATACTTATCGTTCCAAAAATTTTGGATCTATCCATGCAAAACCTATAATATATAAATTTAAAAAAAAGGAGGCGTAGTTTAAAAGTCAAATAATTTAAATGTAGGTGCTTACCGGTGTTCAAAGGGGTGGACACGCTTAAGGTGTTTTGTGTATTTACATTTTGTTGTTATTTTTTAGATAATCGTTATTTGTCACTTATATATTTGTTAGAATATTTATTACTTACTGTAGTGTAGATATTTTTAATTGAAATCTTATATGATTATTTATTTTGTTGATGTCTATAATTATTTTTTTATATTGTTAATATTTTGTCAGAACTTTTTTTAGTATTTATTAAGAAAACTTTTTGCAAATATTAATTAGAATTTTTTCATTAGTTAATGTAAATTTTCAATTGATGGAAAAGTTGACAAAAATAACTCAAAGCAACCTCACATGATGAATAAAATCAATTCAAATTTAATATATTTAATTTTTTCATGTGTTGTAAATATAGAAAATGTTAAATAATTAAAAATGATTTAGAATATAGTAACATATAAATAAATATAGTATAAAAAATAGAATTGTGGAGGAATGTCTGGTATGAAGTGTGAAGTGATTTGAGTTGAGTCAAAGTGGTGGTGGTCTAGAGAGCAGGGACACGAACCTGCATAACACTAACTTCCAATTAGGCAGTTTCTTTCCTTCTTCCCCTGCGTATTAATGAACGTTTTTTTCTCTTTCTCTTTCTCATTCCCTCACTCCATTCATCTCAAAATGGAGAATTCCTTGTTCAACAACAAATCACAAGTTCACCACAATCCTGCTTCCTCCTCCTACATCTTTTCCTGCTCTTCTCAGAGGCATGTCCGCTACAGGTTCTTTCTCAATCTCATTTTTCTTTTTTTCTTCTTCACTTTTTTCTTTCACCATAATTGCATTATTATATTTGCTCCTTTCCGAATAAATACCTCATAGTGTCATCTGTTAAGTTTGAATCACTGAAAAGCAGTGGCTACTTGATTCTCCTTTCATATATATATATATATTCCCTCCAATATCCTCTATCCATCACACGTTTTCGGATTCTTTTGGGTTAATCCTTGTTTCGTTTGATCCGCTTTAATTTTCTTAACTGCTCAGTTATTGTGCTAAGTGTGGTTGAATTTGTTTCTCTTTTTGGAGTTGTTGCTATGAGTTCAACGTTTCTAGGCCCTGTGAAACTGGAATCTATATGCTGGACCATGATCTTTACCCGTGTATTCATTCCTATGCTTAGTTCGACGCTTTAGAGTTATACGTTCAAGTGTAACACACTAATATGGTATCTAATTCCCGTTTATGATCCTGTTTCCATGGAAAAGGTTTGGGTTGTTCATATGTTTGAGTGCCCACAGTATTTTCGGGGATAGTCAAAGACTAGTTTCTCTACAGAAACACGTCTAAAGGGTTGACTTGTATTAACAGATGTTCTTCGTGTACATACTCAAAAGATTAATTAACCTCCTGACCATGCACGCACTTCAGAAACATAATTATCTTCCATGTTAATCGAATTGTTTAATTGGAATCTCTATACAAATTGAACACGACTACTCAGGTTCTTCATTTTAGGTGCCATAAATTATCTCATCTCTTGAATGAAAGAAAATTTTGATGTAATTTACATGTTTCACTAATTTGAAAGTTAAGACCAATTTTTGGGTAAACTGTAGTCAAATTTTGCCTTGAGTTGTAGTAGTGTGCTATAGTCAAATTTGGGCCTCAAGAGGACCAGTCATTGGCTTCCTCTTCTGCTTTTCTTTCTTTCTTTTCACCATCTCCCAATACTTGATGATGATGATGATTCGGATGGTCCGGTCTGAATGAATTTTTCATCATCTTTTTCCACTTTGCAATTGCAATCTCTAATTATATGTCTCTAATTTCTGCAGTTGTGGCACTTGCGGGTATGAGCTTAACCTATCCTCCTCTAACCGGAGCATATCATCCATCGGTTCAAAATATGGGAAATCCATAAAGCGAGGGATTATATCATTCTTCAACGTTGATGACAGCAGATTCACCCGTGCTGATGAAGTTGAATGTGCCCCTTTTTTTTCTAAGCACTCGTGGGGTTTGTTCCGCCGAAAAACCAAGCTTCTCTGTCGCAAGTGTTGCAACCATGTTGGATATGCCTACAATCATCACACTTCATCGTCTCTTCCCCTCCTTTCAATTGGAACAGAACCATCACCTACCACCCAAGCATCAAGTCCAATGAAATATGACATTCGCATTCGTGCTTTACAGCCTTCATCTCAAGAACATGGAATCACTGTGTCAGCTTAACATTTTAAATGCGTCCTAAAAAATTGTTCCATTCCTTACCACATAAAACTAATAATAATCACTACCTACAAGGAGGTTGTGATTTTATTTTTCTTTTTAGGGTGTGAGCTCATTATTCATATACGTGAAGTTCAGTTTTTGCAAGGATTTTGTGTTCCTCTTTCCATTGTTCAATGTGGTATATAAAACTTGTAGCTGTTGGATTTTGGAATGTCAAATTCAATTCGCAAAACAACTAAATAGACATAGCATTAATGGGTGTGATACTTCGTAAATCAGTTTGAATAGTCAGATTTCAGGAGTTGATGGTTCCTACTTCGGTGGGCCTCGCATTATTATATTTTATATTGTATACTATGATAATGTTTTTTTTTGGTCGGCACATACTATGATAATGTTGATATAGAATATAGTATCATTTTAACACAACTTTCTGTTGAATTTACATAAGTTGACGTAAGTCTTAGGTAAACGCCCAAAAGTAAAAAAAAATATAAAGATAGTTTGAATAATGATATCACATTCATCTCAATTTAGACAAATGTTGGTTGGCTCGGCCACTTTCACTTGTTTTTTGGTATTCTAATGTTCTAAATGTTCAATCTGAGACTAATTTTTTTCAGTGATTAAATAAATGTAAGAGTAGGTTTTGGTAGTAAATAAACAAAAAAAAGAATCACGACGCTAGTTTTATGGTTTGGCGTAAATTGTTTTGGGCCTTCTTCACATTTCTGAGTGAATTTGAAATGTTCAAATATCTTACTTTGCTTCGTGTTGTTGGGAGGCAATTGTATATTAGAACCCAAAATTATATGATTTGGACCTAAAAAAAATATTCAATAAAACAAGGTGAAAGTGGACCAAGTTTATGGACCCGATGCTTGAATTGAAACTATGTCTTGCAGGTATCAACATTAGATTCCCATATAGATGGACTACACTTTCAGGAAACACAACTCAAGCTATTGCATAATTGGTATTACAATAAACTACCAATTTAATTCTCAAAATGGTAACTATTCATCAAAATATCCTTCGTATTAATAAAAAGCATCTAAAATTGTATATTGTTAATCGATTTGATCTTTCAAATTGTAAAAACAAAAAATTTGATATCTAAAATAAATAAAATGACAAAATAATTCTTAAAATAAAAAATTATCAATCAATTTACTCCTTTAAAGTATTACCATAAGATAAGTTGGTCCGAATTATATAAAGATTTCACTGTATTTGATCCTTTCTAAGATATACTTATACTAACTATTATATTATTAATATATAAAATGTAAATTTTATTGACCTAAACATGAGATTTTTTATTTTATTTTATAGATTTTTGTCCAATTTTGTAAAAATTAAGTAATAATAATAATAATAATAAAAAGGAACAAATGATAATGGTATGGTATTACATTTATTATAGATATTATATAGAATCATTTATTTTATTTTTTTATTGGTTCAATTTGTTAGTATTTTGTTATTATATATATATATAATATTGTTTTCTTGAATAAATTTGATTCAATGAATTTTTTATCTTTTTATAAAATATCAGAACTATTTAGAATTTATTTTTAATTGAAATTTTAAAAAATTATTTTAATATTATATATATATATATATAAGTAATTTTGGTGATTTTGTACCATGTGTATTTTTCATTGAAGTCAATCCCATTTAAAACTAGTAGAATTTTTATAAATAACTAGGTTTTTTCTTTAAATATTTAACCTGAATGTATACATTAGACTTGATACCAAATTATTGACTAAACTTCAGCAATGATACATGAATCGATCAATTCAATCAATAAATCAGAAGTTTCAATTCAATCATAATTTTTAGATATCACCATTGAACTAAAATAGTATTAAATTAAATTTTATATTAGGTAGTAAGTTACACGAAAATATATATATTTATAGAGAGAGATATTTGGACACTATGAGCCGAACATGCTTTCTGAAAGGTATAAAGGTAGATGTGATAAATGATATTTTTTTCAATATAATTGTTTTGTAATATATTTCCAGTGACCTTTTAAAGGAACGAATGAAAATATAAAGTATTTTTACATCAGTTTATATAAAATAAATATATAATAAAATAATTATAAAATATTAATTAAGTAGTGTAAAATTTAAGTGATATATATATATATATATATATATATATTAACTTTTATATAAATAGAAACGAAAACAGTGGATGTATTATATTAGAGATAAAAAAAGTTTGGGCTGAAATAAAATCCGCAGATACTGAATTCTGATCGAACTAAGGGATAATGTAGGAGTTTAGGTGTTTGGTCGCCCCTCATATTTTGAATCCATGTTTAGGCTGTTATCGTAAAAATGAATGTGATGATGATCATATAGTTGTATTAAAGAATAAAGATTTGGAAATGATATTTTGAAGGTTTAATGAATGAGGTGGCAATAGAGAATAGAGGAGAGGGTGCATTTCACATGGGGTGTTATTGTTGTAACTTTGAAATGAAGTTGACAAGAAAGTGAGAAGGGAAACCAAAACTGGAAATAAGTGAGCAACAGATGAAGCAATAGGGACAGAGTGGAGGTTGTGAACAGAGCCCTATCTTCTCATGTGTCCCCACTCCAATTTCCCATTATTCATCTTTATAACCTCTGTTTTTTTGTTACACTCCCTACGGTTAGGTGCGCACACTTCCTCTTCTATATTCTCATGCCATCGAGTTCTACTTCACTTTATCAATTCCCAGTAACCATTTTTTTATGCGATCAAATACGTATAAGACATTGATATACGAGTGGAGCACATCTGCACATGCAACCCTTCAAGAAAGAGACAACATCTCTCCAACATGCATATCCACATACAATCATAAACTAATATTGGTTAGCCACTCATGTTTTTTTTACTAATATTTGTTTCGCTCATATATGAATCATAATGACGTAAGTGTAAAATAAATCATTTTAAATGACATTTACATTATATACACTGCTACTACCCAACCTATTACTTCCACGCTCACATTATAATTATACCATTCATTTATCCAGATCATTTATATAATATATATTTAATCTCACATTATCTTATGATTTAAATGAGTTGTTTTTTAAAAGATTTTTTAAAAATTATTGCAAACAAGTTTCACCACATCAATAATCTAACATTTTGTTTGTTTGAGTGATATATTTTTTATTTAAACAAAATATAACTGACATAAATATTTTTTTGATGTTTTTTCTCTTTCTAATGATTATCTTGTTGTTTAAGCATTAGTTATCTGAGCGTAACAACCAACACTTGAGCAACATCCATTTGTTGGAAAAAATTCAATAAAGTTTCAGAAATCTCTTTATCATCATAAAAACGTTTTGAGTGTTAGTACTTGATCGTTAATGACATTTGTGACACCACCACATGTGTACCATCTCACCTCTTTGAGACATCCACTCTATTGCTTAAACATTTTATTCAACACTCAAGTGATATGCTCATAAAGATAAGATAATTGTCTCAATATCTCTTACTCACATTGTGAGTCATCTTTTAAGCGATAGTACATATCACTTGGACCTCCTCTCCTAAGCAATAGGATATCATTCAAGTGATACTCAGCTCGAGAGAACAATTCTAGACAATCAAGACATACACTTTTTCAAAGCATTATACATTTTACAATTCATTCTATACTTCCTTAACCATATTATTCATATTCTTCTACTTGCATATACATATTTTATCAAACAACTATTATACTACAAGATAAGAATATTAGCACTTTTATTTGGATTGAAATAAGTCGTTATCCAAAATTCTTTAAGAATCATTTCTTGTAGTTCAACAATTTAGATAAGCTTCCAAAATATCAATCATACACCAATAACATTTTCTCATACCATTGCATTCAAAAAATGAGGAAAAAAAAGAATAAAAAGCTCAAATAGGATTAAGATTACTCATCAAAACTAACTTTTTAATCAGTACAACTTTATCTATATTTCACTTGCTATATGAGATCCTACTTTGACAAGAAAACCACAAATAAAAGTTATGTTGTAGTAGAGAGAATATAGAGAAAGAATGGTGTTTCTTAAATTCAAAATTTTATAATGAACTAATTAATTTTAAAATTTATTAATAAAATATAATTAAGTTGCTTAAACATCTCTACTAATACCAAAGTTATTTCAACCATACCATTAAATAAAAAAACTTTACATAATCGGAGTAATATACATGACCACTTTTTGTAGGAGAGATGTAGTGTATAAATTTACAAAATCATTTACTATTGCGTGTATGAGCTGTCCTATCTTCTTCTAAGCCTCTCTTTCGTTTTAGTTGGTCATTTAGACACAAACTCAAATTTCTTAATTTGAAAGGGAATGCATAGTTGTTTGGGTGCAAGTATCTAAGCCTAACAAGGGAAAAAGATAGTCATCACATACACCTATCACTACCCTTTATTTATTTATTTATTTATATATATGTATTAATAAATAATTTCACATTATAAATTTTCATCGTTAAAATTAAACAGAAGTAACAAAATAAATAAATGATTAATAATTTAGTATGGTTTTTCATTGTTAAAATTTATTAAAATTAAAAAATATGTATGATATGAATTTTGATCCATATGAAATAATATTATATATATGATTTATGTGAAAGGAGTTTTTAATTCAACTGAGTTAAGAAAAATAAACGGCTTGACTTATAAGAAAAAAGGTAGACCTAATTTGATTCTAAACTTAGGGATAAAGCAATATATGTTTGTGTTGCAGTAGAGAGTAATTTGAATGATAGAATTTCGTATGATCCAAATGGTGCCACATTTCGAGCATTTGCCTATCTGATGCGCTTGTTGGTTTTGAGTTGGGTGAGGATTCGATAGTGTCTTGTCATTTTCTTGTGCTCCGAATAAAGCTTTTCTCCTTCAGCCCCTTCTAATGTGTTGTGGTCCTGATGTGGCAAATTCATGTCCCCACACCCAATGCCATCCATCACTTGGGGACAAATTGGTTTTGTGTAGGGCACCTATCACACCACTAAGCAAATTATAAGGGCCTAATCGGACAAGCACACATGCACTATGACTTCCGTGGGAAAAATACATTTATATATGTAACCGCGATTCATGATTATTCACCAAATTATTTGCTGCTTAATTTTTAAAAATTGTTTCCACTGTTATTTATTAAAGGGAAGCCATTAGAAAATTGGGAACAAGACATTCTCCCCCTAAGACAACTATAAGACAAGTCCTGTAGCATAATGTTGAAGGGCCCTTATGCTTCATTGTTTCCCACTACGGGTACCTAACATGGGGAGTTTTGGCAGTGCCCCAGTACTGGACAATACTCAATTCTTCATCTCATTCTTAACTATAACTCTCAAAATCAAACCATTTTCAACAAACCCTTTTACAGCCTGTACTGTCTATAGCCATCAAGAAATTAAAAACCCAAAACAATTACAACAAGAACCCCATGTTTCATTCATCCCCCAGGTAAGCACCCAAAGCATGCAGACAAAGAAAGCACTACCCTTTTCTTTTTCTTTTTCTCTCTCTCTTTTTTTTTTTTTTGCTGTAATCTAAAGCACATTTTTGAGATGGTAAGAAAGCCAATTTTGACTCTAGGATGTGAATAGTATGAGTATGATGTAACTTTACAGTGCAGACTGCAAAGTGAAGGAGCAAAGGCAGAAATGGTGTTGTTGTTTATGAGGCTTTATTCGATGGTCGTTTTCCTCTTTGTCAGAGTCCTCATCCAACCACCCTTTCTCACCTTCACTCCCTCCACGTGGCACACACCACCACTCTTCTTCCACCGTATGAGCTGGAACATGTGCCCTATCCTCTTTCGCCACCTAAACGCCTCACGTGACTTCCCATGCTCTATCACGCTCTTCTCCTTGTTTTGATGCTTCCTGTTGCACTTCTCTAGGGACACCTTCTTCGACACTGTGCTCTTTTCCCACGATGCCACCCCATTCTCTTCAAACTTGATTGAGATGAATGACTCTGCAAAGTTCATTAAAGTCATTCCACAATATCATTCTCACTCCTTCCTCCCTACCAAGACCACAAAAGATAAAGCAAAAATGCAAAGACACACCAAAAAATTATATAAAACCATTTTTTATACACTTTACTATCATGCCCTAAGCTTTGTGCTTACTTTTTGCTTTCTACTAGTATTCTTGCACAGCAGCACCTAACCAAACTCATAATTTTTTGTACATAACAATAATATCTTTAAATATTACATTTTTTTGTTTGTACTAAATTAAAGTGGTACACGGGTAGTTTTTCCCTGTGTCTGAACTATGCTGCCGACGGATTGTAATTCAAAATAAAAGGAATTTGGCTAATTTTTTCACTGTACACAAGTGAAAAATACAGATAAAAAAAGTTCCTGTTGTTGGGTAATGGTATGGTATAGTTTTCATAAAGATGAATGACGTATTGGGAGATTAGTTATGTAGCCTAATTCCCCATCAAATCCATAGAACGGAGCATAATCTTGGAAAATAATTTTGCAGTGTCATGATGCTCTTGGCGTATGCATCTGACAGGCATATGCCACGCCAAGAGGAAAAGAATGACACAACACAACCCAAAGCCTTCACCTCCTCTCCTTCTGTCTTATAGCACTCTTATCGTTGCAGCTACGCTTTTTGACCTTAATTTCGTAATCATCACACAATGTAATCTTCCACATGAAGACACGCAAACATGCACTGATAATTCTCCACCAATAATGAAAGCAATTCATCAACATTCAATTCAACCCTCACCCATGGACATTACAAGTGGAAAAATATCCCCCACTAGTACTAATTCACAATTATAGTCACAACACAACACCCAATTAAGCAAAAACTCATCTTTCCCCTTTAGAAGGAGATAATAATTAAAAGATAATTATAATTGCAAGCATTCAACATTAGGTAACTATAACTAGTAAAATAATGAAGGTAAAAAAACCCAGGATGCATTAATTATTACCTTCTGGACTAGGAGAGACATCATCATAATCATAGTCATAGTTGTGAGATTTCCAGTGGTGGGACTCATGGCGAGTGAAGAGAGAACCGAAAGCAAAGATCTTGTGAATGGAAGAGGGTGGTTTGGAGTGTGTGGGAGTTTGAAGCCTGTGGGAAGATTTGGAGGAAGAAGAACGGTGGCCGCGGTGGTGGCGACCTTGTTTTGCAGCCAGCAGGAGGAGTCTCTCATTCAAGCACAGGGGGCATACCCCAAGAAGAAGTTGTTTTGGGTGGAAATAGCAGAATGATTTTTCTTCTCTGTAGCCATTATTTCTGATATTGTTCATGGTATGGTTGAAAGAGAGTTGGGAATGGAGAAGGTGGGTGGAGTGAAGAAGAGGTGAAGGAAAGATGAAAGACAATGTGATGTGAAACAATTTAAAAAGATGGAAGGAATTGTTGGGAATATATATGGTGAGAAAGAGAAACTAAATGGAAGATCATGAGCATGGCCCACCAACACAAGATTCATCAGCAATCTATGTAATAGTGTTGTGTTGTGTATCTGTAATATAAATAGTGGGTAATGGATTTATACAGCACAACAAATTCCTAGGTTTTTTCAACAAAACAAAAGCATTTAACTTTTTTTTTTCTTAAAGCTAAGCTTTATAGTAGGTTTTAATCTTAAATCTGGTTCTTTATAATACTCTCCCATACTTCTTTTACAAAATATTCTCTTGTGCTTATCACTGTAAAACTCCAACCTAAATGATTTTTTATTTATATTTATTTGCTTTTCAGAAAGTTTAAAAGTTAGATGACAAAACAGTATTTTTGAAATTGAAAAGTGAATTCACCTGCCACAGCTGCCTAATAAGCTATGTTTTGAATCCTGAAATATATATATATATATATATATATATATATATATATAATATGCTTAAATCATTGTTATTTTAAAATTAAGTACAATTTGTGAAATGAATCATGTGATAGAAAAAAAAAAGAGATTTGAAGCTGTAAACTCATTAAAAGTAATCCATAATTTTTTTTATATTAATAATGAACAAAATCAACTAATATTTCTTATTTAATAAAATAGTTACCAGAAAAAAGTTGACCATGTATAGATTTAATTAGATTCTATATGAAAAGAATGTTATATAATTAATTTTATTTAACAAAGATTTTATCTTGAAAAGCTATAGTAAATATTTATTGAATGAAATAATTTTTTTTCTATGAAACAAAATAAAACGTTGTGTACAATGTTTTATGTTGATCTTTTAGTTCAAGATTTCATAGTACTTTTAAAACCTTTATTTTTTTAAAGGATATCAAATTTATTTAAGATTATTGACTAATATGTATCTCAATTTTTATTTAACAAAATTATTTATCGTAAAATTGGATTTTTTTATAATTTTTAATTAATAATGAAAATATTAAAAATACGTAAAATATATTTATTATAATTTTTTTAGTAAAATTTATACACAAAGCAATCTGACAAATATATGAGATTTTATGTAGTGTTATCACATAGTACAATTAATTCGTTTAAGTAAACAAAGATATCAAGTAAAAAATAAATAAATAAATAAACTAACTCATTTTATAAATATCTACTGTGTCTTCTAAAAGGTTAAATTACTTTTAAACTGAAACAATTTATTGCATATCTTCAACAAAAGGAATCAGAATTAATTTAATAAATAGTTATTAATATTTTTTTATCAGTTGTATCTAAGAATTAAATTGGATTTAGCTGCCACAGGACACCGTGAGTGGAATAATAGCCATTATTTGTGGAATGATTTGAGATAATATTATTTTATTTACAATTTTTCTGTATAAGTTCTTGAAAAAAAGTAAGAAAAGTGGAATTCAAAATTATTTATATAAAAAAATACTAAGTTTAATGGGCCGAATGTATTCAGGGGTTGTGATATACGTTTCAAGGAAAAAAAGAAAAACTAATGGATCACCCTGCAAATTGTTGGGTTATTTATATGAATTTCCAAATATTCCTTTGACTTTTGATGTGAAATTAACTTAAACAAATAAAAAAAAAGTGTATTTCCCAAAATTTAATACATGATAGAAAAAGTTGTGGGTTTGAATAAAGCATAAATGCAAATAAGAGCATAGACTTTTTGAGAGGTAGGTTTGAATAATAAATGAAATAAAATGACCATTGTAAATGCACTTTCTTTCAATGATGTAACCTCTATCAATATGAGGCTACAAGCTTAGTTCATTTTCTTTTTCTTCAAAGATATCACTAAAACACCCAAACCATGTACCCTATACTTCATTTTACAAATTAATGTGTTCATATATTTTTGGTATGCTTTGCTTAAAGACAAAACTACAAAGTTTAGGTCTACCAACAAATATTACTTCTTATTACAGTTTATGAGCAAAAATATTACACATTTTGGTAAGAGAAAAAAACACCCAACATATAATTATCTCGTAAAATGTAAAAAAGAAAAGTTTTTTAATCTTGCTTTAGATCTCATCATATTTAGAATAACCTTGTTTCTTGATAAGTAACATAAAAAACTAACACAAAATTAATATGCAAAGCAAGAATTAAGGATTATTATTCCACCGAAGTTTCAATACCTTTCATCCATTTCATATGGCACTGTATATTTCTATATAACACAGATTATAATTTTTTTACAGTCAATAACACAGGCTATAATAACTTTGAGACTGCAACTATAATAATTTTGAGTATTATTTTGTTATTTTTAAAATTTAAATATCATAATTTTGAAAATCGTACTAGTTAATAGTTTATAATTTTAAATTTTATTTTAATATTTGTTAATTTTAAATTCTAAATTAACTTATGATGTATTTCTAAAAACTAAATTAATGATTTAGAGTTTCTGGTTAAATACCAACTTAGATTTTTTTTATTAGAAGAATAACAGAGAGCTAGTATAAGTTAGAATGGTATAGGATTGTGTTTAAATGTATGATAAACGTTTGTATTTATTTATTTATTTATTTATTTATTTATTTATTTATACTTATCATCATATCATTACACTATGAGTTTGACTAATTGGTGATTATATACAAAGTATCAAATTTTCTAAATGCCATGATACATTAGTGGATATAAGAATAATTATGTTTTTTTTTTATTGAAAATTAATCAGAATCAAATCCACCATTGGAAATTATAATTACTACTATTTAACGTAACATTATTTAAACTCTCTCATTGTGTTTATTCTTACTAATAATTTTATCCAAAAAGGAATGATCAAGTGTTGTGGTGGGTGTGTGCCAGTGTGTTCCCCTTTTCAGAGAAAAGTAGATTAAAAATAGGCAAACCTAGTAAACTATAAGAATCATGTGTTCACAACACTTAATACCATATTAATTACATGTTATCAACAAAGACTGAGTAAAACTTAGTATAAAATTTTAAAATAAGATGTAAGGTTTCAGTCTGAATAAAAAGTATGTAATTAAAATAATTTATTAAAGATATTCAGCCAAAATACTTCACATTAATAATATGGTTACTCAAAAAAAAAATATATCATTTTATCATCAGACTAGTTACATTAATTATCATACATAAAATATCAATAAATTATACATAGGAGAAAGGATTTTTTATATTAAACTCTAATCATTAGTGTATAAAAATGGAAAAATATAAAAATAATAATAAAAATTTATTATGATTTATCTTACATTTAGAAATATATTTATTACAAATAGAAAATTTAACTTAACCTACCTAGAATTAAGTTAAAAAAATATGATAATTTAACTCTATCTCTATTTAAAATGTATTATAATATTTTGCCTAATCTGATTCTATATTTTGTGATAAATTTTGTTTCTATATTCAACAAAACGACGTTGTTTTCTACTCACATAACAAAATCTAAATCTAAACTCCTATGTTGAATTTAGTTTGAAAAATGTAAATATGAGAAAGAAAAACTAATTTGAAATTGATTGAAGTTGATAATAAGAACAAGAAAATTGAAATACAATAGTTTATTAAAACTCCAGAATACCAAAATTTTATATCTTTCTATGATGGTTTTTACTTTAATGTATATAAAAAATGTAAATTTTGTATATATTATTTATATTGGAGAGATAGAGAGAAATTTGGCACGTGGTAAATTATGTTGTTCTGAAACAAATGAATATAATGACATGGATGATTTTAAAAAGAGTAGTGGATAAAGATAAAGTCAACATTTGCGACTGTCACTTGAATTTTGGGTAACAGAGCTTTGACCCACGGACCTTCTGAATTTAATTTATTTTTACTTAATTATATATTTTTAATTTAATTTTGAATATTTCTAATTAATTCGTGAAAGTGAAAATAATATTTAAATTTATTTTGTTAATAACATTTTACAAAACTAAATGAATTTAAAAAATAATTAGATTTGAATAAAATTTCATACTTCTATATAAATTTAATTTATTTTTTAATATTATTTCAAAAAAATAAAATTAAAATCACTAATATGAAAATAATATTTAATATTAATTTTTTTAGTTTTAAATAAAAAAAATTAACACCTGTTTAAAATATATATAAATAAAAGTATTAATTATTTTAATATATGTATATAATTATTATTATAATTGAAGTTTTTTCATAAAGAATATGAAAATGTAAATGTGTATTAAAAAATTATAAAAAATAAAATTTAAAAATATATTTAATGAAAAAAATACACATATCAATAAAAAATCAAATATTCATCAATTGATTCATGTAATATACTTATAAAATTGTGTAATACACATGAATAAATTTGTTAAAATTTTGTTGACAGTCTTTCTGGTTGTTTCATCTCACAGGTGAAGGGACAAACTTGCCCTGCCTCTCATTTTCTTGAATTTCTATTCATTCTTCTTGAATTAAAATAACTTCACTTTTTTATTTTTTTTCTCTTTCTTTTAAAATAAAGATAATATTTTTTTATAAAAAAATAATAACAAAGGAAACCATGATTTCAAAGGAGACTTCATTTTTTAGAATAAAAGAAAAAACCTGAAATGGTAAATTGGTTAAAAAAGAAAGTTACACCATTTGAATGAAATACCATAATATTGAATTGAGAATAAAATAAAAAAGAACTCTTTAAGAATGCAACAGATTGAAGTGGATAAATGACAGAACCCTTTTTATATACACTTTAAAAAAAGAAAAGGAAGGAAAAAATATTGATATAAAATTAAATTGAAGAAAAAAAGAAAGTGGCAATATTGCATTGCATGTAGTTGCCATGAAACATCCCAAAAGGCTTAAAGCTCGTCAAAACAAAGAAACAAACTAATGCTCACATGGGAAGAAGACGAAGGATTCTTTCTCTATTGGTTGATTTCAAGTCATGCCTATCATTCTTGCCTTTTATTAGACACATGTGATCTATTAGTTTTTTTTTTAATATACATATTAAAAAATATTTAATTATGTGAATACTTTTTTCAATTTTAATGAATTAATATTACAAATTTGACATGTTAAAAATATTATTACTTTTATATGTCCATTATAATTAGTAACTAAACTTTTATTAATAAGTGTTCATTATTTAAATTGTAATATATTTATATTTGGAAAATATAACAATAAAAAGTTATAAAATTTAAAACATTTTTAATAGATTATTTTTAACATGTTATCTATGTAATATATTAAAAGAAAAAGCCTAAAAGACTGGCCCAACAGTGCTGTCACCCTTATTTTTAAGTTTATTTTACAACTAACACTTGAAACACTTGGAATTCAATTCCAACACTTCCCACTCCACTTTGAGAGCTTGCAGTTGCTGAATCAAAAATTTACATTGTTTCTTAAATAAAGTGAAGGTTTCTTATAGGAAAAAAGGGCTAAGGCAATTCAACCAATGGTTCCATCAAATTTCATGGAGAACCACATTCACTTTGCAGGGTTTTTTCAATTGAAATATCCAAATCTTACAATAAAATTTTTATATGTTTTTAATTAATAAATATTAATTTTTTATGTATGTTCTTTGTTTGTTTTTTTTTTTTTTGATTTTCTACATACCTGATTATATTACATTTTTTTAATATATTTAGTAGTGACTACACAGTTCTCAATCTTGTCCCCTGTATTTGACTATATGGTACAAGTTGTTCCTTTGAAATGAAATACCTATTATTGGCTGATAATAAAAATAAAAGTTCCAAAACAAACATGCTACTCCCATTTCAACAAATTTTAAGTAATACTCTTTCTAATTGCCATAATTAGGGTTTTGGTTATGTCATAAATTTCAAACTATTTATTTTAAGTGTAGAAAAATAACAATGCATCACTAATATCCGAATGTTAATTTCATTTTGTATGAATATATTATTTATAACCTCATTATCTAAATAATATATAAATAATTTTTTATATACACATTTTATACTTTTATTTTATCTTTAATATATTTTGAAATAAAAATTTATAATAATATATAATAAAAAAAATATTTTATATTATATTTTACTTTTAATTACAATTTAAATAAAAAAAATATTATTTTAATATAAAAAGTAATTTCAATAATTTATAACCATTTAAAAATAATTACAAACTCTTAAAAAAACTAAATTATCTAAATTTTATGTAAATATTATCATTAATTTTTTTAATACATATGTATAGAGACACGAAAGATCTAATAAAAACTTTTATATTTTTAGTTCTTTAATATTAGATCTATTAGTTTAGACAGGGAAATAATTTTTTTAAACTATTTTTAAATACTTCAATAATTTTCTTCTAACACTATCGAAGAAATTGAATTGATCCAATTTTAGATAACAACAAATAAAATTGTATGTAGGACAATATCTTGATAAATATATTAACCAGTTGATTATTACTCTTAATACAAGTAATGTGAATAATTTGATTTTACAATTGACCAAATATAACTTAAACTTCTTAATTAACCAAACATAACTTCTTGCGGCTAAATCATTTTTTAAAACTTTTCAATTGACCAAATTATCATTGTGTTTATCCCAAATATATGAAAGTCATTCTTAGACATTGATTTCTCTCAGAGATAACCATATTAAGTATAACTCGTAATTAACCACTTGTAATTCAGAAATAACCATGTGACTCAACTGGTTAATCATGTATGTTAGGTGTACAATTTTCAGATTTGCGATAATCGGTACTCCTAGGAGAATTAAGGTACACAGCCGGCTGGCCACCCAAAGTGCAGGGACAATGCTGCCTTTGTCCAGAATTTAGGAACAAGAGCGTCTATTGGCAAAAGATGCAGATTTTAGATTCTTAGTAGATAAATTTACGATAGAAAATTTGATAAAAACACAAGTTTTGATAAATTTCATCTTTCCCCAAATTCAAACTATTCAACATGTTGGCCTTTTACTCGTGATACGTCTCGCTGTGCATGATAAATATAACATTTAAAATGGACATATAATTGTAAATAAAAAATATAAAACCCTCCTTACAAAATCTAAAAAGGAAAAATAATTAAAAATGGTTTCTTTTATTGGGACCAGTGACCACATCCAATTTTGATCTAGACTGAGGCATATAACTTTGAGAGCTCCTCTTGAAAAGTCTTTCTAATCATCTCTCTCTTGAGCTTAAGAGCTGCAGTGACTAGGCCAGTTTCAGGAGTCCATGGGTCATAAAGCAAATTAATTTTTGCAGGGATCTCAAACTTTTCCAAACGAGCCTTCTTTGCTTCCTAGAAATGGTTTATGATAGTAAGAAAATGGAATAATACAGCATTAGCAACAATAAAGGATGATTTAACAGTTCTTTTTCTATATATAATCAATTAACAATCCTTTTATAGTAATATTATAATAGCAATATTTGATTCAGTAAATAATATTTTGACAGGTAATTAAGTAAGTAGTTGTTAACTAACATTATTACTAAATCAATACATCGATACTCCTTTCTCAATTCCCCAAAGAAGAAATAAACAACACAAGAAATACAAATTCATTATCTGTTTACATTGGAGGGGACAAAATATTAGTTACTCGCATGCAAAATTACTTCCCAATTCTTCCCCATGCATGTCAAGAATTTGTATATGAAATTTGGAAAAATATAAAATAGGCAGGGGAGAGAACAATCGGGATGGAAGGGTGCCAGGATGGTAAAAAAAAAACTTCAAAATTGTTGCTTAATTCATACTAAAATGGAAATGACTAACATTTGTTGTACAAAGCAAATATGAAATTATTTCGTTCCAACTGCTCAAACAAGCATATTTTGATACGATATTAGGTGAAGAAGCGCTGTTAACCTGAAAGCTAACTCAGTTAACCTTCATTGCAGATTTTTCTGTTGATTTAGACAAATGTACTTTCTACAACTGAAAGCATTCTTTCAAAAACATTACTACTACGTTGTAAAAGAACTTCGATGCAAAAGACATACCTTTACAAGTGATGCGTGCGCTTCCTTCACAGTTTCTTCTTTCTTGCACAGTTCTGAAAGATCAGAATAAGCAATTCCTTGCTTTGAAGCCCATTGCTCCAATGCCGGATGAGAAACTGCCACAAGTGCCACACAGTAGCTATGAAAAGGATCAGCGTGCAACATGATATTGTCGACGTAGGGACTGGTAGCAAGAGCTGCCTCCACCTGTATTGAATAAATTAGTCATTAAATATTGGAAGCAGTCGACAAACTAACATTCATACCTTTCCCAAGGACACATATTCTCCATGCTGTAGTTTAACTATGTCCTTTTTCCGATCAATGATCTCAATGCAGCCATCTTTATGAAATCTCCCAATGTCACCACTGTAGAACCACCTCACTCCTCTTTCATCAACCTTTTTAACAAAAGAAAAGTAGATATATATGAGAGGAGGAGGGGGGCGGGTGACAGTAAACCACAAATCTAAACATGACTAAGCAAAATTGACAAGGACCAGTCTTCTAAAAGCTTAACAGTTACATGAAGTTTCATTAGTGGTTCCTCACAGCATCGAAGACTTAAAGCATGGATAGTACACAGGGCCTTGTACCTGGGCCTAAATCTGACCTTTATTTTGAAGAATGGAGGCAGTGAGGATCAAACACCAAATTAAATAATTTGTTCATAAAGGCTTTAATGTTATGTCAAGGACCAATTCTCCTAAATGCTCAGGCTGTTAGGTAAAGATTTGGGAATGGTTTTATGTCTAATAAGAAATATCATTGACATGACAATGGTGGAAAATCACAAGTGATCCCCTACAAGAAAAAAGAAAGAGGACATCTATAGCATTACCTTGTAAGATTCTCTTGTTTTTTCTTCATTTTTGAAGTAACCAAGAGTGACATTTGGACCGCCAATCACAATTTCACCGCGGGGCATGGGCGAGTCATTCGTTGAATATCCACCTTCGGGCCAGTCAATTAGCTGAGGGAAAAAAGTAGCGTTTATGTTTGTAAATATTCCTTGAGGTTAAAATGTATGGAGTTGGATTACATCTGATCGATTCCTACTTTAACATATGAGCAAGGAAGAGGTGGCCCAACACGGCCAACAGAGGTATCGTCGAAATCAGAGAACGTCCCACCAGCACAAGTCTCAGTGAGACCATATCCTTGACCTATTGGAGCACTGAAAATGACAACCAAATATAAGTTTGATAGGAAAAGACAATACTGGAAACTTGTAAAGCAAAAAAAAACGTACATGATAAAACTATAGAATTTTAGAGTATTCCTTTAGAAGGCTAATCTGTAGGACTTGAATTTTCCATGATAGTTGTTGACATCAACTATCAAGCCGTGTGTTTTTTGTTTACTCAACCTCTGCAGTGTTGGCTCCTTTTTTGGGTTTCTTTAAGAGAATATCTTATCCTCTACCATCATGTTTCACACCTTTTCTTCTGTAATGATATTTGTTTTATTTACAAAAAACAAAATAACAATGCAACGCTACTTACCCAAGGCAAATGTTGATGAATCTTTGCGTGTCACCAGAAAGTGGAGCACCACCACATAGTATAAACCGAATGCGACCACCCAAAATTGCTTGAACCTTCTTGAACACAAGAAGGTTCCATAGAGCTTTTTCCAAGCCCCAAGCCCCAAACCAGCTACCATTAAGTGCAAGCAACCTTCGTGCACAGGCTAAATAAAACAATTTCTTTGACAATCCTCCTTTTGCATTTACCTGCAGGATCAAGGTTTAGCCTTACTACGCAAAGTAAAAGGTTTATTCAACAAGCTCACTAACACAGACACCAATGCATAAATTGATACTAGGAGTATATTCTTCAATTTGCATCACAAATCGAACACCTTCTTGAGCACTCCTTCACGTACACGATCAAGAATTGCTGGTACAGCTACCATCACAGTTGGCCTCAATGCAGTGGCATCCCCCCTTTTACCCCTTTTTACTTTGTTTGATGTATCAGTTAAAGTCAAAGGAGTTCCATATCCTATGCAACCTCCAACAGCTGCAATCAAGTTCTAATACAAGTACTTGAGATTGTCAAAACATGCAAGATAAGAAAAATACAACACAATCAAAATGCACTTTCAACTGAAATAATTATTCAACAATCACTAAAGTCGAAACCCATACCTCAGCTACCAATTCAAGGATATGAGCCATCGGTAAGTATGCAAGATAGACATCCTTGGGCCCAAGGTTAGGAACTATAATCATTACAGAAGAGACTGTAGCCAAGACATTGGCATGCGTCATCATTACACCCTATGAAAAGAAAAAATATTTCAAGAAATATTATAGTCGAAAAGGGAGAAAGTAAAAGAAAAAGGATTAAAAAGAATAAATAAAAAAAGTGGTCCCATCTATAGTCTAGATTACTATTTAGGATAGTCAATCCAGTGAAATGATACAATTGTTGACATTTAACTACATATCTCAAAGATGCTTTTAACCTTGGGCAATCCCGTACTTCCACTTGTGTACATTATAACTGCAACATCTGCTGAAAGGGGTAAATCAGCATCAACAGGATTTTCTCTACCAAGCCTCTCAACGTCAGCAAAGGAAGTGATTTTCCAGCCATTCTGAGCAGACAAGGCATCAGAAGGCATATCATCGTCCATGCATATAACACGTTTCACAGAATCAAGTTGACCACTGATATGTACAAGAGATGTCAATTCTTTGCGCCCACAAATCACTGTTGTGACATCTGTCTGGCAAAGATTTTGCATGTTAGATTACAAAATTGGACAAGCACATCAACTAAGAAGCACATCAATTTTAGTAAACCGTTTCAAAGCATGGACAAGATCCAAAAAGTATATCAAAATGCTGTGAAGAATCTAAATTAACAAATATATAATGAAAAGACGGAATTCTTAATCATTACATAAACTTTGAATACCAGAATTGTATGTTGAGCAGTTGAAATAAAAAGAAGGAAATTGGGGGTAAGACTAAAATGAACAACTTCATCATGAGAGAAGGGAAAATAATCAATACCTTAGTTTACCTAAAAGAATCCTCCTCCACCGGAATGTTTTCTGTTCCTATTCTTTTTGTTTTAAGTAATTTATCATAAATATCGACTTCTTAACCATGTAACTTGGAGCTCCCATCCCATGATTCCTACCCCTCCTTTCTTTAATCTCCTCACAGATAAGTCTAGTTGTCCACCTAAGATTAAATATAAGAGTGTATATCTTTCCATTGTTAGTTATTACTTAATACAGTAAAAATATCGTTGTTGTCCTGCCCCAAAACAAATATTGAAAAATAATTATTAATATTGTCTTTCACGAGAATTGTTCAAGTCATTTACACCTTAACTGTAGTGCCTTCAGTAACTGAGCCAAATGATGAGGTCCAGTTTTTATCCCTGGCTCATGAGAATGAGGAAAAGGAAGAAGGTTGTAGGCCCAAGAGAGTGACTAAACGACCCAATGATTGGGGACCCTATGTCCATTAGAATGAAAGTCAATATCCTGAATTCATAGGGATGTCTATATATTTGCTAGAATTAGTCTTTTGTCTTTTAGCTAATGGTCATGATACTTCTTGGTGGTTTGTGTTATATAAACTGTTAGGGTAAATCAATAAAGGTATCAGAGTATCAATTTCATTCTCTCTCTCTTAGTTTTTCTTAGGAGGTGGGTTCTGCCTCAAAATAGAGCCATTATTTCCTTTCTCATCATTTTGGTGCTCTCGTGAGAGCACCATTCATGGCCGAGGGACTCCGTTCCAAGAATAACAAATCTGACAATCTACACGATCGTCTAGATGATGTACTGAATCGTTTGGAAGAGGAGGAGCAGTTTACTGCTAGTGGTTTTTTTCCCCATCATACCAGGAGGACAAGCATATCTTATTCCATGTTAGAAATTTACAGTTCCTTCTCTACCCGTAAAAAATTGTCATCTCATTATACAGATGAATGTTCAAAGATGCGATTCCACCTCTCAAAACTAAATCATATGAACCACGTTAACACCGCACAGCAAATGCAGTTTAACCATAGAAACATTTATAACATTAACACTTAGTCTACAATGATTAACATAATAGTATATAACAGTAACACTTCATGGTCTGTAAAGATTAACAGAGAACAAACCTCATTCAACGAGTGACACAAAGCTTCCTCTCCCAACGACGAGTATATAGTCACAACTGTCACATTCCTCCTGAAGCATCCCTGCATAAGAAACAAAACCATGAGAAACACAAATATTGAAGGAAAACCCGTCTGAATCAGAGAAGCAAACACCTGCAGTGCAATAAACCAACGGTCTCTGGTTTCAGCGAATATTGCCACGCGCTCTTCCCTCCGATGACCGAGCAACGCCAAACCGGAGGCGAAACTCGAGACGGATTCGAAGACTCTCCCGTAAGTGAGCCACTGGTAGTCCCCGAGGTGAAGCTTCTCGAATGTTCTACCGTTTGGAGAGCTCTCCATTTCACGCGCGATCAGCGCGCGCGTCCCGAGCAGCACGCGCTCATGATGCTTCCTGCATGTGTGCTCGAAGAGCTCCGCCAGCGTCGTCACGCCTTCCCAGGCAGAACTGAGCGGCGAAGTGAAGCGGCGGTTCCGCAGCGCGAGGCCGTGCTCTCCGCCGACGTCGGCGGGGAGGCCGCGGCTCTTGACAGAACTGCGGTTGCGGAAGAGGAGAACGAGGAGAGGAACAACGACACCGAAAATATAGGCGTTCATTGTTGTGGATCCAGATAGGTGAATTGAATTGGTAGCAATGTGGTATTGTTGTGTGGCGACGATCGGAGGAACAGTGAGGCGAGAATGGCGTTTGGTGCAATCAGAATTGGGAGGATGGACTAGTGTCTGGTTTCAGTTTGGGATTGCGTGTGGGAATGAGGTCACTGGGATCAAAGGACGAATAGAAAGAAAGAGGAAGCAGTAAATGCATTTGAGAGTAGACGTGAGAAGTACTATGATGCTCACTGCACTGAGGCGGAGAGACCAAAGGGGAATCGGGTTTCCAATTTCAGAACTGCTTATTTTCCTTCTTTCTTTTTTTCAAAATAAATGCAAATATTATGTTAATATGATAATGATATAAATTGTTTGCTAACTTTTTTCACAAAGCCTGTTTTCCCTAATTATGTTGTTAAGCAAACGTTGACAAAAATGTTTAGATGATGTAATTATCGATTCAAACATGAGTAGTGTATCTTTAAAGAAAATATTGAATGTGAAATGTGAAAGAGACAATATTGGCTTCCACAATAACCATGGGGAGAAATTAGATGTCTACATTAGCCAAAATTAGCAAAAGGAGCATTGGCAAGTAATGTGCAACTATGAATAGGGATATCATCCTTAGGCCCAAACAAATTTATTCTAAGTTCATGACATCCTAAAATTTCTGTCTATATATATTCATAACATTACAAATAGGAATCACATGGAAAAAATCACAACCAAATAAATAAATAAATAAATAATATTAGGATGGATTAAATTTCAGAATTCATATTCAAATTTATTCCTTTAAATCTAACTAATCTTTTAAGTATTATTCAATGAGTTTTGATCGAAGTATACAACATGTATACTGATAACCGCATTTCTATATCATTCACTAAGACACAATGAAAAATTAAAAATAAGTCCAATTATGGATTGCATTTTAAAATGAAATTAATTATTTTGCCCTTCTCTTTTCAGCTTTCTATTATTCCTGTTTTTCTTATTACTGTACATTTTCTACTCACTTCTATTTCTACAACAATAAAAATACTTTTGTAAACTTTTAAAAAGTTCAAACACGATATCCTAAAAATAAATACGGAAAAAAATTACCCTTTTAATATACAATCAATTTAGTAACTTAAGTAACCAACTTATTAATTCATTCATTGAATTAAAAAACTATATTATTTTTTCAACCTTCTTCGTTTTTTTTGGGCCAACAAGCAAAGTCCAAATTGAAAAGTCCTTTGATTTAGTGAAAATTCTTTATGCATCCTCGTAAGTACCAAAAAACTAAAATACTATAACTTAATCAAATTATTAAGAGTGTCTTCCAAAATATGAAATCCAAAAATTAATTTTAAAAATAACTTTTTATTAAAAAATTCAAAAATCATTTAAAAAAATAAAATAATTTTTATATTATACCATTTATAGTAATTTTCAAATTATATAATTCAAAATACAAATAATCAATTTAGAGTAGTTTTTAAATTATATAATATAAAATATAAATAAAACACTAAATATATATAACTATAAAATTACGGTGATTTAAAAAAAACAAAAATATTTTTATTTTCTTTCACTAATCTTATGGAAATGCACGTGGAAGTAGTAGAGAAAGAATGTCCTTAATTTAGAAACGGGTGGTGGGCCTTGGCAATGGGTTGTCTTGCGCGTGACCCAGTTCTAATTATCACTCTATTTTTTTTTCCCTTCACCCAATAATTTCTTCATGCACCTTCATGTATTGAAAAAGTATAAATTGTCCATCCTTTATATTTGCATATTTTAAAATTTAAAAATAAATTTCTAATTACATGATTTAAATTTATTCTAAATTTAAAAATGTAATAAAATATAAATTACATAATTTGAAAAAGTATTTTAAATTATGTAATTACAAATATATTTCAAGATTTAAAATATGCTTTGGATTACAAAATTTAGAAAAGTATTGTAAATTGTATAATTAAAATATATTTTTAAAATATATCATTCAAAAATATATTTTAGATTATATAATTTAAAATATTGTTTTCATATGAAATAAATTTTTGAAATATATAATAAAAATGTCTTTAAGATGATTGATAATTTAAACTTTTCGAGGAAGAAAATAAAAAGATATTGTCTTATCATTCACGCATCGTTGGTTTCACTTCATATCGAATTATCAAAGACAAAAGAAAAAAATCTGAGAGATTGTTTATAAATGAAAATGGAAATGAACGAGACGTGTCCAAATTCACATGTCCCATTCCTGAGTGTGAAGTTTTTGTTTGGATATAAAGGAAAATACAAGAAAAGAAAATAAAAAACAAATTTTCTTTTGAATTAATGATTTATATTGATAAGAGGATGGAAATACTAGAAAAAGGAAAGAAAAAAATAATAGTGAAAATTAAAGTTGTTCTAATAATGAGTGAAAATGAAAAAAAAATTATTTATTTATTTATTTATTATTACTATTTATATTTTTCTTTATTGATAAAAAAAATTAATATGGATTGTGTTACGAAGGGGTAGATTAATTTTTTATATAATCTATTATATACGTGGTATTATATATAATCAATTATATATGATTTCTTTTTTCAGATTTTTTCATTTTTCTGTGAAAGGTTTAACGCCTGAATTCTTTTTTTTGTATTTATTAACTTTTTCATTTGTTGTTTTACGTGTTTGCTTTCCTAAGTGTAAGAGAAATAACAAAATAAAAAATCATTTTAATGGTTTGATTAAATAAAAAAATTAATTATATTAAATAAAAAATTTAGAATAAATTTAAATATAAAAAATTAATTACAATAAAAATCTCACGTACTTATAAAAACTTTTATTTTGGGTTCTTTATTCTAAACAAAATAAGATATTTTTAATATTTTTAAAGGTTCCAAAGTAGATATATTAAATATTAAATATATTATAAAAACTAACTTGACTGGATTTAAATCAAGAAGCTTAGACTTGAAGGCTTGGTACTTTAACTATTAAGTTAAAATAATTTTTATTTAAAATATTATATATACATATATAAAGATATAAATATATAAATGTTTAAATGTATAAATATGTAAATATATATTAAATATATAATAGGGTAGTGCATATATCAATGGCTTAAGATGTATTAACATTTATATAAATATTATCACACAGTTATTGACAAACTTCTATGGATTTCAACAAACAAAACACTTTAGTTCTGTGGTTCTAATTCTTTCACCATCATTAAGAATTATTCTGAAAATCACTCATATGTTTCTTTTATGATTAAGTTAAAGTTTATCGATGCTCTTATAGAGAGCAATGCCATGTGCAGACTTCTCAGTCTACTAGTTCTACATTAACTCATTTTCTTAAGCTGTAATTTTATTATTTAACTTTTTTTAGTGAAATAAGCCCGTCATTCAAGTGCAAAATCTATTTGGAAAAGGTTGCACATCTTAGAGTGAAAATGAACTGATATTAACACATGGCTCATAAACTAAATTATACTTACCTCTCAAGCTTTTAGTGCAATCTGTACTAATACCTATTAGAGTTACAAATTTTACAAGATGCCATCTAAAAAAGTGGCAATGGCTATGCAAAGACTATATTTTTTTTTAACAGGTGAGTCCCTTGTATTTGAAATAACCATGTATTTTCTCTCTCTTAAGATTGGGTGAAAGAACTATCAATAAAAAGTATGATCAAGTTTAAGAAAATAATAAAATTCATTTAAGCACAAATATATATAAGAGAGCTCTTATGAATTAAATTAGGTATTTTTATTTTTTTCACACCCAAAACTTTATTAAAAAACTCCTCCAAATATATTTTTAATGAAGATGGTAGTGGTGGTGAGGATGGTTGTAATCCATGAGAGACAATGGTGAGAACCTTGAAAGTGATTGAGAAGTTAAATATAGCTATGATAATGAATTTATTTAATGATGGGGGTTTGATTTAGCAAAAGTATCTTCACCCTTGATTGGCCACCTTGTTTTGCCTTTAAGTCTGCAATTGAATGCAAAATTCTATCTCTTTTAAGGTTTGATATCAAAAGATGGTTATCATCATATTTTATTTTATGTATACTTTACAATAATCCAAAGAGCCCGTCTTAGTTCATGTCATGTCTGTAGTAAGATCAATTTATCTAAGCAGATACACTTTAAATTAAACAGAGAATTAAAATGTTTTTTTGAAAAGAATATTATTTATTTATTATAAACTTTAATTTCTTAAACCCTTTTACATTTTCTTCAAAACTTTAGACTCAACCACCTTTTTTTACGATCAGTAGAATAAGTGGTGACGAGTGTATCAAATTTATTCGATCGTAATCTTGTTTTAAATTTGTTTTTAATTATTTCATATTAGGATTTTTTTAAGTATGTTTGAGCTTTTGTATTCTACATATCAGAAGAGAAATAGTAATTTCTATTAAATTAAACTAGTTGTGATACTTTGGTTTTTTAGTTTAGATTGTGAAATTTGAGGAATCTATGTATCTTTTAAAAGTTAAGTTTTCTTCATAAATAAAGAAAACTTTCTTCAATTTTTGGTTGAATGGAGTTGGAGATAGTATTGACAATCTTAATTTAAAATAATGATAATATGGTAGATTTAAAATTGAGAAAAATCATTTAATTGTGTTTATGTTTTTTAATATGTATACATAACTAATAGGAGATAATTAAATATTTGAGAAATTTTTGTTATATGTTTACTGTTTCTGATGTTTTGCTTTTTATGTGTTTGTTGTGAAGATTATTGTCGGAGCTATGCTATGAAGTTGTAACATTATATGTTTGTAAGCATTATCACTTCAATCAATAAAATTGACTCATTCAAACCATATTTTGAAACTTGAACCAAAAAAAAGTTAAAAACAATTATTTTTTCTACAGTCTTACCACTCAAAGAATACTATGATAGTAGTTCATAGAAATGTTAGCATATACATTATAGTTTTAAGATGTTACATTAATATAAAATGATTTAATATTTGAGAAAAATAGACATTTGGGGTTGGTAACACATTAGCATGGAGGTGTTTTGTGGTCCTTAATTAGGCTCTTTTCTTTCCTATTCCTTGAAGGTGCTTGCAAGTTTGGTGGCACCTTGCATCCATGAGTTAACTCCCCCTTTCACACACGCAATTGGCGCCGCCTTATTTCACACGATGTCTATCTATCTCATAGGTTGCACAACCAAATCACACATGCGCTGCTTAACTTTGCCAACCTTCTAATGTTTCTTCTCTTTCTTTAAAACCACTGTGACATGTTGGATTGCTGTAGTCACATCACATGTTGAATCAAAATTAAATTTCAAATCTTGTGAGACATTTATTCGTTCTGTAAATTAGCAATAGAAATATGAGTGTGTGAAAATACAGGGGAACGGCCGTTGGTGCTTTGAATCCATCAGCAGGCAAGAGAAGGAAGTAGCAAATTGATGTTTAATAGGTTTGGGGATATACATTTGGCTTATGCTGACTTCGTAATCTCCACCCAACAAAAGAATGTTACAAATCAACATTGTAGAACTATGCTATGGCTAATTTGTAGCTATATGATTCCATGATCATCCAGGTCTTGTCCCTTTTGGTTCCACAAACCCATCAACCCAATTTCCCCTAAATATATTCTTTTCATAACAATCTGCTTATATCATTATTTTTCTATCCTATACCTTTCTTCTTCTTTTTTATAAACCATCACTTTAACAGCTTCTTGTTGTCTAATGATAAAGTCTTTATAAAGTGTTTCTTAGAATATAAAAAAGAAGAATTGACTCCAAAAACTAAAACTTTAAAAAAATTGTGAATCGTTGAATATGAAAATTATCGAAATAAAAGACAAAAAAAAAATAATGATACGAAAATAATTTTGTCTAAAGACATCAAAATTTACTAGTTAGTTAACTTTTTAGTATTTTTCTTTTTTTTTATTAAGCATATTAAACATGTTAGTGTTGAGGTTCATTCTAATTAGTCTTATAAATTCATCTATTTTATTTAATGAGTTATTTTCTTTTACCATACTACTCCAACAATTAAAGTTAAGTATCATAAAATATAATTATGACAGTAACATATATGATTAACCTATTTCATTCATATTATATATATATAAATATGAAGTATGTTATGAAGTTATGAAGGTAAGACATACATCTACTTATCAAGCTTGATGTAAGTCTCATTCAATTTCTCACTACCTAAAGTCATGTTTACATAACAATAATGAATAAATAATACATTTGTTAAGTGAGTCTCATTTTTATCATCATCATCTAAGGTCTAATACTACCTTGGGTATCCCTACACCACCCGTCATGCACCATTCATTTAGGATCATTATATCAAAGGTCAAATCTTATATAAGAATATACCGCAATCATATATATGCATATAAACGATCCATTTATGATCCACCACTCATGCATACGACATGTCACACATTTCAAACATCAATTATATACCTATCAAAAGCATATATAATTCGATCTCACCTCACATATATCATATCATCAACATAATATGTATATAAGCATTAAACAACAACACATCATCACCATCTCAATATATTGTCACTTCATTCAGCTTCTTTTACTTGAGCGACCTCGTCATCATATATCATATAATATTCATTTTGCTTTAGCGACATACCTACCACTTGAGCAAAAGAAAATTTGAGAGCTACAAATTCCTAGGATGTTCCTTGCTCTAGCAACCACCTAGTCGCATAAGTGTTAGTTGTTTGAGCAACATCCACTTGTTGAAAGAAATCTAACAAATCTTCTTGGATTATCTCCATGACTTGAGCATCATCTAGCTTGAGTGTCCAATCTATGATTTGAGTGACATCAGCGCTTGGGTGTCCAAAACTATGTGTCGCACACTGACATATATGTTCAAGATACATATGTAAATGTTTGAGCGACCAAACATATCTCTTGAACACTTAAACCAACAGTTAAGCAATATTATTCTAGAGGAGAGATAATCATTTTGACATCTCTCTTATCCAAGTTAAAAGTTATCGTTTAAGTTATACATATCCCTTGAGTAATGTAAGGTGGTGAATGCAATGATTGCACATTGTTCATACATCACTTGAACCAACTCAAGAACAATCCAAAAATATGTCTTTCAACAAGAATCACATCAATACCAAAAGCATATTCTTACTTAACATTCACACAACTCTTATATTTACATATACATTTTATACAAAACAATTATTATAGTACAAAAGTTAGAATATTAACTCCTCTTATCTAAATTAAAATAACTTCATCCAACAACTCTTTAAAAAGTATTCCAGAAAAATTATATAAACTTTCAAAACTAATACTACATTGAAAATATACTCTCTATTAATCACCTATAAAATAATAGAAGATTTTTTTAAAAACATTTATATAATTAAAGATAATTATCAAAACCAATTTCTGATTACTCAATTTTGGGTTTAGGGTTACGCCAAATTCACAAAATCTTAATTTAACAAAAAGTTCTATCATAAAAACTTGTTGTGACAAAAAAAGTGTAAAAAAAATTATAAATATAAAAAATTCAGCTACCATATTATAAAATGCAGATAAACTATATTTTTTTATCTTTATCTATCTATCTATATATATATATATATATATATATATATATATATATATATAATTAGTGTTTCACACCTATTTTGACCTATAAATCTTATCCCTACACACAATATATATTCTTTTTCTAAAAAAAATATTTTTTTTTCTGCTTTTCGTCCTAAATATCTATGTTTAACTTTTGTAATTGATTATTATAGTTTAATTATCATGGGCTAAAAGAATGTTAAGCATAATTTATAAAAGAAAGTTACTATAAAAGTTAATAAATTAATCTCAGTAGATTATTCGTAACTAAATGATAGTATAAAATAATTTTTACAACATGGATCAAAATTTAAATGTTTTAAGTGTTTATATTATATTCAATTGATTATCCATAAGAACGAGTCTCCTATTTGATATAAAATCGTTAATTTTTTCAATTATTGCATTCAACTTTTATTTTTAATATCTTTGGCGTTAAACAAATAGAAAAAATAAATTTAAATATATTTTAAAGATTTTAATTTTTACAACTTTTTAGTTATAATATTTAATAATAAATTACAATAGTTGTTTAAAATTTCAAAAGATGGTAATCAGAAAAAATTTATTAAATATAAAATAATTTAGAAATAAAAAATAACTAATTAGTATAATAATTAAATTAAAAATTATTTTATAAATTTAAAATTGATATGTAAATTTTTTTTATTAAAATAAAAATTATATTTATTGATGACTATTAATCTTAAAAAATTAGGTATATCAACACCTTTATTTTGACTTAAAAAAATATTTATCAGATGCATAATTTTGTTTTACTGCTAACATTAGGAAGTACATTTGACGATTGACAATTACCTAGTCTAGTAGTTATTTTGTGTGGATGAGGAACAATAGTATTTACATCCGATTAATTTCATCGTGTGTTGTCTATGTTGTGAATGAAGTTAAGTAGGGAATCTGGTGCCGGTAATTCTGTGCGGCTTTGTTGTACACTTTCATTTATTTATTTACAAGTACAATGACTTATATATTTCTACCAATATTTTAATAATTTTAAGCTGTAATATATTAACATGGGGAAGAAGAAGAAGATTCTCTCACATGTGATTAAGTTTGATGAATTTTTTTTTTTACTGAAGTATATTATATTATTAAATATTTTAAAGATGTATTTTAATATGTTCCTCTTAAAGCAATTTAATAAATTCAAATATACAATTTAATCTCTCATTTCAATGAAAATATTAAAAACTATAAATTTATTTTTATTAGATTTTATTAAGCAGAATAAGATATGAGGTGTTAATATTGGAGAACTACAAAATAAGGAGCAATTTTATAAGACAATCTAGTTCCTAAAAGCCTGAAAAAAGTCTTGGCACAATAAGTGCGGGGAAACATGGAAAATGTGATTCAAGCACGAAACATGTTTCAAGATTTTTTTTTCAATTTCCTTTAATATTCATGACTGTATATTTTAAAAATTTTAAATTCAAATATCACTCCCTAAATTAGATTTAAATCTTAATATTAGATCTATGTTTGCATTTAAATGTAATTGTAAGTGTATTTATATCTCATATAACTTTGGAAAATTCTACCATTTAGTTTATGAATAGTTATTTTTTCTCCTTATAAACATTTTTATGCAATTAAATATTAAATCATAAAAACAAATAACGATTCCATTTAATGTTTATTTTGAATTTTTTCAAATGGTTAGACAACTTTCATAAATTTATAAGTTTCATTATTGTTTTACCAATTATTGTCAAACATATAATTTAGTTATTTATTAATCAATAGAGAAATATATATATTTATTTTCTTATAAATTTATATTATATTATAATATATTAACTTTTCGTGTAAATAGAATGTTGTTATTGTTAATGAATATAGTTGTATTTTTGTTAAAAGGACCAAATTAAGAAGTCTTATATTCGATTTAGACTTTGATTTACACTTTAAGAACATACAAAGTTGACGTATTGATTTTTTGTGTGTGTTAAAAAGTGACCATATTATAATTATTTAGTATTATTTTACAAGTTATTTATTTATTAAAATAAATTTAGTTAAAGATCAATTATTGATAGGAAATTGGAAATAAAATATATAAAAATAAAATAAGAAAATAGGAGTTAAATAAAATTAATAGTATTGTTGTACGATAGAAAATTAATTGATAAGAAAAATAGAGAAGAAAAATGTTCAAAAATTGTGATTGGATTGATAAGAAATTTTAATTTTAATTATGATTTGTGTTATTGATTTTTTTTTTCACATACTTATGTTGGTGTTAATTATTTTATCATGACGATGCATTGGATTGTGAATTGTGTTATATTAAATTGTATTTATTATTTTATATATTAATATGTTATCATAGTGTAAATTTTAAATTTGGATTGAATTTATCAAATTATATATATATATATATATATATATAAAATTTTTAAAATATAAATTAGATAAAGTAGGCAAACATGTAATTTAATAATTTAAGCAATGATTTTGTGTTTTGATAGAATAAATTTAATAAATTATCAAGTTGTGTTTTACTACAGTAATATTATTGTTTAGATCCATCATGTTACATTACATGTTATCTCACTCTCTCTTTAATCTCTTCAATTTATTAATCAAAGTGTGAGGTAGCTTATATCGTATGCTCTTCTTTATTGACATTTGAGATGTAAGTAAATTCCTATAACTCAATTTTCGAATGTCTCAAACTCAACTAAATTACATTTTTGCTGACGTAGATAACTAGATTAGGTTATAAAAAATTCAGAAATTTTAAATCAGATAAACTTTGCTCAATGACATAATAAATAAATAAATAAATAAAAATATTATTTATTTAATAATTTTATAAAAAAAATTTATGATATGAATACTATCAGTGTATTTGTTATAATTACTGTAGCTATCTTATAAACATAAAAAGAATTTAAAAATATTTATTTTGAGATATTATTTCCTTCTAGAAGAATATTTTAAGGTAACTTTTTCTACAACTCTTTTTATAATTTAATGGCCAAATTCAACCAAATAAATTTAATGGACTAGAAAAAAATATTAAATTTGATTGAACTTGGATTACTTACAGTTTTATAAAAGAAAAACACGAAGTAAAAATTCTTATAATTATAAAAATTTATCTTTCGTGAATTGTTCCAGTAAGTATATGTATTTATGATTTAATAAATAGTAGTATAATATTTTTTAATTAAAAACTTATTTCTCTATAGCACATAACTTTTTTTTGTGCCAAAATTTTGATAAAAGTTAATTTTTTAAAAACATGATTTCATAGGAATGTTATTTTCGTAATAGACAAAACAAACATGAAAACATATCTTCAATTTAAGATCTCTGCAAAACTATTTTTTTTTCTTTCTTTTTTTTATCAAACACACCTTTACTTTAAAATAAGGATGTTTAGCGTTAAACTTTACTTTTTTAGAAAATTTTATTTAAAAGAAAAAACGTACAAAATCAGTTATTAATGATGCTTAGAGTAATAGAGAGAAAGAGAAAACATCTTCAAAAAGACATATCACAGTTGTCATTTCCATTCAGGTTTCTTGTTTTTAGATCCATTTACATACATGTTATATCCTCTTATGAAAATATCAAAATATATCATATTCTATATTAAGATATTTTATTAATAATTCATATTATTACCATTTAAAAAAAATACCAGCATTAGTATTAATACTTTAAATATAATTTAACAATAAGGTAATATTGACATTATATTATAAAAGAAGTGTCATTTTTTTATAATTACAAATTCAGCAATGATTTTTATTAAGATTTTAATTTGAATATAAGGACAATGTAATTAACTTTTTGTGCCAACAATAGACAGAATTAAACTCTTTTGTGATTAATACCAAATTGTTAAATATAACGTTTTACAATATAATTTATAATCTTAGATTAATATAATTAAGTAATTCTTATTTTTAAAATAAATTATTCATGAATCCCGTTTGTGCCAATTCAATTCTAATTAAAATTACAATCTCTAATTCAAAAACACACAAAATTAAAATTAAAACGGCTAGAGTATAAAGTGTAAATTAATTATTCCATATTTTAATTCGAACACTGTCTAACTCAATTATGATCCAATACTAATTAATTAAATCACCAACTTGATATTAATTAGATAAATATTTAAAACATCACGCTCAACTACACAGACATTAATGCCACACAATTACAGGAAAACAATTACAGTAATTAAGAAAACCTTTAAACGATTTTGTTAACCATTAACTTTATGACAAATTTATCAGATTGATATTTAAAACACCAATTCAGCTATTAATGCAACGCACTACAAGGAAACAATTAACTACAAATATCTTAAAACAAATTTGTTAAACAGCTTACTTTAAAAGAAACTTTAAGACAACATTTTATTAAAAAAAAATTCATATTTTTTTCCTAAGAAAAGATAAGCAAGTAAAACAAAACAATACTCTCTCTTCAACTAAATTAATTTTCGTTTCTTTACTAAATTTATTTCATTTTATATTTTCACTAATGAATATTTATGTTGAATAGGAAAAATAGATTTTCTCCATTAAATTTTGACTAGGTAAAGCCAATTCATTAATTTTAAACACAAGTTTACATGATTCTTAAATAAGATAAATATTTTAAATTAAAATTTAAAGGATCGATTAATAAAATCGGAATAAAAAGTATTATAGGAAAAAAAACAAAGTGAGAAATAGAGTTTTGAAAAAGTGGGGAATGTTGATTTTCTGACCAAATTGACCCCGAACCTCGGAGCTGGAATACCGTGGGACCCACATACCCCACCAACCAAAGCAGAAAGAAACATAAAATTTCCATGGCGTGATGGTGGGGAGAGAGCGAAATCGAACCGAAACGTTTCGAAGTGTTTTTCTTTTACATAATAAAAGGGAGAGAGAGAGAGAGGGAACGTGAATTGCAGAGAGCAGAAGAGGTGCCTCTTACTCGTCATTCACCGTTACGAGTTCGACCCTCCTCTCGCTCTTAGTTCTCTTCATTCGTATTCTCGTAGCCACAACACGCAATAGCTGCGCCTCTGAAACCGTAGATGGAAGAGAGCTTCGTTTTCCAGTGGAGCGATATCAGATCTCTCTTGTCCATCCTTCAGTGGTGGGCTTTCAATGTCACCGTAATCATCGTCAACAAGTGGATCTTCCAGGTTCCCGCACTCTTCCTTCCTCTCATTTGAATTTCCAAATACCTCACCGATTCGCTTCTTCTTTTCTAATTCACCAGATTTCTGTTCTATTTCTTTGCTTTTGTTTATTATTTCTGTGATGTCGTCGATTCTGTTAGATTCCGCCGCTAGGATGCTCCTCACGGGTGCCTCGTGTATCCTGCAACTGTCCTAGTGTGTTTTCAGGATGAAATTGCCATGGGTTACTGTTTTTTTAGTGTTTCTACAGATTACTATTTTCGGCGATGCGTTTTGACTTGTAGAGTTTCGTATGTTAGTCGAAATCCTCGTTGTGCGTCTGGATCGAGTTGTCGTGTGTGTTTGAAATGGCTTTTAAAATTATTGAAGATAGTGATTCTTCTCTCATGATTAATTAAAAAAACTAAACGTGGTCTTAATCTGTTCACCGAGTTAGATTGAAATTCAAAAATTGTGTTTCGTTACTGATCTAGTTAATTTCCCGGTACTTACACGTGCACGTTGTAGGGTTCTCTTAATTTCTCAAGTTGTTAGCCTGGATTTGTTAGATTTTATTTTCTCTCTGGTCGTGTTATGAATTTAATTTAAATCTAGTTTTTTTTTTATGGTGCAATTGACCCTAGACTATTGTTTGTTAATCATTGCAAAATCCTTCTGTTTTTGAATCTTGGAATCTGTCATGTGAATTTAAACGGCTGAACCAAAATGTGAAAAATACTGTAACTGTAATGTAACTTTCCTACTGTGGAACATAGGTTAGTATGATTTTAAAATAAATTAAAAAATGATTCTAACTGGTGGTATGTGTGGTTTAATTTGTGAACAGCAGTAATTGTGTCTTTATAGATTCTAGAAAGTGTTTCTTTTTTCCCTTGGAGATTGGGCTTTCTATTGGTGTGTATATTCTACAAGATTCAATTCTGTTTTATGTTTGTCAGTAAAGGTGTGATCGTTTTCTCAGGTTTCATCCCTGGTTTTCAGAACTCCATTTGGAAGAGAGTTGCTTTTAAATAATCATTTCATGATGACATTGATCTGTTGAAAACGTTTTGTATCAGGGTCCAAATGATTGTGATCACCGATTTTTTTATATCTTATGTGCTTGTGTTCCATCTGTAATGAATAAAAAGGTTTATCAATATTGACCACTTATTTTCCACAATCCATGTGGATTTAGGATTCGTTGAATGGATTATAAACACTTTAACTTTTTTTTTTTGGCAGAAATTAGATTTCAAGTTTCCCCTATCAGTTTCATGTGTCCACTTTATCTGTTCAGCCATTGGTGGATATGTGGTAATTAAGGTGCTGAAGCTTAAGCCGCTGATAACTGTTGACCCTGAAGATCGCTGGCGAAGAATCTTTCCAATGTCATTTGTGTTCTGTATTAACATCGTGCTGGGGAATGTAAGCCTACGATACATTCCAGTTTCTTTTATGCAGACAATAAAGTCATTCACACCTGCCACCACAGGTAGATTTAATAATCGGTGTTAACATTTCTGCCACATATTTGCTACCTGCTTTATATTGAGATTTGAGGATATTTACAGTTACATCTGATCTTGGTGAACTGGTGCAGTTGTTTTGCAATGGCTAGTGTGGAGGAAGTATTTTGACTGGCGTATTTGGGCTTCTCTTATACCCATTGTTGGAGGGATTCTTCTCACATCTGTAACAGAGCTTAGTTTTAACATGTTTGGATTTTGTGCTGCATTATTTGGTTGTCTGGCTACCTCTACGAAGACTATTCTTGCAGAATCTCTTCTGCATGGATACAAATTTGACAGGTATAATCTTTATGCTTGAATTCCCTTAGTTGTTGCTAACTTTGTATTTTTGGTTTTCTTTCTTTCCTTTCTCTATGTTTTTCTCATTTCTGGATTTCCCAGTATGTAGACTTTCCACTTCAAAGTTCAAAGTTATTTCCATGTCTGTAATATTACTTATTGTGGAAATGGGTTTTACCTCATACATTGCGTTTTTTATTAATCCTTTTCTCTTATTAGAGCTAGGAAGTATTCTATTTAGGAGCTAAGAACATCTCTGGTTAGTGCTTAGTGCTTAGTTTGATTGTAACAACTCAATCATTAACAATCAAATCCAAATAAGCCAAATCATAAAATTACTGATTTTCACCCATAAGTTAATGTAGAAGTGTGTATACAGGCATTTCAACATCCATCGAGGTGCCAACTTTACAAAGATTTTTGTTGAGTTCCTTTGTATTTGTTTGCTTAAAAAACGGAATAGTGTTGTCACCGGCTAACTGGTGATATTTTATTTTTTTTAGGTACTTGAAAGTTTAGGAGGGGGAAGTCTTTACCTCATTCCAAGGTTAGGGGCGTGCCTCAAACCTTTGTAAAAGTTTATGTTAGGAATCCTACATTGAGTGGATGAGCCACGAACTTAAGCCATGAGGTTTTCTCATCTAATGGATTAGTCTATTGAGTTTAGTCACTCTTGCACTTAAGTCCTGACTATTTATGCTCTTATTTAGAATTGGGTTAGGAAAGGGCTATTTATAGGCTGAATTAAGGTGTAAATCGAAACTGCTAGATAAGTGAAACTGTCAAAGAAAAAGAAGAGCTACCATCGGGTTAAAATTGGTAGAGTGAAGCTATTGTGGATGTCGTTCTTCAAAACGGAGTGATTGTGTAGGGAGTTTCACATTAAGTAAAATGAACTACTTAATGTTGTTCTTAAGCTTTAAGATTTTCTCTCGTAATCGATTTTGGGTTGAACTCTCCACTTATGCTTAAATCCTAAGACTTTTACCGTTATACTTGTAGTGTCGGTACGCAGAAATTGCACCCAAGGCGATTTTTTTTGGGCAATGATGATTGGCCTGTTGTTATTCCTTGTATTTGTCATGGCTGTGCTAGTTTATTCCACTCGGGTCATCATGTCTTGGTTTCTCTGAATTGCTTTGCCATGACTTTTCTGCAGCACACAGACTAACTTTTCTTTGCATGTATCTTTAGCATAAACACAGTTTATTACATGGCACCGTTTGCAACGATGATCTTGGCGCTTCCTGCCCTGTTACTGGAAGGCAATGGAATCCTGGACTGGTTTAGTACCCATCCGTATCCTTTGTCGGCTCTAATAATTATTTTTAGCTCCGGGGTGTTGGCTTTCTGTCTCAACTTCTCCATTTTTTACGTGATTCACTCCACCACTGCTGTAACATTTAATGTTGCCGGAAATCTTAAGGTGAGATTTATTATGTATAACTTCAAGCATCATGATTTCCAATTAATATATTTTGAGAAATTGTACATTCTTTATAGTATCTAATACCGGCGAGCTGTAGCCCACACTATTTCATCATTCGTGCACGAGATGCGTTTCTCTCCTCTTGGACTTTGTTTCATTTTACTTTAACATTTACTCCCTGGTTGCATTGAATTTATTGATCTTCATTCTTTGACTTTGCATGTTAGTCACTAAGTGCATGGTAATGTGCTCGTGTTAAAGGATTATTGATGTTAGGGGGGCATAGTGGGATTTCTCAACGGTGCAACCGAACTATGATATGTTAAATCCTGTTCCCTCTATTGCTCTTTTTCATTTTATTTGTGATTTTCTGGAATAATTAGTCTTGATTATTTTCTTACCTCAAAATATCAAGAAAAAAATAATTTATTTTCCTTGTAAGACCCTTATTTATGGATATTTTAATTAGTTCTTTTCACTTTTTGTTATTGTTATGAACAAGAGCAAATAACATTGTATATCATGGTAATTGATATATTGAATTATTTTCTTCACCAGTTACCTTAAACGAGATATAAAATGAAACCGAAGTACAAACTATTAATCAGAATCATGTGTGTTTTGGTGCAGGTTGCAGTTGCTGTCCTTGTTTCTTGGCTGATATTTAGGAACCCAATTTCATATTTAAATTCAGTTGGATGTGCCGTGACTCTTGTGGGATGTACATTTTATGGCTATGTGAGGCACATGCTCTCCCAGCAGCCACCAGTACCTGGAACTCCTCGTACCCCCAGGACTCCCAGGACCCCTCGGAGTAATAAGATTGAGTTGCTTCCTCTTGTAAATGATAAATTAGAAGATAAGGTCTAGTTGGTATAGCTACGCATGAAAGAGTTTCAGCCTTTTGGAAGGCAGTACTAGCAATAGGTCCTAAAACACTAAAATGACTTCGGTTATTTATTGTTAGATTACCCAAAATTTTCAATACAAGGTTCTTTCCCTCTTCCATTTTTGTTATTTCTCTTTTTATGTTTTTCCATTCTCCACATAGTGTTGAGTTAGTTTGTTTTGTCTCCATTTCCCCAGTTTGATTGTATGCCTGTAAATCGCGCCCAATTAATTGTGAACTTATTGTTATTTTCGGAAGTCCTCGCGTATTCTATCAGTAACAATTTTGACAGTTTAGTGTTTTCTTGACAAAAAAGACGCCTGTTTATTCTAATTAATCGGGAAGGGTGGGTGAATTGCATGTGATTTTTAAGATACAGAATATTTAAACGTTAAATTGAAATAACTACCTTTAATTACTGTACGTACGCTTCTCAACAATATAAGGATCTCAATATAAGGTACTGTAAAAATTAATACTACTCCCAGACGATGACTTTTTTACCGGCTCCACCTCTGAAGAACATGGCAACGTATTGTTCTCAAGCATGGACAATTAGATTATTTTTATTAAAGTCAGTTTTCATGGTCACTCTTGACATTAGTACACGATATAGTTAGAACTAGTTACAGGGTGATATAGATTATAGATGACGATGCAGATACAAAGGTTGCTTTTTACCACTTACCCCTTTTATCCCTTTTAGGATCTGAACTAGCAGCATCTAAATTCTCAATCTAAGCCAAGAGCCAGAAGTTCTTCTGCCACCTAGTGCTAATCAGGTATCCATTCGTGCCCTGGCTTCTCTTCCTCACTCCAATTGTCAAGCACTCTGCTTTATTGATGCAATGCTTCACAAACTCGTCAGTACAACCGCTTCCGCCGCTTCCACAAATACTGCAGAAATAATTCTGAACTCATTAAATTGCATACGGATTCGCTTAAAAACTCTAACTGATTAATAAGAAATTTAAAATTTGGAATCAAAGGTTGCTTTGCAGTTGTGTGGATGATAGAACTCACCAGCTTAAAAGAGAAGATGACTTCTTTTGGCCCAGTACCAGGACAGAGACCTCCAACTTCTTTACTTGGCTCATCACTGTGGCTAGTTTTGGTCCTTGGATAATGAGCGCTTCCACTTCCACCTACGTCAGACATGACCTTATCAGTAACTCTTTATTCAAGGAGGGAAAAACAACATAGGAAGAACTGTCAAAAGAAAAGCTGAAACATCTGAAAACTTCTAATGATTTCTCTCTGAAAAGTGAAAATAAAAGAAGGCACTAACGCAATAAGCTAAGACCGTTTGCCATCTAAAGAAAAGAAAAGTTGGAAAAGAAACAACGGCAAAAGAGACGATGTTAAAAGAAAAGAAAAAGAAAGAGAACAGAAGGGGCTTCCTACTCCACTATTATTGAACAGGATTGAAAACTACTTGAATCAAGATCTACCAAGCGCACTGAAGATCGCTTGCATCTCCAGACACACAGAACGGAAACTGAAGAGCAGAAGATAGCAACGGTTGTCTCTATTTGAACACAGTAGGTGAAAGGAAAGAAGTAACAAACATGCAATCATACTTGCCACAAACAAACACAACCAACTTACCCCTGGCTTGCAATCTTTGCAAAGGGACCCGAGATAATTGACAAGATAGGTGGAAGAAGAAGGTTCAGGACCCTTATGAGGAGATACAATATGAAGCAGAGTCAAGGAATCACCCTTATTAGCTACATGAGTGAGTGCCCACATCATTGCATGCTTGGAATGTGAAGTGCCATCAACAACCACCATCACCCTCTTCCTTCCCATGACCCCACTCTCCTCATTCCCGTGCATGTTATACCCTTCCATTCGATTCACGCTTGCCTCACTCTCTCCAACTCTCACTCCCCAACCACTTCTAATATATCTCTTTCCCACTCCACCGGTTGAACGTTGGTTTCCAAGCCTCAAAAACGAAGCCAAAGAACTGAGCATTGATCTTTAGAACACTCTCTTGACACTTGATTTATGTAACCGCAAGTGTAGGACCGTACTATTATTACTAGATAAAGTGGGGGTAGGGTGCTAGAGTGTAGCAGGGGTTTTGTTTGACAGATTACTATAGTTGGGAAAACACACTTGCACTTGCTAGTTCCTAGAGAGAGAGGGGCAGAGTAGGTAGAGGGTGAGGGGGGGGGGGGTAAAATGTGATGCAAATTGCGAAGGCAGAGGCTTTTATTTTTGCGAAGATTAAAGTGTCACGGGAATATGAGGTCTGTTTTGTGCATGATGCAAAACAGGATCTTTGGGAAATCTTTTTCATCTATTCCAGAATCTTTTGTACCATTGTAGTAATACTTGTTTTGTCTCGATAAACTGATATCGTTAAGTAGTAATAATAACAATAAACCGCAAATTACCCATAACATCTCATGGGTTATTACCTCATGCCACATGATGTATAGTGGTCCATCAGAAGACTTATCCTCGGCACTCAATTCCATTAGTCAGATCAGTATCCAAACTGCTATGTTTGCATCATACTCAGGTTGCATTGTAATAATCTCAGAATGAAAGTTTTATGCGTTATAGATAAAATATGTTTAGATATGGTTTAAAAAAACTCATGAACTTTTAATTATGCAACTATGCATCGAAGAATTACCCACCAGGATTAAGATAAACACGACAAAATTTTTGAAATGCACATTTATTATTTGAATGAACCATACACAGTGGCTCTCTCTTGAACTCTTACACTATTGCTATTTGGAGGTGGATATAAATGCATCCCACTTTCACCAAAGCAGTGTACCCAACTGAGCTTGCCTGGGGAATCGTTTGTGCCTACTTAGATTAATTTCTCTACTTTTACCAAAATAGATGAATTAAACATTTCTTTAAAAGAGATTACAGAAACAATATTTGTGCAAGTGTCATTAGCTGTGGTGCTTTAACTCTATCGTACTAGTAGTAGCTTTTAAAATTGAATAAGTATAAAAACTATTTTAGCAGAAAGCTTGAGTTGGATAACCTCACCTTCCAACATAAAATCAATTGACTGTCTTGGATATCTGAGCAAAAAGGCATAGAATGAAACAAATAAATTTTGGTTTTGGCATCATTGAGGGGGGGTTTCAATTACCACTGGGACTAATTAAACACAGTTAAACAAAATGAGAAGATAATGGTAAGATTTCATTGCACCGATATTTTTCAATAAAATAACAGTTTCTTTACTTCTCATTCACTCGTCAGTGGTCAGACAGCAGTAAAGAAACCTGACCTGACAGACTATAATAATAACAAATTTGAAAAGATTAAAATAATAATAAAAGGCTTTTATTTATTAATCAATTAACTATATGATGACTATTTATTTATGCATATAAAGAAAAGTGTGTCAGAAATAAATAGGGAGCATCGTGAATTGGGTTTAGTTTTGTTTGGTTATGGAAGATGAGTTTGGAGGAACCACACAAATTTGTACCTCCAAATTATTGCTCCCGTATGCCTCGCTGAACCAACTCAAGTACTCAACTTACATCAAACACTTCAAGGAAACTACCACTCTACCCTTTTCAACATCTCTCGTTTACCTTCCTAATTCATTCAAGATGGAAGGGTCGTGTGGTAATTTGGTGGATCCCATTCATTCAAATACTGATTGGAAGCACAGTAGGTAGTGTCGATCTACACCATTGATATCATTAATATTAATACTAATACTTATTTCTAGGTTGAGTTTTCTTTTTATTCCACGCAAAATATTTTTTACACTGAGTTTGATGTACTTTTGTATTAAATATGAATTTTTAAGATGGGAAACTAAAAATGTATTTATAAAGACTTAAAGTCAAATATACCATCATTTTAATGTGGATAGTATTCTATTCAATTTAAATAAAACTATCTCGTATAAATAATGTACATTGTTCTTGTTTTCACTCTAGTTATTGGCCAGGTTAAAGGATTTTATAAACTTAGTTTTTATACCTTTCAATCAAAGTCACAATTCTACTAGTATATCGTTGATTTAAGGATATAAGAAAAGTGAAAGAAATGAAAAGGAAAGGAAAAAAAATGAGACGATTTTATAGAAAAAGAGAGAGTTAAATATGTGATAAAAAATAATTTAATGAATTAATAACAAATAATAAAATATTTTTAAAATTAAGAAAACATTTTTCTCCTTTTTTAAAGAAAATAAAGTATAAATTATATATTTGGGCAAAGCAAAAAGGAGAAAAAATAGAAAGTGAACCGAATGGGGAAAAAAGGAAACAGTGAGGACTGCGTATGCAATTTTGATTAATTTAAATATGTATTTCGATTACATTTAGATTAATTTCATCATTCTCTTAGTTATGCGGAGAAACATGTGCCTCCGCATTTTTTTAATAATCCGTCTTATAATTTTTTATTAATAAAATATATATATATTATAATTGATTTCATATGATTTTGTTTATTATATAAAAATAAGATAATTAAATGGACTTTTTATTACTCAATGCATTGAAAGTATGTTATAATAAAAAAATTAATCATACAAAATCAAACATTTTAAACACTTATTAACAGTAAAATAAAACTTATGTAAACCAAATGTGAGATGGAGAATCTCGCCGCTGTAATATAAGAAAACTGAATAATTATCTTTTTTTTTATAAAAATAAATGAAATTATTTTAATTGAATCGCTCATTAATCTTTGTATCACCCGAATTTTTTTTCTATCTTTTGATTTATTCTTTTTACTCATTTTTTTAATATGTGAACGATAATTGATAAAAGAAATTGTCTCTTAATCATAATATATGCCCACTAATTTAAGCAATAAACCAAAATTCCCTTACTTCATTCATATCGTGACATTTTTTTTCCAACCATAAAACAGATATTTTATGTTTTATTTATGAATTATTTTACATAAAAATAGGTATACTATTTGACGCAGTGTTGATTTGTATTGGTGAAAGTAACAAGGTACAATACCCTCCCCGTGACGGTGTGTATGTATCAATACAATACAAACGTAACAGAACACCTTTATATTATATGACAAATTTACTAATTACAATGCATTCTTTGATTCACGAGCATCAACACTTTGATCAGCAATATACGTTTGTGTATATAACGTTAAAGGAAGATGAGCCATGCATGTCATTCATTCACCGTAACATTGAAATCAGCAACAGAGAGAGTAGAGACGAAATAGCGTTCAGCATCTCGTGAAGTACTATAATAAAAATGGCATGGATGTTGTTTATGTTATAAAACTTAAATTAAGAAGGTTATGTATGTTGTTTGGTATTTTTAGAATAATATTAATGGTTTTAGGCATGAGTAGTATTATTGAGAAACATAACCTGACAAACTTATTTAATAGGTATTATCATTTTTTTTTTGGGCATTTGAAGAGGCAATTATTCTGCCTATAAATTCTTGTAACAGTATATTTGAAAAATGCAGCAGAGAAATATACAAAGATTAAAATAGAGAACAAAGGTTGCCAACTTTTTCTGCCCTCTTGTTGCCAAACAAATTGGTATCAGAGCTTGCGTGTGTGTGGTGAGCGTGAGAAAACCTACCAGCCTCAAGAAAGAACGTCGCAGTGTGCGCTGGCCGAGAGAGAGGCGACTGAGAGCTTTGTGAGCTGTGTGAGTTGAGTGTAAACAGTTGAGAGAAATGGCAGGTCTAACCAATGGCATCCCGCTACCCAAGTTAACGAAAGGCACCAATTATGACAACTGGAAGGTGCAAATGAAGGCCCTTCTCGACTCCCAAGATAACTGGGATGTGGTCGAGACTGGGTATGAGGAACCAGAGAACACAAATGGGTATTCAAATGCCCAGATGAGCGCGTTGAGGACTGTTCGAGCTAAAGACAAGGCATCTCTGTATCTGCTATATCGAGCCGTCGATGAATCTGGTTTTGAGAAGATTGCCAATGCTAAATCTTCCAAAGTAGCATGGGATATACTTGAAAAAGCAAACAAAGGAGACGAACAGGTGAAGCAAGTTCGACTTTAAACCCTTAGGGGCGAGCTGGAAAACATGAGGATGAAACAGTCTGAAAGCGTATCTGAGTTCATTACTCGAGTAGAGACCGTGGTAAACAAGCTGAATCAGAATGGTGAGAGTCTTTCATCTAACCGAGTTGTTGAAAAGATTTTAAGGTCATTGACGAATGATTTCAAGAATATCGTGTGCGCAATAGAGGAGTCCAAGGACCTATCAACGCTCACCCTTGAAGAGCTTGCTGGGTCCCTAGAAGCGCATGAGCAGAGAAGGAAAAACAAGAAGGGGGAGTCCCTTGAACAGGCTCTCCAGACAAAGGCGACAATAAAAGGGGAGAAGGTGCTCTATGCTCAAAACACCACAGGCAGAGGAAGAGGCAGAGGCCAAGGTGGAAGAGGCAGAGGCCAAGGTGGTAGAGGAAGAGGAGGACGAGGAAATGAGCAAGTCGGCCAACAGAACTGGGGTGGCCGAGGTCAGGCTCGGGGTGGCCGAACAAACACAAACAATATTGAATGTTATAACTGTGGGAAGTATGGGCATGTTGCCAAGGATTGTTACTCAAGAAATGCTACAACCGTGGAAAGTCGGGTCATATTTCCAAAGATTGTAGGTCCGAGAAGAAAAAGGAGGAACCAACAAACTTTCTTGCCGAGGAAGAAGATGAAGGATTGCTCGCTAGTGACAAACATTCCAAAACCGAGGTCAAATCGAGACTGTTCAAATAACTCGGTTTGGTACTTGGACACCGGCGCAAGTAACCACATGTGTGGTGACGAGCGCTTATTCAAAATACTTTCAAAAGTGGAGTCCGGATCTGTTTCTTTCGGCGATGCTTCGAAAGTAGCTATCAAAGGACGAGGAACGATCTGGTATCAACAGAGAAATGGGCAAATCGGAGAGATCAGATATATATACTACGTACCTGATCTCAAAAACAACATACTGAGCATGGGACAATTAATGGAGAAGGGATACTCAGTTCTGATGAAGGACCGAGAACTACAACTGAAGGATAAACTCGGGAGGCTCATTGCTCGGGTAGAAATGAAGAAAAATCGCATGTACAAACTTGAGCTGAAAATAGTTCAAGATAAATGCATGCAACTTGATATGGAGGATGAGGCTATGAAGTGGCATTTTCGGTCTCGGTCATCTTCATTTCGGTGGGTTGACTCGATTGGTAAAAAGGAGATGGTGCTCTGACCGCCTAAAATGGAATTTGAAAAAGGTTCGTGGAAGAATGTGTGATCGGAAGCAAGCGAGGACTTCTTTTCCAAGGAGTTCTGAGTACCGAGCAAAGGAGCAACTCGGACTGATCCATACCGATTTATGTGGGCCGATAACTCCAGAATCATTCAGTAATAAGAAATACATCGTCTCTTTCATTGATGATTTTTCAAGAAAGACGTGGGTTTATTTTCTGAAAGAGAAATCAGAAGTGTTTGAAACTTTCAAGAAATTCAAAGTGACGGTGGAGAAAGAAACAAGCAAAGTCATCAAAACAGCTCGATCCGACAGAGGAGGCGAGTTCACTTCACTGAAGTTCAACAAATACCGCGAAGAAAATGGGATTAAGCGTTCCTCGATCGCCCCATATTCTCCGCAAAGAAAACGGTGTAGCGGAACGAAAGAACCGAACCATTCTTGATATGGTTCGATCTATGTTGAAAGGGAAGAATATGTCGAAGAAGTTTTGGGCAGAGGCAGTGCAGTGCACAGTCTACATACAAAATAGATGTCCACATGCAAAGCTAGGCGAGAAGACGCCTCAGGAGATCTGGAGTGGTATGAAGCCGAGTGTCTCTCATCTGAAGGTGTTTGGTAGCGTGACTTATGGGCAAGTACCAAGTCAAGACAGACAAAATTAGAAGATCGGAGCAAGAAGTACATTTTTATCTGGTATGATGAAAAATCTAAAGCATATAAATTGTTTGATCCTCGTTAACAAGAAAGTGGTGGTGAGCCGAGACGTTCATGTGGAGGAAACAAAGCAATGGTGCCGGAGTAACCCGTCCGAAGAAGAAACTAACTCTGAATTTGTTAGTGCCTTCAACAAAGAACAACCCCCGAAGTTTTCAGATGAAGAAACCGAGCCACAATGACTCAGGATGAGAAGTCTCAGAAGAAATATACGACACTACAAATGAAGTTCATGTTGTATGTCTTCCGACCGACTCGAAAACTTGAGTTTTGAGAAAGCTGTCCAAGATGAGAAGTGGAGAACAGCCATGGATGAGGAGATTGAGGCGATTGAACGCAACAAAACGTGGGAACTAACCAACCTTCCTGAAGGAGCTCGACCCATTGGAGTAAAATGGGTGTACAAAAAGAAGATGAATGTTGAAGGAGAGGTTGAGCGTTATAAGGCTCGACTTGTGGTGAAGGGCTATAGACAAAAGGAGGGAATCGACTATGATGAAGTATTTGCTCCTCGTCACGAGAATGGAGTCAATCCGACTTCCGATCTCATTAGTCGCTCGTAATCAATGGCCGATTCTATAGATGGATGTGAAGTCGGCCTTTCTAAATGGAGTGCTGAAGGAGGAGGTGTACGTCGACCAACCACTCGGTACATGAAGAGAGGGATGAAAAGAAGGTGCCGAGATTAAGAAAAGCTCTCTACGGCCGAAGCAGCTCCTCGTGCCTCGGAATGATAGAATTGACGGTATTTCAAGAAAAATGGGTACGAGCAATGTCCATACGAGCATGCCTTGTATACAAAGAAATCGAAAAGGATATGATGGTAGTCGCTCTCTATGTTGACGACCTCATATTCATCTGGAAGCAACGCGAAGCCGATTAAGGAGTTCAAGGAGGTAATGAAGAAAGAGTTCGAGATGACGGACTTAGGCCTCGATGAAATATTTTCTTGGCTTAGAAGTGAAGCAATGGAGGAAGGGATTTTTATATCCCAAGAGAGGTACGCGCATGAAATTTTAAAGAAGTTTAAAATGGAGGATCGCAACCCTGGCTTCTACTCCAATGGAACCGGCACTAAACTCTCAAAGTTTGATGGAGGAGAACGAGTTGATTCTGGGAAATATCGAAGTTTAATTGGAAGTCTGAGGTATCTTACAAGTACTAGGCCTGATCTGATGCTGAGTGTTGGAATAACGAGCAGATACATGGAGAATTCAAGCTACACACATTGGAAGGCCTTGAAGAGAATTCTGATATATGTTCGAGAAACCCTATCACTTGGTCTTTTCTATTCAAAATCGGATGACTACCGACTAGTGGGTTACTCGGATAGTGATTGGTGTGGTGATGTTGATGACCGAAAAAGTACATCGGGTTATGTATTCCTACTCGGGAATACAGCTTTTACTTGGTCAGTCCAAAAACGACCCATTGTAACGTCGTCAACCTCGCGAGGCTGAATATGTGGCGCCTCTTGGAGCGTGTGTCATGCGACCTAGCTTTCAAATCTATTAAGGCATCTGGGAGTGATCCAAGACGAAGGGACTGTAATCCGAGTTGATAACAAGTCGGCGATCGAGTTGGCAAAGAACCCGGTTAATCACGGAAGGAGCAAGCACATTGACGTCCGATTTCATTTCATCCGAGAACAAGTAAGAGAAGGAAAGGTTGAGCTGGAGCATGTTGAAAGCCGAGCTCAAGCCGCGGATGTATTCACGAAGCCACTGCCGACCACTCTGCTGGAGAATTGTAAAAGGTTGATTGGAATGCGAGATAGGGAGAGTATTTAAGTTTAAGGGGAAGTATTCCTAGAATAATATTAATGATTTTAGGCATGAGTCGTATTACCGAGAAACATAGCCTGACAAACCTATTTAATAGGTATTATCATTTTCTTTTTGGGCATTTGAAGAGACAATTATTCTGCCTATAAATTCTTGTAACAGTATATTTAAAAAATGCAGCAGAAAAATATACAAAAATTAAAATAGAGAACAAAGGTTGCCAACTTTTTCTGCCCTCTTGTTACCAAACAGTTTCATCATACACAATACGACAAAGTTTATATTTAAAAAAACATATTATTAAGAAGTTGTTGAGGGTGATGCACGCGTCTTTCTCAATCATCTTCAATGGTCCATTTGTTTCTCACAAGGTTTTTTCATATCAACTTCAACCTCATGAAAAGCCTCCATGGTAGCTTCCAACAGTAACAACAAAGTTGTCTCATTGCACATTTTGGTTAACCTCTCTCTCTCTCTCTCTCTATATATATATATATATTTTTATTTTTTTTGAGAACATAGAAATAATACTAGACAAAATGCAGTAGATTCATTGTCATTTTAGGAATCATTCCTTGTTTCATCGTTTGTTTACTATGGGAGTGGCTAAATATAAAAGACAAAATTTATGTCTAAGGTAAAATTGGTGTAGAAGAGAGAAATTTAATTAATAAAAATAAAAATTATGTTGTAAAAAAATTAAGTTAGGTTTAATTTGTTTTAAGAGTGGGTTAAATTTTAATTCCTGATGCACTTTGTTTCATAGGATGAGTTGATTCGACATAATCTAGAAGTAATTAAGAGCATCAGCTAGAAAGAGTAACTCATAAAATCGACCCACGAAATAACAAAAATCTGAAAAAACGAACATAAGTCATCTAACCACGATTAGAATAATCATAAATTAGTTAATCACAATATCCAAATATTTAAAATATCAATCTCAAAAGGTCAAAATTAAAACGTTAATATAGCAATAAATCAATAACCACAAATGAATTTTGATAAGTTACAATAGACAAAAGAACAGTTAGAGGAGGAAATAGGTTTGACCACCCAATAGGAACCTGTGATCTGATCCCTGACCTAATTAATTATTTAAAAAAATCATATTTAATTAAATTAGGCTTGAGCTTATGAAAAAAACAGGTCAAACCTAATAAGCCAACTTATTTATTTATTTAAATATAATAATTTTGTCTACATATAATTTTATATTTAATATTTTCGTAATTTAAAAATCTCATAGTTGTAAATAAAATAAAAATATAATTTGTTAAGTTCGCAATTTATAACAAAAGTCTGTTGAGTCTCTTAATTTATTGCCATATTTAAGATTTGACTGTTTACTTGTTATAATATATAAATACTTTTAAATAAATTAATATACAGATAAAATTTGTAAGAAGTTCATAAAAAGTCTAACCTAGTAAAAAAACTCTAGTAAACTGAAATAAAACCTTAATTTTTTTTACAAAATAAGTTTTATTTATGTAAACCGTAACTGCCATGAAAATAAACGACTCAATTCAATTCAAACAATTCTCTGCATATTTGAAACGCTAAAAATTTAAATACTTAATTGATTTTTCTCTTTTAATTTTAATTTTTATTACAATATATTACTTCGTTTTTATTATATTTCTTTCTGGTAATGCACATTCCTAACCATTTGGCTCCATTTTGAAATTTCATGTCTTTTAACTCTCTTCTCTCTTTGACGGCGATATGTCATGTTTGGATTTTTTTTTAAAATAGAAAAATAAAATAAAATTGAATATTTAATTATTTGATAATGTAGAAATAGTTAATATACGAATTTTTTTACCCAGCTAGCATGGTTACCCATTTTTTTGTCCTAATAGTACATTTTAGTAAATATTTACACGAATAGTATGGTTTATTATATAGTAGTTCAGAATTCTATTCCTAATTCTGAACATTGGTATTTCTTTTAAGAAGAAGGTTAAAAAATAATAGAAAAAAATAGAAATTGATAATGCCAGAAATGGTATATATGTATTTAATAAAAAATAAAAAATAGATTCCACTATAATTTTAAAATTAAATTTTTTATATCCTTCCTTTATGAAAGCAACAAAATGAAGTTGTTTTTGAGTATGGAGTGGGGTGAGGAGATTTGAAAAGGGAAAGGAAAACCAAAAGTAAAATGCAGAGATGGCAATTATTGCTGTCTTCTGTGGAGACTCAGAGCAGGTTTGGTATGCAAACAAAAATATAAAATAAACACAATCATATTGCTCTACCTCTACACATCAACACTTTTTAGGACCTTATACTCATTAGTATTTCATTACAATGGAATTTTGTATCTATGGCTTTTTACCCAGCAAACAATGGATTTTTTTTATATAGGAAGAACATAAAAAACAAGATAGAAATAAATAAAAATAAGTGGGTTGTTATTTCTTTTCACTATCAAATAGACTCACCTTTTTATATCTATCTATATATTTTCTCTTATTATATTATATACTTTTATAAAAATATATTTTGATATTCATAGATAAAAAAAATATTCACTCCACACTTCGTTTAAATAATATAATAATACATATTAATATTTTATATTAAAATGTGAAAAAATATAATTAAAATATTAATATATTGAGTTGTTATATGAATATATTCTTTATGCTGGTGTTAAAATATTATTACTTTTTTTCTAGACATTTTGCATATTGATGAATTATTTTTCTAAAGTAAAAAGAAAAATATCTCTTATTTTTACACCTACGTGGCAACATGCCGTGTTGTCGGTGATGATGTTTTTGGACGTCGTGTATGATGAAAATATGAAATGGCATGCCTCTTTCAGATCCATTTTTTCTGACACCATTAAATCAACATTTTCAAACTTTTATACTTTTAGGATTAATGCTAATCCAACAAGTTATTATATAATATAAAGTCCAATGGTTCAAAAATTAGATTGACTATCAGTTCGGGTAAATTACCAAGTGTTACCAGTTAAATAAACGAACAAATTATGGAATCATACGAATGTGTATATTAAATTAAATATATAAAATATGTAAGATAACCTATATAAATTTGTTAAACATATAATAAACAAGTTTATTGGTTTAGTGTTGAAGGGAACTTGTCAACCAAAGGAGCTTGGCTTTAGATCGTCAATTTTTGGTAACATTTCCATTTTTGGCATGTTCACTCCAAGCGAATTAAAAGAAATGTTAAATGTCTATGCTATTAAATTTAAAAAATATATCAAAAACATTATTATTGTTATGGTCCATTGCATTCTCCCAGTTTAAAACCAAGTAAGACATCTTATTATCTAACTTTAAATATTCTGAAAGAATCATGAAACCCAAAATGCAAGATTCTCTAAGAATCACAGTTCTCACACACAAATTTCTCTTCTACTGAATAAATAGCTTCTCAGACAAGTATATGGCCGAGCACCAATCTAATTATTAAACATGGATGTAAATGCGGGTCTCTAATACAAACTAGATCCTACCCATATGCATTTTTTCCTCGTACAAAAACTAATTTATGCTTTGCAAAGATGAAAAATGATTTTTCATAATTGGGTCAAGTCCTCCTTTCCTCTTCTGCTGCTCTTGTCACTCACTCCTCTAGTTGAATTTACAACCTTAGTCCGTCACAATAATCGTAGGAATAAACAAATTACGTGAACCTATCCTATGTCAAACGTCAACACGCTCTTCTAGCTGCTTATGTGTATTATTAAACCTATACACAAGTTATCAAGTATGTTGGGAAGAAATCTTTCTGTACAGATCACCATCGGTCACCAAAGATATATCCTCTGGAGACAACTTGGTACATGTGCTCAAGTAATGGTGAACGCCCCGTACCCTGCATTGAAACGTGGTTGAGCAACTATTCAAGGAAAACCTGGTTAACTTGTAATAGATCAAGGCTAAACTGAATTGCTCAACATTTTACCTTCTTCCTCTCTTCTTTTCAACCTCTTGTGAAATTCGGAAAGCTTCAGACCTTGAAATTTGGCGTAATGAAGATAGATATTCGTTGAACGCATAACCTTTTAATGCCAAGGATGTTCTTGCAGGAGCAATGGATTGGACTACCTCGATCAGAGATGTTTTCTTTTCACTGTATTAAGGGCTCACATAGTAAGGTTTGACATCGAGAGCCATGCAGAAAAATGTCTTAAAAAATCACCAGAGAATTTGTCACAAGAGGAATTGAACATTAACTAGAGATGAAAGGCAAGGCGAAATACCTCTTCTGCGTATTATTTATTGGGGTGTTCCACTCTACTTCATTTCCAGTATGGAAAATTTTCATTTTCGTAAGATCCTGGCGGGATAGTTTCCCCAATGCCATAATATCAGTGGATGAAGCCAACATCTCAGAAGTAATATCACCACAATTTTCACAACCCAACTTTGATCCTTCATCCGCTATAAGCTTAGCGTAAAAGCAAAACCCATGCTCAGCAACAGTGGACATCATTTGTTCACAATACCCATTCGATGCGGCTTCATCAGAAAGGAACGTTGAAGGTTCCATTATATCCTGCGTTTGCATATATTTATCATAATTTAGTGCCAAATAAACAAAGGAAGAAAAACTTCAACATTTCGTATTCAGCTGAAAAAAAGGCACTTACCCGTCTAGGAAACAAGTCAGCTTCTGAAATTAGATTGCACATTCCACTAGCAAGTTTAACAACTTGAAAAGCACCAAGCTGTTCAGAGATAGAATGCCGTCTTAAATCCATTCGACGATCACGGAGATCTCTCCATACGTTTTGTATCTTTTCTGTCTCGTCTAATGGATTGGGCTGCGACAATGTTGGCTTTAGTTTGAAATCCATTCGACTGCACTCATCCATCACTTTAACAATTGTTTCCATACGTTCATCTTGAACATCATGCTGAACCCCTCCAAGAGAATGGTCTGGAATTTCAGTATCCGCCAAAAAATCTGGATTCTGTGACAACTTTGTTAAGCGCCGACGAACATTGAAAGTGAATGGTTTCAACTCATCATTCACAGATACTTCTCGAAGACTACCAAGAGGACCAGAAGACACGGCTCCAGACATTGTCTCTGTTCCATTTTCAATTTCAGTTTCAGGAACGAACGTTGATTCTGGCACACATGATACATCTAGTGATTTACATGTTTCATTTAAGTATGTAACATCAGCCGTTTCTGAATATTTAAAATATTCCTCCTCTGAATGCTCCAAATCTGAACAAACTAGTCTGGGAACTGATATGTCCGGGTAGTTTCCATGTAATTGAGACTCTGATGGACAACCATCATTTTCTTTCATCAGTTGTCTCGTATTAGCTTCATCATGGGAGACCACAGGATATCCATTATTTGAATCCTCGTCCTCAGACTCAGAGGACATTACTACAAGTTTCCTACGACCATTATGCCTAGAGGGCGCAAGTGGGGAACCAGAAGAATTGGAAAACTCAGAAATAGCGCTACATTGAATTTCAAGTTCATAGTAATCTGTCAACGATCCGTTCCTCTTAATCATCTCCACCTTCTTGGCCTCTATATCATCAGTCTCCATATACTTCAAGTTTAAATCTTTACGCGGTTCACTTACGTGAAGCTCTTCTGTAACTAACCCTTTGGAGTTTTCTTCCATTAAATTTGTCGGTTTGGTTATTTCATTCTCAATTAGTTCACATATCATTGAGGGAAAACCCCAGGGCATTATCTTCGGTAGAATCTGATGGCCAAGCTCACGATCAAATGGAAGTGAGCCATAACCTGTTTGTGCTTTTTCATCTGTACAGCAATGGGGGAAATCATCAGATTTTGTAAATCAATACAACAGCAAGAAGATAAATAGGAATTACAAATTACATATTCCAATATTAATTCCTAAGCAAAAATATCGTAACAAAGGAACAGTTTTCAGAGTTGTTAGCTTTTGAAAGGACTTGACGGGAAAATCCACCAAAATGAGGTCAAAACAGTTGAGAAAACGGGGATTTAGAAGAGAAGGAGAAAACTAATATTCAATCGCAAGATCAAGAACAGATTATATCCCTAAAATAATAGATGACTACAACAAAGTTTCTTAAATACTGCACACTGCTTACAATCACTTCCTAAACACGTTTAAATCATGTTAACAAGGCAATTTCTCCAACAGTAAAAGAAAGATCAAGACGAAAGGGTGGTGGGGGTGAATAATGAATACGTGTTGGTGATGATTTTAAAACAAAGTGTATCAAGACTATATAACTAGGGGGAAAATTAATCAATAATTATACAAACAAAATTATTCTGTCTCGGGAATAAATACTTGTTCAATTAATTTCACTGCTTTTCCTAGTCCATTTTACCCTTAAATGCAGCCACTCTCATCTTTTAAATATTCTTCCATAGTGAACAAATGCATATAGCAAATATTTGCTTTGCTTTGACATGTACATGCTACAACTTACCACTAAAACTAATATGGTCTACAAACACAGAAATTAACCAAATGCTGAGGTATACCTTTTTGAAATGTTTTACTCTGAAACCAGAATTGGAGTTGCATAATGGATTTTCGGATATCTCCATCACAAGACTGTATAAACTTCTCCAGTAAAAGAGGATGGATGTTGATTCCTTCAGTGAGACAAACCTGCAGGTCAGTCATATAACATTAATATAAATTTGGACAAATTTCTTGTACTACCTGAAAAAATAAACTAAAAACATACAGTGTTCAAATGGCAAAGCAACTCCTTTGGCGATGGCAACACAAATGGAACATGAAGCATATCAAACTTAGGTGGCAGACCAGGATTATCACCTAATTTACAACAATGTCTCCATAAATATAAACGTCTGAGAAAATCTGAGTTAAGCAAAAATGCATCATTCTAACTAGTCGCCTTACTATTACTGGTCAATATAATTGGCCCCTTTGAAGTCTCAGCAATCTGTTGTATGGCAGCAATACATCCACGATCTTCGGCGAAAAGGATGTCCACGTCCTCAACTAGAACTAGAGGATGGACTTTATAATTTTCAGCATCATCATTTTCACCATGTAACTTTAATGTTGATCCACTAGGGCCATGAACTTCATCATCAGTTATGGTTACCAGTTCATCCACTCCATTCGTCTCATTGGCAGCTGTACCACTGAGAATAGCCGAAGCTTGGGACAATTTTGTAAAGTTCTCATGTGAACTCGCATTGTTTCTTGATTGCCTGAAATAAATACACGTCTAACGTTATCAGAAAACAGGTTGATAGAAGCTTCTATTATGGAGTAACTTGATTTTACTTAAATACAATTGAATCAAGGCACATCATGGAACAATGCACTTTAATTATAAATATCACACCTTTGTTTTACGTAGACCTAGACATTTTAGCTTGTCTAAGAGAGGATTAAAGAAGGGAAGAACCAGTTGTGGCAAATAAACGCAGAGAATGATGAGACAAGTGATTGAAGAAAGAAGCAAAAACTACAGGTCTTCAAGAATTGTTTTGGCTTCTCACAACGCCAAACTTGAAGACCACGTTGGGATAGCTTACGACAAGGAAATTTTAAAAAGACATTTTTAAGATCAAGGAAGAGAATTTAAGGTCTATTTGGACAAACTTCTTTATAGAAACTTCTAGGAGAGAAATAAATGAAAGTGATCTGTTAAGCAAATTTTTTTAAACTTGCAGATAAGCTAATTTTAACTAAAGGAAGGGTCAAATTCATTCCTATTAAGTTTTTATAGAGAAGTTTGTTCAAACATACCCTTAAAATACTCAGTGAAAGAGTTTTAGAAAATAAAATCCATATAGTCAGTTTCTACAGGTAAAGAAATTATTTCTTGGCTAAGAGATGATTTTCAAAAATTTTAATGGGTTACACAGATTTTGTAAGACATAAGTGTTTAGAAAATAAAAACAATATAGTCAGTTTCTACAAGTAAAGAAAATTACTTCTTCGCTAAAAAATGATATTAAAAAATTTTAATGGGTTACACAGATTTTGTAAATACTTACACAAGAGTTTTGTTTTTGAATAAAAGAGTAACTTTATGTTGTAATTGATTACAAAATATGTTCTAGGCTTCTGGAAAACAAATGTCTCTAAGGTAATCAATTATATTGGTTTACATGAAAATATTTCTCCGTAAGCATGTTATTTTACACCAATCTAGTCCCACATCAAAAGCCAACAACCCAAGATCTCTTGGGACTCCAACACCACTACTCCATGCCTAGTTCATACTTGTTCAACAATATTTCTCACTTATTTAACATCAAAATTTTATTCTGACAGTCACCTACCGGATAATTACTACCATACTCTTGAATCTCCAACTAGTGACAAATTGCTTTTCGCAATCTGGCATTCAGTATCAATAACTGTTGAACGAAGGCATGTATATTCCTATGTTCAATAACCTATTGATTTCCTGAGAATTTTAAAATGCTCTTAAAAAAATATAACACTAAACTAATCCAGCAAAATATTGCACAAAAGTGAAAGTAAATGTAAGACAATTACAGTTAGTTAAAATTAAATAGCTCCAGAAGATTGGAAGTTATCAGCAAGCATTGTTATAATAAGTCAGCAAACCTTTTGAACCCAAGTGAAGTAAGAGGATCTTCCAAGTTCCTGATAGCAGTCCCATTTCTAGAATGTGATGAATTGATCTGTTAAGACAACATGAACTCTAATTAAGTTTCGCCATATTCATGGTTGAAAAGACTGATATATCAACAAGAATAAATCTTTTAACAACTAGTAGATGTTTTCAAAGAAAACAAGATGTTGATAGATGTTTAAGGGAAACAAATATATTGGGCACATCTGTTTCTCAGTAACTAGATATGAAGCCTAGACACGCAACCAATATTCCACCATTCTTTCTCAATGTTTTAAATAAAAAATAGCAATCTTCAGAGAATCATTCTTCCCATTGGGCAGGAAAGACCAAGCTTAAACAAAGTTCAGATAAGAGAGCAAACTTCATCAGGTTAAATTCAAATCTGGCTAACTAATCATCACTGTGCATGATCTTCAGTAATGCTTATGCAAAATTTATGGTGGCTATTTGCAGGACCATGGGATCAATCAATGAATATTATTACTACAAAGTATATCAGTTTACAAACATAAATTTAAAAAATATATTAATAAAGTGTGATACCTCTAAAATAGTAAACCCTTGCTCTTTGGCACAGGCATAGACTGCTGAAGACTTGCCACTCTGCAATGTCAAGCTTATATTTAGCTACAATTTGACAAGTGTTTATGCAGGAAAAAATAATGGTTCCAGTTAAAGTTAAATAATGATAATGCTTTGCAACTATGATAAAGTTATCCAAGGAAAGAAACATTTAGAAGGCATGTATAGTAAAGTTTTAGATTTTATGCAAAAAACTTTTGTTCAATTAACATCAACAACAAAAGATCAACATTATTATTAGAACTCAGATTAAATTAATATTAACGATGTTTCTTTAAGTATTATGATCATACACAGGTTCAAAAATAGATACAGAGGAAACTAATTGCTGAAAAGGTAAAATAGAGGCAGAGGTTCGAAAATCAATAATCAATAACTAAAAAGAAAATAGGAATTTGGCTATTGCAAGATTAACCTTGAAGAGATAAAAGATCATCAGTAAGTAATAACCGTACACTAGTAATGGAAATAGTACAAGCACATGTATAGAATTGTGACTTAGCAATCAATAAACCAAAGAGAAAGCCACAGGCTTCTATTCATTCCTGAAATGATTTTAGAATATAATATAAAAAGAGCCACCTCTAGTTTGCTTTGGTGGCTTCAAGTAAAAAAATGAAAAATTTGCCAGTCGCTACTCTGTTCAGAATAACATTTTTCAACCATACGATCAAAAAGCTTAGGATTTATATACCCATGGTTTTTATAATTTTTCAATTTTTCTATCATCTAAACTCCACTTTCCCATGGTTGCGTTCAATAAAAAATAGCGCATTAGCATCTTCATTTGAAATAAACTCTATTTTGAAAAAATCCCAAGTCCTAGTCCTTGTCCTAAATTTACTCTCACGTATTTTAAATTTTTAATACTAATTTCAGAAACTAACCATTATATTACATAATAATAGTAGCCATCAGTATATGTGTAAATAAGGTGCACAGGCGACAAATCATGTAAATAGTATGCAAAAGTTTTGAAGTAGATTTACACACCCCAATTGGTCCTGTAATTAAAAGAACTTTTTGCAGGGAATCCTTCTCATTTATATCTTCAGAATCATAGTCACTATTAGAACATTTATAATCATCATCTTCGTCTTCAACATCTTGCATGTCACTTTTATCCATGTCAATGTTATCCTTCCTACTTTTATATCGCCTTTCATGCCATTGATGTAGCCAGTCACTCAAGATATTTACAGATTCATCATTACCACATACCTAAAAAATCACAACAAAAAATGCAGAAATTTAGATCATAAAATTTAAAAGGCATGCAACCTTAATTTAAAGAAAATTACCTCAACAGCCTTTGTTGGCTTGTATTTGTATGTCCACAAGTTGCACTCCTCCATATCTACACAACTACAGCAGTATGATCTCATACTGCAATGCAGATTGCAGAATACAAGGTCAAACTCACTATCAAAACATAAACTTCCTATATATGTCTTAAACATGTTGAACTGAAAAATGAAGTCACTTTTTAAAATATAAGGAACAGAGTATAATTATTTTCTCATTTACATTTGATAAATCCCAGTGCTTAATGGCTCAAAGAACACAAGTACTCCAGACAAGAGAGTCAAGAATTTCTCGTTTAAATTTGATAAATCCCAGTGCTGTCATCAGCAAACCCTGACTATCAAAATGAATACCAAAAACTATCTGAAACCATTTAGCTTTAAGCCAATATAATCTCAAATAAGTCAATCAATCAGCTAGGACATAACTTCCTAGACATAAGATTCTCTTGATTGGATCCAAAAACCGGTTTTACCCACGCCAGTGGAAAAGATAAAGACATAAAGGAGACAATTGCAAAACCTTCTATTATCAAAATCAAGCAACTTTGAGAGAATGCATCTTTCATAACTTAGCATTACTTGGGAGTTGATTTTATCATCAGTGAAAAAAACTGCAGCTGGGAGACTGTTTATTATGTCATAATCATAAATTAATAATATAAAGTTTATGAAATGAGTTACATCTCTAGCAATTTGGGATTTATATGGAACAAGCAATTTTCTGACTCTCATTCTGTGAGTTTCTAGAAACTACTTTGATTCAATAATAGACATGATCTTTTGGCGATTTTTTTACGCCATTAGTATCCTTTTTTTGACCAGACTAGCATAGTACAAATATTATTTCTGCATATAACACACTTTACTGTACTAGTTCAGAATTCGATTTCTAATAACAGAATTTTGAACTTTATATAGTAGTTTTGATTATTGAAAAACAGGTCAGAATTCGGTTTCTTGATTCTAACCTTGTTTTTTCTATTATTTTTTTGTAGTTTTTCTTTAAGAAAATGAAAAAGAAAAAATTATAACAAAAAAATTATCAACGTTTAGAATTTAGTTCACTGATAACCAAATTCTAATAAACCATGTTATCATGGGAAATAATAGAAATAATGTGCTACTGACGGAAATAAATGAAGGAACAGTGCTAGGAGGGTAAAAAAATCTCTTTTACCTCTGACAGAGCTAGAGAAATATTAGGGTTAAATTTGGACAAATTTGACGAACAGATAACCAACTGTACACATGACTATCAGCCACTAAATTTATGATCTCTAAAAGTCCTTATATATACATTTATATATATATCTTACTTCATCTTACTATTTCACATAAAATCAGATGAACAGTAGGAGATATACTTGTAAACAAATGAATTTGCTCCCTTAAATGTTTTTCAACCTTCAAACATTTATTTTACTAAAATATCTCTTTAACAGATTGTTTAGAAGCACTATATACATATTTCATCCAAAAACTATTTCTGCTTTTATTTATAGCTAGAGATAAAGTTCAGCAAGAGAAATTACTTAGAATTTGCAAATTCGTGAAATGAACATATATAGATAGATAGAAAGCGATTCATATATACGGGCTTATATGATGAGAAATTTCTTATTTTAAGTATGTCTTCATCATACCATGCATGCATAGTCAATAATAAAAATTACTAAGTAATCAAGTGACCAAAAAAGTAGTGTGCATTTATAACCTTGATCATTTATATAACATTTAAAGGTTTCAGTATATTTATCTATAATGGGATATTGTAAAATGTACTAATGGTATTGCCATGAAGATACTTGTGTGGCATGAACCATGCCTCTACTAACCTTTCTTGAAGAAATCTACTTGGCGGTTCAGTATCTTTTGATTTTCTAAAATTGTCAGCTTGCACAGTTGTAGTAACAGATTCATCCACCTCCAAGTCCTTAAAAAAATTTTGGCCAACAGTCAACAACTAATTGAGACAAAGAAGAAAGTACTTTCACCTTCTAAACTAGCCTTAGTGGATTACCAACATACAACAGCTATGCATAGAGAGTATGTAACTGGAGACAGAACTGCAGAAGAGATTCACTAAAAATATACAAGAAATAATATACCAGTTCGGAATTTTCACGCGTCAGACATGCTGTTTGCTCTGCTAGTGAAGCTGAGCTCGATGGTGATACTCCTCCCAGATTTGTTGGAATTATAGAAAGTCTATCTGAAGAAAAGGCATTCTGAGAAATTGAAACGCCTGATGGATTCAAAGAACCATGAAGCTTATCAAAATTTAAGGATTCAACAGAACGCTCTAAAAAAGATGAATTCAAACTCTCTTGATCATAGTGCATAGAGGCAGTATCCTCCATAAACGTCCATTTTTTCCAGTCAACGAATGAGGTATCATCCTGCATGAACAAATTTTACACCTAACTGAATAATATGATGCTACAGAATTCAAAAGCCAAACACAAACAAAGTATATGTAACGCCCCCTTTTATCACATCACAGCAAAGCAATAGCAACTCCCAGGCTCCCAGCCAAAAGTAACATACCTGAACATTTTCAAATACATGAATAGGGCCACAGGTAGTCCTTTTACGCTTACTCTTAGAAGTTGGTAAATCACTTCTTGACTCACTCACATCATGAGCTTTTTTTCCTTCCTTCCATAATGAAAAAAATGGATGTATCTGACGTCCTGCATACATCCTGGAATCTTCCTGGTTAAAAAAGTTTCAAAATACACCAATGTCAAAGATTGTAGTGTCACAGTTTATTGACAATGGAGATGTTCTGAAGTTAAAGCAGCAATACGGGAAAGTTTCGGGCCAATGCCTTCTTATATTACAGCATTCACAGGTTTCACCCAATTTTGTTATTTTACACAATTCAAAGCACATAAGAGTGATGGATTAAGCTATTTCTGACAACGCAAAACTTAACACACTAACCTCAGCAGACAATTTCGCTTGTAGAAACAAATTACGCACGGGTGCCTTAACCTGATCGGAATTAGCCAACACCTTCCCCGAAGTTAAACCCTTAGCACCATTAGGAGTTGCCTTTTTCTTTGGCGTGACACTCTGCTTGTAGAGAAAACAAAACAAAACCAAAATAACAATCAGAAATTGAAGTCCTTGATTCTCTCCCCTCAATGCATGTCATCGCACCAAGCAACACTTGAATAAGAACTAGATTTCATAAGTACAGCTTCTAAAGAAAAAAAAAATTACAACTTTAAAAGAAGAAAATAAGAGAATAAGGAACTACCTTAGAAGAACCTTTTTTTGGAGGAGTGGCTTTTGCCTTGGACCTCTTCCTCTTCTTTTTGTTATTCTCACCCTCAGAGTAATCCTGGTCGCGTTCATCCTCTTTATCATTCTTCACAGCGGGCTCCGATGGCTTGAGACGGAAGAGCGTGGATTGAACCAGCTTCCGGCGACCACTCCGGCGGGGCAGGGCGGCATTGGAGGAAGGACTGCAGTCCATGACAGTGGTGTCCATCTCCATAGAATCGAGTTGAATTGGTGAGATCTATTGGATAGGGTTTTGGAAATTGGGGATAAAGGAAATGGGGCGCATTAGTCAGAGTTGAAATTAGGGCGATAAAGATATGGAGGGAAATCGGTTTGGATCTCTCCGGATCTGGAGCGAACTAATGAAATATATTTCTGTTCTGAGTTCGGTTTTTTCACAGGGAAAACTTCTAAGAATTTATCAAAAAAAATGTTATTACCCTGTGCAAGTGAGTTTAACTTTTAGAACGACTAAACACTATAGTATTTTTTAAAAACAATAATAGATTGTATAACTTCTAATTTTATTTTTTTCAAATTAAAGTCACTATCCAAATCAAATAACTGTCTCAGTTAAAAGTTTAATTCAAATCCCAATTAAATAACAACTTGATATTTCTTTAAAAATAAATTAATGGTAGTAATCTAAAAAAAATCTTTAAATAAGTAACAAAAAAAAATAAAGTTGGTTTACTAAATTCATATCCATAATTTATTTTCAAATCTACTTTTTAAACAACAAAACGTAATATATGTTTATGTTATCATTGTTCTCAGATTTTGTTGGGTGAGAATTATAATCTTTGTGTTCGCGTGACACGTGAACTAGACAGGCGTCAAACCTACATCTAATCTTCACTAGGGTGATTTTTCTTGCACTCCAAATTTTCTTTCTGTACCTTTTCAAAAAAATAAAATTCTAAAATATTGTTTTTGTCATTGAATTCTGATTTCTACAAGTCACTTTTTTACTTTCGATTTCTAGAATTCGAAAATCATCTTTTGACTTCTGATTTCTACAAGTCGAAAATCACCAAAAAGTGACTTTCGAAATGTAGAAATCAAAAGTTAAAAAACACTTTTAAGTTGTAGAAACTAGAAATCACAACTGGAAGTCACAATCGAAAGTCAACAAAAAGTGACTTTCAAATTATAAAAATCAAAAATCAAAATTTGACTTTTGAGTTGTATAAACTATAAGTCAAAAAATGACTTTCGAATTGTAAAAATCGAAATTAACTTCCAGTGTTTACAACCTGGAAATCAACAAAAATTTAAGAATCTACTTTTTTAAACCAAAAAACGTAAATATGCTTCTGTTATCATTGTTCTTAGATTTTGTTGGGTGAGAATTATAACCTTTGTGTTCGCGTGACACTCGAACTGGACAAGCGTCAAGCCCACATCTAATCTTCAGTAGGGTGATTCTTCTTGCACTCCAAATTTTCTTCCCGTGCCTTTCCAAAAAAATAAAATTCTAAAATATTGCTTTTGTCATTGAATTCTGATTTCTACAAGTCACTTTTTCACTATCGATTTCTAGAATTCGAAAATCATTTTTTCACTTCCGATTTCTACAAGCCGAAAATCATCAAAAAGTGACTTTCAATTGTAGAAACCAAAAGTTAAAAAACACTTTTAAGTTGTAGAAACTAGAAATCACAACTGGAAGTCAAAATCGGAAGTCAACAAAAAGTGACTTTCAAATTATAAAAATCAAAAATAAAAAATTGACTTCTGAGTTGTATACACTAAAAGTCAAAAAATGACTTTTGGATTGTAAAAATCGAAATTAACTTCCAGTGTTTACAACCCGGAAATCAACAAAAATTTAAGAATCTACTTTTTAAACAAAAAAACGTAAATATGCTTCTGTTATCATTGTTCTCAAATTTTGTTGGGTGAGAATTATAACCTTTGTGTTCGCGTGACACGTGAACTGGACAGGCGTCAAACCCACGTCTAATCTTCAGTAGGGTGATTCTTCTTGCACTCCAAATTTTCTTCTCGTGCCTTTCCAAAAAAAAAACAATCTAAAATATTGCTTTTTTCATTGAATTTTGATTTCTACAAGTCACTTTTTTACTATCGATTTCTAAAATTCGAAAATTATCTTTTGACTTCCGATTTCTACAAGCCGAAAATCACCAAAAAGTGACTTTCAATTTGTAGAAACCAAAAGTTAAACAACACTTTTAAGTTGTAAAAACTAGAAATCACAACTGGAAGTCACAATCGGAAGTCAACAAAAAATGACTTTCAAATTATAAAAATAAAAAATAAAAAATTGACTTATGAGTTGTATACACTATAAGTCAAAAAATGACTTTCGAATTGTAAAAATCGAAATTAACTTCCAGAGTTTACAACTCGGAAATCAACAAAAATTTAAGAATCTACTTTTTAAACAAAAAAAACGTAAATATGCTTATGTTATCATTGTTCTCAGATTTTGCTGGGTGAGAATTATAACCTTTGTGTTTGCGTAACACGTGAACTGGACAGGCGTCAAGCCCAAATCTAATCTTCAGTTGGGTGATTCTTCTTGCACTCCAAATTTTCTTCTCGTGCCTTTCCAAAAAAATAAAATTCTTAAATATTGCTTTTGTCATTGAATTCTGATTTCTACAAGTCACTTTTTTACTATCGATTTCTAGAATTCGAAAATCATCTTTTGACTTCCGATTTCTACAAGCCGAAAATCACCAAAAAGTGACTTTTGAATTGTAAAAACCAAAAGTTAAAAAACACTTTTAAGTTGTAGAAACTAAAAATCACAATTAGAAGTCACATTTTGAATTTCAAGTTGTAAAAATCGAAAGTCAAAAAACAAATTTCAGATTGTAAAAATCGGAAGTCAACAAAAAGTGACTTTTAAATTATAAAAATAAAAAATAAAAAATCAACTTCCGAGTTGTATAAACTATAAGTCAAAAAATAACTTTCGGATTGTAAAAATCGAAATTAACTTCCAGTGTTTACAACTCGGAAATCAACAAAAATTTAAGAATAATTTTATTATTTCACTGTTTTTTAGTGTAGAAACATGTGGGGTGCAAAAAGAATGACCTCTTCAGTAAAGTTTAGCCCAATCAAAAAACAGAAAAGCAGAAAGGATAATTGTTGCAGACGAAGGTTGGTACTTGAAAAATACTTTTCGACATGGGGATTATTGTTAAAAATTGTGATTGTGTAAATGATAAAACAATACTAATAAATATTTAAATGAGAATCTCTTACACTTTATTTGAGAAAAATGTTATGTTATAACAAATATTTGTATTTATATTATGATAAATATGTATATTATATATTATAACAAAAAGAATATATATATATATATATATATATATATATTATGACAAATATATAATGTACACATATGTTATAATGCAAATATATATATACACATAAACATATATTAAAATATAATAAAATTATTGTGATTTTATATTTTTATTTTACTCTTAATTATATTTTTAAATAAAAATAACTTTACAACAACTAATTTATATTAATATAAATAGAATATTTTTTTTACATTTTATATTTTTACTTTAATCTTAATTATATTTAAAAATCTATACATTTATACTATATATAAAGGGAATTTTTATTTTTTATATTTATATTTCATATTTTTATTTTCCTCTTATTTATATTTTAAAATAAAAATAAATTTACAATAATTAATCTATAACAATATATAATAAAAATATTAATGTCTATATTTTATATTCATATTTTATTATTAATTATATTTTAAAATAAAAAAATTACAATAATTAATCTATATTTCTTATGTTCACATTTTATATTCATGTTTTATCATTACTTATAATTTAAAATAAAAATAAACTTATAATAATTAATTTATAATAATATATATCTTGTAATATACAATAATTTTTTTTTTTTCATATTTTATATTTTCATTTTATCTTTAATTATTTTTAAAAATAAAAGTAAATCTATAATAGTTAATTTATAACCATATATAACATATATTCTCACTTTTAATATTTACGTTTCATATTTATATTTTATCATTAATTATATTTTAAAACAAAAATAAACTTATTAAAATTTTTACTTTTTAGTGTACACAATTTATATTTCTATTTTAATAAAAGTCACTTTTAAAAAACACCTTCTCTCCACTGGATGGATATATATATTTTGATGTTTAGGTTTCATATTCATCTCTGATTTAATACATTTTATATTTTTATTTTACTATTACTTATATCTTAAATAAAAAATAATAAAATACTAAAAATAATTGAAAACTTTAGAAAAAATTAATCACCTATTCTTTTCATATAATCATCATTCATAAAAAATATTTTCGATAAATTTAGAGACAGTATTTTCCATATTAACACATACATTCATTATAATTTAAATTTAAATATTTATTATAATATAAATACGCATATTTGTTATGAATATATATATATATACCTTTGTGATAAATTAAATATATAAATTTATTATAATAAATCATATACATATTTATTGTAATATAAATATACATATTTGTCATAATATAAATATATATATTTGTTATAGTAAAAATGTAAATTTTTTATTTTAATTTAGAAAAGAGATTTTTTTATTAATTTAATTATCAATATTCCAAAAACAATTGTCTTAATGTTGTTTTTAAAGGAAAAACAAATCTCAGAAAAAATGACTTTATTAGTTTCGTTCTATAGTTCATTTCTACACCATGCTTTTGAAAGAAAATATGAATAGTTTCTCTTTGTTTAATGTTTTACAAACATTTTTGTTTTTGTATTTGTTTAAATCTATTTTTGATTAGAGAAAAGTTACGTTATTTAGTAATTAGGATTTTAGCAAGTAAAATACATAAAGTTAAAATTTGTTTAAATCTATTTTTTATTAGGCATGATCCATAATTCTATTAAGGAACTAATGCTTTTAAAATATGTTATTTTATATGTTTAGAAAGCTTCCAAAGTATTGTGTATGCTTCAGAAAACACATTGTGATGAATTTGTGAAGTGTAATGTTAATGGAGCTTGACACAAGTCTCTAGGATTCCCTGTAGTGGAATTTTCAAGGATAGTGTTGAAAAATTTCTTCAAACATTTTCATCTTTTATTAAAAATTAAATTGTTGGGTGACATTTTGACTATCAAGCTTTTGGTGATTAATAATTGGAGTTCCTAATGATTAAAATATGATTTTATCATAATAATTGTTGCTTTTAAGATTTTTTCTATTTCGCTTGACATATTCGTAATAGATAGAACTATTATCTCTTAATGTATAGAATTATTAATTATTAATTATTAATTTTAAGTTCATTCAAGTATAAAGAGGAAAAATAAATCTTACAAATAAAATTATAAATTTAAGAGTTAATTCTATATATAATTTTGGTAAATATGAAATTATGCTAATTTGAATCAGTAAAGTTTTTTTAAAAAATTTGCAGAGTCTGATTTGATGTCATGATTAGTTGTCACCAAATTAATTAAGATGTCAAACCTTTATATTAATACCATGTGAAGTAAAACCTTTCATAAAATAAATTTGACTGTGTACCCGAAACATTTTTCCAATAATATAATATTTATTTACTGAAGAATAACTTGAACATTGGCAATTTTATTTTAATTTAAAAAAAAAGAATGTAGTTTTGCTTCCATCATGGGACTCCCAATGAGCCAAGCTAAAGGCATCGCATTGGATTGGCATAGAAAGACAGCAAGAAAACTAAAATTCCTTACCCAAACCCCTGAAAAAGCAAAACATACCAACCAATGTAAACTTAATGCGGGCCACACCACCTTGTCCGCAAATACCAAAAACCATACTGCTAAATTACCCAAACATCCCCATCGTTCCACGCAACAACTCCTGCTCTTTAAAGGACAAAACCGTAATAATCACCATACCCACTCACCCTTCTAAATATACAACGTCACTAAATCAAATCTTCACATATTTTTGAATCTGACATTCCAGTATCTTTTACCAGCCAATTTTCGAAATTGCATGTTTTATTTTAAAAATGGTTTATTTTCAAAAATTTACGAATACAAATTAAAAAACTATTACAATAATATGGGTTTGGAGAGAGAAGGACAAAGATGTCCAGCGAAGCAACTAAAAGGTTGAAATCTCTATGATGGAGGGTAGGACTAGTGAGGAACAGTGTCCTTGCGGCTCTATGGAACACACCTGTCTTCTACTCTAAACTCCCTTTGGCTTTTGAAAGTGAAACTTTTCCCCTCCCCAACACAACACAACACAACACAACACAACACAACACACAACACAACACAAACACTCCTCTCTGCTCCTTCACTTCCTAGAGAGGGAGAACGCAGCTCGCAAAAACCCTAAACTCCTTTCTCTTCCTCCACTCCGACATCATAGAATCAGTTTCCCACATTGTACCCTGTTGCTTAAAAACTCAAACCTACTAAGTACCTTCACTCGCTCTTTCTATTTTCAAAATGCCAAACCCAAAACACCTTCTGCAGGCTACACTGTTCCTCTCATTACTTCTTCAGGCCGTGTGCAAATCCACCATCGAGCCATGCTCCAACTCCGACTCATGCAACGCGCTTCTCGGATACACCCTCTACACTGACCTCAAAGTCTCCGAAGTGGCCTCGCTCTTCCAAATCGACCCCATCGCGCTTCTCACCGCGAATGCCATCGACATCTCCTACCCTGACGTCGAGCACCACATCCTCCCTTCCAAGCTCTTCCTCAAGATCCCCATCTCCTGCACCTGCGTCGACGGCATTCGCAAGTCCGTCGCTACGCACTACAAGACGCGCCCCTCCGACACCCTCTCCTCCATCGCCGACTCCGTCTACGGCGGCCTCGTCTCCTCCGACCAGCTCCGCGAGGCTAATTCCATTCCCGACCCCTCTGTCCTCGATGTGGGACAGAATCTTGTGGTGCCTCTTCCCTGCACCTGCTTCAACGGCTCCGACAACTCTCTTCCCGCCATTTATCTCTCTTACGTCGTTCGCCCTGTTGATTCTCTCGCAGCCATTGCTGCCAGGTACTTCACCACGCTTACAGATTTGATGAATGTCAATGCCATGGGAAGCCCTGCCATTAACGATGGTGATATCCTTGCTGTTCCAATACCCGGTAATAAACTAATGCTTTTCTTTTCTTTATTCTGTTTTTTCCTTTTTTTCTCTCTGCGATTTATAATTTTCTGTTCAATTTCTAACCTTTCTCTCTCCCCTGCTGCAGCCTGTGCTTCGGATTTTCCTAAATCGTCCTCTGATTTTGGCTTGCTCGTCCCTAATGGGAGCTATGCCATTACCGCTGGACACTGTGTCCAGTGTAGCTGTGGACCGAGAAACTTGAAGTACTGACTGAGCAACTATTTTGTTCTGTTTTTAATTTATTTTTTCGTCTGTGCATCAACCTATAATCCCTTTTTGGGTGTGAAGTGCAAAATGGTTTCTGTGGTGTTTAAGGAGGTGCCGTTTCTGGTGTTTAATGGTTTGTTACTTTTTTTGCAGTTTGTATTGTATGCCGGCTTCTCTCGCTGTTTCTTGCTCCAGCATGCAATGTAGAGGCAGCAACCTTATGCTTGGGAATGTTACAGTGCAGCAAACTAGTGGTGGCTGCAATGTTACTTCTTGCAATTATGATGGCATTGTTAATGGCACCATAGTAACAACGTATGTTTATCCTCTGCTTCTAACTCACGTATTTCAACAATCTGTATTTTGCTGTACTAGTTTTTGAGTTTAAGATTGTTTAATTTTTGTTCCCGTTTTGCAGGTTGTCCCCTTCTCTTCAGCCTCGATGTCCTGGTTAGTGTTACATAAACACAGCCCGAATGCATAATGCTTGTTTTGATTTTAATTTTGGATGATTTATTTACTGAGATGTGTCGATATGACAAAAACTAAGCTGGAGGGAAGGGAACTCATACCGTCATGAGCCTACTTTTTTGGAGTTAAAAAGTGTAAACTCAAATTCTAAGATGGCATAAGAGCATTAACTCTTCTATTCAACTACTTGGGCCAACCATGTTTCTGAATAGATAACTTTGAATATCTGAAATTTCTAATTAGGTTTGATGTTAGAGATACAGAAGATGAATCACCGTCAACCTTCGTGCCTTTTCTATGTGCTATCCATGCAATGTTGAGTTTATGTAGACTGTACTTGCTGAACTAAAATTTAGTTAGGTTTAATGTTGTGTAGCATTATTATCCAGACTAAAGTGATACCCAGGAAACATAGAAGTCTGTATCTTGCTCTATACACAGTATCATCAGGGATGTTCAAGTTGCAATTTCTAATTTAACATACTCCGATCAAACTCACTCCCAAAAGAAAAATTTGGTGACAGAAGATACTTTGTATATCCTGAAGTGCTTTCTAAAATGATGTTGCAGGTTCACAGGAATTCCCTCCTCTTGTTGCTCCGCCTACCACTGTTGCTAAAGACACAGTATTTGGACCAGCACCAGCACCACTGTTCGATGGAGCAGGTCCTACATCACCCATATCCTCACTGGTACCTTCAACAGGGCTTCCAGGATTCTCTCCTGCAAATGGTCCTATTAGCGGCATCTCTTCTGGTGCTTCTGCTGCATCCTCCTTGGTGAAACCATTACCCACTTTGACTTATGCACTTGTGTTATTGATAGTCAAGTTGATGATACCCGTGGCATTGTAATCTTATCAATTTTGTGGTGGGATCAGTTTGCCTGCTACTTTCTTTGTCACGGTGCCCCTTGTAGTTGCTGATATTCATTCTGTACTCTTGTATCGTGAATCTGAAAAACTATGGAATTTCGGGTTTCATCACAAGCTTAGCCATTTATCATTTCTGTTTTCCTTGATTATCTTGCTTAGCCAGTGTCAGTAATTGTAGCTATAATCTGTATAGAAACTGTGGATTTAAAATGCCATAGTGATTAGCTTTTTAACTATCTGCCTTTTGTAACGTCAAGGTAATTAACATTCTTGGTTTCTCCCTGATCATGAATACTTTTGGATGTTTATAACAATTTTCTGTAGGAGGGTCTAATGTAGGAGTGTAACCTAGTGATGCAAATGAAAACGAAAACACATTAATTTAAATAGCAATATTTCAGCAAACAAATATAATAACCACCAGAGACTTTTTTAAGTTCACATGGGGACATGAAACTATAACAGAATTTAGTTTGTAGGTATGAAAGAATGGGCAATTTTAAGAATTTAATTTGAATACATCCATATTTAATTGTAGTAATGATAAGCTTCTCCACTACTTTTTTAGTAGTTACATTTAAGGGGAGTTTTAATTGGTGAGTGGTGTCAGTTTTCATATTAATAATTAATATTAATAATATATAACAATTCAATGTAATATTAATGATGTCATGCCTATGAGAATTAAAGTCATTGAGTTATTACTATAGATGATTGACATCTTCAAGATGTTATAAGTATTAAATGATAAATGATAAAAATACAATCATTATAAGCAACCCAAAATTCCTATTATCAATCACTTTTATATATTTGTTAGTGGTATGGAGAACAAATTACTTACTGACATAGTTAATTCTTGGAATAAAAATATGATTTTTTAAAGTAAAAGTGAAAAAAAATACAAATTTTTTTTTGCCATGTATAAAATGTTTAAATGGTATTTTAAATAACATTAGATATTAGACTGACATCAGAAATATTATGACGCTTTCATTTGCTTAAGGAATAATTTGTCTTTTTTATTAGATGAATAGGAGGATACCCTTTATTTGACCTTAAATATAAACTAAACTTAACATATAATAATTCAATTTAATTTCTTTGTGTTAATATACAACATGTACTGTGTGAAGAAAATTATTATTTTTGTTGTGAATTAATTATATAAAGGGTTATTGCATAATTTTTAATTCAAATCGTTAAGATATTGGATAATGCTAAAATAATGTAAGTATTTTATTTGTATGTTGTTGAATTTTTCATTTTTATTTAATATAAAAATTAAATTTATATTTCAAATTCTAACAATACATTGTTATAATTTATTATAAAGTCAAACTATTTGGGTATATGTCAACCATTTGTAGGTTTTTCACAAGCAAAACTAAAATTTATCTTACTATATTATGGCTTATTAACCTATGAAACCAAAGACATTATATTTGATTTGAAGGAAATAGAACTTCTTTATATTGTATTTTATTACTTTGATTACTTTGATGACTAAAATGATAATGGAATACTATAATCACTTTCATTTCTAATATTTTCTTACATGTTCCAAACTATTTGAAAGGGGTAAATTATAAAGTAGTGTCTCTTTTATCTTTATGATAACATATCCAAACAATGACAAATTATTTGTTCTATTATATCTCCATCTAGTTTGTTTTATTATTTCTACCAAATTTCGAGGTCTATATTTAGGGTTATAATTAGTTTTATTTGATTTTCAAACCAAATTATGAAAAATAAAATAAAATTGTGCAGGTAAGAAAGTTTAAAATGATTTTTTTATATTTATAATTTTTTATAATATTTTCTCTTATTTATATGATTTGTTCGTTTTTTTCTTGTTAAATTGAATTTAAATTTTGTTTTGACTTAACTTGTTGGGCCTGAAGCCCGGGAAGTTTTACTGCATGTACTCCTCGCTGCCCTGGGAAGAAATGAATAGAAAGTGAAAGCAGAAGCAGTTGTTTGTTGATCTTGAAGGGACACACGGGCAAGAACACCATGCCTTCTGCACCTTCCAAACTCTACGCAGGTTCTCTGCACTCCCTGAATCTGTTATTCTCTTATTATTTTCACTCACCATGCTTTGGTTGCAGACGACGTGAGCCTTTTGGTTGTGACGCTAGACACCAATCCTTTCTTCTGGACCACTTTCCCCTTTCCCTTCGCAGAGTTCCTCTCCCAGGTAATTTCGTTCCAAAACCACTTCACTACTCCCATTCCATTTTAATCTCAACGTTCTTTTTTTATTACACAGGTACTAGCATTTCTCAACTCGATCCTGCTCCTCGGCCAGCTCAACCAGGTCATCGTCATTGCCTCTGGATGCAACTCTTGCGCCTATGTATACGATTCCACTTCCGAACGGAACCACGGTTCGACCACCGGTACAATGCCCGCACTTTATTCCAATCTACTCCACAATCTCCACGAGTTTGTTGCTAGGGACCAGCGATTAGACTCGCCTCAGAAACCGGGAACCGTTCCTTCTTCGCTCTTATCGGGCTCCTTGTCCATGGCGCTTTGTTGTATCCTCATCGCTGATTCAGTTTACAAGTTCTTTGGATTTTCGCGCATGAAATTGAAAACACCTTATGTTACTCGTTAGGGCTTTAACTTTTATTTGTTTGACCTGATTAGATTATCAGATATACAGAGAGCTTTTCGTTTAGGACCTATGCCTCCGCAACCTCGGGTGTGTGTATATGGGTGCATAATCGCTAATTTCTTACTACATTGAGTTTTATACTTACTTGAATGTGATGGAAATGTTAGTAAACTACAATTGGCTTTTGCCTTTTATTGTATCAATGAGGAATCCTACGAGTTTGATGTTGGACTTTCGAAATGAAATGCGTGTTTTTTCTGTCATCTAAAATTGTTATTGGGGAATTTTATTCTCTTATGAGCTTGATGTTAGACTTTGGGAATGATATGCATATTTTTCTGTCATCTAATGTTGGTATTGCAGGGTTTGCTCTTTGTTACACTGTTATGAGTTTGATGTTAGACTTGATATGCGTTTTTTTGGGTCATCAATTGTTGGTATTGCGGGCCTTGCCCTTTGTTACACTCTTATTTTTTGGTATTGGGTGTTTGATTGAATTCATTCATACTAAATATTTCATTTACTTTTTGTTTTTGCTTGTTTATAATATGAGGAAACATTACGGTTTAGTTTTCTCTGTAAACTTTTCCACGTGTCAAACTGATTTGCATGTTCCAAGTTATTATTTTTTATATTTAGTTGATTTTGATCTGGTTTAAACTGGAAACGATTTTTGAAAACCATGTCTGATCTCATCATCTTTGTTTTTAATGATATATTGGCTGTTTCTCTTTGAGGAATTTAGTATTTTCAGCCAATATGATGTTAAATAATTGTTATTTTACTTATTGATTTATGAACAGATTTTATGTTTGCAAGGGACTGCCGATGGACCAGAACAGTGTGTTCCTCACAATCTTTACCTTTTATATATTTAATACTGCATGGACCTTTCACTTCAAATAACACCATCTATCCTTTTCAGGTATGTGGCAATCATGAATGCAATATTCTCTGCACAGCGTTCTACTGTATGTACTGAATCTTTGCCTTTTATTTTCTTTCTTCTTTCAACTTTGGCTTTTTTCTTGCCAAGAGACTGTTTAGTTGTCAGTCATTTTTCATCAATATATTTGTATAACTAATACATGAAGATTGTTTGTATTTTTATTTGTAACCAGTATCTATGTGTAAGTAACATTTTATATTGTAGGTTCCCATAGATTCTTGTTATATTGGTTCAAGCAATTCTGCATTCCTCCAGCAGGTAGTTAAGTACACACATATTGAATGAGTTGATATTGCTGTTGCAGAATATGTTTAGTTGAACATGGTAATTTTTTTTTGTGTTATGAATGACAGGCTTCATACATAACTGGTGGAATATATTACAAGCCTCCTCAATTGGACGGCCTTTATCAATATCTTTCAGTAAGCTTGTATTTAATTGTCTGTTTTGAAACATTGGTGTGACTTGCAATATAGTTCTTTTGCCAAAAAGTCAGTGATAGCTCTAATTTTTATTATTGAGAAAGCCATGGCCACCAAATATTGGTGACTCTGGCCTCGCCACCCCTAAATCCAAACTCATCTACCTTGTTTGGGTAATGCCAAAGTAGTCCACCCTTTTATCTTTTGTTGAAACTTGAATTCAACTACGCATATGCTTTATGGGTATATAATATTCTTCTTCTGATTCTGGAAGACAGGAAAAATTGACCATAAATTAAGATTCATAGAAGCATGTCACTTCCTGGAAGTCCATATCAGGACTTGAATACAATTGTTAAAGCTTGTTTTGCAACCTTGACCTTGAAATTATTAAAAAAAAATTGAAACCTATTTGCATGTATCATATACAATTTACAAGATTTATTTGTGGTATGGAGACATCTGTGATGAAGAGTGACAATATATATTGCTGATACCGGTGTCTTGCTTATATCTGTCAATAAAATTGGGACTAAAATCATGGCTGTGTCACCTTCATCCTTTGCTTTAGGGTTGGTGAAAACTTTTTTCTCAGCTTTAAGTAGTTCATGATTGTGAAATAAGTTACTAACCTCAACGACTTTAGAAGACCTGCAAGAGAAATGGCTGACATGCTCTTGTGGTGTGTTGTATGTCTTCTTTCAGGAGAGGAAGTTGTTTTAAAGACAGAATTAGTTTAAAACTTGATGAAAGCTAGTTGCTATTCAACAAATAAGTCCTTAAATTTATTGACAAAAGTCTATTTGATAATACTACAAGTTGTACAGTTTCTTTCTATTTCTGGTGTGTGGGATTGGGGCTCTTTCTTTCATGGCTGCTCCTCAAGATAGGTGGTTACAGAGTCGTGGTTACCAGACGAAGTCAAAGGACTACAGTGGAATTAATATTCCTGCTACCATAGACCTAAACTCCTACAAAAGGCTCATGCTCACTGTCCATAACAAAATGATTCTCTTCATACCTCCCTCCTCTCTCTGTCCCCTTATAACTGAAAAACCATTACACAATCAGCTCATTCCTCTCTTTCTCTGTCATGTCAACATTCTCACCTTGTCCCTGCTTACTTTTCCTAACATATCTCCCCTTACGATGGGCATGGGTAGCTGATGTGGGCATGGGTAGCTGATGTGCTAAATTCGAGCCCATATTTTCTTTTAGGGTACTAACTGGTCAAGTTTAGGCTTTGTTTTCTTGAGTATGCAATTCCTAAAACAGAATGAAGCAAATGACTTGTAATTTTCTTCTAGGGAAGCAACTCAACCAAATAATGTAGTAAAAGTGAAAAACTAGTGTAATAAATCATTATATATTATGGTCTCAGACTTGAAACTTCAATGATTGTCTTATGAAAGGGAATAAACAAATTAGCATTTCTTTTTCAAATCAGGTTTGGATTATTTGTCTTTTCAATTTTACCTTTTGTTCTAGTTCTGACACTAATCTAACCTTGTGTATGCAGACAGTGTTTGCAACTGATTTACACTCTCGTTCATTTTTAAGGCTTCCTAAATCTGTGGGTGTGGATTTTCGTGCCTCGTAAGTTTTTCCTTAGTCAACCTTTTCCTGTTTAAGCTTTTTGAATTTTCATTTTCTTACGCTCTTTGTTTCTCATCTCTCCTGTAACTACAGACATTGGGACAAGTTATCTTTAAACTTGTTTTTTCTCTCCAATTGTTCTTTTTTTCTTCCCTTTTGAATTTGTGTTGGTCTGAAGATACACAGGTATTTATGACTCTGTTCCTTTAAACAGAACCACAATTTATGCAATCAGTAACCTGACTTTTAAAGCCTAAATTCACTTAATATCAACACCTAACTAGGGAGCATTTGTTGTTACCTCCTTGATATAAATTAGTACAATGTTAAAATGAACCACACCGAGCATTGAATATCTTTGTGATGGATGATATATGTAATAATGTAATTTTAGTGGATTTATACAAGTTTTGTGCGTTAAAGCCCTTAGCCTGGCATTTTAATTATGGCAATCTTCTTCTGTTTACTATAGAATTGACAATCTACAAGTGGTGTGTGTTAAAGTCCTACGCCTAAATTGTATGAATTGTGCAGGTGCTTCTGCCATAAGCAAACAATTGACATGGGCTTTGTGTGTTCTGTCTGCTTATCCATATTCTGTGAGCATCACGATAAGTGTTCAACCTGTGGGTAAGTGTTTACTTCTTCAACTTAGCCACTTATCATTCTGATTCTATAAAGCTTCTCCATATGTTATGGATCAAATGAGTATATGTGTAGAGAGTGATATTCATGATTTAATCAGCAGAGTAGGAATTTGTTCGACTTTTATAGAAATCTTTCTTTTTCAATTGTATTTCTTTACTATTTTATTATCAGACTGCTGTTACTTTTTTGATAATTCTATACAATTATCAGTTTCTCTCTGTACCTGAATTTTATAGCCATAGGGGAAAGACTGTATCTCATACAGGGGTTAGCATGTCAGGAACAGCTATAAGATGAGGAAGACAATCCCAGTTGATTAATATGAAGTTTGCGGCCCTGTATTTGAATGATCTCATGATAATTTCACAGCCCCAATGTTTTCCACAAGCAAACAATTGGCGTGGGCTATGTATATTCTGTATGATTATGTTCCAGCATATGCGCTTCTAAAGAAAGTTATATTTTAGTGCACGGACCATATTGGTTACTAAAAGATAAAATTGTTCATCACATATAAACTAGCCTATGAATTCAATTGTAGTTTTTAACATATGAAGTTTAGCCACATACTAGTTTGCAACCGGTCTCTACGGCTAGTGGTGATAGTCATTTTTCTTCATGTTTAAGTTTGTCAATACAAAATTATATGTGTAGTATGATTGTTATTTGTAGTCTGAAAGGAAAATTATGTATAGAATGTGAGATCTGAAGTGAAACTTCTGGATACCTTTGACCAGGAGGATGTAACTTAAATGAGTATATAGAAAGACTGGTCAAAAGCAGCAGTCTTGTTGTGTCATCTGGTAATTTGAAGTTTCGCAGTTGGTCATACTAGAATGTTAACATAAAATAGAAAAGAGAAGCACAAATGTCAAAGCATATTAGATGGAAACAACATTCAGGATGGTGACTATTATTGAAAGTTATTGACTGCAAACTTGGTCAGTTGATAGTGCATTTTTTATCATTTGCATATGTTGGTTATGTTATGTCTTTTCACACACTGCAGGTCTGTATTTGGTCAATCTCAACTAGATGCTTCAGCAGCCAACAGGAAAAGAAAGGCCTGACTTGAGAACGCAGCATACTTTGTCACACCATGAGAGCTGATCGATTAAAGTTCTCTTCATACATGTAGCATAATGAAATTTTGGCATCAAATATATTTTCCATCTGTCTTGGTGGGTGGGAAACTGAAGTTCGCTGGGGAATTATTGTAGGCCTATAAAAGTGAGCATCGATCTGAAAGTTTCATTAATTGCTTAGCAGAATCTCTTCATATTGGAGCTGCATAGAAGGAGGCATTTTATATGATAATTTCATTTGCTGTTGAAATGTATGATTTGCATTTGCTGTTGAAAAATATCTTTAACATCGATCTGTTGTTAAAATGTTAACTCAGGGTGCACCAATATATCATACGGTCTATGTTGCACGAATGTTATATGTTATTTTTTTAAAGATGGAACAATGACTATTAAGTCCTCACACAATGAAACTCTAGTTTCCCTTTGTCTAAATTTGAAATTCACCATCCTTAGGTTCTTTCTCATCCAACTCCCTCAATCTTGCCAGGACAGCTATACGGTCTCTACTTGATCTCTACTTGATCGTGTCCTCTGACTGCTGAAATTTGAGGTAATAAAAGATCTCAAAATTGGGGTCCGCCAAAGCCTGACGTTCAAAATTGTTTGGATAAAGTGATTTTCTCTGTGAGTATATGGGTTGCGGGGGAAATTCTTTTGACATGCATTCCTATAAGTATAAAAAAACCAAAATATCCTAATCCAATTAAATTATCTTATTCTCTCACTGTTAATATTTATTTGCTGCACATTTTATTTTTTATGCAATCCGGCCGGAGCATAGTTGCTAACATGAAAGAGTGATTTTTAAATTTAATGATTTATAAGTCATTTTTAAAAATGATTTTGGATTGGATAATTTAAAAATTACTTTTAAAAGTTACATGTAAATTATACAGTCTAAAATCCAAAATTCAAATGTATTTTTAAATTGTATGATTTATAAATCACTTTTAAAAATAATTTTTGGATTGGATAATTTAAAAATTAGTTTTAAAAGTTACATGTAAATACAGTTTAAAAGTCATTCATAAAAGTAAAATAATTTTTAAGTTATATAATGTTATACAAATTAAAAAATATTTGAAAATAAAAAAATTCAAAAATCATTCGTAAAAGTAAAATAATTTTTAAATTATATAATATTAAACAAATTAAAATTTATTTGAAAAATAAAATAACTTTAGAATTGTATAATTTATCTAGAATAATTTTTGGATTATCAAATCTCAAATATAAACAAAACATGAAAAGTGTATAAATATAAAATTATGATGATTTAAAAATAAAATTAAAAGTAATTTTATCTATTTACGTATCTTATGAGAATGAATGTGCAAGCTATAGTGATGAAAGAATTTCACGCTGCGCGGATTGTTGATGAAACAGTGGTCATGTTTGTTTTCAAGTGAATGAGGCAGAACTGTTAAGTGAAAGTACAGGATTGATTGAGAGGGGAGTTGCCCTCCTGGATGGATGAGACTAAAAGATAAGAAATGATATTTTTACATCCCTTATAAGATTCATACCAAATAATAATCACATCTGAGGATTTACGTCAAAATCAATTTCGTACTTGGAATAAATTTATTAATTCATACAAATGAAATTAGTATAGAATAAGGTGCAAAAACGAATATTTATTATAAAGCTTCTAATGAATTATGCCACACAATCAATTGTATTAAAGATATACTCGATCATAAGTATTTGCAATATAAGATATTTTGGTAAGTGTATTATGCATTTGTAGATCATCAAAAGTTTATGCATGTGTTGTGATCATGGAGTCATGATTTAAGTTTGTCTCTTTGCATCAAGCTCAGCTTCTACGGGTTACATCAACATGTGTTCAAGTTATTATGTAAAGTAATTGTTATTAAATACCATATTATACTTAAAAATTACTCATAAAATGTAAGCATGTCGTACAGGTACAAAATTATTTTAAAATATTTTGAAACATTTTAATACATTTCACGCATTTAAAATTGTTTTAACAAGTATTTTAACTATGATTATAGTACAATATGACTATAATACTTCGTTGAAATAAAAAAAAATTGAAACAAACAAAGAAAAAAAGAAAATAACAACTTTTTCTTTTTAAAAATTTTGGATTATTATTTCAATTTTTAATACCATTTTAAATATATTATATATATACATAATTTTAAACATTTTTTCTATTTTTTTCATTTTATACATTAATTACTTTATAATTAATTATTTTCAAAATAATTTTATACTTTTTTTCTACAATTATAATAAAAAACATCTTAGTAAATAGTTATATAATATAATTCATTTTAATTTTTTTATATCAATTACATCTAATTAGGAGTATTCAAAATTAAAGTGATATAAAGAAATAACTAAAAACTGAACCAACTGAAACGCAACAAATCCCCAAATTTTTGTATTTGTTTGGATTTATCTTAAGAATCACGCGATTTAGTTTATTTGAATTTTTAAAATTGATTAAAACCAGATCAAGTTATAATATACATTCAACAAATATTTTTTTATTAATAATATAATACTACTACTAATAATAATAAATAATAATAAGTTATATATTTTAAATTAAATTTTCTTATAGAGTTGTTTGATTTATTTTATAAATTTGATTTATGAGTTTAATTTTTTTTATTGTTATTAATGTTGTCTAGAGGGTGGTATTATCAATTATACTCTCTTCTTAGATTTCGTCATTATGTCTACTCTCGTTTCATTCTCTCGATATGATTGATTTTAACACATAAAAAACTTTTATAGTTTCTATCTTAAAAATGCTTATAATTAAAACAAGAGACAAATATTTTAATAGATAAAATAAAATTAGATAAAGCTTGATTGCAACATGATCATATACATGAAAAAAAGTAGATTGACTAGTCAAAAGAGGAATTAAACCTACTTATTAGGTAAAATGAGAACAACAACCAAGTTTCATAAGTTTTGATTGGTTTATAGATCTAAATGAATGTTATATGGGTGAAATACTTAAAAAAAATTTACACAAGATACATTTGTATCTTTTCCTTATTCAATTATAAATAAATTTGTGTGTACTTTTGTAATTGTTATTATTAAATATATTTATTATATTATTGTATTTTAAGTAACATATTTTTAATTATATCATTGTATTTTAATTGAAAAGATAAAAAAAATAGGAAATATTTAATAAAAAAAATTAGAAATTAACAACTGCATAAATTGATTCAAACCAAACCACATAAATTGGTTTGGTTTGGTTTAAATTGTTTTTCAAACTGAACTGTGTATATTATTTATGTTTGATTCAAATGTATTTTTAACCAAAAATAACTTTCTTCTAAGTGTTTGAGGGAGTGAAAAAAAAAAGTTTATTTGAATTAAAAGAAAGAAAGTAAATGAAAAAAAGGTTTTTGAAAGATTAGGAATATTTCATCGATGTGATAAATTAAATAACTCTATTACCTTTCTTTTAAATTTTAATTATTATAAATTAACTTTATTTTTATTAATATTTATTATTATTTTATGATTTTATTTTCATTTATTATTATTTAGTAATATTATGATGTGAATTTACTTTTATTATTGATATTTTTTATTTAATATTTTTATTATTTATCATCAATATTATTTTTTAATTTCATTTTTAATATTATTATTTATTATTATCTTATGGAATTATTTAGATCACTATTACTTTTTATTTAATATTTCATTATAATTTTTTTTATTTTTTATTACTATATGAATTTATTTGTATCTTTATTATTATTTTTTTATTTAAATTTCATATTTTTTATTATTTTGTTTTTATTGTTATTTTATTATATTATATGATATAATGAATTACACTTACGTAAATATTGAGGTTATTATGCTTCTTCAGATTTAATTTAACATAAAATTTTGTTATGAAATGAGGAAAACATTTAATTTAATGTAAATCTTGCTGTTGAATAAAAAAAAGTGAAAATAAATTAATAAAATATATTTTTAGTTATTTTTTATGTTATTTTCTTTTTATTTGAGAAGGTGTTATAATTTATATTTTTTATGAATTTATCTTCCCTTTTGTTCATAAATCAGCTGAATTAAATACAATCTATCTTCTGGAAGTGTATCCTAGCAAGAACAGAGTATAACATGCAATGAATGTTGTTGGTTTTGTCATCCATGATAAGGGGAAAGACCCATGGTTCTCATGCATGACACTGTTATATCACTGAATCACATATAGTTATGATCCATAGTTACCAAATATCAATAGTGATATTGTAAAGGAAGATTGCATTTTTTTAGTTTTTTTTTCAATCTCTTCTTGATTGAATATAGACATTCTAAATCTACATCTTTAACTAATTTCCAGGTGGTGCTAATAGTAAAATGGTTGTTGTAAGTAATTTTAATTTAATAATTATTAACAAATAATCTAAACTAGTGAATATTTTATTAATCTATTTATGGATCAAAATTTTCTGCTCCATCCTGATTTTTGTGTTTGGTAATATAATTGGATCTATGAACAGTGTGCTGTTAGGATATGTATTTTGCTGTCTTGAATCACTTAGGTTTTACAGATTTTTTTTTATCAATACTTGTGTTGGTGTACATTTCTTGTGTAGTTACCTTTTCATAGTTTATTTATAAATTTGTGAGACACTTTTTTGTGTATATATATTTGCAATACATAAGAACACAAGTCAAAATCTTATAATTATGTAATTTATATATTTATCTATTATAATATATAATTTAAAATTTTCCTTTTGTATTTACATTTATATTTAGTTATTTTTAAAACAAAAAAATTATTTAAATACTAAAAAAAACTTTATTTTTTTTATAACCAATTATTAGTGCAAATCCTTTAAAAATAATTACTTATTTTTGTAATAATATATAATAATATAAAATAAAACTTTACACATTTTATACTTTTATTTTATTTTTAATTATATTTTAAAATAAAAATTTACAGTAATATATAGATATTTTTGTGTGTATATATTTTATATTTCTATTCTTATGTTTGGTTATATTTTGAAATAAAAAATATTATTTAAATATTTTATCTACAATAATATATATGAGAAATTCTATCTCGTGGATATATATTTTAAATTTTTATTTTATTTTTAATTATATTTTAAAATAAAAATATTATTTAAATATTCTATAAAAATATATAATGAGATTCTATTTTTTATATATATATTTTAAATTTTTATTTTACTCTTATAGATATAAATCCTATACAATCTTTTATTTTTATATTTTTTTAAAAATACTACTAAAGAGACTTGTACCTGTATCAAAGAATACAAGTCTCTTTAATAATATCAATAAAAAGAAGCTTATTTTTTTATTATAATAAAAATAGTTATATTATATTTATATTTTTTTAATGAAATAGTTATACAAGTCTCTTTAATGAAATTTTTTATTTTTATTTTTATATTTCATATTTCAATTTTATTGTTAATTATATTTTAAAATAAAAAAATATTATTTAAATATACGGAAGTTTATCTATCTTATATTTCTATTTTATTTTTAGTTATATTTTAAAATAAAAATTTATATCAATATATAATGAGATTATTATTTTTTACACATTTTATATTTTTATTTTATTTTTAATTATATTTTAAAATAAAAATAAAATATTATTTAAGTATTCTATAATAATATATAATGGATATTTTATTTTTTAGTATACAAATTTCATATTTTTATTTTAACCTTAATTATATTTTAAAATAAAAACCTATAATAATATATAATGAGATTATTTTTTATACATTTTATAAATTTATTTTATCTTTAATTATATTTTAAAATAAAAAAATACTGTTTAAATATTTATAATATTATATATAATATACAATGGAGATTCTATTTTGGTGTTCACATTTTATTTCAGATTTCTATTTTACCTTTGATTATATTTTAAAATAAAAATTTATAATAATATATAATAAAACATTTTTTTATATATACATATTTTATATTTATATTTTACTCTTAATTATATTTTAAAATAAAATATTTATTATTTAAATATATATAATGAGAATTGTAATTTTTATCTTATTTTATCCTTAACTATATTTTAAAATAAAAATTTATAATAATATATAATAAAACATTTTTTTATATATACATATTTCACATTTATATTTTATTCTTAGTTATATCTTAAAATAAAAAATTATTATTTAAATATAAATGTAACTTTAATTTCTTTATAATAATTTAAAAGTAATTAATTTTTTTTAAAATAATCATCTATATTAATATATATATAAAATATTTTTTTTTGTGAGAGTTAGTATTATTTGGTTTGTGAATGAAATAATTCCATCACATAGAAATCAGGAGAAGGGAAAAATAAAAGAAGAAAATTTGGGAAAGAAAGTTTGAGAATGAAATAAGCAGTGACATAGGAGAAGCCTACGTATACATCTACTGGGGAACATCAGAGACGCTGTGGTATTTCGAACAAACAGTACTGAGAAAGTGTACCCTAATTTGAATACAATTCATGCAATTTGACGCCAATTAGCAAAGTGAGAATTGAAACTTGAGAATTGGCAGAGAGAGAGAGAGAGAGAGATGGCAGAAGACAGTGAAGGGAAGAAGAAAGGGGAGAATATAGAGTCTCAGATTGAAACCGCTATGCGCTCTCGCGTCTCTCACTTCAAGGAACAATCCGAGTAAGTAACTCTTCTCACTTTCTTCTTCTTCTTCTTCTTCTTCCTTCTCATTATTCTCAAATCTTACGTACAGTGCTTTCTGTTACGCCTTTCAATGCAGCTCTTTGACGTTTGAGGGTGTTCGTCGATTGCTTGAGAAAGACTTGGGATTGGAGGAGTATGCTCTGGATGTGCACAAGAGATTTATTAAGCAATGTTTGCTCAAGGTATTCCTTTTCTTCTCAATTCGAATCCCTAATTTCGACATAGTCAGTATGCGTAAGTGGAAGCTTCTAGGGCTTTATAGTTTTTCTGTTGCTCACTAGTGAATGCACACGATAGCCAACCCTAAGTGCTCAAGGAGTAACCTCGTCCGCATTATAATTAGGAGCGCTCTGGACTCCCGGAGTTTTCTTTTAAATCTTAGGATTCAGTGTCTCGTGTACTGTTGGTTAACATGTGGTAGCTGAATAAGTTGGTTGTCAATGGCAATGTGAAATTCAGCTCTGCCTTTATTTGGACTTTAAGAGGGATTGCTGTTCTCTTTATTTAACCAAGTCCTCAATGTGGGGTGTTTAACCAGATTTTTGAATGATTATTAGTGTACGTACGATTGACAAGTGCATGGTGTCGAATAGATTTTTTACTACTATCACTACTATTTTCCGGCTGCGATGATAACAGTTTGCTTTATAACATATTTGTGTTGGGATTGGTTTAGTTTTATGAATTCTGATGTTATGAAGAATGCTTGGATTTTGTTCTTATGTTTCTATATCAATGTGTTTTTTTTTTTACCTCATTGCTGGTAGTGCTTAGAAGAGGTCGTTGATGACGATGGCCCAAGGATATCAGAGAAGGCAGGGGAAAAAGGCGCAGGTACACAAGAGTCAGATGAACCAAAAGAAAAATGTGAATTAAAAGATGAGAAGGATCTTTGCCCTGAAGATGAGGAGAAAATGGAAGACTCTCCAGTGTTAGGTCTTCTTAAAGAACAAAAAAGGGTTAAACTTGAAGCCAAGGATGATAAAGGCAATGGAAACAAAGTAGTTCCAAATGAAGCCCTTATTAAGAAAGCTGTTAGAAAAAGATCGTCGTACATCAAGGCTAATGCAGAGTATGCTGCTGATTCTTTCAATTATTTATCATTCTGATAATTTTTTATGACAATGCACTGCATGTCCTCCTTACTTTGGTAAATTTATGCACACCAACTGATTCTTTGGCCATAAGGTATGACGCTGGGTACTTTTTTTCACTTGTTAATTTCAGGACAATCACTATGGCTGGTCTTCGCCGGCTATTGGAGGAAGATCTTAAACTTGATAAATTTACTCTTGATCCCCATAAAAAGTTTATAAGTCAACAACTTGATGAGGTGAGTGAAAAATCTATAAAGTGTCATTGATGCCCATAAGAAGCACAAACACACTATCTGATGCTTAGCACGTCTCTTTTAAATGTGAAGGTATTAGCATCTTCAGCAGTTTCAGAACCTGCAAAGAATGCTAAGAAAATAGTCAAGAAAAAACCTGATACCAAAGTAACTAAAAAGGTCAGCAGTGAAGAGAACTCTGATACTTCAGATAAGGAGACTGATGAGGAAGAGAGTCTGGAAGATGAAGTTAAACCTAGGAAAAAGGTTGTTCCAAAAGGAAAGGTGCAGACTCCTGTCCAACCCAAAAAACGTAAAGGAGAGGAGACTGATCTGTCCAGTAAGAAACGGATCAAGGCTGCTAAAGCAGCCTCAGAAGAGATCAGTGATGCAGAGGATAATGGGAAAAATTCTGAAGATGATCAGTCTCATTCATCATCCGAGAAACCTTCCAAGGTCATACTAAATTATTGTTTTTATGATGATTGCAATAGGAATGCCTGGTATAAGTTGAAAAGTTAAGGCCATAGTCATAATTATTGAAAAATGACAATCTCTTTGCCGATAGCAAAACTCTTATTATTAATCTTGTCGTTTTGTGTGTGAATTTCCATGAAGCTGTACTCAACGTTTTTTTGTGTAATTTCTACTAGATAAGATGTATACGAGGTTTATTTCATTGAATTATAGCTTTCTTTTTTTCTTGAACTACAGAAGAAAGAGGTTTCAACTCCTGTCTATGGCAAACGTGTGGAGCACTTAAAGTCTGTTATTAAAGCATGTGGAATGGGGTAATTTTCTTCTTTGAATTCCTTTTTTAAGTTACGGGATATTTGTTCAGGATGATAGTTTGATGCTACATATTTCTATCACAGTGTTCCTCCTGCAATTTACAAAAAAGTCAAGCAAGTGCCTGAAAACAAACGGGAAGGACAACTAATCAAGGAGTTGGAGGAAATATTGTCTAGAGAAGGATTGTCTTCCAATCCATCTGAAAAGGGTGAGTTCATTTTTAGTAGTATTCCTTCATCCCTGGATATTAGCTGCAAAATTTCATCCTGATTGAAAAGAAATATGCATTCCTTTGTCAAAGGAGTCCTTGGAGTTGTTATCAGCTGTATCCAATTATCTTTCATGCAACCCAAACAATTGAAACCTTTGCTAGTTTTACCTCTTGTCTTCTTATTTAAGTTCTGATTAATTTTAAGATTTGAGAAACTAAGCTTAATTACTCCTGTTGTGAATATACTAGAAACAAAATTAAATTGTCCCATAATTTATCCATACTTTGAAATGAATTAATCTAGGGCCTTGACTTCATTCAGTATGTATACTGTGGAGTGAAAACTTAACATCACAATTCAAAAATAAAGTTTGGACATTTCTATTGATACATGTTTTCCTAGTCATGTATTGTTGGAATTAGATAACATTGTTTTGAGTAGTTTGGTTTCTGACAATGGTGGATGTATGGAGGGGGTATAATTGAATAAAAGCAACGTACCATGGTGCCAAAAGGCTCCTCGCTATGTAGTGTCATTGTATGCGGTCTTACCCTTACACATGCAAAGAGACTTTTTTGGATTCGAACCCATTACCAATTGGCCACCAAGGCGCTACTTCACCTCTGCATTACCTGTCTTCCAGCAGTATAATTGAACGGAGAACTAAGAATGAGTATTTGTCCTGTAAAATTTTAATGTTTGGGAGGTTACTCTCATCAGGTTGATAATAACGCACTATAGTGCTGCTACAGTGCTGTGGAGGATTGGGGTGGCACATTTAAGTGCTGCAACCATTGTAGATGCTTCTGTGGCTGGAGTGAAGAGAGTCATGGAACTTTCACATCACTCCCATGAGTGCTCTGTGCCCCCTCAAACTATTTTGTTGATACTGCCTGCCCCTTCTCCATCTGTGACTTCTTCCCTCTTAGTTGCTACGAATCTGTGTTTTGCTCTCCACCTTTGCTGTCAAAACTTCTATGACGGGAGACTGCATCGAGCTGCTGGATTGTTAGAGCCGGGTCTTAGGGTTATATTAAAGGAAAGGTTAGAATTGGGTCAATGCGCCCAAGCACTTTTAAGTGATTTTTCTCCTTTTCTTCATTTTTTGTTGGGCCCCTCTTGAGTCTAGTTTAGCCTATTTTTTTTTGTTTTTAAATTAAGCATAGCATAGCATATTATATAATAAATAAACTAATGATATAAGTAATAAAAATGTAATAAACTATTTAAAGCATAACATATAAGATACTAAACTAAATAGGTAACTAATAGTGTAAAAAACTAAATAAAACGTTACATAATATCATGAATTAAACACTAATAGCACTAAAATATAATAAGCTAAACAGCAATAATAAGAAAAAGTGCAATAAACTATTTTAAGCATGATATAATATAAATTAAATCATAATAGTGACCAGAAAATTGAGAATAGAGGCTGTCTTGCTATGTGTTATTTTGATATGGCAGTTTCTGGGCTGGCTGTTTCACGCCATTATATCTGGGATTTAAAAAGTATAATATCTGAAAGCAGATGGAAGGTAATGTAATTTCCCTCAACCTCAGGAGTTTGGGTTGGTGTAACTTCCCTTTTTATTAGGCCATTTTAAATGGTATGTCTACATTGAGCTGCAGATATGACAGGCTTTGATTTAATGGCTACTATTTCCCCTTTTCTCATGTCTTCTCATTTACTCAGAAATCAAGGAAGTCAAAAGGAAGAAGGCAAGAGCCAAAGAACTTGAGGGTATTGATGTAAGCAATATTGTTTCAAGTTCTCGTAGAAGGTCGACAAGTAGTTATATAGCTCCTCCACCTCCAAAGCCCAAGGTTCCAGTTGAAACTAGTGGTAATGGAGCTGATGATGGTGATAATGACGAAGACAATGATAATGAAGAGGATGAAGAAGATGAGGAGGAGGATAGTGGCAGTGATGGTGATGATGATGGAAGTCAGAGTGAAGAATTTAATGATGGTAAGTATATTTGAAATATGTTAAGGCTTTGTCCTGTTTTCAAGTTATTGGTTATTTCAGATATCATAGATTTGGGAATCGTGCGTTCTGTAGTACTTTTTTGCTGCGGTTAAGTAGTTTGTTGAAAACTGCTTTGATATAGGGTTGAATTGTCATCGACAGTGGGTATTTTTTTTTGTAACTGTAGTATTGGTATGAATTGTTTATTTCCGAAAGCAATGGCTAATACTTGTGGGTTTCCCTCCCAATTTAGTTTATTCTGTATCCAAAGCTACATCATCCTTGTAGCCTAAGTTCCATTTGGCATTAGGTATAAAATGATTTCAACATTTTATAGCATTGGTCCAGCCATTGTAATTTAAGTTCCACTTGATATCTATCTGATATTGACAATAATATCTAAAATACCGGGATATTAGTATCATTACTGAATTTCGACAAGGTCATTGTATTCTAGGGCACTTGGATTGAGCATGACCTTGATTAATAATCCGGACTTCTGAACATGCTGAACACAACACAGACAACGGCAGCTAATCACAGCACAGCTAAAGAATCTTTGTTTGAAGAACCACTCTTGGAAAATAAAGACTCTTTTCAAGTTTTTTCTTTAAGTTTCTATAGTGGTGGGAGATGAAAGATTTTGGGTTCATACTTGCATTTCATTTTTCTAGATCCTTCTTTTAGTATCCTGCACCCAATTTTCTTCCGTAGTTGTCTTCTAAGCGATAATTATTTCTTGATATAATAGAGCAAAAGGTGAGCTGCACTTACTATTACACAGCTTATTGTGAAACAATTTACGTATCACTTGTGAAACTTAGGTGAATTATCTTCTCTATGTATGACAATGCGTTACTTCGACTTTGGTTTTCGTGAATTGGTTGTCTTTAACATTCTCTGTTTTATGCAGATGAAGAAGACAGTGATTGAACTCAGGGAGATTTCACAATAATCAAGGCGATTTTTTCACAATTAATTAGGAGGTGATGGTGTATAATGTAATGTCTTGTAGTGTGTTTGCTCTTTTACCCTTTTATTTTCTGGTGTTCCAAAATATGCATGTCATAATGGCCAGTACTTGTTGCTAGTTGCAGAAGTATTAATTTAGTTTCTTCCTTGGTCAGTTGATAGGAACTTCTGCTTTGACGGTATTGGTTTCAATTTAGTATATTTTTATTTCCCCTAGGAAACACATTTACCGATAGATTACCATATCTCAACCGTAAGTGGCAGCATGGTTGCTGTTGAAAATTGTCAGAATTTAAGTTCAGTTTAACTTATTTTTAGGTTGTCTACACTAAGCTAAACCTGAGAATTGAGATGAAATTGAATTGTTTAAAGCATTAGATTAGTTTGAAAGATGTTACTTTGGCCAGCCCCCTTCAACTCTTGTTAAAATCCACCATTCCTGTTTAAGAAATATATATTTTAATTTGAATTACAACCTCAAATTTCAACCCGACGGTGGATTCGATATAGTTTTGACTTCGTTGGATTGTATTTTTGAGTTGTTGGATGGGGAATATTTGCCAGGGCGTCTTGATAGCCCCCTTACTGCTCATGATTCTATACTTTATGAGTTGCCAACAACAATGGACAAGATTTGTCTTTGAAAGACCTATGGTTGGATTCTACTTTGATTATCATTTCGAAAAATCAGCATACGACTGACCATTGTACATGAAATATAGTCACGGCTATTCTGGGCTTCAAATTAAAGTTCTTAACAGGACTGAAAAGGTAATGTAAGTGTCATTTAGAATATTGAATAGGAGATCATCCGAGGGTTTACATGTATTTGATTTATTAATTTGGTTGATATATGAGTTGTTGTAGTTAAATTCATAATAAAAACATGAGTTCAACGTAGGAAAAAATGTTATCTTTAATTTTTTTTTGTATTTTCAGAAAAATTGATATGGGACTAATAACAGTATGATGATACTCGAGAAATTTTAAATATTGTCAACTGTATTAAAACATTTTGTATATATAATAATAAACCTATTATTTTTGGAATAAAGAAAAAAAAAACAGTATGGAGATGAACATTTAAAGCTAAACAGAGTATTTGATCTTATCAAATGATTTTTATTGATACCAGTGAAGTAGCATATCATTTTATTAAATAAACAAAAAAAAATAGTTCGGGCGGCACGGTTCGAGTTTATATTTCGCAAGATTGTGAAGCTTGATTCTTGGGAATGACGCCAGGATCTTTCTGGTTCAAAGACAAAAGTCATAATTTTAATATTTTCAATTAATTATAAATACTATTTTAAACGTTCTTAAAAGTTTATTAATCTTTTAAACGGAAGTATGTATAAAACTTATGTACAATATCACGAAAAATAGAATATAGTACTTTGTTATCTGAAATTACTATTTTATCATTAAAAGAATTAATCCGTTGGAACCAAAGAGTACAAGAATGAATTTTTTAATTAATCTATCAAAACATCCAAATACTTAACTCACGAAGATAAGTTGTTAACTAATGGTTCATATATTTTAGGGTTTATATAATTAGATTGTGATTCTTTAAAATATTTTTTATAAAGTTTATAGAAAAGTTGTAGGTTCAAATGAAATTGGATTCCGTTTCTTTAAACAAAATCTTGAATTTGAATTTTTTAGATGGAAAAAAGGTAGTTAGAAAAAGAAATTTTACTAAAAACTTTTTTATACATATATTGAATTATAGTTGAAAAGTCGAGTTAAACTTAATTTCTTAAATTTAAGTTTAGTTAAAAATAGATTAAATTTATTTAATTTATGTTTATATATTTTTATCTTTAAACTATTTTATCCAAAAAATTTATTTCAATTATAATAATTTAAAATGTAATTATTAAAATAGATAAAATTTTACAATATAATATGAATGTTATATATTTTATTATTTTTAAAGTATATTTAAATTGATAATATATTATTATTAATTAAAATGATGATAATATTATAAATTAAATTAAAAATATGTTAAAATATTTAATAATAATATTAATTAAACTAAAATAAAATAAATAAAATAAATAAATTTTGAAACTATTCTCGTATGTAAATTTATGAATTTTAAATGATATTAACTAGAAAGATATGTTATAAAACTTTGGTTGAAATTAATAATTTTAAGTTAAAAAATATAAAAAATTTGTTAATATTAACTTAAGTTAATTTACATGCGAAATCAAGATTTGAGAAAACAAATCCATTCAACACAATAAGAAAAACTATAATAACACAATGTTCGATAGCTCCTAAACATCAGTTGAGATATACAAACTCAAAGTCTTAGTTATCAATTAAATTGATGGATAATCCATACAAATAATATGGTTATAAAAAAAATTGTATAGCAAATGACTCATTATCTACGTCAAATTCTAGAAATACTATCCAACTTGCATCTGGTACTTTCCTATTTGCCCTTTTCAAACACAAGAGACACCACTTATGTTGATATCTCCTAAGACAATAATATTGGCAAGGATTAAAAGTGTTTAGAGGTTCAGATTAACTCATGAATACAAAACGAACCAATTAAATTGGTTTGGATTTTAGCCTAATTAATTCATCATCAAATAAGTGATTTACAAGTCATATGAATCCAAACCAAACTAATGCTATGAATTTTTCTGCCATTGATTATTATGCTTGAATATATTGTAATTTTCAATACTTTTAGTTTTCTCATTTACATTAGTCTTAGCCTAATTGCTTCATATTTTTATTCTTTTTTCTTTTTTCTTCTATACTATATTATTTTGATATGCTATAAATGATGAATCAATAAAAATGTGTGCCAATTGAATTGTAATGTCTTCGTTCACAGTGATACTTAATATATCGTAATTCTTATTAAAAAATAAAATAAAAGTTGTTGTAAGAATAGAATTATATGTAAATTTCAGATAAATATTTTTCAAAACAAGTACATATTAGGAAACCAAATTGATTTAAATTGAATCAGCCTACTTTTAGTCAGGTTGATTTAGTTTATGCCAAAACTTTTAATAAATTAAAACTGATAAAATTTAATTAATTAATATTTTATTTTCTTCCTAATCTGATCCAAACTAACTTCTAAATATATCAGAAAAGGAAATTTCACTTAAGTTAATACCTCCTAATGAGAGAAAAAAATTGAACAGGGAGACGCTACTTAAGTTGAAATTTGTTTATTAGAATTTTTTTTTTACATAACCACATCACCCCATTTTCATAAATATATTTTTTCCATGTTATTTTAGAAGATATCTTTAGTTATTAATTTGACAAGAAATTCTACCTTAGTTTATATTCAATTATCGACACCACGTGCAATTAATGATTAACGAGTGATCAACAACTAAATGATTTACACTTTCTTAATTTTAAAAAATTAAAAAAACCAAAAGAAGACCATTAAAAAAGCCAAAAATTACATATGAACATTGTAAGAGAAAAAAGAAGCAAAATTTAATTTTTTTAACATATAATTTGGTCTCATGTATGACTGGCCTTGCACGTAGGTGAATTTTAAATGCAAGTGTTTGGTTCCTTTCAAATCGATCTAACCACTTTCTAAAAGTCATTGTTTCTTTTAAATGACACTTTAAAAGTGACTTTGTGAAAATTTAAACTATTTACGTTTTTTTTCCCGAAGTGCAGGTGCATGTATTAATATAAATGTAGTACCAACTTTTGCTTGGTTTAACGTCGTATATATATTTTTTAGTAACTTCATGGCTAGCATTGGAACCAATAAGGTTAAATGAAAAAATGCATTGGAATAGTGAACAATTATATACTAATATTTTCTTCCCGTACAATCATATTCATGCACATAATTTGTAAAGGGTATTAGCTTAAAGAGTAGATGTTGATATTCATTAAATGTGGCTCTGCCACTGAAAAAAAGCACATATTTTTTTGGTGCACTAAATTAAAGCTTCTGCATTATGTAACAAAATAATAATAAAGTAGGAAAAAGAAAAAAAAATTGATATAAGAGCTTTTTTTATGCAAGTATAAAATTAATTAAACTTACAAATGTGTGATGTGATTTTAACTTTTGAGAATTGTTTTCGTAACCGCCCTATAAAATACGTGCCACAGACCACAAACTTTATGACAAATAACGTAACACACAAAAACACGCTCAATAATGTTATGTTTGGTTTGGGGGCATTACCATCAGATTGCTCATGCAAAAAAGTGGTGTTCGTGACTAGGTATTTTGATGTTGCAATTTTTGAACTTTGTTGATGTTAAAAAACTATAAAGCCATTATCATCGTCTCTAGAAAAGTACTCTGGTCTTTATTTCGGTCAAAAAGGTGAGTTTTCTTTTGCAAGAAAGTTGCAGGTAGCGTCAAATTTCTTTCTTTCTGGGGCATCATCACTTTAATCTTGTACAATAATAGATCCATCATCTTAATTATGCCCATCGTAGCTATAGTGTCTTCTCCAAACTCCAAAGAACATAATAAAATCGCCATCGATGCATCCATCTTAATTTATCACGCGTTTGTGTCCAATATTAAGTAATGTGTATCACATTCTACTTTACCATTAAAGCATAGCACATCATTCATCACCATTCTGCATTAGTACTGATCCATCACGTTGAGTTGAAATTCAAGAAAACTGACACAACTTCAAAAGTTCTGGAAGGGACTAACATGTTCTTATCATTCAGAAATTCTTGAAAAATTGCATAATGTATCTTTAACTCAAATGATCATCAGTTAAGTAATACTGTAATACAGGCTGTAACTAAATTATGTTGTCCCTTTCTTATGTTATGTCTGAAGTAAAAACTAAAATAAGAATAAAAAAATGGGAAGTTAAAGGGTGGAAGCAACTATAGTTTGTGACAGAGAAGTTGGGAGATTTGATAAGCTATGATGAAGGGTTGGGTGGACCTACAAGGCACTAAGACAATAAGTTGGAGATGATTAGCTACCACTTGGCCATAGGAGGAATGCCCTAACAAGAAAGGTAGGGTTGTGTTGGAGTGTGTGAACAAGCTAACTTGGATGCCAAATACAAGTGTATCTCAATCTCTCATGTTGTAGCTAAAGCCAAGGACATTCCAGAACAAAGTGGTAGCACCAATGAAATTGATGGAAGTGAGAATGGAAACCCAAATCATCCACCCATTTGGGGTGCAAATATTCAACTCAGAATCTAAATAATTCTTGTAGCAAAATCTACTCTACCACCTGTGCTCAAGATTCTCATCATTTACTAATATTTTTCTTTCCTGCGCCGTGACGTTTAGCAGTTAGATATGTATGATGTTGTTTCTGTGCCTACGAAGTTTGCAAGGAATATAATGGACTTGCCCGACATAGTGTTCAGTTGATGGAAGTGTTTACTGGTTTATACTGTGAGTGGGAGGTCAAATTCATGACAAACCTATTTTTAATCGATATGTATGAATTATAATTATAATAATAATAATATATGTATTTTAATTATTTTGTTTATTGATGTATACGAGTATATATTTGTTGATATATATTATTCATCGTTAATGATTTTTATTTAAATATTTTTTAAAATTAAATAATTAAATAAAGTTATTGGTGAAAAAATAGTTAATTATTTAATTAAATTTATATATTTACGATTTTTTTAAAATCTATAAAATTAAATTTTCAAAATATGATTTTAATTTTTTAAAATTGATTTCGTTATTCTAATATTTTATAATACAATTTTATTTGAATTACGCTTTAAAATTAAATTCTATTTGAGTTTATGTCTTAAAATATATTTTTAAACAATTTAATTTAAAATATTCATAATGTATAAGTCTAAATCAAATCGATAACAATTGTTTACGATGAATTATTATATATATGTAAAGTTTTATTATCTCTTATTTGAAGAAAAATAATTACAATATATTAGTACATGGCTTAAAGCTTTAGATAACTAAGCCTAGCTAATGTTATTTTTTAACAAAGAATATATGTTTTTCCAGAATAGAGCTTTGTGCTTTTGAATACCAAAAAGATGTACTTGATGTAAATGAATTAATTTGGTTTAGATTGAATATATATATATGTATATATTATATGAAACCAATATATATGTAAACAGTGCTAGTAATGGATTAACCATGCATTTTGTTTTCTGAAGGTTAATTTAATAAATTTGAGATTGTGTGACAATGATGCATGTATATATCCAATGCGGCCCCAAGTTGTTGGTGTATGAAGTATGTCTTAAGTTGCCTACTTCCAGTGGAACAAAACAATTTGGGGGATGACAGGGAAACAACAAAGTGAGAGTTGATCCTAAACAGTGAGTGGGAAATGTTATGTTGTTCCTGCTGCGAGGGACTTAGCAGGGAAAGTGGAGATGACGTAGGACTAATCTCATGACCTACAAACAACCCATAGACATTGGAAAAGTAACCCATCAAGTGGAATCTAGTACACTTCAACTTGTCACCACCTTTTTTACAAACCAAAGCTAGCTTGCTAATTCAATGCATCCTCTCTGGGTTGCAGAGAAGAGTTTATTAATGGAAGATATACAAGTTGAGTAAATTATTGGAAGAAAAGTTACTTTGAGAAACAGGTGATTGTGTGCATGAATTAGCAAGATAATTTATTCACTTCACTCTCTTTAAATGGCTACTTCTTTATAAGATTTTCTTCACTTTATTTCATTCATGTGAAACTGGTGCAGTCTTGGATGCACTATCCAAAATTATTTATCATCTTTCTTTATCCACCAATGTATTTACGCTGCAATAAATAAGTACACCAAGGTCCAAACTCATATATGGTATTTGTCTTCATGCAATATGTTGTTAATTTTTTTAACGGTGCTAAATTTATTTTCATTTATTCAGTGGTATTTGTCTTGCTTCATGTGGCGTGTAGAACATTAGATCCCTCACGTGTTGCTTAATTAGGAGGGGAATCTTTGTGACAGAATTAAGTTGGAAGGAATCTGAATTTGATTCTCTTGGTTGTACATGTACTGCTGTTTCAATCCATAATGGAATTGCTGACACGAAAGCCACATTCTCAAACCCTACAATATTTTGTGCCCAAGAATTCCTCCATCATTTGGCATATACATACACATAATCACCTCCTGCATATATAGCCAATACCATATCCAATTAATAATTAATTTATGCTATAAGTTTCTTGCTTTGTTGAGAGTATTAAATTGTACTGGTAGAGTGTTTTCGCTGCAAATTAAATCGTTTATATACTTAGTAAGATGAAATTTATGATTTTTATCATAAATGAGTTTATTTTGAATAGTAAAAATCTAATGAAAATTTATCTATAAATCGCACTCAAGTTATTAAATAAATAAGAATAATTAATAAGTATTGAAAAATTGAGTTGGAATGAAAGTGTTATGTATGATTTGGTAACTTTATTCAAGTTAATAATATAATTATATTAAAGATTATGATGTTATAATAAATAAAATATTGAAAATATAATAAAAATATTTAAATTATTAAATCTTATATTTAAATAGTTGTTAATTATCTTTGATAATAACTTATTTATATTCACTGTATATTTTGAGTATATTTGATATTATAAGTATACAAAATTTTATAGTAATAATAATTTATTAAAAATGTAAAGGTATTTGATAGTAACATTTTTGTTTATAGTTAATATAGTAATGAGTTAATATACTATAATTTACTAGTAATTAGTTGTGACCAATAATGCTCTTAATAAAGAACTTTAATGATATGAAAATAATAAGACTCTTTATATGTTTGTTTCTAAAAGATTGTTTTAAGCCTATTCTTAATTCAAAATGCATTCATCATTACGTATAAATATATAAGTTGTCATTTATTTTCAATCTTACCCTTATACTTGCTTTAAAGAATTATTTTTGCTCTAAAGGATTTCAAGCCTCCATTTTTTGCTCATCTCTATTTGTGCTCTTAGCAAATACTTTAGGTAGGATATTTACTTCTATTTTGTATATAATTTTATTTCAAACCATGTCTAAAACATTCTCCTCTACTAGTAGCTTATGTGACTTCCTGTGATAGTCATTCCTTGGTAGATAATGAGGTATTTGACATTGGGTATGAGTCTATCAGTGAAGAGAGTTTGAATAACTATTTTTCTGGTGAAAGAGGCAATTCTTTGAAATAAATTGTTGTTGTTATTGATATTTTGGTTGGGATAGTCATTATGAATGTTGTTTTTTTATAACTAAAGTACTACAAAAAGAGAATCTTACGCTATTCATGTAGATGTAGAGAGAGTTGCATCTAAATGAAAAGTCTCATAGATAAGAAACTATTCAAAGTAAAGAAAAACTAAGAAAAGAGTAAGGCCAATTACTAACGGGAAAAATGTAAAGATAATTTTTTTCATATTACCATTCTTGAGTTCATGTGGGTATTTAATGAAGTAGACTATTATACTTTCAACTTTCTAATCCTTTTACTTGTTAAAACTTTGTTAAGATTTCGATGTGATCTATAAAGTTGATCTTATTGTCTCCAATGGATGCTTGATTAGTGAAAGTTTATACAAAAAAGTCATTGTTAACAATGATTTCACCATTGTTTTGTAGTTATTTTCAAAGATTTTGATATTCTTCTATCTTTTTTTATATTTCGAGTGACAAATATCGACAACTCTCAATATTATCTGAATTATAAATTTACATTAATAGTTTAATATTTTTTTATATATTTTCAAATTTTGCCTCATCAACTTTATATTACCCCTACAATTACAAAATTCATGTATTTTTTATTAATTGAAAATGACCATAAAATTAGACGAGTGTTTCTTGTGAAGTTCAGTATTGTAGTATTTTCTTCACATATATCCCAAGATTGAAACATCTATGCGATTTAGGGGGACATAAAGAGAGAGTCATATCATTCATACCATTTAGTCATTAAGTGAGGAGATTTATTTTTCTACATTCAAAAGTCTCACATAGTCAAAGAGTTAATGTTAAAAATAATTTTTATATATATTTTCTTAACCTATTGAGAGGTCTTTCAAGAAAAAATCATGAGGAGAATATCAAGCTTCAAATCAGACAATTCAAATATATTAGTTGCCCCTAATAATGTTATATTCACATATATTTGTATGATAATTTGACAACTAGTATACTTTTTATAATGTTATAATTTGAAAGATAATATGACCAAATATAAAAGACAATCACATACAAAATAAATAAATGAAAAGAGTAACATATTTGAATTTTGAAATTTTATTAAAGAATTCACGTACACAATGAAATAAACTTTCTAAACATGAAAACATTGTATTTCTCATCTAATTAAGGTGTATTCATCATCAACCCACAAAATTATTCTAACTTTAATCCTTTGAGTCAGAGAACTTAAGTCCCTTGAATCCTCAATTCACAAAATTAGAACAATCAAATTTCTTGCTTTAAAAGAAAGGTTTTAATCATTGCTTGATCTTTTTTATCCTATTAATATACGTACAAAGTTTTGCGAGTTCTCTTTATATCAAAATTCTTCAATTATAATTAAATAAAAAAAATCATGTAATTAGATTCTATTTATATCAATATTCAATCAAATTTCTCAATTATAATCGAATAAAAAAAATCATAAAATTAGATTATCACACAAAAAATAAATATGAAACATAGAAGAAATTTTACACTTCTCATTAAATCTTTTTCAATAATGAACTTTAAATAAAAATGCTTAAGTTGTCCAATAAGAAACTGAAATACTCACAAAAACTTATTTATTTTCTTCTTTTAAATCCGAGTAAAGTTATCCAAAAGTGGATGGTTAAATCCTCATGTATGTCACTTTTTCTTATTTTATAAGTCACTTTTTTCTTATTTAAGTGTAGAATCAAGTTGTTCAATTTTAAATGACTTAAATCCATAAAAAAAATCATTTTCTCTATTTGATATCTATAAAAGCTCTTAACTCTACCCATTTTAATTGATCAACTAATACCTTCAAAACTAGGAAAACATTACAAAAATCAAATATAAGAGGAAATAAAAATTAACTGTAATCTTAAAGAATAATTTATTAAAAATTAAATAAAAACAAGCACCATTAGAGTTCAAAAACTTAACAAAGTCAAACAATTGTATATCTGGAGTACTTTAAAAAAATATATGCATCGATGAAAATTTTCTGTAGTAGTATAAATAGTTAGATTAAATCTGCTAGTTTCATTCATGAAGTATATAACTAGTTATTTTTTCGGGCGTGTAAAGTAACTAAAATGAGTATTAAATAGCTTGTATTAGACTACTTATGTGTAGAATTAGCGTAAAATAGAGTTAATGTATCTTTCCAAGAACTTTCTTATAAGATTTTTTAAAGGAGAAAAATATGATTAATAAATAAATAATTTTTTTATAAACTAAAAATAGCTTAAACACAACAAGCTAAAAAATAAAAGTTTAGAAAAATTATATAAGAAATTTTTTACAAAGGAATTTATGTATAAATTAATTTAACTTATAATTAATTTTAATTTTTGTGAAAGTTCATTCAAATAAACGAAATTGCAAGTCAATGAAAAAAAGTAAATTTTAACTTTTAAACAATGTTAAATTTGCAATAGATAATTCTACATCGAGCATTTGCGTCCTAATTTTTCTATTTTTTTAGGGTACAAGCCGCAAGGTTGAAAACATAGAGTCTCGTGCAAATCTTCTAAACTTCTTCTCATCATTAGGCCTTTTTTTATGTTTCTTTTATTTGAGACATTAGCTATATATTTAGTAAGTATTTGTTTTTTTTTATGTTTGAGACTTTAAATATATTTATTTAATTACTTTATTATAAGTTTTACATTTTTCCTTCAAAATTATGACATTACTCTTTCTATAAGCGTTAGTTTAACCAATTAAATTACTATTTGACAACATGTAGGAGGATGAAGTAAAATGTTTATTTCTACTAAGATCTCAACACATACCAATTTAAATTATTTTTATAAAAAATTTCTTTGTCTAATTTATCTTTTTTCGGTATAATTAATTTGCTTCTGACAAATATTGAGTACCGTTTGAATTTGTTACATTGGCAAATCCTGTTGTATTGACAAATCTTATACAGAGTGATTCTTTTATTATTTCCATACTTGTTTGTAAGGAGTATTTTTATAAAAAAATTATTCTAATAATATCCTTCTTTTTCATTGGACGATTTTTCATAATAAACTTACTTGGAGACTTCTTACTTCAACTGTTTTAAGAATTTCCGTTAATGGAATTTCGTCCATTAGACTTCCTGTTTTGCTTATCTCCTTCGTTAACTATTTGATCGGGAGACTATTCCCTAAGTTCTTAAGCTTAGAATGGATGGTAAAAGATAAGTGGCAAACAGTTATATGAATACAGAGAACCAAATGCAAGTGAGATCAACGAAGAATAAGAAAGTAATGAAAGAATGAAATGCAGAAATCAAACATAATACAAAAGAAAAAGAAAAATTTCAATAAAATAAAATGAAAGATATTTTTAATAATTCACCTATCATATAACCGTAGTGTCTCCTGAAGGAAGGAAAGTGTCGAAAGCATATTTCCATATCACAAAAAAATTCTACAAACATTTGGTATAAAAATATATGCCAAATGACCTAATGTCGCATATAGAGTATCAAATCATTCACCATCTAACTAATGATCTTCTTACAACTTGTTAGAACAATTCCAAGAAACATAGCCACAAGATAGAAAAAGATAAAGACATATTCTTGTTTTGAACTAATTTAATTTCTGAGTTCATTTTGCATTTCTTGAACTATTTGCATTTGATTCGTTTTCAATTCTGTTCTCTTGAGTTAATCCACCTAAAATAAAATTTAATTAGCATAGCAATCATGTATCCCCTAATAAAAAAAAATCCTATTAAAACCTAAAGTGAACAGGGAAGTGTGTTTGATTTTTCTTTCACAGCCTTTAGATTCAGAGTCTTGAAACGGACTTTGAGTCCTATGGATTGGGTTTTGGAATATGTGACAACGAAAAACAAATTTCACAACTCTATATCTAGCTAGGTTGAGGTTCACGCATGTTTGATTTTCCTTAATAAATAGAATCTTTGGTTTGAGCACCTGACATAATGACACGTGATAGATGAATAGCAGAAGGAGAAAAAACAGAGACAAGAACATTAACTATTGCATTATTTGATTCACATTATACTTTCTGAAACACGGAATAAAGTTAAAGGGAAAGAAGAAAGACACAATGAAAATGAGGCCAGCGAGGAAGGCAGAGATTTTCACAATGCACAAAATCTTTCTTGACCTCAATCTAGCCAAGCTAAAAGGAAAATTTATAGTGCTAGTCCTATGAAAGGACCTTCATGATGATGATGTTGTTGGTGGAACACCTTTCTTCAACACCTCAGCAGGAACATTGATCTCAAGGCCACCAAAAATGTCTGACGCTGATTTTGTACTGTTCTTTATTGGCAATTCTTGGTTTGCTTCTTTCCCTATTTCTGTTGTGTTCACACGGTCTTTGCTTTTGCCCCACACCACAGTGTAAAGTCCGCACACAATCAGAATAGCACCAAATATACTGAAACCAATCAAATTAAACACACACAATAACAAGTTTAATTAGCACATTAATGATTAACTGTTTGATGCTAGTGCTTTTGTGTAATAATACAAACCTTCCAAGATGAACTTGCTCGGCTAAGACAAGGGAACCCAATGCAGCGGTGATGATCATACATAGAGGGCTGAAAGATGTCACAAACACTGGTCCACGTTCCCTGGTCACAACCCCTTGTACATAGTATGCCATTCCAGAACAAATCACCCCCTGGTTTTTATTTATCACAAATTAGTTAGTTGAATCATTAACTACGAATCACCATCGTCATCATTATGCATTGGCTTTAGTTTTAATTACTAGAAGGTACTCACAGAATACACACAAGCAAGAAGCCTTGAATCCCAGCCAATGACCCATACACTAAAGTCTCTTTCAAATATAAGGGATGCGATTGAACCCTCAATAATTCCCATTACGCAAATCCATGCTGTGAGAGAAAGCTCTGCTGGGTACTTCTTCAAAGTGAATGACTAAATCCACAAAATAGTAACACAAAGTCAGATTATTAATCATATATTTTAGTCTTTTACTTGATTACTTCATAAATCAGAGAAATATATGTGTATATATATATATATGTATATGTATGTATGTATATATATGTGTATGTATGTAAGTGTAAATAGCTTTTGCTGTGTAACAACTACTTTAAAAGTTTTATTGGTTACGATTTCTAATTAATTTGACATGTGCATGAGCAGTTTTGACTTTGCTTACTTGCAAAATGAAGAAACCAGCCCAACTGGCACAACTTGATATGAGCATGACTGTGCCAACCACCCAGTGTTGGTCAGAGGCTTCAGTGGTACTGCTGCTAGAGTTGCTGTGGTTGCTGATAGCCCCTCCACCCTTAATGATTTGGAAGGCAGGGCCTTTGTACAGAGTCATAACCATAGCTCCTGAAACTGTTATAACCGTTCCAATGACCTTGGCTAGGCTGTGAAATTTTCTCAAGTTCACCTTCTCCAGCCTGGTTGGTACAATAATTTCCATCTCATCAATTAGATTCACTAGAATAAATCTTCTACAGTAAATAGCAAAGAAAAGAATGGAAGAATCTGATTTGATATCCATATGTCTTGACAAAGAAAGTAATGTTGTTTAATCCAAGTTGCATAAGCGACAGCATTGGACTACATGGAATCTCATCAATCAAGCTTTGATTAATATTTTAAGAATGAACATTGCCAAGAGTGAGTGGATATGGCACAGAATAGTCTGTGACATCAGTTGTCATGCATGCAGGGTGGCTTCCATAATGTCGGATCCTATTATTCTGTGGAATTCAACTAACTACTAGCTTTTTCCCTTTGCGTAAGCACAAACACTTGCATTAATTATAATGGTGAACAGTGATTGAAGCTTTTACCTGAAAATGAGAGCCATAATAAAAGTAATGGCCGGGAGGACATTAACTGTGGCGGATGCAAACGTTGTTGAAGTCATTTTCATCCCCATGTTGTACAAGTTCTGATCTAGCACTGGCCTGTTCCATTTCATCGCCCACAAAGTTATTATTAATTACATCAAACACAGAATCACTATGACATTTTTATCTGTATATAAGAATATCAAATCAAATTATAAACAAAATATTATTTTGGGTAAACGTGTGTATGAATATCAAATATTTTGTTTAGTGATAATTTGATTTAATTAACATAAACTTTCTTTAGCTGCTAAACATCTTTAAATTTAGAGAGGAGTTAAAATTGATAAAGAAATACTCTCTTCCTTCTCCTATCCCCTCCAAATTATATGAACTCTCTTCTCGTTTTATTGTTTTCCCTATCAAATACTATGTTACAGTTGAATTTCGAACAAACAATATCTAGAGGTCTCATTCTGATACGTGTGCATCGCATTATTTTGTGAAATAAATACTTATTTTCAAAGTCTAACGCACTCAATTTTTATTTATGCAGAAGTGCTGGTTGCTCATATCCTATCACTTCGGCTCCGTACGCATCATGTTACCACCAACGCACACATGCCTTTGATAGAATTTCCGTAGCATGGTTTAATTAAAATAATAAAAGGAATTAAAATTATTGGCAGGTGAGGAAGTAATGAAATTATGATTGGAAACATTGCCTTTTGTTAATGATTATCTCTGGTGTATCACTTTCCTCGGTACGTGTCCGCTAGAAAAGGTGGAGCGTTATGAAGGTCACCATCAGGTAATAATCTCATTTTATATTAGTTTTAGGTTATAGATTATGCGGAATAACTATATCTATTTATATTTTATCTCTCTTATGATTTCGTTTTCATGAAAATATAGAATGCAACCAATTACCGGCTGAATAAAAATAAGGGCAAACACAGTAGATAAATAGTGCTTTCGGTGCAGGAAATTTAATAAACCTGATATGTTACATATATATCTTGTTAATGTATTGATTTTAAACTTGAGGGTTTATTGTAATAGTAATTGACATGTATTGTGTGTTTCTATTCTTAATCTTTTGTATTTATGATTGCCAAGAAAGCAGTGCAAGAGTGAAGCAAGTGTAAGCTTGAATATTTATTTAAAAAAAATTAAGAAATCAAATCCAAGGTCAATATTTTATTCTGAGTACTTATTTCCTAGGAATCTTTTGATTTTCTTGACACGCCAATAAAAGAATACAAGTTTATGCTTGAGCGAAATGAGTACAAAAAATATTATATGTTTAGTCAGTTATTATGCATGCATGCATGTGAGATTAAAAATGTTATGACGCATGATCCAATCCATGAAGAGAGTGAGAATAAAGAAAGTAAACTTCTGGTTTACGAATATGGTATATATGTGGAATGATTCGATGAAGAGGCTTACTCAAGGAAACCAAGTGCCACTATCCTGAGGAAGATGGGAAGAGTCATCTTTGGTCTTATTTTTCTGCAAAGATTGTGAACCAAAGCAAAAGCTTAGATGCAGGGAAGAAATTAGTACAAGGGGGTTGGGGATTAGGAACAACAAAAGCTGCTACTGATGAGTGGGAGAGACACACATGTAGAGTCTGAAAGATGAAGAGAGAAAGAAAGATACCTTTCAAGGACAAGTGCGAAAGGGACTATTATAATAGCGGCAACTACATGACGGTACACTGAGAGTATCCAATGACTCATGCCATGCTTGAAAGAAACCATAGTGATGATATACATCCCTGAGTAGCCAAACTGAAGAGACAATATAGCAAGGTAAGGCTTCAACTTGCGAAGCCCTTGGCTTAACTTACCACCACCATTTTGGTCCTCCATCTTCTATGTATGCACCAAGGTGACACACAAAACACACACAAACTCTCTCTGAGGAGTTATGGGTCGTGACTCGTGAGTTTGTGAGTGACCCTCAAAACGAGAAATGCCCTTTTTATAGGCTAGAAAAGCAAAATAATTTAAAAAGAAGACCCCGTTTCACACAACACCTTTGTTGTCCAAGGCACTAATTCTCCCACTTCAATTTTCACCCCCAATGATTCCCCCTCACCCATTTTCCAAAACAAACACAGATTCCTAACAAAGACTATAATCCTCTCTTTAAGTTTATAATAGAAGGAGCAGAAAAAGGTGAAGCAGATATTATTTGTCTCTGGAGAAAATAATTTGTATTGTCCTCTTATTACAATTTTTGTTTCTTTATTATATAATTTCTCTGTTTGTTTAATTTATGGGAAGTGGGAGGTGTTTGATTCATTGACCACCAAATGGAATTTAGGTTTAGTGCTTGATCATGACGCCAGCAAATATGTTCCTATGTGGTGTTAAGTAAGAGTGGGTGTTGTATATGTGGACACCATTTAGAAAGAAGGATGAGTGAAAAATCATTCGTTAATTAGACATCTTTCACCTACGTTAAATATATAGTAATACTCATATTGCATAGTTTAGTATTTATCGAAATTTAATAATAACAATCACTGTTAAGCCCCTTGTTTCTATATACACACATGATGTGTGTGCTAATGATTGTAATGTAATCATATTTGAATTTAACATATACTGCTCTCATACTCAAATCTTGCTGGAATGGGATTAAGATATATTGTAACATAAATATTAACTCAAACAAAATTATTAAATACCCATTGTATAGCTCCATAAAATTCTCTATTTCAACAGAAGTGTTTTTTTTTATCAGCATTTCAACATAAGTATATTATACCACACAACAGAAATATTTAAGCTTGTTGTTGCAATTCAAATATGTTTTTTTGTCTCTTCAATTAAATGATGACCATAACAAAAGTCTTTCAACTAATATTATTTTCTCTCTCTTTCTAATTTTTTTCCTTATTCGACTATTTTGAAAAAGACAAGAAAAAACAAAATAAAAAAAAGACAAGAAAAGAGAATAACAACAGATTTAATTCCACCATAATGTATAATTTGACTTTGGTGTGTACCGTCGGATCGTGATATAATTCCTTCACCCAAAATCAAAGACAGCAGAATCGAGGTTTGCAAGTGGTTTCTTGTTTCTGCTCAACTCAAGATCTAATATGTGACATTTTTCTTATATTATTTTAGAATTTTAATTACACTTATGGTGGTTTTATATTATGATTAATCTGACATTGTAGTCTATGAATAAATTTATTACTCTGATAATCTTTCTCAAACTTTTTAAAACGTACTACTTTTCTTCCTATTCATAATCAATTGCCGACAAAAATAAGTAATTGTGACACGGTTAAAAGATACATGACTAATTGATACAGTTAAAAGATATATATATTAGTGCATAATAAACGTTGTTTGGTATCGGTGAAAGATGGAAGAAACCATGAGAAGAGTGAAGAAAAGGCAAAGAGAATTTATGTATGTTTGGAAGAAGAAAGATGAAAAAATGAAAAAAAAAAAAGTCAAGGACTCACACCTTTATGCCGAATAAAAAAAAAGATTCACCTTTATATTCCCTCTAGAATGAATGAGATAGAGAGATATTTTATTTACCATTTTTTACTAATTAATTCATGAATTTTAACAGTAAGAAATGATCAAACTGACAGTTTGTTCATTTATTGATAATTTTTAACTATCTTTATTTACTTATTTTTTGCCTAATTTTCTTTTTCTTTGCAATATTTATTTATTTCTGCTGTATTTCTTGTGCCTTTATTAAATATAGCGTAGCTGAATGTTGATAAAACTAAGAGTCCTGCAATAATTATTGAAAAAAGAAAAATAATTTATTTACCACTGCGAACCTTCCATCCAACACCTAAATTTTTATTTTTAATTTTTGATTAAAAGGGTTCCTTTGCACTGTTTTAAGTAGGAGGTGTTTTTTCTTTTTAGAGTTCCTAAAATTTAGAGTTTTATTATAGTTTTATTTTTTAAAGGTGTTTTAAATGATTAAGAGAAAAAAATATAAATTATTATTGACTTCAATTCTTAAATAATGTAAAACTATTGGATATATCGAAATGTATATCAATATAAAAAAGTGAACTAAATCAAATTAATATACTAAGTATGATTTAATTAGTTTTATAATTTTATTATATAAATTTTTATTAATATATTTATTAAATTTATATATTATGTCATAAATATTAAATAACTATATACTTTTTATAAATTTAATGAATATTTTTTACACATCTTTTACCAATATACATAATATAAAAAAAATATGTATTATTTTATTAATGATATATTGTTAATATTTTTTCAAAACTAATAATATAGTATTTATTTTATTAATATTTTTTTTTCTTCATTAATATATTAAACATATCAATAGAAATAAATCGAGTTAGACACTATTTTTTCTCACATACATATTATAAAACATATATATTATAAATAAATAAAATTATTTGTAATATAATAATATTAAAATAATTAATTTTAGTTTGTTTAGATTTGGATTGATTCTAAAATCTTAAATTGCAATTTGATTCAAATGCACTATTTTGAAAAAAATTAAAAAACTTTGATTTCAATTTTTTTAGATCTCTTAGATTCAGAACACTTTTAATTATGCGTAGCTCTTATAATGCTCATATTTATTTTATTTGTTTGTACTTATAAAGTAATTAAAAAAGTTAATGATAAAATTAAATTATTTTTATCGCACATATATAAGAAAATGATTGATATTAGTCTCTCATAAATGGCATGTTTTGAAATTAAGTTGTTTTAAACTTTAAAGAAATCTTCTGAATTGTTCCTTTCTTTTTCCTTTTAAGATTTAAAGAAAGCTTTTTAGAAAGAAAAAAACGTTTGAAAATTAAGAGAAGTTTCCGTTTCTGACAAAAAATAAATTGAATTTGCTTTGAAGTTGAGTTGCATATGCACTTAAAATGAAAGTTGGTTGGCATATAAAAAGAGAATGGAGGAGTGACATCTTGGTCTCTTTCTGATCCTTTTAAGTGGTGTTCTCAATAAATCAGATAATAGTTATCGGAAACTCGCTCACAGCACTAATTTTGGATTGATCTAAATCGATAACAGCTTTCAAAACCATATCTTATATTACCATGCATGTTTCTTCTTCATCACACAATGTTTTTTTCCCATACATCCCTCCAAATGGATTCTTTCCTTTTCATTCATTCACTCTTTCTTTATATTAAGGAACAAATTAGAACCAAACAAACTCACTTCAAAATGAAAACGAGTACAATTGTTTTGTAAAAGATAAAAAAAAAGTGATGATGCTGATTACATATTTGGAAAGTGTAAATAAGATTACGATAAATTAATAATGCATCTTCCTGGTTTGGTTTTATTAATATGTAAACTTTTGAAGGCATGGAAAATGTTCAGATGTTGATTCAAAAGTTGAGTAAATATTTATTTTCTTCTTCTGAAATTGAAATGAATTACTCGTTTTAGTTTGATATTTAAGTGTGGGGAATAATTTGGTTTCATATTTTCAGGATTTAAACCATGATTTATCTCTTACTGAAGTTTTAAATATACGAACTAAACCTAAAATTTTAATAATGATAAAAAATAATAATGTGATCTTACTTAGTATGATTAATGAAAATTCATTGTGGTAATCAAATCATTCAATTACATTTTTACTGTATTTTAATTCATGTTCAATTTTTGTATCTTTAATTTCAATTTTTACATCTAAATTAAAAAAGTTTTAAATTATTTACATTAATCCTCTCACTGTAAAATTACATCCGCTATCAGTAAAATATATATGACAAAAATGTTATATACTATCATCGATTGATATAAATCAATAAACAAAATATCCATAAAATATTTAAATAATAAAAATATCACAAATTCATTTATCTTTAAATATTATAATAGATACGAGATTAATTGCTTAATTTTTAATTTTAAAGATTAAATCGCCTAAATAAAAGTGCAAGACCATATATATATATATATATATATATACATGAATTATGTTGTTAATTATAATGAGTATGGTTCAGAATAGCTGAATGATTCTTATAGTATAGGAGATAATTGTTATGGTTTATAACCTTCTAAACTTATACTATAATTTTTGTATACAATATTTTAATTATATTATTATTATTAGATAATATAAATATTTTATTATTTTAAATTTTTAATATATTATATTGGTAAAACAATATCAAATAATTATTCAATAAATATAGAAAAAATAAATGAAAAGAATAGATAAGCTTTATCCTTCTCAAAGCTTCTCAATTTCAAATGAGCCTAAGTTGTAGAGAACAAAACTTCACGATATATTCAAAATAGATTACAGAATATTATGTGAAAATAGTGTTCATAGAATTTTGAATGACACTATATCAGTTTCTTTTATTATTCTCTAAACATTTAGGTAATGAGATGGAAAATTTATCGTTCTTTTATTTATTTATTTTATTATTATTTTTATTCAATAAAATGTTTTTAATCTTATCTTATTTAATTATGTTATTTATAATTTTGGTGAAATACTAATATTATCTTTAATTATTTTATGTTATTTAATTAATAATGGCATATTATTTTTTTTTTATTTTATTTATTTATTTTAATTTAAAATACAAAATTTTGGTCGTTATATAAATATAAAGTATATCTATATATTTAGAAATGTAATGATTATTAAGTCCAAATTTTATTTTAATTTATTATTATGATCGCTGTTAATACGCTGATAATAATAAAATTATAAAAATAATAATAATAACAAAATGGAGACTTGAAATAATTTGAAATTAGAAGTTTGTTCTTGTGGAATTTAAATGCGAAAATATTAAATAAAATGAAATAATTTTATATATTTTTTGAATTATAATAAAATTTATTTATTCTGACTACTGATTATTATAAAAATAATTTAAACATTTTAAAAATAAAAATAACAATATAAGTAAAATATATTAATATATATTAATTTATTTTAATTATACAATATTTAATTTATCTTTAATAGAAAATAAAATGAAAATACCAATTTAAATAGGTGAGTATATCAAATTCTCCACATATATATATATATATATATATATATATATATATACATATTTTATATCATTACAACAATATTTTAATACCAACTGGGGTATCATTTTTAACTTTCTACTAATCTAGATGCACCAATCATCTTATAATGCTATCCATAACAACCCCTTAATAAATTCCACCAGCTTTATATATATAATATTAGAACAATGAAAGGGAGATCATGAATAAATAAAATCCTTTCTTTATTTTTAAATAATGTCTGTATATATATATATATATATATCTATTTAAATAAAGGGAGTGGTAAAATTGGGGGTTTTGAATTGATAATTTAAAAGAAAAATGGTAAGAGAGGGAGCATAAAATTGTGGGTGTGATGGGCCAGGAATTAAAGGTGGTGGTTTCGTGTTTGGATTCCATCTTGCAATGAGGCTAAGGTTGGTGGAATCCCACCCACCATGCAAAATATTGGGAAAGCACTACCAAATATGTGCACAACAATTCCTCATTCATTAACATTATTCCATGCTCCATCTTTCATTACTTAATCATCATTAATTATTAATCAATTTGTGGTTGAATATACACTCATTTATTTATTCACATTCTTCCATCACCCATTTATCAATCTCTCTCTCAACTCAAATCACTGCTCACAATTACAAGATCTCATTTTACTTTTATGGTTACGGATCTCACTTCTTTATATATCTCTACATTGCAATGTCAAACTTCAACCAACCACAAAAAATCCCCTCTGCATCTAATTACCTCCTTTTCTCAATTATTATTAAAACAATTTAATTCTTATTTTTAAATGATGCAGTTAACTAATTCAAAATTATTCAGCATGTAGTTTTAAAAATAACTATTATAAAACCAGTAACTTTAAACTATATATTCTTCCATGAAATAATTGGGTAAAAAAAATGCTTAAACAGTGATTATATTATACTTGAATTCTTTTTAAAATATCATTTAAACAATATTTGTCTCTATCAAAGCAAGAGTAGAGTTAATGATTTCAATTGTTTCTAAAAATTTAATAAATAATTTATTATGCATGTGCGTGTAATGTTAATCATTGTATTTTTGTATTGTGTACATAATATTAACTATTATTTTTTTTATCATGAACAATGGTCCGTTGCTTTATCCCTTAAAATGTTTCTTATAATTGGTTTTCACATTTTTAATTCAGAAACTTCCAAAGTTATGACCGATCGTTTTAAAAGGTTACATTTAATTACTTGCTTAGTTTATGTTCTAAAGTAAAATTATGATTTTGTTAGCATTATTTTTTATAACTATAACTTTAAGAAGTGCACGTTTTAAAAAATAAAAATAGAAAGTATAATAAACATTTGTGCTACTGTATTTTTTATTTTTTATTATTTAATCTTAATACAAGCCTGATACTCTCATAAATATTAGTAAACTTTGTACATTTATATACATCCATAAGGTACAAGGGAACATAGATTATTATGTTATATTGCTTTAGGTATAGTTGTGAACTTACAATGATACTAAGTCACAAAAACAGATAAACTATCTGAAATTTAAAATAATAATATAATAAAATTACTTAATTTAACTTTATTGCAACAACAAAAATCATATATATATATATATATTACAAGAAAATGATTAAATAAAAATTAGTTTATAGAAAAAATAATTAATAATTATAGTGACTAATTAAAAATTGTTTTATAAATTAAAAATTATAAATATCTAAAATAGTTGTTATTATTAATAAAATAAATAGAAATTATATTTTTTTATATGGATTTTAAAAAGATTATAAATTAGTTTTTATATAACAGTGATTAAATTAATTTTTAAATAAATATTTGAATTAATTTTTAATATTAGTTATCAAAGTTATAGTTATTTATTAAATTAGATTCTAAACCAGTTTCTAAGTAGACTAATGACCAATTTCATCATTTTATAAGTCAATAATATAGTTGGTAAAAGTAATTTTTTTAACAATAATTTATATTATAAATAGATAAACTAATATGAATTAAGGTATATAAAGAATCAAATTTATCAAATTATGCATGTAGCTTTAAAAATATTTGTACTATTTTATTAGAAACTAAATACTTGAATCAATCAAAAACTTAAATCAACAATTAATTTAAAAGTCAAAGATTATTATAACTCAAGACATACATCTAAATATTATAATGTGTAAGAACTCTTTCTTAACTTCTTATTATTTTAGATAATGTTATAATCACATGTGTGACTTGACTCATAATTTATTGGTGTCATATCTTTTCATCTTATCACCTTGGAGAGACCTAAGACCATGTTATAGCATATCTTTTTTTTTTAATACACAAATTCAACCATGTTTAACAAATCATTCCAAATGTGACATTTGATTTTCATACATGTATATTAATTAAAACTGACAAATTAACTTTTGCTAACTGAATTAGTCATAATTAGAGTTGTATATCTCATTTTTAATTAAAGGAGGAACAAAATTAACAAAAAAAATTTCTCTATTTCTCCCATGTTTAAATTTGTTGAGCAAATTTTTACTATTTCACTAAACGAATTATGATTCATTAAGCGTGTTCAAAGAAAAAAGTAACATTGGCTATCTTGTTAAAGTTTATTGAGCAAAGTTTTCATCCACTAAAGGAACTTATGCATAACTTGTTAATTTATAGAATTTTCAAAACTAAACTAAAACTTTAACCAATCATATAATAGGATTTAAAAGTTCACTTCGAACTATATAATGCTTAAAATCCGGTTCAATCATTCTAATAGAAATGCATTATTAAAGTAAAAAAAAGTCATACTCACTTTCATTAAAATCTACAATTCAATATACGCATAATAAAATTCCAATAACCGTCATTTAATTATCTATTCAATCTCAAAACTAAAACAAAAGAAATTTCTATTTTCCTTTTTATTCTCAATCTAACCATTCCACAATGCTCAAACAAAACCTCTATTATTCAAGACTCCTATTAAATACATTTTATAGTTCCATATTATTCTCAATTCTTTCATTTTAGTCCAAAACTCAATTTTAACATGAAAAATTCCATCAATTAACAAGCCAACATTGAATTTCAACACAATCACATATCACAAACTCTTCAACTTAAAATTTAAATTGTTTTATTTAAATTTAGTAACTCAATTAAAGCATAACTTAGACCTCATACGTACCCCAAATACCTATTTTAACATGTAACATTTTCCATTAAACTAACAATATCACAATATATTGTTCAACATTTCTAAACCATGCACAATACAATATTAATTGCCTAAGATGATACATGCATAAATATAAACATCAAATTTCAACTCAATTACAATAATTAATAAGAATAATTTTTCTTATATAAAAATATAGCTAGTCCAACAAATTTCACCAGTCCTAATTATACATAAGAAGCTAAAATTTGTTCACCTACCAAAAGTATTGTTATAACCCTTGACTACGAGAGTTTTGTCTCTATACCCATCAAAATACATGCAAGGTCATAAACCACCACATAAAAACAATTTAAAGAAAAAATAAACAAAGATAAAATTATTTTAAACAAAACTTTAATGGTAGTTTTTGCTATCATATATGTTAACTTGACTAAGACTTGAATTTTGAAAAATAAATAACTAATAAAAAGTTTAAAAAAATAAAGAAAAGTTATTTTAAAAAGATAATAATTTATATTAATTAACTTTTTATTTATAATTTTTTAACTTAAATAATAAAATATTTAAAATTTATATTATTTTAATTACTTATACATTTAAACAAATTAATTCAATTCTTACCACGTTTATGTTTGTCTTATTGCAATATAATTGTAGTGGCAAAAGTAACTCTAAATATAAAAAAATTTAACCACAATAAACAGAGCAAAAAGAAAGAACCTAATATGCTTTTAGATGCCCCCATCCTTATTATAGATATGAATATATAATATATATTCATATAACTTTTTATATGAACAACGTTTTTGAAAGTTTCAAACAAGGTTTAACGTTAAAGCATTTTATATCTTATCCCAAAACTTTCTCAAATGGAGTGTAGGAAGAGAAAGATGGATGTGGAAAGTGTAGGGTGTACGAAGAGAAACAAACAAGCCAATATTAATAATAACCGTGCGTTGATGTTTTTAAAGTGAAATAACACAATCCAAACATTAACAGTAAATTTTAGATAGTGACCAATAATTGGCAGATGAAGATGCAGAAAAGGCAAAGCATTGATCATATTATTTGATAAAAGTAAAAACTTTACAAACTTTTGGACTGCTAATTTGTATGGACATGATAGTAACCAAATGTGGTTGTCGGTGTTAGTCGGAATGATTGTTTAGCTAACTATTTATTTCATATTAAAGAGATTTGACTTGTCATTTAAATTTCACACTAGTCTAATCATTGCCATCTTTGTTATACTTTATAATTTCTTATCTCATTATATTTTTTTAATATATTTCATAATTTTTTTAGCTTTACAAAAATATATCTTAACAAATATTATATAAATATTTACAAATATATAAATAATTATGGATATTAATATCTTCAAATTATTTTATATTTTCATGTGTCTTAAATAACTTTAATTTAAACAAGTATGTATTTTTAAAGTTTTCAGTAAGTATATTCACATTTGTACATAATTGATTGTGTGCATGCATATAACTCACTTTATAATTTTGTTTTACATATTGTAATTGTCACTTTATAATTTTGTTTTACATATTGTAATTGTAGTTTTAATATTTATTGAACTATTTTTCTGCATTTTATCTTTTGTTTGATTTGTGTATAAATTTTTTTATCATACAAGTGAGATTTATGATAAATGACATCGATTTTATTAAAAATATTTACTACATTGATTATTAATAAGAAATAATGTAAAAAGTAACATAGTAAAATAATAGCACATGGTTAAATATTGTTGTTGTGTATAATGTTAAATAAAAGCCATTATTTGTTAATGAAAGAAAAATCTATATGGTCACACATATAAACAAATATTGCATGAGTAAAAAATAATTATTATGATGTAACATCTAAATTATTATATATTTTCGTATATAAAGCCAATGTCTAATATTGTTAGGTTCATAATAGCTTGAGTTGGACTCATTTGAAACCAAGTAAAGTTGGATCATTTTAGAAAAAGTTGAGTTAGATTTATTTTAGACACAGTTAAATCAGACTCACTTTAAGTCTACTCAAGTTACACTTACGTTAAGCTAATTGAGTCAAACCAACTTTAAAACAAGTCAAGTTGAGTCAGACTATCTCAGGCCAAGTGATTCGGGTTCATGTTGGATCGAGTTGAGCTAGACCTACCTTCGATCGAGTCAAGTCCATGTCAGACTTAGTCGAGTTGGGCAGGTCAAGTTGAGTGGGGCTCTTATTTGGCTAAGTTGGATTGGGTCGAGTATAATTCAGCTCATATCAGGTTTAGTTGAGTCGAGCACACCTTAGAATAAGTCAAGTCAGGTATGTCCAGGATCAAATCAAGTCAAGCCAACCCAAGACTGAGTCGAGTCGGGCTCACCCTAGGTAAAGTTGAATTGAGCCCAATTCAGATCAAGTTGAGGTAAGCTCGTCCAAGGCCGATTCGAGGCGAGCTTGCTTAGGACCGAGTCGAGTTGTACCCACCCAGCACCGAGTCCATTTGAGCCCATTCTAGATTGAGTCAAGTTGGGTTTTCTCGGGGCAAGTCAAGGCAAGCTTGCCTCAATCCACTTGAGTCGAGTCTATTTTGGACTTGGTTGAGTTAGGTCCAACCTAGAGTCGCGTCTAGCCAGGTTCATCTTGGACTAAGTTGAGAACTCAACTCCGAGTCGAGTTGGATCTATGTCAAGTTGACTAAAGTTAGACCCTTATTACGTTGAATTAAATCAGACATATGTCAAACTGAGTCGTATACATATAATTGTTAAAACAGATGGTCCAGCCTAATTGGGTCTGGCCCTATGGACCAAGATAAAAAATTTAATAGCCTGACTTGACTTGTATTTTAAAACGAGCCATAGTTTTTAGCATAGCCTGACCCTATGTTAGGTCAACGGGCCAAAACGCCATTTTTGACATAATTAAAAAATGAAAATATATTCACATATCTATAGTATAATTTTTTTATTAGCAATAAATAATATATAATATTTAATAAATTTATATAAAACTTTGTGCAAAATTGTTCCTGTTTAAACAACTTATAAAACAAATTTAGAGTATCAACTAAGTACTTCCAAGACAGGTAAGCATTTCCAGTACTTCAACATTTGTTTACGCAAAAGATAACATCCACTTGGTTAAAAGGTTTATGTAATATACATGAAAAATAAAATAAAATGCATTTAATATTTATTATGGACCTCTTTATACATACATATATATATATATATATATATATATATTATCTTATCTCCTTCGCTAGTTTGCTCGCCAAAGAATTGTGTTCTTTTGCATCTATATTTGATAATACACAGACAATTAGCAATTAAGAGTTTTATAACAAGTAAAAATAAATATTATATCAAAATCAATAATAATTTAAATATACTAAAAGATCTAACTTGTTCATAACCATACAACCAATTACGAGTATAAAAGAGAGTTTGCACACTAACATGGAGTAAACAATTTCTATACTTGTTCAAGATGTGACTACCAATACTAAATGAAGCCACTGTTGTGATTAGAATGCTTAAAATGTCAGAAATATTAACAATTTCTATATAACTCACCAAATATTAACAAAATAAGACAACCTACATGATTATATGAGGGAAACAAAGATAGATACAGAGTTTTGATTATAAATGTAAAAATGTAAGAATATAAATTAAAAAAAATAAAATAAAGAAGAACTTAACTTAATGTGAAACAGAGAGGTTGGTTATGGTGGGAGCGTGATACTACGGTGGTAAAAGTGATGTAAGACATCATGATGTCTACTAGAGAGAGGAACTTGTAAGAGAGGAAGAGAAGATATGAAAAAGAGAAGAGAGATTATGGTTTCTTTCTTTATGATAACATAAAAATTAAAAACAAAAAATTTAATATAAAGAAATTGGTCAACTCATTAGCTAACAAGCTAACCTGACCTTGACTTCTATAAATCTTAGGTCAAATAGGTCAGTCTAAAAAAAGCCTATTATTATTTAGGTCACTGTTTTTTAAACCTAACTTGATCTGAACCATAGGCAACATGGGTCAACTCATTATGCCATACCCATTTTGACAGTTCTATGTATACATGTTTGTATATATATTTTAAAAAATTGAATTATTAGTTATTGTTTTAATATTTAAATTGAATTATTTTTTAAAATATAATTTTAAAATTTTATATTAAAAAAATTAATATGAAATTTTACCTTAGAATAGAAATTTACTAAATAAAAATTAAAATAAAATAATTTCAATTATATTCATTTTAAGTTCTTCAAAAGAAAAGCTTTTTGTTGTCTGAGCATTAGAACTTATGAAACTGGTACTCATACATATCCTTTCACTATTTTGTAGAAATTTTAATAACATAGCTATTGGGTTGAGTGTCAAATTTAAATATTTTGCAATTTCATTTAATTTTTATAATCAGGGATTCGAACCCATAATATACCCCACGTTCTCTTCTTTTCAAACCCTTAACCAATCTTGTAATTCTTGTTGGTAATGGAATCCATATTAATGGTTAATTAGTACAACTTCACAGATATTCACATTTTATATATTCTTTTGGGTTCATGACAGGTATCATATTCCTATTCCTATAAGAATAATTCTCCTTCTGGAACTCTAAACCAAATTGGGATCGTGAATTTGATACTTATGCCACTGGTTCAGATTCATTAGTTAGAAATCGTGCTACTTTATATTAAGTATTAGCTGAATGTTCTTAATTAATTAAAAAGTAAAGTGTTTTATGAAATCATACAATGTTTAACATTTTAATGTATTTTATTGTATATAACGATTCCCTAATATTAAATTTTTTAATATTGGAGACCTCTTCCAATAAAAACTTTGAAGCCTTATCCTCATCAAATAATTGACGTAACACATGAAGAATCTGTACTGTCATAATCTTCTATAATTTCTTTTGTCATTTCAGACACCGCAGATAACTTCTATAATCAACATTTTATTCACATCATGAAAACTAACTTTACTGCCATTTTTTAAATTAAACATATTTGATTGAGGATATTTAACAAACTTCTGAGAAAGTTTTCTTTTTTCTTAATCTTCTGGATCTCATGTTCCATTTTATCATTTGTGACTAAGTTTGGTGTGTTAGTATATTGAAATTTGGTTGATTTTTAAGACAGTAAAAGAATTCATCTAAGGTGAATTTGATTAAAACCTCGTCGACAAGACCACTTCGGAGCCTTTCCTAGTCGCTGAAATCGCGACAACAGTAGCGGCCAAAGATTTGAGAACACCCATATATATGAGAAACCCTGACTTTGATAACCAACTCTCACATTCTCCCTCTGCGATGGTGGTGGTATGGCGCAGAGATGAGGCTTCTTTATCGGCCACAGTGATCCTAAAAAGATGATCTAGTGCAGAACCACGTTTCCTTTTTTATTCCACCGTTGAGCCTCGCACATCTCAGTTGCTTCCTGTGCCCCCCACTGCAAGAAAAACTTTGGCTCTCAACCACCCTTCCACCCGTTTCTTTCCACACATACACCACACAACCTAACAAAACCACCCATAAAGCTTCAGTTTATCACCTCACACACAACGTGTGAAGAGAATAATGGGTTAGAACAAAGAGCGTTTGAAGGGAAGAAAAAAGATTCTTGAATAAGAACAAAAAGAAAAGGCTTACGATTGGAAGGTATTTTGAAATAAACTATAAGCTATTAATATAATCAATTAAATATGTAAATATTATATCCGTTATATAATAATCGATTTTAAAAACTTCATAAAATTTGGAGGATTGTTACAGTATTTTGTATTAAATTCGTTCTTAAATAACCAAATTAAAAGGGTGTGTAAGCATTGTTTTATTTGTTTATTAAAAAAATTTCTGAAATTTACAAAATTAGGTTTGTTATGTCCAAAAAAAAGTTCTAAAATGCAAATATATATTCCGTAAACGCAAACATAGTTATTCCTTTTAAAGTGGTTGTTGCCAAATTTAAGAATTTAGTTTCCAGAACCATCTTTTTATGAAGGACTAAAATATTTTAATCTCAAACATTAATTAATTAAGTAAAAGGTACTATAAATCAACTATAATTGAAATATATTTCCTTACAGGGTTTTTATATAAAAATATATTTTAGACAGCAAAATGGTATATGGGATGTTTAACAATTTAGAAGATACGCTAACAATTGCCTCTAATTTTCTTGAAATGATGCATGAGTTTATAAAAAGGATAAAATTAGATGCATTTGATGTTTTGCAATTATAATATAGGAAGATAATAAAAACCACCCGAATAACATTCATACGGTAGTATGTTATATTTAAAAAATAAATATATAATTGAAGAGTAAATACTCAATAAATATAGGTTTTACTTCATTAAGACCATTGAATACAAACTTATATTACAGAAACTACGGAAGAAAAACTTAATTTTTATCTGAAAAACTGGTCCATTTTTAGGGTGGTATGGTGGCGCACGAGTGACCTCATAGGTACTTGGGCCTTTAGCATTTTTATAGCCTTTGGGTGTGTTTAACACCAATTAGTAATCAAGTGGGATAGGTGGATGCTTAATATGTGTACTACAAATACATGATTAGATTTGTGTCAGAATCTCAAACCTTAAGAGAATAACATTTTTTTTTTCAAATGGAATACTCAAAAGTTGAATACGTAATCAGATAAGCTTGAAGCTGAGTTTATAAGGTGAATCAAGAGCGAATCAGGTGACCCCTCCTTTACATGATAAATTCCATCCATCGTCATGCCACTTATCACTCCAATTGCATGGTATAACATGTTCATGACATTGACCTCAGAATCTTAATCAGTATGAATAATTGTACGGGAATGCTACACCGATGTCTAATTCAACAAAGCTGAGGCCTACTTAATTTTTTCTGACTTTCTCATTTTGATATCGTGTCTTCAACATCACTCTTTTCATCATGGCAATGGACTATTATCAAGCCTTATTATTGGCGTCGAAAATTAGTTAACCCTTATTATCATTGCTATCATTCCTAGGAGCTGTAACAGGTAGCTGTCGTTGGTCTTCTGGAAAGTTATCCTTTGCAGGAGATGGTGCCATTCTTCGCTGGCATTCTTTAGATTTCCCCCACACAACTAGATATAGCCCAAGAACCACAACTATTGCTCCAATAACACTGATATAATTTAAATTCAGCACAATGATTAGGGAAATTAAATGAGAGGTTAATATATTTTCTAAACATAAAAAAGGGACAAAATAAGATGACAAAAGTATCATATTGAATTGTAGCATTTGCTACTTAATATGTAGTACCTTCCAAGGTAGAGTTGTTCAGATAGGATGATGCAGGCCAAAGTGGTAACAATGATCATACGAAGGGGATTAAAAGCTGTCACAATAACTGGGCCCATGGATTTTATGACCATGCCTTGTATGTAATACTGAACTCCCGATGTAACTATTCCCTGTAATAAGTTAATATTAAGACAAGGTTAAACAATAAAAAGAGCCATCCAATTTTAACAGTAAGCGTGAAGAGTTGCATCTGGTGTGGAAGAACTAATGCTGTAATGTAATTCAAATATCGAGCTATAATCGATGTAGAACTTCTTCCATTTTTAACATCGATCATTTTATCATCGATTCTAAGCCTATTATGTTAAAGCCTCTTCACAATCATGTTAAAGAATATTTGGTATGGTTACTTCGTAGCACCATATCCAAATCAAAATCACTGACCGCATAAGCAGGAGCAAAGAGTCGTGTATCCCAACCAATGGCCCAAGCATGAGGGTGGTGGCGTTCTGCGATGGCTGCTACAACAGAGCTTTGAAGTGCACCTACGAAGCAAACCCAAGTCGCCAGGGACATCTCTGTTGGGTATTTTCTCAATGTTATGGTCTACATATATTTCACCAAACCATGCATCATTTCCCAAAGGATATCAATATATTTATTTTACATGTTAACAAGATAAAACATGTTCTTGACTAAGTATAAAAGGACAGCTCAAGACTAGTTCATTAAATGGAAAAGTCTTAAAGCTTAAATACTATATCAAGCCATTCATCTTATCTTCCTCCAAGTGGCATTCCTAACAAACTATCTATAAGTAAGTTTGTGTAACAACTTACTTGTAATATGTAAAACGCAGAAAAGCCTGCACAACCAATGAGGAGGAAACATGTTCCCAGGATCCAGTGGTTACCGGTGGGGTTGTTCACATTCAAGGGTTGGTCAGCATGGCTTGTTGAAGATCTCATAACACTAAGTACAGGACCTTTGTAAAGTGCCATTAGCAAGGTTCCTCCAAAAGTTACTATTGTTCCAATCAATTTGGCTTGACATGCCACCTCCTTTATCTTCATGTGCTCCAACCTATTCAGTGTAATAAGTACGTGTGTGATTCTCTGGTTTCCTTGCTTTGACAAACATAAAGAAAGATGTTCTTTTCTCGTGCTGTGTATATTTGTACGTGTGAAACTCTGGTTTATGAATCAGATCCGAAGAAAACAATAGATTGTGGATATTTTAAAGTAGATTGTGCGGATTTTAAAGTCAACTCGCTCATTGATAAAAAAGAATACAAAAATATATACAATAAATCATAAATATATCGAATATAAACCTTATTTTTTGCTATTTTACTTTATTCACTGTAGATTTGCCAAATTCCTTTATAAGGTGGCCGAAACTTATGGTGTTCTTCTCTCTTTCACTATAATTTCATACCTTTAGTACTTCATAAATGTTAATTCCTTTTTTAATCATCTGCTATGACTACACAGGTTAACAAGTATATAAGTATAACTCTTTGAATGTAATACATAATTTTAATTTGCCATTGATAAAATTATTCTTACTTGATAAAAATATTTTAAAATCTTTAAGAACTTGATGCGTAAAATATAGAATTAATGTTTTTCAACACTTCAATTTGAGTATAAATATTGACTACCAACTCTTACATAAATGATCAATATTAATATAAATATATTATTTGTGACTTTACAAAAGTGTAATCTTAATTATTTACTATTAAAAAATTACATGTTTTGTGGAATGTTTTTTATAATAATTCGTAAGAAATGAGTTTTTTTTTAAAATATTTTTTGAATTTATAAAATTTCATGAAATATTTAAATAATGAAAAATTGTTGTAGTAATATCTTGTTATATTTTATATAGATAATTTTGTCTCACATATACCCATTGTCATGTGAACGACGATGTAACTGTTACGTGAAAAGCAAGAATCTATTGCTTTTATAAGCTAAGTGTTGCTACTTCTGAGCATGCATGAATATTTCTTAAAATATAAATAAAGTAAAAAACAAACTTTTGAACAAGTTTCTAAAATAGTTTATGCTTGATTAATAAATTCTTAGCAAACAAAATTATTTACGTAATCCGAAATACCCATTAAAGTATTTCAATTTAATTCGTAACAGGTTATAACCGGGAAAAGCTTTTCTTTGCTTCCTTGATCAGAAGACTGGAATTTATAGTTTCTTTTCAAAGTTTTTCTTTTTATCCTTTTAAATTAAAAAAAGGGTAAAAAAAAAAGTTAATGAGAAAGGACATCACTTCATTCCAAGGTTACGTCATATCAAGTTTAAAAAAGTTTTAAAATTCCACTATAAATCTCAATTAAGTTTAGAATTGAAAATTAGATTTCAGAAGACATTATTTAAAATAAAAAAAAATGTTCTAATGTTTTTTTACAAGTATTAGATAAGTATCATAATTAAAAAAAAAGCTCGATCTCTTTTCTTTTCTTTTCTAAATCATATATATTCTCACTGATATCTCGTACTAAAAATTTAGCACCATAGCAACTTTAATCTAAACTTTTCTAATGTTGTGTTTAGATTCTTTGGAATCATGTTAAGAACACAACGGCAAATAAAATTCTAAAAGTAGAACTGATAAAAAATTATTCTTTTTGTTTTGAATCTTTAGTTTTAAAAGTCAATTTTATCTGTCTCTCTTTATTTTTTTTCTCTTGAATGAAAGAAATGCATTTTCTGTATTTATTTTTCTCCCATATGTGTTTCTTCTCTTCTTTACATCGAATATATGTGAAGAGTTTTGGTAAACCAATGAGGGGCGAACCATCTTCAGAGGCTTTCGTGTTTATGGTGATTAACCCTAGCTACTAATTACCTTAGAATAACAGCCATGAGAAAAGTAACAGAGGGTGCGGAGTTCATGACAGCAGATAGAAAAGATGCTGACGTGAACTTCATGCCCAAGAGGGCGAAGCACTGATCAAGTATTATTCTGCAAGTAAAACCATGTAATAATTATAACAAACCGAAACTTGAATTTCATATATATTATATAAGTGTGGGATGATAATGGTTACTCGAAGAAAGCCAGTGCCATAATCTCTGAAAATATGCGAAAAGTCATCTTGGGCCGAACTTTCCTGCATAAACAAGATTAATAGCTTTGAGTAGATATTAACTTTATTTGTACTTTAGATGAGAAAATATTGAGGCGAACGTGAGTTAAAAAGTGTATTTAAGCCATGAGTTTATGCACATGGTTGAAGTTGATGAATGGGGGGTAAGAGGAAGATATATACCTTTCGAGAACAAAGGCGAAGGGAGCGAGAGTAACAGAGGCGATGGCATTACGGTAGACGATGAAGACGTAATGGCTCATACCCTTCTTTATAGCATCCATGGCAAATATGAACATGCCAGCAGACCCAAATTGAACTGCCAATAACATCAGATAGGGCCTTGCATTTCTCAACCATGTACCCATCTTTTTCTTCTTAATAACTCTCTCTCTCTCTCTTCAACACAATATGTGTGTGTGAGAAAGTGAAACTCCTTATGCTTCCTTTTGTTTATCTGCAAAACCAATGGACTCCATCTTCGTATTTATACCCAACAGCTAATATATTTAGTAATGTGTCTATGATCCTAAAAGTTGCTATATATATTCTCCCTAATAATATTCGGTTTGTTTTCTTTATAATTTCATCATAAAGTAAGTCTTATTTTATTATAAATTGATAATATATATTTATTTATGATACAAAAGTACTTTTTAATTAAAAGTGAAATGGAACATTCTGAGAAAAAAAAGCAGTAAAACTTAAAAAAAAAATTGTTCAAGAACACATCTGTCTTTTAAGATAAAATTCTATCTCCTCCATCTGGATTTTTAGTAGCAATTCTTTACTTTGCTTGGTTGGGGTATAGAAAGTAGATGATTGATTTTGAGGGTTTTAAGAAGAAAGTGAATGAGAAGTGAGGTGATTTAATTTAATGGATATTAGATTTAAGTATAAAGTTTATTTATATATTTAATTAATTTGATTGAATTAAAGAAGATCTATTTTTTAGTGTAATAAATTGAGAAAATGAAAATAATTTAGTTTTTAAAAATATTAATTATTTATTAATTGTGAATGATAATTATAAAAAAATAAAGAAAAAGGAAATTAATAAAATTATTGTAAAAGACTAAATGTTTAAATTGGTTATTTATCAACTAATTCCCACAAATTTAACATTTTCTTTACATTTTATAATTCAATACTTTCCCTTCGAATCATCAAAAATCACCGATACCAAACTAACAATTCTCACAAATAATCTTAAATCAATCCTCACAATATATAAATATAAATAACCTAATAGAATTCTCTCTCTTTCATTTAAATTTTTATAAGCAACTCATTTCTTAAAAAAATAGAAAATTCTCTCTTTATATGTTTTTTTAAGAAAAGTATGTATACTAATAAAATCAAAGTGTGAAAAAAGAAGTCTTTCATCAAAGAAAATTTATTTTGGTGCTTAATTCCTTGTTATATAAGGAGCATACTATTTTCTTAATGACACACCAAAATTATTTTCCTTTTTTTTCTACTATTTTATTGTTTGAGCGAGAATTAAAAGAGAAAAAATAATTTTTCTTATAAGATTTTTTGACTAGTTGTTTTTCCTATTTTAAAAGAAAATTATTATTGTTTTCTAGTTAGAGTTGGAGAGAGTGATATTATAATTTTATTTCCTTTAGTAAAATTATATTATTACATATTTATTTTATTTCTCTTTTCATATTTTATTTTATCTATGAGTTCACATGTTGTTACTTTGGTATTGGTATCTAACAGTGTATTAGAGCTTGATTCATAATTGTATTTCATTATAATTGCTGCTAGAATAATGTTATAGCTAAATCTTAGTATGTTTTGTGATTATAACTAGTATGATATTTCACATAAGAAAATAATTATTCTTATTACTAGATATAAAGTGTGTACTGTGAAAGCGCATGTTTAGAAAAGGTTTGACAAAGAAAATACTTGATATCTAAATATGTTTATTAGTGACCCACTTGGAAATGATGTACTGGTTTATGGTCTACCATTGTTATGTTATTTTATTTAGTAAACAATACTATTGATAAAGTAAAGTGTATAAATAGATTTTAAAGTCATTACAACAATAGAAAAGTTCAATGAGAATAATTTCTCATTGTGGAAACTAAAAATGAAGGCAATTTTAAGAAAAAAATTTGTGTAAGTGCAATTAAAGAAAGACCCATGGACATCAAAGATCAAAGGTGAAAAGAAATTAATGATAATGTTGCAAATTTAGACTTAGCAATGGCCAGTTTTGTCCAACATTGCACGAAAAGTTACTATGAAGGACATTTGAGACACTCTCATCAAATTGTACGAACTTAAGTTACTTTACACAAAAATATTCATGAAAAGAAAACTCTATATTCTTCGAATGAGTGACTCAACATTGATGACATGCCACATCAACAAGTATGATAATATTCTTGAAGAGAAAACTCTATATAAGTAAAGACTTATTAGATTTGATTCATTATGATGTATGAGAATTATCTGTATTAGACATACTTATTATTTTTAATCTAAAAAAAATAGATAGGTGTATTTTTGTATCAATGATTACTCTAGAAGATTGTGGGTGTAACCCATCAAGAGAAAGTCAAATGTATTTCCAATATTCAACAAATTCAAAGCACAAGCAAAGCTTGAAATTGGGAAGAAAACTAAATGCTTGAAGACAAATAATGGAAGAGAATATGTACATGAAGATATTTTAGCATTATGCAAGCAAAAGGGTATTACGAGACAATTTTCTCTTCCACATACACCTCAAAGAGAATAGTGTAGAAGAACAAATGAACATCTCTATAATAGAATAATAGTTATGATGGGAACAACGAGAGTAACAATGTCATTTCAGGTAGAAGTTGATTGTTGCATGATAAATAGATAACTATTAAGAACTAAGATATCGATAAAGATGTGCAAAAGAAAACCAACTAATTATTCTTCTTTACATATATTTTGTTGTCCTATATACATGATGTACAACTCTCAAGAAAAAACAAAACTGAATCCTAAATTACATTCTTGCACTATGTTAACAATGTGAAGGGGTCATTACAAGAAAATCACATATTATAGAAGAAAAATTTTTCGTCGATAATTTGTCATTACTGACGGACATTATCCATTGATAAAATTGGTGTTGTATGGGGCAAAATAGAATTTGTTGGTGACTCCGTAAGTAAAATATGATGGAAATAAAATTCGTTGGTAAATTTATCAATAAATTAATTTTTTGATAAATTCATCGATAAATTTTAATATAATTAAAATAATATATTCATATATTTTTATATTCATATATTTATATATTTGTATATGTATATATATATCTGTATATTTGTGTGTGTGTGTGTATATATATATATATCTATATATTTGTATATTTATATTTATATATTTATATATATATATATGTATATATATTTATTTATATATATATATATATATATTTATATTATATATTTATTTATTGTTAACTCTTAAATGAAAATTATTTTAGCTTGATCTTATATAAAGAAGTATGTATTTGTAGGAAAGACATTAAGTTATAGTTTTGTATAAAAGTTTATTATATGAGAGCTATCTAAACATGTAAGGAAACTATATGGATTCAAAGGTTTATGAAGAAACTCGTGTACAAGTAGTAGAAGATTATTATGTATTGTAATAGTTAGAATGCTTTATAGAATATAAAAAGTCTTGCCTTACATTTCACGACAAAGTATATAGATATACATTACAACTTTGTTTGAGAAGTAGCAAGGAAAAGAGTATGAATATATTAAAAGTTCACATTAATGAAAACTTAAAAGGTTATGAAAAAGTTTATTAATACTGACAAATTTAAATAAGTTTAGTTCTATTGTGGCCTATCAAAAGAATATGTAATAAGGATAGTGAAAAAAAAAGTATGACATAAAAATTTGATTAATTTCATCAAAATTTTCAACTAGGAGAATTTGAAAAGAAACATCTCACATAAAAAAAATATTTACTATTCACTTTTCTTTGTTATATCATAAACTTGTTTTCTTTAGTATAAAATATATTAAAATCATTTTTTCTTTTTCTAGTACTTAAAAGAAAAATAAAAAATATTTTTCAAAATTTTCTTAATATAATTGTTTTTGTTATTGTAAGAAAAAGTGCTATTATGGTACTTAATACAAAGTTACTATTGACTGATTTTTTCCCTTTTCTTTATTATTGTTATCATATAATAAAATAATAGTTTAAATTTTAAAATATTAAAATATTAAAATATATTAAAAATAAAATAGAAACATAATATATATACATATAATAAATTATTATTTTATTAGAAAAAACACTTTATACGATTCCCAGACAGTAAAATAAAAAGAGATGAAGGAGTTAAGCTGACTAATCATCCTTCTTTAGGTATAAGGTCCGGGATTAGGTTCGAATTGGTAGAATCCCACCCATCTTTTTCATAACCAAATTATATTTCCAGAACAGAGTATCTAACTCATCTTCATAACATTAGCAGGCTAAATTGGGGGAACGAAGATAATAATAAGACTTAAGGTTCAATGCTTAATAAAAATAGTACAAAGAATATTTTTCTTCTCGATTGCCCTCAACCACCTTCAAGATCTAACTTTTGTTGAAGTTGTTCTTCATATTTTGTATGCAGGGCCTTTCACTTTCTCTCATCAATACTCTCAATTTATGTATTCCTTTTTTGGTAAATTTCTTAGCTTATATATACAAATCAAGTTCAAAGTACCACCATGAGATTACCTCAAACACAATATTCTTACACACAATTTAAACGTAACATATTATAACATGCCTTGTAAGATGTTCAGAGTACAGCACATTACAATTAAACTGCAAATAATATGTCTATGATTTTATACTAATCTCTTAAAAATAAATTTAATTTATATTTATTATTACACACAAAGTCTCTTAAAAATATTTTTTAAATTTTTATATCGTTGTAAATAGATTAAATGAACACAAATTAATTATTTTAAAAATCTTTTAAAATTTTAGAGTATAAAAGAATATTAATTAGTATTTTGTAAATTAAATATATGTTTTATTTTTATTTTTATATAGATTTTAATCATTTTATACATTTATCATAAAAATGAAAGAAAAAAATGATAAATAATAAGATAGTATTTTTAACGGAAAGAAGATATATATTAGATAATTTTTAATTTTCGTATTGCAATCTTTAAAAAAACCACTTTAATAGAAATGGAGATTATATTTAAAAAGTACAATACGATAGATTAAAAACAAGTCATGCGACCAAATATGTGGTGGGTTAAAAAACGGAACAAACTAGATTAATTGAAAATAAATATAACCTTTGGAATTTAATGATGCATATTTATTTATTTATTTTAATTAGAATATATTAAAAAAATGACCTAGTGAGTGTATTAAATTCTATGAAAGGAATAGATCCTAACTAAAATAGTTTCAAATCTTAATTTCTTCTTAAATTTTACATATTCCTCACTTTGCACCTAATTTCCTTTTATTAATTGGTTAGAAATGTTTATTTATAATGTTATTATGTTAAATATCACTAGTTATTTAAGTATCTAATTTGCTTATTTGTTGGCTTATTCGTTTTAAATTTTACATATTTACCATTGGCTTAATGTTAATGAAGTTTTAGGGTTCCGAACCGCAAATAGACCTAACTTTCTTTCATTTATTTTTAATAAAAAAGAGAGAATTGCTTTATTTTCCTTAATTATTAGTGTGGTGATGGAGTTAATTAATATTACAAGTTTGGTCCAAATAGTACCAACATACATGGCCCAAGCAAATGCAAATCAAAAGGAGGGAAAAACAAATTTGCTACACTACCCACACTAATGGGCTCTGCCGCTTAGCCCAATTAATTCTTTTACTAACTTGAACATGATCAAACAGCTCTTATTCTTATTTAATTATTTTCATTCAACCCCAATTAATTTCTGTCACAATGTAAAAATTTAGTGGACTAATGATAGTCACAATATTGTTCTTTTCCAGCGGGTTGAAAAATAACCCAATTTCATTACTGATTTAACCCTAATCATTCCTTTAAAAAAATTAAACTTACTCCTAACTCTACCACCTTGAAAAGGAGCTCAAACTTTGTAATTATGTACTTATCTATTGTCTTAGAGATCATGCAAATATTGTAGTGGGGAGCACAACAAACCACCAAAAGAAAGTAAAAGAAGCACAGAAATTGACTAAACAATATTTTATTGCTTTGTTGACGAAAATAGCAAAGGAATTGAAATGGTGGACCAAGAAAGAAAATTGAGAATCAAAATAAAATTATAAAATCACACATCACAATCAAAGTAATAGATCTCTATTTGATTAAAATGAAACAAATTACAGGTTCTTTAAGTAAAATTTTAGATTCAAAGTGAAATAAAATTTGATTAAAAGAAGAGATTCATCGATAATGAATTTTTTTAACTACTTGCTTTTTAATAAATATAAAAAAAGTGATAGCTCTGTGTAAAGGTTATATTTAGCTTATTTTCCCCTTCGAAATGCATTAACCATTTTCGAGATGTATTCTTTTTTTCAGGAAATGTGTGACTTTTAACCATTTTAAGACTGAACATTACTTTTAGAGACTACACAGAATAAAAGTTTATTAAAATCTAAATAGTATATACATAACTTATTATTTATATATACATGTATTAATAATATACTCTCAATTATTTATGAATGCAATTCTCTTTTTACTCAGAAATAGTGTCACAAAATAAATAAATAAATATATATGGATAGATAGAGACATTTAATTCAGTCAAAGGAAGATATTAATTAGTTTATGGATTTAATTGGAATGCATGTAACTTTTTTTAACACTAATTATTAGTTAAATATATGTTTTTATTTTTTTACTATTTTTTTTCAATTTCAAAAAGAGTGTAGGTAGAAAAATATCTCTATTTTTACACTCATAATAACAAATTTATTAAATATAAATTAATTTAGAAAAAAAATAATTAACTTTTTTAGTGATTATTAACAATTTTCATATATGACATGATGATTAATAGTATTTTAAAATGTAAAAAAAAGATAGTTTATAAAATTATCCATAAAAGGATTCAACTAAAAGACAAAATTAATCTGTCACTTATTAACTAAGGAAAAAAAAACCCACTTTATATGAAAACCTTTTGTGAAAAGGAATTCAAAAGCAAAATCATTTAAAATATAAAAAGTGATTAATACGATTGAAATTTATGGAGTTTTACCCCTGTTACTATTCTTGTTTTGTGTGTGAATTATTGCTTTCTTTTCCCTAGTGAGTGGTCTTTTACCAGTTTAAGATTGTGAAGGTGAATAGGTGGCAGCTGTTCAGGGTACTGCATCACAGCTTCTAAGAAAATAAAAATTATTTTGCATGTACTAACTTGCAAGTGCTGCATATGTTTAGGATCAAAAGAATGACCTCTGTATTTAATCCCACATTTCTTGAAGTATCTCATTTCTTATTAAACCAAAATAAATTTTAATCATAAAATTTATTTGATACAATGATAGATAAAAGAGAGAAATTAATAAAATGCTTTTAGATGTACGGGGTATTTACTTACGTATTTTCTATTTTTAATGATATAATTTGAAAATAAAATAAGTCCTTTTCATTTTATAATTTTCTTGAGTGTGTTTTCATCTCAAACATGTATATGTATTAGAGCTTGGGTCCATGTTTTCCATCAGATCATCACTCCTTCTGAACCCGTTAATGATTTTCATCTACCGATTTTGAAACTTTAATGATGAATACAAGAAAATTAAAAATGAGATGAAAAATATTGATTGTAGTTAGGAATATTTTATTAATTAGCTGTAATTATTAATTTTAATTGAGATAGCGTTATGTACAAATACATCTTTGAATAAAAAATCAAATAAGAGATTATATATAAAGAAAATTTATAACATATTTAGGATAATTATTAAGTTTATATATCTCTTATTTTATTAATGTAATTGTTTCATCTGTTTTAATCTTTCAATATATCATGTTGGGCAGGACCGGCTTAAGGGTCAAGCAAGTAAAACACCCGCTTTAAGTTAAAAAAAAGTTTCAAAATTTTTTTTTAGTACTAATATATCCTATTAAATTAATTATAAAATTATGTTTAAGAATAAAATTTAATTAAAATATTGTAATTTTTTATTAATTTTTATTAATACTAAAAATAATATTTGACGAGTTAAACACTCTTCTCAATAAATCATATTTTTCTTTAAAAAAAAAAGATTTGTTAGTTAATACTAATAACTAAAAAAGATTCAGAACCATTTTATCTCTATTATCTTATCAATTGGTTTCTATCTTCTTCTTTTTTCTCCCTGTGACTTTTCATTTTCAACCCTAATTTTAGAGAAACTCTAACTTCTCTCTTCCAAATTTGCAATCTTCAATCATCTTTTTCAAAATCAAAGTCCACGTGATCTAGACAGAGAAAAGTACTTTTATCTAATAAACTTCAGTTTTAGGTAAGTTTTGTCTCTCTCCATGTCCTTTCTTTTTCTATTTCTCTGTTCTTAAGAGTTAAGCTTGCATGTTTGAATTGAATTTATGAGAATATTATTTGATGTGATGATAATATATATATATATATATATATATATTATATGTGTGTGTAGTGTGTTAATAATTGTGGTTTATTTTATATTAAATGGTTTATTTTATATTAAATGGTTTATAAATGGTAGAAATTTTATATTATTATGTTACAGTGATTGATCTTTTCAATTGTGTTATTGGATCTTGATGGATTGAATTTATTTCAGAATTAAATATCTTAAAGAAAATTATAGGATTGAAAAATGATAAACCAATTGACATTCTTAATTATATAAAAAAAATAAATTCTTTTTCAAATGCATATATAGCTTATAGAATAATGTTAACAATTCCAGTTGCCTCAGCTAAAAGGAGTTTTTCAAAACTAAAGATAATAAAAATTTATTTAAGATAAAAAATGTTTCAACAAAAATTAAAAGGATTAGCTTTATTATCTATTGAAAAAGAAATGTTAAATGAAATTAATTATAATAATTTAATAAATAATTTTGCATTGCAAAAAGTTTGAAAAATAAATTTTAAATAAAATTATAATACATTTTAGCATAAATTTTTTTTAGTAAATAAAAAGGCCTAATTTTTTAAGTTTGTTTTAGGCCTCCTAAGATCTTGAGCCGCATGTGATGTTGGGTAAGAATTGAGGCACATTGGAGCTAAAGAGAGATCTAACCATTTTTAGAAAAATCTCTATATAGCTAATATATATAGTCTTATCAACTCAACTCTGAACTAGCAAGGTATAGGAAGTAAAGGAGTCAACATGCAGAATCATGCATCCCTTAACATACCTCCGCAACTAGCGTGACCTCATACCCTTTAGGATCATCACACTTTACCATGCCAACACTAGCAGATCTTCACACACTTCACAGTTATAATATTGGCTGATTTTCTAACATGGATGCCATTGTTTAGATCACTGCTAATCCCGACATATTATTGCATAAGGATGAGGTTTCAGACAAACTACCAAACACTTTTATATAATTTTTTAATTTTAACCTTTTTTGGAGTAATTAATCTGTTCTGATACTTCAAATATTTTTGGCTCCAGTGGATCAATAAACCATTCAAATTTGATATTACATTAAAGATATATAAAAATTTTCTACCATTTCTACTCAAATATATGTTAATCTCAAAATCTTTCCTTATCTAAAGTTTCTCACTAAATTCATTCAAAAAGTCTTTAAATATGAAACACACACACAAAATATGAAAACAAACAAACAAAAATATTAGTTAAGATCTCAAAGTGAGATGTACTATTAGAAGAAAAATTGAATAAAATTTTTATAAATCTTGTATCGTATCTGACATGGTATCCACCGAAAAACAGTTTAAAAATTTAAAATAAAATATGATATTGCATTCCACAAGTTTCAGGAACTTAAAATTATATTCCTTTTAAATTAATATTGACCACTACATTTTCGTTGAGCAATATAATTCAACCAAACTTTAATAAAATTTCACAACATAATTAACATGCGTTTTTGCCAAAACAATTAATAAATACCAACGTCAATTTTATTTATAAATTAAAAGTTTATATTTTTAAAAAATATTTTTATCTTTCGTTTAAATATATTTATAAAATATAAATTATTTCATATAAAACTTGATACTTATATGAACCATACATCTATTCTAATATTTTATACTCTATTTCTAGATTTATAAACAGTAAGAATGAATATTTATTTAATGTGGGTGAAAAAGTTAATAATGGTGAAAAAAAATTGATGCTAATTAGCCGTAAGATTATTTACATTACATATACAACATATTTTGAGTAACGTGGGTTAAATTAATACTAATTTAAATGAATATTAAAAATAAATTATGATTTTTAAATTTAATTTAAATAGATATAAATATATTATAAATAAATTTTAGTGAAGTTAACATTAATTTTTATAAATATTATAATAAATTATATTAATATTGATTAAACCCATACTAAATTTTATAAATATTATAAATTAAATGAGTGTCAATTAGGGTATTTAAGTTTCAATATTATTTTAAATAAATATAATAAAAATAAGTTACACTAGCATTAGGTAAATCAATAATAACTAAACTAAATATAAATGTTAAAATTTTTAAGAGAAGAAAAAATAAAATAAAATCTAAAAATTAAAATAAAAATTTAAAGAAGTTAATATGGGAGAGTTTTAATATATCAAACTATACATAAAATAATTTAAATTCATGAAAAAAAATTGTGTTTAATGAAAAAATAGTCTAATTGTGATTTGTCCGTTTCTACATGTGGTGTGATGGTGCACTCCCATGACCTCAGTAGTACATTGGGCATCTAGTTTTGTTCAGAAGAATTTGGTACGATGAGTGTGCTTTCTTTCGGCCCTGGGCTTTTAATACTGAGTTTATATGCCAAAATAAACTAGTGGGATGAAGGTGGATTGATGCTTAATGTATGAACTAGAAATACATGATTAGACTTGTATCAGAATCCCCAACAAATGGAATACATCTTTTAGAATGGAATACTCAAAAGTTGATTACGGAAGCAATGTAGCCAGAAACTCGGTATATAATATGTGGTGACTCGAAAACAAATCAGATCACTGCAACAATAATACGGCTTATATCATAAATTCCACCCATGGCCATGCCACTTACAATTGTATGGTATAAAAACTGCATGATGTTGACCTTAGAATCTTTAGATCAGTGTGAATAATCTGTACGGGAATGAATACTCATGTTTAATTTTGCTGAATGCTTGTTTCGTTCTAAGTTCAAACATGTTGAAACATTAGTTTACGTAAATGTAGGCAAGTCTTTATATATTTGATTTTATGTTAAAAAATTGATTATGAGTTCAAAACTGATATTGATTTAGTTTATTATGTAATAAAAACATGTAAATATAAGCTGTATTATTCCAAAATCAGTTTTATTTCTGGTCAATCCTCTCACAAGCACACACTAAGTTCTCATTTTAGGTATTGTACCTTCCACATCACTATTTCATCATGCCGATGAACTATAACTAAGCCTTATTATTGACGTGAAAAAAATATTAAGCCTTATTATCATCCCTATCATTCCTAGGAGCTGTGACAGGTAGCTGACGTTGGTCTTCTGGAGAGTTATCATTTGCAGGGGACGGTGACATTATTCTTTGCTGGCATTCTTTAGATTTTCCCCACACAACAAGATACAGCCCAAGAACCACAACTACTGCTCCAATAATGCTGATATCATTCAAATTCAGCACAAAAAGTAAGGGAGATACTATCAGGTTAATATATGTTTAAAAGATAAAAAAGAGGTACAATTAAGATGAGTTCGAAGCGTATTGAGTTATGCAGTACCTTCCAAGGTAGAGTTTCTCAGAGAGGACAATGCAGGCCAAGGTGGTAATGATGATCATACGAAGGGGATTAAAAGCAGTCACAATAACTGGGCCCATGGATTTTATCACCACGCCTTGTATGTAATACTGAACTCCGGATGAAACTATTCCCTGTAATAAATTAGGACAAGAGATTAATGAAAAGAAAACTCATACGAATATTTTCTCTTTGGATTAATAGTTTGATTTGATTTTGGATGAATTGGATTCTATGTTTTTTCACATCTCTACCAAATATTTGTTTGTGATAGATACTTCTTGTTAGTTATTACGGCACTGTCTATCCAATAAAAAAACACTGACCGCGTAAGCTGGAGCAAAGAATCGTGTATCCCAACCAATGGACCAGGCATGAGGGTGGTGGTGTTCTGCGAAGAATGCCACGACAGAACTTTGAAGTGCACCTACAAAGCAAACCCAAGTAGCCAGGGACATCTCTGCTGGGTATTTTCTCAATGTGATGACCTACATATCACCAAATCATGCATCGTTTCCCTCAGGATATCAATAAATATGTGAATTTGGACCACATTGTTACATAAAAAAAAATCTAGTGTTAACTATATACATATGTGACTTTATATACAGATGGAACTACCATATATGTTCCATTTCTATATATGGTCTCCTGCATGAACTTACTTGTAATATGTAAAACGCAGAAAAGCCTGCACAACCAATAAGGAGGAAACATGTCCCTATGATCCAGTGGTTACCAGTGGGGTTGTTCACGTTCTCAGGTTGGCCAGCATGGCTGGTTGAAGATCCCATAACACTAAGTGCTGGGCCTTTGTATAGTGCCATTAGCAAAGTGCCTCCAAAAGTTATTATTGTTCCAAGAACTTTCGCTTTACATGTTGCCTCCTTCATCTTCATGTGTTCCAATCTATTCAGTATAATAAATCAAATGATTCTGTGTTCCTTAGGCTTTTAGGAAAGAAAATCAGTGCTTGTCTTTCTTAATTACTATGTCTGTTTACAGTTCACGCGTGTCCCAATGTGTTTTTTTTAATATTATTCTCTTAAAAATTATATTGCGTTAATAATAATTTGTGTTTTTAATAAATTTTTTATATAACATAAATATTATAGTTATAGTGAAATTGTTAATTTTAAAATATATTTTAATTTAAGTTTTACATTTTTGTTATTATATCGTTTAATTATACATAATAAAATTAATACATTATATTATAGAATTAAATTTACTCAATTTACTTCCATTTATGTTTTAAGTCTAGATTGAATTAAATTCAGACTTAATCCTTAAGTATTTTTATCATCATGTAATGTAATATATTTACATTTTGAAGGGTGATATATACTAATACCGGTATAACAGCTAACCTGGGACACCCATTTTTTTAACGAAGAAGTTAAACAGAAAAATCATAAGAGAGGTGTTAGGCAGTGGTTGGAAAACGGTTCATTAAATTTTTTTCTTACATTTTATATCTTTGATTTCTCTTTTCTTTTTAGAGAAGCTTTGGTATCCATCAAAGTTTTACCTTAGTATATAAGCTTTTGTAATTAGATTAACCACTTACTTTAGAATAACAGCCATGAGAAAAGTAACAGAGGGTGCGGAGTTCATGACAGCAGATAGAAAAGATGCTGACGTGAACTTCATGCCCAAGAGGGCGAAGCACTGATCCAGTATTATTCTGCAAGTAAAACCATGTAATAATTATAACAAACCGAAACTTGAATTTCATATATATTATATAAGTGTGGGATGATAATGGTTACTCGAAGAAAGCCAGTGCCATAATCTCTGAAAATATGCGAACAGTCATCTTGGGCCGAACTTTCCTGCATAAACAAGATCAATGTCTTTGAGTAGAGCTGAATATTCTTCATATTAACTTTATTGCTACTTCAGAACAGCCAAAGTGGCTTGAAAAGTATATACATTAAATCATGCAGATGCATGCATGATAAGAAGGAGGTAAGAGGAAGAGACCTTTCAAGAAGAAATGCAAAGGGGGAGAGAGTAACAAAGGCGATGACATTACGGTAGACGGTGAAGACGTAATGGCTCATGCCCTTCCTCATGGCATCCATGGCAAAAATGAACATGCCGGAAGAGCCAAATTGAACGGCCAATAACAGCAGATACGGCTTTGCATTAGTGAAGCACGTACGCATCTTATTCTCTCTCGATCGTGAACCCTATCTATCTCTCTGTCTCAGAAGTGATGGAAATTCCTTATATACCTGCTTTTCTTTATCTGCAATCATATGAGAAACCAATGCTCTCCATCTCAATATTTATACCCAACACCTGAATACATTTGATAATAATTATACGTTCCCCACATCGGTTAAGATTGAAAAGAGAAACCTTCCTTATCATTTTCATCCTGTATTTTATAAAAATCGTATTTTTTTTGGTTTCTATTTCTTTTTTGTAATTTTAGTTATTTGATTTTTAATTACCTATAAATTTAGTTTCTCAACTTTTATATAATTTTAATTTCTTAATTTTTTTATTATTTTTTCGTTTATTTGAACATGAGACAGTGGGGTTAGAGAAATCATAACACTCGCCATTTTTTCGTAAACCTGAGAAAAGATAACAGTGATAACGAATGGTTAATTTGATGATTATTTAACATCTTTTTAATTTAAAAATTGAACAAATTTGTGGATAACTTAAATTATAGAATTAAAATTCCATAAAAAATTCATTAGTAAAATTTTGAATAATTAAGTTAAAACTGTAAATTCTGTAATATAGAAATCAAAATTAGAAAAGAGAAACAATTGAGTACATGCAACGGAAGAGGGGTTGTCTGTCAGTGTGCGTGTAATATCCGCGATAAAGGTTCGACTCTATCCTTGCGACTTTCCATGGCTCGAAATGATCTCTCCCTGTTATTTTTTTTTCGTTAATTTGGTTCTTTGAGAGAAATTATTTTATGAAAAAAATTTCATTTCTGCCTTGTTCCTTTCCGAGCGAAGAAGAGCAGGAAAAGTTCGAAAATCGAAAAGAATAAAAATTCAAATTACAAGAAAAACGATGCAAAAAACTCTCAAAACACTTTCTTCGCGGAGGTAGTAAGATTTGCGAAGAAAGCTAGTAAATCAAAAAAAATTTAAATATAATATTATTTTAAATTAATTTAATGAATTTTTAAATATTATTATTATATAAATTATTATTATAATATATATAATTATAATAAATATATTAATATTTTATAATTAATTATAATATAATTAATTTTATTAATATTATATAATAAATTAAATTTTATTTATAAAAATAAATTTATTTAATAATAAATATCAAATAAATAATAATATAAATAAATTTATATAATGATATTATTAAATAAAATATTTAATATAATTTAGTATTTGATTAAAAATATATTTTTATATATTAAAGATTTATATTAATTTAAAATTTAATTTATATTTTAAAAATTATTTCAAATACATTAATTTTAATTAAAATTATTTTATTATATCAATCAAATTATTTACAAATATTTATAAAAAATTTCTTCATTTTTTATTATCTTTTTCTTAAAACAAATAATTTCATTTTTCACTCACTTTCTCATTTTATCAATTACAAAATTAATTTTAAATTATCACATCAATCATATTACTCACAAACTTTTCTTTCACTTTCCATTATCTTTCCCTTAAAATAAACAACATCACTTTCCACTCTCTTTCCCTTCAAATCCACTCTTTTCTTCTCCCTCATTTCCATCTTCAAAAGGGAACAAGGCCTTCATTTCATAAATTATTATCTTCTTTATTAAACATAAAGAATTTTTGACATCCCAACTGGTATATCTGAAATTTCAAGTATCATCAAACACCATGTCAACATGTATAAAAGAAGTAAAAGAAAAAAAAAACACACACACGTAGAATTAGTAAACTTATTGTCTTCACTTATAAGAGATATTTTTAACCTTCAATTTATTTTTCGTTTTATTCCAAAGAAATGGAAGAAGTTATATCATATTAACTCGATTCTAAAAAGCCTAACACTGAGGACATTCCAACCAAATTTTAAAACAATTATTTTATTTTAAAATTTTGTGCAACAAAAATAATACTACCATTTAATTTGGTTTACAACATGTCAAAATTGTCTCATCACATGTGGGTGAGTTCAATCCGAGTTCAATCGGACTTACTTGATAAGTCAAAATTTTCACAATTTGACTTAATCCATCAAGAATTAGTGGATTAAGTGGGTTGGTTCACTAACTATCATTTTTTTTTTTAAATAATAAATTTTATAAAAATATTTTTATTTTTCATTTTTCATAAAGAAAATTAGAAATATGAATTGAAAATTTTAGAACTATTTTTTATTTTTTAATATTTTCAATATTTTCATCTCTAAAAACAAAACAAAAAACATTAAAAAAATACATAATTTATAATATAAATGGATTGGTGGGTCAACCCACCATAATTCAGTTCAAACTCACGTAATCTGTGGGTTAAATGAGTCAGGTTTGTTTTGGTTCATAATCGGAAAAAAAAAATCTCTAATCAGTCCGATTTAAATCCACAGTGAGTCGGTTGGCTCACAAGTTCCAACCCATATTGACATCTCTAATAACATATTGAATTCTTAAATAAGTAGAAAAATAATCAGTGTATTCACTTCTGTTATCCTTAAAGCTAGCTATATTCGTCACTTAGATTCCCTCTAGTAGCACCATTTACATTAAATTTTAATCCATCTGGAAGAAGACATAGACTAATTATCTTAGTTAATTTGAGTCTCTTTTTTTTTTTGCTTTAGTTTATATGTTAAAAACTTTAAAATAGATAAGTCAATAGTATCATTATGTATACTTTTAGTAGAACTATTACCTCTCTTTTGAATAGATTATTTACTCAAATAAAAAACAAAATGAAAGGAAACATTTACTTGAATTTGTCATGATTTCTAGACTTCCAAATAATCTAAACAATGTAAGGAATAATAGCAAATCTAATGTTCTTAACAATAAGACTAGCAAAAATATAAGTAATAATATCACTTGGAGACTAACAAGTAAAGGAAGAAAACACATGATAGATCCAAGTCCAAAACTTATTAGCTTAAACACAATCAAAGAACAAATGATTCTCACTTTCCCGAACAACTCTACAAAGATTACACATATAATTGAGAGCTATGTGATGAAACTTATGATTATTCGTAACAATCATATGATGAGAAAGTTGTCGAAGAATTAAAGTCTTACTAGCTGGTATACTAGAAGACCAAATCAACTTATTCCACAAATGAAGTTGACTTAGACATATTTTATATTAAGAATATCAAAGTTATCCATAATCAAAACAACATAATCATCCATATAAAAATTTACCGTACTATAAATTTATTAAAAAATTATAATTTAAGTTAACATTATGCCTGTTATTTATAATTTATCGAGAATTATCTTAAAAATATTAAATCAATCACTAATCTTATGTTAAATGGAAGAAGATTTGTATCTAACAATAATGTAAAAACTCTTATTAAAATTTTTAGTTATCCTAAGATATATGATTAATTCATATAATCATATATAAAATTTCAAGCCAGGCTAAGCATATAAATAGAGTTTTTTTCTTAAATATTAATCAAACCAAGCCCCTTAAAATTTATAAAACACATATAAGTTTAAAGTGTTGTTTAGTAATTATATATGGTATAGTGAAATAAATTATTTATAACTAATATTTACAATTAAATTTTATTATCGATATTTGTAAACATATATTATCTTCCTAATATAAATAAAGTAAAAAAGATAAAAGCTTTAATATTAAAGACAAAATTTGAAGAAACATATTATTAAGATGTATTAGTTTTATTTTTATTAGTTTAATATTATCTTTAAAATTTATTTAGGTTTTTCACTTTTTTTAAGTCCTAATATGCGCATTATTTTTATTGTCTTGTGAGTATATTTCACATGTCTTTATACATCTTGAACTTATTATCCTTTCTTTTGCATGTGCATATTTTCAATTGCTTATTTTCCACCAATAGTAAATTGCCTCCAATATAAGTAATAGTAATAATTTTCCGTATCCTATCACTTAAATAGCATATTTGGATTTGAAAAACCTTATTTTACTAGCAAATCCACGTTTTTTTTTTAATTTTGTCCTTCTATCTTCCTTATTTTTTAAAATTTTGCCCTTTTAATTTCCGTATCACATACAATTACTGAGTATTTAAAATCCTAATTTATATATTAAATATAACTTATAGTTTTAATATTTACATTTTGTAAAATAATTCCTACTAAATATAAAAATCGAATGTACTAAATATAATATATTTTTTATAAATTTATCTGAATTTGAGTGAGTATGATTTGTTTTACATCAATTGTAGATTACGTTTTTACTTCATTTCTCTTTCTCTTTTAGTTCTTTCTTGAACATTGTAATAAAAAAACCAATATCTTTATTTTTTAATTTTTTTTATCAGGTTCTACGATATCCTTTACTTTACATAATTATGTTATTTTATCATTTTCTGTAATCTTAATGTGTGTAAAATGATTAAAAATAGATGAAGATACAAAATATAATTGATTTTACAGAGTATCTTAAAAATTTAAAATGAAGATAAAAATTAATTTGAATGTTAATAAGATAGGGTGATAAAGAATCCGTTTGTATAAAAGACATAAATTTGAAATTTAATTAATTATATTATATTAATGTTGAATATAATAATTATTGGTTATAAAATAATATGAATTACAAAGTTATAATATTTTATTTAGTAATATATGATATGAATGATAACTCATAATAATTGTTGTAGTAATAAATTGAAATTCGAATGTTCTTACAAAAACTGCAAATGATATTTTAATTATATACTCCCGATTATGAAAACACATGTTAAGGGGTACCAGTGATAATAACGATTAATAACAATTAACATTTAAATTATAATAAAACAACTGAAATAAGTAATTGTATATTGTTTGTATATCGGAAAACTTTTTTGAGAAATATCTCTTTACACAAAATTCTATTATCATTCTCCAAATATATCTCATTTCATTATAAGTTATCCAAATATATCATTTTACATTGGAAAGTAGTTATTTTATACTCGATATATATATATATATATATATATATATATATTAATTAGTATTAATGTTATTTTTTGATAAAATAATTTTATTAATTAATTATAGTAAGAAAATAAAAATACACTCTTTTTATTTCAAATTATAAGGTGTACTTTTGAAGGAAATTTTGTTTCATAATATAAGGAGTTTTAGAATTTTAATAATTCTTTTTCCTTATATATCCCTATTAATCACATTCTTATTTGTATTAACATTAAATAATAGAAAGAGAAATTAAATATCAGGAACTAAAAATTAATTTCCTTTTATTAGTCTGACTCTTCATCTTTTACTATCATTTACTAATATTATGTTTTAATATTTTATTAAAGTTGCACTAGTAAGTAATTTTAATTTAGTATTTCTATTTCTAATTTGGTAAAATTTGAAAATTTTGATTGAAATTTTAAAATAAAATTTAAGTATAATTATTTACAGTTCAGTGAAAATTAAAAATTTTGATTAAAATTTTAAAATAAAATTTAAGTATAGTCATTTACAATTTGGTGGAAATTAAAAATTTTGATTGAAATATTTATTTAAAATAATTAGTAGTTTTGATTTTAAATTATTTAAAAATAATTCTGAAATTATTTCAAAACTATTGAAATTTTAATTTTAATCAATTTACAGTTTTATTAACAAATTAATTTATTTATAAAAACTTCTGATTAAATTTTAATTAATTAATTTAATAATAATTAATAAAGATAAAAATGAAAAATTTATAAAAAATTAAATAAATTAATTATTTTTATTGGTACTATTAATAATTAGATGTTAACCTAATTAGTACATACTGTCGAATTATAATAAATAAATGCTAATTTAGTAGTATTGACTTTTAAAATTCCAATTCTTGTTAAAGCTGGTGAAAATTTATTACTAATTTTTAAATCTAGTTTTAATTAAGCAGTTTAATGTTGATGTTAATATATCTTTATTTTAAAATTTATTGAAATTAGTCTTAACTTATCTGATACTAAATGAAATATATTTTTTAGTAATAATTTAATTTGCATGACAGTGATAGTAATTTTAAAAAATATTTCTTGTACTACTTTTCTATTTTTATCTTATAAACAAAAAAATAAATAAATAAAAGCTCTCGAACTTTGAAAATAATTATAGATAAAAAAGATAAGCATAAATTAAAAAAATATAGATATCGAAGGAGATAGATATGAATAAAAAAATATAAAAAAATAATATAAAGAAATTTATATAAAAAGTGAAAAACATAAATTATGTTTTCATTGATTAAATATGAATTTTTATATAGAAAATAATTAACTATTCATATTAAAATTAACTTAAAAATATTTAAAATATATTATATTAATGCTGACTTAATTGATGTTAATTAAATAAATAATAAAAGAAATAAAATTAATGCTAATTTAGAAACATAAATATTAAAAGTAAATAAAATTTATATTAATTTACCTAGTACTATTTTTTTATATTTTTATATTTATTTCAATTAATATCATACTAATTTAACATTAATATAAATATTTATTTATTAAAAAATTAAAAATTAATTAATATTTACTTAAAAATTGACTAAATTAACTCTTTCATTAATATTATTATTTAGAAATTAATTTGATATTTTATTATAATGAATAAATGTGTAAATTAAATGTTAACCGTATTATAACTTAATAAATTTATAAATAATTATCATATATAACATTTTCTTACCGATTTTACAAAATTTTCTATTTTTAAAATATTTTATTTTAAGATAACAAAAATGTAAATATACAAATTCAATAAGAATGTGTATGGTTTCGCTAATTATTAATGAGATTAGTAAGTAAATCTTATAAAATATATACAGTAAAATTAAGTAACAACTAGATTATCTCTCTTGTTTTATGTGAATCACAACCATTCAAAAAAGATAATTATTCTATCATTCTCATATATTTTATTTTAAGAAGAACAGTTCATTCATATTCTGTTGTTATATTTTACATTACATTTTTTATTTTATTATTTTTTTAATGATTTGAATATTATAAGTAAATCTCTATTCTTCCTTCATTGTACCTCATTCGCATAGAACTAAATCTTCGAAATATATATATATATATATATATATAGAGAGAGAGAGAGAGAGAGAGAGAGAGAGAGTAATATGCTTTGTTTCCTTTTAAGGCAGCATGCTCTTGGAATGATTTGTTTTCCATCTATTTTGTCGTATCAACATTATCTCTACTCTTTAGAGCTGTTTTTCAGATTTATAAAAGAATATGTTTAATAATGTTATTCTTATGAAAAGTATTATCTGTTTTATTTTATTTAATCAGCTTTTCATTTTAAAATTAATTTATGCTTTTATCCTTTGTTATTTTTATTCTTCTCGATTTTATAATAAATGTGGGAAAATATAAAAAATTATAACTATCAATGTCTTAAACTTAAAAAATAATAAATAAAAGTAAATATTTAAAAAATAATAATTTATATACTGTGAGGATAACAATTTATAGGAAAATACTTCATTTGATAAGAATCGTCATTTTATCATGTTATGTTAATGAATGAAATAATGTGATAATAAAGTAGATTCCAGTTTGTTTGAAAAAATATTAATATTACGATCTCACCTTATATAAGTTAAAATAAAAATATTGATGAAAAATATATTTAGCATCTATTACTCTATAGTAATATAAACTAACATTTCATTGTTTTTTCAATTAAAATTCAATATATTTTTTAAAATATCAGTAATTAAAATTGTTTAATTTTATGCTTCATAATAATATATTTTCATCATATTTTTGATTACTTTTTATTTTTTTATTTAAACTTCAAAACTCATTCAAATATATATATATATATATATTTATATAAATTTATTATCATAACATTGTTAGTGAACATTGGTATCTCTTGTCTTTTCATATTAAGAAATTATAACTATATTGTATCTTCATCTTCTCAATTTAACATAGAGTGATATCTCATATTAGTGATCTATGATACAAAAAATTGAAATTTTTATGTCATTTCTAATATTTTCTTCTTTTAAATTTAAAATTTTTATTATTTTAATATAATTTCTTATAGAAATTATGAGAATGGATAAATTTTCAAATATTATGCAAATCAGTAATTTATATTTAAAAAATACGACTTCATATTAAAAAATTTACATATAAAAGAATAATAAATAAATTATGTTTTGAAATAATTTTAATGTAAAAATAAAAAAGTCATACCTCCCTTATACATTTTTAGTATAAGTGATGAAAATTTTATGATATTTATATAAAATAAAGATTAATTATAAAATTGTGTTATATTGTTCGACTTCTTCTACAAAGTTATACTTTAAAGCAAGATTTACTGATTTATCTAATATTTTAAAAATAAGTTAATTATGATAATCTTTATGGAAAAATTACACAGGATGGTAAATTTTCTCTCAAACTCATCTTTATATAGATAATTTTGCTTTTAAGTTAAAAATATTATTTTATTTAATATGTTATACTGTATTGGAAATTCGAGTATTATTTTATTATATTCTATTACATTTTGTTTATCAGATAGTATTGCTTTATTTATAATTTGTATACGCGAATTGTCACTAATTATTATTTAAATATTATGACTATTATCTAAACCGTTGGTTTCGCAATTGAAACTATTATCCACAATATTTTCAATTTGATAGTAGAAATATGATCTTTATTCTTCAAACATTATTACTAACCTAAAATAACTGTTGAGAATCAATTCTTTTACGGAGAATAATTCCTCTTTGTATAGGAATAAATTCTTTATTCCTGTAGGAGAGAATCAATTATATGAAAATCAATACTTAAAAATCGATTTTCATGAACAAATTATGTTACGATGGAATCGATTCCCAACAAGAAATAGTTTTAGTTAATTTTAATATAGTTGTTAGGAAAATGTTTTTTTTTAAAAACTCCAAAAAATCAATGTATAGGGTGTGCTTGTGACGTAACTGGTTATAGGGTTTGTGGTTGTGATATAAAAACTCCCAACAAAATACTACCATCCTTCAATCTTTAATAATAATATTTTATTTAAAAATTTAATTTACATTTAAATTAAATAAAAAATATAATATTTTATTATTTTTTCCGGTTATAAAGTGGAGCAAAGCAAAAAGTGGATTGTGAATTTTGCTGTGATAAAAAATTGTAGGTTTGAGATGAGCTTGGACCTTTGCTACGGTGTTTATATGCTAAAAAACACTGGTGGCATAAAGGGGATGCTTAATATAGGAACTGAAATGTACGATTAGAATTGTATTAGAATCTGAAGCCTTAAATGGAATACTTTTTTTATAGCACTGAAAGGGAATACTTAAAAAGTTAAACACCAAAGTAAATTAGCTCAGCACTCAGTAAATGATGGTCATTAAACTCAAAGTAACCCGCAATTCATATACATAGTGCGTAGATAAAATACTTATTTAATAAGAATGAGTTTTGGTTTTGGGTGTTTTTTTAGGAAATTGTATTTTTGAGATTTATATACAAAGTGAAAAACATTATGAATATATTGACTATACGTATATATTATTTTGGACTTAAATATGTCAAAATATTTTTTTTTGTTGATTAAGAATACGAGTTAGATTTCCTTTTAAATTATTCTTAATCGTATTAATTGAAGGTAATACTTAGTTTAAATATAAATGTATTTTTAAAATAATGACATTAAAGAGAGTCCAGTTAGTTCACATTTTGTAGAGACAAACAAGTTATATATGCATAAAGTCACCCATGATTATATCATAACCGTGTGGCTATGATGTTATTAAATGGGTTAAAAATATTACTACAATTATTCATTAACATATTTCCAATTGTTAAAGTTGGATCTATTTTAATAGATTAAAGATTCTATTTTAGTCAATCAAAACATTTTTTCATTGACTAAAAGTGATTTTAACAAATTAAAATATCACTTTAACATATTAAAATCTTAAGACCTTATTTTAATCTCTGTATTAATAAATTAAAATGGTTTTAATTGATTACAATTATTAGGTACCAAAATCTATATATCTATCTCATTTCAAAACTAAAAGATATGAAATCAAAATTATTCATTTTTAAAACATTTTATCTACTTAAAAAGATTCTTGTATGAGATTAAAAACATTTTTTAATCCTCTTAATTTAATCTTTGATTTAAATCCTTGGTTTAAGATGTTCAAATTATAATTATCTTTTTATTTTTTTTGTTGTGTTTTTTTTTATAATTTTTTTGGTGTATTGATTTTGACTAAGGTTGTCAAAAGACATTGTTTGTGAAAGAATTTTCACATGTAATTAATAATGGAAGATCTTTATAAAGTTTAAAATTTTATTGTATATTTTATATTTTCTTTTTTTTTTAGGAAATTTTGTAAAACTTGAAAATATAGTAGATTTATCTAAGGTGATTGGACAAGTAAGTGTACCATTTGTAAAAAAGTGAATCAGTATAATTATTTTTACATCTTTCTCTTTTTATTATTGTTACTTATTCTATTACATATTATACTTGACATATACCTTATTTGTTAAAACATTTTTAAATTCATCTTCAATTTTGCACTAAAGCAAGTTTATTGCGATTTTATCAATTAATTTAGTAACAATTTGTTATCCTATTTTAAAGATAGTTCAATTCATCTCCATCTTAAACCTATTTTATAATTCTAACAATTGATATTAAAGTTAGTTCTTGAAAGTTAAATTTTAAATTTATTTTCTAACAATTGATATTAAAATTAAGTTTTAAATTTGTTTTTAAGAAAGTGATTAAGAAGAAATTACTTGTAGTAAAGGTGTGCATCTATCAATAGATCACATATGATTCAAGAGGTTAATTATCAGTTTTTGAAAATAAGGATGAAAATTTGTATTAAATATATTGATAGACATTTAAGATGTTATTATTAATGTATCTTTTATTTCAATGCATAAAATTAATGGTGTTTTTGTTAAAAAACCTAGGACCCAATAAATAGAATTAAGGAGAATCTTTCTGGAGTATGTTTTTTCAATCTTGTTTTTATAAAATTTCACCTTAAGATCAAAATACGTAAGTATAGTTATGATTACAAAGATATTATGAATTTTAGCCTCATGCACAAATTATAGTATATTAACCACTATGTTCTTACGTCCCACTCCTATCCCTTTACCATATTTTTTCTAATTACATATCTTACAATACATATATAAATACTGTTCAGCAACTATTAAAGTCATAAATAAAACCTGAGGATCATCTTATTTTAAGTCTTTGATAGGTTTGAATTTTTTAGTTAGACTCGGTTAACAAAGATTAAAATTGTAATAATAAATAAGGTAAAAAAATATTGTTCTAAGAAATATATTGGGATTAATTAATAGGTACATACACTATTAATTTAACATTATGATATAAATATGAAACATCTCATACTTAGTTAGTTTGTATGTATGTAAATAGTATTATATATATACTAATTAATTTGATACCAATAAAAAAAGTAATCTCACTTAAAACAAATATATGCTCATGTAAACGGCTTTTTTTACAGTGATAGATTTATAACAGTTCTTTTGATATGAATAATTTAAGTGTTATAAAAAAAATTGATTGTTGTTTTTTCAATTTTGTGACGAAACTTTTTGTAACAAAATTTTGTCATAACAAGTTTCCATCACATTATAAAACAACTTGTGGATAATTTTTTTAGAAATGATATATCCTTTTCAAAAACTTATCACAAATCACAATTTCGTGATAAAACTCATCACAATTTGCGACAAATTTATAATAGTTATCCTTTTTTTTATCACAACACGTTTTTTTATTTGTGAATGAACACTTTTGCTTGTTTTTATGGTATAAGAAAATCATAAATTCGATTTAATCCAATTTATTTTTGTTTGAGTTTTTCTTTAGTATTTGTATTGAATCGAACTCAAGTTATTTATATACGAGTTGGTTACAAGTGCACAGTGCAATCCAACATTAACTAATAGAATAGTAGAATTAATTATTGCTATTGACAAATATAATCTATATATGACTAGGTGCACTTGAAAACTTGTTATGAACATTTTCATGAATTATCGTCTTGTATTCAATAACGTTATTTTTAAAAAAAAATTCAATCATTCTTTTATTAACTAGTGTACACGTAATTTTGTTTTATTTGTTCTGGAATTTCAGGTGGCTTGCCTCATGGGATTCATCAATTTTAACTTCAAAATTTTCTAGACATGTGGGCTTGTCTCACCCATGTGCTACATATAAAAGATCTCAATTCTAATTTTGCGAAAGATTAACATACTAGAGCGACATAAGATTCTCTAATCAACACCATTTTACTAGTTTGTAAAAGTATCTTATTTGTTGAATCAAGAATGAGTTGGACGTAGATGCTGGATATATATAGTAGAAGCACGTGATTAGACTTGTATTAGAAAATCCGACCTTTAGTGTTTAAACGGAATTCATTTCTTTTATAGCCCTGAAATGTAATACTTAAAAGTGTGGTATGAAATGAAACCAAATTAACTCAGAAAATAACTTATGATGAACAAGAAAGCACATCAGATCATTCAACTAAAGAAGAATGATGCAGCTAAAAGTGGCCACTAATTAATTATATATATGATGAATTTCTTGGATCGTCATGACACCTGTCCCACCAATTTCATGGTATTGGTAAGTTGCATGACACTGACAACATTAGACAAGTTGTACGGAAATGCTAAACCAATGTCTCATTAGACAAAGCCGAGGCCAACTTAATTTTGCTGACTTTCTCATCTGAATATATTGTGCCATCCACGTCACTTTTTTATATTATGGCCATGCACTACTCAAGCCTTATTATCACTGCTATCATTCCTTGGAGCTGTGACCGGTAGCTGTCGTTGGTCTTCTGGAAAGTTATTTTCTGCAGGGGATGGTGGCATCAGACCTCTGCGTTCTTTAGCTTTTCCCCACACTACTAGGTAAAGCCCCAGAACAACAACTACTGCTCCAATAATACTGATATCATGCAAATACAGCGCAAAAATAAGGGAAATTAAATATAGTCAGTAAAGAGAAAAAACAATGAAGATGAGAATTGAACCATGTTGAATTGTAGCATTTGCTACTTAATTTGTAGTACCTTCCAAGGTAGAGTTGCTCAGATAGGATGATGCAGGCCAAGCCCGTAACAATGATCATACGCAGAGGATTAAAAGCAGTCACAATAACTGGGCCCATGGATTTTATGACCATGCCTTGTATGTAATACTGAACGCCTGATGTAACTATTCCCTGTAATAAATTAATGGAAGGTTAAAAACACTGATTAAGAAAAGTATAAGGTTAAGAAAAGGGAGCATGTGGGTGCAATACTACAACTAGGATGGTGTCGTTATGCTTTCATTTTCAGCCCAAATAGTGGTGTTAGGTACTTATTACTGTACTATACATCCAATCCAAAAGCACTGACCGCGTAAGCAGGAGCAAAGAGTCGTGTGTCCCAACCAAGGGACCAAGCATTAGGGTGGTGGCGTTCTGCGAAGATTGCAACAACAGAGCTCTGAAGTGCCCCTACAAAGCAAACCCAAGTGGCCAACGACATCTCTGCTGGGTATTTTCTCAATGTTATGGCCTACATATCGCCAAACCACCAATCATTAATTTCTCATAGGATATTCATAGACATGTGATCTTATTTTATGTGAAGCTTAATTACTAGGAAGGTGCATCAAACAATAGATATATGTTCAATATGTATACCTGTAATATGTAAAATGCAGAAAAGCCTGCACAACCAATGAGGAGGAACACTGTCCCTATGACCCAATGGTTGCCAGTGGGGTTGGTGACGTTCTCAGGTTGGCTAGCATGGCTGGTGGAAGATCTCATGAAACTAAGGACGGGGCCTTTGTACAGTGCCATAAGCAAGGTTCCTCCAAATGTTACTACGGTGCCAATCACTTTGGCTTGACATGCTACCTCCTTAATTTTCATGTGCTCCATTCTGCTCATTTTAAGAAAAAAATTAAATGTTTATATTTATGATTCTCTCTTCCATCTCATAAAACAAAAACAAAAAAAGATTTGTGCTTTTGTCGTTATTACGTGTCTATACGTGTGCGCACTAGTGATTTTGTTTTCAATGCTAGATTAAATCAAGAGGTAAAGGTGCATTAGGCATATCTATATCGTGGCTGAAACATTCCACCAAAAAATATATATATGGTGGCTGAAACTTTCCGTGTTCTTCTCATGGTCATTATAATTTCGTGCCTTTTTCAATGTTTCATAAATATTAGTTTATTACATCTTCTATCCTTTGCATAAAGTATAATTAAATACACTTATGTTGTTTTTCTCTCTTATAACTAGGCACCTGCTTCATAAAATAGAAGAATTGATTTTAGATAACAAATAGTGACAGATGATTATTTGGTCTACATTAATGTATGATAGGGTCGTTTACTAAATGTTTTCAAAGCTAATCTTGTTCATATTATTTTAATTTTGCATTTTTTTTCACATACACATGCACAATATACAGAGATATCATATTTTATATAAGAGTTAGAGGGAGATGGATAATGTTAATCATTTGAATTTTATCATAAACAAATAGCATTAAAATATGTGTTATATAATTTTTTAAGAAGTCGTGTGATTATTTTTAACAGTCATATTACACACACACACACATATAGTTAACGAATATGATCATCACTTAAGTTAATGGTTAATCAGTTATACACAGAAGTTCTTTGTCTCAAACTTGATTTTGTAAGACAGTATTTTGTGAGCTGTAGACATGGAAGTGGTGAGTTGAAATTAGAAGAGGACGCGGCTGTGCGTTGTCTACTGCTAAAGTGAATGCTACCAAACATAGAAAATGACCTACAAGCTTTCTATTAATTTCTTTCTAGCGAAATTCGTGAGAGGAAGATTAAGATTCAAGAGACTGGAATTTACTATACCGGTTACAGTTCAAAGTTTATGCTTTTGGTTTTTCTCTTTTAAGAAAAATGGTACATAAAAAGTATTGGAAAGGGACATCACTCCATTACAAGGTTACGTCATATCAAGCTTCAAAGATGATTTAAAGTGGTACTTCTAAATCAGAAGGGCATGTATGAAAATTATACTTTGAAAAACAACACTCATATTATTTATAATAATATAATTTAATTGGATATTTTTAAAATAAATAAATGGTAATATATTAATATTTAGTTTTGTAAATCTTTTTTTGATTCTCGGATTTTAAAAACGATCAATTAATATATATTTTTTTTCTTCTTCAAAACTATATTGCCAAACACAATACAGGATAATTAATTAGTGTTGGTGGAACTTTACCTAAACCTTTCTATAGAAGCGTTTTGATCCATTACTAACCAATCTCATGTGGACCATTATTTAGAGCCTTTCTTTTATTTATTAGATAAGCTCGTAGGTTAACACAATTGTTTTGATAATGTTGCATTATATACACCTGTCTTTGGCATCTTCTCGAAAGATAAAGACAGAGTTAGAAGAGAAAGGAATGTGTATAATAAGTTAAATGATGTGACAGGAAGAAAAATAGGTGAAAATATTAAATATTAATGGAATATTTATAATAGATAAATAAAAAGTTGCTAACTGCATCTTATTTTTAGGGTATACGTGAGTGGAAGGTAGACAAAAATAGAAAGAAAGTTTGATAAATGTGATAAATGATGTGATAAAAAATAAAAAATAACCATGTATTATTACTCTTATTTGTTTGAATACTTACCCTAGAATGACTGCCATCACAAAAGTAATGGAGGGAGCAGAGTTCATGACAGCAGATAGGAAAGAAGCAGACGTGAATTTCATGCCCAGTAGAGCGAAGCACTGATCCAGTATAATTCTGCAAGTAGCATCGTATAATTTAATAAACTAAGTCCAATAAACAATAATAACAAAATGAAAGTTGAATTACGAGTGTAAGAGAATCATACTCGAAGAAAGCCAGTGCCATAATCTCTGAAAATACCCGGAAAGTCATCTTGGGCCTAACTTTCCTGCAAAAACATTTCTTTTAGAAGAGCTGAATATGCTTAGTATACCTTAATTCCTACTAAAGATTAGAAAACATTACACGCGAAACTGACATAAAAAAGTATATTTGAAATGATGTATATGCATGCGTAGACGAAGAGACCTTTCAAGAACATAGGCGAAGGGAGCGAGAGTGACAGAGGCGATGGCATTACGGTAGACGATGAAGACGTAATGGCTCATACCCTTCTTTATAGCATCCATGGCAAATATGAACATGCCAGCAGATCCAAATTGAACAGCCAATAACAGCAGATAGGGCCTTGCATTTCTCAACCACGTACCCATCTTGTTGATTTCTCTCTTTCTAGTTCTTGATCCCAAGCTACGTGTGTGAGATCAAGTGAAACTGGTTTTGCTTGGTTTTGTTTATCTGCAAGTCACTGCGAAAGAAATGCAGGACATCATAATATTTATACTGAACCGCTGAATATATTTAATAATATTTATAATCCAAAAAGCTGCTTTATAATTCCACTTTACACGTTAAGATAATTAGGAGGCGGAGGGCCTGCGTGATTAATGTGTGTGTGTGTGATTATATACATATATATTACATGAATTTTATTTATATAATATGTTTCTTTTTGTTTAAATTAATAATCTTAATTTTAAATGGTGAACCATGTTTTATGTATATTTTTCAGTGACAAAACTAATTGTTTACTTTTTTTTTATCTTTACACTGCATACTTTACATGTGAAAGCGAATTTGCGTCGTGTGCAAAACGTAATTTGTTGGGGGAAAAGAAGAGTAATGTTGTTCTTGGAATGATTTTCTGTAATATTTTTTTGTGTACTTATCTTTTTAATCTCTTTTAATCAAATCATCCATCTTGTTTATTTTTTCTCTCTTTTCATCCCATATTCTCAAACATTTTTGTGTACTGGAGTTCCTCAAAAAGTATTTCGTAAATAAGTTTCATTCGTTCTGTTAGCTTTAAACACGTTCAGTAGTGCATATTTGGTCTAGTTTTTTTAAGAAGAATAATTTTTTTAAACTTTTTTAGAGATTTTTTTATAAGTATCTATTTCCCTTTAATACAAGTTTACCATAACATAGAATTTTTGCCAAAATTGGTACCGTAAATTTGTAAAAATACTTTTCCATTATTTTATTTTGCAATATAATAATTTGACTACCCACAGTTAATATGATGTGTATATGTTTGAAAATAGCATTTGTTTGTGTAACCATGTATGAATATACCATGGTTGGGATTCAAAACCCCTTCTTATTGAGTGAGACAGTCCAAATTTACAAGTTTCAATAAATTTTTACTAATGATAAAGAATACATTAAAAGGTGTTTTCAATAGTATATTATACAAACTTTCCTAAAAAAAATTCTTATTTGATCAATTTAGAAATTTAGAAATATATATATTAGAATTCGAGTATGACATTCTGAAATTGATCCAAACATAAACTTAAATGAATTAAAGTGAAATAAACTTGTAGTTGTTAAAACAGTATAAGCATCTGCACTATAACAATAATCTCTCTCATGTATTATGATGATTAGAGGGTGGACGGCAAAATTAAGCAAAAATAAGAATACTGTAAAGACATGGTTTATGGAAATTTATGCTGAACTATTTTCATGATTAAGAACACCCGTGTCATACGCATTTGGTGGAAGAGAAAGTGACGTTTGATTGTGGCATACGGTTAAGTACACTTGAGCCAAGTACAGCCTAACAAAAAAAATGATGTTAAGTACAGGATCCAGATTGCGTGATAAAGTTAATCACGCGGTTGAGCCAATCTTTCTTCCAGCATTCTCTGCATCTGAATCATGGAGAAGGAGAATTGAAGAAGCGGAATGATATCAGATTGCTACAGCAGCAAAGACAGACTAAAGAAGATTAGAGAAAAGATGATTAATTAATTGAGTGATTAGTTGGAAAGGCAGTGTTTGGTATAAAAGTAAGGGGCAAAAAGAAGAGGAGGAAAACTAGAGGTATATTAGGAGGTAATAGTGCACTGCAACATTAAGAAGAGAGGAAATGCGAGTCGTAAGCAGTATCACAGCAGAGAGTGCACAAACATAGTTTGTGGAAAAATTGACAGTTGCCACTTGACTAAGTGGAAAACTTGGTGGCCACTTCGTAGAATTAGGTTGCGCACCATGTCACCATGCATACACATACGTACGGTGAGCCACCCGTAGAACCCAACTTTGAATTTCCACCAAACACTATAAACCTAATCATTCTAAACCATTCCCACAGTTTAAATCAAATTCATTCATTCATTAATAAATAAACACAAGATTCTTTTGGATGATGTAATCACCTAGACTGCTCCCATATATGATGTTATTTATATGCAAAAAAAAAATTATTGCATCATCAATTAATGTGTTATATATTTTTTATTTCTCTTTTTATGTTTAAAAAGTTATGAGTTGCCAGTCTTCTTTTTGTTTGTTTTGGAGGATAAAATATTGTTTGTTTTTTGCGTCCTCTTTTTGTATTCTTCTTTCAACCATTATATTATATGATATCCATGATCCGTGATTCAAGTAATAATTCTTTCTTGAACATTGTAATAGAGTACGTAACGTAAGAAGCACATTTTCAAAGCCATTTGCCATATCACTCTTTTAAAATTGTGCCATTGTAGGTTTTAAACGACTCAACTCTGAGCCCAAAAGAAGATTTATATCGAATGTGACACTGATTCGAACAACAATCTAGTTTCAAAAGCCTACGAATAAAAACACTAAAATAGATCAGGTAAGATTCACTATCGACATGAAGCATGCACTATTTATTAACTTAGTTTATAATCTGTAAATTATTAGTATTAGTATTATATCGGTCTTTCAAATTTAAGTTGATATAAGGAGTGAAATTGATGATGCATTTTCCTTTCACTCCAAGTAAAACATATTCTACATTACCGCACTTTAATAAGTGTGTTACAATTTCCTACTCAGATATACTATTCGTCTTTTTTGTAGACATGCACCACTATATATAAAAAAATAATCAAACAGCTAATTAACTCGCGCAATACCAATGGCTTCATCTATTAATATATAGTTAACACCTTTTAGGTGTTGTTTAAGCTTGATGAGATTTTTGTCAACTTGTATTTCTTTGGTGCGTTTTCCTCTTTCCCTCCATTCAATTTGATGCCTCTTTTCACCTATCTCATCACTTTCACCGCACAAACTCCATCTTTTCATTTCATTTTCACTGCTCATAAGGCTCTTACTTAATTGGGCATCCCCTTATATATATGTATGTATATTATCCTTTTTTTTTTTAAAATACTGCCAAGACTAGCTGCCATAGAATAATCCGCATAGAGGATAGATTTTGAAGCACCGTGGAAGAAGTTAAGAAAATAAATAATAATATAATGCAAGATTATTATATATTTTATGATTTTAATTAATCTTTAAATTGTATGTATTTATGTTTTTTTTTTCAAATTTATAAAAAATTGATGTTAATTAACTATGTTTATGTAGAAACTAATGAAAATTATAATTGTTTTGGAGTATCATATAATTAATTTCTCACATTTACCACGTCCGTAAAAGGAAACACTACTATTATATTTAAAATATATACAGTAATGTATACGTGTAGAGCATTACAGATGTTGCAGCAACCGTTCTAAGAGTATGTTTATATGGAGGGTTTGAAAAGGATTTAAGATACTGTGCTGCAAAATATTTTTACACTGTTAATTAATTATGCATTATTTTATATATTATTTAAAAGATTAAAAAATATAAAATATTTATATTATTAATGAAATCTAATTAATTAAATTGCAAAATTTTAAGGCAGAGTTGTCTTTAAAAGTTAAAACCAAGGAAATAAAATGTAGGTTGTCACGCATAACAATTTAAATTATTCGTTATTTATGTTTAAAATGTTTTCAAAATTTAAACTAAAGTTAACCAGTTTTGATTCAATTCCATCTGAAGTCCAAACATATTTTTAAAAAGAATTATTTTTTAATGTAAAACTGATGTTTTGAAGTGTGATCACCATTAAAGATCAAGATCTTTGCAACGTTAGGGTTGTTGTTACACATGAATTCTAAACTTAAAATCCAAAATATAATATCTAGTCTTAATGAGGTGATTATAGGTTTATAGTTTATAACTAGGAAGATATCTAGTTTGAGAAAAAGTAAAGTAGTGTGAGGCATTATTTATGTGCGTGAAGAATTGACTTCACGTAATAGATTTTATGTATATAATATATAAAAATGGAAAACATTGTTTAATTAAGTAGATAGGAAAAAGTGATTAGGAGGGAAGCGCACTTAGATGTTTCTGCGCAGGGTGGTTGAAGTGCGTGTTATTATGTTTTTATTTTGTATTTTGATAATTAGAATTATAAGCACCTAACATCTTGTGCTGAATTTATATGTCCCCGCCCTTCCCTCCCGGAAGCCCCTATCAGAATCAATCTATCACTCATTTTTCATTTATCATATTTCATATCACAAATCACAATTTTCCCATATATTATTTATTATCACTAATTTCTTATACACTTTTTAATTAAGTCTACTAAACTTTATTTTTCATGCTTTTTTTTATCACAATAAAAGAATCAAATTATAGAGATACTTAGGTATCTCAACCCGTATACAACAATAAATACAAAAGTTAAAACTATTTTTCTACTACAATCCAATATATTAGTATATAAGTACGTAGTAAAAAGATGTATACCACAACTTGTTCAGACGTTCAACTCTAAAAAACGTCCTACAAACCTTTTTTTATGACATAGAAGATGTTGTATAACAGTTTTGACCTTACAGTTTACTTTCAAAATATACAAATGATAAAATTTCATCGATAAAGTACGTCACGTGTTATTATTGGTAACCCTCATGTCGTTCCTACAACCCTCATGTTGTTTCTCATGTGTTGTTTATACTGATATAAAACTGTCGGAAAGTCCCACAACTTTCTTTCTCATTCAAAATTTAACTAGAATTTATTAATTATCTCGGCCTCGTTCTATTCATTTGGATGGATTTTCAGGAAAAATTATAAATACTTGTTCAATTTCTCTTCTATCATTTCTGTTTCATTTTTTTATCATACACTTATTAATTATATTTGTTGCTTTTTACTCTATTTTTTTTATCTCTCTTTTATCCACCTCAGTCAATCCATCCATCCCATTTCATCTATAGGATAATCAGTGCTCAGTTATAGGACTGTTAAAACAAATATATCCACATATCTTAAAGTTTAATGAAATTGTATTTATTACTTTTATGTTACACCTTTCTTAATTTATCTAATTGTATATTGTATAAGAAAACAGAAGAGGTATATACAAACTATCTCAACTTTGTTACCGATAAGTTGATTTTACCTTGTCAAAGGATAAATTGTTTGTGTAAGTTAAAGAAATGGAAAGTATTCCCACCTAATGATGAATTTCTCAGTTAGAATCAACTCAAGTTTTTATAAATTTTGTTCTGGTGGGGCAGTAGTTGAGTTTTTCTCTCTTTTCCTTTCGTCACAAGCCTTCTTAAGAATAGGATTTACAACGTTTTTAATATACTGAGAACACGAGAAAATACTTATATATACTACACTTATTATATATACTATGTTGGTTTGGATGAAATGATACATCAACATTCCAAAAGGAAAATAGATGTAATCACTTAGATGAAATGATACATCAACATTTCAAAAGGAAAATATATGTAATCACTTTTATATCGAGAGCTCGACATATATTTAAATTCAAGTTTTAACTATGGAGATTAAACTTCTGTTAACAAATATATCATCTTTCAACCTAGACCTAGACTAAATAAAGAATTATAACTTTGTTAAAAAGATAAATTATATTAATTTTTTTTATAAATTTTATTTACTTGCTTATCATTATCTTTTAATTTCTTTTAACATTTTGTAAATATTTTTATTTTGGATGATAGATTCTATTTCTTTTTTAATAAATAAGACATATACCTTCAAACAAAAATAAAGTCATAGAATATTTTTATTTTGGTGAATATGGAGTAGAGAAAAGTTGAAACATACAATATACGAAAATATGTTATTTGAGAGAGACATTTCAAAAAAGTATGTGGAGGTTTAAGTCAACCAAATGTCTTGGAGGGATACATAAAAGTATAAATCAAGTTGCAATTTTGTTTTGGAAAGGAGAATCACATTTTGCATGGACAAAAGGTTTCCTCTGTATATTGTATATATGTATATATATTTGTATGGATTCAAAAGTTCCTCTCTATATTGTATATAAACTTATAAAAAGAGTTGAGACACCTCAACTACTTTATTAATATTTGTTCTTTCTTGTTCATAAAAAGAAAATAAGAAAATGGGATAAGCGACACAAATCAAATTCTGGTTAGACACAAACCAAAATTTGAATAGACACTTGCGAGGGGAGAAAATATTTTCATTCGGATTCAACATATTGTTTCTCATATCATAACAGAGAAATAAAAGCGCGGCCATCAAAGTGAATGAAGGATTAGAATAAGTTGGATGTACGTTTGGCATATAGTAGTGAACTATGTGATTGGGAAAATACCTTATTATAAAACTTGTATATTTAACTACAAAATCTAAATATTACTAAAAAAGAACATAGTAGTGAGGTTTGGAAAGGAAACTGAAATGAGATTTATATTTTGAACTCGACTTACAAATATTTTCATATGTGGTACATGAAATATTTAAAGAGGTGTAGAAGAATTATATCTTTTTTTAAAAAAGGTATTTTTTTACTTGGAGATTATTAATGAAGTTAAAAAAACAAGAAGATAAAATTTATAAAAAAAATTTGACTAACATGATGTAATCTAAATACGTTATAGGTGGGTTGACCAGGTTTTTGGTGGCACGTTTTTTTTAACATAAGATAGGGGAGCATGCATAAGATAGTAGATTGAAAATATTGTGTTATGCTATTTTGTGGGGATATGGAGAGAAATAAAAATTGTATGTTTGAAAGAGAACGTTTTTTGCACAGAAAGTCCAGTGAAATATATTATCTTTGTTTGCTGGTCATGACCTTGATGATTCATACCAGTATCAGCCTTTATCCATTGGGTTACTAATCCTAATCTTAGTTTTCATAGGTGATTTCTGACCTGTTGGTGAGGGTGTATCTGATCCTTTGAGATTTAAAACTTGGGACCCATATCTCACACATGTCAAAAATTCCTTAAACTCGATATGCATATTTTTTTTTCTATATCAAACATAGATTTCATTATTTTTTATTGATAAAGAATAATAAATATTAAGAAAGAATATTCGGGATACTCTAATTCTCCTATAAGGATGGTTCTGGCTAGGAGCTTATCGACTAAACTCCTCACACACACAAGTTTTTCTCCCAAAAAAATAAAATCCGCCTTATGAGATAACCTTGGGTATTTCAATCATCCTTCAAAACCATCAATTTTCACATCCAAGATTTTTCCTCAGCACAACACATACTTAGACATGCAAATAACTCAGTTCATATCATAGTATGTTTTGTATTCGAATGGTTTCACTCTTTCAAAACAGAGTTGCTGCAGATGCACATTTTATAACAGCGGGATGAACACGCCCCTTGTACAAATCAGCTGCTTTTCTGCACCTTGCTCCATCTTACGAATCCCTAACTGAGGTTTAGCTTAAGATTTACAGCTGCTAGTATTTCTCCAATAAATATTTTAGAACCCCAATATGGCCTTTGCCCACGCTGCCAGGCTTAGGTATACTCAACCTCTTTTTCATCTGCTTCTAGAGCTTTAGCTCCAAAAATCACCCTGCATCAAAGCTTTGACCATATACACTTTTATAGTCTGATAGTATGATTTCTGTATTATGTAATACAATTTTCAATTAGTTACAATCATAAACTAATTTTATTTATTATTTTAAACTTCAAGATTTTCATCTCAAGTATTTCTGATATGTGTTTTACTTTGCAAAAAGGAAATTAACTAAAAGAATTTATTTAATATATTCCCTTTTATATTTAATTTCCAGTTTAACTAGTCATATAAACAGAGTTGAGAAGGTTTCTTGCTCTTATATATTAAGATATTATGCATTCAACTAGCAGTTTATCTGGTTGAACCTAAATCCAAAACTGTCGGTTGTTTCTTGTTTCGGCCGAATTCAACAGCCATTAGTTTGTTGGTAAGACACTTGACAGGGTAAAATTCTATCCTAATGTGTGAAACTAATTGCCACCAGTTTCATCTGTTTCACTAAAAATGGAGAATGAATAAAGAACAAGAATATATATGTGTGTGTTAGATTTGTTAGTGTCTTACCTATCCACAAAAGTATAACCTTTTACATGCATACATATGCATTGCATGTGAACATAGGTTATAAAGAAAGAAAGAAAAGAAAAACAACATGGTTAAAGAGGAAAATTGCAGTTTGTGTTTTTAATTAGGCATTACTTGACTTCTTGGCTTGCACGTAATACAGAGTTTCCACTTCTTAATTTGCTAGCTGGCTGGTTCTGGCTAGTTGCTTCCCATTCAGCATGCAACATCAACAGCAACAGCAACACACACGTCAGCAGTCTAAAGCTTGGAACATGAGGGCAACTTGGTCGTGCATCTCATCCATATATTATTGTTCTTTTAGACATAACCAAGAAACAGCAAAGAGGAAAAGGTGATTTTGGACTGTTCAGACTTCATACCATTCATCACTATAAAGTAATACGTCACCATCATTTCCTTAATGCTTTCTAATTCACTAGACATTAGTTCACGCCAAGGGAAAATGGTTATTCACTATTTATGCCCTTGTTTTGTTTCTTTCAATCTTCTGTTAGGAGCAAGGAGATTTTAATTATCAATCCCTAACTTAATGCGATTAATTAGCTAATAGCTTGTGGTGACTGGTTAGCCAACATTGAATATATGACTTGGATCCATCGTTGATAGTTTATTCTCTCACTGATTGGACTTAACTGGTTGTAACTAGTTATGGATGTTGGAAACATAGACTTGTTTCGGGTTCTACTAGGTGGGAACATTTGTTGTTTAAGATTTTGACTCTACCTCTTTAGAGTGGGAGCTCTGTGTCGGACGCTTGAAATCATAGGTGTGACAAAGCCCTATGACACCAAAAAGAAAAGTTTCAGATTCTCTCCCATGTCTTTTATTCATCACATTTTGTTATCTTCAACCTTATTCAAAATACTATTTTATAAAACTGATACTACAGCTTACTTTTCTGCTTTTGTAAACATAAATATTCTTCGACTTAGATATTTAAATCGAGCAAATTACCATTTAATTAACTTTTGAAATGATATATAGTTTATCAAAATTAAAAAAAAATCTTGAAAATATAGTTCTTTAACCACGTTAATTAGTATATTTTTAATATATATATATATATATATATATATATATATTAAAAAACTCAATAAAATAATTTAAAAATTTTAGTCTTTAAGACTTGTAGAAACTACACATTCCATTTTGTAACCTCGCATCTATATTTTAGGTATGAAAAATGAAAATTATTTAAAATAATTTGAATATGATATGATATTAATCATAAAAATTCTCATATATAATTTGACCTCTTATATGCAAAATCAATCATGCATATAATAATTTAGTCTTAGTCTTAAATATGGTAGTGACGCTAGAAGTGAAATAATTTAGAGTTGAACAGGTCAGTGATGTGAGAACTGAAAATGCATAGCAGTGACTCCCAATGAGAATGGAAATAAGTATTGTGCGCGAGTAAGTGTACGGATTCCGGTGTCCTCTCCACTCCTACCACCACGCATATCCATGTCAGAAAACACTAATTTTTATTATTAATTAATATTTTCTTTTAATTATTATATTATAATAAAACTCCATCATGATTAAATATTAATAAAAAAAGTGCATATACAAAGATTATATGCACGACCACCGTACGAAATCTTGTTCAAAGTATTATTGACATAATATTAAACTACAAAATAAAAAAATTAGAATTGAAAATATCTATTCTAATTATTTTTGTAACCCAGTTACACTTTTAGTTATTTAAATAGCATAATTGTATGATTTTCGTCTCTCAAATTTTAGAAAATATACTTTAATTATGTATATTAATTTAAAATTTTATATCTTGGCTTTCATAATTGCATATTATTTTATTACTTAAAGCATTATATAAGTTTTATTGATTTAACTAAAATTAAACCAAAAATTGAAAACTAATGCTTTCAACAATTCAATTATTTGTTCTATTTTTAAAATATTGGTCATTAGCTACGCTAATCATTAATTCTTTTTATAAATATATAAACTTAATTTTCAGAATTATCTTTTTATAATTAATGTTAGTAATTTTTTCTTTTATGAAAGAAATGTATTTTGAAGTAAAATTACCAATTATAAATGTAATATTAAATTTTTATTATCAATATTTCTTATTTTATATACAATGTAAATATATTTATAAAGATAATATTTTTAACAAATATTCATATTAATTATAATGATATATATATAAGACATGTGTAATTATAAATTATATATATATATATATGGGGAGGTTAATATAACTTTTTAATCATTTATATACATATCTGTTAATTTATATGCTTATATTAAATTAAAATGAAAATAATAATAAAAAATTTAGAAATATTAATATTATAAAAGTTATTGTCGTTAAATTTAAACTCACCACCTGTTAGCAGTGCAAAATTATGAGTTATTACACTATTTGTTTAGTTGGAATGAGATATTAAACTGGTAAGGATTGAGTAATAGAAGTGTGAGACAATTAAGAAAAAAGAATTTGTTGTTGTAATTGCTAAATTAAATTTAGATTAAAAATATATTCAAAATAAATAGAGATAAATTATAACATTAAGATATATAAGGTAAAATAACTTTCAAGAGTAACTTCTAAAAGTAAACAAAATCCTAAAAATGTTCTTACTAAAATAATAATTTTTAAAATTTTCTCTTTCAAAAGCATGTTGAGGAGATTTATGGAATAAGAATATAGCATTACAAAATTTATAAATATCTTACTAATATAATATAAATAAGAACAACCTCCAGTGATCTTAGTTGCATAAATATATGTATCATAATTATATTTGAATTGTCACAATGATAACAAAAATATCTTCCACTCTCACACAGTAAAAGGCATTACCAGTTACTATATTTAGAATAGAAATATTATTCTTACTATATATATAAATGAAAAAGAGATTAAAAGAAAAGAGAAAAAATACCATAAAATAACTAATCTCTGAAGAATGAAAATCTACATAAAAATTAATATGATTAACTCTTTAATAAAATAATATCAGGTACACACGCTTAATCGAACAGCACTTTATATATATATATACTAAGTACAATTAGATGTGCATAAACACAAGCCTTATCATATAATCAAATAGTTTAATATATAGTGGATGTGGATTGTCTTCTAGTCATCTACGTAAACTATACATATTAATTATATAACTGGTCTAGTTTTGGTAAGATGTGTAAAAAAAATATAGGTAGGATTTTTAAGTTACATTATAATTCAATTCAATTAAATTAGGTTGAGTTTTATTTATAATTAAATTATATTAAATTTAACCTGAAACTTATTTTTATAATTAATTCATACTTAATTGGAGTTAATATAATCTTTGATAAACTTAGAACTTCATAATAATAAATGTCTTCCTCCATTTCACCCATATACTATTGTATGCATACTGACTCACATACCATTTAAAAACGGGCCAGAGTTAGGAATTTTAAGGAAAAGTACATAGTCTCAAACAAATCATTTTTTAAGTATAAAAGTAAACATGTACTTCTTGTGCAGGAATATCACAAAACATTTTAAATAATCATAAATAACTTTTAAATTCAGCCGTCAAGAAAGGCAAAAGAGATATGAATTGAGAGATTTATTTTTTAAAAGTCGAAGTTATGAAATGAGGCAAAAGATGACACTGATGAACCACCCAAAACAAGGCGATTAAAACATGAAAACTTGTCTTAGAATAACGTTAGACACAATTTTCTTTCTTTCTTTCTTTCTGGAAATATTAAAGCAGTGATCGACACCAGCTATTGTCGCAATCTGATACAACCTTTTCATAACGTGGATACCGAAAGCAGGAAATTAACATACATAACTGTTGCAGATTTTTTCAGAAGTATTATTCCTTTGGAAATCTGTGTTAGATATGAGATGAGGTAATTGGCAGGTGTAGTGTCTGGGTTTTCTTTGTGGTAGGTGATGGTGGGGTGGGGTGGGGTCTGAATAGTCTTTGCCTTTGCCCCACACCACACAGTACAGACCCACTGCGATAACGATAGCTCCAATCATACTGAAATCAATATATAATACAGACAGAGGAAGGGCATGATTCAAAAATTGATAAAGACATATCATGAATAATTAAATTTAGATAATAATCACCATGCAATGCAATAATTGTCACCAGTTAATCAAGCTTTTACATTGGTAAACAAACTTGTAATTAATGACTAACCAAGTTCTTGATTCTGAGCACTTCCATTTTTCAAGTTTAAGTTGAGAGAAAAAAAAATGTAATTAGGAGATGAGATTTTACTGATTAGATTTTTCCCACAGAAATTAAAGAAAAAGCTTACAATTGAGGGAAGAAATTAAAGAAGAATAATGTGAATTAATGAAGCATTGAATGAGAAGAAAAATACCTGCCCAGGTGAAGCTGCTCTGAAAAAATGAAGGATCCTAAAGCACAAGTTATGATCATGCAAAGGGGATTAAAGGCTGTAAAAAATACTGGCCCTTTGCTTTGCAATACCAGCCCTTGCAGATAATACGTAATTCCAGAGGTAATTATTCCCTGTAATTTTAAAATTGACTGTGAAGAATAATAAACTTGTATTTTTTTAATTGTAATAAATATGCATAAAGTATGATAATAAAGACCTTTCTATTTTCTAATTTAAACTTATATACTCTTAATCTTTTATAAGAAAAGGAAATAGTCATAAATATTCAAAGTAGAGTTATATTTTTTATATATATGCTCACATATCTGCTGTGTTAGGAAAAAATTTTCAGCATTGATATCAAAGTTAAGTTATCTTGGTGATCGACTAATTAGATGATTAAAAAATTTTCAGCAGTATCCACGACAGATTAGAAATCACAGAAAAGTAAAGTAGTTAGGGTTAAAGAAATCTTATCACATATAATAATCTAAAAAATAAAAAAATTATACTATCAGCATATTCTAATCAAATTCTTTTCTTTATTAATAAAAGATTCGATGTTGATATTGTTATGTTATTGCAATTAAAAGTTTAGCTATTACCACAATCACTTGAAAAGGACTGAAACTTTATTTTATTTTCTTCAAAAGAATATATATATATAGCACATGTCTTCTTTAACTTTAGTTTTTAATTGATTGTGTATACATTTTTATAAATTTTAATCTTTTCAAATTTCGTCTAAACTAATGTAACATACAAAATAGGGTTAAATATGATTTTCGTTCCTATAAAATACATAATATGTTAAAATAGTCCCTATAAAATTTTTTGGGTTTGTTTGATATCTATAAAATTGAAACCTGTTATTTTAGTCTAATTTTTTAACTGTAGATGACGTGGCTAACGGAGTGCTACATGTGAGAAGTTTCATTGACACGTGTCTCGTCACGTGACGCCGTTGCAAAGTAACGTGAGGAAATAGCATTCTCTCCGCAGTGTCCATCTCGACGCCGTTCACAAAGACCCCGTTGGAAGCTTCTCGAAACTCTAATCCATCGTTGTTTCCGTGAGACGACGTCCTCGCCCTTATTCTGAACTCGTGGACAAGGCGCCACGCGGCGGTGGAATGGTCATTCAAAAGAACGCCGTTGAGGATGTAGAGTTTGAGTAGGGAAGAGTCAAAGGGAACGGCGGTCGAATTATCGGTTGGAGATACGGTTTCGCTGGTTTGTGGGAACCAGAACGGTTCTTGTGAGGTTGGGAACGGAGTTGGGTTTGTTGTTGAGATAATTGATTTCGAAGGGTGTGATGGTGAAATTGACGGGTTGAAAACATTCTCTGAGGTATGAGGGAGTTGTTGGGAGAGGAAGGTTTCTTCTCTATCGGTGCAGAGAAATATTGCTTAGTAATGATCCTGTGTTGTGTGTTGTGCGTGATGGAGCTATGTGTGTCCCTTGTAATGCTGAAGTGCAGTCAAGTTTGGGATTATTTGGTGAAAGTAAAGGGATGGATTTGGATGCAAAAGTTGGAGTTGATATTGCTGATAAGGTTCCCAATACGAGGTGGTAGTGACTGCCAGGGAAAGCGTGGCAGTGGCAGCGACACTCTTTATCCCCAGCCTGGCAATGTAAACACTATTAAGAAGTGGACTTTAAGCCTAACTCAACCCCACAAAACCGGCTTGTAAGATGAGGTTTGCACCCACATATATAGACTAGATTGACTTTATCTCTAGTCGATGTGAGATTTCCAACACGAAGGTGGTGTTAGATTCCGTAGGGAAGGAGAATCATGATCCTCCTTCTGTTGGTGGTAGTGACTGTCAGGGAAAGCGTGGCAGTGGCAGCGACACTCACTATCCCCAGCCTGACAATGTAAACACCTCACACGTCACCACTTCGTTTGTCATGTCAACTTCTGTCACGTCTCGTTAAAAAATTGGACTAAAATAACAGGTTTAAATTTTATAGATACCAAACAAATCCAAAAAATTTTACAGTGACTATTTTAACATATTATGTATTTTATAGGGACGAAAATCATATTTAACCCTACAAAATATTATTAATTATTTTAAAATTTTACTCTTAAAAGTTTTATGCTTCTTAAAGTGTTTGATTTAGGAGATGTAGAATGTACTACTAAATTAAGTTTTTTTTTTTGGAAAGACAAACATTATTGTAATATGGAGTACTAACCGAGTAGAGAGGACCATAGAGTCTGAAGTCCCAACCAAAGGCCCAAGCCCGAAGCCCAGATTGATGAGTGGCCACGAGTGCCACCACGCCAGCTTGCAAAGCACCCACCAAGCACACCAATGAAGAGAGAGACAATGCTGCCGGATACCTTTTCAATGTTACCGACTGCAACTAATTTACCTTCTTACACATACAATTATCCATCAATGAAGAAATTGAAATTAAATTAATTAAGACATAATTAATTACCTGCAAAATGATGAAAGATGACCAAGCTACACAACCCAGGAGAAGAAAGAGAGTCCCTGAGAGCCATTTTTTGAGACCCTGAGAGGAGTGACTAATTTCTTGGTGATGGGTGGTGTTTGGAGAATAAAATAGGTTAATTAGAGGACCTTTGTAAAGTGTCATTAACAAAGCTCCTCCAAAGGTTATCAATGTCCCTATCACCTTCGCTAGGCTTCGTACCTCCTTAACATTCACGCGTTCTAACCTGATGCATGAGATGCATTTGATGAGGTTACATAATCTTACGTAAAAAACTGCATCCCATGCTAGTGTTTCTATTATCCATCAAACACAGCTCGTTGATTTGCGACAAGTAGTAGATTTTTACTTAGACCAAATGCTGAATTATCAAATAAAAAAAATTGAGACAACAAAATCAACCCTACCTTAGAATTATAGCAAGCACAAAAGTGATTGAGGGCGCGACATTCGTTATAGCAGATGCAAAGGAAGCTGATGTATATTGCATTCCCAAGAAAGTGAAGCCTTGGTCAATCACTGGCCTAAAATATCACGTATCAGGGGATACACGATCGCCACAAAAAATTCAAAACTTTACACTTTTATTTCTTTGTTTAGCATATTTTGTAATGCATACGTACCTTTATTTAGTGACCAATTACTTCAATGCATTTTTTTTACTAGGTAGTTGTGTAAGTAGAACATTGCATTTTGCATAATTAGCATGATATATGTCGACAATTGAAGTACTTAATGCATATTTAAATTAATTTATTTTATATTTAAAAATGCTATCAAAACATGTACTGTTGAGATTATTTTTTAGAACAAAAGTTTTATAATTTAAGTAAATAATAGTCAACATGTTATTTAACTTAAAATGACGTCTGTATATAAAAAAAATAGGTCAAATACTTATTAAAACTATAGGTCAAAGGTAAAAAAAGTTATATGTTTACTCTGTACTGTTAGCTGTAGGATTTAAATCATTACTCCATAAATCCGAGAGCCATTATCTGTAAGAAAACAGGGAATGTCATCTTTGGCCTAATTTTCCTGCAAAAATTGCAGCGAGAATGTTAATTAAACAAATTTATAAAACAATAATTAAAAAATATTAGGTCATCAAATTTGCAAGTTTTTAAAACAACAAAGGTTGCCTAAACCAAAATCATCAAAATTAAACAAGTTTAGTGGAATTCAATCCAAACACTTTCAGAACTCAAATAAATATACTTGAGTTGTGTTGAAGCAAATCAGATGGTTCGAGTTCACTAGTTATTATAGAACTCATGAACAAACACACCAATATAAATGTTTTATGATGAATTAATAGAGCCAAATACATTTGTTTAAAATGGTGTTACGGTGAGGTATATATGCCAAAATACAAGTAGAATAAGATGGGTAGCACTAGCATGAACCTCTCAAAAATCAAAGCAAAAGGAGTGAGGGCCAATGCAGCGGTGACATTGCGATAGAAAACGAATACAAAACGACTCATTCCATGGTTGACACTGGCCATGGTGAAGATGTATGCTCCTGCGAAACCAAACTGCACTCCCACCGTTAACAAATAAGGCTTTGCCTTAGCCAAGTTCTTCCCAAAACTACCATAGCAACATCTTTCTTCCATCATTGTGTACGTGTTTAATACACGATATGAAAAATACCAACTGCTATTGTTTACTTACGAGATACTCTCACGTGTATGAAGTGGCCTTCTCTTATAAACACCAAGAACAATGATTCCTGGTGTAAAGTTCCACTTTAAGTCTATCTCAAATAAAAGCAATATTATTAGAGTAGTGGCACCTGCAACTATCTTTGCTATCAAATTTAACCAGAGCTATATTTATTATCTGTGAAGTCTGACTCAGACTACACTGGCAACTGCAAGTATTTTTTTCATGAACTCACTGCAATAACTTTAACATTTTTCTCCTGCAATTTTCGACACTTTTTTTTTCAGACTAGAGAAAGATTCCATTAATAGTATAGAACCTTCTGTCTGCAAGTTATTCATCTCCTTTGTCAGTAAATATTAGGTATGAAATTTATAATAGAGTTAAATGCGAAGAACTCGATATTCAACCTGAACGATGATAGAAAATTATATGACTCTCTATATTTTATTCATAATCACATAGCCTCTTAAATAGGCACATTACACAAACTCTTGATATTCCCACATAATTGAGAATAATTGAGAATTAAGTCTACAGACTAAAACAGAAGAATAAAAATTATTCAAAACATTAAACCACTAGTAACTGACAATTTATTCAAATTAAATTATTTCTAACATTCCCTCCCTTAAACTGATATATACTTATATCAATTTAAAGTCTTCACAGAATTAATAGTTGAGACACCAAGCAACTCTCTCAACTTCAAAAATGGCAGCCTTTTTAAAGCTTTGGTAAATATGTCAGCTACTTGATCTTCACTCCTGCAGTGGACTAGATCAACAGTTTCTTCTTTGCAAAGATCTCTCAAGAAATAAAATTTCACATCAATATGCTTGCTTCTTCCATGAAGAACTGGATTTTTTGACAATTTGATTGTTGAATTATTGTCACAAAAAATTGTAGTTGCCTTTGTTTGCTTGAATTGTAATTCTTCGAGAATTTTTCTCAACCATATGGCTTGACAAGCACAAGTTGTAGCTGCAACAAACTCGAGCTTCGATCTTGGATAAAGTAACAATGCGTTGCTTCTTTGAAGACCATGAAATAGCACATGTTCCAAGCGGGAAGACAAAACCGGATGTGCTCTTTCTATCATCTAGATCACTCGCATAGTCAGCTGTCCGTGAATCCAATCAAATCACTCCTTTCACCTTTCTTATAATATAATCCCAAGTCACGAGTTCCTTGTAAATAACGAAGAATTCTTTTAGCAGCAAGCATATGTAACTCAGTGGGATTCTCCAATTAAACTGCCAACAATTTGCTTGAATAGTGTGCTATTAACCTTCTTCCCATCATGATCTTTGTGTAGCTTTTCACCACATTCAAGCTGGTGTACATACTGAGATTGCAATCCTTCATTTGAAACACTGTTCAAGATTTCTCCAACATATTTCTTCCGAGATAGAAAAATCCCATGTTCCGATTGAATTACTTCTATGCCCGAGAAAATAATGCATCAAACCCATATCGGACATTTCAAATTCATTCATCATAGACTTCTTGAATTCACTAAACATGACATCACAATTTCCAGTGAATATAAGATCATCAACATACAAACACACTATAAGCATTTTTCCTTTATCTCCCACTTTAACAAACAAGGTATGCTCATAAGGACATTTCACAAATCCAATTTTTAGAAAATAAGTCTCAATGCGATTATACCAAGCTCTTGGGGCTTGCTTTAACCCATAAAGAGCTTTCTTCAATCTATAGACCTTATTTTCATGTCCAAATTTAACATACCCAGGTGGTTGATCAATAAATACCTGTTCTTCCAAATATCCATGCGGGAATGCCGATTTGACATCTAACTGGAAGATTTGCCAGGAATTTTGTCTTCGCTAATGCAACCACCAAGCGGATTGAGTCATGTCTTGCAACGAGGAGAAAATACTTACGTATAATCAACGCCATACCGTTGGTTGTATCCTTTTGCCACCAGACGTGCTTTATACTTGCCTACTTCACCATCTTTGTTTAACTTCGTTTTGAAAACCCATTTTACTCCAATGGTTTTCTGATCCTTAGGTAGATCACATAGCTCCCAAGTGTCATTTTTCTCAATGGAATTAATTTCATCATCCATTGCTTTTCTCCACTTGTCTTCTTTGACTGCTGCTTCAAAACTTGTAGGATCACAATCTGCAAACAAAGCAAAATGAGTAATTTCCTCATTATTAATTTCATCTACAACAAAATTCTCCATCCATCTTTGGTCTCCTTACATTTCGTTGAGGCGTTCATTTGTAGGTTCTGTTTGTTGCTCAGTATGCACTTGAGCTGCTAGTTGTTGCCTACCATCTTCTTTGTCACCACTATTAAAATCATCATCACCATTAACATCATCATCAACATCTGCTTGCAGATGTTGTTCAACTTTGTCTGCATCCCAACTCCAAAATTGATCTTCATCAAACACCACATCACGACTAATAACAATTTTATTGGTGATGGGATTATACAATTTGTAAGCTTTTGATTGCTCACTAACACCAAGAAAAATGCATTTTTCTCCTTTGTCATCAAGTTTTTTTCTCTTTTGATCTGGAATATGGGCATAACCAACACACCCAAAAATTCTGAAATAATGTACTGCTGGTTTTCTTCCACTCCAAGCCTCCTCGGGTGTCATGTTTTGAACAGACAAAGGTTGGACTTACGTTTAAAACATGAACACTCCAACATACGACTTCGGCCAAAATGTCTTTGGAACTTGCCCTTTCGTTAGCAAACTTCTCACCATGTTGAGAATTGTTCTGTTTTCCTCTCTGATACACCATTTTGTTGTGGTGTATAAGCAGTTGTTAACTCTTTTCTAATGCCATGTTCTGCACAAAAAACATCAAATTCATTTGAACAGTATTCTCCACCGCGATCTGTTCGAAGAGTTTTGATAGGCTTTCCTGATTCCTTTTCTACTCTTGCTTTGAATGCTTTAAAAACATTAAAGGCTTCTGACTTTTCCTGTAAAAAATAGACCCACACTTTTCTAGAATAATCGTCAATGAAAGTAATTAAATACTTATTACCTCCATTGGATAAAGGGTTTATTGGGCCCTTAAGGGGAGTGTACCAATGAAGAAAGGGATCGAAGGGACCGTTGTGGTAAACCCAACAGCAGTTAGGGTAGTCTCACACTTGAGGGGGAGACTGTTGGGTATTCAAGTGTGAGAGTAGGCATAAAGTTCCATATTGAGTAGAAATGATAAAGTTGAGGTGTATAAAAGAAAAGGAAAGACCCATAGACATTGAGCCTTAAGGTTTTATGTTGGAAGTGGTGTCATCTTTTCTCTTATACACCCTCTCTCTTAGAAAATTTTCCAACAGTGGTATCAGAGCCTAGGTTATCTCGGTAACTGGCTCAGGCAAAGGGCAAGCATGTCCTATTGTGGTAAAGCCTAACAGTAGTTAGGGTCACTACTAAAGTAGTGGTTGAGAATCCCCTTGAGGGGAGTGTACCAATTCGGAAAGGGATCGAAGGGATGATCGTTGTGGTAAACCCAACAGCAGTTAGGGTAGTCTCACACTTGAGTTGGGTATTCAAGTGTGAGAGTGGGCATAAAGTTCCACATTGAGTAGAAATGATAAAGTTGAAGTGTATAAAAGAAAAACAAAGACCCATAGACATTGAGCCTTGAGGTTTTATGTTGGAAGTGGTGTCATCTTTTCTCTTATACCCTCTCTCCCTTATAAAATTTTCCAACAAAGGAATGGAGCTAAAAACACCCAAGTTTAATGTTTAATGTCGTGTCAAACATCAACTCTCTGAAAACAGCTAAAGCTAATGGGTGCAAAATCATTGCCAGTAATGCCATCTGATACACATATATAAATCATATACATGATCTGTGGAATGAAGTGTGGCAACTAATCTCCAGTAACGTTATCAGATAGTGCATTTTATGTGATTTTTTGTTAATGGATTTAATATATGCCTTTCACCAAACTTGACTATTAATTGTAGCCAAGTATTTTGCCTTACGTATCTTTTCTGCTTTTTTTTATCTCTTCTTCCTTGGTCCCTCATCTCCAAACAAGTTTCACACGTTATCGTAGTTATTATTATAATAAAAACACAACACGCAGAAGAGACAACTGGCGGAGGATATGAATTTTCTTTTTAGGTAAGAGGATATGAAGTTATTGAAAGTTTGAAACTTTATTTTTTAGACAGTGTGCACCATCAAAACAGAGTGAGTCACGAAATCTTGTAATAATAGGTTAAGTTAATTCTTAAAATTATAAATTGTAAAATAATCTACAAATTACACATAATCAATAATTAAGCATGAATGATTATATATGGTTATATTTTACACATAATCAGTAAAATAGTCTGTCTGTTATTTGATACCAGATTTATTGAATTTTGAAAATATGGTTATATGTTATTTATTTTCCTATAAAAGAAAGAGAATGAATGGTTTAATTATTTTAAAATAAATTAAATAATAATATTTTTGAAATTATAAATTATCAATCAATCAATTTAATCTTTAAAATTATAATAACAGATCAAATTAGTCCCTAAAATGAAAATAATTATTAATTGTATTGTCTCCTAACTTCTAAAATTGTTTTTTTGGATTTTTCTCAATATATTTTAACCTTAAACTTATACAATTTAAAAAAAATAAAACAAAGTCAACCTTCTAATAGTTATATGTCACCTTTAATTTATTTTAACCTTTTCTAGGTTTAATTGCATTGTGATCAGGATAAAATGTGTAAAGCAAAAAAGAAAATATAATTAAGTTTATTTTAAGCAATATATTATGCTAATAGATATAGCATTAGTTAAGTCAAAATTTGTGAAAAATTATATAATTTTTTTTAATAAAAAGGCGTGAAAATTAGGAATTTATAATTCTCAAAATTTGAGTTAAAAGAGGAAAAGTAAAATTATGCCTCTTTAGTTGTCAAGACTTTGATTGTTTTAAGGAGTGAATTTGAGAGAAGGAAAAAAACATAGATTTGAAGACTTAATTTTTTTTAAAGAGTGGATTTAAGGAAAGGAAAAAAAATGGATTTAAAAAAAAGATATTGAAAAATGAAATTGTTTGTATTAAAAAAAATAAAAAAAAATAAAGTAAAAGTTTGTAAAATTTTTTGAGTAATTTAATTAATATAAAAAAAAATTTAAAAATTTATAAAATGATATATTCATGAAATGATAAAATTACTTTTATAATTATAAACTATTTTAATTAATTATTATTAATATTTTTAATAACGTAATGAACCCATAAATTTTTTTTCTTTTAATTATGTCTAATAAATGATTTTTTAATTCCAATAATTACAAATAAAGTTGTATTTTCAAATTTTTTACCTGATTTTTATTGTTTTTCCTTTTATGTGAGGAGAATATCTTTCACAAATCAATCTTCTATTTTCTTTATATATCAATTAAAAAACAACATATATCACAAAAAATTTTCCTTTCCAATTTATCATCCTTAAAAATAAACACAACAACAGTAACTGATACAAATAATTTGATTGATAATTTCATATGAGTGTAAAAAATTCTTTATAAACATTGTGAGAAAAATATATTTTTATAAGTTAAAATTACTTTTCTTAATAAGTTAAAAATATTTTCCACGGTTAACTTTTCTAGAAAAAGAGTTAAATCACAACTTAAATATTTATTTTAGTTTCGGCTAAGCCGACATTGGTAAAAAATTATGTTTAAAATATTGTTTGGTGAAAGTAAAGAAAGCTCGTCAGATTTAAGACATTGACTTTCATATGATATATGTAAAGAAAAGATTTGGTTCTCAGGAGCTTTAACCTGGATTGGTTATTAGAGGAGTTGACAAATAATATCAAATTCTGGCATTAATGCATTTGTTCAATATGAAACTTTAGAGTGATAATAATATTATATATCTTATTCTTTTTTTTATTTATAAAAAAATAATATTATATAAGGTTTTGTATCCCTTAGAAAAAAAATATTTATTATTTAAATTAATATATAAATGTTATTATATTTTTTTAAAAAAAATTATATATAAAATTAGTTGTTGTTTAATGAGTTTTGTTTTATTCTTTTATAAAAGTTTTTAATATTATTTAAATTAATATATATTTAATTTTTATTATATTACTTATTTTTTATCTTTTGATTGTTTTAGGATTTTTGTATATTTTATGGTTTGTTTAAGTTTAATTAATTTGACAATAATTTAGTGAAATCAATCTTTATTTAGTTTTTCATACAAATAAATACAAGGGCGTTGTAGGTTTTTACTATACTATTATCATATCATAGTTAACCTAAATATTATTTTTATCTTTGACAAAAAAAAAGAGAAAACACATTTGAGGCAGGTTAGAGGAAATTACGGAAAAATTATGTATAAAACAAGCGTTTGGAAATTGCAAATTATGTTAGGTGAAACTAAAGAAAGTTTGTCAAATTTGAAACATGACCTTTGATATAACATAGGTAAAAAAAAAAATTGGTTCTTTTAAGAATTTTAACCTGAATTGGTGAAAGATATTGATGAAGAAATTAATCTAATATCAAATTTTGGTTATGCATTTGTTCATTAGGAATCTTTACTAATTAACATCAATATTCAAATCATAATTGGTTACAAATTCTGGACACAGATAGCATAAAAAATATTATTTCCAAACTTGATCCAGGACCAAGTTTTAGTTTAACGAGTCACTTAAGAAATGTTATCCCATTAACTTAAAATCTTACATATAAATAGAGGAACGTATGAAAAGAAAGATGAGGGAAACGAAAAGAGAAGGAAAAATGTTTAATTATTAAAAAATTAAACTATTTAATATTTTTATAAAATTATAGATGTTCATATAATTCATATTATTTACAATTTTATTATTGACTAAAATATTAATAAATAATTAAATAAAAATATTATAATAATTCTTTATAATAATGGTTGGTATAACCACTCATTTTAAAAATGATAAAACCAAAATATTTTTAAATAATTTTTCACTTTTTCCAGTTATATTACCACCTTTATTCTTTTTACTTTTCTGAATTTTCACAGATATTTTTTTAAAGTAAATATTTAAAAATAAGTTAATAACACACTAAAAATAATAAAATAATAATACTTTCTACCGTGACAGACGAATTATTTTCTTTACTTATCATTTAATAATTCTTAATAAAATATAAAACAATAGTTAGGAAATGCTGAAAAAAATGTCAAAAAAATATTTAAAATAATTCATTTAAAATTTAAAAACTATAATAATTAGTTTTAAAATATTAATTTTGAAAAGTAATATTTTTTTGCGATAAATTAAAAATATTTAGTATTAGTATTCAAGTATTTGTAATTAAAAAAGATAAAAAAATATAATTTTAAGATTTTGTAAGTAATAAAATATTAAAATTATAAAATTATATATATATATATATATAAAGTAATTAAATGTTAGATATTGAATTGATAATTTAAATTTTTGTAAATAATAAAAATAATGTTGTGATTGAAAAATAAATATAAAAAATGATTAAATAATTTAAAATTATAAAATATATTATTTTGTTAAACTTTTTCAATATTTTCTAACTATTATTTTATATCTTCAATTAAAAATGATTTAAATGGTTTTTCTAACTATTATTTTATATCTTCAATTAAAAATTGTTTAAATGGTAAGTGAAGAGAAACAAATAGCTAATCACTATAAAAAAGTAATATTATTTTCTTATTTTTAATATGTTATTAAATTGTTTTTAAATATTTTCCTTTTAAAAATGTTAATTAAAATTTAAAAAAAAATAAAAGAAACAAGATGGTAATACAACTGTGAAAAATTATTTAAAAATATTTTGGTTTTACACTCTACAAAGTAGACGAAAATTGGATGATCTCGTTACAATCGATAAAAGATTCATTGAAGGAAAGTTTTTTATCGAAAATTTTTAAAAACTTTAACAAACATATGGTAGGATTGGTAATTCTTAATGAGAGAGAATAAATTTTAACTCAAAGGCTTAGAGTGAATATCAATAAGTTATTGATTCATTTGTTATCCGAAATCCCCTTAAAAAATGTTTTAAGTTTGAGTTTTGTGGACGAAAAACATGGTTAGGAGGAAATGTTGCAGTAAAAGTGTACAGTTTCCTTATATAAATTAAGTAATATCACTAACAATATTATTTAAAATTAAATAATCTCAAAATTAATTTTCACTCTATTTTACCGGAAGTTATGGTTCATTGATTATTTCTAGAATTTAATAATATTTGTTCGTGAATATTTAATGGATCAAAATCAACTCAACTTATGTTTTCATATTTAGATATATAATTCTTAAATTTAATTACTTGTTTAGATGAATTGAATTTTTCATTATTGAATTGATGAATTTAATGACTTTATTTACCAAATGAATAATGGATGAGTTTTTTTTTTTTAAATTAATAGATTAAAAAATATTTCTATTTAATTCATTATTATAATATAAATAAATGTTTATTATATCTATCTATTTTATCACCCTATTTTAAACATAGAAAAATATCTTGAAAATTTAATAGTAGTCGTCATTTTCTTTATATTTTTCTTTTGTTCTGTTTTATTATGATTTGTTAGATGTCCTTTAGTAGAGATATATTAACTCTATCTATAAGTGAATTTTTTAGATTTAATGTAAGTTTATTCGTATGTTTGAGTGAGTTTTTTATTGCTCTACTAACATACTACTATTGGAGTAATTGAAAGTTGTGTTTATAAGACAGATCCTATGAATGTACTACAATACAACAAATGAGAATAATTGTCATAATGAATCTAGATGTACAACTTTTTAATTACTGTGTTTTTTACAATTTCTGAAAATAATGTTTGATTTTAAATTTGGTGGACTTTTTAAATTGGACCATCAGAGTTATTTTAAAGGGGTTCAATTCAGTTAACTTGCAAGATATGAACTTCGATACTTGCTAGTTGACTAAATTTACGGAGAGAGAAATATATAGATAATTAAACACTAAACATTCATATAATCCATTTTCTACTACTTAAAATAAAAGCTTTAAACAAGAATTCCTTATATTTAATTAGTTTTGCGTGAACGGTTAATTTTATGTTATTTTCATCACATTATTTAGTAATTTAATATTGAATTTTTTTAAAATATATCTAAAAAATATGATATTAATAAACTAAGAGTCAACCTATATTCAATATTAAAATAATAGATTTGTATGTCTTATTTTTTATATCTCAATCAATATAATAATTATAATTTATGTTTAATGTGAGATTTAAATTTATATTTAAATTTTCAAGAAGTTAGGTTTAAACTATTGTGGGATAGATAATTTTACTCTACGATATTACAGTGTTATAATAATAATTTAACTTAATATGAGAACCATTCATTCGTATAATTATTATGCAAGTCAAGGATGAAATTATATTCTTATTAGAATAATCATTGAAAAAAAATTATTGTACATGATATTAATTGTCTTGTAAAGAATTGAATTATATTCCTATCAAAATAATTATTACAAAAAGGATTTTTGTAGATAATATTAATTGTCCTATAACAAATATTAAGTGGATCAAAAATCATATAAAGTCAACTCACAAATTCTAATACTTTGAAAAATATTAAATACTTAATTAAAAAATATTACCTCCTAATTGTCTAATAGTAACTATTGGATACAACATTCGAATTGGGTTAATTGTCAAAATTGGACATTATCTGGATCTATATTAACTATAGTTATCACATTATTACTTGTATGATTAATGGACTTGCTGAATTATGGTCACATCATCAATTTTACAAGTGGCTGATCATTCCTTCGTAGTATGCATCAAGATCACAAAACACTTCAAGTTAATTATAAATTACTTCAAAACGATACGACTTTAGAGATTTAAATAGTTTATTTATTGTTGGAGAAGAGCAAAAGGATGATCAATCACCGAATACAAGGTGGTTAAAAGCTTATCTTCACATGAAAAACGGTGCATATGTTTTCTTTTGGATGATAAAATGACATTGCTTGTAGCAGCAATCTGAGACTCCCTTCAGCAAGAAATTAAAGTACATAACTATAGCAAATTTTGAAGGAAGCAAAAGTGCATTATTCACAAATTCCTTTGGAATTCTCTGTTAGATATGAGATGTGGAAATTGGTAATTGTTGTGTCTCCATTTGCTTTGTTGTAGGAGATGATGGCATGGGGTTTGAATGGTCTTTGCCTTTGCCCCACACCACAGAGTACAGACCCAATGCGATAATGGTAGCTCCAATGATACTGAAATCGGTATAACAGAGAAAGAGAGATGAAGAGCATGATTCAGAAAATTGATATCAACACGTAATGAATAATTAGAATCAAAGAATAATCACCACCATGCAATACCTTCCCAAGTGAAGTTGCTCTGCAAAAAGGAAGGAGCCTAAAGCACAAGTTATGACCATGCAAAGAGGATTAAAGGCAGTTAAAAATACTGGGCCTCTGCTTTGCAATACCAACCCTTGCGCATAATACGTAATTCCAGAGGTGATAATTCCCTGTAAATTTGAAATTCACTATTAAGAGAAAACTGGCATTATAAGAGAACAGTCAATGCTCACTTTGTCAAGTAATTTTACCACTTCTGAATTCTGATCTTGTATATATTATGTGATGAGAAAATCTGAGATTGAACATTAGACAAAATAATATTTTGGGTCCAGTAAACAAAAATTAATGGATAAGTACTGACCGTGTAGAGAGGGCCGTAGAGTCTGAAGTCCCAGCCCAAGGCCCATGCTGCAAGCCCAGAATGACGAGTGGCCACAATTGCCACCACGCCAGCTTGCAGAACACCCGATAAGCACACCAATGAAGAGAGAGACAATTCTGCTGGATACCTTTTCAATGTTATGGACTGCAATTCACAATTTACCAAGACCACATGATGTTTATTACACACACAATACAAGTGTCTATCAAAGAAGAACAAGGAAGAAAAACAAAAAATAAAATGGATGAACATGCCTGTAAAATGAAGAAAGATGACCATGCAACACAACCCAGGAGAAGAAAGAGAGTCCCTGAGACCCAGTGTTTGACAACTTGAGGGGAGTGACTTCCATCTTGGTGGTGGGTTGAGTTTGCAGAATGAAATAGGTTAAATTCAGGACCTTTGTAAAGTGTCATTAACAAAGCACCTAAAAATGTCACCAGTGTGCCAATCACCTTTGCGAGGCTCCTTACTTCCTTCACATTTACACGCTCTAACCTGATGCACCACATACAAGCAAATTGTTACACAACTTTGCTTTGCTTCCATCTATGGTATTTCTTTTCTTTTTCATCACACACACAAATCGTAGAAGATTTTTTCCTAGGCTAGTTAAATGATCAATTGTCAAATAATACCTTAGAATTACGGCTAGCACAAAAGTGACAGAAGGTACTGCATTCATAATAGCAGAGGCAAACGAAGCCGATGTATATTGCATTCCCAAGAAAGTGAAGCCTTGGTCAATCACTGGCCTGAAATATATGAGATTCATTATCATCAGAAAACTTTCAATGGAGAAAAATGCTTGTATGTTTTCTTCCTTCTTAAGAGTTAATTGGTTTCAGATTCTGTTCGAAGTATATCTTCAGTATTTTAACAATGGGTGATTTTCTTTTAATCTGTTCAAGTGCCGGTAATTAGGGTTAACTTTTGTTCAAGTTAGGTTAACTAATCCAGTTGTGGACTAAAATTTTGTTAGGCTAATATATTACAAATTACTAGTCATGAAGTAATACACAACTTTTTCTTTCTAAAAAAAATTACTTCACAAAAAGAACGTAATAATAAAAATATATTTAATACAGCTACATAAATAATTAATTATTATATTCTAACTGTATCAAAAAATATATAAATATATATAAATATATACACACATATAATTAATATGTATTAGTATTTGATATTTAATGTGTTTATAATTTGAGGAACACGATCACAAATGTTTTCAACTATTAATTCTTTTTAGACCTTCAAAAGTAAATATATAAAAAGAATTGAAGAAAAAAAATATTAAATAGTCTACCTATCATAAACTTTAAAACGTCTCGTTACAAACTTAAATATTTGTTGTGCATGTTAATTAAACACTAAGCATTCGGTTGTTGGAATTAGGCTTTTACAAATTGTTTTAAAGGTGAACTCGAATTTATGAAATTGACTTTCAGATAATTAATTGATTTTAAATGTACATATTATTGAAAATTTAAAAAGTTCTTTTACCATATTGGAAATTACTTGAATAACTAATAGTAAAAATAAGTTATAATGTTTAATTATTAAAAGATTTTAATTTTTTTATGTATGTAAATATTTTCATTATAAATAAAATAAAAATCACTTCAGGTATAATTTTTAAAGTAGTTATTATAAAAAGCCAACAAACTTACTACGCATGACAAATTATAATTAAATGTTAGATAAAATACTTTACAAAATTAGTATATGAAACAAATTAGTATAATTAAAATACAAACAACTTTTTCCTACATAGTAACTGATCCTTAGCTTCCTCAACCTTAAACAAGAGACACCTAAGTCGTGTGTTAGATTTGAGTTCAAATAAAAAATCTTAAAAATATTAGGAAACTTATAGGAAGAAAATATATATGACGTCATTATAAAAAAGAAAATCTATACGAATTCAGTGGCAGATTGAGGCCTTAAAAATATTCTTCTTGAAGAATAAAAAGTTTGTATAAATTATATACTAAACACTAAAAAGAGATATATGAAAGGAAAATAAATGTAAGAGTAAGTGGTCTTATATTTCTGTTAAATATGGAAAATGTTCTTTAGTATTCGTTTTAAAAGCAAATAAACATAACTATATTTAATACTATTAAGTATATCAAAATGGAAAATGGTATATAATGTGACCTAAACCGATTGAGAAATTAGAAGTATAAAATGTTTTTTATAAATGTTAGACGCTAATTAAAAAATCAAATGATATTTTTTTATTGAATATTCATTTTTATGATTTCTTAATATACATTTTCTATAAAAAAAATCTTTACATTCTTTAACCAATGCTTTTAAAATGCCGATCAGTAAAAATCCATTTTTTTATTAGGAAGATTCACAATACAGTCTTCGACGAATTTTTCTATAACTCTTTAATATAGTGAAAAAAAAATATTTAATGATTCTTTAGTTAATATCCCTAGAGACCTCAATAGCACGACCTATCAATATTTTTTTATTTAATTTATGTCAGAATAACTTGACTCGAGGATAACTTGCCGTTGATTCTTTATTGTGTAATCATTTTACCATATAAAAAACCTTACATAATTACATGTTTATTTACCAACTTAAAACATATTTAACCTAAATTACGTCATATTTATAATATATTCCAATGGAAATAACGTGTTTGTATTTACTGAACTTTCAGGGAATAATGTTTTATTAAAGCAGACATAGCTTTCATTCATTTACTACTTCACCAATGAATTGTTTTTTACCACTGATTAGTGCATAATTTATTTAATATTTAAAAATGCTATCGAAATGCTGTTATTGAACTTAAAGTGACGTCTTTATGAAATAGGTTAAACAAGAAGAGGGACCAAGGTGTTATTATATATGACTACTGTTACTGATAGTGAAACTGAGAGTGATAGACAAAGGTTTTAGATCATTACTCCACAAATCCGAGTGCCATTATCTGCAAGAAGACAGGGAGTGTTATCTTCGGCCTAATTTTCCTGCAAAATTTAAGCGAGTAATGATAAGATTTCATCGTGAACAAATAGTCCAAAATGTTTAAAACAGCACACAGAACTGCATGTATGAGATTAGGAAAGTAATGCAAGTAATGAAGTTGATAATTAAGACGGGACCTCTCAAAAATCAAGGCAAAAGGAGCGAGGGCCAAAGCAGCGATGGCATTACGATAGACAACGAAAACATAACGATTCATTCCATGGTTGAGACTGGCGACGGAGAAGATGTATGCTCCGGCGAACCCAAATTGAAGTCCCACCGTCAACAAATAAGGCTTTGCCTTACTGAAATTCTTTCCAAAACTAGCACAGCAACATTTTTGTTCCATATCTGTGTGTTTAAAACAATATGAAGTCTTAGAGCGAGGTACTCTGAAGTGTTTGGAGTGGTGTTGCTTATAAACACAAGGGGTAATGATTAAGACAAATTGCACTAGGGAGAGGAAGAGGATAAGCGATAAGTATCGGAGTCCTGTTTAAAAGTTATACTTTTGGTAAATCGCAAACAAAAGCTATATTACTATTATTTAGTGGGAGTGTCTGCAATGCAATACCTTTGCTTGATTCCCTCTCTCTTCAGTTGCCGTGACTCAGAATACACTTTCCCTGCTCCTAGTTTTTTTCACAAATGCACTGCAATTAACTTTATTTTATGCCACAAAAAAAAAACAATAACACTATAGATGTTTTGCTTTTATATAATACTAGTATTCTTCACGGTGGGTGGCCTCTAAAAGCCACATCCTTTGGTTAAGTTTAACATTTTTCTCTTGCAATTTCATCATGATTTTTACAGAGTAGAGAAAGATTACATCAACAGTATAATCTTTTTTAACCAAAATTTTAACTAATTATTTGACCCTGATGCTAGGTTGACTTGTGAATATATTAGTAATAATTTGAAAGTACCAGCTATCTTGTAGGAATTAATCTCCTAAACCCTAGTTAAATTTATAACCGTTCTTCTAAGGCATAAATAATTTCTTTTGTAAAAAAGGCTACATCTAGCATTACAAAGTTTCACTCACAAACTCACTCAAATGGTTCAACCTATGAAGGTACCTAAAAATTAAGGAATGGATAGATGAAAACACCAAACTCTGATTGCTCAGTGTCAGGTCAAACATCAACTGCACCAATAACTAAAGCTAATGGGTGCAAAATCATCACTAATAATGCCATCTGATATAAATTACATAATCAGAAACACAATCTATATCTGGAAGGTGTCAAAATATCAAATCTGTGCCTAATTCCATGACAAACACCAACTTCTCATATAACTAAGGCTAATAATTAGTGGAAAATGGTCTCCAATAATGCTATCTGATAGTGCATTATTTTATATTGTTTAATAGATTTAATTTTGAGTTAGCATTAGTGGAAAATTAGTTTTTAATTATATATCATCATACCATGATTTCTTAACTAATTGTTATGAGTAAAATAATAATAATAATAATAATAATAATAATAATAATATTATAAAAAATAGCTTTTTGCCAAACACCACAGCCAAGTGTGATTTTGCCTTACGTAAGTATCATGTTCTGCTTTTTTATCGCTTCCTCCTTCCTCAAAACTTTTAAAAGTTTACATTATAATAAAAATGCAGTGCACGCAGACGAGACTATTGGTGGAGGACATATGAAGTTATCGAAATTTCATTTTCTTGGCACCATTTTAATAATAGAGAAATGTAAGCTTGGTGGATAATGAAAATTGTAAATCCCCATGCCATGATCTCGCGCAGGATAAACTTTTATAGGATAAGAGTGAAGAAGAAAGATGAAGCACCCATACATCCAGGAGCTCATATTAAAAATTATGAATGGCATTTTAAAGGTTGACTTACTTTTTTATTTTCATAAATAAAAACTTATCTAGGAAAAAATAAGTATTTGAATTAAATGTAAAAATATTTCAGTAATCATAAGACTATAATTAATTACTCGTGAAAAATAATTAACTTATAGTAAATTTATAAGAAAAACTGTTTGTAATAGTTTTTTATATAAATAATATATAATTGAAAACATGAAAAGAATGAAAGTTTGATGCTAAATAATCTATTTATCGATTTTGATTATAAACTTCAAATTGTTTATCAGATAAATTTTTCTCATCGTTGACAAATTTGTCAAATATAACAACTTTTAGAAAATAATTTTTTATTATAGAATACTTTTATATAGAAAATAAGATTTACCATAACATTTTGTCAAATTATGATTATTTTAGTTATTTTGAACTTAATTAGTAAAATTAAATATAACCAAAATAAAATGACAATCTTTTTTTAAAAAATGAATTTAAATTTTAAGAATTTTGTTATATATTTAACTTTATTACTTCAAAAATATTGAAAATTATAAATTTAAGAATGAAACTCATTAAATAATATATGAATCATATAAAAAAATTTGAAAAAATTTAATAAAATTAACTGATAAAAATATATTTAAAGCGTGTCATTAATATTTTTCGTGAGTTCTAGTCTTTAACTTCTATTGTTTCGAAATTTTTCCCAATAATTTTTTAGACATCATCCTCATGTGGAGACGAGAAGACGCAGATCGATTGATTGTTTTATTTGGAATTGGCTTGTATTAATCCCATGGTCTAAGGCTCCAATCAAACTATAAAAACAAGCATATCAAAATCTTAGTCACTAGAAGTTAGTTTATGTCGTTCAATTTATTGAGTTAAAAATCTTTGCATTATTATGCTTTAGTTACGTTGATTAAGCGAGCATGCACGATGGAAAACGAGTACGGAAAGAAAATTATTTTCTCCCTCTTTCCTTATAATGATTTGCTTTAATTAATTTATTCATTTGTATAATGAAGTGATTCCAAAGTAGATTTGGAGTGCGCAAATGTGTAGCACAACATGATACCAACAATCCACCATTCGTTCTAACCAGGAAGCACTCGTAGTAAATCTCATTTTCTTGAATCAAACCTTGATTTTAAACAGTTAAATAGAAAATAATTTCTTACATAATTTTAAGATTTAATGTTTATAAAGAATTCAACTCTTTCATTTTTATTTAATATAAGATTTTACTCGATTTTAAATTATGAACAAAAATGATAAAATTTGATTATATATACTTATTGTATTAAAAGTAGTTTAATAATCAGCTACTACTGATATAAAAAATTAACACTTTTAATCACTTAAAAGTAATCGTTTGTATAAGTATGAGTGAGTATATAGAAATCAACAAATTCATCATATATAACAATTTGTAATGAAGTAGGGTAAAAAAACAAAAGATAATTTGGCCCTACAAAAATCAAAAGTATAATAAGTACTTTCTTTTTATTTATTAAAGTAAAAATGAAATCTAAAGGCTCAATCATAGATATAAACTATTTACACAGTTGAGGTATGATAACAATTATACAAAGTTTTGTTCTTTTAACTTTTGACAAGGCAAAAGTATATTAACTAAACTTCTAAAAAGAACTTTAAATATTTCTTATTATAGGCTAAACTGAAATTAAGACAAAGGTACCCAAAGAAGTAGAAAACAACAAAATAATTGCTACTTGTTAATGAAAAAATTAATTTGAATTCTAAACGAAATATGATTTTGATTTCGATGCATTCATCAATTGTCTTTTATATTTTAAATAAGTTTTAATACCAGATATAGAATCAGATATAACAAGTAAGTATTACTTGTTTTTCTTCTGAAACTAATATAAAGAAATAACTTTTTATAATTATTGTAAGAAAAATAGATGCAAAACGTTATTATTTTTTTACAGTAGTTACACCTACCTATAACTGATAAAAAAAAACCTTTACATTATTATTATAATAAATATTAAAAAATAATAGCATTATATCCTTTTTGTAATATACAATGTTTTATTTTGAATTCTATCATTAAAAAAACAAAGATAGACATAGAAAAAAAAATATAACTATATTTTATACTTTTTATTACATGTACCACAGTATAAGTGTTCCTTGTTAAACAATAAATATTTATATTCTCAATTAAAATATTTAAATGAAAAATAATATATTGAAGGGAAAAATAGTATTATTATTACTTCGATTAGGGAGTGAGTAAATATTCAATTTAATTTATAAAAAATTGAGATGTTAAGTGATAGGTCTTTAATTAACTTTTTTCATGCAAAATGAGTCTTTTTTATTTTTTTTATTGTATCTTATATTTAAGTCTGCCTAAAAGTGAAACTCTAATAGAAGTTAACATTAAAGTTTAAGTGTGATAGTAACGTATCTTATTCTTATGTAATAGATGTGACATATATACCATACATATTTATTAAACAAAGTATACTCATTAATATATATATATATATATATATATATATATATATATATAATATAGAGTTTTAAAAACAAAATATTTAAAAAAATATATTTATTATGATAAGTAAAGTTCTAGGTCCATGTAGTAATGTCTCGTACACATATTTAAAATTCATAAAAATTCACGTAATTATGTCTTATCTATTTCAAAACGATTTAAATCTAGACATAAATCTAAACTTAAAATGGATACAAGATAACAATTAAGAAGATTTATTGAACATGTTTAATACCAATATCTAACCTATTTTAAGCATGTTTAATCTACTAACCTATTTTAAGCATATTTAATCTACAAACCTATTTTAAGCATATTTAATCTACAAACCTCAGTTCCATAAGTAAGGTTAAATGTCGTGTTTTAGTAGTGTCAAACTCTTCCTTAACTTTTTAATCTATGTTAATTTTATTATCAGTTAAATAGAGATATGTTCTAATAATAGGTTTTACACTTAATATCTCAAATAACAAAATAACAAAATATCTCAAGATTCAAATAATTCAATTCTATACATCAATTCAATTAGCTAATATTTATATTTAAATCATATATATATAATTTTACTCATAATACTAAATTGACTAGAATTCATCTATTACTTTATATTTTAATCTATATAATTTAGATTTTCAATAAATCAAAGATATCTCCTTTTAATAATAAGTTTTATGTTTAATATTTTAAAGAATAAATTGGATTAACATATCATCTAAATATACAACTTCAAATAATTCGATCTCAAAATTCATGTATCAATTCATTCAAAATTATCATATAACGTCTAAATATTCATAATAGATTTTGGTAATTGGAGTAGAAATTCACTGAGTTAGAATTTTGATGAAGTTACTGGTTTTAGTATTGTTGGAATTAATTAGAATATGAATATGATAATGCTCAATAAGAAATTTGACGTGGATAATTTTGAATTAGAAATAAAAGTCCCAGATGTTATGGCATATAAAATTGATCATAATTTATGATGTTTTAATTAAAATGAGTTGAAATTGTATGAATATTTGCACGTTAAAGTTAGGGATGACAATAGGACAAGAGAAGATGAGTTTCACTTTTCCATCATTATTTTCAAAGTAAAAATTCATTTTCATTCTCGTCCCCGTACTCAATGGATATAAAACTTTTGTTTCGTTCCCTTCAAGTAATGAGTTTACATGTACTCGTCCCTCCATTCTCCTTTACTATTTTAAATATTAATTAAATAATTTAAAAAAATAAAAATTACCACAAGGAAAACATGATATTATCAAGGATTAAATGTAAAAAGATACACATTTTTTCTAATGTTAAATATGAATAAAAAATTATAATTGCATAAATCTCAAATCAAAGTATCAAATACCAATTAGATAAAGGTAAAATAATTATAAAAAAAAGTAAAAATGATCAAATATGTACTCTAGAAACAAGTTGACAAGAGAAAATTTAATATAATACTTAATAAACTATAGGTGTTTTAGTAATTTAAAATGGGACAAGTATAAGAAGTGGAACGAGTATTAGAATGAGTAGAAACAGGATAGATGTGTTCATCCTCATCCTGACCCCATACACTACTACAGGAATAGGAATTAACGTCGCAGTTTTACGTCGGTTAAACTACAAACGACGTAGAAGAGATTTTAAAGGGAATTTAACGTCGGTTATGGGAATAACCGACGTAGAATGTGTGCGAGGCACACATTCAACGTCGGTTCGTACAGAACCGACGTGGAATGTCGAAAAAGAAAGGACAAAAAAATCGAAAGAAAAAAAATCCCCTTTTCATTTCTTTCTCAATTCAACATTGCCTGGATTTTTCCCAACCCACCCTAAGGAACAGCCTCCCTTTATCTACGGGCTATGGCTCACGAAATGGTTCTCCGAATTGAAAGTGGATGCTCTGGATCTCGAAATGGAAGGTATGCTGATCGAAGTGGGTAGCTCCAGTAGACCCATAGATCATGGAACAAATAGGGTGGGTAGGCCCAACCACCACACTACAAGTATAGACGCGAACCCCCCTCGTTACCGTACGTGCGACTCTCACCGCATACGGCTCGCACAAAGACTCCTAAATCCATCCCGAGCCTTTTCTTCCATTCCACCTCTCCTCTCCAATCCTCGATCAAACTTGCGTTCCCCAGGCGCTATGAAATGGGGGTCTTTCCTGCACGGTGAATAACGAAAGTGAGATCTTATGTTTGGGAGAGCGTGTCGGCACCAAATCATCCGGTGCTTTAAGGTAGTTATTGTGGCGGCGTCCCCGCTCACAACTCCATCCCTTAGTCGGGCGAGGGTTTCCAGGGGCTCCTCGCCCGTTAAGGTACGAGGATTGTCCAGGGCGCGCGCTCCACGGTTCAGCCAATCTCCACTTTTACTTCCATGAGATCTTCGGCCTCAATCCGGGCCATTGTTATCTCATGGGCGGAAGGAGAGTCGTATTTTGCCAAAAGTCGATTCTGTATAGATCGCACAGAATCTCCCCCTATAACCTCCTCCTCGTCGTATGGAAAGGGAACGACATGAGATGGACCGGCTTCAGCCTCCCCGGAAGCCACTGGATTAGCGGGACCCATAGTTTCAACATCGGTTATTTATTTAACCGACGTTGAAAATATTACTTTTAACGTCGCCTCTTTCAACGTCGGTTTTGGGACCGTCGTGAAATCATCCCCTGAACCGACGTGGATTCCGGTTCCTGTAGCAGTGATACCCAATTTAAAAGATTGGGTATCACCCATACATATACCCATACTCATACACATACTTAATCAATACAGAAATTTTCTGTCAAAATCGAGATGAGTTCAAGCAATACCTACAAGGACAAGTTCATTTGTCATCTCTAGTTTAAATATTGAGTTATAGTTATATTATGTAATTGTTTTTAGTTTGAGATAGTCAATTTGAGCTAGACCAATATTATGTTAGTTTTGAAGCTCAAATGTAGTGTAAAATTTTATTTTAACCTTGATAAGAATGTTTGAAGAAATAGAATATATTTTGGGTAAGTTTTGAAATGATTTTTAGTTCTTGCATAGTGTTCTTTTCTTATATATATTTTTTAAAGTAAGATATTCTCCTTCAAGTGAAAATAAGGAAAAGAGATTTAGTCTTTTTTGTGTGATCATTTTCGCTCGAATAATAAGATTAAGGATGTAGTTTTTCTCTGGTGTATTCTCGATCAAACTTGAAATTCTCTCTCAAGCGAAAATTGTATTACTCAAATGAATTTTATATAATGAAACTAATATGTTCAAAATGCTATGTATATGCATATGTAGGTAGATGAGAAGGCTTACAAATCTTATTGACCAATGATGATGACATGTATATATGGATTTAAAATTATATATATTTTATTTAATTGAAATTCCATTGATTGTGTTACATATTGATGAAGGGTATGTTGACCCTGATTGTACTTTGTAAGTATTAAGTAATGAAATCTACAATATAACAGAGTTCCTCTCGGTTAACTGATGGTCAAAATCGTGTAAATTAAGATACTAGGTGGTGAAAAAATGAAAGGAAGTTCTTGCATATTTGAAACATTTGTAAATGTATGATATTGGTTGTGAAGTTGTCAAAATAATTGACCTAACCCAACTTGTCCAGATACTAAAGGTGAAGTTACCCTACTTATATTTTAATACAGACCATAATTGTTTGTCTAGTCTAATCTTAGGCACATGCTAACATACCATTTTCAGACTAATTAAAAATTAAAAAAGATTACAACATGTTCATATAAAAAATCATGATATATTATTGTCTAAAAATATAGAGTTTAATATTCAACCATTAGATGCATTATATAATAATAGTATGTATCTTGATACAATATTACTTGAAACAATTTTATTAATGTTTCTTACATCCATAATATAATATGTATAATTAAAATAAAATAAAAACTAAAAAAATAACATAAAAAAATAAATGGATTAACTCATTAACCTCTCAATCAGCCTAGTCTTACCTCATATGATAACATGTATAATTAAAATAAAATAAAAACTAAAAAAATAATATAAAAGAATAAATGGATTAACTCATTAGCCTCTCAATCAGCTTAGTCTTATCTCATATGAGTTTTGAATCAAACGAAAAGCTGAAAAAAATTACTTTTATTTATCTCACTATTTTAACAATCATTATCGATTACAATGAAGTTAAAATTATTCTTAATTCTATGATCTACTTGTAAATTAAAATCTTGATTCAAGTCATATGTTAGTTTTTAAGAAAATATATTTAATATGAATATTTAAAAAAACTGTCTATTATTATTTTATTTATGTGACAATTATGCTTAGATACAATCTAGATATATAATGTGTGAAAATTATTTAAATAAAATATGTTTGACAGGAAAATATATTGAGACACGCTAAATAGGTTTATTATTATTCAATTATATATTAACTTTAATATTAAATAGTTCATCATTCCTTCTCGTATGATTGTTAGATTTTTGCTGTAATAATATTATGTTTAATACGAGTTTTGGAGAACAATATTATAGAGATAATACTATAGAGATTTAGACACTTTTGATAAATTTATTTTTGTTGTTGGATTCTGTACATGTAAATATTTTTATCAGTTACATCTACCGTTGTATTAATTTTGCTCTGTAAACCTGAATTGAGTAAAATTCTATTTATAATTTTTATATTTATACGTTAAATAAATTATAGTAGTCTAGATTTTTTTTGTGTTATAACAGACATCAGTCTTTAATAAAATATAAACTTTTCAATAAATTAATAATGGATATATGAATTGAAATTTGTTATAATATATATTAAAAGATGAGTATAATCAGAAAAGGAATCTAACTCATTTGATGGAGTAGATATACGTGAATAACATATCTCTAGTATATGTTAAATTTCTACAAAAAAAAAAATAATCTATAATGATTAATAAGATAAAAATAGCAATTTATTAATTGAAAACCATATTTGGATTAAGTTACTAAAACTCCGAATCTAACTCATTTATTCTTACACCCCCTATAAAAATCTTAAAACTACTTCAAACTCACTTCTGATGCCATGCCATGCTGAAAAGTAACTGTAGAGAGTGGCAGGGAGAGTCTTTGTGGAACATATGAGATGATGGGTGATGGAGAGTGACCTTAAAGATCACATTTACCTGATAAACTTGGGAAGGTCTATTTGGTATTGGGTACAGAAGAGGCGTGTGTACATGTTATAGAGAAATATAAGGTGCTCTATTATTAGGCCATCAATAATTAAGATAAGCTGTGACAAAACAACAAACATTACAAAAGGATCAAATTGAGGAAGAAAAGGGAAGATGGAGACAATTCGTATAATAAAGGGAAAGATGATAAAAAAAGAAGAAAAAAATTCCACTAGACCAAGACATGCAAAATGGATGAATAAGTAACCTCTTCCTTTCCTGCTCCAGAACGCCAATGCCATTATTGATTCTTTTCTGTTTATTAAAGTTTTTCCCTTTAATCACTTTCTCCCTTGTTTCTCATTCTCACATACCTACCTCTTCAATCAATTTCCTGTGCTTCTTCTTCTACAAATACATTTCAGCTACTTTCTAACCCATAAAAAGAAGTTCCTTTTTTTTATTTTAGAATTTGTTTTTAAATATGAAAAAAATGAGAGATAGAAATAATTATGGATAGTAGTAACTGTAACTTAAAACCATTTTCAACCATTATTTTTTTTAAGATCTCATCTTTCTTGTTCTAAAACTGGTGTGTTAATACTATATATATATATATGTGTGTGTTCATTATTTTAAAACATACTTTTATATTTTCCTAGGATTTGTTAAAAGAAACTATTATTTTAACTTAAAATGTTATTAGAACAGATTTTCACTTTTTGAAAAATATTTAATTAATGTAAACTTTTAAAAATATATTTTTGAATAAATAAACCATTTTTCCTTAAAAAATATTAAAATGTGACAGGAAAAAGTTGGTCAAAGAAATGCATGATTGATTTGATTATGTAAAAAAGAAAAGAAAAAAGTCCATGGGAATAAAATATTAAGTGTGATGATATGAATACTTTATATTATATATATAATATATAAATTAAACATTGTATTAATTTATTTTTATTATTATCATTTTATCACATTGATATATATTTTTGGCAGTGCTGTCTACTGTTGCATGTTTATAATATTTTGCTAACACGGTGGTGTGTGACATAAGAAGTGTGTTGGGTGGGATTCCTTTTTTGTGTTCTTGAAATATAGTTTTGGATTGATCACATGCAGGGAATTGATCTTATCCACTCTCTAATCCATTAAATATCAACAGTAACCTCCATCAATCGGGTAGGTGTGAGACCATGTCAAATTCATCATCAATACTAATCTATAATGCAAAACTCATGGTTCAACTTTCTGATAGTGAAACAAAATCGTGATTGGTGAGACTTCCCTCTTGTTTTTTTTTGGGATTAAGTGTGTTTTTAATTCTCCAAAACTTAAGTATTATTCTGTTATTGATTAAGAGATTTGAACCAAAAAATCAATCTAAATGATTCTTTTTATTGTTATTAGGTTAATTTTAAAATCTTTATAAGTATTTTGTATTGAATTACAAATAATGAAAAAACAAGAGGAAAATAATGTTCATGATTGACTATATAAATAATATATATACACTATATTTTTGTCATAAAATTTCACTATTTATAAAAAAAAAATACAAGTGATGAATTCATGATTTTATTTTTATTTTTATTTTTTCTTGTATTTTAAAGTATGAATATTTATAGAGTCGTGATCTTGCTACGTAGAACGTGCTTGCTTACGCTCTGACTTCTTGATCTAAATGAAAATCTCACTATGTTTTGTTGGCAGTATTGATGGTGTTATCGTTTTAAATTTTGAAATTTATATAAAAATTAATGTATGAATATTAATCACGTAATTAATGTTTAATAAAACAATTAGCAAGTCAAAACTCTAATTAATTATAATTTAAAGACTTGTTACACATATATTACCCATATAATAAAGCACTTAACGTTTATTACTTACATAAAACTTGTAAGAAACACATAGCGTATCTTAATACTCCTATTAAAGATTAAAGACTTTATTAGTTGGACCAGGAAACACGACTTTAATGTGGGGATGCTGTTTTGGAATTTTTACACCAACAATGGTTAACAAAATTTAGAATTTCCATATATGGATATTTTTTTTTAAAATTAAATGATTAAATCGTGCTATATGACTTAATTTTAAATAATTTTAAATAAAAAAATTATGCTGAATAACATGATTTTATAAATAAAAAGGACGTATTATATAATATGATTTTTGTTTAATTTTTTATTTTCTGTGTTATGTAATATAATTTTTAATTTATTTTTTTATTTTATAATAAAATCATATTACTTAACACAATTTTAATTCAATTTTTTTTATTTCGTAATAAATTTATAAGATTTTAATTCAATTAATTTTATAAAAATTTAATTATAAAAGTTAAAAAAATTATATTATGTATTATGATTTTTTTATTTAAATTCATGTTACACAAGTTAATGTGTAGTAATTTTAAAAAATGGTCTATCTATATAAATTCTAAATTTTTTAATTTTAATCAGTATAAAAATAGCATTTATAGTCCTTATAATATATGTGTGTAAAAGTTAAAATATGTTATATATTGAGTGGATGTATCCACATTAAAAATTATAAATGATAATTTAAACATAATATATAGGTGTGAATTGCTGTTGTGAAGCCTGCACACACATACATACATACACCTGTATTAAGATATGTTGGAAATAAACATTGACAGTTGAAAACAAGAAGACTAGTAAAGGTGTGCGAATAGATTTTGAGAAGGTGCATGTGTGATTTCACAATGGAGCAGTACATGCATGCCCATATTCTGGTAGCAAAGTCACCACCATCTATCAGTTTGATTTCTCCATCCAATAATTTTGTTACGATGTGCTTTGTAATCAAAATGTTTTTTGTTCATATTATTTTACCATGTTAAATGTAAAATTATTATCCAGTAGTACTCAACTTATGCATTCACATTTGATTTTATTTACATTAACATCATATGACTCTCATATGACTTGCATCACAGAGTTTAGAGAACCCTTCAAAAACCTCATTATTATTAGTTGAAGAGTGTAATAGTTGAGTTAGCTTAAAATATCAAGTCTCTATAAGGTCTCCTCGTGTTATATTTTGATTGTTTTATTTTATTCAATTTTATTTTTATTTTATCCTATTAATAGGCTTTTCTTAAATTTATTTCATAGATATTAATTAGCCATGAGACACAAATTTTTACTAATTAAATTTTTTTCTGCACATGTGTTATTCTTTATTTCTATCCTTTGATAAATGACAATCACTAGAATAACTCATCAATATAAATATATATATAAAAAAGAAACTTGATCTTTAAGGATATATAAGAGGTTAAGGATGTCATTTATTGCATTTAGAAGATGAATGAAGTAGAAAGATGTCCATTAATACAAGTAAGATTCTGATGTTGATATTCAATTTTGTCAATCTTATAGTTTATTATTGAGTGTGATAGAGATCCATTTAATTTGGAAGGAGACAACTAAAAGATCAAAATTTCAATTCATTTCGAAATAATTAATAAATAAAAAAGAATATAATTAGATATGGTTACAAAAATAGATATCAGTTGATCATGATTTTTATTAGAAAATCTATAGATAATTTCTAGTAATTTTTAATTAAACTTTTTATTTATAAATTTTGAATTTAAGTAGAATGAATACCATTCTACCATTAATTTGTTAATAAATTAAATGGTTTTTATATGAATATTACGTATATGGATATTTTTTTAAAATTATGTTAACTGTCAAGTCATACTTAGAGTTTGAATATCACGATGTGTATTTAGGTTTTTAATTTTGTTTTTCTTGAAGTTTTTTATTTTGTAATAAAGTTATGTTACGATTTTACTATAAAAAACAAAAATTAAACAAAAATTATGCTATAAGTACATTATTTAAAAGCATTTATTTATTTGAAATTCCCTTTGTAATTTTGAAAAATATCTAAATCAAACTTTTTTAAGCGAACAAAATCTAAATTAAATATCATGTATGTGATTATACTTTTTCCTACTTTACCTTTGTCTTTCAAATATACATTAAAATTATACTCTAAAATTAAGAGACAACCTTTTTGTTTTCTCTTTTGATGCACACAAATAATTTTGCTTTGGAAGGATGAATGTGGTTGAATGATATAAAGGATGAATTTTCAGATCTGGAAACACAAAAGTAAACTACTGCTGATGCATGGATGACTTAGTTGCAACTTTCTTGTTTTCATTACCTTATCCATCATACCAGAATAATTAGTTATTTTAGTTCATTTGTTGTAATATCTAAATATATAAATATTAAATACATTTATATTTTAAAGACATATAATTTCTTTAGTACTTTTATAAAATATTTTTGAAAACCATTAACATTGTTTTTAATACAATAATTCACTCTATAACTTCATTACGACCACCCTTTTGCTTTGAATCAATTTAACGATCTTGTCATAGTTTTTTATTGGCTGTCTGTCCCTACCAGAAGATTTAGTGTTATGTTTTCGAACATCTATAATTATAGCCACATTTATTGACAATACATATGATGCCACCACCACCATATATATTCCTTTTCATTAACTTGTTATTGCCAGCACTGCATTGCACCTTCTTTATTATCACATCACTCACAATTTAACACTATGCAGGTTGAATCCTCGTCATCCTTTTTTTTAATCTAACCAAAACACCTGAATGAAAACACATTTTAATAAAAATCTTCTTAATTACTTTTCCAAATATTTTGTAAATCCAAAACTTTCACACAATTATTCTTATTCATTAAATTCATTTCTGCAAAAAATATATTTACCAGTACATCCCCTCATCAAGGTCCACTTATTTATCTTTTCAATTTAAGCAGTTGTGCTAGCTTTCTTTTTATTTAGCTTTACTTCTACGCTAAATTTACTCAAATGCTCACATGAAATTGAGACAAGCTTTTATATTTTTTAATAAAAATTTATAAGTATTTGTTTAAGAACATTTTTAAACTCTTTTTTACTTTTAAAATTAGATATATTTGTAAGTTGTTTTATTTTTCCACTATCAAATTTTCATTAGTTATGATATTTAACACTTATGTCATTTTTTCTCATATTTAAAAAAAAAAATAGTGAATAATTTTAAATTTTCAATATAATTTTAATCTTTATAGATATGACTTTTTGTTAGTCTTCCTAAAATTAAATCATACTACTTCTAGAAAAGAGATAATAAATGTGAAAAGAGATAATAAATGTGATGTTTCTGGCATGTTCTGTGATTGTCCAAATGATTAAATACTAAAGAGAGAGAGAATTTATGTAGACTCTCTCATACATCACTTAAAACTTAAATAGCTTAGGAAATGTAATTTGATGCATAATGCACCCAATTCTAGAGAAACATCTACAACTTTGACTTTTCTAACATCTATAAAAAAATTATTTTACTCAAACTTAAAGTATAACACTTGTTTAAAGAAAATTATCATTTAAAAATATTCACTTTAAACAATAATTAGTTACCAATTGATAATATATGTAATTATAAAAAATAAAAAAATTATATTCATTTAATTTTTTAACTTAAAGACTTTTTAAAATTATTTTAAAATGTTTTTAAAATATACTAATTAATTATGTTAATATATAATACATTATCTTTATATATTGTAATAAATTCAAATAATTAATTATCTTATCTTATTATTAAAATAATCAATTATTTATAATTCCATTAATAAATTATATTAATAATAAATCATTATACGGAACTGAACTTTGTTTATAGACAAGTATTGTTACTTAAAATAATTTATTATGTTATTTTTTATTTTTAAGATTGACTTTACTAAAAAATAATCGATTATATTATTTTTATATCAATAAATAATCGATTACATATTTTTTATATCAATTTATATAGAATATTTTCTGCAAAATTTTGAAGCTAAGTATTTTAAAATTTTTACAAATATTATTTGTTTCAAGAATTCTTCAAGCCCAACCAAAGTTTTTCTTCGGAAATCAGGGACTTTATATTTGAAGGCATTAGATGATTTTTATGCTTTAACTTTTGTTTTTTTTAATATTCATTAATATTTTTAAATATTCTTCTTATATACCTAGGTATGTGTTAATGTAGTCGAAATTTATATAGTTAAGTTGTTTTCTTGATAATTTTTTAAGAGATTTGTATATTTTATGTACTTGCATTATATTAATGTGAAATACGATTGTAATAAAAAATTTAAATAATAAAATAATCTTCTTAAAATTTCTGCAATTGAAACTGGATTCTAGATTCGGATAATAGCAAACCAATATAAAAAACACTTGTGTGTCTGTTTATTTTACTTTTCTTCTTTTAAACTTTTTTATATTTTCTTGATTTGTTTGTGATAATATTTATGTATTTTTTATCTCCTACATCAAGTATTTATAAGAATTTTTTTAAATTTTAATCATAATAAAAAATTAAAACACCAATCCACAAGTGCATATTCTATTTTTCTTTACAATATCAAAACTAATATATAAAAAATAAATTATAATTTCTAAGTAAAATATAATTATTTTAAGTAAAATGCAATATTTTTTAAAAGAATAAAAATACAATTTCCAATTTATTTATCTTAATTTAAATTATTTTTTATTAATTAATAATTTTAATATTAAACTAGCGTTAATTATGACAAAAAAAAAGTGGGTGGGACCATCTAAAAATAATATATATTCTGAATACATATATTTAAATGTAGGGTTGGATATGTGCTTGTATAATTGATGTTGAAATAGAATAAGTTTTTGGTTGGAGTAATGTACAATAGATTCTGAATTGCAAAAAAAATATATATTGAATCTTACAAATAATTTAATTACGTGATTTACAACATTTCAAAATTAATTTTAGCTAAATTAAGGTACTTTATAATCAAGTTTACAAACACTCATTTTAAGATAAGCTCACTTGAAAATCAACCTTACTTGATAACTAGATATTTTAATACCTAATATAACTAATCAGTAGTCCTACCAAATTTATGTCTCATAAATTGAATCACAAAAGTGGATTGCACACTTGCTGGCAGATTTGTTTTGCTCATGGACCCAACTGTACACCTTCACTTACTTCGTCAAGGTCAAACATTCCGTCCATGACCATCTAAAACTCAGCCCATCAACCGTTTTAAGCCTACGTTTCGTTGTAGGCTTTTTTTTGTTGTCAATCTAAAGTTTGTGTTTTCTTATTTATAATAGTTTTCTCATTTATTTAAAGCTAAAATTTGGTTAACAATAGAAATGCTTAGATTGAATACTCCATGTGCTACACTTAAGGCTTCAATGCAGTTCTATGTATGAAAACAAAACCTATATTACATTTTTTTTCTCAATGAATGACAAACAAAAACAAATATCATTTGCGATCAAAATATCACATATCGGATCAACTTGTTAGAAAAGACTGTAAAGAGAGAAAAAGGATGAGAGTCTCGTAAAGTTAAGATTAGTTTATAATAAAATAATTTGTAGAATTTTTATATATTCATTTCCAAAATTTTGTATTTTTAATAAGCGTACAAGTTAATTTTAATTTATAAAAATATTATATTTATTTTTTTCTTTATTTCAAAATTTCTTATAAAGAATAAGATAACTAGTTCCATATAAAAAAAATATTATTACATTTAGATATATCAAAAGTGGATTTGATTGAAAGAGTTAAAATTAAAAAACTTGCAAAAGGACACGTAAAACTTTATAACTATAATATAATTTTTAATATGCTGGCTATTATGCATTCTTATAAAAAGGATGCTGGCTAAGCTTTAAAACTTGGTTAATATATATATATATTCTTAAAAAAATCTAACTAATATAATTGCATTAAATATTTTTGTATGATTAAAATTAATTGTTCTCATGAAAATATTTATTATTAAAATTCAATGTGGGGAGTATGAGCATAAAGTAGTTATGTTAAAATTTCTTACTGTTAATGGATTGTACTCGAGCCCATAAATTATGCGTCGTAATTATTAAAAGATTAAATACTTATATTTTCCTTTTTCTACAGACTAAAAGCTAAAAAAACTTATGAAATAAGTAGTTATTTTTTATTTACATTTTATTTCTCCACACAATTTCTTTATTTTCTTTTACTATAAATTGTTGTGTGCCCTTAATCAATTTTGTTTGTTCAAAGAGAATCAATATTGGTAGTCATTGGTATTAAAAAAAATCCTTGTAAAGATGATAAGTATTTGTTGAATTTACAATTGTTTGATCAGTGTTCTTATTAAAAAGAAAACTATTATTTTTAATATTTTATACGCATAATGAGGTTCAGCGATAAGTTGGGGTGGTGAGAAGAGATTGGGCCACGGAACACAAGAGAGTATTTTTTAAATGTCCACCATAATTGGGGTTATGAAGAGTAAAACGTAGGGTAGAAATAGTAGTCCCCTTATTTTGCACCTGAGCCCAAGTACAGACCTACTGTTAATTAGTCGAGATCGAAGATTCAGACCAAACTCAAGGTATTTTTACAATAGGAAATTTCATTTTACATATCATACTTTCCTTTGTGCCTCTAAATATAAATGTTTCCACTTTGCCCTTTTGTTTTAAAATACTTTTTTAATGGTACAATTTGAAAACTTTCTGTTTTATATAATCTGAAAATTTTTAGGGAAACAAAATTAGAAATTAATGTTGACTTTTTGAGTGTATAAATACAACATTAATTTACGGATTCTATGTTGTTGACTCTTTTGCCTGTTGCAATTTCTGGTTTATATAGCCCAAAAGTAAAATATATTTGTGGAGGTATTTTAAATTGATTTGGTTGTTAATCACAAACTTCATTGGTTAGTTATTTAATTAAGCTATTACAAATTGTCTAAATCCAAGTTGGCTCAATAGAAAGCATAGTTAACTTGGCACAATTCAGTTTTTGTAATGATAAGGTGGGTATTAGTTAAAGAGCAAATTTCATAGTAATCCTCACTGTCTTATACATACATAGTTTACAGAATATTACTGAAATAATTAATACATTATCTACTCCGGCAAACAGAATGTGACCAGTTTCATGTTCGAAACTAATTACAATATATATATATATATATACACACATTTATATATATATATATATATAGAGAGAGAGAGAGAGAGAGGAATCCCTATTGCTAGCTATGTGCCTGATAATATTACAGTCTTCATGGTTCTTATGCATGGAGAATTTGAGTAGTAGTTTGCTCACACGTGCGGCTTTCACTTTCTCCAAACATTGTGAATGATCGAGGAATCATTGACTAGGTAATTAAACCTAGACAACATACATCTCTCTCTTCCACCATTTTGTTATGCTCGGTTGATGTCTGTTTTTCCGAGTTCAATAATATCAATTCTGGAATTAACAGTTGCAGCAATTTGCTGTGACTTTGTATCTTGTGCATCTGCTGATGGTAATTTGGGTTCTGAATAGTCCTTGGCTTTGCCCCACACAACTGAGTAAAGACCCAATGCGATGATAAAACCTCCAATAATACTGTCATGCATCCATGCAAAAATTTATTTGTCAATTAATACACAAAACTAAGTTTCCAGAAACTTATATAAACAACTTCACCTGGTTGTATTAATTGAATAATTGGATTTCATGTCATATCATTTCTTTAGTTAACAGGTCTCATCGCATCGTAGCTATTCCTGTATCTATCATTATTTGCCTTATTCGTATTACTTGACTGAAAACATTCAAAAACTTTTTTTGTCGCGAACAACAACAATATTTATTCCTTATTATATACTAAAAGTATAAATATAATTTAATGCTTGTGTTTTAAATAATAAAATATTTGTAATGTTCTTTAATTAATGTCCTTAAATACACTCGTTCGAGAGTCTTTTTTAATGAGTTGTCTAGTGTAATTAATAAGTGCATGAAAGCATAGAAAATTCAAATAATATACCTTCCTAGATGGAGTTGTTCTCCCAATATAAGGGAGCCCAAAGCAGCAACAATGATCATGCAAAGAGGATTAAAGGCTGTGGCAAATACTGGACCTCTCAGTTTCATCACCAGCCCTTGAACATAGTATGCAATTCCTGAACTAACTACTCCCTGGAAAGGTTAGGAAATGAGTTAAAGAAATTAAATTATTCTGATTTTTCTGAATACCTTATTAACACTTGTAAATGAAAACGTCTTTCTTTTCATATTCATATTGTGGAACTCTTTATGGAGTCACGAGGAGGTTGATATGGGCATGGAGATTGGTTGAAAAGGACTATGGTTGTCCCTTCTAAAATCCAGATCGTCCCTATTTTATGAGACAATATGAACATGGCACACCACTGAACTAAGGTTGTTCAAAATCATCCACAAGAAATTGACGTCTGTAATTTTCTTAAACTTAAACTTGTCTTTAAATGAAACATCGTCAGCCACGGAACCAGGCCCCTAGAAAAGCCACTTAAAAACTACATCAATTTTTTTATAGGTGAAATAATGATAGTCTGTGAGATTTGTTTTACGCTAAGAACATATATGACGTTAAATTTGATTTTTCTCAGCTTTATGCAAATAAATGGTCCAATCCGGTCCATTATTTGATTAAGATTTATGATACTTAACGTGATATATATAAGATCCAAACCAAAAAAAAGAAAAAAGTAGTAGAGAGGAATTTGAAGAGTGTACTAGATATATAAAATATATAGTTTAATTCGAACAAACCGTGTATAAAGGAGCATAGAGCCTATAATCCCAACCAAGGGCCCAAGCGCGAGAGTGACGTTGAGCCACGAGTGCCACTGCAGATGCTTCCACTGCTCCCGCCAGGCATATCAATGTTGCCAATGATAGCTCCGCTGGATATCTTTTCACAGTTACCGACTGCCCCATTTCCACAGATAAAACAACAAATCCATATAAGGCACAGCTCACGCACTCATCAATTAAATTATCATAAATATCATGCATGATTACTAGCTACAATTCTATTCATCTTATAACTTTTTTGCTTTTAAATAATGTTTGAGTTAGTGGAATGGAATCCTTATAGTTCAGGAGTGAGCTAAACGCATTTAGCAGGATCTGTAGTTTCGTTTCATTAGAGAAACTGTTAATTAATACCTGCAAAATGTAGAAAGACGACAAAGCCATACAACCCATTAGTATATAAATAGCACCAGCCATTTGGTGGTTGTTGTGAGAGGTGCTTCCATTTTCATGGTGGGTTGTGCCTCCAGAATGAAAAAGGGTGAACGCAGGACCTTTGTAAATTGCCATTAGCAAAGCTCCTCCGAAGGTTACTAATGTTCCAATCACTTTGGCTAAACTCCGAACCTCCTCCAATTTTAGATGCTCCAACCTACGTGGACGCTCCAAACGTATTATATTACACCCACATGTGTGTGTATTTATTTAATATATGAGTAGAAATATATATGTGAAAACATAGTACACGAAAATAGTTAAAATATTAAAGTGGTCTCAATTAGTAATTACCGGACGATGACTGCAAGCAGAAAGGTGATAGAGGGCACAGTATTCACAATAGTAGATGTGAAGGAAGCTGAAGTATACTTCATCCCCAAGTAAGTGAAGCTTTGGTTAAAAACTGGCCTGGTCAAAATTAGTCATGTAACTATTTAATTAACAAATTTATTATCCAGTAAAAGAATACATTTCCCACCCAATGCATCTTATTCTCTGCAAGTAAATATGTGTGTGTATTCCTCTATATGCATGCTTACAGATACTTTTTTTGTTGTGTGTATGTATGTCTAATTAATTTTAGATCATTACTCCAGGAATCCCAGGACCATTATCTGTAGAAACACTGGAAGTGTCATCTTAGGCCTACTTTTCCTGAAAAAACAAAACAACAAAATAAAATAAATTAAGAAAATTGACATTAGAATTGAGTCACCACCATTCTGAAAGACTATGGTGACAAAAGGCACTTTCTGATGTAGATTTGATAGATGAAACTATTAAAGAAGATATGGAATGAACGTGTACAAGAGACGAAAATAGTGACACCTTTCTATAAAGAATGCAAAAGGGGCAAGGGCAATTGTGGCCATGGCATTTCTGTACACAATGAACACGAAACGATTCATGCCACGGTTAAGAACATCCTTGCCGAAGATGTAATTGCCAGCCATGCCAAATTGCAAACCAATCATTAAGAGATATGGTTTTGCAGAAGTAAAAACTTGGCCTATTCTCACGATCATATTTTTCGCACTCATGGTGTGAGTGGCTGAAGTGAAGAAAAAGAGTGAAGAGAAATGGTATGTGGTTCCTTATTATGAACACTCCTTGAGGGAATACGTCGTGAGAGGGATGTCCATCCTTTTTATACACCAAAAGCAAAAGCAAAAAGTACCATAATATAGCTAGCTTCTAATGCCTCCAGCACATCTTTGATAGTTGGATCAGATAACGAGGATGTTCCAGAATTAACAAAAAGAAATAGACATAGAAGGACACCAAGATTTTGAAACCACATTTCCTCCACTTGCATTAACACATAATTTCTTTAAAATTAACAAATAATTTATTTATTAAATGTAGAAAAAAAAATTAAGGTGTAGGATGGATGTGGAAAAAATGTATGTGAACATTTTTTAAGACAATATAATAGGATACATTAAAAATCACACTGAGTTATCCTATTAATTAACATTTTATAAAAAATTATAATTTTAATTTCTCAATTAATGTATCAAAAATATGTATGAACATGACATTTTTCTAGCAGACACATGACATGTATTGTGTTTCATAATTAATTACTAGCAGACACATGACATTTTTCTAAGCATGTTTTAAACTTAAAATTAAATAGATAAAAATTATGTATGATATATAAGTTACTTTTTTATATAAGACTTTTTATATTTTCCTTTTTTTTATATGCAACTTGTTTTTCTCAACATGTCTTTGTTGGATATCTTAAATTTTATAGAGAATTGACACTTTTTCATTCCAATAAAAAGTAAGTATTTGTATATTAAAATCACATTAAAAATTAGAATTTAATTTTAATGGTGTTTTAGGTTTTACAATTAAAAAAAATAATCAAACTTGATTTATTTTTTAAAATTCTATACTAAAATGATTATATATATAAGTGTAAATGTTAATTATATATAATTGGAGATAAATAATTAGTTAAATTTAATTCTAGTCTTAATTGTTTGTGTATAATTTTGTATGATTATCTCTTGAAAATAATCTCGGTTAAATTAAAACCATTTATGTGAGAGCTCGCGGTGCAACTGTTCACTACAAGTATTAATATTTACCATACTTCATGATATCTTGAGGAAAAAGAAATATAAATATAACACATAAAATGATAAAAAAAGTAAGGGGTTCAGATGAATTTACAGAAGAGGGAAAGATAGAGATATAGAGAGAAAGGAAAAGAGAGAGAAATATAGAGAAACATGCATAACAGTAGTACATAATAGCCTCTCTTTTTTTCATGTATGATATGCTAGATTTTTTATGTCTATTAATTTGGGTTTTTTTCTTAATGTCTATTAACTTTTTTTAATAATGTCTTTATTATTTTACATTCTATTTACAGAAATAGTTAATTATAACATTTTTTATTTATAATAAATTATTTTAGTAGTGTTTTTTTCGTGAAGAATATAAAGATTTTTTTTTCTCAAAACAATTTCTTTTTATAACTTTTAGTTCTAAAAATTTTATTCTAAAAAATTTTGATTTAAAAAATATTAAAAAAATTAACTTCCCAAATAAATTTAACATCCGTTTTTACTTTAGATATTTATAATTTTAAGTTAAAAGAAATTACAATTCTACAAACATAATTAAAAAGGATAAATTTTCATTTTTTATATAAATTTTAATATTGAAATTTTAATTTTAGAGAGTGAAAATAAAGATATTTAAGTTATTTATACAAGAGAATTTTAGTATTTTTGGTCAAACTTAATATTGTTGTAGAAAAAAAAATTATTTTTAATCTCAACTTTATTTCAAATTTTTTCAGAAATCTTGCTCTTTATTGTATATATTTTTTCCATAAAAAAAAATATTTTGAATATCTTTTTTATCTTTTTAAATTTTTACCATATAATTAATTCAAGTGTTTTAATAAGATAGGTAATAAAATCTTAACATTCATGTCTTTTTATATTCGACATTTCTTACTATGTAATCATATATTTATAATTATTTTAGTTTTTAACTTTTACATCATATATATATATATATATTTTACAATAAAAATTATCAAAACAAAATTATGAAATATAATGAAAGATGAATTTTTTGTTGATAATATGATTATTTAAATTAAAAAATAGTTAAAAATTTTAATTTAAATTCAATTGTTGATGACTTTAAAAAAATTTAAAAATAAAAGAAAATTCTTAATTAAATATAACATTTTATAGTTATAAGTATATTAAATTATGTTTTTTGTTATTTGTAAGTTTTATATATATAAATTCAAAAATTATTATTTTCACTCCTTCCAAAATTATTACTTAAGATTTGTTATTTCATGAGCCTTTTTGGTGCACTATCTATCCTTTTCAATTGTGTTTTCACCCTTTTCTAACTTGTTAAATTAAGTGGTTAGAAAAATTATCTTTGACATTAATGAAAATGAATAAAATTAACAAAGAAAAGTTAGAGCATCAAATAAAAAAAGTTAAAAGATATGATGCGTAAGTTTTATCTAGAGAAATTAATACTAAAATAAATACTTTCTATATTAACTCGGAATTCGAGTTTAGACTTGCGTTCCATGTTGAATAAAAAAATAGTAACATGTATAAGAAATCCACAAATACATAACCTTAAGATTAATTTTAAATTAAAAATAATATCAAATCTCTATATAAATTTATTTATGTCTCGTTAATACCGAGTATTTTCTTAAAAGAATTTCAACATATTCACATTCAAATTTTAGAAATCGGTTAAAATTCGCTGTATATATATATATTTTGTATGAGATAATTCTACACTAAATTTATTATGACCGGTCTCATTAATTATTTAATGTTAATGTGTGGTCAAAACTTTAACTTATCACTGATTGAATTAAATAATTTCACATCACGCGTTCAGTGTAGTCACTGATTTGTTTAGAAACAAACTTCATTTTCTATCTTTTAGTGTGTACCCTCTAATTTTAAAAAAAAGTTTTATTTATACATGATGCTGAAATGCTGAACCTAACCATGTTAATTATTTGGCAATGTCTGTTTGGACCTACATTTGTTTCTTCCAAAAATCACGTTCTTTTTCTACAGAACGCGGAAACTTGTATGATTAGCTTTAGTGAAGGTTTTGCCACAGAAAGCCGAACCAAACACGTTACAGCTCTCCCACTTAGATTGAGAACATCATTAAAATAAAAGGAAGGATCATCCGAGGAAAAGGAAAAGCACTTGTTATTGGGACCCGTGTTCATCAAGCATGCAGTGCTGATATGCTGAACTGGAAACAACTATGAACAACATATAACATATATACTTGTAGATAGAGGTTGATTATGAAAACAAACTTTAGTCTTTAGAAGGAAAAAGTTTACATGCAAATTAAAAATTAGTGCCAGAAGAAACTATCTTCTTCCAACGAATTAACATTTGACGAATATGTAACATCGTACTTACCTTTAACTGCATATATATCAACCCAACAATCATAGATAATAATATCACCATGATCCAATTTGTTTCCATCTACGCACTTCACACATTACCCAAACCTTACTCCTTAGTGGCGTGGAAAAGATCATAATGCCATTGTATATGTGGTTTTCTCTACCATTGTTATCTACAAAACTTCAAATTTTTTTGGAGTACGTATTCTTGAACTTATTGTGTATTATTATCTTTTGCACAAATAAACTTACATTTCTTTCAATTTATTAAGAAGTGGACTTTAAGCCTAACCCAATAGCGGGTGGCCCAATACCTTAGGATGAACTTAATCGGGCTCTGATACCATATTAAGAAGTGGACTTTAAACCTAACTCAACCTCACAAAACCGACTTAGTAAGGTGAGGTTTGCACCCACTTATATAGACTAGAGTGACTTTATCTCTAGTCGATGTGGGATTTCCAACACAATTTAATTATTGAATTTTAAACTCTATCGAGATAAGCTAAGTTAATTTTTTATAATTTAAAAAAATAGATAGTTCCTTAATTTACTTTATTTTAACATTTATTATTGTAAGTAATTAACTTTCGGTTATAATATTATATAGTTTTATATATTTAATTTGTTTAAAAACTAATATGCATTGCATATTCATCAAAATAGCATTACATGATTCAGCATAAAAAGTGTTAAATTTATATTCTATAAACGATATTAAGTAGATTAAGGAAACTACAAGTTTTGGTGTGCTACCTGTAGCTAACATGAACTTTTGCTTTTTATTTGATTGCTTTTTCATGAAAGACATTTTTTAATTCTGAATTTTAAACTTTTAAAATTTTAACTCAACTTAATTAATAAAAAAATTTAAACAAGTAATTAATAAGTGGAGTCTAAGTAATTAATAGTGAGAGTCGAGTATACTTCTCATGCTTATAATTATAATGGTAACAATTTGTATATGAAATTAGTGAAGAGTTCACAAGTTTTCATTTGTAAAAGTCCATGGATGGATAAATAAACAGCCTCCACATTAAATTGTGAGTCAACGCGGACATATCTAAAATATATCAGTGAATAACAACGTTGAATGAAGTTAGAATTAAAGTTATTAACAATCTCGAATAGAGGTTTGTTTTGATACATTTTTTATTTGTAATCTCAATGTTATTTTATATTTGAATATAAATTATATTCTAGATTTATAGTAAACAGATTATGTTATGATACAAGATTATTTTTAAATTGATAATTTAAAAAATATTAAAATTCAATTTTAAAACTCTTACAAAATACTCTGTTTAAAAACTCTAAAAAACACCTCATTGAATAATAGTTCCAAAAAACACACCCATTCAGTATACTTATTTTAATCTATAAAAAGGAACTATAAACAGTAGACATAATTTTCTGCACAAAAAGAAATAAAAATATGCTATTTTATAATTAAAGTAAATAAATAAAAATGAAAACGAAACCTTTTTTTCGAAATAAACACGTCCAACTTTTACAATAAGGAATTATATATTTTTTCAAGTTTTTTTTTTGTAAAATATACTTTTTTAAGTTTCCAACTAAGCATGATTATAAAATGTTAATTTTTACTAAATTTAGGTATCAAATTATGACACGTGTCAGACTTTGAAAAAAAATCTAGTGAGAAGGACAGCTGTACCCCAATAATAAGGGAAGTAGTTTCAAACTAATATAAAATTGTATGAGGATGATAAGAATGATATTGTTTCTAAAGCAATCTTTCTTATAAACTATACAGCTATTATGACTTTTACTTCACTCCAAAGTCTACAATATGCCTCATGTACTTGTATATAAAGAATTACAATTTTTTGAAGTATATATATAAACTTTATGTATAATGAATATATATGTATATATATATATATATAATTTTAGAGTAAAGCTAGTAGATATTTATATAAATATAATCCTAAAAGTCATTTATTTTTACATAAGCTAAATATGTTTTAATTTGTGAATTATTTATTAAAATTATATTTTATTTTTGAGATAAATTTTGGATATATTTTGTTTTTATATTTTATAATTAGTGTGAGTCACGATTGATAATGTGTTAAAAAAAATTCTTATAATTTTTTACTCTGTCATCTTTTATCTCTTAAGCTTGTATCGTTTTTTTTTCTTTCCTTTCTTCTCATTTTTTCTTTTTTAAAATATTTTTATTTGTTATCAAATTATTTATATTTATTTATAAATTATAAAAATAAAATAAATTTAAAAACTTTTTAAATATAAAACACAATTTTAACAAATAATTTAAAAATTAAAAATATATTTAACTAGTATGAATGTTAATAATAATTCATTTTTACATAAATATTATTTGGACCTTTGAAAACAAAAATAAACAAATACTTTTTTATTATGTTATTTGTCATAAACTCATTAATTTATCTAAAACAATTAATAGATCAATTATAATTTTTTTATAATATCATAATCTCTAATCAAGTAAGAACTAATTTAAACTTTAAAAAATTAAGATTATTTTTAGAAGTTTTAATTACTTATTTTTTCCCTAGAAAAAGTGAAATTACTAATTTATTCCTTATAATAATAAAAAACAATATGTTTTGGTTCTCATACTTAAAAATAACCTATTTAAGTTTCTATACAAAATAGTTTAACTATTTTTTATTCCTACTATTTGAACTCATGGAGACTAAAAATAATTAAATTTTACGTAAAATAATTAAATTTTACATATAAAGATTAGACGATGCAGTTTTAAAGATTTGGAGGGAAAAGATAAAACGTGTTAAACTGTACAAATTAAATGAATAATTATTTTTAAGAAGATTTAATTATTTTACTGAGTCAAATATCGTCATTCATATAGCTGAACTTGTTCATAGAAGATAAGGGTTTGATGTTAGTTTTATAAAAAAAGTCCAAAGAAAATCAATATTAAAATTTAGATATCTCACCCGGCTTAAGTTTTCGCCTAAGTTATCTCTCGGTACTTTATGCAAATTCAAAAGTAGTTTAAATAAAGGTTAAATATCTTTTAAGTTCCTGAATTATTCATTAAATTTGTATTTTATTTATAGAATAAATTTTGAACTTATTTCGTTCTTATACTTTATAATCAGGTATAAATGATCCTTGATGACAAATAAAATCATCTTTAAAAAAAAGAAAATGAGAAAAAATAAAAGAAAAAAGAAAAAAGAGTAAAAGAAGCTTAAGATGTGAATGATACTGAAGTAGGAAACTACGAAAAATAAAATAAAAATAAAAAATTATAACACATAATCAAGAATCGTTTACACAAGCTTATAAAGTGTAAAGACAAAATAAGTCGAAAGTTTATTTCAAAAACAAAACACAATTTTGACATGACCTTTTAAATAATTATTAAGAATAAAGAATGTACACAACTAAGCCATACCAATAAAAAAAGCAAAAATAGAAAATCTCCACAAACAAATGTTTGTGAAGAGACAATTTTTAAGAACTAGTAGCTAAAGGCCAGAGACGAACAAGACATAAAGTATATTTGGATACATTTTATATAATTAATTATAAAAATAAAGTAAAAAAATAAATTACTTTTTTATTAATAAAAATTAACTTTACATGCAAAAAATTAGTTTATATCAATAATGCAAACAATCTTTTATAACATAATTAATTTATAAACTAATTTTATTTTTTTAGTTTCATTCTTACTTTTAATCTAAACAAGTTTATAAAAAATTCCTGTGAATAATCTCATTTGATTAGATTCTGCAAATTTTTCCACTCAACTCAATCTAATTATATATGGTGGGTTAAGTTACTTTTTATGTGTACAGATGGAATTAAATAACAAGTTTACATGTTTTAAACTCTGAAAAACCAAACCAAATCTGATTACGTAATAAATACTAATAATTATTTAATAATTTTACTATACGTTAATTCCATATTTTATTATATCAATATTATGTATATACATTTAATTTTTATTCTCGTGTAAAAATTAAAAATATTAAAACTGTATTTATTTTGAAGTCTTTCTTTTAAAAGGTAGTAATTACGAATCCAATCCAACTATAATTAAATTAGATTAAATAATTAAATAAAACAAATAAAGTCAATTTGATGTAATTAAATTCAATTAATATGAAATAAAAAAACTAAATTATACTAACTCCAACCATGTCCACGTCCACCCTATGATAGAGGAACGTGGGAGAATAATTAATTTGAAATCCATTCAAATATAGAAAAGCCATTATAACCTAACACCATTAAATAACCAAAGTGGTTTGCTTTTGTTGAATTAATCTTGTGAGACAAGAGAAGTAGAAATATAATGAATCTTTGGCATAAGAACTCAGTTAGGCTTAACAAATAAAGCTATTAAATTTTAAGTTGAATTGAATCTAAGCACACATGATTATTAAAGAAGAGAGTTTATATTTGATAAAAAAAATTATGTTATTCATTATATTTCAAAGATTATAAAATAGACAAATTTGTTTTCTAAAATCAATATCTCTCTAAAATATAAATTCTCTTGATTCTCTTTTTAGCTTTTCTTTAAAGTTTCTTAATAATTTTTTCTAAGTTAATAAGGTATTTTCAAGTAGGGAAAGTTAACCTAAAATCTCATTAGATTAGGTGATTGAGTGAATTCTAAAGTAATGCGTAATAAGATTTTATGTTCTCCACCTAACACATCACTATTGTATTGTACTTTCATCTTACGAGTGGAAAATGGGTCATACTTCCGGATTGAATATTTTGCGTGTCTCATTTGCTTTCGTGCTTTCACAAAATTATTCAACATGTTACGTGCATGATAAGGATTAGACGCAGTAATAATAAGTGAGCAGCACTTCAAACCATAAGAAAGATCATTGTTATAAGGTGTTTCAGATATGTAAGAAAATGCATTAAACTTTTCTCTAATTTCTAATTTGCATGGAACTTGTTTGATGTGTGCGTATAAGTTTGTGCAACTTACACACATCAGACGCGGCTTTATGTAATTGATTTATTGGATACACAATACTTCACAGAAAACATCAGAAGAATAATGGAAATCTACAAATATAATTAAAAAATGGTTTTTAAATGGTAAACGTGAAGTTACAAAACAAATATTTCTGAACTGAGATGCCTTTATTGTTGTTTCAGAGCAGCTGCTATCTTTTTCTGAAGGAGCTCCACTCCTAGACGTGGGGACAATCGCGGTAAAGCCACCTGGAAGACAAGACAAAATTTACCTCAGACAGAATCATTCCCTCTCTATGTTGAATCTTATTGTATTATTATTTGGTGGTCATGAACATTGCAAGAAAGGGTAAAGAAATCCTAGCCAATTGGAGCAGCACGGCACATTAGTTGCAGAAGTACTGAGCAGCATACAAGATGGGAGAATTCATCAGTTCACATATATAAGAATCCAGAAACTAAGCAGGGAGAACAAAGTAGAATCAAATAGTTGGAGTTGGACCATAAAATAAGAAAGCTAATAAGACTATCAAACTTCTAATAAACTGGTTTCCTTCCATGCGCTCCATCTTCATAAAGACGGTTGAGCAAATTGTGATGCAACTTCGAAATGAGAAAGACAGACTTATATGGTACTTCTTCAGCCTTAAGATGGCCAAAGATTTAACTCGGGACAATCAGTAGCTGGGCCTTCACCAAAGATAATGGTCCAGGTTCAGTTGGGATACCTTTTAGGTTGGGCTGAACTAGTGACCAACAGACATATCTGGATAAGACGACGCAGAAATTGATTTGTGTAGGATGGATTCTCTGAAAACGAATAGTGATAAATCTTTCTACATGTTGGCCCATCTAACCTAAGGCAATCAAACACGATACAACCTTATAAAGGAAATTATGGACCAAAAATGACCTTACAACCGATTTAATCTTTATGTCATGAAAATACGGGTGTCATCAATAAAATGTGACAGATTAGGTCTGCATAAGTGTGGTTGATCGCGTTGTGCATATTTTTGTACTTCCATTATCAGTTTAGTAGTAGTTCCATAGCTTCTCATCAGTCATACTGAATTCTTTAACCATAAATCTTTTTTCTAAAAATTCAAAAGGTCCTAAAATCAAGGGTATCCAGAGCCTAAGCCGTAACTAAATCCCATGAACCAAAAGGCTTTAGATCATCTTCTCCAATGTCTCACATTTTTATTTTCTCTTGATGGTATCGTGGAAAGCTTTTGAAAGAAGACGAAAATTACTATAAACAAATATTAAACCCTTTCCGAGACATCTTGTTTCTTTTGATACGATGAAAGAGTACTTGTTCTAACTTCTTTCACTACACAAAGATGAACATGGTTGTCCAAACAATCTAAATACAAACTTTTGAAATATAGTTGTGTGTACACCATGGGTAAATAATCAAGCTTTTATACCCATTTGACATACATCTCCCAAAGTCAACATTAACAAAGTCATATCTTCCTCGAGAAAAGTTTACAAATTCCACATTCATATATGTCTCCTTACATCCCCATTGACAAAGTACCATTTGAACCATTTTGTTCTTTCAAGAATTTCCATATTTTTTTATGTGAATATTTGAATAGATTTCCTTCCCAGTGAGACATGGAAGTTACTCTTCAAGGAATAAAATGGTTCAATAAGTATTTTGTTGACATGGAAGAGAAAACTTTGTTGATGTTGACTCTAAGAGATAGAGGTCAAATGGGTGCAAAATTTTGGTGACAAAGCCATAGTGTTCAAGCATCAATAACTAAAAGCACGTTATTAAACTACTTGGACAACCATGTTCATCTTTATGTTGTTAAAGAAATTGGATTACACACTCTTTCAATTATTTTATCAAAAGAAGCATGACACCTCATATAGCAAAGGATCTAGTACTTTTTTATAGCAATATTCGCCTCCTTCAAATAAATTCCCACAATACCATCAAGAAAAAATTAAAATGTGGGACATTGAAAAAAATGGGTTGAATCACTAGATGATAATGGAATTTTTGAAGTTGTTAATTTTTCCCTCATGAACCAAAGTTACAAGTTGTGTTTTCAATGAGGATGATAATCAAGAAGGAAAAGGAAAGGCTTAGATAGATTAAGATAACAAGTTGTTTCTTTGCTGATAAAAAAAGTTTTTTCTTTGCATTTTTATTTGAGGAATGTTAGCAATACCCTCCAACTTTCTCTCTACAATACTATTTGTTGAAATTAATTGAAAATCATAAATTTGGAGGGTCTCATTTCTCATATGGAGGGTCTCTCCCCTTATTTAAATGTGAGCCTCACCAAAATTTGTAATTTCAAATAAATTCTAGACAATTATAAAGAGTCCTAAAAAGAGTGCTGCTAACACTCTTCTTTTTCTTTTCAATGATGGAGTCTCTTAGTACTTCTTTGGTGAGGACTCTTTATCAAAGAACTTAACATCTTGTTTTAAGATGAAAATACAAATCTTAATCATTAATTTAGACCTTTTCATGCTGTTCATATTTTATATGTATATAATTATATACACGCATATAACATGTCTCTATGTCCTATTTGCTTAGGCTTTAGTTATGTTCGTGTTGGGGTCAGTACTTCATAGGCACAGTTATAATAATGTTATTCTAGAATATATCAAATATATCTCATATGCCTACAGTTCAGTATCTACCTGCACAATGGCTAATGGCAACACCCTTGGTACTACAATCACCATGTGCAATAAATCACATTTAAGTATTGAACAAAATTCAGATGAAATATCAATGTACCAGCTGAGTATCCAACATTCAAGGTCCAAATGATGTGCAAACACCAATATTAGTAGAGAGGAGAAATCTGACCAGAAAGGCAAAACTGGCAAAACTAAGTAGTATAACCAAAACCATGACATAATAGTTAATATTGGAGGGGAATGGGCTTAATAGGGAGTCAAGCAACGATGCTAACAAATTGGACCAAAATGCATCTTCAAATGAAAGGACACAAAGAAGACTCAAATGAAAAGTTAGAAGATCGTCAATAGTGGTTAACAATAAGCTGAGTCTAAACTAGAGGGCTGCCTCTTATATTGGGGAAGGCAAGGATGAACGGTTGTGATATCAAATTCAAAAACGCAGTGTGGTAAGTTTGCAAATAGGGAATACTTCGAAGAAAATAAAAATCTTCCAAGAGTCACGTAATTCAGGACTTAATAAAACCAAAAAGTGGGAGAAGTTTCATAGTGTTTTTATCTAGTTTGATCAGAAAAAACTGCAAAGAGAATCAGCCGTCAAAAGATGCTAAGGTCTTCAGGGCAGAAACTATCTCAAAACATCCTTTTTTAAGCCTAATTTTTTATGCGAAAAATCCCACCCTTTTCAATTTTAATTCCTACCTAAAATTTCCTAGTTCCACCCACGTCAATGCGAGTAGTATCCCCCACTGTGTTCAATTACAGAGCTTTATAATCATCAATGCGTGTCCTAAGAAAGAAGAAGAGTAGTGTGCGTAAGGGAACAAACCTCGGTGCCATCGGAAAGCACCTTAGCCAATACAGGTATCTCATATTGATAAGCATTTTCCCAGTCGGGATTGCTGGTTATATCCCTTATCTGACAAAACAAAACATAAAATAAAAAACCTCGTACCCATAGTCAAGCATAATACAACCTACGAGAGAGAAAGAGATATGCCTGCAAATCAACGTCGTTAAGTGAATCAGGACCGGAAAGCAAGAATGCAGCATGAAGTTTCTCTTTAAGGCCATCGCACAAACAGCAACCGGGTTTCGAGTAGAGAACGAGCTTTCTAGCAGGTTCAGCAGACGAAGATGAAGACGATAGAGGTCTGAATTTGAAAGCCTTTGTTCCTCTAAACAACAAAAGTGGCGATGGCCTTGCTACTGCTAACGCTCCCAAAGCACTTCCCACCACCATGCTTCTCTTCCGCACAACACAACGCTCCCAAAACTCAATTTTTCTCTCAACCAATTCCATCGGCTTCGCTGCAAAAGCCCACTTTATTTCTATTTTCTTTTGGGCTTTTACTTGGAATTCCATCTTTAAAATCAATCATTTGGTTAATCCTCCTCCTCTTGACTTGAAAGTTGAACTGTATTAATTATATATATATATATATATTTTTTTTTACTTGACTTGATGAGTTTAATTTCCGTGCGTGTGTTAATTTTTTTTTCACAGTTAACTAATTACAAATCATACTAATCTAATTTTTTAAATATTTACACCATCCCTTCATAAGTTATTTTCTCTTATATGATAACATTTCCTTAAACTTGTTCACCCAAATAAACAGCATGATTTTATGCTCACAGATATTTAATTAATTCTGTTTATTTTTAATTTGAATTTGTAAGTTTACATTTGTTGTCTTCTTAAGTACGAAGTAATCACTCTTAAAGTTATAGTTTAAATTAACATTTTATTTCGTCATTAAACATTATAACATCTTATTAAGGTAATAGTTTTAATTTTATAAAATTAATTTAATAAAATAGGATTTACCTCCACTGATATATTATAATTTGAGTTAAATATGATTTTCGTTCATATAAAATACATAATATGTTAAAATAGTCTCTGTAAAAATTTTTGGGTTTGTTTGGTATCTATAAAATTTAAACTTGTTATTTTAGTCTAATTTTTTAATGGGACGTGACGGAAGTTGACATGGCAAAACGGAGTGGTGACATGTGAGGTGTTTACATTTACACATGTCGTGACGTGGACACAGTTGCGTTAGAATTGCCTCTCCATCCGCAGCTGAAGAAAGAATCTCACCCTTCCGCTGTCCCTACTATTCGACATTTCCCGGAGGAATCAATCAGTGAGGGAGGGAAGATTCAAGACTGAACAGCCTTCCAACTCCATTCTCTATCCTCCAAATCAATCGCTAATGTATAACCTTTGAAAAGCTTTCATTGGAACTTCCCCTTTCCCGATCAATAGGCTATTAGGGCTTTAGCCCAAGAACCCGATGCCCATTCAATAGAAGAAGTTGTTCTACCTTCGGAACCTGGTTATGAGATTCGTTGTTCAATCTTAAAGCAAGCATTTATCGTCCAGCCGGAGGAATAGTCGTTATTTCACCATTTGAATAACCTTGAAAAAAGCCTTCCTCAGCAAAAAACAGAGAGGTACCACCTACTTTCTTCCATTTTCCTTTTCTGACTGCTGTCTTAAACCTTTCTACTTTAACACAGGCACCTAATACATCAAGGATAGAAGTTTGACCGAATCTTGCAGCACCCCAACCACCTTTGTTTGGAGGAAAGCCAGATGGGACCAATCGAGGAAGCAGATCCAATTCCAACAACTGAACAAATTTTTGTTCAAGTTCCAAGGGCTGAGCACCAAGAAGAAATAGAGCATCAACCCGAGGAAATGAATCCTAACCAGGATGGGATAGAAGGACCTCTGATTACAGAGCTGGAAGCCAACCATGGAGAATCCGTGACACCGAGCAATGATGCTCAAATCGCTCCGCTGCAACGACTCTCATTTTAGATGAGCATTCTTCCACATGCAAACTAAATGTCTACGGGGCGTCCACGTGACGACACGTGTCAATGAAACTTCTCACACGTAGCACTCCGTTAGCCACGTCATCTACCGTTAAAAAATTGGACTAAAATAACAGGTTTCAATTTTATATATACCAAACAAACCCCAAAAAATTTTATAGGAACTATTTTAACATATTATATATTTTATAGGGACGAAAATCATATTTACCCTTATAGTTTTAATAATATTTTTAATTGATATGAAATTTTAGATCGTATTAAATCATGTTGAGTTTATTAAAGATGACCTAACCGTAAAGAAATTGTGTTAGGTAATCTGTTTATGAAAAGGTTACTTCAATTATCTGTTTCAAAAATTAATCTTTATATCTTCCGACTAAAAATACTTGGGTTGAAAAGAGAGATGAGTTATGTCTGTAAAACTTTTATTTATTTTATATATAGAGAGAGGGGGCTGGGTGAGAGATAGATAGAGGGAAATCAAGTTTGTATAAACATAAAGTCAACACTAAATGTAATGTGGATTTTGTGTTATCGTAAATAGTAAACACAATTAAATATCTGTTTTTAAACAGGATGAACATCTCCAAAATATAAAAACCCACATTAAGTTAAAATATTATGTTTATTAAAAGGCATAAATAACTCTTTAGATATGCTCATTAGAGTGATAAAACTATAATAAGCGAATACAAATAGGTTAACCTGCAGTAGTACATAATAAACCTGTATAATGGTAACTACATTGCTTATATATTAGGACAAGCAACACTTCAGTCGTATAAATATTCAATTAAGTCACCTTAAACTTCGTACAATTAATACATCAAACGTCTGCACAAACAAACATTTCACCCAAAGCTCTATACATTTGTTGCTTCATTTCATCAATAACATAAGGTTTACTCGAAACATTTACTTAGATTGTAGTCTATCCCTTCTTGAAAAACAGGGTATATCGGTCCCTTTCAGGGGAAATCATTTGCAACAAATACTTTGAACTGTGACTGCTTTTTCCGATTGACAAATTGTTGAAGGAATTCATATATATAATAGATGCTCAATTATCAAAACCAGTTACCATCATTCGATTAGCGCCAAGAAAGAAAGAACCAAACTCTCCAATTTCTGCATAGTCTTGCAGGGGCAACCCACAGACCCCAATGACACATGAAAGGATTCACAAGAAGAAAAACTATACAATGTTGGAGTCATCTCCAAAACTCGAGAAAACAATTTGCTGTGGGTAAGTGTCACAAGAAAGCAATATCTATATGAGCTTCTTCTTCCGAAAGAAGCGCTTCAGATACCACAGCTGCAACCCCGAAACACAGATGCAGATGCCAAGAGATAAGATACTGAACCAAGCCACTCTAGCATTTGTTGTTTCACTAACTTCCCTCATCTCCTCTTCCCTGTAGCAATGTCCAAGAGGAGAAAAAGAAGTTTTGAAATTAATGTATTAATCATCATAATGAATGCTTCGCAATAATTTTATAGTAGTTATGTTACTCAGTCACAAATCACCCTCATTGCTACGTAGTCCAGCTATTTCGAAGAATCTATCATAAAGGCCTCGTACCAAAAGATAGCATCCTATTAAATACAACTGATATCCAGCATGAATATAAGAGATTTACCTATTCTTCAAATAAATTAGATTGTCCCGGATGGCTTCCACTGCTCCTTCAAGTTTCCTTAGCTCAAGTTCAACACCCTAAAACCAATGCTCAAAAAGAATACGTATGTAATTAAAATTAAACACTTCAGTACAAATAAAAATGCATTTTACATATTACAAAGGCAATGATAGAGAATGAATGAAACCTTTAATTCATTTAGGTTAAACTATTCAATTGGTCTCCATAATTATTTCTACTTTTAGTCTTTCCCATGAGAAACATGTAAGTCTTATATATTGTTGATTCAGAAGAAAATATAATTAATAAGCTACAATAAGATAGTATTTTGTTAGAAGTTGTTAGAAGATTCTAAAGTTCTCTTTTGTAATGCTACTTTAGGATTAGAGTTAGTTATCTATATACAGTGAGATTGATGTATTGTTTCAAATCAATTTAATTGAATAAAATTTTCTTTTATTGAGATTAATCCTTTTCAAATTAGCATTAGAGCTCTTGATCTTGACTTCTTTACCATTCTAGCTACAGTTCCTTTCTTTTCAGGTTATATACATACGCACACTTGAAAATTGTACAATGACTCAAATATACAATTTGTTCCTGAAAAGACCAAAACTTCAAATGGAGATAACTAAGGGACAAATTGAACAGTTTAACCTGCATTTATGTATCACCTCTATCTTTTCTTTTCTTGCAACGGAGTCCCAGTCTTTGGCAGAGATTCCAGTTCTCCATTCAAGGCTGATTGTGGTCTCTACTCCACTTTCTTGATGTTTGGTATCCACCCAGAAGCAAGCTACGTAGTTCCCACTCTCGGTAGTTGTAAATGCAAACTGACCATGGGTAACATTTTCATTCTGGTGAAGATTATTTCCATAAGGGGATGTCACCTGAGAAAAAAAAAAGACCCATTATCGAAAACGAGTTGGTCAACATGAACTCTACTACTCTAGTATCTCGTTGCACTGAGTTAGTTAAAACCTTATTTCACAATATTCAATTTCAATAGCAAGGAAGAAATCTATTATCACTAATCTAGCCCTAAATTTGTCAAGGAACTACAACTGGGTATGTGAATAGTAACAAATCATCGACAAAAACTTCAATAAACAGACTTCTGACCAGTATAATCATGTATACATAACCTTGGCAGAAATGGTTTGAGGTTGGTGACCCTTGCCATCATCCACTACAACATAGTAATCTGCTAAAACGACGACATGTGCCTGGATTTCCTCGGACATGCACTTAGTTCCCTTGCTTGGGATGGTTAACCATACAGCCTCCGTTCCAAGGAGCATAAGAGTGGTGAAACATAAGAACAAGAGCAGAGGATTTGAGGTTCCAGAGCTTAGGTTGATGTCCTTCGCCATTACTCAGTTGTTGACCTTTGAATCCGAATCAGATACCCTTCAACTTAGAGGACTCAGATCTAAATTTGTCAATTATCCACGGTAATTTAGTAAAGAAACTGAATAGATGGCAGTGATAATAATTTATAAAGTTCATTATTTAATGCTTTCTTGCAGAGGGTTATCAACTGGGCCGTATCGGATTACGGGTGACGCGTTTCGAAGATTACGTGTCAAGCACGCGCCAATCAAAACCATGAACACAACCCCCCTTAAAGCACACGCTTTGTTCAGGTCTGAACTCACTTGTTGTGGTAAGTGCTATTACTATTGGATGATTATAAATTTATAAATTTATTATTTTGTTTTTATTTCTCTTAATAGGATTGTCTTCATTTAGAAAACTGAATAATTGAGTAGAATTACTGTCATCTTTCTAGAAATAATAAATTAAATGTTCTTTTAATAAATTATTATTTTTTATATTTTGTAAGACTGGGTAATAACAACTTTTTAACAGCAGGTATATAAACACTTTTAAAGATTTAATACAATTATATACAAAATCTTTTGTCTCTTGTGATAATAATATAAAAAATTAAAGAAAGTTTTATTAACAGAAAAATGCACATTGTTATTTTGATGTATATAAATATTTGTATAGGATAAAAAAATAAGGACTATGCCATTTAGGATAAACTTTAAGGAGCGTTGGCATGATTTATTATATCATTGTAGTTTTTTTATATATATTTCCATAATCAGTGATTATCTGTTAATTTTTCCACTCTAACTTCATCTCCTAAATTTTAAATTTGTTTTAATTCAAATCTTACTAATTTCATAAACATATAGCCATCACCATCAATTAATTATGTCTAGCTCAAATAAATGGGGATAGAAAATTTTGGTGTAAAAAACTTACTTAAAATAAAATATATAGAAATAATTATTTTGACGAAAATATAATATCTCGACAAAATGAGAATTTTCAATACTCAAAAAGAAAGAACAAAATTTGTATTCTAATTTTAGATGGAGAAATCTATTTTGATTAAAGAGAACTTGAAATTATTAAAACAAATTCATTTTAAAAAGAAAGCTAAACAAGAAATTATGAGTTTCAGAAAGAAAACAATTAAGTGGATATTTTAAACTTAGCCTCTTGTATGCCTCTGCATTAAAATTAAAAATAGTTAATAATAAATATGAAATAATATTTGTAAATATATGTTTTTAAAGTTGAAAAAATTAAGTTAAATATAAATTGAATATTTTATTATTTAAAAATTATAAATGTTGTGTATAAAGTCAAGTGAATTAATTTTTTGTTTATTCAAATTATTTTATCTATGTAAACTATACTTTTTATAACTTTTTCTTGTATTTTTTTATTGTTTTTTATTTTTTATAAGAATTAATATACATATTAAAATAACATAATTTGATCAATTTTTTTACGTAGGTTTTATATTTTTATTTTATATTCCTTTATTTTACATGTATGTTGAGTGTAGAGGTTTTGTTTACTATATTGAGATTTAAGTATGATTTTTTTTTCTTAAATTAAGGTTATAACGATATGTTAGGTTTGTGAATAAAGTATAGGAAGTTGCTACTTTATGATTGTTTTAAGTTTTTGAGTCAATTTTTTAAAGAACTCTAAAACAAGATAAGAAAAGTTAACTTTTATTTACTATTTTAAAAAGAATGGATAATTATGATATTGAAACCTGAAGAGTTAAAACTTTAAAATAAATTATTTTGGTTGAAAATTGTATTTGTGTTGTTGATTTGAGATTTTATTTATTTTGAATATATGATTTTGATTATGAGATTATAAGTATTGTGGAGAGGATTAAGTATGGAATTGAATTGTATACATGTATATGCAAATGATAATTATATTGATTTATGTAAACTCCCAAGTTTTTGGAGATGTATTAGTTTCAATTGAGTTATTTTGATCGATTTGTGTTATATATAAATTTGATAGTTTGACATTTTATTACTTAATAGGATGAAAGTGTTGAATCTAATTAGATTGGAAAAGTATAATTTGAATAGTAATTAAAGAAAACTTGGTTTAGATTGAAAAAAATATATTTATTTTAGTTTAATTGAAAATTTTAGTTTGTATTTTAATTTATTTCATTCAAGAATTCTCATATTGTTTAATGAGAAAATCTATTTTTTAAGATATAAATAAATGACTGCTTAAATAAGATACATTGTAATGATTTATTGTCCTCTTAATTTTCAGAAGTTGGAATCTAAAAAAATTAAGATAATTATTTCTTTTATAAAGATAACAACGAGTTAAGATTATACAAATATGTATATACTATTCTTGTTTTTATACTTAATTTTAAAAATCAAATATTATTAATATTTATATATCTACATGAAATTTTTATAATTCTCTTTGATATTTTTATATAATATTTTCTGTTATTTACTCGAAATAAATAATACATTAGTTTCTAAATTTTTTAATTATTACATTTTTACTTTTATAAAATATTTAAATTTATGATTAAAAATTATAGAAAAAACTTTCTAATTTATGTAAATTAATGCAACCTTATTAATTATCAAATATATAAGTGAACTTACATCAATTTTTGAAAAGTTAAATGAATGTAAAAAGGAACACTTCTATTATAATGAAATGATTTATTACTAAATATATATGTCAGTGTTAGAGTTTAATGTGGATTTTAAGTTTAACTTAATCTATAAAACGTCTTATAAAAATGAGATTTACACTTCTCTATATAGACTAAATTGACTTTATATAGACTAAATTGACTTTATTTTTAGTGGATATACGAGTTAGTGATGGTCACTGTATTTATCTAACTTGTATGTAATATAAAAGCAGCTATGAAACACTGAGTTGTGAACAAGGGTACGATTATTTGCCTATATCCAATCTCCCACAAATATTTTCTAGGAAGTTTCACAATATATTCTTTATCTTATCTGTGGAAAAGTATAGAAGATTTTATTTGGTTCAATAATAATTCTAAAAATATCTCGTCAAAACCACATCCACATGGATCTTGCCTCTTTTCGAATCCCATCAAGCTTCCAAAATTTAAATCCTTCACTGCACTTTTGCCCATCACTGCCAGCCAGCCACAAAATCCTTCTTATGAAATCTCTCTCTTTTCACATTCTAACTGATAATCCTAAATTGCATTCGGCCGAGTGTTTTCAATCTTCATTTTAAATTATCTTTATTTTATAAATTTAATTTTAGGTAAAAGTGAATTTTAAAAATAAAGTAAGTTGTGTTTATTTTTTTTATTGAAAGTGTGAATATATTTTTGTAATAAAATATATATTAAATGTCTATAGGTAAAACAAATGTTTAAAATTCTAAACCGAATAAAGTCAAATATATAATAGATAAAATAAAATTATCTTAAGTTATGTTTTTTATAATAATATAAAAAAAGGAGAAGGTATATAAAAAATTATATTAATAAAAGTATAGAAAGTTCAAATATATAAATATGATAATATCATAAAGATTAATCTAATACACAAATATATAGAGTAGCTCCATAATTGATAAGATTATTGACCTAATAACATCATAATAATTATATAACTTTGAGATTAAGGAAGATGACGAGAATAAAACAAGACTCCCAACTGAATAACATAAAGATACTTAATATTCTAGAAAATGACTGTGGAATATATTATAATAGGAAAAACAATAAATTGACTTGTGCAAGAGAATGAGTAATGATGAGATTTACTGTTGTCAACAATAATACAATACATAATGGGATTAGATAAAAGAACACCATTAGAAGAAGGTATCATGAAAATCTCTTCTCTCATATCACCATTTGAGAAAATATTTTTAATATCTATATGAAAAATATTTCGTTGATGAACAAAAATAACAACAATAAAGTATAAATGATAGTCACCTAGTCTTAAAATAATTCTTTAACGATTAAATGAGCTTTGTAATGCTCAACAAATCTATTTGACTTTGTTTTAATCTTGTAAACTAATGGAGAGTGAGTGACTTGTTTTTTTTTGGAAGAAGAGACATTATGTCCTAAGTAGTTGTTTTATATAAAGCAAGAAATCTCTCTTTCATATCCTATTACTATAGTGGATGAAGGACAAAAAAAAGAGTTTAGACAAAACTATTAATTGTGGTTAAAATAAAGTCGAAGAAGAAGATGATGATTGAATGATTATAAACATGTGGAGGATCACAATCACAAGAGGTACATGAAAATTCGTGACAACATCTTAAGAGTTCAAATAGAAATGTCAACGAAAGTTTTGAAACTCTCGTGTTAAACTGTCTAAGAGCTTGAATATCAATTGGTGGTATTATTATAATTGTAGAAAAATATCTGACTCATTTAGCATGACTTTAACACTCAACTACCAATATTAATTATAAAATTTTACAATTAGAAAAAGTTTGGATAAATAGATGAAATATCTGATAATACAATGAATGAATAAATACATAAATAAAGAGAATATTTAAAAAAATAGAAAATATTTTAATTATCCAAGCAGGACACATTGTATCAAATGGACTTTTAACCGTATAAATAAACATTTTTAAAAAATTTAAAGTTAATCTCCAATCTAAAAAGTGAAACGAGTACATTAAGCATCTCTAATTGTTGACTCTTGGGTATGAGATACTAAAAAAATGAATTTTCCTTTTTAACCAGAAAATTAGGATTGAAACCCTAGACATCTAATCAGTTGCTTAATTAAGATCTTGAGTCTACTAGGTGCCGTACAAACATGTAGTTAGTACATAGTGATTAATCAGAAGACATGTATCCTATTTTTGAATGCACGTCCAAGATGAATCTTACACCAGATTCCAAACATATGGTGAGTCTGAAATGCAAGGAAGCATGGCCCTAGACCGTAGGGTGGGTGTGAGGTCATTTAGTGGAGAGTGGTGTTCGTGCCAACTGCCAAACGATGGATATGAAATCTAATTGACCCTACAAATTACAAATCTTATTGCCTGCATTATTTGGTAGTACTGTCCTTTACATGGTTGTCTTGGTCTGTCAAAGGGGTACGGATGTCCTGTAGTTGGTACGGGCCAGTAAGGACAGATAGAGTACAGGTGTAGTACCTTATCGAAACCCCTCCTCCATGCATGCATCTGCTACATTTTGTGGTCAAGCACTTCACCACCATGCTACCTACGCTACTGTTATTTCCCATTTTTCCTTCCAAGCTCAAGCATGAATAGATATATGTAGGCCAATATGTTTATCATAGGTAAAAAACTCCATAAAATTATTCTCGTTTTACTTAAAAGACTTGGATAACTTGTATATTAAAACTCTGCTTCCATCAACTGTGTTTTGCCTTACCATCTTGTAATTTTCCTCTGTTTGGGAAATTTGTTGTATACATTCACTCCTTAAAATTCCTCTGGATAAATTTATCCCTTTAAATGCAGTTATGCTGATTTTTATTTTAAGTATTTAATAATTTTTTTCTTTAACTTAAAAATTAAGTATTTTGATTTAAGTTTCTTTTATTTTTTTATATTATCTGTATTGTTTGTGTCTTTATTAAATTGTTTTATCTGTCACATTATTGATATTTTAATTCATTACCTATATTGATATAATACATTTGTTCGGATGCAAAACATATTTATTGTTTTACGATAATAGAAAGCATTGAGAGATCAAAAGAAAATCTTAAAAATATTTCAAAGACTTGAACTAAAATAAATAATTAGGATTTAAATAATAATATTCAATTTAAATAAAAATATATTAAATACTTAGAATAAAATCTTAAACTAATTATATACGGTGAACCTCATATTTGTTTAAGCTTTTTTAAAATGAAAAAGGCACAAGTCCTTAACTACCCTTCAAGTCTATATTTTTAAAATAAGAAAGGCACAAGTTAATAGACAGTATCTCAAATATTTAAAGCTCAAATTTACAATTTATCCTATATTTTTGGTAAACTTAAATAAACTTCTTATATTCTTTTCTAAATGTCTCATTCACATTTTACGAAGGTCGGAAACTTGAACCTAATTTTTAAACTTATTAATTTGAGTAGATTGTATGATAGACTAATCCCTCATGCCAATAAACTTATTAACGTAAACATTTTTCTTATGATGATTGGTTCTAAATCATGTTTAGCAGTAGCTATGTCGGAGAGCTCAGTTAGACGATATCTTGATCTAATGAAAGGTACAAATGACACCCTATTTAGAGGTAATCTGATAGTATTAAGATTAATTAAACTGTTTAATTGTTAGACTAGACGATGTTTTAACTGTTTTTTCTTAATAGTTTTATGTATACCTAAGTTCTATATATAGAGATATATTATTTTATATTTCTAATTGAATGCATTTCTTTATCATATAGCAAAGAACCTCTTCATGTTAATAATACACGTTTCTTTCATTCATTCTTGTTTTTGTGTTCTTAGATATTATTATTGTAAACCTAACCTCACCATCACTATTACTACTAATATTATTATTATCGGCTTATTCACCAAGCCAAGCAAATTTTTTGTGTAACTTAAGGATTGTTGTGTCTTCATTTTATTTAAAGGAATTTAAAATTATTTTAGCCATATTTTGATAAATAGTTCTGAAAAGTGTTGCATAGTCTTATTTTCATCCCTATGATTACTCCATGTTCCAACTTTTGGAATTTAAGTATTGGAATATATATATAAAATGTATGATGATGATGTTCATGTTCACACATATATACTTGGTAGGTAACAAGAGAAGAAAACCAATTCGAGAAGGTCCAGCTAATCCAATGGATAAAACCCATTTGCAAATGAAGTTTCCTTCAAACTTCCTACACTAGAGTTTTTCTCGTCTCAGAATATATGATGAGAAAATTCGAAATCAACTTGAGCGTGGCAAGAACATGTGCGCATCATTAATATGAAATCAATGGCATGTCAATGACCGTACTCTTAGCTGCCACAACCAATTATAAATCGATTGTGAAGCTATTTTCTTGGGCTGTTAATTTAAAAAATGTTCATGGAGAGAGCTATAGATGTCTTCAATTTTGATCTAAGTTCTGTGTGTTCTCTCTACAACTCGCAAGCATGTAACTAAGGAAGGAAGCAGGAAAGAAGGAGAGGACATGTACGGATTGACGACACCATTCTCTTCACACATGCATTATCATTGGGGACTGCAATTGGACTGCTAAATTGTTATTATTAATCAATTTGACTCTCATTAACTCTTCACTCTTAATTCAAGATAAAGGCATGGCCACACACATTTCTAAGTTTTTAATATATTTGATATCTGTTTATATTGTACCTAATGATTGTTGCATACCCGAACCTGAAGGATCAAAAGTGCCCAGTTAAAACCATGTCAAAAGGGTTGCTCATCTAAATTAGTTTTTGACTTTTTTTGAGGTAGTAGTTTGAACAAATTATAAAACAATTTTTGGACATTTCTCTCACTTTTTTTAATCTGGGTTTCTTACTATGCAGTCCTTTACACATTGGAAGGTCATTGCTAGCGCAGACAATAGCAAAACCTTTGCTGTAAAGTTGACAAAACTCATGCTCATGTTTACCAACTTGAAATATAAAAAGTAAAATGTATTCAAATGTTAATTAATTTTTTTTTCATTCAGTTCGATTTTATCTATGTATTTCTTCCATGAGGACTGAGTTTTATAATATTTAAAAGAGCAGAGGAAACACTTTGAAGTTCGAACCTGTGAAAATCAACTTTGACCCAAGTTAGAAAGAGTCATTTGTTCCTAAAAAACGCTTTCTTTTCCTCACATATCCTCCAGCATGTGAGCTGAGCTGGCATTTTCTCAAAGTAAAACAAAAGGTTTGCTTTTGTGTGGGAAAAATAATTATATAGTTTGAAACAAATATATATATATATATATATATATATATATAGTTATGTTTTGGATAAATTTTTATAACATGTTTCATATATAAATTGATCAAAGCTATAAACTAATGAGAAAGAAGATCCTATTTCAAACCTTGATGAACTGAGAAAACTGACAATGCTTCGTGCATTGATTAACCATTTGGCTTTTGTGTTTCACACATAAGGAATGGTGAACAGTTAGAATAGATATGTTTTTAAGTTTGATAAGATTAATTAATAATTACATTGCAATCATATGATAAAAGATAGAAAAATAAGAGTGAAAGTATATATATCATATGACATAACTGAAAAGCATAAATAATTAAAGTAGGAGGGAAAAAGAGTGCAAAAGTCAAGTTATGCAGGCGTTAGCATAGCAATAGGAACCAAAGTAAGCATGGTTATAATACCGTTGAGGAGTGAGGCTTTGATTTATTATATTGTTTCAGTAGTTTAGAGAGAGAAAAGGATAAGAGACATAAGCCACAGTTGATGAGGAAAGGAGGGTCCATGACGCGGTTTTGCAGCTGAGTACAGAGAAGCAACAGCTGTTCGATTGCTTCACTGTTGAACTGCGCGTCGAGTGTTGTGTGTTAATATATTTTACCTTCAAACCTTTTGTGCTCAACAGCTTTAGTTCAAATCCTTGTCAAGCATCAGCACCTGGAAGCTGCCTCTTAACCCTAGAGAGAATCCAATGTCTCTCTCGATCTCTACGAACAATATTTATGTAAAAATCAATATAAAAATATTAGTATAAGATAGCATATAATAATAACACATAATAAAACAATATTGCCTTCCTGATATAGTAACAACAACTTAAGATAACATATAATAGTGTGAAGTAATATTCAAACTTTTATATGGCAAAATCATGTAAAAGTATATTTATTTATATTCAAGAAAATTTCACAGGATCTGGTCTATTACATCAGTGGGAGAGAAAAAATTCACTGTTGGCAGAGATACAAATTTGCCCTTACTTTTAGAGCTCAATCTGAGATTAATAAATTGGTGGGTCATCAGGGAAAGTAAAGACTTATTCTCAAGTCAGACCAAAAATAGACAAGAAGATTAATGAGCTTTTTTTATTTTCAGGTTTCTGATTGGTCCATAGGATTCGAGTTTAATGCATCCATTGATAGCCCAACTTCAACTATAAGTCGTGGTGTTTGAAAATTTTGTGCACTTGCTGTATGCTGTCCTTAGTAATTTGAGTTGTATTACCCACCCTGAGAAGTTAGTATTAACCAAAAAGTCATACCACATTTTATTTTGTACCGCCGTAGAATAAATCCTCGTTTGACCTTTAGCATCCAAATATAGCATTCTGCTATGACTAAATCAAAACTTTCCCGGAAGAACATTAATTTTTAATGCACTCGTACGTAAGCAGTCTCATCATGCCATGTTATAAAAAAAATGCGTGCTAAAAGAATAAGCCATATATATCTTTTGGTGCTCGATGATGGTAATTAGATAAGTAGTATCAGTGAAGGAGGAAGAGTTTATATTTGTTCCTTCTACCCAACGGTGGATGATATGCAGCACGGTTACAAATTTAGAATATGGTTGAACTGTAGTATTAGTTTGAGTTTAGTTCAGTTTAGAGGTATAGTTGTGGATAAGTGGTATTTAAATAACTGTATCTAACGTTTTTTTCTTTCATTATTTGTTAGTATGAGTTTAGAAAAAAAATGTTAGCAAACATATAAATTAAGGAACATGTTAGTTTGTTATGATATTTATTGAGTATTGAACTAATTTCATGAAAAGCTTCTAACATGTGGTAAGTGCCATGAGTGTATCTTACACATATGAGGGAAGCTTCAGTAAGAAAGGACAGAAAAGTCATTTTAAGAACTAAGTTGTCTGTATTAAATTCAAATAAACTAAAAACAATCTGGCAACGATGTCGTATATTGACTACCGAGGATTTGCTAGTTGCTAGCTTGAGACGCAAGCCTCTGTGTGGGTGTATATCAGTCTACTATAAATAGTGGATTTCTTCTTCCCACATTCACTTCTGATCTGATTCTTTTCCCCACTTTCAGAACAGCAACAAGGTAGAGAGAGTGAGAGAAAAGAAAGACTGTTACCCAACAACAAGAGCAAGAAACCTCTTAAACACGTACCCTTACTTTCTACCTCAGAGAAATAACCACTCTTTAAGCATTTTCTATTCACTGAAGAAGGATCTTTGCACTTGCAGCCATCTACCATGGTTAAGTCAGAGCAAAAGATCAAAACAGAACCATCATCAAAGGCAATGCGGTCTATATCCTCATTATCAGCATCAACACCAGCACCAGCATCAGATAGCAAGAAGAGGAAGTACAAGGGAGTGAGAATGAGGAGCTGGGGGTCATGGGTTTCAGAGATCAGAGCACCAAACCAGAAAACAAGAATATGGTTAGGCTCTTATTCAACCCCAGAGGCTGCAGCGAGAGCCTATGACGCAGCACTTCTATGCCTCAAAGGCTCCTCGGCAAATCTTAATTTCCCTTTAAGCTCTTCACAATATATTCCTGGAGATGCTGTCATGTCCCCCAAATCAATCCAAAGATTTGCTGCAGCTGCTGCAAATAGTTTCATTGATAATGCTCCCGTTCCCCATTCTGCATCTCCAGCTTCAACCTCATCATCATCATTGGTCTCATCCTCCTCAATGGCCTCTTCTCCTTCGGATCAAGTCGATGACGGTGCCTCACTGATATCGTCTTTGGAAGCCTACACTAATTGTGATCAAGCAAATGAATCAATGGCTATGAATGTGATGGAACCTTGGTACACTTTTGGCGATCTTCAATACCCCAAGTACGTTGATCAAATGTTAAGTGGTGCTTTCTTTGATGTTGATTCGTCCCATCTGCTTGATGATCTATACGAAGAAAGCGACATTCGTTTGTGGAGCTTCTGCTAAGAAAAACTCTAGCCAGCTCCAATATTTCTCTTTCCCAAAAATTCAATTCGTTTGTCTTCAGTGGTACAACTTGAAGATGTTACTGACTGTGACCAAATTAAAATTTGTTTACCCTATGCTACATAATAGTTCATATTAGATGAAATTCATATAGAGATAAGACAGTTTTTGGTCTCTCTTATGTGAATTTCTAAGAGTTTGAAATTATGTATCATTGATGCAAAGCTTGTTATGTCAATGTCATGAATGGTTTCCCATGTGTCACAGAATAAAGGGAGAACTAAAAAATATATAGTCGTCATCCTTAGTTATAAGCAATTCCTTTCACTGTTATGGGAAGAGACTTTTGCTATTGAGTATCTTTGGCAAGGCCTTTGTTGCATGGGAAGGTATCAAAGATGCTTATTTCCAATTCGGCGAGAATAGGGAACCATGTACAGAGCGTGGTAACTTGAAACCATTGGGAAAAGTGTCTTTTCTAAGCAGTGTCAGCTCTCCTGCGTGCCCAAAGAACAAAGACTGTTCTCTTGTTTTGATGTCTAAGTTTGGTATTTTATACCTTATTCTTCTCATAGATGGGAATGAATCCCGTTTAATTTCCAATTCCTGCATAGTGCATAGTGCATAGTGATAAATTTTGGGTTAGAATTTGGGAATGCTTTTAATTAATTGAGTTGATGAAGGCAAAAAAAAATTAATTGAATATCAAAGATGATTTGATTGAATGATGATTCCTCATCATTTTTTTTTCTTATTCAATTGGGCCAACTTTGTTTGCTTTAGTAGCATATGATATCTAGCGAAAAAGAAAATTTCTAGTCATAACTGTTGAAGCAAGCAACCCTTTATTTTGTACTTCATGGTAGTGTAACGTGTTCAGAATATTATATGCAAGATCATATTCTTTACACAATGAGAAGGCTAGACAAACTTTGACGCTTTTAGGCCAACTTTTCAACCCCATCATGTGTCCGAACCATATGGCTGAGCTGATTCAGCAGACATGACCTGTCCTATAGTGAAATGGGCTAAGGCATGGGATGCCATTCTCTCTTGCTCTTTTTAAATTGCATCTAACTAGTCTCAACTCAACATGAACAAAGTGGCTTTCATATGATTTTCTCATTATGAGAGGATGCAAGAAAGCTTTTGCTTTTGGTATTACTTGTTCATGTATACACAGGAAGAAGAGCAGGGGATCAACCCTTTCCTTTGACACCTTTGTTGTTCTGCAATCTATATGCACATTATATTATTGGCCCTACATAGCATTTTGCCCCTAAGGCATCGATTTAATTTAGCTAATTCTCTATTTTATGCACATGAAAGTGATATAACTAAATGACAATTTAAATGTTGCGTTTTGAGACACAGCATGTGAGTGTCCTTATTTTGGCCACCAGCATGTGAGCTCAATGTGCCAATGAACACGCCATTATAAAAAAATTTGTAAATTATTGGTTCTTATGTTTGATATTAACAAACGATTGCCTTGCTCAATGCAGTATATCCGACCAAATTTGTGATATTTTCTTTAGTTAAAATGTATTTTACCATTTCTTTTCTCTCTTTCTAATCAGTACCTTTTGGAAGTAACATGTGCAATAGAATTGACAAGTCATGGCTATTAGGCTAGTCATTACTAATTTTAAGTATAGTGATATCGCATATGAAGAAGGCATTAGTTGAAGTAGAAACTTTTGCTGGGTATTTCATGTGGGATCAGTCACTTCTGATATAATGATTGGGAAAAAGAATAATTGGGCACCAAAAAAGAAAAAGGTGAGGGTAGGGAGGTGGAGATCCAACATTAAGCATGATTTAAATGATCCATGCTTGGCCTTATTAAGACATAATTTTAGTTAAGTGTTGATTAATCAAGAACCTGGGTAGATTTCAATCAATGAAACGTTTATTGTATTTGATTTCTTTCACATGGAGCCCTTTCCAACAACGCAAATTAATGCAACTTTAGATGCAATTTAGTATCTTGCATTAACATATAACGTGATTTCTTAACCTTGAAAGTGTTTTTTCTTCATTCACTCACTGTGCAGCCCACAGTATTTAACTAAAAAGGGACAATTTGGTCTAAAACGTGTGAGTGAAAGTTTGAAACTATTATCTGTTGACAGTGGGCAATTCTATGAGCTACAGGGCTAGTTGGCAAACTGGACCCAAGGGATTACAGTTATGTAAACAAACTCTGATTATTACTGTCAGAAAAAAAGAAGAATATTTTGACAACAAAAAATTGCAGAATAAAATGGTGTGCTCTCTCTCTCTCCCACACATTTTTATATCTATAAAAATAAAAGTTGCAGGAGTAATAATTACTCTTTTTTTGCATAATTAACTAATTAGAAATATGTTTTATAATCGAAATTTAGTTTTAGTAAATACTGGAAAAAAAGAATAAAAGATATTCTTAATAAAGTCAGAATGGTTTTCAATAAAAAAACGTGTACTGATTTTTAATTTAAAAAGTAATTGCAATATTGTATAAATTCTCTTTTAATGATGTGAATATGAAATAAATGGTATTTATTAAGTTCAGGCTTGTGGCATATGATTTACTGGATAGATATTAATATATTCGAATTGTTTTGCATTATATTTTAATGTTTATTTATTGTTTCATAAATAAAATAAAATAAAAATATCATAACCACTTTAAATTGAATGTAATATGATAGACAAATTAGAAGAAAATAATTTGAATCAAATTTCATGTCGTCCTTAATGCCCCTTTGCGTAAAGTAAAGCTACATGGTGACATAAACTAAGTGTAATATGAAGTACTCAAAAGGCAAAACCAACAACCTCTCTATACTTGCTACAAGGAAGTAAATTGTATGAAACAAAAACTAGATAGCTTTACCAATTTTCTGTAATATATTTTTTTTCAAATAAAATAAAAACATGATATATATATATATATATATATATATTTGTAAAATGTTTTTTTCATAATAATTATTTTATAATATTTTAGAATAGTTTTCCATTGATTCCGTATATATCAAAACTTAACTCAAAATTATCATATAGTGCATTATGTAAAACAGGAGTTTACTAAACAAGTCGGTGTCAAAGATTTTAACCGATCAGAATTTACTTTTATACATATTTTAGATTGCATAACTTTTACAAAATTTAAAGTTTTTATAAAACATAAACAAAAGTTTAATTCCAAACTGTTTCAGGGTGAAATAATATATGTATTGACACTAACCGGTACAAGGGAGTTGCTATTTGTTGGGTAAAACAAAAAGAAAAACCATGACCGTTGTCTAAAGACAACCAGAGAATAACACTACGTGCAAATTTTTATAACACATAGACTAATCTCCCATACCTTTGACCCCAATACACCCGCACTCTCCAAAGCAAGTAATTAAACCAAACCTCACAACACTCTACTACAAGAGTATAAGAAAAGTCAAATACAAGCTTAAAGTGTCTTTGACTGGGGTGTTTAGATACCATGAACTCAAGTCCATTATATAGCTTCTGTCACCCACTCCTTTGAATAAACAAGACGATGTGGGACTTTCAAGACATATTATTTTTATCAACCTCAACAATCTCCACCATGATAAAAATAAATACATCTTCTTTCTTCATTGCCTATACCAACAATCATACTCCACCATAAAGAGTATACCACTTGGAATTAAACCACCCCAAGAATTCACAGCACACTCTGCATCAATGCTAACCAATGCCCGTGTATAATCATCACACACCCTGCATCAATATTAACCAACGCCCGTATACAATACTGCCACAACACCACTTGGAATTAAACCATTCCAAGAATTCACAGCACACCCTGCATCAATGCCAACCAATGCCCATGTATAATTACCACACACCCTGCATCAAAGTCAGTCAATGCCCGTGTACAAGTACCGCTAGCAAATACTCATCCTTTTCCATACCATCGCGGATATGTCATGAAAATACTTAACTCATCATCTACAAAAGATCATCCTCCCCCAAAATGAGAGAGACCGTCCTAGCATCTGACTCAGAGTTTCCTCCTTATTTTTCTCCACTTGGACAATTTTTCCTTGCATGCCCAGAATTTCCACATTTCCAACATACCATAGGTTTCCTATGGTTCTTCTTCCCATAAGTCCTACTTCTAGCAATCATCACTGAGTTTGACGACATGCTTTCATCACTTTTTATTTTCCTTTCTTCAGAAAGAATCTTACCAACAACTTCATCAAAGCTCAGGGTTTCCTTGCCATACATCAAAACAAGCTTGATAAGTTCATAGGAAGATGGAAGAGACCAAATGAGTCTTAATGCTATATCTTCATCTTCAATCTTAACTCTAATAGCCTCTAATTCAGAGACAATCTCATTAAGATTACTACATTTGCAAGAACATTTTTAGCTAAGCATAAACGAATTGCACTTGCAGCTCTCAAATCTAGTTCCTCCCACTTCTCTTCCTCCATGTCAGAAGGTTTCTTTTTCAGTGCCTTGTGTAATCCAGATTGTATCAGCACATCTTTCACCTATGTTTGCCACAAGCCAAAATTGATCCTTCCATCAAATTTCTCTATGTCTCATTTGACAGCACTTGCAAACAACATTGCAACTTCAGCAACCAAAGATACTGGAGAATAATCCTTCTAATAGAGAAATAAGATAAATGTAATAAAAATAACCAACACAAGAATATAACGTGGAAACTCCAAAACCAGAGAAAAACCACGACCGTTGTCTAAAGACAACCAGAGAATAACACTACGTGCAAATTTTTACAACACATAGACTAATCTCCCATACCCTTGACCCCAATACACCCACACTCTCCAAAGCAAGTAATTAAACCAAATTTCACAACACTCTACTACAAGAGTATAAGAAAAGTTAAATACAAGCTTAAAGTGCCTTTGACTGGAGTATCTAGATACCATGGACTCAAGTCCATTATATAGCTTCTGTCACCCACTCCTTTAAATAAACAAGATGATGTGGGACTTTCAAGACATATTATTTTTATCAACCTCAATACTATTTGCACTCCTCCTTATTTCTAACACATTCTCCTAGTTAAATATTTTCCCCAAGATACCCTAAAATTTACACTCCCCTTTGTAATTGGTTCTTCAACCAATGATTTTGCATTTGCACACTCCCTCCAGTTTGCAAACTCCGTGCTTCTATCATTATAGAGTGTATATTCTTTGCAATGTTCTTATTTCTATTTTTTCTAATACTGTTATCGATCCATTATGCAATATAGTGATAATTAGCATTGATAACTATTTTTTTTATGTTTTCCAGTATTTTGATTGATTCAAGTGATCAATTAGTATTGATAACTATTTTTTATGTTTTCATAGGATTTTACAGTATTTTGATTTATTTAAAAGTTAAATATGTTTTTATTTTTTAAATTATTTATTAAAATTATGTTTTACTTTTGTGATAAATTTTGGATTTATTTTAAAGCGATCTTTAATAATTTGTTAATTTTTTTATTTTTATTCTTCATAATTTTTTACTTTAATATTATTTTTTTTTAAGTTTTTTTTATTTATTTTTGACATTTTTTTAAAAATTTTATTTTTCGTCCATCATCATATATATCAGATCATAAAATATAAAAATAAAATAAATTAAAAATTTATTTTATAAATAAAATATAATTTTAATAAATAATTTAGGACTTTAAAATATATTTAACCATTGATTTAATTATAGCAATAACTTGAGAATAGAGAGGAGCATTTTGCAATTCAAAAGACAAGAGCCAAGAGCCAAGAACCTCTACTCTCTCAGAAGTTGCTCACGATCCAATGGAGGTGATGGTTTTATTTATAAAAAAAGGGAGTGCAAATTCTAGGATATATGTGGGAAAAAGTTTATTAAAGGGAGTTTATTAGTAATCAAAAGGAGTGTAAATAGTATATGCTTCCGTATAATTCCGGGGTAGAATATATGGAGAGCTTTGCTATCCCCACTTTGTGTTTACTAAGTTCACTCTCATATTTTTCTGTTCCTTACTAAAAATATCATTCATAAAAATAAAGTAAACTCATTGAAATTGTCAAATACTGTAAAATTAAAAACTAATAAAATAAGAAAAGGGTTTTTGAGATTGTAAATTATCAAACAACAATTTAGTCCTTCAAAATGTAAAAACAATAAAATTGATTCTTGAAATAAATAAAATGGCATTTTAAATTATTAAATCATTTTGATTTTTTCAAATTGTAATGATCAAACAAATTCGTCCCTTGATTATAGATACTTAATTACACTTTTTATTTTTAAATATATGTTTACATTTTTCTAGTGGATTAGAAAGAATTAAACTATTATAATTCGGAGCTAATTTGTGTTTATCATGACTATTTTATTGATTATATTGACCCACGATTTATAATTTTAAAGAATTTTTTTATTTTATTTCATAGGTCAATTTCACTAACCATTAAATTAAAATAACCAAATTGATCACTGCTGTACAGTTATAGAGGCCATTATATTTCTTCATTAACTGAAAAATCAATTAAAAGCATTACTACATGTCTTTACATTAAAATAATAATAATAATAATTTATATACAACTGAGATAATCCCCACTAAGTTATTAAGAGTTTTGGCTTTACAATATACACAATATGTATGTATTTTGATGAATCTTGTGAAAGAATACCATAAATTTGTTTTTATTAAAAATATATTTGTTTAAAAATATCAAAGTGAGTTAACTTGACTCGTTATGACTTTGGGGCAAGCAAGAGACAGGTACAAAATAAAAAATTTAAACAATATTGACACAATTATTTCAACATGTCAAACAAGTACAAATTGAATTGACTTTTTTAATTCATAATATAAAAAATGCTTCTATTAATAATATTATATTATTATGTTAAAGTATCCTATAGTAATTGTCACTCATTATATGTTGTAGTATTAACATTTCCTATTACCTATATTTTTGTATTCCAATTAAGTGGCATTTTATTTGTTAAAATTTTCTGATGTAGGGATTGGGGGTGAACTTTAAAAAAACGGGATGGGAATAGTAAAAGCCCTGATAAGGACGGACATGAAGCAGTGAAACGAGAAGCAGACCCACCCATATTAAACGGTGCTTTGGGTTTGGAACAGAGCACCGCACTTGTGTTTGCTCTCCGATTGCAATCGTTTCCACTTCATTTCGTCGCCGTTCATGGGTTTCTCCAAAGAACACCTTCTTGCGCGGTTAAAGGTTCGTTATCTTCCTATTTCATCTCTTTTCTTATCTATTCTCAATCACAAATTGCCTCAAACATAATCCACTTCGGAACTTTTCAATTCACAGGAGCTTCAGATTCCATTTTCCCTGTACGAACATCCAGTTGTTTTGACAGTTGACGCTCAGGTAAAACCCGTTAGTACAATACTATATCTTCCCTTTCTTGTTCATTTTCTTGTAATATTATTTCTGATTCAGTGTCCTTGATCTTACCTTCAGGCTCAGTATGTTGGACATTTGGGGGGTGGGCTCAGTAAGAATTTATTTCTCAAGGTGTGATACAATTAAAGAGGAAAATCAAAATCTATATGCTGTTGTTGCTTTTTGTTTATAAACTGTTATGGTTATGCGCTGATTAATCACTGATTACTGCATCTTTAACTTAAACAGGATAAGAAAAGCAGGTTGTATGTTGTTTCGGCTTTAGCTGCTACCAAAGTAGATCTCAAAGGTATGCATGATTTTGTGAACATTGGGAGCATATATCATTTTACTTCAATGGGTATCAATAGATTTCTTTGTTGCTTCAAAGCTGAGCAGTATTATCTCAGCGGCTTGGTTTGGGAAAAGGAGGTCTCAGAATGGCACCTGAGGAGGCTCTAGGTGAAGTACTTCAGGTCTGCCTATACCTTTGTTCTATCATTTTATTGTTGGAACAGTCATTTCTCTTTTATTCTCCCCTTGTATTAGTAGCTGTGTCCATTTAAGTGACCACCAAAAATCTTAAGAGGCTTGTGCTCTGAAATTTTTCTTGTCTTCTTGATAGTCTTTGCGTAGAAATTGTCTATGTTTTTTTTTTCCACACATGAATTGTAAAATTAGGCCTGTTACCTTGTTATTTCTCTGCATTATATAATCTCGAAGAAAAGCAATTCTTATTGAGGCATTCACAAATCACTGACTGAGTTGATGGCGGAAATTGATAAATCCAGTTAAACTTGCTCTGGACAAAGGATTTTTCCAATTTGTCATGGAAACTGTTTCATAGTTTTTATCTGTAGCATATTCATAATCTTAATGGATTTTCCGCCATTTTCCTTGTTTAGCGTTTGATGAATATAATGTATATATTTAGCACCTTATTATCAATCAATGTAAAATGTTCCTTATTGTTTTTTTTTGTTGTTGTTGTGTTGATACTGTCGTTACCGTAAGTTTCAGTTGTATAAGGTTACTTGTATTATGTTATGCAAGAAATTAATTATTATAAATTTTAAGAAGAAAATCAAGATTGTGAGAATGACATGATTGAAATTGTTGACTTAATTGATGCCGTTGTTTTCCTTATCTGACCAGGTACCCTTGGGTTGTGTCACTCCATTTGCACTAGTGAATGAATCAGCACGGTATGTTTATGTTCTTATTTTACTTGTTTGCTCATGAGATATTTAATTTTTTTCATGGGAATTGTTTGTTCACATAGCCAAGTTTACTACAATACTGTTCTTTGGAGCTATGTTCGCTTTTTCACCATTAAGATGTTTCAATTTGAAATCCACCCATCAATGTTTTCTTCTTGTTGTAGCTATTTTAAGCTTATATCATATTCTTCTATCTTTTTTCTAGTTTTCTCATCAAGTTACTTTGTTTATTTATGAAAATCCTACTAGTTTTGAATGTAGTTGTTGCTTCTTTCCTGTCATCAAATATAAGATGTTCTTCTCTTGACTGATGAACTAAATCTGTGAATGAATAATGTCTTTTGACCTTAACCACACTCTTGTTACTGGCCTGTTGATGTTTTTATGTGTTTGCTCGTCTAACTGTTTGTAAACATTGTTCTGATCCACTCAACTAATCTATTTATAAGGAACTAATGTATTTTTCTTTCATGTCACGTAATTTCCATTTTGAAGTGATGTTTCATTGCTATTGGATCAAGGGTTCAAGACTCAGGAGCACTGCTTCTTCCATCCATTATCGAATGACATGTCTATATGTAAGCAAGTAGACTCTCGTGAAATGAAAAATATTTTGTTTGCACATTTTAACATAACTCTTTTATAGTTGATGAATATTTTATATATGCAATTCTCAACTCCGGGAATTCTTTTACTTGTATTTTTCCAACACCATGGGTCCACCAATTGATATGTAAAGTCCAAACAGGAATTCATTGCATGCTTAATTACTATTTGACAGTTTTGAAATTCAATATTAAATATTGATGGTATTATGTATTCAAACGATATCTTTTAGCTCTTCTATGCGTCTATGTTGATGTAAGACGTAAGGTTTGGGGCTCATGTCCGATTATTCATGCTTTGATGCACTGAAAAGCTCAGTTAATTAGACTCCTATCCTTTACAAATGCAGCTCTAAAAGCATGCGATCTTGACAAGTTTCTTAAATCAATTGGAAGAAATCCCTCATACGTTGATTTGGAGGTGAGTCAGTTCGAGGCACATCATTGAAAAAGATTCTTTAATTATTTCGTTGACAAGCATCATATGTCTGCCTTATCCCTCTGCAGGCCAATCCTTCAGTGGGGAAAGATCAACCCCCTGATCTAGCTGCTCTAGTTCCATCTGGTTCAGTAGTTTTACCCGATCAACCACAAAAGCAGCCTTCTTTGCAGGTTCCTAAGGGTGCAAATCATGTTTCTGTGGATAACGGAACCAGTGCAGTTTCAGGTAAAAAGCTCTATTAGCGGTACTATTCTATGTTACCATTTATCTATTATATGCATTGAAACAACAGCTACTTTTTTGTTTCTGTTGTTTTCATTTCTATGAGTTGGATAGTATTCAAAGGGAGTTATGCACCTGTACGTGAATTTTTTTTCAGTAATCAGTAAAGGTGCCTCGTTCCCCCCTTACATTATACTCCCTCTGGTTCTTTATATAAGAAACAAATAATGAATTCATCAAGACCAATACATGTAGATAATTTTGTTAATTTTAATTGATATTTTTTTTAATTTTGATCCATAATTACCTATGAACTTAAATTATTTAAGTAGTGGTAATATTTAATGACACTGCATATAGTTCAAGAGATAATTTTTTTTTTCTACCAATGGATGTGACTTATGTGGTTTATAGGTCAATAATGCAATCACTTGTAGCAAATGAGTGACCATCTCATATGAAGGGTATAAAAAGAATTAACAATTAATATAAGTTCGTATTTCATATAACTGGGATGCTAGAATAATTTATCTTTGTAACTTGTTTAGATAGGTTAAGTAGTTTATCCTGCATAATTACCGAAGTATAGCCTTTTCTCTTTCTTGTTAAACTCTTGGTATTTCTGATGTATTTTTTTTCCCATAAATAACATGGATCAGCTAAGAGATGATCAATTTATTATTAAGCCTTTTTTTATCATACTTTCAGTCTTAAGTTAGTACGAAGTGGGTGCCCTGCTGGTTTTGCAGTTGTCCACTGTTGTCCACCGTCTTTCTCTGCTGACTCCTTCCCCTCCTAGTCATCCTTTTTACAATAAGCACTTGTCTAGTTTTGGGTATAGTGAATCCATTGTGTTTTGTCATTGTTTGACCCCGTTTACCATACTCTGCTATCGTCGGCCACCTGATTTTCTTTGGTGACAACTGGATCTAGAGCATCTTGCCATGTGACATCCAACCCACCTGGTCACATCCTCTGATTCTTAGCCATGCACTGCCACACACCGCTTCTTTGTTAGCTGCAACTCGGATGTTTGTTGTTGTTAGCAACCCCCTTTTCCTCCAACAACCACCGGATCTGGAGCGCCACCTAGTCACACTCTCTTGTTCTCAGCCAGGTGTCCCCACACACCACTTCTTGTTGGCCACACAACATCTTCCCCCCACCTGAGTAACTTCGGATCTCTGCCACCGAACCTCCTAGTCCCAGTTTCCCTCCTTCTCCAGTTTCAGCATTTGTGAAGGGCTCTTCTCTCCTCTCTCGGCTTTGGTTTGCTCCCTTGGATCATTATTAGTAAGCTGACTTGTTGATTTGGGTGTCAATGTGGACCCTATTGGTTGCTGTAATTGATTATTGGTGGATTCTTCTTTCAATATGTCTTCCTTTACTCAAAGTGGATACAATCGTCCACAATGCTCCTTTTGTAGGAGAATTGGCCATACTAAAAAAATGCTTCTCCTTAGATGTTTTCCTAACAAGACAACAAACTTCTTTCAATCTATAAAAAGGGACAATCAAGTGGACTCATTTGTTTATTTGCAATTTCCATATATATTAAATGCAAGCAATCTTGGATAGTTTAAGTTATCTAAATTTAATTTCTGAAAGCTCATGCAGAGCCAGATTTTATGATGCGCTTTACGTAATTGATAGGAATCAGTCCAAGTCAAGATCTTAGCATAAAATAAATGAAAAAATGGTTATTGGCAGCCAGCCTCATATAACCTGTTTTATCTTCTACATCTACATCCACATCCTTGAAGATTAGCTCAAGGTTGTATAGTGGTCCAGAATTTGTACGTTAGGCATTTTAGCAATGTAAAATTTATTCTGTGAGCAGTCTTCGAGAAGTGAAATGATTACACTTGTAATTGACATAGTTCTCTATTTTGTTTTGGTTTTCCTCTTTTGCGTGTTTTTGGAATAAGTTATAACTCATTTTTTTTACTGTGTTAATGTTTTTATTCTTCATCCTTAAAACTGTCAATATAGGATAAATGCATTAAAATTTAATTTGGTACCATTTGAAACTTGAAGTATAAGAGGACCTACCATTGACCTTGTGGTCTTTCTGAGACAATCTACAAGTTTTATCATTGCAGTTAAATGTGCTAGCTTTTGAATGCCTTTATTTTGGATGAAGCTGCTGTATGCAATCTGCGGTTGCATTAGCAGCTACTGTCTGGGATAAGTACCCAAGCATTTGAAGAACACATTCTCAACGTACGGGTGGGCATGGGTTGGATTTTAAAAAATCCAATCCGTATCCTATCCTATCCAAACCCAATAAAGTAGACTGGATTTGAAATACAGATCCATTTAATTGGATGAATATGATTTGGGTTTTTTGAATCTAGATTAAATTTGGATTCAAATTAGTTTAAATCCATATCCATTTAATTTGGTTAAAATTGACACTAACCGAGACTATTATATCTGATACATTTAAATTCAGTTTTATTTGAACTAATTTAGTTGTTATACTTTTTTTTACTAAATAATTAAGATATTTTTCAAGGTTAAATAGTTAATTTTGGGAAAGGGAGTAATCATATACAGTTGTTAATGACATAATGGTTCAATAGGAGGATAAAAATGTTCAATGATTCAAATTGAAGTTTGTCCATTTTTTTATGTATTATCTTTTCTCACTACTCAACTATTTTTGCTTGTAAAGCTTTTCTCATTTTTTTATCCTGTGGCAATTTGAGCACATGTATGTTCTCTCTGAGTGTCTGTCCATTTTTTAATAAAATAACTTACTGTTTGTTGAAATTTTTTATTTCCTTTAATATTACTGTTAGTCTTTAAAAACCACAGAATCATTTAAGGGATGAACAAGACCCATTGGCCTTTTTAGGCTCGTTAGCCTTGTTAAACTTATTGGCTTGTTTCTATTTTATAAACGGACAACATAAACTGATTTTTAGGTTAGGCCAACTTTTGAATGAACCATACTTAAGCTTAAAAAGATGCATGTAATAGGTAAATAGGGCAACGAAGCTCTAGTCCAATTCAAGCCAACAAAGCCCTGGTCAAGGCCTAGCCAATGTAGCCTCGACTGTTGTCCAAACTAAGGAGGCACTCTGTAGATTGAGTGAAAAATGTCTCAGTCAAAACTAACCAAAAATTGTCTTCACCAAACAATTTCTTAGGATGAACATTGATTTAAAATCCAATTAATTGGATTGGATTTAAAATTCAAAAATATGGATTTGAATTTGAAATGGAACCATTAAAATGGACTTAAAAAGTTTTTTGAATCATTATGGTTTTGGATTGAATTTGAATATTTGACCAATCAAACACTTTATCGAGCATCTCATTCTATTTGATGTAAAACTCAGTCACTTCCTAATATCTGAGCGGACTGTTACAATGTTTGGCATTAAGCTGTTCAGACTTATATTTTTCACATTTGACCTCAATATGACTCACAAAATTTCAGTACATTATTTAACTTCGTAATGATAGCTGAACAAGCTTGTCTGTGGCTGAAATATCCTCCTACTGATTAAATTAGTAAGTAAATTTTTTCTGGTGCAGCCAAAGTTGTCAAGTCCTCGAGTGGGAAAAGTACCAAGGGAGCACCGGTAAAAAATGCTAATTCGTCAGGCTCCGTTGCAGATGTTGGTCAATTCGTTGAAGAGATATTGCAAAAAACATCACAGTTATTGCTTTCAGAGGTAAAACAAAAATATTTCTTTCAATTCAAACTTAAACTATATTACATCCTGCATCAGGCTGAAGAATGGTCATACAGGTCAAGGAAGAAAATATAAAGTTACACGGGGAGCAGCTGGGTACTGTGGTATCTGACAAATTGCAGAAAAACCTTACTTCGGAGTTTAAGAACCTTGCTGTAAGTATATGAACATGCTAGTAAAATTTTCTTTTTTTCAGGAAATCGAACCCTCCATGTTATGCAACTATGCCTCTTATCACTAAATTTTCTTTATTGCAGATGATATTCAAGAACACAGCATATACTGAAGGGTTCCATGCTGGTACTCACTATCGGCCCCCGCTGATGTGAAGGATGGTTTAAGATTTGCTGGTATGAAAGTAAGAGGGCCCAAAATTTTAACTCTAGTTGGTCATTCTTTAGTTTGTGACAACACACCATGCATTGTTTGAACATTCAAATATACTGGGAAATGTTTGGTACAAAATAGATGATTTGAAACAATTTGATCAGTGAAAAAAAGCGGCACATTAAAGTGGTATTTTTTTTATAACCATGCCAATGATAAATAATCAAATCCAAAAACTAGTCTAGAGATCAAGCCGAGTATTAGTCAGATCACATGGAAGTCAACTTATTTCTGCTTGAACTTATCATTTTAAAATAATAGAAACTACTTTGAATACATAATACTAATTCTAAATTTGGATATCTATTACAAGCTATTTCTCTTCTATTTATGGTCCTCAACTATTAACTCCTGTTAAGCTTTTTCCATCCATTAACTCGATACCATTAAGCTTTTTCAAAATGAAGAGATGGACTTTTTACTCTTGATATTTTTAGTAAAATCATATTAGCAATTATTTTGTTAAATATTCAAAGTCTACATTTTATTTATATAATTAATTAATATCTATATTTCATAAATTTATCCATATATTTTTATTTTAATTGGAATAAAATGTTAATCAATAGAATTTTTTACGAACCGGTTGTCTAATTTTTTTTTCAGGGGTCACGAATAAAAAGTTGATATATTTCAATTAAAAACAACTATATGAACTCAAATGGGATTTTATGAATCTTTGCTCAAATAAATTTAATAGAAATGTACTGGCAATTTAACTTTATGTATTGGAATTAATAAAACCTAATAATATCTGGTAATTGGTATAAAAGCTAATAAATTCATTATATGTAATGTTTTGTAATTAGATAATATACTTATACAGTATTATTGTATTTGTATATATTATATAACAAAATATTATCACCATTAAATGCTACTTGTGCGTTCGCACAAGCACTCGCTGAAGATATAGGGAAGGGAGACTTTATTGCTCAAAAGGATTGAAACGAAACGAGATTTGATTTAGGTATTGTATTCAATTACAAAGGAGTTCTTGGTCAAGAATTTTCTTTTATAATTTTTTGTGATGATAAATATTTCTTTTATTCACATCACAACATACCCAATCACAAATATCAAATGTAAAAAAATATTAGAAAGAAATTTTAACAAAAAGTGGTGAGGATAAATATCAGATATCCATAAAGTTAATAGATAAGTATCATTTGCAATATTTTTTTTATAAAAAAAGTGTGCCGTAATGTTGTGATAATTGTCATTGCCAATAACAAATAATATTTACAGCGTACACATTGATATTAACATAATCAATAAATCCTTTTGTGTTTAACTATATTTATATTTATTTATGAATGAAAGAGAAGAAGCATGTAGGACAAGTCGCAGCTCGAATGTCTTAGAATGTGATGAATCCAAATTTCAGTTTGATTGAAACTTGAGGGCTATTTTACTTTTTTTAATCGCAAGCCCATGCTACCCCTGCAAAACGCATTTCAGCCGTTGAAGCTTTATTCAGAAGCAGGCCTTTGCTTCGGCAGCACACATAATTTATTTATTTATGTATGGTTTTGATTAACAGTTTAGTCACTGTACTGCATACCTCTTTTAATTTTAATCTCTGCAAAATTATTAGTTGGTTTAGGTCACATTGTTAGTTTTGTTCGCTTTTAGTCCTAGATATTGCTCTTTTAGTTTATATAAAATTATAAACTTTTTGTATTGATTCTTTTTATATTGAATTTTTTTTATTTTAACCCATATTAGTTTTAAACAACAAAGTTATTTTCCAACATCCATTAGTCATGTGTTTATTGAAGGACAAAAATGTTTTTTATGAGGGACTAAGTGACAAGATTTTTTCAAGAGGCAAAAACGATAGAGGTATATTATTAATTAGGGAATTAAAAAGTTAATTAAACTGTAATTTATTTATTTTTTTAAGATGTAATAAAAGTGGAAAAGAGGCTTGAAATTAACTTACTGATGATCATGACATGTCGTCTAGTGCTTTTACAGACAAGCTGCAATCCTAACCAGTTCATCAGCCTTGGATGTAAATCATTGGAGAGGTTAAAGAATGCAGCAAGAGGGTGGCCTCCTATTAGCTGCTGAAAATGAAAGCAAATATGATGGTTACTTTTCAGTATTTGGTGCCAATATTCAACAACCACAATCTAACTAACACCTGATCAATATGCAGTTTTGTTTTGTTTCATTTGTGGCACTTCTATTTTCTTTTCTCCTCGGGTTTCAAAATTCATTGGGAGAATCCTAGAAGAGTTAGAAATTGGTTCGTACCTCTAGAGAGTGTCGGACTGTCTGATGCAAAATATCCTCCTGGCCAACACATAAGTAAATGGTGAGTCAAATAACCTAATTGAAGACTAATAACACTTTACACGTGCATGAATTTTCACAAAATCTCCTAAACTTATTTTCTTATTGTTCTACATCATGTTCCCATCGAGTTCGTATATAATCAAAACACATTTCAATCTGAGAACATTTCTTGACAAGCATTATATCTGTAGACACAATCAATTACGAGCTCAAAATATATTTAAACTTGTATCTAAGTTTACATTAAAGCTATCTTAAAATCATTTTAAACTATTGCTCCTCAATTCAGAAATAACACTGATAATGTATTTTAACCACTGTCTCAACGAAATAAATGGATTACGAAGAGAGGGTGGGAATTTGGTAAGAGAATAATTATAACAACCCAACTCTTTCACCACAGGTCATAATTTATTCATTAGATAGCATAAGCAAACAATGAAGGATTCAATTGAATTGAATTGAATGCACCAGCACCAGCACACCACAACAGTGACAACATCAGAAACACAAGTATGAAACACTAATTTGAAGGAGTGACGAAGATTGAATAATAAGCAATGAATTGAATTAGATTAATTATGATTCACCCCTGGAAGAAGCAGCAGCAACATTATTATTTCCTTGAGGATGAACCCGTCGATACCTTGAATTGAAAGGCCAAACCGAAGTAAAACGACGGGTCCACCTCAAGCACCTCCGCAACCTACCTTCGTCTCCGCTAACATCAACACACTCATCATCCTCCGAAGAAGAAGACGGCACGGAAACCTCGTGACGGCACACCGGGCAAGAATTGTGAAGCCTCAGCCACGGAACAATGCAATCCGAATGATATATGTGTTTGCACGCAAGTTCCCTCGCTTTTCCTCCAACTTCGAATTCCTCCTGACAAACTGGACACTGAGAATTCTCCTTCAGATGCGCGCTCGCAATTTTCACCGTCGGAATCGCGTCGATGGCCCTCTCCGGGGCCGGCGGGGGACCCTGTCTGTCGTTCTCGGTTATCTGTTCGATGAGTTCGTTTAGTCCGGGCCCCAAGAAATAGTCGCGCGTGTCCACGGCGCGCGGGAGCGGGAATGGTAATGGGCCTGGGCCAGGGTGGTTAGGAATGTCGTTAATGGGCTGGAAGGGGTTGGGTGGGTCTATAGGCTGGAAGACAATCCACGTGCGAGGGCGGTGGTGTTGGGGTTCAGGGACGGGTTCGGGTTCGGGTTCGGGTTGGCGGCGGCGGAGGCGACGTCGGCGGTGGTGGTGGTGCACGGGGACCTCTTCAGGTTCGGGTTGGAGGAGACCCGGGAAGCGGCGGATGGGTGGGTCCATCATGAGGGAAAGCGCTTCGAGCAAACGTGCTTCTGGGGAGGGGTCTGGGGTAGTGAAATCGACCACGAGTCTTGGGCGCGGCACGTTTACTTCGCATATGAATTGGCCGAAGCAGCGCGGACACGTGACCTCTGAGGGGTTGTTATCCACTGCTACGCGGACCATGCGGGTGCACTGGAAGCACCAGTACATCTGGAACGTTGGCCTGGCTCGCCTTTGGGCATGCCCGTTGTATCGCTCTCTGGGAGGACTCAGTGACATGGTTGCTTCTTTCTTTTTGTTCTTAAAGTTTATTATGGCTTCAGAATTGGCCTATGAGATTGGTTAGTGAAGGTTATATTGGAAGTAGGAGAATGCTATATAGAAGGAGAGGCAAGGATGACTTTTGGGTTTCCATGAAGTGATTCTTTTTAGCTAGGACTGGCTTTGAGTTTAGGCTTTGCTTTCCACTGTTCCTTGCATGGGTGGGAAAAGGATGAGTGTTAGTTTGGGACAAAACAAAACACAACAAATCAAATGCCAACCTCTTTTCTTCTGTTCTTGGATTTTGGATTTGACTTCTTCATGGGAGTTGGATTGACTCAACAATACCACAGTCTCTTCCTCAAGAGGCCTCACCAAGGTACTGTTGTTACCATCAGGTTTGGATCAATGTTAAACTAATCCTACACATAACCCTAAACTCAAATGGAGAAAGCCCAGTGGGCTTCAGTCCAATCCCCGCTTTATTTCTTATACAAAAACATACAATTTTTTAGTTGTTATTATTATTATTACTACTTAAATGGATCTAAAACACCACCACTAATGTTTTGTGTGTGTAATAAGATGCTTTTTTTTAAATTAATTAGAGACTAATTCAAGAACATCTCCAATGTCATCAGTTTATGATACTCACTTTGAATTTTATCTTCTATTTAAGTAATTTGAGCGATTCTTACAATTTCACGTCATATTTATACATAAATTTTGCTTAATCAACTTACAGTTTTTATTCATACTTAATTTTATTTGAAATTAAAAATTATTTTAGTTCAAAAAATACATGATCAGTTGTCTTAATTTGAAGATATCATAACAATTATGTAGACATGATGATCACAAGTTTTAAAATGTGTATCTTTGACTAAATTTACTTTAATTTTAAGATACTATCAATAAAGTTCACTAAAGTTTTTTAAGAATTATTTATGCTGCAGAATTAATGTTTGGATAGGTATGCACCTGCCTTAAGCAATGCTGGTTTTAATATTTGAATAGTTAATGACATGGCAAATACCTTCTGGATTTTACACTCCTAAATTTCAATTCAATTGAACCTGACATCTAATTTATATACAACAACATTACATTATAGTATATTCCTTCAACTGCATAAAACAAAACAGTATACTCCTTCTATTCACACTGGCATCCCTTGATTTAAGTGGCAAATTCAATTATCTCAATTTATTGTCTGATGTCAAAAGGGACACAATTTGACCTAATTAATTCATAGGATGTCACTGTAATCTGTTCTTGACAAACATTGAAATGATTCTGTTGACACATGGATTTATTTCCCAAATCATCATTAACATTATTATCTGATAATTATGCTAGGGTTAAATTAGCTAGCTTAATGGCTTTTCAGGCAAGTCCTTTCAGGAAGGGGCTCATTGGCTTCAGCATTGAGCAATGCAATTATATACCAAAAGTAGTTCTTTTCCAGCTTATACTTTAGTCCCATATCCATGAGGATCAGAGGCAGATCTTTAATGTCCCAAAGATGATATATATATATACATATATACACCACATGGACATCCTTCAATTACAAGCTTACAACTTTGTCCCAAACCATAACGATGAGAGACAGATATGTATAATGTCCCAACAACTGTACATGCCATCCTTATATTGTACAATCAATTGTCATTTTATATTTTCTCCTTTTTTTTTCTTCTTCTTCTCATTCAGTGTCAAATATAGGATTAAGATTCCATCAATATTTTTTGTTATGATGTTAAAGAAATTGTTTAAAAACAACCCATCAATAAAAGTTTGAATTGCCATTATCTCTCCATCACAAAAAAGTGGATTTTAAATAATTGTCATCTTATTATAATAGTATAACATTAAAAAATGACTTTGTTAATTTAAATATTATATTATTATAATTAGTTAGTTGTATAAAAGATGAAGTTGTTAAAATATTATTATTCTATTTAAAATAATAAAAAACATTGCGAAAGAAAATGGGTTAAAAGGAATATTGTTATAATATTTAAATGTTAAAATTGTGTTGTAGGTTATTTAAACTTCATGAAGATACTAGTGGTCCACACCAAAAGAAAAGTAAATAGCTATGGTTGCAGGACATGGGAGGGTCACTAACTCACCCACTCTAAACTCCTCCATGCAAATGGGACAGTGAGATTTGTATCTCTCAAAGGACTCTGGAATTAAGAATTTCATTGATGACACTGTTGAGCATGGGAGGGCCACCACAGGGTTTCATGCTATCATTGCTCAATGCTCATAGATCATGCATGCCACAAAATATCTGGATGAATTCTAATAGAAGGGTCTTTCCATTTGTCATTATTTATTTATTATTATTATTATTAATTAGAGCTCCAAAATTATTTTTTTTGGAAAGCATGTACAATAAAAATGACCTAATTAACTATATTATGATTTTCAAAGAAAGTGTTCCGCTCTGGAGTACAGTATGGATTTTAATTCTTTCATTCTCTTTCTTCCTATTTACCCTTCGTTAACTTTAAGTGAATTTTCTCCATAATGAAAAAAAATTAACAATTTTACGAACGAAATGACAATTGAAGCAACTAAGAAAAGTGAAATGCAAGATTACTGATATTATTATATTGTTGCATCATCTTGTTCTTCCTTGTTTATTAAGCAACTTTTGTTAAGATTCAACTGGGCCAGGGGCTAGTTTATTTGAAGGGCCAAGTGGACTCTTAGAATGAGAGGACAAAAAATATCACTTAAAACTCATGTGGATGACCTTAACTTTCTTGTTCTCTATAGTTAAGGGGAAAAAATGTGAAACCTTTTTGGAAATGGACCTAAGATTTCTGAGTGGCCAGGGCAACTATGTGGTGTTATGTTCATAGGGTTTTTCAACCCAAATTTGGGAACACAATGATGAAAATCTGGGACATCAAAATGATAATCATCGACCTAGCTTTTGCTCTCCACATGATGCAAGTGAGAAAGGTTAGGTTAGTGCGCATAATTCAAGTTGGAACTTCCAAGCATCAATGATCAAGTTACTACATACAATCAATGTGAGACCTACACATACCAGAACAATTACATTCTACCACCATAATTTAGGAAAGTGCATTTATTTTTTGAACTTAATTTAAGTACATCAACTATATAAATAATTTTTTAGACTTTTTTGTAATTTAAAAGTGTCATATATAATAAAATTATTTTGATTTTTGTAATAACTATCCTAAAAGTTACATACATCATCATAACTTTTAATGAGTTAACACTAAATCCTATGAAAATTAATCTCAGTGATTGAGGGTATTAACTTCATATTTTTGCTTTTGTTCTTCTAGTCAACAATTCCTTCATTTGTACGTTACTAGTTCGTATACGATACCTTTTTCACTTAGAATGTTGAGAAAATATAATAATAAATAAAAATAAAATTATTATATTTGTTTAGTAAAATTATCTAACAATTATTTATCCACTCTCTCTTTATAATGTCGCGTACTATCTTCCCATCCTCTTTCTTATTTATATGAATTATGTAGTAATAATTTCTCATGTGCTTAATTTATATATATATATATATATATATATTGTATCTATTATTTTTTAAATATTTTAATTCAAAGTTTATTATAATTGTTATAGATATTGAAATTGAATATATGTAATAGATTTGAATTTCAAAATCAATAATAAAGTATTATCTAATAAATTAAATATATGTTATATTCTTTAATTTTATTAAGATTCAAAAGTCCATAAATATATATTAATATTAAAAAAAATCACTTAATTCTTCATTTATTTACTATTATATTATCACTTTAATTTTTTATCCTAGAGTATGGAGACTCTTCTTTACGTAGACTTCTTTTCCTTAAGCTCATAAATGAGGCTCTTTTCTCTCCACAACTTGTCTAACAATGTTTCATCTTTAACTGAGGCTCTTTTCTCTTCACAACTTGTCCAACAATTGACATTTACTATAAAACTTGGGTAAAACTAATAATTTGCATAATTAAATACTCTAAAGTTGAAAAGCAAACATTCTCAACTCACAAAAAATAAACAATAAACAAAAATGTTTAAAATATTAAAAAATATATAAATAATTTAATATGTTTTCTATAAATGATTTAATATAAAATTATACTTTTCTAAAATGTAATATATGATCTCGCCACCCATAAAAAGTTAAGAAATTCCCTACTAGATGTATATCTTAAAAACAAAAGCTTTATTATTTACTTAAGGGAACTTTTTATATCTCTAAATTAATGATATATATGCTGAATAATATACATGATTGTAACTTGTGTATAATAAGAATCAAATCGAATTTAACCAATTGAGTTTTAAAACTAAGAAACCTAAGTTTTTGGAATTGGATCTATAATTTAAAATTTTGAACATTTCTAAAGGATTTATGGATAGGAATACACAAAATTTATTTCTAATAGCTAAATTTTACATTTTTTTCATTGAAGCAAAATAACTATTAGATGATTCTTTTAGTTTACTATACATCTACGTTTTTTAGCTTGATATTTTTTTTTCTTTTCCTAGAAATTTTATGAAATAAAAAAAACGATAACTAGAGAAGAAAAACATAACATAGGGATTGTTAGAATATTATTTTTTATGGGATAATCATTTTAAATCTATTCATATATATATAGAGAGAGAGAGAGAGACGAAGAAATTTTTTTCTTGAGAAAATCAAAGAAGTATTATGTTGGTTGCACACGTAAAAATGTGGCGGTCATTGACTTTGATTATGAAAATAAGAGGATGTGTGTTTTGGTGACGGTTCCTTAGAAATGTTCCAGTTTTGAATATTTTGAAATTTATCAGTACCAAAGGTATTATTGTTGAATTGAGCCATAGCGGCAACATTCATCTATCTATCTTCTCCCTCAAGAAAAGGAAATATCCTTCCAACTCACCGACCATGTCTGCATATTTTGGCCTAAAGACAAACTTCTTAAATGAACGTGTGATCATATTACACATGAAACTATTTCATCAATCTTGATGCTGACATTCTTTTCAGTTCAAGCCACAAACAAGCTTGCACCGACTCCAAATTCCTAGAACTTCAACAAGAGTTGCTACAATTCTTTGACATTTTTCTAACTTCTATTGAACAAATTCAGTTTAACAGTTCTTCTTGGCATTCCATGTATATTAGGTAGTGCTGATTTTTATGGGTAGAGCTAAAATTAATGATCTGTGTTTTGCTGCTGCTGAATCACCCAGCTGATTTTCAAATACACGATCCACGCGGCTAAACAACCTTCATAAATTAGAAGTCATCAAATCAATCAACTGAAACCTAAGTTTGATTCAGAAGATATTATTTTTTAACAAAAAAGTGGTAAAATGCGAAGAAATGGAGAAGAAACCTTCATATTTTACTCTTTTATTAAAAAATTAATTCATTTTATAAAACTTGTGATTCAATCTCAATTAATTTAATTAATAATTAATAAGGGTAAAGATGAAAGATTTATAAAAAACTGAACAAATTAAATGCTTTTATTGGTATGTGAGAATTTGTCAAGTACGCCTTATAATTTGAAACGGAAGGAGTATTAATTATTCTAGTTATTATAATTTACCATACAAAAAATTTCAAAATTAATACTAACAATTTTTTTAAATAATAATATAATATGTTTGAGTTAAGTTTTACTCCCTCTGTTTTAAATTATAAGGCGTAATTTTGAAGGAAATGTTGTTTCATAATATAAGGCATTTTAGAATTCCAATAACTTTATTTCCTTTTTTTCTTTATATACTCTTATTAATCACATTATTATTTGTATTAACATTAAATAGTAGAAAGAGAAATTAAATATCAGGAACTAAGAATTAATTTCTTTTTATTAGTCTGACTCTTCATCTTTTACCATCATCTATTAATATCATATTTTATTTTTTTTATTAAAGTTGTAGTAGTAAGTAATTTTAATTCAATATTTCTATTTGTAATTTGGTGAGAATTGAAAAATTTTGATTGAAATTTTGAAAATAAAATTTAAGCATAATCATTTGCAATTTAGTGAGAATTAAAATTTTTTATTAAAATTTTAAAATAAAATTTAAATATAGTCATTTGCAATTTGGTGGGAATAAAAAATTTTGATTGAAATATTTATTTAAAATAATTAGTAGTTCTGATTTTAAATTATTTAGAAATAATTCTTAAATAATTTTAAAACTGTTAAAATTTTAATCTCAATCAATTTACAATTTTATTAAAAAATTAATTCATTTATAAATATTTCTTGTTAAATTTCAATTAATTTATTTAATATTAATTAATAAAAGTGAAAATGAAAAATTTGTAAAAAGTTAAACAAATTAATTACTTTTATTAATATGTGAAATTTCGTCAAATATGTCTTATAATTTAAAATAGAAGAAGTATTAATTGGAAGACACTTTAATTACGTCACTCATTAGTAATACTCATATGCTATACCCTCCACATTTTTTATTATATTATACCTTGTATGGAGGTTTTTCATTTCTACACAAATACAATGAACATATTTTAGTAAAAAAATTCAAAACTTCATACAAAAAGCAGAAAAATAAAATAATTCATTCCAAATATTTAAAAAAAAATATTTTTTCCACGTTATTAATTCATGTTTAAGACTAATTGAGGTAACCTGAAGTAGAAATACAATTAAGTAAACATTGTAGAAATAAAATTTATAAAAGGAGTGGTTTTGTACGTTCATGACACAAAATATCAATTAATTTGGTATCTCTGTCATTACTAAGGTTCATGAGGAGTGTTAACTATGTTAGTGTTCCTAATAATATAACATCACATTACAGAATGTAAATTACATATTACCTACATTTTGTGACGATATTCAAGACATTAACTTAGTTAATGTCTCTTTATAGAAATAATAATATCACACAAAATTATTCCTTTTCTTACAAATATTTCTTTAGTATTTATGTAACTTCTTTTCTTTTTTCTATTGTCTACAAAAGTTTGAAATAACATGGTGGGGGAAAGATGAAAGTCATCTTTATGGCCAAATTAAGGTAGGTTTTCAAAATGTTATTGGTGCTTAATATATCTTTGAGATAAGCATATCGACTAACCCATCACAATATTTTAAAACAAGAGATTCCTTTTATATTTGGAGAAACAATGAAGACACAAAGTAATACGTTTATGTATCTTAAATTGTATTAAATATAAGACCACTTTCAAATCAAAACATAAAACAATAAATTTGTACCTCTTTCTCCCCATATATGGTTGAACTTCCCTATTTCTATACTATACACTTCAAATATATATGATAGTCAAGAAAGACGATTGGCATTGGATTAATTGGGTGAATTGACATGCGCACTCACATAGTCACAGTCACAGCACAGAACTGTGGTTCATAATCTTTCCACGTTGATGACTATGATTAGTCACTGTAACTAAGATAGGACTAAAATATTATAGCAGAGAAAATATAGCATAAGGTTCGCAGCATCACGCCTTTAAGATTTTGAGTTTACATCTTATTTTGTCATCCCGCCCTGCTTCTTTGAACTATGGACAAACTTTTGTTCCTTTTCTTTTTCAAACCCTCAAACGTCACTATATACGTAACACTTTTTTTAGTTCCTTACATTAAAGTCCCCCTTATTACTAGTAGGTCAAACCAGACAGCTTCCTCATTTCAAGTGAACATATTATATATATATATATATATATATATATATATATATATATATATATATATATATATAATTAATTACTTCTTTTGGGCTAGAGCAAATTATCGATCATTTCATTAACATTGACAACTAAGCTATCCTTCGTCACTCTCTGGAATTTTAGTTGTATTGAAGATGTTGTCCATGTCTTCCTTTTTCTGTTTTAGGCAGGTAAATCAAAAGAGAATATCATTTCCGTTTTGGAGTATATTGGAATTCAATAATTCATACCATAAGGCTAGATATCTGTGTTTTTTTTATCCTTTCGATGTGACAGAGACCATCTATATATATATATATCAGACTACTCATAGTCTCATATTGTATATATCAGATATGAAAATGCATGGTTAATAAAATTGACAATTGTTGTAGGACATCCTATATCATTTTGATCATGAAAGTGTGTAAAGGGTGACTATAATTTGCCCCAAAAGGGTGTAAAAAGAAACATATCATGTGTGCATCAAATAGCATTTCTCAAAACCAAGTAAACGATGGATTTTTCTTTGTTTACCAGCATAAAAAGTGGAATACGTTAACGCAAAAAGAAAGACAAACGTTGTGTAGTTTCACAATGGGTTGATGGCATATATTCGGCTTTTACTTGCCGCTTTCTTATAACTAGCTTTCGGTGACTTTGAAAGCTACCCTTCACTTTCTCCTGATCAGGAAGAAACAAATTAACAAAAAACGCAAAGCCTGTGAAATGGAAGAGGAAGTAGAGAAAGAAGGGGAGAGATTGATTAATAACAAATTGCAATTGTTTTTACATAAAATTGAATGTATTTTGATTCATCTCTTTGTAAGGTTAATATCTTCAATTTCTTGGTGCATGAGCTGAGATGTAGACTGTGATAAGGGTACAACACAACACAGAATCAAATTTTATCTATAAATAATACTTGGATACTTAAGTTAATAAATAAACAAAATAATAAGAAGCCAGAAAAAGTAAGTAAGAGTATTAAATATTAAAGAGTAAGTTCAAATTTAAGTTAATTTTCATACTATTATATAGACTTATGTGACATTATTTTTAATCAATTACATGATATTTTTATTATATTGAATTATATGAAGTTGTTGCAATAAAATAATATATTTTTTGTAGTCAAGGTCTCTAAATCATACCTGAGAATCTTAGCTAAAACATTTATTAGTTGTCATTTTCTTCTTTTTCTCCATTTTTATATAATGGTATGATAGTTGAAATTGAGAAAAAAAACTCCTCAATATTACAGTACATGTCTCTCAATCACAATAGTATTTTCTCTTCATGTACTCCTAGTAATCCCTAAATAACTTACTAAAAACCCTTGAATATTCAAATAGATCTAATATCTATGGTGGTACATCCGATCTCAAGCATATGACTGTAAGAGATTCCATAAAAGTAGTCAAACACTCACAACACAACTATTTTCATATCTATATAATTCAGATCGGTTTAATATCTATATGGTACATAGTCACATAATGTCAAGCATATGATCTAAATAAAAGTAATCAAACATTGAAAATATAATGATTTTTACGTTCATATCATTCAGATTGGTCTAATACCTATACCTATGAGTACACAATTTAGGATGATTTCAAGAATGTGTACTCTCGATTGTGTAGAGGTGACTATTATCATGACTTGTTCTCAATGATGAAGAGAAAAGACGATCAACTACCATAACAAAAAAAACATCATATATAGAAGGGAAGTAAGTTGAATGAAAGTATATGAAATATCATTTCACATTTAATAAAAGTATATCTTTATATAAAAAAAATTGAAATTGCCCATGTAACAAATGAGATTTGATTTTTACATCGATCGTAAAATGGTTTTTAAATGTATATTATAAATTATAAATAAATCAAAGAAAAATTATAACCTTAATAAATGATATTTAGAAGAACACACTGACTATTTTCTTTGTGTTTCAGAAATTTTTTAACAAATACCTGTAGCAGAAGGTCAAATATTTTTACCGAAAAAAATATTTTTTAATTATTTTTCTTTTTGTAAAGTTAAGATCTAATCTCTTAACTCTGAATCAATATATAATTTATAATAAAAGTGTAACACAACACCAAATAAAATTTTATCTAAAATTGTTTTAACATTCAAGTCAATAAATAAACATGAAAACAATAAAAAATAATTAAAATTTTAAGATGGAAATAATGAAAAGAAGTTTAAGTTAACCTCTTAATATAAAGACATTATTATCTTAATACAGAGATATTTTTTATGATATTAAAATTATACTAAATTGCTGCTAGAATGTAATAGTAGAATCGAGATAAAAGTTGATGAATTAAGATATATGTTTTTATTTATATAACTTCTAAATATAGGAAAGATAGTAGTTCATGTTGGTGAACTTTATCCCTTTTAATAAAATAATGCACCTTTTACCCAAAGAGGGTCATGTCATGTGTGTTGTAGTAAGTGAGTAGAACTCGCAGGGAATAATTCAATTTTAGATTTCTAATAAAGCAATCGTTAGGTAGAAGATGGTGGAGGAGCTACTTTCCAAATAACTATTTTATAAACTAAACTGTTGATGGAAAGTACTGTTTTAAAGTTACCTTAAAACAAAAGTACTAATTTGAAGTTTAATTGTTTAATCATGGTTGAATTATAGTTAAATTAATATTATTAAACTAATACTATTATACCTTTATGGCATTATAAATTTAAACCAAAACAAAAAAATTATATTTTTTACATTTAAATTACACACAAAAAAATTTAAGTAAAATATATCTATATTTTTTTACGCAAAAATATTTTTTGTAATATGTTAAATTTATTAACTCAAGGTTGAATTCACAGCGTATTCTTTCCTTCCTTCCACTTTTATTATTAAGTATATCAAAATACATTTAAGTCTTTTTTTTTTTCTACAATGATACCAGGATAATATATAAATATGGTATAAGTTGATCTCCCTCGATAAAAATAATTTATGTATAATATTGATTCTACCACAAAGATGTAGTGTTGACATTCACACTCAAAACTTTAATACAAAAATAAGAATGATATCAATATACTTCACTCTATAGGCTTTATCATCTAATTACCCCCACATCTTTTGCTTATCAACAAATTAAACTTTTTAAACACATATCAAGATTAATACACCATTATAGTACATTTTTCTTTATCAATTATTTCGTATCATTAAGAAAAAAATAATTTAATTTGTTGTTCTACTTGTGTCAAGAAAATATTTTCTCTTTCATCCTATAAAAATATCTCTCCTTTCATATATTTCTTTGTTTGATAAAATATTTAGGATTTCTTATTCTAATGTAATGGATTCAATTTATCTTTTGTATCTTTGTTATAAATAAACACACAACTTTATATGAAAAACACATTAAAAAATTTATTACATGTTTAATTCTTTATATAACAAATATTGATACGACTTATGTTGATGAAAATGTAATTCAGTTATATTTATAAAAAAACTCACAAAATTACGTCTAAATGTTAACGAGAAATAAATAACAATACTTAAAAAAAAGTTGAAAAAGAATATCTTAAAAACTCATGGAGTTATATACAACTCTCTATTAGGATTATTTGCTTTAAAAAATATTATCTCATTAAGTTTAAAAGAAAAATACTTAACTCATCTCTTGAGAGTTTTTCTTCCAACAATATGCATGTGTTATAAAACTTGGGTTACGCTAGTTACGTCTCCGTTAACAACACGGAGTCGTTGAGAATGCAGAGAAAAAAAAAATCAAAGTGCCCTGTTTACGACTGTAACTACACTCCACTTCTTTGAACAACTTCATTATTAACTCATTCTCATGTAAAACTGGAAAGCCATGTTATAATAATAATGGGTTTTGATTATATTTGAAGCAAACTAAAAGAATCCAAAAGAGTTGGTTCTTCTATAATTATGTTCTTTCTAAAGTCTTACAGTGAACATCTTGCAGCAATCATAGTTTGCCACGTCGTCGCATTAGATATAAATGCTTCCCCATATTAATATTAAAAAAATCAATTATTTCTTTCACCTTATTATATTTTCCTACAAAATTGAATAAATAAATCAAGAGATGATTGACTTATCCGTTCAAATTTTGGTGGGTCTACTAATATCCAGCGTAGTGGTATATGATTATATATTATATATATTTATATAGTTGCATTATTTTGGTCTAGGGTAAGATGCATATTTTTAATTTGATTCCATTGTTTTTTTAAAAGGAATATCAAAAGGTAAAGTGGGAACATTAATGGGACAACGACACGAGGGAAATGTTCAAACGATAATGCACAATGAATGCAAGAACCAGACATGCTTGCTTCCCGCTCAGAACTCTCCTTCAATTAGAAATTGTTTTTTTTTTTTATATATCTATTAGCAGTTTGAAGAAGCATCAATGGTTTTATTGGTTTCATTTAATGTGAGATGCCATTAATGTAAAATGCATTTTTCTTATAAGCAAAGATAAAAATTAAGAAGATGGTAAAATGGGTATATTTCTAACTCTTTTTACAAATTAAGAGCATTGAGGTTTTTATATATGACAAAAACAAGAAAGATGATTCATACATCAATCCAAAAATAGATCTAAGAGATTCCTCTCTTTTTTCCTCCAAAAAAACCAATGCCAAGAGTGAATTTTTATCAAATTTAAAAAAGAGAGAGATCAAATCGTACTTACCCCGTTGAAAATCACATTATTTCTGAATAGTCAAATAGATCAAACCACCACATGTAAAACTAAATAAGAAAAAAAAATCTTAACTTTTCTCCTAGAAATTTGAACTAACAACCCCTCTAAAAAGAAGTGAAAACAAAGGAGAAACACCAAAAAAAAAAAAACAAATAACTATTAATTTATAAGTTGTTGGTGTAAGTGGAATTAAATTCGATTGTTTAAATTTTTAATTTAGGTTCCGGGTTTGAATATTGTAAATAATAAATATATATTTTATAGAAATAATTTTCACTGAAATTATCCATAATTTTCTTAAGATTAATAATAAATAAAATTGATAAATAACTTAATTACAGCCGTAACACTATTAAAAATAATTAGTCGTTTTGGACATAATTTAAGAAATGGACACAACTAGACAATGTCATTAAAATTTACCCTCTCATGTAGATTTTGTTGGATATCTATCCAACATCGATAGCTAAGAAAAAGGCTAAAACTTTTTTGGAAAAAACTTCACAGCACATATTTTTTCTGATATATATTCTCTTATATTGATTAAAATTTATAGAAAATAATACAATCAGGAAGAAAAACATTAAATAAGATATATAAGCTTCTAAAATTTGAAATTTTCAATAAGTTTTTATCACTAATAAAAATGTATCAAGACATATTACATTGATGAAAAATGTATATATCAATGTAACATGCTATTAATTTTTGCAAGCATTAATTGAAACTTATTGGGAGAATATATTTCTCTCTGCCCGGTGATAAATAAGATTTACAATCATTAGTTTCCATATTCTCAAAGATATTTGCAAACCTTGCTCAAATATACACTTCTTTTGCAAAATCTTTGTGTAAAATGTTTGAACATAAATAAATACTGATGCTACTTAAGAATACTTTCTTTAAACTAAGAAGAAGGAGAAAATATTTAGTGAACTTCAATATAAACAAATTAACTATTTTTATCTAGAAATATATTTCAAGTAATGGACCTTCCATGTCAAGAGATTATATATTTTATGCTATGTTCCAAGGAAGAACACTTTGGACAAAAGTATTTTACGCCAAATTGCATGTCAAAATATATACAAAACTTAACTCAAATTCACATTTCCCCCCTCTAAATGCATGTCTAGGTTAATTTAGTTTATAATTTGTTTAAAGGTAATTAAAAAAGTAATTAAAGAAGAAGAATATGATGCATTAAATAGTCTTCGATTGATTCATTCATTTTTATTTGCCTGCTCTGATGATACTGCAGCGCCGCATGTTCTTGGCAGATATATTTTATGGGGATTCTTCAAGAAACTTTGACCAGGAGAAAAGGTTCATGAACAACAAAGTAAACGAAAAGCCTGAAAATCTTGTTTATTCATGCAGTTTGGTTACTGCTCAGGTCACCAAACCAATAAAATTAGTTGTTTAAACCAGATTCCATCAAATTATGACACCCAATATGCTTCTAATTATGTTCCTAAATGGTAATGTCGTGCCATAACTACAAGATCTTATATCTAACGGATAGTATCAATAAGATTAACTTAATACAGTTTTGAATTTCACTAAGACATTCTCTTAATAATGTTTGACAGAACACTTTTCTTAACTATTAAATTAAGAATCAAATATTTCTTTTATTTTCAAAATATACAATATATTTAATCTCCCATTTGATATTTTTAATAAAATAATAAAAATTGGACTTAGATTATGATAGGCAAAAGTTACATTGCTAGGTTTTGAACCATTATAAATTGTTAGGTTTTGAACATGATGGTATATCTTTCTGAAGCTCTCCACTCATTTTACTTGCGACTCATACTCACTTGGGTGCATGTTAAGATACTTTTACGACCACCTAGTAAAGTAAAGGTGTACTTTAAAAAGAATAAAATGAAAATATATTATGTTATGTAAAAGAATTTATTTTAATTGATGATTAAAAGTTAGCAGAGCAGATTATAATAAAAAATATATATACACGTATAAAATAAAGTGTGAAATCATTCAAATTTATTTTATTGTTTTTAATTAATGATTATAATTTTTCATTTTTATCCTGTCAAATAAAATTAAATTTAAAAATATCAATCAAACTATACACATCAGAAAAAATGATGGAGGAGTTATTTAATTTTCCCTCCTTTTGTTGTTGTTAGTAAGTTATTTTTATATATTTTTTCCTCGTTCTTTGGCAAGTCAAGTGATAATTAAAGTTCACCTCAGTATGGTGTTAATGCCCCGTACTGTGTATCTACCCTCTCCTGGTTGGATTTTTTCGAGATGCATGTGAGTGGTTGAACAACAAAGCTTAAAGAAGGAGATATTTGAATCCAGGGCTGGATAAAATACTAAGAGGAACTAGTAACATGAAAAGATTTGCCTTTCTAAAGTGAGAAGAGTGCATTTTACGAGATAGAAAATATACCTTAGTCGTTTATTAAAATTTAACTAATGACATTGCAACCAATTTTATATTTTGTTATAAATGTATTTCATTATTCAAAATTATCAACTCTTAATTTTCTTTTAATTTAGAGCATATCAAGCACAAATTAGTGAAAAGTAATCCAAAAAATAAAAGAAATAGTAAAGGGTAAGTTGTATGTTTTTTTATTGACAAAAATAATTCTTTTTTAGAATGAAAGAACCTCAGATTGTAGATCCAGCATGCTAGAAAAGTCATACTCTTTTCCCTTTTATATTTTTGTAAAAAAGTGATAAAGATCTTACCCACCACTACATCATGTGCCCACAGTTTAAACAAAATAATAATGATAATAATAATAATAATTATAATAATGGAAAGAGAATTCCTGTCATTGTCCTACATAGGAGAGTGTCACATGGATTCTTATTACAAAAATATGATGCTATTATAGTGTCATCTATTTGTTTCCTTCTCTTGAAATTTTATTCCATCTAGGCAATGGCTGCTTCTCAAAATAATAGTATCTTGATCTAAGTAATGGCGTTTCTGATGATGATAATAATAATAATAATAATAATATCGTCGACAACATGCAACCAGCTTGACATTAAAACAAGCAGACAGAATTTCGGTGATGGGTGGTTTTGACCCTTCGTGGGGGGAGTTGCTGGCCTAATTGTAGAGTCTCAACCCGAGACTTATCAACATCACACCTATTTGCATGTTCGTCTCAACAACTTGGCTGTAATACGGGTGTGCGACACACCCATTATTCTCTGTGCATAAGGTCCAATCTTACACCACCATCTACTTTTTTACATAATCTAAATTTCCTGTTTGATTAACACTGAAAACGTTAAACACAAATCTTTAACGTTGTAACCCTCGGGGGCTGTCTCCCAAACATGGGTCTCAGTGATCGCCGTATAATTGCCAAAAAGTTGAACCAATCCTCCAGTTAATCAATTTTAGAATGTCACCTCAGCCGATAAACAAATATTCTGTAAGACCAAAAAGAAACGATAGGATAAATAGCCTTTTCTGGCAGGATCAAGCATTCCCAATGTTTAAGTTTAACTTCCCTTGCTAAAGTTCAACCACTCCTTACAGTAAAGCTCCTCAAAATCTCAAAGTGGCGTGTAAACATAAAAATAACTGATCAACAAGGAACAAGTTGAGCAAATTCATCTTTCATTGATATACATGGGCTTATATACAAGTTACAGTGTGGTGAAACAAACATACTCTCTCTTCAACCTCCAATAAGCTTTTGCTCACCGGGGTGACATCTTCCAAGGACTCAAAATTAGTAAAAATTTACAGTTATAATTCCAAACAAAAGCTAACATCTAACTAATTCTTAGACATCAGTCACGCAAAATTTTCCATCCATCCTGTTCTGAACAGCTTTCACAGCAGCAACTCTAGCAGCAGTGGCAGCCTTGCTTGCAGCAATTACTGCTTTGTTAACCTGGTCATCCACTCGTTTAAGGTTTATAGCATTCTCTGCTGTTTTCCTAGCAGCCTGCAATTTATAACACATCAAGGGGTGTGAGAAAAAAAAACAGCATTTGTAAAGGGATTACAACAATAAGGAAACCATTACGGTTACTAATAATTAAATGTACATGACAAGTACCTGAACTGCTCGAAGAACAACGTCGGATAATGGTTGTAAAGGTTGCTTGAGGTTGCCAGCATCCCATTCACCACATCTTCTGTCACCGTTTCGAAAAGTGTATGAGCCAATACCTTGCCTACGACCCTCGTGCCATGCTCCCTCATAACAGTGGCCGTTGGCAAAGTGATAGACTCCAAATCCATGTATCTTGTCTCCAAAATACTCTCCAGCATACCTATCTCCATTTCTGCAGCGCAACAATTCCTCCAAAATAAGATTTTTGAAAAATCACATCCAAAACCTCATGTATTGTTGTCTACTCTAACCTCCCAAGAAACAATGAATGCTAATTAAAGAAGAAAAACTTTTGCAATTCCACCCATTAGTAGAGAAAATCATGCAACAACACCAATCAAGCGGCATGAATCATCAAGATAAATACCAATCAATCGGTTATCTAAAAACTAAGACATCTAAATTAGAAACAATACGCGTGTAAAATTTCATAAAAAAGAAATTAAGCGGAACTTGGCAGTTCAGGTTCTACATAGCTATGCAAGAAAAAAAAACAGAAGGCTCACAAAGTGGTAGTGGAACCAAGAAATCAACAACTCAAAAGGGGTGGGAGAACGGACCAAGTCCTGCCAAACAATCCTTAATTACAAATCTAAAGAAAACAGAATCATCAAGAAAATCCGGATCTTAAAAGAAAGGCAATGACCAAAGCAAAACAAAGCAAAGACTGAATCACACAATGGTCAAATAAAACAAATCAATGACACAATTAACACAATTGAGTGAAAAAATTAAAAGCAAAAAACTGACCTAAAATGATAACAACCAAGACCGTGCTTGACCCCATACTTAAACTGGCCAATGTAACAGCTAGCATCGGAGCAAGTCTGAAGCCCCACGCCATGGCTCTGACCGTTACACCACTCCCCGGAATAAGAGTCCCCCGTGTAGAACCTATAAACCCCATAACCGTGTCTTAACCCCTGTCTATACTGACCCCTATAGCGACTCCCCCTCGCCCAGCTCTCAATTCCGTATCCATCGTACCTTCCATCCACCCAATCCCCTTCGTACCTCCCATTCACGAAGTAGTGGTACACCCCACTCCCGTTGCTCCTCCCCTTGTGAAACTCACCCTCGTAAAAATCCCCATTGCTGTAAAACTCTACTCCTTCCCTCACTATCTTCGCCGCCTTCCTCGCCGATCCGGCCGGCTCTCCGATGAACCACTGCACCGGCCTCGTCGCCACCGCCTTCGAAAACCCCAACCGCTTCACACTCTCCTCCCACGAATGCTTCGCCGCGGAAAAGGATCTCTGAATAAGACCCTTGTTCCTGGAGACAAAGTAGAGCGCCACGGCCACGAATATCAGCGCCAGTAGAACGTTCTCCGAGGAAGACACCTCGAGGTAGAAGAAGTAGAACAAGAGCGAACAGGCGCCAAGGAAGAAGACCGCCAGAGCGGAATAGGCGGAGGACCTGTGGGGTTGGGCACGAGGGCGCGGTCGGGCTTGGGCTTGGGGTTTCTTGGGCTTGTTGTTCTTGTCGTCGTCAACATCGAGGAGTAGCTTTTCCTGTTCCTGTAAGTCGTGTTCCTCTTTGGTGACAATAGAAGAGAGACTGTGGACGGAGGATCGGATGGCGGGGGAAGAACAACTGAGGAGCGAGGAGTGGGTTCTGGTAAGCTTGCTCCCACTCTTCTGATTTTCCATGTTCGCGGTGTTCACTCAGATCGAAGTCTCCGGTGTCGGGATATTTTCCCCGCCGGCGACATATACGGGAGCCATTGGATTAAAGTGTGGCGAAACGCACGACACGTTACGTTACGGCACTGCGCGGAAGGTTCTTGAAAGAGAGAAGAAAGATAGTGAGTTGTTGTTCGGAGGGTAAAAATGAAGGGAGCGTGGAGTGGGTGCCGGGTTTGGTGTATTTATGGGGCATTCACAAAGAGGAGTTACATTCCACAGTGGCCGTTGGATGCTGAGATTGTGAGACTCGCTTTCTGGCCGTTCGATGGTTTCGGGTCCCGGTCTTGACGGGTAGATATGGTCGTCGGATCGGGATTGATTCGGCGTCGTGCCTTTTTCTCTTTACTGTACCTGGCCGGCACGTGCCGCCATACTTTATTTAATTTTATTTTTTTGCCATCTGACTCGTTCGCGTCAGGTTAATTTTGGCCCCTCCCTTAATCACCCTTCGTTTCAAATCATGGTTTCGGGTTTTTCACTTTATATCTGAGGATTATATCCCCTGCTTCGCGCTCTATTTGCTCTACCATGTATACCCTACAAAAATCAACATTCTGTTTTAGTTTCTTTTCAAACTAAAAGGAAAAGAAATCAACCTTCTGTTTTCCTTTGTCTGCGAATTGTTTGAGAAGTTTGAAAGAGCAATGTCCTGAAGACTCTCTCTACTTTCTTTTCAACATCTTTTATTATTAATTGAAACTTGATAAAACTATCATTTTTTACTGTTAAAAAGTATTAAAAAATATTAAAAGAGTATATATAATTAACATTCTTCCTGTCATAGGTACATGGGATGAAAACAGGTCAGGTAAACAGACATAAACAGATAGGAGAATCACTTATTATCTGTCATGTTAGAAGAAATCTATTCGTTACTCTCAAAATATCACTCTATAATTTACTCACAATTTTTTTTTATACAGGTCAGTTTTAGGTATACCCAAGAATATTTATTAAGTAGATTTATGATCTTCATACGAAATTTCAAAAGTTACTTTCTGAAATACAAATACAAATATATATAATTTTAAAGGATAAAGCTAAATAAAATTGCATTTTAAAACATCAGTAAAATTAAAATTATTTTTCTTTTGAAATGAATCCAAATAAGATGCACTCTAAAATATTAGATTAAATAAAACTAGTCTTTCTGAAATAATTGGAGGTTTACTAATTTAAATAAAAAACACATAAATCAATAAAATCATACTCAAAGAACTATTTAAAATTAGTGATCTGAAAATATATTTAAATGAAAATCACTATTACCGATAAAATTAGAATGATATATTAAAAAACAAGATTTTAGAAGTAGATTTAATAAATAAATTATTGAAGGATAGATAAATAAATATTTTCGCAATTTTTTTCTTTAAAAAATAAGAGCGTTAAATTACCATGATTTATAATATTTAAAAAAAATAAAAGTTTTTTAACAAATTAACATTTACCACTGGAAGTTTAATGACCATTCATGTAGAGAAATAACTTATGACATAAATATTATATATAGATAGAGAGATAGAGAGAGGGGCTTAGGATTTATATCAAATTTTAACTATTATAAAATCTTATGGTTCAGAACAATTTACTTAAGTGGGTTACTATTGTTTCCATATTCTATAATTTTGTTTTGACCTAATTGATAAGCTCAAATAAACTAATCCAAACCATCATATTTAATAAAATTAATTATTGAAATTTAGTGTAAGTTTTACATATACATATAGTAAAGGGATCTTAATCCCTATATTGGAGTTTATTAGTAGTCTTCACCATAAAGTTTAGGAGGAAAAAACAGAAAAAATCCTTTGTATCAGTAAATTGAATGATAGATATTAAGTAATTTCGTGGTCAATTTTAAATAGATCTATTTATTTTTCTTTCTTCTCGTGTTCATTTCCTTTATTAGTGTATTATTGTTATACCTTAAATTCAATTTGTTAAACTACCGAAATTCACTGTTTTTTCTTTTGTCTAAAGTTTATGGTGTAGATTGTTTTAATACATACCCACTAAAAAATATTTGTGTTCATAGTTTTACAATGGGATTAGTATGAACAATAAAAGTAAATAGTATTCTTACATGGCTTTGGATACGATACTGGTACAAATACCAATATCTTTTCTTTCCTTTTTCTCATTACTAGCAAGGGAAGGAAGAAGTGAAGGAGCAAATACCAAAGTTGCTTTACTATTGTTTGGTGTTTACCCTTCTTTGGATTTTAATTATCATGAAGCCTTTTTGTTTCTTCTTCTGGAGTTTTCCTTGGTGCAGAAAAATGATGATTACACTTGGCAAACAAAATATGCGAGCTCAGCATTTTCCAGTGCTAATGACGTAAATAGATCTAAAGCAGATGACACATACAAGGTAGATACCAACTTAAACGTGTGCATACATTTGAAATGAACACTTTATGTGTATTCATGTAATATGTATAATTCTAATTTTGATACATGCTCTATTTTGAAATCTGAGATCTTGTCTTTTCTACTGTAGTGTTAAACGAAGGTGAAGATGAAGGTAGAAGATTGTGGTTGAGCATTCACAACATACATGGGTGCATCGAACATGGCTAATTTATCTGTAACCCCTATGGTTGGGTAGTTGTTTTACTCACTCTTGTCTAAACTGTAAGTTCATTGTAGGTTTCCACATCAGTGATGAAGTTAGTCTTGAGAATTCTGGTCAAGTCAAATACGAGTGAATTAAAGTTTACATTTGAAAGAAATGGGAAAAAAAACTTATAAGTAAACAATATTTACAAATTACATGTTTTAAAGATTTTGGTCAACATATATGCAATATCAGATTCATTAGCTCATTGGATGTAGTTATCCATGATCATAACAAGTAGCATGCAAGTGGATGGTTTGAATGATGGACAACAAATGAGACTGATGAGTCCATGTGGAAGTCCCTTGTGAATGAAGTATGCATGCATGTTGGGCCCTTACTCACACATCAAATACTTGTATTATAGGACTATAATGGGGAACAATTAAGAATTTTAGTTGGAGGGAAAGTTTCACCTCACAAATTAATAAAATACTAGCCATGTCATATTTCTTTATTTTTTTCTATTATAGTATATTTTAATAAATTAAAATTTAATATTTATATGTTCTTTAAATAAAATATATTTATAGTGTGTGTTTTGGTAGATTTTGCCATTTCTCTTATTACTTTTTCATTACTTTATTCATTCAATCCAGAATAAATTAAGTTTATTATAAAATGGACTTTAAGTCTAACTCAACTCCACAAAACAGGCTTGTAAGGTAAGGTTTGCATCCACTAATATAGCCTAAATTGATTTCATCTTTAGTTAATATGAGATTTTCAACAAAGTTGAAGAAATGTTAAAATTTGATTGTGGAAAAAAAGGAAAGAAACTTTCATGGAAGATATTCTTAGATTGTAAAAAAACTATATAATAATATTTTTAGTAAAATTAATGAATAAAAAATGTGAAATAAATAACCATTCAACACACTCGTGAGAATAAGTGATTATTGGTGAAGTAGCATGAAAATTCAATTATTTTATGAAGGAATAAAATGGGAAGAAGAAAGAAAAGGATGATTGAATACAATTTTTGTAATGTAATGAATGCCACGAGGAAAGGATAAACGAAAACGAAAAATATGTGGCTGTAAAAGGGTGCAATAATACTGCAATACAAGCTTGTAAGTTGTAACAATCAAATATGCTTATCCTGTCTTCCGTTACAGAGTACAAATAATTCACACTTGATTCATATGAGCCACGTATTCTACTAGTAATATTGTAATACTTCCCTTTGGATCAGTTTCAAACTATGCTTCTTAGACATTACAGCTAAATTTAAAATTTTCAAATTGATACAAAATATTCGATTTAATCGAGAGCGTGAATATGGTGGGATGAATAAAATGAGGAGCATACACTATTATTACTCCACACGGGCAAAATTATAGAACCAAGCATCCTGCAAAGACAACCCACGCTTGGATGGAGCCAAGTGTTTATGAGTGATGATTGATGAGTCAAATCCAAAGGGTTAGGATCTTGTCATTGTCTCTCCACATACATCAGTTGCAGGCTATAAAACCAGTACAATTGATGGATTAAGATTACTGATTGAACCATACTGTTGTGGCAAACCGTGTTAATATAACATTGCCTTCTCGAATAATATTGATGTAAACAAAACTCGTATTCACACTCCCCCTTTGCTTCTAACACATCATCCTCCCTAACAATGATTCATCACTGTCTATGTTTTCTCCACTTCCTATTATTCACCGGCTCTGAGATTCACAGATTTTTACTAAACATTATGTCCTATTCAAAGCTAAAAATTGGTTTTAGTTTTGAAATTTAGGTGTTTAACGCCAGCCTTGAAACTCAGAATCATAAAGTGAGAATTAGAAAAATAAAAACAAAAAGTTGCACATCAATTGCTGTCCTATGATATGGGTGCATAAAAGGTCTACCCTCCTAGAGATTATAACACTCCAAATCTTTAAGGAAAATAATCAAGGGGTCATGTGTGCTTCATTATTGATTCGTTGCAACCAAAGCAAAGGAAGAAAAGACTTGAGAACCAGGCAATAAAATTCAGTAAAAACGAGATCATGGTTCATGAAAATACATCCCGTACCATAAATGTTAAGAGTTAAATCAAATTCGAATGGCATCGCTTACTAGCAGGATGGTAGGCATGATTTCAAGTTATATTGTTTGTACCCTTCAGAATAAAAAAAACTGGCGGATAAGTACGTTGTAACTAAAGACTGCAGGGCATCCAGTTCAATAAACCAGAAGTTATTACAGTCCTACATTTGGGCTTTTATAAAGGTAAATGTCTTCGATCCAATACATAACACAACATGATCATGCGTTGGGATCATTTTCTAAGCTTCTCTTTCATCCTCTCAACCGCAGACCTAATAGTTCCCTCATCCTTGGCAAACGTAAATCTGACAAGATTCTTTCCCTCTTCTGGATTCAAGTAAAATACACTGGTAGGAATTGCCACTACTCCCACCTCCTTAACTAGATATTCACAAAATGCAACATCATCTTTCAGTCCAAAAGGGGTGTGATCTACAACCACAAAGTAGGTTCCACTGGATGGGAATACCTTGAAGCCAACAGCCTTCAATCCCTCAACCAAAATAGCTCTCTTTGCCATGTAATCCCTCTTCACCTCTGCATAGTAAGAGTCTGGTGCTCTCAGAGCTACCGCAGCAGCACACTGAAAAGGATGGGAGGTTGCAAAAGTGAGGTATGCATGTGCCTGACGCACTCCCCATGATAAGTGTGGGGGTGCTATTGCCCAACCAATTTTCCATCCGGTCAGGGAGAATGTCTTCCCCAAGGAATTCATTGTCACTGTCCTTTCAAACATTCCAGGCAAAGAAGCCATCGAAATGTGCTCCATATCAAAAGCCAACTTATCATAAACCTCATCAGTGAAAACCAGAACATCATTTTCGATGCAAAGAGATGCAATGCAATCCAGCTCTTCGCGAGTGAACATCTTTCCAGTAGGGTTGTGAGGTGTATTTAAAAGAATGGCTCGGGTATTCTTTGAGATGGTGGACTTCAACTCTTCAATAGGGACAGCAAAATCTGGAGGGCGCAAAGTAATGCTTTTGACTTTTGCACCGGCCATAGACAAAGTGGCCTCATAAGAATCATAAAATGGAGCAAACAGAATAACCTCATCCCCGGGATTTATTAATCCTAGTATAGTTGCAGCAATTGCTTCAGTGCATCCAGATGTAACAGTAACTTCCTTTTCAGGGTCTGCCACTAGTCCAGTATCTTTCTTAAATCTCTCAGCAATGGCAATGTTAAGGTCTGGAACTCCATAACCCCGGGCATACTGATTTTTCCCATCCCTGATTGCTTGAATGGCTGCTTCCTTTACAAATTCTGGACCATCAAAGTTGGGAAAGCCTTGACCAAGGTTTATGGCTCCATGTTTGATGGCAAGCAAGCTCATTTGAGTGAAGATTGTTGTCTGAAATTTCTCTAAGCGCTTTGCAATCTGATAAAATCAACAAGAATCAAAGTAATCACGAAGTTCATATATGAGCTATGGAATTCTCATATATATCATGTTTTCTTTTTGGCATTATTTTGGTCAGTAGATGCCAGGTACAAAATACAACCAAACTCTCTCTTTCCCCAAACCCTCCTCTTTTTTACCAGGCAAAATGTGATCTTAGGTCCTTGCACAACAAGGATTTAGTTTTATTCACAGAATATGTTCAGACAAACTTTTTCATAGACTGTGATAGGAAATGAAATTAACGCAAATAGGTTAAACAAATTTCGACACAAGTGGTTAATTTTAGCTTTTGATAAAACTTATTTTATTTTTCCTTCTTTTTTTATCTTCTTCAAGTGTATATGAAAAATGTTATCCAAACATACCCATAAAGATGCTAGCATCGTCAAACAAATTGAAACTGAATTGTAGCAAAGACAACCTTCACCAAACAACTAAGTAATTCAAAAGGGATGCGAATGCAAAATAGATATATTCTACGGTACTCTCCGAAATTTAAATATTTTGATACTGTCAACGAGAAACTGCCCCGTCCCTCAATCTCTTCTTTGGTGCGCCCAAACCCATTCACCTATTGCCCCCAGAAAGGCAACTATACCAAAACCCTTAAATTTGTTTGGGTGCCATAACAACTCTATAAATCAAAGGAAACTGAAAAACAAGGGTGATTTATAATGTGTGCATGTCCCATCCCATATGTGAAAGAAGACCGCAGCATGATGTAAATTTTACGAAACAGGTAATCGGCAGAAATAAAAACTGAGATAAAAAGATAATACAATTCACATTCAGACATCTAATTTAACTAGGAACATTAAAATATTCATGCATAATAATGGGATCTGAAAGGGGGGAAAGGACGAACTTGCAAAGGTTGATGCGTTTTGTGGGTGACGGTGTCGTTCTGAGTGGAAACAGAGGACATGGTGGCGTCAATGGAAGATGGGAACTTTGGGGTTAGAGAGAAAGAGGGTGCGATTACGCCGTGGAAGCGAGTTGAAAAGCCTAAGAACTTTGATGAAGGCGTGAATCTCATGAGTATATAAGGGGAGTTAGCATAGACCTGCAGCATTTGAGTCCAATTTGATTCTTTCTACTTAACTTAATACCTAGTGCTCACGGCTACGATGGCTGCCAATGCTACAGAGAAAACATATTTTTTTTCTTTACTTTTTAAAACAGTGGTGTCATTATTTATATTTTAAGTTTTATTTTTTAAATTTAAAAAAAAAACTTTGTTTCTTGTCTTTTCTGAATTAAATCAATTTTATCAGTTTTTATTAATTATATAATTTTAATTTATATTATATATGTCACAATTTATTATATTTCACATAAAATATAATAAATTGAAGAAAATACCAATTTTATATATTGGAACAAATTTAAAGAATTTAAGTAAAAAATTTAAATATAAAAACCGAAATAGAAACCTAAAACATAAATAATTGTTTGAGTTTTATTGTTATGAGATTTGTAGAATTTATTATAAAATAGTATCACTTACTCTTTTTTTTAAGTTTAAGTTTTTTAATATTAACTTTTATAATTTGTAATAAATTTTTTAATTTTTTTAATATCTTTTTTATTTTATTACTCAACCTCTGTTCTCCTTGCATTAAAGAAATATTCAATCTATTTTTTATATTTAATAAAAAATTAAATTCTTTGTAATGAAGTAAAATGCTTAAAGCATTTTTTTTTAATATCAATGAAAAAAGTTTTTCATCATAGTTTTAATCTTAAAATTTTTACTATAAAAAATTATATGAAGATTTTTGTTTCCTACTCAAAAAGTTGATATATTACATTCTATATATTGAATTTAAATTTTAAAAATTAATATTCCAGAAGTAATACAAAATATAAATTTTTATTATGTAATATAAATTTAAATTTTTAAATTATAAATTCAGAAATTAAAAATAAGATACTCGAAAATTTCACATTTTTTTATCATACTTAAATATTGATATAAAAAAATATTTTTCTCTTGATCTTAACATTATTTTAGATTTTCTAAAATTAGTCTAAAAATCAACTTTTATTTATTTAAATAAAGAGACAGATAACATGATGATCACATTGAAGACAGTAACATTAATTTTTGTATGATATTATTATTTTGTTTTAAAAATATTTAATTGATACAAAACAATAATCTACTAAAAATTTCATAAAAAAATAATTTATTTGTATTTGATATTTTAGAATAAAGACATAATTGGTAAAAATTGAATTTACAAACAACAGATAAAAAAATCCCTAAAAACAGTTAAATAATAGACAGAGTATTACATTATCTTCTGCTAATAAATTATTGTTATCCTTGATAAATTTATAAAGTGTTTTCTCTTGTAATGATACATTCTTTTGTCTGTTTATTTTATCCAATTTAACTAGTAATTAAAAGACAATAGTAGCGAGTCAATCTAACTAGTATTTTAAATGAAATGTAATTTTTTAGTTTCATCTTATCATTTTAATTAACTCATTTCAACAAGTAAATAACAAAAGTAAAAATTAAATAAAATTAAAAAATATTTTTAAATATTGATATTCCATAATTTCACGGGTAATTTAGTCTAAATATATTTAGATGAAATAAAAATAAATCAATTAAAAAAATCCAATTCAATTTAGTTTCCAATTCTTTAAAAAAACTTATCCATGAAAAACCTGTTTTAAAGGTTTAGCAGGCATATAATATGGTAGGTTTGGTGAGGATAGTATATTTCACAATGATGGTAGCTTCGGAGACAATAGACACCTTCATTCCACCCTTGATCTATCAGGTTCGGGATAGGGGAATCTCTACATTTCTGCATTCCTTAATGTCATACACACATTTCAATGAGTGTGCAACAGGAAATTAAAAAAATCAATTTAATTAAATATATTATCTCTTACATTATCACCGAAAAATTAATTTAAATTATCATTATTCAGTAACGTATTCTCTATCAATGTTGAATGAATACATTTTTATGGTAGTTATTTTTAAAATTATACTTATTTTTAATTAGTTAATATTTTACACTCACAATACATTACAATAATATTTCAACAAATAATTTTGAAATTATAATAAAAAATATTAGTAAATTATGATTTTAAAATGCATTTTTCACTAGCTTGTTTTAGTATTTATTTACAAGAAAATAAAATATTTAAGAAATTTTACAATTTTTTAAGGAATATTATATATATAAAAGTACTTGTTTATAGAAAGAAACATTCAAAAGTACTTATAAAACAAAGAAAAAGGAAAAATAAAATTTTTGAGAAAAAGAATTTCAGATTTTACTATCGTTTTTTATTTTATAACAAAATTGTTTAAATTAAAAAATGTTTTCTTGAATAAAAATTAGTTCTTCCTTCTTTTCCTAAACAAATTTCTTTCTTTATTTATAAACTAGGTTGGATAGGATTTAAATAAATATATTACTTAAATTACTATAAATATAAAATTAGATTAAGTTGAGTTTCTGAATTTTTTTATGTTAGACTTAAATTTATCATAACTCACTATTAAACGCGTTGAATTGGTATGATCAATTAGGTTAAGAATTTGAAATTTTTATTATATTTTTGTTAAAAGTTATAATTTTTAAGTATCACTTAAAATAAAGGTCAAAGACTATATTTTCTTGAAGAAAAAATAATAGAAGAATAATCAAGATGAACAACAAAAACAAATAATAAAAACAAACAATGTGAAGGCACGAAAGTAAAAGACAAACACAAATAATGAAGACAAATGATAAAGGAGAATGTTAGGGTTGGTGCGAAGAAGATACATTGCAACAATGTGTAAGTTTGATTATGTAATGTTAAAGTTAAGATGGGGTGGAAGAGAAGATAAATGACAAAGATGAACCACTAAAAAGAAAATGATAAGATTAATACAAAGAACACACTGTCACTAGAATGTTTAAGTTTATGTGATTGATGTTGGATTTCAAATGCAATAAAAATGAAAGTTAAAACTATGAGAAATTTAAATTTATTTAAGATTATATCAACTACAAAAAAGTGTAAAAAATATAAAATTAAGTTTCAAATTATTCATACTAAATTTATCACTAATTTATATAAAACTTAAATTGAGTTTGACCCAATAAAAAATAAAATTCAACTCAATTTAATTTATTTAATTTCAATTAAATTAGATTGAGTCATGATACAAACTTATTTTGTTCAATGTCATGTATGAAAGCACAAATTTATTTTATCGAAGTAATAAACGTGATTAAGCAACCCATTTTTTGTAGGCAAGGCAAGTCGTGTAACACAAATATTTTTAAATTTATAAATAATATTTCAATAATTTGAAGTTTTGATTGCATTGAAATAAAATGTTATATACTGACAATATAAGTACAATCGGTATTTTTAATAATAAAATTTTAAAAGGAAATATTTTAAAATGTGATTCCCAATATATATAAGAATTATTATTAATAATATTTTAAAGAAGTTGTAAATATATAAATAAATAGGTAATAAGTGATATGTTGAAAGGTTTTCTAAATATGAAGAAGTTTTGTAATTAAAAGTATCAAATTCAAATTATTCGAGCTCTATGATATATTTTTTTAAAATTTAAAAGTATATTTAAATTAATTTCTTCTCAGATTTTGTAAGTCCTTTTATTAGATGTTGATTTTTTTTTCTTTTAAAGTCTTGTATTTTTATTATTGGAAATTACACTTTAAAAAGTAGAACATAATTAAATGAGGAATTTTTATAAATAATTTCTAAAGTTTTATAATTAGATTTTTATTTTTTACTTTTTTTAGTTTATTTCTTTTCTTTAGTTTATTATTTATATATTTTTAGTCTACTGTTTAAATATGATAAGTTTTTTGTATTATCATACATCTAAAATTTATGTATGATAGTTTGATCATTTCAAACTGGTCATATGACATGAGTGAATCTTAAAATTGAAATTACTCACATTATTAAAAGTTTCATAATCAACTATGAGGTACAAATTTACATCTCCGATTTCTTTTAGAAACCATTTAAAGATGATATATCATTTTCATCCCAAACAATATAGGTTCTTTTGGTTCTATTATTCTTATAATTTCTCTTTTCCACAAACTTGTTTTTCCTTGGAGTATTTTGACACTCCATCCTTATACGTCCATGTTAACAATATCAAAATAAGTGAAGTGAAATTACGAGGATTAGAATATGACACTTTACTATTATACATCTCACGGAGTGGATTCATGTCATTGTTTATCTTCTTCAAAAGAATTTCAAACTTTTCTATTAGCAAATGCAATAGTTAAAGCACTACTATTTCTAGTTAACAATTGTTTCATTGAGAATTGAAATTGGGACCTTATACTAATTGTTGAATTGAACATTTACCACTAGGCTAATAATTATAGTTAATAATCAAAGTGTTATCCTTTCTACCTAAGAGCGTAACAACCCAAACATTATGATTCGATTATAACTTTAAAAATAATAATAATTTAAATTTAAAAACACAAATCGAACCAAACTCGGTTCTATAACATTTAAATTTGGTATTTTGATTATCTTCGAAGTGGTCGCAACCATCACAACCAATGGAATAGCGGAAACCACCATTGTAATGATGGCAAAAGGAGGAGAAAGTTCCTACAGAGTGTGATTAAAGTCCTGCATTAATTAAAATGATAAAATTGAGTTGTATATAACAAAAGAAAATATCCATAAACATTAACTCTTAAATTTTTATGTTAAAAGTGGTGTCATATTTCTTATATGATTACTCTTTTTCCGTCAGTGTTAAATTTTTCTTTACAAAAATTTTTCAACAAGTACAACTCAAAGACAATGATTCCTCTCCGATAGGAATAACCTCCTTACTCACCAAAGGGTCTCCTTACTCACCAAAGGGCTACCACCATCTAAGGAATTAGAAACTGAAGAACAAAAGGTCATGAATGCATACCTAATGCAAAGAAAAGGTGATGAAAACCATAATACAACAACGACAAAAGGCACCAAGAGAAGAGGAACAAAACATTTGTTGTGTAACACCTCTAAACAAATGTAAGTAATCATTAAAAATTAAAATACTTATCACAATGAACCCAACTTCAAGTACAAAGATACAAAAACAAACATTTAAAAACGGCCTTATAATGATTGTAAAACTAGAATATTAATAAAATTCACTAATGTTAGAGTATATTTATTAATATCACATTTCATTTATTACACTAATTATATGAGACTTATAATATGTGAATATTTTATAATTTTTCATTTATAAGTTTTTTATTAGGAAGGATCTAAAAGGTTCTATAAATACATAATAATATCTCATTGACAACTTATTTAATTTCTTACTCAAATACTCATACATTTAATATATTAAATTCTTATTTACTTGAGGTTCCTTGATTCTTTTACATGTGGATTTTTCATTAGTCTTTATCAATAATTTGATACTTACATCTTGAAAAATCCACCTCATATCTTTTAAGACACTATTTTTCCACCTTAAAAAAATCACACTTTTTTTGGTAAAAACAATTTAAGTAATGTGAATTTAGAGTTTAATTCAAGAAACATAATCTAAATTTTTAATTCCATCTAAACAAAAGTTAGAACAATCGAAGCAATGGAAGGTTTTAGAAAGAGGTAATATATGACACCAAATATTAAGATTCAAACTTTGTTTTTATTCCCATTTGTGGTACGGGAAACTCAGGGCATTAGATGGTCTACAATCAAGAAAAGCTTTTTGCAAATTCCAAAACTACATGCCCAATTTTCCTCTCCACACTCCATTGAATTAAAAACTCACATAAATAAAAAATCATGAATATTGGAAAGAAACACATGCAAACAAGAAGTTGGTAATGGCTAGATATCGTTGAACATCCAATTCAATCAAACGTCTTCAATCCAATACATTTCATATGACTTGATCAAGCATTGCGATCACTTTCTAAGCTTCTCCTTCATCCTCTCAACCGCGATCCTAAGAGTTTCATCATCCTTGCAGAAAACAAATCTGACTAGATTCTTTCCCTCTTCAGGATTCAAGCAAAACACACTGCAAGGGATTGCCAGCACCCCCACCTCCTTAAGCAGATATTTACAGAATGCAACATCATTTTCCAATCCAAAAGGGGTATGATCTGCTAAAACAAAGAATGTTCCATTGGGTGGGAATACCCTAAAGCCAACGGCCTTTAATCCTTCCACCAAAATAGCCCTCTTTTCCATATAATCCCTCTTCAGCTCCACATAGTAAGAGTCTGGTGCTTTAAGAGCTACTGCAGTTGCACACTGCAAAGGATTGGCGTTTGAGAAAGTGATGAAAGAATGCGCTTGTCGCAGTCCCCATGTCAGGTGTGAGGGTGCTATGGCCCAACCGATCTTCCATCCTGTTATGTTGAATGTCTTTGCCAATGAGTTCATTGTCACCGTCCTTTCAAACATTCCAGGCAAAGAAGCTATTGAAATGTGCTCCATATCAAATGTCAACTTATGATAAACTTCATCAGCAAAAACTAGAACATCATGCTCGATGCAAAGGGATGCAATGGCATTGAGCTCCTCTAGAGAGAACATCTTTCCCGTAGGGTTGTGAGGAGTATTTATAACAATGGCACGTGTACTCCTTGACATGGTGAACTTCAATTTTTCAATCGGGATAGCAAAGTCTGGAGGTTGCAAAGGGATGCTTATTATTTTTGCACCAGCCATGGCTAAATTGCCTCCATAACCATCATATAAAGGAGAAAACAGAATAACCTCGTCACCGGGATTTATTAATCCCAACACAGTTGCAGAAATCGCTTCTAAGCACCCATTTGTGACAGTAACTTCATTATCAGGGTCCACCACTAATCCGGTATCTTTCCTAAATCTATCAGCAATAGCAATTTTCAAGTCTGAAACTCCAGAACCTTGTGCATACTGATTTTTCCCATCCCTGATTGCTTGAATTGCTGCTTCCTTTATAAACTCTGGACCATCAAAGTTGGGAAAGCCTCGTCCAAGGTTTATGCTTTCATCTTTCTGGTTGTTAAATGCTTCCCTAGATTTTTGAAACTTCTCTAAGCGCTTCGCAACCTGACAAGCAAAGAAAAAACCAAGAAGTATCAAATAAGCGCATGGTTCATGGGTCATTTTAATGCAAAAATTCTTCACTTTCTACCAAGCAACAAGATTTAGTCCTCACTCCTTGAATCGATTGAGAATGTCTGACGAGTTAACATCCTCAAATAAAACAAATGAATTGGAGCAAATATATAATACCCTCGCCAAGAAACTAAGCAATTCAAAAGGGAATATGAATATAAGTTAAATGAAAATGAAGGTTGACTTGATATAAAAGAAATATCAAAATTGAATTTGTGTTTATCAATATCAAATATGTGTAGATCAACCTATTTCAAAATAATATTTTTTTAATTATGAAAGAAAAAAAAAACTGGTGGTGGATGGAAATGGCGGGAACAACAAACCATCCCAAGAAAGCACAGCAATTTACCAATTTTAGAACAACAAGAATAAAAAAATTATAGAAAATAATAAACTTACCATATTAGTAATTGTCACGAATTTATATTTTAGTCATATCAATTAAATACGTAATAAATTAATAATAAAATATTAATAAAATAGTGTTTAAATATTATAGTGTAACCTATATTATTCAAAAATCATTATATTAAACTAGAACGACGATAAGAAAACACAATTTTCTTAATATAAGTTACAAAATTAAGAAAATAATTTTATAAATTTCAATTTATAATTCAAATTCTAAGATGTACACAAAAGAAAGAAAAATATATTATTATTTAAAAAAAAAACATATTACAACATATTTTGTCCTATTATTTTTAAGTTGATTACAAATATAAAGATACTCTAAATATATTATTAACGTGACATAATTTTAGATGACATATAAGTTAGATGTTTATCACATCATCACTTTGTGTTGTGATTATCAATTTTTTTTTCTTAGAATAGTTTTAAGTTCTCCTCATATTATCTATTTTTTAATATTTAATAAATCATTTCCTCAAATTATTTAATAAATTATAAAATTTTAGTTTAAGTTTCTAAAAAATATTTATTTTGTGTTGTGTTCCTAATATTGTTATTTTTTTTAATATATATATTTTTAAATGTTTATGTTGGTCTCTCCACTTCTCTTCTATTATAAAAAAAGTTTAAATAAGTTTTGGGTTATCAAGATATTCTATTTTTGTTTTAAGTACATGATATATTAATTGTTCAAATTCTATACTTTATAAATTATAAAAAATTTATTTAAGTCCCTAAAAATATTTATTTGTATTTTATTAATATTATATTGCTCTTTTAACTTATTCTTGAAATATTTTTACTTTTCTTTTTGTCTCTTAAAAGATTTATTATCATAAAAATGGGTATTTTTATTTTACGGTGACATAACTAAGTTTAAAGTATATATATTTTTTTAGCACATTAGATTTGTGTAACACATGCTTTCACTTAAATCAAAATTATTAATTTATTAAGTATCTAATCTAGAAAAAAAATTTATTTTATTATCATAAAAATTGGTATTTTTTATTTTATGGTGACATAAGTAAGTTTAACGTATATTGTTTTTTAGCACATTAGATCTGCGTAACACATGTTTTCACTTAAATCAAAATTATTAATTTTTTAAGTATCTAATCTAGAAAAAAAATTATTCGATACTCAAAGTAAAAATTGATCCTATATGAAAATTCCAAAACTTATTTGAATCTTATACCAACCTCTATGGTTGTCATCATATAATATTCGTGTAATATAAAAGAAAAACTTAATGCATATCATAACTTATTACTCTTAACATTAAAAAAAAATCATTAAATATAAATTAATTTAAAAAAATTAATTAATTATTATAATGATTAAATTAAAAATTATTAATACGTAAAATAATTTTTATTATAATAAAAACTATATTTTTTTAAATATTAATTTAAAAAATTATAAAATTGATTTCTATATAATAATAACTAAATTTGTTTCTAATCAAAATTTAAATTTATTTCTAACATTAATTACTAAAATTTTAATCGTTTATTAAATTAAATTTAAAATTAATTTTTTATTTAATTAGTAATTAATTTTATTATTTATAAGTTACTAATATCATTAATAAAAATAATTTTTTTAGTGCACTATTTCACTCACAAAGATTTAATTCAAAATATTTAATTTATTAAATATTTAATTTTATTAGACACCTGAGCCTAATTTTTTATCTCTACAAATATCATATAATTGTTGATTATTGACATGTTAAATATACGCAATATTTACTCTAAGTCTACGTATTTTAGTTGGATGCACTACACATTTTAAAAAAAACAGAACAAGCGTACTCCATCTCATATTCTCGTATGACAAAAAATTCTGGTGATCATATTCCCAGGCCCAACAATGAAAAAAAATGGGAAACAAAAAATTCAGGCTAAAAAAAGACCAATACTAGAGAGAGAATTCTTTAATATATTTGAAAAAACTGAAAAAAAAAAGGCAAGCAAAAGTTTTTTTTTAATTTTTTTCTAACTATAACAAATATTTTAATAAGTTTAAAATAATTGATGATTAAATTTTATGTTGAGCGTAATTTGAATATGATAACTGATAGTTAAAATAAAAATCTGAGGTGCTTAATTATTTAAAAAAAATAATGCAAAATATATATTTTTGGAAAACGAAATGATTGACACCATGGTTTGAAAAAGTTTTGAACGAGGAGATGAAATATAGATCATAAAAAAAAATCTCTTGGTCGAGAATAGCATGTGTTATGTATGTGTATTTTATCAGGAAATGGTAGTGTGAGGGTACATTATATATAGAACTGTCAAAACAGGTCTGGTCCGATGGATTGACCCGTATAGCTTATTATTCTAGGTTTAAAAAATTGTGATTTAGATAACCATAGATATTTTATAGTTTGGCTCATTTGGCTCAATGTTCATATGGGTCAAGGCCAGACTGGCCCGTAGGCTAATGGGCTGACCGGTTTATTTTTTATATTAGAATTTTGTTCTTAATTGTTATGTTGTCATATAAAAAAAAACTTTAGTATCTCAGAGTCTTTATTATCTTCTTCATTTTTTCTCTTCCTTTCTCACTTGAGAGAGAGAATCCATTGCAGTAGCTCTTTCATTTTCTCTATTACAATGTTCTTAACATACAAATATATAGTCTATTTATATATTACTTACTGTTGACAAAAATATTATATTATGGATATGTTGGGTGCTTGACTATTTTAGAAGTACTTAGTATCTGAAGTTTGTTTTACAAGTTGTTCAAATGTAAACAGTTATACAGAGACATTTATGTAAATATTATATATATATATATATATATATATATATTTATATTTATATTGTTGATAAAAATTTATATTGTAGATATATTATAATATTTTTTCAATTTTTCATTAAGCTAAAAATGACCCGTATTCCCGTTGGTCTAACATAGAGTCAGGCTAGACTAAAAATTGTTACCCATTTTAAAATATATGTCAAGTTAGGCTATCAAATTTTCTAAACTCAGTTCATAGGGTCAGATCAGGCTGGGCCGGACTGTCCGTTTTGACAACTCTAGTATTATAGTAGAATTTTACATACATTCTTTCAGAAGTGATTTTAATTTAAAATTAATTAACATTAAGTGAAGTTGTTTATTTTATGTTATATTATTTTTTATGTGAATTTTTTTTTCTTCGACAGAGTCAAATGTAAGTTTTTGAAAATTAAATGATAAAACTAAAACTCGAGGCGCAAATTTACTAATCATGTATTTGGATAGACTTTTCTGTAAAGAAATATTTAACTTATGTAACAAAATTATTCATGAAAACGAAATATTAAAAGAAAAGTGATGATGAGTTGTGTGTTTTGGACACAGAGAATGAAAATGACGAAGAAGAAAATAATATTGAGAAAATGAGGAGATATATAGAGAAGCAGTGCAAGAAAGTAACAGAAAAGAGTAATAAAAGTAGTTAGAAAAACCTGGAGAGGGTGCGTGGCGGTGTGATTGTGGGTGGAAAGAGTGTTCATGGTGTGAGGCAGAAAGCAGAGGTTGAGAGTAGAAGGAGAACCAAAGAGGGGAGATAAAACTCTTTATATAACTTGGAAGAGACGTGAATCTCATGAGTTTAGGTGTTCTACACCAATGTCCAAATTATTTTTTTCTCTCTGCTGACTTTATGCCAGTGAGATATTGTCTTTAGGGATACATGTTATCGGCATTGCAAGTTTTAAATAAAGAGAAATAATAAACGCAGTATAACTGCTACACGGCATATCTTTTTTTGTTTATATTAAATGAATTGGTGTTATTTTATTATATATATAATAAATTAATTATAAAATATTATATAAATACTTTATTATATACGTGTATTATTATTTTTAAATAAATACTTTTTATTTAAAAAAGTTGTGCAAAACATTGGGTTTTGGGATGATGTTGTGTTCAACTTAAATCCCCAAGTAGTACCGGTGACCGCAACCATGTGTGATTCACGTACCACGTGGTTTAAGTTAAAAACAGTGTACTCGTGAATACATGGGAAGAGGTTAGCAACTCAACTATCAATTTAAATCTTATGTTATAATTTAAATTTTATATTATATTGAAGTAAATAAGTCAATAATAGGTAAGAAAAAAGTATTCTTTTTAAGGTTATAATAATTGATTTATTCATAAAGACATCGTAATAATGATATTAAAGTTGATGATTAATTTTAATAATTGGTTGAACAAGTACAATATAAAATAAAATAAAAAAAGTTCTCAATCAAACACGTTTTATTATAAACGAATAAGGATTATAATTATGGTATTTATTATAAAAAATGTTTTCATTCAAAAAATTACTCGCATTTAAAAAAAACGTGACTAAGAATTCAAGTATAATTTTAAATTTCACATTATTTAAAAATAAGTATGTTAAATAATATATGATAAAAAAAACCCATAAATATGAACTTATCATCTTAAATTTTATTCTATATTCCCTACAAAGAGATATTATTAATAATTTTGTCCATTTAAAAGTCAACTTTGAGTGATTTTGTGTCTGAACTTTTTTAAACAATATTATCAGAGCGAATTATTTATTACTGCAACTTGAATATACATAAAGTTTCTCTTTTCTAATAATTTATGCTACACTCTTTGATTAAGGGAAAGAATACACTAACAGCTTATTTTCATTTCTATTTCATTTTGATAATGTTCTCTTCTTATATTTTAAATCTTGTATTTATTTATTTATATCAAATTATATTAATATTTCAGGGAAATTTTAATGCACGGACTCTCCAATTCATTTTAAATTCTACACAAACTTTTATTTTTCGTTATTTTACTTAACCATACTTAAAGTAATGATAAAAAATAAAAATATATTAAAAAACCTTAAGAAATGTATGGTACTTTTTTATAACAAAATATTATCGATTAAAGAATTGAAATTATAATTTTTTATTCAAAATATAAGAATTTATTTTCTGGTTTCCAATGTAACTCTAACTATGGAGATTTTGATTCTTTAAGAAACAATATCGGAAATTCAGTGTTACTTTATTATTATAAATTTAAAATCTTTTCCATTTTTTGTCCATAACGTGTAAAATTGAATCAGGGCGAGGAACACATTGAAATAACCTAATAATTTCAATATTGATATAATTGCTAGAGTGAGATTTACTTTAGCAAACTTTTTCGCTAGCAATACTTACTTTTTAACTTAATATTATTATTGTGTAGTTTATCTAGTAAAGTTCTTAGCAGGTAATTTTTCTTTTAATTGTGATTTTTTTAATAAAATTAGTTTATAAGTTAGTCAATAAATTAGTTTTTATTTCATAAACTGATTACTAAATTTCTAATTTATAAGTTGTGAGTTGATAACTTATCAACTTCAAAATATTTGATAACTATAGATTAATTTTATTATTTAAATAAATAAATTTTACAGGAAAATATATTATTATATCATTTTAATTTTTTTAAATAATTATATTAAATTTCCTTTTTCCTACAATATTCATTTTATTTTGTATAATCTTTATATATTATCATATAACAAAATATTAATTACTTTGGTTTATAATTTCATTTTTGAATTTAAAACACATAAAAATATTTAAAAGTAATTCAATAAATGTTAAAAATAGTGTGATAATAAATGATTTCTACAAAATTTAAAACATATAATAATAAATAAAATAAACTATACAAGAATAATAATAAAAAAGGTTAAATATGTTTTTAATTAATGAACTATTTGTCAAAATTGTGTTCTGTTCTCATATAATATTTTAATTTTTTTTATTTCTTATATTTTATAAATTATGTAAATGATCGAGGTCTTTGAAAAAAGAAAAATTTTAAAAAGATAGAAAAAAAAGTAAAATAAATTTAAGACATAAATAATAGTGGAGTAAAGAACTATAAAAAACAAAAATAAGAAGATAAAAAAAATTCTAAATACATAATCAAAGATTGTTTAACCATTGTTTTAAACCAATTTAAAATGTGTAAAGACGAAATAGATCCAAAATTTGTTTAAGAGACAAAATACAATTTTACAAATAGTTCACATATTTAACCCTAATAAAATATATTAAAATTTAAATAATAATAATAATAATAATAATATAAAAATTAAATAAATTATAAACTATTTGTAGTTATAAGTTAAAAAAATAACTTATAAGTTAAAAACTTATAAAATAGTCTACTTTAAATATCATACTAAATAATTTTATATTAATCAAATCAATCCATAAATTAGTCAAATAAATTAATAATCAGTTTACTTTATCACACCTGTTTTTAGTAGAGCTGAGTAAGTTTATTCATTTTTACCTCTCCAAACCATTTTTACTTTTTATGTCACTCATAAAGTATTATTTTCACCTCTTAACTCAAACACAACTATTATTCTTTTATGAAACTAAAATTAACCCACCAAAATCATACATACCTTAAATAGAAAATTAACTAAATTAAATATTATACACAAATTAAATTAATTTAAATTATCTTTTTTAATTTTTTTTCATACACTTGTCTTAAGACATAAATCAAGTCCTTTAATAACATGAGTAACCAAACCATTGTTAACAAATAAATTAATAACTATTTAAAAATGAAATCTAATAATTCAACTTTCATTATTTTTTTCACTAAAAAACTTAAACGTTGAAATGTCATTTATAGATGAAATTCCATTTGGTTTTATACTCATTCTTCATAGATTCTAAATTCATTTTTCATTGCTATCCACAACTCATTCTATAAAAGATTTAATTATTGGTAAAAACAAATAATATTCAAAATAAAAAAAAAGTAGTGTATGTTTACCATTGTTTCACCGTGTATAGTCACTCAGATAGTATTTCTACAATACTTTAGAAGTAAAACATATTTTGGAAAGAAAAGAAAGAAATAAGAAAAAGATGACAAACGTGGCATAGAAAATAAAATAAGTTTTATATACAAACTTTATAGATGAAAATTAAACTATTGAATATAAGAGTCCATTAGTTATAAATAATTTTATTACATGCATCATAAATTACGGAGATGAAATTTTAAGTTCCCTTGGAGGATGGTAAAGTTTTCTTCCATAAAATCTGTAAATACTAAAGTGTCCATAACTAAACTCATTAAAAATATAATTAAAAATAATATAAAAAATATAACCGATCAAAGTTGAATATTTTTTAATTGATTTAGATTTTTTTTATAATCAAAAGATTCAATATAATTTGTGATTATATTCTGAAACCGACCAAGCTTAATTAAAATTAGTTATTTTAATATTATTATATTATTTATATATAATATATGCGTGTCTGAAAAAAAAATATAAAGTAATTAACTTGTTGATTCTTATAAATATATGATATAGAAATAAAAGAAATATGTTTAATATATAAAATAAGTAGAACAAACAAGATCAGCTTAAAGTCTAAATAGGTAAAGCTCTTGTTTTAAGTTTAAAAAATATTAAATTTTTTAATATTAATATTTTTTTATTAAATTAATTATAAAATTATATTTAAAAATAAAATTTAATTAAAATATTATAAATAACTATTAATGTTTATTAATATTAAAAATTATAATTAACAACTACTTTTAATAAATCATAATTTTATTTAGAAAAATAAAATTGATTAGTTAATAAGAAATCTCATAATCTTTCTTATTTCTATTATCTTGTTAATAAAAAAAAATTTTGTGACTTCTCTTTTTTAATTCTAACTTTAAATAAGTTTTTATTTCTCTCTTCCAATTTCGTAATCTCAAATTATTTACTTTAAAATAAAAGTCTACAACTGTGATATAGAGAATGCGATGAGTATTTCTACCCTGTCAACTTCAATTTTAAGTAAGTTTTGTCTCTCTCTATGTTCCATCTTCTTTTGTCCCTTTGTTTTTGAGTGTGTTAAGTTTATATGTTCAAATTAGATATTGTAAAAAAAATATTAGACACTTGACTTGAAGTGTTTTGAGAATATTATTTGATGTGATGATATATACATATATGTGTGTGTTTAAGAATTATGATGTGTTTTATTAAAGAGTTTACAAATGGCAAAAATTTTAGCTTACTTTTTTTGTATTATTTTTATAAACTACAATGATGGTATTAGTTTTATGGAGCAGAAAATATTTCAGGGATAGAGTGAGAAAGTGATTAAATTAAAGAGTAAAGAAAAAAGAACTATTTTAAATGATTGTAATCAACGTGCATGTTAAAGTTTTGATGTATAATTTCTCTAAGAAGAAGAATTTATTTTTGAAAACAAATATTGACATCTATGTATATACATATATGTGTGTGTGATTTGTTAATGGTGTTTTTAGTTTGAGATGTTGTTATACACACGTATTTGTACATCAATATTGTTTAGATATTTTTTATGTTAGAAGTATCCAAATCCTGATCAAGTGTGTAATTAATCTTCAAAATATTTGTTTACGCACTTATTAAAGAAGAAAAAGAGACTTGAGACTTTAATATATTAAGAGTCTACCTCTACAATTGAGTTGATTTTTTTGACAACTAGAACCAATTTTTATTATTTTAAATTATTTTTTTTATATACTTATCTTTACTAGCATTTTATATATTATATTTTTTTTAAATATATATATGTCAACTTGAAATATGAATTAGACTATTCAAATTTGAAAAAGAAGAGAAGAGTTGAGATTTTAATTAAATCACAAAAAGGAATTATAGATAAATTTATAAAAATAGATAAGAAAAATATAAAAGCAACAATAGATAAATAGATGTAGTTTAAGATCAACAATATCTCAACAAAGATTAAACGGATTTATTTTATTATTTATTAAAAAATAAATATTAAATAAAATTAATCACAAAAATTTAATAAATAATTTTATATCATAAAAGACTTAAAAACTAAATTTTAAATTAAATTATTATATATTTTAACATAATTTTTTTTATTAATAAGTAAAAATATTTTATTCTTAAATTTAGTTTAGATCCATCAAACCCTTTAGCCCATATTAAAAACAAGAATTGTCTTAATAATATAAATATTATTTTAATAATAAAAATAGTATTTTATTAATTTGGAAAGAGAAAAGTGCTAAATAAAATAAAATATTAATAAAAATAAATAATTTAAAACATTTCACTCATTTTAATTTTTACATTTTGAATTATTATATGTAAAATGGAAAAATTGTTAGACTTATAAGAAATAAATATTAGTACGCTTTTCATATATTCATCCAATTCATGGTATTCGTACCCTATTCTTTTGAGATTAAATAAAAGTAAGAATAAATATATTTAAAATAAAAATAATAAATATTTAAAATAATAATAATAATTATAGTAATAAATATTAATTTATTTTAAATATAATAATCTATAAAAGACATTTTTTTCTCTTTTATTTATTTATTTATTTACAATTATTTTTTTTCAAACAATATTTTTTATTTTATCTTTCATTTATTTATGTTATTTTCTCTTCAATCAAATCCATTCCATTTTTCACCAATCATCTAATTCTTCAACCCAACAATTTCTATTTTCACTGATTTACAATCTATTTTTCTTATTTTGTTTCATTTTCAATACCCTCTATTTCTTTCATCCCACCAAATCAAACATAAATCTTTTAATGTATTTTCTACCCTCTCATTCTCTATATAAAAAATAGAATTTCATTGAAAAATTACATTCAATACTATTTTTTTATGAAACTGATATTGATATAAAGGGTTTTCAATTAATGTGAACAATATGTTAAAACATTGTTTCATAAACTACTTTCCACAATAGGTATATCTCTATTGAAAATAATTTTCTGTATTTATTTTATTTCATTTTCATCCATGCATCACATTAAGAGAAAGAATTACAACATTTTTAAAAAAGCAAATGGGCCCACAAACAAAGAAAAAGACACACTTTTCCAAGAGAAATGGTATAAATGAATTAACAATTTATTCGAAGGGACTGTACTTAATAGCAAAAGCCATTAGACTATCTTGAGTCTGTTAAAAGTCAAACTAATAAAAAAAAATTTGATAAAGCTGAAATATGTAACTGCATTGGATGACTTGGGCTTCTTCTAAAATAGCAATGTTTAGTCCAATTAAAATAGTTTAAGAAGGGCTAAACAGAATTACAAGATAAATAAAAATGCATCACAAAAATTACAAAATAAATAAATAATGCAATAACAATAATTACAAGATTTAAAATATTTTCTATTCACCTATTCAACCATTCATCAGCACTATTGGATTGAAGCCTACAAATACAAATTAAAATAGAGATTTGAAGTCTAAAGGGCCCTTTTCTTTCACGCTGCATCAAGCAGCTTATCGAACCCCTTTTATCTTCTTTTATTTTTAAATCTTCTGGACTGAGCCCTTTCTCATATGGACATAGCCATAGCCCAAATAAAGCTTAGTTTTTGGGCCAAGCCCAGATTCTTTTCAACATTTTTGTTGTTTTGTACATTTTAGGATAAGCTCACGTCAATAGTCATTTTTTTTATTATTATTGTAGTGTTTGGTCTTGAACCTAAAACTAATTAGATCAATAATGGATTTTAGATTTGATCTATTTATTTATATTAAATAAAAAAATTTAAAAAGTTTGTCTGTTTATAACAGCGGTTGATATTTTCTTTTATCCCTTTCTCCTTGATATGATGGGCGAAAAGTAATTACATAAGTGTTTTATTATTACAAGTTACAAGTAATTTCCATTTCTCAATGAATTAAAAAAACTATTCTATTATTAATAAATTAGACTGATTCTTTTATTTTTTTAATTTAAATATAATATATCTTTAATGAATAAATTTTCAATATTATATAAAAAATATATATTTCTCTTTGATACGATGATGCGATAAATAGTTATAAATGTATTCGATTATTTAATTTCTTTTTCTTTTGGTTGTTATAAAAAAATTACAATATAAATATTTTTTTAATGTAATTTTTTTTTCTTTTGTTTTGTAGGTATAGTGAAATGCACTTTGTTCTAATTAAGAAATATGACGATTTTTAAGTTTGAACATTAGAATTATTTGTCTAATTAGACCTAATTAGTTGGTTTTATTTATAATTTCACCTTTTAAGTGTTTCTTGGTTTAATTATTTTTATTTCTGATTATGCTATCGTTTATTTTTTTTAAACTATTGATATTTAACTAAATGAGTGAGATCTTAGGATCATCTATTTGATTTCGTGCTTTGTTTTCTGTGTAACTATTATCAAATATTTCTATAATTGTATGGGTTAGGATCTTAAATTATCATAATTTTCTTTAATTATAAAATTTTGTAATTTAATATTTTTATTTACTTATTTATAATTAGCACAATTACGTTGTAAGTTTTGAGACTGTGTAAGATGTTTTTCTGTCACTATATAGTCTTTAATCTCTAAACAAAATAGATAAATGGAAATATTAACATGTTTAAGTCATATATTTCTCTATTACTATATATACTCCAGACTGAATCAATAAATTGACAAGATAATTAATGAGAATAGTTAGAAAATGGATTTGAAGTTGATTTAGTAATATATACATTTCTATGTATATAGTTTTCGTATTATTATAAACACAAGAGTTTACTTCATGCCTTTTGTCAATCAAATTTTCTGATGTTGTTTTGGATTTCAACCCCCAAGTTAGCAATGCATCTAAAATGAATAATTATAGTAGTAGCTTGTGATTAACCCTTTGGAAAATATCGTAACTGAAAAAATAATTATAAAATATAATTACTTTATTTAAATAATAGAATTTATAAAAAAATTCAATTGTTTTACTGCAAATACAATATTTTATGAATAAAAAAGGCATTGTTTTATTCAAATATAATAGATTTTTTCTTAATTTGAGAAATTTGATCATTTGATTAAAATACGATATTTTAGAAATGACTAAATTTATATGCTTTATTTAAACGTAAGATTTTGAAAATAAAAAATATAATCTTTTTACTCAAACGATAAATTTGAAAATAAAAGAATTTGAATTGAAATAATTTAAATTCTTAGAATATAAAATACTTTAAAATTCTAAAACCCTCCTTTCAACAACTCGAATACTAATTTGACACGTCTTGTGTGATCGATCAGGGAATATTAAAAAAATGTAAAAGTTTGTTTCGATGAACTTTTTTTAAAAAAAATTGTGTGAGAAGAAAATAATATAAAAATTATAAAATTATAAAACTTAAAATAAATTCATGTAAAAATTAAAAATACTTCAACTGGGAATGGGATTCATTGAAATTGAAAAAAAAAAGAAGATAAACAATGACCAAATCAATTATATTCCCTAGGATTCCTTTCATAGAATTCAGATAAAAAGTAGTATTTGGTTCTTTATAAAAAAAATTAAAATGTCCTTATCAATCACTTCTTTACTGAAAAAATCTCTGAGTTAAAGTCTTTTTAATTAGTTAAATAAACAGACAGTGATTGAGTGTTTTATTATTTCAAGGGTAATTTTGAAAAGAAAAAAAAAGACATTTAATACTATGATGAACTAAATTAACTAATATTTTTAATCCTGATAAATTAGTTACTTTGGTTTTGTGAAAGGCCAAAGAAAATAATTTTATCTGATTTAAATTTAAAATAAGAAATAATTAGCTAATTTAATTATGGGTTTTAAGTTGTCAATTAAACCTAATATGTAGATCTTCAATCATGGGCCAATGCCCCTCCAAACTTTTGGTGAGAATACATAAAAAAAAGGAGAAAAAGGTTAAAAGAAAAAATAGTAAAATAAAAAAAAAATATTCTAAAAGAAGACAAAGGGTATGAACAAGCCTCCATTTTCTCCCCAAACTTTTTTGATATGTTCCCATTTTCTCCATTTTTGTCCCAATAACTTGGTTTCCTAATGGACAAAAAGAAACTGTATATGATGCTTGCAACATTTCAAGTGACAGAAAAAAGAAACACTTAAATTCCTTTCAAGTTCAAATAAGATATTTGTTTATTCTTTCCCATTAAACAGGACAATTAAATAGCTCTCACAGCCTCTTTCTTAGTTTTTAAACCCTTTTAATAATCTAGGATGAGGTATGTGAATCACTCACATCATTAGGCTTCAGTTTTAACCTTTTCTGACTAATTTTTAATTAACATCTAATTACGCTGAAGGGCATAATTGAAATTATCAGCATATGGAACTTTGCACCGAGATTGTACAATAATTTATAGGCTATAATTGCGTCTATATTTATTCACTAACCATTCAGTTCATCTATACATAAATTCAACTGAATTTGTTCAATAAGAAAAATAAATCTAAATAGATTGAATGAGTTTGATCAACAATAACAACTGTAAGTATATTACTGTTAATTAATAAAACCATTCATCATAATTGTTAAACTAATGTATCAAACCACTATATCAATACACGTAAACATAATTATTATTTTAATTATTCACTCAAATGTTGAATTTTTAATCAAACATAAACATGTTAATGATTTATTTTTAATTTATCTACTCTATTCTAATTTTTAACATTTGTTCAAATTATCTATTTTACACTCCTAATAGCTCACGGAAACAAGCGAGATGTTTATTTTATTTATTCACTTAAAAGTACGGATTATTATGGATTGAAGTTTTTAAAATGGAATATAGATTCAATAAAATAGATGGTACAAAATTTAAATATATTTTAATTTAATTTAATTAATTTAATTTTTTTCAATTCAATAAAATGGATTAAATAAGATTAAATCTATATTGCATTCACTTTTTCAATTATTAAATTTACATTAATCTTTTTAAATGAAATTTAAATTTAAAAATTTGAGTTTGATCAAACACACCTCAATATGGACTCATTTTAATTAAATCTATGCCAACTAAGTTAGACTTTAAGCTAACATGACTTAACCTCAAATTTACATGACTCAACCTGGTATCGGATTGACTTGGCGCGATCTGGAGCTGGATTGACATGGCTCGACCTGTGATCGGATCTACTCAGCCCAACTCGAGGCCAAATCAACTTAACTCAATCTGAGTTCATGTTGAATAAGCGTGATACATGTTTGTATTGAATCGGCTCAACCTAAGCCTGTGCCAACTTGTCTCGACCTCGGGTCAACTTGACAAGACCTATGCCCTTTTTGACTCAAGATCGGTATAACTCGACTCAACCTAGACTTGAGTTGACTCGAATAAATTAAACCCATGTCAACTCAAGTCAATTGGGCCCAAGACGACTGAGATGAACTTAGCCTGGGCAGACTTAGGTCAATCTTGCCTAAACCAACTTGGGTTGATCGGGCTCGTGTCGAAGTCAACTAGTCCCATGCTGACTAAAATAGACTAGGCATGGGTCGTCTTGGGTTGTCTGTCACTAAGCTTACTCAACTTGACCGAGCCTGACCTGACTTGGGTCAACTGAGCCTAGACTAACTCAAGTTGACTAGGACTTAGAGAACTCAAGTTAATCGGGACTTGGTCGACTCAGGTTGATCGGGACTTGGCCCGTTCGGGTCAATTGGGCCTAGACTACTTAAATAGATTGGGGTTATTAGGTCGACTCAAATAAACTGGGCTTACCGGGCCTATGTCGACTTGGATCGGGACAACTAGAATCAACTAGGGTTACCGACCCTGTGGTGATTAGGCTCAGGCCAACTTGGGTGGACTAGGTCCAAACCAGCTCAAGGCAATTGGGTCATGGCTGACTCGGGTTGATTAGGCCTGACCCAACTCAAGTCGATTAGGCTAGACTAACTTGAGTCAATCAAGTTCAAACTAACTTGAGTTTGCCAACTCTTAGGTTGATTTGGGGCGACCTAGCCTAGGCCGATTCAAGGTGATCGGACCCAGGCCTACTTGAGTCGACCATTTTCGAGCTGACTTGAGTAGACTATTCCTAGGATGACTACGGTGAACCAGCCTAGGCTGATTCTAATGGACCAGATCAAGATCGACTTAGGTCTACCGGGTTTGAATCGACTGAGACTTGCCAGTTATGGTTGATCAAGCCTGGATCAACTATGCTTAACCTAAATTTGGGCCGACTATGCTAAGTATGGACTTGACTCGACTTGATATTTTATAACTTAAACAAATTATTTTTTTATTTTCATAATCTAAAAAATTATCTAATATAAATTTAATTAAATAAATTAGATTTCAAATATAAATATATAAATTTTGATTTAGAAAAATTTATTAAAATAAATTTAAAGTAATATAACTTTAAATTTATATGGATTGGATTTGAAATTTTTAATATTTTCATGACTAATAGTTTATTTTAGATTGGTAATTAGTACGATTTTACCAAGTTATTGCACGAAAAGTACGAATGAGACGTGACATAGTTTCATTTTAAAATAGAAATCGAATAGCAAATTTGACATCTTAATGAAAATAAGAATGTAAGGTTGACTTTAGAATTTATTAAATTTCTTCTGGTACACAAATTTCATTTCATGTTATTTAGAATTTCTACATTCATTCTTTATTGAAATTATATCAGTCACAAACACCATCTTTGATACCAAAAAGTTGCATTATTTGCCATAAAAGCTGTTTATGATTTGAAATACAATGAATCTACACATTAGTTGGTTTTCTTTAACATGTATACAAACGTGCTGAATGGTTATTGAAAGAAACTGAACTTATATCATTAAAGAAGTGAAAAGAAAAATAATATATATATGTTCATATTGCAAGAGTAACGATTCATAAAATTTGCTTTTCTTCTTTAGAAAAATATAATATTGAAGAGTCTTACTTTAAAGTCATATGAACTACCTCAGAGAAACGTTTAACCACATACTCAGAGATCAAGATAGACAAATTGAAGTGCAATTAGGGTTTAAATAATATTGTGCAGAATGCACATAGTTTATTGCTCAACGAATTAGAGGCCATGAAAGCAGAGGGGATTATATATTCATTATCCAAGTCAGAAATACAGTGTTGTAGGCAGAGTTTGACAAAAAGTTTAAAATAAAAAAAAATGAGATTATCCAATGAATTTATGAACACAATGCTTGATTAACTTCTTTATTATGTATATGTGATTTGTGCTCGCATATACTGGGTAAGATATAGAGATTTCCCTGTCTCTTTGCAAAGACCCAAGATTCCCTTATTATTTTTAATTGAAACTATGATTTATACTGCAAGTGTGAGTGCAGGAAAATCACTAGCAGTTATTAGAATATGTGTTCCAGTGGCCAGTGACTAGCTGTGAGGAGGCAAAACTTGACCCACCCACCCTAACCATGCATTATGCATTAATGTACAAACAACCACATGTTTGATGTATCCGTTGTCCATTTCTAAGGTAATTGTGAATTCTTAAATTAATAATTAAGGTGCTACTTTATCAATAACATCATGCACTCAACCAACGTTGTTACCCACAATTCTGAATTATTTAGGATACATAAATATGTGCAAATCACTAAGCAACTTGTGTAAACAATCAACTTCACCTAGCTAGGAGATAGGGAGTGACAAAGTTTGACTTAAACGCCATAAAATCGTATATTATATATATATAAGTTAATTGAATTTCCGGAATTTATAAATTCAACTTGCTTCACGCAACATATATAAACTACAAGTTTTTGCTGCCAATAATAATAGATATTTAATCATTAAATCAAGTTGACATTGTTGTCTGTTCAATATTCGAATTGATTAGACTTAGAAATTACGTATAATTTGGCATTAGATTATAAATAGTTCATATTTTTTTATACTTTTCTTATTTATGTACTGTGATTCTGTTTGATTTTTATCCTTTTATCGTCGTGGAAAGATTTTAAACAATATTATGTATTCATTCTTTGATCATAATAATATTAAAAAGTTATTTTTTTAATATATCAGAATTAATTTTAGACATATTTCCTTTCTAGGAATTTGATATTAGCCTTTTCATTCCAAAATAAAATGTTAGGTAAATCATATTTCATCCATATATTTGCTCTTCTTCAATCCTAATGAGTAAGAGTCTTGATGACAAGGAGTATATTGAATGAACTTTAATATTGTGTTTCCTTCGGAAGATGGAAAGACATTCATTTGTACACCAACATGAAATTAAAGTACAAAATTTAAAATGATATTTTCAAAAATAGAGAAAAACAGAAGATTTAGACTTTCTTCATATATATGAAAGGATTTAGAAGGAAAGTATGTAGGTAATAAATTATAGGTAAATTTATAATGAATTATCTACATTAATTTTTTATAATTATTTTATAATAAATAATTAAAATAAAATATTAAATAATAAATTTATAAATTTATAAATTTATCAATTAAAAATAAAAATTAATTATAATTATATTATATAATAAATAAAAATATAGAAAATATTTAAAAATTTATTTTAAATAAAAATAAATTTATGCAAATAATAAATATTAAATAAATAACAATAACAACATAAATAAATTTATATAATAATATTAATAATGAAATAAAGGAGTTGTATGATATCAAACATGGGCTCTTGGATGTGATGTCAAAAAATGTTAGGTCACTTGTCATTCGTTTAGAAACAAGGAGATTCGAAACTCTATCAAGGAAACTTAATCAACTAAGAGGCATAAAAAACACATCTACTTTATTATGAGGTAATATCTGTGAAGAAAAATGGTGGCTTTGTGGTTTCTTACATTCCGAAACTACATAAACTATGGTAAGAAATTGTCGAGATTGAGAATGTACCATAGAATGCAAGATGATATGCTTAGAAGATGAAGTTAGCGGTTTTAATGACAAATAATGTATAGATAAATAAAAAAGTTAGTTTTTAATTAATGAACTGTGACTTAAAATGACTAATAATTAAAATACAATGATGTTACATACTAAACAATTGAGGAACTTCTAATATTTGTTGGTGCGTAAGGTTTAAGAAAATGTTAAAATAATTTTAGTATGGCTTTTTAATACAGAATTTACTCATAATTTAATGCTTCCTGATTATAGTATAATTTACTTTATTTTTTAATTCCATCAGCTTTTAAAAAAATTGTTTTAATTATTTTCACCAATAACATAAATCAAATTTTAAAGTGTTGAGACTAAACCAAAATTAATATAACCTATAGTGATAAAAAGTAGATTTTGGCGTATCTATAAACATTGTGTTGGTGAATATATTATATGAGATAGTTAAAATTTAAAACTAAATTATACCGTTTTAAAATCAATATAGTTAAAATGATTATGCTATGAGTATTTTAAAAATTTAGAGAATTCATCAGTGTAATAGGATGATAATATAATAATTTCTCAATACTGTTGAAGCAACAACTGGCAGATGAAGATCACACCTGTGCCTGGAATTTTCGAACCATGACATTTGAGGGTTTGTACTTTCAGTTGTTTTCTAATTATTTTTGTTTGACATTCACTTTGCAGATTGGGACTCAAGTATTGAGGCACCTCAAGTGTACATTAATTAAAATGGTTATAGTTTGTGACCATAGATTCTCTTGCCTGCTTCCTAATAATTATTTTTATTTCCGAGGGTATCTTTTATATTATAGCACATATATCATGTAACCCTAAGTTCTATTTTATAATTAATATAATGTTCGACATTTTAATTATATCTCCAACAATAATATTCTCGTAAAACAAGATTCTCAATATGAGAAAAATTTTGCGCACTAAATAACCTCAAGGGAGATATTTGAATACCTTTGCTTAAAATATTGTAAGATCCTCAGCAGATAGAGAACCACATTTTCGAAACCTTTGAAAGGAAAATAAAACAAATAGTTTGATTGTGATAAATAGACAATTTGGCAGCACTTGTTCATCACAATAAAAGAAACAAGTCATGGTGCTTTTTGATCTTTGATCTTGTTTAAAGTGTATGTAAAATTGTTTTCTCATGCAATGTTGGAGATCTATATATACAAGGAATTTGATGGTCCTCTATGGTGACTTGCCATGGTCTGAATAAGGATCCGCACGCCGGTAGAGTAAGAGTCTAGAGAAAAGAGACAGAGTAAGTACATAGTTCGAGGTGATTAATTATATTTAGAATTTGTATACAATATTTGTTGTCTTTATCTGGGAACCATAGTGTGAACAACCCATTAAATCTTCATTGGATTGTGCATATTTGAAGAAATAAGAAATCTTAGGATGAAATATGGAGATGGTTCTTTCTTTGTATCTAAAATGCATGCGTTGGTTGTTAATTAACAATAATGGTATATAATGACATCGTAACAACCATTATTAGTGACAAGTGATCTTGTTTGCCGCCCGAACAGGATTATGAGTGGTGAAAAGGGAGACTGCCTCACAAATATGGGACTGCCTCCTTGCCTGGTTTTGAGGAACATGCCGGCCATTGGATTAGGTAACTCTTTGGGTGCATTTATGGGTGCAATGCAACAATCTCACAAGTGTGTAGATATCAAGTCAACCATTGACTTTATTAGTCCATTAGGTACTAAACAATTATCAAGTGTCACTGATGTCACTATACTATTGCAGCACTCTGATTATAAGTTGTGGCCAATTATTTGATGGTGTGGGCGTGGCTTTGTGGCCATTTTAGCAAAGGTTACAAATAATTAGTTGATAGCCCAATAATCAGTGTCATTTTCAAAAATGATTTTGTAGGGATTAGCATAATCTATGGAGTTCCTCGTTGCCGACCCCATAGCCACTAGGGAAAAACATGTATGTCTAAAAAATTGCACATGGGAAATATAACTGTTACATCATAAGTACTAAGTCGAGTTAACGTGAAGATTAATATCCAAGGTGCTGTTCTAGCTTTTACTGAGTTTCCGAACCTAAATATTGTTAAGAATTCATGTTTATATAATTTTTACGGAGTAAACTCTGTTACATGCATGGCAGGGATGGATTTGAGACTTGTGAAACTCAACCAAGTAGCTATCGACAGTGATGTGGTGCTTATCAGTTGCACGGTGAAGCAACTAGTCAGGGCAGAAGCACTTCAATATATATATATATATATATCTACTGGTTTTTATCGTTTTTCTTTTTTCTATAGATTTGGAATTTGATACTAGGGGTGTTTTTACAGTGAGACTAATCTCATGAAATGATAAAGCATCTCTTCAAGAATAATGTTGTAGAAGCAATTGTTGTTTACAGTTGGCTCACATCTTCAGATTCTAGAATTGCAACCTTTATTGCAGTATTAAGTTAACAACTGAGTCAACACTTAGTGGTAGATGTGCTCAACCCATTGAAATTACATGTTTGATATTTTTTTCTCTTTACCTTTTCTATTCATCAATAAAATTTTAACACACATTCTATTCATATAATAATTTTTTTAATATTTAATATTATTTTTCTAACATTTAATTTCTTTTATTTTATTATATTTTAAATATAGTAATTTTAACATTATTAATATTTTTTTAAATATTTCTTTTTACATATATCCCTTCTTTTTCTGTTAAAGTCAAAATAATTAAATAATTTTTTTATTTTATAATAATAAATATTAATAATAAAAATAATTTTCATATCAATAATTGATACCCAAATTTTATTTCTGAATGATTAATTTTTAATTCTCATAATAATATATATTAATATTAAAATAATTTTTCATATCAATAATAATTTATATGTATATTTTAATTCAAAGTGATATATATTTAATTCTCATGATAGTGACGAGTAAATATTTTTAATTTTAATTAAAATAATATTATTTAGAGAAAATATTATAATTTAAAAAATTAACTATATATATAATATAATAAAAATATAAATTAAACTTTTCTTTAAGAATGATTTATTTTTTAAAAAAATATTTTTTAATTTATTGATTTTTAAAAGTATATAATAATATTTATTATAAAATAATTTTATTAAATTTTATATTAATTTAATATTAAAATTAAAATTATGCTTTTTAATGATAAAACTAGAAAAGAATGAATACCAAATATACTTTCAATTTCGAGTGATTAAAAAAAAGATAAGTTGAGAAAAATTGTAAGATAAAAAATATTAAAATTTATACAAATAATAAAATTATGTAAATAAAATATTAATATGATTATTTTAGTTGTGTATTAAAATTTTATTTATTTAAAAGAAAAGAAAAAAAAATCAAATAAATGTGATTTCTATCCATATTCTAAATATTTTAATTAAAGGCATTTTTAGTGAATTAATACGAGAAATATATTTATTTTTTACTCTTTCTATTTTTTTTATAAGAACCAAATCACGATTTTGATTTAATCATTTTAATAATGTTCAATGTTAAAATGTTTTAAGCGTTAATTATTTGTTTGTAGTTCAATAAATATTAGGTGAAATATATTAATTTCTCACATCCCTTAATTATAACTTTAACTTTGTCTTCAGTAAAGAGTATGGTTTCTCTAACCAGTAATATATATTAAAAATATTTTTTTATTGGAAAACCTATTGGAACACATGAAAAAAAATCACAAAACAATGAATTTTTCTATATCTGAATAAAAAATTTCCTTTTTATTTCTTAACACATTGGTCAGCGTTTGTCTAATAGTATTTACGAAAAATTATTTTGACTGTACATAAATAACGGATAAAATAAAAACAACAGATATATTAATGACATGAGAAATTAAAATAAAAAATATTGCAAAAAGAATAAAAGTATGTTTTATTAATGGTAAAAATATATGATTTTTTTGGGAAATTTAAATCTATTAACGAAAGTAATTATTTCTTTATTTTTAATGAATGAATTAATTGAATCTTATCAAAATTACAGGAAATAACTCATTAGACTTAATTATAAGTAACTAGAAATATAATTTTTTTTTAAACGAGGTCTTAGTTACACTGTAAAAATGTAATAACTTTTTAACAAAAAAACTATGCCATTATTGCTTAAAGTAAATTTCAAAGTTCGGTACTAAAAAAGTTCATAAAAATTGCAACATTATTTATATTAAGAATTCAAAATTTTCACATTCGAATTGACTTGTTTATTTCTCATTAAATATTTTAAGTATATATTGGTTAGTACTTATCTAAGTCTTTTACTGATTATTAAACAATATATATATAATGTTAGAGTCGTTTTCTTTTCTTAGTTGGTTTTCAGATGGATAAAAAGACAAGTAATTTGATATTTCTAGGTTTTTACCAACAACAAACTAAATTATTTAATTATACATTTGACACTAATCTAGAAGCATAATTTTTAGACGGTTGTACGTATGTTTTTCATTGAAGCTATTATTTATGTACAATACTTTATAATAAATTATTAATTGATAATAAAGATTTGTTTTCTTTAATATATAAAAATTAAATATTTTTAAAATTAATTGTTAAGAATGATTTAAAATAATTTATTATTAAAATAAAATAATTGTTTATAATATTTAAAAATTTGTTTATCTAAGTAACTCTAAATAAAAATGATTTAACTATATAATTTATATTTTTTATATTTTAAGCTAATAAAAAACTACTTCATTAAAGATATTCTAAAAGTTTCAAAAATATTTTAAGACATTTTTTAATAAAATAATTACTTATTTGTTTAGAAAATATGAAATATGATTTAGATAAGACATTTTTCAAAAAAATATGTATAACTAAACTTCTTATTTAGAGTTATTTAAACAATTATATATTTATTAAGGTGTCAATCAAATTTAAAACTATAACCATTTTTAGACACACCAGATTTATATTTTGGTGAGACACGCCAGTTGCTATAAAATATACGAAGTATATGTGAATGATAGAGGAAAGAAAAGGAAAAAAAATTAGAATATTTTTATCCAATGAGACACCATATAAAAGGTTGGGTGTGAAAGATATAACTCTACGTTTAGTTATAGCTTCAGTTTGGGATAAATTATTTTTAATGCTTTAAATTTTAAAATATTCCTTTGATCTCTTAAATTTAATTAAATATTATTTTAGTTCTTATATATTAAATTTGGATGTCTAAAAACAATAGTTAAAAACTTACCATTTTATTTTCAAGAGACTAATTTTTCCCTTCTTATCTTTTCCTAATATATTGGCAGAGGGTATACTAATGGGAGAAGTGACATTTTTTACAAGTAGACTCCTTCTTCCTTGGCCAATGTGAGATTCAATCGAAAACCGATACATTTATATTTATTTCAATTGATTCCGTAAACTGCTAATTTTGTAAATACGGATATAAAATGCAAAGAGTCGACTTTCATGAACATGGAAAAATCGACCTGTGTAGCAAAATCAAAGTAGGTTTTCCAATGGCATGTTTACAAGTATATCACTATACATGATTCATATAGTTTGGGCTAAAAGACTTGCTTGGAAATGTACACACACAGTATATTTATAACTTTTAGGTATGTAGAAAGGCATAGCATGAATCGCGGGGTCTTCTAATGGAGCTATTTAATTATGTCTCTTCATAATATCTCAAGGTGCTTAGTTTTTGTATCTGTGACACAAACACCATCTCATAATTCAATGAAAGTAATTTCCACATCAAATTAAGACAACAACTTGACTCGTGATGAGGTCTATTCCGGCAGCATCAATTATTCTATCTGTGAAACACGCAATGAAACAACTCTAGGCGTGGGTGATCATTTATTTAAAAACCCTAAACCAGGACTTATGCCACTGAATACTTTATCGAAACTATATGTGCCCTTAAAGGTAGACACTGCACAACCCTTCGTATATTTAGAAGTTTATCTTGGTAATGAAAATTATGTACTATGTTCTAATGAAGTTGTGTGGAGCCTTTTGATGTGTCATGACGTGGGGTGAAGATAGTCTCAGCCAATGAGAGGGTGCCATGTAGTATTGCCACTTCAAGGATGACGTGGCAAGATCAAATGGTGAGGCATTGGCTTGGCCACTGAGATAGGGTCGACAGAGAGTTTAATTTTTTTTTAACGTTTTCCTTTAAGATACACTATGAGATATTGAGGCTTATATGTCATTTTCTTGATGTATCGTATGAGGTTAAAATTAAACTTTTGAACAAAACTGAGCTTTCATCTTGATGATTTCTATATGATGTTTATGAAGACACAGACGTATTTCATCAAAATAACTTCATCAACCTCCAAATACCAATCAAACCTTTTTCTTTATATTTCAGTCCTTGTTCTTTCTTCATTTTCTTCTTCTCACCCTTCTTATAATGCCCATATCCTCTTATTTACTTCACACTTTTACTCCTCACTCTATGGCTATATTTTTTTTTTCTTATTTTGTTCCCGTTAATTGGCACATGCAAAGCCCAGCACTATACTAGAGTTTGGCTATTTTAATTCAAGTGTATATAATATTCGTCTCTTTTATCAAAACATGTAATACCCAAAAAAATATGTAAGAGGGTCTCGCTTTCTCTCATTGCATAAATTTCAACCTGATAAAATAAAATAAACATAATTAAAATGTAATTAAAGAGGTAAAATGAAGCAGTAGTAGATTAATAAATTTTGGTAGGCATTATTTACAATTTTGAAACATTTGAGAAGAGAAACTTAATGCTTCTTTGCAGATATGGATGGAAATAGGAGAGATGTTGAAAGTTGTGTAGAGAAAGGGGTGATGAGTAGATTGAAAATGAAAATTGTATAAATCCAAGATGAGGGTATAAAAAAAGGCAGTAGTAATGATGATGAATGAGTAATATTTTATTAAGATTGAATGCAGTCATCGCCCACAAAACTCTATTGTCACCAATCAATTTTTGGACTTCCTCTGTCTCATGCTCTATACCCTTCTTCTTCTCTCCTTCTCCTCTCAACCGCTTTATAAATCTCCCTCCCCCACACACCACAACACAACACCACTTCTACTTAACTCATCTACCCACCTTTTTATTCTCTCTTCTCTTCTTTTCTCCTCACCCACCAACATACTCCAACTACCATGGAAATAGACATGGACACGGACATGGATGCTATCCACCACCTTCACTTCTCTGAATACACAACCATCACCAACACCACCCCCTCTTCCGACGACGACTACGGCTGCAACTGGAACCACTGGTCCCCCCTCGTCAACTGGGACTCCTTCACCGGATCCCACGATGACTTCCACCACCTCATCGACTCCATCGTCTCCGACGGTGCCGCCGCCGAGTACCCCAGCCCTGACGACCACGCCGCCAGCAATTCCCCCTCCGCCTCTATAACGGAGGAAGACGACGCCGAGGAAGAAACCCCCGCCGCCGACGATTCTAAGGGCCTGAGACTAGTCCATCTCCTCATGGCCGCCGCGGAGGCCCTCACCGGCGCCACCAAGAGTCGCGACCTGGCTCGAGTGATATTGGTTCGGCTCAAGGAGTTGGTGTCCCACGCGCCGCACGGCTCCAACATGGAGAGGCTCGCCGCGTACTTCACCGACGCACTCCAGGGCCTGCTAGAAGGCGCCGGGGGTGCGAACAACAACAGCAAACATCACTACTATACCACGTGTGGGTCCCACCACCCCCGCGACGATCATCATCATCATCATCAAAACGACACCCTCGCGGCGTTCCAACTGCTCCAGGACATGTCTCCCTACGTCAAGTTCGGACACTTCACCGCCAACCAGGCCATCATCGAGGCTGTGGCCCACGAGCGCCGAGTCCACATCGTAGACTACGACATCATGGAAGGGGTCCAGTGGGCCTCTCTCATGCAGGCCCTCGCCTCCAACAAAACAGGTCCACCGGGTCCACACCTCCGAATCACGGCATTGTCCCGAACCGGCACTGGACGCCGCTCAATCGCCACCGTGCAGGAGACAGGGCGCCGGTTGACGGCGTTCGCCGCCTCCCTTGGCCAGCCGTTCACGTTCCACCAGTGCAGGTTGGACCCCGACGAAACGTTTAAACCTTCGTCTCTGAAGCTGGTTCGCGGAGAGGCTTTGGTTTTTAACTGCATGTTAAACTTACCGCACCTGAGTTACCGCACGCCCGATTCGGTTGCGTCGTTTTTGAGTGGAGCGAAAGAGTTGAAGCCTAGGCTGGTGGCTTTAGTGGAGGAGGAGGAGGTGGGGTCTAGTGTGGGAGGGTTCGTGGGAAGGTTCATGGACTCCCTGCATCACTACTCCGCGGTGTTTGACTCGCTGGAGGCTGGGTTTCCGATGCAGGGACGTGCCAGAGCACTTGTGGAGCGGATTTTCTTGGGCCCAAGAATAGTGGGCTCGCTGGCCCGGATATACCGGACGGGTGAAGAGCTGAAAGAGAGAGGGTCGTGGGGGGAGTGGTTGGGTGCGGCGGGGTTCAGGGGAGTCCCGATGAGCTTCGCCAATCATTGCCAAGCGAAGCTTCTACTGGGTCTTTTCAACGACGGATATCGGGTGGAGGAGGTGGGGACTAACAAGTTGGTGTTGGATTGGAAATCTCGGCGCTTGCTTTCTGCCTCACTTTGGGCTTCTTCCTCGGACTCCCATTAATTCATTTCTACCTTTGAATTAATCTCATCATCATTTCCATATGTAAGGCTATCCTTGCAAGTTAGAAAGGAATGAAATAGAAAAACAAAATTAAAAATCTGAGTTAAAAGGGAAATTATTTCATGAAAATATACTGATTTTGTACATCATGTGCATTCTTTAACCGTTGTAAATCATATCAGAATTTTCCAAGAATAATAAAAACTCACACTGAACCTCTTCTTTCATGTACTTTTAAATATTTAATCTGTTGGGTATACTGGACTTGATTTTGAAATGGAGGATCGGACAATCATATTAGTATATTATAAGTCAAAACATTCATAAAATTCCCATTGTAAAATACGATGTCGTTTGTGTTCTTCTATTACTCTTTTCAAGAAAACCTACCGTACAAACCACAACCATCGTAATTTGAATATTCCAAGCTTGTCTCCATATTTCTGTAAATATATGTTACTCTTTGCCAAACCTGCAGGCTCTTTTGTTTTCCTCCTATTATTTTTAGGTTCGTTTTAATATCACAGAAACATTACTATAATACTTTTCAGGTCTCTAAAAGCTTCAACATATCATAGTAATTATATTTCATAGTATATATTAAAATAGATACATGCTAAATTTGTAATTTTATAAATTTTATAATAAATATTTTATTTTTCACATATAAATTCTAAGCAAAATCTGAATATATTTAATAAGACTGCAAAAGAATATTTAACTTCTATTCAAAGTTCAAATTAAGACTAATCATAAAGTCACACACACACACACATATATATAACATTTGTATGGTTTTAAATGTAACACCTTGAGATTCAATTATGATTGTGCTTACGCTGTCTAGAGTTAATTGAAATTCGTACTAAACTAGCCTAAAAGAAGGTTAAATATTAGTTAGTGTAACTTTTAAAGTAAGAGGGTATTCAGTGTGTATGATAAAATCAACTTCAAGAGAAGTTCATGCAATTTTCTTCAATAATTTAATAGCAAAAAAGTATATAGTTTTATATTAAAAATAAAATTATTTACAAAATTTATATAAAAAAGTTACAAACTTTTTAAGACCGTATCGTGCTTCTAAGTTTTTATTTTTGTTCTTTTACATGTGTTTTTCAGTTTTTTCCTGGATGACTTTCTTGAAAGCAATTCATCTGAGTATATGACATAAAGATATAGTTTGTCTTTATTTAGTCCATATTAATGAAAAGTTATTGTTGATCCAAAAAATTCAAGGCAACAAATCTGTGTTCAGAGCACGCGCTGTCCTTTTTCTGTGACCCTGGCGTATATCGTATACCAACATTCTACGAGTATCATCATGTACTTGCCCACAAAAAAAAACACAGTATTGTTAAAAGTTAAAAAGCAGCGTTTCACTTCTAAATCTTCCCATTTAATTTAAAATTACCAAACTTCATATTATTTTATATAAATTTATTTAAAATTTTAAATTTTAATCCAATATTTTAATTGGATTTAATTTAGATATATATTGAATAAATTTTTAAAATTTCAAAATTCAAAATTAATGTTACTTCATAGTTTAAGTTATGAAAAATTAGGTGCTATGATAAAATAGTATCAGCTTAGGTTGAGTCCAATTGATAGCTCAAATCATATAAGGTTGAGTTAGGTTGTATTTAAGATAAGTTAAGTTGAATCATGCCAAAGTCAATTTAAGTTGGAATAGACTTAGGTTAGGTTTAGTAAGAATATATTTAAATTAATTTGGACTGCATCGGACTAGTCTCACGTCGAATTAGACAAATGTCAATTTGGATTGATAAAGACTAGGGTGAGTCTAGGTCGGATCAAGTCAAGGTTAGGTCGAACTAGAATCATGGAAGTTATATGGGTCGGACCTAGGTCATGTTAATTTTTGTCAAATCTAGGTCAAATTGAGTTGGGTGGGATCCATGTTAAGAAAAGTTAAGTCGGGCCAAATTCAAGCTAGGGTGGGGCCTAAGTTGGATCTCAGTCAAGTCGAATCGTCCTAAGTCCATAAAAGTCAAGTTGAGTTGAGTCATTACAAGTCCAGTTCAAATCAAATTAACCGAGACCTAAACCAGTCTAGGTCCACATGGCTTAAGTGAGGTTAGTAATTTAATTTCCTAAATATTATACATATAGTACATACATCGCATTCTCTCTATCTCTCTCACACACACACACGTGGTGCACCTCATCATTATGCACCACTTAAACATTGTTTGAGTAATAAATACAAAAGCAACATTCTTATATTTTAGAGATTATAATGAAATAAGTTCAAACAATTAATTCGATACAAATATTAATTTTTTTTACCTAAAAATATTATGCCTCCTAGTCAAAAGCTTCTCTTTCTGTTTAAATATAAAAAACATTTATTCTTAACAAATCATCTAAATATAGAAGAAAAGCTATATTCTTTAAAAAGAAGTGTACACAATTATAAAAAACTTAATTTTTATTGGTTAGTAGATCTCTTTAAAGAAATCCTTTTTCTAAACTTAAAAAAGAGTTCAAAGTAATAAATTTTAGATAAATAAAATAAAATATAAATATTTATATTTTATCAATAAAATAAAATATAAATATTTATATTTTATCAATAAAATCTAGTTGTTAAAATAGTGTTATATGTAGTAAAAAGAGGTAATTAGGTTGGATGTAGATAAATTGATAATGAGAAAATATATTATGAAAAATGTGGAAATAAAAATATTTTGTTGAAACAAATAGAAAAAAATGAAAAATGAAAAGATATATATAAAAATAATAGCATAAGCTACATCAATTTTCAAATTATTTATGATTTGGTTCTATTGAATCAAACTATTTATAAACAAATACTAAAAAAATTATTTTCAAATTCATTTTTTTTAATTTAATCATTTTAATAAAAGTATAAAAGACGAAGATGAAAAATAAAGGTTCAGCTCTAAAGAAACTTCTTTATGTTTCCTTTTAGTTTTTTAATTAAATAATTTTCATAAATAGACTATAAATTAAATTAAAAGAAAATGAATAGATGTAATGAAAAAAAAATAACTTCTTTTTAACTATATGATGATGTCTTTTGTACTGTTGATTTTTATTTTACTTATTTAGTTTTAGCCATGGAATTTCTACGAATTTTTCTAAAATATAAATTGTTGCTTCTACTACGGTCAATTATTTTATTTTTCTTCATTTAATTTTGTATTTATCTAAAAAATATGCATTTAGACACAAAATGTCTTTTTCCACCATTATATGGGAAGAGAAGAAATTAGGTCCTTTATAAAGATTGAAAACCAAAGTCTGAGAATGAACGGTTGAGATGAGTTTGGGAGGTGACACGTCCCCTTCTTCCGCGTGTCATCCTGTCTGGGAGATTCTGGGGAATGTTCCGTACAATTTCTATTTTATTATTTTCAGAACATAAAAAATTATGCTTCTCAATTCAAAATAGTTTTAACAATGGGATACATTAATTAAGCTTAATTAGGATGTACTAATGGCTATATCTTACAAGATTATATATACCTTCAGTAATTCCAGAGATCTTCTGCAACATCATTAATTTCTTTATGCATATGTTTGTTTACTATTGCCCACCATAGCACGTTGCCATAAATGTAATGTAATTTAAGTCTCCCTAATTTATCATTTGTTCAGTAGATTAGTCAAAATTATTGCTAATCAATTTTTTTATTCTATTCTATGTGGATTAGGGCAGAGGGGGCAAATCATGGTGGTGGTGATGACACTTTTATAATACCAACGTTAATTAATTAATTAATTAATTCTTGTTGGCAAGCCTTTTCGCTAGTTAATGAATACTATTAATTTTTTATAGCTTATTTTGTCATTTGTGTTGAGTTTTTTTTGTCATGTTTGGTTTAAATTTACGAAAGGACTTTAATGTAGAAAACTAAGTGTTCTTTCCAAATTAAAATTACTTTTCAATTCTCTCAACTTTAATCTAGTTGTAAGAATTTTGTTTTCACTTCTATATTAATTATAATATTAAACATGATTTTTGAGTAAGTGGACAAGACTATCTAGTTATATAGTATAAATTATTTTTTAAGTAATGATATACGTATATTATAAAATATTTATATATTATTTTATTAATATTTTATAACTAATTTATTATGTATTTCATGAAATAGTACAAATATAAATATACAGTTTACCATGCAGAAATATTATTTTAATATTCATTTGATGTTTTATAAGCTAAAAGGAGTTACTTATCTTATTATATGTTTTAAAAAAATATAATATAATTATTTGGTATCGTATTTCTATTATTTTCTTAAATTTGCTTAAAATCAATTATTAAAACGGTTGAAGTCTCTCTTTGAGACAACCTTATCGTTGTGTTCTTTTAAAACAATATTATTAACTATAATTTAAATTATTTTTGTTATTGGAATTATATTTTAAACAATAATCAATATGATAATTTCTACATTAAGATTTAATCTTAAAGTAAGATTACAAAAGTTAGTCATGATAATTTTTTAATAGTCAACAAAACAACAATAAAGATAAAGAATTTCATGCACACAATTATATGAGTTCTCTACATAGATATACAACTTAAATGTTTATAATATAAGGTGGTCAAATTCTTATTCAGTTTTTTTTTACCATGTAAACTTATTTGTAATCCTTCATTATAAGAACTAACAACATCAAGCATTTAAAAAAATATAATCTTAAGAATTGAAAACAATATCATTTAAATTTTGACGAAGAAAAACTTTATTATTAGTTTACAAATAGAGAAATCTAAGTTTCGCTAAACCATAAATAAAATTCAATTAATTCTTTCTAAGAAATGATATGGCAAAATTTCATATAAATCTAAATAAAATTAAGTCATTAACTGCGATTTAAACGTTTTAATTGTTTTTATTGGAACACTTTGCGCATACCCATAAAAATGAATATTTTATTATAATAACTAATAGCATCATAATCCAACCACCTAGTATCCTTAATTACAAAAGTCAAATTAACTTAAAAAAGACATATTTAGGATGGTCTTTATTAGCGTGTCGTGATTTTTTACAAAAAATACTAAATAAACCCATCAATCTTTTTTATTTCTTTTGTTGAAAAGATTCTTCCACACCATCTTTAGTATTTTTCATTTATTTTATTTTATTTTGAGGGATCAAAGCCAAGTAAACATCATCACTAATATCTCTATATAGTCTTTTAAATCTTATCTCTCTCTAGTCTTTCTTTAAAAGTAACATTTTTAAAATAATAATATGTATATAAAATAAATTTTCATTATGTTAATTTTTTTTTGAACTTAGTACAATGAAAGCTTGTTCATATTGTATATATTAATTAATAAAAAATGTTTCCCTTGGACTTTCACGTATGATAGCATATAGGAGGTGCCAATAGTAGACCTCAGCTTTAAGACTGAGGTTCAAGAGAATGATTTGGGCTTCCTAAAATTAGGTTTAGAACACTTTCTGATTGATTTTAGCGCATGTGCTTTGGACCAATAGTGCGAGCTTGAGCACCAGTCTGATTGGGCTTGTTACAATATAATATCCATGTGTGCTTAAGTTTGGGTATGCCTGTGTTGTTAGAGATTAGAGAACAAGATTCACAAACCCTTTTTTTCCCTAATCCTTTTAGATAAGAGAAATGTCCAACATTCTTAAATGTTCTTGTTTGGGTTACTTTTTTTTATCCATTAGAGCTCTAATTTTTTTGTTGTCGAAAAATAAAAGCACAAAGTATAAGAAAAAAATTTGAAAACTAATTAAAATTCAAACACTATGATAAACAACATATTTAATTCCAGTATTCTAAAACTAATTTATTGTAAATAAAGTTTAAAATTAATAATTTAAAATTCCAAAAAGTAAAAGGAAAATTGGATAATTCAAAGAGTTATCATATATAAAAAAGTATCAATCATGAACCCCATACGCTTATATCAATGGTTAAAATTCATCATAATTCTTTCAAGCTTTTTTCTTTCAACCAAATACCCAACTCTATTTCTTCAACAAAATTGTAAACATCAATTATGAAATATGTGAAAAATTCATGTAATAGATGAATGATAAATAAGCATCAAATGTGAAACAAAATTACGAGATTGTTGTCACCATGTAACATCTCAGTGACTGACAAAAAAAAATGTAACATCTTAGTGAGGTGCAGAACAGAATAATTTAGGATAACACATATATAATGTAAGGTGTAGGAAGCTTCCTGACTACAACCACCATGTTGGGCGTGGCTGAGCTGTGCCAAGACAGTTGAAAACCAAGTTAAAACATTTATGTGCCAATTATAACAATTTCATGCAACTTGGCAAACACGTACCCACACCATATTCTTATACAATAATTTATTTTGCTACCAATTTAATATATACAATTCAATGGATCTCAATTCTTCTTTGATGAAATTCACTCCTAATTTATAGTTTTTAGCCCTTTTTTCATACTACACTAACTGGACATTTTTTAACTCTAGGTTTTTTTCATGTCACGGTTTGAGACCAAAAACTCTATTTTCTAACCCTACACCAACCCTATTACATATACATAGTATTTTGTTCTATCCCACAGATCACGTAATCAATTATGGTTCTGTTTATTTAGGTCAACTATTACGTCATAAAAAATATTGGGATGACAACGGTAACCATACCAAGAGAACCACCCCAAGGCTAAAAACCTGAATATAGATCTAAGTGAGATGTGACATATGGAGATGAAGTGATACGTTTAACTTTTCTTTAATAATAATGCTGTAACCTTGAATAACAACTCTGTAAATAATAATGTAAATTAAATTGTTAATATTAGATGATATAAGAAACTTACATATATCAAATGTGAAGGACTGCAGCAAAACACATATTTGTTCTAATAATTGAATATTAGATAGGAAAAAAAATTAAAAGTTCAAAGCATAATAATAACACAAAAAAAATACTTGTGATAAAGGAGATTCAATATCTTTTATCCAAGTCTTAATTGACAATTAATTATTATAATTCTAAGAGATTATATAGTTTGTTCATTACATAGAAGTGTAACACAACTTCAAAACTTTACTAAAGATGTATATGGTTTAATTAAATTAGTAATTACTTTTCTTCTTACTACTATGAATTTATGATAAAGTATTTAGTTCTTCATTACAATTATTAGAATCATACTTATTAGTTTAAAAAATAGTTAAAATTAATATATTAATAAAACAATAAGAAAGAAGCTTTAAGTGTTATTACTATCTCATCCATTAGATGTACATCATAATATACTTTATATTTTTTTTTCAAATAGCTTGTTTGTGATTTTAAATATGTTATTATAATAAAAAAATATATTATTATAATAAAAAACACGTATTATATAAATACATCGATAATATGTAATTTAGACGAGTCATTAAATGTATCGGTAATTAAAGAAATTTATTATGAATAAGCAAAGTACTTTTATGCATTAAAAATGAGTAGTTATTATGATTTCTTTTGGATTTAAGTTAAATTGAGATGGATTTTTTAATGGATTTTTATAATTTATTATTGAATTTAAGTATTTATTATTTTAAGAAAATTTTGGTCATAATTAATTGAGTTAAAGAATTATATGTGTGTGTTTTCTTATGTATAACAAATATAACAAATCACCTTTTAAAGAATAAATAATACACACTACATCAATTTTTGAAAATAAATAATACTCGATGAAGGTGAAAATAAGTCGATTCTCTAATGGAACAAAATGAGAAAAGTAAACATAGCAAGACATTGGAAGCATTGTGTTGGAAAATCGTTTTCTTCTGGACTCTAGGGCTCACGTCGTTTGCGTAAGCACGCAATTTGGAATTGACCCATTTGCCATTTTTGTTTCACTGTCCCTTTTATCTGCGCTTAGAGGCCGTGCCACCCTTGACTTTATGATGCAGACAACTTGTGTAACATGTTTTCTCGTTTCCCAAACTCCCATACTATGTGTTATAAAGAAAGACGATTACCCTTTCTTTCTTTTTTAGTTAAATAAACAAAGTATACATGGAAATGTGAGTTGTGGAAGAATGTATGATGCATGCACTGCAATTATTTCAGATTAAATTATATTAAACACTCACGTCATGTTGCCCCAGAAGTCACTGCATTTTAAAATTAGTCGGCTTTATTTTATTAGACAACAATAATTTTAGGAGAAGAAGGTTTGTGGAAATACTGGAATACCTATATCATGCAATAATAGTGATTTATATATAATGTGGGAAAGAAATGGCAATGACTCGTACATAAAAAAAATTCTGTTCCTTAAATTTTATCCTTCCGTGTCTTCCCTGCCTAATCACCTTATAATAAATAATTGCCACCATACCTTCACTTTCATTGTGAATGGGAATTTGAAACAGTTTATTAGAGTGAGGGCTGTAACATTTTTCAATAGTCAACGCAGATATGGGTAGCAGCAGCATACCAGAAAATAAAATTGAAACCACAAAAACTGACCAATTCCACGCCTTTTCCCTTCCTCAATTCCAAGGCCATTTCTTACTTGTCTCAGTTCTGCATTTCTTCGTATTACACCATGAAACCTATCATTACTCTCTCTTGCATTTTCTTTTTGTACACTACCATTTCGGCTCGCACTTTTTCAGATTATATCACTCCAAATTTCTCTGCCTCGTATCTTCATTTCATCGATGACTTCGGCACGTTCCTGTTGTCTCACAACAACACATTCAAGGCTGCTATATTCAACCCCGGTGGTCAGCAAACCAGGTTCTACCTGTGTGTCATTCACCATGCGTCCAACACTATCATTTGGTCTGCTAACCGTGATGCACCCATCTCAGATTCTGGAAAAATGCTTCTAACTGTCAAAGGGATCACAATTCTCGACGAAGATGGGAACACCAAATGGTCAACGCCATCACTGAAATCACAAGCAAATAGGCTAGTGCTGACCGAGATGGGAAATCTCGTCTTACTGGATAAGCTCAATGGTTCTCTCTGGGAGAGTTTCGATAACCCAACTGACACAATTGTTATTGGACAGCGTTTACCTGTTGGAGCATCTTTGTCAAGTTCAGCAAACAATTCAAACTTGTCAACAGGAAATTACAAGCTCACAATTTCTTCCTCTGATGCAGTGCTGCAATGGTTAGGACAGACCTACTGGAAACTTTCAACGGATACAAAAGTCTATAAGACTTCAAATGATATGGTGGAATACATGGCCGTAAACAACTCAGGTTTTTATCTATTTGGAGATGGTGGAACAGCTTTTCAACTGGGATTGCCACTGGCTAATTTTCGAATTGCCGTGTTGGGTAGCTCTGGGCAGTTCTCTATCAACAGCTTTTCTGGCACTGGCTTGAAGCAGGAGTTTGTGGGGCCAGTTGATGGTTGTCAAACTCCCTTGGCTTGTGGAAGAGCAGGGCTATGCACTGAGAGCACTGTTTCCTCACCTGTTTGTTCTTGCCCCCCAAACTTCCATGTAGGCTCAGGTATTTCTGGTGGTTGTGTGCTAAGCAATGGATCCTATTCCTTGCCATTTGCTTGCAAAAATTCTTCAGTTGTTTCATTTTTGAATATAGGGCAAGTTGAATACTTTGGCACTTTTTACTCAGATCCGGTTATGTATAAAGTGAATTTATCTGCCTGTCAAAATCTTTGTTCCAATAGCTGTTCCTGCTTGGGAATTTTATATAAAAACACATCTGGTTCTTGCTACACGATTGAGAATGAGTTGGGGTCCATTCAAGCAAGTAATGGAGATGAAAGAGACATGTTGGGGTTCATTAAAACTTACGTTGTTGCATCTAGAACTAGTAATAGTGATGACAGTGATGACAATCAAAGTTCTCAAAATGGGGGGTTTCCTGTGGCAGTTGCGGTGCTGTTACCTATTATCGGATTCATTACTGTGATGTCCATAATTTTCCTTGTGTGGAGAAGACTGATTCTCATGTCAAAGATCAAAGAAGTGAAGCTAGGGAAAAACTCGCCTTCCTCAGGGGACCTGGATGCCTTCTACATTCCTGGATTACCTGCAAGGTTTGACTATGAAGAGCTTGAGAAGGCTACAGAAAACTTCAAGACTCTTCTTGGGTCAGGTGGGTTTGGAATTGTGTACAAGGGTGTGCTTCCTGACAAGTCTGTTGTGGCAGTAAAGAAAATAGTGAACATAGGTATTCAAGGGAAGAAAGATTTCTGCACTGAGATTGCTGTTATTGGACACATCCACCACGTTAACTTGGTCAAACTGAAAGGCTTTTGTGCTCAAGGAAGACACCGCTTGTTGGTTTATGAGTACATGAACCGTGGATCCCTTGACCGAAACCTCTTCGGTGGTGGACCCGTTTTAGAATGGCAAGAGAGGTTTGATGTGGCGCTTGGAACAGCACGTGGACTTGCTTACCTTCACAGTGGCTGTGAGCAAAAGGTTATCCATTGTGACATCAAACCCGAGAACATTCTCTTACAAGATCAGTTTCAGGCTAAGATATCTGATTTTGGACTCTCCAAACTCCTCAGCCCCGAACAGTCAGGTTTGTTCACAACAATGAGAGGCACACGTGGTTATCTTGCTCCAGAGTGGCTCACCAACTCCGCCATTACAGAAAAAACTGACGTGTATAGCTTTGGAATGGTGCTTCTTGAACTTGTCAGTGGAAGAAAGAACTGTTATTTCAGGTCGAGAAGCCATAGCATGGATGAGAGCAACAGTGGTGGAGGTAATTCCTCGACATCATCAACAACTGGGTTGGTTTATTTTCCGCTATTTGCATTGGAGATGCATGAACAAAATAGTTACCTGGAGTTGGCTGATCAAAGGCTAGAAGGACGTGTGACATATGAAGAGGTGGAGAAACTGGTTCGTATTGCCTTGTGTTGCGTTCATGAAGAACCTGCACTGAGACCAAACATGGTCACTGTTGTTGGCATGTTGGAAGGTGGGACTCCATTGCCACAGCCGAGGATAGAATCTTTGAACTTCCTGCGGTTTTATGGGCGTAGATTTACTGAGGCTTCCACCATAGCGGAGGAAAATGAGTATGGTTCTTTGATGCATCAAGAAGCACGTAGATCTACAAGCATACAAAGTTATTCACCGACTCATGATTTTTCTTACATGTCTTCACAAAATATCTCAGGGCCAAGATAGGGAATCCGGTTATATGTTTGTTGGTTTTGGAACGTAGCAAAAATTGTAGTATAATATGTCATTCATGTGTTATTGTGTAGATGATCTATTTAATTCTCTCATTTGTAATTTCATTTCGTGATTATGGTACCTGTTGTCTAAAGGATGAGAAATTAAATTCAGAAGGATATCAAGTGTTTTTTACGCTCCAAGTTGAAATAATTTCATGGAAACTGAATCATGGTAAACTCATTTCTTATATTCATTTACCTAATTAAATTACAAAACACCAATAAAATTAACTTATGACGTTTGATTTCACACCATTTTTAAAGACTTGTACAGATAGTCTACGGATTTAACAAAAATTCTCCAACTTTGGTCAAAGCAACAAAACTAGTGATTTTTTTTTTCATGTAAGTAATTCTGGTTTAAGATACTTAAATAAAAGCATATCTCGACACCTTTTTTTTCTATAAAAAAAATGACAATAAAATATTAAATTGAGATGAATCATCATTGTTTAAATAAAATACCATTATTGTATATGTGTATAGATTTGAATTCAAGAAAAAATTGTGGATTCATGCATCTACAATTTTTTTTCATGGACTGGACTTTTCAAAATCCAGTTTGGATTCAATCCAAATTCAATAAAATAGATGTTGAGATCCATTTTAACTATATCAAAATAATTTAAATTTTTTTTAATATAATTAAAGTAGATTAAACAAGATTAAATCCAAATTAAATACACTTTTTAATTAAATTAAATTTTGATTGATATTTTTAAATGAGGTTTAAATTTAGAAATTTGAGTATGGTAAGACTCGGTACGACATACGCACGAGTCGGTTGGGGTGGATTGGGCTTGATCAACTCATGTCGACCAACTCCCAAACTGATTTAGGACGATCTAGCTCGTGGTGACTAGATTTAGGACGACTCATGTGTACCTGACTCATGACAACTTTGGTTGACCAGACCCAATCCAACTCGGATGAATACGCATGAGCAGATTTAAGTTGACGACCAAGGCCCGACACAATTTTGTTTGATTGGGCTCGGTTTGACTCAGGTTAATTGGACCTGGGCCAATTCAGCTCGATCGAACTCCGGTTAATCTGGCATTTTATAACTTGAAATGACTAAGACTCATCTTCATTTTGGATATTCAAAATTTAAAAAAATTCAATCTATATCCAATCCAAATCCAATTAAATGGATTGGATTTAAAATCCAAAAATATGGATTTGGATTTACAAGAAATCTATTAAAATGGATTGGATTTAAAGTCCAAATATTTGAATTTCGATTTGAAAGAAATCCATTAAAATGGATTTAAAGTAATATGGATTTGGATAAAAATAGATTGGATTTGAGAATTTGGATTTTTTGTCCACCCTTACACACACATGTGTGTGGGATGTATGAGATAAACTTGAAAATCAAAGCCTCTTTCTAAATAAATAAACTTGAATTTCTTGATTAAAAAATAAATAATTAGTGTAAATAAAAATTATCAGAACATTTTTTTAAAAAATAATTAATTTTTAATTTTAAGTGAATCAAACTGATGAATGTAAATAAAAATCGTAAAAAAAATTAATGATACGAGAAGTAACACATTATTTTTCTCAATAGTGTATTTTACTTTGCTCTTATTCCACCAACCTGAAAGTATTGGATCATTTAAGGATAGAAATCACCTGTCTCACATTTCTATCTCTCTTTTTGTCTCACCAATAAAATTGTGACACATAATTAAAACAAACAAGTTAGCATTCTACTAATTACCCATTTACATTTAATTATATCTTTTTAATATTTAATATTTTTATCTTATTTTATTTCAAACACAAGAATGTCACATATGTTTCCACTACTTATACTTTTCCATTTCTTATTACTCTTTCTAATTATTTTTCTCATTATCTCTCCCTTCTTTTTAATCAAATATTTCAAAATTAAAAAGGTAAAAAGTATGTCATATTTTCATTGAGTGAATCACTTTTAATTTTAATATGATATACTTTAATACATATTTTAAAATCAATTTTTTATCTTATAATAATATATATTAATAATAAAATAATTAATTATATTAATAACTGACACATAAATTTTAGTTATGAGCAATTAATTTTTAATTCTCACAATAATATATATTAATAAAAAATAATTTTTCATATTAATAATCGACATATAAATTTTAATCATGAGAGATTAATTTTTAATTCTCATATCTAACAGTTAATTTTAATTTTGAGTGAATATTTTTAATTGTAATTAAAATGATATTAGTAACATAAAATATTTGAATTTAAGTAGTTAAAGATGTATGAAATATAATAAAAATAATATTTTTTTAAGAATTATTTATTTAAAAAAAAGTTCTTTTCTAATTTATTGTTATTATTTTAAAATTTATATAATATAATGATTTTATTAAATTTGAGGTCCTTGATTAAAAAATATTGGAGAGATCAGTGAAAAAAAAGAGTATAGTAATGGAAATATGACATAGTTTTTATCTTTTTAATTTTGAAATCTTTTATTAAAAAGAAGGAAGAGATTAGGGAGATAAAAAATTTATATGAACGCCGAATGAAAGAATATCAGTAGTTGAAGTGAGATGAGAAAATTAAAAGTTTCAAAAATATAATTAAATGTACCTGAGTAAAATTAGAAAAAAAATAAGTTAGTGATATGTTTTAATTATGTGTTAGAATTTTATTAGTGGAACAGAGGAAGACAAGAATGTAAAACAGATGATTTCTATCCATTCTAAACAATAGGAAAAAAAACATAATTTTAAATTTGTCACTCCTTAGTATTATATATATATATATATATATATATATATATATATATATATATATATATATATATATATATCATGTAAGATATTTTATATTTTTAAAAATAATATCTAAAATAATAAGATTATTTCCTATTACGATATTAAATTGTTGTAATCAAATAATTTGAAAATAGTATTAAAAATAGTTGTGTTTATTAGATATTACTTTGTATGACTTAATTAATTTTTTTAGTAATAATTAATTGAATTATATGATAAAATATGAAATTAAATTATAATGATTTGATGCTAAGAAATCTAATGCAACTTTAAAACAATAAAAGATAAAATAAAAAATATATATATATAATAAAGCTACAAAACAAAAATAAGCATGAAAGATACTAGAGAATACTTGCAGTGACAACTTTATTTAGACTTAAATTCTTTTTTAACTATCCTTATTGAAATAGAGTCTTTATTTAATTTTAAATGAAAGCACTTATCAGTTTTTTAAGACACGTAATTCTATTATTAGTTTTGCATTTCTTCACAATTTTAGGGGAAAAATAAAATTATTGTTTACTTTCGTAACTTTCTCAACGTAATTATTTTTCAAAAAATTTGTTAAAGTTTATTTATTTTTTTAATTCCAAACCTTAGCTGATTGAACTCTCACAATAACTAGTAGTGACTCATGAAGCTACTGTAATGAAGATCAGTTTTGCTATCATGCATCAAGCCAGATCTGAACCACAAACAAAAGAAATTAGTCAAAACGGACAATTCCGCTACATTATATTTAAGTTGCATATCACCAAGTAAATTTGTATATTTGTTTCAACTTTATAGACACATATAAAAGTCCATGCATATAAAAAGCAACACAACAGTGCTCACCTAACCTTTATTACTTATTGAATAGGTCAATTCCATTAATTTCATGGGCATTAATCGAAGCCTGTGATATTATTGTAACGATCCAACACAGAATGATTGGCACTTGCCGCATCTTGCTAATTATGCAGCAAAGTTGAATGAATAATCAAGAGTCCAAGAATACCTTCCATTTAGCAGTATTCACTCATACAATACCACAATTTTTGTGAAAACTTAATTTAATGATGAACTTCTTTCAGGATTGAAGTGTTTTCACTCTTCCTTTGTTCATTCTTTACATCAAGAAATGACATCTATATTGGTAAGAAGTAATCTATCAGCTCAAAATCCTGTTTTACACTCAATCCTAATATTGACAGATCTCACTATGAAGAATAGTATAGACACGTCACTCTGCTTCTCTGAACTGCCGACCCATTCTCAGCAAAAAAATCCCTTGTCTTTAAAATCAGGAGGGGGTTTGTTGTGAAACTGCGATGTTTTAGTGCCCAAACAAGATTTCCTTGTTCAATTGCTACGTGTCAATGTCAAACCCCTTTGTCCAAAAAGGGACGCAGTATATTAGTATTCCCAAAGAGAATGAAACACAAACTGTAGTAATGGCATAGGCATAGGCTCTCCAAGGATGACTGCTTTCTCTCATTGCATTGAACTCGGCAGCAAAAGTAGAGACAGTGCTCAAACACCCCATTAGACCAAACTGTATTCCTGCTACAACAGTATCACAATCTCTGGTGTTCACCTGCATCAAGCAAGTAAATAATAGTTATAAAATTTATGTAATATATAATACAAATAAGGGCAAGAATTAATCATGGTATTCTCCAAAGGAGTTCAACATGAAAGCCAATTTTCCAACACAGGTAAATCTTATTGTCAAATCTAATTCGGATCCTATGAGTCTGTGATTTCTAGCTTAGAGGTAGGACAATGCAGTTTGGGGGCACTTGAACATGAATGATGACAAAGAAACTTACTGCATTCTTCACACAGGCAAGTGCAGCCATAATACAAGCTGCTGATACATTGGCAATTAAAGTCCCAAATGGAATCCATTTAAACAACCCTGCCTTTCCCAATCCACGCCCATTTAACCTTGCCAAGAACCATCGAATCCACACACCCATGGGTCCAACCATGCAAGCAAACCATAACTGAGCAGCATTACCACCGTGCTTGAACTCAGCCTTTACTAATGCACCACTTACACCCCACAATATGCCCAATATTACCAAGAACGTCACCATAACTATCAACTGACGACGGTAGCTGTCTACTTTGCAGTTGATCTTATTACCATCTTTTCCTGAACTAATACTCAGCCTGTGGAGGAGCCACCTGAAACCCTTGGCAGTTTCAATCCCAAACTGGATAGAATAGGCAACGAGAAATAAACCTGAAAAGTTGTAATTGTAAAGCAAATTCACCTTATGAATTGAGCCATCATGAGGAAATAAAATCAACTCATCCACTTGGGATGAAGTTTAAACAAAAACAAAAAAAAAATCTCTGCTTGAAACAACAAGCTTAGAAGTATAAAACACACAATAAGTCCTCTCATTTACCTAATAGAAAGCCAAGTGAAGCGAAGAGCCAATGCCCGGAAACACTGAGTTCAAGCATTTTTTGATTCCAACCACTGAAGGTTGTAAGGCTTCCTAAGTAACCAGTTGTGATTGCTATAGCTAAATGCTCTGACACTTGAGATATGTCTCCTTTGAATACCACACCAAACCAACCCATAAGAAACGAACCAATCTGGAAAGGAATGTTTAAATTTGCATTAGGTTGTCTGAATCAGCTTCCTCACGAGTGAATCCCAAAATTTCTTCTAACAGTACTTTGAAGTTTCAAGTTTGAACTTTGAAGCTTCTACATATATATAAAAAAATAAAATCTAATTTGCAAATGTGTTATAAACATTGTTCTTTCAAGCAAGTTACTACCATAATGTCTGAAAGTTATGTTTTTGGCCAAACATATCTGGAGTGTTAGCCTTTGTGAACCCATAAAGATTTGTAGGTAACCCAAGACACAGAAATATTGAAGGTGGGAAAGGGGAACACACCATATTAGAAGGAAGATCAACATAAAGAATGGTTTGGTCGCTTGTCACATGGGCAACCCCAGGGCCAAATAACTTTTGCAGTAAATATCTCGTTAAGACCTGCATAGAGTTTTTACAGTATGTGTATTAGATTTTTTGCGGATAACTGCATAATATAAATTTGACCATAAAAATGGTATCATTGTGCTAATAGCTGAAAATTTACCATAGCCTCTCAATCAGCAAAAGAATTCTGAATTGAAACAATGACAAATAGCAGTAATCCATTATGCACAACAAGTTAGCCATATCTAACAATTCAAGCAATAGTTTAGAAGTTATTACCCCAAGAATTCCAAAAACCGCTAAATGAACCATACATGAAGTATAGTCCAGCAACTCTGGCAAACCTTTTGGAGGATCCTGCAAAATAGATCATATGGTTAATTAATAACCAAATCAAATCGCAGAAACCAAAAATCTCGGACGAAATGAAAATCAAGTGTTGAAGCTCACATGTTCTGTGTCTTCAGAACCCAATATTCCATCAGAGGAAAGGGGAGAAATGGATGTGAAGGCAGGAGGCAAAGGCCTAACAGAGGAATTGGGATGCAATCTGTGTTCCTCTGGAACGGAAACAACGGCTTCTTTTTCTGACCTGTTGTCAAAGGACAAACGGAAACTGTTGCTCTCACTGAACCTATTGCTTCGAAGAGCTCGATCTCCAATGTCTCCAGCCTCTGAAACACTCTCATTTTCACCATCATTTTCTGTATGATGGCTTACGTGACTTGATATGCTTAATGAACGTCTTCTGATTGAAGAACCCCCACTATTCATTCTCTCCATGTGAACAACAACAACACAACCACAGCATTTCTCTCACCACGTTAAACCGCGTTGCACACCCAACTAAATACCAGGTTGACGCATGCAGCTGCCACCAATACAAACCTTATTTGTTTTGTTCTTTAAATGTGGTACAGAAAAAGATGACTGAATTCTAGGTACCGGACAAGTTTGGGTAACAATTTGCCACTTGCCCATTTTATTTTATTAAGGATTTTCAATAATAATTACACTTCCCATCCCAATATAACAATAGTATACATGAAATAGCACATGAAAAATAAACATTTTCTACCCCAACATTAAAACAAACACAGTATAGTCAATTTAATACACGATGATGCACATGTGTAAGAAAGCAGCTTTCCCCACACAAGCGATGACTTAATAATGACAAGTAAAAACGTAAGGGAACTAGCCTAAGAAAAAGAGATAATATAAGTTATGGGCAATTTATAATCAATGATGTCACAAAAACTGTACTGACTACTTGGTGAATTGTATGTGGGTCAGGGACACGGATTAAAATGGTTATGATTTAATGTCATCTTTTGTTTTTGGGATTTGGAATCATCTTAGAGAATACGCAGCAGGAAATTCAATATGAAGTGTGCAAATTGAAAATGGCATAACATTAATTGTACAAAAGAAAAGGGCATAATATTGATTGTACCAAAAGAAAACATAATTATGTGTCACACCAAAGAGATTCATACTTAAGGTGGCGTTTTCACATGAGAAGAAAATGTGAAGCTGCTATTACCAGACACGAGAAATGAGTTGGGGATAACTATTTTGTGGTCAATGATAGGAGCCAGCTTTTGAAACAGATTCCTCTCACTCCTCCGTTTCCTTTTAGAAAAAGCTGCACCAACCAACCAATTGTGAATTATCGGTGCCGTTCTTGAACAGTTTTATTATTTATATAGAAATTGAAATCATATAAATAATACCATTTTTTTAAAGATGGTCACATTTATCTCAAGAAAAATAAAATATCGAAAAAATTCTAAAAACAATGTGATCACCATCGAGGTCCTTAAATTATTAAGATCCAATATATTAAGTTTGTTGACAGAGTTAGTAATTAATATAATAAGATCAATATTTATCTTTCTTAAATCGAACTTGTTTATTTGTTAACACGTGTCCAAATCAAGATCCTGTTTTTGTGTGAAGTAATAAATTAGATTTGATTTTCCCAACTACACGTAAAAACACGTATATGATTTCTAAATTTATAATTTCAAGCAATTATTGATTTTAAAATATTACATTTTTTAAATATATATGCAGATATATACCTGTGTCCAAATTATTTACACAGATATAATGGTTTCTGTTTACGTGAGAATTCGATCTGCAAAGAACTAAATTCTGACGTACGAGATGTCCACACTGACACAATTTGGTTATCAGGAATCAAATTCTGAATAGCATATTTTAATTTTTTTTTGGGCCACTCGGAATTCGGTTCTCTGGAACCAAATTCTGAGTAGGCTTTTTTTATTTTCTTTTCTTTTCCTTCCATGAGGGTCTGAAGCGACGAGCACAAAAAAGACATGAGAACCATTGTTCTCGTTTGAGCACGGCCGTATGAGAACAGTCGTTCTAAGTAAATAAGTTCTAAACGTTACATTTGTACTCTTGTTTTGAATTTGAGAACTCTTAGGTTAAAATGACCGTTCATAGAGACGAAAGAAAAAAATTAAAAACCTACTCAGAATTCGGTTCTCCGGGAACCGAATTCTGAGTGACAAAACTAGCCAACAAGATTCCATTGGAGGTCAAAATTCGGTTCTCCAAGAACCGAATTCTGACATGAATGGTAAAGTGTGATATCTGTGTTAATAATATGTGGAAAGGTTATGTGTCGTCTCTGGAGTAAACCTTGGATATATTTCGTCTCTATGTTTTATAAACTCATGTAAATGATTTGTCAGAATTATTTTTATCTCTTTATTTTCCTTTTTCATTTCCTATTTCCTATTTTATTATTATCTATCTCCTAAACTTTTTTTACTTTTTTTCTTTTTCTTTTCTCTCATTTTTTCTCTCTTTAAAGATGTTTTTATTTGTCATCAAAAATCAAAATTTATAAAATATAAAAACAAAATAAGTCCAAAATTTATCCTAACAAAACATAATTTTAACAAATAATTAAGAGACTAAAAATATATTTAATCCTAAACTTAATGCATCACCTCACACATCAGAAGTGGCTTCCCTCAGCCTCTTTTACTTTCCCCTGATTCACTCTTCATGATTTTTGTAACTTTTTTTTCTAAAGATGACATTTTTACCCACATATTTCTATATATTTATTTGTCTTCACTTATTTCTTTTTTTCTTTTTTTTCACTACCATCACAACTATCAACATGTCACTACTTTATTCAATCATAAAAAAAATAAAATTATTTCCACATAAGTTTCTTTAGAAAAATTATTCTCATCAAAATTAATAATATCATCAGCAGAGATAATTTATAATTCGATTATATATTTATAATTATATAATATAAATAAATTTATATAATAATAAATAATAATATTAATAACAAAATAAAAAATTTATTTAGTAATAATAAGTGATAAAATTATTAATAAAATAATTATACTTTATTTTAAATTAATTTTAACTAAAGAGTAAAATTGTAATCCCATAATTTTAATAATTAATTTTTTTTTATCTATTACATCATTTAAATCATTCATAAACTTTTTTTTTACTTTCTATTATTTTTTCTTTAAAATAAATAACTTTATTTACTATATTTTTCAAATCTATTATTTTTTTTTCAAATCTATCCTTTAAAAGAAACAAATCCTCAAACAAGATAGAAAGTGGAAGATTCCTAATATGAGGCGCGGACTGATTTGGCTTGCAATTTTCAAAGCATCCAAAACCAGTAGCACCTACTACCCCTTGATTCAAGGTTTTTGCACGGACGGCTAAAAAAGTTTCAAATTTAGATCTAAGGTGGAATTTTAAGAGATTACTTAAAAAAGGTTAAGTTGTACCAAGAAACTTTGTTTAATATTTTATTTTTTATTTTATAGTAAAATTATGTTAGGTACCATAATTTTATTTTATTTTTTTATCTTATAGTGAATTGTATTTCATAAAATGGTTTATTATAATATAAAAAAATTAAATTAAAAATTATTTTAAAAGTCAAATTGTGTTTCTCAGCACCTGTTAAACACGATTTAATTTTTAATAAAATGATCTAGATATGTAAATATTAATTTTTTAATTTATATTTATTTTCTAATCCTTATTTATAAAAAAACTCTATTGACAATAGACATGAGAAATTATAAAAATAATATATATTTCTTCCATTTCAAATGATAAGACGTACTTGACAAATTCTCATACACCAATAAAAATAATTAATTTGTTCAACTTTTTATAAATCTTTCATTTTTATATTTATTAATTACTATTAAATAAATTAATTAAAATTTAATTAGAAGTATTTATAAATAAATAAATTTTTTAATAAAATTGTAAATTGATTGAAATTAGAATTTCAACAATTTTGAAATCATTTCTAAATAATTTAAAATCAGAAATACTAATTATTTTAAATAAAAATTTCAATCAAAATTTTTAATTCCCACCAAATTGCAAATGACTATATTCAAATTTTATTTTAAAATTTCAAATTCCCACTAAATTGTAAATGACTATGCTTAAATTTTATTTTCAAAATTTCAATCAAAATTTCAATTCCCACCAAATTGCAAATAAAAATACTAAATTAAAATTAGTTGCTCACAAATTAAAATTAGTACTGCAACTTTAATACAAAAATTAAAACATGATATTAGTAGATGATGGTAAAAGATGAAGAGTCAAACTAATAAAAGAGAATTAATTTTTACTTCCTAATATTTAATTTCTCTTTTTACTATTCAATGTTAATACAAATAATAATAATGTGATTAATAGAGTATATAAGAAAAAGAAAAGAAATAAAGTTATTGGAATTTTAAAAGGTCTTATATTACCAAACAAGATTTCATTTAAAAATACACCTTATAATTTGAAACGGAGATATTTAATTTTAAGTTTTATTAAATAAAATCTTAACGGATATAACACTGTTACATGTAGAGTATCTCGTAGGGATGACAAATGAACACATCCCTATAGGTATTAATCGAACCCGCCCCGAGTTTGACGGAGAATCCCCGCATTGACTGGGCATGGGTATGGGTAATACTCGATTTTTTAAATTGGGTATGGGGATGGGGCCGTCTCCATACCCGTCCTAATACCCGTTCCCGTATTTATACCCGTCCCCGTTTAAAATTACTAAAACACCCATATTATTTTTAGTATTAATATATTTTATTAAATTAATTTTAAAATTATATTTGAAAATAAAATTTAATTTAAATATTATGAGTGACTGTTAATTTTTTATTGGTACTAAGCATGATATTTAATAAGTTAATAACTTTTTTCACTAAATCATAATTTTATTTAGGAAAAAGATATTTGTTAGTTAATACTAGTAGCTAGAGAAGAGAACCTTTCTTATTTGTATTATCTTACTAATATTTTTATCTTCTTTTTTTCTCTCTTTGTGACTTCTCATTTCCAACTCTAACTCCATTTAAGCTCTATCTTTTCTCTTCCAAACTCTCAATCTCCAATCATCTCTTTCAAAATCAAAATTCATACTGTGATCTAAAGAGCGAGAGGAGTATTTCTACCCAGTCAACTTTAGGTTCAGGTAAAAATTTTGTATCTTTGCATGTTCCCTCTTTTTTTTATTCATCTGATCTTAAGGATTAAGCTTCCTTATTTGAATTGGACCTTGTAAGAGAATCATTAGACACTTGGCTTCAGGTGTTATGAGAATATTATTTTATGTGATGATATATATATATATATATATATATATGTGTGTGTGTTAAGAATTGTTGTGTGTTTTATTAAATGGTTTATAAATGACAGAAATTTTAGCTTTTCATTTTTTTGAATTATTTCTATAATATGCAATGATCATGTTAATTTTATACAGGAGCAGGAAATATTATTGGGGCAGAGTAAATTAAGGAATAGAGAAAAATAACTATTTTGAGTGATTGTGATCAACATGATACATGTTAAAATTTGTACGTATAATTTTCCTAAGAAGAGGAATTTATTTTGGAAAACATGTATTGACATCTATATATATATATATACACACACAATTATTTTGACTTCTTTCTAATATTTTTATTTGTTGTTTATTTTTATTATGTAAAAATGTATGACTCTCAATTTTTAATTGAATAAAATTTAAGTCTTTACTATGATATAATTATTTATTGATATGAATATTTTTTAACAGCAACAAAAATTGATTTAAATCCAAAAGATAAAGATGCATTTGTAAATTCTAATTATTATTAGTTTAATTTTTCCTGTGCAATTTTGTTTGCATTATGTATTATAATCTTTATTAAAATAAAAAGAGATTTTAATAGAAATTCAAAGAAAGGAAATAAAGAGACATTTGAAATAATTTTGAACTTAGACTATTTTTTTTAATTTTTTAAAAATAATTTTTAACTTTATTAATTTGTCATTTGTTTTTCTTCATGTCTTATATATGTTAATTTGTAGAAAAAATAACACTGAAGGTGAAGATTTGCAAGTACCAACCCCACAATATTCACAACAACCAACACTCTTGCAAGGTTCCAACAATGCAAGTCAAGCTTCATTGAATGAGCCCTCCAAACCCCGAACCCCGAATCCCGAACCCCGAACCTCGAACCTCGAAACCCCCAACCCAAAACCCCCAAGCCCCCCCAAACCCTAAGCCTCAAGCCCTAAGCCCTAAATCACCATTAAAAGAGAAGTTCACTCATGGATATTGTGTTCTTATGGAATGAAACTTGATCTCCTAGTGGAGCAAGAAGTACAAAATCGTTTCTAGATCCAATGTTGAAGTTGAGTACTATGCCATGATAGTAGTTGCTTATGAGATTATTGAGCTTAGGCACTCCTCCAACAATTAAAATCTCAAGGCATGAAACTCATATGTGACGATCAAGGTAGAAGTCACATAGATCTACTGTCACTTTGTGAGAGAGAAGGTGGTCTTTGAGAAATCATAAGTAACTTTCTTTACTCTAATGACCAATTTGCAAACATTAAATTCCTTAAGGACTCATGTGTTGATAACATGTCACAAGTTTGGTCCATACCACATATATGATCCAACTTGAGGGATAGTATTAGAAATATGATTTGATATGTTAAAGATAAGGATTTGATTACATTAAATACAAAGATATGATATGATTTGATATATCTTACCAAATATTTCTAATTGTTTCGTATTGATTTTGTTCCTTTTATTGTATATTTTATTCATTATAAATAACAGTACTTGTGTATATCAATCACATAATTACAAGTAGTCATTTCCATAGATATAGATATAAGAGTAATTCCCTCTCTATTTAAACATTTGCACATAGTAAGAAAAAAATATAGCAAAAAGTAAAAGCAAACACGTCAAGAGAAACTCGTCTTGATCGTAGTCCATGATGCACAAAAAGCATTTGGAAAATAAAGATAACTCACCAACAAATAGAGGCTTTTCTGCATTTAGTTGAGACCATTGACCTGTTTCAGACCAACGCTTGGGTAATTTGTCCATCAACTTATAACTTGGAAAGAACTGAAGGCATCCTCCCGGAACAATCTTGAAGATTTCCTCTAAAGATTTTCCAACTGCATCCTAAATCATAGCTTATGATAACCAGATGTATTCTAAATGCAAGACTTATGCTGGAAAATATATGTTGAGCAAGCATACCTTGAACGCATATCCATTAGCAGTTTTATAACTTGCGTTCAAAGGATAATTGCCAGGACCAGTGGATATTACAGCAGGCCACACCTACATTCAAGAGGTTATAAGTTATAACTTGCTAAACAAGAACTTAAAGAACATAAAGGACAAGTGGAGAAGTAGACAAGACCTGTGAGTCAACATCAATTACATGAGGAGCTTCTAGACTAGTTTCAGAATGAACTCCAAGCTCGGAAGTAAAGGATGCCATTGGGGATAGTGTTCTAAAATACCAAAATAAGTAAGTAAATGATACTACAAGGATGTGAGGAAGTAAAGATGCAATGAGAACTAAGTTCTTTCTCAACAATTCCTGGTCCTCAAATGCAGAGTGTCATGGAAATAAAAAATAAGAATTGCAGACACCCCCTCATTTTAGCAATAAAAATTTCTATGACATTGACTCACAGACATCCATCCATTATGAATAATTTGGTGAAAGTTTATGATAAGTACCCAAGCACTCAAGGGACCTACACTCAAAAGTTAACTATTATCAACAGAGAACCAAATACTTAAAATAGTCCACCAAATGTCCCATATTACTCAATGTGGAATTTAGGCACACACCATAACATTCAAGTTCTTATCAGTTTACCTTTAGCATGAATGCTTGAGTTAGTAATGCCTCAATTGAACTGTATTTCAACAAACGCTTTTCACAGAATATAATAGTGAAAAGGCTATTTTTGTAACTCAGACATATAGTTGGGCATCTCTACAGATATTATAATGAAATATGAAGATCTGAATAGGAGGGAATTGACAGAGAAAAAAGTTTTACAAGTAAGATGCCAAGTTAATTTAAGAGATTTCGACATCATATATTCAAGACATGAATACATTATATGTTTCTAAGAAAATTAGTCTGGAAATGCATGTTACTTCTGCCAAAAACTGAAAAAAAAATGGGCAGGGTCACTGCCCACCCGCTCAGATCCGAAAGAATACAGGTCCAGTCATAATTATATGCTTATATGAAATCAGGTTTAAAAGGCCAGTTTCTCCCTGCCTTATCAGGTCAGGCTATAAAATCCCAACCAGATTTAAAAGGTCATGCACTGCTCAGGAACAAATTTTAAGATGCATTCTTGAATAAGGAGAAAAACATAAAAAAAGAAATCTGTCCTCAACAATTATAAAATTGGGGCTTGGTTGGCCATTAAGAAGTCATTATGCTTACCCTGAAGTTAAGATGATTGATAAAGAAAGATCAGCAACATCTCTAAACACAACTGCTGGATTCAAGCACCATAAATTAAAAGTGCATGTCCAGTTTCCAGTAGCTCTTCCTGGCAGAACCATTGAATGTTAATTGTAGTAATGCAGTAATAACTCCAGCATGAACATAAGATATATGGTTATATACTAGCTATTGGAACCTTTTAGAATGCCATTGATTAATCAACCTGTAATTGGTCGCCTAATCTTACAAGGAAAAGGATCCACATTTGTCTTTAGTTCACGAAATAAATGCACATTATCTTATATCTCATTTCAAGTCCCCTTTTTAAAGTTCTAAAAACAGTAATAATCTATAGCACTCTAACAACAACAATTTAATCTTTCATGTTTAAGGTAAATCTTTACATTGTTTTCTCCACAAACGATTTCAAATTGTTAATTTAGATTCTATAATATTCCAAATTAGAGACTCCAAAAATTTTCAATCATATAACCAAAAGATTTCCAAATCATTTCCCATTTGGTTGTGTATGGATAGAAACCATGTCATTCGCAGTTCTGCCGCGTATTATTGTTAGTTTGAAATTGGAACCACTTACCAGTATCTTTTCTAACACATCGCTGAAGAGCAAGCTGGTAATCTAACATGTGAGATCCATTTCTAGAGAAGAAATAAGTTAGAGACGAGAATAAGCCTGAAATGAGATGAATAAATATCATTGGTAAAAACGAATATTTTGCACTGGTAACCTGGAACCTAGAACCCGGAATCTGGAACCTAGAACCGGAACACGGAACCTGGAACCTGGAATTGGAACCCGGAACCTCGAACTTGGAACCTCAAACTTGGAACCTGAAACCTGGAACCTGGAACCTGGAACCTGGAACCTAGAACCTAGAACCCGGAACTGGGAACCTGGAACCCAGAACCGGGAATCTGGAACCTGGAACCTGGAACTTGCAACCTGGAACCTAGAACCTGAAACCTGGAACCCAGAACTCGAAACCCGAAACCCGAAACCCGAAACCCGAAACCTGAAACCTGCAACCTGCAACCTGCAACATACAACCTGGAACCTGCAACCTGCAACCTGCAACCAACAACCAACAACTTGCAACCTGCAACCCCGAATCCCGAATCCCGAACACCAAACCTGCAATCTGCAACCTAGAACCTGGAACCCGGAACCCGGAACCTGAAACCTAGAACCTAGAACCTGGAACGTGGAACCGGGAACGTGGAACCTGGAACCTGGAAATTGGAACCTGGAACCTAGAACTGGGAACGGGGAACCTGGAACCTGGAACCTAGTACCTGGAACCTGGAACCCAGAACTTGGAACCTGGAACCCGGAACCGGGAACCTGGAACCTTGAACCTAGAACCGGGAACCGGGAACCTGGAACCTGTAACCCGGAACCTGGAACTAGAACCTGGAAAATGGAACTTGGAACCTGGAACCTGCAACCTGCAACCAGCAACCAGCAACCTGGACCTGCAACCTGGAACTTGGAACCTAGAACCTGGAACCTGCAACCTACAACCTGCAACCTGCAACCTCTGAACCTACAACCTGAAACCTGGAACCCGGAACCTGCAACCTGGAACCTGCAACCATCAACCTGCAAACCTGAAACCTGGAACCTACAACCTGCAATCTGCAACCCCGAACCCCGAACTTGCAACCTGCAACTTGCAGCCTGGAACCTAGAACATGGAACCAGGAACCTGGAAACTGGAACCCAAACCCTAAAACCAAACCCTAAAAATCATACCCCCTAAACCATACCCTACACACCTTATCCCCCAAACCCTAACCGTAAACCCTAACTGTAAACCCTACACCCTAAACTCTAACCATTGAACCCTAAATCCTAGACTTTAAATCTTAAACCGTAAATCGTAAACCCTAAACCATAAACCCCAAACCCTATTTAATATTTTATTTTTTTATTATATTTAAGAAAATTATTATCAAATAATATTCAATATCAATTGTATAACCATTTATAATCTTTTTTTATTTAAAATTTTAATTTTTTATTTATATTTGATATTTACAAAGTTAGATTAATTTTTTATTTATGGTTTTTTTATTCAATATTTAATATAGTATTAAATAAAAAGTAATTTTTTTAAAACACTTATTATAAAAAAATTAAAATTCAATGTTCCTCAAACCGTGTCCTTAAAACCTAACCCCCAAACCATATCCCTAAAACCCTATCCTCCAAACACTAACCCCTAACTCTAACCGTACACCCTAACTGCAAACCATAAACCCTACATCCTAAACTATAACCCTTAAACCCTAAATAATAAACCCTAATCCTAAACAGTAAACCTTAAACCATAAACCCCAAACCTATTTAATATTTTATTTTTTAAATATATTTAACTAAATTATTATCAAATAATATTTAATATCAATTGTCTAACCATTTATAACCTTTTTTATTTAAAATTTTAATATTTTATTTATATTTGTTATTTACAAAGTTAAATTAAATTTTTATTTATGGTTTTTTTATTCAATATTTAATATAGTATTAAATAAAAAGTAATTTTTTTAAAACACTTATTTTAAAAAAACTTAAAATTCAATGTCCCCCAAATCCTATCCCCAAACCCTGTCCCCAAAACCCTTTCTCCCAAATCCTAACCCCCCAAACCCTAACCCCCAAACCATATCCTCCAAACACTATCCTCCAAATCCTAACCCCTAACCCTAACCATGAACCCTACTATAAAATCTAAACCCCAAACTCTAAACTTTAACCTTTAAACCCTAAATCCTAAACCCCAAACCCTATTTAATATTTTATTTTTTTATTATATTTAACAAAATTATTATCAAATAATATTTAATATCAATTGTATAACCATTTATAATCTTTTTTTATTTAAATTTTTTATTTTTTATTTATATTAATTATTTATATTTGTTATTTACAAAGTTAAATTAATTTTTTATTTATGGTTTTTTATTCAATATTTAATATAGTATTAAATAAAAAGTAATTTTTTTAAAACACTTATTTTAAAAAACTTAAAATTCAATCAACTTATCAATACTAAAATTGAAAATAAAAAAATAAATATTAAATTGAAATTTATATATTATTATTAATAATATGAATATATACATATATATTTAAATATTTTATTAATTTTATTTATATCATTTTATTGATTTTTAAATATTTTTTAATTATAATTATATTAATAAATATTTTTTAATTTGATCACTTATTCATATTGTAAAGATTAGAAAAGTTATTTTAAAATTATCAATTACAATCATTGATTATTAATCAATTAAAGAAAAAAATGTCATAATTTTATTATAGCAATAATTAATCAGTATAATAATATAAAAATGTTATTAAAGTAAATAATCATAATTATGAAATTAAATTTTAATTATTTGAATAATTATACTAATATAAAAAATTTATCTATTGTAAGTAAAAATTCTTGTCTTTTTAAATTTTTAGTATATTTTTAATTATACTCAAAGTATTTGAACTGATTTATTTAATCTTTTAATATTAAAATTTTTATTTTTATTTATCTTTAAGAATATTAATAATTTTATAAATTAATATTTTAAAATTTATAAAATAATTTTAATGATACTAGATTCTTATATTTTATTTCCATTATTAAAAATTTAAAACAGATTATTTGTAATTAGATTTGAAATGTAATTATATTATATTCATACTTATCAAAGCATACATTATATTCGTACTTATCAAAACATATTTTAAGCCATAAAATTACATAATTTATTTATAAATAGAAAGAAAATTAAAATTATAAATACCATAATAATTATAAAAAAAATTACAGCGTCTTTTATTTAACAATTTTATAATAATAAAAAACTAAAAAATATCCAAACTTCATCACAAAATATTTTTTAAAATTTATTTTAAATTTTTTATTAAATTAAAGATAAATCCAAATTTATTTCTTTTATGTTTGATTTGAATGATTTTTCAAAATCAAACAGAATTTTTTAATTTTTAAAATACTTTTAAATTATATTATTTATTGACTTTTTAATTACACTAGAATCCTAAAAAGTCAATATACTACATTAATAATATATTAATTGCACCCTAATATAGTATATTAATATAATAAACTATACTAATACTAATATATTAGTAATATTAATTACTAATTAATAATTATTAATTATTAAAACTAATTACTAACAATCAATTCTAATTATCAATTATTAATTACTAAAATCTTATAATATTAATTACTTTAAAAATATTATAAAAAAATTCTATAAAAAAATAAATCACAATTAATATTAATTTCTTTTAATTTATTGTTACTTATTACTAATTACTATTGTACTATACTAATATTATAATAATATACTATACTAATACTAACAATAATACTATTTTTTAATCACTATAAATCTAGAATAGTTGATAAAATTAGAATACAAATTTTTTGTTTGTAATCATCAATAATAACTTAATTTTATAGTTATTATTATTGAACTTTAAATATTGATTTTTGTGAATAAGTACATAAGTACTTTTTATACAATTATAAACTAAATTTAATCTATTATAAAAAGACAAATCAATTATAGATTAATTTATTGATTATGTTATGTAAAAATCAATTTAATAATTAAATATATAAAAAAAATTAATCACTAAATTAATTTATAAATAATAAATATATATCTTTAAAATATTATTATTTTTATTTATAAATTTAATTTTTTATATTAAAAAATAATAGATAACATAAAAAGAAAAATGAGACAATGATTCGTAAAAATATCATACATAAAATAATGATTTTATTAGAAAAAATTAATTATTTTTTTTATCTAAAAACAGTTTAAAAGTAAAATGTTTATATAATTTTTAAATTTATATTTATTTTAATACATAAGATTTTCATTAATAAAATATTATATGAGTTCAATATATTTAGATAAAAAACACACACACAGCGGAATTGTAATTGTTTTAAAGTAAAAAAAAGTAAAAAACTAAAGCACTAGGTTCGTGAATTATCTCATTACAGCGGAATCCTTCGCTGTCAAAAGGTTTATCCCGGAAAATCACGACAGCAGCTCCGAACAGTTGGTCTGTGAGGTGCCAGGTGCCTTCATTACTACCCTTTTCCGATTGCTTTCCTTTGCCGTCAAATTCTTAATTACTATGTCGGAATTCAGTTAATTTTGTAATTAGTGTTGCGTGTTTCAAGTTTAATTATCGTATCACTGAGAGGGTCGAGTGAAATCTACAATCTATTCAGTTTGTGTTTCATATTGCAAATGCATCAAGAAGGTTGTTGATTTAGTCTTCAAATATTTTAATTTGATTAAGGCTGTGTAAACGTATGCCAATTTCTTGAAGTTATAAATTTATTAAAGTCAATCTGAAATTATTCTTGCGATGAATTTTGAGGCTGTTGTTATGACGGTGTTCGACCTTTCCCCATGTACTTGTTTCTTTCAATTACACCTGTTAATTCTTAAACCGTGTATAAGAAAAGGGTAAAATAGACACACACTCAGAGAATTGATTCCACTATAAACATGCTACAGGCAGAAGTGGCGCTGATGACAACGTCATAAGAATAATGGGCTTGGTGGCTGTTACATGGACAAATTATCTAAGAAAGCGTCTTCCACTAACAATAAGGTCTCTTCATACCTTCAAAGGTAATCAATTAGACCAAATTTTAATGTCTCCACCTCTTGCATCTTTGGACCTTCTTGACATCTGGAGTCCCAATTCTTCATCTCGGATTGTTCCAGCAATACGTAAGAGCTGTAAGTAACTGAGTATCTTATTCCCTTGTAATGACTGTAATATTTACATTTTTTGGTTCTCATGTTTTATCATTTTAGATGTTTTGTTGCTGTTCAAAACTTTAGTTTCTGACTTAATTGAGCAAAAACTGGGTTTTTACTGTCATTTGTAGACTCCTCCAATCAATCATGTTACTTCAAATTCTCTTCCAATTTAAACTGTCTTGTCATTCATCTCTTCTTCTAGGTATTGACAGATCAAGAGTGTCTATATTTGATTTCTTGGTTTATTCAATCTCATCAGTCTGTAATAACCATTTCTTTAATGAATGCCAATTACTAGAAGTGATCATCTCAAGACCTTTGAAGGAAAAGAAAGCAATATAAACCACATGGTGGCTAGAAGAATGGCTTTGTATGAGTCAAATGCTTCAGTAGAATACAACATTACTATAAATCATTGGATTAATTTATGAGAAATGCTAGGAACACACTTTTTGAACACTCTCTTATTGAAATGTATTGAACTCCATGTTGTATTTAATGAACCTCTCCTGATTTTGTAGTTTTTAGTAAATTTAATAGCAGTATAGGTAGAGATTGTGTTTCTAAAACTTCAATTTATTTCTCAGAACATGCACTAAGTGCTAACAAATGGTCTAGCTGTGTATGTTTGTTTGTAATTAGCACCCTTGATTAATTAAATTAAAAGCTTTAAATGTGAGATTAGCTATGTAGCACTACAATGCCATTCAAACTCTTTGGCTTCTATACTTGTTGTGGAAAAAGTGAATGCTTTCACACATCTAAAATTTATATAATGTGGACATATAAATAGGAAGAGGAGACTAATTTTGTACACTAATCTATGTGTGAATTCCATGGAATAATCTTTCCTATAATTGCTATATCTAATCTTAAAAGGTGAACTTTAAGCCTAATTAATTCAACTCTACAAAACCGGTTTGTAAGGTGAGATATTTATTCACTTATATACTATAATTTTGTCATACCTCTAGTCAATGTGGAATTTTCAATTCATTCCCTCATGTTGAGAACTGAACATCCCGAATATGAAAATAAATATTTGTGGGTGGTCTGATAGCAGCCCAATAATAAATGACATGATAAGCCTAATGACCCTTGCAAGGATCATCTTTGATACAATCTTAGAAAGTGGATTATAAGTCTAATTCAATCTCATAAGATCAGATTGTTAGATAAGGTTTGCACTTATATATTATAATTTGGTCACATCTCAAGTCGATATGAGATCTTCAACATTTAAAAACGAAATGAAGGAAATAAAAAGATTCTAATTACATTAAATACTAATATTATTGTACAAATCAAATCTCATAATTCTAATTGATTTCTATGGATCAAATCCCATTATTCGGTTTACCTTCCTTAATTATCAAATTCCCCCTCAATTTGGGGATGGTGGATGTCCCAAATTGGAGATGAAACTTTCATAAGTATTCTTGGGAGAGCTTTAGTTTGGATGTCTGCTGTTTGGTTGTGTGATGTTACATGCTCAACACTTATCCTAGGTTCTTTGCATTACTAATAGCAACTTTGTTGTCTCACAATATCTCGAGTGTCGGTCAATCAACCTCCTTTTTGGTCTTGTTTCCACTTCTCGTTAGGTGCAGTTTCTGCTAGTGTAGTTTCTACTGCTTCTACAAGTATAGTTTCTACTTCTCCATTGTTGGAGGGGGGAGGTTCAGCCACTTAAAATCCCAATGGTTGGAATTCTACCATTTCATTTAGAATCAATGCATTCTCCCCCTAAATACCAACTTTAATAAGACTGATTCTTGAAGAAAGTCACATCCATAGTATGGTAAAAAAAACTTTAGGGAAAGCATTTGTATCCCTTTTGGTGAGGTAAGTAACCAACAAAAGGACATGTGATGGATTTTGAGTCAAGTTTTTTAGGTAGAAAACAAAAGCTAAACACCCAAATATTTTCAAGGAAATTAAGGTGAAAATTATGTTGGTTAGGAAACATATTTGGAGTGTACAGTGAGAGGTGTTAAAGTTAAGAACATAGGATGACATTCCGATTATTAGGTAGGTTGCAGAAAGGAAATCTTCTCCCTAAAACTATTTTGGTACATTTGCAGCCAAAATGAGGGATGAGTGATCTAGTTACTTTTGGAAGGGGCCTATTTTTTTTCTTTTTGTGATCTCATTTTATTAACAGTATTTACAATGAGCTTTGGTGTATAATACCACATGACTTAAGTTATGAATTCAATATTGAGTAATGAAATTTGTGGCCACCGTGAGTTTTAAGTACCTTACTATGGTGGAATTGTATTCGCACCATGTTGTGGAAATTTTCAAATATTCTGCATACTTCTAATTTCTCTTTCATAAGAGAAACCCATGTAACTCTTGTATGGTCATCAATTAAAGCAACAAATCATTTGGTGGCACCAATGTTGTTAACCTGATTAGGTCCCCATGCATCACTGTGAAATAAAGAGAATGATTGAGAGAGAGTATATATGGTTGGGGTGGATAAGTGCTTTGTGTATGCTTGGATAATTGGCAAACTTGACATTGATAATTCCTTAGATTTTTATTGAATAATGAGGTGAACATTTTCTCCTAGTACCTGAAATTTGGGTGGCCTACATAATAGTGTCACCATGTTATAGAATTTTCAATAGTTGAGGGTACTGTTGCACTAGAGCTGACTTCAAGAGTTGAAGGTACTGTTGCACAAGATTTGGCTTTGAGTTCACTTTTGGAGTCTTCAACCTGGACCTGGTAGAGTCTAATACATTCTTTAGCATTGCTAGTTATCCTCACTTCCTGCAAAATTTGAAACTCTTTGAAATAATGATTGAACCTTTACCAAGAACATTTGAGAGTGTACTCTTTGAAAGAATTTTAATCCTAACTCAACTTCGCAAAATTGGCTTGTATGGTAAGATTTGTACTCACTTATATATTATAATATAGTTATATTTTTAGTCAATATGGAATCTCTAACAACTACCATCTACAATCTGAACTGTGGAGTTTTTTGGGACAGGGAGAATAACTATCAAATACAGTTACGTTTGCAGTCATGAGGTCTGAGGCTTCTTTTAGTCTATCATCCATGAGTTTGGTTTTCTTTTGCTAGTGTTTAAAGCTTGCAAGTAATTATATTTTTGAGCTATTGTTGCTCTACTACCTTTTTCTCCAGTTAACATAGTCTGTTAGAGGATTTTTTTTCAAGTTTCCATTTGTTATTTGCTGAATGGAGATGGATCAGGGTTTACCTTCACTTCCTGATGCTTATAGGCTGTATTGTTCTCCTAGTTATGGACGAGTTTTGCCTTTGAAGGTTTCCCAAAAATGTAGCCTTCCTTTCCTTTTTTAAGGAAGATTTGGATTGACTTCTTGTATTGGATGTAATTCTAGCCATTCAATTTTTGGTCAGTGATGGAAGCGCAGAATCTTCAACTGAGCTGGTAAGAATAGTACCAGTCTCCATAATGTACCTTCCATGGTTCGGTCAATGAGAATGACTAGATATGGTTCAGATTGTGTTATGCTGAAAAAACAAATTCTTTCACATATCTGAAATTGATACAATGTGAAAATATAAATAGGAAGGGGAGACTAATTTTGTACATTAATCTAGGCCTGAATATTAGGAAATAATCTTTTCAATAAATGCTATGTCTAAAAATCGAAAGAAGGAAATGAAAACATATTCATGTTGCATTAAATCCTAACATTAACTATACAAATCAAATCACATTATTTTTTTTGATTTCCATAGGTCAACTTCCATTTTCCTGTATTATGCATTCTTAATATTCCATTTCATTCTGTAAGATATTGTATTAAGATTGATGTTTGTCTCAGTTGATGACCAGACTACTGAAGTGCTTGATGGAAAATTGATATCCATGGAAATCAAATCAAGAATAGCTGCTAAGGTAAGAGAAATGAAGAAATGTCTGGGAAAAGTTCCTGGATTAGCCGTCATTTTAGTAGGCCAAAGAAGGGATTCACAAACTTATGTTCGCAACAAGATAATGGCTTGTGAAGAAGTTGGAATAAAGTCTTTGGTGACTGAATTACCCACTGAATGTGAAGAAATGGATGTTCAAAATGAGATCATAAGATTTAACAAAGATCCATCCATTCATGGTATTCTTGTGCAACTCCCTCTACCACAAGTAATCTCTTAATCTCTGACCTACAATAAATTAGATAGACCTTAGTATCTGCTGAGTGTTTATTCAAGAAAAGGAATATAATATTGCAAATGTTTAAAGCTATTTTTGAAATGGTCAACCAATAAAGTATTTCTTGAAGAGGGACATTAGATTACCATTGTCTTTAGAAGGGAGGGGTTTAGGCTCTAAATATGCAATTTATCACATGAACTGTAAAAAAAATAAAAATAAAAATCTCTTAGAAATTGGTTTGGTTATTGTTAGACTATTAGAAGATGTCTCAAGATGTATTTATTTTGCGATAGTTTCTTTGAGAATTGCTATCAAGTGACTTCTAAATTTCATTATATTTCTTATTTATTTCCTTATTTGATTTTGTTTCAAAAATTTCTTATAGTTTAACACTTTTTTGCTTGGATTTGATCTGGTTCACCACCAACAAAGGAAGCCTCCCTTATATTTTTGTTTTCATTCTATTTTTTGCTTTTCCATACTTTATATGATTTAGCTCGTTTTCTTTTTTAATTACTGTAATTAGGATTATATCTTTAGATTTTGCTTCATTCTTTTCTTATTTTGGGTTTCTCCTCATCTATCTATATATTCATAGACATCCGGTGTACACTTAAATCAATGACAAATATACGTATTCTTTAGTCTTTTGCTGGGTCTCTAGTATATACTTTTCTCTTCATACTTATTTAAGAAGCTTTGGTGCCACATATACTGTGTTTTTTTCCATAAAGGGAATAAAGGCTAATGCACTCTATTCTGAAAACATGTAAATCCCCCACAAAATAGACAAGAAAACTAGAGGTCCAGGCTAGCAACAAAATCACAAGTTTCATAGATGTTGTGATTTCAAGAGCATCATCTACAATGAAGATATGACAAATCCATTCACTTTTATCTACCATGCAAAAGGGGTACCATCAGTATAGCATTGTTTTAGGTAACCCTACAAGTTTACCACGTCATCAGTCTCATGACCTTGTCATACCTCTCAAAGATGGCACTGACCCAGTCAAAGTTCAACCATATCAATACCCTCATAATCAGAAGGAAAAAAATTGAAAAAATGGTTGTAGGCTTGCTAGTTGAGGGCATTATTAAGCCTGGTACTAGCCCTGTCTCCTCACCCTTCATTTTGGTCAAGAAAAAAGATGTCACAGTGGTTTTGTATAGATTATCAAGTCTTAAATGCCAATAAAGAGTTTCTTTATTGTTGTGAATTGTGTGTTTAATGACACCTGTAAATCCTTTATTTATATTTATTCGAAGTTTAGTATGGGAAACCTAATAATGGCTGATAATGAAGAATATCCCTAGTTATCAGTTGTATATATTTCTCTAATTACTAGGATCAAATCATATCTTTTACAGCTGATATAGAAAAGGATAGCTTCCTAATTCCTGTTGTAGATGAGGTAATAGATGAATTATTTGGTAGCACCCATTTCTCCAAATTAGACTTGTGTTTTGGTTATCACCAAATTCTGGTTAAGATAAAACATAGATAAAACTACCTTTCGCATGCACCAAGGGTTTATACAAGTTATTGGTCATGTCCTTTGGACTCACTAATGCATTGACTACATTTCAATGTCTCATGAATCATGCGTTCAAGAAGCAGCTACACAAATTAGTGCTTGTCTTCTTTGATAATATACTAGTTTACCGCCATCATGGTCCACTCATCTAATTTGGAGGAAATTTTACAACTTCTGCAACAAGATTGTCTTTTTGCATAGTTGTCTAAATGTAGTTTTGGTCTTTCTAAAGGGCTCCTTGCGTCACAGTTTCAGGACAAGGTGTCAAGTTGGACCAATCGAAGGTTAAGGCTGTTTTAGATTGGCTCGAACCTACGTCTATCAAACAATTGCATGGTTTTCTTGATCACACCGGTCACTATAGTTGTTTCATCCAAGGGGGTGTTGCTATAGGTTTTCCCTTAATCTCCTTGCTCAAGAAGGACAACATTCAATGGGATTCTCATGCTGTTTTGGCCTTTAATACATTGAAGCAAGCGATTACCAAAACAACCATCCTTGCTCTTCCTAAATTTTCCTAGCCTTTTTTCTGGACATTGATGCTTTGGGTGCTGACATTTGTGATGCCCTTAGCCGGTCCACTCATTTGATCACTTATTTACTATGTAGTTCGGGCCATTGTTGCAAAAGCAACCTGCTTATGTTCGACTACTCTTTTCTGTTACAGAGACAATTGTCAAGGTTAGACACTACTTGCACAGGCTTTGAACTTCCACCCTGTTGACTCGGGCCACCAATTCATTATTCGAACAGACAAATTTTGGTAACATAAATGATTGTTTGGAGTAGTTTGCTAGTGAAATATTTCTTATTTTTTACGAATAACTAGTTTTCATGCCTGCTATACATTCAATTGTAGATTAGCACACATTCTAATTAGCTGATTTAGTGTGTTTGACTTGTTGCAAAACGTTTGGGGACAGCATCTAGACGAGGAAAAGGTTCTGGATGCTTTATGTCTTGAGAAAGATGTGGATGGTTTTCATCCCGTTAATATGGGGAATCTTGCCATAAGTGGAAGGGAGCCACTGTTTACTCCTTGTACTCCAAAGGGCTGCATTGAGTTATTAATCAGATCAGGACTCGAGATTATGGGGAAGAAAGCGGTAGTGATTGGAAGAAGTAATATAGTTGGTTTGCCAACGTCCTTGTTATTGCAGGTAAAGTGATCATTTCTGTTAGAAACCTGAAGTCATGGCTTATCTACTTTGCGTTTCCTTCTGCATGAATATCTAATATCGTCTGTATATTGGCAGAGACACCATGCAACAGTCACTGTTATACATGCCTTCACAGAAAACCCTGAACAAATCACCTCAGAAGCTGATATCATAGTTTCAGCTGCTGGAGTGCCTAATTTGGTCCGTGGTAACTGGATAAAACCAGGTGCAACTGTGATCGATGTTGGTACTACTCCTGTTGAGGTAAGTTGCTAATTACGACTTAAGACAAAATTTCATATTTTTCTTTCTCTAAATATAAGAATAAAATATTGCAGGATCCTGGCTGCGACGATGGTTATCGTCTCGTAGGTGACGTATGCCATGAAGAAGCCATGAAAGTGGCGTCTGTTATTACTCCTGTGCCTGGCGGGGTTGGGCCAATGACCGTTGCTATGCTACTATTTAACACTCTAGCTTCTGCAAAACGCATGCTGAATTTTAATTGACCCTGCCCGTTTTCAAAGTACTATACTTCGTTCAAGGTCATTTTCAGCATAGATCGAGTTTAAAAACAGGAAAAAAATTAGCAATTTTGTAGTGCATGTTATGTGGATGATAGTCTAGATTCTATTGTGTGAGCTTTCTTTGATTCGGATTATTGCAAGATAGGTGTTGTTCTACTCGTCAGAAACATAGGATTTCTTTCAGAAAAACTGTAATCATTAAAATACGTTATCGACATTTTGGTGATTCCATTCGAAGACCTTTAAATTAAAGAAAATTATCGATTGGTATGAAAGTTTTTATAAATGACGGATTATAAAGGTTATAGACGTAACATATGAACGATTAAACATATAAATGTTCTTTGCCACCTCAGCCAGTGGGGGTGCTGCATAACCTATCTTTACATATCTTTTTCTTTCTATATTAAACTAACTGATAAACATGGATGTCTTTGGCACTTTTTTTTATAACATTTTGGATCTCAATGCCATACCACGGCTTACTGCTAACAAAATAAACTCGCCAAATCGGGTGTCGAAATTGTAATTAACAGTTGGAACTTGAAACCATACCCAGTTGATTCTAACCTATCACCACTTACGGTTTCCACTGTGATTATGTTACTGGCATAAATGTAAAATATACATTACTTCACAGAAGGATTACTTGCGCCCATTGTAGCACAATCACAGTTTGCTACAGGCTACAACCTTCAACCACACAGAATAACTAAATGTATAACAATTTTATACAGAAGAGTAATTTTTCTCAGTTCTTTTCCTCTTCCCTTCACAAATAAATAGGGTCTATCAATCTTGACATGAGTAATTGGAACAACTTTTACTCAAGATTAAAATTAATAGAAAACGAATCAGCTATCGTGCCTCAACTTCTCCTGCATTCTTGCTTGAGTCGGACAACACTGGCTCTGTCACAGGAGGTATACAATCTATCTTGTACCGTATAACCTACAGTCCATACACCATAACGTACAATTTTCAGCACGTGCCCAATATATAGGAAGAAATAAGTGAAGAAATCCCAACGCTATAAATAAAAATTATAAAGATGTATGAAGCCAATATGTAGCAACAAACGAATTAAATCAGTTTGCAATAACAATGAGCAGATCATGTGTGATAGTGATGACTAAAGGAGAACCATAGCACAGTAACAATGAACAGATCATGTGATAGCGATGACTGAGCGTGAAGAATCAATCCTCCCAGGAACACATGCTCTGGAGAAGGTTATCTAATCAGATATGTTATTGACATTTGATCAGTATGTGAGCACAACAAGCATTTGTGTTGAGAAACCAGTCCAAGTGATATACTGATACAGTTTGCATCTCATTGAATCAGTCAACATGCCCATATACATTACCTTCTTGAAAAAGGTTGAATACGTGTTGTCCCAAATCAGTTTATAGCTTCCAGCCATTAACGTGCAGAAGTTTCCCTAACATAACATTATAGGTACAAAACTATGTAATACATATCAAATACCTAGTTAAGTGTATAAGCTGCAACAAAGGTGACAAACTCACTTGGTCAGACTCATAACGGCGTGACGGCAACATCAGCTGTGTGATAATGAATCAGTCATCATAAAAATGAGAAATGGAAATACAGACATCAGGAAAGAGAAAAAAGCACAATAAAACAGGAAAAGGTGAAAATGAGCTAGGTGAGGGTCTACAAAATTGAAGGCGAAAATGGTTGATGATGAAGAACAATAAGGGAAATGCTTCTGAAAAAACCTATAGAGAATATGATACCGATAATAAAAGTGAAACGTCATCCAAACTTACTGTTTTTTCCCCAGTAGGACTTATAAACTCCAAACTAAATCCAATATCCTGACAAATAAACAACAGAAAGATCATTATGGAGGGATGACTGTGGAGAATATCATAACATTTTGAAATCAAGGTATAGCAGCACAACAACGATACCATATTTATTTTTCCTTGTGCCAATGAAAAGTCCCATGCAATGTATGAGTTTACAACATCAACAGAGAGCAAAACCTGAAGTAGAAAACAAAAACATCGTAAAAAATGAGATAAAAGTAACACTAAATCATACACAAAATGACAAAAAGTGAATGCTCTGTGCAAGGAAACAATTTATAAATTAATTAAAATGGTAACCATTATTTCCCAAACATGCTAGTAGCTCAACTAATAGACCTATATGAGAATGTTATGTAGAAAAGACCTATGTGCATGCTTGTGACAGTGTTTCTAGAGGAAATGATCTTTTGGAAGTAAGAGATCTCCCAGTAAACATGAAAAATGATATTGATGAGATTGTGCATGATAAGTGCTGTAACTAGTTAGAATGCTTGCTCAGGTTAGGACTATTATATCCGAATTATGTACAGGGCATAAAAGACTTCTAAGAGAAGCTAACTAACAACCAACTGACTGTAGTCAGATCTAACTGTAACTAACAGAATGCTTCTAGTGAAAGCATCAGCCTCACCAACATTTGCTAAGTTTTAAATAGGCCAATAAATGTTCAGCCTACATATTTAGCCAGACAACATTAAAAGCCTGAGTCTAATTTAAAATGAAAAGGCTATGAGATACAATACATCACCTAGCTCTAGCTTCGATCTCAAAGCCCCCTCCCCCATTTTCCCTCTATTTGTGAAAGGTGTTCTTCCTCCTGTCCCATCAATCACCATTTATTGGCTGCACTACCTCTGATCTGTTTCTGCAGGCTTGTGATCTTCTCCACTAGCTCAAGACCTCCTATGTTAAAATCTTTTCATTTTGTGGGTACTTTGCAGTTCACAGCACAATGTTTTGATTCGTTAATTTAGCATTATGGTTAATGTGTATATAAAATATGTCAATATAGCTTTTTTTTATTAGTGATATAAACACCTCCAATTTTGGATTTTTTTAGAGATGCATGTGTTCAGTTTATATTTAATGGTTGTACCACCTCTAATCTGTTTCTACGGGCTTGTGATTTCCTCTGATCTGCTTGAAGACCTAATATGTTAAAAAATTTCCTTCTTCGGAACTTTGCAGTTCACAAAGCAATGTTATTGATTTGTACATCTAGTCTTCCGGTTAATGTGTATCTAGACTATGTCACCATGGTTTTTTACTATTAATGATGAAAACACCTTCAATTTTGAATTTTTTTAGCAGTTCTATGTGTGCAGTATATTACTTTTGTATGCATAGAGTCGATATTGCAATCACCCACTCTCGACTACCCATCAATAGAGTCTTTTTAGCCACTATCCAGGATTGACAACTATGGTCATATTCGTACCTTGTGGATACAAACATGTCATAATAACAAAAAAGAAAGACAAGTTAATTAATTTCACAAGTCTTGTGAATATACCTCATAAGTTTTCCCAGCTGGAATATTGATCTCTTTGTAGTCATCATTTTTCCTGAAATGAACAAACTAGAAAATTGACATGAAAATAGAGAAGATAATACAACAAAGTAAGATTTGATATTTACCTTGCTTCCAATGAACCAACAACCTCTGCTGAAATGAAGAAAGGCGCATTTGCAAAGACCTCACTGATAAAAGAAGACTATAACAGGTTAGTCAACATGAATTAGAAATCTAGCAAGGTGAGAACAAATACAGATTTCATATTAAAAATTCTTAACAACCAGTTCAACCTATAAGCTTAGGTTGTTAGGGGGAGCCAGTTGTGAAGCAAAATATAGAGAAATGGAACATTTGGAAACATATGGCTTAGACCTTGCTCAGAGAGTTGAAAACAATAGGATTTATGTGATGCATCTTTAGGCAGTTTATTTAAGTTATGGATTTGAACCATTAGTATTGTAGCTATTGACGTTCCTCTCATTGCTTTTCCCAGCTTACATCCTCGCAGTGAATAATGTATTAAGTGATGTTGGATTTATCTAAGATTCTGTAAATGGTATATATGATAGAAACTTCTAATCCAACATAGGGTTATTAAGAAGTCATTGAATGGTGTAAGAGTGATTTTAAATTTCACTAGTACAAACCCGAGTATGAAATTTCAAATTGAACATTTTTAGAACATATATCCAGCTATATTTGGAAAGCGACTGTCTCAAAATATCATAAACAATGATAAACTATAGAGAATTTCCTTGCATTCTGTTCGGAAACAATAGTGTAATAAAAGATACTGGTCAAGTAGACAAGAACTTACCATAATTATTAACAATAAATAGCAAAAGTTAAATCATGAGAAATATCAAGACGAACATTACTGTACCTGATAAATGTCAAAAACCTTTCCAACTCTGTGGTGTAGACATCAACAGCTTGTTCCAAGATAGCAATTTGTTCTCTATCTCTGTCAAATTATACCCACAGAGAGAGAAGAAAGGGTATTACAAAAGTGTTCCACATTATAAAAGAATACAAAAATACATTTTCCAAGTAAGAAACTAAAAAGCCCAAGATGTCCATATTTGTATCATGATAAAAATAATCTTCAGACTCAGATAAGTTCTAAAGCATCACTGAAGCAAAAAAACATATAAAAGAAAATAAGGAACAAATCCACAAGACAGTGCTGCTTCAATCAATTCCATGACATGACTCACAATTCAGGTTACAGGATGACTGGTGCTTGTTACATTGAACAAACTAATTATATTAGAAATATTTTTAACTCTTACAATTGCAAAAATCCAAGCCAGACTATCATGGCCAAAGCCAGAAAGTAGGAAACACCATGATGTTTGAAGCTGTAAGAATCCTATATGAAAAAGATGATCATCAATTGAGAAGTTCGTCTTTTAATAACCAATTGATTTTTATCTAAGTTACTTGCAATTAAATCAAAAAAATAAAACTCAGAAGTTGTGAAATCACATTTTTTTTATTTGGCAGTTATTTCCAAGCCTAGAAGAAGATCCCTGTAAATCATGTCCTATTCTAAGATATTAGACTTTATAATTGCTTGTCCTCAATATTCATAGAAATAAGAGTGATTTAACAAAATCACCCATAAAACCAAATAATTAAAATACCAAAGAAGAAAGGTATCTTACAACTTCTTAGTATCTTATCGTGCCCATGATATTGAAAGGAAGAGTCAAACAGAAAGAATCAGAGAGGTGAGGCTGTACAAGGGTGGTCCATAGCACTGCCGTTGTTCCTCCATGGGCCTGCTAGTAAATAAGAGTTCTCATATGAATCTTATCCATATATTATTAATTATTATCATATGCAAATAAAAAGAGAGAAAACTTAAACAGCATTGAAAACAATAATTTTGTACCCATCGTCATCATTTATCTGGCGAGTAAAATCAAGTAATACCTATAACCCAAAAAAATGCCTTGGAATGAGTTAAGATAACAAGTGCCTATCCAAGTACACACAAGTTAGTTCAAATACAAACAAATTAATCAGAAAAATAAAAATGATGATATCAGTAACAAATTAATATTATCAGAAAAACCTGAAAGAAGGAGCTAGACCCATTATTTTAAAACATTGAAAGCAAATGTATAAGCTAAAATAAGTTGCATAAACTGATTTAAGTAGACAAAATGAAAGAATGGATGCCAAACATAAAAAAAAAAATAGGCCGCCACAACCTTGTATTAAACAATTTAAGATAGCCATACCTGAGGTACACCAACAAGGTACTTCACAAGTGTTTTATAGACTCCTGTTGCAGAGCCAAGCTGGGCTAATTGCCTTCTCCTGTAATAGGTAAGTTGTTTAATATATTTCTTGTATCAATTCATGCACAACCAACCAGACAAGGGTTAAGCCCCACCTGTCCATTTGTTGTTTCCACATTAAAGCATATCGGTCATGTATGCTACCACCAGAATTTACCAAAGTATCAACCTCTGCTTGCTTATTCCTCTCAGAGCGCTCCCGTTGTTGTCTAAGTAACGTTCCTTGAAAATCTTGAGGCAAATATGTCATAACTATGTATAAATTTTGTTGAGTTAGATGATAAAGAGGTACGTTGGAATATATGAAGAATATACAATAGTATTTCAATTATATTTTAGAATATCTTAAGATCAGTTTCCATATTATCTCCTAGGAGTGGTTCCATATTTTCTTATAATCCCATCATTTGTTTCTTTGTTTAGTTTGAATTATGATCAGATATTAGTATAATTAAGGTCGATGATTCATCTTCCTAATAGGGGGTTCAACAGTACACCCCCGCTCCCACACGAAAGAAAAACGTGTTTCACCTTGTATCTTTGATAGTTTGGTCCAAAAGTGGCTTAGAAAAACGTTGTATCTGTCAATCACCACACTAGTTTGAAATCCATGTAAATGAACAATATCTCAAATGAAAATTTCAGCTACCTACTAGAGTACAATGAGGGATTACTAAACTGAATAAATGGGAGTATGCAGTAGTGGGATCCACCTCAATTAAACCTGTTTCCTTACCTCCTGCCTTTAGTAAGCCTTCTACAAAATCCACATAGATGTTAGACCAAATGTGAGTGGGTATGGTATGAGGGATGGCTCTACAAACTATTGGACATCTCTTTTTATCCTTTCCCAGTATAATAATGCTGATAGCCTCTCAGCAGTGCGATAGAACCCAAAATGTCCCCCAGCTGCTGAACTATGGAATTTAGCTTTTCCATTATGTTGAGGAGTATATGGAGCAGTAACCTCATAAATTATTCCTTTCTTATCACAATAGGAATGAAAATCATTTAAGGCGTATTCACCAGCACCATCTGTTCTAAGAACTTTGATAGATAGCACACATTGTTTCTCCACCATTGTCTTGAGCCTTCTAAACACCACAAATGCCTCACCTTTTCTTTTAATCAAATAAACCCACAATTTTCTAGTAAAACCATCAACAAAAAAATGAAATAGCATTAACTCCAAGGGAAAATACCTCCATAGGTCCACACACATCTGAATAGATGACTTCCAATAGTGTTTTTGCTGCTGGAATGTTGGATTTGAAGAAGTTTCTGGTCTGCTTGCCTAGTAGAGAACCTTCACATAATTCCTTTGGTTGCTCGATAGAGAGCAAGCCATGCACCATCCCTTTCATATTTAGTAGACTCAGACTTCTAAAATTTAGATGCCCAAATGTTTGGTGCCAAAGCCTACTCTGAACTTCCATGATAGCTGCAAAAGGATGACTTTCACCAATCTGAATTCCAATTTCAAAGGTTCAGTTCTTTGATAGAGAAGCCTTCAAAATTAGTTTTCTCTTGCTGTCATAAACCTTCATCATATTCTGCTCCATATTCATGGCATATCCTTTCTACAATAGTAGCCCAAGGCTTAACAAATTGGTCTTCATTTGTGGCACATAAAGAACATTTTATGAATGATTATTTTCCATCTTTTCTTTGAATCAAAACTTTGCTCATCCCTTCAACTGTAACAGTGTTATGCAAACATCGCCATTCTTTTGACTCTTTCATCCAGATTAACAAACCACCCTTTATTTCCAGTCATGTGTGTGATTTGGACACTCCAAATACCAATAATTAGATTTGGTACAATCTGATGTTGTCACCACGAGAAAAAAATTATCTGAATCAGAATCAGAATCATCTCTATCACTTTGTGCCATTTGAGCTTCATCCACCTCACTTGCTTTCCTTTATTGTTGTAGCATTCATCTGCAAAATATCAAAAATTTTCTGACCCGTCTGTTTTGATCACCTCCCTTCTTGCCAAAATTTCCACAACCTCCATTCTTCTTGTGGTCATCACCACTAGTGTTCTGATTTGAGAACCTGTTGAAGCCTTTTATTCCACTTCCTTCTCCAATAAATACCAACAACCATCAAAGCAATACCATCCTTCATGAGCTGTTTCGTCACTACTCCAGGACCAAGCTCCCTAAATATTGGAATTTAATTTTAAATTCAAAATTCTTGATTGAAATTAATTGTCTCTCCTGTTGTGTCAACCCCATGTTTGCTCCCTTTTGTTTTCTTGTTCATTCCATTAAATTCAGCCCTAGTATGCCCTTCATTCTAGCCACCCTCTTCTTTGGCTTAGTCTTCATCATGCATTTTACAAGCATGTTTCAAACAGTTTTCCAGCTATTGTGTCATCCCTCCCACATTCCTTGACCTTGTTCTTTATTTTGACCATTTCTTCATCAGTTTTTTATACACCGTGAAATCTCTAGAATCCCCTGATACCTATATTCCTCTTGAGGTTTTGATCTCCTTCAGAGAGTTTCAAATAGTTTTTGGCCATTGTTGCCAATCAACCATTGTCATTCCAGCAAGTTTGGATCTCTATTTTGGCATCCATGACCTCTCCAGTGCTTTACATAGTATTTTGTTAATGTTTTTCTCTCCTTGTCGATTCAATCTCCACTACTCAGACATGCCATCTTTGTTTTAAATATTGCACAGTGAGATTAGGCATACCAACTAGCCCCAAAGTGCTGCTTTCCTAAATATATCAGCCTGTTCTCATGGTTTTCCCCGATATATAAGCTTGGTCAGCTGGCCTGGCAATACTCCCAAAGAATCATCCTAGTTCCTTCATTATCTCAGATTATGCAGTTTGATTTCTTTATTTAAAGAATTTAATTCTGACAAGCTTACAATTTAGTAAGCGAGCTTGAGGGGTAGTGTTAAAATATACGAAAATGTCTTTTATAAGCTAATAATTCAAACTCCATTACCTAAACTACAATGAATCTAGACATCTTGAATAGTGGTATTACCATGTAGTTTGCATTCGCAACATACACTTTATAGACTTAGGGTTTCCTTTATGATTTCCACCAAGATGAATTATATAAAATAACTGCAGTGTAGAAACAAAAGCAAAAAAAGCAAGCAAAATGAACTTTACTACAGCTAATTGAAATTGATGTAAAGGAAATTAGAAGCTTGTTATATTCAAAACAAGCATTCAAGTCAAAGGCAAGGTGGTACCTGTCTTAAATACATGTTCAGCATTTTTAATTTGGAAAGATTCTAAAGCCTTCAATGTATTATGAAGTTTATCTTTCAGCTGCCCAAATGTAGGGGCAAACTCAACACTGTCAGGTGAGGACTGCTGCTTCAGCTGCATCCATAAAATACTTGTTTTTACTTCAAATGTATACAGTTCACTGAAATGGGTGTTTTACCAAGACAGATAACGCTACAGTTATGGATAGCTATACGATCTTTCCATATTTCCCTACTTATATAAAATAAAAGGATATCTTCAACAAAATTATTTTACAGGAGCTTTTCAAAAACTACTCTAATGTTAAAAAAAAAAGGTTAAAATGAAATGTTGAAGAGAAATTCTGAAGTTATCATGTCCTGTATTCACGAGATGCAAACAGTGCCTTTATAAAGGTCAGATAAAGAAAGGGCAAATGATTTTTTTTTTAAGAAAAATATACACTACCAGTTCTGGCCAATTAGAAGTTTGAAGTAAAAAAATTGTCTCTTCAATATACTCTCGGTTCTTCCACATGTTCTCATCAATTTTATGCGGAGGTAGCCGGTCAGCTTCATTTATTAAGACGCTTTCTCCTGGAGCGAAGTGAAGGACAAAAAAAGGTTGTAAAGCAAAATATGTGAGCAGATAAAGAGTGCGATGTTTGCTTTAAAGTGGAAGAGCACGTAGTAGAAAAGGGGGAGCAGAGAAAACCTTGGGTGGGAGGATGTTGAGTGAGGAAATCATTAGCCATTGAACGAATCTGAGAAGAAAGTCGGGTGACATCAACGGAAAGAGGAGTGAAAGGGTGTTTGTCGTAATAAGAGGCGAGAAAGGCCCTAGTTATGGGCACCAGACCCTCGGTGGAAGCCATCGGTATCGCATGATCGGTTCAGAAGAGACGAGTTCAGCCACGTCTATAGTTTCTTCTATTCTGTTTGCTCCATGCTCCAACCGGAAGTCGGCGCCACCGTGGAACAAACAACAACTGTCAACGCAACCCCGACAAATCCAATTTTATCTTTATCTCCACCATCTTTTTAATAAATATTTAATCCATAAATCATAGCTTTAATATTTTTTTCGTTATTCTGATTATAAATAACTAAGTACACATATTTAAACATATAAATTTTAGGTTAACTTACAGTTTAGTCTTCTCTAATATCTGAATATCTATTTTTTATTTTTTTCTATCATTTTTAGTTTTACAATTTTGTAATCTGAAATTTCGATTATATCTTCAAGTTTATTTATTTTGATTCAATTGAACTTTAAAGATTTAATCAAAATTACAAATTATATAAAATTGTGAAAAGAAATTGGAAATCAATTACCATATTTCTAAATTTAATAATATATAGTCTTAAAAATATAAATAAATACGCCTGAAGTATATATGTTTTGTGGAAAGTTTAAATGAGAAGGAGGTCTAAATTGATTGTTCAGGGTGCGGATAGAAAATGTCAACTTAACATATCTGGCCCATTTATAAATGGTGTACGAGATGTACCGTTTTAGAGCTTGCTTCCCCCAGTTTTGTTCTTTGCTCGGAAATGACGCTCACTGCACTCAAACCCGGTCGCTGATTCACGTCGATTGTGAATAATTTCCTCCCAAAGCACCGTGTACGTTACTAGATTCTGATTTCTCGTTCATTCTGCTTTCTTGGTTTTCACATTGTTTGTGGTGCAGTTTTTGCTCTCTTTTCCCCTCTTGTATCCCTAATTTTTACATCTAATAATCTCCTGACCTTCTACTCTTGTGCTTGAATTAGTGCAGGCGCTACACAAATAGCTTGATTCTTTTGCTGTTGCTATTGGTATTTGTTGGCGATAGGAAAGAGACGATGTCGTCTCTGGGCACTTCCAAAGGGATTCTAGAAATTGCTAAGTTCGGTGTGTATGTAACCGTGCCCATCATTCTTATGTACACTTTCGCCAACAATCCCGGCAACCTCCGCAAGTTCATGGGAAATGTATTCTCCTGAACCCTTTTCTCATAAAATCATTTCAGGGTTTATGTACTTCAATCAATGCTCACTAATTTCTTTTAAAAATACTTTTGAATTTCATAAGCAATTGGGTGGCCATGGCAGTGTTAATCCCTTGCCTTCCTCTTTTTTGCCATCATTGTCTGCAATTTTGTGCCTCTGTTGAGTGAGCTAGTTCAGTTGGAGGAAATATTTTGAGAATCCCTTTGCTTGCTTGGTTATTCTGATGTTTTTTTTTCACAATCGTTTTAGGTTAAAAATATAATTCAGTCCCCATGTCTCTTACAAATTTTCACTTTTGACCCCCTTCCTAAAAAATTTATTTAATTAGATCCAATAGTGTAAAGTTACTAATTTTCGTTATGTATTCTTAATTTGGTCCACTTTAGAGTTAATTTCGTTATGTTGTATTCTTAATTTGGTCCCTATAAATTCTTAATTTCATTCCTTATATCTAAGGTCATTTTTAGTGACCAAATTAACTTTGTTGAGAGGAGTAACAATCCATGTATGATTGAGAGGAATAAATATATATAGGTTTTATTTCGAAATAACTGAGAGGAATAACTTTGTTGTGTTCTTAATTTCGAAATAGTCATTGTAGTGTCTTATCTCGTAATTAGGTTTTATTTGCATGACTTATATATGACAGCAAACCATGAGAAAGGTAGGTTGAGTCTCCACTATAGTCTTTAAGTTGTCCTTTAAATTTTGAAAAATCAGAGATTGTTGATAGAGGAAGTTTCTACAGTATATATTTGAAGTACAGAAGTAAATGGTAGAATCATGAGTCCGTATATTAATTTCTTAAGATTACACACCATGTGTGCTTTTCCTTTCTTAATGAATCTCATTGGTTGATCCATGTACACATCTTCCTCCAAATCTCCATTTAGAAAAATTGTCACATCCGGATGTAACTCCAAATCATAACAAGTCACCAATACCATGATAATTATGATAATTATGATAATTATGAAATAGTCCTTTTTAGAGTCACCAATACCATGATAATTATGAAATAGTCCTTTTTAGAGTCACCAATACCATGATAATTATGAAATAGTCTTTTTTAAAGACTAATGAAAATGTTTTTTTATAATCAATGTCATCCTTTTGAGTAAATATCTTAACAATTAGTATGAATTTATAATATTTTAAGTTATAGTTTGGACAATATAATAAGATTATAGAATTAAAAATAAAATGTGAGTCATCAATTCAACACAACTGCCAATCAACTGTTTCATAAAAGAAGTAAAGTATTATGTTATAGAGACAAAAAATATATCACAAAATAAATTATAAATTACCATTATGAATGGTTAGTCAACAACTAGTTCATGATTCCATTGAAATTAAAATTAATGATGATGTGTTGAAATTAAAATTAATGATGATGTGCAACAAATTATAAGACAATAAAAAAAATTTTAAATTCATTCAAGTATCCAATGAAACTAAACGTGAACAAAGTCTAAATTATTTGTAGAAATTACAAACATGTGTTAAGGATCTTTAAAAAATTATCCATTTCGATCATAGAAAAAAACAAAAATCATCATATACTAAAATAATTTTATTATTATATGGTTTCATTTCATGTATCTTTGTGACTCTTTCAATGGATATGAATCATTTAAATTTAATTTATTTATTATTGAATTTTTATATATTTATTCAATTATTAATTTTTCATTTATTATACATTTTTAAATTGTTCAAAATATAAATAATATAAACAAATTTATATTTTTAAATAATATAAGTAATTAATTTTATTTTAAATAAAATAATTTCAAATTTTCATAATAAAAAATATCATTTAACTTTTAAAATAAATATATAATATATAAATTTTAAAATAAATATATAATATTAAATATATGATATAATAAAAGATATATGATATAATAAATAACAAACTTCAAAAGAAGTTAAAGTCATGCTCGGAATTTGATATTTCGGGATTAAATTTCCGAGAAAATAGAGAAAGAAAACGTATTGCAAGTGTCATTTGACTTTACAAAAGTTCAATTCTAACCCTATACAGAAAATATGTCTAGTTGTTGTGGAAATAATATAAGACATGTCCAATTTTATATTTTTTGAAAAAAAATTATTTAAATAACTTTCTCCAATGTTTATAATTAAACAAACATTATTTATAGTCACCCATTACTAGTTTTCAATTCACCATCTAATATTTCTATTAGTTTTTTTAAACATACTCGTAAATTTATTTTAGTTTTTATGTCTCTAGTTATTCGTTTGGTTGTATGGAAAGAAAAAAAAACACACTATTTATATATATATATATATATATATATATATATATATATATATATATATATATATTCTAAAAACAAAATCTGAAATTTTATTCTTTCCACTTTTTAATTCAATCTAAATTTCAAATTGTTTTCTACCTCATGGTTCTTTTCCATCTCACCACACATAGTGTAAATGTTAACCCTAATATATTATCGTATAAATTAAAAAAGTGAGTATATGGCGCCCTAATTTGAGTCGTAGCGACCACCCACACCCAGTAGGGCGCACCATTGCGTGATTTGTAAATGTAGTGATGACTTCAATTGTTCGTATAGCTGGCAATCTTTTCTCGTCTTCCTTGTACTCCCATCTCTTGCAAGACCGTGCTTCCGCTCAACCAGCCACCAAGACCATTCAGAATGCTGTTTTACACTCATTGTCAGTTGTCAGGAACAATATCACACTCCAAATTGAGGCCAAACTTAGGAGTGAAACGCAATTATTTTTGACGTCTTCCGCGTCTTGGTTCAAAAGTTACAATTTCAGGAACCGGAGATTGGCAGTTAGGAAAGCTCGCGAGGCTTACGCGACGCATAATACAGCGGTCGAACTTGCATTGAATTCTGTAGTCAAAGTTTTCACTGTTTCGTGCAGTCCCAACTACTTACTTCCTTGGCAGAACAAGTCCCAGCGCGAAACAATGGGCTCTGGTCAGTTTATTTTAATTACAGTCCTCCTTCGCACTGCATTGTCTGCATCAAAGAAAACCTGATAATTTTCATCTATTCAGATTGAGAATAAATTTGCCCATTAATTCCATTTCTTCCGCAAATATTTCTGACTAAATTTGCATATTAACTGGGTTTCTTCTACAAGCTATAGCCCATTTGTAGTGCTTAAGGAAATTGTTACAAGGCATATGTGGACGAGTTTCTCCATGAATTCATTTTAGAATGTTAAACTCATTTTAGAATGTTAGGAATCTAATTGTGAAATATTTCAGTAGAAATAAGAAATTTCAGTTCTATATAAGAAAAGAAAAATATATTGATTCTTAAGATTTTACGTCGGATAATTGTCAGATAAGATGTTAATTTTCTTATATGGTCTACTTGGATTCATATTTTATTCTTTGAGAAAAATGCCAGGCAAAATATTTTGGTAATTAGATTTCTTCCTCTGACTACAAAGCTGAACATTCTACCTTTCTTGTGTTTATTAAGCGAAAATTATTTTTTATTCTGTCATCTGGAGTGGTACTAAGCTGAGTGGCAGATTTATAGTATTCACAAGCTTGAGTGTTGTGTAATACCTGTACCCCTACATTTGCAGTTATTTTTTCTTAACCACATGAATGTTATGGTTTTAGTTTACGTATGATGGCATGCGAGGTCATTAACTTGGTAATATATGATTTGGTATACTTGTTCAAATCTGGGGATGTTGTTTCTTTTACTTTCTTCTTTTAATGTCCATAGTCCTGTTGTAGGGCCCAACAGGAATAACCATAAATGGAGACATGGTAACACCATGATTAGAGAAGTTTCCGTATACACAAGTCTATTTGATTAGAGCCAGAGTGTGCCCCTGAGATTATTTTTTCTGTGGACTTCACTACAAGTTTTTTGGGCAGAGGCCTGTCTGCACCATGCAAGCTAACCCACAAGACTAAAACTGATGCAAGGTCAATCATTATATTATAATTCTGCACTCTTCCCCTTGACCCAAAAATATTTAAGGGAGGAAACAAACACTCCAGGAAATGAATCATAATTCTACCCACCCATCTGAAGGCTTGAATCAAACTTCAAGCCCAAAACTCCCATCGATTTAGGCCAAAACTACAAACTGAACAAAAGAAATTTAGGCACAAGTAACTTGTGAAATAAGAACACCCCTAACCTATAGAATCTGTTCTGCAGTTTTACGTATCAGATCATCTAGGGCATAATGGAGTAAACTTGAGAGCTGAGTTCATCAAGTCCAATGCCACCCTGCCCAGAAGAAAGAATATATTTTTACATATACAACAAAATATGTTTATAGAAAGGGAAGGATATGTGTGGGTACTGGGTGGTTTGCTGGTTTTGTCATGTGCATTATTAAACCAATAAAGTTCACTGTGGATGCTGATCTTCTGTGTATGGAGATATCTTTTTTATTTTTGTTTTGGAATTTCTTGAGATCTTGAAGTGAATAGGATTTTAGTTTCACGCTATTGTAAATTTCAAGTGACTATCTTTTGCTATTATTTTTGTGCCATGACAATGTTATTGATGATTATGAGCAGACTCCTATCACAGTCTATATTTTTACTGGATGGATCTGTATCTTTTAGGTCTTGTGACTTGTGTTGTGTTTTTGAACTTAAACTGGTTGTAATTTGGTGACAGTAGTTAGAAAATTCACTGTGGGGTAAATTGTTAAAAAACTATATGTTTTTATTGTTTTGACTACAATGTCATTGTACATGGTGGTGTTGAATTTTCATTGTCGTATAAAGTTATTAGTTATGCACCAGCACTGGAAAACAAAATTCTCTGGCCGAGTTCTTAACAGTTTATGTACTATGGTTGCGTACAAATGACATTTCTGGAGGATTTGATACTACCACTGCAGATATTGAAATTAAGCAACATGGATGCACCAGGAAAGCTGTTAATATTTGTTGGAAAAATAAAGAGAGAAGGATGAGGAAAAAAGATAAAACAAGGGATGGAGATTGAGAACTCACAGATGAAATAGTCATAAAATTTTTAATCTGTATTTAGGAGAATATCCATTTGTTACAAGGTTCTTTTCAAACATAATGTGGATTCTCTTTGTCATTATTGCTTGAGTTTGATTGAGATTCCTTTGAATTCTTGTTTTAGGTTGCTATTAAAGGTGAAATATTTAATCTTCGTTCTCTTGCTGGAAGTTTGATATTTTTCTGAGTGGCTTCATAGTTATGGGGATTCCTCTGTTTCACTTTCTCTTAATATTCACCTATTCCTTGTATAAATTGTATTGTATGGTAAATTATTGATTGATTCAAAATTCTAACATTTTAACTTACATTACAATATTAAATATATACACATTCAAGTTAATTGACCTGCCCAACCTCTAGTATAAGGACAAAAAGTTTAACCATTTTCCATTGGCCTTGTGGATGGGTGAATGTTGAGGTTTTTATGCGTGTAGCAGCATGCTTGACGTGATGGTTATTTCTTTAATTTTCATTTTGGTTCTTTCTGTTGTAATAAGGTGACTTTCTAGAATTCCTGCTTTTTCATTTCCTTGCACCCTTAACTTACTGGTCCTAAAATATCATTCTCTATGCTCGATCTTGAAATTCCAGGTCCTAAAATACAAGTTAGACTGCTCAATCTTGAAATCCCAGGTCCTAAAATACAATTTAGGCTGCTGAATCTAGAAATTCCAATGTGGTCAATTTTAGTTATCATCATTCTGAACATACCACTTGGAAATATTTTATAGGCCTCAGGGTCAATTGTAGGGGTGAAATTGTTAACATTGGTCACTTTAATACCTGAATTTCAGAAATCCTTAATTTAAAATGTTATCAGAGTTATGAGGTAGTGGAAGACTAAGGGGAATTCTGACAATTCAGTAGCACCCCAAGCTGCTTCCCGTCACATTGATGGACATATTTAATCCAACCTAGAGGCTAGTTTGTTCCTTTCCAATTGAGCTTCATGAGTGAGGAACAGAGATTCAACCTCATCAATTGTGCAAGGATCAACTCTATTATTCACTGAAGTGACACAGTACCCTTCCATTTAGAAGACCATCAAGAACAACATCGAGATGCTTTTGAACAGAAGCTGGAGAACCAGTTGAGATGAGTGAATCATCAACAAATTTGGTACACAATAGATATTCACACATACTTCTCCCTTCTTTCTTTGTGTTTCTCAGCTCTGCTCTGAACTTCAAACCTTGGTTCAAGTTTGAGTGTGGAAGAATTTTTAAATTTCTTCCCAAAGTTGCCCAGTGTGTGCAATCTACAACTTTTGTGGAAACAAATCTGATAGTGATGAGAAGAGAAAATATGTGTAACCTGCAAAGCTATTTATTGTTATTTTTCCATGTTGCAATATAACTATCTTTACTATTATTATGTTTTTTGAAATGTATCTCTATTTTGAAAAAGTTACGGGCTTCCTGCTGCCGTCTCATTTAAACTAAAAAGGGAAAATAAAGGAAAAAAGCTGAAGGAAATGATCATGACATAAGTTGTTAATTATTGTAATAAATGCTTTGTTAGTCCTGTTTCTCTATGTGCGTTCTTTGATTCAACCAAGGAATGTCTAATTACAGCCCATGAACTAATTGTTTCAATTACATGGTTTTCTCAACAGACATGCTGCTAAAGCGACCATAAATGGAGTTGATTGCATAAATAGAATATGATTGAGAGCTATTGGAGACTTGCCGCAGTAAGATATTAATTAGTTAAGATGATCTCTTAAAGGTTATAAAATTCATCAGTCATTCTACATGAAAAGGAAGGATCTTTTAGTCAAGCTATTGGAGACTTGCGGCAGTAAGATATCAGTTATGCAGTTGCACTCACAGTGTTTGAAAGTGGGCCTCGCTCATGATAGTTTCGTTGTTACCAAGCTTTATGTTCTTTATGCTAGATATGCATCACTTTTTCATGCACATAGGCTGTTTGAAGAAACATCTTGTAAAACGACCTATTTGTGGAATGCTTTGCTTAGGAGCTACTTTATGGAGGGAAAATGGGTGGAGACGATATCTCTATACTATCAAATGAGTGGCAATGAAGTGTCAAGTGAGGAAAGACCTGACAATTACACACTTTCTATTGCTTTAAAATCATGTGCAGGTTTGCGGAAGCTTGAGTTGGGGAAAATGATTCATGGATTTCTCAAGAAGGGGAAGATGGATAATGACATGTTTGTAGGGTCTGCACTGATTGAGTTGTACTCAAAATGTGGACAAATGAATGATGCTCTGAAAGTGTTTACTGAGTATTCAAAACCAGATGTGGTTTTAAGGACTTCAATAATTACTGGGTATGAGCAAAATGGCAGTCCTGAACTTGCACTTGCATTTTTCTCCCGAATGGTTGTGTTGGAGCAAGTAAGTCCCGATCCAGTAACACTTGTTAGCGCTGCTTCTGCTTGTGCCCAGTTATCTGATTTTAACATTGGAAGAAGTCTACATGGATTTGTAAAACGAAGGGGTTTTGACACCAAGTTATGTTTGGCCAATTCAATGCTAAATATTTATGGAAAACATGGTTCCATTAAGAATGCAGCTAATTTGTTCAGGGAAATGCCAAATAAGGATATTGTATCATGGAGCTCAATGATTGCCTGTTATGCTGATAATGGAGCGGAAAGGAATGCATTAGATCTTTTCAATGAAATGATAGATAAAAGATTTGAACCCAATAGGGTTACAGTGGTTAGTGCATTGAGAGCTTGTGCTTCCAGTTCAAATTTGGAAGAAGGTACACATATTCATAAATTAGCAATTAGTTATGGGTTGGAGTTGGATATCATTGTCTCTACTGCTCTTATTGATATGTACATGAAGTGTTTTTCCCCTGAAAAAGCAATTGACCTTTTCAACAGAATGCCCCATAAGGATGTAGTTTCTTGGGCTATTTTGTTTAGTGGTTGTGCTGAAGCTGGAATGGCACACAAGTCCTTGGGATTTTTTTGCAACATGTTATCAAATGGAACACGACCTGATGCTATTGCTCTAGTGAAGATTCTTACTGCAAGTTCAAAACTGGGGATTCTTCAACAAGCTGTGTGCCTTCATGCTTTTATAACTAAAAGTGGATTTGAAAATAATGAATTTATTGGAGCGTCACTCATAGAGTTGTATGCAAAATCTAGTAGCATAGATAATGCTAACAGGGTTTTCAAAGGATTGACACATAAAGATGTTGTTACCTGGAGCTCATTGATTTCTGCTTATGGATTCCATGGGCAAGGAGAAGAGGCTTTGAAATTATTTTATCAGATGACTAATCATTCAAATGTTCAGCCTAACGATGTAACCTTTGTTTCAGTTCTATCTGCCTGTAGTCATGCAGGTTTGATTGAAGATGGGATAAAGATGTTTAACGTCATGGTGAATGAGTACCAATTGATGCCCAATTCAGAGCATTACGGGATTATGGTTGATCTTCTTGGTCGAATGGGAGAGTTGGATAAGGCCTTGGACTTGATTAATAACATGCCCATGCAAGCTGGTCCTCATGTATGGGGAGCCTTACTTGGTGCATGTCGTATACATGAAAATATAAAGATAGGGGAGTTTGCAGCTCAGAATCTTTTCCCTTTAGACCCTAATCATGCAGGGTATTATATACTGTTATCAAATATATATTGTGTGGACAAGAATTGGCATGATGCTGCAAAACTCAGGACATTGATAAAGGAGAATAGGTTGAAGAAGATTGTTGGTCAAAGCATGGTTGAGGTAAAGAATAAAGTTTACAGTTTTATAGCTGGTGATAGATTTCATGCTGAATCTGATCAGATTTATGAAATGCTGAGAAAATTAGATGCAAAAATGAAGGAAGAAGGTTATGATCCTCCGGTAATGTCACAGGAAATACAGTTCTAGTATCCATTGTGTTGGAACATTAAATCTGATGGAAGTTATCCAATGGTGTAACCAAGCCATGCATATCCCTTCTAAACAAAATGTTGCTACCATTTTCTAAACGGGAAAGGCTCAAAAATACCTTGAAACCTAAATGGTTAAAGGATTTTATGGATGGCATCAAGATATGGAAATATTATTGTAATGATATTTAGTTTTTGTTTTAATTCTCGGAAGGAAGCTAGATGATGACACTTGTAAGATCATTACTGTTGACATCTTTTAGATTATATAGTGTACTCGCCCTTATTATAATTAGTGAAAAATTTCATGTTTTATCTTTTATTTTTTCAATAGCTCTTTAATGGTAGATAGCTTAATTTCGCCCTTATTATAATTAGTGAAAAATTTCATGTTTTATCTTTTATTTTTGCAATAGCTCTTTAATGGTAGATAGCTTAATTTTACAGTAGTGTAGTTGATAGCCTTTCCCAGTTGACCTGCTGGTACTTAGATTGTCAAAGTTATTTGTGTCTAGAAATACCTTTGCTGGCACTTTTTCTGCAGTTTGATTGCTTCACCCTGAGCAATTTGAGAATTAAGTACATTAGTTGAGAGGGGCTTGTCCCTTCAGGTGAATTTGTCCTGATGGTATTACGGTAAACATCCATGTTTTCATGATGGCTATTTTTATCTGTATATTTCTTAATCTTGTTAGGGCAGCTCTACCAAGATTACATTACCTGGCCGAGCACATATTATTTGCTTATGATGGATCGTGTCTATAACATCTATTTCAATGCATCTCGTGGCTTTTAGAAGTTAAATTCACTGGTATATATTTGTGTAGTTGTTTTAAACCGAAGAATTCTCTGAGCAATTGCATTGGAATAAAACTGAGTTTTTTATTATCAATTTTGGTTTTTGATATTCTTACATTGTAGGTATGGTTTTCTATCTTAGATGACTAATAGACTCTTCCACCAGATGTAACCAAACAACTTGTCAAGGAATTGCAAAATCTGCTTGAATATCACTGTTTCATTGGCAGTCTTCTATAGCACAGAACTCCTTTAATATATATAACTAAATATTAATATGTATCTTTTGTTTGTTTTTTTCACTTTCCCTATGCAATTATTTCCTCCTTGTGAAGAGGAGCAAACTATATCTCTGGCATCCTTTGCCTTTGAATCATCTCAGTGCATAAGTAGAATGTTGGCGGATTGTTTTTTTATAGAATTTGTGAGCATTTGGGACATCTATTGGAAATACAAATGCTTCAATAGTTTGGATTCTGTATAGTTCTCGGTGATATAATGCCCTTGCTGATGTCTTGTTTCTGGGAGAATAGTTTTGATCTTCTTAAGGTTTGGGGTTTGGGGTATTGGGGATTTGGGTATTGGGGGGTTAGGTCTTTGGGGGGTGGGGTTTTGGGGGGTGGGTTTTGGGGTTTAGGGGGTTCAGGGTTTGGGGTTTAGGGTGTTTGGAAGGTTTGGGGAGTTTGGGGTGTAGGGTGTTTCGGGGGTTTGAGGTTTAGGGTGTTTCGGGTTTTGGGTTTCGGGTTTCGGGTTTCGGGTTTCGGATACATTAAAGCATTATGTGACTTTCTTACATATATCCATGGCATGTACTGTGACAGCTTGCTGGGTTTAGATTGGAGGTAGTTAAAACAACATGTGCAGGCCATGCTAGAAATCTTGCATCAAGTGTAGACATCAGCACTTGCCCTGTTGGTAAAATCATTGTTCTTTAGTCTATACGTGTGCTGAATATTGTTTTGTTACTTTTTAAATGTTTCTTCATTTATACCACTTTTCTGGTGTTTCTTTCAGGAATTATCTGTGTTGGTGGTGATGGAATAATCAATGAGGTTAGCATATTATTTTAATGATTCAGTGAATTGTTCTATGTACTGGTTTATTGGTGAAAATGCTAACTTCTGTTTTTTTACCTTGAAAAAGCCTTTCATGTGTTGTTCTGTGTTGGACCATAAGCTATCTAGGACTAACTGAAAAAAAATAATGGACATCTTTTGCGTAAATTCCAGTGGTTCGAGGCTTCTTTCATCATCACAATAAAAGTGGTTGTGGAGTTATTACTTGTTTTGGTAGGAACTAGATTAGTTCACACATGGAACTCTGAAACTAATGTGTATCTCTTCTTCTGAACTGAGAACAGCAAGGTCTAGTACATGTATACTAGTATTAAAACTAACATAGAATAGAAAGAAAAAACCAGTTATAATCCATGAATTCAGGCATATTAGGCCTCTCTCCAAATGGATCATTGATTCTTTATATCCCCCCACTCTCTTTCCTCTTATATCCGTAGTGTGATCAAAACAGAAATTGAGCCCTCTTTGCCACTACTCTGCCTCGCTGGTAGTTAGCTCAGATGTGATCATAATAAGTCCCATGCCCTCTGGAGCTTTATTTCCTGCAGTCCATACAATATAGTAATAGGAGGCTTGCTGTTCAAGAAGACCACTGTGCAATAATCTATTGTTCAGTTGTAAAAGTTTGTTTCAAGGCTTCAAAATAGGTTTTTATTGGATTCTTGTTTCTTCTTTTATTCTTTTTCTCCCCATCAATTTTTCTTTCTTACTGCTAAGAGAAGAGCACGCAATACTAGTGCTTAAGAATTAAATGCTGATCCTAGAATGTTTTTTGATGGAGTAAATTACATTCCATCATCACACTGGGGATTGTTAAAATGATACAACCTTCCAAATTCTTCTATAAACAAGTTTGAAATCAGAAAAAGGAGGGACAACTTTGCTCAGAAAAAGGAGGGACAGCTGTGCACGGAAAAATATAAACTCTTTATTCTCCTTTCTTTATTTGAGAGTGAGTAGTTAAGTCAAGTAAGACTGGAAGAGGTTTTAGTTTCTCGCCAAAATGAAGGATCACAAGAAAAAACCAGGATCCTGAATAGAATAACAACTTTTTTGGGGAGAGGTAAGAGTCTATTGAATATATGATGATATAAAAAACTCGCCTAAGGTGGTTTGGTCATTTAGGAGGTCATCAATGAAGACTCCATTTAGAAAGCTTTGCTTTAAATGCATTTGTCGAAAATTTGGTCTTCATAAAATCTCAGTGGCGATTTTTGATTCATAAAGCTGACTCCACTTAATAGGATTAAGCTTAGTCACGTTTTTTCAAATCAGTGATCAGAGATATAATCACTCAAATGTTCCCTTTCCTCCTTGGATAAGAAGATAGTATCATTTAAACCTGCTTTACTACCCTTGATTATGTCCTAATTAACAGACTTAAAATCATCCAATTGAGAACATCTCTTAGAATATACAAAAAGGAAGGGTCTCCTCTTGTGAAGACGTATTGGATATCTATATTCAATCATCATTGTGCAATGGGCATACCTTCACTATAAATAAAGAATTTTTTCTTTCATAGGAATCTTATCTGTCCCTCATAATTTATGTAAACTGTTTTAATTCAAATTATTAAGGTGCTGTGTATTGGCACATCTTTTGAACAAGGATATTAAAGGCTGTGCTTTTTGTAGGAATACTGCTCTTATCACACACATACAAACATCATTAATGATGGGCAAGTTATATGACATGGTTGGTTTGTAGGTTCTTAATGGTCTCCTTAGTAGAGACAATCAAAAGGAAGGAATATCTATACCTATTGGAATCATACCGGCTGGTTCTGATAATTCACTGGTATGGAATGTTCTCGGAGTCAGAGATCCGATTTCTGCAGCAATGGCTATTGTAAAGGTAGCATTCTTTCATTTTATGCCCTTCTCTAGTAAGTGATTGGTATGTAATTAATAACTTTATAGTTAGGATTAGGCATTGATGACATTAGTTCATATCCATGTTCTCAATATAATTTATTGACCATATTCATTTTGTATTGATATTCCGTCCGATTAGGATTCTATTTGTTTGTCTCTTCTGATAAAATTGTTCGCTCATTGTCAGCATTCAGTTTTTGATTTATCCATTTTATATAATCTAGTCATAGTTAGACTGGAAAGCGAAAATCAGTATATTTCTTTCGCATAAAATGGAAATGAATATGTGTGCGAGTGAGGAGGGGTTACATTGTCCTCCTTCTACAACCTTTTCTTAAACATGAGTTGTGTAGAGAACAAATTAAATGCCAACATTTTTTCCCCTTTTATTTGGTTAAATAGTTGGACATTTATTGGCTACCTGTCACTTCTGTTTTCCATGGCTGCAGATGTGTAGATTTCTGGATATCTTACTCTTATTTAATATCTAATAAACTCTTACATAGTACACTCATTCTGTTTAGGGTTGGGGTTTGAGGTTTGAAGTTTCGGGTCTATCCAAGATATGATATGATTTGATATATCTTACCAAATATTTCTAATTGTTTCTAATTGTTTCGTATTGATTTTGTTCTTTTTATTGTATATTTTATTCATTATAAATAAGAGTACTTGTGTATATCAATCACACAATTACAAGTAGTCCTTTCCATAGATATAGATATAAGAGTAATTCCCTTTCTACTTAAACATTTGCACATAGCAAGAAAAAAATATAGCAAAAAGTAAAAGCAAACACGTCAAGAGAAACTCGTCTTGATCGTAGTCTATGATGCACAAAAAGCATTTGGAAAATAAAGATAATTCACCAACAAATAGAGGCTTTTCTGCATTTAGTTGAGACCATTGACCAGTTTCAGACCAAAGCTTGGGTAATTTGTCCATCAACTTATAACTTGGAAAGAACAGAAGGCATCCTCCGAGAACAATCTTGAGCTTGTGTTACCTGATGAAATAAATTCAACACATGCAGAATCTGGGAAAGAGAGATTGAAAAGTGTTGTGTGGCAACACTTTGAAAGGATAAAGTTGATGGAAAACATAAAGCTAAGTGTAAATATTTTAGTTCTATATAATTTTTAAATTTTTTTATAACTATTTGACTTTTATCCAATTGTTATTTAGTATTCTGATTTAAGATTTATAAATTTATAATTCCTTTTTTTATTTGATATTAAATTTTAATAATATCATAATTATTTTTTTGTGATTTATTTATTTTTTGTAAAGAATTATTGAATTCATACGTAGACCAATAAGAATGCGGGTATGGGTATGGGTATGAGTATATACCCGTTACCCGATGGGAATGAGGATGACAATGGATTTTCATAACAGTTGGATATGGAAATAGGGATAGGGATGAATTTTTATATTGGAGATGAGGATAGGATAATGAAATTCGTATCCACTCTGTCCCGTTACCATCCCTAATATCTCGCAATTTTTCATTAGAAATTTATTTGACCTAATTTAGATCTAACAAAAATAAGATCTGTTTTTCTTATCACATATTCGATTGACATCCTTTGACAAAAAAATCTGCTTTTGTAAATTTGGACATGAAAATTTTCAATTAAATATTCAAATTATTTTTATATTTTTACCAGTTACAATATTATATCTTTATCTCTGTAATAAAAAATTGAATTTTATTTTTATATTTTTAAAATTTGTTAATATTTCTATTATTTTATTAATTCTTAAACTTTTATGATATTATCTATTTTATGTGGTCATAATAAATAAGTAATCACTACACCAAGGTACAAGACAACACACTAATAGTTAAATATGTAGTTTTGTACGTGTAACAGGGAAAAAATATAATTATATGTTTTTAACTTTTTTTAATAATTAAAAATGAATAAACATGAATAAAAATGTAAGAAAGGAACCATACATAAATATATTATATTTGAATTATATAAAAAAAATTACTTAGAAAAGTTAAATAGTATCAGAAAACACAATTTTGTTTAATTTTTTTTGTTTTACTGTAAAATTGTATTTAATAGCACAATTTTATTTTAACTTTTTTTCTCCTGCAGTAAAGTTATAGTACGCAATATGATTTTACTATAAAACAAAAAAAGTTAGTCGTTTATTAAAAATTATGTTAAAAGTCAAGTTGTGTTTCTTAATTAACACTATTTACAAAATACGATTTGATTTTTAATATAATTTTTAATTAAAGGGCCTAAATTCCTAAATATCAAACATTTTTAACTCTCGTCTATAAAAAAAACCTTATTCATGATGAGCACAAGAAATAAAAAAAGAATATAATATTATTTAATTTTAAGTTTTATTAAATAAAATTTTATCAGATATAACATTGTTACACGTAGAGTATCTTGCAATCTCTCACTGTGAACTCATTTTAATTAACATGGATTTATCAAGAGTAAGATCTGCTTTTTCTTGTCACATTTTCAATTGAGATTATTTGACAAAATAATTTCTTTGATTTTGTAAATTTGTACATGAAACTTTTCAATCAAGTCTTCGAATTATTTTCATATTTTAAGAGGTATTTTTATTAGTTACAATATTATATATTTAACCCAATGAAAATTGAATTTTATTTTTATGTTTCTCAAATTTATTAATATTTTTATTATTTTAATAATAATTTTCAAACTTTTATGATAATATCTATTTTATGTGCTCACAACAAACAAACATAAGTAACAATCACACCATATAAGGTACAAGGCAACACTAATAGTTAAATATATAATTTTGTAAATGTAATAGGAAAAAAATATAACTATATGTTTGTAACTTTTTCTTAAGAATTAAGAATGAATAAACATGAATAAAACACGTAAAAAGCATCATCTTTATATTTTTTTTTGTAATATATTATGTATTTTATATACATAGGAAGGAAAGTGTAGATTTATTATTTTAGAAAGTGTTCTACTATGTCTCATTCAGTTTAGAATTTGTTAAAGTTGTTAAAAGATGAAGGATAATCAATAGATGATTTTGGATGAAAAGTGGTTACTACACCGACATTCTCAATTACTCATTTTTTGTCCATTTTTCTCGTGTCAAATGCATGTATATTTATATTATTTGCATCATTATTAATTTAACACTTTATTTAAAAGAACCATTATCGTCGATGAAGTGAAGATTTGTCACATATATTGCAACATTAATACTTGCCCATCTTTCAGCCCACTCAACTTCTACTTCACTCAATATCTTTAATTAACATTTCTCATTTTGTGCTGAAACATAATTTGTATCATAAATATTCTTATTTTTTTATATAAAGAAGTCAAGATTTGGATTCCTGATACACACTTCCTCATTACTCTTACTCCTTCCATCCCCCACTAATTTCCATTTCAAACTCCCAAGTTAGTCACCGCCATTTCAGTTCCACCAGTGATCCCTTATCTCGAACCATCTCACAATGGTCATTTCCCTTCACTGTAAACCCCTTTCAACAAGTTTGCGTCTCCATCCACACTTCCAATGGTAATTGGGTGCAGAGGCAACGTGAGTGCAACGAAGGCGGGGTGCAGCAAAGAAGAACAATACACAAGGGCGGCAATGCTTGTAGCAACAACGGCGACATGGCGCAGCGAGGAGGCTATTTTAATCTCTCTTTGCTATTACTATGAACGTGCAGATAATAATAGTGGGGGTGGAGTAAGCAAAACCCAATAATTATTCTACTACTTCTAATAAATTTCTCCTCAGGGCTTCCTGTACCTCCCAATATTTCTTCCCGGCATCCCTAGAAATTTATGAAATACTAAAGTTGTTCCATGTTCGTTTTTCCATTTCCTTTGGAAGTGATTTTAGTGAAAAATAATTATAGAATCTGAAAGTCATTTATATTAAAAAAAATGTTTTTCGTATTGTAGAATTTAAAAGTCAAGATTTTGAAAAATTATCTTTTGGATGGTAGAATTCAGAAATCATTTGTATAAAAAAAAATTGTTTTTTGAATTGTAGAATATGGAAGTCAGATTTAAAATAGACTTCTGGATTGTAGAATCTGAAAGTCATTTGTATTACAAAAAATTTGTCTTTCGAGTCAAATTTTTAAAAAATTACCTTCTAAATTATATAAATGGAAAGTTTATTTTAAATCTAGAATTGACTTGCAGATTCTATAATCCAGAATATAATTTTTCATAAATTTAACTTTTAGATTTTAAAATGCAGAAGCTAATTCTTTTGCGATATAAATGATTTTCAGATTTTATAATCCAAAAGTCATATTCTACAATAGTAATTTCGATAATAGTTTTGACAGTTTTAAAATTGTTGGGAACGGAGAAAGAAACATGGAAGTGCAGGTGCAGGAAGAAGCACCCATTTCCCAACATAATATTCTCCAAAAAGAAACACTGGGAGTGAGGTTTTATGGCCTTATGGATGGCCTTTGTACTTTTTTATTGGGCCTGGGCCTCCTAGAAAAAAACAAGAGGTTAAGAAATATTATAGAAAGCAATGTGTTTGGATAAAGCAGGGGAAGTGGATGGCGAGGATAACAGAGAGAGTGAAATTATAGAAAGCAGGATGAGGATGGGTCCCACCTAAGTATATTAATATATCGCTTTTATTTTCTTTCCACTGACACGAAATCCATACAATACCACATCAGCACCTCCACGGGAATGGACGAATCACAATCGCCGCACCTTCCTCTTCCCTCCAATTCAGCGTCCTAAGCTTTCCCAAACCCCAAAAGGGAAACTTCTAGGTTCTTCTAGAACCTTCTATTCCGTTCCCTTCCACTTTTTCAGGACCCATGGCCGACAGTCGGAGATCCACGGGCACCGTTAAGTGGTTCAACGCGCAGAAGGGGTTCGGATTCATAACTCCCGAAGACGGCACCGACGATCTCTTCGTTCATTTCACTTCCATCCGATCCGACGGCTACCGCTCCTTGTCCGAGGGCCAGGCTGTCGAGTTCCTCCTCGATTACGGCGACGACGGCCGCACCATGGCCGTCGACGTCACCTCCGCCGTTAGATCTCGTGGTCCAGGCGGCTTTCGCGGCGGGGGCGGGAGAGGAAGAGGACGCTACGGCGGAGGGGAGGGCCGTGGCGGAGGGATCAGCCGGAGAGGGGGAGGAGGTTACGGCGGTGGTGGAGGAGGACCTGAGTGTTACAATTGTGGAAGAATAGGTCACTTGGCGAGGGATTGTTACCAGGGACAGGGTGGTGGTGGTGGTGGTGGTGGTGGTGGTGATGGTAGGATACGGAGACGCGGTGGTGGAGGCGGAGGCGGCGGTGGTGGAGGAGGGTGTTATAATTGTGGTGAGGAAGGGCATTTTGCGAGGGAGTGTCCGAATGTTGGGAAATTAAATGAGTGAGAATGTGGGGTTTATGAATTATGATTTCTTCTATTATATTGTGAGTCTGTTATTGTTAGTTGGGGTTGGATGCATGGGTCTGTTATTTGTTTCCAAGTATGTTTTGCAGGTTTTGCTAATTGTTTCATCTAATGCGGTTCTTTTGATGAAGTGATTATGGTTGTTCATCCTCTTGAATATGAAGCAAGGGAAGCCATAATTAATGGCTAATTTAATCAATTTATTAATTCAGCAAATTATTGCATTCGCTTCTATGCTCTATCCTCAAACTATCTCTATTTGTGTGGCAGTCCTACCGTTCTGATCAAGTCAGAAGCAAATTTCAGCTTCTCACTTGTGTGGTTTTATATGTCTGTCTTTATTTTCAACGGGAGTGTGAAACAGTTTTATATTACGAATCTATCAAAACTCGTGTTAAGGATTTTTTTAAGTTAATTATTGTAAAATTAAATAAAATAATTATGAGTAATATTTGTTTATAAATTTACGGGGTATCTTTATATTGTAAGTGTATCTATTATTTATTCTACGTATGTATATTTTACACCTCAAAGAAACTATGCTTTAATTAATGGTTTATATGTTTAGATTTCTTACGGTTTATTTTCCCTATATATGTATCTCTACTGAAGAAGGTCTGTAATAGTTGGTTGAAAGAAGTTGAATTTTCATCTGTATTTCATGCAAATATTGTGAGGCAAGATCTTATCTGCTCTGATAAGCAGCGGGGGCATTTACGCAGTGGTCCTACCTTGAAAGATATGATAAGTAAATCTAGTCTATTCTGTCCTCTAGTTTTGTGTGTGGATAATAGTATGTTGTCATTTCTGATCTTTATTCATGAACATAATAAATGTTGTGGATTTTTTCCCCTTGTTTGTTCATTTAAGCAATTGTTTTATTTTTTTGAGGTTTTACTGCAGAGATTTTCTAAACTTTAATACCGTGAAAGGTTGTGAATAAATGGAGTCTCAATTTTGGTTACAAAATAGTTGCTACAACATAAAACTTTAATATTTCAGTGACAGACAGCTTGGTTCCAATTTAAAAACACAATCATGCCTTAAGTTTTTTCATTAGAATTATAATGCTACATCACATCTTTAATAAAGATATTTAATGGTCAGATCAGTGACTAATAATCATGACAGATATGCTTAATCCCGTTTTCTGTGATTGTAAAAAAAAGTACACGTTGTTTCACGAGAAGTTGTTATGTTGTCATATGTTATACATTCTGATTCTGATGGTTGCATGAGCGCATCGTGGGGTGCTTCTTCCCCTTGTTTATTTTTTATAATTCTTAAAAAAATCTTTGCATTTTCCTTTTTTCTGTTTCTTCCACTTGTCAACCTAAAAATTATACATGCTAAGTCTCATTCTGTATTTGGTAATTTTGAGTGCCATGAAACACAAGTGGCTCGTGTTGTGAATATATCCATTAGATATTGTCCATTAGTTTGATAATATTATAATACTGCCAGTTTGCAATGGTTTAGAAGCGGGTAATGATATTCCTGTTGTTCATGAGTTCGTAGAGCGCCACTGAATCGGCGGCATTATGTTCTTCAACGTCCCACCAAATCTTGCATTTAGATACATTTACGCAAAGCAATTCTTTGTTTATTAGGAACCAGACAACGTAGATTTAGAATTCTTGAAGACTGTTTCGACCTTGCAGTTCCTGATAATCGAAATCCTGGTTTTTCTTTTTCTTCTATCCGTCACTTTGAATTTATAGCTTTCTTTTTATACCGAATTCTTATATTCATCAGTATCTGTCACCATGAATTTTCTCTGGCCGTGATTTTGGAGAACGGTGACATTTTCTCCGTTCTTACTCTACAACCATGGTTCACAAATTCACATTAATAGTTGTTCTATTGCTTTGGGTTTTAATTACTTTTTTTTTTATCAACACAGATTTATTTTTCTAATCATAAGGAAATGTTCTTTTTGTGCATCAACTTCTTGTTCACCACACGTAAACAAAAATAAACTTTTTTGTTATTGTTGATAAGAGCATTTCTGACCATTAGTATCAAACTCTGTGAAGATAGACAATGGATAGTCAATATCAGGTCCAGGTTGTCGCTTTCGATCTTATCAAGAGGCTAAAGTTTTGACCAGTTGTTAATACAAAGTTTAACTTTTGTGACTGAATAAACATTAGCTTTTTAAGTCCTTCATATTCATTTCTGATAATGTATAGGGTATAATGGGTCAGTGAAATATAAGCGGGACAGTGTGTAATTCCTTGTCGAATGATGAAAGAAACAAACTTAAAAAGAAGGGGTTTAATCAAGTATGCATTTCATTAACCCTTTAATATTTCCTAGTTGAGAGTTTTAATTGTCTTTAATCATGTCTCTATCAATTAGGACGTATAATTTGTGCACCCTGGCTTTGTAATCCAGTGATGGCTTTATTATTATTTCTTTAATTCGTTATTAATATGATTGGGGGGGGGGGAGTTATTTAGCCCCTACATACCAAAAAATATTTTTAAAAAACTACTTTTATTTATCTGTTTATTTAGAAATTGAAGCAATTAGTAATGACTAATGGCTACACTTTATTTGTTAAGACTAATGGCTATTATTTGTAGAGGTTAAAGACTACATTGTGTTAATGTAAAAATTTTTATACTCAATTGATAAAAACCACTGTTTATATGATTTTTAAAACGATTATGGTATAGAATTATCATATATGGTAGTTTATTATTAAACAACACTATAAAAGTGATTTTTTAACTTTTAACTATATATTTATTCTGTTAGTTCCTAAAATTTTTACAAACTTGAGAAAGAAATAATAGTACAATATCATGGTAAGAAGTAAAAATAATTTTAATATAGATAAGAATATTGATTATATATTTTTCTAATTGGTGTATTGGTTCTTTGATTGGATATAAAAGACATGAGGATGGGAAATAATGTTGAATTGTGTTATCATGGTATTGGTGAAAGTGAAGCTTGTTTTAGCAATTATAATTGAAAAATGTTGGTAGGAAGTGGCTGATACCCTTTATTATTTGTAGTTTTGTGGGGAGGGGTTGTGTTAGTGATATGTGTTTGGGTCTTGGATTGTCCACTGATTTCAAAAAGCCCCAAGACTTGAAAAAAAAAAACATTAGTATGTCTTAAAACTTAAAGGAAGGCCTGGGGTGTAGTTGGTTGGGTCTTGAGCAAAGATAAACCCTAAACACAACATATCATACGATTCCTCGTGTACTTTTAAGCTCATTATTATATAATTGAAATCTGGTGGAGAGAACTGAAGAAAAATGGTATTGAATCCTGTCATACAAACTATGTCTCTCGTAATAAGTGTTTAAACACCAGTATAAAAGGTGTAGCTCTTGCAACATGCAATCTATTTCTGAGATTTAGGATAATGTTTGGGACAAGTTTCTTTATAATCATTTATAATCACTTTTAAGAAAAATAAAATAAAATTATTTTTTCCATGATCTAAAATAAATTTAAATATAAGTTCATTTGTAAAAAATGTAATTTTAATTTTTAAAAATTATACATAAATTAATTTTAATTTGTAAGTTGCATTATATTTATATTATATATTGCCTCTCAGAAGCTTTAAGTAGTATTATTAGGACTGTCAAAAGTATTAACTTCCTTAATCGTCAACTATTTTCACATTCTTCTTACATAAAAAAAAATTAAAATATTAAGTCAAATTTAAAGTTGACGGAAATACGAATTACACTAAAAAAATGAGAATACCTATTGCTTTCTTATAAATAAATACAGAGTTGCATTTACCAACATTCAATAGAGTATTTTAATTCTCTTTTTGAACTTTTAAAAAGATATAATTAGTAAACAACAATTTGAACTTTACAAACTATAAATAAAAATAAAAAAATAAAAAAAAATCAATAATTAAAAAAAGGAACAAAAGGAATAATAATGACAAGAGGGAGTAATAAACAACATTCTTCTAACACTATTACTCACACACACTTTTGATATATAATTATAGTGTGGGTTCATCCTATTTATTTGAGTGTGAGAATCTATTTACAATATGAAGCTTTCCTTTGATTGCATTTGCAATTATCCATTATCTCCACAAAGGCTCAGGACCAGCAACTTTGGTCACCATCATAATAATCACCATATCAATTTTGCAGCACCATGTTTTTCACTTGCTTTGAGAAGTTTTCAAAATGTTACTTGGGCCACGACAACTTGAAATCATAATTAGATTTGTATTTGAAGATGTATGTATATATGATGCAGATGGGTATCTACACTAATAAAGGATGGGAATTTGGAGTGCAAGGGTTATGTTGACAAAGACAAACCGTGGGGAACCAACATTAGAATAAATCATTCACACATTTATTGATTGCTTTAAACTACCAACCAAGTTGTGTGCTTGTAGATAAAATCTCCAAGGACACCACACCACATGCCAATTGGCATTAATTTTGACCATTGACCCATGCATTGATCACTTAGTTTCTCTTCCCTTCAAAATTCAGGGATAGAAGTAGGGCCAATCTGTTTGATTGTATTCTCAATTGGAAGCTCTTCAACATCATTTTGCTGGTGTCCATATTATGAACTATTGTGACGTGTGAGTAGTTGCCAAATCATTATAATCATATTCTACAATCATGAACATACAAAACTTCATATTAGTACAAACCAATACAAGTCCCATCTAATTCTTCTTGCCGGTTCGCTTTAGTCAATTTTAAGCGTGATTTCCAAGTATTATAATATCCACAAACAATTATTCAGTTTAGCACAGTAATCTCACGCTCCTTTGCAAATCCATCATAGTCCTCACTTCCATTCTTCAACCCAAAAAGTTTGAAGGGAGTAGTAACCAATAGCCATCCCATACAGAAGAAGACACACACATATAGTTGCACTAGTGACTTTGGAGAGTGTGAATTCCATGCATTTGTACTTAATTTGGAAAAAGAAACATCCCATTAAACATAGCCATGAATGTTATCTATCTAAACAAGGTTAATATATATACACACACATATATATTATGAAGACTAAGACTAGTTACGTAAAGGGTTTCACTTTTACCTATAATATAAAGATAGATAACGCGTGTATCTGATATCGCATAGAAATTGTGTCTGGGTGACAAGGTGATAATTCGGACCCGCGCATGTGTGCTTTGTCCAGCAGTGCTGTTTGATATGCTTGGCTTTCATCAACATTTTGATCCCTGTTTTGCATCCCAACAACTCCAAACAGTGTCAAACCTCTGACCACTAGTCTTTGGATGCTAGTATTTATCGTTGCAAACCAATGTTGTAATCAACACCCACATATATAATAGTAACACAAGTGACTTTGAGTTGAGTAAGGTTTAGTTGAAGTTGTTAATTTAAGTCACGATGAATGAAAGAAAGAAAAAGTTTGATAAGCCTGTCATGGTTGATAAGCGTGTCTCGTAAACATTACCATAAAGCTGGACATAGAACAGTGTGATTATTATCTTCACATGTGCTAGAAATGAAATGGAGAAGATGTTTTGCATATTTTTAACTTGCTGGATTGGCTTGAAGTTAGTTCATGTCTGCTACTTTTTTTGTGTGACCCTTTTATTAGTTACAGGTATTGTTACCTCACTTTAGTTTACCTTATCTTTCTTGCTTTGTTTCTGGTTTCTGCCCCCATCTTGATCATGTTATACGGAACCATCTTTTTCTTTTTTAAAGTGGCTTTCATTGCTGGCACTTAAGGGATAGGGTCCACCCATTTGACATTAGTTTGATTAGATGGGTGGTCAAAAGCAAACACCAACTCTAGAATCACCACATTCAATGATCCGTTTTGGTGAGGCCACAAGAAAAATAATTGAAACATTCTGTGAGAACTACATGACAGTCCTTGACTTGGAAAGTTCTTGAGAAAATGTGAACTTGTGATTATCCCCACCATGCCATCCCTTCTTCTTTCTCAAACCACGCAATCACTCCCTTCTTTTCATTTCATTTCTATTATGCGACAAAATTTTCAACTTCTCCATTCATTCCCCTCTCATAGTCACAGTCATAGTCCTAGTCTCTTAAGCCTATAAAATACCTATTATATATTGCACCTTCCACTTCCTTTTCTCTACCCATGTGCCTTCACTTCTTCTCAGATTACTACACGTGACACTTGTTCTACCTTTTATTGGATTAGACCTTCAAGCGATATCACTATGCCATAATTTAAGCTAATGCTTAATCTAACTTATTTTATATTTCTCCTTTTTCAGAATAAGAAATTGCACCAAACAGGATCCAAACAAATAGACTTTTAAAAGGGGATGACATTTACCGAATTTTAGTTTTAAGAATTTTAACTTTTTCTTTATCTCTTCTTAAGAATACATTGTCAAGTATAAATTTCGATTTAAAAAGAAATTTTGAAATTATTAAATAGTTTTATCTTTAAATTTTAACGTAGCCTTTTAGAATCTAAAAAAATCGTACTGAACAATCCTAATCTTCATAGCGCTGTATAAGCTGAAGACTCGGATTTGAAAGGCAAAATGAGAATTACATTTGGATGAGATGAGGTTGCTATCTACTTTTATTCACGTTGTGCCCATTTACTCTTCATCATCATAGATAACTTTATGCACAAAACCAAGGACGATATGGTAGGCCCACCGGGAGTTGGGCCCATCTCCTTTGCCTAGGCCCATTTGGTTCGTTTCCGTGACATCGTATAAACTTTTGACTTGATTGCAAATTTAACTCACTTTTATCTTATAATTAATGTGAAATTTTAAAAAATAAACATTTGTTTTAAAAAAAATATTATACCTTTTACTATTATCGCAATTTTATCTTTCTACTGATTTTTTTACCTAAAATCCCAAAAAGAATCATTTTTACTAATAATTTCTATAAATTATTTTATAGTATTTTATTCAATATTAACCAATTAAAATATTTAATTTAAAATAAAATTTGAAAATTCAACATTTCCTCCCTTCTTTAGAATCCTAACGTCGTTTCTTACAAATCTTTCAATCTTTGAAATATTTCTCATTCCAAATTTGTCCTAAACCTCATATTGTTTGTGTTGAAAAGGATGTTAAAAGTTTAAATAGACAAAAATTTACAAGAACTTATTATATTAATTAAAAAAATCAGGAACTAAATAAAAGAAACGAGGATTCCAGTGAAATATTATTCATAAAAAATAACTAAAAGTATAACGAAGTTATAGCCTATAAAAGTTTTCATTATAATTATAATAATACATAAAAAAAAGTTAGCTTTATTGATTTCATAAATAAAAAAAAAACACTTTATATTATTTTTAATCATATTTATTAAAAATTGTGTCAATATTTAAACTGAGAAATTAAAGTAAATTTAAATAAAGGTATTAAATATGAGAAATTTTGTTCATCTTGAAATATAAATATAGTATATTATTGTATTTATCTATGGTCATTATTGACTAAAATTCTCATTCAAAAATTATTAATTAAATATTTTAAAGTACTAAAGTTGTCAAAATATGTTTAATCTAACTAATTGACTCAGGTTGTATATTATATAAGTAAAACCATGCTTAAAAAATTATGGTTTAAATATAAACAAGTTTTTTAAATTTGACCTATTTTCATATAAGCCAAGGCTAGATTGATATGCAAACAAATGAGTTGCTCCATTTATTTTATGTTTATTTTTTTTTAATATTTATTTTGTTTTGGTCACACGTCTTATGTTATAGATGTAAGAATCATTAATAGAATTTTTTTCAAGTAATGTCAGATTAACAATTATCTTATGAATAACAATTATTTGGTATGTGTGTACAAAGTAAAGAATAAACATCTTATGATCATAAAGGAAATGTGTGAAGAGAAAATTATTCAATATATTCATTTCAATAAGTGGGAGTTGTACAAGACTGATGACAAAATTAATTACCTTATTTTCACATGGATACTTTAATCATGAACTTTAACAAAACTGTGAGTAAGGAGATAGAGTTGGATGATATGGTAGAGAAAAACAAGTTTGATCCAATACTAAATTGCATTCTTATTGTTTAAATAAATATTTTTTAATATTTTTATTTTTTACATACATAATCTAAGATGAAATATGAAACAACTTGTTCAGGTACTAACAAAAGGAAACACACATATCCATATTTTTCTCATATAATAAAAAAAAGTGTCCTTATATTTAAAATATAAAATATAAATATAAATGATACTTAAATAATAATTCAGATTTCTATAATTTATAATTATCTTTTAATATGAGTAATTTATATTTTTTGAAATATAATTAAAAATAGATAGAAGTATGAATAATGTATATGGAAGGAGTTCATACATAATATAAGAGTGTGTGTGAGGAATTGATATAAAATATGATAATATATATATATATATATACATATATATATAGGAAAAATAATATATATATGTCAATAATTTATATCTTATAATTATGCATATAAAAATAGTTATATTTAAATATTATCTTAAAATTTTGGTAAAATAATGAATTTTTATAATTTTATTTTGAAACTAATTATATTTTAGTGGTAGATAAAACATTTTAGAATGATTTATTTTTAAAAAAATTTACTTTTCTAATTTATTGTTATTATTTTAAAAGTTACATAATAATGTTTACTATCAAATTATTTTATTAAATTTTTATATTAATTTGATATTAAAGTTAGAGTTATGTTTTTAGTATTTGAGAAATTTAATTACTTTGCAATTAGTCATTGATAATATAAATAATGTTAAAAATAATAAGATCAGATAAAAATAAATATGACATAATTTTTTTAACATTTAGGATATTTTATTAAAAAGAGATAAGTGAGATAAAATATTTGAAACGATAACATTAGTACATTTATTTTTGAAATATAATAAGATAAAAAATATTAAAAATTGATAAGAAAATTATATATAAAAAGAATGTTAATATGTATATTTTAATGATATGTCCAAAATTTGTTGGTAAAACAGAAAATAAAGCATGTTATTTATATCCTTTATTTAAAACTATGGATCTTATTTTTATTTTCATATCAATATATTCCAATGCAAAAGTCTTAGGATATCTTTAATGATAAAATGTTTGAGTTTTTTAATGTATAAAAATTTGTATTTTGTAGAACCCATATTGTCATGTCACAAGTAAGAAACTTCATCACATTTATAAGAAACTCTTAAAATCACTTTTTCTATGGCTTCTCTCTTCTAAGTCTCTTCTCCTTCTACTAATTAAAAGAAATAATAATATTTTTTTAATTTAATTTGTATAAACAACTTTCATGATTTTTAAGCAACTTTAATTGCCATATCATCTTCTTCAAAATTGCTTGAAGGAACACTAAAAATTTTCCCAACTAAACATAGGCATTTTTAATTAGAGATGCATTTGGTAAGACTTATTTCTTAAACTTATGATCATAGATAGATATAATCTTTATAGTTGAGATGTTGTAATTGACTATAATTTTCATCCATAGTTTAAATTGCTAGAAATGTAGTTACATTATTATTTGATGTGATTAAGGGATAAAAAATAAAGGAGTGAAAAGATAATAAAGAAAAATAATAATAGAGAGAAATAAAGTTATTTAAATTGAATTAGTAAAAAGTTAGATATATTTATTTTTTATTTAAATTATTTATTTTTATTACAATAAAAATGTAAATATTAATAATAACATGTAATATATATGTGTGTGTAAATTTTAACAAAATATATTTGTGACATAATAATGTTATAAATAATTGATAAAATATTTATGATATAATTGATTATTGTAATTTTTTGAATTTTTTTATGTTTAAGTTTAAAGTGTGTATCACTTATCATGTTATTTAATTATTTTATATCTAATTTTTTTCCTATTTTTCCTGTCCCTTAAACTTTCCGTTCCTTTATACAAATAAGGTGTAATAATTTATTTATGTGATAGGTAACGATGAAGATGAAAATGGTAAAGATGAAGATGAAAATGAAGAGCCAGAAAAAATAATTTTCTTAGTTTGATAAATAAAATAAGAGAATGAAAAGAGATGGGTAATTAAATATTGTCTCATTTCTACATATATGCAAACTTAAGCAAAAATTTATGTAAACACTAATTATAAATCGACCTTTTCAAAACCTATTGTGATTGATGCGAATAAATTAAGAATAGCCTAATGTTATTTTATTCCCATAAATCATGATTGACTTCTAATATTAAACTAACAGCACTTCAAGTAAGCGTATCTACTGAAAGATGTAATCTCTCAAATATTTTTCTTTATAACTAATATCTTTTAACTCTGGACTGGGAATAAATAATACCTGGATACTCAAGAAATAAAAGCTACAATCTGGTGTTGTATTCTGTTTAAATTTGACTTGTGAAATTTGTATGACTGTGAACCTTTTCAAGTATTTTCTCTAATTTGTAGTTATCCATCTGAAATATCCCTATGTAGAAACTTTGATGACCTATAGGGCACATTCACATAATCACTATACATGTCCCTGTAAAGAGCAGAAAAGAAGAAGACAAGAACTAGTTGGTAAACTTCGAAACAGCTGTTTGGTCATTATGTTTGTCATTTGGCATAGCACACAAAGAAGATACATCAAATTAGGCAAAAGCCAATTTAAGTTTAAGTGATAAGTGCCCAAATAGTACTATTGATGCGTAATGATAGGTATGACGGAATAGTTTGTGGTCCATCACGTACTATTTAGAAGATTTTGCATTTTACAGCTGCCTAATATTTTCTCACACTTCACCTTTCTCGACAGCTAGCTAGCTACCCAATCAAATTCCCAAGAGAAACCACCTTTTCAATTTTGCAAGCAAAGGGTTTCACAAAAGCTTCCGAGATTAGAGGATGAGATGAGATGATACATTCACACCCTAATCACCACATCATGCATGCAACTTCCATTTACGTCTTTTCCTTCTGGAACTTCCTATTCCACATTTTTTCCATCCTTAACAAACCTCAAAGCAGGTGTACTTTTTTCATTGCTTACAAAATTCATGTACTAAATTGAAAAGAAATACTTGTGAAGCATCAAATAGAGGTAGGTTTTGATAGCCATAGCTATTGTTTATGCATTTTGCGATTGCTTGTGATGTCTAAGATGAATCTAATAGGTTTAAACTTCACCGTTACTGTTGTACTGATAAAATGAAAAAGTAAAATTTCAAACTTTCCCATCAATCTTTTCTTTTGAAACCAAAACAGGAAAAGTTGGTTTGTACTCATTTATTTGTTTTAGTTGAATGTAGCTACGTATAGGGGATAGAGAGAGAGGGACACAAATCAAGTGTAGCATATGGCAAGATAGTTGCAGAACAAGAAATGATTAATCAGCACACGAAATTCTAACTGTAAGTTCGTATAGGGGGTGGCCGTGATGTGCCATCGCACCTTTAGCTGACACAATCAAAAGACTTGGCTTCTTACAATAAAAAAATAAAATAAAATAAAGGGGAATAATTGGAAAAAAAGAAAAAGGTACAAATTAAAAGCCAATCTCTTTACACGCATGTATGATCTCAAAGTATCACAAGAAACTAGAGGAGCTACTTATACTTAAGCCTTGTGAGGGGGACACTGATAGCACTTTGCAAATAGCCCAAACGTGTCAATTTGGTGTATGAAATTAATCATGCTTGCCCATCCTCCCAACCCAAATCCTACCACCAAAACCCATACCACCACAAACACGTTCATGGAATACAATCCTACCCAACCTCCTAACCTTGATGGTGGTCTCTCCACAGCATTCTGTTAACAAACAAAATCAAACAAAAAATAACAGAAAATCATTACTTTATGTATAACTAACATCACAGATATATATATATATATATATATATATATATATATAATAAGCACTAAGTGAAGCATTGGATGGTGCAGCACATATGTAAATTTAAGAAGTTATCACTTGTAGCTAGTGCATGTCTAACCTCCCTAGCCGGTGCTGAAGCAAAGGTCATCATGTGAGCCAAGGCAGGAATTATGTAAACAGTGAAGCTGACCAGAAGAGATCCAACAGTTGAGTTAATGGGACCAAAGAAAGGGAATATGATTGCCAGGAACCATATTGGAATCACAACAGGAAGTCTAGCCAACGCCCTTTTGAACAAACTCTTGGTCTCATGCACCCCAATGAATTTCTCCCACACGAAGTATAAAGGAGTGCAAGCAAATCCAAAAGTTATGAACTGCAAAGCGCACCACAACAGTAAATAAAATCAAGCATTTCAATGATAAACTCTTACCAAATAATACCTAATTATTCATAATTACTGTGTAAAACTTACTGAAATAAGACGAGGCTTGCACAACATAAGTTACTTTATAAGCTAAATAATTTCCTATAAATATTTTAGTTTGGAATTGAAATAGTATGGATATTGTACAACTATAACCTGATGAATGAGCATGAGAATGACAGCGATGTCTCTGAAGCCTGTTTTTGGTAGCAATGAGAGGGCATTAGAATGGGTAAGAAGCTGATCCCCAAATGCCCAATAAACTGCAGCTGCTGATGGCAAAGTTAGGGTCAGGACATATAGGGTTGCGATCAGATATATCATCTTAAACTTCTGTGGCTTCCACATTGCATGCATGATTTCCCTACAATATATAATCAATACATGTCTGTCAGATTCATATACACATATCACATGAAATTATACAATTTTTTTTCTGACAACATAGTCAATTTTAAATCCCAATACAAGGGACAAGGTTTAATTCTCAAACATCATGCTACTCTTTACGAGAAGAAACCATTAAATTATAACTAAAACAATTTGATTTAGTTTTCGAGTCCTCACACTGTAACAGCATGTCCACCGAAAGTGTAGAGAATGTTGGTAGCCCCAGTGAAGTAGAGAACCAGTTTGGTTGGCCCTGAGTGCGTCACTCCCTCGACCTTCAGAAACAATATATACAGAATATTAATCGGAGAACAGAAATCATTAGCAACAATAATATATGACATGCATTCATTATATAATTTGTTTTTATGCTGATGATGAGGCTTATAAATTGTGAGTCCTTTACCTGGCCGTTGGTAAGGGAAGCTACGGTCATATACCATGCAGTATAAGTGGTCATCATGAGGCCTAAGAATGACCAGATTCTGTAATTGTGGAAAGAAGGAATGAACACCGTTGTTGCACAGCATGCGCCAAAGATGTAAGTCCAAGTTCTCTTGTCCAGATTGTCGTTTACGTAGTATATGTTACTGAAACATTTGTTGTATATGCAATTTTTTAGTTTATATACGTATGAAGATATCATATATTCAAAACCGTGATCTATTCCTACCTTGCACAAGCAATTAGTTGAATTACTGATCCAAACAGAAGGAAAGTACAGTTGAAAAAAAGACCAAGATTCCTCCAGTGTTTACCCAAAAGTCCATCCAGAACTTCAAACCACTGGAAACGGTAAAAAGAATCCAAGATTAGAAGAATCTAAAGTAAATCACTAAATTGATTCATTAAAAGGGAGAGAGACTACAATCACCTGAATAACATGGTTTCTGAAATCAACTTTTTCTCTCTCCTTTCTGGTTCTGTACTCAACATAAAGGACACTGATAAGGTAAGCAGTCCAGCTTCCCATCAATCCATAGAAAAGCTGAAATATGATCCCAGATAACATCCCCAGTTGTGAAAAGGAATATGGTAGTGTCAGTAGCACTTGTGCAACCTACATGAAATCCAACAAACACGAAAATTATGAGACCCTTGCAAAACCAAAAGAAGCTTTTGCTTCAATAGGAAGAACACTAGTAGTGATTTTGAGAGCAAGTGCCTGATTAGAAGCACAGCTAAACCATGCATCATAGACAGAGCCTCCATGCCAAAAGAGCTTAGATACTTTGCTTGTTGTAGACTTAGAACCTTCCTCTTCCCTCTCCATTTCTAGGTAATTCCCTGCAACAACAGTCTCAACCTTCTCAGAAGCCATTGTTATCTCCCTTCAAGTGTTGCGAGGAAGACAACAGACTAAGTGAGCAAAGATAGATGGGAGAGAAGTGCTTGTTTTAATTCACCCTTTCACATTCTTGTGTAGTTTCCCTTTCCTTATATAAACTTTTTTGTCAGCAAGGTACTGAATGTGAATGGGCTTGGTGGGGACCTTGCTTAGTTCACATGTAATCAGCCTTTTTCCTTAATAATTCTCTCTCACCAATTGCCTTTATGAAGGTTCAACTTCATCATCAGTTTTGTAGACTCTGATGGGCCATGGCTAGCTGCAGTGCACGAGCGGGTGGCCCACCATCGCCCTATTTTTCTCTTTAATCTCAGAGATCAGCTAGCCCATGCACATTGATTGATTATGAGTGTAGAGATAAAAGCAATAAAAAGATGCAGAAGGAGATTAGAAAAGTTTCTAGTGTGTGAGTGTTGAAGATGTCAATGTGGGGGAGACTAAGATGGAGTGAATCATTGCTCTCAAGAGGGGCTTAGTGCTAATCATGATTAGTACCACACGTGTTCCAACTGGCTTTACTAAAAGAAAATTCTATCATAACCCCAGCTCTCTTCTTTTCATTTTCACTTTTCTTCGTTAGTTATGAGCTATGCTAGATTTTATAAATGTTAAGCTCATTTGGGCCATTGCAAGAGGCATATCTTCCAAGTATCTTGCATAGAGCAAATCTCTCTCTACTGAAAACTTTCCAGTATATATACACTTTGTTAATTTTGAGTACTTCAACATTGGTTAATAATGATATAGTCAACCCATGAAATTATAGTTCTTAATGTACATTTTGACAGGTTTACTGCATTAAGGAGTAAGGATATACTTCTAATTTTGAGGTCTTAGGTATGACATCCTTATCTTCTAGTCAAAAAGTGGTGCAAAAAAAAAAGAAAATGAAAGGAGGAAAGTATCTTGAGATGGGCGTTATATCAGATTTGATTAATATATGGTTTCCAGGATGGCCCAACACCTACCAACCCATTAGGCCCAGTACCAGAGAACTGTTGGATTATTATTGGATGAACTAAAAACTGAGAGACCTTTTTTCTTTTCTTCTCTTTGTTAAAAGTTCAAAACGTACATAATTTTTCTAAGTGGGTTGATTAACTTTAATTTACGCAATGATTTATATCAAAGATTTTGCTAGTGATCTTTCCAAGGTAGGAAAAGTTATAGGGGGTCATCAAAATAAAATGTAAGTCTTAATTCATCTCATAAAAAGGTTCGCAAATCAGTTACAAGTATAAAATCAAATAATATAAAAAATCTTCATTGACAATGCTAATAACACATTTGTTAGTACCTCCTATTGAACATCTTTTTTTATTATTTGTCAAAAGTGATTGAAAATAATAAATCTGATTTATAATTTTGTAATTTTTAATAAGCAATAATACATCTGTCAATGTTAGGCAAAGTAGCTAACAGCACTTTTTATAATAATAATAATGATAAAATTAGAGTTTTATACAAAAACTAAAGAGATGATGGCAAGTTGGAGGCTGTACTGGCTCAATGGACTTTGTCGGTTGCATATTTTGGCCACTCTGAACTATAACTGCCAAATAAACTGAAAAATAAAAAAAGTGAGTTCATAAAAAACTGGTCACAAGCTTTAGTAGCTCATAATGTGGTCACAGTAAGCTCCCAGCTTATATGGGCAATGATTGAATGTTATGAGCAAATGGTTGCCAGTTTGCCTTTGATCATGAAAACCATGAGTCACACTCTGTTTGATACGCTTAAGCTTGATGGTGAGGATTAAAGTTAAAACAATGATGGCTTTATTTAAGAATTATAAAATGAAGCAATGATAATGGTGATTAATTTGCAGCGAGTGAAACTTGATTTTGATGGTGATGGTGATGGCGTTGATGGTAGCCTAATGGTTACTTTAAACAGAGGAAATAGTTAGGTTCTTAACCCCACCTTGCATATGAGAAGGTCACTGCACTCTTTCTTGATTTCTGACTCGGATCACATCCATTGCACGATGAAGGGACCAATAAAGAAACCAAAAGGTTCAAAAGCCACGAAACACCCCTCTTTGACTTCGCTCCTTCCTCTACACACATCAACTTTTCCCCTTTTCTAAATTTTATGTTATCATCATCATCAATCACATTTTTATTTTTCCTTTCTCTTCATAGGATGCGGAGAAAAAGCCGTGCCTGGTGGCACTAGGTGCTCAATGATAACATTAATTACTGTGAAATTGTGGAATTCTTAAACATCAAACAACTTCATGCTAAGCATCGAGATCTGAAATTGCTGCATGGGTTCATCAATTCTCAGTGTTAAGCGTCAAATTAAGAACATTGTGTGCGTTAAGACATGGACATGCATGGAACGTTATCGTCAGATCCAAAGAGAAGAAGTGCGTATACGGGAAAAGAGCGTTCCGATTCCCATCGGTAATTCGCCAATAGAATTCAACACAAGATTTGTTGAAAGATATTCTGCACATTTTTTTATCTAATCAAAATCTTCAAAACAATATATTAGGTTTTTTTAATCTATAAGAAAAATGTGGTACAAAGAAAAAAACGTGTCTCTTCATACGGTATTGAGATAGAGAATTGAAGAGAGGAGACACACACGGAGCTATTTTTGATGAGGAATGGAGATATATAATTGTACTTAGAGATCAATCACTACATAAAACACACAAATAACAGAACATGAAAATCTAAATTATCCAATGACTAATTAACAGCATTAACTAACTGATAAACAATATTAGCCTATTAATGATATAACCATGTTTTTCCACAAAAATTGCTTTTTTTTCACTTGGTAAAAAACTTGCACCATATTTTTACAAACTGGAAAAATAGTAAATTATAATAGTACCATTTCTAGTAACTATAATATTACTCTAGCAAAGTTGTTTCAAAATTTAAATTAATTGTAAAATCTTAATCAAGATCACTAATATTTAAAAGAAAATTTAAATAAATTAACTTTGCCATTATTTTAATTGAGAATGTTTCACCATCTAATTCATTTTAGATCTAAAACGTTGGATCAACTCAAATACTACGTTTAGTTAGAATGAAATAGGAAAAAGAAAGAGTGACTATAAAAGAGAAAAATAAAAGAAAGAATAAAACAAATTATAGTGTTTACTTAGACATGAAATAAACTAAAAGAGGATCATATTTTCGTGGATCCTAATTGTAAATAATACATTGGTTGTGTTATTATTTGTTCAATATTATATGATAATGTTTTTATTTTTTCCTACATACATTTTTGTTTCTTTATTATAAAAAAATGGAATTTAAAATTAACTCGAATTAACTATTTAATATAAAGTTTATACTCATTTATATATTTCACAATGTATTGGATTTTAATTATTTTTCTTCTCCCTCCAATTTAACAAAATAAATGAAAACATTATTTATTCACATTTTAATGTAATAAAAATATAAATTAATTAATTATATTATTTTAATATAATAAAAATGTGGATACACATCTACCTACAAAAAAGCATGTGTGTGTGTTTTCTCTAGTTATGCACAGTATCTATGGACATGCATTTTCCCTCCTGTGTTGTGGCACTGGCAGGTGTGTGTAGTAAAATTATCAGAACTTACCACATTGCGACTTAGCTAATTGGGTTTGGGCCCTTAACTTAGTCCATAACAGTATAACAATTTTGTATATTTGTTTTTGAGAGAATATAATTGCATATGTATTTTTTCATAATTACACATTTTCCTCAATTTTATGACTCATAAATGAAATTATTATTCAATTAATTATTCTATTAAAATATTTTTTATTTTTCTTAAATTTTACTCAATAACCTACTTCTTTTTTTCGACAGTCAATAATATACATAATGGTAAATAATTAGGTATTTACAAATTGCTAGTAAAATGTTCTTTTACTGATTAGATTTTTTAAAATATACAAAATGCACGTATTTTATTAATAAAATAATATATAAATTAAGTAATTTCTTTAATTTTTAATCTTTGTTTATAGATATCTGTACACTATACTTAATAGTTTTCAAACATTTCGTGAAATGCATATATTAATAAAAAAACATCTGATTGAAAAGTACATTATAATCACTGTATAAATTTACATACAACTGATCATGATTTTTTACTGTTTATTCTAAATAAAGTATTGACATTCTTAATATTTAGTTAATTGTTAATACTTGTGTCCGCAAAATACTTTATTTACATTTTAAATATGTAAATGTTGAACTAAATATTAATAATTAATTATTACAAAATTTGACAATTTAAGGAAGAAAAGGAGAACCTATACAATTTTATTATAAAAAAAACGTTTTTTTTTTAAATAAGAGTTGTTTAAAATTTTCTCACTCAGATCAATAAAAATAGTAATTTTTATAACTTATAATAAATTTTAAATTTTTTTTTCAATAATATCTTTAAAGAATTAAATGTGATTTATTGATTGACGAAAAAATAGATAAAAAGATAAAAAATAATTGGTTAATACACAGCTGGTCCATTAAAGTTTTTATGTCCATTAAAATTTTACAAAAAAAATCATTTAATTATTTTTATATTTTTTAAAATAAGAATATAATTGATAAAAATCAATTAATGTATTATTAAAATTTGTAAATGTAGATAATATAAAACAAATTTCCTCTCCACTGTAATTATTTAGAAACAGATAAAATATTCGGCAGCTATCTTTGAATTTAGGTATTCATATATAATTATTCCGTGTTAAATTTATCAAATAAAAATGGACACGTGGTTAAAAAAATATCCTTTATATAACGGTCTAAATTTTTTTGTCCTAAACATGTAATAAATTATCTGATATCTATGAGAATTATTCTCAGATTGGAGTAATTGAAAACGTAATAATTGTTTAAAAAATAAATGTTTTTTGTTTAAGATATGGCTGCCCCCACCGTTCAGCCTTAGGAGGTCGTATCAAGCGAAACGACAGGTGCGTGAGAAGTACGCTGAAGAATATCATAAGGGTGGAGGAGGGTGTTGTTGGCATAGGGGAATTTAGCAGATCGTCGGAAGTGGGAAAATGGCGGGTGGTGGAAAGGTTTCCTTCAAAGTCACACTGACCTCCGATCCAAAGCTACCCTTCAAAGTGTATATATCCATATGTCTCGTTCAATTCCCAACTCTCAACATTTTCCCCAAATTTCATTTTTCCCTAATCTGGATTTTCTTTTCTTTCAGGTTTAGCGTTCCAGAGGCCGCACCTTTTACTGCAGTTCTCAAATTCGCCGCGGAAGAATTCAAAGTCCCGCCCCAGACCAGCGCTATCATCACCAACGGTAATTAATTATCTTGAGTCAGATCGAATATTATTTTTTGGATTAGTCAGTTAAGTGGATGCTGCGAGTTTGGGATATTTAGGGTTTCGTGCGATTTGAAAATCGTGTTTTGGTGGTTGTGTGGTGGTGAAAAATTGAATACATGGTGGTTGTCTTTCGCTAATTGCTTTTCCTTCCTTATAGCCTTTTCAGCCTTTGGGGGATTACAAAACTTTGCCACACTTGCACCTGTTTTTGGTTAAGAAAGTACTTTTTATTTTGGTTAATTATTTTATAAGTGTTTGTGTCACATTCTATGTACTTTACTCTTTTTCTTTTCATTTGATTTATATTAAAAATATATATACGAAACAAAGTAAAGGAGAGAGAATACTTTATACGAGTCAATACACAATTTTGTCTCTAAACATTGCAACCCATGTTCATTTAGCCCTTGAAAATTTGTGAGTATGTAACTTAATTCCCTAGTCTACCATTGTCATCGCAAATATAGTCATCTCATTTGGCCGACTGCAAGAAGGAAGAATTGATTTGTTATGAAATCTATAGATTTGGAGCCAAATTGTGCTGTATACATCTAACTAAATACACAATTTTGATCTGGAAAATGGCAATTCGTGTTGAATTGGTCCTTGAAAATTTACACTACATAATAATGTAATTCCCGAATCTTTTTATTTTATGACAAATTTAATCCTCGAACTTGGTCAACTTCATGAACGAAGACTCATTTGTCTTTAAGTTGACAAATTTGAGAAATTAATTATCGCATACACGCAAAATTTTAGATACTAAATCAACAAAGGTTGCCACTTTTGAAGACAATTATGTATTTACTGAATGAGACCGCCTTTTGAATGCAGCTGAAATGCTATGATTAGATTAGTGAAAACTTTCTACATCTCAGCTCCAAATATATTGGCCTCATTTCATACCTTGTTTTCTTCACTCTTGAGGTTATCTCTTTCACAGGCTAAGTAGTGACTGGCTTATAGTTTAGCACATATTTAAAGTTGTTTCCCTTTCTATTATTTAGATATTTATTACAGTTACTTAGGACATTTTGTATCTGATAGACCCTTTGAAATTTGTGATCTTACTAGGTAATTTGTACTATGTAATATTCCAACTTTAGGTGTTGGAATTTAATTAATTACCCCTTTATTTTATTTTTTGCTGTTTATTTGAATTAGGATTGATTGAATAGTGTAGTCTTTAGGTTGTATTATATTCTCTAGTTAAGTTGGTGGTAAACATATTCAAATTTAACGCGATTCACAGTCGAACATATTGACAAGATATCTTATCTCTGTATATCTTCCATCAACTCAGCTGTTTTGTCCTCTTAGATCTTGAATTGTAGTGCAAATGAGATCTTTTCCCTTCCTAAAAATAAGAAGTTCAATGGAATGAGGTTTAAATGGGCCTGTTGACAAATTAGTTATTTGAATTGACTTGGTGAGCCCATCATATGTTGTAACTTTTTTGGCATTTGTTGTTGCACTGCTAAAAGTGTAATACTGTTCATTAAATAGTGTTTTTGAACTAATTACATTAATCCAATGTATGAAGAGCTACAAAATTTAAGAGTATTTTTGTTTATGTATATTATTGGCTGTCAACCTTTCACTATGATAGCCTATCTTGTTTTCGTAATATTCATCTTCAATTTGGCACACTCATTCCTTGCTTTGAATGCATGCAGATGGTGTTGGCATAAATCCCCAGCAGAGCGCAGGTTAGGCAATGCTTTATCATCTGTCTTTTAACTTTCCACTGTTTTTGAAGAATCTTCATATTTTCCTACAACTAATGGTTTACTGCTGCAATTTTCTATCTTAAGAAGTTGCTACACGACGATAAATGAACCAATGGGTCTGTTAAAACTTTTTTTAGAAAAAGTGTTTTTCAATAAAATAATCACTTACTATGATATTTAACATATTTCGATAAACTTGTTTAAAAACGCTGAAGTATAAAAAATAGAGAAATTACTTTTTGTTACTGTCAATTTCTGTTTATATAAAAATCATTTAAAAATAAAGTACTTCTTGCAATTACTTTTGTGATGGTATTATGATTAAATTTAATTATATACTTGAAATGGTTATGTTGAGACTGCTTAACTCACATTTTTTGTTGTTGCAATCATTGGTTCCTAGCATAACATTGAAATAAAATTATATTATATATAGGTTCATGGTAGTTGTTATCTTTCATTGACTTGCTTATATTTTCATTTCTTCAGGCAATGTCTTCCTTAAGCATGGTTCAGAATTGCGCCTGATTCCGCGTGATAGGGTTGGTGCCTGATGTTACGACGTGTCTGACTGGATAATTACCCTTCGCGCTAAATACATGAACTTTGTAGCTTCATAATAATCAATAGATACCGTTGATACTGATTTCATAGTATTGAGATCAAAGGTGTCTTCATGAAGTTTTTTCTTTTTTATCTAGTGATATAAATTTTGGGGAAATTATGTTATCTTCTATACTCTGTCAGTTTTGGTTCGCCCATTAGGTTTGGAGAACTTCCAAGCGCCACCCCTTCCCCGATGAAAGCGTAGCAAAGATGTGAAAAATGAGATAAATCATGTCCGTATCGTGCAATCCCATCGAGTTTGAATCTCGAGGCTCTGCTTGTTACTCGCTGATTGTGTTGCTTTTCAGAGATGGGTTTCATAAATAAATCCATGTTAAGCATTTATTCAAGTTGAAGATTTTTTCATTATTTTATTTTGGGTATATAATGGTGAAATATGCTTATTAAATAAATTACCTTTTAAACACACAAAATAAGGATCCACTACTCAGTTGTCGTTGTACTACTGTTTAATAGCCACGCTTTGCAATCCAGGGTATACGAAATTTTCCTTACTGGCCTAGTGAAGGTGACTGCCAAGGAATCATGGTACCCGGAGTTAGAAAAATTAACCTAAAACTTCTGTCTATATGAACCTCTTACCAGAATGTAGCTGTATACACCGTGTTACAATCCAACATTCCTGATCAGAAAGGGGGGAATGTGAGGAATGCCCTTTGATTAAAAGGCGAAATGGTAGTAAAAGAGATGAGATTGATGTATGGAGGAAAAGACTACAAAATTTGTGTTAATGGTTTAAATATGTAGAAAGAATGTCCGTAAGATATTAATGAGAATAATGAATTGTATGATTTTCAAACAGAGAAAGACCAAAAAAACATGGAAGAGAGTTATAAGAAAAAAGATATTATAGACAAATAATATTTATAAATTTTGGTTTGTCGTCGAATGAAATAGTGTTTGTGATTTTTTTTAGTCACTCATCTGGTGGGGTGTAAAATTATTGAAAGACACTTTTCTATCGGCTCCGTGGCTCGGTAAGATCGAGAGAGTTTAGTTGATACGCAGTGGACTTCTAAAATGTATAATTAGCATGAATTTTATGATATTATTAAAATTAATAATTTTACATACAAACATTTGTGATTATTTAGGACACTGTAAATTTTTATTTCATTAATACATGTATTGTTAATAAAAGATTAACAAAAGTGAATGATCAATTTAAAATTGAAATCTTGTTACTGAGATTTTAAAATCTTAAATCTTAAATTTTAAATATTTTTTTAAACATTTCCATTTTGCAATTTTAAATACTAATATTTTATTCAATATTTTAATTAAAAACATAATTTTATATTTTATTATTATTTAGAATTATGAAGTGAGTTAAAAAATAATAGTATAAAATATTAGTATTTGGAGTTGTAAAATGGGAGTTTTTCACGGTGTAAAAATATCAATAGCCGGGTGGGGGTGGCAATTGGCGGGCACCGTTAGATACCGCGTTTCCATACTTTACCATAGCCTGTCCACTACTTTTAAAACATTTAAAATAAAATAAAATAAAAAATATGCTATGTAGGGGTCCAATTATGGTTTGTGTACTTTTTTTCCTTTAAAATTTCACCTTGTCAATCAAAATCATGGTAAATATAAGGTAATTATAGTAAATATATATATAGAGATAGATAGATATATAAAAAGGTAGTTATCATAAAAATTAATAAATTTAGTTTAGATGTTGATTCTGTAACTGTGAAGATTACGTATTACGTATGAAGAAAAGAGTGAAATCCCTATTGTTCTTTATAAAAAGTAGAAAGACTTAGTTTTACGCAAAATAAAAGATAACTAATTAAAATAGTATTAGTTTCTGTAACATCTCTTAAATTTAGGATGGTCACATTAGATTATTATGAGTTTAAATTCTGAAATTTATTAACTGAGTTTTAGAAATATGTTTGTCACAAGATCAATAATTTCATGTTGAGCATGGAAATCAATAACTTAAGCATCTTTCTTTCTAACTTTATCATGTATAAAATGAAGGTTTAATCCAATGTTGTTATTTCATTTTTCTATTGAAATCTAGTCTTGACGTGATTAAAGAAATAAAACTTAATATCAAGGAGACCATTAAAAATGATATATCTATGTAATTTCTTCATTAAATGGAGATCTGATAACAATAAAGATAATTTTTTTAATTAATTTATCTTTCTTAACATAATATCTTTATTTTTATTTTTTTTAAACTTATAATATCTTTTATATATATATATATATAAATTAAATTAACCATTTCTGTCAAAATAGTCATAGATTCAATTCAAGAAGTCATGAAAGAAATAATTGACACAATTTTTCTTAATTAAAACATTTTTTATTATGTTGTGCATATATTGTGACTCCAAGGATACTAAAGAGTAAAAATAGAAGAGAATTTCATATATATATATATATATATATATATATATATATATAAATTAACAAATTGGGTTAAGATAGATTTTTAATTATTGTGAATGTGATACTATTTTAAGAATTTAATATTTAAGTTTAATTCAATTATATAACACTAATTTTCAAATTATTTTAACAAAATCTTAATAAGTATGGTAGTAGTAGTATAGTCTTTTGAATTTTTTATAGGTTTTATTTTTATTCTTATCTTTAATGTGGATACGCAATTTTGTTTCTTATATTTTTATGATGTCTTTTTTTTTTCTATATAAATTGTTAAGGAAATATATTTAAATAGAACAATTTTAGGTGAAAATTGTTCCAATACATCTAATAGTTTCACGTTACTTAGAAGTCGAGATCAAAAGAGTTTATATATTTATTTCTTCTTTAATCTTTTGATGTGTCTTTTAAAGACAAAACCGTGACAAAGTTCAAAATCTCAAAATAAACAATATTTCAAATGTAATGATTGATATTAACTATATTATCTTAACATATTTAAGATTTGAACAGAAGTTTATATTTTTTTTTCTAATGTTTATTTTATACAAGTCAATTTGTGATTCTTTATTCAATTGAGCATGTAAGTAGAACTTGAAAAGATAGTATAAGGGTATGAGGGGAGAGAACATAAACAACACTCAAGAGGACATGAGCAATTTATTAGCTTTCCTATAAGAGAACGAGACATGCCAATCACAGTAAAATTATTCTTTGATAGTGCAGACTCTTCCAACATGCATAAAAATGTTTGATCACTTCTTAGAATCCAACATTTGAGCAAAACATAAGTTGTGTGTACCACAAAACGACATCTTATGTCATTGTCCCAAACAAGACTAAGATCATGCAAGATACTAAATAGTTATAACATCAATAGTGTTATTAAAAGCTGAGAAACCCAGCAATCACTCCATCATTATCACAAAGAGTTTCACTAGATCCAATTCAACCTTGAGGATAAATACATGTTGGATTGAATGACTTCATATCATTTTATTATTTATTCTTTAATAATAAATACCAGGCTAGAACTATTTTTTCTTTGAAATTTTGATTTTAAGATTTTGTTACAGTCTAAATATTAATCTTTTATTTTTCCATGTTCATGCATGAGTATGTGTTTTTTTTAAGAAATGTTTATTTTTCAAGGATAAAAAAATTACCAGAACCAATTTTTAGTTTTTCACTCTTTTAAAGTCAAAGAGTTGGACTAGTTATTTGTTTATGGTATGTTAAAATAATTAAATAAAATTGCTCCAAAGAAAAGTTAAAAAAGTTATATAAGAAACTTAATCTTTATTTTGAGTTACTCTAAATCCAAAGTTTTTGTGCAAAAAAGAAATTACTCTTTCCGTTTTAAATTATAAAACATATTTTACAAATTTTTACAAGGAAAACAATTAATTTATTAATTTTTTTATAAATTTTTTATCTTTATCTTTATTAATTACTATTAACTAAATTAATTGAAATTGAATAAGAAGTTTTATAAAATAAATTAATTTTTTTAATAAAACTGTACAGAGATTGGAATTTCAAAAGTTTTGAATTTATTTCAAAATTATTTTTAAATAATTTAAAATCAAAACTACTAATTTTTTAATTAAATATTTTAATTAAAATTTTTAATACCCACCAATCTGCAAATAATTATACTAAAATTTTAATCAAAATCTTTAATTGCTACCAAATTGTAAATGACTATCCTCAAAATTTATTTTAAAATTTTACTCAAAATTTCCAATTCCCACCAAAATGCAAATAGAAATACTGAATTAAAATGACAAGTACTACAACTTCAATCTGTATTTCAACACTTCAAAATGTCAGTTGATATAGATTTGAATATTATTCCACCTCATTCAGATAATGAAGATGAATATAATTCATTTGAATGAGAACAAAACACATTGATAGGGAAGAAGAAAGAAATGTTGAATTAGATAATTTTACATTATCTAGAGATATTAAATTTTTAAATTATGTTACTTTTTTTAATTGTTTTAATTTTTAGATATGATATTTGATTACTTGCCTTAAAGATAAAAGTCTATTGAATGAATCAACATATATAAATAAAGATGAACATAAGAAGATAAAAGTTAAAGTAGTACTCCTGAATATAAAGATAGATATTAGTAGATAATAATGAAATATGAAGAATTAGACTAATAAAAAATAATTAATTCTTAGTTCCTGATTTTAATTTCTCTATCTACTATTTAATATTAACACAAATAATCATGTTACTAATAGAGGTATATATAATAAAAAATTATTAAAATTCTAATATATGTTATATTATGAAATAACTTTTTTTTTTTCAAGTCTGAACATTATATACTTGAGAGCTGTCTTTAAAAACAGTTTAATATGGGAAAGTATAGGTCTTTTTTTCAATATAAACGTGTTCATATATCTTCACATTATTTTTACTGTTATAATGGTTCTACCATTCTTCACAAGATCCCTAGCTGTTAAAAATAACAGTGTCAAAAGAAACTGGTGATTCAATGCACAATGGGTTAGCAATGGATTTGAACCAAATCCGGTTAGCTTTGCGCTATTGTGGACGGTTTCAAGCTATCAAACATGCTAAATCACTTCATTCCCATATAATAAAACTTGGCCTTTTCAATCACGTTTTTCTCCTAAACAACATGATCTCTGTCTACGCAAAGTGCTCCCATTTCGACGATGCACGAGCCCTTTTCGATGATATGCCTGACAGGAACATAATTTCTTACACAACAATGGTCTCTGCATTCACCGATTCCGGGAGACCCCAAGATGCTCTAACACTCTACAACCACATGCTGGAATCCAACACTGTGCAACCCAATCAGTTCTTGTACTCAGCGGTTCTCAAGGCATGTGGTGTCGCCGGTGATGTTGAATTGGGCAAGTTGGTTCACCAACGTCTATATCAGGCTAGGTTAGAGTGCGACACTGTTCTGATGAATGCCCTCTTGGACATGTACGTCAAATGTAGAAGCTTGGGTGATGCGAAACGAGTTTTCTATGACATCCCGTGTAAAAATTCTACTTCATGGAACACCCTCATTCTAGGCCATGCGAAGCAGGGTTTGACGAAGGATGCGTTGGACCTGTTTGATCAAATGCCAGAACCAGACCTTGTGTCCTGGAACAGCATCATTGCTGGTCTTGCAGATACTTCTAGCTTCCATGCATTGCAATTTGTTTCTATGATGCACATGAAGGGCCTTAAACTTGATGCATTCACATTCCCATGTGCCCTCAAAGCGTGTAGTATTCTTGGCAAGTTAACCGTGGGGAGACAGATTCATTGTTGTATAATCAAGACAGGGTTTGAGTGTAGCCGTTATTGTATATCCGCATTGATTGATATGTATTCGAATTGCAAGCTATTGGATGAAGCAATGAACATATTTGATAAGAACTCTCCTCTTGCTGAAAGCTTGGCAGTATGGAATTCCATGTTTTCAGGGTTTGTTGCCAATGGAGATTGGTGGAAGGCTCTCGGCATGATTGTCCGTATGCATCATTCTGGTGCGCAGTTTGATCCCTATACCTTTAGTGTTGCTTTAAAGGTCTGCATCCATTTTGATAACTTGAGGTTGGCATCTCAAGTGCATGGATTGGTCATCACTGGTGGCTATGAGTTAGACTATGTTGTCGGAAGCATTCTAATTGATCTATTTGTGAAGCAGGGCAATATTAACAATGCACTAAGACTGTTTGAAAGGTTGCCAGATAAAGATGTCGTGGCTTGGTCTAGTTTGATTGTTGGTTGTGCTAGATTAGGTCTAGGCACATTAGCTTTTTCCCTTTTCATGGATATGGTTCATTTGGATCTTGAGGTTGATCATTTTGTCCTTTCAATTATTCTGAAAGTTTCTTCAAGTTTGGCATCTCTTCCAGGTGGCAAGCAAATTCATTCTTTTTGTCTTAAGAAGGGGTATGCATCAGAGCTAGTTATTGCAACTGCTCTTACTGATATGTATGCAAAATGTGGTGAGATTGAGGATGCCTTAGCTTTGTTTAATTGTCTTTCCGAAGTAGATACCTTGAGTTGGACTGGGATTATTGTGGGATGTGCACAAAATGGAAGAGCGGACGAGGCAATTGGTCTTCTGCATAAGATGATTGAATCAGGTGCAAAGCCAAATGAAATCACCATTACAGGTGTTCTTTCTGCATGTAGACATGCAGGCCTAGTTGAAGAGGCATGGACTATATTTAAGTCTATTGAAACAAAGCATGGATTGACACCTTGCCCTGAACATTACAATTGTATGGTTGATATATTTGCTCAAGCAGGACGTTTTAAAGAAGCAAGAAACTTAATTAATGACATGCCATTTAAGCCTGACAAAACCATATGGTGCTCCTTGCTTGGTGCCTGTGGAACTTACAAGAATCGACATCTTGCAAATATTGTTGCTGAGCATCTTCTTGCTACCTCACCTGAAGATGTTTCTGTGTATATAATGCTGTCAAATGTTTATGCATCTCTTGGAATGTGGGATAATTTAAGCAGAGTACGAGAAGCTGCAAAAAAAGTAGGTATAAAAGGAGCTGGAAAAAGCTGGATCGAGATCTTTAGTTGAGAAAGCTGGTTATGTGAATGGCTTGGTTCAGCTAGCTTAATTCCTCGTAAGATATTTCCAGACAACTCACTTGTTGTTCTAAATTATAACAAATGTTATTTGACTGGAATTTGTACGGTGAAAGACTGTCCTTACGTTTTGGTGACTGCCAGTTCAATTAGAAGGTAAAAGCACGTAAGTGTCAAATTTTAAAGGACATTTGGATGGAAGATACTAGAAATACTACAACAAAGGATACAGATTAAGTATAATGTATTCAGCAGTTCAATCCGATAAGCTTTTGCATACTTGCTATTGCCATGAGGTTTCACACATTCAATGTTTGCCTTCCCCCAACAAAAAGGTATAAACCAAAAAGGTAATACAAGTTGTACTTTCAATAGCATTAATACGTAATAATTTTAATTATATTTAGTTTTAACTAACCAATTTCAGTTTTATATTAAGTGCAACATAATTAACCCTATATACCCTATACTACTCATCTATGAAACTCAAATTTGGTTAAAATCAGACGTGTCAGTGTCATCCACGGCACTTAAATTGTAAGTGTGTCTTGTAGTTCTAATACTTATATTAGTACCTTTTTATGTAATTTTGAAATTTACTTAACTTTTTTGTACACTAGTATTGTAATTAAAGAAACCTTTTCTGATTTTTTTTGCTTTATCCATTGTTGTTTTGCAGAAGTCATCAGGATTCAAGTCTCAGCTCATCTTTTAGCAGGGTTTGGCAGCTTGACATGTTCTCATACGGTAGGATTGGCCAATATTATTATTATTGAGTGTTGAATTTTAGAGAATGGATTGCTAATTTATTATCAGTTAATTATCTAAAAATTCAATTTAATTTATAAAAGCAGCCCTTTTTATAGTGTTGACTTTTACAGAATGGATTAATAAAGAGTGTGTTGCTAGCAATTTTCATTTTATTTGTCATTTAAGTGTAATAGCTCATTTTCTCTTAATAAATAATTCTAAAGACATATAAGATTATGATTACAGTACAGACAAAAAAAATGATAATGACAATGAATTAATTATTGTCAAAGAAAAATGCTTTGGCTTGACTACTGGTTTAGGTGTACTCCTTTTTCTTTTCATTTGTCCACTTTTGAAATAAAATTTTGTCTGTGTTATCTGCCTATATCGTAAGTTAAAATGAATTTTAAGATAAATGGGAATATTAATTACAATTTTTAATATACACATTATCTTCCGAAGTAGATAGATAAAAAGAAGGAAAATGACATATGCACTCCTGAATGAGCCTGAATGAGCACTGAACCACACCTATAATTTTTATTTTCATTATTTTTTACCTTTTATTGCTTTTAATACGCGTAGCAGCGTCCTAAAAAGAAATGTAGCGTGCTGCATTATAATTCCCTGGATTTTGATGACAGTTTTTAAGTTTTTAGGTTGGCTCTCTTAACAGTAAGTTGAAGATACATTTGGCTTGGAGTTGACTTATCTTGAATAAATAAATCTGTAATTTAATGCCACTGCGGACTAACATCATCACTTTCTCATTCTTTTTTGTCTTTTCTCGTTCTGTCCTATTTCCCGAGTGAGAACAGATTGAGACACCACTAAGCAGCAGCGATATTATGTTGGAGGTGGACAAGAACCTCTCAAGCTACATCTACCACTTTATGGATTATTTGATCAGAGAGAGAGCGAATTCCAAGTACCCGGCACGAGTGAAACAAAAATAAAATGCTGCTCATTTTTTATTTGTAACAATTTTAAAGCCGCAAATTTTCTAACTAGTATCTTTTACATTACTTACGTTTTTTGTACTTGAAGGTCATTCGTGTTTCCATGTTATGTATTAGGCTTGGCCCGATTGGAACTGTCATGGACCAATTTTATCTTTCCAAGCCTCCCTGATGAGTTGAGGCTGCTTGGTATGAGTTGCAAAGCTTGAATAGAGGTTGGGGCACCTAAATTAGAAGAGCAGTGTTCTAGGGAATACAGTCAACAACTGCAGCAGTACAGTCCAAACCATCTGAACCTGACCCATCATCACCACTAGCTAACAGTAGGGACATGGGTAGGTCCCATTAGAAGAAGAGAAGATTAAATGGTGAACCCCACCTCCTCATCATCACTCACTGTAAGCTTCCTGCATAAGGCCGAGTCATTGCTGAGCAAAGTTTCCAGTGCATGCTAGTGGCAGTGACATTGTGACAGAGTCTTACATGGATTTTAATATTTGAAGTCTTCTATGAAATTTATTCTCGTGCCATGTTTATTTCTTTCTCAATCATTATACCCACTTTTGTCTCCCGACTCTCACTTTTTTTTCTGACTTCCTACTACTAGCTTTTATTTTTGTTTCGATCTTAACAAGGCATGTCAAGTTCTGATTCCTTCACAGTTTCCAATAACCAGGGAACACTGCAAAAATTACCGCCAAACTACCACGCCAAAATGCTTTCCTGCCCCTACTTTTCGCGCCATATTTTGTTTGCTACCAAGAAGAGCTGAGGGGTCACTGATCACTCCAGTAGTGAGTAAATCAAACTCAATCAGACTTCTTTAGCTACAAGCGTTACATGGACCAGGTGGGTACATCATAACGTGGCTTATGATAATTGTCAAAGCTTAGTGCGCCAAAGAAAACAGTTTTTAGTGATTTGTTATAACATTCACAATTATCTTGGCATTGGTGGTGAGATGATTGTTAAGCCCATGCCGAGTTGCTTAAATTTGTGTAACAAAGGCCAATGCGATCTTAATCATAATACGATGAGTACAAAACAAGAGTCAACTTGTTCCGGATTCGATGGAAACGCACTACACCACACAAATCTATATTTCTAATAAAAAAACACAAATCTAGATCACTCGCGCGACCGTGAGCTACCTTTATTAAATCGTCAGTGAAGGACTTGTATGTTCTTAGCTTTTGTCATGGGAGTTTCTACTCGTCTTATTTCCTTATAATCTTCCTTACACGTGTTTATCTGTGAGAAGAACTTCAGTTCCATTGACATTAATAATACTATAATACCGCACTTATAAAAGTTTCTACGTATATCGATCTATTATAAGAATTATGAGGAGTTATATAATTCAACTTAAAGAGTAAATAAGTATTTCGATTAAACAATAAGCCAAAATAAATGTTGTTTCAATTCAATACAAGCGATTAGAACAAGTGCCCAAGTTTAATGTTATTTCATTTTAGAAGTGCCCTCTGTCTCTAGAGTGTTTTCGTTGCTTCATTGACCATTATTTTCTGCACTAAAAGGGTTTATGGGCTTCCACTACGTGAGATATGAGAGTGGTAGATGTAAGCAACCTTTTTGCAGTAACGGGTTAAATTATAAAATGCTTCTACTTGCTTACCTTTATGTAAAGTTCACAAAAATATATAAAGATAGACGAATACTGAGACCGTTTATGTAAAGTTCGCAAGAATAATTCGGGACTTTCAAGCATATTGTCTTTCAAGTCTTTTTTTCTTTCAATTTTCAGACCGTTTGTTTTGTTATCGTTGGAGAAATTTAGCGTTGAGGCTATAGAAGATTGTTGACCTCCCTTCATGCTGTAACGAGATTATTAAAAAATAATAAATTTCTTTTCTAGATTAAAAACTGAAAAACAGAAACAGTTGAGAGATGTTTTTACACTCATTAAGTATCTGTTATGTTCAAGAAACATTTAACAAAAATGTACTCGTGGGATAAATACTTTAAAACGTGTTGATGAAACAAACAAAACTTAAAAATTTAATCAGGGCTTAGTTTTCTCAGTTGGACATCTTTCTACTTAGATTTCCCATTTGACTATGAGAAAAAGAGTAGTTTTGATGGAGTCAAATTGTTAAGCTGATAAGTAAAGCAAACTTGATGGTGCATGTAAGATTTATAGGTTTTGTCCGTATATGCATTGAATGGATAAAGGAAAGCCACTTCTTGTAACAGTCGTCTGAAATATAAAAACAACAAATGAGACAAAAGTCTTAGCTTAGCTAAATGTACAGACAATAAAGGCTTATTATGCGGTTAATATATAATTGTTGTAGTAATATACAGTCGTTGATTAAATCTGCCATGGATTGGAGAGACAGTGATACCAACCAACACATACAAAAATGATCTGAGACCGATCTATACTCCCTCCACAAAGCAACAACGAAATAATCAACTAGATGATCTAGAACTTAGAAAGAGCCAACAAAGCAAAGGAACTGATGTATGAAACAGAGTTATCAACTCACTCACCCCCCAATCCAACACCACATATCATCAAAAGCCACTGTAGATTACAACAAAGCAAGGCAAAATAGCTCTTGGGTTGAACACAACCAACTCATCCAAATTGGAATAAGCCCCAACAGCCCCTGCAACCGAATCATACTCCTCCATGCCACCTTCTGCATTCTTCTTCACCCTTCCTGCTATCACCCGACAAACCAGCATTGCCCTCTTCTCCTCACTCTCTTCCACACACGCCTTGTCGTGAGCCTTCCCACTCGTTGCCGTTGTCAAGATACCGATTCCTCCGGTAACCTTGAACCCGTGCTTGATTATACTGCAAACTTTGCACTGTGGTATTGAGTTGCACAAGTTGGAGGACCCGTTTAGACCTAGAGAACACGCAAAGGAGGTACAGTGAAACCTGAGTAGCTCGTTGCCATCTGCTATGCAACGTGGGTGTTTCTTGGGGAGTTTCGTGGCCTTTGCTTTTATGGAGTCTCTGTACTCTTCGAATCTGGTAATGGTTTTCTGGGTGTTATGGACCTTGAGGATGCGGTCTATTTTGCACACCGGAGATTGCTTCTTCAGCCAGCTGGAGTGGAATATTATTTCAACTATGTTCTTGCTGGTGTCTTCTGGACCCAGTTCAGAAACTGAAATTGGTAACGAGAAGAAAAAAAAGATGGTGAAGACATGTAGTTAGGTCATGGTACACTGGTATCATCGTTAAAATCATAGATGATGAAGTGACAGACACATCAACACATCAACATGTCAATGATGTCAATTATTATGTTTATATAAATCAGCACACATCATATCATGTATCACATCATATCAGATATGTCTGGATCAATTTCTCTTAAGAAAACAAGAAAATAAAACAAATTAAATCAAAATTAACCTATGAATATCAGTTTTGAAGAAATAAATTCGATGAGATATATATCATGCTTACAATGTAGAAACTATACCTGTTAGCTTCTTAAAATCATATACATGTGAGACCACACACTGAGAACTTCAATAAAATGGAAGAGAAGAGCTTATTTTCTTCTAATGAAACTTGAAAGCACATCACATCATATGATACCTGCATGTTTGACGGCCTGGTGATGCTCCAAGCTTTCAGCTTTCATGATCTCGCCACAGTCAGGGCAAGAACAAATGCTACTCCTGAGAGAAGGATCTCTAGTGAAGCCTAGAACTGGGTCTACCACCATTCTACACTCATAACAGCCAGAAAGTCTCCTGAATGGCATTCCCCTGAAAGAGCCAGCGCCAGAAGAAGTGGAAGATGCTGACAATGAAGAAGAAGAGGCTGAGACGATTCCATTGTGTTCAGTAAGAGGTGCTTTCATGGATCTGCTCGAAACATCGTTGTTGTTGCATCCATTTAGAAACAACCTTTTCTTGTGGATATCCGGGGTTGAAGTGTCAGGCTTTGCCGTGATCTTGGTGTTGTTACAAAGCGAACCAGAGCACTTCATTTTCTTACACTTCTTGCTGTTATCTTCCGGGACTCGTTCCTCTTGCAGCTTTCTCTGTTCCTGTTTTTTCCTGTGTTGATCTTTTGCTTCTGGGGGTGGTTTTGCTTCCTTCTGCTGCTGCTGATGTTGCTGGATTTGGACATTCCTACAAGCCAATAGGCCTCTTACCACCCATGAAGGTTGCTTTTCTGTTTTCTGTAGCTCTTGGTTTTGGTTTTGGCTGACATTTTTGGTTATGGTTGGTTTTCTTTGGGTTTTGGGTTTGCTCATTGTAGAAAGGATGGAAGTTTCTTCAGCTTACCAAATGATGGCTTTTAGAACAAAGTTGGAACTAGAAGAGGATTCTGAATTTGAGTCATTCAGGAGTTGGAATTTGGATGTATTAAGTGGGCTCTTAAGGTTGAAGCTTTGAGGAACCTATGGCTCTCTTCCCGTGGGGGCGATATATGACTTTATGATGAGCATCTCTCACCGTTGATTTTTCTAGATTGAAGAGTCTTTTTTTTCTAAATAGTGGGAAAGTAAAGGTCATTGGCCAACGGGTCCCCCCCGCCTTTTTATGTTGTGCCTGTCTTCTGTATGAAAACATTTTGTGAATATCATAACTCACCATCTTTATTGCCTATTTCCCACGGGGACTAAAGTACTTGGATTGCATGATTAATGTAAATGATAGTTTAGTCTTTAATAAACGCTTTAAATTACTGCCACCAAAAATTGAGTTTAATTAACCTATCTACACTTCTGAAGCAAATGGACCACATATCTGTTTCTTTTTGGGCTATCAGCTTCCGATGTCCCTGCTCAGTAGTTGTGATTTGGCTCCAGTCATGGTGCAAAGATATGAAACACAAACCATTCATCAGATGAAAATTCTAGGAAATTTACGTTTGTATTATTTGCTGATATAATGGTCCCCCCTTGAAAAACTAACCCCCCAAAAATACTTAAATAACATTGGCCGAATTACATTCTTCTGTTGTTTGGTGGAGGTACTCAGCAGTTTATTCATTTTCTTCGGCTAATGTAAAAAAAAAAAGCATTCCATTCCATTATTTTTTCCAGCAGAACATTATGTTTCAATAGAAAGTAGATCATGTTGGTGCTAAAATTAAGATAATAATGCAATGCATCATTGAAGTTGGTGTAAACACTAGGTTGTCTTCGCCCTCCATTAAGATCTACACTTGCCAATTTTATAACCTAGACATTTCTTCCATCAATCATTTGTGAGTTGGACTAATAGGAGTTCTAACACAGTTCTTGAACACATCGGTGTTTGGAAGTTGAAACTCTCATGGTTTATGAGCTTTCTGAAAGTCTTTCTCGACATGATTGGAATATAATTGAGTGAACATTTTGACCTCGGAAAATGTTAGCTTAGGCTTTGAGACACAAACCTTGGCCAAATCAATCTCCCATAACCGCTGACACAGACCATATCTCAACAGATCTACTAATAGATAACTGATTAATACTACTCAATACGACAAAAATCATTTACGCATCACAGCTAGAAAATGCATTCAACACTATCAACTGGTTTCTTCCGTACCCCAACCCAGCTCAAGTTTATGGGAAGAGAGTTGATAATTAATTAAGCTTTGTCGTTATTCTAAGCCCAAGAAGGTGGACTTTTTCGGGCTAAACGCATTGCACCATTTGCAAGGTATTCCACTAATTACCCCATAATGGCACCTCTTATATAGGGAAAAGCTGCTCATTTGATTCCCTTTCTGCCTCAAAATCATGCAACCCCATATGCTATGGAATAAAGTCACTTACTTTAATTAACATACAAATCAGTAATTTTCCCCGAAAACTTTGAAAAAAATTCTTTTAACCGCTAATTCCACCGTTCCAACTAGAACTTGGCTGTGTATAAACATTAAACATACGTATAATTCGTATTTGTATGGCAAAAAGCGTCTTACACAACTTAGCCATTGGTGCGTGAAGTTTATGGGTTTATAGTTTGAATACCGAAATTCCATACAACATTTCTTTATTAATAACGCTATTAACTTAATGTTAGCTGTACAAATGTTTTTAAAAATTAAAGAGTTTTTTATATAACTAACTACTTTAAATTTCAAAAAAACATGTTTGAAAGGAAATTCTCATAAAGACTTTTTACTAGAGATGTTCTTGTAAAGACTCATTTTGATTATGCATGTTAACATGATCCAGACCCATTTTTACAGTGGGTCAAAAACAGAAGTGAATGATCCGTTTTGGGAGCAGAGTTTATAGGCAGGGGAATGAAAATCTCTTGGCTGTGAAAGCTGATGGTAGCATGTCACATACATATTTTAATTTTTGCTTCTTTTAGTAAGACATGAAGATAAGAACTTTCTCACGTGTAACTTATGTCTTGCGTGAGAACACAAATTACAGAGACAGTAGGAACGAGGCACCGAGTGTGTTTTGAATTTAAAATTACCACGTGACATGAGTATGTCAGTTAAAGTGCACTAACATTTTTTAACCGGAAAAACTAAAAACTGAATGGAGAAGGCCAAGACATGATAGTACAAAAAATGTTTAATTTGAAAGGGGCTTTGATCATCAGAGAAAGTGCAAGCTATGGCTCACAAAGGTAAAAAAAATAATTCTTGTGTGCTCCTGTAGCCTGTGGGAGTAGCACATCACATCCATTGGCTAAAGGAATGAGAAAAGGGTAAGGAGAAATGAATGGTTAAGATGTGTGGTAGAGTAAGGTTATTGTTACTCCAATTGCATGCCAGAACTTTTCCAAGGTAGAAGAAGAGAGCACGAAATTTGATGTGATGAACAGAGAAGGACCATAAAGGAACCTTGAAAAACAGACAGATCATAAATCTGTGGGAAGCAGCGATTTGATTGTTATTGTCCTCGCCACAGTCACTTGAACCACCAAATATGGCAAACTATATAGTAGGATATTTGATTGATGGGGCCACTCAGTGGTTCAAAGTTCAAACTTCAGATGCTGCATAATTGAAAACTTGGTTGAAGTTTTGATTTTGTATTATTGAAAAATTAATGTTTTATTAAGTAAATTATTCTAAGACTAAGATCATTTATTTGAATAATAGAAAAAGCTATATTAATTTATTAAGTAATAAGTAACTACGTAATTACTGATTAATTTTAATTAATTATGTATGATTGTGTAACATCAGTCATTTTGCAAAATGAAAACTAATTTTACTGTATTTTTTTAATAAATATATAAAGAGAGAGATTGGGATGGGACTAAATAACATGTATAAGCCATTTAATTTTTTTTTGCAAAATTTTAATTTTATTAAATTTTCGAATCATATTATATAGTATTGATAATTGTCAAATTTGAGATAATTAGTTATATATATATATATATATTAAATATGGTACAATATGATGAAGTAAAGTAATTTAATGAAAAATTAATTAATTGGAATAACATATAAAAAGATTTAAATAATAATTATTTAATAATATAAAATGTCTATTTTATCAAATAATTATGATAGTATCTTTAATTCAAAACTTTAAAATAATATATTTGTGAGTATTTGCGTTACTCATTTTTAATTTTATTATGTAATATTTAAATTTTTACTTGAACCTTCAATTTTGATAATATTGTCTCATGGAGTAAATTTTTACTACTTAGAATAATTATATTTTATAACCTGTTGATCGTGATATTGCCAAAATAATAGGTTGTATTGGGTTGATTATTGTTAATGTTGTTGGTTAAGGGAAATTTAGCGCAAACAGTTTTGATTTTACAATGGTGCAAAAGTTTAGATTTTGAGTGAAAAAATGGCTCCAAATCTGAGCAATGGGTGAGTTGGTAGTTGTATATGTTTTTTGAATTTAGATTCTTTCCGCTTGAAATGAAGGTGCCCTAGAAAGTTGTCAGAAGAAATTGGTAAATATTTGAGTGCGTGATGGGAAGCTAATGTTGTTGAAGCTCAAAAGATTCTCTTTGGTTTCCAGAGCTCCAGTTGCAAATCATGCAAGGGTGTCAGTCTGCTTCTATTCTCAGAAATGTTAATAAAAAATTAAACCACGATACACCAACATCACATCTGCCTTCTTTCCATAACATAATTTTATTTAAAAAATTAAATATTAAAAAAGAAAATCAAAACTATTTAAATTGAAGAGCAGTTCGCTTAAATTTTTTCTTAAATTATATATTGACATTCCTAAAGGAAATAAAAAAAATAAGCTGACTATTTTTTAAAATGGATTAAATATCTTTTTATTCTTTGAATTATTTGTTAAAATAGTATTTTGTTTCTGAAGTAAATTTTGGACTTATTTCGTTTTTATACTTTACAAATTTGTTATGTGTCAAATTTTTTTTTTATTTTTTTATTTTTCTTCTTTATAGTTTTTTATTTGAGTATCATTCATCTTATAAGCTTCTTTCACTCTTTCTCTTTCATTTTCTTTCGTTTTTTTCTCTCCTAAAAAATGTTTTTATTTGTCATCTCATTTACAGTTATTTATAAAATATAAGGACAAAATATGTGAAAAGTTTACTCCAAAAACAAAATACCATTTTGACAAATAATTCAGAGACTAAAAATATATTTAACCTTTTAAAATTTAGTAAAAAAAATAAAAATGACAATGAAAGATTTGGTCATGCCTTTTAACTAAACAAAATGATTATTTGTGATATATATGTAATCGAAATAATGTACGTGATTTCAAAACCAAGCTTCAAATCACATGCAAGATGGGAGAATAAAAACATACATAGTAGAATACGAAAGCAACAAGTGAGCTTTAATACTTTCTTAATTGGTACACATGCACCAACCACATACATCTTTCGCTCATTCTTTCTCCACCTCTACCATTTTCCCATATTTCTCCCATAACTATTAAAATAACCAAAATATCCTTATTTGATTAAATTATATTATTTTCTCTTATATTATTATTGTTCATCCACTGCAAATTTCATTGTTTGATCCGGAAGCAGTTTTTCGAGTTCAATTGCTAACATGTCACAACTATTGGATTCCATAATTTAAAATTATTTGGATTATATAATCTGAAATATAAAAAATATAAGAGATATATAAATATAAAATTATACTAATTTAAAAATAATATTAAGAATATTTTATTTTATATATATATGTTATGAAGTACATGTGGAAACCCATAAAGACAGAGAAAGAATGACCCTACATGTTTCTGATTGTAGACACTGGTACCCAATAAACCTGATATTAAAGTTCATGCCCAGAATACTAAGACATGGGGTTGAACAGGTCTAATTTTAACTGGGTTTTTTCTTCCTGGATCCCACAATTATTAATTGCACCCCATAATTTTCAAAATAACAATTTTACTTTCCATTTAAATAGTCATTTACGGATGACATTTCTTGAAAAGTCTCTGGAACAAGTTTTCTGAACACTTTTCAGAAATTTCTTGAAACAAACTTTTTCGAAAATTTCTAAAACCATTTTTTGAGAAAATGTTTCTTAAAAATATTTTGAAATAAGTTTTTCTCAACAATATTTTTAAAGAAGCTATTTTAAAACAAATTTTCTAAAAACTATTTTTTTTATTTTAAATTATAAGAAATATTTTACAAATTTTCATTTATTAAGAAAAATAATTAATTATTTTAATTTTTTATAAATTTTTTACTTTTACTTTTATTAATTATTATAATAAATTAATTGAAATTTAATAAAACAATTTATAAATTAATTAATTTTTTAATAAAATTATAAATAAATTGAGATTAGAAATTTAATATTTTAAATTTATTTCAGAATTATTTTTAAATAATTTAAAATTAAAATTATTAATTATTTTAAATAAATATTTTAATATAAAATTTTAATTTCATTAAATTATAAATAATTATATTTAAATTTTATTTTAAAATTTCAATTAAAATTTTTAATTTTCTTATAAAACTATATTAAGAAAAATATTATTTAAAAAAATTTAATTCTTAAAAATTAAATTAATAAAAAATATAGTATTAATAAATAATAGTAATTGATGAAGAGTTAGACTAATAAAAAATTAATTTTTAATTTTTTTTTATAATTTAATATTAACACAAACAATTATGTATGTAATTAATAGAGATATATAAAAAACATAAAATTATTCGAATTTTAAAATTATGAAAGAAATCTTTTATGTCTTTTCAGTGCAGTGGAGGTAGGGTTATTGAAGTCTTTTTAGCATTGGTGTCCGATGCAGTTAGTAAGTATGGGGTGCAGGAAGCAAAAGTCTTTTGTTTGGTCAGTTATAAGTCCAAAGGCCCAGGGAGGAGAAGGAGGAGCGCGGAAGGAAAAATTGAATTTCAATTTGATGGGTGTTCTTTGAGAATTGAAGTGAGAAGGGAATAGAAATGCGGTGGAGACTGCTCCATGGATGGGAAGCCTAACCCGGATTCCTCCTCCCCGGACTTCCTCCGCCACGTTCAAGCCGCCTTGAAACGACACCGTCCACTCGGTCCGTAATCCCCTTCACTCCTCACTCACACGCTCACTCACTCAATTCAAATCTCATTTCTAGGGTTTCTCCTTTTCAGGTTCAATGCAGTCCAATAGCATAAGGCCAAGGCGTACGCTGCTTCCACAGCCAAAGCTATCAAACACTCCTTCCGATCCCAGCAATTCTCAAGAACAAGCTTCTTCCAAGGTCTCACTCAACACCCTCGTCCCTTCCCAAAACCTAGACGCTCAGAAGAAAGTTCAATTTTCAGTTCACACGAATTCTGCCGCGCAGGGTAAAATTTTATTATATGAAGTTTCTTCTGTATTTTGAACACGTCATTTTTATCTCCTGCCACATTTATTTTTAAGTTGCAGATGTCAAGGCCACCACTGAGTTGGAGAATTTATCGTCTCATATGGGTTCTCTTGGATTCGCAGAAATGGATTGGGTTGAAGGCAACCAAATAGAAGCGCCGTCATCATCATCATCATCATTGCTTGGATGCAACCAGAACGAGAATGTTCAGCAGGCTGGCTTTGACGGGAGTTTGAGATGTGATAGTGGAGTAAGTTCTGTGTTGCCAAAAAGAAGTGCGGTTACTCAGGATCATTTGCAGCAATTCAGTAGCTTTTTGAGTCAGCCAGCTACACAGTCTTCTGTTTTGGGACCTTCATGTGCTACAACCACCTCAGTTCATTCAACTTCGGCACCTATGCTAAATTCAACAACACGCTATTCTCACTCGCATCTAGACGGTACAAATGTGACAGCTGAGCCTTTTGGGGAGGTCAATGCTAATCCTCGTCCTGTAACTGAAGGGGTTGCGAAATCAGTTAATGTTTTCCAAAAGGAAACCAACAGAATGTTGGTGGATCGGGGGGCAGAAGCTGAAGTCCAAGCTGCTGGTTCTAGAATTGGTGATGCAGAATTGGCGTTTAAGCAGAGCAATGGAATTAAGGAGCAACAGGGGGATGTGTTAAAAGAATCTGGCAATTCTAAATATACTTGGGATGATGGTAAAGGGAAAGAGGTTGTGGATGTTGCCACTATACAACCGCAGGCTCCACTTACCACAACCACAGCCACAACCACAGTCACAACCACATCTTCAGATGTAAAGTTGGAGTCTTCTAAGGTGGAAAAACGAGAGAAGATTGCTAGTAGTAAAGGTGCATCAGCTGCCCGTAAAAGGACTTATGACCCTGATTTGTTTTTCAAAGTTAATGGGAAGCTTTATCAGCGTCTTGGCAAGATAGGTAGTGGTGGAAGCAGTGAGGTTCACAAAGTGATTTCATCGGACTGTAGGATATATGCCCTTAAAAAGATCAAGCTCAAGGGTCGTGATTATGCTACTGCATTTGGGTTTTGTCAAGAGATTGAGTATCTGAATAGGCTGAAGGGAAAGGATAACATCATACAGCTTATAGATTATGAGGTACTATTTGTCAATGGCATTTTTCTGTCAGGACACTTTTCTGTTCTAGCTTTTAGCTATTTCTGCTTCGTATCTCTCTTCAATGTCTAGGATGAAGATACATCATGTCATCACTTATGTATGCATACTCTTCAGAAAAAAAAATATTTTCTTTTATGTTGTTTTTTCTGTGTAGTGTATGGAAAATATTTTATTTACTTGCGTTCTAGTGTGGTTTACTTTCATTCAATCATTCAATTTTGTGATTAGGTGACTGACAAGGCATTGCTTGAGGAAGTTATGAAAGGCTCCTTCAGAAATAAAGATGGCCGGGTCAAGGTTGATGGATGTATATACATGGTACTTGAATATGGGGAAATTGATTTGGCTCACATGTTGTCTCAGAAGTGGAAGGAACTGGATGGAAGTAACCAGACCATCGACGAGAATTGGCTTCGATTTTATTGGCAGGTTTCAAAATCTACTTTTTATCCTTGAAAATATTATCAATTCTTGAACTTGCATGATGTGCTGCATGACTACTTTTGCCCTCTTTCATCAATCATTAAAATTCCTGGTGCTTGTTACCTAAAAAGACTGTAATTAACACACTTATATATCACTGCTTCTGTGTGTTCTGGATGTTCAATCAATTCCTCAGATTTTACATAACGTTTGAAGAAGTTATTCTGTCTTTTTTTTTGGGGTGGGTGTCAACTGAAATCTCCAAGCACTACTGATAATCAGATTTGAAATGATGTTCTTTCACACTTGTTACCTGTTTTCTCCATTATATGATTATGAACTGCTTTTTCTTTTAATCATCAATGTCTTTTCTCGGAAGTTGGAATGATTTTTTAAAATCTGTCCATGTAAATTAGCTTAGGTTTTTCTTTTGACACCTTTTGCAGCAAATTCTTCTAGCTGTCAATACTATTCATGAGGAACGTATTGTGCACTCAGACTTGAAGCCAGCTAACTTCCTTCTTGTCAAAGGTTCCCTAAAACTGATTGATTTTGGTATAGCCAAAGCAATAATGAATGACACAACCAACATTCAACGGGATTCACAGGTGATGCTTATTTCCACCTCTTTCTCTACTTTTGATCCACTTGTACATATTGAGATGCATGTCTCTCTTACCTTGAGGCTTTAGGATGCTTTTTCATTACGCGTGTCTCTTGCGTTGTTAAATGCTGTGTATTATTCTATATAAGTGATGTATGAATTACATCAAGTGGTTTTAGTGAGGGTGATCAAGTTATACTTAGTAACCTTCCTTTGCATCTGTATTTTGTTCTGTTTTCCAAATATGCACAATTTCAGACTATTTCTTAAGAAACAATTATTTCAATGATACTTTGGTGAAAATGACCCCCTCATTGGTTGTGATGACAGGCCAAAGATTATACGAAATCTTTTGAACTTTCATCTCAAAGGTTCCCTAGCTATAAATATTAAACTTGTGCTTATACTGTGTTAAATTCTTGTAGGTGGGTACACTGAGTTACATGTCTCCTGAGGCATTTATGTGTAATGAGACTGATGCTAATGGAAACATCATAAAGTGTGGCCGGTCATCAGATATCTGGTCCCTGGGTTGCATCCTTTATCAAATGGTATATGGGAGAACACCCTTTTCTGATTACAAGACATTTTGGGCCAAGTTCAAAGTGATAACAGATCCAAATCATGAAATTACGTATGAACCAGTTTCAAACCCATGGCTTTTGGATCTTATGAAGAGGTGTCTAACATGGGATCGCAATCAAAGGTGGAGAATACCTCAGCTACTCGAACATCCATTTCTTGTTCCTCCTGTACCATCTCATCCGTTATTGCCCCAAGATCATAATAGCTGTAAATTGTTAGAACATATTTCTGAAACTTGTACATATGACCCAGAAGTATCTCAACTGTGTAGTAAGCTCCAACGGTTTCTTAGTGATCCAGTCGATAAAACAACTTTCTCACTCAATTCACGAGATCAACAACTAAAACTGCTGTCCCAAATGTCAGAGCTATGTATTCAGCTGCATGAACGTTTGACAAATACTGAAAACAAGTAGGTGACGAGGGAGCTAGTGAGATGGTCAGTGGGTGTTCAATTCTTTTGGGCTTCTCGTTATATTTTCTCCAATCCCAGTTTTACCATACACCATTTTTCTTCACACCTTACACTCCCATCTCGTATATTTTTTAACATCATTCTCCTCATTTATTTGTTCTCTCTTTTCCATGTATCTTCGCTTCCCAAAGTGCAGGTGTGAAGAAGTCTTTGTATTTTCTTTAATGTACTTTTAGTAAATGTAATTTTCTTTGACTTTCCGTGGGTTGGCAGTCTTCTTGGTTGCATTGTATTTATTTTCTATTATTCAGAGTGGGTTAAAATGTGTACCTAGTGAATGTAGGACGAGTATTGTATAAATTTTGTTAAGTGTTACAGAAGCACCAAAGTAATGAATTGAGTATGGTTTTTTTTGTCAACATTTATTGGTGGTACAGATGAATGCACGATGGAAAAAGAGTAATTAAATGGAACTCGTCAAATTGGATTTTTAAAACATACGAGGTTTAATACGGTTTTCAGAAGAAATAAAACTTTATTTCTCTCACGAACTTACCAATTCGTTTCTGGGCTTAAATATCTTTATTTTTATAATCTTGATATATTTTGTCTCTTAACATTTTTTTTACCTTTTGCCTGTTTTTTGTTTCCTTGGTGCTACAAGGGGGTACACAGTAGGGGAAGGGGGAGTGGAAGATTCTGTATGATTCTCCAAATGAAAAAAATAAACTGCAACACACAAAAGGGGCAGCATACTTCCCCAATTAACATTCCCCTAAAAAAAGGTAAATAGTGCAAAATTTTCCTTCATCTTAATGTTAATATTGGAACACCAATACGTACATATTACAGCCGCTCAGAATACGAGAAAGCAAACCATCCATGTATTGGGTAACATTCAGTTTTAGCGACTAGCTTGTACAACCAGTAGCAGCAACTTGTTATTCTAAGAGTTTATGGTGGACAATTTGTAAGAGGCTTCAGCATGGGCTTCCTCCAACTTCATCAAGAGGACCATCATGAAAGGCGTATTGTGCAATGAGTAATCCGTAGTATATCCACAGCCTTGGTCAGTGATTTAACAGCTTCCTCTGTCTCTTCCAAAAACCCAGTTCAAAAAAATTAAGTTCGAACAACAGCAGCAACAACAATAGTAATACATTTCTTTTCCATCATAGCTTATAGATCTTTTTATCCTTACTGTTTTAATATTTTTTTTTACCTTCTATTTTTCTTAATTTTTATGTTGCCCTCAGCCTATTTAATTGCACCTATTCACAACTTTTAACATTTCAATAAAATATTTTACCTTTTAAGAATAAGTAATAAAGGAACGAAAATTATAATTCCCCAAAAAAATTGTACTAAAATTATATAAATGAATTTTTACATTATTTTATAATTCGGTTACTTTTAACAATTAATTTTAGTTTGCACTTCGAATTTAATGAGTTAGCATATTGGATTTAAGTTAACAAATTAACTAGTTTTCAATATCGTTGATAGTTTGTTGTTTCACTTGATATTCAAACTAGCTCCTGCTGCTCTATCAAACAAGATCAAAGATTCAACATTACAAATAACGTGTATTTACCACAAAGTCATAATATTAGTGATGAAAACGTCTCATTCAACAAATGCAATAGATTGTTTTGAATATTATACAAACTCACAAGCATCGCGAATCTTGTCCTTGGGCCTTCGCTATTGAGATCACATCCAATCATTACTTAAGGAATCCTTCTCTAGAGATTCGTTATCCACTCAAGACAATAACCTTTCAGACTAACATTCTAACCTAAAACCTCTCGAAATGGAGAAGAAAATTCGAACACCAAAACTGATAGAAGGTGGCTACTAGTAAAACCAGGTCTAACTATCAGAAAGATAATAGAGGAAATTCCATTAGATTTTTCATGCCTAATACAAGAATTCAAAAGTTGGACAGCTTGTAGCTTCAACTTCTCTTAGTTGTGCACTCGTATGTTGGGTTCGCACTTTGAAGCTCCTTTGCAGCCTATAGCAGACTAGTCGTGTAGTAGAGTTGGAACCTTGAATTATTTTCTAGTGTTTCACAGACTTAGACCTTTTAGTGCTGTTATGAAATTATATTTCTTACAACAAACTTATGTTCTCACTTCTGTGGCTAATTATGGGTTGTGTTCATAAGCTTATGAATTTTTAGTTTTAACTCATTGAAGTGATTCGGAGGCTATTTTTCTTCCTTATATTATTTTGTATGCTTCCTTCTATTATTTTCCATGAATATGTATGTGTTTAAGTATAGTTTTACATTTTTAGTAGGGCCCTACGACTTGTGTTACAATCTTTTGACCCCCCCTGTCCCAAGTAAAATCTTAATTTTGACAAAACTAATATGTGATGCATATACAGGAACACTTCTATGTTATTTACACAAGAAAAGATCTTTTATGTCGCCATAAATGCTTTCAGCAAGGAAATAAATTTAACAAAAACCTTAGTTAAACAGATACATATGCTTACCATTCTTGTTTTCCACAAGTATAATATTGCAAGCCAAGCAGAGGGTGAACAGATGGATACACTTCTGCAGTAAATTGAACAGGAAATGAATATTACTATTAGCAATACATTATGAACTTTTCTTCAAACAGAACATGAATGATAAGTTTTAGCAGACTAAGAAAGTGAATATTTTGTCTACCCTCACTATTTTTGTCCCTAACAGTGATATATTAAAATTACGGGATACAATCCTGTTCCCACAGGTCGCAACCCACTGAGCATTACATGCAAACTGCAGGGTTAGACAGAACTGACCTTAGAATGGCATCATTAGATTCAAATCCCCATAAACAGGATCCTATATCTAAAACAAATAAGTCTAAATCAACATGAACATAACCTTTTTTTGCCCATGGAGAGTGCTCTGTGTGATTTTAAATGAGAACTATTTATAATAGTTATATCAAATGATTTAGGTATAGGAACATCAGAAGACCTTAGAAAAAATATCTGCAATCTCTTTTATATTGATTTCCGGGCATTGTAATATGGAATATACAGGATTAGCCATTTGTGCCAGCTGCTCCTCTGTGATATCAGACATTTCTTCATGAAATTGAATGTTAAAAAGAACAATCATCATGGATAAGTAACAAAATGGAGAAAAATCTAAATTCACTTCAATACACTTTCAGTAAAAACAGTAATAAAAAGGATACGAGCCAATAATGCCTCCACCAAGTTGTAGTTGTCCATAGCAGTGCTTCAGAAACAAGTACAGGATGGGTGAGTTCCTCTATAAACCCAACTGCTCAGGAATGGCCACTGAACCAGAGATGATGGTGATTGAATAAATTTTTTTGGATTGTTGCAAACTTCCCCGAGATGAGAGGCCAATCCTTGAATGCAGACTCAATTAACATTGGCAGAAGTATCATTTCTCTTCAGACTCTTGGAGCTTCAAGGCACAGAAATGATAGTACATTAACATCAGAAAAGTTGGAATGATAAATCATGGAGTATAAAGTACTCTACCTGTCATTCTTTCCCAACAAGATCACAAGAATGAACACAATCTGATTCCATAGCAAGGAAATAAACCAAACCTCAAAAATCTTAAATTCCATTCCATAATGCTTTGATATTTGAGTCAACAATGAACAAATTGAGTGCACCTTTCGTACACGTAAAACACTCATTCACTCTAATAGCCGGTACGGTTTTGTTACCAAAAATCCATACAGGAACAAGCTCCATGCCTAAAGTGATGAAAGCGATGACGATCCCTTACCACGATTTCACGATCAAATGCTTTGGAGATTAACTTTACAACAGTGTGGCAATCATTACATATGCGCAAGTTCTTCATAACTCTGATTGGAGTTGGTGGAGCAATAGTTATAAGTCCAAAGGCGACTGCAAGTTTCTCACTGTGCCTGAAAAGTGCAGTTTCCTTCTCTTCATCATCTATGTCTAGTGAAACCTCACTTGTGGTTGGTACATAGCCCTCAATCTTTAATTTTGCTACCACGACATCTAACATGTGCTCAATATCACTTATTTGTGGGTGTGTCTTATCTCCAGCCAAAAATTCATGAACTATCCCATTTGCTTCAATCATGCTACAACCAGGTGTCTTTACCACCCCATGTTGTGCCATAATTCCCCTAATTTCTAGAACATTGCCCCAATTTCCTTTTGAAGCATATATATTTGACAATAATACATGGAAACCATCATGGTCAGGCTGAAGCTGAATAAGTTTTCTGCCCACCCTCTCCCCCATTTCATTGTCATGGTGTTTTCTACAAGCCCCAAGCAAAGCACCCCAAGTGGCAACATCCGGTGCCATTGGCATACTCTCAATCAGTTCCTCCGCTTCTTTAAGCAAACCTGCACGTCCAAAAAGATCAACCATGCATCCGTAGTGCTTAATATTAGGCTCTATTTTGTGTTCGTGGATCATGGAACTGAAGTAGTGACGCCCTTCATCAACTAGGCCCATGTGCCGACAGGCCCCAAGAACTCCCATAAATGTTATCTCATTAGGAAGTGTCCTAGTTTTTTTCATATCTGCAAACATGCTAAGTGACTGTTCTACCAGACCATTCATTGCCAACCCAAGAATGATAGCATTCCAGGTAGAAACCCCTTTTTCCTCCATCGCATAGAAAACCTCCAATGCATTTTCCACACACCCGCATTTCAAATACATGTCTATAAGCGTCGTGCTCAGAATAATGTTAACCTTTAATTTATTTTTACTTATATAAGCATGAATCCATTTTCCTAAGTCCAAAGCAGCCAGATGGGTGCAAGCCGAGATGGCACTCACTAAAGCAGTTTCGTCTGGCCTAACTCCATGAAGCTGCATTTCTTGGAACAATGCCAAAGCCTCCGAGAAACATTCATGTTGAGCATAACCAGATATCATGGCACTCCAAGACACGTCGTCCTTCTCCGGCATGGAATAAAACAAATTCTCAGCATCTTCAATTGCACCACACCTCAAGTACCCAGAAATCATCGAGTTCCAAGATATTAGATCCAAGAGAACACCGCCATCATAAAAAATTCTTTGCGCATCCACTATCTCCCCACAACTAGAGTATAAATGTATCAATGCATTCTTAAGACTGACATAATCCTCAACCCCAACTTTCGCCGCCAAACCATGTACCAACCTCCCCATCTTAGCATTCAAAATTTGTGAACAAGCGGACACAACACTAACCACAACCACCTCATCCACTGCCACCCCACTCGCCTTCATCTCAACAAACAAAACCAACGCCTCCTCACACATCTCATTCTGCTCATAACAAGAAACCATCGCACTCCACGAAACCATGTCCATATCCTTCCCTCGAACCTCATCAAAAATCCGCCGCGCCTTCCCCACACACCCCTTCCTTCCAAAGAGCACAATCATGGAATTGGAAGCAATGGTGTTCCTCTCCGGCATTCCCCTATACACACGTTCCGCCTCCTCCACATCGCCCGCCTGAACATACCCGGCCAAAACAGTATTCCAAGAGACCAAATCCAGCACAGGACTTTCCTCAAACACCTGGCGCGCACTGGACATGCTCCCACATACAGCATACAAGTTGATCAGCGTGTTCCGGACGTACACATCTTGAAGAAAACCAAACCTGACGACATGTGCGTGCAGCTCCCTTCCCTCGAATTCGGACACCCGGGCAGCGCAGCATTGAAGGAGAATTGGGTAAGTGTAGTTATCGGGTTTAGCGTGTTTTGTAAGGAAGAGCCTGTAGAGTGAGAGGGCTTGGTGGGGCTTGTTATGGAGTTCGAAGTGGGCACGCATGATGGTGTTCCATGTGAAGGCGTTGGGGTTGTGAAGATGGTTGAAGATTCGGAGGGAATAGGGGAAGGGAACGAGAGTGGAGCGAGAGGAGAAGTTTATGAGTCTGCTTGCGGCGTAGGGGTCTGTGATGAGGCCGGTGAGGATCGTTTGAGAGAGAATCTGTTTGAAGTGCCACGGCCATTGGCACCTCTGCAACGCTGCGTCTAACGTACACACCTTCATGCTTCCTCTCCTGCTTCATACTTCAAAACTATGTTTTACTTCTACAATATTGTTAAAATTAGTCAAGTTAGTCGTATTATGAATGTACTTGTTTTACATGTTAAGATAAGTATATGAAATAAATTAAAAAATTTAATTTAATTTAGTTAATTATTTATTTAAAGTATGCATGAGTTTTGTGAGTTAATTTTAGTTTCATAAAAGAATAATAGTTGTACTTCAGTTGAGAGGTGAAATAATATTTTATGAGGGAGGTAGAAAGCAAAAATAGTTTGGTTCCGGCTGTGAGTTGTGGGACATTACATGAAAAAATAGGTAACCTTAGTATTATGTGACGGTGCAAATAGAAGTAAACAAAGTATCTTTTTCTGACACATAGTGGTTTACTTGTTCCTTCCTTTTCTTCTTCTTCACTTCTTCCTATTCAATTCACCCTCCTCGTTTTCATGTGCAAACAAACTTACTTTCTTCTTCTTTGTGAAATTAACTTCCAACTAGTTAAGGGATAGTGTAGATCCACAGAGAGCCTTGCTTTTGGTAAGTTCTTCTCATGACTCATTACTTCAATTTCTATTTCTCCCACTACGTGAATCTCATGCGTGCAAGGATTCTTGAATTCAAGCTTGATTTCAGAGTTCTTGATGGCTAGGGTTAGGAAACTTGAGATGATTACAAGTTCTTTTAGTATTTTTTACTCAGCTAACGAGTTTAAACTACTTAAAGTTTTAGTTGTAGGTGATAAATCTTGAATTAGTAAAATTTCTAAGAGTTTTTTATATGAAATTAAATTAAAAGTTTCACTTGAAATTTGTTAAATTATCCAATACTTGAATCAAATATTTTGATTATTTGCTTAAATAAGATATCTTAGTTAATTACTTGATACATAATATATTTATATGAATTTATCCGTGTTAAGATTTCATATCACATATAATTATAACTATCTTATAATAATAATATTTTTCATATCGTAGATACAGTGGAGTACACAAGTCCTTCAAAGTTCGGAATCCAAAAATGGGATTACAGATAAATCGAATTAGAGGATGAACAAATTTTATTTTTGTATGTCGTCGGATAGAATTTTCATGAAGCCTACCACTCATGATGAAGACCTCACTTTTGTATGAGTTCTTCAAAGAGCTCAATGTATTGTTTCTTCTCCCTTTGAAATCAAGATACTGACAAGAATAAATAATATTGCTCCTAGTCAACTTCATCCAAATAATTGAACTTTTTTAAAAGCTTTCTAAATTCACTATAAATATCTTTAAATAAACCCTTTTGTTAATAAATTTAAGTATTTTTATCGACTAAAAGATGGTCACAAGATCGGTTTGATATATCTGAACATTACAGGTCTCACTGTACATACCTCTTCTTATAAATACTTTAAAAATATATTCTTCAAGTTAGAATGTTTGCCTCATGATCCTGATCATGTTACTCACTTCTCTTTATATTGGAAAAAATCTCAAAAGTTTAAGTCCAATAGTCAATTATCTTTTGAATTGCAAATATAGAATAAATATTGAAATTTTAAAGAATATTTCTCAACCAATAAGCAACAAGTATCTTTTGTCGAGGATCCCATGGTCTTTTTTTCAGTAAGGCACTATTGATCTTTGTATGTTTATTTTGCATATATCTTATTCTTATATGCTTATGTGATTCTTGCAAATATCATGAAAAAAATTTATTATAGGAAGCTCCGAGAGCTAAGGCGAGTCCCTTTCTTTTGCCAATTTTCAACATGCTGCCAAAAAGACGAAGAGTGTGTTGGAAAAGGCTGTTGAAAGCTCCTCCGATGTTGTGCTTGATGTTATTATAATCACCAAAACAACTACTCAGGCTATTTGTCCAGTAGCTTCCGCTTCAGTTGGTACACCTCCAACAACCTTCATTTCGGTCAATCCTCCTCGACCACCACCACCAAAACCTCATCGTTCGGTCTCCCTTCTACTTGGGCTGATCCTCAGAGGTAAAGAAGACCCCTTGAACCGAGTTGACCAAATGTCAACTGTTGTTGTTAATTCCAACTCCTTCTAACATGTCAACATGAAGGCCAACCATGTGAAATTTGGTCCGAGTTTTCCAGGAGCCTATGATGTCGAGTTGTTGAAAGACAGTAGGTCCCTTCGACAATCTATATTTCGTCAAGATGATGTTGGCGAGAAGCATGGCAATTATTCACTACTAGAAAGGGAAATAGCTGAAAATATTGGGGTAACCTGGGAAAAGAAAAACCAATACTGGAAAAGAAAGCAACAAGAATGAGCTAAGGAGAAATCTAAGTTTGAGTTGGGCATATCTTCTAATACTCTAGAAGTTGTCCAGAGTCAGGGAAGGACGAAAATGCTTGAGGAGGAGATGGACCTTTTGAAGAAGACTTTGGAGGTGACAGATGAAGTGAAGCAAAAGCTTAAAAAGGTTGAGGAGAGTGTTAATCGGTTTGAAAAGGGGGTTGAGAAATTGCACAAGTCCAAGGAGGAGTTAAGAGTAGAGAACAAGGAGCTAGTCTGCAGGGATACACCGAGGACTTTAAGAAGACAATTTGTCAAGAAGTTTTATTTGCTTCGGATATTGATGTAACCAAGTTTAACTTGGATAAAAATGTTGCCGACAGAAATTTAGTTGACAACGACTGAACTCCATATATGTACATATTATGACCATCGTACATTTACAATATTTATATTAAATCTTGCATAACTCCTTCTATGATGTATTGTTTTTATTATTTGTTATACTTTTGATGCGATTTCGTGATTACTTAATCTTGATGTCCAAATCCAAGTACAACAAACAACTTTTCTTTCATACTAATTAGATAATTTTGATTCAAATATCTTGAATAATTTTGATTCAAGTAACCTGAATGATTTTGATATGAGTATAGTAAATTGAACTTTAGTTCAAATTATCCCAATAACTTATGAATAACACACTAAATAACTTTAGTTTAAATTATATTGATAACTTTATCCGGGTGTGTGAGATATTATGAATATTCTTACTGGAATATTTTCTCCAATTCTTTTGGGGTTTTCGTCGTACTTTCTCCCATCCCAGTTTTCCCACCTTACAGCCCCATCTCATATATTTTTTAATATCATTCACCTCATTTATTGTTTTCTCTCTTTCCTTGTATCTTCTTCCCAAAGTGCAGGTGTGAAGAAATCTTTTTATTTTCTTTGATGTACTTTTAGCAAACGTAATTTTCTTCGACTTTTCGTGGGTTGGCAGTCTTCTAGGTTGCATTGTACGTATTACCTATTATTCAGAGTGGGTTAAAATTCTCGGTTGCAGTCTTCTAGTAGCGAGTGAATTTGGGACGAGTCTGGTATAAATTTTGTGAAGTGTTACAGAAGCACCAAAGTAATGAATTGAGTATGGTTTTCTTGTCGAAAACATTTATTGGTGGAAAACAAATAATAAATGGAACTCGTCAAATTAGATTTTTAAAACATGGAAGGTTCAATACGGTTTTCTGCTTTCAAGAAATGAACTTAAATTGCTGCTTCTGTCTAGAAATGGACTTAAATATCTTTATCATATAGAATAAAAAAATTATTTTGATGTTCATATTCTATATTTCTATTTTATTTTTATATTTTATCTTTAGTTATATTGCCAACTTTTCAAAAATATAATAATGTGTAACTATTTTAAAAAAATTAATAACTTTACATATATGAAGGGACTCTTTCTTGTTAATTTTTATAATCTTGATGTTTTTTTGTCTCTTTAACATTTTTTTTTTTGTTTTCTTTTGCCTGATCTTGCTTCCTTGGTGATACAGGGGAATGCACATTGAAGGGAAATTGGAAGATTCTATATGATTGTCCAAATGAAAAAAATAAACTGCAACACACAAAAGGGGCAGCATACTCCCCCCATCCCAACACAGACACAATTAACATACCATAAAAAAAGGTGAATAGTGCAAAATTTTCCTCCAGCTTAATGTTAATATTGGAATACCAATACGTACATATTACAGCCGCCGAGAATATGAGAAAGCAAACCATCCATGTATTGGGTAACATATTCAGTTTTAGTGACTAGCTTGTACAAACAGTAGCAGCAACTTGTTATTCTAAGAGTTTATGGAGGACAATTTGTATGAGGCTTCAGCACGGGCTTCCTCCAACTTCATCAAGAGGTCCTTCATGAAAGGCGTATTTGTGCCATGAGTAATCCGTAGTATATCCACGGCCTTGGTCAGTGATTTAACAGCTTCCTCTGTCTCTCCCAAATACCTAATTCAAAACAATTAAGCTCAAACAACAGCAAAAACAATAATAATGCATTTTTTTTCCTTTTTAGCTTATAATTTTTTTTATCCTTACTGTTTTAATACAATTCTTTTCTTTTTTTACCTTCTATTTTTCTTAATTTTTATGTTACACTCGGCCTATTTAATTGCACCTATTCACAATTTTTAACTTTTCAATAAAATATTTTACCTTTTAAGAAATTATTACTTACTCAAAAATAATAAAGGAATGAAAATTATAACCCAAAAAAAAGAATTGAACATTTGTCCTTGGGCCTTTGCTATTGAGATCACATCCAAACATTACTTTAAGAATCCTTCTCTAGAGATTCGTTATCCACTCAAGACAATAACCTTTCGGATGAACATTCTAACCTAAAACCTCTCGAAATGGAGAAGAAAATTCAAACACCAAAACTGATAGAAGGTGGCTGCTAGTAAAACTAGGTCTAACCATAAGAAAGATAATAGAGGAAATTCCATAAGATTTTTCATGCCTAATACAAGAATTCAAAAGTTGGACACCTTGTAGCTTCAACTTCTCTTAGTTGTGCACTCGTATGTTGGGTTTGCACTTTGAAGCTCCCGGATCCAGGTTGGGATCAATTGCAGCCTATAGCAGACTAGTCGTGTAGTAGAGTTGGACCCTTGAATTATTTTCTAGTGTTTCACAGAATTAGACTTTTTACTGCTATTATGAAATTATATTTCTTACAACACACTGATGTTCTTACTTCTGTGGCTACTTATGGGTTGTGTTCATAAGCTTATGAATTTTCAGTTTTAATTCATTGAAGTGGTTCGGAGGCTATTTTTCTTCTTTGTATTGTTTTGTATGCTTCCTTATATTATTTTGTATGCATATGTATGTCTTTAAGTATAGTTTTACATTTTTAGTAGGGCCCTACGACTTGTGTTACAATCTTTTGATCCCCCAGTCCTTAAGTAAAATCTCAATTTTGACAAAACTTATATGTGATGAATATACAGGAACACTTCTATGTTATTTACACAAGAAAACATGATCTTTTATGTCCCCATAAATGCTTTCAGTAAGGAAATAAATTTAACAAAAACCTTAGTTAAACAGATGCATATGCTTACCATTCTAGTTTTCCACAAGTATAGTATTGCAAGCCAAGCAGAGGGTGAACAGATGGATACACTTCTGCAGTAAATTGAACAGGAAATGAATATTACTATTAGCAATATATTATGAACTTTTCTTCAAACAGAACATGAATGGTAAGTTTTAGCAGACTAAGAAAGTGAATGTTTTGTCTACCCTCACTATTTTTGTCCCTATCAGTGATAAATTGCACCACAATATTATGTGTACAACCTTGATGACCTGATGGGATTGAAATGTTTAGTTAACACCTAAATTACAACCTAGATTTACCTGTCCTGCTTCTAGAATACCTTGTGTCACTCTTGTTAAGAATAAGAATATTCTTTTTCTTTACATTCAAGTAGGAATAAATGACAAAAAGGGAAACAAAAAATTGAAGAGAAACATAACAACTCTCAAAACGACAGAAAGTTCAGAAAAAATATCAATGCCATGGAATCTCGTTATTATGTCATTTACTACGAATATACCAAGTTCAGTATAACATACTTTCATAGAATGGAATGGTCAATTTGCAATATGCTAAAGCTTCTGTCCAGTGTTCCAGCTCCATTAATGACTGCAGAGGAAAAACTGTCAAACTTCTAGATCAATTATCCAGAGTTCAAACATTAAGTGTTGCTTCAATGTCTCAGTCTTCATTTTTACATATGGAAACATGCTCCTTATGCAAAGACAGAAAACAGCAGAAGACAGGTATAGGGGTTTTGATCAATAAATTACTAAATGAGTCTACTAACAAAAAGTAATAGGTCGATTATTTATGCAAACTTGAGATACACATGAAGGAGGCAGGCTCCTTTGAAGACCTGTGGTATACTATTTGCAGGGTTATCCAAAATAAAATATAAATCAATCCATATTAATTTAACTAGTATGTACTATAATTTAGTGACCACACGAGCAAGAGAATTTGTTTCTACTGACAAGTTGCAAATAACATCTGCATTCACTGAACAAATCTCCATAAGAAGTGTGCCTATTAAAGCACTTATGACAAGGTTGAGCTAGATAATTGATATCGTCAAGCATGATATATTAATAAAGGAATAAGAGAAGAATAGATAGAGAACTACAAGGACGAGCTTACCTTCAAGATCTTCTCTCTAGTTTGCATCAAACTAATTGAGAAAGGATGGTAGATTTTTGTTTGCAGTTTCTCAATCTTTTTATATAAGGAAATAACTTCTGGATAACCTGCTTATAGTCAAGGATTTGACTCCATGGACATTAACTACGAATCCATTTTATGTGCACATGGATCAAGGCCATCACAATGGCGAGAAAGAAAAGAATATTTGAATTCAAAAGGAGAGAAGTTTAGGCAATAGCTATTGCTATTTTATATATTTTGTAGGAAAGTTAAAGGATACTACAAGAGAAAGAAGACTTAGAAGTTGCTTCGTCGGATAGCAATTCAATTTCAGTTACAATTTTCTTTATCTCGTCCTTGTCCCTAACTAGTTGGCAACCTTGGCATTGGAATCCTTTCCCATCTTCAAGTTAGCAGACAAAAAAACAACACAAGGTCATTGACAAGCATAAAATCACCGGGCAGGTTGTCTATCTTTGATCTCACTTTTGTTCAAAAAGGGGAGGATGTACAAATGTACCATCAGATTTCAAAATCAATAGCCAGTAAAACATTGTTCCCCTCCAGCTACTTGAATGTTTATTTAACAGCCATAGGTTACCTACCAGTTGTTCGAAGCAAGAAACTGCCACATTTTTCATTTTTGCATCTATATCCTTCTAGAATTGCACTTTCCTGTATATCATCATTCTGGCCCTTCAAAACTAACGCAGCTGAATTAGCTAATGAAAGCATGCAAATTTTATGGAAATATACTAAGCTATGAAAGCCTAAAAAAGATATCCCAGATTAAGTAATATAGCAAGTACCAGTTCAGAACAACGGGGACATGTACAAGAGAACAGGTACTGCTCTTTGAGAGCCTTCTGTCGAGTCATTGTGCTACCAGCAGTCTCTATATAACTTATCAATACCTTAAAACATACAGAAAATTGTATTGAACATGGATCTGGAAAAACATGAAGATATCATGCAACATCTTCAAATAATTTTAAATTGACACTATGATCATCTTGTGGATATGATATGATATCTGCCCCAACCCAAAAAGTTTCTAAGATAAAAACAAAAAGTCGCAACTTCCAATCAAGTCCATTAGAGAAATGTATGTTAGAATCCAGAAAATTTAGCACAGCGTTAGAGAGTAGTAAACATGGAACAACTGCTTCACTGTGGAAACGATTAAAGTTTAGTAGGAGTCAGTTCTGTACAGGACATAATATTGGTAAATGTAGCAAATTAAAACAGGAAGCAGTGACAAGGCAAAGTTGTCTAATGTTCAAGCAAGCCAAAGGTGATTTCAACAATAGAATTGGGATTTGGGGTCAAAAGTGGTAATAAAAGTTTGACAACAATTTTGACTTCACCCATGCATAGGTTGAATTAATCAAATTTGGTTTTACACCCACTAAATCATAATTAACCATTTGAATCTATCAATTAATAAAAACAACCACTTGTTATTTAAATGTGCACATTCGTCTGTATCTCTGAACTGACTATCTTATTGATACCACACATCAAAGGAAATCGTGAAATACTAAATTACCTTAAAGGTGTCTACTTTTCCTCGAAAAAACAACTGCATGAGTTTTGCTTTCTGCATTAATTAACATAGAAAAGCCACATATTTTAAATTTTCAATCAATTAGTAGAGACACCGATTGTGTCTCTGATAGTTTGGCTTCCATTTACATCCTCCACAGTCAAAATGTTCAGTTAAAATTGGAGACAACTTAGAGAACAGTGAGATGAGACATACAGAAAACATATGAAGCTGAGCATGAGAGTTTATGTGTATAGAAATACAGAACAAGCTACAAGACAGGACTATTCTGAAACAAAATTATTAAAATCCCAATTTTCTGCCTAAGCTTTTTTTGAGTTTGCATAAATAATCCTCAAATGCATTTCTTGCTGTACAAACCAATGAACTAAATATTGCAAATTATAATTTTGACTTAAAGTTTAAAATAAATACTTACCTCAGTACCTGTGGGTATATGTTGCACAGCACGTACAAATGCTGAGCTTCCCTCAAAAACCAAAACAGAATTGGGCAAACAACTATATGGCAAAACCAAGATTAGAACACAACCAATAAATAGGAAAATATATACATATATTGGGGTGGGTAGACTAAGTGGTTACCTATGATTGATAATGGAAATTACCGGATACAATCCTGTTCCCACGGGCCTCAACTCACTGTCACAAATAGTATGAGCATTACATGCAAACTGCAGGATTAGAAAGAACCGACCTTAGAATGGAGTCATTAGAGTCAAATCCCCATAAACAGGGTCCTATATCTAAAACAAATAAGTCCAAAATCCACATGAACATAACCTATTTTTGTCAATGGAGAGTGCTGTGTATGATTTTAAATGAGGACAATTTTTAATAGTTATATCAAATGATTTTCGTATAGGAGCAAGACCTTAGAAAATTTTTCTGCAATCTCTTTTATATTGATTTCCGGCCATTGTAATATGGAATATACAAGATTAGCCATCTGTGAATAAAGCACCAGCTGCTCCTCTGTGATATCTGACATGTCTTCATGAAATTGAATTTTAAACAGAACAATCATCATGGAAAAGTAAGAAAGTGGAGAAAAATCTAAATTCACTTCAATACACTTTCAGTAACAATAGTAATAAAAAGCATACGAGCCACTAATGCCTCCACCAAGTTGTACTTGTCCATAGCAGTGCTTGGGATGACCTAGCAATAAAACAAATAATAAAATTCTCTCTTATAGCTGCGCAATGTTGATCAGTATTTGAAAAAATCTTTCTGAATAAACGGAAGAAACTTTTCACAGCCACAAAAAGGAATTTTAAGGATAAGTCATCAAAGGCAAGTTTAAAAAGCCAAATGCGAGTGCAACTGAATATAGAAATTACGAAAGAAATGAGGAAGGTAAGTATCCAACAGAACAGTCAACAAAGAATATTAACATTCAACCAATACTTTGTATAAAGCACAACAGTCCATAATTACTCTGTTTGGTATCTAATGAAGTAAGCTCTAGTCATATTTGAACTAACCTCCTCCATGTTAATCTTCTGGGATTGTAACATTAGCTACTGTGATTGCTAAATCAATGAAATAGTCAATAAGTAAGGCCTCCATTTCCAGGGAGAATACAGGAGCATCAAACATATTTCCAGAATACAAGTTAATGACAGGTATATACACAAAGAGCCAGTAACTAACACAGATTCCTTTTTCCGGTGTTTGACATGAAGAAAGAAAACGTAATGGTCTTTGGAAAGATCAAAAGAAAATAGGCCTTGCAAAACTGATCTCTCAACATGTATTGACAATTCCTTCTCACTTTCAAATATGGATAAAGCTTGTTAATTGACAGAAAATGACCAAGATTTGCATTTTGGTAACAACAACCAGGTCATAAGCCTGATCCCATTATGGGAGACTGGCTACATGAACCACACGAATTCATTTAGCTCGGTTATAGACATCATATTTATAACATTGCATTAATAAATGTTTGTATTGACTTCCCAGTCATATTCCATACAACAAGAAAATGAGGTAAGAATTCGATTTCCTAAAGTAAGAAGCAGCTCTGACTTTCTAGCACCAATACATAACTCATATATTAACTTTCCATATACCTTATCATCCTGCAACTTCCTCCGAAGATAAAGTCTCACCATCAGCCGTATGGATGGTGTGACAGATTTTCTCTTGTCCTTGTCAAGCCTTGAGAGGACCTGACACTCAAGACGATGCAGCTTCCACTCTGACCTCTGAACAACATTAAAAAACATAAAAAAGAATACAACAAAACTTACACTGATAGAGCAAATAAATATATTAACCCCACTGGCTATATTTACACTCCAACTTCGTAGGAACTGAATCTATCAATAAAAGGGGAAGAGGTGACAAAGAAGACAAGACCTGACATGCGGTTCCGCAATAGTATGCAACATGGCAACGTGAGCACTTTCTAAGGACATTAGATGTTGTGAAACATCCATCACACCTTTTGGGGGTGGAAAGTGAGGAGTTGTTTGGAACACAAACGTAAGGCTCTTGGCCTATGATCACATCCCCTGCAACATCAAAGACGCATTTAACAATGATTAGTTGTGTGTGCATCATTCCCAAAACCCGGCATTTCATTCAACTCACAAACAAGAAACGAATGGAGTTGAAACAAGAGTGAGAGACCCGGATAGAAATCCCTTGTAGCGAAGAGAGAACGACCCTTTTCTGGGACGGCGGAAACTGATAAGCTATAATCTTGTAGAGCGCTTTGCAAATTCTCCATTGCTATGTGGAAGGAGGGTACCTCTGCGCTATTCATTTCCCTCTCTACTCTGCTTTTAGTGGGTTCGGGGCATTCATCACCTGCAACTTGTTGCGTCGGTGACCTTTGTTAAGTTTTCAAAATTGCTAACCAATCCTCAATTCTATCACTATTTGCGAAAATCATATTCGTTTCTAACTCCAAAATATAGTGATCAAAAAAATCATAACCCCTAATAATGCGGATTATATATGTATAATGGATTTTTTTAAAAGGAAAAAAGTAAGACTAGATAGATATAATTAAATAAAAAAATATTGTCTTAAATTATGTGTGAAATAATAAAATATTTATTATTATTAATATATCTAACAATTAGATTATTAAGACAATCATCAATGTTAACATTTTGTGAATAAATTTGGTGTTTACTATTCAATTATGAAGTAATGTATTATAATTTTTTTAATGTATTTCTTGTAAAGGCATAAATCAAGTAAATTATTTAACTTATAAAACAGCTGAATGAATTTAAGAATATTTTTTCTCGCACTAGATCTAATAATATAAAAAAAAATAAAGTATGAACAAGATTTATTGATTTATTTCTCATACTTCCTAAATGCAGTTTTAGGTTTACAAAATCTAAAGATTCAATTGTCTTAACTAATTTTTATAATCATGACTAATCATATATCATGGCTTAATCATAATTCATCAACTATTTAGTTTAACATAAAGAGATGCATGAGTTGTCCGAATAGTTTTTTATAATGATTTTTTATCATGTAACAACAATAGAATTTTGAGATTATTGGTGAGATCTAGATTTGTATAAAAATATTTATTATTCATTTAAAAATTAAGAATAATTTTTTTTATATAAAAACTTTGTTATAGAAAACATTAATTATAATATAATTATATATATATATATCAATATTTTATAATTTTATAATTATTCAAAGTACCTAATAAAAATATAGAAAATTCTACATCATAATAAGAGATTATTTATATATCTAATGTCTCCTAATGATATTAAAACTAAAAATATATTAAGATTTTTATAAAAATAATATTAAGTTATTATTTTTTAATATTAACTTCTCTAATATTAAATTATTCTTTTTGAGCATTAACTTTTCTAGTACGAAGATATTATTTTTAAGATTAACTTCTTTATCCTAAATTTTGTTTGTTCTTTTTATCAGATGGAAAAATCTCTCAAATCTTAGCTTATATTTTATCTTCAAATTTTGGACAACATCTCTCTATAAACAAACTTAATTGAGAAAAATCTTCAAAAATTATAAACAAATTAGGAGTAATTTTTTTTGTTACATAAAAAAATTGTTATAGAAAATATTAATTATAACATAAGTTCATAAATATATATATATATATATTACAATTTTATAATTATTCAAAGTATATAATAAAAACATATTAAGAGTTTTACATAGTAATACATGACTATCTAATGTCCTTAAATGATATTATAACTATAAAGTTCAGAGTCAACATCTCAAAAGATTTTTTCAAAACTTTTCTTGAACAACTTCTACTTAACATAATCATCTTCTACCCATATAACATGCATATAAAAAAAATGTGGAGAAAAATGAGGTCTTTGTAAACCTCAAATATCAATCTTGATAAACTTAACAAACAATATCAAATAATGGAGGCCTAAAGTTTGACTTATAATTATATGACTCAAACATATTTTGTCAGACATATGAGATTCAAACTCACTTTCAATATATAAGACAATTACTAACATATATGGATTCATATTCCACTTTTGATGATTTACTTTGAATATCAAAATTTACTTGAAAAGAGATTGGATAGTTGAGTATTTTCATTAGTACAATCATTCATTTTTCTCAATAATATTGGCTATTTTTTAGTCTATAAAAAATATAAAAAAATGATAAGATTATAAAGCAAGAATTTGAAATAATCAATTAAATAACTAAAAATAAAAACATTAATATAATAGTAAACTAAATAAAAATATAAATGAATACCAGAACTAGTATACAACTAAAACTAATTTAAATAACATGAATATAAACTAATAATAAGGACCAGTGCCAATTACAAAAATTATATAAATATAAATTAATAGAAAGGATAAGTACAAGACTGAAAATAAAATAAATATAAATTAATGAAATAAACTAATATAAAACTAGAAATAAATTAAATAATATAAATAAATTGATAGAATGAATAAGTACAAAACTAAAAATAATTAAATAATAAAAATATATATAAAAGGAACATTGAAGATAAATAAATATAAAAAATAACCAAGACTAAAAATAAATAAATATAAAATCATAAAAAAACTAATACAAAATATATTAAATAAATAAAAAATAATAAAAAATCAGTATAAAACTATAGATAAACTAAATAAATAATTATATATTAATTGAAAGTAACAATGCAAAATTGAAGATAAATTAAATAAATAGGATGAGTATTGGAGATTAATTAAATAATAAAAAAACATAAAAAAATAAAGTAAAATAATATGAAATTTAAAATAAATAAAAAATTAAGAAAATACACTGTAGGTTACTAAAATTAAAGTAGAGAAACTTAATCTCACTTCTTCTTATTGTTCGGAGTAGTTTACTAAAAATAGAACCGTTTTCTAATGTTAAAATTTTTTTCTGATCTGTTTTTTTTTTCTCTCTTTTTCTTATTTCTCTCTTTTTTCTTCATTCCCTCATTCCCTCTCTTTTATCTAGAGATAAGTCCTGTGATTTTTTTTAAAATCAATTAATTAATTATTTTACTTTTATTTTTATATAATAAATTTGTTTAATTAATTTTTAATATTTTATATTTTTTTAAAATATATATTTAATCATAGGAGCTAAAATATACAAATTTCTAACTTTATTTAAATTAAATTAAATAACATAGTTAGGAATAGAAATGTTACATCATTTGTTGAATACAACTCACATGTAACATATGTTTCAATGATATAGTGAGAAGATAATGCTATTCCACTATATTCAACCCACTAAATGATTGTCAACATTTGTTATTGGTTTTTATAAAATAAAATTATGATAACCAATAATAGGTATTTATATTAACAAATAACTTATTGGTTGGAGAGTTCAAACAAATTCATAATGATTTTGAATAATAATAGTCTCTCAAAAATGTGAAGAATGATATTTATTAAACAAGAATATCAATAAAAAAAAGTTAATGTGCAAGGTGAATGGAAAACATCTTGCTATTAGTGGACAATGCTCACATGAGAGTTTTATGCATAAAATTTTAAATTTTTTCAAGATTTTGAGTTTTCATAACCTATTCCATTTGTAACTTGAAGTTATTGTGTAAATATCTTCAAGAATTTCCTTTGAAACCACAACATCAACCCCAAAGGGTTTGAGAGATGTTAATATCAACTCTGATATTAAGGATGTGTGTTGGTAATTGCATATAAAATCTAGCATGGTCCAACTTGGTTGATTTAATAAAACTTTTATTGGTTAAGAGTTTAGGTACATATGAAACCTTATGACAAAATTTCACTTGTACTAAGTCAATTTGTGTACCAAAACTCGTCTGACTTACAAAACTTTGAATTAGTTTATCACCTTGACAATGTTTTTTCATCTATATGAATCACCCTTCTTCAATTTTTGCATTAAAAAATTCTCATCTCATATAAGGACATAAACTCGTAACTTCTACATAGAATAAAAGATATCTCATATAAATTTGCCAACGAGAAAGATATTTGTTGTTTAGGCACCTTTAACACCCAACCCACCAATATATTTCAGTTTTATTACTTCTTTTGAGCTCACCAATTTTTATTTTCTATTAGTCACATTCTTAAACCACAGTATATACATATAACACTTATTTATATATTGGTAAGCACTTACAAACTAAAAAATGTTGCATGGTTATGTGGTATAATGACAAAAATAGGTTTGAAAGAGAAAAACGACATATCTTATTTATCTTACTTAAAAGCTTATTGTTTCAATTTATTAGGTGCACTTACAATTTATTAATCATAGTTGAACACTATTTTGGTGACTTTCTCAATCATCAATTAGTAGTACAAATAGCAATATGTATTTTTTATGGTGATTTCCTAAAATTATTCCTAGACATCATCTTTTTAGGAGAGAATTCTTTTAAGCATTAAATGTAGATTTTTGGATGATAACCTTGATTATATGTAAAAGTTATCATGAGTATAAAAAATATAATTGCTCTTTAAAAGTTCCAATAAATAATAAAACATCATCAACAAAAGTTGAGGATGAAAAGAAACCCATGTAGATAATAAATAAACTTTTACAATAATGATTTATGCAAAATATATTAAACAAATAAGTAAAGAGAAATAAGTCTTCATTATTTTAAGTCTCATGAAGAAAGAAAATTCTCATTTTGTTTATAATAGATAAACTTTTGCCTGTAATGCTCTCACATGCTTAAGTCCCTATTATGTTTATGTTTGGTAAACTAAATTTGATAAAAGTTAAGAAAAATTCCAATTTACTATATCATAAACCTTTTCAAGGTTCACCTTAATATATTCATCATTACTTTTTATGGCCTTGTCAATGTAGTGAATAAGTTCATATATAAGAATTAAATTATCTCTTGTGAATGTATAATAAAATCATTCAAACATGGTATAAGATGAACATTAATCACCTTTAGATTAATTTTGTGCACCACATTACATTAGCTAATAGATTTAAAACTTTCACATTATTTAGTTAGTTGACTTTTTTGAAATTAAAATTATGCATTTTAAGATATAATACACTAACTAATAATATACTTTCCTACGTTTTTTCACAATTTTTTGTCTCACATTGTGTTAGTATTATTTTTAAATTGTAGTATATTGGATTTGAATAATTTAGATGTATTATTATTGATAAAATTAATAAACTTTTTCTTTGTATATTTTATAAACTACAGAAAGTGTTTATGATTTGTAAAATAAGGAATTAGATTTTTTCCTTGTGTATTTTAAAAACTTGACAAAGAGTTTTTGATTTGTAAGATAGATAATTAAAAAATAAAAAATCAAACAATGTTCTTCTTTTATTTTTATTATTTGTCCGTAAAAATGCAAAATATAAGAAAAGTAATTGTAGGGATAGAACTTGGTTTTGATACTAAGTTGAAACTTGAAAGTGATTGAATAATTTATATATAGCTATTTATGAAAGGACAGAAAATATATACAATAATTTATTTAATATTTCTTAGTTCAGGTTTGAAAAAAATTATCGCAACAATATATTATTATTTTCAATAATTAAAATGACTATTTATTCTATTTCACATATGAAATTTTATAAAAATTCTAATTACATATATATATATATATAATAGTATATCGATTTTTTTTCAAACTTTATATTTCTATATTCTATTTTTTTTATATATTTCATATTTATATTTTATTTTTATTTATATTTTAAAATAAAAATAAAAAAATTATTCAAATATGAAAAATAATAGTAAACCTTTTTAAAAATATAACCACTAATTTTTTATGTAACTATTATTTTTAATTTTTTAATAAATTTAGAAATAAGATTCCAACATTGATAACTTTTGTAATTTTTTTTTAATTAAGTTTTAACTTTTATTGAAAACGGTTCTATTAAATTAGATTAACAATATTAAAAGAATAACAAACAAAATTATATATGTACATCATTTTATATTTGTGATATATTATTATGAATTTATCCATCATCTACATAATATTATTAACCTCAATCTAATTACTTTTAATAAAAATTAAAATTTAATTTAAAAAATTATGACAGCACACTACAAAAGTTCTCTTAAAAAAACCTATTATACCTCCTTTTATTTTTATATATATATAGAGAGAGATAGATATAGATATATATATAGATATATATATATAGATATAGATAGATAGATACTCACGTTTGGATACTTCCTTTTTGAAATTGTTTAGTTTTAAAAATTTGAAGTTTTTATTTTATTTCATTATTATTTTTAAAAATTACTCTTAATTCAAAATAATTTGACGAATTTTATCCAACAATCGAGGGAGTTATTGCTAGTAACCGCCTACTTTTTACCATTTTGGCCAGAAATACGATATGGTTGGAATCTTGCAATTTCCGTAAGTTTTGATGACTGAAATGCAAAAAACAAAACCATGTAGTAGTAACTGGTCGTAGAAGTGGAACCACCTTGTTTTTTCCGACTTGGGGTAGCGCTTCTTGAAGTCAGGGAAGAAACGTTGATGCTGTTGCGTAACCCTTCGTGGACAGCATCGTTGCTATCAGCCACCACAAGGAGGCTCTACAACCACCGTCTTTCTGCATCTTCGTTGATGGCGTCTTCAGGTTCGGTCTTTAAGGGTTTAGGTAGTTTGACGTTAAGGCTTAATACTATTAGTTAACTAATTCATTTGTTACTGAACAATTTGATCGTGTAAAGCCCCAACATTGGAAGTGAAATAGTTGTTCCTCCTTTTTTAATCAGCTTTGGACTGCAGTTTGCTGGTTTTCGGTGGAAAATCATTGGCAGAGAATGAAACTGCCAAAGCTATAAAAACCAATAACACTCTCAAGCTCCCTGAGAATGGAGAATACTCCCTCGTTTTGCATTCGGAGCTGGATAAAGGTGTTACGCAAGGGTCTTTTCAAATTCACTCCTTTATGGATTCTCTTTCCACTAATCAATTTGGCAGGCTTCTCATCTGGTCCCCTCAGTTATCTTCAACACATGATATCGTTTCACAGTATGTTTTGCACTTTTAGCCTTTTGTTCAGTGTTCTAGATGCTTCGGCAGCAGAGAAATGACTTTGTCGTGGTGGAAATAATGTCTTGTCATCTTCTTTTTCGCATTTTCTAATTATCCATATTCATGTATAGGATCTTATTTTCCTAAATCTGGCATTCTTATTTTGTTCAGAAACTTTTGTGAGCTTCCCATTGGTACAGTTTGTGTTGCTGATGTTCAGACCAAGGGACGAGGTTTGATATTTATACAACATTTGGTGTTGTTGTGTGTGATTATCTGTCTTTTTCAACTTCAATTTTAGTTAAAGTCAAAGCTGCCCTGAGCACTTAAACTCTCAGGTCGGTCTAAGAATGTCTGGGAATCTCCATTGGGTTGCCTCATGTTTTCTTTTACTTTGCAAATGGAGGATGGAAGAGTCGTTCCTTTAGTTCAGTATGTGGTTTCCCTGGCTATCACAGAGGCAATCAAAGATATCTGTTACAAAAATGTAAGTGCTTTGTTTTGAAGTACTGACTTGACAGCTAGCTTGCCAGTGAATTTGATAAGGGAAAATTGTAGCAAGGTTAACAAATTTAAGTAGGTTTCTTTTCTTTTTACACAAACAAATGTGCAGATGTTCTTGACTAAATAAACTGAAAATTTTAATTCTTTTGGGGAGACTGATGCCTGATAGTGCTTTATGTGATTCTGAGAATTACAGCAGTAAGAATGGTGTTGTTTACTTTGTGTTTGGAAGTATTCCAAGTCAACATGCATGATTTGTCACAATGTTAATATGTTCTCTAATTGTTTGGGATTGTGGGCCCTTAAATACATTTTATTCCAACACTTTCCCTTCCAGGGGTTACCCAGCATAGATGCTAAAATCAAGTGGCCAAATGATCTTTACTTAAATGGCTCTAAAGTTGGAGGCATTCTTTGCACCTCGACATATAAATCAAAGAAGTTCAACGTTAGTGCAGGTAATAAATTATTCTTGAGTAGTATTGCCATTCAATGGTGACTGATTGTACATCTGTCCCGTCCCGTGTGCTTAATTAGTTGAATTTGTCTGTTAAACCTGTGGAGAATTCGGTTTTTCTTAATGTCATTTTGGTAAAGAGTAAAATGATTTTCAAGTTTATGCTGATGAAGATGATCATAATAAATCTCATGAGCTTTCACAGGAATAGGCTTGAATGTCAATAATGAGAAGCCAACAACATCCTTAAATACAGTTTTAAGAGAGTTGTCTACTGGAGCTTACCAATTTCAAAGAGAAGATATTCTAGCAGCCTTTTTTAACAAATTTGAGGAATTTTATGGTTTATTTGTGAATCAAGGTACTGTACTAGTTAACTAATTAGTTTGATATTGCTTTTTGGTTTCATATCTGAATTCTGACATCATAACTCAATTCTGGTTATTGTGTAAACATCTAGTACCTATGTTCATTCCTCTATCCCGATCTTTCTCTGAAAAACCCATGGATGTATAAAATCTTTGAACCAATCTGAATCAACCTCTTGAATTATGCTTCTCATCCTTGTGTACCAATCACAATGGAAGATACTTGTAAGCCTATTTTTCTTATATCTAAATTAATGAAGCTGCATATCATATATAGGGAAGAAAATTGTGGAAATTTATATTTTTGGGAAAGCAGAGAAACAGGCAAGAGAGAAGGGAGTAATATATAATTGAAAATTATTTTCTGGTTTACCATTGCTGTGCAAAACTCCATGAGCCTCTATTTTTCTTTTTTCTGGGTATTTTTTTCCCTTTTTAAAGATTTACAATGGATGTACTCATGACTTAGAGAGTGAGGCCTGGCACAATCGTAAGGTTTCCTTAGGTTGATTTATAAATGCATCAAATTCAATGCAACTTATGCCATCACATTGCTTATTGAAGTGACATCAAATTGGTTCCTACAAGAACAGAACTAATGGGAATGGATCCTTCCATCTTAGATTTTCATGTGACTGTCTCTATACATTAAATGGGTAATGTCTATGAAAAGGGAGATAAACACTCACAAAACATTATCAGTGAAGATTTATTCTAAAAATTATGACGCTTTTAATTGAAGGACCTGTTTAATGTTTCCGATGTATGAATTACCAATGTGATATCTCATATAATCATGGAAAAAAATATGCATTTATTAAAAAAAGAAAATAACATAAAATAAACAACCAAAACAGAGTTTTTCAAGTTAAAAATAATGCAATTACTTTGTTTCCTGACTTTAGAGTCTTCTTCAACTTACTTATTTTAAGCACCCATTACTCTACATCACCGAATATGTTGATTACTAGTTAGGTACTTTTGAGCTTCACATATCTTGTTAAGTGCAGGATTTCAGACCCTAGAGGAGCTCTACATTAAGACATGGTTGCACAGGTGACTTAATTTTAAAATTCTCACCTGTAGTTTTGATTTATTTTATTTTATTTTATTGGCGAGGATTCATTGTAAGACTTAGAAGAATTGGCTGGTTTTCTAGTAATTGCCTTTGAATCTTTTTTTGGGTAATGCCTTGAGTTATAAGACACAAATAATGTGAGCATATGGTTGCTTCTTGGCATGGATAAAGTTTGAAGGACAAGTTAGGGTTCGTGATTGGCGTTGCAAAATTGAAATGTGCTAACAACAAGGTGATTGGATTCCCTGTTTCTTTACCTTGGTAAAAGCAGAGAACCAGTGTTACCCTGGAGACTTTTTTTCCAGAAAGTTTAGTGACTAACCTAGCATTCAGTGAATTAGTTTCCATCGTGTGTGACTGCATAATTTGTTGTAAGTCATTATCATTAATATGTATAAATAGAGGAGTGCCCTTGACTCCACTGCAACCTGGCTTTAAATAGAAGTTCTGATGATTCGTTATCCAAGAGTACTATTTTTTACACAATAGATTAGGGACCTCTGCATTCATGCTATTTCCTGTTTTTCATCATTTTTGGTCTCCAATTCTTATTTGCTACCTGTCCACCCCCCCAAAAAAAGACAAAAATGTCTCCATTTGTCCTCTTTATCATCATTTTATTCATATCGTTTCACTTTGAAATTCAAATAACTGGAACAAGCAATTAATCACCGTCATAAACTTTTAAGTTTTACATCCTTTTACCCTTGATACTTTGTAGCAATTCTAATCATTAAGGGGTGAATCTGAATCCCCAACATTTTGTCACAGCAGAAACACTCTTCTTGTTTGAGACGCAAGACACGTTTACTGCATCAGTACTTCCCTAACACCTATATAAAATGTGTTTGACACTCCTCATTAGGGTCCACTTAATTATTTTCTATCAGCTTGTACGCTTCAGCCAACACAAACTTCGGGATGGACACTTCGAGAACATTAGTATTATAAAACTAAAATATTTATATTTTTTGAAAAAGAAAATCAGAAAAGTCAGAATGTCTCTCTCTGTGTTTTTTGTGAAGGCAATTATCGTTTGAAGTTTAATATAATGTACAAATCTTGATTATCATTTTAAGATTATATATGACTTGGTGTCTTGTATTTTTTTTTCACTTTAATTGTGCTGGAATGTCTATCAATGTTGAGTCTGGTGTCCATGTTAAAGTTGGTGCTTAACAACTAAACTCAGTTATTCATTTTAGTTAGCAGCTGAAAGAAAGTTTTATGCATATTGTTGTATTCATCATTATGTTTATGTTTTTATTTAGAAAATGCATGAATATGGGACGGTTTATAGGTGTGCAGTCATTTATATATTCAAAAATGTTGTGTGCAGTGGACAGAGAGTTGTTGTACAAGAAAAGAATGAGGACAAAGTGATCGAGCATGTGGTAACTATTCAGGTTTGGCAGATGAAAACTATTCCTCCTCGTGACCTACTGTTCGTAGAGAGCTAATCAAGTTTACACTTGATGTAAAATTTGTACAGTGAAAATGTATAATTTATGCTATTAATTATGTAGTGATAAGGGTTAGTAATTTTCAGAAATGAATTTGTTAGATCAAGTAGAAGAGTATAATATATGAAATTTATCTGTCAACCATTTCCAATGGTAATATTGATGATTTAACTTAGTTGTCATTATTGGTGTAAAGTAATTTTTCTATTATTTTATGCGTAGGGCTTGACATCCTCGGGATATTTATTGGCTGTCGGTGATGACAATCAAATGTGTGAGCTCCACCCTGATGGTAATAGGTAATGAAACAAAATACCTTTTTCTACTATCTGCATGATTAAGTTGTGACCAAAATGCTTCTGGAAAAAACAATTCTACAGTTTAGGCCTTTGAACTTTTGAAATTTGAAGCACACATGTAGTTATCAGAAACAGTGATAAATTTTCGCCGGACACATTTATTAATGAAATGGACGTTTCAAATAACGTGATTGCATGACCTGATATTACCAATTGAAATTCAAAATGGTTTTCTACTGTGTTACAGCTTTGACTTTTTCAAAGGACTAGTCAGAAGGAAACTCGATTGAAGAAGATTCCTTGACACATTTCACAAGAGGCTACAACTCTATCGCACTTTGTATATATTATTACGAAGATTTTGTCATTAGAGCTAAGAATTTTCTAATAAACCATATATTAATTTAATGTATGTTGTCATTAGAACTTCAGAGCTTTCATACCCCATTTGTGATTTTCCGTCAAACTTGTAATGCGCTTTTCTTGTCCGGTCAAACTAGATCTTCTATACATCATCGCACGTAAAAAAAATCAAGCAGTTGCAACCAAAATAGTAACTTATTTTTTTTCTCTTGATAGGACCTAGTTCATGATTGCTTTAGTCAATCATTTGTAAGGAGTATGGTGGTCCTTCATCGCCAGCTACGAAATGATTTGAAAAAGAAAAGGAAAAACCGTTTCTATGATTCATACTTGTGCTCAATAATCGCCTTTGCTTCCAAATAAAGTGTGCTCGAATTAGATGCTTAATCAGATGTGTTGACTGTCTGTCTTTCAAAAATCGGTCGCTTTTTGAAATTGGACTCATTCGCCATAATGCCAAATTTGTTTTCCATATAAAAACATGCAGTACTTTTTCCCCACTGGCTTTATATAGTAAGATTTACCCATTCATATTGGTGTATATTTCTCACATACTGGTATCATGTAACAACATAGTACTTGTAGTCACAGTTGAGAATTTGCATTTATTCCACTAAGGAGTAGCATTGTGCTAGTGATCCATAATGGTCCATTTTCTATCATATTCAGCATGTTTTTTTGGTGGGGTGGTTGGTGGGCTTGTTTGAAGAAAAAACTTTATAGTGGCATGTTCAATGGTTGAGGTGTACTTGGTCTTTCTCTTTCGGGATCCGTGGCATTATTTGCTTGTATTTCTGTAAGTGAACGAAAGACACCACACCATCCGCAACACATGGACAAGCTTCCTTACTTTCTACAAAATGCCTTGGCGATATGAGAGTTAAGGCCATAAAGCATGAAGCAACTCCCACTGTCTCCATCACAATGTGAAATCATTGGAGGTTGAGTCATCCTCAAAGGGAAGCAAAAGGGCATGTGATAGAAGCTAGCAGTCGCAATTTTCGTCTCTTGGTCATTGGTGAAAGGCTAGTGAGAACTTCTAGCCTTTTCTTTGTTCTCCTTTTGAAAACTGGATCTGCCAGTACACCCAATAAGCACCAAAGCTGCATTCTTCCGCTAAAAGTGGCTTATTTAAAATTTACGTGAATCATGGACCAAAAAAAAATGACGTTTAGGTGAATTGGGGTGTTGGTCTCTTCTCTCTATACTAGACATTGCCTTTGCCACATGCAATTGCTAGCATCTATTACATGTTACCACGTCTCGAGCCCCATGGAACTCTTTTAGCACTGTTTAAGGAAAAATAGTTGCTAATTTGGTATGCGTCATTATCAGACACCCATCTGTAATATACTAAACACACTTATAATAAAAATATTAGTATTAACAGTGTAGACGGTCCTAACTTTAGACTAGCTATCCAGAGAATAAGGTTCTTAGCGCAATTCCAAAGGTTCGGAATTGAGAACTTATAAACCTAAATTTTTCACGAGGCCTTCTGGAAAATGAAGATTCTAACCAAGTAAAAGAATGTGTATACAGTAAATCTTGCAGATGTGGACAAAAGAAAATCTATACGTGAATATGGTGTTGTGCTTTCCAGGTTGGTTTGATTTTTGAATAATTAGTCTATAGCCACACCTATGCTGTGGAATGTGGATGGTGTCTTCGAACAATCATCATTATATGAATGAAAATGGTTAAACAGTTGACAAAGTGAAAACCACACAATTGAAAATTCCCAACCTACTGTTTTTTACCTGGCTGACATAATTATATGATGCTATATTTATCCAAGCTTTTTATCTCTTCTTCACAACTTTCTCTGTGACAGATGTGGTTATCAATTAGATTTCATGTAAAAAAGTGTGTGCTTTTTAGTTTTCAAAATACGGTAAACTTGATTTTAGATTTCCAAGAAAAAGATTTCAATTTTAGTCTTTACACATTTATCAACAAGAGACTCAAATCTAGTAACTTCATAAAAGAAGGTTTTAAATATGTAATAATATCTGTGAATGAAAAAAATCATATAAAATAATCATTACTTATTAAAGACACAGTATATAAGAAGAGTCACTCAAAAAAAACTTTGGAGTGAGAAATTTGAAATGATTCGAAAGGATAGAGAACAGGAATTTGACAGAGCAGAAGTAGAATTTGTGGGACTAATGGATGAAAGGAAGTGACGACAAACTATGAATGCAATAAAGTGAAAGGGGTGAGTGAGAAGCATCTGAAGCGAAGACAAAGAACAGGGAAGGGATCATAGGCAGGGCCTGCAGCATGTAAGTAAATTCACGAATCATAATTACATATGATTAATGGAAAAAGAGAGGAAAAGAAGATTAGTCATAGATCCTTTGGATGATCACATGGGGAAGCAGGCTTGGTGGGCCAAACAAGTTGTGACTTCAACAGAGAAAAGTTTATGGTAACAATTGGAGTAGGAGGCCGAATAAGACACTACTCATCAATGACCCAACTTATTATATATATATTATACTCTAATTCTCAGTCACGCTTCAACTTTATCAAGATCTTAAGCATGGTTTGGATATATGATATATGACTAACGATATGTATAAAATGTATATTATATTCTACATCATGCACAATAGAAGCCAATTATGATCTTGCCGTTATCGAAGTAGATATGATTAACTGAATGATTAAAGTGAAGTAACAAAATTGGGATAAGGCAAGAAAATAATAGTAGAGGAAAAGTTGTAGAAAGTATTGAATTTGTAGGCATGAAATGTGGGAATGGGTGGTTTGGTGTGAAGTACTTTATTTGACTTTATGGTATTTATCTGCTTTGCGTTTTGGCATAGACATGCTTCCAAGTAAGCAACCACGAGGGAATGAAAAAATGTGGTAGCTTTAAAGAGGAGAGTGTTTGGCCTATGGAATTTACGAATACTACTAATCAAAAAGTGGGTCCATTGTGATATAAAAGAATTCAATTCAAATGTGGAGTTATATTTGGAAGAGGGAAGGTGACAGCCTTTTACACATTGCACCATTTTGGACCATTTCGTCACATGAAACTATTGTTTCTGGATGCTTCTGAGGGATATTCGAACATCACACAAACAAAAACAAACTCATTCTCTGTAAGGTCTCTTCTTTCACACCTATACTAATGTTTTTTTTTTTTGCTTTATGCCATTCTTAAAATTGGTGGAATATATGTATCAGATGCATGTTTCTTCCTCACCAAAATATACAACAAGAGAGATTGAATAAATAAAAGTGTGAAACAAAAATAGGTGTATCAAACTATTCAATTTCATTTTACTTTCTATTTTTTTTTCTCTACTTTTTCTTTTTCAGTCCTTAATGTTCTGTTTCAATTACTGCTATTATAAAATTATTGGGTAGTGGTATCAGAATAACGTACTCAATTTTTTACTAATTTATTCTCTTTATGATGAAGAATATATGAAGAATTATTCCAAATCCACAGAATTTAGATTATTGACAAAGGCTGCGGCTGCCTCTATATCTGTGTGTGAATTTGTGCACTCAAATATCTAAACCAAAAAATACCAACTTCTTATTTGCTTGAAATTATTTCATTCCTTAACTAAACAATGCACAAACTTCTGTATATTTTCTTTGTATTCTTTAAAGTAACAAATAAAGAATTCAAAAATATTTTTTTATAAAAAACCAGTGTTTTAATAAATTCTTTCAAAAAAACTATTCATTAAACTATAAACTTGTATAAAATTTCTATCTTAAAGTATAATTTCAATAAAATTTTCATTATAAATAAACTTAATATTTAAATAAGAAATTCAAAAAAACTCCACTACAAATATAAGTTCAAAAAAATTTATTTTTTAGAAAAAAAACTTTAATTCATAAGTTTAAATAAAAATATAAATCTTTTCAAAAATCTAGTCATTAATAACTTTACTTTTTGTCATTTAATTTAAAAATAAATAAAGAAAAAAAAAACAGGCATTCTCATTCTTTACATTTCATTTGTTTATAATAAGACCTAAAAGAGAACTAAGCACAAAAAATACCAAAATATCTATAGAAAGATATTAAAATTTTCCTCACAAAAATAAAGAGAAAAAGTACTATGAAGAATAAATGGAAAATGAATTATATTTTCAAAATAATTTTAGATGGTTTAAAAAAAATATAGATAATCAATTATGAATATTTAATATTTATACTAATAAATAATTAAAATAATATTAATAAATAAATAAAATTATAGTACTTTTTATTCTACCACATACTTTTAAATAGTCTTTTATTCTAATTTTAATATTAGTTTTATATTGTTTGACAACATACAATAGAAAGATAATCAAACTATTCAGAGTTAGACCTTTGGTTTGGACAGGACATTTAGTCCATGTCGCTATTCCGACGTCCGATAAAATAATTTATTAGGTATATTACCGCACCCTGAAGGATTAGATCCATTTTTTACAGGTCAATAATCATATATTTGATATCTGAAGAGAAAAAAAATAAAGACATTTGTAAAGAAAAAATGCTTATTAGTTTAAAAAATAAATACTCCTATTTAAAATTGTTTAAAAAATAATTTTTATATTATAATCTATTGTTTCAATAATAAAATATTTTAAATAATTTTTAATTATTTTCATAAATACTCTTATTAAAAGTGTTCTAAGATAATTTTAGGTAATTAATGTTCTAATAAGATAATTTAAAGATTAAAGGGTAGGTGAAGTAGGTGACATGGTACAAATGAAATCTGCAATCAACACAACACAAAATTTGAGGAGAAGACTGTTCAATCTTCATCGATGACCCTTCTTCCTTTTTTTCCTTTTCTTTTTATGTCTTCTGATCACAACACCGTAGGCAGCTGTTGCTGCGCCACCCACCAACCACCATCGTTGCTGCCCCACTCTCACTTCACACCACCTTTGCTCTCCATCCTCACCCAAATCATATTTCATAACACACAACAAAACCAAAACACCTCGTTCTCTCCATCTTCATATCAATCATTTTTCTTACCCTGAACTGAAAGTATGATAATAGCTAAGAATTTGAATTCAGTTACAATGATTAGTGATAATGACATTGATTTAGTTAATTAATGTTGTTTAGGAGTGAATAAGATAATAGTATTACGTAGTGAAAGTTCAAAAATGACCTTTTGTGTTGCAGCTTTAAGTAGTAAAAGCACATGAATCATCTTTAATGTGACTTGTTGAACAGGTACAGGCAGGCAGGCACCAGAGAATGACATGAGGAGTGCCACGTGTCATCAGATCATGAATGCAGTGCAGCCTTAGCCTTTGACTGGGCCTCTGGTCAATGTCTTCCAAAAAGAAAAGGATATGTCCTTGATCCTCTGCGCGTGGGTACACCTTAACGCGTACTTCTTTCTAACCTTCTTTATCTTTTTATTATGTTCAGATTCCTCTTCGCCCTAAATGAAAGCAACCTCTCAGACACGTTTTTACACTCACCCTGTCACTTAACTTATGCTCCTCTTTTTCTAACTTCACCACCGTCCTCACAACAAGTTCAATTTTATTATTAATTTAAGATAAATTAAATTAATAAATATTTTTCATTTTTGTATTTTAAAACTTTATAGATAATAAGTCTTTAAATTCTATCTCTAAAACTTTTAATAATATTTTATTTTGAAATGAAAACACATAAGTCAAAATTATAGTTAATATTAAATTATAAAAAAATGTAATATAGTTATTCAAGTTTATTTTTTTTAAAAAATGAGATTAGTTAAGTGTAAATTCTTTCCACGACTTTACAATATAATTATTTATATATATAATGATGTGTGTTTATGGAGGATGAAACTGTAAAATTCAAAGTTTGCTTAATGAAATTCATATTATATGAATATTTTACATCTATAGAAATAATATGTGTTTTATATCAAAACCATTCATATGTTAGTTAAAAAAATTATCTCATGAAATTATGCTTAAAAAATTGTTATATTGCATTCAGTTATATTTGTGAATTTAATAACATGAGAGATATAATTATATGATGTAGGATTTTTGAGGGAGAGATATTAAAATTGAAACTAGAAGAATTTAAAACTGAATCAATAAAAAAAACTAAAAATAATTCAAACAATTAATAATAAAAAAATTTAAAAACTTTTGAACTGTTTTCTATTTTTTCTAAGAACCATGTGGTTGAATTTTCCTAATTGATTTAAACCAAATCTAATCTTGATATATATATATATTTATTATAATGATAAAATAATAATAAATTATATATTTTAATTTTAATTTATGTGTAACAGAGTTTAAGTGACAATGTTTTGTTAATGGGAGTGTCACAGTGCTACTATTAAAGTAATAAGAAAATAAACAAAAATTAGATAAAATTTGATTATAGTCAAAACAAAAATAAAAATTAATTGTTAGATAAAATGTCAGCAACCAAGTTTAATAGGTTTTTATTAGTTTATAAATCTGGATAATATTATATGAGTGAAAATATCTATAACAAGGTACATACATATATATCTTTCTTTGTTCAACTATGAAAGAATTTGTACATGCATTTGAAATTGTTGTATATTGTTGAATATATTTATATTATTATATTTCAATTTAAAAATGAAAAGAAAGAAAAAATGCTTAATAAAAGAAAAATATAGAAATTAAAAATGCATAAAATGATGTAAACCAAACCATACAATTTGGTTTCATTTTGTTTATATTTTTATTTTCTATCAAATCGAACAAAATCAAGAATTGCATATATATTTTTATATTCGGTTCGGATGTACTTTTAGTCAAAAACTAAACCAAATCACATCGCGAACACTCTTAGTTGGAACACTTCCCTCTTAAGTAAAAGTAACTTTCAAGGAGTATCTTAGTGATTATCCTTCCTTTGTACCACCGTTCTATAATAAGACATACTCGTTTGATACCAATAAGTTGTGAATAAACCTATATAAGAGACAAAGACGCTCTGAATTCTTAAGAAACTTCTGGTCAAATGTGATTTTCTTCCACATTGGATTGGACCACATCCCTCTCAATATCAAAGTAATGACACTTTCTTTTGTACCGTCATTCTACAACGATGCATGCTTTCCTTAAAGGGAAGACTTTCAATACGAAAATCTTCAAACTTTAGGCACCTACTTTATGAGTTGGTCACCAAGACAAACCTTACTCTAATACTATTTTTAGTTTTTTGAGAGGAGACGTGAATAGACCTATGTAAGACACCAAAACACTATCTTCAATATTAAACCTTAAAACAATAAATTTGTAAGTTTATTTTACTTATATACTGTTCATCTTTATCCAATGTAATTTACTTTAGGAATTCAAGGTATATTATATTACATGCATGTTAAAATTGTTACTAATATTAGTTTGGTTTTCCAAAAAGTGTTGAATAATTTACTAAATTTTTGTTGTCTTTATTTTTTAAATAAGGAATTCTTGTTCAAGAAAAAAAAATTCTCTCTCAATGAATTAAGTTGACAGAAAAATTTTCAAAAGTAAAAGTATTTCAATTAATTGAAATTACATGATTAGTAATTATAGTGAGTAATTTCATTTAAACGAAATTTTTATTTTTTTACTCATTTAAGTTTATTTTTCTCAAGAAAAATAAGATCAATTATTCCAAAATCCTTTGCATGACTTGATAATATAGTTATAGATTTTATATATTTAACAATGCATATTTATAGGGGATGAAATTGTAAAATTCAAAGTTTGATCGATGAAGTTCATATATGGATGATTTCAAAAACCTTTTGTCATTATATATATTGTTAGAATGTTTCAGTTTTCTTACCTGAAAAGTTTATAAATTTTTTATGCTTTAATATAATTAAAACTGCATAATTGAGATTTGTTTATATATGATTTATTATTCTATGGTAAATTTGCTTACATTTGTCTATGGTATAACACAAACATATATAAGATCGTATTAAATATAATATTTTATGTTACCAATCCATATATTTGAAGTAAATGCAAAGTTGAGGCGTTTATTCAAAGACATGCATGTGAAAATGACAAATAAGGTTTCACACTCGACATACCATGAGACGTTGAACCAAACTTTAAGACTTTGTTGGATACTTTTTTTTTTATCTCGAGTCATTTTTTCCAGGATTAATGTAGGTACAAATTTTGTTCTAGTTAGCTTTACAACACTTGTATAATTAATTGGCACAGTATAATTAGTTTTATAATTAATTTCAAACTTTGAGATGTGATTTAGTTTTTCATATCATGATATTTTATGCATTACACTAATGACAATACTTATAAACGATCGATATGGTTAAGTTAAGATTGTTCCTTTAAACACACAATCTAAATATAAACAAGTTGAAGTTCTGATATCATATGCTTTAAAAAGAGCACATGTTCCCTTCACACACAAAAAACAGTGCCAATTCCTTTCATACCATAAGTACAATAAATAGAACTATAGAGTCTATTTGAGCACAAAATTCGAAGACTTTTCTAGAGTTTTCCAACTAAGAAAAAACTTTATTTTTACAGTAAAAAAATATTCTCAAGAGCACTTTTAACTTGTCATTTACTCATTATACAAAAATAGCAACCCAACATTGATGTCCCAGAACCCTCTCAAATATCCCGTCAATCAAATTTAGAAAAAAAAAACTCAACAAGAGTACAAAAAAATAAAAATATAAAAAGTGGTAGCAAAATATGGCATATGCATATTCTGTTTCAAATTTGTATTAAAAAAATTATCAATAGAGAATTGGATTTGATCAGATAATATGAGATATAATAAATAGTTACTCGGTAAATGATATAAATTAACATATTATTGAATGCATATTTTTTATATTAATAATAAATTATAAAAATTATTTCTATTATAGTATATCTATCAAAATGTTCCAGTGTACTGCTAACAAATTGTTTAAAGCACTCTTTTATCTTTCTACAATTTGACTACTTTTACCTTTATAAAACGTGGGTATATTTTAATAATAAATATTAAATTAATTGCATATAACCTTCATAAATATAAGTTAAATATTTATTTTTCAATTCATTCTAAAATATTTAGTTACTTTTAGATTGAATTTCTAGATATCTACTTGGATAATTGATGGTTGGAATTGATTCTAAAGAATCTATTAAGTAGGGAAACATTATAATTTAGGTAAAGAGATCTAATATTCTAATTTTTGTGATATGATAACTTTTGTGTGAAGGGTATATATGCAAGTATAATAATATGCATTGTATGGTATGAAATGAAATATAGGATAGAATAACTGAAAATGTTGATAAATTTTATGTATAATTTTAGGAAATTTTTGTATTTGAAAGGTTGATTTTACTCTCTTGTTAATACAAGAAGTTGTAGAATTTATTATGGATGTATAAAATTTTGAGAAAATGTTTATTTTGAGTTCTTTAGTGAGCTTTCAGTCCATGTATGACTTCAATGATATATTATCACTTAGGTAATACTCAAGCGATGTAAAATCAATGCACTCATTGTCTTATATTACTTAAGAAACTTATTGATCACTCAAGCGATGTGATATATAGATCAAATGATAATTTGTAGTTTGAGAAAGAGAGATGTCAAAATGATTTTTTTATCATATAGGTGCATATTACTCAAGCGTTCAAGAGGACGCTCAAGCAATATAAAGCATGGCTCAAGCAATATTCTAAATGTTTGAGCATGGAAAAGGTGATGTACTCATGTTTGAAATGTGTATAAGTATATGATATGATGTGTGTTCAAATGCTCATGCACTGATTGGATGCTTTAAGCATACTAAGGTGGTGGAGGATCCTTCTAAAACTTGTTGGATGATGTTCCAAATAAGTGGTGGTTGCAGAAGCATTAACCTTGACTCTCAAGTACTGAATGCTCATTGAAGTGAGAAGATACTTACTTACAAGAGTGTTACTTTTGAGTTGCATTTCGCTCCAACAACAAAGGTATCACTAAAGTGAAATGGATGTTATCTTATATATGCATGACATATGCCCCTTATAGATGGTCCTTCGCAGGTGATGGATCTAGTTGGATCACTTATATATATGTATATGGATTATGTATATAAGGTTTGACTCTTAATTGGATGATTTGTATTGACTCTTGATGGGTGATATAGGGATAACTGAATGATATTAAACTTAGGTTAACCATGATAAACACAAAACTCACATTAATAAAGATATATCAACTTCATTATTATCTAGTCATCTAAACAAAATTTTAGATAGTTAGAAATTGAAAGAGGCTTCTTAGTAGCGAATATACATCTAACTTAATATATGTTTTATATTTCCTTAATATCGAAAACATAAAATAGCTAAGATTTGATGGATTCATAATATATCATGTGGTAACTTCTATTCAATTTGTTTATCATGATTTAAAATCTCTCTACCAATGTATCATATTTAATCATAACATGATGTGTGTAAATATACAAATATTATATATTCATAATAATATATAATATACATTTGACAAGTATGATAATTATTTTGTTATCCTGACATATGTGCTAATATGATTCTTGATCCATTAAAATACTTTTGAATTTATAATAATTTTTAAGACATTTTAAGTGTAAAAAAGTAAATTAGTAATACATTAATTTGGTAGAGTAAAAGTTAATCTATTTAATTAAAATTAATATATTTTAAATAACAGAAATAAAAAAGTTAAGAACCTTAAAAATATATAAAAAAACATGTTCCTTTAATAGGGTGAGAATCTCATTTATCATACAAAAACACATTTTGATTATACCATTAAAGCTATAATAAAAAGTGTATAAATATGCTATAAAAAGTTATAAGTATTATTTTTAAAGAAATTAAAGCAAAATTTTATATTGACTTGTGCTTAATCGGCCAGGTTAGTCTTGATAGATGGAGGAATATGGGAAAAAATTAATAAAACAAAGAAAAGAAAGTTTAATAATTAATCGAGAGAACGGATAAGCAATTAATTAAGAGAAGTTACAATACAAATTATTTTACAGAAATATTTGTATATGAAAAAAAAGGAAATGTATGAGAGAAGTCACACATTTCATGAAAAAGATGGTTTATGCTATGACATCAAAGTTGTAACAAAGAAAGTTGTAATATTGAGTGAATGTATAGTTTGGTATTATCGCGTTGTTGAAATAGTTAAGGTTTCCAAACAATAATTATAACTTCAATTAATGATGTTTTTGCAACAACAATCATTTGTTGTAACTAACTTGTGTTAGTGACCCACATTGTTCTCATACCAAACACGGCGTAGCAATCGAAGTAGCTGTGATAAAATATTTTTGAGAATTTATGTTGCAGCCACCATTTCTTAATTTTCTATAATAACAAAAGTCTCAATCATAGCTTATGCTTTCCTAACAATTTAAATGGTTGGAATATAACTTTTTTCTATTTATTTTTATTGTCGCAAAATCTTTTGTTGGTTTAAGTGTATCAAAACACAAATTATATTATTAAAATGACTAAAGTATATATCTATTAATAAAATAATAAAATCACAATGATAATATTGATAAAAAAAAATAAGTAAACCACTATATAAATTATGTTTAAGATGTTATAACTTTTCTGACTTATTTAATATACAAATTTCTGACATATATTTAGTCCATAGAAAGAAGACGTGGGATAAATTTTACCACATACACGTCAATAAATAGAATAAGTAATTATTCTATAAATAATTGTCCATTATTAAAGTTCTTGCTCTCACTAAGGGTGTGTTGTTTTTTAAGATGAAAATACGGAGAGAAAAAAAAATAGATTCAAGAAAAAAGAGAGTAAAAAATGAAATTATTTCTTTTAAAAAAATATATACTGAAAAATAAAAGAAAGTTAGTGAATAATTTCATAATTTAAAATTAATAAAATAATATGATTACTATTTTAATTTTAATTAATAATTTAATTATAAAATAAATTTTAATAATTTATTTAAATTTATTTTTCATTCCATATTTTAGATACTGTAAAAAATTTCTTTTCAATCAGTACATACAAAAATATTGATAATATATTTTATGAAAATTAAATTCAAAGTGTCATAAAAATTACATATACATACATTATAATAATAAAAAAGAAAATAAAAGAATAAAAATTCTATAATTTAAATTTATTTCTTATATTTTTATTAAAACATTATTTTAATTTAATATTTTAAATAACAAATTTAAAAATAATTATAAATTATTTAATGCTATTAATAAATAAAAAATATTAAAATAAAATTTCATAATAATTAAATTAAAAATATTATAAAATTTTAATAAAAAATTATAAAAAAATAAAAAATTATTTGTTAAAATAATATAAATTTATTTTATTATTATTATTAATTTTTATTTAAAATTATTATTACAAAATTTTTATTTCATTATAATTATAAAAATCAATTAATAATATTATCATTATTTATTATATTACATAATGATATTTTTATAATTAATTTTTTATTTAAAATAATTTTTTAAATATTTTATATAACTTTTATTTTATTATATAATTATAATTAATTACATATTATAAAATAATATATAATCATATATGTTATAAGTAACCTCGTCACCTTATAACATATAATCTATTATGTTATATATGTTAACATAATCAATTATGTTATACATGTTATCCTATAACATTTTATAACATGTAATGATTATATAATTTTATTAAAATAAATTATATCTTTAATAAAATAATATTATAAAATGAAAGATAATTTGGTAAATTTATTTTTGTACAGTTATTTTTTTTTTGTTTTTTCTTTTTATTTGTGAAGACTGATTTTTCATTCATCTTATATTTTTAGGTTTTCTTTTCATTCCAAATCGACGGAAAGAAATAAAAAGTCTCTTATTATTCCGTATAACAGTTCCCAAAAAAGATTAAGGCGGAAAAGAAATTTCACAATCAATTTTAGTTGTTAAATGGACGGCTACAACATTAGTTTTGTCCTCTAATTTATTTTATTTTAATTATGTCTTAATGTAATTCAAACACCATCACCAATTAGCATGCAAAATAATGATTGGAGTGTTTTTTATTTTTATTTTTAAAGGCTTATTTTATAGTTTGATTTCATCAGACAATTACATAAAATAAAAAAATAACTCAAAACTACGAAAGAATCAAATAAGTTATGTTTAAAAGAAGAAGTAATTTTAATAAATATAAATTGTGGATATTTTATTATTTAAAATATTTATGACAATAATTTGATTATTTTAATTTTGTTTTACAAAATTTATTATTTCTTTAAAATTATTTTTTATATATAAAATTGTAAGTTGATTGTTCCTATTTTCAATTTTTAAATCTAGAGTAGTAAATTAGTAGAATTATTTATGTGAAATTTTGTTAAAATGATAAAATTATATATATATATATGCTTGGGTGTGATCTTTATGATAAGAATCCAATAGTGAGTTTTAAAAACATGTGGTCAAATATAAAGATATTAAATGACATAATACTTAATGTATTGGTGTTATTTCATCGTATTTATATAAAGTAAAATTTATTTTTATGTATCTTAACTTTCCAAAAAAAGTAGGTGAAATTAACTTCTTGAAGTACTAAGTGTATAATTCGATTATAAAATTTAATTATTTTTTTATAAATATTTGTGGAGAAATTTTTTTTGATAAATCCTAATTCTCCTTCTTTCTATGTGATATACCTCCAATAATTGAATTAAACAACTTTTATACAGACATAGCACTGCTGAATTTGTTTGTTTGAAAAGAAATTAAAGAAGATTAGACTATGGTGTCACATAAACATGATTAGATGAGTCAGTTGTCAAGCATATTAGGTGAAAACACGAGAGGTAAAAATAGTTTATATCAATCAATCAGTTTTATATGGAAGATTGAAATTAAATCAATTTTAAATTAATTTTCTATCATTAATAATGCGTTTGATGTTAATTACCGGAGGAGAAAATATAATTTAAGCTAGAAGGCTTGTATTTTTTAAAAAGTTTGTTTTTTATAGTAATTTTTATGTTGAACATACTTGTAATATTTGCCAAGAATTTAACTCCAATCGAAATTAATGGGCATTGGTGTAAGTGTTGAATTAAATATACAGTGTTCTGCTGGTATTTATTATCTTTAAAAAAGTTTATTTGATAATATATATATATATATATATATATATATATATATATATTGTGTAATATATTATAATGCAATCACACATCAGATATACAAGTAAAAATAGTTAATTAAATTAATCTTCTTGAAATTTTAATAACAAACCTCTTTTACTTTTTAGTGATTATTTAAAATATTTTAAAAATACTTATTATTAATTTACAAATATAGTTAAACACATTATTTCTCATATATACTAAAAAAATATTTAAGTAGTTATATAAAAGTCGAGAATTTTTTAAAAACTTATTAAGTTTGAATTTATATATCAACATATTATATATATATATGTGGTATATCTAACAATGGTATCATTTCTAAAATAAATTTTATTTAGTAATTTTTATATAATAAAATGATATTTTACACATTTTCTTGAGTACTAATGATTCTTGAAAACTTTCTCTAATGATACCTTGATCTATATTATTTTTGCTATCAATAAAACTTGAACATCTTAAAAAATTTCTTTATCTAATTCTTAAAATACACATCAATAACTTGATAGTATTATTACTACTAATTTTTCATGTTATACCATAATAATTCATTTCAATAAAAAAAACATCTGGTCATATAATCACATTTGCACATAATAACTATACTATCAACAATTTAATTTCAAGATATAATTATTTTTATCAAAACTAAACTAATAGCAATAAAATTCCATATCTAGATTAAATTCAAAACGTCATTCTAAATTGCAATTAATTGAGAATGCTCATAAATAATCCAAATGACCCATAGGAAGTCAAATCTAACAAAACAACTCATCACAAGATGAAAAATATACCTTAAATCAAAGGAAACAAATAACTTATTACCCTAACCACAATTCTCTTTAATTGAGTTAGACTCACTCTTAATTATTTCCTAGCTCATTGCTTCAAAAAGAAAAAGAAAAAGTAAAAGAGAATCTTCAAGTAATTATTAGAATAAAGTAGTAAAAAAATTAGACAATTTAGATTTTAAAAATACAATCAATAAGAAATGATTACTTATTTTCGCTAAATACTCATTGGATATTCGCGAATACTAAAGAATACTCATTGATACTTAAAAAATAAATATATTTAAAATATTAACTCAAAGAAAAAAAGTTAATTTTAAAATATAATCCTAATGCAATTACATCATAAAATGTTAACATACATAAAATTATTTTTTTTCTAAAAAATAAGTTTAAATAAACTTCATTGCAAAATATGAGTTTAAATAAAATTAATATATAAAATATAATTTTAATTTTATAAATTTAAATGAGAAACATAAATCTATAAAATATAGTTATAAATAATTATTGGATTGGTAATGTTTTATTCACCAATAATTCTACTTTTGTCCATTCATCTCAGGAAATTATCAAAAATAAAAATCACCGACCAATATTCACCATTAAATTTTTTTTGGTCAACCTTAAAATCTACTAAATATCTACTTTGTTTGGTCTAAATCAGAATGATATGTGGCTGCATCTTGCATCTATCATTAGCAACCCGGTTTTATACATTTGTTTCCTTCCTCCTATTATATAAATTATTGAGATGATTTGGTCACGCAAAGTTTTTTTTATATTGATTCAAATTATTCGCTGATTGTGTATGCTCATGAACTTAACTCACTAACAAACTTAAGGTCTACAAAAATCAAGGTATTCTATGGATAATTTTTTCATATAAAAGTTATAATAAAATAAAATAGCCTCTTTAGCAAGAAATCAACTTATACACATAATTTTTATAAAGATTATTATTATTATATAACATATTTAAAGAATCTAAACTGTTTTTGATATGTTCCTATTAAACTCTTCGAAAAATAAAATGTTGGTATTAAAGTTGTCATATCAGCGCATGAATATATCATGTCAAAGGAGATCAATCAATTTACTTTATAAACTTTGAAGAAGAAAAAGGGTAGACTATAACCTACCCATCACCTAGATGCTATTATCTTCCTCATCTTCAGGTTAAGATTGAGGATAATAAGTAAAGAGTTAAATTGACTCAAAAACAAATTATAAGGCACATAAATAGCAAGGTACTTAATACGATTGCCGAATGTGTTTAACTTAGTAAATCGTATAAAACTCGATTGATATATTTTCTTTTAAAAAACTTATTTGCACTTTTAATCTTGTGTTTAAAGTAAATTAAGTTTCTTTTTCTCATTTTTATATTAGATAAGTTTAATCTTATTGTCCTTTTATATATTTGAAAATTTCAAAATCTTAGATTTTATATTCAAATAATTGGATATATATTAATGGTAAATTCATGGTATAAAATAATTTTGAAAATTTAGTAAACATTTGAAGCATTTAAATAGGACGAAAGATGAGGAATGGAGGAGAATAGCTCAAATATTTTATTAATTTACAACATATTTTAAATAGTTTGTCGCTTTTCATTGAACTAAAATATGCAACAATTTAATCAATTCAATTTATAATTATTTTAGAGAAAATATGAGAATTTATATTTTTAAATAAAAGTAACAATAAAAATAATTATAATAAAATTACATGATTTTTTTTATTTAAAATATACATTAAAAATAATAAGACAAATAAGAGAGACAATTAAATATAGAGCTAATAAAATGGACAACCTAACTAGTCAAATGAAAAATTTGTACTGCCTTGTACCGACCTATTTTAAATGGACCAACAACATTTGATTCATCCCAAGCCTAAATGGACATAATAGGTAGTTTTAGATCAATTAAAAAAACTAAAAAATAATTAAAAATTTTAAAGTATAAAAAATACATTTTAAAATTTACACCATAAAAATTTAGTTTTCAAATACAATAATTTAATATATAAATTTTAATATACATATATTATAATAAAATAATATTATTTTACAACATTTTTAAATTTATAATTATTACTTTTAAAAATGTGTCTCGAGGGTCTTCCCAACATAAGTCCATTTAAACATAACAAAAATAGAAACAATGACATATTATAATCAAAAGCTCAATTATTGTTCAGTATAGCCAATAATTTTAAGTTCAAATGCATTAAATATTCGAAAATAAAATAAAAATTGTTTTCCTTTCTGTGTTAGGATCCATTCAACCCATAGAAAACATCACAGCAAATAATACAAAATCAATTGAAACAACTAGCGTTAGTCTGAACTGATTATCTATAAAAATTGGTTTAAACCAATGTATTTTTTGATAATATTATAGTTAAAGTTTGTATACAAAGAAAAGAAGGTTTTACATTGAGATAACTGAATATTTGTTTTTCTATATTAGATAAAGAAAAGATTTTAAGTTGGAGATGATAGTAGTTGATTCATGACTTATTTCCTCAAAAGAATCAACAGAAACTCATTGCACAAGTGTAACTTAAAGTGATTATTCTTAAATTTATGGTAATAGCTTGAAAGCTGAACTGATATCTGTTTTACATGGTTTGAATGAATTTAGCATGCAGCAGCAGCAGCTGAGCAATCATAATGTATCTCTGACTCTTCACGCGGTGTGTCACAGATATGCAACACTTTTTGCATCTATATTTAATAAAAGGGTTGTTTCAGACATCCTTGGAGAGTGGAGCTTCGTCATTCTTCTCTCTATAAACAAAACTCATGTTCCAATTTTATGTTTCTAAGCTTACTGCAAATTCTGGGTTGGAGTTTTATCTGCTGCAAACGCCTCCACGTCACCTTGTTCTTCTCTTTTGGTTGGCTAATGCTGCCACTATTCAACTCTTCACAGTGTAATTTTTTATTTTTGCTTTTTACTTCTCTGTTTTCTTTTTCTTTCTTTACTTAAAAAAAAACCACAGTTAAATTATTTCCTAATTTTCAATCAGTTAATTTTAGCACAAAAATGTATGTTTATAAAGTTTCATATTAATTCAATTTTTACTATGTACATAAAGAGTAATATGCACTTTTAAAATATACAAAAAAAATAATTTAATTATATTCAAATTGTTAAATTTTCACAAAATTCAATTTAGATTATATATAACTATAATTTTATGGTTAGATTGATAAAATTTACATTTTATAGGCCTACCTCTCTCAATCTACCATCTTATTTTTTTAAAATTAAATTTTAAGATATTTGTGTAAAAGAAATTATATAATTCAAAACAATGTTATACTTCAATCTAACTGTTTGCTGAAAAAATGAAATATGATTTATACATGCAAAATATTTTATTTATTGTTACTATAATTATAATATGACTAATATGTTTGAAAATATTTATTTAATATAAAAAATTATCTTATATAATGAATTTTTGATATCTAAATTAACCCAATATTTGGTGAAAAAAAAAACATTGATAGTTAAATTAAATAAAAAAATAATTTTTATTTTAATAATTTACTATCTTTTTCTTTTCAGTTAAAAAATAACATATTTACACTCTTCTTACATATTCTAAGAACTCTTTTTTCATCTTTTTATTTCAATGATACTTTTCTTTGTTTTTGTAAATAAGAAATGAAAAAAAAATTTAAGTTTCAAAAACTAATATTTAATTATCTCCTTTCTCCAAATTCAAATTTTAAACTTGATCTGGGTTCTTTTTCTATATTAGATAAGTAAGAAAAATTGGATTGATATATGTATATATATATATATATTGATTTATTATTTTTTTTTAATATAAGACTCGGTATGTTTATTATAATGGAAAATAAAGTTGAAAGTGTAGAACATCATAGAAAAATGAGGACTCCTTATGTTTGCTTTACTTAAAATGAAAGAAAAGCATGAATATTGAGGTGGAGAAAGTAGAACATAATTCATTATAGTAGCGAATATAATTAATTATGTTGTTTTTTATTTTTAAATATTTTTATAAAATAATAAAAGTAAAATAAAGAATACCATAAAAAATATTTGTCATTTTTGTTAATTATAAATAAAATAATATTTAATTTTAATTAGTTGTTATTATTATTATTATTATTTTAATTTTGTGAATTTTGATGAGTAATGGAAATAAAGGTTAAATAATGGAAGTATTTTGACTTGAAAGTATGGGAGTAATAATAAAAAAAAGATTTAGTTGTTGAAGATTGACCTTACTGGACATTGACAAGACATTGTTCAGGGAGGGGTACTTCCTCAATGAGGGGCTGGCTATTACCTATATTTTCTTTATGCTGTACGTTTTCCTCAATACAATACAATACAATACCAAATATTGTATAAAAAAAAAAATAACCCTCTCATCTCATCACACACAAAAAACATTGTTTAAATAAACACACAAGACCATGAGGTTATTATCTTATCACATCAAATGATTCAAATTAGATGTTTTCATTATCGATTCCATTTTTGTTTTTTTCTTTAATTAAAGATTTGATATTGGTATTTGATATGAAAAAGATTTTGAAGAGTTGCAGGGGCAGGGGGTGTTCTGTGTATCTAAATCTGAATTTAATTCCCTCCAAAACGTGGAAGCCATACTCCTTTACTCCAACGCATTTGCCACTCAGCACCTTCCACACGTCCTTCTGTGAACGCCCCACGTGTCAGGCCGTGATGGAGCCGGCGGCATCTTATCCCCTGTGTCCTCGGTGCAGACAATCATTACCCCCTCAATCCAGAGGGAAAAGGTGTTTGAGAAGAGTCAATCATGATCGCAGATCACAACTCTCAACCAACCTCCTCATAATATTTAAAAACTTTAGCCAAGGCATCCAATTCCAAGTCCAGCGGTTTTTCTACTTTCATCTGCGTCTCTCTCTCCCTCTATATATCTCCTTCTGCCACCTCATCCCACCGGAAAAACCCTTCTCTCCTTCCTTACTCCTCTCCCTCCTTAACTTCCCCCACACAGAAACATATCTCACAACTTCTCTAATACTCATTACTCATTCATTTATTTAACATTCTAATTCTCATTCCAATACAATATTCTAATCCTCACTTTCACCTTGCCCCTTCATTTCACACTTCATATATTTCTTTTACTCATTTATTATTATTAATTATTTCACTATTTTACTCCTAATCTGGACATAACCGTTTTTATCTTCCCCTTTCCTCACGCAAATTACTCCGCCCCCATCCCCTACTCATCGCCTAATCGCGCTTAGCATGAAGCTCCACCCAATCCCTACCGCCGTCATACACCGCCGCCGCCGCCACCACCTCCAAACAACGCTTTCGCCCCAGTGATATCAATATTATTCTTCTACATGCATCCTTTCTGCTGTGTCTCCGCCATTTCCGACCAGGCCTCGCCAGTGAAACCCTCTTTTGCGGACTTCTCCATGCCGCCTCTCCCCGCCGCCGCCGCCGCCGTGAGATCCGATTCGGCTCCTCGGCACAGCCACAAGCACAGCCACAGCGGGAGTCAGCGGGAGCAGCCGGTCGACGTGAAGATCAATGACCTCGTCGGCAACGGAATCTCCGGAATACTGTACAAATGGGTGAATTATGGCAAAGGATGGCGGCCGCGATGGTTCGTACTCCAAGACGGCGTTCTCTCCTACTATAAGATTCACGGACCTGATAAGATCGTCGTGAATCCCGAAACCGAGAAAGGCTCCATGGTCATCGGCGAAGAATCCATGCGCAGGATCACTCGCAACCGCAATTCCTATCCCTGCCAGCACGTGCGAAAGCCGTTTGGGGAAATCCATCTCAAGGCACGACCTAGCTCTACTCCTCCTAACTTAATTTCAATTATTAGGGGTTTCGGCGAGATTTATTTGCCTTGCGTTTGCAGGTTTCGACGATTCGCGAGAGCAAATCAGATGACAAGCGGTTCTCGGTCTTCACCGGAACAAAGAGGCTCCACCTGAGGGCGGATACGCGTGAGGATCGCGTGGCGTGGATGGAGGCGTTGCAGGCGGTGAAGGACATGTTCCCGCGGATGTCGAACAGCGAGTTGATGGCTCCGTTGGACAATGTAACCTTTTCGACGGAGAAACTGAGACTCCGGCTTATGGAAGAGGGAGTGAGCGAGGGGACTATTCAGGACAGTGAGCAAATCATGAGGACTGAGTTTGCGGCGCTGCAAAGCCAGCTTGTGCTGCTTAAGCAGAAGTACTCCATTCTCATTGACACTTTGCGCCAATTAGAGGTACGTCTGGTCAAAACTCCAACACTTCGTCACATTTAAAAGTAGTGCAGTCGTAAGTTGAATACCATCAATTTGTGTATGGTACAAAGTAAAATATTGACTACGCTATCACTTCGGAATGTGAATCTATTCTTAGTAGCATAGGTCGTTGAGGATGTGTAGTTTGGTATCGTATTATCTCCAAAATGTAAATATTTGATCGAAGAAGTAGCCTTCGCGAATGAAAAACATAGTTTATCTTCCCAAAACATGAAGACCCGGAATTATATTGTGTCATGGGTGAAGAACTGGGTACGTTCTTCAAAGGGTGAATTTATTAGCATATTTTCTCATTAAGTCTATTAAATCATGCATTAGAAGGGGTTACAGTCATCAATTTAAATCCATTGAGTTATTCACTGTTTCCGTGCTGTTTAACAAAATGGTTTCATTTGCAATTTGAGTTTGCACATGGATGGCTTATTTTATTTTAATGCTGCTTTCTCTTACCTTTTTAACATATTGATAAAGGATAAATCTTTTTTTTTATCTTCACGTGTATTAGTAAACTTTTATCTACGTTGTATTATTGTAGACAGAAAAGGTTGATCTGGAGAATACAGTAGTTGATGAGAGCCAGAGGCAGTGGAATGATGAAGAGGCTTCCTCAAGATTAGCGCAAGAAAAATTTAGTGGTAAGACTTCTCCATTTGCTGCTCGTTTATGCAGATGTCTCATTGTTTTAGTGATGCATTGTCTTGTAACATGAATTATTTATGTTCTGCAATCTCTATCTATCTATGATACGAGATACTCCTTCCTTTCCATTGCTTTTTTCTGAACTCCCCCCATTTCTCTCTCTAAAGTTATATCAAATATTTGTTTATAAATTAATGAATTGTAATGCATATTATTCATACCTGCTAACCAATTGTTATGCCCTAACTGAGCCTTTTATACTTTTATTTGTTTTCCTATTTTTAATTCAGAAGGAACTGCAAGTGAATCCGAAGATGACAATGAGCGAAATGATGCTGCAGAGGAAGAAACTGACGATGATGACAATGCCTTTTTTGATACTCGTGATATTCTGTCTTCTAGTTCTTTTAAAAGTAATGGGTCTGATTATCGAATGTCATCCTTCTCTTCAGATGATGAAGGGTTCTATGCATTTGAATCAGAGGATGACATAGATCCTTCGATTAGATATGTTGGAACCAATTACCCTCATATTAAACGGCGTAAGAAATTGCCAGACCCTGTTGAAAAAGAGAAAGGTGTCAGTCTGTGGTCAATGATTAAGGATAATATAGGGAAGGATCTAACAAAAGTTTGCCTTCCTGTTTATTTTAACGAGCCTCTTTCCTCCCTACAAAAATGTTTTGAAGAAATGGAGTATTCGTATCTTTTGGACCAAGCATATGAATGGGGAAGAAGGGTAAGTCTGGATCTGGCTGACAGATCTCTATTGCTCTGTAATATTAAGGAAATCTGAGTGCTTAAATATAATTGTTTCATTTAGTATGAGATAATTTTCAGTGCTATGTTGACTACGATTTTTTGCTTTTAGTTATTTCAATGCAATATTGTGTGCACCTTAGCCATTTTTAACTAACTGGAAATGGCATGCCAGGGTAATAGCCTCATGAGGATTCTCTATGTTGCGGCTTTTGCTGTATCTGGCTATGCTGCAACGGAAGGAAGAGTCTGCAAACCATTTAATCCATTACTTGGGGAAACATATGAGGCTCACTATCCAGATAAAGGCCTTCGGTTTTTCTCAGAGAAGGTATGGTCTAATCTTCTGCGGTAAAATGATTAGTAAATTACCTATTTTCAACTTGACAAAGTATCTAATAAGAACTTGGTGTATAATGGGATGGCTAATAAGTCCTGAGTCGAGTAGGACGTGATGCTCGGCACAGCATTTAAGTACTTGATTCTTCTATCTTAATTAGTTTCGGAGGATGAATTTTCCAAGTGCTTGAATATTATAATTGGTAGTATAAGAGCTAGTAGTTGTCCGTGTTTCAGAAAGGGACACCTCCGGAGGGTTTTGACCGCTGGAGGGTTTTCTGACTAACAAGGAAATTGAGTGAAGTTTGTTCTGAAAGCCCCTAAGATATCAACTCTTAAGGGTTGTGATATGGTAACGTCTTGGGTATTATGGGGAGTCCAACCAGTCCTCCGTCAACTTGAGTATTTAAGTTAGTTTTTGAAGGTGGGTTTCCCAATTACTTGGGTGGTTGGTTATTTGAGTAAAACCTTGATAATTTCTGTTCTTCCTTTAACATTCTTTTATGATTGCAACCCAATTTGCATATTTATGAAAGGGTTCAAGCAAAGTATTTTTATGATTGCAACCCAATTTCATGATAATTACTGTGCGGATTTTTTTTCCTTCCTTTTTTGAGGTCTTAATCATAGTTATTTGATGAAATTGTATGTACCAACAATACATTTTGAATTTCTTACAGACAATTGCTTTTAATTAAAAGAGGAACAGCTTTCCCCAATACGGAGGACCATAATTTTTGAAACTGCACCATCTATTTCATGAATAAGAGATGTAATATGAGTGCGTTAGTTCCATGGAATCCTATGAAACACAGTGCAATTTGGTGTCAACAAAAGGGATACACTTAGGTTTTTTTATGTTACGTCACCTATTAGAAATTATTAATATTTCTGCTTCCCCTCAGGTCAGTCATCACCCTATGATTGTCGCATGTCACTGTGAGGGTACAGGTTGGAAATTTTGGGGAGATAGCAACCTAAAGAGCAAATTTTGGGGGCGATCAATTCAGCTTGACCCTGTCGGTACTTTAACTTTGGAATTTGATGATGGCGAAGTTTTCCAGTGGAGCAAGGTATATAGTATCTGATTCAACTGCTATCCTGCTTTGGTTCTAGTTTCTAAACGGACTTGTTCTTTCAGGTTACTACATCAATATACAATCTCATATTGGGAAAGCTATACTGTGATCACTATGGTACAATGCGTATACAGGGAAACCAAGAGTACTCCTGTAAACTGAAATTCAAGGAACAATCTATAATTGATCGAAATCCTCACCAGGTGCTCTATATTTGTTGCATAGATTCTAATTTTTCACTTTTGACAGATCTATTAGTTTTGGTATTAAATTGTCATTCCTCTTTGGCTTGTATAAGACTTAGTTGTCTTAAATTACTATATAAACTCAGTATGCTCATTTTTCCTTTAAGGAAAATAGCGAGGCCTTTGCTATTAACTGGACTTTACATTCATCGTCTCACTATAGATATATGAAATTTTGTTGGAGAGGGTTGTCTCTCATTGTGATTTATCTGCTTTTCTAGGTTCATGGTATCATTCAAGATAGGAACGGGAAAACTGTATCAACTTTGTTTGGAAAGTGGGATGAAAGCATGCATTATGTTAATGGAGACTACACCGGGAAAGGGAAAGGTCATGAGTCTTTATCAGATGCCCATTTGCTCTGGAAGCGAAGCAAGGCTCCCAAGATTCCCACTAGATATAACTTCACTCGCTTTGCCATCACACTAAACGAACTGATCCCTGGCTTGAAGGTCTGTTTTGTTAACCGATACTCTCTTTTTGAGTTGCCACTCTTTGTATTATAGTCCAGGAAAAACACTGTATTATTCACTGCTAGTAGTGCTTGGTTGTGTATGGTTTAACTGGAGTTCACTTGGTTCTTGCAATAACAAGGGGAACAAACTTTTTCTCTACAAAGACAAAGTATACCCGAAAGAAGGAATAAAATAGTCCTATCATCTTACTGTGCACATTGTTGTGTATCTGTGTTTGCTTTGTTTTCTGCTTTTTTTTTTTGTTGAACATCGATTGTTAATTTACCTTGTGGTTTTATATTAGGAGAAGTTGCCACCTACAGATTCAAGGTTAAGACCAGACCAAAGGTATTTGGAAAATGGGGAGTATGACATGGCAAATTCAGAAAAGTTACGGCTAGAGCAGCGGCAGCGCCAGGTGACTACTACATTTTACCTACTGTAACCTTTGGTTTTATGGTACCTAGAGAGATATGAGTAGTATTCTTTTTATGCTTCATAACACCCTATGTGGAGGGTTAGAGTAGATTGTGTTCTGCTTATTTGTTGTTCTCTTGAATGCAGAACAAATTTTTATTTTATATCAGTCATTACTCTGTTTCTATCTTTTGTCTAGTTTAGGGAGGAAGTCTCGTGGGAAATTATTAAACAAGAGATTTAGAGGGACTCGTTGCATGCCATAGTGTAGCATCGAGTACAGCGGCTTAAATGAGTTGAGAAAAATGTTGACAAGTGGAGTAAATGAAATGCTGTCTTACATACATAAAATGAACCTTATTTGGTAGTGATTGATTGTTTGAATGTGATTCAGGCTCGGAAGATGCAAGAGAGTGGTTGGAAACCACGGTGGTTTGCAAAGGATAAAGCGAGCGGGACATACCGTTACGTAGGTGGATATTGGGAGGCCCGACAAAGAGGAAACTGGGACTCCTGCCCTGACATCTTTGGTCAAATTCCTTCCGATCATATTTCTGACGAAGGTCAAATTACATTTTAGTTCTTCATTTTTCTTTTTCCTTCCAATTTTTTTACTGATGGGTGTCTAATTTCTGCGATAGCCAGTTCGCTGTCATGTACGCCCATGAAATTCATGTAACCCAATCACAAAATGAGTCAGTAATAATGTAATTCTTTTTTATTTTATTCAAACGCTATTCATACTATCCTTGTTACTTGGAACATACGTAATATTATCATATAGACAGGAACGCATTAACCAATCAAAATATTGCAACCCCGGTCTATATTACAACGCCCACTATATATAAAAGTAAGTTGCCCACCCATTATATAAAAGTAGGTTGCCCTACCTTAAGCCATAAATGACCTAATCACACCTTAATGTTTGCTACAACAACATAAACTGAAGGTGACTTCTTATGGCCTATCTCTATTACTGGCTCTCATCATTCATCTTCCAAAGCAACTCTATCTCCAATTTCAAAAGCAAATATCTGTCATCAGGATTTATGAATTCCTATAAACCTTTAGACTCATCGGGACGACTCTTGAGCCATCAATAAATATGATACTGTACTTGGGGGGGGGCAATAATTAATAATAATAATAATTATTATTATTATTATTATTATTATTATTGTTATTATTATTGTTCCGTGACCATGCTTGTTATTTAGTGCTATTAAGAGCTGGTTTGGTTAAGCAATAAACATGGTTAGTTCTGTTTGTAAACAGATTCAGTATAAATTGTGATTAAAATTAATTTATGAACACTTTATTTATGTTTAATCAATATCATAATTTTAGAATAAATAAGCCCCAAATAAAACAGTAATACACAATAGGTAATTTAATGAAAAGATATGTATATGAAAGGAAACAGTGCTGCACTTTATAGATGGGACCTGTTCTCGAGTGACACCTTCAACTTAGACCAAGTTTATGGACAGCTTTTGTTGGACAGTTTTTAATCTGATAAGTTAGATTGCGACCTGTGCTGAAAATGTGCATTACAAATTTATAATGCTGATGGTCTATGTAGTTGTCAGAGTTATGTCCCAGTCGATTTACACTGACAAGACAAAATCCCACTGCCTACAATACCGTACATGTTTCAAACTAAAAAGAGGGTTTTTAAAAAGTTCACGAGATAAAATCTTTTAAAAGCAAAATTTCAAAACAGTTATTTTCTTTAAGAAATTTTGATGATAATCAATATTTTCCTTTTTAAATTTATTTTTCATTGAACCCATATTTCAATCTTCCAAGGACATACATGTCATTATTTTAGCTCTACAGTATATGTTAACATTAATTTAGTTCTAACAAAAAATTAACTTATTTTTTAAATAATTAATTCAGTTTCACAATCATTAAACCAAAAAATGTAAACGTGGGATTAATCTCAATTCAATCACATTTAATTGTAAATGGTTGTATTAATTTTTTTCATGATAATCCTTTATAAACTGACCAAAGTTTGGTTTTCTAATTTTTATCGGGATTAGAAAAGGATAAAATGTATGAACTAAATTAAATGATTATATTGTTAAACTGAACTTTAAAAACAGTTCAATAAAATTAGATAGAAATATATAATGACTGAAATAAATCAAATTAATCTAATTTAAATTACTTTTTAATCATTTAAACTATTTGAGTACTTTAAAGTATTAGTAATTAATATCTTATTCTATAATATATTTTTTAATTCTATAAATTATAGTCAAATTTAGTTTTATTTAGAAAAAAAATCAACTAAAGTAATGTAACAATTTAGTTTATTTTTCAAAATAGTTAAATTTTTGTTAAGTACTTCAATTGAGTATAATATCAATATAATTCAGCTTTTATATTGTTGACTAAATATGTAAAAATTCCAAAACGAAGACTTAGTACTCCTTTATGTATCCTATTATGACACCTTATTTTCCTTTCTCATATAATGTAAATTGTTGATTTTAGTTATAATGTATAACTATAAATGGTACAGCGTGAGATATTCTTTTATTGTGATCATGAACTTCTCTTCATTATAGTATCATACTCTTCACAAGAATTACATCACACTGTTGTACTGTAAACTAGTAATAAATAATGATAAGTAAACTATAAAGAAATACCCAATGATAAAAATATAATATATTGAAAATATATGTATTATATTAGTTATAATGTACACATTTCTTTTAGATTGCAATTATGATGATGGGGTATAACTTTAATTGACTGTCTATGCAGGCCTAAATATGTACATTATTGTATCTTCTCTTCATATCTCTTTCTTTGCTATAATACAAAGACAATGTACAACATAATTTCTCACAATAATTTGATATTCCTAAAACTTTGACAAGTGTGGTATATACAATATTATTTTATGGACCAAATTTGGGTTGTACAAAACACGGTATAACAATGGGACAAAAATACGAGCATGTAGGCCCAATATCATGACAATGGATACTGATTGATGAGTATCACTACTTAATATTTCTTCAATTTTCTTCTACATCTCCATTTATATTGTGCTTTTAATTTACTCTTAACATTTCACTTGTACAATTCACACCATTATATACTTCAATATACTAATTTTTCTTTCTCAATTAATGTGAAATGTCAATGGTACATATATAAAATAGATAAGATATTCTTTTCCTGGTATGTTGAACGTCTTCCTTTGATATTATTATCAGCATTAACAACTAAAAATTAGGAATGCAGTTGCATTGCAATAAATATTTTTTTAACTTATTCCACTTGAACAATATAAGTCATATGTCTGATATAGTTGTTGTATATTTAGACAACAAATACAAACAAGAATTATCATCTTGAACTTTTGATATATTTATAATTATATATATATATATTGAAATCCACAATTTACATTTATATTTTATTTTTAGTTATATTTTAAAATAAAAATAAATTTGTAACAATCTATAATAAAGATTTTGACTTTTAGTATATGTATTTCATATTTTTATTTTACCTATAATTATATTTTAAAATAAAATAAAAAATTATTTAAATATTAAAAATAACGACAAAATAATTACTTATAATTAAAAGCATGGGCTTTTTGTTGATAAATTTGGTGAAATGGTTAAGTGGGTCTCTAGTTGGCCCCAAATCATAATTGTCCCAGCAACTGTAGAAAAAACAAATTCTGAACACATATCAAGTATATGTGTATTAATTTGATGCACCTACATTTTGGCAGAACATGTCTGGTACAAGAGAAGACCGTCATTACTTTTTCTGGATGAAAATGTTAAAAATTTCTCTAATACATTCCTCTATATATTTTACTCTTTTTTGGAGGGTCTTACACATTTGATTAGGACAATTTTATTGCAAAATATGTTTTAGTATACAAATGTTCCCAACATATGATTTTTTGGATCTCTAAAATTAGGAGGATGTGGTTGGACAGAGAAAGTATGATTTTTCATGATATTGTTTTAGTAAATGAAAATTTTAGTTTTTGAAATTGTATATTATTGTTATACCAGTTCATAAAACTAAAAAGATGTAACTAAATAGAGTTTAATTTAAGTTTATAAAAATATCTGTTTCACTTTAATCCCTAAACATTCTTGTTACTGTTATTTTTTTCTTTGGACTAGGAAGCAAAAACAAAGGGTTATTAAATTTTATAGTCTTAAACAAAGTCTTTAACAAATTGAAAAAAATTTCCTTTTGTTATTTGATATGCTTGCTGAAATATCTCCAAATACCCAAAAAAAATTGTAATGACTTTGGTTACCCATTAATTGAAAATGTTAAACCGATATATTTGCATTAATTGAATCCGTGAGGAATAAATCACAGGAAAACTATAGAAGTATATTGTTTTATTTTCTTTCCTTACCTACAAAGCAAACACTGATAGGAGTGAAAAGAACAGGAAAAGAAGGTACTGAAAGTAAAGATACATGAACCTTATTGTAGCCTACAGTTAATACATATACAGTATATGATACGCCAAGAAGTACGCAATAATAAATAAATGTTTGTTCACACATAACATGATATTGAATATTGAGCAATTTATGGAAGTTTAGGGGTGAGACAAGGCACTATAGATAGCTGGTGAATTTTGTTGCTGTAGCTCTTGTCCTGTGTTTTTTCTTGTATTTGAGATGACAACCTTTTTGGTAGGGAACATTGGTCTTGTTGGGTAGTGAGATAAGGTTCTAGGATAGGTGCTCCTCTTTTCAGTTCAGCCTCTTCAATAAGATTTTTGATTTTGACCTGTGTTCCAAATGCTTGATGTTGACTCAAGAAGCATCCAACTATATAATTCTACCTATGAATATCAGAATTCAAAACATCTTTCTCACGTATCTCCTCCACTATTCCCGGAGTTTAAACCTTGAAATAACATGTCGGTGTTTCTGCAAAACAAAACATAAGATATTTAAACATCAAGATCCAACAGTGAGTGAACAAGTATTCAATAGGCTAAATAATCTCGAAGAAAAACTTCTAGATTAGAACAAATAGTTCATAACCAACATACAATCATGTTTATAATGATTCTATTCAATCTCAAGAGTTAAATGCTAGAGGATTTCAAATGCTACAAATGCCACCTTTTTTAGTTGCAGCTGCAATTCTATAAATAGGAATACTGTTAAGTCTTAACTTGTTCATCTTTTATGTATGCATGTGCATACTTGTACGCAAGATAATATAGGCCACAGGATATATATATATATATATACATTCATGCATGTGTTCTACTTGGCAGGCACATACCCACATATGGAAACTGTACAGTGATTTAAGGAACTTTAGACATAGATAATAACTTTTATTGATTGATTAATTAATTAATTAATTAAAAGACAGCAGCAACTCACAAGATTAACAGAAGTAATTAACTAACCTGATTAACTTTTTTCGTGAGACTTGAGTTTGAATGTGTACATTGTCCATTTCAAGTTCTGTGTAAAATTTTTTAAGTGTGAAGTGTTTGTGAACCAAGTTTTTTTATTCAAAGTCTTCAACAAATTATGAATTGTTTACTAAATCAAGCAACACAAATTGAAACAACAAGCAACGAGTAAGATGTGACGTTACTTTAGAATGAACACTTAACTGATTTGAGTCAGACTTTTTAAGTTTCGTTATTTTCTGATACACCAGGATTGGACCTAATCAATCAATAATTTTCATTTCGTTATAAGCAAATCCTAATCAATGAATTATATGGAATCAATTTTTGTGGTCATAAGGTTGAATATCAGGAAACTCATAGGTCCACTCATAAACTCATAAAGTTTGTTCTTCAATCAACATCTTTTATTCCGACTTTTCTTTTTCCTTATATCTTCTGATGTATATAAATCACAGTAATTTCAAAATACTATATAATAACGGAATCAAAATACCAACGTTGTTGGTCTGAAGAGAATTAGACTTGAATTTATTAAAAAACATAATTGAAAGAAAAAAAGAATTATTAAAAATTGTTAATCAGGTTCCAACAAAGAACAGTAATACTCCACATTCATTATTAATTTTATTGGTTACCATCATAATAAAAAAATTAAAATATTAATAAATATTAAAAAATTTAATTTATTATATTTAAAATGTAATCGATTATAATTAACATAATTTATTGTTAAATATAACGCAATTCATTATATTTTGGATATAATTACTTACATAATATAATATTAATAAAATCTTCAGAATATAATTAATTTGGTATGATACATAATCAATCATGTGATTTTTTTAGATTTCTATGAAAAGTTAAACACGTTTTGTTATTTTATTTTTTATATATATTTCTGTTTTACTTTTCGTATTTTCAATTCTTTTTGCTCGTTACCACGTCCCAAAGAGGTGTAAAAGATTGTATTTTACATTATTGATTCGTTAACAGTGCAACATAGGATTACGTGAGAACCTTATTCGCTTGAACTGGGGATTACATCGAATATCCATAATTGTTTTTGCTTTTTATATATTCATATATCATTTTGTTTCTGTGATGAGTTAAAATCAAATTGATTGACACGTGAAGTGATGGACCGATTAAACTTGTTAAACAGAAACTGGTGAAGTTCTCTTGAGTTTTGAACTTCACTTATCTCTTGAGTCTTCACAGCATGCATGCGCCTGCTGTGATTGCTTTCTTGACCATATATGGCATGCAATATCTTTACGCCACCGTCATCTATCTGGATGCAAATCCAAATCCAAATTCCTTTTGCATCACCATCTTTTCATACATTATTATTATTATTATTATTATTATTTCGTTACTTGTTGATTTTACTTTGTAAGTCATGTCATGTAGTGCTTGTTAACCATACAACTATGTGTTTGCTGTTTAGTTAGTAAGTCAAGCACTAACAGTAATAGTAATAGTTGTTCTGTAAGCGCCATTTCCTGCTACGATATTGACTGGTCTATCAGTTCAGAGGCACCGCTCTTGGCAGTTTTGTTTTAACTGCATAATTCCTTATTATTTGTGCCACCTTGTGTAAGTAAGTAGAGAAATTATCACTTGCGCCTCATCATGAACCAAAAAAATAAGTTGTCTGCACAATAATGCCTCCAACTACGTTTCTACCTTAATCAAATGTTTTGTATTGCTGCCACATCTTTCTTCCTTAATTATTATCATACATTAAGAATGTACTGGAAATTATATATTATATTCATGTATAACTTTATATATATATATATGTATATAAATTATTGAATGTTTTAAGAAAGTATATTATGGAAAGACAGGATGAAATAAATCACAGTAGATTTAAAGAATTTGATACCATTTCCGAATCAAAATTTTAAAATATAAAAGTTTATGAATTTTTTTATCATATACTATTCAATATATTTATTTATATCACTCAAATTTATTTAAGTCTCAACACATATATATATATATATAGTATTACTCTTTAGACTATGATTTATTGAAGTTTTAAAGATAATATTATTATCATATTTAATTATAACTACACTCATTTTCAGGATTATTATTGTAGATGGTCTTGTTTAATTATATATTAATTATTTAATGTGAAAAATTATAATTATATATAATTTGGAGTTATTCAGAATAATTATATATATTATAATAGATTGTTTTAAATTATGAATGACTTCCATTTTAATTAGTGATTTATTATTAATGCAAAATGTTCTAAGATTGTTATTTTAAAAACTATGATCTGATGACGATTATGGAATATTGAAGGTTTAATATGCTGATAAAAAAGATCATTGAAAATTTATAATTTTTAATTAATTACCACTTCAACAATAATAATTAAAAATAATTGATAAAGAGAATCTTTTATTGTTGTTAAAAGTTGTTTGTGTTCTAATAACACTAAATCTTTTAGGAAAAAGTTTAGCGTACCTGTGATGGACTCTCCAACAACACCTTTGTATACTTTTTTTTTTAATTTTTGTTTAATGTTTTACAAGTTTCATTACGAAGTGAGTATAAAAAAACGATAGCAAACATTTAAGTGGTACATATATTGTTGTCCAATATGTATTACTTGAGGTATTGCTTCCTTGCTTAATAAACTGGAAAAGGAGTTAATGCTTGAGAGCATATGTGGCCTAGTAAATTTGAATTCATCTTCTCAAGTAAGTATCTATTCTCAATTCATAGTTGATAAAGTCACAACTCTCACTTGTTGAATTTCCCTATGCAATTTGTTCTCTACTTGCAATGTCAATGCTCTTATTCTTGCGTTACTCTCTAGGGACCTTTTTAACATCTTAGTTCAATCTGATTCTAATATTTTTATTTACTGTGAACTTATCTTAGTTAAACTAATTAAACTCTTATGATTAATATATTATGTTTGAAACTTTAATTAATATGATCTTAGTCATATATATCAATCTTCCTTTTTGTTAAAAATATATATCAATGTGAATTTGTGTTGAGAATGGAACATATAGAAAAGGAGAAAATAAATAAGCGTGGTTAAACGTGTGTAAAACTATGTTAAAAAAATAAAGCTACTTGTGTAGATAGCAGGAATAGAACTTGGCTTATTAAATTAATGGGATTTTACATGGGGTCAAAAGCAAAGAGAAAAATATATGTCTCCTAGTTTTCACTTTCCTTCTTCCCAACTAAACAGAAGCTAAAGATGTTTCATATCTCTGTGGAATCACCAAGCTTTAGCAGTGACAGAGAATATTCACCCTCGTTGCCCCTTGCAGCACCTGCAACACATGTTAATATATTCTACTAAACTTCACAGTTTCATATAATATATATATATATATTTGCTACTTAGATGTCATGCATGCATATAGATGCACATGATTATGAATTGAAAGCCAATCTTACAGTAATTTGTAATTTCTGGTTCATAATTGAAGCTTCAAATTTCATGTGTGTGCATAGATATATGAGCTCGAGAAACAAAACTAGTTTGAAATGCCAATATATATATATATATATATATTGAATTGCTGAATCCAAGGTACAGTTCTACGACAAGATATAACTTGAGTTGTGCACAACTAATAAATTTGCTGGTACCGAGTACAAACTATTGGAATCTCTGAACGGTAGATTGTCTATAGTAACCTAAACAGATTTTGAAAATACAATGGTAGTCAACCTGCTATTATTTTTTAGTTTGTGATTTATTTGTTAAAATTGTGTTTTGTGATTGTAGCAAACTTTGGATTTATTTCGTCTTATACTTTATAAATAGATAAATAATTTTTTATGACAAATAAAAATATTTTTTAAAAGAAAAAAATAAAAGAAAAAAAAAATAGTGAAATAAACTTCAGATATGAATGATAGTAAAATAAGAAATTATGATGAAAGAAAATAAAGAGATAAAAAAGAATTTTGACACATAATCAAGATCGTTTACACGAGTTCATAAAACATAAGGTCGAAATAAGTACAAAGTTTATCTAAAAAATAAAACACAATTTTAATAAATAATTAAATAATTAAAAACATATTTAACTTTTATTTTTTATGTCTAATTTTTCTTTGTTTTTATATTGTTAAATTAGAGAATCTAATTAGATTTATTTTAACTATTTTATGAATTAGTATTATTAGGTAGTTATATTATTGTTTTGAAATATATGTCAAATTTTGTGGTTGACTATTTATGAATTAGCATTATTTAGGTAGTTATATTATTGGTGTGAAATATGTCAATTTTCTTATTGATTATTTTTAGGTGGTTATGATAAAAGAACAACTTTGTCTACTTTCTTAGTTTCCACAATTGTTTTTTTTATAGAATTCTTGCAACAACAAAAATGAATTCAACTCCCTTCATATACACATATATGCTCTCTCTCTATTATTTGATGTAAAATATGTTGCAATTTTGTATCTTTGATGAATATTATCTAGCTTTTTATTGAAAAAATTCATGAGTTGGTATAGAGGCATTAGTTTATGAAACCAAATTTTCATGGCTATGAATTTGACCAAAATTAGACAAATTAATTAGGATTATTTTATAATGGAAAGTCATGGACCATGTGACGTGAATTAAACTAGTATATACTCGAAAATATGTTTGATCTTGAATATGAAACCACCAACTTATGTCATTGCTTTCAAATTCTTCAATTATTAATCCATCTTTTTTCCAAAACTTGAGATTTGTTCCTCGTCATTCCTGTTAAAACAAGCTCAAAAAACTAAAACTAAACAACTACATGAAACATCAGATACACATATAGACCTTGTTCATCATAATTGTCACCCTTAATCAAAGTTCATTTCCACCCTACCAAATGCAATTTTTTTCATTTGAAGTTACATATGTTTGTGGAATAGCCTATAGTTGATTGTGGGCAAAAGATCATTTCCCTTTTATTTAACGTGAACAAAAACACATACTAGCATGCGTTTTGGCTCTTTTTAAGTTGTTTTTTATGCCAAAATATTTTTCGTTTCATATTTCTATATAGTTTGACGTTCTTTTGGCACAGTTTTAAGAATTTTGGACATCTTTGAATGTCAAATAGTTTGTGTCAACATGGTATTTTCATGCATGATATAAAAGCATGTCCTTAAAGGGATATGAAATATGTTTATTATTTATGCTTACTATAATTGGATAGGAAAATTAAACCGCAGAAACTGAGGTTTTAAATCGTTGATCGTAATACTCAAAACTTTATTGATTGGAACTCACCAAATTTGATACATATAAATTAATTTTATATAGGTTTTTATTTATAGTCTCTGTTTCTTAGTTATTTATATTTTCTATTATATTATTGTTTATTTTTTTAAATAATTTTTTTAAATCAGTTAAATTTAAGATTATTTATTGATTTGTATTTTATTTTCTCACTATATTTGACAATTATTAGATACTTGAGTTGAATATTTAATTATCTAATTTTTTTTAAAATGTGAGTTCCCGTTTAATATCTTAATTTCTTCCTAATATACAAATTAAAGCGTTAAATTATAGAAGTCGAGAAATATTACTTTAACAAGTAATAACATTTTTTTTTGAAGAATTTCTATAAAATTTAAAACGAGCATAAGTCAAACTTATACTTATCACTGCATGGTTATCAGTTGCGAATGATAAAACTAACATAAAAATGGGATAAAATGTTATTCGTACAATTTCAAAAGCTCATTTTTTTATAGGTTTATATTTAAGAAAACGTTATTATATATGATATACATTAACAATTAGTAAACATTTTAATTTTAAACTTTAAATAAAAATTTGCATAGCATAGTGAAAATATTTAGTATCCAACATTACGAGTTTAAATAATCTAAATATAAAAAAAAACATAAGTATAAGTGTGTTGTTCTACACTTTTATTATTAGATTTTTTTTTATATTTTGTGAGACTTTTTTATGTGAAATTTGTTAAAATTTTACAAAATTTGAAAGAAAAGTTTTAAAAGAATTATATATTACAAATTTTTATACAAAATCTCATTGAAAAAACTTGCATAAAATATGAGAAATTTTAATAATGAGTCAAGTCAAAGTGGTTATATGCATTATTTATCATTTAATAATAATAAGAGAGTCTTAAGTTTGGATGTGATAATATAATATCATTACGGGTGAAGTTGTTGTAGAAAGACCACATCAAAATATAATCTTATTTTAGAAGAAAAGTATAGAAGTATAAGTTTGGAAGATTAAGTTGCATAATGATGAGCATAAGAGATAATAAAAAAACAGTTATTTTGGGGCATAAGACTAAATTATATTACCATTACTAATGAATGAAATCTAAGAAGAAAAACATTGAAACTTGATTTCATAAAGATGCCGTTATGATTAGGTAAGTGCAAAAATAAAAGAATAGGAGAATAGGAAGCCATGGGCAGAGGACAACTATGTCTCCCAAACGTAGGGGAAAACAGCTTGCACTTTGAACCATTGCATGGGCAGAGGTCTGTGTGGAAAGCCAATTCACCCAACAAAAAGAAAAATAAAATAAAATAAATATATACATATAAATCACTCAACACATAGTTACTTTTTTTTTTCATATGGATAATTAGATTTGTAAAAACGGGCAGGTCCAGCCTGACCTGGCTCTATGGGTCAAGTTTAGAAAATTTAATAGTCTAATTTGGCTTATATTTTAAAACGGATCACAATTTTTAGCTTGGTCTGGCTCTTTGTTAGGCCAATGGGCCAACGGACCATTTTTAGCCTAATTAAAAATTGAAAAAAAATATTATAATATATCTACAATATAATTTTTTATCAACAATATAAATATAAATAATATATTTACATGAATGTGAATGTAAAACTGTTTACATTTGAATAACTTGTAAAAAAACTTAGATCACATACTAAATACTTCCAAAAGAGTCAAGCACCTATTAAACAACATAACAGAATTTGTGAGATGTTAGAGGAGTAGTGTAGTAGAGAAAATGAAAGAGCTTATGAGAAAGAAAGAGAAGAAATGAAGAAGAAAACAAAGACTCTGAGACAATAAAGTTTCTTTCTTTGATATGACAACATACTAATTAAGAACAAAATTTTAATATAAAAAATAAACGGGCCAGTCCATTAGTCTACGGGTCAGCCTGACCTTGGTCCATATGGGCATTGGGCCAAATGGGTCAGACTAAAAAAAGTCTATTGTTATATAGACCACAATTTTTTAAGTCTAGCTTGACCTCAATCATAAACTATACGGGCTAGCCCATTAAACTATACCTATTTTGATAATAACCCGGGTCCTTACATCTGTTTTGAACAGCACCAACCGCACATTTATTTGCATCATTATTCTTCTGCAATTAACAATTCTTCTAAAGCAGCTATATTTAACATATTTACTAACTCTGTCATAATTCAGTTTAATAATACTCCCTACGTTTCTTAAAGTTTCTTAAAGTAACTTATATTTTTATATAATTTAAAGATATTTTTTAATATTTATTTTAGAAAAAAAATAAAAATCACTAATATTAGATTAAGAAATTTGATTAAAATTTTAAAATCAATTTAAATTAACAATAAAATAAAATAATTTTTATAAAATAAAATTAATTTACTTATAATTATAGAATGCAATTAGTTTCTAATAATAAAAAAATCTTTAAATTGATGTAAAGAAATTAACCATTTCAACTTTAACGAACTTTAAATTGTCATGATTAAAAATTAATTATAGAAAGAACAAAATTATATTAGTATTGTAATTAAATATACATAATTTCCAGGTATTATCCATTATGTGTTGAGACATTATTATTATGTCTTGAACTATAATCTATTATGTTTTATATGAAATCTCAGATGTAACTTGAAGATTTTACATATTATTTGTTTTTATTTCAAGATGAGAACTCCTCCATCAATTTAATCTAATTAATAGAATATTAGATTAGGAACAGAAATGAAAAGTGAGAGAAATGAAAATTGGAGAACAATCCTTTTGAGTAAATAATTCCATTTCTATATCCAAACATGAATAATGATGATCACTTATTTTCAATATATCATTTTACCCAAACACAACATTAAAAATAAATTAAAGGATAGAAAAATAAAAGTATAATAAGGGTGAAAAGTAAAACATTGTTATGAAAGTAAGTAATTTGGATGTTAGATGAGATGGTGTGAAGAGTGAATGAGAGTGGTAGGCAATTCCATTAATTTAGAGAAAGGAGGAGGGTATATTGGTCATATTGAATGCCTAGCTGGCTTCTCTTGAATTCTGCTTTTCTACATTCAACAGTTAGCAACGTTCCCTAGGCAAAGCCGCCTAATTAATTACTCAATACCCATACATCTCTTTTTCTTTTCTTTTCAACCATTTTTATTTATAACAATAATAATAATAATAATAATAATAATAATAATAATAATAATAATAATAATAATAAAAATGAAAAAGAAAAAGAAGAAGAAGCAGTAGCATGCATGAGATGATGTACATAGACACAGAAGACACATCACACCCTCACTTTCTCTCTCTCTAAACTTTATCCATCTGGCTTGTGTTTTGAGCTGTTGATATGCCTCCACCCCACCCAAAATACAAAGACCACTACAACCACCAAAACACAAACCAATCTCCATTCACTTCTTATTGTTAATGTGCACTGCCTGCGACTCACTTCACATTCCTCGCCGGAAATGCGTTGATCACGCAACCTGCATCCACACCACACCACCACAAAAATGCGCCAAGCACTTCTACAGGAGGGCAGGACCAAAAACCCAGACACCGAGAGAGACACTTACAAGGTAAAAGCCGGGAACCGAAGAGTCACGCCCAGCCTGGAGGAATCGGAACTAACTACCCGGAGCCTCGAGAAGAGGCTGCCCAGCGGTGACGTCTACATGGGCAGCTTCTCGGGCAACGCGCCCAGCGGGTCGGGCAAGTATCTCTGGAGAGACGGGTGTATGTACGAGGGTGAGTGGAAGAAGGGGAAGGCGTGTGGGAAGGGGAAGTTCTCCTGGCCTTCGGGCGCCACCTACGAGGGTGAATTCAAATCGGGTCGGATGGAGGGGTTTGGGACCTTTACCGGATCCGAGGGCGAGACCTACTGCGGGTCCTGGAGCTCCGATAGGAAGCAAGGGTACGGGCAGAAGCGTTACGCGAACGGGGACTTCTACGAGGGGTTGTGGAAGCGGAACGTGCAGGAGGGGGAGGGGAGGTACGTGTGGAGAAACGGTAACGAGTACTACGGGGAGTGGAGGAACGGGGTGATTTGTGGGCGGGGTACGCTGATCTGGGCCAATGGGAATCGTTACGAGGGACAGTGGGAGAACGGGGTTCCCAAGGGGCAAGGGGTTTTCACTTGGCCAGATGGGAGCTGCTATGTTGGGTGCTGGAACAAGGACCTCAAGGTGCACCAGCTTGATGGGACCTTTTACCCCGGGAGTGCTCATAATCACACTGTCACTATGAGGAAGAGGTCTTCCGTTGACAGTTCCAGAGGAAGTGGCGTCAAGAGTTTTCCCCGGATTTGCATCTGGGAGTCTGAGGGTGAAGCGGGGGATATAACCTGTGATATCATCGATAATGTCTCCTTGTTGTATCGGGATGGTAGTGCAACCGGGTCGGATCGGGGACATGTTAAGCCGTTTCGACGGAATCCTTGTTGTTTTTCCGGTGAGGTGAAGAGACCGGGCCAGACTATATCCAAGGGGCATAAGAATTATGATCTCATGCTTAATCTCCAACTGGGTATAAGGTGGGTTTAAATTTAACTCTTCTGGATTTTATTCTCTTCATTACTTGTGGTTTAGTGAATCTATGTTCAGGGATTTGCTTTTTCTGTTGTTTCGTAGGTACTCTGTTGGGAAGGAAGCTTCCATTTCGCGAGGGCTTAAATCGAGCGATTTTGATCCCAGGGAGAAGTTCTGGACTAAGTTTCCCTCTGAAGGATCCAAGATTACGCCACCTCATCAATCTGCGGAGTTCCGTTGGAAGGACTACTGCCCTATGGTTTTTAGGTATAGCCTTTTCGTTTTGGCTCTATCATTTTATCCTATTTGTCCTATAGACACAATTGGTTAGATAATTTTTTTTAACCCTAACACTGCAATGATAATTGCATTCTCAATCTTGGGGAATACTGTTCGAGTTTCATTGCAGCTTTTTCTGCTTCTTGTTGACTGGATTCTGTTTTTGTATTGCAGACAATTGAGGAAGCTATTTCAGGTGGACCCTGCGGATTACATGTTGGCCATATGTGGGAATGATGCCCTCAGGGAGCTTTCCTCTCCGGGGAAAAGTGGAAGCTTTTTCTACTTGACACAGGATGACAGATTTATGATAAAGACGGTGAAGAAATCCGAAGTCAAGGTTAGATACATGTGTTTTAGATTTTCTCGTTAAATTTGAAAACATATTTCCATGTTCAATAACGTACTGAATGGATGTGTTTTTGTGCTCCAAAGCAGTAGATAGTTAAATCCCTTTTATCATGCCTTTATTACAATTCTTTTCTTCTGGTGGGAGGTCCATTTTTAATTTAGTTTTGAAATTTATTCAAATCAGTTATTAATTTTTCTCCTTCTATCAACTTTCTGACACTAGAAATCCTTGGCTTGGGGGATGTCATTTTTATTAATGCATAACATTGGGAAAAATAACATAACTTTCAGGTGCTTCTTCGGATGCTCCGAAGCTATTACCAACATGTTTCTAAATATGAGAACTCGCTTGTTACAAAGTTCTATGGAGTACACTGCGTCAAACCAGTCGGTGGCCAAAAGGTATATCTTCAAAGATAAGTTGTATGCTGTTTGAATCAGTAGTTCTATGTGCCTGAGTGTCTGAAAATTTATTGATATTGAAATCCAGACACGCTTTATTGTGATGGGCAATCTGTTCTGCTCGGAATATCCAATCCATAGACGATTTGACTTGAAAGGATCTTCCCATGGCCGTACAACGGATAAGACCAAGGAGGAAATTGATGAAACCACCACCCTCAAGGACCTGGATCTCAATTTTGTGTTTCGTCTACAAAAAAATTGGTTCCAGGATCTCATCAAGTATGCCGTTTAGTTTTTGTCCTATCTAACTCTTTCATGGCTGCTATTTGGCAATGAAACGTCATGCATATCTGTTGATTTAATCTTATCGCGACATTATTTGCAGACAAATTGAGCGGGACTGTGAGTTCTTGGAAGCTGAGGGAATTATGGATTACAGTCTCTTAGTCGGCCTTCATTTTCGTGATGATAATACATACGAAAAAATGGGATTGTCACCGTTTCTTTTGCGCACAGGTGTTGATCCATATTTCACTTCAGTGCTAATAGTACAGAATGTTTACGTGACAGTAACAGTATGAGTAATTTTGCTGTTGCTTCTTTTAGGAAAGTGGGAGGATTCTTATCAGAGTGAAAAGTTCATGCGTGGGTATCGCTTTCTCGAAGCAGAGCTGCAGGATAGAGATTGGGTTAAATCTGGTCGGTATGTGAAAAAAGTTCACTTCCTTTACCTATATTTTTCTTGTTTTTAAGTTGATAGAATATTTGGGCTGTGCTAACAGCTGCATCCATAGTCTTAGTGGGTTGGTACAGCTTATACTTGAACCAGTTTTAGTTCACCATAAAGAACCTAAGAATACGCGTGCCTGTTTTTTGTACACATTGTCATCTTACTGAAAAAAGTAGATAAGAACTGTTGAATTGTTGTAGACCTGTTCAATTGAGGACTAAAATGTTACATTGATGACATTCATGATATATAATGTTGTAGACCTATTGAATTGACGACATTCATGATATATAATAATTGCAACTTCGCAAGTAGTTTGAATCATCTTAGTGTTTATTTGAGGACAGAGTAGCAGGAAACAGTTGTTTGTGGGGGGTACATCACACATGCAGATTGTGGTCCTAATCTATTCAAAAACAATTTGTTAATTTAATATTGGCCCGGTTATTATTTTCTCTGGTGCTGATTTTTCTCCTTGGATATTTTTTATACTATCTGTGCATTTTTTGTTCAATATTCATTCAGTATATATCCCATATACTCCATCTTATACGTATCGCATCATGTTTCAGGAGATCATTGATTAGATTAGGAGCCAACATGCCTGTGAGAGCAGAGCGCATGGCAAGGAGGAGTGATTTTGATCAACACACCCCTTGTTGCAGTGGTGAAACTTACGATGTTGTTTTATATTTTGGGATTATTGACATTTTGCAAGATTACGATATCAGCAAGAAACTGGAGCATGCATACAAGTCTTTACAGGTTGACCCGTCATCAATCTCGGCCGTTGATCCAAAGCTCTACTCGAGAAGGTTCCGGGATTTTGTGGGTAGAATATTCATTGAAGATCGGTAATAACAAGTAAAAAAAGGGTTTTCATCTGAAGTATCCAGAAAATAGCTGACAGAAATCTGTTGGTGGAGTGGGGGGGAGCTTGCAGTTGGAGGTGCCACTGTTTCTGTGGCTGTGACCAAGAGAGTTCACCTGAATGCAGGTTGTTTTCATGGCTGAATTTTGAAGATGCACAGCCATGATAATGAAGGCAGGGAGATCTTTGCACATGGGGGATGATAGAAATGATCTCTGTCTTTTTTCTCTTGTTTTTTCCCGTGAAAGAGGTAGGTTTTGTGGTCACAAATAGGATATGAATATGATGTGAAAAATGATAGATAGAGGAGACTTGAAAATGTTTCTCAAAAGATTGGATTCACAGTGCGTGGCTAGTTTGTTAATAAAGTGTACAGTTCATTCACAAAGGATAGATGGGAGAAGGGTATTTTTTTTAAAAAAATAATGTTATTTTTGACTAATTTTCTCTTTTTTTTTTCCGATCAGCTGGTGGTTTCTTGTTCGATGTTTGAGATATTTTGGAGACAAGGTTGTGAAATGGAGGGCCATTGGCGCATAGGGATTTCTCCCACACAACCCAAGTCGTTTACTTTTTAAAAATAAAATAAATGACTAAATGTGACTCAGCTATACGGTGCAGAGGAAACATTAAAATTGAAGGGGATAACTTTTGCAGTGAAAGTAGGGGCATTGGGCTGTGAGGTATTAAAAGCAGAGAAAGCACGAGAAAGATTCGCAAGCGTTTCTTGTTTTTTCCTCTCATTTTGTTTACTTTCTTACTTTTCACTCTATCTAGTTGTACAGTTTTTCTTTTAATTTGTCAAAAAATCGATGTTGACCCTGTCTTCAAAACCAATCTTCAGAGTATAATTTACTTTCTACTGATTATTTTATAAAAAAAAAACTGCAGTTATAAACATTCTTTAACAAAATCCTTTTAAATTACTCGGCGTCCCAGGACAACAGTTTAGAAAAAAATTCTTACAAGATAAATTAATGTTCTGGAACCATATGAAAATGTTTATAATTAAAAATTTTATTTGATTTATTAAATTAGTATCCTTTGGAGTACAGATCAGTATTTGCTTTAATATATCTACCTTGATTTAAAAAGTATATCTATAGAGTATTGTTTTATTTTGAATTAGTTATTTTATTAGAACATATTAAGAGGAGAGTTTAAAAAGGTTTAATGATTTAAAAGTTATATAAAACATCAGTTATTAATTCTTTAATTTGGAAGTTATGCAAATGGTTAAAACTTTAAAAATGTCGCATGTAAGACCCAGAGAGTATTTTTGTAACAGTCCTCACGGGACATTATTCGTAGGAACAACGTTATTGTTGGATAAAATAATTACGCGGTTACCTGTACCCGTGGCCAACGTTCATTGGCAGGTGGAATAAAGTATTGTTTATTCTGAGGAGCGATCGAGGGACAATTATGCGTTGCTCATGCCAATGAACCATGGGAGCTGTGCAGCAAGATATGTCTGAATGAAGTTTGAAATTCGCTGCAGAGGTCAAAGTCAGTGGCAGAGGCATAAAGTTATGCTTATCCTTCTTTTTTTATTCCATCTAACCATTTTGTATAATACGTTCAACACAGGAAAAAGAAAAGTGTACAAAATACTCAGTTGAGTATGAATTGGAACGTATTGAAGCACAGAACTGGCCCGGTTCCTTCCTATCTCTATATTATAGTAATTCACTTTTATTAATCTCTATATTATATTTCTATCGTTCATGGTATGAAGAATAGAGGAAGCAGTGATTTTGTTTTTGACTTCGTTGTCTTGTTGGGCGATTGTATTGTCCGTTTGCTGAGACGGGAAGCAATCGATCTACGTAACGTGAGTGTGAGTAAGTGGGGGCCATTCCCATTTGTTCCCTTTCTCTGGCTGGTGTGAAGTTACACTTCCAGAATGCCATTCATCACATCACAAATCTTCCACTTTCCTTTACAAATCGTATTCACAAACCTTCCTTCCAACAGCTACATATCAGTGAAATATTTTTACTTTATTTTTTCCTTACAGTATGTGTCAATTTGTGAATAAGAAACATTAATGCCTGGAAACATGGTGAGCATGTGTTATATTGATGCATCATTAACTTTCCAGCAACCAGACATTTAGATCCGAGTAATGTAGATATCTGTCGTATAAGCAAGTGCATGCCTTTGCACTTTTGCCTTAGCAGAAGGACTCAGGAACTGTGCTTTTTCCATGTGCACTTCAACCCTGACCAACTCATTACTACCAAAGCAAGGGTTTTTAATATAACTGATCTCTGCTGCTACATTCACTACCTTTGTTAAAATAATCTGCATATGCATTGGTTCAGAATTAGAGTCACTACCAATGATGGGTACCTTAAGCCGTTTTAGTAGTTAAGTCCTGTAATATTATAATAACTGCATTTCAACTTTCCGTCCAACCACATGCAATTATAATATTGCATGCTGTGCCTACCAATTGTGTTCAAGTCAAATTCCACATCCCCAAAAGTTAATTAAAAAACATGTAATGAGAATAATTATAGAAGATTACGAAGATGCGTCTAAATTATTAATAAATTTACAACAAGTAAAGTAGTCAAATGAGGTTAAGGTTTTTTTTATATGCATTCTCTTAAAATATTCGACTGAGAATATGTTCAGATCGATGATAAATGGTTAAATAGAGAAAGAGAAAGTGAATTAAGAAGTTATTCTTTGGTTTGTAAAAATAGAAATGTAGCATCATAGTAGAAGAATATGAATCTATTCAATTTCATTGTTTAACTCTATTTCTCTCCCTAAATTTAAGCTTATTAGATAATAAAATAACTATTTTATCTTTGCAAAATATAATTTAATCATTAGTCTTTTAAAGATAATATACTTTAAAAAATAAAATATAAAAAATAAAAAAGATATAAATAATTTCATTCTTTATATTTTTTAGACCGTGAAATGATCTTTGGTTTTATACTAAAATAACATTTTTTTAATCCAAGTATATAACCTAACTCAAATTTTCAACTCTAATTCAAATTGACATATTCAAAATTACATAAACCAAATGTCAAGACAAAATGACTTATTTAGAAATCGTTAATTATGGTTAAACATTTTATATTATATATAGAGAGAGAATAAAAATAGTCAATAAATCAAACTATACTTAACTTAAGCTTATTTAATTAACAATATTAATTTTAACTCAAATTCAACTCATTTAGATTATAAACCATTAGTAGAATGTTTTATAAGAAAGTTTTGTAAGAAAAAAGTTTCTTACCATTTTTTCTATAAATTTATAAAAAAAAATTCATAAAATTTTTTAATAGTGAATGAAGTTCATCTAACTAAATAATTAATGAAGTTTGAAACAGAACTTTCTGTTGGTTTGATTCATTTCTAGTCTAGTCCTTGATATATTAACTAAGAAATAAATATAAAGTTTTAGATCGAAACAAAGTTGAATTATTGAATATTAAATATGATTAATGTTCAAATTATTGAATATTAAATCAATAAAGTAGGTTTAAGTTCTTTGATCTAAAATGGTCAAACAATTTTAGTATATTAAGTTGGTTTGCTTCCCCTAAAAATGATTCAGTTTTACTTCGTTTCAAATGATTTTTAAAAATATAAAGTGTCAAACTAAAATAAAATTTCTTTTCTAACACTAAAATAATTAGTACTTAAAATCAAATATCGAAATAAGGAATAAGGAATAAAGTTTAAGCTATTGATATTCAAATGTTCAACAAATCAAATATATTCTACAAACCAAGAGGTAAAATAGAGTGATAGCATAAAAAATGAGGACATGATAAAAAATATTGATATTATTTATTCTTAATTAATTTTATTACTTCTTAAACGAGAATAATATATAGTTTGAAAATAAAAAAAATACTTTCATGTTTTTAGTTCAATACTCTTTTTATAAAATATTAACAGAAGTAAGACAATTATTATGAAAGAATATATCATTGCTCTAACCAAAGCAAATCTTGAAGGAACACGACCAAATAAGGGTATGTGATGACTGAAAGACCTTTGGTCTTGGATAGTCTCATTTAGGTGCTTTGGAAATTGAAAGTTTTGGAACTTGCACATTATAAAAGTAAAGTGAGAGCTAGGTGAATCAACATAATGCCCTGCGGAACCCAAATGCTTTTTGTTCATTCAAAAACATTCATCATTCTGTCATTCCTCACAATACCTAACCATAGCTGCCAACATTAATTTGTTCAAAGATATTTATGATAGGAGAATCATTCTGTCTGTTTTCTTTATGATATCAAACATGACAAAACTACAAGTATAAAAATTATACTAATTAACATCTTTTACCTTGACATGTTCATAATTTTGTGTTTATTTATGTCAAAGTTTCTCACTTATGCTCAACAACCCTATCTATCTTTTTCATTGACGTAGGGTATAAGGAACTTAGCCACTTTCTCGCCTAGCTTCCACATTTACCACACTGTACACAGTTTATACCTTTCATAGGCCACATTTTATTGATGCACCAGAACAAAAAATCAAAGTCTCTTTTTCGTTTATATGGTGATAATCTATTGTGTGGATCTTTGTTACATATGCATGCCATATGTTTCGGCTTCAAATTCAATTAATGTGCATGCATGTCAATATTACAACCTAAGTTATCTAAACCAAGATAAAACTCACACGTTTCCATAGTCCAGCATACGCGTGTCTGCATTATCATCCCTCTGATATAAGCACGAGCCACAGAAGAGCCATGTGTCTGCCCCTCACACCTACCTAGCCACCACCATGCATGCATGAATGATGGATGAATCTCTTTCAACTTCACGGTTTTATATAAGATAAAGAGCATAATATAAATCCACGAATGTGTCAATGTGTAAATAAATAAATGATTTCGCTCTTTTTTTCTTCTTTCAAGCTTATCCCTTTTATACTTAGAAAGGAGTGCCTACATTTCACTGATGTAGCTAATCTTACCACACATGCTTGAAAAGGAAGAAGAATGAACAGAATCGATTACAATAATGCTAGTCACAATATATGATGTCCCTATTTTTGGCTTGTTTCTGGCTTACATGGTTATGATTCAGTGGTGTGTGGCTTAATCGATGGCTTTGCCACCCACAGTTTGTACCTTGAATTATGGTATTTTTTTTGTAATATTTTAATGTAATTTTGGTTAAAAGTTAATCTTTCCTAATTGTAATATTTTAAATGCTTAATGCTATGTAATTTGAATTAAAATTTCATTTTGATTAACCTCGCAACAATAATTAATATTAGTAATAAAGGTAAGGCTAGTTGTTAAAATTCATTTAGAATTTTAAAGAGCATTATTATTATTAAAAGAGACGTTATAGTTGGTAATATTAGTTTCTATCACTCTCTTTACTATGAGTTAAAAATTTATTTAAAGCGACAAAATTATTAGTCGAATTCTTATATGATTATGAATAGAGTTCATTAAACACAAAATGTGATTTACAAAATTTTATGAATTTTAACAAAATTTTTAATCACCAATCATCTTTCTTTTTATTCATTTACCAGCTCCTCCTAGTATCTTGTAGAAAAATTAAATGAAAAAGTATAACAGCTAACGTATTTTAAAAAAATATAAAATGCATTTGTTATTTGTTTTTAAAAATAAGAAGATTAATATAAAGATGATGCGATAAATATAGTTAAAGTTATTAATTAGAGTTATTTGCACAATATTATGCCAAAATCCTACTAATAGCGCATATTATTTCTATTCTATAAGGAAAAGGTTATTGAAACACGTCTAATTTAATGAAATAAAAGGGAAAAAGAAAAAGAAAAGTCTTTGAGATGATACCAATGATGAATATCCTCTCGAAGTTTTGGTTTCAATATTAGCTCTTAAACTCGAAAAAAAAAAGAGAAGATAAGGAGACTTCGTGTGGTTTGATTTCAATACACGTTGCATGTATGGCCTGTTAGTGTAAGATATGGATAAAAATCACCCTCTTTATATTTCCTCATATTATCTCCATTTTTTATTTTTATAAAACAATAACAAACGATTGAAAATAATATTTTCTCTATTATTTGGTATTGAAAAGACACACTAAAAGAGATACAAGAAGAAGTAAGAGAAATTGGATTCTTGAGATATAGAGTTTGTATGTGTTTTTTCAATAAAAATAAAAATGTTATTAACACATGTAAACGACTTAAAAAAAATAGTAATGCTTTACTTAATAGATAAAGGCATGGATTGCTAAGATTGTTGTAGTTGTAATTAAAAAAAACATATAGAGTATTGGTTTTATCAAGACTTATAAATGAGAGTGATGAGAGTTTTAGTTGTGTGAGCTTATCAGTTAGTAATGCATTGTTTGACAAGCTTTGAAGGTAAGTAAGGTTTATTTATTGGGTGGTCTCCACATGTAAGGAAAAAGCCACAATTGTTTCCAACTAAACTTGTCCATAAGGGAACAAAACCACTTCCCCACAACCATAATAATTGCTTTCATAGTTTCACATTACTAGTGACATAAATATCCTAAAACAAAGAGAGAAAACACTAACTTCAATTTCTAACCAATCCTAGACTCCCAAGTTTCCAACCATGTCATTAATATGTAGATTTAATGCTCCAACATTTTCTTCTATGATGATCTTGTGGAGGTAGCAATACATAATGAACATTAGATATACTTTTGGCATTGCATACTTTCACAATGTTAACTCATAAATGCATTTCAATTATAACCACAACCATACCATGGTTAACAAGTACCAAATTATCCATAAAGACTTCAGCCATTTCAATATTATCATGTTTACACTCATTATACATAAACTAAAAAATTATTAATTGATGTGCTATACTTTGGTAAAAATGCTTTTATTTAATTTTCTCTTATTTCCTTTAGATGTTTGAGATATCTTGAATTAATTGTCTATACATAATAAAAGAGGAATACCATTTCAGAAAAATTCACCAACCTTAAACTTCTAAAATAATAATAAAAGAGGAATACCATTTGAGAAAAAAATCAACCAACCTTAAACTTCTAAAATAATCATAGTTATAAAAAACTTATAATTTTAAAATAGACATAATTATAAAAAGTTATGATTTTATGATCAAGTATATATTAATTAGGGTTGTTAAGACAAATTTGAATTGAACCAAATTAATATTCATAATTTTAGATGTATAGTCTGCAAGTTAATCATTTACAGGAGTTCTCTTCCACCCAATTGCAGTAAAGTGTATGATTGATAATAAAACTCGTAGCTGGTGAATGCAACAAAAGCCAACAAGTTATTTTTTCAACCATAGTAACACCTAAGTGTTACATTGACTAATATTGAAAAGTTTGAATGTAAAAGAGTTTTTTCAGGGTTGAGGTTTCCCTTGTCTAGAAGATAAGAATTAAGAGGTGATTAGTGATATTCAAAGGAGGAACTCAAACCCAACATGAGGTTCCAATAGAGGGGACAATCTTCTCCAACACTCACATTCTCCCATTTTGTTATTGGATGCACCGCAAACTAATGTGGAACAATTGAGCCCCCTCCAACTTAAGTACAAAACAATTAAATAATAAAAGTCTGCATTATGCTGTCTAAGGATTACAGAAAAGAGGCATCATCAAATATTCAGAAATTTATATAGGCAAAACTACATAGTTGCCAAACTCTCGGACCCATGCACTTTTCTGAAACATGTCATAATCACATTCATATACCATCTTCTTCCTAGTTAGCCATATTGTTTGTTGTTTTCTCTCTTTTTCTTCAAGGGGCCTGCTACTTCTATCCTCTTATAACGCCACCTCACACCTTATTAATTCTCCATCTGTAATTCATAAACAGATCATGATGCTTGAATCCAATGATAATAGCAAGCTTGATGACTTGTATGTATATACTCTAAAATATAGTTATATTTTGACTTGAATTTGAATTTTTTAATCAATTCCCCCTTAATTAAGGAATGGTTGAATGTATGTAGTGGTGGCTACTATAAGTAAACAATACAAAGACAAAATGGAATAAGAGGGTGAGTGACAGCAATTGGAAGGTGCCAATTTTCTGGTTCAAATCGCTTGAAAGTTAAGGGTAGTAGGACATATATGTTGATAGATAATGTTCAATAAACGATATTGGCCATGCCATTGTTGTTGTAGGTGGAGTGGAGCTCCTTTTAGAAGATTTTCTATAATGTTCTTAGTGCCCGACCACATGGATGCTAATCGAGTAGGATCTTATAATAATAGGCAAAAGATCATAAAACCCACATAATTAGAATCTACAACTAGCTTTCTGATAATGCCTATTTAAGAAGTGCCATGTACATCATGAGATTTAGGAAATTCCCATACTCATCAACAACAACCATAAACCCTTATCTCACTCACCAAGTTTGAAAATTCTCATACTCATCAAATTGTTAAGAATTTGGATTGCTTGTGTTGTTTTCAAAAACAGTCTTCTGCTTTCTAAATTTTTTTTTTTTCCTGAATATATATTTAAAAGTTTTGGTCTATTGAAGCATATTTCTCTTTTCTAAAAGTTTTTCTGCAAAACACTCGAAGAAAACAGTGGAAAAAATGAACGAATAAACATCTCCTAAGACAACATGCATTTTGTGAATGAAGAATTGATTTCCCATTTTAGAAAACAATCTTCAATATACATAAAAAAACTGAAAAAAGAATCAAGCATTTTTTTTACATCTTGCCGGAGGTGAATGAAACAGAAATTATATAATCTGAGAAAACACGCATCAGAAGAAATCTATGGATTAAAACATAGGGTTGATTGTCATGTGAATTTAATATTTTCAGGGGATAATATCTATGGGAACACTATCATCAGGAATATTGTTCTGTTTAAAGATTTTTGTTAAGTGCTTATTATTTTTCCTAATATTTTAAATCAATTTCAGTATGAAGATAAAAAAATGAATGATTTTATAAAATAATTTCCATTTTCATGGGAAATCAATATCTCAACCTTTCATATAAGAATATTAAAAGAGAAAAGCATATGTAATTTGAAAATATTTTCTTGTAATTTGTGCTAAACATAAAAGGTTATATTTCAAAACTCGTTTTTTAACCTAACATTTGAAACAAATATATTCTAATAAACAACTTGAGTCCTTGACCCAAAGGCAAGTTTGGGATCCGAGATGTTAAAGTGGGAACTCAATTTCATAGAAAAGAAGAAAAAAAGCCCAATTGGTAGAATGATCTGAAAACTAAATGAAACCCCCATAGGCTGAAAATGTGTTTTGATTTTAGGGTTATTTATTTATTGATTGATTTAAGGTATTGGGAGAGGGAACTGATCTTATATTAAGTGAAGTACAGATTTGTTTTGCATTAGTTGAAGTCCCTTTTGTGGAGGTCATTATCGAACAAAGGAAGAGGCCCTTCATTAAAATGTACACCATAGAAAAGAAAGACAAGGAATGTCATGAGTAAGGTCTCTGAATAGGAGTACAAAGGAACCCCACTATGGCACATAAATAGTTGTGATTTTATGTCAACCAAAATAATAATTCACACATTGTCCAAACCCTCTCGTGGGATGTTTGGTTTGTGCCCACATGTTGCTGCCTCTCATGTGTTTCTTCAATATGTGATTGTGCTTGATTTTAAGCTTTTGGGACATGAAAAGGATCAAATCAATGTCATTGTGACACACCACATCACAAGATTGCTACTGTTACTAGATTTTAACTCTTTTCAAGGCAAATTGTTAGTGGTCCTAGAAGTGGTTCAGAACAATGAAATGAAAATGAGCCATGAGCTATGAGCTCCTTGCTACTAGCCAGGTTGTTTAAACAATGACCATTCCAATCACCTCAACAAAATCCATGTTTTGGTGTAAAATATAATGACAACACATAAATGAGTTCGTGTGAGTGGTGCCATGACAGCACAAATTTAGACCTCAATTTGCTCTAAAACAACATCATGGCCCAGAATCAAAACCAACATACTTCCAAGTTCCACCCAGAAAAAAGGAGACATACACAAATCTTTTTTGACAAAAATAAACGCGCAATCTTGAGTCTCACACAACATCAATGTAGTTGAAGTAAAAAAATATATATAATCATTACAAAGAGTGCAGTTATTTTTTAAAATGTAAATAGAATATATTAAAAATATACTGCTTTTTAATATATATATATATATATAGTAAGTTTATTGATTTTAAAATAATTATCTTAATAGTGATGATTTTTTTATTGTTTGACAATATTCTATTTTTATATTGAAGTTTTATGACAATTAAACTCAAATAAAAATAAGATAGATACCAATAATTAGAGATGAATACTTGGACCAGACCAACTCATTCTGAATTTAAATATATCTAATTGTATTGGTCTACTAATAAATTGACATATCCTGATGATTTTTTATTGCAGTCTATCCTATAGTTAAACTTTAATCAATAAAATAAGATTGATTCCAATAATTAGAGCTTATTATTCGAAACTATCTAATCTATATTTAAATGGGTCAAACGAGATAAGTCTACAGACTAAATATATTTTCTCTTTTGCATATATCATGTCCAGTTCACCTCTGCAATGATGGACTATCGTCCACAGGTTCAGTTATAAAAGAAAATTAAAGAAATGGATTTTATTAAGAAATTATAAAAACCTTAACATTAAAGAAAAATATAAGAAGATATGCATAAATAAAAAATATTAAATGTAAAGAATACAAAGACCAATGTCAAGCTTTTTCCTTTTTATCTATGAAAATTATAAATGAATTAATAAATTACTATAAATATCAAAATTGGTTCAATCTAACAGGTCCGACACTTTATGGAATTGGACTAAAAAGGACGGGATCAAATTAACCTAATATAATGAACTAGACCAGACCTAAAAAATGTGTTAAAAGATTGAATCTATTTAACCCAATATTATTATGTATACTTTAATTTTATATAAAATAAATTAAAAATGAATGAATCAATTTTTTTATCCTAGTAGAACAATCTAGAGGAATTTTGGCTCAGGTTAAGCGAGTTTACTATTACTATTTTGTTTCAATGATAACTCTAGATAACTAATTTTCGCCAAAAAAAAAAATCTAACTGGTTGTTGTTAGTTTAGTCTCTTTTCATAATTATATACTCTTTTTCTGTGAGACTCTATAAAAGATTTTATTTCAGATAATACATCCAACTATGTATTTTTTAGCTTGAGGATTTACTTAATTTTATTTTATGCTTAATCGATATTAATATTTTGAAATGAAATAACAGCAGAAAAGGGTTTGTTTTATGAGCGCATACTAACAATTTCAGCATGGCAACATAGTGATGGTGGCTGGCACATTCTTTTCATTCTGATCTCTTGGATTTAACCATTTCAAAAGAGAAAAAGGTTTGCATGCAACAGAATAATTCTTGCATGGTTCCTCAGTTCCAGCCCATGTGGAAAGTGAGGTTATACTGGCCCAATCAAACCTTTGGTAATTGCTTCCTACACCTCTATACACCCAGAGAAATATAAAAAATATTCCTTCATTCAGTTTTATTAGAAAGATTCTAAATTATTGAATTATTCCAAAAAAATTAATTGTGAAAGATTCTAAATTATTGAATTATTCCAAAAAAATTAATTGTGAAAGATTCTAAATTTTTGAATTATGCGAAAAAAATTCTACAATCTGAAAGTTAAATAAGTGCTGTATTTTCTACTGTATAATTTAAAATCATTTTATACTGTATAATTCAAAAAATAAGTTTTGTATAATTGACATGACCAGTTCAATCCTGAAATAAAGCTTTGGGCAATTATACATCACTCGACTCTTCTTTTGAATCTAACAATGAGATTTCACGGAAAATATAACCAATACGAAAATGATCCACTTATTTAGTAAACACTTTTTAAATGTTCATTTTAGACGAAATAAACGTAAGCTTAAACGTTTCTAGTTCATTCTCTCTTCCCCCTAAAGAACTATATTAAGTAAAAACTATTAATTATATTGAGAAATAAGAATATTTAATTAAAATTCTTAATTCCGAGAAATAAAAATATTTTAATTCTAGTTATTAAATTTAATTACGCATATAACTATAACTAGTAGGTTAAAACTAACCATTTAATTACGCATTTTATTATAAATCTCGTAATCTTCAATTGGATAAAAAAATTGATATAATAATCATAATTAAATATGTAATTTAAACTCTCAAATTCAACTTATTAGTTATAACTAAATTTTCCAATTCACAATTATTATATATAGTACTACTACTTAATTAAACAACAGGAGCCAAGAGACCCATGTTTATAATCATCATGTTAGTGCTTTACATCAGAATTACAATTACTCCAGGTAGTATTGAAGCAAAGCCTGGGCCATTCCCAAGCTTTCATATAAAAACATGCTAAAACTATTGCTTGATGATGCTCTCTAGAAACTATCCAATTGAAACGATACATTTTGCATCTAATCTGTACACCAAATTTTCTTGTTCTATGCACTTGTTGCCATTGTTTGATGACGATAAAATGTGATAAATTTGTGGAAATGAAATAGATCTTCAACTAAAGTCTTTAAACGGACTAGATAAATCCGGTTCAATAAGATGATACATCCTAATATTGCTGTGCGCTTTACAAAGCGAAAATTACTTGTTTAGTTGCACCCAGCAAGTAACAAATACGTTTACATTGGTGAGATCACCAGCTGGTGGTTATGAGTAAAATGCGATTTAATAATAATTCAACATGAAAATAAATAGCACTGACTAGTTTATGATTGTTGCTAATTTAAAAGCGCCTATTTTTATGTTACTTGGATGTTGACATGAAAACAATTGAACAACGCATATTCAATGATGCTAAGAGGTATAAAAGAAACACTGCACTTATATGGAGCATCTATGCAGGACTAGTAAAAATCTAAGAAAATTAGAAGTGGATTAACCAAAATGGGAGTAATTAGAGCAAACTTCGCATAAAATAGAGCTGACAACAGACAACGTTCCAATAGGCAGTGGTGCAGTTGAAAAAAACATTTCAAACAAAATTCTTGCATTGCAAGAGTAAAAGAATGAAACATTTGATGAAATTTGCCAAACTTCAAGAGACTATAATTAGACATTTTCTATCAGTTTTCCACACCAAAAATGATCTGTGATCAAGCATACAAATCATTTACATTTAAAGAGAACCTATTGCATAACCAGTTTAAAAAGGATAGGAACAAAGTAGTACAATAAACCCAACTCCAACTAGTCTCAGACTGAAGCATTTTTCATAACATTTTCTAAGCTTCAAGACACTAGATTAACATTTTGTATTACTCTACCAAACCAATGATCACTCAAAATATCCTACAGCTAAGCATAACAACCATTTTCATTTGAACAGCACATACTGCAGAACCAATTAAAAAGCTATGAAGTGAGGTTCAACACCACCTAGGGTCTGTTCAGAGAAAATTTTCCCTAAGCATCATACACGAGAAAAAGAAAATAAATAAATTTCTGACTTAAAATTAACTTATCCATAAAATAATTTGTAGAAACTTTTTATATTAGCTTATGTCTTCTTTTTTAACTTATTTATAAATCAGTGTTAATTTATAAAGAGGTTTATAAATATTACCAGAAAAAGTGTTTATAACGAATTTTATTCAAAGAAACCCTTATTTGTAACATCTCTAATCTAATGGTTGTACATTATGTAAGTCTGTCTGCCCAAAACTATATTTTCAACATGCTCAAGCAGTGCAAAGTGATTCGTGGGATATGTTGCCATGTAACACTAGTTGAACTTCCAAATTCAATAAATTACACGCGACTTAAGCAAAACAATAATTGCAGTGAACATTATTTTTTTTTCTTACAAGATTGACAGTAAAAACACAACATCACAAAAAAAAAAGTGTTTACTTTTTCTTTTTGCCGGCAATGGCAACCTTCTTACCCTTCAAGGTCCTGCAATTGTTCTTGGTTCGCTGGCCTCTGCAAGGAAGCCCCTGAATATGCCTTATTCCTCTGTAGCACTGAATGTCCTTCAGTCTCTTTATATTAATCGCATTGAATCGTCTCTGAAGCCCCCAACGACATCGAATTGCAAAGTCAGTTACAGTTCAGAAAGAAACTCACAGAAAAAAAAAGAAAACAAAAATGTAAGAAAAGTATCTTTACTTACCAAGTCTCCTTCAGTCATGTATTTGGAGACTTCGTCCCTGAGAGAGATGAGCTCCTCCTCAGTGAGCTCCTTTGTCAGTTTGTTATCCATGTTTATATCAAACAGGATCTGTCGCGCTCTGCTCCTCCCTACTCCATGAATGTACTGCAGCGAGTACTCAATTCGCTTGTTGTTCGGAATCTCCACACCGCCAACACGAGCGCACTTGATGCTTAAGCCTTGAACCTGCACACACACCTCCAATTCATGTTTCACTCTGCCAAACACGAAACCCTAATTGCGCGTTGTTACCTTTGGAGTATGAGGATTCAGAGCGGTAACGGAGACTGTGTTGGAGAGGCGAGTATTGGAGATTATAGCAAGTGAGGATGCCACGGGCATTGCCAGCGTTTGCGCCATCTTCTGTTCTTTTCTCACTGCAAATTATGCACCATAGCTAAAGCCATAGCCTTATCTATTCCTTCCACACTCACTCATTTCAACTCCAACCCCATTTCAGCCCAATTACCAATTCTTACATTTGGGCTTCTTTATACCCGGAGGCCCATCTATTCTTAAAGCATTTTCCACTTTTTTTCTCTTTAGAACCCCTTTTTAGTGTCTTTTTCTTTTTGGATCACAGCCCAATTACTCTTTTTCTCTTCACCAACTTTGGAAGTTTCCATATACTGGGTATACATTATACTTTATTTCTGTTTTTAAAAACTGTCTTTGATTTTTTTTTTTTCAACTTTATTCTTATCACTGCTATGATAGATTTTGGTGAAAATGGATTTTTACTTTGGAATCACCAAGCTGTAAATGATGTGTTATGATAAAATATCCCATAAGTATATATCCATAAATAATGTGTTATGTTAGAACATCTCATATCATAAGTATATTATTTTATTTAAATGTTTAACCTTCCAAGAAAACATAACAATAAATTTAAATAATTAAAATTAGTAAGAAAATAGTTTGTTTGTATAACGTTAATTACTTATAGTTTGAATAAGACAATCATAATATTTCTTTAAAAATTTATAATTTTTTAAAAGAATTTAAAACAACTTTTAAATAATTAAGTTCATTAAAATTCAATTTAAAAAATTATTTTCAGAAATTTCCAATTTTTATAGAGAATTTTTAATGTTTTTTAAAAGATTAATTTAAAAAAAAATTATAGTAAAATTTTAATTACTAAAATTCATTAAATTTATTTTTAATAACTTGAATGAAAAGTAATTTTTCTAACATTTTATGAATTTATAATTTTTTTAAATAAGGTTTGCAGAAAGCGGTATAAAAATTTAAATAATTAAAATAAGATATTTAAAAGAATTAATTATTGAACACTCACCATTCAGTTTCATAAACATATTTACAATATTTTGTAAAAAAAAATACTGTTTGAAGGAAATATTTATTTTTTAACATTTAAAATTAAAAAATTTAGTTTAATTGTTTAATTAACCTTTTTTCATTTTTAATAAATACTTAAAATTTTCATAAATCATTTTCAACAATTTAAATAGCTAAAATTACTATGTTTGAAATAACTTATTCAATTCTTAACTAAAAATATATAGTTTTGTGAAAACATTAAAATATTTTAAGAAGAGAAATTTCAATTATCTTCCTTGATTTGGTATTATATATTGAAAATTTTTATTTAACATTTCAAACAAACATTATAATGAATTTATATAATAAAAAATTACTATAATGGAGTTTGATTATTCACCGTCAAGTGTTTATCGTTTCAAATAAGTCTTCATGGTATTTTTCGTAAAGTTTGTAATTTTCATAAATTTTACATAGAATAATTCTTTATAATTCTACAAGCTTGATCAAATGATTAATTTGTTAATCAACAAACTACAATCCATACATGAGAGAATCATGGAACAATGTATTAGAATAATGTGCTACATTTGACTATGAGAACTTTAAATGTTTCTTTCTTAAGAGTTGTTAGCCAGTGACAAAGTGGGTAGAAAAAATTGACCTGAAACTTATGAAAACTTAGAAGCAGACATTAGTGCATTATTTTAATGTGAATTGCACCTTTTGTTAAATTTGCATTAATTAACTTATTTTAAAAAATTGTATAAGGAACATAAATAATAATATAATTATCTGGGACTGATACTGCACACGCAACACACAGATTTGCCCCAAAACAGAGTGCGTTTTTGTTCTTCTTTTATAGCCGCCTAATACAACAGACAAAATTGACTTAGAAAGCATCATCGTATACATACACAAATACACCAACAAAAGTATGTATGTCTTTGTTAATCATTGACTTTCCTCCCAACGTCCTTGGAGCTCTCATTTCCAACTTTCATACCATTTATTAATCTATATCTTATTCTTAACTTTAAAAATGAAAATTCTTAAATTTTCACTCCAAACTTGTGGCTGATGAGTGTAATTAAGAGAGAAATAGAAAAAATTTATGATAGAGAACAAATCAGGTGCACTTTAAAAATATACACTTATACAACATTAATTTTTTTTAAGTATAATTTTCTTTTACTGATGTATTATTTTTTAAATTTAAAATAAACTGCTAAAATAGCCATATAGGTCTAATGATTTCTACATACCCCAATCATTTTTCATATAATTATCCTTTTATAAATTAATTAACTTGTTTATGGTGATTAATAATAATAATAATAATAATAATACTCGTGTTTAAACTTGACATAATGGAATTATTAAGAACCGATAAAAATTATATGTCTTCAATTCTTTTCACTACCAATAAAGTTTTGACATATATCAGCATCTTATTAATTTATTTTATTTTTTATTTTATCCACTTATATTTAATTTTATTCATCTAACTTTTAATTTTTTTATATAATAATATTTCAAACATAATTATATATAACATTATTGTATTACCGATGTTCTTTTAATTATTTTTTTATTAATTTTTAAATTTTTTAATCAAATACTTCAAATTAAAAAAATATGTCAAATATATTTTAAATTTATATCTTTATTGTAATAAAATTTTCAAACATTAAAAATAAAAATATGACTTTAATATCAAATCAAAATAAAAATTTAATAATATAATTTGATTATGTAGTTTCTAAATTAACAACAATAAATTTAAGAAAAAAAATAAATTATTTTTAAAAAAATTCTTAATTTATTGTTTTATTGTATTTTATATATCTTTAACTTTTTAAATTCAAATGTTTTCTTTTATTAATGTCATTTTAATTAAAATTAAAAACGATTCACTCATAATTAAATTAAAATTGACAGTAAGTAAGAATTAAAAACTAATTACTCACAATTAAAATTTACATGTCAGTTATAAAAAGATTATTTTATTATTAATATATATTATTATTATTATTATAATAATTAAAAATTAATAATTAAAACATAAAATAAGATCAACAAAATATGATAAAAATAAAAAAGTAATAAAGATATAAATAATGTTGAGATATAATAAAATATGGTAGGAAAAATAACTATAACATACATTTTTAATTTAAAATCTTTATATAAAAAAGAGATGTAAGGAAATATTTGAAAAAATATTAATAACAAAAAATATCATACTATATTTAAAATTTAATAATATAAAAAATATATATTAAAGGTTGAATATATAACAAAAAATACAAGTATATAAAAAAAGTTAATAAAATGTTCACATATTTATTTTAATTATGTGTTAAAAATTTATTGATAAAATAAAAAAAAATAAAAAAGATAAAAATAGGAGAGAAATAATTTCCATCCTACTATCACAGTATTGAACTAATTACAGAGCAATCACCTAATTCAATATCGAGAATCAAATAAATATACTAATTTTTGTAAAGTTTTTTTTTGAAAAAACTAAGAAAAAAGAAAAATTAAATGAGTTGGGAGAGAGCAATATTCTCTCATTTCTTTCTAAATGTGGTGTTCTTTTTGCATAAATCTAAAAATTCAATAAATTTTATTAATCTTAATAAAATATTTATAATATCTTTTTTTTAAAAAAATCATTAGAATCAATATATATAGATTAATTAAAGAATAAGTTTTAAGTGTGCTACTTTTGAGAAATAAAAAATAATATTTGTTACTAATTTTAATAAAATATTTATAATATTTGTTTAACTTTTTAATTTTCATATCACAATGTATATATATAATTAAATATTAAATTAAATGTAAAAATATAAATAAAAAAAAACATGTGACCTTCAAATTTAAGAATAATATTTGTTTTTTTTACAAAGAAGAATAAAATAAATATAAGAACACTTGGATTGTTCTAACATTTTTAACCGAAGTCAAACAAATTTATAAAATAGAGTACACAAATAAACATAAATGTTTTGATTAAGACTTTTATTCTAATTTTGTGTATGATAGGAGTTCTTCAGTCACATTAAATATATAAAAGTTAGTGTATTGAGTTTGTATGTGATGTGGGTGATTGTTGACATGTTTTAATTATTCTCCTAGCTTTATAGTGCATCTATTGTAGTGCATTCTTTAACTTAAGCAACCAATAATCAATTATACATCAGCACACTTCTTTTATATTTAGGGATGTCGCATAAAGTTCCACTAATTATTCATTTTGACTTTGCAATTGAAAAAACATATCTAGACTATTTTGAGTCCAATTAAAAAGTAAAATGATTCTACTTTGAGTATGTCGTTGTTGAAAGTTTAAGTACCAATCCTACTATTCAAATTTGACAAACTAAAAGGATATTCAAATTTATATTTACTTGTGCTATGTTACTGCTATTGATTCCATGACAATATTCTTTGGATCCTTTTCCTTCGATCCATACCTAATTTAAGCAACCAATAATCATTCCACATCATCACACTTCTTTTATATTTAGGGATGTCGCATAAAGTTCCACTAGTTATTCATTTTGATTTTGCAATTGAAAAAATATATCTAGACTATCTTGAGTCCAATTCAAAAGTAAAATGATTCTACTTTGAGTCCGTCGTTGTTGAAAGAGTTTAAGCACCAATCCTACTATTCAAATTTGACAAACCAAAAGGATATTCAAATTTATATTTACTTGTGCTATGTTACTGCTATTGATTCCATGACAATATTCTTTGGATCCTTTTTCCTTCGATCCATACCTAATTTAAGCAATCAATAATCATTCTACATCATCACACTTCTTTTATATTTAGGGATGTCCCATAAAGTTCCACTAGTTATTCATTTTGACTTTGCAATTGAAAAAACATATCTAAACTATTTTGAGTCCAATTCAAAAGTAAAATATTCTACTTTGAGTCTATCGTTGTTGAAAGTTTAAGCATCAATCCTACTATTCAAATTTGACAAACCAAAAGGATATTCAAATTTATATTTACTTGTACTATGTTACTGCTAATGATTCCATGACAATAATCTCATCTAGCTAATAACATGGAAACACCCTATTACACACCTCTACTAAAGCAGAAAACCAACTTTTAAATTTGAATTATTAGTTGGATTATGTACTCTAGATTTTGTGATTGCTGCTATGTTAAACATGCATCCTTGAATACATAATCTTGGATTTAGACACCATATGAGAAGCTTGCTTTAGCATATTTATTTTTAATTGATAATCAAATTTTCAGTAGAGTCTCAATTTTTTTTTCTCTATCATGTTTTCTATTTCTAAAAATAGTATTTTTTTTTTATTCCCATATTTCTTTTATCAAATTTATCCACATAATCTTTCAAATGTTATTTTTTTTCTTGTTCAACCGAGATGTATGGAAAAAAATTAAAGTTTTAAATTGCGTTAGACTATATCTACATCTATCTATTTGTTACTAATTACACCATCTTAAAAGGAATGGAAAGAATAATTATACAATTTATACATTCCCCTCATCATCTAATATAACAAATACACGTTAAATATTTATAGATCACTGTAAGAATTAAAAAATATAATAGACAAGATAACAAATATGATTGAAGTTTTAAGAAAACGAATAATTTTGTAATAATTTAAATATATAAGGAGACTGATAGAATAATATAATTCAGCCTTATTTGGAAATAACTTTAATTTTGACCGTACAAAAGAATTAAAAAATCATTAATGTTAAAGTATTAAATATATTCTAAATTCAGTATTTTCTCTTTCTATTTTAAAGTGATGTATTCATGAAATAACTGAGATTATATAGTAAAATTATTTTAAAAAAGAATGTATTTATTATTATTACTCTTAATACATATGAAATAATTTAAAATTGGAATCAGGAGTGACTATGGATGAAGTACAGTGTAAGATTAATATATAAGGAGATAGTGGGGTCTCAGAATAAGACAAAATATGAAGTGAAAGAGAGGCAGCATAGTTGTGCGTGAAAACTGGAACATACATGGTAAGATGACCTTTCCGCGCGCCAAACAGCACACAAGTTTCCTTGACCTAACGAAAATGTAAAGGGTGACGCGGTTTATGTGAAGCTGCGCATCTCTTTCTTTCCTACGGATTCATCCAGTGATGGATGAAACTGGTTACAATATTAGTTTCTTGTACATAATAATTTAATATTTTCAGTCCATTCGCCTAAATAAATCTGCACACTCATAACTTAACACAGCCCATTGTATCCATCACAAACTCATTCCTCCCACCCATGATCTACTGTTTTCTTTCTTTTACAGTGTTATCTTTCACCCAATTACATGTTACAGTGTTATCAATCTGTTCATTACATGCATGCAGGTCCCACTCTCACAACATTTCTACTTCTCCTCTCAATATCTCCAGACAAATATCTTAGAACAAATGCTTGTGTGGAACATACATAACTGCTGGTTACACTCAGAAGGACATGTACACAAGTCTACATGTGAGGTGACATGCACATACAAGATATTTCTTTTTGCATAACATTATCACTTATTTCATACTTTTTATGTAAATTATAAACAGGTACATGTCTCAATCAACTCATCAAACGATTAAAATTATATATATAAAATAAGCCAATGGGGAATATAGTTCATGAAGAAAAATTATAAAAAAAATATTTAAAATTAAATTTGGGTTAGCTTATATGTAGCATTACATCCTAAAACAATTATTTTTTAGTGCATGTTCATGACTTGTATAACTTTCAAAAGAAAAAAGTTAACCCTTGAAAACAAACAAGACAAAAATAATATTTATGAAATATTTGTTTATGTTTGACGATGTATTACGTATTTTTATATATAATAAAAATTAGGGTTATATAATTCTTTGTTATAACATTTTTCTTAAGAAAAAATGTTTTGTGTGTTTTAAGTTTGAAATTTTAACATTTTTAGTGTTTTGATGGCATGTTTGGTTGTTTATAATGCATGTTGTATAAGATAACATGAAAGGTTATAGATTGTATTCTTTGAGTCATACAAGCGAAGATAATTTAGATTATACAATCACATTATAAATCATTATGAGATTTTTATTAAATGATATTTAAAAAAGTTTTGAATTTTTAAATGTTTATTCATTATAATGAGGAGAAAAAAAATCAATTTTCTCTATCATAACATCACAATTAAAATACATATATATTACATTTGAACTTTTTTTACACTGGTTAATATAAAAAGACCTTACTTATCTATATTACTTAGCTTAAGATTAAAAAATTACTCCTTAATAATATTTGGTTATATGAAAGCTTATCTTATGATTAGACATAGATCATACTTCTTTTATACTCACTTTGGATTAAAAGATAATTAACTACAATACAATACAAGTGAAAACTGATGATTTTTGTCCTTTTGAAACTCCAAACATTAATCTCTCCCAAGTTCTTATTGCCTTATCAATATTCCTTTATTTTTTAATTATCTGAACGAAATTTCATCATATAAAAATAATCATAATAAAATATCCAACACTTTTAAATTAAAAAAGTGCAACAAAAGAGTTGCCTCATTTAATTAAGTGATATTTTCTAGGATGGTTGTGATGACTTGCACCTGATATTAACATTTTATTGCCTAACTTAAGTAGTAGAATTCGTTTTATGGTTATATCAGATAGAAGTACAGAAGTACATAAGGGGTGATATGCTTAACACAGAATATATTTAACCGATGTGACATATTTGGTATTTTTTTCTTGGTACAAGTATTTTAAATAACATATTTGACCATATCAAGTAATTCTAAGTGTTATTCTTTAAAATTCACACAAACAACAACCTTATAAAAACTGAATCAATAAAAAAATATTCTCCAGTGAGTGACTGCATGATTAATGTCACCATTACCTCTATTTTATTCAACAACAAAAAAATACATATATTTGGAACGTCCCTCTCTCTCTTATTTTAAAGTCTTTTTTATAAATATACAGTAGAATAGGTAGAGTCGTGCCCATCTTTTTAAAACTAAAACAACCATATTCTTGCCTAGTATTGGTGCTTAAATAAATGGAAAAAAAATTGTTTGATACTCTCTTTTTCAACTATATTATTTGACAACTCATTTTATTAATAAAGTATTATATTATAATAATAAAAATAAATATAAATTAAATACTATAATAAAATAATAATTTATCAAGTTATATTATTTGATAACCCATTTATTAATAAAATATTATATTATAATAAAAATAATTATTATTATAATAGAATAATAATTTATAGAGTTATAAATTAAATGTAAAAAAATAGAAGTGTTAAAATATGATAACCCTAAATAAATGACAGTATGTCTGTAAATAAATTGAAAAGTGATAGTTGCACACTGGGTTTAGATTATTTTATAATACAAAAAGTAGTCAAAAACATTGACATACTTGTCTACATCAAAACTTGAGGAGGAAAAGTAAACCTAGGTAGGTAGATAGTTGTCCATATACATATACACTTTTTTATTTAAAAATTGAAATATTAAAAAATGTTGAAAAGAAGGTGGTTGAATTATTTATATATAAATAAAATATATACAGATAGAGATACAGCCTAGTAGTTTAGTCCTCTAAAACACGAGCAAGTCGTTCTGGATGTCGTAGCCCAACTTCTCCAGATTCGGCTGCACTGCGAACTGAATCATGGGTGGTGGACCACAAGTCAACGCCAAGGTATCAGGAGATGCAAGTGGAACATGCTCCCTCAGGATACTCTCCGTTATGAACCCCACACTGTATTCCCACCCTTCTCTTATGCTTTCTTGCACCACGTACCACACCTTCAGCCTGTCATGTTTCTTAGCCCATTCATCAAGCTCCTCCCTCAGCAATATATCATCCTCGGTTCGGTTCGCGTATACCACATGCATTTCGGTCTGGTCCTCTGGGTTCTTCAGAATGGCTTGAACCACTTGGTAGATGGGTGTGATCCCGGTGCCACCAGCCAACATGGCTAGCCTCTTGGCAAACCTAGCTTTTCCATGAACAAGGAAGTTTCCTCTGCCGGTGTATTCTATGTGGCCTAGTGGGCCTTTCACGTCCAAGACAGAGCCAATGGGGAGCGAGTCCAAGTGTTGAGACATGATCCCACCGTTGGGGAACTTGGGGTGCACCCCTTTGAAGTAAACCTTGACTACTAGGTCAAAGAAGCCTACTTCATCTACGCTGCTTGTGGGAGTGTAGGCTCGCATGCATAGCTTCTCATCAACGGTGGCACATAAGAATACATGCTTCCCGACGGGCAAACCCATGAGCTGGTCCTCCGATGGCAACGCAAAGCGGAGGAGCCTAACGTCGTGAGAGATGGAGGTTTTGGAGAGGAGCTTGCATGGGATTTTCTCGCGTGGGTTGAGAGCCACTTCCTTGATTGGGGCCAAGTGGGTGGTTTCAGAATTTCCATGCACGGTGGTGTTGGGGGATGATGAATCAGAGGTGTAGCCGGTGGTCATGAGCTCGCCGATTCGGTAGTCTTCGAGCATTTTCTTGGCTTTGCCGGAGTGGATGGCTTCGAACTCCTCGGTGCAGTCGGTGCCGGCGTTTATGAGGATGCTATCTATGCCGCCAGGATGGTCTTTGAGGAAGCGGGTGCAATCGTAGACATGGCCGTGGACTATGATCCAAGCTGAATCTGCGTTGTTGTGTCTTCTGACTTCAGAGATGGAATAGGTTTTGGTGGTAGTGTTCATGAATGGGGAGGAGACACTCTTCTTGAGGGTTGGGTTGGACTCTGATGATTTCTCCAGGTGTTTCTCTCTGGCCATCCATCCGCCAGATTGGTTGCCAGGTTGGGTGGGGTGCTCGAACACTATACCAATCTCACCCTTCTTCGGCTTGCACACGTTCGTCTTCACTCTGAACCAGCAGTTGTTCATCATTCCCTGCACATCAAACCTTATTTAGTAAATTACATTCAAAATTATTTATTAACATCCTCTACATCAATTTTACTAGTAATTATTAAAATCCTAATTATTAATCTCGTGTATTTTCATTTCTCCTAATTTTTTACTATTACTAAAGGTAGATGTATTGCCAGCTGTCACTATTATAATGGGGCCAAATTTGTGTACGAACCTACCAAAACAAGGTCGCAGTCAATGAGCACGCGAGCATGAAAAACGACAGATAATGGACGAATGAGAGGCGCAGAAAGAAACAGAAAATGACCCATTTTAAGCGGTTGACGTGATTCCATCATAAAAGTTAAAATAAAATAAGAAAATACTGCGACAGAAAAGAAACAGTGAAACGATGAAACAAACGTGAGAAGTGAACCCAAAATTTGTGAGATGGTGCTGGAGTTAAAAGATAGGTAAATAATTTTTCTATTCACTTTTAACTTCATTTATTTTATTAGAATATTTAGAGACACTTTTTTAAGTATTATGAAGTTGTTTTCTAAGAAAAATATACAGAATTACACTAATTATTAAAATAAAAATTCTAATTAAAAAACAATAATTATTATGAAAAGCAATATTAAGCTTTTGGTACTTCTTTTGTCTCTATTTTAACTGTATATTCCGCATTGATTAACTAATATCATAGGCATATAATGACCCTCAATAATTTAATGTCAAAGTTTAGTATTATATTGAATTGTTACTCAGTTTTCCTATTTCGTTTTTTTAATACATTATTTATCATATATATATATATATATATATATATATTATTGTATTTTTTTTCCTATATATTTATCTGGTTTTACGGCACACATTCAGTCTCAAATGAGGTAGACACAGATATTTTTCTGATGATATTTAATACAGAATATACTTCTTCTGGGACTTGTTTATCTTGCAGGAGAGGGGGAACTGATACTGATCTCACTGGTAGCTTCAAATAAAAGAAATAAAAAAGTAGTGCCAGGTTTATGATTGCTTAAACCAAATCAAACACGTACTATGTACTATACTACGTCTATTTTAATACGTGTACATTGGCAAGAGTAACTCTGTATTTGAGTCGAAATTAACTGTAATTTACTTTGTTACATGACAAAAATAAGGTAGATTTGATCAGAGAGAGAGAGAGAGAGAGAGAGAGAGAGAGGGGGACAGAGAGGTAGTTACCATAACATTCCATATGAGTTTCTCAGGCTGGGTGTTGAGGGCCTCGTCCCAAGCTCTTACTGCAATCTCTTTGGCTGCGAGCAGATCCAACACCTCCACCTCCAAGGACCAGAAACACCAACACCAGTACTTCCCATATTTGTTGGGTTTCTCCGGACACTCCACACTGCACACTTGCCAGGTTTCACCACCGTCCAGGGTTACCTCAACACGTGTCACCTTTCTCCCACCTCCTGCATCAACAACAACAACAACAACCACTTTTGTTGACTCCTCCCAATCCAATCAATTCACTTCCAACTAGATCACAAAAATACTAAACAAAACAAATTACATCCCACTGCCTACGACCATGCAAGTTGCAACACCAATTCCGCAACTTCCAACCTATAACGCGATCTAAAATACCACTGTTTACGCTACAACCCAAACCCCACATGACATCAAAATTGCTTTTCCGTCTATATCCTTTTAAATATTACTTTCTGTAATTATTCTTTCCGTCTCGTATTTTCCACTATAACTCTCATAATTTTTTTATTGTGATAATAAACTTGTAACTTATATTCTCATATAAATTATTCAAACTGCTAAAAAAACTACCTTCGATTACTTTTCCAGTACACAAAGTAATTTAAAAAAAAACGGGAGAGAAAAAACTGACCGGAATAGGCATAGCCTTTGATGAAATAAGGCATCTGAGTAGTCCATGAGTTGATGGGCAAGATGTCTTCGTGGGAGGGCGTTGTTATGACGGAGTTTATGTTGAGCTCGTTGATAATATACTCTGGCTTGTACCACCAAGCTACAAATTTTGAAACAGAGACAATATTAATAATTTATAAACCCAGTAATTAACGAAGAAAAGAGAAAGTGGAAATGGAGGGAAGGGAAAATACCTTCTGCATTGGCAAGTTCGGCGTCAACGTGAGATGGAAGTACCCTGTTATCCTTGTAATGGTAATAACTTTGAGATTGCTGGGTAGTGACAACGATGCGCTTCAACCATTTCACCATGCGGCCGCCTATAAAACCGGGTATTATCATCCTAACGGGGAAGCCATGATCCGGGGACAAACGCTCCCCGTTTTGCATGTATGCCAGGATGATGTCGCGGGAGGGATCCAATGCAACCTCCGTCATGATACTCGTCCCGTACTTGGACCCACCGCCACCTGGCAGATCCTCGGCGCCTTCGAAGCACACGTGAAGCGCCCCCTTCGTGCGGCTGTAGATCCCGCACCGTTTCAGCAGGCTCCGCAACGGTACACCGCGCCACACCGAAGTGGAGATGGCGGCGGCGCCCCAGTTGAAGCCGATGCTCTGTTTCACCATGTTCTGTTCCTTGCGCCGGTTCCCAGCGCAGACAAGCGTGGCGGGGAACTCGCGGCTGGGGAAGTCGTGGACCAGCTCCTCCATAGTGAAGCGCGTGGGCCGGGTAACGAGGCCCGTGACCTCGACGGTCCAGTCCTCCCAGCGAGCCCGGGGCACGGCTCCGTGGTTACGGACGTAGTGGAGGGGAACGGGGGTGATGAAGCCGTGGTGCATAAGGCGAGGGAGGGGCGGCTCCGAGTTGAAGGGGTGCTTCCCCGTCAAACGGACCAGGGAAGCATTCCGTTGGATCCAGTGGTCGGAGGTTCCATCGTCGCGCGGGTCGAAAATAGAGGATTCAACTTCCGCGCTCGACTTAAGAACCATTTCCTTCAACACAGTGCCTTCTTCGTCGTCTTCGCTGGAGGAATCGGAGAGTGGTGGTGGGAGAGGTAATTTCTTTGGACGCGGGACGTCCGGACCAGGCTTGATGGGGCGAACGACGGCGTGTTGGTGGGCGGTGAACGGACGGTTGTCGACTGAAGCCGCCATTGGGGAAAGTGAGGAAGTGGAAGGAGAATGAAATTAGAAAAGAGGAGTTTTAATTTTTAAGATGTGGTTATGTTTTCCTGCAACAAGAGAGTTGGTTAGTTTTTGAACGAGGGAAAGTTGAAGGGATTGGGGAAGTTATATAGAAGCTAGTGGGGGTAGGATAGGAAAAAAACGTGAACAACCTATGTAGAGGGAAAAGACTAAGACTATACTGTGTGTGTGTAGCATTCTATGTCCCACTCAAAACAAACGTCTATTATCCTCCCATTATTTTTTTAAACATTATTTATGATGCTATTATAAAGAAAACATTTTTTTATTTTATTTTCATTTATCCTTCAACTAATGTAGACACATGTAACCCAATCTTACACTATCTCAATCCATAATTACTGAAATGGTTTTTTATTTATAAATCAACCAACTTATTACGTTTACTCTCGTTTAATTCATCTTTATTAAAACAAATATCCCATCTTTTTATATTTATAATTTCTATATACCTTTGGATTTATTTATTTTTATTTCTACCAAATCTATGAGTACATTCAATGTCGATCAAATACGCTGATAAACATTTAAAAAAAAATAATAATTAAATTCACTATTCTATGGATTTAGGTGTCTCGTATTAAAAAATGTGAGAAATATATACCTATTTACACTTTTAAATATTTTGTTATATGTTACTTTTAAAATAATTATTTTAAAATTTAATAGATATACTGTGTATGGCAAACAACATAAAACATATTTATGAAATTATATATTCTAATTAAGTTCATGATCTTTGCAAAAAAGAGGTAAAAATTATTATTATACATAAACCAACGACATATAGCCAGCAATAAAAACCTGTGTGCATAAAATAATATGAAATATAATAATATGCATGAAATAGAAGCGAATATACACGAACCCAAAAAGACGAAGAAAAAATCCTAAAAAAAGATAGGAAGGAAAAATAGAAGGGGGAGATGAAAATAGTGGTGGTGTAAATAAAAGGCATAAATATGTGCCAAAAAACTAAAATTTAAAGAGTAAAGAAGTTAACATTATTTACTGGAGCAGCGGAAAATGTTTTTTGATTATTTTTTCTCTACCACTAAAGGTAAATGATGTGATAGAAGACTACAAAAAGTTTAGATAGTTAGACTAAAAATTAAACCCACTTAAAAAAATCACAATATAAACCCATTTCCAAAAAAAAAAATCCAAAACCAGCCACATTATTTACATAAGTTAGCCTATTTATTCTAGTCGTTCTGGATAATGCTATTGGAAAACCGAATTAATTAGAACGTTATAGGTGGAAAAATTGTCGGAATTTAATTTTTTATATAAAAAATATGACATTTATTTTTTCTTAAAAAATGCTATCAGAAATACTATATATTTTAAAAAATGTTAATATAATCATAAAGGCGAATTAATTCATATTTTTAAAATGTGTATTACTATGTTAATTAAATATTATAAATTAGAAAAATTAAAAACAATAACTAGAAATAATGTTATATTTATGAGATAATTAAAATTTAATTAAATCAATTTTTATTTTTGATATAAAAGTACAGCTACATTATAAGAAATTTAATTTAAAATATAAATATTTTAGATATTTAATAATGTATATATGTATAATAAACTATTATTAAAATAAATTATAGATTATTAAAAATTAGAATTAAATAAATATATTCCATATTTAAAAAAAGAGAAAACAATTTTAAATGGCATGTAATTTTTAATTGAAAGGATAAGAGAAAAAAACGTAGCCAGTTTATGAGAACAAGCCTAGTTTATATGGCAAATTCATGAATTACACATTTAACATGCATGATTTAACTTATTTAAGAAAAAAATTATTATATCTATTAAATTTTGAAAAGAAAATTTTAAAAATATTTATTTATTTGCTTCTGATAATCTTTTGTATTTTTTTTCAAATCTTACTTTTTACGATAGAAAATATAAAAATATTATAGTAAACTACGACTAAATAACTTTCATTTTCACTTTTCTTCTTCTCTTTTCACTTATATTTTCCTTTCGGTGAAACAGGGCCTTAGTTTATCCAGTTGTTCTTTGTGTAACAATATTCGTTTAAAATTGAAATGAATAGTTTATTTACTTATAAAAAAAGACGATATATGTAAACATTGAAGTGTCAAATGAACTCCATGTTTTCATTACGAGGGAAAACAAAATTGACAAAAATAAAATATTGCTACTAAAAAGGTTAAAGAATCAAATAAAAAAAAGTACATTAATAAACTAAATGATAAAATAAATATATTTTAAAAAAAAATTAAAAAATGATCGCTGTTTTTTTAAATAATAAAAGTAAATAATTTTATATTCTCACATGCACGTGGAAAGCAGCGTCAGTAAAATTTTATCCAAGAGAATAAATGACGGAAACAAAATGTAAGCGAAACTTTCATCATTGGCTGATCCAACGGTGGTAATGGTATGACCAGTTTCAAAGTAAACCGTGATCAAGTACCGTTAAACATTCCAGCACCCACAGAAATAATACAAATTTTCAACCAGATTTGGCGGCTAGTCGGCAACTTTATCATCTACCGTGAATATAAACATAAATTTACTTTCTCTCTTTTTTTATTCTTGTTTTATTTTTCGCTTAGTAATTTTATTTATTTATTTTTCTTCCAACTGTACATTTATCTGTTTCATACTATTAATTAAGAATAATGTCAATGTTCTACTATTAATCATCACAAAGACTACAACTAAACTTATGTACGTAGAAGCTTTGTAATACACGTTTATATGAACATTTCAATCAATCTTGAATAGTTGGGACAATGCAAACTTTTCACGGGCTCCATATGTAAATATAGTAAGTTAGGGTTACGATCTTGAATAATTTTTTTACTGAATTGCTATATAAATTCCACTTTCTATATTGAACATATATAATACAATTTATACAAATTATATTAAGCTTAATGAATTATTTATTCTTTATATACTTGTTCCAACTTTTTGTTTTAGATTTTACTTCTAAAAGTTTTATATTTTAGTCTCTGTGCGGATACTATATTTAGCATTTTAGCATCTCTTATTAGTTTTATGATAATGTAAAACGGTCATAAGATATAACAATATAACACAACTTTTATATATAGAGAGAGACTAAAATAATAAAAATTCTAGTTATGAAATTTAAAAAATTAATTAATAAGCCATCACCTTATTAAAATATATTATATATTAATGGAAAATGTATCGACCAATTTGTGTATATTTTATAATCATAATCTAAAATAAACACGAATTTACGAAAGATATAAAATTCTAGTAAATCAAAACAAACTCCCAATAAACTAAACAATTTTTATTATAATTTTCAAATGATCAGAAAAAGTACTTCAATTTATTTTCTAATATTTAAAATTAATTATAAAAGAGGTAATAACATTTTGAATAAAACTATTTTTTTTCTATAGGTTATGATTGGTGTACCTCTCAATTTGATACATCCCCTCATTGATACCCGAAAAACAATAAATTTTATATTTTTAAAAGGAAAAATAATTCATAGTTTAACATTTGAATCTAAATGTGAATCATTGCTAGAAAGAGAAGAAAAAAATATAAATTTATAAGATATATAATATGATAAAAGAAAATAAAAAAAATATTAAATAAGTTTATGTTAAATGAAGATTTATGTCTATCATGATTTTAAGAAAAGTATGAGATGAATAAAAAAGAAATATATTTTTAAAATTTAGGTGTTTGGAATCTTTATTTTTTTTTTATAAATAAAATTTAAATTACAGGATGATAATAATGTATATGATAATTAATGTTACCGTCTATAATCTTTTATGAATAAAACGAGTTTAATTATAGTTATGTGTTTGTAACAGTATAATGTGTATTTTTATATTGTTAATTAATAAAAAATATTATAGAAAATTAACAAATTTACTATATGTGTATTACTTGTAAGTAACAATTTTTCTGAATATATATGGCTTAAATTAAACGTCTGTGAACACCTTAGATCAGCAAAGGAGACAATTTCCAGAATATTGTTTAATAGTCTATAAAAAATTATTGAGAAAACGATTATATATAGTCTGGTTGATATTGTATCTTAATTAATTTATATATGTAGTGTGTGTTTTTCTTAAAGTATTAAATAAGAATTTATTCTGCTATCAATAGAATCATTTAATACGTAAGTGGATAAACTGAAACAGAAATATTTCAATTTAATTAATAAATAAAATAACGTGTGTACAACATTTACAAATTATTTTACCTGTTTTTTTTTTTCAAAATGAATTTAAAATAATGTTATTATATAGATGTTGTTATTGTAGGAGTCTAGAGTTATTGGATGAAATCATTATAAGAAGTGTACAAAAATAGAGCTTCATTGTTTCATATTTAGACAAATTCATCACCAATACAATTTTAAAAAAATTTCGAGTTGGATTAAATCCCAAGTTTTGAACTTTTTTATTAAAAGATTAAATTTAAAAATATTTTTATTATCTTTTTTTAGAAATTGCAATATGTTATTCAATATTTGAATAATTGAACATTTTAATACTTCGAAAATAAATATTTAATTAATAAAATAACAAAATAAATGAAATAATATTAACATTGATATTTAGTTCATATAAATCTGGAGTTTAACACTACGTTACAATATAATAAATGGACAACAAATCTTTAGTTTTTAAACGTTATAAACTGAAAAAACAGTTTGATATCAAACTTACAACGTGCAGATCCAAAAGTTGAATAATTATCCTAAAATGTAGGAATAAAAGCAAACTGACATACAGTGAACAACACATATTATTTCAAGAACATGATTGAAGGAATGAATTAATTATATGATTATAATTTTCTTAGATCATTCTAAAAGGTGACCCAACTTGAGAATACACACTCATGGAGTTCCAAACCTAAAAGACGAAGAGGATTAGAGTTATATGATCGAATTGTAATGTGTTTTAACAAAGGATACATATTTGAATATAGAGAATAACCACAATTAATGTGTTTTTCAGCTAAGGATATTTTGGTGAATCTAAAGAGAAGCATAGATTTTTGAAGTGTAGGAGTTTTCAGCCAATTAATATGGAGAGGCAAAAAGGTAGTGTTGAGGTGGCAATAGATTTAAGGTGAGTTGGAGATGTACTAGCCTTAGTAATTATTTAATAAGAAGCAATTCAATTGGGGTCAAGTGTCTCCAAGATTCTCATGACTGAACAGCGTTCAAACATATAATTTAAACCCTAATGGCCAACCAATGGTAAAAGTCTAAGAGTGGTAAGGAGCATAAAAATATCGGAGGGACAAGTTTCCAAGTGCGAAGTGGCGCATCGTCTCTCCCAACAGCCAAGGAACCACCCAAACAAAACATGGGGCTGCTTTACGTACCAAAGCAACACACACAAATTGAATAAGCCCTCCCCAGTAACAATTTTTCCAATTTTACATTAATGTAAAGAATCATAATCCTATTTTTTAAAATTCTAAGTTAAAATTAATGCATAATTTTTTTCTTGACCTAAAAGAGATCTTTTTCGTGTTTTCTCTCAACAAAATTTAACATTTTATTTGTCTGGCTGATGCTAGTTATCCTATATTAACAGAGGAAATAAATAGTATAAACGGAATAGAAATTTTAGTTTAGAAGTTGAGTTAGATTGAAGCTTAATAGTTAAAAGAAAATGAAATGAAAGAGTGAGGAAGAAGGGGTGGCTGCTTGGAAACAGAGAGGGGTAATATGTGGGAGGTTGGGTTGGCTCTTTGACGATGTCTGGAGTCACCTTGTTTTGTGGTGGCTCCCTCTCTCTCTCTCTCTCTGTCACTCTCTCTCTCTCTTTCTGTCACCCACTCTTACATGCATCTCAACCTGATAGATAAATAGCCCTTTCATTCAATCTTACTATCCACACCACTTTCTTCCAAAATCCAAACTATATTCACCTGACCGCATAATATGCTTCACCCATACGATTGCGTCACCAAAGCTTCAACAAATCAATATTAATAAAGAAAAACACTAAATATGCCAAATATTTACTTCTCACACCTGCCAAGAAAAAGATTCGCAGATTTGCATCTCACAGATACATTGGATTTTTTCACTCACTTTCTCTCTTTCACACGTCCAAACGTACGATGATACCACAAAAACCACATCTGTTTCGTTTGGCCTTCGATATTTTTCTTGTCCCTTTTCAGTGTCAGTTCCGTTTCCACCCACATCCAATCCTCCCAAGTCAGAAGTCACAATGCTGTCTTTTTTGTTGAACTAGTAATAGATATCAGAATACTGGAAAATATACAGTACTTATATTCAGTCTCTGTCTAATATCTGTATTGGGAAATTAATTCATTTTTTGTATCTTTCACTAAATAAAATATATTTCTGGTTAATATTGATTTCAATATATATATCTAGTCATAATCAACGATTTAAAGTTGAGTATATTCAATTTGAATACTTCAATTTCGAAAATTAATGTCCAAATAATTATGTGGTGAAAATCGATTGCAGTTGAGATATGAAAATGGAAATTCATTGGTTTGTTCTCAGTCTGGAGATTGAACTTGATAACGAATTGTAATGGGAAAAGGTCCACAAGCATGCAAGCATGAGTGTTTGATCCCTAAGCTATTCCTTGAAAACTGTAGGCTTGGGTCAGAGGGGATAAGTTTTCTTCACCTTTTTTTGGACTAAACACTCATCTATCTGTATGGAGCTGACAGAGAGAAGTCATTATAGAGACCCCAAATATCCATGGAACTCACTCACGTTAACCTATTCTCATACAAAAATACAATGCTTTGGTTTAAAGTTACATAAAAACTTTATTATTGAAACATTACCAATTCAGTACTTTATAACGATTTTTGTATTTGTTCTCTAAACATTTATTGACTAAACATTGATATATGATTTAAGAAAATGTTTTTCACACAATAATGTAGTTGTCGTATTTTTTATATATAAATCAAAATTTTAGTTTTTTTAAAAAAATAACAAAACTTCACACATTCTATGATCTTTTTTTACTTTTTTTCTTCTTCCTCTCTCTTTTAATCTTTTTCTTTTTCTTTTCTCCATTATCCCTTGAGACCAGCGCATTATACCTTACAAAATACAAAAGTGAAGTGTAATGGATAACATTATCACGCTACATGAGCTTGACTTCTGAAATTTTGTATGATATTTCTAGTTTTACAAAACTTTCATGAAAATTTTTTAGAAGGTAATTCTTTTATGAAAAAAATGGAACTTCTTTTTGTAATAAAATATATTATTTGTATAATATTTTTTTCAATTGTGTCACATTTATCAATTTAATATATTTTAAAACAAATGAATTGATATAATTTTTTCTATTAAATTAATGATAACAACATTATAACAATGATGATATGTCCCATGAACAACGAAATACACCTTGTCAGATAAAATTGTCTTCTTGATAGAAGTACGTATACATGAAACAACAAATATTACACAGGGATATAAGGACACTCTCAGCATGAATTTGATTAAAGAAGTTATTTTTTTTATTTTTTTTTAGATATTGAAATCAAGTTGAGATCATTCAAATAGGAAGAAATTGAAAAGTCGTGGTAATGTTGGAACCATATAAAGGTTATTCAACCTTCCTCTAAAAGAAATGGAAATCTTAAGAATTTACAAAATTAATTTGATTACTTTACTTAAAAAGTACAAATTTGAAAGTTTTCCTATTCTCTCTTATTTCACATTTATTTTTTTCTCTTTATATCTTTTCTGCATATTTTTTCCTCGGTTTGATCTGAGTTTGTATATTATTAGCTCAATCAAAGTTGATGTGTCACCACCTAATATTTTTTCTATTAATTTTATAGAAGTTTGTTTCAAGTTTAAGTCAAAAATGAAAATTATTTTTCAATCACTACCATCAACTTTTTTATATTGGCAAGTGTTATTTCTTAGTTGATGTTAGTGAAATATTTTTTCAACATCAAAACTCTTTCTCAATTGATAGTGAACATAGTTTTTTTTTTTTTGTTAATATCAATAATACTATTTTAATTGATGTTTACGGAAATTATTTTTTAACCAACGATCAAAATATTATTTGTGATCAACATGGTCAAAAATTACTTTTTTTTAAGCCAGCTAATTTTTTAATCAATATCAATAAAATTATTTTTCGATTGTTGTAAGTAAAAATCTTTTAGTTGATATTAGTATGAATTATATTTTAGTTGACATTATTGAAAATAAGTAATAATTATTTTCAATTGATATTTTTTTAAGTTTTCTCAATGAATATTAATGAAACTTCTAGATGCTAATATTTTTTAATTGAATTTTATAATGGTTTATTTGGTTATAACTGAAATATTCAAATAAAAATGAAAAATTAATAATTTAAATTCTTTAACCAAACAAAATATTTGAAAATTCAATTAATTTAAAATTATATTAATTTAATATGAATATATTTAAATTTTCTGAAAATTATAAAACTGTGTATGGAAACACAAGAAAAAAGGAAAAGGAGAAGGCAAAATTGAGAGTTGATATGCCTTATCCATGTGTCAATGTCATAAATCATACAATCTCTATTCTCCTAAGGTGCCTCCAGTGATAAAATAAAGTGATGTAATGAAATGGTAGGTTAATTAAAAATTAATCAAGTGAGGATTATATAAATCAAAAAGTACTAAATTCCTTGTTTAAAATTTGGAGTCAAGAGATATACTAATAACAAGCTAATTATTGTATTTTGTCGTTTTCTTGTTAATAAATGTCCCTCCAACTTTTTCATCTTGTGTTATTAATTAAAAGCAAGAAACTTAATTAGTCCACATAAAATTATATCATGGCTACCGGTTCATTATATATATCTCCCACTGGTTTCTTTGCATGATGATGTGACATTGTCACGTGTTAATTAATTAATATATCAATACATGACTATTAAAATTAATTAACAATCTTAATATAAGTTTGGAGTGGGAAGATAATTAAATATTTTTTAAAACCCATTACAATTTGTCTACATCTTAATATAAGTTTTTCAATTACGAAGATTATTATTATTATTTACTAATAATTTAATTAACTGAAATATAGGTGTCAACAGATAGAAATAGGTAATTGGTTAAGAGGGAAGGTATTCTAATGCAAATATCTGTGGTGATTAAAATAACCTTTGCGTTGCTTCTAGTGGATTCTTCTTAAGATGTTATTTTATGAGAAAGTTTAAGCTGAGAAGAAAGTGTAAAGGAAGGAAGGAGGTTGACAGAGACAATGGCTAACCTAGTTGAAGCAATGTTGCTACTACAATACCCAACAACAAACTTTATATATATTTTTTCAATTTCATACTTCCTAATCATATACAGCAAGCAAACATTTTTAATGTTGGCTGGAAACAGGTATTTTGAATTTAGAAGTTTCACACAGATTTCGTTAACACTTCAAAACCTAGACCCAGGGAGTTGATTTTTTACAATGATTATGAAATGGCTTTTTTTTCTCTTTCTCTTCAATAAGAAAAGGAATGACTTTACAAAAGTGCTTTTGGTATAATGGGAATTTCTTTTGCATTTCATCTTTTCCTTTTGCATTTTATAAAGACAAAAATTTTCATTTTACCCTTACAAACTTTCTACTTTTTATAATTTAAAATACAAGTTTAATTTTTGGATTTCATAATATAATATAATAGTTTGGAAGTAAATTTTTAGGATTTAGAATTTAGGGTTTAGGGTTTAGGGTCTTGCTTTCAAATTATATAATTTAAAAATTAAAATTTTATTATTTTAAATATATTTTTCTTTTACATAAAAAGTTTTTAAATTTTTCTAAATTATGAAATTTGAAAAGACCTTTTAAATTATATAATTTTAAGATAATTTTTATATAAAAAACTTTTAAATTCATAATTTAAAAAAAAAATTACATAAAAAATAATTAAGATAATATTTTTAATTGGAAAATTATTTTTACATAAAAAAGTTTAAATTATATAATCTAAAATTCAAAATTTTTATGTAAAAACAATTTAAATTATATAATTTAAAGAACATTTTTAAATTACATAATTCAGAAATTATTTTATATGTCAAAATAAAAAAGTTTAAATTATATAATTTAGAATTCAAAATTTTTATGTAAAAACAATTTAAATTATATAATTTAAAGAATATTTTTAAATTACATAATTTAGAAATTATTTTATATGTCAAAAAAAATTTTAGATCGTAGAATATAAAAGTGTTTTTCAAATTAAGGTTCGCATTTTACATTAAGCTCAGTAGACTGTGCTAGTTTTTTTTATACAAAATATAGTTAATTGCGCTGGTGAAGAAGTTGAGAATGAATGACAATTTTGCGTTTTGGTGGAAGTGAAAGCCATAGAAAAAGAAATTCCTGGTATAACTTGAGGTATTACTTTTTTAGAGTGTATATAAAAGTTTATTGGATTGGAATGGGTTTGGGATCTTCACATTCTACTGTATAGATCCAAAACCCAGATATGATGATGGGCTTCTCACTAACTCCTAACATTAACGGACTTGGGCTACAACAAGACCTTTAACTGATATAGTGAGCAGCATGAAGCAGAAAACGAATATGGGCCTAGATTTCGATTGTGTTTTTAATTCCATCATCTTCCACAAAACTTGATTTTCATGATTGTATTTTCCACATGGTAAAATCAGTGTTTAAACTTTTTACCTCTCACAAATTAATAAATGAAAACTAAAATCACAACATATTCTAAAGGTAATCTTAATTGAAATGGTGCATCTTTTAATTCAAAAATCCAGTTTTGGTATGACTAAAACAGAATCTTTACAATTCGCATCTTAAGCTCTGAAAGTCAACAGAAAATGGCTGCCATTAAAAAGCTTAAATATGCAGTGATTTGGTTTTGGTTATCGATGTTAAAAGAGAGATTCTTTTTAGTTAATCATCAGATACTATAGTAATGAATGTGTTGAAGAAATAGATGAATTTCCAGAGTATTCTCTTTGAATAGATGTTTTTTGGTACATATGGCATCAGCATCAGCATCAGATGAACGAGGAGAGAAAGAGAGTGTGAAGAGAAACGCCAACAACACAAATGGGGTGGTGATCACAGTGTACAAGGAAACAGTGAGAAGAGTATCAGAAGATCCCACCAACAAAACAAAGCCACGTGCCATTCTCCATGATCGTCGTGCTCTGCTTCTTGCTCACTCTCGAGAGCTTAGAAATGAAGCCTCACAGAAGGTTCCATTGTTCAAATCTAAAACCCAGGTAATGATTATTGATGATAGCGTTTCTCCCTTTTGTTTCTTCAACTGCCAATTCAGGGAATTAAGAACAAAAACAATAGAATTTTGGAAATTTAGCTGGAGAAATGTGCAGAAATGAAGGACTCGAATCCAAAGAAAGAAAGAACACCCCAAATACATTCCCATTTTTGGTAACATCATATTTACCATTGCATTGGTTTTTTTTTTCTACCTATGACTTTGTATTTTACTGTGTTTTTGTTTCATGTGCAGAGTAAAATTAAGAAGGCTTTGAAAAGGTTGTCGTGCAAAGAAATGTAGTGACGAAAAGTGGGAAGATAGATTGCATTATATCTTGATTTTCTGAACTTGTTACTGTCATCATCTCTCACAGTAGAAATTCTTAAGTGAATTCTGAAAAAAATAAAATTGGAATGAAAGAGAGAATTTTGGAGAGATAATCACTTCATTCATTTCCTGTGTAAACTGTTCACTAAATCTTCAGCTTAATCCTCAAATATCTTTAGTGCATGTTTTATTTTTTTCAAACACTCACTTAAATTGTTTTTTGAATTTAATGAAATAAAAAGAAACAGAAATTGAACTTGTAACTTATCAATCTTTTTACTACAATCCACATATTTTGTATATTTTGGGTATACTATTCTTCATGAAGTGTACATAGTCTTGACAAAATATAGAGAATCAAAGAAACTTTTTTATTTTTTTATACAATATTTCATTTTAATAAAAAAATAAATATTTTTCTTAGAAGTTATAGTGATAAAGTTATCTCATTTGTCAGATCTTAATTTTAATTTATTTTTTTAAGTCTTAATCTCACATAATTCTTAAGATTTTATATTTATATTTTCTTCTATGTAAAATATTACCAATTTTCTTATCCTATCTTTAAAAATAAATATTCATTACATAACCAATATCAAATTTAGAGAATAAATTAATGGGTTTACAACTTTTCTCTTTTAACTTTTAGTCTTAAAGTTTCTTGAATTAGCGGGTACACATATTTAGTTGAACTTGAAAAAAAAAATACCTTAACCAAAAGGATAGAGGGAGGATTTGATACAATTAAATATGTAAAAGATTTATCTAAAGTGATATCATTTTATATTATTTAACGAAGTTTCCAATAACCCAATCGAAATCCAAACCTGCAGACAAAACTGAATAGACGTGGGACCCATCCTCATCATAGTTTAAAGAAGGGAGGAATGAATTTATTCAGGAGATTGCAATTGTTCACACAAACCAAAGGGATTTTCTCAAGAAACCATATTGTTGTACTTATGAATCTAAATTATTGTTCTAATCCCAAAAATAAAATAAAAAAGTTCTCTTTAAGTTAATGTGACATTCTTCAAATCTTTCCTATAAACTACATTGCAGATATTTTTGGACAAAATAATAATAAAAATATTAATATACATCCAAAAATTTTATTTACATATAAACTACATCTAAAAAAAATTATAAATTTATAAAATAAAAAATAAAAAAATTAAATAAAGATATTATATAATATTTTCTTATAGAAAAATATAAAATAAATTTTTTAAATTTTCAATCATATTTTTCAGTGTTATTTTCAATATTTAATCATCTAATCATATATATATATATGATTAGGTACAAAATAATACTATTCTGTACTCGCCTTATGTTAAAAAACATTAATGAAGCAAATATTTTTTTTTAATTTTACTCTTTAAAATTTTTATCCAAATAGCTTACTTTTTTATAATATTAGAAATATTAAAAAATATTTTTTTGAAACTTAACTAATTGAATTACAACTTTTTTTTAGTAAATTATGTTTTTTTAGTCATATATATATATATATATATATATAATAGAATAGAAAAATAAAAATATAATAAAAAATAAGATTATTTAAAATTTTATAGATATAAAAAATTAGGAAAAAGAAAGAAGATGAAAAGTGAGTGAAAAGAAGAATTATTTGAGATGAAAAAAAGAATAAAAAATTTGTAATAGATGTAATTAATATAATAAAATAAAATTATTTAAAAATAATTTATAAAATATTTATTAAAAGATAATTTTATATAAAAAAATTAAATACAGATTAGAGTTAAAATAAGTTTTTAATTAAAACAAAAATTATTATCAAATTTTGGTAAATAAAACATTTATATTTCAAAATAATAATGTATTAAAACAAGTTATTCTTTAAAATATAAAATTTAAATTAGTTTATTTTATTTATTACTTTAACATTTTTATTTTAATTATTTATTTTATTATACTTCTATATTCAAAATTTGACATTTTATATTTAACATATAACATGTAATATATTATAACATAGTTATTATAAAAATTATTTAATATACACATAAATAAAATAATATAACATAACATAAATGTCGAATATGTATCCCGCAAAAATTTTTCTAGACTAATTTCTCAATTTGTTTTTTGCACTTTCATATTTTAAAATAATGTATTAAAATAAGTTATTTTTTAAAATATAAAATTTAAATTATTTTATTTATTATACTTCTATATTAAAAATTTGACATAATATATTATAATATAGTTATTATAAAAGTTATTTAATGTACACATTCTATATGCTTGAACAGTAAAAAAAGTCTATCCAAATAGACTCTTAAGAGTTATAATAAATTAATTATCTTAATAGTAACATTATTATAGGATAAATAAATCCATATTGAAAAGTTTTAGTAATTACAAGACTCAATTTCCGATGACCCCTTATACAATATTACATCTTAAAAGACAACTGTTTACTGCATCAAGGGTTACTGGGGTTCTAATCACTAATCAGTGAAGAGTTCCACCAAAGACTTTCCATTTTTAGGTAGTGATCATGTGATACCTAGGACGATACTGAAATAATAGGTAAAAAAACACCATGTCTGTAGACCAGTATATGACAAATTCCAAACATCTACCTTTGCCGCATCATTTCAATCAATGCAAACAGTAGGGTCCAAGGGCATGCAGAATGACATTCTAAATCTCTCACTATCAAAGACGATTTATTATACAGTAATTAATCTGTACAGAAAGTAAATCATCATTGGAAGAATAAAGCTTCGGTTTAAAATGGAATTATTTGGGACGTCTTCACGTTGTCCCTAACCACCTGTTCAATTCACCACTTTGCATCACCGCATAAAAACCAAGCCAACCTAAGACCTAACAATCATAATGACCTGAATCTCCTAGACCTAGAAATCAGAGAGGCAATGAGCACTCTAAAATTGCCTTTTGTACAGTCTATTTAAAAAAATTATAAAAACAGGAAAAGTCACGGTGCCATATCAATCTATAGATGAGATGAACTGCTATACTCTGCCATTTAAATTATAAAATGCTCTGGCATAGCAACAAAACCAGCCATGCCAAGATCACTGACATACTATTTGCAGAATTGCAGCTCTTTCCCTACATTTCTGTAGTTGGTCTTTGAATTACCTTCTTGCATTTGCTATCCTATGCCTCCGTCGTCTTCTGGACCTTCCTAACAGTATCCTGTGGAGTCTGCCTCCAGAGACAGCAGTAGAACCCGCAGATGCAACACTCTGAAAACCAAAGCGATCTACATCAAAAGAATCAGCAGCACGATCCTGATTATATCTAATATTAGGCAAAAAGTGGCCAGTTCTCCCCAAACCAATGGACCTCACTGAAAAAAAGTCATCCTCTAGATATTCATCATCTGAATCATACTCATCACTATAAAAGGCATGGTCATTTGGCTCCAGCACATAATCCCCCAGTACCATAGCCCCTGGTGTTGAAGATAAAATTGTGCTAATAACGTCATTTCGTTCTCTTTCACACTCAAACCTCTTCCATTTTTCTTCTCTTATTGGGTCTACTTCTCGGGGTCGTGCAAATGGATGCTTAGACCTAACATGTTTCCTAAGCTCCTTGTAATTCCCCACAAAAGAGCAGTCATCTTGCATGCAACTTCTTTTCTTGGCATTCAGGGATTTCCTTGCTGCTTCAACCACTGTCCAACCTTTCACCTGCCGGCGACAGAGGGGGCAAAGAAGCTCAGGAACTTCAGTATTGTCTTTAGATTCACCTGTGCTTAAATCAGAGTTCGAATTGTTTGCTTCTAGCTGCAGACTTTGAACAGATGTTGCTTTAGTATATGCTTTTTTATATTGTTCAAAACAGTTAGAATAGCGATTACTAGTAGCACACATATAAGGGCGACAACCCTTGTCATAAGATGAACAAAGCAGCAGAATGGCATTGTGGGGGACCTCCATACATACAGAGCAGGTTGCATCTTCCCAATCTTTCTTCTCCGATGCTTTAGAAGAGCTCTTCTTTACATTGACATCTTTCAGATTTTTTCTTGCACAAGACAAAAGACATGGTGATGCCTTCCGACCTTGAGACTTGTTCCGCAACTTACCAACTTTAGCCATTTACAAACTGAACCTGAAACTGATCAAGGAAAGACAATCATCACAGTAGGTCTTTTTAGAATGGAGAGAAAATCTAGAATAATAAATTAAGATGTCAGTCATTCCAAACACAATCATCAAATGTCTGAAGTACATATTTCACATGACACAATTTATATGACTTTGTAAAATTTTTTACAAAACCCATAAATGTCTTAGCCACAAACAAGTGTAAAAAGATCAGTGATTCAATCATTGTCGACAACATTTGCAGTTACATTGAAGGCACAAATGGTAGGGTAGTATTGAGTCAATATTAAATAAAGCATATGCTTAAATAACAAGTAGAAACACAACATTAGGTTGTCCTTGCTCACCAGAATTAGCAGTAATCATGTGATTCATAGCTAAAGTAAAAGGGTATTTCATCACACGCTCCTCACCATATTCTAACATGCAGCATAATACACAACGAAGATAAAACAGCAAACAAAACTTCATGTTACAGAAAATTGTAAAAAAAATCAAAACTACAAGGTAACGTGAAATTCAGGAACAATAACCAAAATGTCAGAAGGGAAATAATACCTAACAAGTACAATTACTAGCTTGCAAAATTGTCCTATGGAAACGGAATCTTAAACATGATATACAATAGAAAGCTATATCATTGCATTCACTCAATCTTTCTCAACTTGATTCATGTATCCACACTGCCAGACATCAGTCTTGATCTAATATATTTATTTCCGTTGAGGTTAGACCACTGCAACTTTTATGTCCCGTTTAATTTTATTCAGGTCAATCGTAATATGCTTCTTTTCATTTGATGTCCTGACTTTATGCATCCAAGTTGCCATTTTGTTATTGGAAATACACTAAATGAATAAAAATATAAAATGCATAAAACAAGTACCATAGAAATGAATACAAAGAAAACTGTAATTGGTAGATCCATCATTCATTAGAAGAGGAATGATATAAAACAATGTAGTTAAAATAGCAATTGCACCTTAAATCGGGAAGAGTGGTAAAAATTGCTTATTGAATCAATGGATTTTACAAAATTAATAATCCATATTCTATAGCATTAAATTCACAAGTCATAACCCATAGAGTAGTAAGAAACTTAAAGAACAAATCCAAAACAGAAAAAGTCAAGTACACATCAAGACCTTGCAAGGCATAATATTACAACGCAAACAGAAATACTCCAATCTAAGAATCTAGATGTCAGATCTAGATAACGTATTTTCAATTCCATCAACTTCATAATCCAAATAGAGGCTCAAACAGATTAATAATGGAGGAAAACAAACCAAGAATAGAAACAACTCAGAGAACATACGAAGATGTACCACGAACAGCAACAGCTGAGGAAACAGAGGAAGAATAGAGAACGGAAGAGTGGAGAAGAGTGAGAATTGTATGGTGACTAGGGTTTCACCGAATCAACCAAAATGAACATGTGGTGTTGGGTGTGTCACAGATAAGAAATCGGGTCGGGAGAAAATGAACCAGGTTGGCAAAAGTCATAAAGGTTAAATATTTAAATGCACAACTGGCAAAAATCATAAAATCGATGGATTTTACTTATTGCATTCAAATCAGGATGTAAGAGGGATTTACCTCAATGAAGACTTTACCTATGATTTAAACTGCTGGGTCCGGTTAAAATAGTAAAATCAAGGGATTTGATGATTTAAATCCCAATTTTAACTACCATGAAAGAGAATCTACTTTTTTTCATCCCATCTAAACTCAAGCTAGCAAAAATTATATGAATAACCTTACACTCTTCTTTTTCTATATTATGATTTTAAATATCCTTTATTTGCAACACTATAGCACTATTTCAAAATGTCATTTAAATTCAGTAAGTGACAATACACTTAATACATATAATGCAATGATGATTCACATATAGGGTTTCCTTTATTTATTACCCACAACACAATTTTAGTAGTCGTAAACTGATCAAGATCTCCTAACTACAGTATCAGACTATGTGTAACCAGGCAATGATTCTTAAACAGATGCTAATCAGTGAACAAAAAGGTCCCAAATAGGCTGTAAATGGAAAAAGATATAAATGAAACATAAAGCGTAAATTGTTTTTAACAAAAAATCCTCTATCAACACAAATATTCATGACTATTCTCTAATAATGCTAAAGACTTAAAATATAAAAGAACATCATGAATTGTGAATTTGGATCCATCATGAGAAAAACCAGGACCAGTGGATTACGAATTCTGACATTAATCCTAAAAATTTAACCTCTGAAAAAGATATAATGCAAATCCCTGTTGTCATAGATATAGAAATAGTCAGACCAAGTACGGCCTTGTCAAAGCATGGCTGCCAAAGCCTGGCCTACAAGTCTGTTACAATTCTTTTTTAAGGTTTGGCCTTGTCTATTTAACCTGATAGTTCACCGAAGCTTTTGCTTGTTCATTTCCACCAAACCAAACAATGCACATTTTTCAACATCACTTCATTTTTTCACTTGTCCATGTCTTTCTCTTCTCTTTCATTGTGAAAACAGCCAAGCACTTCGGTAAAGAAGTATTCAACTCAACAAGTTTCATAGTTGAGCTTGTTGAGTTTTCATAAAAATCTAACATGCAGTCTTGAAACAACTACAACGCACAAAACATCAGAAAAGGCCAACTTTGAGGACAACCTTTTTATTTCCTGACACGTCATCAGAGGTAAAATATAGTCGAGATTTCAGTATCATCCATTTATACCATAACTTGAGTCCTGTCACACCTGATATAGGATCTTAAAAAGAAGGGCTGAAATAAGGTAGTTCATTTGGCATGAAACAACCAACCTCTTGATTTGGATTTTGAAGTCTCTCTAGATAGATAGAATTATTAAAACATCATATACATTTAAGTAAGCAAAGGATTGGTAGATACTGCATACATCTCAATGTAGAGCTAGATAGCAAGCAGTAAAAGTAAGCCACGTGTTCTGCATTCTAATTTCAATTTGCACAGATTTTAAGGTATAGCATCCAAAAATATAAATAAGAAATCAAAAGGGGAAAAAATAATCATTCAACATCAACATAAAATTTTCCCAGTGTATTACCACTTTCTCTCAAACAAGGTTGTAAAAAATGGTCCTCAACAGCCACGACGTCAAGGTTTTTAAGTGTCTGCAACTGCAACACAACCACAACTTATAACCTTTCTCACAAATCTTACTATCAAGAATCCTCAGTTTAGGAAATCAACTGGATAAAAATAATATCAGATCCGACAGATGCACAAGCACTAGTATTCCACCATTTCCACAGTGAAAGGGAAAAAGAGAACATCCATATTTTTTTCTAACAACACATCATCACCATCAAGACAACATGATAGCAAACTTCAGTATCTGAGAAAGAATACACTCATAATCTCTTTCAATAAGTCAACAGTACATTTTTTGTTCTGGAGAGAAACAATGCACCGCACGCACATATGACACAATAACAACCTGGTGGAAATTTACAGAACGTAACAGCAGTCAAAGAGTCGAAACGAAATGATCCAAATTCCAAAATTATTGGAATCGTTCACGCTCTATTTAATTTCCTTACCTTACCAGTAGAGTTTTTGAAGTTTTCAAAAAACACGTTCATGCGCGGAAATCTCGATTAAAACATGGAAACAGACGATTATGTCACTGTTGCGAAGTGCGGAGCTAAAATGAGACACACAGTTATAAAGAACGGTTCAATATCTTAACAAGCTCGCGGAATTCAAGATCGTAAATCTGTTTTAGTCTAAGGAGCGAACGCAAACGCAATCGAGAGGTGTAATTCATAAATCGAGGCCTCGTGTCAAACGAAAATTTGCAAAAGCACTTAAAGATCCAGAAACATTGTCGAGATTGCACAGAAAAAATGAAAGAAAATGAGAAAAACGTGAAATGGAGGCATCAGAGATCAGGATAAGGGAGAGCGAGAAAAACCCTCCCGAGAGGGAAGGATGAGTACCTGGAACTGGAATTCTCCGAGAAACTGTTAGAGAGGCTTCGTTTGGTTGAAACAGTGAAAATGAAGGAAATCCGAGGGAGTGTTCCGATCTTCGCGCTCACGCTCTCTAAAATCGATTATAAAAAAGGCTGGCAGGGGTGACGTGTGCCGGTACTGCAACACCTAACCTACACAAGACTGGTTTCTTCTCACTTGTTCGTGTTTATAACTTCATCAAAAATTAAAAGAGAAATGCTGCGCTGTCTGGGCTCATGAGCAGTCTAGTTAAACATGGGCTCATTATATGTGCACCTCTCCCGTTTCTTCCTACACCTCAAAAAAATTTAAAATTATCAAATTATTTCTGCATCTTCATTCTTTCATATTGTTTTTTTTAATTATGTAATTCAGTAAAAAAAATTTGATTGTATAATCTAAAAATCATATTAATAATCGCACAATCCAAAAAATTTGAAAATAACTTCCGTATAATCTGAAAATCATTTCTAAATTAAAAAATGTAATTTGAAAAAAAAAAATTCCATATGTTAGCTATTATGTCAGGCTCCATTAACCTTTCCACAAAAGTCCATTATTTTAATTAATGAAAGTTTTTTTTTTCTGCATTCACATATTTTCTTCCTGAATCTTATATACAGAAAAATTTCTATTTTATTTCTTTCAAATTTTGTCATATGAAAATTAAAAATTAATTTTTCAATTATAAAATTTTAAATTCAATTTTAAATTATACAATTTAAAAAGCCATACTTATATAAAAAATTATAAATTATGTAATAATAAAATTATTCTTCGATTATATTATCTAAAATAAATGTTTTTGTCACAATTACATAATTTAAAAGTATTTTTTCATAAATAATTTGTCAAAAATGTCTTCAGCAAATCCATAACACATTTCTTGTTATTTTTCATATTTTTTTTCTTTTTTAACAAAATAATACCGACAAAAATAACAACAACAAAAAATAATAATTTCAATCTCTTATATATTTATAAAGCTGCAAATAAAAATAATGGAACTAAAAAAAATTTCTTACCACTTTTAGTATGAGTATGCTCACACTCTATATGATAAGTTTTTTAGTTTAATTGTGATACTTACTTTTTTACTATTATCACACCAATTTTCGTATGAATTATATATTAATAAATAAGAGTTTTTTAGTTTAGTTGTGATATTTACAGTAAAAAATAAAAGTTTCTACTATCAATTTATAAAAAATAAAAACATTTTTATAACACTTTTTTTATCATTATTAAAAATCAGTAACTTAACATTCATACTAACTTGTGATAGATAAATTAAACTATTTATTCTTAAATATAGGCCAGCAATCATTCTAAAGCTAAATAAAAAAGAAAATAATTGATTAACAATGTATTTTAATTAAATTCTTTATCAAATGCCTTCACTTCCTTTTCATGGCTTTAGCCTCCTATCCTAAGAGTTCTTTTCTTTCTTGTGCATCTTTAGTATTTGTGAAAATAAGGAACTTTTTATTATTATTTATAGTTTATAATTTATAATTTATAACAATATATATATATATAAACTAACATAGGTACTAAATTATTTCATTTTTAATAAATATTTTTTAAATTATAAGTTACAAATTATTTTAGCTAACATTTCATTTATAACTTATTTTTTATAATTTAATATATTTTTTATTATTTTAATTTTTTATTTTATAAAAAAATAATTATTACACTATTTTTAGTATTATTAAATTAGCTTTATATTTTTTATATAGTTCAAGTTAAAAAAATTAATATTACAAATTAAAGTAATTAATATTTGATTATTTGGATGACATGAAATTTCACACAATAAAAATTGTAATAAAGAAATTTAATGTAACAATGGTTTAAATTAATAAATAAAACATTTAATTTGTGAAAATAAATAAAAATAAATTTGATTAATAGTGCTTAATCAATTAGTTTAGATAAAATGACTTATTTAATGAAAAAATATGTACAAATTTTAAAAAATAAAAATATTAACATTTTTAATAAGAATTTAATTATTTACAAAAAAATCTAAAATAATAATTACATATTATACTTATGTCTAGAAAACAAAAAAAATGTTTATATAATAAAATAAATGGTTAAATATGTCAAAATACTTATAATTCCTGAACTATTTGTCAAAATTGTATTTCATTTTTTAGGTAAACTTTGAACTCATTTCGTCTTTATAATTTATAAACAGGTGTAAATGATCCTCTATGACACATAAAAACATTTTTAAGGAGAGGAAAATGAGAGAAAATGGAAGGAGAAAGAGTGAAAGAAGCTTAAGACAGAGATGATAGAGAAGTAGGAAAATAAAGAGATGAAAAGGAATTCTAACATATCATCAAGGATCATTTACACGAGTTTATAAAGCATAAGGACGAAATAAGTTTAAATTTTGTCTGAGGGACAAAAACCAATTTTGACAAATAAGTCAATGACTAAAAACATACTTAACTCTAAAATAAATATATTTATGTTTTTTATATTTACTAACTATTTTTATGAGCTAGCAACTAACTTATCAATTCTTAGCTAACTTATAGACTAACTGAGTCAAATAGATCCAAAATAGTATGTATATTAATTAGATATGTTTATCCTTATTTACTTTTGTAACAACATAAGTGGTGTATGATTTTTCTATATGTAATATAAAATTAATGGAAAATATTTTTTCTAATAATTTTTTATGTTTAAAAGTAGGATAAATGTGTGTGTTATTTATGGTTTGGATTGTCTATAAATTTATGTATGTGTGTGAAGGATGAGTTTTCTAGAACGATGGTGTGAAATTATTTGAGTTTTTCAATAATTATTTGTCAATAAAATATTTTTTTCAATATGCTATTATCCATTTTTCTTATAATCGACACCAAAACTTCCTTGGATTCAAGTTTTGAGAAGAAGTGATAATAATAAGAATCACACTACGAGATGACCATGTCAATGTAAATTCATTATTAGACCATCACCATATGTCATCCAATCAACTCATTATCTCTTTAACAATTTTTAAAAAATGATTTGACCCATTTTTCTTAAAATTTAATTTCAATTTTTTTTCACAATGGAGAAGGGACGATTCAAGTACTTTCACCAATAATTATATTCTCTAGAAATTAAGGATCAAGGAATCTTCTTAATTGCAAATACTATTATGATTGTATAAAACATGAAATTATAGGAATATTGATCCTATCAAAGATCATAATACTTTTCACCATGCATCTTAAGAAATTAATGCTTATACTCTTTGGAAGAAGTTAAATGATATTATTAGACAACAAGAAATAAAGCCCATTTGACAAGAAGGTTGGTGTATATGAAAGTCACGAAATAGAACTTCATTAATAAAGCACACTAATGAAACTCATATCCTAATAAATTAGTTGTTTGTAATGGAGTTAAATTTTGATGATGAAGTACAACCCTTTTAATTCTTAGTTTTGTTCACAAGAATTGGGAGACTTTAACGATTATCCTCAATGATTTGACTTTTTGTGGAAAGCTCACCATATTTAAGGTGAATGATGTTTTGTTTAATGAAGAAGTCATACAAAAGGATAATGACATGAACAATGAGGAAGTCTTTGTCACAAAAGGTAGGAGAAGACAACTCCCAAAAAATCAAAGTAAATTAAGAGGTAGCGAAAAAAGTAGGGATAAGTTATTAGAAAGAAGGGGTAAATCGGTAGAAAGGCAAAAATTGATATGATAGCCTCATGACATGTTTAGTATCTTCTTGACCTATAAAATATTGGCTTGACCGAATTTTTTAAGCTCGTAGAGTATGAAATTATTAGCAATTTTTGCTTGTTCATTTATCCGACGATGCTTAACAAAGGAGACCCAATGTGTGATTCCATTATTGGAGAAATTGTTTGAATTTTGCTAATGGTAGCTCATGTCAGCATATAACATTTTTAAAAAAATAGACATGTCCTTTGCTCATATATAATAAAGGGTCTAAGGGGTCCATGTCAAATAGTAAAGGATCAAGGAGTATTTGTGTTATGAAACTTATTAGAAGTAAAATATCTATAATATCGAACTATTGAAGCTCTTTGTATTTTTGGGAAAACAAAAATAATGTGAAACTAGAATTTCCATTTAGGTGTTATCACTCCTTATTCATATTCTACCCCATAATAAGATATTATGGGAGACACTACTTTATTTCTCTTTCTAACCAATATTTGTTATAAGGTAGAATTTCTTCTATATTTTTTGTATTTATATTTTTTAACTTTTCTTTTAGATAATTTATTTCCAAATATTCTTGGATTGGAGACTTTGTTTCCATTATCCTATTAATTTGGTTGAGCTAACATGGAACATATCATCATAGTCCCAACTTTGGGAAGAGATTTCTTGAATAAGTCTATAATGTTGGCCTAATTATTTTGTACTAGCCAACTTATATAAAATATTGGCCTCGTCATTCTATTTTCTAGACATGTTAAATATTAATTCCTTAAAGTCATCTCCCAAATTTGTTGCAATATGATAATAGTAACAAAGTTTCTTTAGCTTGTAATTTCCTTTTAACTTGTCTAGTGATAAATAGAAAATCGCTTTGATAATGAAGTTTCTTAACTCTTATCTTTTTGAGAAATCATAATCTAGTTATCAAGGTCTCATACTTGCCTTGATTGTTGAAAGTTTCAAACTCTAATTTTAGAGTTTGCTACCTTGGCTCTTGTGCATGAAAAAGATAAGAAAAAATCTAGTTTACTTCACAGATAAAACTCTTCAACCTTCAAATAAAGATACTAGATCATTGAACAGTTGATTTTTTTTCTATAGTCAACTTGCTCAGATAATTGATACCATACTTCTCGAACTTTCAAGTAGTAGTTAAAATAAGCTACTCAATTAAAAAAATCTTGCAAAAATCGAAACTCATTGACAAAATGATAACCTGATCAATGAAACTATTCATGTTTAGATTTCTATTTGAAACTTGTGGCCTAATGAAAACTAGTGAAGCTACCCTACCTCAAGGGCAAGCATAAATGGTGGACTCAGATGATTCATCATATAAATAATATACTTAGTAGGAAGATGGAGCTCAATCGTGGAATGACAAGTATTAGTAAAGTGGAAATGTCCCATTTGATTCATTGAAACATTATCTCAAAATTCTCATTCCAATCAAATTTTTGTGGTGCTTTGAATAATTTGAAAAATGATTTTTCCTTAGGTTGACTCGTGTTACATAAGATATGCTCATTGTTATTAAACTATTGTACTTCTTAATGGTTAGAGGTTTCCAGTCCAAATGGAGATGTATATAATGACGCCCTCCATAAATGGATGGTCATATTCTTCATTTTGTGGATCAAAATGAAGGGTTACTTGGTTGGAGGAGACAACTCCATGTTTAAAAAGTGCAAGAGATTTAAGAATTTCTTCTTGATGCTAGAAGTCCTTATCCTTGGTGATAATAATTACTAGTAGGTGCTTCATGTTGTGCTTGTTTGGTTGAGTTTGTTGTGGAGGTTCAACACTAGGTTGCAAATTGGTTAGTTCCATGTGAGGTTCGACCACATAGATGGTTTGTGTGGGATCAAACTTAAGTTGTGGTTGCTGTACTTACTTTTGTAGTTTTTGAATAAAAGTTCTGAGTTTTTCTAGTAAGATTTGAAACTTGACTTGATAATGTTTGTGAATGAGCTTTAAGGTGTTGGTTCTCTTCTTTTGCATGGTTGTAAGACTCACATGTATGATTTCTTTTACATTTTCGATGTGAACTTTGAGGTTGTTGATAATTGAGATGTGTTCATCTTGTAAATTAATTTTTTTATTAGGGCCTATACTAGACTTTAAACATTCTTAAAAAAATTGAATATATAATCAAATAGTTAATTAGAGAAAAATTCCGATTTCTGTAAGTCAAATAGTGAATAGGAATAAGAAAAAAGTTATACATAATTGAAGTATGAACAAAAATTTAATAAAGATCTACATGCAAATAATAATTTAATGTTCAGGTCAAAAAAATAAAATAAAAGCATAATACAAATTATAAAAGGGAATAAAAATTCATACTTAAACTCTTTGACAATTTCATTATATAAGCATATGAAACACTTACTTTTAAGATCAATGATAAAATAATAATTCCTTCATAATTTTGTTATGATTATATTATACTATACATATAATAAAAAATAACCAAGTTATTAGATTTTATGTTTTATATGATTATAAAATTAACTATTAATAAACAATTTCTAAGATATGAAAATTATATTCATAATATCTTCAACACATAGACAAAGAGGATGTATTATTATAGATTATAAATATAAAAGATAAATAGTGATAACCAATATAGATATCAAAACACCTAGTTGAACTCATAAATAAAAAATTTCAGTTAAATGAAATGACTCATATAAAGAGAAATATTTCAATATTCATACTCAAAGTGTTTCTATAAAAGATTGGTGAAATTCGAGTCTCACCCCAATTCTAATTGAATCTAAAATTATCTTCAATGCAAGTAGCATAATAGAAGGATGGTGGATATCACTATGCTACATTATTACACTATTTTGAAGACCTCACTGCAACTTTTGTTTATATAAGAGTTTCATAATACTTACACTTTGTTTAAGAGTGAGGTCTTAAATTTTATATCATATGAACATGCTACAATGGATAGTTTTTATAAGACTCATGTGACTCTTGCATTAAAAATATCTTAAACCATATGTTTGTCCAATAACATTTGACAAAGACCAAATTTTTAGAGGTCACACAAAAAATTTAGATAAACAAAAAAATATGAAATATAGATGTGCACAAACAATGCCATGCTAATAACAATAAATAATATAATATATACAAATAGAATCATCTCCAATTCTTGCTATACTACTGCTCCTTAGTTAAGCATGCCCTATAGTTTTTTCGCCTGTCAGGTAATATGAGGGAAAGGCAAGGGTAGCTTTTTCAGCTGGAAGTTGATCCTCCGCCTTCGCTACAACAGACAAATCGTCAGAGTAATTAGATAACACTTTGCGCATAGTTATCCAATAGGATATTGCCTAATCGATAATATGGTTCTCTGGTGTGCCACGTCACGCGTTAGATCCAAAGCCGTGCTGAAAAATTGATAGTTACAATCAAGCAAACTCTGAATGAACACGAGCCAATGAACGATTTCTGTAGTAATGGACCCTAGATGAACCCCAGCAGCTTTGAGACTGAACATTGGATACGTTACATGCAATGAAGGACAGAACTGTCATCGAATAGTAAAATAATCAAATACACCACTGAGACAGATAAATTCAACCTTTACTACAATAATTTGCACAAACGGATACAGTGTTATTTGAGTTATGAATGGAAATCTTATAAGCATAGTCAAGTATGGAAACAGCTTCTTTTATGTATAAATTCAGGTGCCATGATAAAAAGAGAAAATTCGTGGCAAAGTGAGATAGTATGCATTTACCTCCACAATGCTTCATAGTTGAAGATAGCATAGTTTAACCCTACCGGCCAAGAACATGAGGAAATGAAGAACCAGAGCCTTGGGAAAGTGGCCTTTGGACAAATGAATGGTTTAAAAGTTGAGCAGCAGTGGGACGATCGTTTGGATTAACTTGAAGGCACTGAAGGATAAAATCGCTTGCATCTCTCGAAAGAGAGTCAGGAATAGCAGGTCGAACACCTCTTCCAATTCTAAATAATGCCTGCATCTGTTGTTTTAAGAGATTAATTAAAACTCAACCGTCAAAGCCAGCAATAATGCAATTTCAGATATATTAATAATGGCAAAAAACAAAATATAAGAATTGTCAACTGAAATTTCCACCTAATATAAAACGCAGGACACCAAACATTATTGACAAAATTCACAAGTTAATGGAAAAAGATACCCAAAAATACATTAAAAATTATTTTTCTTAGCCCGCTTCTCTTTATTAAATATTAAATAGTAAAATAATATGTTATGAATCACATCATTAGGTCTCTTTTTGGTGTTTTTTACTATTTAAGAGTATAAGTATCGGTAACAATGGTCAAAGAGCCTAACTGAGCTAGATAATTGAGCATGCCATCTGGCTGTTAGGATCTCATATAGACCTTTATGATCCTGGCCTGTAAATGGACCTTTATGTGCCTCTAAAGTTAATTTACAAAATAAGTGGTAGGAAACTTGATAATTTGGATCAAAAGTGGTAGCCTGAATAGTTTATTACCAAACAGAAAAGGCAAAAAAACGTGAAGGCGAACACATAAAACAGAAAAGAAAATTATTTGTGGAATTAAAATCAGAAGTGAAATTGTAAGAACTGAAGAGCCTCCCTTGAGACGGAAAAAGCAAAATCCTGGGTCACATAATCACCTTTACTGTGAGCTAACAATAATAACGGGAGTTAAATAGCAATAATATGACACGTACACATTCCAAACCACAGTACGGAAGTTGGCCTGTTAACATCTCCAGTACAGTGCATCCCAGACTCCACATATCAGCTGGAAGCCCATAACCCATGTTCTTTCCTTTCACAACCTGCATATTTCAGATTAAGAAATAGATAGCTATGCTATTAGTAAATCAAAAGACGAAACACCCCAAAGAAGAAGAATTTAAGAAAGTATTAAGGTTTCAAAATCAAAGGGATGCTTCTTTCTATACATTAGGCGGTGAATTCTTGAAACAAGACATGTATAATCACACTACCACGATCAACAATTACATCCAGCTGTTTACTAAATTGCAAGCCATATGTAAAAAAATGGGACAAAGCAAAAGAAAAAGGTAAAAATTCAACTTTTCATATTCTCTAATAATTATTAACAAAATGTGACATGACCTAATGTTGCTAGGGAGTTTATTTTAATGGAGTTCTAATAATTCCTTGTATTCTAGGGTCTTAGACTAGTAGCACATTGAATGCAAACAATTTTAACGGTGACGATATAATTTCATTTAATAAGTGTACAGTTCACAGCTAAATGAGAGTAAGCGGAAACTAATGTCAGAGTCATGCATTCAGCTATTAAGATAACCAGTTACTGTTAAGGAAATGAATTTGAAGTTTGGAACCATGTACACGCTCCATTAATAGATTTGGAAAAAGAACCATTATAGAGTATTTCTGCTCAGAAGTAAAGATTAAAGGCAAACCTCAGGGGCCATCCACAATGCTGTACCCTTCATTGATTTAACGTCATTCAATTTGGTTGCCTGTAAAACGATCCATAAAGGGAAGTCAGAAAATTTGAAATGATAAGACATTTAACATTATTCAGACATCTACTACTGATATCAAAATATTCTAGAAATAAAAGAAACCCTAGATCGGGAAACATAAATGGAAGAGAATGAATACCTTGGCCAATCCAAAATCTGCAAGCTTGACAGATCCACTTGCATCCACCAATATATTTGCACATTTGATATCCCTTAAATTGGCGAAATATAATTTAGAAAATATTTACAATGATTGTTTCATCCCAATTACATAACTGGTACAGGAATGCAGAAAATACGATGTCAAATGAATCCCAGGCTATAAGCCAAAGACAAAAATCTGCTCATTAAAATTCCAAAACAGAAAATACCAGCATGCATGTAACCGTTCAACCTGATCTTAGTCTGATATTGAAGAACTTGATTTTCCTTTTTAATCATTTGAATTTGAAGCTCAAAGTAACTAACAACTGGAAGAAACTAATACGCCATCCAGAAATACAGGACTATTAGCATCAAAAGGTAGTAGTTCGGGACATGAAAATAATTGGATATCTTCTTCCCCCGAGATTCTTCTGTCCAACTCACTCCTCAACTCTCTTCTTTGGCCAAATAAGTAAAACGCATTTCAAACAATGAAAATTGAGCAAAATTTGACCAAAAAATAAAAAACGATGCAGACAAATAACAAGAACAAAATAAAATAAATACCATAAGTTATTTATAAAGTATATATTACAGCTACAAGACAGGACGCAAAAGTGAAAGTTCCTTTGAAGAAAGGCAAGTAAGAATCATAGAACTCTTGCCAGCTTCGTTCTAGATAAATGAACAATACCATATAATTTAAAACCATGATAACCATTGAAAAGTAGAAGTCATATATACTACATAAAGGAAAGTGAAACAGGATTGAAAAAATAAAATAAAATCTGGAGTCACCTGTGAACCACATTTCGATCGTGAAGATACTTCAAACCATGCAGAATCTGTCTAGTATAGGCAGATACTTGGGAATCTCGAAGAGTATACTTCTGATAGAGGCTTCTAAGGGAACCTTTGGTTACAAGCTCAAGAAAGATATACAGCTTTGACTCATCCTGCACAAACATTGAGCAAAGTGTAAAATCCAAATCTTTTTTAATTATGTCTGAACTTTTTACGTTATTAGTAATTGCAGTTATGTGAATCCTTTATCATACAACCATTAAACTACATTTAATGGCCTATCATGACATCATGCCCTGACTCTTAACTACAAACATTCCGCTTATATTGCAAATATTGTTACGAGTTTGAGTCTTTGAAATGTTATAGCACCTGTTGCCATTGACAAAATCTGTAATGGCAACTTCCAAATAGATTTAATAATAATAGAAACAAGAAGATACGAAATTGAACATAAAAGAAGAAAATGAGACAAGACAGCATAGACTCAACCGTAAACAATGAGAAAATGTCAAAATGAATATAAAAAAGAAAAGAATATTAGAACAAGAAAGTACCATTTCCGTGCCATAGTATTGAACAATATTGTCATGCTCAAACTGACTCAAAAGTGCTATTTCCTGAGACAGAAGAGAAAGACAAATCTGAGAAAATAAAAATAGTGGGAGAAGCATGAAGAACGATAACATCTCAAGTGATCTAATGGGGTATTGCACAAGATACAATCATATTTATTTGATAATATTTCTTTTTTATTTTTCATTGAAGGATTCCATTATTGGAAAAGTATGCTAAAAATAAGTTACAAAGCAAAAACGTGTAAGCCCGTCACCTGCTCCAGTTGATATACACTTTGCTTTCCCTGAGTCCCCTGATCAAGCAATGAAACTTCTTTTACAGCAAAAAAGAATCCGTCACTACAGTGATCAGAAAGTATAAATAACATGTTAGAAGATATCACTTGCATAACATTAAATGGATGCTACATCATTGTAAAGCTTGGCTTCCAAGTTTATACAGAAAAATATAATAAAAAATGAAGCAGCAATTTGATAGGAAGATGCTAAATTAGAAATCATCTTTTGAGATGTTTTTGGATTTGACAAAAATCTGGCATTAAACAGCAATTACAATACCATGGCCCCTGCAAAATCTAGTTCTCACTTCATTAATTTTTTCTATAGTTCTCTTTAACTGAGATTTTAAATATGTTTAAATTGTTTATTCAGCTAGAAGCCATCTGTATCACTGCATCAATTTCACATAGTGGCCAAATGAACAAGCTAATAAGCTAAAATTCATTTCCTAATCAGGATGAACAATAGAAAACATGCAGAATTTAATTTCAGAAATGATCATTATCACTTATCAGAAAAAGGCTAATATAATAACAGTGTATTAAAAAAAACTAATAGCGGGGCACCTACACAGCAAGGAACTATTAAATGTTTAAAAAACAGTTTTGTTAAGTATTGTCTTTAGGGTAATGGTTACGACATCAAACGTAGTTTTTTTTGGAAAGTGAGATATTTAGTTTTACCAATGCATCAAATCCGTTGCCTAATTTAAGGGCTATTGTTAACAAAACCATTAAAAGAATTTATGAAATTTAGCAAAGATAATCAAAGCAATAGAAACTTCATGCACACTAGTTCTCATATCACGTCAAACAGACATTGGACACAAAGACACGAACCCCTCACAAAACAAAGGGTCGCAGTCATCATGCTTGTTTTTCTGCATATCCTTGACTGACTAACATTTTTTAATTACGTAGTTGACCGCATACGGGGACTCAACCAAAATCTGGAAGTTAGTAAAACATGGCAGGCACATTGGGTGAGATGGAAAAAAACCATTTTAGCTCGTCTTGTACAAAAAGAGAAGCAATTGAATTTGAAGAGATCATAAGCCCTTGTGCTCCTATTCTGGCCAAAGGGAGAGGAAATGAAATATTTGATAATATTATCATATATACTGCAAAATATTTTCCACCTACCCACCCAAAAAAGAAAGTTTCGCTTCAGGACACAAACTGACAATTTCGGAATACGCCAGTTCAATAGACATCAATTGTGTCATAATCATTACTAGTGTTATGATTGGAACACCATAAAAAGGTACAAGTATCTGTAGAAAAGTATTCTACTCACGATAACCATTACCTACTCTTTATTTTGAAACATTTGAGAAAGTAATGCGAGTGATGTACAAGCAAGTATATTACTTTCATCCAGTTTTTAACTTTACAGAAAATCTTCATCCGATAAGTTGAATAAAAACCTTAACAACAGCACAGCCTTACCTATTTTATTTCCATATTCAAACCCACACAGCAATATTCTGGAACTAACCTTCCATCCCAATCATAAACTCCTAAACTACTACTAAAGCATTAACCTCGATCCCAATCCTATCCACCTCTTATGCAAAATTTAAATTGGAACTCTCCAAAATTGCATCTAACGTAATAGAATTTTAATAGTTTTAAAAAATCTTTTCTACCAACTATCACTAAAGGAAAACATCACAATAAAGATCCACAGCCAGAATAGGAAAGGGAGGGAGGGGAAAGTAGCAACACCCCAAGTGCTAAAGTAGACCAATTTTCTAATGCCCGATAAAATATAATGGCTAAAGATAGAAAAGCGTAATATTATATCCAAGTAGATAATTGAAATGTTTATATGATGCAAGTATGTAATTGTGCATGAACTCCCAAGTCCAAACCCCATATAATAATAATAGTATTTTAAATTTATAAATAATAAAAAAGAAGAGAATAGATGATGAAGCGGAAGGGATAATGAAAAGTGAAGGGTGAACATTATGCACTTACTCAGAAATTCCTTCATAAACGGAGCCAAACGAGCCACCCCCAAGAAACTCACCCTTCTGCCAGCTTCCGGCGGTAATAATCCGCTTGATTCTCCCTTGCGGAGAAATGTTATTGGAGGTATGATCCGTGGTACTACTGGAAGAATCATCTTCGTTCGACGTGGAAAACGAACACGATTCCGAAAGCCCAGCCACGATCTCCGCAATCCTCGCTGCGTTATCCACATTCTCTTCCTCCTCCCTCTTCGGGCTCGCTCTACCCGCTTCCCCTTCTTCCTTCTCCGCTACTTCCCTCTCAACTTCCCCCAGCGGAGCAACATTCTCCACTTCCCTCTCATGCTCTGAATACTTCAACGGTAACCCTTCCCCTGTCGGAGCCAAATCCCTCAAAAGGTCCCACGTGGAACACGAGCTATCATCCACCATCTGAACCCTCACCCCCGGTGGCGGCTTCAGCATCGGCGGACGGGCCCCCTTAATACCAGTGCTCGATTCGTCAGCCTCCAAAACCCTAACCCCACCTTCGACTTTTTTACTCAACTCGCCTTCCTCTGGTGGTTTTAGTGTTCTCTCCTCGTTCACCTTCGGTACTTCTTCTTCTTCGTCCTCTTCCTCTTCCTCTTCCTCGGGAATATCGAGGTTTTCGAGCTTCAGTCTCGGGAGAATATCCGAAGAGGAACGAAACTTCATCGCTTCCCAGGCCGCAGCGGGAATAGAAAAGTCTTCTGGGCCCGATAGGCCCAAACTCCTACAAATTCGATCGAATTCGCCCTCGACGCCCTCGATTCGGAAGCTGGTGCGGTCGTAGAACTCCATGGAACGCGTGTAGAGCGTTTCGTCGGAGGTAGAGGATCCGGCGTCGTATTCGGAGTACTTGAGGGCGTTGCGGCGCTCGAGCTTGGGCTTCCTCCGCGGGTTCTTGCGATCCATGGCCTTGGTGCGGTTGCGGTGCTCAAAAATCCGAGATAGGTGATGCATCTGAATCCATCTAAAACGACGTCAATGACTAGAGAATTGGTGAGGCGGCTGTGAGACTGAAGGGTGAAATTGAAGAGTAGAGGGAGATTTGTAGTCTTTTATAGTTGTTGTGTATCGGTGTGAGGTTAAGAAATGAAAAGCATGAGAGGAGAGACAAAGTAAACGGAGCTGACCAGAGAGGGATGGGGGATCGATCGAAGAACCAAGAGAAAGTGAAGAAAGACTGCACACACAAGACCGGTAAACGTCGTTGAACTCGAAACATAAAACGCGGTGCCACATCGACGACCCATGCATGACTTGGATTGCCCCCACTGCATTTTTTATTTTTTAAAATAACATAAATAATACCTAAATTAAGCTTGGACTTTTATCTTCTAATTCTACTATCATTTCATGCCAATTACTTCTCCACCCCCTTAATATTTTCTACATTGTAAATTCTAAAATTTCAACTTTCCTCTTCATCTATTAAATCACAATAAAGCTTTATTCCAATATACATTTATCTTTTATCTTCTTTTAAAGACTGATATTTGCAAGTCATTCAAAGTGAGATTTTGTCGCATTTATTAGTTCAACTAAATATTATTGTACTTTGAAATTTGAAAGTGAGCAATTGTTTGAGTATTAACATTTACTTTTTGAATTTAAACATATTTGAGTTTTGTAATCTTTAAAAGAAAAAAATAACTTCTTTCACATTATAATATGAAATTTGAAATTAACATTATGCAATCCAAAATTTTAATTATGAATTACATTTTTGGATTTAGAAACATTTTTAGATTGTATTCTTTATAAGTGTATTTAAAAAAGTTAAAATTTGATTTCTCAACTTCTTCACTATTCACAATATCATTGACAATAATTAAGATACAAGTAGGTTATGTATATAAAGTTATTTAAGGTTATTTTTTCTTTTACCTATTATTGTAAAAAAAATATGGTATAAAAAAAGGAAAATAATTTAAAAGCATTTAAAATATCTATTTCCAAATATTAGGAAATTTATAGGTTTATAAAATGTATGATGTGAGAGTTAGAAATAAAAAGTATTAAATACTTGTATATGAAATTTGAAAATGTATATGTATTATTGTCTTAGAAAATAATTGTTATTTTTTAACTTGTTTTTGGATAGAATAATATTTAATTATAATTTATCATGAATAAAATTTTTTATGTTAGCTTTTTCATTTGTAAAAATTAAACCACTTTTTCCCTTTATAAAAAATTGAAAAATAATTTATAGAAGAAAAAAATAAAAAATAAAAACTGAATTAAATGACACCTAATTTAAGTTATCTTATAAAAGAGTTTGATTTGTTTCTACAACTTCCGATGACAAAAAATGTTTAAATAGAAGTACAAACTTGATGAACCAATTTTCTTTTTAATGTATTTGTTAGGAGAGTATTTTTACTCCAAGTTTGAGCTTTTATAAAACTATAATAATATAAGATATGTTAATTGTATTTTTATTTTTATTTTTTGTCACATTTTTTAAAAAATATGTTAAAAGTCGAGAGATGAAATAATTTATAAGAATTTGTGTTAAATAAAAAAATCTTTTACAATATTAGAAAATTTAACTATCATGAATTTTATATCCAAACAATTAATATATTGTCAAGATTGTTGACACATACTTAAATTACTCATTTATTAAACATTTGTTTTACTCATAAGTTTAATGTAAATATTAACATAAGAAATGTCATTAAGAATCAAAATAATAATTATAAAATTGTCACACTTGATTGTATACACATTAAAGTGTTAAAATGAGTGATTTTAATGAGTTAAATTATGTAGCTTAAAAGTCAAGACAAATTTAAAAAACATGGTATGAACAAAAATAAATTTATTTTAATTTGACTTATTTGACTTAATGTCCATATAAATCAATATTTATAAATCGATATGAGATTTACTCATAGACTAATATGATGACTCGTTTTTCTATGGTAATTTTGTTACTCTTAACTCTTATGTTATCGTGCAAAAGAAAAAATTATATTTTTTGTTTCATTTTTTCCTTTTTTCACATGCATAATTGTCATTTCTTTTTGTCACACCTCATATCTTATGTCATAATTGTCATTGCAACTATTGTATCTTCACCAGAGCTTTACATTTTTTCGTAACCTAATGTTTTTATTGTCAAAGAAGCACAAAATTAACATTTTACTTGATTCATCATCTTTGAAAGATACTTCACTATTGTATAATATATCTTGTTATTAAATATTAAACTTGAGATTTATACTTTTAAACAAATTATATATTATGATTTTTTATAGATAAATTGTAATTTTTTTAATTTTCAATTAAGTAAAAAATAATTCATTATCCTTTTAATTTAAAATAAGATTAGAGTAGAAAAAAAATTATAATTTATTTTAAAATATTGATAAGATTGATTTATTTAATTAGTTTAAGTTAGTTTATAACTATATTAAATCACTCGTTTTAACAACTTTACTACAATAAAATAAAATATTAAAATTAAGATTGATTTATTTAATTAGTTTAAGTTAGCTTATATTTATGTTAAAACACTCGTTTTAACAACTTTACTACATTAAAATAAAATATTAGAATTAAGACTATAATAAACAAATTATTTTATCAAACTCAACAATTCTTATAAAACAAAAAAATTATAAAATTTAAAAATATAATTCTTAGATATTATATTTAAAATATTTCAATTATAGGAAATTGTGTTTAAAAATTTGTTGAAAATGTTGTTAAAACTAATATTTACTTTTGAATCTCTAAAATAGATAATTCTATTAATTTTAAAAACTTTAAACACAGACTTGTGTAATATATTATATAAAAATATCATTAAGATGGTGATTATCTAGGTGTAGAAAAAAATCAATTGAATGAAATTTTAACAAACTTAAGTCTACTTTTTATTAAAAAGTAAAATTTAGATTTAAGTTATTTATCTCAAAAACTTTTTCTACAAGATTGTCAAAGAAGTCATAAACTTTTTATATAAGATCGTCAAAGAAGTTATAAATATGTATTTTAGTAATTTTATAATTTTAACCTTAAATCTAAATCAATATATTTAACGATAAAGAAAGATAAATAAATATATATAAATATGATTGTGATATTAACAAAAATTATTATTTATATTTACATGATTAATAAAACAGACCTCTTAATCTTGGAAAAAAATTTTGCCTAAGGCCTAACCTTTTAAATTAATAAGTTTTTATAGAATGTTAGGTTTAACTTACTTTTTAAAAGAATGTCTAGTTTGGTTTGTACTTATTTTTACTTTTATAGTGATTAGATGTATATGTTGTTCAATGATATTAAAGTAATTGTCTGGAGAAAGTAAATTTGATAATTTTATATTTTTTAAAAGAGGATAGTACATAAAATTAGGAAACTTTAAAAATAAGTTAATAGATGTGTAAAATTGATCTTAAAAAACATAAAATGATGAGGGACTAATAAGTAAAATTTGATTATTCAAATTTTATCTTACATTTTTTATGAATAAATTAAAGTTTATTATTTTCCTAAATGAAGGTTAGTCCAATCATCTTACTGCAAAAAGATAAAATTATCTTTATCTTTTATAATTCCAATTAAAGTTATTTCTACCACGACCCAAGTTTTTTAGGTTAAGGAATTCATTTTTAATGATAAAAATATAAAAAAACTGCACAAATTATCCTAGATAAGTTGCACACAAATTTTTGAACAAAAATTAAGCACAAACATGTTCAAGTGATAAGCAAAATTTTCCTGCCTTAACTGTAGTTCACTAAGTGAAAATGGAGTGATAATGAAGAACTCCTTACAATGATTATATATAGTAACTTAAATTAAGAAAAAAAGTAAAAAAAAATTAAAAAAAGAGAATAAGATGACTCTAGTTACTAAATTTGGATGAACAATGACCTTCAAGATTACCTAAGATGCTTTTTCTTCAATAAAAAATGTTTATTTTTTTCTATGACAGTCTAAACCATGTTCAAAACATGAAAAAAAAAATTCTTATAGACTATTTATAATATTTTGGAATTTTGAGGAGACAAAACATTAAATCACACAATAACCAAATAATGCCTAATTTCCTAAGAAAAAAATTACAACTAATTAAAAATTTGTTTTTTCAAATGACTTCTTCTTTAATTACTAAGACCAATTAATTATGTTTGTAATTTTAAGACTTTATTTTATTTTTAAATATGTCAAGTCAAGAGAAAAAAATTATATAAATAATTTTAAAATGAAAAAATAGGTATAACATAATATGTACATAAAAACAATTATAAAATTATATATTTAAAAAAATATACCACACTATTAATAATAAATTATAAAAAATATAATTAAAACAATATTTTCTTTAATTCTTATTAATGAAAACAAAACCGAGAGTCCACAGTTTTATTATGTTAAATTTAATATATATATATATATATATACATATATATATATATATATATTATAATAATAATAATTTAGTCTCTTTCTCTCTTTAGTTTATTGGGGTGAAAAATTATGGATTTGCACTAAAAATTTGCAATAAATATAGAAAAAAACTACTACATGTAAAATAATTAGAAAAAAATATTCTCAATCATAAAAAAAAAGAAGAAAACATAGAACAAATAACATTACTAATTTCATATGTTAATTCAATTTTTGGTAGATGATCATTGTTTTAACACAGTCCTCTACTAATAACTTTTCCACTTAGAAGTATACCATTAGAAACAATAATAATTTATAAAAGATGGTGTAGAAAGCCAATCTTACTTATGGGTTTTTTAATATACCTTAAAAAATATTATACAAGCCATCAAAATTTGTCTCTAGTATTTAAATTTTGTTAAACAAAACAATTTATCAAAGAAAATAATAAATAAGTAGGAGAAAGATATTAAACAGAGGAAAATAAGATATTTGAGAGAAAAATGAGATAATTAAGAGAGAGAGAAAGAAGTTTGAATGTAAAATAAAACAAAGAAAATGGTGACCACTTTGTCTATCTTCCTAAAAGATAAAAAAACGGCTCTGCAGTTACATTTAATTAAAGTTGTATATTAAAATTTAAAATTATAGATATGTATAATCTAAAATATTATTTAAAAAATATATTTATTTATTATGAGTGAATAAAAAATTTATTACTATCATAAATAAAGCATTAAATATTTTTTACAGGTTTTATAAAATAATATTAGTATTGAGTATTGGATATATCTTAATGATGCAGTAGGTAGCCGGTGAGATACACATTCATATATTTTTTTGGGAATCATGTGTGGCAAGTGTGAGTAAATTTGTGACCTACTATACCCTATTATAAAAATATCTACCAGAGCATAAAAGGCTAATTTCTCTTTATTTTCCATTTTTTTTATTCTCTCACCTCACTATTGCCCTGCCCTGTCCTGGAGAGAACTGCACGAAACCAAGTCTAAAAAAACGGATCCCAATAAAAAAAACTGAACCCTAACCCTAGAAAACGGGGCTTATCCTCTTCTTCCTTTTTGTGTTCATTCGTTCGCTTCGAAATCGAACCAGGTACGATAGGGTTTCTCACTGAATCTTCACTGGTGCACGTGATAGGATTGTCTCTGCAATTTGTTACGCTAGGGTTTGGATTGGATTTATATGATGGAATGCTCCGCTTCTTGTGTACCTTGTTGTTGCCGGCGATGACCGGGGGCGGATGTCACCCGTGGAAGGACATGGCGGAGGGAGGGGATGTCGCCGCCGTGGGAAGGCCCTACAGGTCTGACTTTGTGGCAGAAATTCCTCGTGATTCTGCCGTACAAGAAATTGATTACTTGTCCCAGGCTAGGAAAGCTCTCACTGAGCGTTCCCCCTTTGATGTTGCTGAAGAAACTTCGACATCTGCTGCGCTTACTCTGCCCAGTGGGTTGGCTGGCTTGCTGAACCGGCAGACTGATAACAGGAGACGTCCTAAGAAGTCCCATTCCGGTGGGCATAAGAGGAAATCTTCCTCTAGGGCTAACCAGAAGAAGTCCGAGGATTCTAACATTTGGATTGAGACTGAGGAGTACTTTAGGGACTTAACCTTGGCTGATATTGACACCTTGTTTGAGTTCTCTCGAACTTCTAGTTTAGCTTCTCAGGACTATTTCTCTATTCCGCTTTTGGGAAATGTTCCCAGGTACAATGCAGTTACTAGTAATAGCGAGAATGAAACGGAGCCTGTTCCAAAATTCAATGTAGGAGTCAGTAGCGATGATGGGAAGAAGGGTGACTTAGTGGGCAGTGAGGATACGAATAAGGTTGGTGAATCTGTGGAAAATGAGGATGAATTGTTGGTAATTGAGGCAGTTGACGATGTTGCTGTTGAACAATCTTGTCCTCAGGACAAGAGTCAAGACGAACCTGATTCTGCTATTAGTTTAGAGTGGTTTTTAGGTTGTAGGAATAAACTTTCTTTGAGTTCTGAGCGCCCCTCCAAGAAAAGGAGGCTTTTGGGAGTTGAAGCTGGTTTGGAGAAAGTTATAATGACTTGTCCTTGTGATGAGGGTCAACCGATTTGCCATTATTGTGGCAGGGGAGACACTGGCAGCGACTCCAATCGGTTAATTGTCTGCACATCTTGTAAAATGGCAGTTCACTCGAAGTGCTATGGTGTGCAAGATGTAGATGAGGCTTGGCTGTGCTCCTGGTGCAAGCAAATGGGTGATGTTGATGAATCAGTCAATCCTTGTATTCTTTGCCCGAAGAAGGGTGGTGCGTTAAAACCAGTTAATACCTGTGTGGAAGGTGCTGGCTCTGCTCCATTTGTGCACTTATTTTGCTCGCTGTGGATGCCTGAGGTTTATGTAGATGATTTGGAGAAGATGGAACCTGTTATGAATGTGGGGGAAATCAAGGAAACCAGGAAGAAATTATTGTGTAGTGTTTGCAAAGAAAAGTGTGGTGCATGTGTTCGGTGCAGCCATGGTATGTTTCGTTCTGTTATTGTACCATGCAATTTTCAATTCATAGGCCAGTTTTGCAGTGTTTTCAAACTATGGCTAAAAGCATGTCTGTCAGGCCTTTTGATTTGGCTTCACATAGCAATGTTTTTCAAGGTCTCCTAATTTTGTATGTCTATTGCCTTTGGGTCTGTGTGCAGGATGGCTGGGTTACTTTCTGCTAAGATGATTTGTGTATTAAATTAGGTGTAACGGAGTTGAGCGCAATTTACTCTCTTAAACGTTCAATTTTCTCAATTTTATATTGTGTATGATTTGAGTGATTATTTTTAAAATATTGATTTGATACTTTGGTTCATCATTGAGTTGTGTTATATGACTTTCCTTCTTCAGGTGTATTAGTATTTTAGGTATTTATTATGCTCTCTGTCTTACCGAAAAATAATCTTTTATGTTTCTAATTCTAGTGCATCTTTTAATGTTATTTTTTTCTATAATGTCCCTGGTCCCTGGAGAATTGTGAAATTAGGTTGAGAGGTGATCTTCTTTCCATTTCTCGTAAGACAAGTATATAATTCAACTTAAACTGACTATCCTAACTCTTGTTTTTAAATATTGCATATTCTCAGTAGTGTCTGACTTGGACAATTGACTCGGTAATTATGCTTATTCTGTGATTGAAATATGCTAAGCAAGATTTTGAAATTACTTTTGTGTAGTTGACTAATTTTTTCATGGCTCAAGAAACTGTTAATGATTAATGTGAGTTGCATTGAAATAGGACCTTGCTGCTCTTCATGTCTTTTGCACAATTTTCTTTGTTTTTCTTCTCCCCTTCGATGTGATTTTGGGAGAAACTGGAGATGCTGAAATGTGAAGTTTTGTTGGGGATGCACATACTAGTTTCCAACATTTGGTGGTAAACTTCAGATTATATAAGTCGTTGGCCATTTTTCTTTTAACTACCCAGCATGCTTAATTTGAATTCAAATTTGGGCCTCTGTGTGTGTGTGTTAAATGCTGCTTCTGTTGATATTCCATTGACTTTTCTGTTTATGAGATTGGACCTTTGAGCAGAAACGAAATCTTTTGTCATATGATTAAGTATTTGTTTCCCCTTTCCATATTCTTGTTGGCATTGGACCTTGGGTCCAAAATCCCGTCTTTCCTCTTTTACTAAGGTTGGAGGTGGGCATTACAGAATTTGAGGCAGTGTTACCAATGGGGGAAAGCCAAAATTTTACCATTTAAACAATCCATTGCAGTCTATTGCGTCGCCATAGCAGGCCTCCCTTCACAAATTGCCTCTGGCGGTTGGTGAAAAATCTGTCACACCACTCTGCCTTGGCTGCAGTGGTGCCACCATTTTAGTTCATCTGCTCTACATAAAGTGTATAAGATAATTGGATTTTTTCATATTTAAAAGATAAATCTTTAGCAGGTTCAAGTTTTTTATCATCCTGTTGATACTCTGGTTTGTTATTCTATGACAAGACAGAACATTGATCATCTTGGTATTTTCTGGTGAGACTTTTCCGTTCTGATATTTTCTAGGTAAAAGTCACGGATTTTGTGACAGGAACCCATATAAAATAAGCTAAACGATGTATAAACCGTTTAGTTTTGTTCTTGAAAGCTGGATAATTAGGCCTTTAAAGTGATTATATCAACTACTGCAGATAGGTATTTTATAAGTTTATACTTTGATCTATTGCAATTTGAATATAGGATTTTAGACTCATTCTTGTTCACGTATTATTCTCTGAACAGTGAACAGGACTGATTATGCAGCTTTTCACTTTATTATTACCCCTTTTAACGCTTATTTTTGGTTGTGATGAATGTCTGGGATTTCAACAATTTTTATAGTGGTTTCTTAAACTGCCCAAAAGAGGGAAGGATTTTCCATCCGGGGGTGGGAAAGTCATGATTGGGCTGGTAGTTCCAAAGCTATGGAACTTGTGAGTAGTTTGTAGAAATTGAATGACTTTCCCGTTTGTTGTTTTATCAAATGAATTCAGCATATCCTAACCTTTTACTCCTCTGTTATTTTTACCTTCCCCAGCAAGATATGGAATAGTGGAGTGAGTATAGTATTACAATTTTAGTACAAAAATGCATTCCTCATCTTTAATATGTTTGCTAATGGTAATTAGGGCTTCTCCCAACACAACCTACCTCCTTTACATTGATCTGAGACCAGTACAGGATCATAGGTTAAAGTAGATTGCATAATTTTTAGTCGAGTGTAAAGGGGTACTGGGAGACTAAGAAGAGCGTTGAAGGGAATTTTTAAGTGGGATCTCATTGCAGGGGTGGAAATGCGGCTGACTAGACCAGACTTTGGTAGAGCTGAACTTGACCTTCATTGAAAAAAATAACAAAGTTTTAGCCCCTAACCTATTTATTTGTTTTTAAGCCTTTTTTAAAAGGTCTGGTCTGATATGTGTATGAAAGTTTGACCTGACTTGCGAGCTTGTTTAGAAGTTAGTTTTGTTATATAATCTTTAAAAGGCCACTGTTGTATTTTTGTCCTTAAATAGTCCCATTAGTTATTATTATGCAATTGATGATTGTGTGTGTAGAGGTATATATTATAATGTAACTCTAATTTGCTTACTAGAAGCCTAGTGCCCTTAAACAAAATAAAATTTATCCTTTATTAATCCTGTAATTTTGATTTTTTATGTGGGTCGATATGCTTAATAACTAAGAAAGGTAAATAATTATATGATTTTTATATATTTTATCAATTTTAATATAGAAATACTAATAATAATAATATGAATACTGACGAAAGATTATATATATATATACACACATTTACTTAATTAATATAGGCCATCTTGTTATAGCCTAATGCTTGACTTTTTTAACCAAATACATAGACTTTTATAAAAGCCTAGGCCTGATCTGTTTTCTAAAAGACTCTGCCTTGCTTGAGCCTATATAGGACAGGCCATAAGCCCTTATCGGGCAACGTGACCTATTTCCATTTCTAATCTCATTGTAAATAATATATTTGAGCATGTGGCCTATAATTAAGTCAGCCCAATGGTATCATGCTATTCATGTGGCTGACTTTACTTAGGGGGTGTTTGTTTCATGGTATAATTTTATATTCCCAGGAATCATATTCCTAAGAATATTATACCCAAGAATATTATTCTTATGGACATGTTTGGTTGGAATTTAAAAGTGTTAGACAGAAAATAATTTTATTTAGTTAACATAAAAAAAAATGAAATAGGGGTAGAAGAATGTAGTGGGGGATGGGTTATTATTATAGAAAATAACTTCCATTCCCATGGGAATAGGAGATACCCGCTCCCTTCTCATTGGACTGGAAACCAGTTAAAATGTGGGAATGCAACTTTTGTAGGAATATAATTTTCTGGAATACATTTTCTTAACCTCCTAACAAACATGAGAACATTTATTCCCATCCTCAATGTTCCTGGGAATGATAGAAGATAATGTGAAACAAACACCCTTTTAGTGGCATAAAACTTTTTTTTTGTTTGTTTTTTTTTAAGTGTCATGCTTGCTTATGGTTTTCTGGTACTACCAAACAGTTTTTGATGCATTGCAGCTACCATTTTTAAATAGTAAATATTTGAATTTATATGCTCCTTTTGATCTTGTGTGAGTTGTGTTTGTAGGTTGTATTCTTAAATATCTTATTCTTTTGAAATTCTTGCAACTTGCAAGTCATTTCTTCTGGGTGGCATTTTCAGGAAGCTGCAGAACTTCTTTCCACCCTTCATGTGCAAGGGAAGCTGGACACAGGATGGAGGTTTGGGCAAAGTACGGTAATGATAATGTGAGTAATCTGTATTTTTCTGGCAATGTCCCTGTTCCCCTTTCAAAGAAGAAAGTTAAAAAAAAAACAAATTGTTGAATATCAATATTGGAGCAATTCATAAGCTGCTAACAGTCCCTGTTTTTACTGACAAATGTCTAAACTGTAGTGCTGCTTATGTGTTATGTATCATGCTTGTCAGGTTGAGTTGCGGGCTTTTTGTTTGAAACACTCAGATCTACCAGAGAGCAGAAGTATCTTGCCACAGGAAGGCTTTATTGAGGTTAGAAATGAATTTTCTGAAGCCAATGACCTTCCAGTGACATTGCCAGTGAGTGGTGAACACAACTTGAGAGATTGCAGGAATGGAGGATTAGTCTCTGATAGTGATCCAGACAAATTGAACCATAGTGATGAACCACCAGATGGAGGATTACCTGAATGCAGGTTAAGTGCTCACATGTTGGGATGTGGTGCCATGTCCCAACAAAATGTTGAAGTGGTAGGGAGAGTGAATGAGAATGTTGATGCATCTGATTCTCTCAATTTTGCTCTAGTTTTGAAGAAGGTATTCTGCATTATAAGTATCATACACGTATTTGTTTTGGATAAAGCTATAATTTTGTAAATAATTGATTTTATTGCATGCTTTGTTTTAAATTGACATTTACTCTTTGGTAGTTGATTGATCGAGGAAAAGTTGATGTAAAAGACGTGGCATTGGAGATTGGCATTTCACCAGATACATTAACTGCAAATACAAATGTAATACTTGAAATTTCTAATGTTTTCTTTTTGGAAAATTATTGTTCTTAGTATAATATTTGTTTCTATGTTTTTTGTCCCAACCTTTTTCCTTGCAGGAAGCCTATATGGCCCCTGATGTCCGACACAAAATAGTGAATTGGCTAAAAGCACATGTGTATACCAGTGCATTTCAGAAGGGTTTAAAGGTCAAATTCAAACCAGCCAATGCATCCAAAAATGATAGTGGAGCCACAGATGGCGCTGATACTTTACCAATATCAGACTCTGGTTTGCTGGATCCTGTTGCTGTTAAGTCAGTTCCACCAAGGAGGAGAACAACCAATAACATTAGGATTTTGAAGGATAATAAAGTGATATGTTCATCTGAAGGGGTTACAAGTGAGAATGGGATGCCGGTGCACATGTGCAGAGTAGGTCAGTCCATCTGTGACAATCCAACAAGTTCTAATGAAGTGAGCATCCCCAATGCAACTGAAACGGTAATTTTATGTTTAGAATTTATTTTGCTTTGTTTCCGAGTAATTAAATATTATTGTAATACATTATTCTGAAGGATTCACTATTGCAAGAGTAACAAAGGGTCTGGTGTTTTGTTTTATTAGATAGGCTAGTTTTTTACCTGGTCCTTGAAGTTTGAAATCTAATTAATGACTTAACATGATGTGTTATTTGTTTTTCACCAGTTGTTTCTTTGTCAATCTTGAACTGCATAACCATTTTTGTTTTCTTGCTTTCTTCCTTTGTGATCTTTGTTAACCCTCTCCCGGAACATTGTTAACATTTTTGCATGGATTCTTTAAATACACAGTATAGTTTAGTTCTTTACAATTTCATGGTGAGCAGCTTCTTCCATTCATTCATTTTGTACACCTTCCCTAGTGGCTACTGGCTCAGTTGTGTGGAAGTTGATTAGTGTTGCCACCCTAATTTTCAGTTCTCCTAGCCTGCCCTAGTCATGGCCTCTTTGGGGTTCTTCAAGGCTTGGGCAATCCTTACTTTACAAACTAGTTTTGTGAGGTTGGGTTAGACCAAGTATACGTTCTAGGAGTTATTTTGTTATTTTTCTGCTGATACTGCTTCAGCCTCAAGAAATCTCAGTGATGTTTGTACTCATTATAATGGGGTAAATTGCCAATTCAATTTTGGTGTAGCTTGTGAAATTTCATGTTTTTTCTATGAATTTTAGTTTAGATTAATTTTTGTTTTTCAAAAAGATTTCTTTTCCATGTTTGACATATCATCGAGCTTTACTGTGGCTGCCAAAAGCTTTTTGCACCTTTCTTTACCGGGCTTCGGACTGGCAAATGAAGCCACTGGCATTGCCCGCACAAATCAAAAGGGGCTGTGGGATGATTAGAGAATTAAAGCATGCTTCCCATAGATAAAAAGGGGGTTCAGAGGGAGGTTTATCTTTTGATTTGATAGGAAATCCAGGTTGACGTGGAGAGTCTAGTTTCTTGATCCAGTTTTTATCCCATTTCTTTTTTATTCTGATCCAGTTTCTGTCAGTGGGGTCACATTTTGAATTTTGAAACTGGTTTTCTTGAAGTCACATCCTTTGATTTTTATTATAGGTTTTTCTCTCCTTCATTGCATGATATATTTATATATGATCACATTGACGTCTTCTTTTTGTAATTCATTTTTGTTTGTAAGGTCTGATGCTTAACTGGAAAAGTACTGTTGCATGCTTTTCTTCTGTGTTCTCTGTTCCTCTTTCTTTATCTGTGTACTTTCAATAATATGATTTACCTGACTATTGAAGTGCCCTATATTTGTGACATTGTATGGCAATGTCCTTGTAAACTGGAATTGTGTGGGTGTATGAACTTCACAGTTTTAATACTTTTGGGCTTCTTTAGTGTCTTGGAATGTCATTTCCAATTGGACCTATATTATGCAAGGGCAAGGGAAGTGTGTAAAAAGAAACTATCAATGAAGAGAAATATTATGAATACGTATAGGTATATGGCGATGTTTTTCGTGGATGAACTTGATACATGGGGATTTTTTTATCTCTATAATCTTATTGATGAAAGAAATGAAATAGTAAAGAATATACTTATATTCTGAATCCACTGGTTCACCCTGTTTAAATACCTTTTGGCAAATTGATAATAAAAAATGTGTCATTTTTTGCATTAGAATTTTGAGGGCTTCCCTTTTCCATCTGCTCTAGAGAAACCAAAATGGGGAAAAATATCATTTGTAACTTTATTTATTTTTAATGCAGAACATAGCCAAGTCTGAGGATATTTTTCGTGAAGTTCAAGGTATGGCTTCATTTAAATACTGCCTTTTTTAGAGTTCATTAGTTACTTCTTACTAGTATTTGACAACTTCTTAAAATCCCTTCCCACTTTTGTATGATGAAAAAGATTTTGGTTTGCTTTTAACTGTATCTCTCTTAGCTTGTTCTGAGTATTCTTATATTGAGTTATTGTCAATATGATTTTCTTCGTGCTGTTCTGTGTTTTTTAAAGTCTTTATATTCGTTTCCGCAGGCAATGTTGATAAACCTAAAAAATCCTGCTTATCTGGGTACGTTTCAGAAGACAAGTGTAGTATTTGTTTGCAAAATCCTTCTATGCTTTCTGATCAGCACTGCCTTGTTCATTCTGCTTCAGAACCTTCTGATTCTGGTTTCATGTGAGCTTTTCAAAGTGGATATTTTAGTTATTTGCAGCATGTACTGCTTTCTGTCTCTTATTATGTGTTTGTAGAAATCCATTGATGTGATTACTTGCATAGGTTGGTATTCTTCTTTAAAGTCAATTTTAATTTATTTGACATGCAGAAAGGGTGCAGTCTCTAGTTACATTCATCCATTCATCAAAAAGAAATTGCTGCAGATTCGCGATGGGGTGCCCTTGGAGGACATTATATGTGAGATAAATTTAACTATTCTTTTAAATATTCTTTTAAGACGTATTTGGTATGGCTGTTCTAATTTCTTGAATATATAAACCTGTTTTATATAATATTTGGGTATACAACATGTGAAAATGATCAATTCTCAATAGTATGGGAAAACTGATGTTGAGATGGTATTATTATACCTAAATATAAAATATTTTGTGTTTAGAAAATTAGAATGACCTCATTCCAAAGGGCTCCTTCATTTATTATCCCTTTGGAATGGTCTAATAAATTCCTCTCTCAGCAGGTTTAAGTGACAAGGGAAATTCGGGTTTGGTTGATTCATTTGGGGCTAGTGGCTGCTCAAATAGCCAAAATCAGAACTTAACTTGCAGTGAAATATCAAAGCCTGACGACGTAAAGACGGAGCAATCGGTTAGGACTGAAAAAATGGAACTTTTGGAATTTTCTCCACAAGATGAATTGGAGGGGGAACTTGTTTATTTTCAGTATAGGTTATTGCAGAATGTGGTTGCAAAAAGGAGGCGTATTGGTGTGTATTCATTCTTCCCAAATTCTAATCAATTCCTTGTTTTTTGAAATTAATTTGAAGTTGGTAATTTTTTTTGGAACCAGAGATTTGTTTTCCCTCTTTGTTAAACATGGAGCGATGGTTATTTGTTCTTGATTTTGTGATTTCAGATAATTTAATCTACAATGTTGCCAAGAGTTTACCGCAGGAGATTGATAAGGCTCATCAACAAAGATGGGATGATGTTATTGTTAATCAATATCTACGTGATCTTAGAGAGGCAAAAAAGCAGGGCAGAAAAGAAAGAAAGCACAAGGAAGCACAGGCAGTATTGGCTGCTGCAACTGCTGCTGCGGCAGCATCTACTAGGTCATTCCGAAAAGACACCTTAGACGAATCTATCCAACAGGAGGTCATAGATACTTTATATTCTCTCTCTCTCTCTCTATATATATATATATAATTAGCTAATTGTATTGACAACAGAATATGACCCTTTTCCAGAATTTGTTAAAATTGGACAATTTGAATGGAAGGACTGGAGCTTGTTCTCAACCAATGCCTCGAGCCAAAGAGACACTTTCGAGAGTAGCTGTAACTAGAACTTCATCAGAGAAATATTCAGATTTTTGCATGCCAACCTCAGATTTTTCTAAGGAGCAATGTAAATCATGTGATATTTGTAGACGATCAGAGACTATTTTAAACCCTATCCTGGTCTGCTCTGGTTGCAAGGTTTTAGGACTCATCCCTTGCCTTTTTCATGTATTTGTTTCTCTGGTCTATGTTCCACAGTAATTGTGTTTTCTGTTACAGGTTTCAGTCCACCTAGATTGCTATCGCAGTGTGAAAGAAACAACAGGTCCATGGTACTGTGAGTTATGTGAAGATTTGTCATCTAGAAGCTCTGGGGCATCTGCTATCAATTTTTGGGAGAAACCTTATGTTGGTGTTGAATGTGCTCTCTGTGGTGGTACTACTGGTGCTTTTAGGAAGTCTTCTGATGGTCATTGGATTCACGCTTTCTGTGCTGAGGTTAACTATTTCCCGTTGATTTCTTTAGGAGATTTTTTTTCTTTCTTTCTTTAGTACCAAGTTTGGCTAAGTGTAACTTGTATTTGGAATATGTACTAGTGGGTTTTGGAGTCTACGTTCGGAAGAGGACAAATAGATGCTGTTGAAGGAATGGTACGTGCATTGTCTAAACTGCTAATTTCCATAGTTTGGAATTCCACCCTCCTTGCTCTTGCTTGTTAACTTGGAAAAAATTGACTTATCTTTTGTAACACCTATCTCTGTTCATTGTTAAATACCAGGAAAATGTCCCAAAAGGAGTTGACATTTGTTGCATCTGCCATCGCAAGAATGGTGTATGCATGAAGGTAATGATAGCATGAAAAAATGAATTTCCTTTTTTATCCTTTGTTTCAATCAACAAGCTTTTGAAATTAACCTTTTTTGTTTTACAATTAAATTTTTAAATGGTGAATGCAGTGTTGCTATGGGCATTGTCAGACCACATTCCATCCATCCTGTGCTAGAAGTGCTGGTTTGTACATGAATGCAAGGACTTCTGGTGGCAAGGTTCAACACAAAGCTTACTGTGAAAAGCATAGTTTGGAGCAAAAAGCAAAGGTTAGATTTTGCCTCTAGAAATAAAATGTCCTTTGTGGGTCTACCGTGATGTTATGTTAAGTTTGTCTCAATTTTGTTCAGGCTGAGAGTCAAAAACACGGAATTGAAGAGTTAAAAAGTATCAGGCAAATTAGGGTGAGACTTCGTTTCCCTTTTTTAACCGATTTCCTCATTATTATTTGTGGGACTTGATAATAGGATACATTGTCCTTTGAACATTGGATGTTTTATTTGTAGACATCTAAGCGTGCTTAAATCTAAATTCTATTGGATAAAGATTATGGTTTGGTCCTAATTCTGGTTTTCAGGTCAGCCAAAATGTGATGTAATGGTGGTGTCGTTTATTGTATCTTTTAACCCAAGTTAAACCAACATTTCTGAGTTTCTCCTCGTTGAAGGGAATTGAAAATGTGGAGAACGTTACTCACTCCTATATTTAAGTGCTTGTGGATTATTGTATAATCAAGATTACAATTGTCTCCCACAATTTTGTTGTTGTACTTCAATACTATGGCTTCTTTTAATTTCCCGAAGTTTATGCTGGAAATCCAATGAAATTATCTGTGAATTGGTGTGGGTGCTATGCTGACAATGATCAGATAAGGAAATATTAACTTTCTGGCTAGTGATAGCAGGAGGAAGTGGCTAGTGTTTGTTGCACACTGAAATCTTTAGCAGTTGCTGTAGGGTTATTGTTTTTGTAAGGTTGAAATTTGTTGGAAAGCTGCTTCAGTTGTGAGCATTGCTAGGCCAGTTTTTCTGAAAGGGGGACTGATCGGAAAGGACGAGTCATCATAGTGTGAACCATCAAAACATAAACTTAGTGGGTTTAGATCCATATCAACTAGAGATTTGTCCTAAGTACAGTGCTTATTATAAGAAGGCTTGGGTATTTCCCAATTTTTTAGGTCAATTTAGTTAGGTCCTAACTACCCAGATTCTAAGAAATTTAGTAGTGCCTTTATCCTCACTTGAGTGCATGACGTGCTGATGTGTACTCTTTTGTTTGAAACTTCAAATTGCTACCAATCATTACCAACTATAACATGACATGTGAAAAAAATTGCTTTTATTTTATATAGTGGTTGTCGTGTGTATGTAGAGGGGTCAGCATTATAGTTATTTATGCATAATATCACTTCGGTTTTGAAGGTCTCTGTTAGTGGTTGTCGTGTGTACGTAGAGGGGTTAGCATTATAGTTATTTATGCATAATATCACTTCGGTTTTGAAGGTCTCTGTTAGTGCAAGTGATGTTAGGCATAATTTGAAGTTTATCGAAGAACTTATTCTTACTGTATGTTTCTGAAACAGGTTGAACTAGAGAGATTACGTCTCCTTTGTGAAAGAATTGTCAAACGTGAAAAAATAAAGGTAATGATTTGTCAAATTTGTCATAAGAATCTCAATTGTTCTTTTTGTTTCCTTCATTTGGCACTTATTACTGATAACATTTAATTGCCATTTCCAGACTGATATATAGATTCTTATGTTTGGATTTTCATTCACTTCGCTGTCAAATTTTGATTATTAACTTCTGGTATTATGGGCATTTACAGCGGGAATTAGTACTATGTTCACATGACATACTCGCCTTTAAAAGAGATAATGTTGCGAGGTCTGTGCTAGTTCATAGCCCTTTCATCCTTCCAGATGGTAGTTCTGAATCAGCTACAACATCCCTTAAAGGGAATACAGAGGGATACAGATCATGCAGTGAACCGCTCCAAAGATCAGATGATGTTACTGTTGACAGTTCTGTTTCTGCTAAGCACCGGGTCAGAGTCACCATATCTATGGACGCGGACCATAAATTGGATGATGACTGTTCAACCTCCCAAAGCAAATATAACCACAAAATTCCAGAAAGAACACAATTTTCTGGCAAGAAGATTCCTCATAGAGCTGCTGCATCACGAAATATTTCAGATGAAGGTGGATGGAGATCCAAATCTAGAAAGGTGAGTAATGACAGAGTTCATTGTTCAATCATTTTTTTTAATTTTTCAGTGAGATATGTAGTGGGAGAACTTACGTCTTGCTTTGCAATTGCAGCATGCTGAAACATTTGGAAAAGAGCTTGTTATGACGTCAGATGAAGCATCTATGAAGAATTCAATGCTACCAAAAGGATATGCATATGTTCCTGCTGATTGTCTGTCAAATGACAAGCACTCTAACGAGGATATATATGCTAGTGGGCCAGTGGAGCATGACAGGTAGAGTGTTGGATCGCAGCCTTGTTCTTTATTTTTCCCTCGAGGCTGACATCCATAATAATTGATGCCATGCGATTTTGCTCCCGGGGGAGTTTTATTTGAAAATGGCAAAATGTAGAGATAGGGTTGATCACACTGAATTGTTGCAAAATGTTGCTTTCTGCTCTGCGGGGGCAAGTTTTGTTAGCATTGTTGTACATTCCTTATGAGAGTAAACTGTACAGTGGATGAGCATTTCTTGCATTTACTTGTCTTAGAATGAAGGCATGCATTCCGTTTTATTGACTCTCGTGGGAAGGATCAAGCGGAAGCATTCCTTGTAATCATACAAGGGAGGATCAGGGAATCACCTGTTTTTCTGTAAAGTTGATGTACATATTTTATGACAGTCGTAGTAATTCTGAAAGGGAGTGCTCGGCATCAGATCCACGAGCATATAAATTATATTAAACTTTCACCTCAGAAAATTTCCCCCCCTTTATACTGCATTTTTATTTTTATGATTCTCGTGACCACTGAAATCCCTCATATAATAAATTATAATGGAGTTAATGATAATTGATCCTATCCTATTTTTCATTGTCGATAGACCATTTTCGTACCCAGCGCCAGATCCTTTCGATGAACCTCTTGCATTAGCTAAATTATAAATGAAGGGCTTCATGCTGTATTTGTTCAAATCAACGTTTGAACAGTTTGTGCCTACGTAGCCAGTGAATCGTTCAGTGTGTTCGGTGACGTTTTAATTTTAAGCAAAAAGATTGAGTAACTATTGGTTTTCACCTTTAGTTTATCACCTGTCATTTTTAAATTTTAGATAACCTCTACTACCATTAATGTGTTAAACATGTGTCCTACAAGGTAAAACATTGACCAATGTTTGCTATTTGGAAATACAAGTAAACTTAAACATGTAGAAAATAAACCCCTATTGTTGTGCTAGGAGGGTTTCAGGAGTCCTGGTCCATAACCACTTTCGAATCTGTGAAGCACCATTCTTGGTGGAAGGCCAATGCCTTTTGTACTAAAGGAATAAAAAGCAATACAGTATAAAATTATTGAGAATTAGAATAGAAGAGTTGAAATAGAGCATAAGGTGTGCCAGGAGGGTATGTTGATTTCCTTTTTTTTTTCTTATTAAGCTATCTCACAAAAAATTTGTCGTGCACAATTGATTTGTTTCCTAAAAGAAATAATCTTTTGAATCTCTCCCGATTCATTAGACTAATAATATGTGAGATAATTTATTTTACTGACGAGTTCTCTATTCAAGTTCGAAGTTACGTTAAAGCTCAAAACTTTACCTTGCAAAAAATTCCAAGATCAAAATCCAATCTTTTTTAAAATATGCGGATCAGATTCAAAATGAAATCAGTTAACTGGAGAAGTTGCAAATATATTTAATCACAATTATCTTTTGAAGTACCATTTACACTTCTTTTTCTTTATTTCTCGTAGCAATCCCCTCCATATGTATTTCTCACAACGACAAAAGTGAATTAAAATGAATGTTATATCCTGATTAAATCTCATTCATTTTTGCATGATCATTAAAATTATTTGGTGGCATTATTTTAGTTAAATTTTTAACAATCATCAACATAATACCACAATACTAATGTTAATGTGATCAATAATAACTTTATTTTTATTAATGCATTTAGAAAATATATACATGGACCACTCTAAATCTAGTCTTCACTTAAAAGCAACTTCTATATTTAATTATATTATATTTAAATTTTAAAAAGTAAAAGACAGAATTACGAAAAGAAGTAAGTAAAATATAGGTGTAGTATAGGATGTGCACACTGAGATGTGTCTACATATCACCTCTCATACATTTATTATGCAAAATAATTAATAAACTTCTTTCTCACACCCATACTATATCTTAATTTTTTTAAATTTTTTTTACATTAAATAAGGAGATTTTGTGTGTTGCTGTAGGTGTTGGAAAGTGGGTTTTAAAATGAAGATGTTCCTCTATCATCACTTATTTATTATTGGCCATAAACATTGTAGCAAAGTTGTTTGAGTAGAGTTTTAATGATCTAAAAATAGAGGATATCATTCCAAGTCCATATATGAAAAACAATTTTAACTATACACTGTGAGGTAGCCTTAAAATAAAAAATGAATAAGACCTTTATAAAATACAATTCTAGAAGCTAATACAAAAAATGTATCTAGAAGTTAACTTCCTATAATCAAAACAACTAAAATCTTATGAATTAGAATAATAAATTACCTCCAAATTGTTAGTCCATTTGTATATAAACCTGTAATAGTTTGTTCCTTGAAGATATCTTATTATCTTATATGTATGTTTTTAGTGGTAAATTCATGGATCACTATAATATCTTCGCAACATTCCAACAACAAATCCAATGTCAAATTTAATGAAAGCTTGCTCATACATAAGATTTCTAACAACTAAAGCATATGTAATATTCTTCACATGTTCCCACTCAAATTTTTTAGGATATTGACTCAAGTTAAGTTTAATACCACTCAATAACAAATATTTCATATAAAATATTTTCAAAATTGTGTTGATATAGGCTTCTTGAGACAAATCCTAAATGTCTTGATATCTTTCTCTATGTATTTTAATGTCCATGACATAAAATGTCTTACCCATATTTTCTACGTCAAAATTTTTAAAAATGTTTGTTTAACCTCGTATGATATATCTTTGTCATTAATTTCAAACAAAACGTCATTCACATATAAAATAAAAAAGAACATTTGTACTTTCACTAATCTTTGATATATACATGGATATATTATGTCCTTTTCAATAATATACTAAATAAAGAGATAACTTTATGAATTTCTAAATATCATGACGATATACTTATTTAAATCTATAAATAGATTCATTAATCTTACATACCAAGTTCTCATCATTACTAGAAAATAATCATTCAAGTTGTTTCACATAAACCTGTTTCCTAGATCACCTTTACAAAATGTCATTTTCATATCTATGTTTGTTGTAACTCAAGATCAAAATGAGTATAGCATAATTACTCGAAGAAAATCTTTCATAAATAGAATATAAATTGTTTATCTATAATTAATTTTTCTTTTTTAGTGAACCTTTTAAAGATGAGTCTTGTCTTGTGTCTCTCAATGTTGTCTTATAAATTTTTCTTTTGTTCTAAAGACTTTTCTACATTCAGTGGTTTTTACATCATCAAATAGCTCAATGAGATTTCAGACTTTGTTAAATGTCTTGTTCCTTTTTCAACACTTCATGCTTTTTGGATATTAAATTTGTGAGTTAATTTCTAAATCAATTTGTTAGATAAAACTCTTGTTATTAAACTTAATAGTTATATAACTCTTATATAATTAATCCCTCATAAGACTACATGGTTTGATATGACTATAATTTAAATCTTAAAGAAGAATTTTTCCTTAATGGTTAATAATAGATGAGTTGTTGAATCTTGTGATATTTGCATGATTTGTATTTTACACTCCTTTTGAATTATGTCTCATTTTAGTCTAATTTAAATGATTACCTATATTATATATATATATATATTTTAAAGTTATCATTTTCATATATTTAAAAAAATAGTAATACTCTAATATATTTCCTATTTTCAATATATTATCTATTTTTGTTTTGACTTTTTAATAAATTATTTTTTTCATATTGATTTCCAAGTAAATTATACAATTTTAACTTTAGTTTATGAAAAATATATTTGTATTTTCTTCTTAACATTGTCTTTTTTTTTTTAATTGATCATCGGAATATTTTTAATTTTTTCTTTGGTTTCTCAACTTTTTTTTATGTATATTATTCTTCAACAATCTACATTGTGTAATAGACCTTTCAACTAAATTAACCCATAAATCAAACTAAAACAGATAACGTAATATACTCAAATTAAAATATACAAATTTTTAAAAAATATTAGGCACTCAAAATAAAAAGGTGATCAAATATCATATACCATGAACTTATTTAAACCCATCTTATATTATTAAAAAGAAAGTGTTAAATGAATGCAAGAGTCTCAAAATATTACATCACAATTCCTACATATATTTATTTGTGTCTTCATTGTTAATTCCTTTAGATAAAATAGTGTTGGCTTAGTATTTGCTGTGGGGATATGTATCCAAAAACAATTTGAAAAAAGAGAGAGATTATTGTGGGGATTATAAGCTTAATTTTGCCAACTTAAGGTAAGCACACGGTTCCGCAACCACTTATAATTTATCTTCACTTGTTTTTAGCTGTGTTTCAAATGTCAACAATGGGAGATATTCAACAATATTGTGATGCAAGCAGAAACTGTGATTCATCATTTCTTATTTAAACATATTGAATATCCCAATTGAAAATTTTCACCCAGAGTTGATCATATTGGTCGACTAATTAAACAATATTCATACTATGGCCTGATGTTGTTGACTTGAACCATTCTCCACCTTCACAAATCATTACAAAATTATGCAATTTCCCCCTTTCTTAGAGGATTTACTTATCCTCATTTCGCTTTCACAGTGTACAATGCTGACTTACTATTCCTAGCCACACTTCTCAATCACATGCCTTTAATTCAAATATAGCGTTTGGTGTGGAAATTTTGAGTGATGAGGAAAGCAATAAAAAATGGTCTTTTGTTTGACATAAAAAGGTGAGAGTAAAATTAGGATTAAGAGTGGATAATAAATAGTTTATGGGTCTTATAATTTCCCATTCCCTTTTTCGGATGATTAAGATGGAATAAGAAAAAGGGTAAATGATAACTCTTTAACTTTTTTTTCTTTCAATTATATTCTTTTTCCCCCTTTCCTTTTTTGCTTTTATCTTACCAAATAAAACCTAAAGTGTTTGCACAGATTTTCCAGTGTTTGGAACACTGGCGGGTTGCATCAAAGTGAGCAAAGTCTAAACCAGAGAAATGAATGGAACAGTGATCTCAACACCTGGCTTTAATAATAATAATAATAATAATATAGTCTCCATTATGTTATTGCTACGTTATCAATGTTTGTTGACTATTAGAAGGAGTTAGCAATTGATATTTTATGTAAACAATGCAAGTTCATTATCATAATTTTCCTAGGTTTGCTCTTTAGACCATTTCCAACCATAACTTGTATCGGATAACGGATTCACCTCCAATTACAAACAATGACGTAAGAATGGTTTTCATATCAAAATTAATTTTAATATTCAAATATTGTTTTTAACAAAGTATACAAATATGAGATAGTAAGATACTTTTTTTAAGAAAATTTAAGTAATTTTATAGAATAAATTCTAATGAGACATAATAAAAGTATAAAAACCCTTTGAAAGTTAATTAAAAATAAAAATATATATATCATTGAAGTTGTTTTACCACACTCTTTTCTATTCCTTCAAAAAGCATTGGGGTGTTTTATTTTAAAGTTAAGTAAAATTAATTTTAATATAATTGGTTTCATTATTGAACATAATTGTGACATGTGTCTAATTTGACTTTAGTGTGTGTCTATATATGTATAATTTGGTATAATAAAAAGTTACTCTCTGTTTCTAAATAAGAGTCGTTTAAGGTTTTTTTTACAGAATAAAAGGAGTAATTTTTACTATTTATAATAAATTTTTAACTTTTTTTTCAATAATACCCTTATTATTTACTCTCTTTCTCTCTTTGTAATAAAAAGTATTCAATATATTCTTTCTCCACTTAAAAGAACAACTTTTCAATTCTTAACAACATAGAATCTGAAACATTTTTTCTCATCTCTATCAAAATAAGTTTCAATCTATAACTTTTAAGAATAAACAATCACATATGAGTTATAAATTCATAAATTTCATTCATCAATGAGCGTTGCAATTAAGTCCCCTCTCTTATTTTAAAGTGTAATATAAACCTTGTTAACATTCTTTGTAGCTTGGTTGTCTATTTTATTAAACAGTCTGTACTGAACATAAAAAGTAAATATTATTATATTTTATTTTGATGTAGAATATAAATAAAATTAAACCAATATTTTGCCGTTTATTTTTATCGATTTTATGATTTTTGTTAATATAAAAAATTGTTAAACATTATATAATAAAAAGATATTAAATAAAGAAATATGTTGTAAATTTTTTTTATCCATAAATAAACTAACAATCTTATAGTTAAAAATTACCATACAAATTTGTTATTATAATTTATTAATTATAAATATATTTTAATTATAATACAATCAAACTGTAAAGTAGTATTTTGAAAACTTCAATCTTTAATTACACAAAGTAAAGATATTTAATCTTAAAAAAATATCAAAGTATTCTTAAATAGTTAATTTGTATAATAGAAATACAATCTGTTGATTTATATAAATTTATTTTAATTTAAATTACAAATATTATTCATGTGAATATATATATAATGTTATTTATGATTAAATACACAAATTCACTCGTAACTATACAATAAAAAATTAAATTATTGTAATTTACATCTTGTCCTTGTGTTAAGTCTTTTTATAATCATATATAATTTTATGTTGACACTTTTTATTATTTTATTTAAAATATTATATAATAAATAATATTTTTTTGTTAATTTTTATTATTTCATTTAAAATATTATATAAAAGATAATATTTTTTTCTGTTATTTTTTGTTCTTTTAACAACATCATATAAAGTATACAAATTTTAATTGTTCGTGTCATAATCATAACATGTATCTTTGATCAACTCATAATTTTTAAATACTTTAGTTATAATGATGTATTCTAAGATGTTTATATTTTGTTTTTACTTCTAAAATTTCAAAGAACTACTTCTAAGTTTTTATATCTATAAATATATTACTATTAAAATATGAGTACCTTAGACATAATTTTCAAAACTTTGAGTTGAACATATAAATAAACAAATCCATCAAACTATTTTACAAGATTTTTTTAAAATTACACGATCTTTTTGTTTTATATTGAAAATTAAAATCTATCAAAAATTAAAATTCAAACATTAAAATTATTCAAATACTAAAAATATCACAACATTTAAATTGTTTATAGTGAATAATCAATACTGACAATAACATTAAAATTGTATAAATACTAAAACTATTACATAATTTTTTTTCTCAAACATTTAGGCTTCTTCAATAACATTTGAATTCTTGTTTCATAAAACTTAATCATTCTTCTCAATCTCCATGTTTTATCTTTTTTCCAACAACTCCTCACAAAGGTAAAAGGTTATAATTTGTTATAAGATACACGAAAATAATATAAAATTTACTTTTGACATAAAATCCTAAATAGTCTATTTCTAGTATATGGCTTGGACATTTTCAGTGAGAAGTGTAACTTGATATTTATTTAATTTCATGCTTAAAATGATAAAAATAATTAATGTAAATTAGGAAACCTAGATATAACAAAAGTTAGGAAAAGCTAGATAAGTTTATTATATAATGTTACTTATACTTATTATTAGAAAAATTATGTGTACATCTGCAAAAAAGTGAAACCCACTTAAGCTTACTGTAATTTATTTTTAATTTTAAAAACCAAAAAAATCAAACAGAATCATCTACACTAAAAATAAGATATTTGTAAGGTATTTATACCTTCCTAGTTATTTATATACATGTTTTAAAAACATAAACATGTTTGTATATTCAGAGTGCCTGCAAAACTATAACTATATATCCACCCTTAACTCACATATAATATTATATTTAATTGTAACATGTGATTTCGTTCTTGATTTTTAATGTAAAATTCAAACTAAATAGTTCGGTTGAGAAAAAGAATAGACAAAATAAAAAATTAATTTTCATCAATTTTTATTTTTATTGATTTTTTGTAATTTTTAATTGATTTATTTTAAATACCCTAAACTTTTTTTTTACTTTTTCATTTTTTATAATTAATTTTCATTAGTTTTTATTTTTTATTGATTTTTCGTATTTTTAATTTATTTATTTTAAATACCCTAAACCTTTTTTTTTTACTTTTTCATTTTTTATTTAGGTAAATTCCGAAGCATATGGCTCAATTTTGATTAACTTTCCAAAATAATGATAACAAAATTTAATTTTGTAAAACCTGCCATAAATGTCGAGAAAAAAGCTGCCATAAATACTAATTAATTTTAAATCCTAATCCATTTGAAAAACAAAACAAAACAATTAAACGCATTAAATTTTTGACCATTTGACTTTGACCAACAATTTACTCGTGTATCCAAAAACATGACCATGATACTCTGCATCGCCGCCATGTGAGATGCTTCAAGAAATCAAGCAAGCAAGCAACACTGGAAATTGGAAGCCGGGAAAATTAAAAGAGAGAAGAAAACCTTTACATTGTATATGATGATGTATGTAACAATCTGAGAAGATAAAAGTAAAATAAATAAATAAATAAATACAATCCTTGATTGGATCTGTTTGATTTGATTGTGTTCCATAGCTATCAAACAGTTGGAGGCTGATGACAAATCCTTGGATGATGAATCTGTTGAAGCTGTAAACTTTTGAGTGCAGGTCTACCTGTACCCGATCTCCTTTTCCAGAGACTATCCAATTCTTTTCCTTCCTCCAACTTGGGAACTCTTTTCACCACAGGCAAAGGAGGATCCATATCTGCAATGCTCATCATGCAAACAACATTGTTGTTATTCTCACTCTTGAGACACTTCTGGTTTTTGGGCACATCTGAAACTTGTTGCCTTGATCTGCAGATTGAGATGGCGGTGGTGGTGGTGGCAGTGGTGGTTTTGGGGGTGCTAATGATGAAGTTTTTGCCTGAGAAGAGTTTTTTGAGTTTGGAGTATTTGACACCTGGGGAGGATGTGTTAGTTTTGTTTGGGAAAGTGAGTCTTTGAGAGGGAGGGATGCCGGCTATTTTGTTGTTTCTCTTGACCTGACCCATGCAACTGATTCTCGGGGATAAAGGGTCGTTGGCAGATGGAGCAGAAGGGTCTCTGAACCGTGGCATGGTCACCTCTTTGATGGAAGGCCGTGAACAAAGCATTGGAAGGAATGTGCTTTTCTGATAGTAAAACTGATGGTGCTGATGGTTTTCATTTCCCATCTTAATTTCTTGATTTTTATAGAACAAATGAGAGAGAGAGAGAGAGAGAGAGAGAGAGAGGATGAAAGTGAGAGAGTAAGAGAATGGGAGAATAGAATAGGAAATTTGGAAACTGTCAAAGCAAATAGTTTTGGCCAGGTCTTTGGGGGCGTTGCAATCACAGGCAGTGTGGTGTGAGAGTTTGAGCTTGTCAAATATGTGCAAGTTTGTGTGTGTTTTTAGTGAGCCTTTTACTGGGAGTAAAGAAATGCAGAATGGAGAAGAAGACAAAAAAGAATGAAAGGGATAATTGCAAAAGAAGGAGCCTCATGGAAGAGTGGTACAAGCATCAAAGGGACAGGACCAGCATCCAGGACCACTCTGGAATTGTATATTGGTTTTTCTTTGGAATTTAGCAGAAGATCAGGTTTTGTCTCTCTGATTAAACTCTTGAATACACAGATTTATGTCTTGAAGAGACTAATGTTTCCAGCTTGCAAATGCATCTCCTCTCTCTGGTGTGGTGGTGAGATCTGAATCCTAACCAAAATTATTTTGATAATTGGATAGGAGTGAGGTACACACGCTACTCTAGTGCGTAAATCATAGGTTGAGGCACCCCTTGTCCCCTTTATGCTCCACTCTAGCTAATTACTTATTATTACTCATTCGTTGCTTATTTTTTTTAACTTTGAAAGGAAACAATACCAATAGGATATGCATGCATAATATGTTATTATTTTGCTCACTCACTACTCCTAACCCAATACAAACGTGGAATAATTTGTATAGTGAAGTACAACCAAGATTTATGACCATCACTTAGACCAAAAACCTTTGCAATAATTACTCCTCTTATTCTCCTATCTGCAATTTCCTTTCCTACACAAATTTTCAATTCCTACTTTTAATTAAGATTATTTCTCACTTTTCACTTTTATAATTTACTAATAAATTCATCTTATATCATATTCATTCCAAGTATAATATTTATGATTATAAGTTTAAGAGTTAAGTCTTATAAAATCTCAATGAAAATAATATCATTGTTTTATGAGACTTTAAATTATAAAATAATAAAAATATTTATTTACATTAAATATATTATAATATAAGAAAATTAGTTAATTAAAATGTAAATAATATATTATTAAGAAAAATGACTCAATGACACATCTTATTTTTTTAATATTTTTTTATTTTAAACTGTATTATGTTAAAAGTGTTTATAGATGTGTATATCACTACTATTATATAAATTTGGTCAAGACTCTTATATTAAAACATATAATTTAAAAAATGATGTAATATAATAAAATAAAATAAAAAATTAAAACTACAAATTATAAACAGTGGAATAAAAATACCCTTATTAATAATGACAAAAGATAATTTATCAATTAATCAATTGTTGAAACTTGAAAGAGGACATTCGAAAAAATAAATAAAAGCCAAATTTAATTTTTAATAAATTACTATAATATTGAAAAAACGAATAAAAATAGATATTTTATCACTTTTATTAGAATATGTATTATAGTTCTTGGTTTTTACTTGAATATTTAAAAGGTAAATAAAAAGAAAGGAGTAATTTTTGTGTTTCATTTAATATAATGTAATACTACAATATGAAATGAATAGTGTTTTGACTGAAAAAAATCCATGGAGAAAGACGTTAATTAGCAAATAAAATAAAATAAACATGTACTTTTAAAGTAAGTTTAAATGCATTAATTGAGACGGGGATTGAAAAACTGTTTATTGTTTTTTATGAATGCAATGTTTTAAAATCAATATATGTGTCCATAATTTTAAAATAAAATAGAAACTATTTAATAAAAATACAATTATTTAATATACAAAAAAATAAAAATGATTCATACCAACATTTTAAATAATTTAAAATTATTAACTTTTAAATTCTATATTTTTAGAATATAATTTATTCTAAAAAGGGGCTTACATATTAAACAAAATTAATGTGATATTTTCATTAAATGATAGTTTCACTTTTGTATTTTAACCCATACAATCCAAATTTATCAATCAATATTAAATATAATATGATACTTATTAATTACAATCAAACATTTTTTATTGATTTTCAAAGTTTTTGAAAGTAAAGAAATAAAAAGTTGATACTTATTTTACATTAAAATACAAGTGAGTGAAAAGAGTTAATTTAAGTGATAAACTAAAAAAATTAATTGTAGTCAAAATTGAAGACAGTAAATAGAATAAGAAATTAAATAGGGTAGATGAATTCAAATTTTGAGATGCTTAGGTTTGACTTTTTGTTGCACGGTCAAAGCATGGTAATCTAATCTACTTCGCGTGTTTGCACGGTGGTCCCACCTTCTCATCACACTCCTCACACAAATTACTCTAATCCATTTAACTATATTAATGTAATATAAAAAAAATATTAGATGAGATTTTGAATTATAAAAATAAAAAATATTCAATTTTTATAAAAGTTATACTTGCATTAAAATGTGAATAAAAAACCATAAAAATTTAGATTTTGTGTCACACTTGCATTAAAGTAAAACTTACATAAAAGGTCTTAGAAAGGTGTGTTATAATAAAGTTTAAAACAAAACAAAATAAAATCATGCAATATGATGCTTTTAATCAATAAATATTTTATTTCGTAATTTAAAAATAATAATAACAACATTTAAAAGAAAAAATTATTTCACATTCCCACACACGTGTATATATATAACTAGAATACTTAAGTTGTGTAGTTAATATAAAATACTTTATTTTGTATTATTTTTAAAATTTAAATATTAAATAATAATCACTTTATCAATTCACATATATAAGTTGAGATGTCGGATGAGTTTAAAATAAATAAGTAATTAATATGTGTGAATATATGTCAAATAAAAAAATTGAATTTTTTTTATTATACTCAGTAAAACCTATTTTTGAAAAAAGAAATATAAATTTTTTTAGAAAAAATGAAAAATAAAATTGACTTTGCTATAAATTTAAATAAAATTCATTTAAATAATCAAAAATATAAATTTAATTTTAATTTGTTTTGTAACTAAAAATATGAATTTGAACCAATAATTAATAAATTAGATTTAAATAGTTCTGATTTATATTTTTATTAACAATATTATATTTGAGTAGTGTTATAGTAGAATAAGATTGGTATGGAATATCAATGAAGATGTTATATTGTATAACTTGACTTTTTAATAAGTGTGACTCATGGACAACATTTTTATTATTATTAAATCTTACAATATCGTAATAGAAAAGAGCACTTCTAGTTTATTACATTGGAATGTGAGTAATATTATTATTTCATGGACGCAAAATACATGATATATCGAACTTGAAATAATGTCAAAATTTTGCATCAAATTTCTCTTATATGTAAGATAGAGAATTTGATTTTTAACCATTTTTTTTATTGAAAGTACTAAAGCATTTTCATTATAATAGTTATATTTAGGATCATGAGTTTAAGACATGTATTTAGGTTAACATGACAATAAAAATAGATCTTAAATAAGATAAGATTTGGATTATAGAATAAAAAATTATTTATTTATATTAAATGCAGTTATGATAAAAGAGAATTTATAGATTGAAGTATAAATATGACATTCTAAATAAAATAGTTATGAGATCTTAAAAATAATGTGATATAATAAAACCTACAAAAAAGTTAATTAAGATCTCGTGTTATAACTCTAGTAATAGAAATACTTTTATTATATTAATATAAGGATGTGTTTTCCATGATTTTGTATTTTACTTCTTTATTCATCAAATCAAATCATTGCACACTGTATTATATTATTTTAATAACATTGTATTTTGTAACATTAATTTATCTTATAATCTCTTTTATATATATATATATATATATATATATATATATATATATATATATATATCAATTCATAATTAAGTTATATTAATGTAATTTTACAAAATTTAAACTTACCATAAAACATATGAATATATATATATATATTAAAAATTATTTAATAAAAAATATTTGTTGACGTAATTTTAAAGATATGTATTAAGTATGTTCTATAAGAGATTAACACTTAATACATTTTAAGCTCTTCAAGTCTTTAATCACTAATTTTATAGGTTAAGATAAGTTTAAGACATCTAATATCTAAACACATTATGTGTTTCAGTTGTAAAATAAATTTTCGATCAACTTCTCATTACTTAAAAGTTTTAATCTATAGGATTTAAACATTGAATGAAACTAATATATCTTTCTTAGACATACAATCTCTTAGACATACAATCAAAGGTCCATGATTATAACCTATATCATATATGCATTTCAATCATATTCATTATAGTAATCATCTAAATGAATATAACATCACAATTAATTATAACATCATATTATTGCATTTAGTAAATGAGTGATACAAAACATCAACATATTGTTTTACAAGTTTTCTTTCTCTTTTTAATGAAATTGAGAACTTGTAATTTTATTTATCCAGTTTGAAAATACTTTTTCTTTACAATAAATAAATCTACAGAAAAAATTATATATATATATATATATAGGTTAGTTATTTCCGCACTCTAAATCCAACTTTTGTTTTTGCTATGATCAACTTAAAACTCCCATACATCTCAAAGCTATCAAATAAAAAAATTTAAATTATGCATGTAAAAAAATAGAGTTTAGTCCCGACATAGAACTATCAAATGCAGTAGACATAGAATACATAAACACATTGAAATAATGATAATCTGCCAATAGTCAATTTCATCAAGTTTTCACTAATTTATCTGTTTATTTTGTCAAACACATCCAAAATAAAAATAGAACAAATTAAATTAAATTAAAGTAATAAAAAGAAACAAAAGAGAACCAATCACGTGGGAAGAAATTTGCTTGGAAAAGTTGGTTGGTGCAGAGCAGTTGTTTGCGGCCGACATGCCATCAGTGTCTACATGTGTGAGGCACGTGATCGCACACTCTTCATATCTCGTGCGGTTAATCTTAGCTTTTAGGTTCCATTATAAATTATGAAATATAACATCACCAAACTTTTTATACTTACCTTCGTTTTTAAAGTAAAATATATTTTTTAATTATAACTTTATACTCAACCCGAATACCAAACTATACATCTTAGTTAAGGAATTCAAATATCAAACTAGTGTCTTCTAATTCTTTTTTATCATTTTAAGTATTAGTTTAACGTAAAATCTTTCTCCAATGTATTTTAAATTATCATACTCATTCAGACTCAACCATCTAATGGGATGTTTATTCCCATCCCAAAAATCTTGGTTTACTGATTAAGAAGGGGAAATCATGAAAATGGTTGTGCTTATTAATTTTAAATATGTTCCACTTTCGCTTAATTTTTTGAGCTGATATTAAATAATTACAGTCTTTCAAACTAATACGAGTGAGTTGCATTCCTCAATGACATTTTAAGCTGTTGGTTTATCTTTTTCAAAGGTTACTTTTCCAAAAAGGTGTTTTTAACTGTTTTTTAGGAGAATGTTTTTAGTTCTTTTATTTTATTTTTATATTTTAATCTATCATTTTAATACCCTTAATTCTAACTTGAATTTAATATTTAAAGGAAATCAATAATTAAAATAAGATCGTATCACAGTATAAATTATGTATCATGAATCTAAATATATGTTATGCGTTTATGAATTTTAATTATACAAGTAAATTTTAATTACTGCTAAGATGAGCAGAGTCTTGGCAATTGCTTTGTTTCACACATTTTCATATGGATGTTAGTTTGGTCGTGTGATCATGTCATTTTCCTGCTTCATAATAGTTTGCTTTGTATTATTATCATGGCTGAATAACTTCCGAGAGAAGCAAGAGAAATTGCTTTTAGAATCAACTTTCTCTGTTATCAATCAAAAATCATAACTACCATGCTTTTGGAACGGAGAGATTGAAGGTGTTAAGAGACCAAAAACTTGGTAGATTGTGTCCCAAAATAAAGGGAAACAAAACGAAAAAAAGGGAACATTGTCACTGTCCAATGGAAAGGAGTCGAAAAAAATAATTAACAATTACTCATAGTACAATGGTAAAGTGGAACAGGCATGTAACACCTGGTAGTGAGAGTGAACCTATTCGTAAACAAATAAACATAGTTATTACCAAATATTGTCTTTAAAGAAGAGGACATACATGTCTGTGAACTCGATCTCTGCCACACTACACATACGTGATAGCAGATTATTATTCAGAGTCTGCAATTAATTTCTCGTTTACCCAAGAATTCCATTTGGCATGTGTTGTCAGCATTAGAAGTAGTGGTGTCAAATAAACCATACTTCCTTTTAATCCAACCCAACAGCATGCAAAAAAAATCGAAATGAACCATCTAATCAAAACGGTTTGATTTGGATTGTTTTCACATACTGAATTTTTTAATAGTTCGGTCCTTTAAAAGTATTAATCAAGCAGACCATTTACAAAGAAGTTCACCTGAATCGAACTGTTTTATAGAACAGTTTATTTCAAATCTTAATTGGAATAAGCACGGTGCAGAAGGTTATTTGAGCCCGCATCAGATTATGGAACAGTGAAACACGACCATAGAAATAGGATTATTTATTGGAGAATCTATCTCTTCCACAATTTACCGAATTTGCCCACAACAATTAGTTAATAGGGATACATGTGTTTTTGAAAGAGGGGGTAGGTTACGTAATAGCTGCATTATTAAGGGAATAAAAGTTATTATAAGAATATAAGAGGAAGGGACAAAGCAAAGGTGTTATCCAGCGTAGAGTCAAATGAGGCATAATCTATTTCGTTGATACGGTGGGCAGGATTTCACGTATCTCCTCCCAATTTCCAATCAAGCACCCTTCAGTTAAAACATGGAAAAGAAACCAGAACTGCACATGCATTATGTATGTCCTTTCCCTCATATACATTATTTTATTTTCTTACTTTTTTTTTTCCGTATGTGATATCTCTACATGGATTGGAGATGGTTGAGTTAGATCTAGTCGGTGCAATATAACGAGGGTGATCTGGATTTTCTGCCCGTGAATCGCAGCTCTTCATGTATTTTGCACCAATATAGACCGCCATTTAAGTTAAGCTTTCTTCACATCCAAACATTACAATAAAGCTACAATAACGAGTACATAACCAACCTCTGCCTATCAGCTCTGGATTCATGATGAGTTTCCCCCGCAACTTCAGCTCTCCGTTATATACGAATGTTGGGCCTTAGTTTTTTTGAGTTTTATGAATGATAAAAGAAATGCATATCCCACCCCGTTAAAATCAATTTTCATTGTATATGGGGGTCCATTGAACAAAACCGGATTCACATCTTCACATTCTTTGAGTCACAAAGCCAAACGTAAAATTTCTATTCGTTGCAGTTCTAAAATCTACTTTAGAACAATGTTACAGAGGGCATGTTGGTCATGGTATGGCCATCCCTAACACAAGGAAAGAGAGCAGCTACCACGCAACGGACATCATATACATTTACAAAAAAGAAAGGATGAAAAAATGGGGTATGTGGTAGGGTAGAAAACGGTTGAAGCTAGTTCTGATTACTTTGGCGGGGCATCACTCTCAGGAGCAGCTGGCTCATCCTGTGGCAGACCAGATCCAATTTTGTTCTCCTCGATAGGTGAAACTTTATCTGAACTATCCTCTGTTGTATCAATAGATTCTTCTGATTTATTATTCTCATCTAGAGGTCCATCATCTGAAGAATTTATTGTTGTTTCAGCACGGTCGTCAGAACTATTTTGGGCGGCTGGTGCCTGGGATGTGAGAGACACGCCTAACCCTTTGGAAAGAGAGACATACTTGAAAACAAGTTGTTTGTAGTTATTTAGCAGGTCTTCGACATCACTTACTGTTAGATCCCCTACACTAGCAAACAAATATGGAAACTCCCCGAAAACTTCATTCAATTTATCCTCCTTCAAAATCATATTTGCCCCTTTATTCTCCAAATCCGAGAGGGACGGAACTTTTGTTATCAGTAATTCATCTGCAAATGCAACTTTCTTGCCTTCTGATCTTGCAACAGATGACGGAGTTCGTAGTGCAGGGTCTTTATTATCATTCACAGCTTTATTTTTGTGCCTAGAGGGTTCTGCTAGTGGATGCTGTCCATTATTTTGATAAGGTGAACCAGGATCTTGCGTATCAACTGAAACGCCTGAAAGCATAGCACGAGCAAATTCCATGTTACTCTCAAACTCAGCTTCATCCATTGAAATGGCTTTTGCATCAATGTTTGAGATGAAGGACTCAGCAGAGAGCATGTTGGTAAAATAATATGCTGCTTCTGCAACCAATCGAGATTGATGCCTAAACCTTTGTATGTATAATAGATTTGAGTGCAGTTGTGGAGGGTTTGCCTGCATAGTATCATTTAGAAGAAATTATCAAACTGTACAAACAAGAATATTACATCAGAGTGGCACTTAACAATACAGTTTATGAGAGCATATAGTTGTTCTTATAGTTAACATTCTTTTTTCTAATTTCTGGTTCGCCATGTATAAAATATAAATTTCATCCTTCTTAGGACACACAATATATAACTGTATATTAAGTCTCACAAAACTCTGAATTGTCTAGCTTCATCGATTTTCGATTTTCAGCAAAAACTAAAATCAAATCATTTTGACAGCAAACATTTCAGAAGAAAAGGACATACAGCTCAGCACCATGAGCAGCTCAATGAGTTCTTTAAAGAAAGAATTAATGAAACTTCCAGGCAATATGGTAAGGCCATGATGACTGGACCAGTGCATGCAAGATGACATTTCAACAACCACGTCAAATATTTCTTTTGAAATAACCATAACTGACTTTACACAAAGTCACCGAATTACAAGCTTTATTTGTACAAGTGAACTTCATAAGTGAAAAAAATAAGCAAGAATGCAAATAATAGAACAAAGGAAATACTAAATTATGGAGGTACACACTCACATGTCATACTAATAATTTTATGGAAAAATTTGTATGAACCACTATTCCACACCCACACTACACCTCAATTTTAATTTTTAATTTTTTTAAATATGTTATGTTGAGTTTTTGTGAGTGAAAGCATAGCATTGGATGGGTGTATACGTACCTAAGTGATACGTGTATCACTGTCCTACTTTTATAGATGGTGCAAGTGATAATAGAATTCTATCAAGTAAAATTCTTTCTACTTAAGTAATTTTATAGATGGTGAAGAAACATTGAGATTACCTTTATGGTTACATAAATAAGCACAGGAAGAAATTCATCAGCTCCCGGAGGATTCTCTTTGGAAGCAAGCGAAGCATTAAGCAGCAAGTTGCTAATAACCCTGCAACAATTCAGAATACACACAAGTTTGTCCCTGGGTGCTTTGTACATGTTGATCTTTTGTAATTCTTTCTGTGCGAGCTGCCACCATAAGAATGATAATCACATGATAAGATTTATAAAAAACAAAAATATACAAAGAAAACCATGAATACGTCAAAACGGTAAAATTTAGTAGCCAAAACATCATAAAACACAAGTACACAACGAAGGAAGATTCTTCTATAGCTGCTGCCAGGAACTATAAATTCTGTATTTACAACTAAAGGAGTCAACATGGCGCTATGGCAGAGTGGAGCAGCAGTATTCAAATGGCGAACAGTTTTCAATAGCCGTCACAATAATGGCCAAAATAGCAGTTTTTTGTGTGCTATAGCAGTACTACCATGATATACCCTTCAAAAACCCATAGTTACCCCTAGAACACTGTTGTTTGGGGTCTATGGGAAAAATATTCCAAAAAAAGTTTCCTGTTTTGAACTCTGTTCCTTCACACTTTCAAGACTTCTTTCTTTCATGTATTGCGTTCCTTGCTGTTCCTCTAGACTTCCCAGTTCACAATTTGATGAATTCTATCAAATTTATGTTCTTATTCTGTCAATTTCACCATCAACTTTCTTTTTTTAAAATTTGTTAACTTAGTCATTCCTGTGTTCTTTCCTATTGCTCCTAGATTGATGGTGATTGCATGCGTAAACTGCAACTCTTTATTTATTATGAAATTCTTTAATTTTGGGTACCTTTAAAATCATGGTCACCCTGGTTCCTGTCAGAGTTTTAAATCCTGGATAGCAGCTGGCCCAAATAGCACCATAGTAGGATAGCCGTTATTCTGAATTTTTTTATATAATTTAAATGATGTATGCATGCATATAACTACGGTAAAATATTAAAATTTAATAAAAAAGTAATACAAAACATATAAATATCAACAAAAGCCATCCAAGTTTCCTAAATTGGAATCAATCATCACCTAAATCCAAGTCTTCATTTTCACTACTCTTACAGTTGCAGAGAAGTAATACAAAACATACAAATATCAACAAAAGTCATACAAATGGCTCTATAGCAAACACTATTTGAAAACCCACTTCCTGCTATAGCATTTCAGAGTTGTCCGCTACACGCCACTATCTGAGATTGATACAATGTTTTCGTACTGAATACCAACTAGTAAAAGCCCAACGATACATCAGATGGAAAACATAATTTTAAGAAAAAATTGGACAATCAAGAACTGCTGAATCTAAATCCATTGAAATCCCATGTGAGACATACCCAAAAGCCAATCCATCTAAAGGTATTGGGAAATGAAGATAAAAAAAAAAGTAGTAATAAATAAGTAAAATGTGGAGAAAGAATACCCCAGCACTTATAATATACAAAACTAAATTATAAGAATAAGGATCCCTATGATATGAACTTAGACCAGATTGTCTGCGGTGCTTATGTCCCAAGTCAAAAAACAGGTAGTTGTAGTGGGGGGTTCAAACATAGGAATTAATCATGTAATTTCAACAAGTTCAATTAAATTATGATTGAGCAATACCAAAATTGTTATTCAAGTACAAGAGATATGGGAAGAATTGGGTAGCATTTGAGATTGATGTTGTAGCAATAATAGTAGATTATACAAGAATTCATTAAACATAAAATACACTTAGTGTCCCTTTTTAAGTGATAAATGTGGTTAACAAGAGGAAAATGAACTTAAATGACAAAATCGTATATTGTGAGCTAGGTCAAATTACTTTTGAATGGGACTCACCAACCAGGATGATTCATTCTGAAATGGTGGCTTGATATCCAAATTTTCTGGTCGAACAAATTGTTGAATCAAAGCCATCTTCTCAGAAAGTTGGTCATCAAGTTTTACATCATCTGGAACTGAAGCAAATACACGAGCAAATAACTTTGTCATGACATACTTCTCAAGCCCCTGCATATGATCAAAATCCAGAGGTAAAGCAATCAGTCAATATAGAAGCACTATACACTAAAAGTGTTTAACTAGAAGAATATAGAACAATGTTTTCTATGAAAAAAAGTACACAGGTGCAGGAAAAAAACAACATTTAACCTGTTCATAACCGCCAGGGCATAATTAAACCCAAAAAAAAATGAGCTTTCCTAAAACAACTTTCATAAAAGAAATGGCAGGGGTTGATGTTTAGGTCGGCAGATCAGGTGGAATTGAATTTGCTTGCTTTGTATCCAAAAATACTTTTGTTGACTAGGATATACACATTGTGCATTATCAAACCCATAACCCTCTGGTAATGTTAGGTAGAGATTCACAGTAGTCCAAGTTTTTATTACCTAATATTGAAACTGAAGGATAACAACCTTCTATACATTTCCTAACAAAAATTTTCAAAAACGTTGTGTCTCACTCACTTACTGTATACTTTAAGTTTAAGTGAAATTCATGCGAATGGAAATTAAATTAATTTTATTTCAATTCTGATTTTCTCTACAATATTGGACCTGATAAACTTAAAGCCCCAGCTATGAAGTATGACGATGAGTTAGATGTCCAGGGAAAACCAGGTTTGCGAGACAATACAATATGCACCCACAAGGGATTAAATAATAGAATAAATGAATGCAAATGCTAAGGAACACAAGAGAAAATATTAAGAAAGCTAAGGATAAAAATGAGAACCGATAGTGAATGAGAACTTGACTTGCGTATGCTAGCATAATATTTGTCGTAGTAACCATTAATTTTTAAGTGTTGTCTTTTATGTTAAGACTGTATCAGATGATACCCAAATTTGCAACTAAATTTCTACAAGTTAGCAGATCCTATATTGAAATTAGTAGACTGTAAAAAGAACTTGCAGAGGCCATAAGATGAGGATTCAGATTAGTTAATTTCCACTAGCTTTCTGGTGCTCATGAACATCTCACCCAAATTCCACTGTTTTTAAGAGCTAAAATAATCATCTCCGATAATCAGACACAATCCCAGAACAGCAATTCATTAATTAATAAGTGTTTTAAGCTATTGGGAGACCCGCTAGTCCTCCTTAACATTTCTGCCTTCTGTTCAGTGTCTTCAATTCAATTCTATATTTTATGTATAAAACTTTGGATCTTCATCTGTGCCTTACAGAGTTCACCATTATTTAGGGAAAAACTGTAAATAGGACTGAAAGGATGAGTGAGTTGTAGTAGTGATTGTAAAAATAAACCAATTCAATCCAACCGAGATCCAGCGCGGAAAATAAAACTTGAAATATCTTCAATGTGAGGTGACAGTAGAGTAAGGCAGTTGACTAGTTACTGTAAAATTGAAATGTATCTTCATTTATAGCGAACAGCAAGTAGAAAAGCATGTTACGAGTTAAGCAGAAACTGACTTCACCGGCACTTTCGAGCTCCTCTTCAGAGCAACCAGCCCAAAGTGGATGAGCCCTGAAATCCGCTTCCATTTTCGCAAGGAACGCTTGAACCAAGGCACTGTCCCTATCGGGATCAGGAGCATTGTTCGAAAACGAAACGATAAAACTGCGAAAATCTCACTTCGTTAGTTAGGGTTCCCATTCCAAACCTAAATCGTGATCGCAATGTAAAAAGCATGATAGCTCAGAGAAACCTTTTGATTGCTTTGACGAATTCAGCGGCGGAGGGCTGCCGCATGCGCTCGAGGAAGTCCTGTAAGCCCAAGAATACATCGGCGTTTTCCATTCTCCGCCGCCTCGTTGACACCGCCAAGACGGAGGACGCGATCAAACACAATTAGCATCTCATCTCGCAAAATCTACACGTTTTATTCCATGCTTTCCCCTCTCATAATTATTATAATATAAATAAATTCTTTTAATAATAATTACTAAATTAAATCTTAATTCCAACAAATAAGTTTAGAAATAAACTTAGATTTAGAGCTATCCGACTATAGTTGACGCAGATACGGGAGTGAAATTAAAATTCTAAGATACAAAATTCTGCTTCTAAAGTTTTTACCATTGTTTTTTCTTTTAATAAACAATGCTCATTGTTTATGAAAGATAGTTATAGTCGCATATTTAATATTAAATTAGTGATAATAATTGTTATGTGTTTTACATATTTAATATTAAACTAGTAATAATTAATCAGATTAATTTATTAATCGTGATACGTGTCTAATAATAATTCCTATAATTAAAATTAATTTGAAATAATATTTTTATATTAAAAAATAATAGAAAAATATTATAACATTTCTTTTTATATAATTATAGTTCTCACTTAGCTTTATGTATATTACTGTGAAAAATCCAACGACTTAACTTATATATTTAATAAGTGAATTATTTAAACACAATTTAATTATTCAAATTCTTAATTTTTGTCATGAAGTTCAAAGTTGTTTTAAAAAATGTGTGAAATTCTACTTACTAGTAACTAATTCTATAATTATTTAATAATATCTTGTGATTATTCAATTATGCTAAGGCAATAATATTCATGTTTAGCAATTCATGAAGTAAATATTTTTATTAAAATAATATTATTAAGATGAAAAGTCAATTACAAATAAAAAACTATACAAACTATAAATATATATCCTAAAATATAAGAAATAACTAATTAATTCTTATGATAATCTTATATCATAAAAAATTAAAACAAAACATTTTCAGATCACATATTAGACTTTTAATACATATATTTTTTTTTCTGTTATGTTGTCTTTTTTATTTTATTTTTTTCTTTTCTTCTTTTTTTTTCTTGTTTTTTTTCTTTTTTTTCTATCTTGCTTTTTGTTGCTTTTTTTATTTTTTTTTTATTTTATTCTTTCGTTCCTTCCTTCTTTCTAGTTTTCTTTCTTTTTTTTTGCTTTATTTCTTTCTTGTTTTTTTTCTTTTTTGCTTTACTTCTTTCTTTCATTTCTTTTTGTTTTCTTTCTTTCTTTTTTGCTTTCTTTTATCTTTCTTTCTTGTTCTTTTTTTTTCTTTTTATCCTTCTTTCTTTGTTTATTTATTTATTTATTTATTTCTCTCTTGATTTTTTGCATTCTTTTTTTTTTCTTTTTATTTTCTTTCTTTTCTACTCTCTTCTATCTTTCTTTCTTGCTTTTTTTTTTTCTTTGTTTATTTATTTATTTCTTTCTTTTTCTCTTACTTTTATTCTTTTTTTCTTGCTTGCTTTCTTTCTTTCTTGTTTTCTTTCTTCATTTCTTTCTTGTATTCTTTCTTTCTCTTTTCTTCTTTCTTTCTCTCTTCTTTTTTTCTTTCTTTCTTCCTTGCTTTTTTTCTTTTTTTCCCTCTTTCTTTCTTTGTCTCTTATTTCTTTCTTCCTTGTTTTTTTTCTTTCTTTCTTTCTTGCTTTTTTTTTCTTTCTTTCTTTCTCTTTTTTTTCTTTCTTTTTTTCTTTCTTTCTTTCTTTTTCTTTCTTTCTTTCTTCATTCTTTCTTTGTTTTTTTTCTTTTTCTTTCTTTCTTTCTCTCTTCTTTCTTTCTCCTTTTCTTTCTTTCTTTCTTTCTTTCTTTCCTTTTTTCCTTTCTTTCTTTCTTCATTCTTTCTTTCTTTCTTTCTTTTTTTTCTTTCTTTCTCTTTTTCTTTCTTTCTTTCTTTTTTTCCTTTTTTCTTTCTTTCTCTCTTTCTTTCCTTCTTTCTTTCTCTCTTCTTTCTTTCTCTCTTCTTTCTTTCTTTCTTTCTTTCTTTCTCTCTTTCTCTCTTTCTTTCTTTCTTTTGTATCTTTCTATCTATCTTTCTTTCTTTCTTTCTCTCTTTCTTTCTTTCTCTTTCTTTCTTTCTCTCTTTCTTTCTTTTGTTGTTTCTTTCTTTCTTTCTCTCTTCTTTCTCTTTTTCTTTCTTCTTTCTTTCTTACTTTCTCTTTCTTTCTCTCTTCTTTCTCTTTTTCTTTCTTCTTTCTTTCTTACTTTCTCTTTCTTTCGTTCTTTCTCTTTCTTTCTTCATTCTTTCTTTCTTTCTATTTTTATTTCTTTCTTTCTCCCTTCTTTCTTTCTCTCTTCTTTCTTTCTCTCTTTCTTTCTTTCTCTCTTCTTTATTTCTTTCTTTCTTTCTTTCTATTTTTCTTTATTTCTTTCTTTTGTTGTTTCTTTCTTTCTATCTTCATTCATTCATTCTTTCTTTCTTTCTCTCTTCTTTCTTTTGTTCCTTCTTTTTTTCTTTTTTTCTTTTTTTCTTTTTTCTTTCTTTTATTTATTTATTTCTTTCTTTCTTTTTTTCCTTCTTTCTTTCTTTCTTTCCTTCTTTCGTTCTTTCTTTCTTTCTTACTTTCTCTTTCTTTCTCCCTTCTTTCTTTCTTTCATTGTTTGTTTCTTTCTTCCTTGCTTTCTTTCTTTCTTTCTCTCTTTTTTATTTCTTTCTCTTTCTTTCTTTCTCTCTTTTTTATTTCTTTCTCTTTCATTCTTTCTTTCTTTCTTTTTATCTTCTTTCTTTTTTTCTCTTTCTTTCTTTCTTTTTTTCTTGCTTTCTTTCTTTCTTTCTCTCTTCTTTCTTTCTTTCTTTCTTTCTTTTTTGCTTTCTTTCATTCTCTCTTCTTTTTTTCTTTCTTGCTTTCTTTCTTTCTTTTTTCTTTTTTCTTTCTTTCCTTCTTTCTCTCTTCTTTCTTTTTTTCTTTCTTTCTTTGTTTCTTTTTTTCTTTCTTTCTTTGTTTCTTTCTTTTTTTTGTTTTTTTATTTATTTCTTTCTTTCTTTCATTTTTTCTTTTTTTCTTTCTCTCTCTCTTCTTACTTTCTTTCTTTTTTCTTTCTTTCTTTTTTGCTTTCTTTCCTTTTTTCTTTCTCTTTCTTTCTTTCGTTTTTTCTTTTTTTTTTCTTTCTTTATTTCTTTCTTTTTTCCTTCATTGTTTCTTTCTCCCTTTCTTTCTATTTTGCTTTCTTTCATTGTCTCTTCTTTCTTTCATTCATTCATTCTTTCTTTCTTTCTTTTTTTTCTTTTTTTCTTTCTTTCTTTCTTTTCTTTCTTTCTTTTCTTTCTTTCCTTCTTTCATTCATTCTTTCTTTCTTTCTCTATTTCTTTCCTTCTTTCCTTCTTTCATTCATTCTTTCTTTCTTTCTCTATTTCTTTCCTTCTTTCCTTCTTTCATTCATTCTTTCTTTCTTTCTCTATTTCTTTCCTTCTTTCATTCTTTCATTCATTCTTTCTTTCTCTATTTCTCTCCTTCTTTCATTCATTCTTTCTTTCTTTCTATATTTCTTTCCTTCTTTTCTTCTTTCTTTCTTTTTGACTTTCTCTTTCTTTCTCTCTTCTTTCTTTCATTCTTTCTTTCTTTTTGACTTTCTCTTTCTTTTTGACTTTCTCTTTCTTTCTCTCTTCTTTCTTTCATTCTTTCTTTCTTTCTTCCTTGCTTTCTTTCCTTCTTTCTTTCTTTCCTTCTCTCATTTTTCTTTCTTTCTTTCTTCATTCTTTCTTTCTTTCTATTTTTCTTTCTCGCTTTCTTGTTTCTTTCTCTTTCTTTCTTTTTGTTTTTCTTTTTTTTGTTTTTCTTTCCTTCTTTCTTTTGTTCTTTCTTTGCTTCTTTCTTTTTTTGTCTTTTTCTTTCTTTCTTTCTTTTTTTGTTTTTCTTTCCTTCTTTCTCTTTCTTTGCTTCTTTCTTTCTTTCTCTATTTTTTGTTTGTTTCTTTCTTTCGTTCTTTCTCTCTTCTTTCTTTCTCACATCTTTCTTTCTGTTGATGAAATTGATTTGATGATGTTGTTGGAACTTTGTCGACTATTTTGTTCTAGGCCTCCCAGTTTGCAGAAAACAGAATGGCGCCTGTTGAAGCTCATCTCTTTCTTTATAAATACAAGTCTCGTGGGAGATTCAAACTACTGAAAGAATAGCGAAAAGAACAAAGAGAGAACAGAGAAGAGAGGATCAAGAAAAGCTTACTCACAAATCTTTGAAAGATTCAGCTTTAGAAAGAATCAAGAAGAGAGTCTTGATTAGCAATTTTTTTGAATTGTATTGTTCTCTGGTTTGAGATTGCATTGTGGGTTTACGAAACCTGTATCTTGGTGATTAGGGTGATCACTGCATACTTGGTGTGAGTCTGAGTTAGATTGAATTCTATAGGGTTTAGAATTTCATGTTTATGGTTTTGGTAGTCTTTAGAAGAGGAGTTCTTGTAAAGACTTGATAATTGATTTTAGATCTGTTAGTGTTACATATCGAAACTGGATGTAGCTTTTGAAAAAGAGTGAACCAGTATAAATTCTTGTGCATTCTTTCTCTTCTTTTATCATCTTTAATAATTGTCTGATAGAACTAATCGACTATTTATCAGAAATCAGTTAACTAATTTGTTCTTGACAGCATCAGAAAAATCTGAAACTTCACAGTTTTCAAAGAAAATCCAATATCAATTCATCCCCCTTCTTGATATATCTCTGCGTCTAACACTTTCTTTGATTTTTTTTCCTTCTTTCTTTGTTTCCTTCTCTCTTCTTTCTTTCTTTCTCTCTTCTTTCTTTCTCTGTTCTTTCTTTCTTCATTCTTTGTTTCTTTCTATTTTTTTTCTTTATCTCTTCTTTCTTTCTTTCTCGTTCTTTCTTTCTCTCTCTTTTTTTTTTCTTTCTTTCTTTCTCGTTCTTTCTTTCTCTCTTCTTTCTTTTTTTCTTTCTTTCTTTCTCGTTCTTTCTTTCTCTCTTCTTTCTTTTTTTCTTTCTTTCTCTTTCTTTCTTACTTTCTTTCTTTCTTTCTTTTTTTCTTTCTCTCTTTCTTTCTCTCTTTCTTTCTTTCTTTATCTCTTTCTTTCTTTCTTTCTCACTTTCTTTCTTTCTTTCTCTCTTTTAGCAATAATTACAGTGTAAAATCCAAGAGGGGTGGTGAATTGGGTTTTCACAAACTTTTTCTGGTTTAAAATGTTTTCCCTAAAGTTAATCTCAATTCCAATTTCAAGATTCAGATTTTCCTTAATCATTGATAAAAGCAGTCAGAATAACAATTATTAATGTGATCCGAATATAATAAAATAAAGACAAGGAAACAGAGAATAAACATAGAGATTTATACTGGTTCGGATTTAGCAAATCCTACGTCCAGTGTCCAATCACCACAACACGTGATGATATACCTCACTATCTTTAAATGCAATTACAAACACTAATCCAGTGACAACATTTAAAAAAAATAAAGATAAACGGAAACACCTCCTTAGACACACTAAGGATGATCCCACCTCTCTGACTGACAAGAGATGAACAAACACCTCCCTTTAGAACTGATCCAAGGGATGAATTTATAGCAATCAATAACCAAGAAAGAATTAACCTTATATGTGATGGATATGAAAGCTTAAACACAATACAATCCCCACTTCCAAGAACTAAGATCAACCTTGAGAGAGCAAGAAAGCGGCTTTGAAAATATTTGAGCACAACACACTGTAATTTTCGTGTTTGATCTGTTGTATGTTAACCTAAGGCCTTGCCATTCATTTTATAATTCAAAATCAGCTTAACGTTTCCATTCTTAGGTTGATTCAGCATTTAATTCGCAAAAACATCGTATTTAATCGATTGTATAAAAGTTGTAATCGATTATTTCAAACCAAATCTGGAAAACATATTTTTCCTGATATAATCGATTATTTTATTCGTTAAACTAAATTAATTCAAATTTTAAGTTATATAATCGATTCTATTTGATTTCTAATCGATTAAAAGTGCATAAAATACTTTTTGTGAAAATATGACTTGCTCTCAAGATTGAAATGGTCTTGGGGGGAAAGTATGACTTACTCTTTTTATCCAACACCTAAAACTAAAACTTCTAAACATGATCCTTTAGAATGTTGAGCAAATCTTCAAGATCTCCATCCTTGATTACTTTAAATCTTCATGATTGAATATTTGATTTTGCGTTTAATCTTTATGATGGAACCTTCCTTTTTTAAATAAAATCAAGTCTTTAATGTTGCAATATTCTCTATATCTTCATCATCAAAACATCAATCTTCAAGATTCATTTTGGATTTAATTCTTCAAAAAATCTTCTACATGAATCTGCACTCCTTGAATTAAATCAACACTCTCTTCTTTCTTTCCTTCTGTCTTTCTTTCTTTGTCTCTTCTTTCTTTCTTTCTTTTTTTCTTTTTTCTTTTTTCTTTCTTTCTTCATTCTTTCTTTCTTTCTATTTTCTTTCTTTCTCTCTTCTTTCTTTCTTTCTTTCTCTCTTCTTTCTTGCTTTCTTTTTTTCTCTCTTCTTTTTTTTTTCTTTATTTCTTTCTCTCTTCTTTTCTTTCTTTCTTTCTTTCTCTTTTCTTTTTTTTTCTTTCTCTCCTTCTTTCTTTCTTTCTTTTTTTCTCTCTTCGTTTCTTTCTTTCTTTCTCTCTTCTTTTTTTTTTCTTTCTTTTTTTTTTCTTTCTTTCTTTATTTCTTTCTCTCTTTGTCTCTTCTTTCTTTTTTTCTTTTTTTCTTTTTTTCTTTCTTTCTTTCTCTCTTTGTCTCTTCTTTCTTTCTTTCTTTTTTTCTTTTTTTCTTTCTTTCTTTCTCTCTTCTTTCTTTCTCTTTCTTTCTTTCTTTCTTCTTTCTTTCTCTCTTCTTTCTTTCTTTCTTTCTTCTTTCTTTCTCTTCCTTTCTTCTTTCTTTCTCTTCCTTTCTTGCTCTCTTTCTTTCTCTCTTCTTTCTTTCTTTCTCTCTTCTTTCTTTCTTTCTCTTCCTTTCTTGCTCTCTTTCTTTCTCTCTTCTTTATTTCTTTCTCTCTTCTTTCTGTCTTTCTCTTCCTTTCTTGCTATCTTTCTTTCTTTCTTTCTCTCTTCTTTCTTTCTTTCTTCTTTCTTTCTTTCTTTCTTTCATTCTTTCTCTTCCTTTCTTTCTTTGTTTCTTTCTCTCTTCCTTTCTTTCTTTGTTTCTTTCTCTCTTCTTTCTTTCTTTATCTTTCTTTTTTTTTCTTTCTTGCTTTCTTTCTTTCTTTGTTTCTTTCATGTTTTCTTTCTTTTTTCTTTTTTTCTTTCTTTCTTTCATTCATTCTTTCTTTGTTTGTTTTTTGTTTTCTTTCTTGCTTTCTTTTTTTTTTCTATCTTTCTTGCTTTCTTTCTTTCATACTTTTTTTATTGTTTTTTATTTATTTATTTATTTCTTGCTTTTTTTCTTTCTTTTTTTCTTTTTTTCTTTCTTTCTTGCTCTTTTTTTTTCTTTCTTTCTTTCTTTATGTTTTTCTATCTTTCTTATTTTCTTTCCTTCTTTTCTTTCTTTCTCTCTTCTTTCTTTCTTTCTTTCTTTCTTTCTCGTCTCATCTCGACAAATCTACACGTTCTATTCCATGCTTTCCCCTCTCATAATTACTATAATATAAATTAATTCTTTTAATAATAATCATTAAATTAAATCATAATTACAACAAATAAGTTTAGAAATAAACTTAGATTTAGAGCTATCCAATGATAGTTGATGCAAACACTGGAGTGAAATTAAAATTCTAAGATATAAAAATCTGCTTGTAAAATTTTTACCATTGCTTCTTCTTTCAAGAAATCATTGTTTATGAAAGATAGTTGTAGTCACATATTTAATATTAAACTACTGATACTAATTGTTATGTGTTTTACATATTTAATATTAAACTAGTAATAAATTAATCAGATTAATTTATTAATCATGATACGTGTCTAATAATAATTCTTATAATTGGAATTTATTTGAAATAGTATTTTTACTTTCAAGAATGAATAGAAAAATATTATAATATCTCTTTTTATATTATTATAGTTCTCACTTAGCTTTACCTATATTACTGCCAAAACTCAACGAGTTAACTTATATATATAATAAGTGAATTATCTAAATACAATTTAATTATTCAAATTCTTAATTTTTGTCATGAAGTTCAAAGTTGTTTTCAAGATTGCGTGAATCTCTACTTGATTAATAACTAATTTTACAATTATTTAATAATATCTTATGTTTATTCAACTACGTTAAGGCATTAATCATTTAGTATTTCATGAACTAAAAGTTTTTTATTAAAATAATATTGCTAAAATGAAAAGTCAATTACAAATAAAAAAAACATACAAATTACGAAATTATATCCTAAAATATAATAAATAACTCATTAATTACTACGATAATCTTATGTCATAAAAAATTAAAACTAAACTTTTCACATGATAGATTAGACCTTTTATACATATATATTAATGAAGTTTTTCCTCTACTTATTTATTGTAAGTGCACATTCATAATTCAAGTCTTTTAGTTAAATGTGATACCAAATTATTCACACACATCAACCACATTTTATTCATTGAATATATCTGGATTTCAGTTAACAATCAAACTAACTTTGAGTTTTCATCCAAGACTATGTTAACATGATGAACACTGTGGACACTTCATTTTTTATTTAGTTATGATTAAAATTCACTCCAAATTCCAATTAACTTAAAAGGCACAATATTTTTTTCCCACTTTCAATTAAGGTCAATTCAATTTAATTTCCTAACTAAAATCTAAAGACACATAAAATAGTGCTTTTCTTGATTGATTAATTGTCAAGCATCAGACTTCATACTAAAATTAATACTCATTAATAAAAATAGATAATAATATTAATTAAACTATTTTCATTAAGATTTAAAGTTTAATTTTCATGAATTGACAGTGATATTTTTTACTTTAAATAAATAAAAATATACATTAATATAATAAAATAATTTAAGAAAATTATTGTTCATATTAACAAATTTACGATATTTAATCATTTATAATTTTATCACTGCATAGAAACATTTTACATCGTACCGCTCACTCAATTAATATTAATGCCATAATAATTAAGATATATGTGTGTGTGTGTTTATTTTTTAAAATAATGAAAGTATGAAATGGAGCAAAACAAATTATCAAAATGACACCTGTAGATCTTTACTTGCCAAAAAGAACTCATGGAACCAGCTGTAGTCAGGGTATTATTGGTGAAATTAGGAACAAGAGAAAAAAAAGCTTTAACAAATCATAAAAAAAATATTCCTAAAACGTGTCTAGAAGTGAAAATAATCTTATCTTAAATGATATTTAATGTAGGATTGTCTTGAAGCATTAATTTAGAAGTAGTTACAACTAATTTTATTAAATATCACAGAAATTTGTATAGTCTTTAGACGTTAATTTACAAGTTAAAATGATACTTTTTTTGTTAAACAGATTAAGAGTTAACAAAAAAAACATTTTATAGAAAATCTTTCACTGTTAACTTATTAATCAATGGCCTTTACTTAAAACAATATAATAATAATAATAATAATAATAACAATATTAGTCATAATTAGTCACATTGGTAATAACAATAGTGATAACAAGATTGGTAAAGGAGACCAGAGTTGTAATTGTAACCTGCAAGGCAAATTTGACCTCATAAATTGAAACAGTTGAAATTATTTTATTTTGCCACTGTCCAGTTCCTAAGATTTTTCATAATCAGGTGAGTGGCCTGGAGATGTTTGAAATAACTTTCACGATCAAACGTAGATATTTACGAGTTTTAAAGTTTGAACTTTGATTTCATCGAAATAGTGATCAAATTTAACGCATTAGCAGAACTATGAATACATTATTTTTCATTACAAATGGCAGAACAACCAATCTCGTCCAAATATGGACAAAAACATTGTATAAAAGGAACAAAACAAAAATTATAAAATAGAATAGACTTTGTTACATAAATAGTTGTCATACCTCCCCCCCAACGGTCCACACTAAAAATTAAGACTGGAAGGCCATCATATTCTATATCCTCAAATCCACATCCATGCAATTGCTACCTTCAGCTTCCACAAAAAATAATGAACCAGCCTTGTTTACCAGCTTTCAATAGTTTACACATCCTCCGTGTTATATCTAGCTATTTGCAGAAAATTATCATTCTCAAAACTGGTAAATGCCTTTGTTCCAGCTGCAGTTAAATAATCAGTCTCTCTTCAAACCAGAAAAAAAGAACCATACTCCTATGAGAATATCTAAAATAAAGCACTCCAAATAGCTCCATCTCCTTCACCACACTTTGAGTGGACATATTTAATCTTCTCCACTGACTTGCAGATTCCACTACAGCTCCAATCAAACGAGGCAACACATATGTTACCTGCCTGTGCCTTCCACTCACAGTCTACACAAACATCAAACATAAATTACAATCATTGCCAAAAGAAAAAAAAAAGTGAGATGGGGGAATTGAGAAACCGAGTTCAAGTTCAGATTATCCTTAAATTTTATTAATGGTGGAGGTTTGTGATTGCTTCTAGCTTATTAAACCGAAGCAACTTCTATCAAGAAGCTATATTAGAAGAAAATGTTCAATTGCAGAAATCTATAGGAAGTCAGTCATTGGTGACAGCAAGACAAAACCATAAATTCTAGCTCTAAAAGCCACACCATATAGGGGTTGAGAGTGTTTGCCAGTCAACAAAACTAGTACAAAGTGCCAGAACAATATTGCAGTAGAGACTAGAGGTGATTTTCTGGTTAGATATTTTCAGGTTATATACCTGGAGGAGTTCCACAGCACATATTGCGGTCATCAATATGCTCAACTTCAAGACCAATGAACCATGCACCAAGCGAGACATCTTCATTAGCATATTTATGCAAAATCGGCCTGCACAGAACATTCCATCACAATTCTTACTGGTTATATAAACATGGCTGATCCCTGAGCTTAGATTTCGCATTAGGAACATTTTAAGTTGTCATGAAAAAAGTTTCCTATTGTAACTAAAGCATGTCTTAGAAATTGATCCAATTCAATTTAACAAAATTAAATTAATAAACTCTATTTAAGCGGGACTAAGCCACCATTATTGAGACTGTGATTAAGGAAACTCTTGGCTAGAGGTGACTGCAATATTTTTTAGAACTCCCTCCTCATGCCTAGGGCTACCAGCTTGAAGCGTGACAAATGGAGACGAACCAACAAGGATTTAAGAAAGACTTTTTATACCATCTTAGAATACAAATTTAAAACTTACGTCAATTTTATAAAACTAATTTGTAAAATGACAACAATCCAAACTATGTCTCTAGTCAATGAGAAACTAGATCATCACCGTAGACACTGCAATTAAGATATCTCCAGATAGAACACACTAAAACGAACTAGGGGTGACCACAATTAAGACAGCTTTCCAACATCATACAAAATACGTAATTTGCTTTCAGTAAAATATGCTGAACTATCATCTTGCACGAAAACATTTAGTTTGAGGTTTAATTTCAAATTTAAAAAAAATGGCAGCAAATACAGTAAGCAGTTGCTGACCTGGTTATTCCAGCAAAAAGTACATAATCGTGGCCTAGAGATCAGAAAATAGCCACTCAAGTAATACACGAAAAAAACCATATACTTACTGGTTGATGGAAATGTAAGTGGCCAGATCCTTGGAGATTGCATATATCTGCCCAGTTGCATGTCGAAAGTATTTGTTCCCCTCTTCTCCAAATTTCCAAAACTCAGGTTCATGGTATTTGACATCCCTATCATACGAAACAAAAGTCGACCATAAATAGAAAACCACAATGAGGGACATAGAAGAAAGGTAGCCAGAAATCCAGTGGACTTACTTTCTAGAAAGGACTGGCCCAGATTTCATACACCCAATGTAGACCCTGGGTTTTGATCGGTGACGAGCAAGGGTTGTTGCCAGGACACCTAAACAGCAACACATGTTAGAGTATTAAAGCTTATTTGTCAGAGAAACGGGGCAGAGGAAGATGGTAAAGAAGATAAAATGGCCAGGAAAATCAAGAAACCAAGAAACCTGAGATAGCATATACCTAAATTAACATGGACATCATCATCCACCTTGACATAGAAATCAGCATCCCACATTGCAACTGCAGTAGAAAAGAAAATCTTTGTTTTTGCAGACAGCTCGTGATACCCTTCAACATGTTCCTACAACATAATGAAAAATCAAATATCACACTCCTGCCAGATTATCCAATGTTTTCTCACACTCTTTTTTCTTAACAATGATCTTCCTTACTAGGCGAAGAAAGTCTTTGTGCTGGGCTTCTTCTGAATCAATAGCTCGATCTAGAATACTGTTAGAAGTTGCACTGAGACAAAAACAATGGAAATATCTCCCACATTAGCAATGTTAAGTTTCAACCCATATATAAATAGTTCATCTTTCAGTTTGGATAATGTACATACAAATTAAAAACAGGCAATGATAACCATCCCCTCCACAAACAGTGCAGAGGAAAAGGGGAACAATTATTATTACCTGCGCACAGGTAATAATAACCAAACTTCCAAAACTAAGTTTTTAGACTAAAATGTGCTTAAAGATAAAATATTATGAAGCAGATTTTAGTCTATGACTATATACTAACAAATTGTAGTGAAATTGATTAAAAAATTGAATATTTTCATATTAACTCAACATGAAAAATAATATTAGTTTCATAAGTTTCCTTTTCAATCTCACATGTACGGCCAGAGTACAAACTGTTACCATATATGAAAAATATCTCATAATATTAATATTTTATCTTTAGAATATTTTAGAGCAACTTAGATTATGTCTCAGGAATAATTTTCCTATTTCCTAGGTTTTCGTATCTCCTTATCATCTCATGATGTGTCTCCTAATTTAGCAAAGATTTTGATTAGTATAACATAGGATTGGCGTGTTATCAACACAGAACACATCATAAGATACCAAGTCAATACAATCTAAATGTATTTTATCTTAATTCTCTAGCTTCAAACTGCATTGCAGGGAGTATCACTGCTGGCCACCTCTTGTATCCATTCTTGTGACCATCATATTCTTCTCCTATATCACACAGAATATAAAGAAAAGATAAACTTGTGGGAGAAGAATTAAATTACTTACAGAAAATCATAGAGCAAAAAGGACCCATAGTTAACCTCATACTCTAGCTTAGGATGGTCAAATAATTTCTAATTAACCCAGTATTTTAAAAACATGCTACCTAATAGTCTAATACCATTTTAAGTGCTAAATTTGAATGTTTATGCTTTAGGAACAATAAAGGCTATTAAGGAAACGGAATAAGAAAAATGATCGAAGAAAACAAGTCGATATCTTAAATGAGTACTGGTGTTAAGAGAGAAATTAAGCAATAATATGATTCAAACTTCAAAGGAAGGAACAACATGAAATAGATATGCTGCAAGAGTCTTTGACTAATAAAGGGGCTGCAGAGGGGACAACTGACATTGAAGCCACTTTTGTAGTCAATCATAGTTCTTTAAGGTAACTAGGTAAGCACTCAAAATGTTGATTACACGTGACCATTTGAAATGCGCTCATTTTTTTATCAAGCAGTTAGATAAGTAGTATTAACAGAGATAACCTTGTTCTGGTAAACAAAAAGAACGATCGTTTTGTGTTGTTACATTAACTCAAATAATAACACCAATGTCCCATTATTTTCTACTATAATTCTCTCCTGGTTTTTGATAGTTTCACGCAGTTGACCCAACCGGAATTACCTGTGGCCAATCATGAACCTGATAACAATTCCCTTTTCCCGTTCCAACTGAAGAAGTTGTTCACCTGATCAAAACGTGAATACCAAACGCAACATTTTAGAAATGAATTAGGGCAACTACCCCCTTAAAAGTAGGGGTTAAGAATCCAGTTCCTTTTTACAAACTTTTGTGCCTTTATAGTTGACTCCTAAAAAGAGATATTTTTTTTTACCTTGAGGCATCCAAGTCTCTCTAACTGAATCACGCCTCTTCCTGCTACTGAAAGCTGTGTTTATGCCAATCACTATAAATGCCTTCTTCCTCGGAGCACCTTCCTCAGAAGTGGTGGTTGAAGCATTCGAATCAGAGATCCCATTTTCACGAGAACTCCTAGCTGCTGCGAGCTCCATCTGAAGCATGGAAACTTGTTTGTCTAAAGCTCTGGCATGCCTCCCAGGAAATTAAAATAAACATCAACAATTAGAAACAAAAAAACTTGAACTTCAAACAAATATGGAGAAATTAAAACAGAATCCAGGTGGCACTCACTGGATGGCTTCATGGGTTTTCTGTAACTCGCTCACTGCATCTTTGGGCTGCATCTGATGGCAAAAAAGCAAAGAAATTTCAAAAACCAAAGCAAAACAAAATAAAACACTTTGTCGTGAAAAAACTTCATATAAAACAGAAGCATGCCTTCTTGGTCGCGCAGTCCCCTGAGATCACTTGCAGCTGTTGGTCCCGCTGATGCTGCGCAATAAGCATCCCGTTCGATTCAGGTGGGTCCCACATCCTGCAGCCAAACAAATTCCCAGGATCGGACCATGATGTTTAAATTCTCATAAAACAAGCCCCACAAACAAAGGTTTGCATCTTCACAGCTCAAGACAACTAAAGAACCACACAATAAATGAAGTTCAGAGAGAGAGAGAGAGAGTTTTCAAGAGAGATACCTGCTTGTGATGAGCATACCAAGAATGAAGGAAAAGACAGAGAAAATGGGAATCCATGATGCAGAGATTTTGGTAGAGGTGCGAGTCTTCATGTTGTTGTGTGTGAGGGAGGATTGGAAAGTTTGGGGTTTGGAAGGAAAAGTTTACTGGGAACGAAGAATGTGAAGCGAGGAATTGGTCTATTGAGGAGAGGAAGTTGCAGCGCAGATACGTTTATTTATGTGAGTAAAGAGGTTTAATATATAGAAAGGTTACGAGATTAGGAATTTAACGGTGCTGTAAATAAATAGTGATGACGGTTAAACCAGTTACAGTACCCGAGATGCTCCAATGCGTCGTGTACAATGTTAGTGTCAAATGTTTGGCAAGTAATGTTACAATGTGCGTGTCTCGTAAGTTACGGCGTCTCCTTTCTCTCAAGTCAAACCTAGAATTTAAGTCTTTGTTAATCTCAGATGAAAAGTTATTAGGTGTGTGTATTATATGGATTTTAAGATGATTTTTCCACATCATATCTACTTAAATATTGATATTTTTATAAATAAAATTTATATATGCTATTTGTAAATTTTGGAGTTGTAGCAAATATTACTGTTAAATCACCAAATAACTTATATATAGAAAAATGCTAATAACATATTCTTTAATGTATTTTTTCTATATATTTTATACCAAAAACTATAAAATTAAAAAAAAATATTAAGGAAAAATAAAACTAACTAATATTCAATAAATTTAGTCAAATAAAAAAAATATGCTTATAATGAATAACAATGTTTTCCATTAAGATTTATGGGGTATAGTTTATTTTAAATAAAATAATAAATACAAACATAAAAATATACATCAAAACGATTATTTGTTTTACCAAAGATAATAAGGAATTACATCTAAAGCTTTTACCTTATAAAAGGTTTATAACCAACTTTCTTGTTTTCACACATATTATTCTTACACAATATTTAAGATTTCATTACTTTCAAAAAGTAAATATTGAATAAATGTATTTGAATTTAAAACTTATTCTTGATAAGAGTTTATCTACTCACATGTAATTAAGGTAATATTTTGAATATTGATTTTTCATCACTTGATATATCTTAACATGATTTAGGTTATCAATAAACCTTCAATATCTAATTCTCAAAATGGTTCTACAACTGAACACTATTAATGTAATTAGATTACGTCAAATTATCTCTACGTAACTACTATTCATATAATTAATCTTAATGTCAAATCATTTTTTAACACAACATTTATCATATAATTAGATGGTGAATTTCAACAATTTCAAACAATTAAAATGAAAGATATTTGAATTGCAATTTAATTCTTTTTATTTTTTAAATTTTTTATTTAGACAAGATAATTAAAATATTTTATATTCTAATTTTTTTATAAAGTAATTCAATATTTTTTTAAGATAAAATTCAACTTTAAAAATATTTTTTAAATACAAAATTTTAAAATTAAACTTTATAAAAAATATTAGTCAAATTTAAATTAAAATGTTATAATAATATTTTATAATTCAATTTATATATGACTATGAGTTTTACTCGACTTGACTCAATATGAGTCTATTCTACTCGGCTTGATGTGGGTTTGTCTCGACTTAATTCAGAGTTAGTCTGACTCAATTCAACCTAATGTGGTCTTGACTCAACTCAACTTGAGGTGAGTCCGCCTCGACTTAACCTGACATGGACACAACATAGGTTTGACGTTGACTCGACTAGACTCAATCCGACATGGGCCTGACTCAAATTTGACCGACATCTGCCCGACTCGACTTATCCCGACATGAACCCAACTCGACTTGACCTAACATGGGCACGACTGACTCAACACAAGGTGAACTCGACTCAACTCAGTCTGAGATGGACCTGACTAAATTTGATCCGACGTGGCCCAAACGTGGACTCGACTTGACTTTGTCCGACATGGGCCTAATTCAACTTGGCCCAACATGGGCCTAACTCAACTTGGCCCAACATGGACCTGACTCAACTCTACCCGACATGAGTGCAACTTGATTATGCCTGACTCGACTCGATTTAATGTAAGCCGACTCAATTGGCCCTGATGTGGGTTCGACTTGACTTGGCCTGAGAAGGACACACCTTGACTCGATTTGAGGTGAGTCTCACTCAACTTGACCAGAGGTTGGTCCAACTCGACTCGATTCAATGTACACACAACGCTTAAGATCAAAGGGCTCTGTGATTATGATAATTACATAAATCATTTTTACTTATCAATTTTTAGTCTTCCTCCATATTAAGAACTAAACTATTAAGTGTCTTTTTTGGCCACATAACAAAGAGTGTTTAGTTAAACGAAGATAAGTCTCGTAGAAAGGATAAGTGTGTGGTTTCCTCACAAATAGGTAACTTCATAAGGTGAAGAATATAAAAGTTTCTTAAACTTCCACAAAAAACTAATTACACACAATGCTTAAGATCGAAAGGGATGATTATCTTAGATAGAATATGTTGATGTTTCTTTATGCTTAATCATCTAATGACTTTGTCTTTATATAGATCTTCACAAAGATGATTGTTGTTGTGTAATGTTTATGAGTTTGATAACATAATCCTTTAAATCGCTACACAAATATATCCTTGATTTGTTTTGCTCAAGAGGTTACTATCTTTATACAAAAGGTTGAAATTCTTTCTCAATTAAATGTGTTGTAAAAACAAAAGCATTACAAGTATATTTCATAGATATATTTTGTTTAAATTATGTTGCTCATACTTGTAAATGATTTTAAGATTAATTGATTTCATATATATAAATTTGAATATTATTGAATAACACATTGGACATTGTTTGTTATGTTTAAATTAAATTGGTGCAATTATTGTCTTTACCAAATTAGTATTTCTTTTAAAGATATAAAAGACATATTCATAATAAGCTTGAATCATGTTTCAAAATACCTTTAATATTGTATAGTAAATGATAAACCATTTAGCAAAAAGATAAAGATAACACAGAAGGTTCTCATATATAATAGTTATATTGCTAAATAGATACATGTTAAAATGTTCATAATATACTTATTATATTTGTAATCATCAAAACTTTTTTCACTAAAAAATTATCTAATCCTCATGGACATGTATCATATTGTCTCCATCTTAACAACTATAATACACTTGTTGTAGGAGTATTAATTGTTTTATGGTTTAAGTCACATAGGTCAAGTCATAATCGAATTGTGATACTTGAATTATTACACTCTTAAATAAAAATAGTTGGTTCAGAATAGGAATTATAATTTTTAACTTAATAATAAATACTTGATCCAACAATTGATATTAGACCTAAGATTGTGAATTTAATTTTTTATTAGACAATTGTGAAAGAATTTTTTTTACATATAATATCAATTATTCTCAGCAAAACAAAACAAGTGTTAAGGAGAATTATCAATTTAAAATCCTATCATAGGAACAATTTAATAACTTTTCATATATTTATAATATATCATTTACATCTTCAAAACACAATCCATTAAATAAATGTGACCACCTTACCATAAAAAATATTTTTTTTACATATATAACAAATTTTCAACATGTTACCTCTATCTTACTTATCCTTTAAGGAAACTATCTCTGGACAAAGATGAAAAATCAATATGTAAAAAAAAAAACTTCTAGATCACATCCTAAAATAGAACACTAATAATAACATGTTAGAAATTAAAATTTCCCTACCTCCGTAAACTTTTGCATGCAGTCAAAAGAGTAAAGGAAGAAAGAAAAAATTATCCAAATTAAAATTCTTCATATTTATTGTTACACTCTTGTTTCTTCTAACTAGTGACTTCAATTTCTTAGTATAGAGAAAATGAGAAACTATATATAATTGGAAAGGTACCGATAACGAGGAGAATTTGTATGCCGCGAGATAAATGAAGAAGAAAGAAGATAATAACTTAGGTGTTGCTTAAAGAAAAAAGGGAGTGAAAGACTTAACTTTTTTTATTGGCACACCCCTTCTTTTATAAGGTCACTCCTCCAATCATTTGTTTTATTCCTCATCCTCAAACAATCTAAAGCTTATAATTAAGGTCTAGTCCAATATATAATACATAAATTATCACTAAGTAATATTTTTAGTTAATTACAATAATACATAAAACTTAAGTTCTTACATCTTTGGATTATTGTTAATATATAAAAGGGTAGTGTATAATAAATATTAATAATTTATTACTTAATTTACTGGTGTAATTTAATAAATTATAATTAACAATCAATAATTTTTTAATATTTTATCTATTACTGAAATAAAACTAAAAAATAAAGAATATATTCAATTATTAGTCCATTTACTAATTTTTATTTGAACAGTATATTTTACCTATCAAATGGTTAGCATTTTTTAAATATCACTTCTTCTGTTGACTTTAAAACGAGCAGAAGATTCAAACCAACCAATTTAGAATAGTACGTCAAAATATTACGTCTCTTTCTCCGTGTTATGACCAAATTTGTGACTCTGCGACCAAAATTAAATTAAATGTAATATGTGCAGCACGAAGTGTACTTTGTTAGGTTGTCTGTTGAAGTTGTTAAAATAAAACTGTCGTAGAATAGGTAGGTACGAAGTGAAATTAACCCCTTTTTTTTATTTATGATTTTTTCAAGTATTTAAACAGTATAAATTTTGATTTTTTTTTTCATTTATTATGAAAGTATTTAAACAGTAGAATTAAAAGTAGATACATAATTTATTCTTCTTTAATCTAGGGAACGAAATTTTTTTTTCCATTTATGAGGAAAGTAGTTAATTAGTAGAATAGTGGTTTTATATTAGTATCATTACATTTTTTTAATAGACCTAAAGTAATATTTACAGAAGATAATCTAGATTTGGCTTTTTTCTATTAGCCTTACTGATATTCTAATTCTAGTATATACTAATTATGTTTTTTAAGATTAAGTTCTTACATAAATTAATTAGAGCGTAGTAACTTTAATAGATTTTTTACATTCACTCAATTATCAAATTATCAATTAACATTTTATAAGATTATTGGCTAATGAGACTTTAATTTTTATTAATAAAAACTGTACTATCAACTAATATGAAACTATCATTAGTATAAGTTAAAGTAATTATTATATAACTAAAAAATTTATACGACGATTTATTATTAATTCGAAAGTAAAAAAAAAGGTATAGAAATGACAGCGCAAATTTTAATTAAAAAAGTTGTATGATATATTCATCATGAAGGTGAATGCCTTGCTCATGTATGACCATTAAATATCCTATTGATCATACAACATCAATAACAAATTTAGTATAAAAAATTCAAACCAATAGCTTTATTTGATTAAAGAAGATGTCAAATATTTTTTCTTCTGAATAGTTTCTGTGTTGATTTTTATTATATGTAGCATTAAATTCTTTCCAGTAACCGGATGTGATCAGAATAATTTATTAGTATTATTATTCCAATTTTTAACAGTTAGTATTTATGGAATATTAATATATATATATATATATATATATATATATGTTAACATTAGTCTATCAGAGAGTTTGAGTTATTAACTCAATGTTCTAGTTATTATATTTATATTTTGACTGGATTATATGACAAAAAACTGGATTTTTTTTATTATAAACTAAAGACTACAGTGTCACCAAGCAATGTAACTTCAACTCAAAACGAATTAAATATTGGTAACTAAATACGGATATAGATATGAACACTCTAATTTCTAATCATTGTCTTATTAAAAAAAATTCAATTCGTTCTCAAAGACAGCAGCATACCTCGGTAAAAATAGCAATAACTATTTTCTAATAATTATGCTAAATTCTTTAGTATAGTTGATTTTTTTTTCAAGCTTACTTGTTTTTAATACTCTTCGGAATTTAATAGTTTTTTTTTTCATTTTTGTTGGTATCCTTTGTTTCTTTTCCCAAAATAAAAGTATAATTGATTTATATCGATTTCTTTTTTATATAAAGAACAAACATAAATTTTATGAGTAAAGAAAAATAATACATTGTACTTAAAGAAATTAAGTCTAATCTCTATAAGATAGTTTCACTTTAAATCATTTGAAAGTGTTAATAATGCATCACTTTTTGGATTGGTTAAAAAAAGTCAAGAAGTAAAAAAAAAAAAGTTGATCCTGAAGACATTTGCAAATATTGCAAACAATCAAGACATTAGAGAAAAGATTGTTCAAAATTGAAGAAATAGAACTAAATAGCAACTACAATTCAAAAGGTGGAGTCATGTGTTCATGATTTCGTATTGAGTATTGGATTCTCTTTGCTCTTTTCGTAGACGTCCTTAAAGGAACTGATATATCACGTTGTTAAGTTCAATGGAAGTAACATTTTTATGGGCAATGACACCTCATGCAAAACATTTATATATAGTACTTCTAATTATTGTAAGTACCTGGACCATTATATCGTACTCGTCTAAATTGGTCATCAAGACGAATCTTTAGTTATAATACAGTTGTTGGGTCTTTCAAGAAGATTACGATAGAGATATTCTATATCAATAAACTACGAACTTACTTACATACAAGATTATAATAGTGCTTCTAAATCGTATAACGATGTAGGTCTTATTTTTTATATTGTACTAAACATACTTGTTTCTACAAATCATAAGACATATACTCACATTTGTATTCTTAACATATTTATCACTTTTTTTTATTCTTAAAATAAACTGATTTATATAAAATGTATTATCTTTCGAAGTAATGTAATAGTTACTTAAACATAAAAATATTACAATATTATATAATAAAATATCCTCATTAACATACACTAACTTTATAATTAAACATTATTTCAAAAAATTATCAAAAGACCAAATAAAACATATAACTAATTTACATGACAATTTTTAAAAAATAAGAAAAAATATATTACTCAATTGAATACACGTAATAAATATTGTATAATTAATTATTTGCTAATTAATGTTACTATTTTTATTTAAGTCTAAAAACTAAAAATAACATTTTACAAAATGTGGTATGACTATATCAATTTTAATATAAAAACAAAAAGAAATAATATTTCTAATTTATAGGATTAAAAATATATTTGAATCATTTTTATGATAATTATATAAATTAATTTCAAATTTCCTTTAACTTGTTTTATAGTGATAATATAAAACATTTAATCTTTAGTTGGGTGGATTCAAATTCTACCAAATCAATTGTTACATATAATTAGTGATCCACTATAATATGATAATCATCCCTACTAAGTAGTTTATAATTTTATTAGGAAATATAATACATGGTTAATATTTAAAGGATTTATTAATTAAAAATAAAAACCTGAATAATTCATTATTTCTTTATATCATCTTACATTCATTTTTTAAAATATTAAAATAATAAAAAAATGATTTTTTTTATTGAAAATATAACACAAACAAATTTCCCTTCACAAAATACTATGACCGTTGGCTGACAAAGCATTGCAAAGTACCAGCTTTAGTATCCCGACACTTACGTATTCGCTCAGGACATTCCAAAACATATGAAAAATTCCAAGAAGTTTGTTTTTCCTATCTTTGGGGTTGTTATCATTCAAACATATTAATAACCACTCAGAACTACAAGCATCAGTGTTATTTTTTTAATAGTTAATTAAATAGAAAAAATTCTGTAAAAAATCTCAATGCAATTAAATTATAAATTTCTTTATACATCTTAGTTTTTATAACTCTTTATTTTTTATACACATTTCTTATCCTCTTTACATCTATGAAAAATTAAAAGTATTTTAATGTACGATTATAACATAACCATTAATAAAATTTGAATTATTTATATAACTATTTTTTTACATATTTCATTGCAATTTTATTCTTTATATTGTTTATAACTACTTTTATTATAATAATAATAATAATAATAGTTATATAAAACAGTGTAATTATAGTTTTTATTATCATAAAAAACAAGCATTCACTTATATTTCAAGTAGTATTAATAATATGATCTATTAACAGTCCAATGTCAAATGAAGTAATTCAGGAAGATAAAAAAATATAAGGTACACAATCGATAAAATGTAGTTAAATGCTGAAAATTGAAATTTAACATATTTCCATCTATGGACAAGTAAAATCCATTAATTAAAGAAAATAAAACGAGAAAAACAATCTACAAATTTATTAGCTAAGACTAATACTGCGGGAAGAATGTTTTTATAAAAAAGTAACAAAAATATTATAGTATTTTATGCTAAACTAAAATGTTATAATTAAATTAATTATTATAGTTGAATAAAATAGAAACGTGTATTAAAACTTGAACAGAAAATTTGTTATGAGAGGTGGCATGACATTGTAGTCGGGATTCTGAATGTAATTCAACGGAAAGCTGCGTTCTGCTCGTAGTTTGTTATTGGTCTGTTAGAGGAATAGTATACTGTTATTGTTTAAACAAAACTCTTCTTTCTTTTTTGGTTATTTTAGACGAATATTTTTAATATAATATAAGAGAATCTCTATATTTTTTCTGCTCATATATTTGATATTTTATGCCTGAATCAGAGAAATAACAAATTATTATTGTCAGGGGAAAATAAATAAAGAACTGTATTTTACAAAATCTAAAATAAAAAATAATTGCTTGTACAAATTATTTACATTAATTGTAAACAAAGTCACCAATATTTATTAAATGAAGTAAGAGAGGGAGAGCAAAGATTTAAACGTTATATTCAGTCATCAAGAAGAGTAACCTTACATCTCATCTCTTTTAGGAGATGAAATAAAAAAAAGTAAAAAAAAAGAGAGTGATGATAGAATTAGTTAAACAGGTATAATAAAGATAATTGGAAGATTGTTAGAGAGTAGAGTCTGATGAGGAAAAACAAAAACTTTGAAATACGGTTATAAACAGAGAGGGGTAGAATGGTAAATGCGAGGGCAATATGAATTCCAGGAGACATAATCGTTGATGGAGTGAGAAGATCACTGAATCTTTCAGTTGGAGTGTTATCTTTCTTTGGGTCACAGAGGCTGGCTCATGAACACTATAAAAAGGACACACTCCCATTGGATCCACCATGTTTGAAACCCTAAACAAACCCCTTAATTTTCTCTATTGGATTCTGAATTCTGAATCCTTGTGAGTGAACAATGCCTCGACAACCGCCACCACCGCTGCCGCAGCAGCCCGGCGCACTGGAGCCGGAGATATGGCGAGCCTGCGCTGGACCTTCTGTAGAAATCCCGAAGCCAAATTCTATGGTGTACTACTTCCCTCAGGGACACTTTGATCAAGCCTTTTCGGCGCCGCGAAACCTCTCCGCTCGCCTTCTTGCCAAACCCTTCGTTACCTGCAACGTCGAGTCGGTTCAATTTCTTGCCGATCCTCTTACCGACGAAGTTTTCGCCAAGATGTTTCTCCGGCCTGTCGTTAATAACTTCGTTGCGGAACCCTTCCGTACTTCTGCTGCTGCTCCTCCTCCGCGAAAGGACGACAACGAGGTCGTTTCGTTCGCCAAGATTCTCACGCCGTCTGATGCCAACAACGGCGGGGGCTTCTCAGTGCCTAGGTTCTGCGCGGATTCCATCTTCCCGCCGCTTAACTTCAAGGACGACCCGCCCGTGCAGAACCTCTCCGTCACCGACGTGCACGGCTTCACCTGGGAGTTCCGCCACATTTTCCGCGGGACCCCGCGCCGTCACCTGCTCACCACCGGCTGGAGCACGTTCGTGAACAACAAGAAGCTCGTCGCCGGGGACTCCGTCTTGTTCATGAAGAATGCCGCCGAACGTTTGTTCGTCGGAATTCGCCGTGTCACGCGCCTCGCTCCTGGAAAAGGCGGCGGCTGCGCGAAGCTCAGGTTAATTCAGGAGGACGAGGAAAAAGAAGAGGAAGAAGACGATGAGAAGCCGAGGGAGGTTTTCTCGAGGGACGGGAAGGGGAAACTGTCGGTTAAGGTGGTTACGAAGGCGGCGGAGGCAGCGGTGCGGAACCTGCCGTTTGAGGTTGTTTACTACCCCAAGGCTGGTTGGTCAGAGTTTGTGGTGAAGACTGAAACGGTGGATGCGGCGATGAGGATTCCATGGAGCGAGGGAATGAGAGTGAAGATGTCTATAGAGACCGATGATTCGTCCAGGATGACGTGGTTTCAGGGAACGGTCTCTGCTGTCTCATCTCACGATAGTGGTGGCCAATGGTGCGGTTCTCCTTGGCGCATGCTTCAGGTATATTATATAATGGTCAATTCTTTCGGATGATTTGTTTTATTTGTCTTTTATATATGTGCGTGTGTGTATACGGGTATTATGTTTTAAGAATTTCACTTTCTTGGATAATTTTTGGTTTAAGGATTAGTGGGATTCAAAGCAGATACGGGTGGAGATGGTGAAATAAAACTTCTGTATGACTTCCACGAGTGATCACACTGAGTCTTTCTTTCTTCCTTGTTGAATTTTGTAAGGAAGGAAGACTAGGATGCATGCGGGTGGGGTTACACAGTTTTTAATTAGCCAGCCACCGAGAATTATCTGCTTAGACCTCTTCATTTTTGCTTGTAAAATGTTTGCCTATATGAGTGTGATACAGTTCTTGGTCTTTGTGGATTCTCTGTAACCTTCCATTTATGCATGGATTACGTTTCTCATTAACATTGTATTGATTGTAGAACTGTACTTTATTCAACGCGAAACTGATACTGAAAGGTGAGAACCCTTAATTTTATCATTTCATTCTCCGTTTATAGGGGTCGGTTTTTTGTAGTTGTGGAGTGAAACTTATACGGAGTTACATGTCTTACTATATAACGGATTTTCCCCGAGAATGCTTTTTGTGGTTTACGGTTTATGATTCTATTATTGTATATAATGTTGCTTTCAAAGTGATGGAATGCGCGCAATAAAAAATACATCCACTTTATTTGCTGGTGAAATATGAGAACAGAAGATGGCAAGTTCTTTGGGCCTTAAAAGCATTGCAGAAGGTTCAATTATCAGTTTAGGTGATGTATGTTAAATGCATGAAGAGATTGAACTGGGAATGGCAGTATAATAACTATGGTTGTCTGCTATTTTGGGGTAACATGTTTTCGTTGTCTTGCCTTTGCCTGTTGAATTTTTACACCTTTATCTAGATGTTCTTCGTTGCTGGGTTTAATTCATAAGTCGTAGGTGGGTTAGATGAGTTAGGATAAGCAAAATTTTATCAAATCGATGTATACTATTTTTTTTGTTTGCAAACATTTTTGTTTTTTGATGAAGTCTTTGTCACAGTTTATATCATTTAATATCAGAATATTAATATATGTTATCTTTTCTGGGTTACTGCGTTTTCACTTTTGCATGGAAAAATTGTAATTAGATTATCTGCCCTTAATTTCTAATGTTTGAGTGTGGGTATTATTTTCGTGACAAAGAGTTATTTTTTTTATCGAAAGAAACTATTTGTCACACATATGTTCTTTTCGTGACAAAGACTTGAAGAAGTTTTCTTTTTTTCTGACTTTAATAGGTTACATGGGATGAACCTGAAGGGATGCAGAATGCAAAGTGGGTTAGCCCTTGGCAGGTGGAACTTGTTTCCACCACACCTGCCCTTCATTCAGCATTCCTCTCAACAAAAAGGTTCAGAACGGCTCATGGTTATGAGATGTTTAATGACGGCTCAACAAAAAGGTTCAGAACGGCTCATGGTTATGAGATGTTTAATGACGGAGAGGGAGGTCCCTTTCCTATGACCGGATTCCCTAATTCAGCAGTGGAACACCTGAATCAGGTATTCTGGGCTTATGATACTTTTCCTGCTGGCATGCAGGGAGCCAGGCATGATGCATTTTCGGCATCAAGTTTTTCCAATTATCCAGGGGACATATCTCGTATGTGTCAGGCTAATTCCAGAGAAAACAGTACATTTAAAAAGCTGAAAAATTTATCGACAGAATATGTTGGCCGCTCTCCATCTGATGAATTATCAACTGATAGCCGTAGTAGTTTCCATTCCTGTGTCACAGATCCTGTTCGGAATCACAACAGAAATGCAATAAAACTCGCGTCTGATTCAATTCAGCTATTTGGTGCGGTCATTTGGAAAGAACAGCCTGCTCAAAATGGTTTGACAGGCACTGGTTGTGCTAGCACAAGAGATAAAAGCCTTGGCAGATGAGGATTTTTTACGAGTGAATGTAGCTGTGACGATACGATACATATAAGTAGCTGTACAGGTATGCGTAAATAGCAAATGGACGAATGTTTGTTTTGATTATCATAAAATTTATTGGGCTTCTTGCATGAAAATTGAATGGCTCACGTGATTATTGTCTTTATATTGTTTGAATTGTTGTTTAGCCTGGTTAGTTTGATTGAGATTTGAAAGGCATATAAGTTATTTTATTAACTTTGGTTGCTATTCATCCATGTAGGAACTTCTTCCCGGCTCTTTTGACCCTCTGGAGCCTGCAACCCAACTCCGTAAGACTTGAAAAACAAATCTTTATATCTCACAATTTATGCTATTTCTAAATACACTTTTTCTTTTTATTTGGACAAGTATTTTTTGTTGGTTGCGGTCTCCATTTTTACATAATTCCAATTTTTTTGTAGTTGAATTAATTCAACTCAATCATGTTCAATATTTGGGTGATTGGTTCTGAATGATGAATCCGATTGACTATTGATATCAATATTAATGATATTTTATTTTATTTTTCTATTAACTAAATATATATTTTAAAATATTAAATTATTTATTTATAATATATTTTTTTATAATTATTAAAATTTAATAAAAATGTTTGAAATTATAAATTTTTAAATAAGAAGTATTGTAGTATCAATAAATAAATTTCAAAACGATTTATATATATATATATATACACATGTGTGTACAATTATTTATCTTTCATTTTCTGTCTTATTGGAATAAAATAAACTATCTTATGATAATAAGAAAAAAACTTAGACATTCTTTTCGTGTATATACACACATAACATTTATTTTGTGTTTTTAATATTATTTTACATTATTTATAATTATTTTTAAATTTGTAACATGTAAAATGAACTTGAACATCAGTAATAAAAGTTAATTGACTTGATAACACCGTAGAATTATATATTTAATAAATTAAATGTTATTAGTATCGTTTATTAAATTTTGTTTGCCAAATACAATTACGTTTAAATCATGTTCAATTAAATTCCTTGTTCCTGAATTTATAAAATTGTTTCCTCACAAATCATAAAAAGAAAAATAAAAAGAAATCACTTGTCAAAATTAAAATTAAAATTTTATCCTTCCTTTTATACACGGTTTTCATTTTATTTTATTTTTTTTAAAACTATTATACTTTTTATTTTAAATTTATATTTTATATAAATTAAAAATTATTAAAACTTTTAAAATAATTATTAAAAATATTATAATATTATTTTATTAAAATAATATACAAAATATATTTAATTATATTATAACATAATATATAATATATATATATATATATTATATATTATTTTATAATATATATTTAATTATAATTGTATAATAAAATAAAATTACAAAATATATTTAAAAAGTTATATTAAATAAAATATTAGTAATAAAAATATAATTATATAATAATAAATAACATAATAAATAAATTTATATAATAATATTAGTAATAAAGTAAAAAATTTATAAAAATAATTTTAAATTAAATTATTAACAATAATAATAATACAATAAATTTATATTATTTCAATATTCAATATTAAATATATTTTTAATTTAATTGTTATTATAGATTAATTTTTTGTTTTATATAAGTTATTAATATTAAATTTTAATTTATTTTTTTATTTAAGGGTAAAATAGTAATTATAAAATTTTATCAATTATAAAATTAATTTTAAATTATCATATTAAATCAATCACAAATTTTTATAAACTTTTTTTTCACTTTCTACTATCTTTTCTTTAAAACAAACAATTTCCTTTTCACTATTTTTCTCCTCAAATCTATTCTTTTTCATTCTCTCAAATTCTTCCATCCAAAAGAACAAAGCATTAATGGAGTTTTTAATAAATTTCAACATTAACTATGTTATGGAGAACTTGTTGTATTATGGTAATTAGAGGTCTCTTGTACTAACTTCATTAGCTATATTTGAAACTTTACAGATAATTAATGGGACTTTTTTTATCATATTTTTTTTTAATACCATTATTTTATTGGTAAAAAGGTGAATTATTTAACTAAATAATGTCAACTATTCAATTGATTGATTTAATGTGAAAAAATCCTTTTAGGTTATGTTTGTTTTACAGCAATATATTTTCAATTTTCTAGATTAAATAAGATTATTATTGACATAGAAAGGGACAAATAATTATCAACGTAAAATTGAGATTGTTTTAAATATATAATTTATTTTGGAACTAATTAAGAATATGAAAAAACAAAAAATATCAAGAAAACGAAATAATATATTTAGTTATTTCAAATATTTTTAAATTATTTAGTTGAATATATTATTAAATATTTGTAAGTACTAAGTATTGATGTTTGTAACTACTAATTATTTAGTTATTCACAATTTTTGTAAGTACTAAGTATTGTAAGTACTAAGTTTTCACATTAATAATTTTAAACTTTTAAATAAATTGAGACTTAATAAATTCATTTATCTTTATTTTCTCTTTCATACTCAATTGATTTATAGAAGAATTAAATGAAAAGATTAAACATAACTATTAAAATATTAGGAAACATAATTAAATAAAACATGACTTATATTGTCTACAATGCAATGGTTATCAAAGTAGGTTTGGTGATTGATCTGTATGATATATGATTTAAGTCATGTGTGGAAAACAAAGAATAAATGAGTCAAGGTGGCAAATGAGATATGCGAAAAGAAGATTATTTAACATGTTCTTGTTTTTTTTTTCTCATAAATAAGAGTAGTACAAGAGTGATGACAAAATCAATTGTCATATATTTTCACATTGAACTTTGTTTAACAAAATTGTGAGAAATGTTGTGCTACAAGTATTTATGAAAGTTGGGTTGGATGGTAAGATAGAGAAAGACAAGTTTGGACCGAACGTATTAGATTATTTTATTCTTATTGTTGGTTAGATAGAGTATTTTTTACCTTGTTTTTGGTAAGGTATATATTTGTAATCTTTTTTTGTATGGTGTTTTAATTTTTTCATTGTTTTAATATATATATATATATATTATTGTTATTATTGTTGAAAAAAGAGTAATATTAGACCAATATGCATGATGTTGTTTACAATGCGTTGTTGTAACTTTAGACTTTTGGACAAATGATATGTTATATGAACATGTTGTAATCTTTTAAATTTTTAATTAGGTAAAAAGATGGTTCGTTGACTCATAGGCTTTACATAAGGTTAGACCAGACAAAAAATTACGATTCGTTTTAAAATATAAGTCAAATTAGACTCTCATGTTTTTAAAATTTTGTCCATAGAGCCAAATTAAGATAGGGTGGGTTGCCTAACAACTCCACCAACACAAATGCTAGTATGATAATGAATATGAAACCACAAACTAAATAGTAAAAAATAAATGAAGGAAGAATAAGAAATAATCACAAAAACATAATATGATTCATTTAAAGTGTTGGTAAACTTTAATCTACGTTGATAACAACTTCTTTATTTACCAAAAAACTACTTCTATTCTAAAAATAAAAAAAAAAATCATGAGAACACATATTTATAAAAGAAATGTAAAGATAAAAATAAAAAACAAATATAGAAAAATACTCACACAAAAATAATAAAATATTTTTGATAATAAAATATAACTAAAAATATATATTCGTATAATTTAGATTAAAACAATAAATAATAGATAAATATTGAATTAAGAAATATTAGATGTTTTATAATCAATTATTATTTTTTATTTAATACTTTTTATAATCAATTATTATTTTTTATTTAATACTTTATTTTATAGTAAAAAACTTGTAAATACATTATAAAGTTAGAGCAAGTATTCATTTAAATTTTTAGTCGATACTATGAGTTTCAAAACATGTCTCATTTGTCTTTATGTTTTAAAAAATATCATTATAAATATTTTATATAAAATTTATAAATAATACTTTATATTATATTTTTAATAGGTCTCTTAAATAAGTTACTTGATTAAAGCAAAATTAAAATAAAATGAAAGAAAAATAAAACTGATTTAACTGAAAACATAAATACAAAAAAATAACATTTTAACCTAAACATTTTAAAAAAATCTAAATGTAACAAGAGTGTAAAAAAACAAAGAAACTGGGTTTGGAGTTTTGGAGATGGGAGAAACCACACAAATACACAACCAAGAACATTCCAGAACAGACGATATCTCTCTGTTTTGTTACCCTTTGAGGAGCACCAGTAAGAGAAGAGAAGCAATCCATGGCTACTTTTCTCTCCAATCAATCTCTGTTGACTTCTTGTCCTTGTTCTACCCCCTTCTATTCAAAGCCCTTTCAAACCCTAAAACCCAAAGTCATATCTTTTCCATCTCGCGGGTTTCAACGCCCCCTAATTTCCTCTCTCAGTCGAAGAACCCCATTAAAGTATTCCCAAGATTCCGCTCCAACTGTACGCTCTCATTCGTTCAATTCTTACAAGTTTTCATTTATTTCACAATTAATTATTCTAATTTACTGGATATTTGATTTGTCACAAGTACTGTTTTCCTTGCTACTCTGTTATAATACGCCTATAGGAGTGCTATCACACACCATTATATTGTTTCAAAATTATTAATCGTCAGGGGTTCATTAAATAAAACACGAGACTCAGCATTTTTTGTTGTTGTAATTTCTAACAATTTTCATATAGTAAGAGAAGGTGCATTAAAAAAGTGTGAAATGTGCTTCCATTTCTGATAGTCTTAATAGGTTTCGAATCTTCAATGTTTCATTTTTGCTTTCTTGTACCTCTTATACTTAGTCTATTCCACTATCGATTGCAGGAGAGTATCGTAGTGCAAGCAAAAATAACAATAATATTACTTAAAATTTACGCATTTTATTTTATTGTTATACATATCGTTCTTACACTTCGGAACTGTATGTGGTCAAAATACTAGCTTTCGAGATGTTTGTTAATTTTAAGGGGCAGTAGGTTATTTTTGTTTCACTTGTTGAAGATCCTGTGTTTTATATTTTGTATACCTAACCTGGCCAACTCTTCTTTCTCTTGTCCTTCATAGAGAAATGATGAGACAGGCGAGACCCAGAAAGATGTAAGAGAGATAGATGGTGATGAAGATAAAAAACCATTACCCAGTTTAATGGTCCTCCTTGAAGCATACAAGGAAGCCTTTCTTACTGGTGATGAAAATGGTGTAGCTCTGATTGAAGAGGGAATATATTCAGCAGCAAATAGAAAAAGTAAATTGATTCAGAAAGTATCAAGTTTATCAGCTGACAAAGCTGCTTCCAAGGGTAGCTATGTTCGATTACAAGCTGATTTTGACAATTTTAGGAAAAGAACTGAAAAAGAAAGACTTAACATCCAATCCGATGCCCAACAAGAACTCATTGAAAAGCTTTTGTTGATGGTGGACAGTTTTGAGAAAACAAAACAGCAAATTAAAGCAGCAACAGAGAAAGAGAAGAAAATTGATGTTAGCTATCAAGGTATTTACAAACAATTTGTAGAGATTCTGAGGAGTCATCATGTTTCAGTAGTAGCAACAGTGGGCAAGCCGTTTAATCCCTTGGTATGTTAAATTTACAAACACCTTTGGTCTTGTGTGCGGAGTTTTTTTACTTTTGTTCCGAATTGGTGCTTGATGCCTGTGAAATCCAACAAATTTTATTACTACTCTATAGAAAACAATTTGAGTACAATGGTGAGTAGGGTTGAATTTACATCAACTGATGAAATTTCTTTCTATTATGAAATTAGTGCAATTAATAAAGAAAAGAGACTTTTGAGTAGGAAATTAATTTAGATAAAATAATAATTAAAGCAATGAGCAAATAATGTAATTGATGACATTCCATAATATAATCTTAACATTGATTCGTAAGATTGATCATAAACAGAGTCTTAAATTGCAATCTATGGTGGCATAGTGTTATGGGCTACTTCACCAAATCAAAGGCTGAATAACAGCCTCAGCTGCCTGAGACAGGGGTGGTGTGCGTTTATTTCCAAAAGGCCTCTGAATAGAGATGTTAGGGCTTGTTTCGGGTGGGACTATTTTTGGGACTTCAATTTCCCAAAAATGATAAAGATGACTTGGATTTTGAAGGTTATGAACCTTGTATTTGACTTTTATTGGCATTTACTTGTATGTTTTTTTAGGACACTTGTGGCTTTTTATTTTGAATTATGAATGCCATGAATTTTGAATAACTTTTATTATTTGTGAAAGTTATAACTTATATGTGCGTTGTATAAGCTATATAAATAAAATTAAGAATAATAATGACTATCCCGCTATAGCATTTTTTCACAGATTTAAGATGGAACTTTTTCCCTTTAAATAATTTGTTGTAGTTGTGAACAAGCTTTAACAATCAATGTGTACATTCTACTTTTTTGATGTCCAAATTCATTGGTCATTTCCTAAAATATCTTTTAGGATTTAATATACTGATAGACTTAAAATTACGGACAGATTTCTGGCCAACAATATTGGTATTGCAAACAATTTCAATGCCTTTTTTTTGCTGTGTTCTATATCAGAAAACCATTCTCCCATTCCCCACCCACCACTAAAAGGAAAAGGAAGGACACTGATTTTACATTTAGGATTTGATGATACAAGAATATAATTTCTTATAGTCTTACTGTTTTTTTTCCTTGAAAAAGGCATCATTGATCTGTATATTTCTGGGAATCTGAGATCAAAATATAGGTACCTTGTACAACGAGTGATTAAATCTGGGAGCAGCTTTGCTTGTTAGGTTACTTTTATATATAAGTTGCTTTTAGGGAGATATAGCTGAAGCATTGCAATATTTAAATTTATCACCAGTTACTTCCTGTTGGTTTTGGATTTATGGTTATAAGGTGCAAAACTGCTCATAATGCATTTGGTCTCGCAGCTAACATTTTAAAAAAATACAAGGATCCATTAAATGAGATTTTTGTTTGGAGTTGTTCCTTTTCTATATCTTAAAGAGGATCATCTTTGCAAGAATCAAATCAAATTTTTGTTTGGGATTTTTGGACCAATAATGTTGAGTGGTTATTGTTGTTTTTAAGTATTGTTAGTGAAAATAATCCTTAAATAATAGGAGTTCTATCAATTTGTTATATCTAATGCCTTGACGAGGTCATGCTGAAACCAAATTTACAAATTGGAGTTTTAGCCCTTGTTTATTTACTGTTTTCAACAACAATTTTCTGTTTTGTACTCTCAGTACATTTGAAAGTGTTTGTTCGCAAGCACATTTCTGTTTTCTACAAGAGTGGTGTCTTGACTCCTGAGCAGAGCACCTTAAGAAAATAAAAAGAAAAATAGGGTGAGATAAGATCTATCTTTTGGAAATAATTATCAAAACTTTTTGAACAAGAAATTAATTGCCGAGTAGAGTGAACCAAAAGGTGAGAAGGAAATTAAAAAGTTTTTTCTTTTAATTTTTTTATAGTTAGTGAGATTCTTGTATTTGTTATCCCATTGCAATCCCAAAGACTAAACATTGCCTTTTTGACTGTACTCTTGTATTAAAGGAAAAGAGGTGGAACTTTAAACATATTATATACTACGGTAAACACCTTTAAGGTTTGTGTTCATTAATTATTAAACTTGCATTATTTTTTATTGAAAAATGGCACTGACCTTTACACATCTCTGTTATTTTTAAGGTATTATGCGTATGGTTCATACATAAAAATTGGGTAGATATGTGCAATATTTTAAAATAGTAGGTGTCGCGTGTATAAATAATGCATAAGGTAGGGAGGCAAGTGTTATTTTTCGATCGCGAAAGGTTAAGTGTAAAATATTGTTTTATTCATAGGTTTTCCTGTCTGATTCTCCTCATTTTACCCATCTTAAGAGAGTTTTCATTCCAATATGTGCTTGAAACTAAAATGTGTAGATTGTTCCTGCTTTTGTTGAAGGCATTTTTTATGAACCTAAGAGAAAGTTATAGTAACTTAGCTATTGTTTAATCTGTTTTTGGTTTATTTTTGTTGTAGCAACATGAAGCCATTGCACGTGAGGAGTCAACAGAGTTCAAGAAAGGCATTATAATCAAAGAATCCCGACGTGGTTTCTTGCTCAGAGATCGAGTTCTAAGGCCAGCCCTCGTCAAGGTTTCATTAGGTCCCGGAACTAAGAAATCTCCACTGTCTCCTGACAAGTCCATGGAGCGACCTTCAACAGCTGCTGGAATAGATGAAAGATAGTCTCTTCAACTTTCTAACTCACTCATTAAAAGTCTAGTTCCACCTGCATACGTGATATCTTTACATTGGTCAACTTGAAATGCTTTTAGTGTTCAATCTTTTGGTATTTGGGCCTGAGGTGAGTGTAGTCCTTTGGACCTAGCAAATTTTAACTTGTGTTCCACACCACACTTAAATTTTTAAAAAAGGGAATTAATTTTGATCACGAGAGAACGATGAGTTTCTTGTGCAATCCATTTTTAACCAAAAGCCGAAAATGGTTCATTCTTGAGCTCTTCTGGCATTTTTGTTGTTCCTTGTCTCAATACTGAGAAAGCTCGACTGCAGAAACGTCTTGTAGCCAACCAAAAGTCAACTGCATGTTGAATTCTAAAGTGAAGCTCACATGGAGCCTGTTAACTGTTATGTGTCTAGCGTTAGAGCTCTATTGTTCTCTAGCAAAATCTGTTCATGACACCGTGAGGCAATGGTTAATAAAGTTACAGAGTAGAACTTGTAAGTGATAATTATTGATTTTATTTGAAGTCTGGTATTGGTATGATATTCATTCTATGACTGGTTGTAAGAAAGATGATATTGGGAATCATGTTTTCACAGGATCGTATAATTTATTCTAGTTTTTTGGTATTATCTATTATATTATAACAGGTCACAATTTTGATTAAATTCTTATAGTTCCTACTATGTTGTTTGCACCACTAATATGTTGTATTATCATAGACAAAATATTGAAAAGTTCTTATATTCTTGTGACTAAGTTATATGATCAAACGATGACTTTTTTTTTTAATACTGAATAATCTTCATTAAATTATGGTATCTTAAATATTCACGTCGCATGTTTTGAGGGAGAGCTTAATACCAAGCATATACGAAACTCACTCGAAGTTGTCTTTTACCTATTGGGATTGACTGTAAATAAAATACTTAATATTATGTAAATTCCTCTCTCTATTACCTCAACGAAAGTAGTTTATATAAAAAATTTTCTGACAATTTTTTTCATAATGAATTGAATTTATTCATAAGTTAAAATTATTATATATATACATATACATATTAATTTTCAAAATTTATTTTATGTAATTTTTAACCTTTTCAATTTATATATAAGATCGTTTCAAATTATAGAAAAAATATTTAATTTTATTTATAATAAGAGTTTTTATGAAAAGGTTTATTTAAATAAATTAAAAACATTTTATAATATTTGTCAGGAAACTTATGGAGAATGACGAGCAAGCAAGCATCAACGGGTTGACCATGGGATTGAAAAATATTTTGAGCTTTGGGACAGTTAGTATAAGGGTAGTTTTAGTGTTTAAGAAAATTGAAATGCAAAATGTTTATTTTTTTTGTATTTTTGATTTGTTCTTTAAAATAATATTTTCAATAACATTTTTTCTTGTGTTTTTATGAAATTGTTTTCATGGAGGTTGAGTTGAAAAATTAACTTATAAATATGTCTTTTTCCTGTTATTACATTGTTAAGAATATTAACATGAATGGTACAAATTTTAGTTATTCATGAGAAATACAACTCTGAAGATTCATAATTGTAAACATAAAAAACTTGTAGCAGACGCATTCTCAGTGAAAAGTTTTACAGTTGGCAACACAAAGTGCGTACATTAGTCTCTAAGTACCAGTTTGTTTGTTTGGTGTGGCAGACGCAACATAACATACTAAAAGAAGCATGTTTGCATGCTTGTAACGTAAACAAGCACACACAACACAAATCGAATGCTGTGATTTGTATTTTTAACGACAATTCTATGGATGCTGACGCGGTGATGAAAATTAATCAGATGAATTCAAAATCTAATGGAGAGAATCAGAGAAAGAGAATAACAATCAACGCACAAATAGAGAGAGATCAATCATGAAAGCACGAAAAGATAGAGAAACCGAAAACGACACGAAAGTCCTCGTAACGGTTGATGGTCGATTAATTGTATGAATAGACACACATTTACCTGAGATCCAACTTCAGCTACTACCATAGTTGAGATGAACTTAATAAAACTCCCAGAACTTTATTAAACTCAGATGTTTTCAGCTTCTTTAATCGAAATATCTTCCTTTTATAAAGTCCAATTATCTTCTTCTGTTTAGCCTTGGACTAGTACGCGAGAGTGATTAGGAAGATATTTCCACCTAAGTAATTAATTAATACTATTTATTTTAAAATCTACATTTTTTATAATATTTTATTGAATTTTTAATTGCATGGTTAAAATGAATTTGATATTTTATTCATGTATAATTACTTTATTTACTCGGCTAAACATCATCTAGGCATTAGATATATTAAGATATTAAGAACATGTATGCTCAAGAGTTTTTTAAAATGTTATATACTAACTCTAGATTTGAGGAATATTAATAGAAGACTTTTTAAGAAAGAAAAAAAAGATATGATTTTCAATGTTGTTTTTAAAATAAAAAATTATTAAAGTTTTTTCTAAATTTTTGTAATATATAGAACTCAATCTAGACGGGTTTACAAGAATACATGTCAATTATATTTAATTTAAAATGCAACAGAGAAAATAAAAAGATAATTATAAAAATTGAGAAAAAAGAAGAATAAAAAATTATTTCTAAAATTATAAATTTATATAAATAATTTCTTTCCATTCTTACAAAAAATTTATTTAATATAAACTAATTTAAAAAAAATTAGTTATTACAGTGATTAAATTAAAAATTATTTTATAAACTAAAAATTATTGGTATCTAAAATAATTTTTATTATAATAAAAATTATATTTTTTTTTATATTGATCTTAAAAGATTATGAAATTGATTTTTATATAATAGTAACTACATTAGTTTTTAAGTTAGAATATAAATTTATTTCTAACATTAACTATTAAAGTTTTAGCTACTTATTAAACTAGACTCTACATTAGTCTCTAATTCAATTAGTAACCAATTTTATCATTTTATAAGTCACTGATTGATAAAATCAATTTTTTATATTAATTTTAATTTAAAGTATATTTATTCTATTTATATGTTTACTAATCTGAACTAAACATGAAGCTAAAATGAGTTTTATAGAAGTCTATAAGCTCAATTAAAAAAACCTAAGAAATGTAATTTTAATGAACTATTTTACAAAAATCATCAAATTTGTCTAAAAAAATTATAGAAAATAGAAGAGGACTTTGAATTCAACAAATGATATGTGAATGTTAGAATTTTAAAAATATAAAATTCAATGCACTTAGAATTAATCAAAAATAATATTTAAAAAAAATTTGACAAGAAAAAACAATTAATATAGATTATATATCTTCTCCATCTATTGTGATAATAACTAATATTAAATAGAATATCTTATACATTTTAAATTGAATATTTTATTTTTAATATAAAGTAAATATGGATCTAAATGAGTTCTAATTAAATCCACAAATTCAATTACAACATATTAAAAAAAAAAACAAATTCGTGTGAATTTATATACTAAAATTTGTGTGAATTTACCTCAAATTTTAAAAATAGTAAAAAACATTAAATTTAATAAATCATACATTCATTTTAAAGCCGTGAAAATGTAAAATATAATGTAATTGGAGCCAAACTAAAACCAATATCTACAGAAAAATCTATGATAAAAATAGTAAATGAAAGTTATATTAACTAAAAATACAAAACTAAAACAATTATGTAAATTAAGCCTAAATAATTAAAAAAATGTGTTAAAAACCAAAAATTAAATATATTAAGATTAGTCTACAATACAACTATAATTATATATACAATAATACAAAATATATGTTATAATATTAACCATCAATTATATTCACAATTAATGTTAAATGTAAAGTTTTTTAATGTCATTTAGACTATATAAGTAAATAAAAATAAAATAATTATGAACAAAAGATCCAATTTAAATTTATGAACTAAAATTGAATGTTGAGAAATTTCTAATAATAATTTTTTTTAAAATTTCCTCTATATAAATTTTATGAAATTAAATTTAATTCTTTTAAAATAAAATAAAAAGCGTATAATAGTAAGTCAAAATGTTTTTTTACAGAAAAATAGTCAATCAAATGCCAGTGAATGTGTTTCAAGATATACTAGTTTATAAAATAAACATAAAAGCACGTATTAAAAGGTAATAATATGATTAAATTTCTTAAAGAAATATATTAAGTATTCTTTAATGAGTCTCTTTTAGGCACCTGTTGACAGAACCGAAGCCTTAGCAGCCATACATGTTGGAAGCATGGTGAACTTGAACATAGCCAAGTTATTAGAATTGTTGCCTAAATAGATGTCATTTGCATGGGCATTAAGATTCTTTAAAGCCAATGGTTCACATTTTATAACACAAAAATATGAAAGTCATGAAAAATCAAAAAGTATTCTCCCTCAGCCAGCAGAAAAATAAGAAGAAATATTAAAAAATAATTGGGGACAATCTTGTAAATCGTTGACCACCATCCACAAGAACATCTCAAAGTGAACCTAGACCTCATTACGTCCAGGTATCGAATCATATGGTCCCATAAAACATTTATAGTATTTGTTATTATTATTAAGTATGGAAATTAAGGTTAATGTGGTGTTTACTTAGTTTTTATAGTTCCATATTTCCTTTTCCACGTTGAATTCCTTCATTGCTCCATCCGCATGGGCATAACACTCTGCTCTCTCCTCAATCACATCCAGGTTCATCCACCTTCCCTTCTTTATCTACCTTTCTTTCCTTCTTCCTTTCTTCTATTCATTCTCTCACCTGACAGACACCCTTCTCATTTCTCACACACTCTCTCTCCCAATGCATTCACTTTCTACACCAGCACTTTCTTCATCATTCCCCTGTTTCCTCTCTTCTGTTCCTCTGTTCCCCTGTTTTCTCTGTTCTTGTTCTTGTTGCACTCATCCATAACCTCAATTCCTGTCAAAACACAAACTTTCCCCTTTACCCTTTCCCATTTTGTCATTTCTGGTTTAACCTATGGATTCTCAACCGGGTCTCTCTCTCGGGTTGAGCGCATCGTCAACCGCGGCTCCTCTCTATGACACATCTGTTCCGTGGCGGTTTCGACACCCCAAAGACGAAGAAGAAGAGGAAGAAGACAACGGTGAGACGATTAACTTCATGGATCAGCGTGTGAAGAGGAAGATAGAGGGACATCAACAACCCTGTTTCCCTTCGAAGCGTGTGGCGATGGATTCCTCGGTTGGGTGGTGGAACCAGCCTCTGGGAGTGGCGGACCCCGAGATTTTTGAAATCATGGAGAAAGAAAAACGAAGACAGTTCAAGGGAATAGAGTTGATTGCTTCGGAGAACTTCGTGTGCAGGGCAGTGATGGAAGCTTTAGGAAGCCATTTAAGCAATAAATATTCTGAGGGAATGCCTGGGGCTAAGTACTACACAGGAAATCAGTACATTGATGAGATTGAGTTTCTCTGTTGCCAGCGTGCGTTGTTGGCCTTTGATCTTCACCCTAACAATTGGGGCGTTAATGTTCAACCTTATTCTTGTACTTCTGCTAACTTTGCTGTGTACACTGGGATTTTGCATCCCGGGGATAGGATTATGGGTATGGATTCACCCTCTGGGGGGCATTTGAGTCATGGGTATTATACTCATGGGGGTAAGAAGGTTTCTGCTGCTTCTATTTTCTTCGAGACTTTTCCTTATAAGGTTAATCCTCAGAGTGGTTACATAGACTACGATAAGCTTGAGGAGAAAGCAATGGATTTTAGGCCCAAGATACTTATCTGCGGTGGGAGTTCGTACCCTAGGGAATGGGATTATGCGAGGTTCAGGCAGGTTGCTGACAAGTGTGGGGCAGTGTTGATGTGTGACATGGCGCACATCAGTGGTCTTGTGGCGGCTAAGGTGTTTTTTCTGTCTTTTCTCTTGTTTCTGTTATTGATTTCACGATTGTTTACGAATTTGAAAGGTGAGTGGAGTTCTGATTTGGTTTTTCAGGGTCGAGGTAGTCGTCTTGTATAATTTAGAACTAGCAAGATAGAGTTGTGTGAAATAATTTAGCCGCATGTAGTCCTGTAGTATGAATCAAACTCTTCAGATGGAGTTTCTGTACTCCTTTACTGTGGCACATACTAGAAATGAATTTGAGTCCTCTAATATGAAGGATGGCTTGTTATAGTACAGTTACAAGTATTAATAAGAAAATCTACAATGAGATTGTGGTCACATACATACTAATATAAAAGAATATGATATTATTAGAATCTCAAATGATGATTTGTAAATTAAAGTATTGTACTGGGTGCATTCTCCTTGTTTTAGAGGGAGCTGAATCCACTAGCAATAAGATCTATAGAGTCACGTATACAAATTCCTGTTTAATTGTAGGCTTGTGACAACTAAGAGACACCAAAAGCAAAATTACCTCCTTTTTTCCCTATCATCCCCTGAATATTTTTATGCTTGGAATTTGATGAAATCACCTTTGAGAACGGAAGTTCGACTTGAATATATAATTGTTTTTATTTTCATTAGTCACACTGACCTTAACCATAGCATGTTTTGTGTGGTGTGATTCATGTAACCGACCTCTACCAGTTAGACAAGGCTGTTTTTTTGTTTTTATTTCCATTAATGACCTCTGTACATGTTCTGGGTGGAAGTCAAATTGCTTGTGTGGAGCTCAAAATATGCATCGATTAAAGTTGTGTTTCCAATTTTGATGCGATTTTGCTCATATATAATATATTTTGAAAAATTAACATGTGTTTCAACTCTGCTGTAGTTTTGACATCTCTTCATTTCTTAAATGGTTGTGTCAAATGCTTTTAAGTATATTAACAGTGGGTTTTTTTACAGGAAGTAGTTAGTCCATTTGATTACTGTGATATTGTTACCTCAACTACTCACAAAAGTCTCCGAGGTCCAAGGGGAGGTATCATCTTTTATAGAAGGGGGCCAAAACCGAGGAGGCAAGGTTTTATTCTTAATCATGGAGACGATAGTAATTATGATTTTGAGGAGAAAATAAACTTTGCTCTGTATCCTTCTTTACAAGGAGGCCCCCACAATAATCATATTGCTGCTCTTGCAATAGCTTTAAAACAAGTTGCAACTCCAGAGTACAAAGCGTACATGCAGCAGGTGAAGAGAAATGCGCAGGCATTAGCATCTGCCTTGTTGAAAAGAAATTTCAGATTGGTGACTGGTGGGACTGACAATCATCTTTTGCTATGGGATCTAACAGCACTTGGTTTAATTGGTAATTTTTTTCTACCTGTCTCTATCTTTTTATAAATTTATGTTAAAATTAAAACTAATTTGAAATGATTTGTTTTCCTGTTAATAATAATGAGTTATTATTTTGTTGTCTTGAAGTGGGAAATGATGCTAGTACTGAAGTGGCTTAAATGTTATGATTTTGTCCCTAACAAAATCAAATTTGTTTGTTCATTTTACTTGAACTTGTTATGTATTTCAATGCAAGTTAATCTTAATTTCAATTTAGTATTTTATAAAAGTCACAGAAGTCATAAATCAAATGTTTTGATTTTATTTATCTTTTATTCTTTTTTCAATTGAGTAAATCACGACAATTTTTAGTTTTTAGTCCACCTTTTGTTGTGATTTGTAGTAAACTTCACATGTACTTCAGAAAATTCGATTGGATACTTAGTTTCTTCAGTTAGGAGGTATTTCCTAATTTAATCTCCTTAGTTGCTGTCACAGTAACTAAGATATTTTAGACTTACGGATAAGTTAAGCAAAGAGACTTGATGGGCTAAAAACATTTAGTTGAAAATTATGTTTGAAGAGGGGTTGGCTTGCAAGTTGTACATGGATGATTTAGGAACCGGTTACATTGAAGAAAAGAAAGAATGGACAAAAGGCTGATGTTCATGCGTAAGATTCTAAATTGGCCAAGCAAGGGTTAAAATGGTTGTATTAAAAATTTGTCCATTTCAAACATAGGGGGTATGCATGGTTTTTGCTATATCTGCTGCTTTTTGCCATCCTTATATTTTTTTTATTCTTGGCTTTCTCATATAGAAATTTGTCAGCACAAAGGCCATGCATAGATTTAACCTCTCTAAAGTGAAGAGACACGTAAAAGAGAGAAAATAAAGGTTTTTCCACTGTAATTGATCGTTTTGAAGTATCCCATAAACTTAAATTACTTTAAATTAATGGTAGATATTCCTATACTTTACCCATTACTCAATTTAGAAAAGCTAAATTCGCCGTGTATGTTTTTCCTTGCAATTGTAGGCTATGTCTTGGATTCTAAATATATTATCTTGAAGTTGTGTTTTCTAAATAAATCATGATGGTCAGAGTTGACATATGTTACATGAAATTGCAGCTTGAATTTAATGGGATGTTTTCTATGCAAATTCAAGATATTTGCTTTGGGAATATATGTCTCCGTCTTAATTTTTACCTGTAACTGGATGTATGTACTGTTGAAACTCCTATGAACTATGAAGTTTGGTTTACGATATTTGAGCAATAAAAAGAAGAGATAATTAGAGGACAGGAATTTGTTGGATCATTTCAGGTAATCACGAAGTAATGTTCAAATCTCTTTGTCTATGTTTTGGTCTCTTGACAAATAATATTAAATAGGCGAGAATCATCTGCTATTTATTTGAAGAGAGATGCAAAATAATATTTTAACATGACTAATGTATATATCTGTTTTAACGACTATTTTCAATTTCAAGTTCCATTATGTTTGTTCTGTGCGCGCTACTCATGATTCGAACACTCCTTTTCCATTTGCTTTCAAATTATGTCTTTGAAATTAACAAGAATATACTCTTATATAATTTTACTGTGTATTACAGACAGAAACTATGAAAAGGTCTGCGAGGCGTGTCACATCACTCTTAATAAATGTGCCATTTATGGTTCCATTTCTCCCGGAGGAGTGAGAATTGGTGAGTACCTCTCTTAGAGTACGAACTTCTGAAGTTTTGGTATTAGTATAGCGTGCTGTAGTTTCAATCTACTTAGTTTCTCCCGTTGAGTGTTCAATATGGTTGTTATTACAACAAATATCATATTTTTGTCATAACATCTGTTTAGCATTTAAGTGTTCATGGTCCATGCTTGTTACTGTGCTTATGATTGTTTTAAGCAGCAAGACTTCCATAAGAACACTAAATTCTAATCAATTCCCATTAGCTCCTGCTTCCACATATTTAGTAAATAGTCCTTCAAATATTCTATTTTCCAGGGAATTGATTGGTAGAAAGAAAGAATGCGTATTTATCATGGCTACAGTCTACCACTTGCTCATGTGGGAGAGGGTAGATGATTGTGAATCTATCAAGTCACATTTTTGTGTACTTCTAACCAATTACATTGTTTTTCCTGCTAAAACGTATTACTTTGTTTTCTCTATTATGTTTTTGTTTTTGTCCTCACGTTGCTTTCATTGGTATCCAGGCACTCCTGCAATGACATCGAGAGGATGTTTAGAGGAAGATTTTGAGACAATAGCTGATTTTCTTCTGAAGGCAGCTCAGATTACCAGCATTGTGCAAAGGGAACATGGGAAATCATGCAAAGATTTTCTCAAGGGTCTTGAGAATAATAAAGATATTTCTGAGCTCAGAAATCGGGTTGAGACATTCAGTTCCCAGTTTGCAATGCCAGGATTCGATACTTGATTTGAAATTGTAGACCTCTGTTGCATCGTTATGACGCATCCTGGCTTATACCATCTTTTGAATTTTATTTTCACAGTAACCCATAGGTTTTACTCCTTGTTATTGTATCTATCAAATTAGTAGTCAGCTTATGTAAATTACGTATGCAAATGAAAGTCAAATCCTCATGCAGAGGCCATACATTACATTTATATTAACGACCTTGAGATTGTAGAAATTGTTCGAGGTTATACCCTTTTGTTCAACCACAACTTCTGTGTCTACCCTTATTTGTTTATGAAGAAACTCCATTGTTGAAAGGAAATACATAAAGAGAAATGTTAGTATTACACGTTAATTTGAAGTGGCGATGAAGTTATTTTACAGTCTGTCATTGAATATGTTTTTGTATGATTATTCCTGTTTATGGAGCCATCAGCATGGGTTATATATAGATTAAAATATGGGAACACTACGTAATATTCCACCACCAAAGTTTAATGAGAAGCTGTCATTTGACTGTACAGTAACCACTGTACGTTTAACCACTGCTTTAAACACAAAATCTGCCCGTCTGGCATGAGGCATGCCGGATGATATCCAATATATATTACTCTTGTTTTGTTTTTTTGTCTGTATCTTGTGTGTGCACTTTAAATGTTATTTTATTTATTGTTTGGTTTTAAAGCATCATTCATGTGGAACCCTTGTGAGGAGGCAAGGCATGAATTTGCGGCAAGGGACAAAAAGCATGAGATACGGTTAGAAGTGAGAAAGTGACCGCTGAAATTTTTGTAGCATATTAAACACCCCAAAACCCCAAAAAGGGGAGGTTGAAAAATTTTGAAACAGAACAAAATTGTGTGAGAGAGAAAGAGTTGTCAGGCAATGGGAGAATGTGGTGAGATGAAGTTTTCATCATCATCACCTCCATTGCTTTCAAAGTGAACCGAATCAGACAAAAGCTTCCCAAGAGCAAAAGAAGCTGCCTTTGACGTTAAAGCAGTCCAGGAATCTCAGAGTGCTTCTTTTCTCTACAGTCCTAAACCTCCCTTTCCATTATTCTTTCAGGACTATAACCGAATGATTAGTCATTGTCCGTGCCAACCAAAACTCTTCTTTCAAATTCAATCTTAAATAAAGAGAGAAAAAGAATAATAATAATACTCAATTACTGCCAAAGAAAACCATTTTAAAATTATAACATATACACTATCACTGTGCGCAGTCATCAGTGTCTAACTTTCTCTTTTTTTAACTTTTTCTTGTTACCCTTCTATTCTTTTGTCTTTTTCCTTCCTGGCTGCAATTAGAGAAGGAATCGAAGTTTCTTTCTTTCCCAAAGAATTTTGCTAGCTTAGTAGCTCTAATGCAAGAAGAATATAGTAATTTCATTCATTCATTGATTAACCCATATGCGAACGTTGTTTCAAACCCAGAACCACATTCAATTCGAGAGAACCTTCTTTACATGCTTCTGCGGAGAAGAAAAAGACTTGGCAGTCGCACCCCATTTTTCAACTACGGTAACTGTGAAAAACAAAAGAAAGACCCCAAGTGATAATAATAATAATAATAATAATAATAATAATAATAAAATTATAGAAAAAGGGTTAATAAAAAGTACAACAACCCCATCAACTATTCCTCTACCTTGTCTTTGTTTCTATTTTCCTTTTTTTTTCTGTTTTTTGTTTTTTCCTTGCAGGCAAGCAGATACCTACTGGCTATTTGAATTTCTGAAATCTCCTCCTCCAATTGTTTCACTCAGAGTTACCTATGACTGCAAAAGTCCAACAACCTCTTCCTCCCTTCAACAATCTCGTCAAAGAAATCATCCAGCTGAGCAACAATGTTGTCTGCCCCAGATCTGAGAACCCCAAAACACGTTCTCACATTCTCCACTCTCTCCCTGATAGCAACCTCACTCTCCCACTCCACTCCCTGCGACCCTCTCCTCTCCAACTCCACCCTCAGCTCCTCCATCGCCACCTTCGACCTCCGAAACTCGTGCAGAAGCATCCCCTGCGCGCCCCCCATGTGCCCGATCTCCGCCGCCACCCGCTGCTGCAACCTCGCCGTCGACATCATGAACGCCGATCCCAGAAACAAACACCCCTCGTACCCGCCCAGCACGAAATCCGAGGACTCCCCCCAACAGTACACCAACCCGTACAGCAGAATCATGAGCAGCAACGAACTCACGTTCCTCATTGCGTACAGCACCCCTCTAAACCCGTTGAACCCGTTCAGCTTCGACTCGATCGACACTCTCTCCTCGAACCGCAGCGACAGAGGCTGAATCCGTGTCTCCATCAACGCCCTGTTCTCCTCCTCCAACCCAACCGCCTCTCTCCGGCACCCGGATATCGCCCTCATAACCTGTTTCAAAAAAATTTCCACCTTTTACACAAGATTCTAATTGCTTCGAAATGTTGCAAAAAAAAAAAACAGTGGAACAAGTTAACATGAGATGAAAATTGAAGAGGGTTGCTGACCTGGCGAGAGAGTTGGGGGGTGATGTGGCGGTGGGAATCGAGGGAGGTGGTGATGGTGAGCGCGGCGGAGTAGTAGGTTTCGATGCCGGAAATGCCTGACTTGATGACGTGGCAGGCTTCCCAGAGTTTGGAGCTTTCGTCCATGTACTCGTCTAGCCACTTGTCGCCGACGGGAAGGTGGAGTTTTTGGACGAGGAGGGTCAATTGGGTGTGGAAGGATCGAAGGAGAGAGAGTGTTCTTTGGATGAATTGGATTGACATGAAGTTGGTGGTGAGGAACACTCGCTCTAGATCGTCGATTCCTCTTGTGAGGAACGAGTAGAACCCGTTCACGGAGTTGGCGGAGGAGGGATCCATTTTAACTTTCGAATTATCAATAAATGGGAAAGATTATTATTATTATTAGAAGAAGAAGAAGAAAGGGAAGTAGAGGGGAGAGGTGGATGTGGAGAAAGGGTAGATATTTAAATTGAGAGAGAGTGGAAGAAGAAGAGGCAGGAATGGAAAAGAAAGAGGACCCAAAAAGTGAAAAGAATGGAAGAATGGAATATCTTGGAAGCTCAGGTTTCTAAGGTTGAAAAGGATTGTTGGGAGCAATGATGGGTGTTTCCTACAGAGGGGAAAGGATGATTGGTAATATGCCATTTTCATTGTTTAATGGACACAAAGCAACACACCAGGTAAAAATAAATTAAATCAAATCAAAATTAAACATATTTCCACTTTCTAAAAAAAAAAATATTAATAACGAAGACATTTATCACTGAGAAAGAGTGAGATAGACGAGGAAAAATTAGATTAGATTAGATAGTTTTTGCAAATACTTGTACATATAAATAAAACAGTGAGGAAGATTGAGATTTTGGTGGGTGGGGTGATGCACAGTTTGACTGGATTGACTGAGTTGTTTGTCTAAACACGAGTTTTGCGTTCTATACAGGTGATGTTTTTGTTTTGAGTGGTGATTGGCTTGTTCTTTCCTCAATTTCTTCCTCGAGCTATGAAATGTGCTGGCTCTCCTTCAACTCTTTTCTATTGAAATTTGGAGTTTTGTTTTTCCTAGACTATATTGTTCTGTTGGTTTTTCCAAAAAGAAGAACTGGTGGAGTGGAATGATGAGGCTGCTTGTACTTATGTGTTTAGTAATTTTTTACCATACATAAAATCAGTCTTTTGAGGCCATATGTGCTCTTTACAACTTTTTATTATAGTTACTATTACTACAAGTATTTCATTACCTTAGTTTTATGACAAAAAAAAAAAAACAATGATGCTTCGTCACACTTTCCTTTTAATCCCCTGTTTTCAGTATTATATTTAATTGGGAACGCAAATTCCAAAGCTGCGTAATCCAAATGTGAACTAGGTATATACATATTGTTGAAGGCATTAGCAAACTACTACTAGTAAATAATACATATCCATGCCATTGATTGAGTAGGCCTTACTACCCATCAAGCGACAGATATACGAGCATAAAAAAGGAAAAAGATTTGAGCTGCATAGCTTCATCATTGTTCAGTATTGCAACTGGGTCCCATCATATGTGCATCATACCGAATGGGTTTCAATTGATTGATCGTATTTAGTCACTAATTGAACCACTCCCAAATGCTTCCTTTCCTTTATTCTATTGGCAAAAGTGTATGTAATGTATGCGATTCTCTCTTTTATCTATATAAAATACTCTAATTCTTATTTATATAAAATACTCTAATTGCTATGGGGAATGGGGGACCATTACTCAGCAATCTAAATTATGCATTGGGTAATGTAACATCTTATTAAATTTGGTTGAGACGAGTGCTCGTGGGTTTTCGGAGAATGGGACATCTTAGAAGCATGTTGGTCTTCAAAGATTTCATTGGAAAGTAAATAATGAATTGGAGATAGGTAAAGAAGAGATTGCAAAGAAAGAACACTAATATGGACACCCGTCACACCAAAGCTAGCTTACCAAAACATGAGGTCACAAAGCCATCCCTTTTTATTTTCTTATACATCCATGTCGGAAAATTTATTTCATCACCAAATCACTATAGTCTAAGCTTCTGAGTCAAAATTTCTAAACTCTTCGCAATTAACTTCACCTTGTTTCAAAAGGGGTGGAAAGCAACAAAAACTCAAGTAGAAAAATGTACTTTAAATGTCACCGTCATACATAAATAATCCTATGATGCTGCGAGTGAAAGGAGTGGTTTTTGTTTTTTTTTTTTATGATTTTACAACTTCGTATATTACGCCATAAATCACCGCATATTGCTAAAAGCCTCAAAGCTAATTGATCCTTTTGATTTATGAAGATGAATGAATTTGCCACTTGCAAATTCTGATGTTGGTGCATTCAAATCAACAAAATCATCCCTAAAAATGTCCAAAACTTTCCAAAACATGTCTGCTAGAATCGGAATAATATCAGTGTGATAATTTTGTTATAAAAATAATGATGTCAGTATAAAATGAGTGGACATTTAATCATAAAAAAGTGTTTTTTCATTGAAACTAATTTTTTCTCTCCAAAAAATCAAAATATTTCCAATATGCCAATATCCACGGTCCACCATATTAGAAGCAACTTAATGCATTCTTTATCGAATCAAATTTAAGGCATAGAGAGACTCATCAATTTGCAAAATTGAAGGTTTAGATAACTTTTTTGTGATACAAGATGTACTATTTCCCATCAATAGGTGAGTCCATTCTTTAACGATGACTTAAAAAGAGTGGAGCAAAGAAATGCATGCAGGTTTGATGTCTCAATTTTTATATAAAAGATAAAAGAAGACTTTGACATTAATGGCTTGTTTCCATTACTCAATTGATTGAGAACTTGGAGAAAAAACATAGTAGAGTAAGAAGTAATGAACAAGTAACTTAATACAATCCCATTTTATTTAAGAAATGAACATCTTTTTCCATTAAATTGGTTATTTGAAAATGTAGTTGATAAATAGTATAATGATGAAATGAAAAAGGAAAAGAAAGGGTTCCATTTTGACACTAAACAAAAAATTAAAGAAGGCTCCCATTCTTGTGTGGGAAACAAAAGAAGAGATGAGAATCCAAACAGTGCTTAGTCAAAAGGAGTAGTTGTGGATATATAGGATCCCATGGTGGGCAAGGGGTTGTTTGTTCCTCTATGGAAAAGCTTCCATTTCCTGAATGAGATAAGAGGAAACACCTACGATCCATGTGGGAATCAATCAAAATAACTTAAAGAACAAAGGGTATTGCTTTAAATGTCCCATGGTCGAACCAATGCCCAATCAAATTAATGTAACCACAATTTTAGCATGCATTTTTTTCATACTTCCATGTTCTAGTTTTCAAGATGTGTGGTAATAATAAGGGTGGCAATCCTTATGTGGGTCCCTTCATTGACCCAAAGTAAACACATTGGAGGGATGGATTTGGGTGTCAAAATCTCTTTCATCCTCATCATCATTTTTGCATAGAAAGTCTGAGTAGAAGAATATTTCATTTCGTTTTGCCCCTTAATGCTCTTCTTAGATGGACACCGGTGGATGGTCCATACCTTCAAACAATACAATATGATACACACGAATCATTGTTTACATGGAAAATTCAGTCGCCAAATTTTACAAAGGAAGACCATATGCCTCATTTTCGAATTTTAAAATCCTACACAGTCTTACATTCACATGTTGTAGGATGATAACACTACAAAAAATGAATTAAAACTGTTATAAGAAAATAGAAGAGAATAAATGTATGTATAAAGGATTAGATAATGTAGCTTCGTAACTAATATCTTCACATGTTGGTTATGATATTAATTCCCAATTTAATTGGGTTTGGAGGGGACCACTGCTACTTTTTCATTCTTTGTCTTAAATTCTGAGAAGAGAATTTCTACAAAAGCCCACTTTCGTTTAGGACAAAAGGATATGGCAAAGCAACCCTAAAATGCCTGCAAATTTGTGCCCCTGCATCACTTTCAACTATAGATATAGATAAGTATAGCATAAGGTGGCTTTTCATTAATGTAACTCCAGTTTCTGATAAATTATTCACTAATTTTCTGTTTTCTCTTTCGTGTAAATGTGTGTTGGGGGAATAGGATAAACTAGTGTTTATGATAGAAATGAATTGCTTAAAAAAGGATACAAATTAACTCAGTTACAGGTTAAATTTTAAAGGATTTAAATCCAAGTTGAAAAAAATACATAAATCCAACCTGCCTTTTCAATTAAGATTTAGATTTTATTTGCTTAGTTAGCCTGAATTTTACATGTTTAAGTAGTGCAAGTTACTTCAAGGTCGAATATTACCTTTTTTTTCAATAAAATTAAGTGGTTTAACTTAAAAATATACTCAATAATGAGATTCATTAAATAATTTAAAAGTATTTCTAAATTAAGTTAATAGACCTAAATTTACAAGTCAGAACAAACCATAGTTTCCTTAAGGTAAATCATGAGGCCACCTATGACACCTAACCATCTAAATTTAAATATATTTATTTATTGATTGAAAGTTTAATTATATTCACTTTTTACTTGTATACTTGTTTATGTTTTTAATTTTTACATCTCGATGTAATATATGTAAATATAAGTTAATCTACTATAGTCTTTAAAGATATTAAATTTTTTAGATTTTTATAATGTGTTTATATTATTATTTTCGTTTTCTTAATGTAGTTCTTAATTAAAATTAATCAATTTGATATCTTTTTTCAAATTAGTGTGAAAATTTTTAAAAAGGTGATGACATGTCATATAATATGATCGTGTTAAATGTACATGACCTATGTAAGATGCACATGATAGATGTCAAATTTTCTCTTTTTTTTCTCTTCATTCCTTTTAACATATGTCATATACATATGACATCACATTATCCCCATATTATTACTCTTTTAATATCATTTACACTAGTTTAACAGAAATAATTATATTAATTGATTTTAATCAAAATTGGAAATATATTAAAAAAATTAATCAGAACACATTATAAAAATTCACAAAAAATTAAATTTAAAATCTTATTAAACTTAGTTTTAAATCTATTTTACTCCCTACATTTTTTAATAAAAAAAAGTAAAATAGATTATAAAGTTTTATGTAGAAACTGTTATGAGAAATTTTTAAGTCAGAGAGTAATAAAAAATATGCAAGTATCGCAACTTAATAAATTATATTATATTTTATTGAAAATATTTATATAATATTTTTTATTTAAATTAGTTTTTAGAAAAAAAATATTTTTTATTTTTAGAATATTTTTTTATAAAAATAAAATATATTTAATTATTATATATATATTTAAAAATTAAAATTGAGATATTATTAATATTTAATATTTTGTTATAATTTTATTTTATTTACAGAGTATATAAATAAATTAAAGTATAGCTTAATCTTATATATCTCTAAAAGATATTTTTAAAAATTATAAATATTTTATTATATTTTAATCTTTAATTTTATTTGAAAATATTATATTATAAATTATATTGGATGGTTTGTTGGTAATTTGTTTAGAAGATTGCAGAGTTTAGAAATACGTACACTGTTGCAAAGTACTTAAAAGGTGTTAGATCATTTTAAAAATTATAGAGAAATTATAATGTATTAATAGTACTATAAGGTTTTGAAAATGAAATTCAATCACAGAGTTTCTTTACGCACTCTTGCTAAAAAACTCATCAGAAGTTTTCTCATGATTGTTAATGATTTATGCTTCTCTTTTCACTTATTTTTGTTTAGGTTTGTCGAAAGCGAAAACAAAAGCTAAAATTATTACTTTGGGGGAAAATAGATTTAGCAGGGAACTGATAATAGGAGCTTGACACCTTCCTTTGCAACACCATGAATTCATCATCGCCACTGTGATTACTCTTCATCAACTTATTAACTCATTTATACAACATTATGTATTATCACAATCATGTATTTATAAACAGTCCTTTCCTTACAACACTTTCAAGTATCGTAACTTTGCAACACTAATAAATGTTGCTTTTAGAAAGGAAATTCAAAATATAATATTCTGACCCACTATTTTATTTATATATATATATATAAATAAATGAGGCACTCTATTATTAGTAGGTAATATTTTGATCTAAAATATAATTTTATTCTCCATAATTTTTTTCAAGTTTAAGAAACTGTGTATTGAGTAAGAGGGAATAAACTTATTTCTTATCTACCTTCATGTTTTATTATTAAAGAAATTAAATACCTAATAATATAATTAAAGAAAGAATTAATAATATTTAAAAAACCAGAACACATAATTTGAAAAATAGAAAAATGAATAATCCTATATCTTAATAATTTAGTTAAATCTTATTTCTTCTCTAGATAAATGTAATTTTAGGAGAAGAAATTTATTTCATTTTATCTGTGAATTGTAAAGTTTAATGGTACATTAATTATCTTTTGTCAATTATATCTTCACTTTTAAAACTATAAAAATCACTAAATAATTCATTTTATGAGGCTTTAATTGACATTTTGTTTGTATCAAGATATTATTTTCTATTTTTTCATCTACTTTTTCCTTAATCAATAAATTGTATTTAATTCTTTAAGGGTATTATTAAAAAAATTAGAAATTTAATACAAGTATCTTATAAGACCTCATTTAATAATATATTAAAGCATCTTTATTGCAAAGGTTATAAGTTTAAGACATTGGTCATATAAGACATGACAATAAAAATAAGTCTCCAGATTGGAAAAGACAATTAAACCCGCACTCCTGGACAAAAAAAGATTAATATAATTTATAATTTTATTAAAATCACTAAAAATATGTATTTAAAAAATATCCTCATTGATTGTTTTTTATTTGTATTTTTTCTTTATATTCAAGTAAAAAAAATTACATGGATCCCAACCAATATAATTTTCAAAGTTATTTTAATGATTTACAAAATCAAACATCACCTTCACCCCTTACCATTAAAAATTCTCAAAATCCTCATTTCATTTTATTATGCAATTTTCTTTTACTATTGTATTTTTTTTATTATGTAATTTGTTTGTTTTTTATTCATGTTTATATATTATCCATGATAATTACTTTTTTAATGTATTAAAAAGAGTAGTATAAGTTGTCAAATAGTATAGGTACTTATATGTAATTTTCATTGGACCAAAAAGTTGTAAAAATATAATATGAGTTACTTAGGAGTGACATAACACAGTAACACTGCTACAGGAACCGGAATCCACGTCGGTTCTGAGGATCATTTCACGACGGCCCCAAAACCGACGTTGAATCAGGCGACGTTAAAAGTAATATTTTCAACGTCGGTTCAATTTGAACCGACGTTGAAAATCACAAGACTTACAACGTCGGTTAGGGCTAGAACCGACGTTGTAAGTGTCACCCACACTTACAACGTCGGTTGTAGCCCTAACCGACGTTGTAAGTCACTTTTACAACTGCAATGCAGTTTCTAATTTTCTCATTTTCCCTAAATTTTAGTACCTGCATATTAAATAAACCAGCAAACCAGCCACAATTTCATATATAATACATTTCGAATAGCTAAATTTCAAAGATAGACTCTCTAGGCAAAGGTTTGATGAAGATATCAGGTAATTTAATTGATGTTTTGTATCTATGTATTCTATAATGCAATCCTTAACTATATGATCTCTAATGAAATGATGTGTTATGTTCTATATGCTTTGTCTTAGAAGAACAATTTAAAAAAAGAAAGATTGATGTAAAACAGACATTATTGAAAAATCATAAAAAATAGTTAGACATTGAATTTTCCGCTAATTTTTGTTGTGTTATGTTCTTTTGATGTGTACTTGGATAAAGAGGCCTCACATCCCCCAAAATAATCATAGTTTTGAAAATACAAAATTTAGGTGTAGAAAAACTTCAAACGATCATAACTTTTGCTACGGACCTCGGATGGAGATGCGTAAAAAATGAAAGTTTTTGGAAATGACGCAACGAACCTCTTAGAAAATGCCCAGAGGGGATTTGGGCAAAAAAAATTTCAAAAATCCTCCATTTACTATAACTTTTTTATTATTTTACTATTTTTTACCTATTTTCCTAAATTTTGGCCATTTATGTGACTAACTTCCACTTGTCAAAAAATTTTGAAAAAATTTGTGGAGTTGTGTTGTACCAAACAGAGAATTATCAGGCCATTACATCTTAGAAATTTCATAGTTGTAGCTTCTTTTGTCCTAATTGCATCATTTTGCATACGGTTTTTGTCCTAATTCCTCTGTTATTTGACTAAATCCAAATTTTTATACATACACAACATCAAATAGAGCAGACCATCATCAGAACAATCATCTACAAAACGAAAAACAATAAAATAATAAAAAACTCACCTGGCCAGTAGCGTTCCCGGCAGCAGCGGTGACGGTGGTGGCGTAAACGGCTGACGGAAGGGGAGCTGTTCCAGCGGCAGTACCGACAGCGACAGCGACGGAGACTTCCAGCGGCGGCGACGGCGAATCGTGCTTCACGAGCTTCGTGTGGCTTCACGACAGCAGCGGCGACAGCGGCGTCACGAGGTTCCGGGGAAGACGATGGTGAGGGGGAGGCGTTGGTGGAGGAACGACGTTGGTGTCACAGAACTCGCGGTGGAGAACGCAGAGGGAGCGGCGCAACGAATAACAAAAGTGAGGAAGGAAAGGGGAAAATAGGTTTTTAAAGGCCTTTCTACGTGTCATAACCAAACATTCTACGTCGGTTGTTACGCAACCGACGTAGAAGATTTTACATTCTACGTCGGTTCTGCAACGAACCGACATAGAATGTTGGTTTTAAAACATTCTACGTTGGTTATACAGTATAACCGACGTAGAAGGGTCAAATCAAACTTTCTACGTCGTTTGGATTTAAACCGACGTAGATTGGCGACGTTAATACCTACTTCTGTAGTAGTGTAAGATCCATTTAAAGTTGATGGATGTTGCTTATAAACAATCTTAACAGTGATCTAATATGATAAAACCCTCACAAAGTAAATTAAAACATCATATTATAACCTTCGCCATAGAGATATCCTTATTAACTTTCTCACATTATTAGTGCATTTAATGCAAACACATAACTTTTTATTTTATGACCTAAGGTCTTATTTAAAACCTTGTGTCTTATTTTCATAGGCATATCAATATCCTCCAATGCAAAAGTCTTATATAAACTTATAACCCTAAATATAATTCTTGTAATAAATATCGTCTTAAAAATCTTTGTATATTTTAAATTATAACAATAAACAATACACATTAAAATTATTATAGACAAGGAAATAAATGGAATAAATTTTATAAAAATTAAGTTTAATTTTCTTATAGAATACTTTTGTTAAGTCAAAGGAAATTAGTTTATGATTTAGAAATAGGAAATGTCAAATTTATGTAAGTAAAACACAGAATTGAACATAATTTAACCAAAATATTACATATAGAAATCCTAATATTAAAGTCTCTTCTAAACAAACAAAATTTGTCTATATAAAAGCATGAAGACCCTTAGTGCACTACAAATCAAATTCCCTGTCTGGCACATTCGGTATGAAATACATTTTAAGTCAAGCTTATTAGATAAATTCCCTTTGTGAAGTTTTTCAAGGAAATTATCAATAGTTAAAATAATTTCATATCACAAGTATATTGTTTGTCATAATTACAAAATATAACTTATATGTTAAAAATTTAATGATTATAAATTTTAGTTAACAAAACTTTTTATATATTCAATTTTTTTTATAAATTTTCATTTTATAAAAATACTTATTTTGTGCATTACAGATGCTAAAATAGTAATTTAACATGTTTTTTTTAGAAAAGAAATTCAAATAAATGTTTTTCACAAAAAAAATATTAACCTCTTATCTCTTAATTCATTTTTTCACCTTTCTTAATTTAAATTTAACTTTTTCTTTAGAATTTACCAAAAATTTAAAAAAATGTATTATCATTATTATAAATTTGTATATTTGGAATATTTATTTACTATAAATTTTAATTATATGATTATATATTCAAAAATACTTGTTTATTATAAATTTGATCTACTTATAAAAAACTTTATTTTCTACATTCTACATATTAAATATTAAATATGAGTTTGGTAATGTCTCACTTACATTTATATATATATGTTACTCATTAAAAAATAAATAAAATATTTAGATAATATTTACGTAACTTTTGAAACTAAAATATATTTTCTTGTTATAAAAATTATAATACATATATTTCAAGAAAAAAAAATAACACTTAAAAGTATTTATATCTTTTTTTCTTCTCAGCTTATTTCTATAGAGATTATCTTCTTATCCCTTGTAATACATAATTGACACAATTAAAAAAACAACACACAAACATATGAACATATGAAACAAGTAAGTTAATGTTTTAAAAATTTATATACATGCATATATATTAAGACCATATACATATATTTTCTTTTTACACCATTTCACATTCCATTCACACACTCTTATGGATACATATTTAATTCATTCATTAAACATATATCAAAATCAAGTGTCTAACTTTCAGTGATTGACTCTCATGTCATAAATTATATATATTTGACTCTACTTTCAGAAGATACATGTGTTGAATTAGATTTAAATATTTACATTTGTCACACTACCTTCACTAATAAGTTGTTTCACACAATGTGACATGGTAAGTCCATATGATCTACCAAACACTTCTCTTTTTTCACATCACAAATTAGGTCATAGGAACCTCTTTGAATATCACTTCTCTATGTGAGTTCAACATTAGTAGACTTAAAATATCTCCTTTAAAATATCAAATTTAATATATAATCTAAACATCTCAATGTAATATCCACTCTCTAAAAACAAGTATGTTTACAAACACTATACATGGCATATCACAACCATAACATCATGTATCCTTATTCATATACATTTCATCTCAATTTCAATTTTAACAAAATTAAAATTCGTCATTCATCACATTATAGTAATATTAAAATATAAAACTTGACAAATACAACAATTTAGTTAAAGATAAACAAATTTTAGAATTTACAAACATTTAAAAACATGCATTTCAATGTTTAGAAAACACTATCCTCCTCAGCCACCATTTTACTCGCTCAATGAATTAACTAAATGTTGAAATTCTCCAACCACCATTTTGCTCACTTAACCAAAGAGGTTAGCTTGCCCATGTCTTTTTAGTCAAACACAATTATCAATTTTTCACTTAATGAACAACAACTATATGTTCACCAAACCTCTCCAATTTTCAATTAAAAAAATTTTATTAGGCGAACAAAGTGATCGTCTAACAACTTTGCATAATTCAAATTTATGTAAAATTTTATAATTTAAATCAAACTGATCTAAATACACTTCTACTTCATTCGTTTACATAAAATTGAGAAATTTGTTCATATATAAGATAATCTCGAACCAATTTGATCCAAATCCACTCAAATCATACAATTTTTTTATCTCCATCACGTTCAACAATTCACATCCCTATCATTCCAGAAATAGCCAACCATAAATTTCTATAAGAGACATTAATCATATTGCAAACCTAAAATCATTTTCACAATTTCTCAAAATTCATTAACACTTATATTACCCATATCAAAGTTTAAAACATTTTAAATACATTCACACAAGTTGTAATTCATGCACAAAACACAATATTGTGACCAAGTCAATTTTACATCTAGGTCATCTACCTAAAGTACTATCAAAATTATAGTTAATTTCCTTTATTTTTAAAACTTGTTAAATTTATACAAAATAATTAAATTTTTACATAAAATTCTATGATAACCTAAATATATCCTCGTACTCATGAACTAATAAATATTCATTATTATCTTAAATATAACACACACAAAACTCTAGTATCACTCGTGTAATTTTTTACTTAAACCTAACTCAAAAAAATAAAATAAAAAACTTATCAAAAAATAATCTTTAATAAAATAGAAATGTTCTACTTTTTCCTAAAATCTTTAGAATGAACTGAAATCTAAAAAAAATAAACAACTATTTCAAAAATTAAAAAAAAAATTATAAAAAAGATAAATTTTATGAAATAAATTTTATATAATTATTTTTTTTTATTTTTAATTATTAACTTAAATAATAAAATATTTATAATTGATTTCATTTAAAATATTTGAATTAACTCGATTTCTACCAACTTTACTTCAGGTGGAAGGGAATTCAGACTCCTTGCCTACGGACTTTCAGTTACACAAAGTCTAGGTCTTCAATTTTATGGCGGCTGAGGTTTAATCATATTTTCAAAATATTCAATTTGATCTTTATAAAATCATGAAAAAACAATTAAATATATTTTAGTAAATTAAGATAAACGATAAAAATTAAGAAAGGCAAAATCTTAAATTATAATAAAATTATCGCAGGTATATACGCCTTATAAAATAAATAAATACAGCTCTCTAAACTTGTTCTTTACATGAAGTTGACATTGATTTTTTGTTGCTTGATTTTTTAAATTAATTTCACCTAACTAGTTTACCAAATTTTCAGTTGAATTGATGAGTCTGATTTTCATTTTTCCAATATGTTATGGGGCATATGGTAGCATGATTAAATTTTGACACAAGTACTTGGAATAAGATTCCAATTTGGAACTCCGAGCCATAAGTGCCTCCAATTGTACTTTAAACTTTTATTCATCACTCATTTTAATATAGCATTAAATTGAAAAATTAAATCAAATCATTTAAACTTTGATTTTTTTTAATTAAAAGATCATAATTCACAAAGGGCAATTTTGTATTTGTATGGGAAGAGGTTCTCCCACTACTAACTTATCACAAACATGAGAAACTTATTCCCAAACCTCTTTGAGAAAAGGAAAAACAATTCTAAAGGTAAGGTAAAGGAGTAATATGTAGCTAACATTATGGGCAGGTGGAACCCACAAACTAAACAACTTGATCATAATTATATTCTCAACCTTCTAAAGTAAAAATTTCTTTTAGTCTAGGCCACCTAATCACTTTATTATAAAAAAAAACTTCAATTCATATTTCATTCAGGAAACAGTTTAAATTAATGAAAACAAAATATATATTCTGCAGCCAATCATGTAGTGCAATTATTTGAGAGATCTTTTGGTATATAGGTCTAAATTGTTAACCCTGGCAATAAAAAATTGTATACAATTAAAGAAATTGAAAGGAATAAATGATGAATTTGATATTGGAGTGGGAAAGAATGAAAAAAGATATAGCGTGAGAGATGCATGATATGTAGTGAAAGTTAGCATATGCTTTATTTATTAATGTTAAACAGAATGGATGATGTGATGAGAGTAATTTTGTTGGTCCAATATGTTTGTGTTTGATTAGTTGAATACTTATGAAAGAGAGTGGGAGGCATAGAGATTAGAGAAGATTAAAGAGAGGGATAACTGTGCGGAAACACGTCCACCATGATCTACCTCTCATGGGTTCCTAAGCATATACGTAAAAATCCATCATTTCCACACCTTTGGAGTAGCATCTAGTTGATATCTATGGGTCACTTTGTGTATGTGGGACAAGTTTTGCCTGTGTGCTCGAGAACGCGTGTTAGACACAAGAGAAGCAAAAGAGAATGGACTCGATAAGGGTCAACGAATTGGCATATTACTTGTTAAGAAACAAGTAAAAGGGTTTGAAATTATTATATGGGAAGAAAGGACCCAATGATAAAATATTTTAGTGTATGTGTATGTGTATGTATAGCATAGGTTAGGGTCCTATGATGATATAACCTATTGCCATGTTTGACTAACAGTGATAGTGAAAGGTTGTGAAAGGAGGGTTTCTTTTTCTTTTAGGTTCAACAGGGTGAGAGGTAGAAGACGCTCGTCCACTTGAGGATGCCCACTATTGTTATCTTTTTCCATCCCCTAAAAAAGGGGAGGGTTGGGTTCTATAAATTATAATTATTTCGATTTTGGGGAAAAGCTTAAAACCATCAACAAGGCATTTATATGGTAATGCAAGGAATGGTAGTGCTCCTAGGCTCTGTAAATGCGGCAACAAAGGGAGCCTTTTTATGTGGAACTGCCCTTTTTCATGATTGTGATTCTGATAGCAATGTGATTAGATTTTACTACCTTCAACTTCCTTTACCTCATAATATATATTTGGCAGGGTGATGAGAAGATGCCACATGTCGCAAAAACTAATGGTTGTCACCGAATGGTGCTTGTGACTTGTGGAGGTGGATGCTCCAGTTATCACTTAGCAGGAGGAGGGTCAACTTGGATAGATCACACTGCACTTGATCTTGACAAGGAGGGACCCAACCGTTCTTGGATATTGACCTTTTTACGTGCCTAAAATATTGACCTTTCTTACAGGTGTGGCTTTGGGACAAGTGCTTTTAGATAACTGGCAAGTTAGTTTAGTTTAGAGCTCAGACCAGTCAAACAAACTTGTTTGGATTTTCCACTTAAAATTTAACGGATCAATTGAAAAGGAGGATCAACCAAACCAACTAGCTGTTCAGTGCATAAGATAAAAAGTGGGTATTGAGTGGGCTACAAAGGACTGCTACCACCATATAATGCACAGTTCAAGTTTCGACCACATATATACAGTCCAAGTATTTGTGGGGATATTAATGGATTTTGCTTGAGGTACACTAGTCCAGTGTGTATATTTTCCTAGCCGACAGTACCATGGACCAATGAAAAAGACTTGAATTTTTCCGTCGAATTTGGATTTTTTTTTTAAAGTGGAGCCCTGCCTCTGTTTTATTTTATATTCCAAAATTCCGAACTACACCAAAAATTAAAAGAAAAAGAAAGTGGCAGCTTGTTTTCTTTCCCTCATTTTCTGCCACGTCTCTTTTAACTTGATTCATCTGCTTGGTTGGTTTGACAATGAGTAAATAAGATGTACAAGGCTAATCCGTTTACTTACTTGAAGGATGTAGAGTTTGGTCAGAAGGCTTTGGCACTTGAATGTGCAGAAACTTTGAACCCAATGCAATTGGGTAGGGTTAGGCCCACACTGTGGATTGTTAAGTCTCACTGCACTCATTTTATAGACCGTGGCTTGATGGCCTTTAACTGTAAATGCGGGTGGCGGCGGCGGGAGCATACTCAAAAACAGCTCACAGGTCACAGATGCACCCCCAATGTAATTATGCTATTACGGCGGAAGTTAGATACTGAAGAGTTATATATAACAGACCAAGCCGAAATTCAGGGACTGCAAAAGTGGTTCCAAGTGTCACAGCTGTCACTCAGATTTAAAATATATAGTAGGATGAAAATAACATATATGCCAATAACGGGAAAAAAGAGAGAAGAACCAACCTTTGGGAAACACTTGCTTATCTAATTATTAAAAACAACAATCAAGAAATGGAATCATTTATTTATTTTTCCACAACTTCAATTTTCTACAGCATGAAAAGCATTCATCTCGCCCAGGGACTAGAAATGCTCCATCAGTTTGTGTCAAATCAAACACCTCGAGCTTCTAATTATACTCCTATTTCTTTACATTCAGAAAAAGGATACGACAATTTGGTAAGATATAAGCCATATCAGATATCCAGAATTTCCTGGTAATTCGGGGCTAAAAGAATCATTGAAACAACTTGTCCCGTCAGCATATCAGATTGCACAAATCATTCATCCTTGCCCGAGAAATGTTGGTAAAAGGAAAGACCCTGAAGTTGCCATTCCCGATACAGGTCATTGTCAGCTGAGCATTGCTCAACATTGTCTGCAGTTACATAGCACATAGCCAGCATTAGCATGCAGCCTTACTTTTCAGGAAATAACAGCTTCCTCTAACTTTATATTTAATAAATATTGGGGGCACAGGTAAATAATAAATAGCTAGTTCATTGCAAAAAGTTCGATTCAGCGCGTCTATTTTAGTGAGTTGGCATTCGCTTTTGGTTTAATTCTATTTAACTTTTTTGCGGTACGTGATCACCTAGCCATAATGTCAACAAAACAACAATAGACTTCTTTTCATAAGAATTTGGTAAATAATGGAAAAATTATATTAGAATTCTGTTTATAAGAATTCCTGCAGGTCTTGGTATGCTGTTGATACGAAGTTATAACACATAATTCATCTTGGTCAAAAATATTTTGTTTGGAATTTTTAATTTGGGAAATGCCAGAAGTAAGTTTTATACAGTACCTCGCAAGAGGCTTCTGTGTCTTTGCAGTGCCAGCTTGTAAAAGGGATACAGTCGACATATTGACACCATGTGCAATAACTGTTGATGTTGATTCCATGAAGAACTACCACAAGACAACCAGCCAATCTGCGAATAGAAGAAGCCTCTCATCAAAGATTTGACGCATGCCATAAAGCAGGAGTTATAGAAGACAGCTAGCCATGCAAATTAAAAAAATAACGATAAATAATTAAAAACAAGAGGAAAAAAACAACATACAATAGGCCGAAGAGGATAAGAGAAACAATCCTGAGAACTGGTCTGTCCAGCTTTTGCTTCAACTTTAACTTGATGTAACTTTTGACACCATACTCAATAAGACCTCCCTTATTTGGAGCTACTGGTTGGAGCTGAGGGCTGAGTAAAAAAACAGATCCAAGAAGGAATCCTGATATAAAACCTCCAATGCCGGCAAAATTGTTTACATAAGGCAGAAAACCAAGGACGAAGTTGCACACAAAGACAAAGACTAATGTTGCTATTGCTGAAATCTGCATCCAACCAATAAAATTTATTAGTACTCAAGCAGAATAGTGAGAAAAGACAACAAAGGGGAAGAAGACAGGCCTTATTGGTATGAAATTTCCAGTTCCAAACAAGTTCGGAAAGCAAGGTTCCCAGTAATCCATATAAAGCACCGGAAGCACCAACAGCGGGGGTGTTTTGGAGAAAAAGAGAAGCCACCAAGGCTCCCACAAAAGCAGAAAATGCATAGATTATACCAATCCTTACTGCAAAACAAAAGGAAACGCTCATAAATTAGAACGTCATGAAAAATCGCAAAATCGTTATTTTTAAAACATTTTAATTTCTATAATTGTTCTTAATTCGGGTTTTACTCAGCACAGGTTATTTAAACCTTTGCTTTTGAGTCTCTCTAGTTTCAAAACTATAAATTAAGAATTGATTCCTAGGGACTAAATTCAAAACGTGACAATGATGATCAGGATTAATTTTATACAATTTAAAAGTTGAAGTACTTAAAACTAAAATTTTAAAACATAAAAACTACAACTAAACTTTTAAAGCATGATAGTTAAAGTAAAAACCTATGAAAATTATACGAATTAGGAACTATAATGGAGCTCATTTTTCTACACAGAGTGAGTGTTAAGATTTCACAGAACTAATAAAAAATATTTTAAAGAATTTAAAAAAAAAATATTAAAAAATAATTCATATAGCGTATATATTAATTTATGATTAGTTGAAAGTGTACATTTGATAAAAATCAAGGTCATAGTTTCCCTACGTTCTTTGTTATTTCAGGAAATTACAGATAAATATAGCCTCGTAGTCGTGTTTTGATGCCAGACACTCTGATCTTGACACTGAATAAAGTTGTGGCGGCGAACCATTTTTTTGAAACATTCACTAAAATAGATAGGTGAAATAGAAATGTGACGGGAGGGAAGAAAATGAAAACAGAATTACTGGGTCCAAATTCGCGCTCTAGACGAACTCCCACGTAGAGGACACTGGAGAGATTGAGAAGCAGGTGGAAGAGTCCACCATGCAAAAATGGAAATGTGAAAAGACGCCAAGTTTGGTGCTTCTCTGTCAAAAGGCTCCATCGAAGAGCTCCCATTTCATCTAACCTGCACTCACAACACCACATTACTCATCCTTCAAATTATACACCATCTTAATAAAGACTATTTTCCTTTCAATTCCTATAGCTCAACACTTAATTCTCAAACCAGATCCTCCAAACTGAATCAATCGAGCTTCAAAACTAAATCTACTATAATAATTAACAGATTTGGTGATAGTGAAACCTAAATCAAAGAAACTAATTAAATTACCAATAAGCAAGGATATGAATGAGTAAGTTTGTTTAATCAAGGAGTGTAGACTGACTTGGACTGAGAAGGACCTAGGAGTGGATTCTCGTGGAGAGGCTGGAAAGAGAACCTCCCGAGGGTTTTCAGAAGACAATCTCCGTTAGAATTGGTCCAGCAATCGTTGACAAGCATGGTTGCAATGAAAACCCCGATTTGGATTATCACGAACACTGAAACCACCCACGTGTCACCTCGCCGCCGTCCACCTCTTGATTTCATCAACGGAATCCTTTTGTCCGGAGCAGGAGACAGCTTCACGTCGATGCGTTCCAAATTTTCCGTCATCGCTAAAAATCTTCAAGATTCTATCTCCAGATAGAGAAAGGAGATAACTGTCGATTAGTTCGTTGAGTTTGGCGGGAAATAAAACCACCCCTCCTCTGTAATGCTGTGCTTAAATAAAATATTAAAATAATGCAAAACATTTATCATCCGGATCCGTGGCGCAATGGTAGCGCGTCTGACTCCAGATCAGAAGGTTGCGTGTTCGATTCACGTCGGGTTCAAAATCCCGATCCGGAGCTACCATGGCTTTTTATTTTTTATTCTTTTGGGCCTTCATAAGGTACCCGTTTCTTATTGGGCTGCATTACAATCCTTGATTGCGCTATTCTTCCTGTACCACATAATTTTGATTCTTTGTTAGAGATGCCGGAAGAAATGAGAGAGGTGGAGAAAGAATAACCATCCTTGATTTTCTGCATCTTCCTGTACCATATAATAGTATTTAATGAAATATTTATGGTTCAATGTCAAGGATTAAATTTATCAATGTTTACATGGGAGAGACGATGTCATGGAGAGGAAACTTAAAGTTGAATAAGAACATAAAAAAAATAATAAGTAAATTTTACTTACCAAGTATATAAGGAGGCTAGAAAAGATGGACGAATAGCAAAATTATGAGAGAATATTGCTATATCAAAGCTTCAAGATTTATGTGTGCATAGTATTTTTAAAAACTACTTTGTAAAAAATTTTCATTACAGTATCTGTAAGAGTTAGCTAGACCCAGAGTGATCTTATCATTGCTTTCAACTATAAGACATTGAAATCTCTAAGTTTTGAACCTTAGTATTCATCTTTCTTCCTCAAACACACATGATTAATTTACATGTTAATAAATACTCATGTTCTACAAAACTAGGAGTAACTATTGTGGTAACTAAACAATACTTATGCTCTAAAAGTTTGAAGATATTTTAGTTTTTAACTAATGTGAATAGTTTAATGTACATCATTTTGTAAAAAAACATAATTAGATGACACAATCTACAAAAAGATACATAATTTATAGTTTACATTTTTCTAGCTCAAGTAAGCATTTTACCTAGTTTAATTGAACATTTTAGCTTAAGTATATTGCTTAACTTAAGCAATCATTTCTCATATTTTAAGTAAATTGTTTAATTTGTTAGCTTAAGTGAGTATTTTTCATAATTTAAACGAATTGTTTACTTTGCTAGTTTCAAATCACCAACATAACACTTAAGTGAAAGTTATTCTTCGTATTTTTTCTCTAAATTATATCAACTTAAATAAGAAAAAAACAATAGTTATGTTAGACAATGCATGATCTAAAAAGTGTAAATGGTACATAATTTACAAATAGATAACAGTTACACAATCTACAAAAGATAGATAATATATAGTTTACAAAATATAAATGATACATAGTCTAAAGTTGAAGTAAATGATACATTTTTTAAGATTTACTTAGATGATACATTTTCAGAGAAATGTGATGATGACATGTTACCTGTAAAGAAAGTCATATATTGATAAGTTAAAAAATACTGACAAAAACCAACTAACATATGTTTTGAAATTAAAATGTTCAGCAGTGAATAAACAAATGGACAAATGGTTAGAATATCATAGTTTCTACCTAATTCAATTTTCTACCTAATTCAATTTGACAACCAGAAGAATTGTCATGTATTTTATGATTATTATAAGAGTATGTATCAAATAACAATCTCTTCTTAATGTCCTCAAATGTATCAATCTCTAATAAATAAATGTTTTTATTACCATCTTGCAAATGAAGAAAACAAAGAAAAAATAATTTTAATAAATACAGTTACATTAAAATCAAAGTAGTTAAATAAGAAAATACGTACGACTACAAGTCAAACAAAACTTCAATAACTAATAAAAACATTTTTAGATAACTAAAATCTATTAAAAAATTATTAATTATATTACTTCATATTATCCAACTGGATAATTTTGTAGTTACAATTTTTTTATTTCTCTTAAATTCAATAAGTTTTTCTTTGATAATAACTTATGATATTTTCTTAATCGAAAAGAATATATAAATATGGAGACTAAATTTTATTAATAGAGTTAAGAGTACAAGTTATAATTTCTTTTAAATTATGTAATATTATATGAAATTATATTATATTATATCAAATTGTATAATTTATAAATTTATATAATTTGAAAAATAAAATTATTTTTATATATTTAAACTATAAAATTATTTAAAATATATTATTTAATAAAATTATTTCAAAATTATAAATTATATGTATGTGTTATAAAATTGTTTAAAATTATAATTTTTCATAATTTAAACAGTAAAACTATTTAAAATATATTGTTTATATAACTTAATCAATTAAACTATTTAAAATACATAATTTAAATACTTAAACTATTTAAAAATATTATCTAAATAATTAAACTATTTAAAATACATTATTTAAATAATTAAACTATTTAAAATACATTATTTAAATAATTAAATATTTAAAATATATTAGTTACTTAAGTTAAAAAATTAAACCATTCACCAAAAGTTATCACCTGACATTTTCTCCTGTCTCGTAAACATTTTTTATATAATATATTGATGGATATTGATGATGATTAATGCATACATTTATAATAATATATCATACAGAAATTCTTTTAATATATACATTATATATTTCTATTTCATTCTTAATTATATTTTAAAATAAAAAAATTATTCAAATGCAAAAAACAACTACCCACAAACATTTTTAAAAATATAACACTTTCCAACTCATTCGTATGTTTCAATATCACAGTATACTATTATAAATTACTTACCATATTTTATATAAAAATCATTATTAATTTTTTTAAAGTATAAAGATACAAAGTGTTTTTTAATAATGTATCATAATTTACATTTATTTATATATTAAATTATTATATTTAAAATTACGATAATTTTATCAATTACTTAAATTTAAAAATACATAACTTATTTGTTGTTTAAATATTTTTTTAATTTTTTAACTTAAGGACCAAACTAAACTAAAAAAATACTACTTATTTAAAAAATAAACTAGATTAATACAATTTAATTAACTGTTATATGACATCAAGAAGGACTTTAACTAACTTATTTGATAACTTTATTTTTTAATTATTTTTTTAAAATATTTACTTTAACTATCATATTTTCAATACAAATTTTATCTTTCATTATACAAGAGAGACTTATTTCAATTATCTTATTAGTAAGTATATAGATCTACTTATGTTTTCAACCTCAAAAATATACAGAAATTCGTGTAAACTCAAATAGTAAACAAAAATTACGAACCTGAAAAGATTTATTCCATATAAAAAATATTAAAACACTTACAAAATATACTAATTCCACATTATATTAAAATATCCACAATATAGTATGTTATAAATAATTCCTTATTATTTTACTATTATATTATTATTATTAGTTAATCGTATTATATATTATTTTTAAATATTTTTTCTAATATTGTTATGCTTTAATCATTATTTATAATTAGAGTTGGATATTTAGTAAAAGGTACGTGAATTATTTGTATTATTTATAATTTGTGTAGATTTAAATTTGTATTTTTAACAAATTTTTAGTGTGAATTTTTATATACTCTTTATAATCGGAGAATTAAGTGACTTTACTCGTGGTTTTTATAGATTATCTTAACTTATAATACTAAGTCATATTTAATAAAAAATTAAATATTCATTATTTTTATAAATTATTATTAAGTTTAATTCAATCTACAATTTAATACTTTTTTTAATAATTACTACTAAATCTAATTTAATAAAAAATTTATTTATTTTACTTTAATAGTTATGTATTCATTAATTAATTGAACAAATTATTATTATACAATAAATATTAAAAAATATTAATATATATTTATATGTATAGACTTATCTATTTAATTTATAAATTTTACAAAAAAAATATAGTTTATAAAAATTAAATATTATTTAAAATACAAACTAAATAAACAAATATTTTATAATACAAATTTATCATCCCAGTGCATATGGAAGGAGTCCAGCCATACTCATAACATATTATACTTTATTATCTTTAAAGAGTTGTTGGATAAAGTGAGTGGATCCACTAATTTAACGGCCATAGAAGAGGCAATATATGAACACCGAAAAGGGACAGAAGTTTGGAAGAGAGAAGCAGTTAACCCAAAACCTAGACTAACTGTGTAAGCTACCAATGTAGAGGATTTGTTAGCCCTCAAATCATTCTACAATTTCATCATCTCAATACCTAATTATTAAACCTTCCTCTTTACCACACTTTCTCATCCAACTAATTTTATTCACTTTTAATTCCAACTCTTTTTATTCATCAATTGGCTTTTATTAGGAAGCACCCATTATAGGTCTTTGTTATTATTGTTGGGGGAATAAAATAAGGTCCCACCAAGAAATGCCGCAACTATAAGATGCACCACCTTCTGTCAAAGTTACACCTTCACTCTCTGTCCATAATCCTTCTCTTCTCTGCTTGGTTAGTTGTCTCAACTTGAAATCTTTATTATTCACTATGAAAATCACGCACCCTTTTTCCGCCCTAGGGTTTCCTCATGTGAATTTTTAGTTCGTAATCTTTCTCTGTTTCATTCCAGTGTTTCCTTATTTAATTTTAGTCAATCTAAGATTTTTGGATAATGGGGAATGTGTAATAAATTATAATCCCTTCGTGGATTCGCTGGCAATTTATGATGCCTCGTGTTTCTTATAAGTGACTTGTGAATGTAGGAAATTTTGATTTTGATGGATGCAGCAAAGGGATTGGAAGTTCCAGGGGAGACCCTTGAAGCAGAAGTGAAAGCCTTTTTTGATTCTGCTCCTCCCTTGCAGAACAGTGATGGAATAACTCAACAGTTGGATCAGTTCATTCAACGCAATTCTTCCCCTTCAGGTGAGTTGTCTGTTGCTACATTCAATTTTGTGTTTCTCTTTTTTGTGTGCTTCCTGTAAATGATGTGTGGTGGATTTTGGTTTTACAGTAAATGGGAAAGCTAGGAGAATTGTTTGTGTAACTTCTGGTGGCACCACTGCTCCGTTGGAACAACGTTGTGTTCGCTATGTTGACAATTTCAGTTCCGGTCACAGAGGGGCCACATCCACAGAGTACGTTACAGTTTGCATTTGCCTTGTTCTTGTTCTGTAAATCTTTGTTTTAATTTTCTTGAGAAGAACAGGTTGGTGGTTGTGTTGTAGGTATTTTCTGAAGGCTGGATATGCTGTTATCTTTCTGTACCGGAAGTGAGTTTCTGGACCTGCTAAGTAGTATTTTCTTGTGTTTTATCTATGTGGTGATCAACAATAGATAATTTATGCAGGGGAAGTTTCCAGCCATTTTGTAGATCCCTTCCTGATGATCCTTTACTTGAATGCTTCAAGCCCACTGATGATTCGAACATTCAAGGTTATGAGATTCTGTTTTCTTCTCTTCTCACACCATAAGAAAAGATAAAATTATTATGATTCATTGAAGGCTAGAAAAACTGTACCTATTTAATTACCTTATAAAGCGTGCATAGTTTTTTCCTTTTACTTCTCAGATGAAGTCCTCTCAAAGATTATATTTCATTGGCTATCTTGTCACATTGTCAATTAGCAGACCTGCTTCAAATTTTTTCCTTTAATTGCTATTTTATACAAACTCATGGAGTTGTCCTGATTTTGACAAATTCTGTTCTACACTTCAGTTTGCGAGGCTTATTCCGAAGCAGTGAAGAGGGCTGTCGTGGATCATCACACTGTATGATGCGGATATTCGATTTTGTTCTCTTCATTTATCTTATTTTCCGTGATTTCATGTCATTTTTTAGTTTATGGTGCATCAGGTTCAAATTATTTGGATATAGATATAGCCTCATTGGGGTTTCATTCTACTGCAGGCAGTGGCAGGTGGTCTCTTATTGAAACTTCCTTTCAACACCATATTTGAGTATCTCCAGGTTAGCTCTAGTCAATGTTTGTAAATTGTAAGTGTTCATTTGATTTGATGCAACAAATGCTGAGATCTCCTATATTGAATATGTTCTCATTCAGTCAGTCTGGGTGTTTACTGACAATTGACTGTGGAGGTGGATAGAAGTATTGTGTCTTCTGATTATCATGTGTTGGTCTGATTTCAAGACAGAGAGCCACTTGTTTTATTATAACTTTCAGTAGGTGTTTATCAGTATATTTGTCTTGTGCTGATTTGTCATTGTTAATTGTCTTTTGTTTTTGCAGATGTTACAAATTATTGCAATATCACTGAGGTGTATTGGTCCACGTGCAATGTTCTATCTTGCTGCTGCAGCGTCCGACTATTATGTTCCTTGGAAGGAAATGGTATAAATATGCTATGTTGGTTCATCAGTTCCGTGAAACTTTTAATGACCTTGGTTCAAATGATTGGGTAGTTTGTTAAGGACAAGAATTTATCACTACGAAGATATTTCCACTACTGCTCGAATCAAATATAAATTTGTACAGGAGACATTATATAGAGAATTTGCCTATAGCTTCACGTGTAAACTTAAGGAAGGAATGTCACGTACTTCCTCGTCTTGCTTCTGTGTCAGCAAGACGTGGAGTTTATGGTGGCATTTTCTTCACTAGTAGTATAACTTCTAAGTTTGTAAAGCCCAAGAACTGGAAGCATTTTCTGGATGCGATTGGGTTCTTTCACATGTAACAAAAGTGTGTGGAACTTTAAAACAGCAATGCCTTTAGATAAATTACAGTCGGAGATGTTAAAATGGGAAGATACATATTTGAAGAAAAATCAAAGTAGTTTTGTGTTGTTGATTATTAAAATAAAAGTTGCACTATGATGCTAGGTTGTTATAGCATTTCAATGAAAAGATTTACTTTGCTTGGTAATGTTTATGTTGATGTGTAATTACTCCTGCAGGTAGAGCACAAAATTCAGTCAGGATCTCACCTCTTGGATGTGAAACTAGTCAATGTGCCAAAAATGTTGTCAGTGCTCAGGAAAGATTGGGCTCCTCTGGCTTTCTGCATATCTTTCAAGGTATTGATGGTGTTTGGAAAAAAAGTTATAATGATCAAAAACCTTTTTTTTTCATTTGAAAACAGTTTTGCTAATCATTGCCCTGAATGATCAAGGAATCAAGAAATGAGAAGTTTCAAGTACAAAGTACACCATCTAATAGGAAACTTGAAAAGCTTTGCTTTTGACTCGTAACTTTCCATTTTTTATTCTTTAGGCAGTGGTTAGTAAATCAGTGACAAAAATCTATATGGATCCATAAATACCCTTTTGACAAATACTAAATTGCAATCACTAGTATAACAAAGATGTCTTGTGGGAAGTTGACAGTTTTGCGCAAAAGCGTGGGTATAAGTGAGTTTAGTCCAACTCTGCATGTTATGATACCTTGCATACCAACGACTGCCCTTTCAGAAGTTATAGAAAAGTACACTAACATAATTAGTATTAACTTTTTACAGGAACTTCATTGTCTATGCTTTTTTCTAAGAATTTGTAGAAATAAAAATAAACCGTTGAAGATTTGAAATAGATGGCATTCCTTTTGAGAGTATCAAAATACCTCTTGATAGTATAGTGATCAGGTATTCAAGTTAATGAGGTTATTTTGCTGTTTTTTTGCTAACAGACGTCCAAACATAGAATCAAATGACGTAATGAGAAATAGCATTCGGGTTGACTAAGATTTACCTTTCTTCCTTGTCTGACAGTTAGAGACAGATTCAAACATTCTTCTAAAGAAGGCTGGTGCAGCTCTTGAAAAGTACAAGATGGATGCAGTAGTTGCAAATGAACTCTCATCTCGCAAGGAGCAAGTGGTGGTTGTCACTAGTGCTGAGAAGGTTGTCGTTAAGCGTGATAAGAGTCGGTCTGATAATGATGTAGAGAATCCCCTGATTAAACTTCTTTCAGGGAAACATGCCAGTTACATTGAGCATCCCGGTAGATAAATCTACGGAATGACTTTGGTTTCTCCTCGTTGCAGTTCGGGACACTAAAACTCATTGCATCAATAAGTCATCAACATGAATAAAAAGGAGAAGAATTAGACTGTATGTATACAGCGCAGGGCTATAGAAGAAAGGAAGTGTAAGAGAAGACGACAGTTCTAACCATACTTTTGACATACTTCAGTTATTAAATTTTGTACTTTACTTGTGATTCTTCTTATTGTTAATTGGGCTACCCTTTTTTGTCATATTAATCGATAATATTCAAGTATAAAGATGTGTATCCTGATCCTTTGGTACAGCTTTTGCATTTAGTGCCACCAGTATAATAGTTAAGCAACAAAAAAAGGATTATGTATAGTGAAATATTAACCCATGGTCTGACGTGTAGAAGTTACCATGACGAATTAGACACTGGAACATTGGACACCGAAACACTTTTATTTATATAATATATATATATATGTATATATATATATATATATGTATATATATGTATGTATATATATATATATATGTATGTATATATATATATGTATGTATATATATATATATGTATGTATATATGTATGTATGTTTGTAAAATATAATAGTATACAGATATTATATTGTTGTTTAATACAAAACTGAATAAAATCTATTCATTAAAAATTCCACAATATAAATATATTAAGATGTAATACGACAATGAATAACAATGTGCCTAATAATATATATATATATATATATATATATATATATATTTGTAATTTAAATACTTTTATTATATAGAATTTGTTCATTTTTTTAAGGTTATAATAAGAATTTATACAATAAACCTTTTAATTTTTAATTTCTAAAGAATATTATTCTATTTGTCTTATTAATATTGTGTTAAATTCGTGTCAAGGTTATAAGGAAGATGAAAAAATGTGTTGAAAGCACGTCAAGACTATGTATTAATATTATGTTAGATTCGTGTAAAGGTTATGTGGAAGATGTGTTGAAGATGAACAACCTTTATTAAATTTGGACACTTTATTTACACGTGTCATATGAATATCATACCTATAGGACACATGAACATGCTGAGCTTCGTAGGTTAAAAAACAAAAACTCAAAAGTGCATTTAAACAAGGAAAACACAAATTATATTGCTTTTGTAGGTTGGTCATTAGAATGTGCAGTCTCGTACTACACCATCCGGCTGACACTTGTTGCCTACGCAAGTTATTTTCCATTTGTAATTAAATGGCGGATTTTGATTCTTAAATAAAAAATTAATTTTTTTAGAAAGTTCCTCCATAGAATTTATTTAAATAAATTAAACGACAATTCGCAACAATGCTAATCACTCACTTTCTGTAAATATAAATTAACTATTCTTTGCAGACAAAAAAGTGAAATAAAATTCCAAAAACGTCTTATTAATCCTTCACCGTTTTATTTTCTTTTCCCAAGATCAACAAACAAAATGAATTAAACTCTCAATTTGCATAGTAGTATTCAACAACTTCTCCAAATTTCAGACCATCATAATGCTGATATAATATAACTGAAAAACCAACTTCTCATTTGAGATTGAAAATAACAAAATATATGTACATATATTTTGTGAATAATAATTACAAAATAATTAGATTCGCTGGGGGAGATATCATGGTATTGAATCAAATATTAGGTATTGGCTTGGTGAAACAAAGTCCCTATGTTGACTAGAGTGCCTCATCACTATCTGAATCATCAAGCTCAAGACCTTCTGCTGCCAAGAGCCGGCTGATAGTCATCTTCTTTTCTTCCTCGGCCTTTCTTCTCATCAAATCTCTCTTCTTCAGTACAAGTGTGTGCCTTTTAAGGGTATTCGAGTAATAATCAGCGGAAGCCTTCTTTTCTCTTGCCAGAATCCTCCTAGCTTCATCTGGATCAGTCTGAGATTATGTAATATAAGTCGAATCAGATGCATAGAAAAAATTGGAACATTGCTTAGCAAACAGATGAAATATGTGATACTAATTCTTTCCAACAGCCATTATCGAGAGAAAAACAAACGTGACATGTTATATATGAAGCTAGGATCATGTCTAGTTTTAAGTTCACTCAAATATGGAAGTGACAGACTAACTCAAGTAAGAAAACCGGGTTGTCATGTTGATGATGGTTGGAAGAAAATTTGACAAAACTATGACCTAGTCTTCTTGACAACCATTCAAGCCAACATTAAACTGGCAACATTTTCAAGCATACGTCAATACCTTTGAACGAGAAAGTTGACGCACACGAAGATTTAACTCGCGCTGTTGCTGTTCAGCCCAAGCAGCAATTGCCATATCACCCCGCTGATCGAAAGCTCTTCGCTTTTTTATAAGCCACTCCATCCATGCCTGAGATGCCTGAAGGAAACAGAGCAGCACAATGGTCAAGAATAAGAAAAGTAAACATATTCTAATCAAAGCAGAAGTCTACATCCATTATTATCCATTTTAAAAGTTAGCAAAAACAATGCTTGGCGAGTTAGAGGCTCTTCTGTTTTAGATGTTGCACTGACAAGAAATTGGAAAGCATAACATGAAAAATACATTCTCTGTACACAGATGAAACAGTAGATTAAGTTCTGAAGTTTGATAAGCAATGGATAGTATTTCTTTCCTTCCTAAAGGATTAAAAATGAAGTGGTTTGACTATTCATTAACGTCAATTAACACCTTAAGGTTATGGTAGCCAAACAGTTCATATGGTAGATACATCTTAATTAACATTACGTTGCTGTTCATATAGTACATATTAGTTTTACTGGCAACCTTAAAAATAGAAGAAATTAAAAGTAATACTTCAACAACATTGCTTAAAAGAATTTGTTCACGCTTGATACTAGGAACAACAGCATATTATGATCCACTTAAATCCCACACCACAAGATCCATACTCGTTCAAAAGCACTAGCAAGTACAAACTATAATTCTAAAGGAACAAGTGTGGTCAGTCAACAACTGATAATCAAACAGCAGAAAAATATTACCTTCATAGGATTGACCCGGTTATCGATATCATACTGTCTCCGCTTCTCTCCATCTATAAGCAATTCATAAGCAGCTTGAATTTTGATGAATCTAGCTTCTGCCGTTTCACCTTCTTCAAGGTTTCCTCTGCCATCATAGACTTGAAGAGTAAAGTAAGAGAGTTATTATGTATTGAGAGATTATACTCAGTTTTTATAAACAAAACCAGCACAGAAGAGCTGTTTCACAACTAAGTTGTGAGGCAGACAGTTGAAGAAACAATCACTAACCATAACTGCTTCAGTTAGGAACATTCTTGTAGAGAAAAACAAAATATCTCCCACGTTCCAGCATACTAGCATTTAAAACAATATGTAAAAACTGAAAATCATAACTGATAAGTAGTCGCAATTGCCTGCCTTCATCTTGAACGAACATAAAATTTGGCATCAGGGCCACCACAACCAGCAAAGTTAAATATCAAATTGATAGATACATTTCGAATGACACTTCAAGAAAGCAAGTAGCTAAGATGGAGATACACACCATCTGGATGATAAAATTTGGCCAAGCGTCTGTAAGCATTTTTTATCTGGTCCTCATCAGCATCCCCTTCCACTTCTGTTGTTCAGCACAGAAGGAACTGTCAAACAAGTAGGCAGAGGAATTTTCCATCTCTATTCTCTTCCTACAGAAAAAGGACATTCGTTTCCACTCCTAAAGCTTAGATTCTCCTTAAACACTTGTAGCAGAAAAAAATAAGTTCAGTTTATGAAAGAAGTTTAAATCATTTTATCCTTTTATTTTCTTCTGCAATATGAAAAAGTTTATTTGCGTAGGGCTTAAGCAATTTTCAATTTCAGCGTTACCCATAATTTCTTCTCTTTCTAAGATTCTTTTGTTTACCTGAAAGCCGATTGTGTTTTCCCCCATTTTCTCAATAACGCTAATTGTAAACAAATTTGAAAGTAAAAATTACCAAGAGTTTCATATGGGGACTTTTGTTCAGCCCAATTCGATGCCTTGGCCACGGTTCTCCCCTGATTCACGCGAAACCATTGATTCGAACCCCAGTAACCGATTGTAGAGTACAGAAACGGCGACAGCAAATGGGGCTTGCAATTAGGGTTTGGAAACGACATCCTAGATCGAAATTGGTGTCTGCAACTAATGAAAGAGAACACCGTCTGAGGTCTACACAGGGTTCTCAGATTGCTCATAGTTTCCCTCTGATTTTTGAAACTCTTCACTCGGTGCCAATTCGAGTTACAAGAACAAAACCCTTTCTTGTAGGTTGTGGAAGACGTGAACGAAGAGAAAAGGTTCTGGGGCCCTCAACGATAACTAACACCCATGAATCTCACAGAATCTTTAAAGTTTTGCCAAATTTTTGCTGCAATTTTTCTTAGAGATGAAATAATGCTTTTCTTTTCTCATTTTTTGGTGAATGAGAGCCGCGAATATTTTTCCCGGGAAACTTGTGGACGATAATACTGATTGTGAATTTTTATCAATTAAGTTTTATTTTTTTTTATATTTTGTGATAGTAAAATAAACATTAAGAAAAATATAAAGAAACAAGACTTTAAGATGATTGTATGAAATATAATAAATTTATTATGCAAATAACTTTGTAGTTGGATTACACATCTAAAAACTAAAAACATGTAAACACTACCTTTTTCTTGTCAATATACATTGTGAGCATATGTTTTTAAATTTTAAAATGTTTGTATGGCCATAGAATTGAAACGAAATTCTTTTCTTTTCACCTACAATAAACTAAAGAGATAAATTCAAAGTGATGTAAAATAATACACTTTCTTTTATGATAGCAGAAAGTTTTTCATAATAATATAGTACTTAAGATGATACACTGGTTATGTACAATCATACTCTCTAGAGCAGCAAATCACATAATTTGCTTCATGGTAGAACACTAACATTCATAATCAGATATTCATATCCAAAACTCAGTAACAGTTCTGCAAAGCACATAGCAGGTACATGTCTCTTCCTTTAAGGAGCAATCTTAGATGATTTGTTGGAGTACTGAGGGGCCTAAGTTAGGGAAGTTCACATGGACGAGAAGCCCAAAGAGAGCAAAGAGAGCGAAGACGGTGAAAGTATTCCCCAAGAGCCAGCAAACCACGAGCAGCTTGGTGAGTTGAGAGGATGCGTGACATGTGAAGCAGAGTTTGTTGTCTTAGGTGATCTGCCTGTGGAGGATAGAATGCATTTGACTTCTTCATGACAGTGTTACAAAATGAGCAAATATTGCATTCATAGGTCAGAAATAGCAAAGTTTAAGTTGTAAGAATTTCGAATCTACCAAAGTAAATAAAGAGTGTACAGACATTCTCATATCAGATTTAGTCTGCTTAAAAATTTAAAGGATTTTTAAGGAACAAATTTTAGATACTATTCCTTAATTTTTTTGGGTTTTTCTTTTATCAAAACTAGAGTTTTGCCTCAATAACATACTAATTTTTAATGTATGGTTTACTGAAATAAAACTGAAATTCTGGCCAGAGAGTATTTAGAGAACTGCATATAAGTTTTATTTGTAATGTCTTCAAAAGAATCAGAAAAAATGGGCTTGCAGTTACCTGGTTTACAAATCCTTCTAGTGCCTCAAATTTGTCCATAGCAAGAGCCATCTGAAGTCCGAAGTTTCCTACACTCAATGGATCAACTGCCATGTCATGGACTAAACTCTGCTGAAGTTTTTCTAAGCCCTGTGAAAGAGCATCTTCAGCTTGCTGAGATGATAGACGGAGATTGTTAATACCAACAATTTGTTGATCAGTCAAAGGCTCAAGTTGCGGTACGATGATCTGCAACAAAGGCTAAGTGATCGGTTTTATTGAGATTTAATATATCTAAACTGCACCATGAACATGTAAATTACCAGCCCTTGTACAAAAACGTTATTAGATAACATATTTTTGTTCTAAACATACATAGTGAATACATACAGACTAAACTCTTGTTAAGAAAAATTTTCACTGAAATTCAAATAGATAGTGTGGCTTGAGAAAATGAAAATTGATAGAGAACTCTCCTGGACAATCTGTGAAGAGAAAGCATAAGCAGTTATCAAAATGAGAGTTAGTTTGTGGCATGTACGTTTAGAAGCTGTGATGGACGAGAGCCTCCAATCCAAAGGAAGATGCGCTCGACTGATGCTTTCCACACACCAGAGAGTAAATAGAGAACATCAGCCTTTGCAGCATCTGCTTTCATTCTGAAGAGATTTGAGTAATGGTTTAAGACACTCTGAACCACTACATTGAGCTGAACATCAGGTGCTTGCATTTGAAATGCATGTCTAAGCTCTTCATTCCGCCTGTGTTGCTCTTCAACCCATTGTCCATATTCAATTTCAAAAGCAACAATAACTGTTTCATATAACACAAGGACTACTAAGAAGAATTTAACAAGCTATAAGCACAGAGATGCATACACAACGGGGAAAAAATACTAGAGTGGCAAAAAAAGTAACATGACACATACATTGATAATTATGATAGCACGGGGTCATTAAAATTGTTCGTATCATATTCTCCTATTTGAAGCATGGGAAAGAATGGTTAATTGAATATAACATAATACATATTGCAATATTAGACGCAGGAATTTTTACTCAGTAGTTCATGGAACAAAGTTGTGAATAATCGGTTGGTTAGAAATGTGAATATATATATTAATCTACAAAATGTCACTTGTAAAAGGTAAAACATAAAAGGATTAATGAAGGTGCATTATGCAAAAGGGGGTGTCAAATGAAGTCCAGGGAAGAGGCATCATTCTCACCCTTCACCTTTAGTAGCCTATCATGTCAGGAAAAATAGGACTCCTTCTGCACATGAAATCAAAAGGTCTTGTTCTGGAGGATATTAACAGTATCTTGCTCTAAGACATGGAATTCAAGAAAAATCATAATAATTCCATAAGTGGATAAGGATAAGGAATGGATGGGGCAAAAGCAATGACAAAGCATGATCAGTTAACGGGCCCTTTCGCATAAATCTTGTGAGATATCCCCTTTAGCTCTCGGATTCACAAAAAGGGCTAGGTAGAAATGAAACACACCTTACAATGGAAGTCTACAAGCGTAGTCAAGCAAGCATGACATTCAGTAAAATAGAAAAGAGATTTTCCTTGATTAATTTATTTATTTCTATTAAATTCACTGAGGCCTGTCAACTGCAAAAGCAATTTGACAGAGTCAAATGAAATGTAGATTCACTCTAGGGAGTAATCACACATATGCATGATGTATCGATTACTGCATAATACAAGAAAAATGTGCATTTACATATCATTTAGAAACATAGAGAGAAAAAAAGACTTAGATCAAGTTCTTCAAATGCACGGAGAGAAGAACTAATAAGTATATAAATTTATATCAGAACACATTTTAAGACAGATTAATTCTACAAAAAGATTCACAAACCTGGGTTTACTGTTTCTGATGTTGATCCTATATAGCTGGCATCTAATGCAGTGCCCATGTACAGACCCTGCAAGTAGATATTTTGGTATAAACTTAAACATGACAAAAGAAGGAATATAAATCACAAATTCACAAAAATAAGAAAGGAAGATTAAAGGTGGCGGTGATTTTAGAGTTTTGGTTCACCTGCTTTCTTGCTTTCCCAATTTCCAGCTCCAACTGCATGAGCTTCATACGGCTTGATTCTAATTGTTTAACATACGCCTATGGATAGAAAAAAGGTACAATCAGAAGACAGATATTGGTTACCTTCTTGTAAGTTCATTTATCCTACCTTTTTCCTCAGCCGACTTTTCCGAGCAGCCTCTCTATTCTGAGCTAGACGTCTTCTCATCTAAACATTGACATTTGCGGTTATCAGACACAGACAAGTAGACAACAACAGAAACATTCATGTTTCGGAGAAATCTTCAGTGGCATACAAAACTTCTCAGTACTATCAATAATTTACAATGAAAAAGAGATAACAAAACATTTCAATGGCTATGCATATGATAGAAGAGATATGTCATGAAGAAATTTCATCACCTTATTAACATCTTTATCTGTGGTCTCGTGATCGGCTCCAGAAGGCTCTCCTGATTCTTGAGGAATATATTCAGACTGTAGAATTCAAATTCAAAAAAGTGTTAGTTCTGGCATAAAATGAAGTTATCCCACCAAAAAACATAAACCATACTCCCTCACCTTGCTCTCCATATTAGTGTCAACCATTAATATTGGGGAAGCAATTGAATTCAGGCCACCATCAACTTTAAATCCGTCACCCCACATGCCAACTTGCTGAAATGGCTCGTATATGTCCATTTTCATTTATCTCTTGCAACAGCCAAATGATAAAAGAAGAGTTCTCTGCAAAAACTTTAGTTGGATGCCACTTATCACCAAACAAGAGACTTGCCGCTATTGCTAGTCCTAATTCTGATTCCAATAGCTCAAAAACTTCAAATACTCTGTCCCAATATCAGCAGTTTGCAGCAACATAAACAGCATCTATGTTGCTATCTGCTGGACAGATTGCAAGGCCTCTGGTGCTAAAATATTGCTAGTAAAATAAAGCTTTCAACCTCTAACCAGATCACACTAGAGTTTTTGTTACATCAGCCCAAAATAGAAAAAGATCAACAGAAAACCCCCCCAGCAAAAGGTAACTAAAATAAAGTTAGTTTAGCTCAAATAATCAATACCGTCATACTCATTCTGTCATAGTAAATTCAACGTCATGCATGACAAGAAATTTTTTCTAGAACCAAACTGTGATCAGCCAAAGTAGTACTAGTGTTTGACCCACTTGAGTCCAAGCTGTTGCTCAAAACGACAACGAATCGAAATTGGAACCAAATGAAACACTGATACTACTGTTGCAGATGGAAGAACATACACCAACCTATATAGATAGCTATCTTGATAGAATATGCAACCTTGGAATTTGGTTAGTCCAAGAAAGTCTCCTAGTTGATGCTCAGAATTGAATATATATAGATGTAGATATACATATGTACATGTGGAAACTCAGTAGCTCAATTGCTTGATTAATAATATCATTATTATTTTTCCCCCGCATGCAAACAAATTATAAAAGCAATGCTGGGCCAAAGATAACAAAATGAAATTTAAAAGCTACAGTAAGTAAAACTAATCACAACTTTTACTTTTTCTTCTTTGTTTAGAAAACTCTCTGAACCGTCAACTTGCTAACTTGGTTAGGTTCCCACTCCAACAAAAATCAGTGAGCGTGACAGCATTAAAAAATCAATAATGCATTATAAATAAAGTTATGCTGTTTCAGTTCTCTTCTCACAGACATTTTTTTTGTCACATCACTTGTTTCTATCTCATTTTTTTAGTTTCTCGTTTCTTTTCTTTATTATAACAATTATGGTGTTCATATATAATAAGGGAAATAGCGTTCCTCCACGAAATATGAAAAAGAAGAAAGAGAGAAAGAACTTTATTAGCTCACAACTCCCACTTTCCTTAACACCATTGTGATCCCTTCATGCTCTTTTCCTGCGACCACTTACGTGTGGATATACATATGTATTGTTTATTGTGTGTTCAAAGTACATTTTTGGATTCTTAATTTATTGATAAAACTGCTATCTTCCTTATTCGTGTTACAAGAAGGAGTTTTATTTTCTTTTGTTCTACTTAAATTGTTTTTATTCATAGAAAATGTTGTGAATTTTACTCTAGTTTTTTTTACAGCAGTTGATCAGGTTACTCAAATAATTGTTGTAGATCATATAACAAAAATGGAACTATGAACAATGAAATTTCATCTTTGTGAAATAATTGCTTGCAAATTCTTGGACTATTTTTTTATTGTGTTTTAGATTTTTATTTTCAAAATTGTTTTGTGAAATAACTTTTAATAAATGTTTTTGAAATTAAAAGATCAGAAGAAGAAGTTCGGTTTGGTAACATCGTTTCTAGAACGTTTTTCAAAACAAAATAAAATAAAAACATCAAAAAGTTATTCTGTCACTTAAAAAAAACATTTTTTTTTTACATTTTAGAATGGTTGGTTCAAAAACATAATCAAGTATTTTTTTTTATATTTTGTTTTGAAAAACTGAAATATAGCTTGTGAACAGTTTTCATACAAACCCATTTCTCTCGTGTTTTTTTTATACGATCCGATACATATACCGCACCTATATACGGGACTGTTATACTACACTTTGTGTATAACTAATTTTTTTTTTCAAAACACAACAAAAAAATTAAAATTTTGATGTTCTTTGAGTGGAGCTTCATTATACACTAACTTTTTTCCTTCTAAAAACCCATTTTGCAATAAAAAAAATATTAAAAGAAAAAAAATACTATACATTACCTTCTAAACTCTAAATCTTAAATTCTAAATATTTTTTAAATCACAGTTTAATATTTAATTTTAATATATTATGCTTGTATTTTCAATGCAATTGAATATATTTAAAACGTATAAAAAATAAAAAATAACAATTTAAGGTATTTGCACAGGAGTCATATCACAGTAAAAAAAAGAGTCAACACTTAGAAAAGAGGCCGATTCTTGTAATATTTTAGTCTAAAACTTACATAAAAATGGGTTAAATAAATTTTTAATATATCTAATTTTAACACCTTCAATTTTTTTTAACACTTTTAATACCTAACATTTAATGAATATAAGAATTTCATTATGATAGTTAGTCTGTTACTTTTGAATTAAGTGTGGTGATATGCTAATTTTCACTTGTGAGATACCCGCAAGTAATAAAATTAAAATCCTGACTAAATTTTCATATTTATTAAATTTCGAGAATTAAAAACACTGAAAAAGCTTTAGATTTACTAATTTCAATACGCACACACCAAATTGGAAGGTATCAAAATCTTATTTATCCCATAAAAATTGAAGTTTTAAAATATAAAAAATTCAAAAAAATATAAATAAAATAAAGAAGATAGTTGCCAATTTATTAAAAATATAATATAGGAGAATGCAATTTATTAAAAATATAAAGAAGATAAATATCTATTAAAAATTTATAAAAAAAATATAAGAGTCATTGCATTTAAAATATAAGAGGAGATAAGTGCATATTTTAAAACTAGAAAAAATACGATTTGACATTTAAAATAACATCGAGGGAAAAAAAAATCTTATTCTATTAAAATATAAAAAAAAACCAAATAAATCCAACCAAGAAGTTTGCATCCAAGCATCTTTGAGTATAATAGTAATTTGTACTTAATCTAATTATAAATATTGATTTGTATAAATTTCAGTCCCTTCACTTTGAAGTAATTAAGATTGAAGCATGTGTATCCAATTTAGAAACATATCCACTTCCTTATCTGAATTTCATTCCTAATCATATGTTTATGCTGTAACTCGAAGAAGGGATAGCCAATAACCTTATCTTGTTTGTTAGAGAAAAAGAAAAGTTGTAGCTAGTTACATAGTAGTTGTTTAAGAAAAAGTATGCATAATACTCACCTTACACCTCAACCTTGATAATAATGAAGCCCTACATAAATATAATAACCTACTTAACGTACTTCACAATGCCAATAATATTACTCCAATATTCATTCAAAGGTTGCCCCTTCCCACCTCATAAGGAAAGTTATGACACTTCATAAACGACATCAATCTATGCTTTTATAAAGGAGAAGCTAAATGACGATTTTCAAAAGGTACCCATTTTCCTTATTCTTCTCTCTCTCTCTTTACATTTCCCAACTTTTTCATTCAATAAAATAAAAACGATTAGTGTGAGAGATCAACTTTAACCAATAATTTCCCTTGGCTTCAACCATGATATCAATTATGAAGCCCTTGTTTGATGAGCATTTGGAGTGGATTTACATCTTGTGTACTATGCCACCTTATTATTCTGCTACCAGAAAGTTTGAATTTCTGACCCCTCTTTTCACGTAGTCCTAATGCTTATACTTGTGCATGTTAAGAGTTTGGTTTCAATCAACTTTCACTGACTTTTCATGACACATATTAATGTACAGGGATTATATATAAATTATTTTAAAAAATCCTGAATTTGAACTAGCTAGTTAGCCCCATTCGAATACAGATTTTACTCAAATTCCAAAAGATAAAACTTTATGTGTTAACGTATATATAGTTCCGATTTTACAGCAACGTGTTGGACCATTATTAAATACTGATAACCCAAAAAAAAAAACAAGTAACACGTGTTGATTGTTTAACTTCCACACTTTAAATGTATTTTGTGTTTTAATTGTATTATTTACACTTTATTTATTTTTATATTTGTCAAATTAATAGCCATTCCACTATACTTTTACAACAATTTAAGATTTGCAATATGCAAATTTTTATACCGAGTTATTTTATATTTGAATGTCAAAAACTATTTATTATAGGAGTATAATTTAATTTAAGATTCGCATATTCATCATAGTTGAAGTGCTACCAGATCAAAATTTGTAATATTATTTAAAGAACTTCATTTTGATACATAGTCAATAGAACTATAACACTCCTAAATTCTTAATCTATTTTACAATTTTTTTCCAGCAAATTATATTTCCTCTTAAGTGAGATATGAACATTATTATTCTGTTATATATATATATAACAGAAAAAAAAATGAAATAATGACTTTGAAAAGAAGAAGTATAATTAATTTATCTTATTCTTTCTTATTAATACTTTAAAAAAAGGTAATTTCTCGCATCCATTTTGTTTATATATATTAATTTTTTTAAAAAGATATTAATATATATATTACAACAAATAGACATCAATGATGTGAATAAAGATATAAGAAATAAACTCCAAATAAAAAACACTACAAAAATTATCTATCTAACTGGTAACACCATCACATATCAAAATAAATTATATGTGACCTATAATTAATCGTGTCATAACTTTATCATAATGAAATCATATCCAATATAATCAAATCACTCACGAAATAACCTAACCTAATACAAAATACACTCAAATATTTGGTCCCATTATGTAGACATGCTAGCTAATGAAGTTAATGTTAACAAAATAACGAAATATGAATTTTTTTCGTAGAAAATTTATTTACTTATATGATATTCGGCTTAAAAAATATTTATCTCACCAAAATTCGTTAGACACTGTTGTGACGTCTTCTATAAATAAATACAAACAAAATTATATAATTGAATTTAATATTTTTTGTACAATTAAATAAAAATATATCATATCAAAATCAAAAAGCATATATATATATATCAAGATAAATTGTTCTACAAGAGTTAAAATTCTTAAACAACAGCAAAATCAAGAAAAAGAGACACAAAGAAATACAAAATCAATTTTAATATAAAAATATTTATTCTGTGGAATATACATACTAATATATTATGATATTTTTTTAAAATATGATTAAAAATTAGTTTATCAAAAATGTTTATTTTAAAAAAATAAATGAATACAGTGACAGATATTTGTGCTTATGAAAAGGGGAAAAAAATAGTAACAACTGTGGTTTAGAAACTTTCTAGACAAATCCAAGTGTATATATAATATTGTATGATGTGTAAACAGGTGACACAAGGAAAAGGAGGGATTGCATCAAACACTTGTTAAAGATAGAAAAAAGATATTAAAAAGGAAAAGCAATAGCTTCTTTTCAAGTGGTGCTGCATGATACCTGGTCATGTGCTAACCGGATTTATGGTCTAAAGTGAACACTGCATTAACTTAGAGAACAATAAAGTTCATAAGTATATAATGTTTTTTAAGATTATCAAACCATAATTAAATTTTTGTAAGTCATGAATATCTGAATTTTATTATGCATATATATCTGAATTAATGCTGAGCTTTTATACACATGTTTAAGAAGCATTTTAAAATTTGTCCACTATGAGAAGGAAATGCAGGTGGTAGGTGACAATTTTTCAGGAATACTGTAATTTCTTTCTGACGAAGCTAAACCTGATGACTAATAAATCTTAGAGTTTGCTTATGTATGACAAAGTTCATGCATGCTGTACTCCAAGATATCTATAAACTTTAGAACAAAAGAAGTCAACGTCAATGGTTATGTGTCATTGTTCATCCCCCTCTCTGATATTTTTTTCTTATATGATTTTTTCTTTTCAAAAATATATTAACTTTTTTAGCAATTATTCAAAAAATAGGAAATAAGTGAAAACAATTTTAAGATGCCACTGTTTTCTCTTTCTTTTTTCAGAAATTGTTTTAAAACAATAAAATAAGAAATGATACCAAAAAAACTTCCTTATGTTTTATAGTAATTGATGATGTCCAAAATTTGTGAAATTACCAAATTATTTATACTTTTTTCTATTTATTTACTAATTTTCATAATCTTTTGAAAGATATTATATTGATGTTCGTTGTAAGATATTAACTGTCTTAGTTGTTTAAAAAAAATATTGAATCAAGTTTCTCTATTTAAGAAGGTTACATTTATATAATTTCACAAATATTTATATTTATGAATAATCAATGTAACTTACTGTATAAATTTGACTTAAAAGTAAAAGTTAAGAAACATTAGGTGATAAAAATTTATTTCAATTATACGGTTAATATTTTATACTCAATAATAATATACACATATCAAAGAACAAAATATGTTAACATTTAATATTAAAAGTCAAATAAATAACTTTTAATAACTCCATTTGCATGTTAAATCCATACGAGTAATATATATATATATATATATATATATATGTTCAGATATATAGATATGGGAAACATAAAACCAGGTCTTTTCTGCAAAACTTTTACTTTGGTTGTGTCTTTATTTTATCCATTTGTTCTGAAAACTCGCCAAGTGGCACCTTCCTTTTCTTACTCTCCCCACTTACTGAGGTGTCTCTCCATTACTTTAAATGAAATCTCAAAGCAAAACTGGGATAACTTATAAAATAAGCAAATGCACCTTTCTCAACCAAGGTAAACAGACAAACTATTTTTGGTTCTTTTGACCAAATTTATATATCAGATTTATTAAAATTGCTGATAAAAAATAACTAGGTTATTAGAATGGTTTGGAGACGTGTGTATGTGACTCACATATGTTCACACACTCTTGTGTATATCCTATCGTAAAAGCAAATTGTGAAAACGTGTGCTGCAAAAAGAAGGTGCAACCCACGTATTATTGTCACACATGGCGTGGTAGTAGGAGAGCTTGTGATTCTGGTATCATATATAGTGAAAAAACAACATTAATGAGATGTTACAAGATCTGATTTGTTGTAATAATAGTTAGTTAGTTTGAAGATATTTAGTTAGTTGTATGGATAAGGCTTGATGTTACAATAACCAGAAAGGGTTTAGAGAAAATAATTTTCTTATTTCATAGAATGAATGCTAGGGATTACATCAAGTCTACATCAAACTGTTCATAGACACTAATAAAGTAGTAACTATAAATAACTAACTAGTAATAATATTTAACTAACTGTCTAAAAATGAAAGATGATAAGTAATGACCAAAACCTTCAAAAAATATAGAGACAAAAACTTAACCATGAAGTAAAAGTTATTACTCGAGATTTAACAACTAAATAGAATTCAAGGTTTTTTTGTGTTTTTTTATAAACATAATAGATTATTTTGTGTGTTTTTTTAATAAACATAATAGATTATTCACTGACTTTACTGGTATTAATATTGTGGTATTTTTTTATAAATTAAAGTTTCTCCAAGAAAAGCTCTTTGAACCTAGGATGAAACATTTCCATGTTTGTTTGTGTTTTACGAAAATATTAATGAACAAATTTAGAAACTCAATTTAATAATTAACTTTGTGTTTTCCTGTGTTTGTAATGTTGTTTTTGAAACTCTGGTAAATTTTTATTCTTTTTGAGAATTTAAGTTTTTAAAAATGTATAAAAAGTTTATATTCAAATCAGCTGTTCGTGGAAGAGAATGTAAAGCTTAAGAACGAGATTGAAATGCTTAAGAGCAATTTCACTAAAGAAAAAAATCTCAAAGAAAGACTATACAATCTTCTAAAGTCATTATATATACCTAAATAATAAGTAGTCAATATATATCACACTAAGGATTTGTCTAACTTTGTTAATGAAATTGTCAATCTAAGTTAAGTAAGGATAAGACAATGAAGAACAAAAAATTGTCATATTTGAAGAATGACTTTTTTCAGTCATGTGACCACCAACTCACTTATCTCTTTTCCTTGCTGGAATATAACATTAAAAGGCTTAATTATTTTCGATATTCAATATGTTAAGGGATAAGAGCATTACATTGCCTTATTCACTCTTGTTGGAACGTAGAAGATGCATATTAATGGATTGCTCAATCTAATTTTGAGGATTTTATAATTGATTCTCTTCTTTATGATTTTTCAAACATTACTTGTATTGTCCGAGTTTCCTTATGAATTACTGGTTTTTTTTTGTATAGTTTTGATTATACTTTCTATTTTGTTAATCTAATAACTCTCCTTATGTAGTTTTTCAGAAATGTTTAAACTTTTCACAGACAACACGAGTTCACATGCTCCCATGTAAAAAATAAAATAAAAATTTGCAACTATATTTGACATTAATCAATCTCCTGTCAGACACTCCAATTAGATATAATCTTAATAGAGAGTTATATTAATGAAAAGATCCGTTCCCTTGTTTATAATATCTTGATTTTGTTGTTTCCCAGCTTCGATACATAAAAGCTAAGAAGATTTTTCTTCTTCTATTTGTTCATTTATGACTTATCTTCTGATTTTCAAGTTCTAGTTTCTTTGCTTGTGATAAAAATGAGTACAAATGGAGATAAAATTTATCATTAAACTCTGTTATGGTTTTTTCTATTTTAAGAGTTAATATGTGTTTATACTTTATATATTAAGCACCAATGTTAAAATAAATGAATAATATAATTTGATATTCATGATATAGTTTCAACGTTTTTTTTTTATTTTTATTTTTTGTTAGCAAAAACTAATATAAATAATTAAACGAGATATTAAAAATATTCCAATTCATATAAAAAAAATTGTTTATATAAATAATTTTATCTGTTTATTATTTAAAAATTTACCTTAAGATATACATATGTTTTATATTAATAATATTTATTTTTATCTCTACAATATTTTTGCTAGTCTTAATAATCAATGCAACTATAGCTTATTTATCATGCGACTATATGTGTGATCGTTTAATGTTCACAACTTGCATCAGACAGGCATATGATGAAAAAATTTCTATCTTCCTCCTTCACTTTATTTGCAAAGTTTTTCTTTTCAGAATATCTCAGAATATTTAGAATTAGTAGTATATATAGAAACATATCAAGTTTTTTTTTCAGTAAATCTAAAACCACAAAGAATATCTATTTTAGAAGAATATTCAAAACATATTTACACAAATAATTATTAATTAAAGAAAAATAAAGTTATTTTTTATGTATACTCATGTTTGTATAATAAAGAATAATTTTATTACTTTCGCCATGTGAAAATTTCTCAAGATCTCTATCCTCTTGTAAAGGTAGGGACATCTTAAGATTTTTAACGTGTTTAATAGCATGCTTGTAACTCAGTTTCGAGATTTATATAATTCAGAAGTTTCTTCTTTTTCTTTTTTTCTTTATAAAACTTTAAAATCAAAATTGAGTTATTTTTTAAGTCTTTTGATATAAATCATGTATGAGCAGAAATGTATTAGTTGATTGTGAATAAAATTAATTTAATATTTTTAAAATTTAATTTATTATGTGTAAGATAATTTGCACAAGCTCTTTTTTTTTTCGTGAGTGAATGTTCCAACCTTTTGTTTTGCACGATTCATAAAACAAGACATGCAATACGAAATGTAGAAGACCTCTATGTAGGTTATCGGGCTCGTGGGTTATTTATTAGAATGTTTCTTTCGCCACCCCTCTGACTTCAAGTTGCACCTTTATTCACATTTAAAAAGACCAAAGCACCCTTATTGCACCTTTATTTTTGACTTTCAGATCAGAAATTCAACATCCAAAAATTAAATTTACTTTTTAAATTATATAATCTAAAAGTAAAATTTGTAAGTGTATTTTAATTTTTAAATTACATAATTTAAAAATTAAAATTTTAAATACGTTTTGATATTTGGATTGAACCACCAAATATCAATTTTGATTTTCAAATTATATAATATAAATACCAAAACTAAATTTTTGAATAATTTGAAATTTAAAAGTCAAAATATGTTTTACATTAACTTCTAAATGGTGAAATATAAAACTGGAATATACAATTAAAATTAAATTCATATAATCTAAATTTTAAAATATAAAACTGGAATATACAATTAAAAATAAATTCATATAATTTAAAAATATGAAAATATAAAGATAGTTTTAATTTTTTTTAATAATAGAAGATATAGGTTAAAATTATAGAGGTAGAGAAAAAAACACCCTATTTCTTATCATCCAGAAGAATTCATCAAAGAATTTATTTTCGAATAGAGATTTTTTTTAGTTTTAGTTTTTGTTAATCATTTGTAGTTTATCTATCTTTTAATTATCATTGGAGAAAAAAAATCATTTTTCCATTTTTTATATTTTAAATATTTAAACTCGTCCGCGTTTCCACAAATAGGTTGGGTCAATGAGATACTATAAAAAAAATACAAATAAAGAAAATGTAAATCGACCTAACCAAATCAATTTTAATTGTTGAAATTAATTTTTTTTTCAAACTCAACCTAATTTGATCAGTCATCACAATTGCTAGGAAGAGAAATCAATGTTATTTTCTTCGAGGAATCTCTTGCCAAATTCTACCATTTACCATGTTTATTTTGCACGTTCAATACGTTGGTGTAGCAAGATTTTCACTTCAATAACAAAGGAAAACGTGAAAAACAACTATTTGTTGTTTCTATTTGAACACTAAAAATGGTAACGGAAAACAATTTCTTTTAAACTTTATTTTATTTTTTAATAAAGTAGAAAAAAGTTTTGATAATAGCGTTGGTATCCACACTAAATAAAAAAATGTTATTATTCGTTTTTTTAATACCAAATGTTATATATAAATTGGGTTGAATATGTAAGAGGGGGTGGTTGATTGATTCCAAAATTAGAGTCAACAAAGAAAATAATTAATTAAAGCGATATATAACCCCACCCCCTTGATTTCATGAAACGATAAAATCAATTAATGGGTGTTAAGAATAACAAATTAATTTAGACTTTTACCCTTTTTTATTTCAATTTTAAAAAAATGTTTCCATTTTCCTTTGGACTATTTAAATTCTTCACTCAATAATATTAAAAATGTATAAATAAATAGAAAACTCGCATATAATTAAAGACACCTAAAATTCATAATTTTTTATGTATCCATAAATTATTATAAAACATGTTTTGCCTTAAATTCTGACACAAACAAACTGCTATATTATTGGGAACATAGGAGAGAAATCAACTTGGAATCTTAATTCTTCTTAATTGATCCTTTATTTTCTTACATAAGATTTATGTTATGCAAGAAAAGGCACAACCAGAGGGCACATATTGTTGAGAAAAAACTCCATACGAAGTATTGAAATTTATTGATCTGACGGGAATAGAAGTTTATGTTGTCAATAAGAACAAGATCCTAAAGCCGTTAAAGTGTGAGAATCACCAACAATATCTTCCTTATTTTCACGAAAAAACAAATTATTTAATTTTTTATAAATATTTCATTTTCATTTTTATTAATTATTATTAAATGAATTAATTAAAATTTAATAAAAAACCTTTATAAATAATTAATTTTTTTAATAAAATTGTAAATTGATTAAAATTAGAATTTTAATAGTTTTAAATTTATTTTATTTCAGAATCATTTTTAAATAATTTAAAATGAGAACTGCTAATTATTTTAAATAAATATTTTAATCTAAATTTTTAATTTCATCAGATTTTAAATAACTATACTTAAATTTTATTTTAAAATTTCAGTTCAAATTTTTAATTTCTACTAAATTGTAAATAACTATACTTAAATTTTATTTTAAAATTTCAATTTCCACCAAATTAAAAATATAAATATTGAATTAAAATTACATTAGTTACTTCAACTTTAATAAAAAAATTAAAACATAATATTAGTATATAACAATGAAAGATGAAGAGATAGACTAATAAAAGATAATTAATTCTTAGTTCTTGATATTTAATTTCTTTTTCTACTATTTAATATTAATACAAATAATAACATGATTAATAAAAATATATAAAAAAATAAAATTATTAAAATTCTAAAACATTTTATATTATAAAATAAATCTTTTTAAAAATATATCTTATAATTTGTCTCTTTATGATGATTTGAGAAACAATAGAAGGAAGGATGTAAACCCGGTCAATGTAGCAATATAGACCAAAGAGGTGGTTGAAAATCTCATTATTTTTAGGTTTCCAAATAAACATGCATGTGATCACAACAACAATGTCACACTTTCCATTAATATTAGCGTGAGCCCAAGCTTAGGTGTTAGAGATATCAAAATCGACATTTAGTTCTTACGATATAACATTCCACCCATACATTAGATTTCTCATAGCCACGCAAAAGATGAATAATCAATTCCGAAAAGCCATCACGATTTAAATTTTTACTCTAATTAAACATTTGTTTAAATTTCAAAAGAATTAAAATACATTAAATTCAAATTAATTTATTTTAAATATTTTGTTAGGCTAGACATTTAAATTTTCTTATTTACATAGAATATACAAAAATAGATTTTAATATTAAATAGTATTTAATAATTCAAAATTATTACAAAGTTATGTTTTTCATGGATTAAAATTACTTCTTGACAAAGTTTATCGTAACTTTTTTATAGATCGAAAAGATTTTTTTCCACTTTATATCATCTCAGATTATAGTTATCTGCACTAATTTTGGCTGATATTAGTTTATAGTTTATCTGCACTATTTCTTTTATTAATTCTTTTAATCAATATCAGTCAAACAAATTTCCTTTGGTTAGAAACGTTTTTTTATCAACAAATGCTATTTATTAGTATGTTAATCTTTTGTTTGTAGGAAAGTTCAAATCCATCACTTAACTCTTGAGTCTTTCCATCAAAACAATCTTAGTCAAAGTGATGGAAAAATTCAAAACTTCCTTAGAGAAGAAAAAGTTACAAACAAGTTTAAATTCATATTTTAAAGTGAAATATGAAATTCACAATTCTTTATAAGGCTTAAATTGGTATTTTCAAGCTACTCGATTGGATACATCCTGTCCATTACATTATCCCAAAATTTAGGGTGCAAGAAAACAAGGAGGAAGTTTTTTTTTAATAATAATAATAATAATAATAATATAAACATGTTATATGATGGTTGGGTGGAAAAAAAATGTAACGAAAATTTTGGGCGCAGCCGTCTGAGGACTTCCCGCTTCTCCTTCTGTCAATTGCGGTTTCATTTGATGGTTTCAAACCCCCAAAGTAACACACACGGAGAGACTACCATCTATTCAACACAACCACCGCTATAGTCAAACAAACGCATCCTCTTTGCTTTTCTATTCTACTTCGGATCCGTAACCGTAAGTTCTCCCCTTTCATCTTCACCTGCTGCTATATGCGATTCATTCATATACCTGCTTCTTCTGTCATTTCGTTTTTCTCTTATTCATTACTTACTCTTCATTTCGATAGAATATGGATATGGATTGCTAGGGAGGGATCTTTCCTTTGGATTCCTCATATTTTGTTCTATGCATCATAAATAAGTTCATCGTGTGTTGCTGCTGTGTGTGATCTGATCATATATCCTACTTTTTCTCTCACTGCATCTTTCCAATTCTTCTAATCTCTCCTCTCGTCTAAAACTACAATAATCACCATGGATATAGTGGTTTTATATTGATAGTGTTGCTATTTCTATTTCCGGATGCATTTTTTCAGGGTTTTTTGTCATTCGTAATTTTATTTTTGCTGGTCAATAGATTGCGCTACACCGTAATTAGTTTATGTATACGTTTTATGCTTTCTCGTAGGGCTTTTGGTTGGTGTGTGGCATATTGTATGAACTCTAGCTTGCTTTCACCATGGAAAATCTACAGTCAGAGGAGACAAATGGAGTGAATTCTCAAGCTGTTGAGAACTTGCGGGTAGATGATTTGGTAATTCATCAGGAGAAACATTCAAAGGAGGCGGAAGCTCAGAATATTGGTCATGATGGTTCCGAGTTTGATGATATATCAGATGCGGAAGATGTAAGGTCTAAGCGGACCAATGAGAACAGGGATCTGCAATCAGGAACTCAACTGGAAAACTTGGACACCAAATCTGAAACTGAAGTTATTACTGATAGGCAAGAGGATTCTGGTGATAAGACGAGTGCTGATGGAGATTTGGAGTCTAGAAACCGAGAAACAAATCTAGATGGTAATTCTGGACAGGGTGACTTGGCTAAAGAAGTGGATGATAGGGAATCAACGCAGCTGTTTGATAAGTCAGATGAAATTCCGAACGAGGACCCCAATTTGGAGCCTGTATTTGATGGAACAGAGGTTCCAGGGATGGAAGCTAACCGTAGTATGTCTGGCCGTAGGTTGGATGCAGATCAGGAGTCACCAGGTGTGGTTGAGAAGGCTGTGGCTCTTAAGAATTTTGTTAAGGAGAAGAGTGCAGTGGCAGTCTCCACCATGATGCGTCGTCTTTCTGGAAAAAGAGATGAAGGTGCTGTGGATAATGTTGATGATGAAGGTAAGGATGTATCAGATATTGGAAAACTTGGTGAACACAAAGTAGTGTCTGAGAAGACAGTGGAGAAATTTGACTGGAATCCCTTAAATTATATCAAGAAGTCATCCGATGCTGGAGTGGAAAACAAAACTGAGCAGATAGACTCAATAGTCATGAAAGGAAGGATTATACTGTACACAAAACTAGGGTGCCTAGAATCTAACGAGATTAGGATGTTTTTGCGTTTGAAAAGGCTCAGATATGTCGAAATCAATATCGATGTGTTCCCCAGTAGAATGAAGGAGCTGGAGAAGATTTCTGGATCTACTTCTGTACCTAAGGTTTTTTTCAATGAAATACTTATCGGAGGCTCGAGCGAGTTGAAGATTCTAGATGAATCTGGCAAACTTGACGAGAAGGTTGACTTTCTTATTACTGAAGCACCATTATTTGAGGCCCCATCGCCACCTCTTTCTGGAGAGGATGATGTGCCCAGTAGTGGACTACCTGATGAAATGGCAGTTGTTGTCCGCAAAATGAAAGAATCTATTGCTGTGAAGGACCGCTTGCATAAAATGCGCCGGTTCACTAACTGTTTTCTTGGCTCGGATGCAATCGACTTCTTATCAGAAGATCAATATTTGGAAAGGCCAGAGGTAAGCTAGGTCTTAAGCCTGTAGCGTGTGTCTATTGCCCGTATATAACCCATCTATGACTCCTCATATTGTATGCAGTTATTTATTGCATAGTATTAAATCTTGCTAAATTTTCAATCACATACTCAAACAAATCATTCACGGAATTGCTAGCTTAGCTTCAAGCTGTCATTGTTATGTTCTAATTCTTGTCCGGTGGTATAGGCTGTTGAGTTTGCACGAAAGCTTGCTGACAAAAACTTCTTTCGACATGTTACTGAGTGAGTCCACGTACTCTATTTGGTGTTTCCACTTTCCAATGTTTTAACTATGTTTTGTCAGTTATCAAATTTGATAATCCTTCCAGGTTCTCAATGGTTTTTGTTTTGCTTCAGTGAAAATGTATTTGAGGATGGCAATCACCTGTATCGGTTTTTGGATGATGACCCCATTGTGGTGTCACAATGTCAAAACATTCCTAGAGGCATAATTACCTTGAAGCCCAAGCCTTTAGGGGAAATAGCGTCAAGACTAAGGTTTCTGTCCCGTGCAATATTTGAAGCCTATGCTTATGAAGATGGTCGTCGTGTTGATTATACAAGTATACGTGGAAGTGAAGAGTTCGCAAGGTTTATTTAACGTTTTCCGTCTTTTGCCTTGCTTTCAACTAACGTGTGCCCTGCAATGTTGATAATGAATTCAGTGATTTCTAGAATTTCCGCTGTTACTTACAATTATCGTTTTAGGTATCTGAGAATTGTGGAAGAGCTTCAGAGAGTGGAAATATCGGATTCTTCTAGAGAAGAGAAGCTTGCGTTCTTTATTAATCTTTATAATATGATGGCCATCCATGCCATCTTAGTGTTGGGCCATCCAGATGGAGCACTGGAAAGAAGGAAATTATTTGGAGAGTTCAAGTATGTTATTGGTGGGTCCACCTACTCACTTTCAGCCATTCAAAATGGCATATTGCGGGGAAATCAGCGACCACCATATAACCTTAAGAAGCCATTTGGTGCAAAAGATAAACGTTCGACGGTAAGCTTTTAATACTTGTATTAGCAAGTTACTACTAGCAATTTAAATATTTATTTTACTGTTAAATTATTTTTTAGCAATATTTTTAGACTATTGTGCTGTTTGGTACATATGCTTTCACCTTGAAATTACTAGAATAAGATTCTTACTCAAGTGCTCAAATTTGTCAGGTGGCACTTCCTTACCCTGAGCCTCTTGTTCATTTTGCTTTGGTATATGGCACTCGATCTGGTCCTGCACTTCGGTGCTACTCTCCTGGAAAGATTGATGAAGAGTTATTGGATGCAGCCCGAAATTTCTTAAGAAATGGAGGCGTTGTAATTGATTTGAGTGCAAAGGCTGTAAACGCTAGTAAGATCCTTAAATGGTATGTTCTTTCAACCGAGGATTTTGAATATGATTGATGTGATTTTTGGTAAATTTAAGCAAAGACTGCTCCATCGAATATTTTTTATGTACACTACACATCTCTCTTGGTAAAAAAGCAAATCTTTCAAATTCTATACCTGCTCAATGGTATAAACAAAAAGTATTTTAATCTTTAATTTTTATAAGTTTGGCTAGCGGCTAATCTCACATGAACTTATAAAATGCATGAAGGATCTGGCAGAAGTGCAAACGAACTATATATTGGTGAAAACCCATTCTGATTTTTAGTATTATTTTGTATGTAGAAATTAAATATGTACACGCATTTACTTATCAATGAAAAAAATATTATAGTGAACAGTGCTAAAATTAGTGTTTATTTTGGAGATACTAAAATCTGAAAATAGTTGTTTGTCCTTGTTCGTTCTCAGGTATAGTATAGATTTTGGCAAGAACGAGGTAGAGGTGATAAAGCATGTTTCAAACTACTTAGATCCAGCTGAGTCAGAAGTGTTGTTGGACCTACTTGCTACTTCCGAATTGAAGGTGACATATCAGCCTTATGACTGGGGTTTGAACTGCTAGCATGGGCTACCAAAGTTCTGTAAATATGTCGCGTAGATTTATACTGAGTTCCTGTCATACAAATTACCAACAAAGTAATCAATGTCGCATGTGAACTTTTTCTGCCCATTTCACTCGTCTGTGTACACGAGGAAGACAAAAATATGTTTACCTCCTGAGTTCCTCTTTTATATGTACTGTCTTCCAAAAAAAATTACTTGTGCTCTTAATGTTTTGATGGATGCAATTTATGATGGTCCATCATATCCCGTGTAATCTGCGTAAACTGAAGAGCTTGAACACGTAATGCCTCACAGGTCGCGGTGCCTCTCCTGAGGGATTTCTTTATCATTTCCGTGGATACAAAATTTCATAATAATCCTACTTATTTTAGTTTGTATTAATGACAATTATGTCAATTCGAAAATTCTCGTGATTAACATTAGCAAAAATAATCCTAATTAATTTTAGTTGAAAGTTTTTCTTGATATTTACATAAAAATAATCACGGACAGTTGTTAATAGAAAAGGATGTGGTTCATGTACTTAAAAAAACAGTTTCTTTGTTATTGAGAAAATCTTAATTAATATTAAGAAAAAAAATCAGCTATTTACAATATTAAAAATAATTATAACAATTTAAATAAAAATAATTCTTATTAATATCAATAAAAAAAACTCAGTTGATATTAATAGAATAATATTCATCTCAACAATGTTTTATTATTCTTTATTTTGTAAGACATAAATCAAATTCAAATATACTAAATTTGAATTATTTAAATTCAAATTGTTTTATTGCTTTTATTAGGATAAGAAAATTTAAATTTATAGATTTTCAATTTTCTATTTCCCATAAAATATTTTAATTACTATCAAATGTAAATAAATTATTTAAATATAAAAATTTGGTAATAATTTAAAAATATCAAATATATTATTTTTAGTCTATATTTTTTCTCGAACATAATAGATGTTGTTGAGTTAATGTATTTCGGCTAACATTTAACATTGAAAAAAAATGCTAGTTAATATTGGTTGAAAGTTAATATTAAAAGAAAAAATCCTAATAAAATGTTGATAAAAAATAATATGAATGATATAAAAATCACTACAAATATTAAAAAAAAAACAAACCACGAAAAATGTCAATTGAATTCACATATGGTAAAAAATAGTCTCCCCTATCTTGATATTGAGTAAGAAATAGTAACAAACATATAAAACAAAAAATCTCAACATAAAAATAATTTCTATCAACATTAATAAAAATTTCTAATGGAGGTAGACTAAAAAACAATTCTACTAGCAATATCTCAATCTTAGTCAGGCTACTAACTATACTCCATTGAGTTTGGAAGGAAATACGAAAAGATGCATATTTGAGATAATAAAGAATTTCAAATTTTTAAATTTTAGATAAGATTTGAAATTCTTTAATAGTAATTACTCTTCCGATTTTTTTTAAATTCCTTATCCAAAGAATATATTTATCATAAAACACTTCAAATTTTCTATAAAAATAAATTACCATTTTAAAATTCCCTATCCAAATACATTATTAAACAATCCAATTACTCTTACAAAGTTATAAAATTTTAATTTCTTTTGAAATTTGTTACCTATCCTTTCTAAGAAATTGAGTCTCAAGTGCATGCATTTTGTTAAATAATGCTAAAATTTAAAGATGTGACAATTATTTGGAGAAACATGTAGATCCATTCAAGAACTTAAAAAAATGGAAAACATGATTGTAGGATGGAAAAGACCTTATTTCATCTAATTTTGTTATTCTTTAACCTTCTTAGATTTAAGGGTTTCAAGGCTGTTTAATTCCAAGGTGTCTAGGAAAAACTTTGAAAACAGGAAATAACTAAACAATAACTCAACCAGTAACAGAGTTGTTCCCCTTATCCTTATAACAAATTCATCCCCTTACTCGTTATCTTCAAAGTGGACCAAATGAACTCAGGCAATGAATTGCTGTAGTCAGCAGTGATTACCACATTTAATTTAATATGTAAATACAAGTTCATGTTTTATATTGCTCACAGAATGTTCTGAGACGTAAGGATCCAACAATGGTATGTACTGTATCCTACTTGGGAACCAAACATCCTTCTCACCTGTATGCTCATCCCATAATCACAAAAGGGATATTAAAATGGAGATAGATTTTAGCCCTGTAAGAATTTTAATTCCTTCGAAACGGGTACAGAAAGCATAGATCATGACAAAAATAGTGAAATCCAACTGTCAAATAAACTTCCAATAAATGACGTTGTAGAAATGCTCCTGTATAAAAGGTATTCAGCAATGTTTGGGCTGACAAAGTCTTAGATATAACACGAACACATGCGTACTTCATGCCCCACTGTTACCACCAAAACCGGGCTTTGCAATTAAAAAGAAAGAAAAATGAAAACTACTCGGGCTTTCTTGAAGAATGCAGCCAGAAAATAATTCTTTTCAAGTTCTGCAGCTGTCCATTTTTTATTTATATTTTGAATACCAGACAAAGTTAACTTGCAATATAAATTTTGTAAAAGTTGTCATACAACACTCTGACCTAATATACTCACTCGAGGATGATAAGCTGGACAGATGTTGGAAGGGACAGCAGCCTAGCTTTGTTCCTTGACATATCAACCAGGTTTCTTTCTTGGTCATGCTGTTTTCTCTAGAATAATACACCAGTTGGATTTATCAAAAAACTGATCAACAATTCTAGCATTGTTTATTCCAGTTGTCAAACTGCAAAAAGATGTGAAAACAAGTTAGAAATGGGAACTCAAGCATCCGGCATATAAGCATGTTAAACATCTAAAACATAGTTCTGCATTATACTCTTCCAATTTTGAAACATGCGTAGCAAGAGACCAATAAACACAAAGGCCATCATAAAATTGTCATACACCTAAAACTACAGTTGATTGATTAAAGGAGTAAGGAAGATGCATGATAGGATGATACTACTCACTTCAATCCCATCTTTGCTAATCTTAAACACCATTTCTTGCATTTTTAAAAAACATTCTTTTATCTTTTACCTTACCTTATCTTTTCCTTGGACAAATAGCAACTCAATCTTTATGAGAGGGAAAGGAAAATTACCATTTGTCAACAAGCTAACACTCAACCAGCAATTTTAAGTTTAAAATTGAACCTTAAACAGATTTTATTGAATCCAATGTCTCCATCGCATCCTACTTTGCTTACATAATCCATAGTTCTAGATTCAGATGTAAAGTATACCAATCATAGCACAATTGACATCCAAGATCAAGTTTAATAAGCATGAAGCCTGATGGGAGTAACTTTAGTGAAAAACAAAGGGAAAAAAAATTAAGCCATGCTTTATTACCTTTCAAGTTCGCCTTCACTAAAAACATGATAATATCGATTATACACCACAGCACCTTTTCTGTCATCTTTAGTTGCCAGACCAGCAGCAAGAGCATGAGCAGAAGCACCACTGATTTCAGCACGATGATAAGGTAAATGCCAGGGAACAAAGTATTCCTGTTGATTCTTTATATGTTTTTCTTCCTCCAAATCTCTATGGACATTTGACTCACGGCAACTTTTTACGTCTTCACCTATGTTACTCTCCTCACTTTCAGGAATACTTTCCAATGGCAAGGGTGAGGGTGCCCGAGCACGAGGACTCCCTGGTCCTACCCACTCTTCAACATACTTTTCAGTTAGTGGAGTCCATTTGGTAATCAGTGTTGTATCCTCTTGCTCTACAGCCCAAACTGTAATCAGAACATGGCCACCCTTTTTAACAACTCTGACCAATTCTTCTATTGCTTTTCTCCTTCTATTTTCAGTGCTTAAATGATGTAACACAGCTATTGATATAGCCGCATCACCAAAACCAGTTCTGTAAGGAAGATTCACAGCATCTGCAACCAAAACTTCGTGCTCTCTATCCGAGCAGATTTTAATCAAGGAAGGACTTATATCACATCCTATGAAAAAGCAATCCTGATTCAAACCTAGGTATTTCCCATTCCCACATCCCGCATCAAGGACAAGAGACCCCACAGGCAAAGATGACAGAAATGATGCAACCTTCGGCCATTTGGCGAACCGAGTGGCACTGAAATGCGGTGCAATAGCATCATATACATGATGAACAAACTTCTTCTCTATTTCAGGCGTGGATTGTACATTCATAGATGAAGTAGTACCGTTCCCACTGACTGACAAGGAATCTGTAATACAGGGTTCCTCACTGGGGGCAAGAGTACACAAACTAGAATCCACTTTAGAATTGATTTGTTTCATTGAACTAAATGCTAAATGACGAACAAAACCACTAATTACACTGGTCAAGCCAAGGGCTTCTCTACCTGGATTGAGGACTCTACTTGCTTCTAGAACACTATGAATCATTAACCAGTCAGCGTGGCATAGAGCACCTGCACAAAAAAGCAAATTTTTGCAAATGATATCTTTCATTTATTGTACACAATCTATAACCCAATAGTGATTCATTCATATTCATATGCAAATAAAAAGCCCCAAAACCAAAATATGCAAAATTTTAATAATATAACCAAATGGGAAGATGTGAAAAAAGTTAGGTCAGAATCATCAAAACCAGAAGGAAACCGGGGCTTAAAACTCCGAACTCAGAGGCAAAAAAATGCTTACCAGTTAACAGAGGGGATTGAGAATAGAGAAAAAAAGTGCTTGAAGTTTTTCATGAAATGTGGAAAAAATGAGAGATGAAGACAATCCTGAAATGAACATCGTCGAATGGTGGCTGAGACCCGACAACACACTCCAAAACCCGGTTTGTCAAACTTGGTCGGGTCTAAGGAATATAAAACGCATCGTTCTTTGCTTAAATCTTAAGAAAAATTACTTTTATTTAATAATTATTTTGAAAGCTTACAAAAGATATTTTTAAATTAATTAAAACAAATATGCTTTAGATGTGATACTTTTTTAAGGTTAAGTCCTTTTTCTCTAAACAGGTTATTGAAGCTTCTTTTAATTAGTCGAGGCATTAAAAAAGTGCTTTTGGATATATTTTTAATATTGTTATTTTTAAGTAAACTTTATATCTAATCTAATAAACTAAGTGAATTTCGGTTATTATTTATTGGAATTATATAATTTTTCAAATGTTCTTACCATTTTTATGCAGCTTTGTTTGACGGGTATTTTGAATATTTTGAATTTTGTTTATTTTAACAATTAGCATAAGCTAGATGCAAAGAGGATAGAGAAGAAATCTCAAACAAAATTTTGAATATTTAGTCTTTCTTTGTTTGGCGTTGAAAAATCAATTTTTCATACTTCTCAATAAAATACACATATTCTAATTTAAATTTATGATTTCGGATTAATTTAGCACAAGTCTCAATTACGTTCGACACTTCAGAATTAATTTAATTAAAAGTCAATTTTCTTAAACTTTAAAACAAGTGAACCATCATTCATAACTACTAATTTTAGTGATGGCTGGTTCACTTAGATTTGCTTTTTGTTTGTTTTATTAGGAAGCTGATAATTCTAGTTTTTTTTTCTATCTTAATTTGAAGTGAGAATAAATACAAATCCATTAATTTGTAATATAATTTTTTAATATAACCTTTCTCGTTAGTTTGTTTAACTTATCAGCTTATTATCGTTGGAAATGAACAGTATAAAAGTTGAACAGCAGATTAAAATGTTTCAGTGCATTTGCCTTTTGAAATATGTTTTTATCTAATTTTTTTATTAAAAAATGGGTGCTGGCAGCTTAATTTGATTATTTTTTTATTAAAATTTTACCCGAGTTAAACATAAACTTATTCAGTTTAGTTTGATTTTATTTTAATATAAAATTAAAACCAAATCAAACTAACATGCTGCTATTCGATTAAAATGAGTCTTTGCTTTTTTAATAAAATTATTAAATATTTTCTTAAAGCACTATATCAATTTCCTCTGATATTTGTAAATAAATGACATAATCTTTATATATTTATAAATTAATTACATATTAAAAACTACAATACAAAATTATTATTACATTTTATTAAATATAAGTATATTATAAGAACATAATATAAAATATAAATATATTATAAGAACAGAATTAAACTCTTCAAGATACGTTTATTAATTAAGTAACTCTAAATATATATACGGAAACCATTTAGTTTAATTATTAACTTTTAACCCAAAATTGAAAGCAAATCACTCGTGGAAGAAAAAAATATAGTAAACAAATTTTTTAAAAATTGATTTTTGATAAGTGTTTTTTTTAGATAAATTTAGTTTAACACCTCCAATTAAGGGAAACAAATTCAAAGAAGATTATAAAAAGTGATAGTATGACAAAAAAAATGTAGCAAAAATGAAGAAATAATGAGGTCTAAATTTAATATAAAAATTGAGGTGTAAAAAAAATAAAATTTTATGTTACCAATTTCGGAACAAATCTAAAATTTATGTAATTTGATTTTGATAGTGTATGTTATACATGTATATTTAAGTGTATGTACAATAAATAAATAAACATATACACAAGTGTACGAACCAAGTTTCCAGTACAATAATAACAAATCAGTAATTGGAATATCTAATTAACCAACATATAATTAATTTATGATCAATTATACTTTCTTTGTAGTGAAAATTATTTTATCAAAATTTTCAACTTGGAAAAAATAAAGGTAAGTTAAGATGTTAGAAGGAATCAATTAACAACTACAACCTAGTTTGTTAAAACCTCACATGAACTATAGCGTGATGAAGATATACACAACTTTTGGTTTCTTTACTGAAGCAAGCTTATGTAATTTCAAATGTAATAACAAACTCAATGATACAGATACGCGCCGAATGAAAGTCCTGAAAGCTAACATAAGATGTGGATGTTTTTGCTAATGATTGAACAACCTAACAAACTCAAGCTTAAAATTTGAATTAAGGGAAAGTAAATTCTTACTAAATGATACCACCATATTTAGAGACGTCTAAAAATTGGGTCATGAATTCTACTCAAACCAATCTACAGTTTGTTCCAAATATAACGTTTTGAAGGACAGTCTCAGGCTCCATTTAACTGCTTGGAGTAAAGCAAATGCCTCTCCCTCATAAACCTGCATAACTGATGCATCCCAACCAGATTCTGCAGCCAAAAAAAAAAAAACTCTGAAAGCATCCCTTAGACAAAAGCTAAAACCAGATTTATGATGATGAATACAAAAAAAAGCAGCATCTGCATTGCACTCAAGGTATGTTGTGGTGGAGGTTGACAATACACAGGACCCTCAGAGACTAATATCATGTGAATACATGTTTTGACTGTTTATGGAATGAATTGGAGATTATGGAGTTATGCGATTCATTATAATTTGACTTAACCATATAGTTGGTGTATGACCATAAATGTTAGGGTACATTAACTTCTTATTGCAAAATCATTAGATAAATTGAAGTTTGAGAGAGAAGAATCTTGTGTCTTCCAATAAAAATAGAGTATACTCTCTTTAAAGGTAGATGGGCTTGAATAATTATACGTATACAACTGTGCTATTTTATACTTGGTTTATTAAACCCCCACCGTATTCCACAAAGCTAATTCAACCTTGCTGTATTAGTTTATTACCCCACCTAATGCTCAAACAAGATAAATCTGCAGATAAATCCAAGTTCCAATATCATGATGATCATATACAACTAAGTTTCAACCAAGTCCCTTTTTAAAAATGCCAATCTTACAAATATCATTAACTTACCTTAAAATGCTGGAAGAATCCATCTTTTTCATTGTCTGTCATCACTCCCCATGTAGGCCATGGATTAAGAAACTGCTGTTTAATGGTCTGGGTGGCTTGCATGCAATCCTGCAGGGATCAAACCTAAATACAAAAGAAAGTCACGAAAATTAAAAGACAGTGAATTAATCTCCAATTGTAAGAAGATAAGATAAGATATATATGCATATATACCTTCTTACAATTTAAAAAAATGACTAAAATTAATATTCAATAAATAGTTAATTGGTTAATGACACTAAAAAATTATCAAATATGATTTAATTTGGGATTAAACTTTGAATGAAGAACACGAACCATTGCACAATTTTTATATTGCAAAATAAAATAATGTAAAACTAATCACTTAAATTTTCCCATTATTACAATTATAATTATTGTATATGACAGATTACATCACTATATATATATATATATATACACACATACTCTCTCTCTCTCTCTTAGGGATGGCAACGGGGCGGGGCGGAGATGGGTTTCACTTTCCCATCCCCATCACCACAATAAAAATTCATCCCCATCCCTGTCCCCATACCCAGCAAGTATGAAAATTTTGTCTCATCTCCATCCCTACCGGATAATGGGTATAGTCGTATTCATCTTTTATTATTTCAAATATTAATTAAATAATTATTTTATAAAAAAATAAAAATCATAACAAAGAAAACTTGATATTATAAATGAATCAAAGTCAAAATGATATGTATATTCTTTTTCCCAATAATAAATATCAATAAAAAATTATAACTCCATAAACCTCAAATTAAAATATCATCAAATAATAACTAAATAAAGGTCAAATAATTATAAAAAAGTAAAAAAAATTATCAAATATCAAAACTAATAACTAAAGAAAAATTAATATAAATTTTTAAAATTACTTAATAAACTAAATGTGTTTTAGTAATTTAAAAGAGGAATAAATATTAGGCATCAAGACGAGTATGGAAGCGGGCACAGGGCGGATATGTAAGTTGGTTGGCTATTAAAGGGACCGTGATAAAATTCTTTAAAGTCCATTTATATCCCAAAAGTAGTAGATAAATGGACTTTTATAAATGGACACGGTACAAATCTCGCACTTAAACAGAACATATATATAAAAAACAATAGTTCAATTTACATGACAGTCTTTGAAGTCATTCTCAATCAGAAACCCCACACTGTTGAATTTACATGACAATCATCGCCATTTTTATAACTTTTATAATTTTGAGCACCTAATTCTTATTACTCATGTAATTTTGAGCACCTAATTCTTATTACTCATGCTGCCATAGCAAATTGCGGGCATGACACCATCACTTTTGGCACAACCTGTGCTTGTTCTAAATGATTTGGTAAGCCAAAAGTTGATGGTGCATGGATACTCAAGCAATACCCAATAGAGGGGGAAGTACAGGTTGCTCGTAAGGTATTAAGGTCTGATAGCATTAGGGGATTATATATAGAGTATTTGATCTCTGTCATGTCATGACTTATACACCATCTAGTGCTGTGTGGTGGCCAACTTATGGTTCAACAAAACATTATTAATGGAGATTCTTGGGTTTCAATGGATCCCTGTTTTGCCTCTGTGAAATGAATACAAGGCTTCTAGAAAAAAAAAATGAGAGGTAATGACTATATGGTTTGCTATAGGCCTAAATGTAGATCTCACCATAATAAGCTTTAAAGTTCAGCTTTTTCGTTATAAATTAATTAATGAAAGGTCAACACCTACCGCTTGATAATATTTATACACATGCCTGTATTAGGACTAAAATCAACACAAGGAAGCATCTAGCACAATCTAGCACAACAATTTGGACTTAATCACACACAACTAAGTCCAAACCATACATCAGTTTAGAGCCAAGAAGTTCCATAAGATTGATCAGCCTGTGTATGATGTTTTCATAAACTATCGCAAGGTTGATAGTGGGTGAGCATTCGTTTCTTTGGTATAGGATCATTTGAGAAACAAAGGAATGAGACCCTTCTTGGACACCATAAAAAGGAGCTATGAAATCTGCTTCCAAACAAAGTCTGGACCACAATAATCTACCTTAAAGCACCAATCCTATGCATATTGACTCGCACCTCTCTTTGACTACCCTCATTTTCAGAGCTTAGACATCAAGGTTACACCACATCAAGTTCAAAAACAGCCATTGAGTGAAAAGGGTGCCAAAGAGAGAGGTGGAGGGTTGGGGGTGGGGGGGAGAATTGGAGGAAGCAGCATCAGATCTTTGTTTTGCCTTTCTCTCTGTTTTCTCTTTTAGCCTTTGTTTGGTACCCCTTTTGCATACATATATCGAGTTGTCAAACTAAGGATCATTGCTGGACATTACTAGAAAAATCACAATTGCAATTGAGCACCAGCTTTGCTGTTGGAATAGCAAGTTAATCTTTTTTTGCAGCCACATTACCAGTTAGTTAGGTACCAGAAATTACAGTATGTTATGAAGTCCTCAGTACATGGCAACCAAAAACCATACGGGAAACTCCTTGTAACATCAACCCATTCATTCAACAGCGATGTAGCAATATCCATTTAAGAAACAATCAAAATCAAACGATCAATTGACGGTGACAATAAAAGGGCGAACAATAAAAGATATAGCAATACACGCTATCAGTTTGCATGTTCTTCAATTTGTTATTCAACAACGAAAATCGATTCAGTGCATACCTATATAGCCACAACAGACGAAAGGTCGCGCTGAAAACCCTTCAGTGGGTGCAATTTGCGCGTTCTTCAAATCAATTTGAAAGTGTCAGGACCTCACTAATTCCAAGCCTGAGAAATTGCGAGTAAACGTCCTATGGACACTCCAAGCTTTATTTCTTCCAACTCTTCTTGCTCAATATCTGAGTGGAAATCAACGCTTAAAAAAAGTTAGAAAACTTGAACTAATCACACATAAAATAATTGGCATTTAAATAGAATAAACATACCTAGTATGTGGTTGAGGGGAATGCATAAACACACACACACACACAGAGAGAGAGAGAGAGAGAGGGAGGCACGTCAGGATAAATGGGTACACGAATGCATTGGGAGGTGGTGACTTGTGGTGCTGCCACGGTGACTTGCGGTGCTGCCACGGTGACTTGCGGTGCTGCCACGGTGAGGGAATACGAATAATTTTTTAACCTAACCACCTAAGGAGGAAATAGCAATTCCCTGCAAATAACTAAGTAAAACTAATCATATACATTTATTCAATTAAAAATATTTGCACATGCATCAAAACAATTTGCGTACACTTTTTTTAATGAAATTGTCGTTTATAAATATATAGTGAAACAAATTTAGAGGTCGGAAACAAGATCAATTATTTATTTAGTCGTGGATAAACAAAAGACAATTTGTTTAAAAGAAAAGTGTTCCAATCATAATCAGAAATAATCTGCCTACCATGGCAAAACTGACTCAGAGTCAGCAAAGCATGACTTGTTCACTTGTTCTAAATCTTATAACATATAGAGAGAAAGTGTTACATGTGGGTGAACACTAGTATCATACTATTTAGTAATTCAAAAATTCAACACTCTATAACAATGTTTTTGTTTAAGAAAACAGAATGGGATCCTTTGGTTTAATGTATAACATATCTTCCAAGATGAGGGGTTTGATAAAAATAAGGTAATCCAAAAAGTCAAATTCCTTTGTCAGATAATTTTTCTCAACAGCTTAGAAATTTCAGTTCAGTAAGCTACTAAGAACTATTGTATAAGGGATTTGAATATACATTATTTAGAAAGACACAAAGAAGGAACCAGTTGAAGATTCAGAAGGGATATGACTAACGTACCAAATTGACTTAGTTATGAAATTGATTTTAAAACATGTGTCATGTCATAAATTAAAGAATTTTTTTAATAAAAGTATCTAAAGGTATAAATTTAATGTATAAAGTAGAAGTGTTAATTATTATTTTCCTTTAAGTAAATATGTTATAACCAAAATTTCGTGAAAAGAAGTCCATTTTTTTTTTTGGCAATTTGTATAAGTGGTTTAGTCTCTTGTACTAATTTTAGTGTACATTTCTCTTTATTACCGATAAAAAAATCATGATTATTGTTGTAATAGGAAATAATTGTTTAAAAATGTGTTTCTTCCCCTATTAGTTTAATTTTATATCAATGTAAATCCATTTGTGTCCAATGGTAAGTTTTCAAAAGAAAAATAGATCTTAGACATTAGAAAAGGTTATATCAAACTTAAAAAAAATGTTTTAATCAGAATGCTAAAATTGCCATACCCTATTTACTATGTTGAATTATAAAGTGTGAATGGTCCGTGAAACGAAATTGACTTGTGAAGGTTATAATGTGTGGCTTGTGAATGGCAGGGCCCATATAAGACAATGTCATTATCAAACATTTAATAACATCATTAAGTAAATAAGATACTTTTATCCTTCTTTTTCTGTGATCTTCATACCTTTCCACTGCATTTCACCATTAAGATCAAATGGAACCTCCAAATCACAGAATCTGCATATATAATTAGACAACAAGGAAAGAGGGTACCACCACTTTCCTGAAGTGATGATCATGTGCATGATGCACGTGATAAAGGGTGTTGGCTTAGCTGTGTCACTGTGTGACATGATCAATGCTATCCCTATATGACTATTTGTGTGAGATGAAATTGAAATATTATAGGCTCCATCAAAATTCAAAACACAGGCATGTGCATGGAGACCACAAAAAAGGACCCCCACAATTCCCATTCTTTCTTTCAATTATTATTGTTATATAGTAAAGTGATGACTACATAGAGTACACATGATCCATCATGTAACAACATCAGTTATTGGAGCTACCTCCTTATGTATCCTTGGCTCTACCCTCTTGTCTGCATGTCTCCAACAATGTACTCTTCCAGGGAATTTTTTGTTTTATCTGTTCATTTCCTTACATATCTTAAATGAATAAATTCTATCAGTTTAATTTCTGGACTACTTTATATTGTGTCTCATAATTTCTGATTCTGAATTGACTTCATACCTGCACTTTGGAATTATAGTTTCAGACTTTCTATACTTTCCAAGTACCTTGTAGGGATTCATAGAGCAACAGGAAAAAGGTTGACATCAGATGCTTGTGGTCAGTGGATTACATGCATTCACTATTTTGTGACAGTTGAATGAAGATTCCATGAATAAGATCTGAAATACCTGTTTTAAATTTTGATTCACTGATTTATAAATATGAACTGTTGACGGCAAGCAATATAGATTCAAGCATTTAGCAATTTCAAATTTAAAAAATGCATTTTACATCTGATTCATCGAATCATTAATTAATAGTAACAATTTTTTACTATGTGACAGAGAAAAGAAATCTAACTGCACTTAATTTGGTGTCTAATAACTATAATGTATGGCAAACAGTCATAAACATATTCAATTATTTTTCAGTCCCTTTCATAAGATTGGGAAAAAGTCAAATTTAATGTTCTCATTAAAATAATTCATTTTAATTTATAACGATTAAAGGAATTAATTATTTTAATAGGTAAATTAAATTTAATCTAGATTTATGCTTTTTAAATATTCTAACATGTATGGGACATACTTTTTTTTTTTAAATAGTTGTATTGATTTTAGTTTCTTTTAATATTAGTAGTATATTCATTTTGTTTTTTAAATATAATAGATTCCTCTTCAACTTTTAAGTAATACTTTTATTTTTTTTAAATTTTTTTATTCTTAATTATTTTAAATTATTTAATAAAAAGAATGAATGAATTATGTAATGTTAGAAGTGTTTGGATAGGCATAGATAAACTTCAGTGATTTGTGTATCATATTTTTTATATAAAAAAATTATTTAAAATTTATTTAATTAACTAACAAAAGTAAATTTTAATTAAAAATATTTTAAAAAACAATAATATAAGAGACATTTTATATTGATTCTTATTAAAAAATTATTAATTACTAACAAATGCAGTGAAAATTTAACCATTTAAATAATAAAAAACTTCCACAATACTTAAAATTTATTTAAAATTAACGATAAAAGACGAGAATTTACTTAAACAAAACACAATGTATAAAAAATAAATAATTAAAAGATGAAAACAATTTAACTATCAAAACTTTCGTAAAGTTGATAAATATATATAAATATAATATAATTTGATATTATATTATGTATACAAACATAAGTGACTGTGATGTATATATGATGTAAAATTTATTATATTATTATGAATAATTTTTTAATGTAATTATTTTTATTAATAAATTATATATTATATGTAAATAAATAAATATAATTAATTAATTAAAATTTTATATTAAGTAAAATATTTATTTTAATATTCAAAGTATATATTAAATATATTAAAAATTATAAAATTTTTATTTAAATTTTAATTTATATGTTCAAAAACTATTATTTTACATTAATTATTATTTTAAAAAAAAATATTTTATAAATATATTAATATAAAGTTATATTTATTTTATCATATCTATTATATTTATTAAAACATTTATTATTATTATTTTTATTTTTCTTTAATTTAAACAATCTCATTTTTTATTTATTTTTATCTCTTTGATTTTCTATCCTCGTCCAAACACACCCTTAAAATCTAAATACGGTTGAAGCTGCTTAAGTTTTGAGTTTGCTGATAAATTTCCTTTTAAGTGTGGAAACAAAGTTTTGAGTATCTTTTTCAAGATGAATTTTTTTTTGGCAAAAAGAAAGAATGAAAGAAAAAAAAATCTTAAAATTGCTTATTTTTCTTGATTAGTAAGAATTTTTGTATACTCTAAAAACAGCACCAAGATAGCAAGAAGCTCCTAACCCCTAAAACCAGCCATAAATCAAGGAGGGATAAGACAGTACTTTGTCTTCATCATGTTCCAATTTAGTCAGAACCACTTAGGCAGGGGCAACTCAGAAAAATCCACTAGCAAGATAATTTTAAGAATGTGAATCTAATATTCTATTTACAACCCTACCTAACTAGTTGTTATATTATTAATTAGACAATTAGACAGTGATAATCACCAATTAGAGGCATGGTTTTAGAGAGTTTGTGAAGTTGATAGAACATCTAATCCTTCACAGCGCCATTTTACCTTACTTAATAATGTCCCTAACTTCTTATATTTTCTGCTAATTCACGCCACGCTAGCCCCTTATGTCGTTCCTTTCAAATCTTAACAAACCAAAACCACACAACACTACACCTCAAATCTCTCTTGTGGGTCTTAGTTCAATCTTGATACTTGTCACGAAAGTCTCAATCTTTCTTGTTTCTTAAGCAGCCACAGATCTGCGGCAAGGCAAGGGTACCTACTCAATATACCCAAGAAGCTTTATAGCCAGAAATCTTATTCTTATGCACCCCACAAACAACACACACTATTTAATTTATTAAAATAATAGTAATTTGTAAGTTGCTTCCAGTAACTTTGACAAATCTTAGGTGTCAGCCTTTAAGTGACACGTTGACGTGATTGTTTTGTCCCTGTGGTAATTCTCGTTGGTAATGTTTTGGTTAGAATTATGCAAGTGCGAAAAATATCTATAAGGAGGAAAATACAAAAAATAGTGCTATTTTTAGCTACATTATTTTACTAGCTTTGTGTAAGCATTGGGTTTCTCTTTTACTCTATGCCTTTGTCAGTCCTTGGGTTCTGAGTCTTTTTGGGGTTCAGTATTTAGTAGTGCCATTGTCTAAAATCAGCATCTTTCTGGGTCCGTCTCCTTTTCCCATCTTCAACTTCAACCTCCGCTTAAATTCGAATTCTTTCTGCTCGATCCGTGGATTTTCCCGGTTAAATTTTCCACCTTTCGTCTCTCGCCAAGGTATGCCATAGTAAAAAAGTTTCTCTTTCTAATTTATTTTCCAATCGGGTTCTGCTCCCACCCTCTTTTTCCCTCTTTCTTTTCTTTTGTTCTCAAAATGGGGGAGAATGTTGGATTTCATTGTTCCATTTGGTGAAAGTAGTGTTTCAGTTCAGTAGGAAGGAGTCTTGTCTGATTGAAAAATGTGTTTGACTTGCATAACTATTTTGCTGAAAAAAATTGTTAGGAAAGAAAGCGTTGTCCGATGTTTTAATTTGGAGATCTGGCATTTTTGTTCCACGGTTTTGGTTCATTTTCTACTAACTTAAAGTTGGAAATATGAGTCATTTCTCCGTTCTACGTCCTTTGTGCCTCTTGCTGCAGAACTTTTTTATTTTTGGTTAATAATTACTAATTACACTAATATGAAGATAGCCTTCATAATTATTTTACTGGATCTCTTTCAGCCCAAAATTTTACTGGTTCATTGCTGTTGTGAACTGCTTTAGAAATAATTGACGCATTACTCCATTTGGATCTCTCTCCCTATCTCACTGGTTCGAAACTGTGTGCTGTCTTTGCCCTTTTAGCTCTGCATGTTTGCTCACTAAAACAAATTGTTTATTTCATCTAAGATATTTTAATTAATTTCTATATCTATGTAGTAGTGCCTTTAATTCTGGATCAGTGGGTCCTAAATTGCTTGAGGTTTTATTTATTTATTTATATTTTTTTTTTAATAGCTGAGTTGCTTTTAAAGTTTTGGTCATTGGAGCATGAATCATAGCAGTATGATTGCTTAAGTTTGTGCCAAAGAAAAGGATACTTGTAAATGTGGTTTATTTGCTTCTTTTGCATTCAGGTAATTGGTTTCTTAGCTAACAATTAGCACTGTGTGAGGCTGGGAATGAAAATGGAACCTTCAACTTATGCAGTAATGCATATAAGGTGTGATTAATTTTCCGAACAATGTCGAGGGTTACTAGGTGGAAGATTGAGAAGACAAAAGTAAAAGTGGTTTTCCGGCTCCAATTCCATGCTACACATGTAAGTTTCCCATCTATGTAACTTATTTTTTCATTCTTTGGCTTGGTAATTTCAGATTTCGCAAGAAAGTTTGTTTTAGATCATTAAGGGAGAATAATCCCTCTAACTTAGAGAACTCCAATGTTTCCTTCCCACTCTAAAAAATGGAGAATTCCAATTTGTCTCTGAAAGATTATCTGAGTCCACTGAACATTTGGTCTGAGTTGCCACTTAAACCTACTGTTCTCAGAATTTGTTTGAAGTTCAGTATAATTAGTTGGCATTATCTTATGCTCTGATGTCTGTCAGTATGATGGTTGGCAATCTCATCAGTCATACTAATTTCTATCTTGCATTCAAGTGTTTGAGGGAGTGTTTATAATTATTCATTACGTCTTGTGATTCTATCATCTCAGTCAAATTTAATTTAAACATACAAATATGATATTGCATTATCAGTCCAACATTTCAATCAATTTATAAACTTCTTTTTCTTTGGTACATTATCTGCTTTTAATTTTTATTCTCTCCATAATTCTAATTAGTATATGAGAATCATATATCTAGCTAGTATGACAACCTTGAAATAGTCAGTGTCATCCTATTTTTATCCCAGTCTAAACTTTCGAATTTGTTCCATCCTTCAAAGTAGGATTGTGAAGTGTGTGACCAAACTATTTATTATCCTTCAGTCACGTGATGTTTTTTCCTTCGGCTATGTATTGTAAAACCAAAAATGAAAAAAAATATATGAACTTGTCTTCTGATAGAATCTCCATGTATGGCAATTTGGAACATGATCAGAACATCAAATTCATAGGCAATTGGTTGTTTTATAAAAGCATGTTGCAGAGCAGATACTAATTATTTGAATCACGTAGCCGTACCTTGGTTGCTAAAATTTATATACCAGCTTCTCAAGATTCCCACAAGTAAAATAATGCTTCATCAAGGTCAAAGAATAAAGAATATACATATGCTTTTTTTCGCGTAGCTATAACTATTATTAACATTTATTTATTACCTGATGTAGCTATGCAAACAATCTATCTCAACTTATTATTTACAGAAACATTTTTTGAAGTTGAAATAATTGCGCAGCTTTAGTAACTGAGAGTCCATTTGCGATTTAATTTGGAACATGATCAGAACATCAAATTCATAGGCAATTGGTTTGTTTTATAAAAGCATGTTGCAGAGCAGATACTAATTATTTGAATCATGTAGCCGTACCTTGGTTGCTAAAATTTATATACCAGCTTCTCTAGATTCCCACAAGTAAAATAATGCTTCATCAAGGTCAAAGAATAAAGAATATACATATGCTTTTTTTCACGTAGCTATAACTATTATTAACATTTATTTATTATCTGATGTAGCTATGCAAGCAATCTATCTCAATTTATTATTTACAGAAACATTTTTTGAAGTTGAAATAATTGCGCAGCTTTAGTAACTGAGAGTCCATCTGCGATTTGAATTTGTTTTATGAGATAAGTGGTTGGTTGATGCATGTTGAAAATCAAATTCGAATATTTTGTATTTATTGAGTAGCAGTTTATAGGAAAGTCATCTGATTTAGAGGAACAAAATCTGTATTCATTGTAATAAGCTATAAATAAAACTCTGGTCTCATTCAAACACACCAATTCAGTAACTCTGCCCTCCTTTCTCTCTTTCAACATGATATAATAGTCTATTTTAGTGATTGCTATTGAACCTGTTAGGTTGTGAGCTATCAAGTCATTATCGAACCATCTCATAGATGTTCAGTTTTATAAACTTGACACTTGATATGTCTAGTCTTCAGTGAGAGAAGTATATTAGAGATCTCATATCAATTAGTGATATTGTTAAAATAGAGTATACCAGTCAAAGTAATCCTTACCTCTCAAACAAATCTTTAAGTTTAGTTAGGCCCAAACTCTAATTCCAATAACAAAAAAATGGCTAATGATGTCTTATTGGTTAAGAAGTAATACTATAGAATTTCAGACCCACTTATATATTTTCAAGGCAAAAAAAGAGAAATAGATGAACAAGTAGCCTGTTAATGTATAGAGTGGTTTATTTTCACTGGCTCCAGCCCTAAACGCAAGTGGAAGTGTTAAAGTGTCATGTATCCAGTATCTAAGTATTAACTAAAATATACGGTCCTCATTATCCTGTATTTGTTATGTGATGGCTCAATTGTCTATGTTTGACACTGGTTCTAAACTTATATTGGGTTAAGGATTGTTCACAGACATAATTAAAACTAAAATGATCTTCTATCTTTTTGTGAAGAAACAAATACTTCTAGGTCTATGCTATTGTTGAAGAAGAATTAAAATTCTTGATCGAGTTAGCTGACCTCTGTGCTGATTAGAACTTCTTAATCTTATTGAAAAGTTAATCAAACTCTAGAAAGTATTTGAGCTCGCTTATTGCAAGTGTCAACTTTTTTATCAACTCAGCTTTCTTGAACTTATTTATATTGGTTGCTTCAAATTATTTCTATCTATCCTGACTATTTGCCATTTTGACAATGTAATACGAAAGAAGCTACCTCAATTTTTTAAGTAGTAAAGTTACATTGCTCTTAATATATTCAGCATTGTCGGGTGATAATATTTTGAAGAGAAATTTATATCTAGGCGGTTTTCGTGGTTAGTTTAAAATTTATGCTTGGAAGAATCTGTATTGAAATAGCTTTTCTTGTGACAGAATTATTGTTATTGCTGTTGATTCCATAGCTTTAGATCTACATTTTTATTTAATTACTAAGGACAAGTTATGTTTCTGCTTGGTCAAGATTCCACAATCTGGATGGGACAAACTGTTTATATCTTTCATCCCTGCCGACTCTGGGAAGGCTACATCAAAGACAACCAAAGCGAATGTGAGAAATGGAACCTGCAAGTGGGCAGATCCAATCTATGAAACTACAAGGCTCCTCCAAGACATTAAAAGTAGACAATATGAAGAGAAGTTTTATAAATTTGTTGTGGGGATGGTAATTTTCTTTCATGACTTTTAAATGAATGCAATTTATTATGCCATAGCACTTACAGAAGTGTCATGTGTGAATGTTAGGCACCCAATGAAGCAAAATTAATCATAATGTTCATGGTTTAGTGCAAAAACCTTCATTATATCACTCACATTATTAGTGCATATTTTATGAGCATATCTTTTGTTTGTTTTCCTGATTTATGCTCTGATGAGATCTCGATTGTGATCTCTAATAGTTTGATAGAAAAGATGCTTTTGAATCATTCTTTTTAATTTATTAATTTTTTATTCAAAATAGTTAAATTCTGATTTTGACTGGATGATAATGTTGTCAATAAAATCTAATTATCACGATGACTCATTTTAAAAACAAAACAAAATCATGGTATTTGTAAAATTTGAGTTTCATTGTTTTATGGCCTCTCCATTGTTGTTCCCACCATTAGAAATACCTAAATATTGTCTAGTGTTTTCTAATGAGATAGATGCTTGTGGCCATTCATCTTGGTAGAAAAGTTTGAACTTACTTTATTTTTGGTCTAATCACTTTAGGGTTCTTCACGATCTAGCATCCTTGGTGAGGCCAACATCAATCTAGCTGATTTTGTTGATGCCTTGAAGCCAACAGCTGTTGCGTTGCCTCTTAATGGAACTGAACCTGGAGTCACACTACATGTAAGGATCTCTGTCTTCAAATTTCACTTATGTAACTGTCTCTTGTTGATTAATTCATTGGTTATGCACTTACATGGTTTTGTGGCAGTAAAATCTTACTGATGGCTGTATGTATTTCGGTATACCTATCAATGACATACAATACAATTCTTCATATTTTTTGTTTTGAAGTTCTTTAGTTGCTAGAGACATCATTACTATCACATTTAATGTTTTCTTTCTCTTCTTGTTTGAAGCCAGGTCACAGTGCAGCTTCTCACTTCCAAAACTGGTTTCAGGTAACATGAGTGAGTTATGACATTTAAGGATTTGCTTCTTCTAAAAACAATAAATTTATTTGATGTTATTATTACTTTTAGAGAATTTGAGCAGCAGAGGGAACTCAGAGAGAGGGGCCTACAGACAACATCTGACCAAGGTACTCGTGACGAATCTGCTGATAGCAAAGAGTCATCTCTTGACCAGAATGTCAATAATCATATGAACAAGGTTTCGCGCCTTCTCTCCTTTACTGGCATTACTCTTATATACTTTCCAGACAGAATAAACACTACATGTACGTAAATTCCTTTTTAATTAGCAATTATGTGTTAATGGTGAGGAAATGTTACAATTTTTTTAAAAGATGTACCATCTAGTATCCATATGGGAAAAAATGTCTGTAGGCTTGATTTACTTCCTAAAATTAAGCATTTTTTTAATTGCCTTTGCTTGCAGCACTTGCCTTGCGCCTTGATGTTGTTTTGTTTGTTTATTAATTCAGGTGTGGTTCGAATGATGTCGGTGATATCAGTTGTACTGTAACATTTTAGCGGGAAGGAGAGTCGGGTGTGAAGGTAGCCGATTTTGGCGCTTTGCTTTTGGCGCGACGGCTGCGTGATGGCTGCCGGCGCAGCCTTTTGTAAGGCATGGTATTATTCGCCTGGCGGTCTTACTATCTCGGTTTTGATGGACTGTGCGGCTTCGTTCAGGAATTATGACGTATAACTTTGCGGACGCGCCTGATGATCGGTTTCGACTGGGTGGCGGTCGGAGTTTTGTAGTTTTGAGCATAGACTGTTCGCTCTTGTCGTTTTATTTGCTCTTTACGGAGAAAATGAAGACGTGGTAGTTTTATAGGAGAATTTGAAGCAGTTGAGTCGATCTTGATCTAAGGTGAAGTGAATTCTTTGCAAAATCATGTGATAAGCCAGGTATTTGAGACACAATTTTCTGGAGCAGCCTGCAAATGAGTTTCGTCGCGCTCCAGCCTTAGCGTCTGAGGTGTTTCAGGGACTGATAGATTCAGGCAACTGAGTTCTAAATTGACTTGTCGTTCTATAAGATATTGCTATTGCTAATCAGTCGCCTCTTTGATGCAACGCTAGCTGGTTGAAGAGCTTTGTGGAAGTAGTGATGGGATGTTTTGGAAAATTCTGACCGCGAACATCTGGCGGACGTGTTCTTCTGCTTTGAGTTGGCTTTGTGCTGCTTCAGGGCATAACAGGCAGATATATGTGGCGCCTTTGTTCTTCGTTTATGTTGGCACAGACGCGAAAATGGTTTGCGCGTAAGCGGCGCTGCGATGTGTATTGGGTGCTATTTGGCTGAAAGCGATATTTATTCTCTGTTTGTTAGGGCGTTCTTCTGATTCTCTACTACCTGAGAGAATTTTTGAACTTTGTAAAGAAGAAATATACTAGCGCTGGCCTTGGCAGACAGGTGTGGCCGTAGCCTGACCCTATTGGAGGCTGGCTGTGGGTTTTGGAGCTGGAGGTGCTGGCACAGCAGTATTTTGTTAGAGCAGCTTCAGCCTGTGTGGGAAAAAAGCTGCTGTGCTGCTCAAGTATGTAGTGATGTGTTCTTCTGTTTGTGTTTTATTCAACAAATGTTGGCCACACAACCTTTACCATATTGTAAATATATGTTATTTGTTCTATACCTGTTGGGTGTTTGATGGCGTGGTTCCAGTTGCTGGGCCTTTCTGGGAGGAATCCCATTCTTTACCAGCATTGTTTGTTCTTTAGTTTGTATACACCCCAGTATGATATCATTTCAGTATAAAAGTACCTTGTTAAAAATCTTTTCTTGTACTTTTGCTCCCTACATTCTTTGGCCAAAAGCACTAGCAGTTGGCATAACTAAAGCTGCTGCTCTGCGCTATTCTGTGAAATCATGAGTTTCTAGTTATTTGGGTTTTTGGAAGAAATTCTTGCAGCGGATGATATGCTGTATCGCTTCCTTAAAAATCTCTCTAGCGCGATGTTTTATCTCATGATACGAAAATTTTTATGGGCCAAATAGAAAGCCGCCTCAACGTACCTTTTTGCAGCAAAGTTTATTTGACTGTTTGTTCAGGCGAAGAGGAATTTGGTTGTGGGGGAAAGCTGCTTGCGCTCGGTAACATGAGGCTGAAGGCTGCGATATGTTGTTGAATATTGAACTGGGAAAGAGTTTGTATCTGAACATCAATGACGCGGCCGGAAGGCGTTTGTGGATAGATATCACTGGTAGTGTGCACTGTCTAGAAAATGTTGGGCAGCCCCTGCTACTAAAAACTGTGGTGACTTTGTGGCTACAGACGGATGTCCCATGTCTTTGAACTAAATCGGACTTTGGTGTAGCATATTTGCAGCTTTGAAGGCTTTCTGGCAGTGGGCGCTGTTCTATCTTCTGCTGAGACGGCTGACGTCTTTGCTTTGCCCGATCGCCTGAACGGTTGTAGGCATGTTTGTAGCAGATGTTCTTGGACGGCTTCTCATTTCTGAAACTCAATAGTTTGGTGAGTCGATGTTGTGGGACTGGGTGGCATGGCTGATCCGAAGGTGTGCTCCAGCAATCAATTTTGATAATTTTAGGCAGGCTTTGCGGCAGCCTTTGTTAAAGATGGTTTATCAAAAACCTATATAATACCATGTAATGAACTTGATAATATGGCTGACATGCTATTATTTCTTCAGAGGAGGCGGAGATTTTGAGTGCTATAGCTATTTTGAGGAAGGCGAAAGATCTTGCTGGTTTCTGCTGCAATGCGGGCTTGAGCGAACACGTTGCGGTGGTTGCGGAGAGGCACGTGGAGAGTTGGTGGGGCGGTTTTAGTCTGCGGTGAGTGGCGCTACTACGAGGCGATGCACACGAAACGCATCGCCAGGCTATATCTAACTGTCCACGACCAGTCAGCGGTTGTGCTTAGCTGGTGAAAGAACAAAACACACGATCTTGAGTGTGCTCCATGACTTTATGCGAAAAGTCTGCTGGGTTGTTCTTTTAGAAAAACTGAAAGATCTCATTTTAGATTTAACTGGGGCTTGGGTCTTTTGTGAACTTGTTTCCTTCTATTTAAGTACTTTAACTAAAAAAATAACACTGATCACAGTTTGAAGAACTCAAATGCAGAAAATTGATTAAAACAAGGATATTTGGTTTAAATAAGACGTGCTGAAAGGCTTATTCTGCCTGGGGTTGCGTATGCGGGAGAGGCATTACAAACAGAAAAAAACAGGAAGCTTTGGATGTGTACGCGCGGAGGTGGAATGGAGGCAGGTCGGGATCAGTGTGTGGAGGGCAGAGAAAGTCTGGGTCTCTAGCAACAGCCCCAGCACTCTTACATTTGTAACTTGGAAGAAAACTGTTCTGTGAATGTCTTGAAAGCATTGTCCACGGTTGTGAATGCCTTGCCGGGCTGGTCTGTTGGAAGGACTGTGTATTTGAGCTTTAATTTTGTAGCTGGAGGCATAGTTTGAGGAGTCTCTGGAAGATGTGTTTGATAAAGTCTGCCTTGGTTTTGGAACTCTTATTTTGTCAATTGTTTTCTGTTGGCTGCCAGTTGTTCATCTTAACACAATATTGTAGTCTTGTGGAAGAGGCTCTTAGACTTTATTCTTCCCTTGTACCAGGGTTGATTAATGAAATCTATAGTTGATTATTGTTCTTTATATTGAAACTGGATTAGACAGTCTTGACTTACAGTCTGAGTTAGAGGTCTTGACTGCTCAGAATAGAGAACTAATTGATCAAAACAGTGCAATTATGTCAGAGGTTAAGGGTCACAAAAATAGGACAGAAGAGGTCGGTTATACTTCCTATGCTCATGAAAGACAGTATGTCCTTGAGGTTGCAAGGCTGGAGCAATTGCTGGAAAGGTGTCGTAGAGATGCTGAAGAACTATTTTTGTCTGAGGAAGAAGCTGAACTCAAGTGTATAGTTCTCCAGGACAAATTGGATGAACTGGAAACTGCATTCACTTCATTAAAACAATCAGATGATGAACTGACAAGGCTGCAGAATCAATGTAGTGAGCTTACCAAGAGGCTTGCTGAACAGGTTTTGAAGACAGAGGAGTTTAAGAATTTGTCTATTCATCTGAAGGAACTGAAAGACAAAGCTGAGGCTGAGTGTCTTAACGCTCATGACAGAAGAGGACATGAAGGACCACCAGTTGCTATGCAGGAATCCTTGAGAATTGCATTTATCAAGGAACAATATGAATCGAAGTTGCAAGAACTAAGACAGCAGTTGTCTTTGTCGAAAAAGCATAGTGAGGAAATGCTGTGGAAACTACAAGATGCAGTTGATGAAACTGAGAATAGAAAAAAGTCTGAAGCTTCTCAAATAAAAATTAACGAAGAGCTGGGGATGAAGATCTTGGAATTGGAGGCGGAGTTACAGGCTGTACTTTCTGATAAACGTAATTTGTTAAATGCTTATGACCTGCTAAAGGCTGAAAAAGAGTGTTCCGCAATAAGCCTTGAGTGTTGTAAGCAAGAAAAGCAAGAGCTTGAAGCTTCTCTTGTAAAATGCAATTTGGACAAATCCAAAATTGAAGAAGAACTTACCTTGGCGAAGGAATTGGTGGAGACATCGAGATCTCTTGCAAATTCTCTAAACAAGGACAATGGTACATTATCTTCATTGAATCCTCAACAAAAATATAATCATGAAAATCATGAGACGGAGAGTGCAAGTTTACTCATCAACATGCAACCTGAGGTAACTGTTTTATTTATTTATTTTTGTTAAACTTCTTGTTGGAGATCCCACATCGACTAGAGATAAGGTCAATTTAGTATATGTAAGTGGGTGCAAACTTTACTTTACAGGTTGATTTTGTGAGATTGAGTTAGGTTTAAAGTTCACTTCTTAATATGGTATCAGAGTCATATAAGTCTATTTTAATCATGCATAAGTCTATCCTAGTAAGGTTGTAGGGCCTATCAGGCCACTCGCTATTGGGTCGCTATTGGACCATTCATAAATCTATAGTCTCATACTCGAGATGTCACGTCCTCGACGTAAAGCAAGTGTGTTGGAGATCCCACATCGATTATAGATAAGGTCGATTTATATATATATATATATATATATATATCTTATAAGCCGGTTTTGTAAGGTTAAGTTAGGTTTAAAGTCTACTTCTAAATACTTCTTTAAGTTTCATAAAATCACCTTGTCTCTCATAATATAGTGAGACAACAATAAAAAATATTTTATTGCAAAAAAATGTTATTTTTCCAAACTTCTAAAGGATACTAGCTGTTATCAGAGTCCATATTGATGTTTTAATTAAGAAAGGAATCTTAGACTTTATTTTAGTATTTGAATTATTCCCATATGCCCAATTATTCTTGTTCTACTGGTTCTGTGTACTTTGGTACAGTCATATTATTGTTACTTCAGTCCTTTGTCAAGTTATGGAAGTGTCAATTAGAACTGTTACTGTTTTTGGAGATTGAAACTTGAAAATTACTTAAGCTATTTACGCAGTTTATTAAATACCATATTAGAGCTGAAGCTTTTGGATTGCATTGTGCATGATTCCAGTTACCGAGCTTGAAGAAAATCTTACTAAGCTTGTATGCAGAGCTGTCTCACCCTAATTGCCTTCTTTCAGTTATTTATTGTGGACAAGTTCGTAGCCATTAATAATTAATAATTTATGACAAATAAGTACCACTCTAGGAAATATAATTTTACTAATTAAATTCCAATATCTCGGAGTTTTGTTTGTAAAAAATACTTTTTTCCGTATGGTTTATATTGTTTATAACAAGTTAAGAAGAACCATCTTATCAGGCTAGAATTGAGCAAGTGAATGTGATGTATTCATGGTATGTAATGAAATACACTAGTAGTTCCTCTGTTGACAATCTTAACTGCCTACTCTAGAAGTTTGATATTTTTAACAATCGTAAGACTTTTGTCTTGCAATATAGATTGTTACTATGTGTAGGTTGACTTATTCACAAATAGCTTTTCACATTATGAAATGTGCATCCGTCTTAAGTTCTGTGAAAGTTTTTACGTGTATGGAATAAAAAGATTATGCACAGTATAGAAAGGAAACTTTGTGATCTGAGTGTCCTTTATTTTTTTGTTGTTTTTTCTTTTCCTCATCTTTGTTTCCTATATTTCCTTTTGAGCTTAATCAAAGTCTTTAATTTTGAAGAGGAGCTCTTAATGCTATATCCAATGTATAGACTTTCGTTTGAGTGGTAAGCCTTAACAATTTATTTGTAAAATTATTTGATAGGATCCTCGTGCTTTTGGTGTTATGAATGGAGGACAAACTCTTGCAAGTGAGAAGGACTTGCAACAAGAAGAAGTAATGAAGCATGTGGCATCAACCGAAAGTTTGAAATCCAGCATTGACCACTTGAGTAAGGAGGTAATTTTTAAAATGCTCAAACAAGTTAGGGGTCATTGCTTGTTCTTTTTTTTTTTCATGTATTCTAGCTTCCATTACTCTTTACACTTAAAAGTAGTACTTCCTTTCCTAATATCTTGCACGAATAATCATAGCTTTTGTATTTTCCTGGTCTTTGGGTTGTCACTTGTCACAATTTTAGTTGTGTTGGATCTCTAAGTTCTGTCTTCTGATTGCAGTTGGAAAGGATGAAAAATGAGAATATGCTTACTGCAGTGGATGGTCATAGTCATGATGAGCCAAGTTTCCCAGGTCTGCAAAGAGAACTGATTCAGCTACATGAGGTAAAAGATTCTTGTTGCATTGACTGCTATGAAGCATTCCTCTGTCTAGATAGATTCTTGTTAACTTTGTACCTTGCTCAGGCCAATAAAGAATTAGGAAACATATTCCCTGTATTCGATAAATTCTCAGTCAGCGGTAATGCATTAGAAAGGGTGCTTGCTTTAGAGATTGAGCTTGCTGAAGCATTGCGGACCAAGAAGTCAAACATCCAATTTCAGAGGTACTCTCTCATTTGCAACAGTAATGAGATTTGGTAAATAAACTTGCAGTGTTGGAGGAACTTCTCGTTAAGATTCCACCTCTTTCTTCACTTGATTAAAATGTGATGACTAGTAAAAACTTTTGCCAGACTGTAAACTGTCTTGGTTGTTTACTTCTGCATGAGTTTACACATCTTCAATTGGTATATTTATGTATGATTTGTTTTTTCTTCTTCAGAAGCTGGTGGTGTCAAACATAAATCCAACTTTTTAAACTACTAGTCTGACCCTTTTACCTAAAGCTATTTCATTTCGGCTGTTTTCTTTATGTGCTGTGGGGTGGCTATTTATTGTCTTGAAGGACTGGAAAAGTTTGTAATTGGTCCTTAAACTTAAAACTTTTCAAACAATTTTCTATGTGGTATCAGCATTTCGACATTTCTCTCCTATGTTTCAGTTCTTTCTTGAAACATCATGGTGATGAGGAAGCTGTATTCCGAAGCTTCAGGGATATCAATGAGCTGATTAAAGATATGTTAGAACTAAAGGCAAGACATTCTGCTGTGGAGACAGAACTGAAAGAGATGCATGACCGTTACTCTCAATTAAGTCTTCAATTTGCAGAGGTTGAAGGTGAGAGACAAAAACTGATGATGACTATAAAGAATACTCGAACCTCTAAGAAGGCTTCAAGTTAATTCATCAACCTAGTTCGGGGACCATTCCTTATAGCCACAGTGAGGAAGCATTTTTTACCCCCTTGCACAGGCTAATAATAATTCATGCTCAAGATATTCGTGGCCTCACCATATCTTCCCTTCTGTTAATTATATATATATAGATAGATTATGCTATATAAGGGGCCCCATCAGCCATAGCAAGAGGTCATATTTTTGGAGGGTTGGTATGGTGTTACATCATTTCCAAAGTTAAGCAGCAGATAATACTTTGTGTAAATAAAATAATTTGTGTTAACAATCGAAGTATATATCCCTGTAACATCTTTTACCAAAGCCTGAATGCTGCAATTGTTTTCCTGTACAGGAACAAGATTATTTCTATTTAAAACAATTTTGTGAAAACTTATTTTTTTTTCAGCTGAATTAGATGTGTTTGTAATCAAAAGTTGCTCAAACCAAATGTTGATTATTTAGTTAATTAAACAAGTTTAAGCACGAAGGTGAGATATATAAATAGTTCTCCAACATTACATCTGGCACAATATATATGACTCATTCGTCTTTTAAATGGAAAGCGTTTTGTCCCTCACCAAAATAGAAAGCTTAACCAAAGTTTATCTACTCTGTTATCAAACTTTAGAGAAACGTAGTACTCACAAGTAATTTGACTACCTGGCATCATTTTTTAGCATCAAAGACTGGTTCATATTTATCGTACTAAATGTTTCTAGACTTAATTGTAATGTTATTTTTTATATTTTACCAAATCCACAATTTTGTTGACTATTTTTTAAAAAAAAATTAGTTCCTTAATTTTTAATTATTTGTAAAAAAAATTGTAATTTTGTTCTATTTTCAGTTTTAAAAATATATTAAATCAGTGGTAACAAGTCTTCAAAGCTGTTACTCGTTTTCTTTAGGCAGTGGAAAGTTTTCAACTAACATTACCTTTTTCCATTTTGGATCGGTCAATGCATCTACACATTTTTAGGAATATATATACATTGGCTAAATGTAAACAATTTGTTACAATAAGGATTTAATCTTGGCTACACCATGAAGTTTGTATTCTTTCTTTCAAATTTTCTTATTTGACCTCTGTGATACTTAAAAGTTGTATTCTTTTACTAGGAACATGTGTTTGACGAAAATTGTCCAAAATAAGACATCAAAAACATTAATATAAATGAGAGAAAATATTATTCAATTAATTGATTTGAAACTAGTATATCACTTTATATAGAGATAACTCTAACTCTTCCAATAATTTCTATCCGCTTCTAATTGCTTCTAATCCTACTATATTACTTATAGAATATTATTTGTCGTCCATTTCTATAGTTGATAGTGTAAAGATGGACAACTTTAAAAAAATTGGAAAAAAATGAGTAAAATGGAAGAAAGTTCATGCAAAAAGAAGAGGCAACATTCAAGAGAATTATGAAACATTCTAAAGCGAAGAACGTCAAATAAAAAGGAAAAATTATGTGAATGGAAATCATAGTTTAAGATTATAATTAATGAAGTGAACTTGCAAAGAAATCATAAGCAGAAAGGAAACGATGGTATGCAAAGAAAGCATAAGCAGAGAGGAAATAATAACATAAGATGTAGAGAAGAAAATTACCTATATTAGGGGATTTAAACCCTTAAGAACTCACTTGCTTGTTTGGTGAATCTTTAACTCGGCTATCGACAAAAGAATTAATCAAAAATTTTACAATGGTAAAAATTTATGATTGGTTAAAATATAATAGAAAATCTTAATTACTAGTTATAATAACACATTTAATTTGGAAGTTTCATTATAATTATTTTATAACAAGACTCTTAAAAAAAGTATTGTAATTAATTATTGCACTAGTAAAGATAAACGTATTTTAAAAATTAAGAGATAGGAACTTTGAGAAGTATGATTCTTCCTGTTAATATTAGACATGATTATACGTTGAGAAAACAAGTTACTATGAAGTATAAAATATTTCTTACACCACTTATCTCTAATCATAATCTTAAATTAGCATGTATATGCTAAGTGTAAAATACACACACACATTTCAGTTAGAAAAATACATAGTTTTTTCTGTAGAATTTCTTTGAAAAAAAACATTTAACGTTTTTTATTTTCTTAAGAATATTTTTAGGCAAATTTAAATATTTTTTATTTATATATATATATATATTAAGATTTTTTAATAATAATTTTTACATAAAAACTAAATTATTATATTCTTTTAAGTATTTATAATTATTTTTAAAATTTAAATAATTTTAATTTTAATTTTAAATTATTTAATAATGATGATTATATAAAAAAGTAGATAATTATATATTGAAGTATTTGTTCTTATTTTTAAATTTTAAGTAATTCATTTTTATTTTTATTTAAAATATATTAAAAATAAAATAAAAACAAAAAAAATTATTTTATATATTATTAAGATTCTTTTAAAAGATATTAAGAGTAAAATAAAATTATAAAAAGTACACACAAAAAGAAGAATGTTTTTTATATATTAGTACACACTCCCTATCTTTATATGTTTTAAGAATTTTTTTTAAAATAATGGTTATATAAAAAGCAAGTAGTTATATTTTGTTCAAAGTTTATTACCATTTTTAATATTTAAATAATTTATTTTTATTTTTATTTTTATTTTAAATAATTTAATAATTATATTTACATAAAAATAGATAATTATATATTAAAATATTTCTAGTTATTTTTAAATGTTAAATAATTTTTTATTTTAAAATATATAAAAAAATAAAATAAGAACATAAAAATATTCAGATAAAAATATTTTTATATATTATTATGAATCTTTATTTTAAAATAAAATAAAAATATAACTTTTTTATATATTATTATAAATCATATATAATACTTAGAATTTTCTTATTTAAAGTTCTTTCAGGTAAAATCAAATAGAAACAAAGAAAACGACATTAATAAATCAATTAATTACAATATAAATATAAGGGAATACTATATATAAATATTTTTTAACAAATATATATTAGACACATTCTTTTTCTTACGTGTCTTCTCTTATCATATATCTGTAAATTTTCTCTTTGCGAAGGCGTCTCGTACAAAAAAAAATTATATACTCGAGAATTCATAAGAATAATTAGATCTTGTTTGATTAATAGAAAAGTATTCTTAAAAATATTTATATAATTTCTTTTTAGAAATCAAAAGGTAATGAGTGTATTTTCGTTTCAATTTTTAACTGGTTACGACATTAAATAATTAAACCCCATTTTCTAATAGTATTATTTTTTAGAGTTCGAGATGGTTGATAATTGCGTTAATTGTAGATGGTTAAAGTTAATTGTTATGATATATTAAATTCAGTTTCAGGTCTAATTTCAAATATTAGATGTTATAAGTTTTATCAAATTTTTTATACAAAAAAAAATGTTGTAACATAGTTTAAATTTATCATAAAATTATGAATAATTTATTATTTTAATTTAATTATTATCTTTTCAAGTATTGAATTATCATCAAGTAGTTTAATCTTCACCCCAACTATAAAACCTTCGTATATAAAATAACAAAACAATCCCCCTTAACTAAAATATATTCATAAAAAAAAGCGTAATTGTGTTGTGAATTAATTAAATATTTTGATAAAATAATAATCAATAAGATTTTTTTGAATAAATAGTATTTTCATTTCCAGAATAACATAATTTAAAACAAAATACTTTTTAGAATGACAGAATATTTGAAAATTATAAAAATATAAAAAATAACAACGAAAATGTATTATTAACATTAAATATTATATTTTCCATAAAAGTTCTCCATTTTAATTTTTTAATTCCTTAAACCAAAGCCTGAACACTCTTAACACTTGTTATTTGGATTGAGTTGCAATCTAATGACATAATAATGAATTGGTGTGATATTTTATTCCAGCGCATCAATGACGAAATTGAAAATTCCTATGGCACTTATTTACCACGTATGAAAAGATAAATAGGTGCAGCACTATATACCTATTACAACTATTACAGCACTCGCTGTTTTGCTGAGACCTGACTCATAACACAAATGGACCCAATCCCATTCCCATAAGGTTAACTCGTGTAACTGCCAACAAACAGATACATTCACTGCTTTTCACATTTATTGCTTGATTTTCCATCTATATGTCAATAACTTGGCAACTGACTAGTTCAGCCTGCCCAAAATCCCTGCTGGCAACTACCCTCCAAACAACTGCTGCATCTGATTCAGAAGCCAGTTCTGGAGATTCATGCGATGTACTTTGTGACAGAGTTGATAGTGATGGTGAGGAACCCAAATTATTCCGCAGACCTGCCTGCAGAACAGCAATGTCATGATTGGCATCCTTTGTAATAACATGGAGCTTTCCATGAAAACCAGCAAGTAGATATGGAGACTCTGAATCAGCAGAATCATATATGGGGACTTTTCCAATGACTACTTTCCAAGCATCTTCTCCTTGGTCATATACCTTGATCCTTCCACTATCCATTGAATTAGAAGGGTCAAAAGCATATAATTCACCGTCTACTACAACACTCAATTTGGTTCCTGCCTGCCGTGCAGGCCAGCCTTCACCCATTCCAGCTGGCATTTCTATCCATGAGTTAGTGTCAGGATCATAGATTTCTCCCCCAACATCAACAAAAAAGGGCCATGAATACAGACTCTGTGGAACATACAACCTTCCCATGTATGAGGTCAACCCAGTGGCAATAGGCTTTAACATGTCAGCCAAAAAAGCACTGGGAAGGACTTGAGCTCTAGAGAATGGCATACTAGGTACATTCGACCATGTATCTGTAGAGGGGTCAAAAACTTCAGCAGATTGGAGAGGAACCAATCCAGCTTGACCTTGACTAACCCCTCCAACAACATAAAGCTTGTTATTTAAGATGCCTGTCTTACCGTACGCCCGACCAGTGGACATAGGAGTCACTTTGCTCCATATACTTTGTATAGGATCAAATCGCCACACACATCTCATAGTTGAAGCTTTAGAAAATCCACCAAGAACATAGAGACACCCATCAACAGCTCCAATTGCACAACCGCAATAGGGCATTTCATCAAATGCATCCTTCCGTCCTAGAAAGCCTCTAATAACTTCAGCAATTCTGATACCCTCCACCATGTTCCACATCCAAAGCCTAGAGGAACCTTTTCTAGGTTCTTCTTCATTGGCAAAATTGGGCATATTAGGCACTCTCTGCCATATCTTAGAACGAGGATCTAGAGCATGCCATAGAAGATTATTTTCTCCAACCTTAATCAACAGATACAGCCACTCTTCAGTTGTCCCAAGTTCTTTCCTTAATTTATACAGTTCTGAACTCGTGATAGTTGACTTCCACTTCTTGGATACCATCCTTACATTTAAGTAACAAATTCTAGGAAGTCTAGCAATGATCTGAAGTGATAACTCATCAGGGAGATTAGGAATGAGCCTTGGACTCTCTTCATCAACAGTAGGAGACATTCGTTGCCTCTTACATGTCTCATTTGGAGAGACTCCATTCCATTCCCTTTTTTCAGATTTTGTACTGGCCACACTGAAAAATGCACCCATATCCAGCAAAACTCAATATCTGCAAGGAAAACCAAATCACCAAAAGGAAATTTGAGTTCTCAAAATAAAAGCCCATTGTTAGCATCAAATAACCCCTATTCGGTGAAAAATAAAGAGAGACAAAAAAGCGGTGAAAGCAGACAAAAATCCGTCACTCGCAAGTCTCAACAACATGAGAGAAACGCACTTTAAACACCCTCCAGGACTTCAAAGGCCATAGGAACTTCCTTTCGAAAAAAATTAAAAGGAAAAAACTCCCACATATCTCCCTCACTCCTCAAAATGAAGAACACAGTATACAACTAGTTAAAGACAAAACTTGTAAAATCTTCCCCACAGTGGTCATCCGAAGCAGGTAATAGAAACAAGAGAAATTCCTAATCATAACATCATTCAACAAATCAGAAGACGCAGATCCAATCAAAAGAAACACCCAAACCTAAACAACTTTTCAGAATTCACTTTCCGCGGATGCAATTCAGGGAGAACAACAATATTTTAAAACAGCAATTTGAAGGAGTTTACCCCCCCCCCCCCCCTTCCTTCACCTAAACTTCTCCACACAAAGACCCAATAGCGAAAGGATGCGCATTGAAATTGAAGTGAGAAAAGGAACACGAATGAAAGAAAAAGAGAGATACTTACAGTGACATAAATGAAAGAAATGGTAGGATTTGAGAAGAGGAGTTAGAAGGGATAGGTGTAGACGATAAAGAAAGGGAATGAAGAATTAAACTAAGGAGGAGAGGGGAAGGATGAAAACGTAAAAGTGAGGGAAAGTGGCATCGCATTTCGCACACATTACACATCACCTCGCATACTTCACCAAGTCTTGCTTTGCGTTCAAATTGAAAGTTGCAGGAACCCACGCCAAATCACCACACTAAATCCCAATTACTATTATCTAATCTCCATTATTCCACACCTCCTTCCTTTCAATCTGTTTCATAAAACCAATAATCTTTTTTTTTTCTACTCCATTATAATTTCTCCAATTTGTTAATATTATGTAACCTTCTTAAATTTACCACACTTAATACCCAATATTATTTATTGATCTAAATGACACGTATTATTATTATCATAAATTTAATAGAAGGATAATATTAACATGTTTTTAAAAATTAAATTAAATTAACATTATTCACACTGACAAAACGAAATTAAAAAAATCATCAGTAAAACAAACAAATTATTTAATTATAACAAAATTCTAATATGAAATGAGATACAATGTTTTAATAATAAAAATATTAATGTTGCCATTAAATTAAAATACGTAGAAGAGCTATAAATTTTAGGGATATTATATTGTACTTTGAATAAACATTGTATAATGTGAATACTTACTGTTTCTAAATAAGAATTTTATAAAAGTGATTTTGTTTTTTTTTATCTGTATAGAGTTTAAGGTTACATTAATTATTTTTTATCAATTATACCTTTATTTTTGAAAATATCAATAGCAATTAAATGATTCCTTTTTATGAGACTTTAAGTGACTTATTGCTTATATCAACCAATTACTTAATAAATAATTTATTGTTTCCACTTTTTCATCTACCTTTTCTTTAATCAATAAAATGTATTTAATTTTTTAAGAAAGAAGATGTCAAAGTAAAATTATAAAGAAAATAAAAAGAAAAATTGGTCCTTACATAGAAAAAATAAAGACAGAAGTTAACAATTATATTATAAAGATAATTAAAGACTTATTTTATAACACAAAATATTATATTAATAAAGTAATTGAAAATCCTCTTGAAATTGAACACTGATTCAATATATATAATGAAACTAAGAGTGATATTAAATATTTCTGAGAACAAAAATATTCTTCAAAATTTTTAAATCAAAATTTCTGGTGGTGAAAATTTTAAGATTAAAAGTTATAGAGAGAACTTATTTTGATAGAGATAAGAAAAAAATGTTTCAGGTATAGGTGTGTTGTTGATAATTGAAAAGTTATTTTTTTAAGTGGAAAGAGAATAGATTGAATACTTTTTATTAGAGAAAGAAAGAGAATATACACTCTTTTAAATAATAAGAATGTTATTGGAAAATAAATTAAAATTTAATTGTAAATTGTAGAAGTTATTGGTTTATGTAACAAAACATTATACTATTCTTATTTAGAAAGAGAGAATATGAAGTTATTGATTTTAGTTGGGTAATTACCTATTGTAGTCACTATACAAAAGACAAACTTCAAATAAAAGAAATAGATGACAGGTATTAAAATGCATAATTGTTTTTTTATTATCATTAATTCTTCACATCATAGAGCTTTTATAATCTCTATTACATAAATGATAAGGTCAAAACCTGAATTTCATTCGATAAAAATCTATAACCTAGTTTATATAAAAAAGTAAATTACTATTAGACTTTATAGAAGTTTATTTAATTAAAAAAATTTAGACTATTTAAAAAAATATTTTACATCTAACATGTCATGTCAGCCTATTTAATTAAATATAAATAACTGTTTCTATTGATATTATTTTTATATTAAATTTGTTATAATTTAATAAAATCGTACTTTTATTTGTCTTTTTTAATTATTAAACATGTTTATCGAAATGACTAATTATAATATTATTGAAAGATAAATCTACACATTACAAAATAGTTTTTTAAATAAATAATTTATTATTTTATGTTGTAGAGACATAACTATATAATGCATATATTATACTATGGTAAGAAAATAGTAATCATTAAATATATATTTAGGTTAATTATACAGACTGACATTTAAAAACTTTAATAGATAAAGTAAAAATACTAATAAAAGGCAAATCTTGCTTTTTAAAATATTTTATAATAGAGAAATAAGTTAAATTTATACTTTTTCATTTAATTTATTTAAATTTAATAAGTTGCTTATCACTCACAGTACACGTTTAAATTGTCATTCAAATATGTTTTTTTTAAATATTATAGAAAATAAAAACATACAATATATAATGACATGTGATTAGATCATAGTATAAAAATGTGGTAATTTTAATTCGCAACCTTTTCTCTATTTTTAAATTAAGAGTTGAGATTAGACATATAATTTTACATTATATATTTGAATAAATTTATCACAAAAACTTCTAAAAGAAAAAAGATTAAACGAACTTCTCTGTAAATTGAAATTAAGTTATACATAAATTAATAATTATAAACTTTTTCATATAATTTATTTAATTTTTTTTTTAACTTATGCATAAAAAAATGAATAAAGCATGGTTTTCTTTTCTTTTTTTTCTTTTTCTTCTGTATAAAGCCATTATGGAAAACAAAACAAAACAAAACAAAATCTATTAAAATAACTATTATAAAAATTAATAAGTATATTAATACATACTATCATGCGATTTGATAATAGTATCAAACTATTATAAATTTTAGTGCATAACCTTTTCTTATTTTAAATCCATAAAACAATAAATAAAATTAATTAGACTCTCTTTTCAATAATCAACTAACCCTCCCAAATAAATCTAATGGGTGGACTTGTGCCTATGGTTTTGTTCAAGTCACACGTGTCTTCCTCGTGGATTTGGACTAATCGTAATCGCTAGGCCCCAATGCCCGTACTGTTGGGCCATCGAATTCAATTTTTGATTTCGACATTTCATAATTGATATTCGGTTGCTTCACCAGACAGCCCATTTTCTCTTCCACCATTAATCTCTTCACTTTCCAAAGTAAGATCCTCTATGTAATTTTCTTAATTACTTAAAATCTGCAAAAAAAAATATACTATTAATTAATCAAAGCTAATTACGTGAATTTTTTTTACTTATACAACAATCACTTTAAAAAAAATTAATTAGTTGAAAATATAAAAAGATAATCGAAAGAGTAAAAGTTTTATTTATTTTTGTCTTGTCTACGTCCAATTATCTAAAAGTATTCAGTATTTTATATCTTTCCCACGTGTCTAAAATAATGATCAACAACTTCACATAAATAAGATTAATAAGAAAAGAATAAAAGAAGAATTGTAAAGTAATTTAATTTAAATACATTAGGCATAAAAAGTTATGTCCTAATCCTAAAAAAAAGTTCTACCGTAAACATGCATGGTAAGATTTAAAAAAAAGACATCAAACTCAGAAGGAAAGGTAAAAAAATAATATATAATTAGTTTCCGATCCTAAATTGTTACTAATAAATAAGATTTTTGAAATCTCTTAAGAATATAAAAATATCAATATGTATTTAGATGTATAAACAAGCTTAACTCAAAACAAAAAACGACAAAAATGTAAGTTTGTTGTGCTATAATGATGCAAGATTTCAATGTCCTATGATGTTTTTACACAAGAGGTAGTGAGTTATCAAAGGTGCACCCATTTGTTTTACACCTGTTCTACCCTTTTGCATAAGATGAGTAGATGCCAAAATGTACCTAGGTTGGGAGTCTACACCCTTTTATGCTTCATTTCTTTTTTCATGTGGATATTCATATTATAGGTGTCTTTAAATCACTCTAAATACAAGTACGAAAATATTCTTTTACAATTCACAAACAATATTGATCTCGTCAGAAAATTGGTATCAATTGAGTCATTTTTAATGGAGTGTTTATAGAATTGGTGTAAAAACTAGATACTATTATTAATTACATATATAATCGGTAGTGTATATGTTTTGCTACAACAATTTCACTTCATTTTTTTCATTTTATATATCTTATTTTCCTGTTCTTATTTCATTTCTTTCTTATTGTCATATTTTTTTATAACTATACATTGACAACGTGATGATTTGCCTTGTCAGAGATTATTATATTAATTCCATCATTCTATGCACTAGTTGTTACAAGTGTCTCTCTAATCACCGTTTCTAAAATATCTAAATTTTTCTTATTACTTGTTTTTTAAATATAAATTAGTTTCTTACACAGATTAAGTTTATTTTATCACATATCTTAAAGTTAGACTCAAAGTCAAAATTCAATCTCATTGTGTTCTTTATTTATTTCAAAGTTAATTAATCAAATAGGTGTAACATGAATTTATAGGTTTGTTTCTTGGTGTAAGACAATTTGTTACGGTTTGAGAAAGGTGTATGTGAAAATGAGAGAAAAAATCAAAGACATGTTTGTAAAATCTTTTGCTAAACATAAATTATTTATTATATAGATATAACTTACTTTAAAAGTATGAATTTATGTCATTGTTATTTCTATTTGATATGAAGAATTAACTTTTTTACCTAAATTATACTCATAATTGATGTTGAAGCCTATATCGACTCATCAATGAAAAGTAAAAAATAATTAATAAAAAGTAAATTTTAAAAACTTATTAATTTTTAAACTCTAATTATTAAGACGACAAAAACTTTTTGAAAATATAAAATACGAAATAACATAACAATGTATTAGAAAAAAAATTAGAAAACTAAACCTCACATAATACTTATAATAATCTATTGAATTATTTTTTCAACCAAAACCCTGAATTATTTTACATTCTCTCTAGTCAATAAACAAAAGTTAATAAGATATTTTTTTTTCCATTATTAGGATTGGGAAAGATAACACACGTTAATGAAAATGTGATTCATACAACTTGTATAAAAAAGGTATAAGATATATTTCCTTTGTGTTAAAAAGAGGTAAAGAGAATAGAAGAACATAGTATTTATAAAGTAATCTAGCCGATCGCAGGTTAAGGTAAATTAGGGTTAAATAACCCCTTAGTATATGCAGTTAAAAAGATGGTTAATTGCAACAATAATTGAAGATGGAGTTTTTTAACCCAACTTTTATTTGGGATATAACTCAAACAACCTCGTATAAAATGTTGAGTAAGTTCTTGAATGAGTAATAATAAACTCTCACTAAACTAGCTGGAAAAAAATATTAAATGAAAAGAGTGACATTTTGTTGGTTTTGTGACGAATATCCCTCTTGGGTAAAAAATAACACAAATTAAATATTTAAACAATTAAATTAACTAACTACTTTAATACATATAAATTATTAAAAGGGTCCATGCAAATAGGAGGATAGTAATCATTTGAGTCTGAAAAAAAACAATCCAAGGAAGTAAGATGCAGTTATTTTAGAAAACATAAATTGACACGCATCCTCTTGGCCTAAAGATCTGGCTAATTTTCTGCTCAACCTCAGACTATAATTTGTATATCTTGACATAAACTTTAAACAAACTTAGCAACTCCAGAAACTGTAAACATAAATGTTGAGAATTATAAACACTAAATGACTCGTGATTACCATTATATTGGCCTACCCTGATAAGGAATTAGTGTTATTATTAGTTTATGTTTTAGTGGTCTGGTGCACGAGCTCTATATATGGGGACTTTGGTTTTCCTACAGGAGTGACTAGACTAGAGAAGAGGTGAAAAGAGAATCACATGGCTGGAGTCATGGGCCTTATAGGAGCAGCACAATTATTTACCTAAAATTATTAACAATGAATGGATTTAAAATAAAATATTAATATCTCGTCAAGATTATATTCTATATAAATTAAAAAATAATAAATATATTAACTGTAATAAATGAAATTTACTTCTACATTAAAAAATAAATATAATTCAATAAATATAATTCAATAAATATTAAATTTTTGTTTTGAGTAGTTTAACAAACTACGGATTATGTTTAGCTGATACTCTTTCTTAATAGTCAAATATTTCTGCTTTTATTACTTTTTCGGTAGTTAAGCATTTGATATTGATTTGTTTTTGTTTTTAAGGTGGTTGAGTACATTTGTTTATGTGAAGTGGTTAAGTCTTTCAATTGTAATTTTATTTTATGGTTAAGTCTTTTATATATTTGCTTTTGATTATTCAGTCACGTATATTCTTGAAGCCAGCATATTTATATTATTTTTTTCATTGTGTTTGCCCTAATTTGATAGTGACATGTTTTACCTATTGTAGAAGTGAGTAAGAATAGAGCGGGAATGAATTTAATTTTATCTTTATTCATGCAAATATTTTTATTGGGTAATTTATTTAATGGACAAGTTTGAATAATGTGATTTTTAAAGACATCTCTATTATGAATAATATGATTTATTAATTTTTTTTAGATTTTATTATATTATATTACTTTTAAAATTTTATATCTACTATACTAAGAGTCTTATAAAATTTAATTTAATAATATATTATTTACACTTCAATTTATTAATTATTTTATATTATAACTTCATTTAACACAAATAAAAATTATTTAATTTTATTTAAAATTTGAAATGTTATTTTTATTTTCATGTCAAAAAAATTTAATATAGAAAATGATCTTTTATAAGACTTAGATCCATTGAAGATGTTAAAATAGTTAAGTGATAAGATGAGAGAAAGTACATATTTCAATTAAGATATATTTTATAATAAATATTTTTAAAAAAATGTTAAACACTAAATTAAATTAATACTACTTAAATCATAACTTAAACTAATGTAAAAAAATTTAAAAAATACATTGAATATATTTTCAATCCGTCCAAATAAAGTATTTTCATTTGTTAGTTCATATTATATTCGTGATATTGTATGTCATTTATTTGTCATAAGTTTTTATTTTAGCATAAATAAATATTTAGTGAATTTAGAAACATAAATAAATTGTCATGTTCCCTTTAACGTAAAGATCTGCATAATTTCTAAACCAAAGTCAAGCTACATGGTTTTTTAACAGATGTAACAGCTCTAGAAAGAAACTGTCCACATAAGCGTTTAGAAGGGGTCATGGGCCCTATTGGAGCAGATGCGGGCCGGCCCAAGTAAATGTCAGGAAAAGAGTCCGAGTGGTGAAGCTGAAGCAACCCACCAGGCCCAGAAGCATAATAAGTGAGGCTGACGCACTCACGTAGCTCACTTTCCTTCGCCAACTCTTTCTCAAACTCAAAACCACAGTCTTCCTCTTCAATCTCGAACCCTTCGTTGAATTCCATTTCTACTACGTCGTCGTCGTCGTCGTCATCAGCATCGATGGGGTAATCACACTTCTCGCAGTAATCATGGTCTTCAGGGACCAACCTCATCGTTACTCTCTCATCTTCTTTACGAACTTCCATAATGCGATGCTCGTGACCACGCGTCACTCTCTCCGCCGTTACGGTTAACCTTCCATCACCCTTATATTCCCTCTTGAAAGTCCAAGGCATTTCTCCCGTTTCTCTCATCAACGTTAATGGCGGTGGAAACTGCCTCTTCCTTTTCTCACTCCTCCCTCTGCACCTGATCATCACCATCGGAGACTCGGGTTCCACTCTCAATTCCTCTACGTAGGTTATCATGCAGTCCCCGCTCTCCGTTCCGATTACGTCTCCCATCATTGTCGTTCGTAACGCCCGCGTGGACTGTGTCCATATCCATGATATCGGCGGAGGTGGTGGCGACGATGGTTCTGATTCCGCGGCTTCCTCTGGTGTGCAGCGATGAACAACTCTGGTGGGTGGCTTTAATTCTGAGTGAAATAGGATTTTGAGACCTGCTTCGCCCGTACAGTGTCGTTTTGGGGTATTTTTGGAGGGGAACGCTAGTTTTGCTTTCCAAGGCAATATGAAAGTATAAAAAGATGATGTGATGTGTGATAGACATCTGCTCAACATTTCCACACATATATGTTGTTCTTTTGTTTCCTGAAAAAGCATAGACATAGATATGCATGCATTCGTATCATTACAAAATTATTAATAAAAAAAACATAAATTATAATGCAATGAATAAATTATTTTATAAGAAAATTAAAACAAACTATATGCTATGGAAAGCTTATTAATTTAAAAATACAATTTTTCACGTTACAGTCATTCATACCGTGAATTACGAATTTTAATTGTCAATGAAATACAATACTTAAAAATGAAATCAGGATCCTGCTAACAAGTTTTCTGAGTTATTGGTTAAGAAATTTTAAAGAAATATTTAAGTAATAATATATTAAAATTTATAAAAAAAACATTTTTACACATTCAAGTAAAAGTTTAATACTTCCTCCGTACAATTCCATCTCGCTCTCTACATATATTATTAAAGATTAAAGATATATTTATTATTTTCAATAAAACTAAATAAGAATAATTTAGAAAATGTCCATATTTTTTATCAAAACAAAGATATTAACTTCGTTATTATTTTTAATACGTATTAAACTAGTTAAATTTATTGTTAAGGCGCCAATTGTTTAATCTCTCGTAATTACTCATTGAATTAAAAAGAGTTTTCTTTTCTCTCATTAACTACTCATTGAATTAAAATGTATTCTATTCTATCTCATTAATTACTCATTGAATTAAAAAATTATCTTTTATATTTAAAGTATTATTGAAATAATACTTAAAAAAATAAGACATTTTTTATAAGACAAAAAATAATTTAGGATTTATTTCTAAAGCATATCGTAAAGAAGAAAAAGAGAGTAGTATGTAAAAAACTCGACTAAAAAATATGTAAATAAAGTATTTGCATGGTGTGTTTTGAAAAAGAAAACATAACTCTGTATCATGTAGTTTGCAGCCAATTAAGAAATTAAGGATGGACGATGGCAATACAATTAATGGATGAATTTTGAAAAGAAATTGTGGATTTAAATTGGAGATGAAAGGAAAAGGCTAGGACATGTGTATATGGTAATTATATTTGTTAAAAAAATTAGGAAAAATCATATAAATAACATAAAATAATATAAAAAGAGAATTAGTTTCCCGAACATGAAAATAAGAAAAAATAAATAAAAAAAGGTCGGCTGGTGGTGTTCTTGTAATTAAAACTGAAAAACGTTAGCCCTTTATAAAGCTAAGAGTGAAATCAGGGCTGAGTTATGGTTTCTTATGACCACGTCAACATATGTAAATACCATTCCGGTTCTACGATAGATTAACCAAGAACATCCCAGAATTAATCATCACATAAAATATATGCTGAACAAAATAAATAGTGATATGAGAGAAAAATGCAGGATCGAAATAATTGGATGAAGTTTGATGGAGTAGTAAGGGAAAAAATACCACTTTTAATTTATATACTTTCACTCAAATGCAGTTAAGACTTCAATATTTTGTAAGGAATTAGTATTAAATTCACAAACCATTCTAAAATTTGAAAACCAACTATAAAGTTATAAAGATTTTGACCAAACTAGAAAGAGATATAAAAATAAAAATATATTTTTTCTCCAAAAATAAATCTGAGATAACCCAGAAAACAATGTTACGAGGGAGTAATGAATTGAACAGTGGTAGGATCTGAAAGTGGTAGCGAAAGAGACACGTAGCAAAAGACATGAAAAGAGATCTTACTTTGGTAGTGAATCCTCGGTGAGTGTCGCCGCGTCACTTCATTTTCTCTGACACTGAGAAAGTTTGGAAAAGGACAGAGAAAATGGAAGAAAGATCATCACAAACTGGGAACGCATCGCAGGCTGTGGTCTCACAGTGAACGAAACCTATACGATGTATGTGATTACAGAGTGGCATTAATTACCTTAAATACCCCTTGTTTGGCATAACTCGAGATCTGTGGAGAGTAAGAAACAGAGTGGTCCCCACAGGAGTTGGAGGACATGAAGGTCTTTTGCAGTTGTTTGTGGTGAATGAATATGTGAAAAAGTTGATGAAGCAAAATGTGCGTTACGAATGAAAAGGTGAGAGGACAAGAACCTCCATCAACAGCATTAAGCAGATTTTGTTTGCTTTTATTTCCCTGCTGGCTTCCATGTTAGATGCCAGCAAACTCTCTGTGACACGTAAATTTTTGTTTCTACTTTTTCTTTGCCAGAAGCTTTTTTTGTTAAGAATATTCGCAAGTATATTACTGTGAAATTATTTTTAAAAAATTTATAAAAAGATTAATTTAGTTCACCAAAAAATAAAGATCAATTAACTGATATATTCATTAAGATTTTGAAAAAAAGTCATTTTGAAATTTAAAAAATTATTAATGTCTCTACTATTAAATCAATCAAAGTTTTAAATTATATAAGTATATATTTAAGAGAAAAATTGTTGAAAAAATCATCTTTTGTTTTGATCTCAATAAAGTGAATAAGTTACAGTTCACATTCCAATTTTTATGTTGTTTATCTTCTTACGCCTCTTTAATATATGATTTATTAATGCGCGTTTTCTACTTGTGTGTCTATCAGATAAAAATTAAGAAATATAGAAATTTTGCATTTTAATAAAATAGTTATGGAACTTTTTATTTTATCTGTTTTCATTTCTATATCGGAATAAATGTACATTTACAAATTAATTAAAAATATGAAGTAAAGTGAGAATTTATTTGATAAAAAATATTTATTGTTATCTTAAAATTCCTAATATAAAATAAATAAAAGTAAAATTGTTTTTAAAGTTTAATACTTAAAAAGAAATAAAAAGAGAATTGACTAAAATAGATTGAAAATGACATTTCTAAATGTCCCACTATTTATTTATCGTTGTAAAATTTTAATTTTGAAAGACTGAAAGCATATCTCATAATTAAATTTCATATACATTCCTTGATGGGATTGAGGTGCTATCAAATACTTAGAAATGTTTTTATATGATTATTGCAATGGTTAAATAATAAATGAAACTAATGAATGTGTGTTGTGTGTGGAGTGGGGATGCAGAGGAACAGAAGAAATGGAACCGTTACTATTGTCTTTGATCATTTGATTGATTGGTAGTGCGAATTGAAGAGGTTGTTGCTTGCTCTGATGTTTGACTCTTCATGGCTGAGAAAAGAAACACCATCTTGATGAATTCAAAATTTGAAATCAAGTGGACCCCAACAATACATTAAAACTCCAGCTAGGATAACATTCCAAAACTCTCTAATATAAACACAAACCATTGCTAATTGTATAAAATTATTACAATTTTAAGTGTATATATATAATATAATATAATTAGGAAAACCTACTCCCTTTCTCTCAGTCTACTGCATACAACTTCATCTACTATATTAAAATATGATTATAATAATATTATAAAATTAAACATAAAAATGTATTAATATTTTAAATTAACATAATATAATTAATATATGAATTTTTTAAATAATTACTTATCAAATTTAACATCAAAATAAATAATAAAAGTTCAATCTATTTTAATTTAATATAAATTTCATCTTATAACCTATTATGACAAAAGGTACGTAACTAACTTCTTTTCAGGCTTGATGAATTCTAGTATATGAAAAATTTATTAATTTTTCACCACATATCTTAATATTTACACCACGATTTAATATTTTAATAATATCTAATTGGAAACTAATAACATATACAAATCCTTACAATAATAATACTCGCATCACATTTGGTAGGAATTCAAGTATTACTTAGAAGTTTTAAATTAAAAAAAATAAATATTATTTTATATGTTAAATTATTTATTTTAATTCATAAGTAAAATTTAATTTTTAAAAATAATGAATTAAATTATAATATTATTATATATTTATATAAATGGAATAATATAATATAAATAAGTTAATAATTTAAATTAATTTTTATTTTAATTTTTAATTAAAAGAACAAACCATTAAATCTATCGATCTTGCTCTATTTCATGCATATATAAAATAATATATTTTGTACATTCATTTTAATAACAAGAGTTGTATTAATTATAATTAATGGTAGATAGTTTATGATTATGATACTTTTAGTTAAATTAAAATTATTATTTACTTTTTTTATTAAAGTTATTTAATTATAAATTTTATCTTTTATATTTTTTGGATTTTTTTTATCTCTTATTTTACATTAATGTATTTAAAACCTAAAAAATTATTATATTTTTGAACAAATGTAGTTTAAAATTTTATTACATAACTCAATAAAAAAATAGTAATTTTTATTATTTGTAATAAATCTTAAAAAAAAATCAATGAAATAATTTCTTTATTAATAAAAAGATAGATGAAAAAGTAGAAAATAATTGTTAATAAAAACAACATATTAATTAAAAACTCATAAAGAATCATTTAATTATTTTTATATTTTTAAAGTAAGAATATAATTGATAAAGAATAATTAATATAAGATTAAACTTTATAAATAAGAGATAAATTGTTAAATTGATTTCAATTTTAAGGGTGTGATGAGTAAATTAATAACCTCGTATTAGTGGAAATGAAAAATTAAAAAAAATAATTATATATATTCATATAATATGATTCATTATTTTTTTAAGAATTAGTGGACAAATACATTAAATTGTTTCCTGTATCTCAACAAATCTAATAAGGGTAGTATGTAGTATTTTTGGTGAATTTTGTTAAACTTATGATTAAACAACAAAATCATTTTCTGATTGTAAAATCTTTTTATTTAGATTAGCAATATAATGATTTATAATTTAAATATATTTTTTAATTAATTAATTAGTAAATTAAACATAACAAATATTATTAGACAACAATTATAATATAATTAAGATTTTATCATTAATACAAAATCAACATTAACACCAACATTAATACAACTTAAAATAACATAAACATCAAATATATTAACTAAACAATATATCTTAAAGTGTAATTCTATTTTTCTTAATTTTTTTTAATGAAATATTAACATAGATAAACTTTTACTTAAAAAAAATAAAATGTTTTTCATTTTATAAGATTTTTAGTTGGATTTAATGTAGAATTAAAGAAAGATGACAATTTGCTTGAAGAAGGAAAATTTTGAAAAGTAAAGTGATTTAAAATTGTAAATTGGTGAAAAAGAAAATTTGCGGAAATAATAAATTTACTTCAAAAGATAAATCTAATGAAAATTTAAAGATATTGAAATGTAATTTGTTTAAAAGGATAAAAGTGAAATAAATGTAAACACATGAAATTTGAATCACTTAAAAAGTAAATGATAAAAAATAAATTTACTTAAAATATATATTTTATAGAAAAATTAAATTGTTGAGAATGTAAATTTGCAGGAAAGGTTGTTCAAGAAATGAAATGTAAATGATTAAAAATAAATTATCAAGAATAAAATAAAAACTGATAAAAAAATAATGAAGATAATAAACCAAATTGTGATCAATTTCATTAACTTTGTCATTTTTCCAGTAAGTGTCTTAATAAGTTTGCTAGTACAATTTGTAGTATTTTTTTATAATACAACAATCTTACCTATAGTTCTACTCAAAATGGTAAAATAAAAAAAATATAAAAATTAGATAAATAACTTCTAATAACTACTCCTTGTGTATTTTCACAAGTAACACTCTACAACTGAACCACTTAAACATGATGAACAAGCAGTTATAAGTTTCCTTTAAACTTCCTCTTTGATTGATGTCTTCACACTTCCTCTTGAACTAACTTCAAACTTCCTCTTCCATACATTTTTTCAAACTCCCTCTTCGATCAACTTCAAATTTACTCTTTGATACATTTCTTCATATTTCCTCTTTAATAAATTTCTTTAGACTTTTTTATCGATTAATTTTTTTCAAATGAGTCTCTATCATATTTGTCCTGTTTCAACATCAACTTTGTACTTTTTTATATATCATTTTCTATAATCTTGATTTTGCTTCTCAATATTTTTCTATATTAATATTTGTTTCCAAAACACTATCCTAAGATCTTTCTTTATATTCGTTCTATTCGATTTATATTTATCAACATCTTGATGTCATCCTTCCTATATTTCACCATACTTGATTATTTTATGTTAAAACTTAGTAATTACTAAGCGTACGTTACTAATCAATTGTTTCTTCTTTCTATCCTTTCGTCATATCTTTGTTGTGTTTGGATTATTAGTCGATTTACTGTTTAAAGAAAAAAGAAGGTACAGAGTAATGTATTACTATTCACATTTGGATTGGTGTATTAAAAAAGATTTGCAAAGATAAAAACATGAGAGGAGGAGAGGAAGTTGCTCCTTCATTTATGGGATGGAGAGAGAGTGGAAATACAAGTGATATATTGTATTTTACAATTTTATCTTTGTCCCCATCTAATTGATGTCTAAAAGAAACATATAAATAAAATTAGAAACACATTAGGATACTGGAAAAATACTCTAAATACTTTATGACTTATAAATAATCTTTACTGTTTTTAAAAAATTAATATTTTATTACGTTAAAATTAATGTTAAAATAATATTTTTTATGTAAAAGATATTGTATGTATTTTTAATATTAAAAATATTTATAAGTAAGAAAATTATTATAAATTATTAACATAATATATATAAAATTAATGTATAACATGACAACAATTTTAATACTAGTATGTAGAGAAGGACATAATTGATGATTTTTGTTATGCTAAGGCACATAATCAATTTTGTATTTTAGGATAATTGATTATGCAGGAAACATAATTGATTAAACCTCTTCAATTCGTTTTAATAAATGACTTGTTTTTTTTATTTTTTACTATTTAATATTTGTAAGGTCAAACAAAAACATATTGAATAATTATATATTTTATTTATTCTTATTAAATGTATGTTTTTAAGCTTTATTATGTATATATTAATCATATAAGACATTATTATGTGAAAGATTTAAGTTACTTATTTGTTCTTTATTTAATTATTTTAATTCAATGATAATATATATATATATATATATATATATATATATAAGTAATTTCAAAAAAATTATAAATTCATCTCAATAACTTTTTATTAAATAAATAATTTTAAAACTATTTATTATTTTAAACAGGTTTTAATTTTCTTTTCCAAATTGAAACAAATTAATGTCATATTAGTGATTTTAATTTTTTTGTGGTAAAAAAATATTGAAAATAAATTAAATTTATATAAAAGTATAAAATTACATTCAAACTTAATTGTTTCTAAAATTCATTTAGTTTTGTGAGATGTTATTAGCCAAATAAATTTAAATATTATTTTCAATTTTATAAATTAATTATTCTTAATTGATAATTTAAAAAATTAAACTAAATATATATAATTAATTAATGGTAAATTGAATGATGAATTGGAACTGAAATTCATTAATTCGTATATTTATTGATAGTGAGAGAATAACCGCATAATCTATTATGCCTTCACATATATAAGACTACCTAAATCGAATTTAATTTGTTAAAATTTATATTTGACCATTTAATTTATCAATTTAATAAAAATAAATTTGAGTTGCACTTTAATAAGAAGGATTATTGAGTTGAATTAAAATTAAATATAAATTAATAAAAATTAGTATTACAAAATTTATTTATTTATATTTTAATTATAAATATATAAAATCTCCTATAAAATAAAAATAAAACTTAAACTTAATAAATAAATAAATATATATATATATATATATATATATATATATATTACATGAATTTGAACAAACTTATAAATTTACTTATATTTATCGATTACAAGTTTAGATATTAATAAAGAAACACTAGCAACAACAAGTTGTATAATTCAATTAAGAAAAATAAATTTCATGTTGATGTCAATAATTTCTATAATTTTTATAAAAAATATTTTTTATTTATTTAATATTTAATATTTTTATTTTAAACAGGTCTTAATTTTTTTAAATTGAAACAAGTTAGTATTAAATATTAATTTTATGTTAGTAATTTTAATTTTATTTTCTTGTAAAATAATATTAAAAAATAAATTTATATAGAAGTATAAAATTGTATTAAAATTTATTTATTTTCTAGATTCTTGTAATTTTTTAAATTTTACTAATAAAATAAATTTAAATATTATTTCAATTTTATAAATTAATTATTTCTTAATCAATAATTTTTAAAATTTAATTCATACTTCTCTTTTACTAAAACTAAATTAACAAACATATAATTGATTAAATAAATTTATTTTAATACTTTTTTTATTAAATAAATTAATAAATTCATAACTATACATTATATAAATCTAGTTTATATTTATTCTCAATAAAATACAACAAAGGATATATTAATAATTTATTATATGATATAATTTTTTTAGGAAACAAAAATTTAATCCATTTATAAAAACTTTCCACTCAAATAAACTTAAATTCACTTACTTTCTTTCCTTTGCTGTTTCTTTGTGGAAAAATATTGTTCCTGTAGATGGAATAGCGAGTGAATACTCCATTTCTTTTCAAATTATTTGCAATGAAAAATTTGTAGGAAAAGAAGATAAAGAATCCATCTGAAATGCAAAAAGAAAATGCTTGAGAATCTGTTATCCAATATCAAATTACGAAACTATTCTCTTATTATTTTGAAACAATCTATTATCTATTTCATTTCCATATAACAAAACATACCACAATCAATTATAATAAATTTATATATCATTGCAATTAATTATTATTATTATATAAAGTAAATTTATTATTATATAAATTAAATTATTTTTTTAAAATTTAACCAATCTTTAATAATATATTATTAAAAAAATTATAAAATAAAATAAATTAGAAAAAAAGATTAATTAAATAGTAATAAAAAAAAATAATAATGAAATTAATATAATAATAATAATATATAAATACTAATAAAAATAATGTTATAAAATAATAATTAATAATAATAATAATAAATGTTTAAAAATAGTAATAATACATTATTCAAATTTTATTATACTTGTAATTTAATCATCATAAACTACATTTTTAACTTTTTTTATTTATTAACGGTATCAGATAATACATAGTTATTTTTTAATTTAATATCTAGAATACCGGATGAAAAATAGATTTTAATAAATTATTAATATTTATTTTATAATTATTTTTTACTTAAAAGTAAATAATTATATAAATTTTTGTAATTATAAAATAAATTTTAAACTATCATAATAATTAAATTACTTGTAAACCCTTCTTTTACTCTTCACCATTTTTTTAAAACAAACAATTTTACTTGGAGTTTTTTTTAAAAATTTATTATTTTTTTCCTTAAATTCATCTTAAAAAAAACAAAACCTTAATTGAGTAAATTTACTTTCTATCTCTTTCCACTATTCCTCTCAGCCTGATCCAAAGAAAGAGCATTAATAAGGGGAAGTAAGATTTTGATTTGAAGTTATTGTAGTGCATAGAAGTTTGTAGAGAAGTGAAACACAGTGCAGTGATGGAAGTGGAAAGAACCAATGAGTGAGAAAGATTAGTAGGAATAGTGATATTACCTAGCTGGACTACAACTAAGATTTCAAATATCGATGAGAGCCACATCATTAGCTCTTATCTTATTCACCTCTCACCTATCACCCTTCTCACTCATCTTTCATCCAATGTTACAGAAATCTTGGAAATTTCAAACTCCATTTCAAGTTGACTTTTCTTTCAATCTCCTTCTCTATTTCTAATTCACTTTTCAAAATACAAAAACCTTAGAATAACAATAATACTTTCATCACACTAGCAACACTTTATTACATAAATAATACCACACTATTAGACTCCATTAAAAACTAATTCTTAAAACTATTTTTGTGTATAATTTCTTCTAATCTTCTCCAGGTAGCTTTTAAAACTGACCAGTCATGGAAGTATAGTGGAAGTGCTAATTTAAAGTTATACTTAAAGTCATGTTTAAGTTTTTATTGTAATATATTAATCATTATTAAACCAAAATAATACAATATTTATTTATAACTTTAAAATGATTACAAGTCAAACTTTGTTTGTCATAAGTCATAATATATAATATCGAAAACTAAACAAGAAACTAAACTAAATATATATACCATAACTTTTAAATTTTAACGAATCTTTCTAATAACAATTACATATAGGAACTAAATAAATATCTCCCGGTTCCTTTTTTATGGTCAGTTTTTAATAAAAAAATGTGTTTTTATATCTACCATTATTTTAATTATATCCTTGATTTATTTATTGGTGAGAGAAAAACTAATGACAATAAAGTAAAATAAAATATTAGGTCTTCCTTTATTCTTTCTGGCAAGATTAAATATTAGGTGATACTATATCCCTTTGTTATTGTATCTTGAGTTTGTTTATAAATATCTGAACTACTTTAACTCTACCTGTGGTATTATAGTTGGATTCTTGATATCCAATGATAAAACTTGCCAAAATCCCAAACATGAATCACTCATGAAATCTGTTACTTCCTTTAATTTTTTATAGTTGCAATAAATAAACCTTTTTTTTATTGCAGAACCCTTTTTTTTTACTGCAAAACCCTTTTTTTAATACACAACAAATGAAAAGATAATCTAATAATAATCAGAAATAAGGAACAGGATTATTATGACCAAAACTGAGGAACTAGCTCCTTCACTGCATGTAACAATAAAAAATAGCAAAAAAAAAGAAGGAAAGGAGAATGAATTAACCCTGAACTGTTAAACTACAATGCTGGTTTTCACCCAGTTTATTCCTTAACCTAATTGTATACTGGCATTGGGATCAGTACTAATCTGAAGTGGAGTAGGAGCTTCGTCGTCGTCGTCTTCTTCCTCCCTTGCTTGGTGATGAAGGGGAACAAGATGCATTGTGAGACGACCATTGGCTCTGTGCGTTCTAAAGCACTCGTGATGCTGCACCTTTTCTTCCTTTAAGATCAATCTTCCATCGCTGGTGTAGTATCTCCTCAACACGAATTCCATGTGGGGTATAGGGGGCGGCAACTCTCTCTTCTGCCTTGTTTTGCCACTGCTCTTGGAAGCTAAAGCAGTGTTTATTTTGGATAGGTCACAGTGGTGGAGGACAATGTCGTTCTGGAGGTCAATGTTGCAGCTCTCAGTGCCAATGTAGTCGTCACCATAGTTGGAGGTCATGAGTTGGCGAGGAGGAAGGATAGAATAGAAGGAGGTGTCGAGAAAGGGAGAGTGAAGAGTGGGGTTTGAATATGGTTCTGATGGTATATATAGGGAAGGGATTAAGGGTTTTGTTTGGCATTGAATGAAAGGGAGAGGAAGTGGATTGAGGTGGCTAGCTAGGTTTTGGGGAAGGGAAGGGAAGGTGTTGAAAGCAGTGACAGCTAATGTGCATGACATCAAGCCAGGTTGGGTTATGTTTTCTCTGCCTTTGTCAGTCTCCCACTTCCCATTTCAAACAATTGGATGACAAATACACCATACTGTAAAATTAATTGGAACAGAATACCTTAAAACTCTTATTAAATTCTTCAGATATTTTCAGTTTCAGTAGAGAGAGGGAAACCAAATTTAAGACCTTTCACAAAATTTATATATTCAAAATTAACATATCTCATTCTCTTTATTTTATTAGCTATCAAGTTCAGTAACTTGTCATTTTCTATTTTTAAAGTGAGAGTACTACATCAAACATTAAGTGATATATTTAGGGTTTGTTTCTTTTTATCTTTATCCACCTCAACAACACTACTTTTCTTACAGTTTTTAATTATTTATTTCAGAATTCACCAATTTAGTTATATTATTTATTTGTTTGTTTTAATACGTTATTATTTTCTATATTTGTGTCAACTATTTCATTGATTACTATTTACCATCTATGTTTTCCTAGAAAAATATGCATAACTGTGCTCAAAAAATTTAAAAATTTATCATAGATAATAAATTAATTAACACAATAATTAATATGAAAAGATAAACTTACCTAAATTGTTTAATATTTCACAAAATATATAAATATGTTATTGGTACATCCCATTTTAGGATGAACGCGGAAAAGAAAAGTGGAAAAAATAAATTAAATAACTGGTGCAATAGGAAAAAAATGTGAGTTAAAAAATTACATAAATATACATATATAATACTTTTATTCTTATAATGATTGTGTCAGCTTTAATTACATAAACATATGGTATCGTTTTTAATAATTATATCTAACCAATTATTAAATAAGGAACTACGTTAATTATTTTCTTTTAAAAAATATAGTATTTGAAAATTTATCAATTTCAAGAAAAAAAATTAAATTTATAAATTTTCCTCATTTAAAAACTTATCAATTATATTAAAGTATTTCTTTTCCTTCATTATTCCTTTTAATATATAATTGATTTTCTGTATTTATCTTAATTATTTCATTCATTATTGTTTGTAATTTTTTCGTTATCTATGTTTTTAAAAATTATCATTTTATTCTTACTATCAGTTTCAATAAATCTCTAAATGATCTTGAGTAAAAATATAATCTTTGTGTAAAAAAATTTAAAATAAAACCATTATGTTTGAAGAAATTCGCTAAAGAGATCGCTTCATATAAAATGTTTAAAATTTCCCGTGTCAATGGTTATTTTACAAAATGTTTTCTTTTGATTTGATTTTACGAATTCCTTTTCCTGTTTACTACTGTATCTCATTTTTAAAAATAAAATAACATGTATTTTTAAAATAATTTTGAATCTTAAAATATTATAAATTATATTTCAAAATTAAAACTTAAACTTTTCAAATAATATTAGTAAATTTTGAGGGTAATTTCAGTTTGTCAAAATTATAATACATTAGCGCCTAAAATTAATTTTCTGCAAATTTTTTGTATGAAGGAATTTTAAAATCTTGCTTTCAATATTTCTTGAGATTTAGTTATGAAATTTTGATGAATTTTTTTTCATTCTTTTTCCAATAGAGTAGTTATTTACATGACTTGTATAAACAGAACCTAAAGAATTGGGCTTCAATGTGAGTCAGCCCATGTCCAATGCTTATGGTACCACTGGACGCTGACTCTACTTCCTTATGGTACCATGCTTATGGCTTTAACTGGGCTTGAGTTTATACAAATATATACATATATGTAAATTATTTTTTTCTTTATTCAATAAATATACAATTTTAACAGATTGTCAATATTTTATTTAATTATTTAATTGCTTAGGTGAAATGTTACATACATGTTTATAAATTATCAAGATTCACACGTTAATATTTTCAGTTAACGATTAAATAATATATTAATAATAACGTAAAAAAATTAATTTAAAAAAAATAAAAAATGAATTTTATATTAAAATTTATAGGAACAAAATTAAATTCTCAAAATTTTAGAGTCCCAAGTGAGTGTAATTAATATAATTTTAAACAGTTAAGGTATTAGGTTTAAATTTTGGCATTGTTTGTTATTGTATATAAACAAATGGATAGATAAATTTAATAATTTAAATTAGTTTGTTTATTTTATTTTTATTTTTAACTAAACTAAATCATAACTAATTTAATTCTCCAATTTATATTTTGACTCTTCCGTACAGTGCCCATTCCTCCATGTTTTGAAATTGGACCGATTATTAGATTGAAGAACTGTTTCACTATTTTTTTAGTTTAATGGTGATTTAATCGGTCAGAATAAAATACAAATTTTAATAATATCATAATATATTGAGAAATGAGTTCAATAAAATTAAAGTAAAATATTTTTTAATTCATAATATATATATATATATATATATATATATATATACGTATATATATATTTATGGTCGAAGATGAAAATTCATAACAAATGACTAAATATTAACAGCCTTTACGTAAATCCTTCTGTACAATTTAACAACTTTTGTTTATTTTAAAAAGACTTAAATATATTACTTTTCCTTTTAATATATTTATTTATTGTTTTGACTTCTTATATATTTTTAATTTTAACTTCTGTAATATAAATTTTTACTATTTAAATATTTATTAATATGAAAAAATAGTTTGTAACACAACATTCTGGTTGTCATGTTATTTACATAAATATGGTATATCAAAATAAGATAGAGTGAACAATGAAGTTATATCTAAATAACACTTTAATACTAAAGTGAAGAAGAGAGTAAGAAGAATATAAATTAATATAAAATCTCAAGTTTATCTTTCATTATTCATATTGCAAATAAAATTTGAATCTATTTTTTTAAATATTGTTCATTGTTTTAATTTTAATAGAGAATTTTAATATTGTTTGATTTTGAGTATTAATAATACATGATAGTTTTGATTTGGTACGTGGATAGATGAATATGCCATCTCATTTATAATATTTATTTTCTATTTAAATTATTAAAATATTTGTAATTTATTAAGTAATTTATAAAGTTTATAAAAAAAATTTGTTTTTATTTTCGTAATTTTTTTAAAACATACATTTCATATTTTTTTACTTTTTAATAATTATTTAACATTTATTTAATTATTATTTAATATTTTAATTTAATGTTTATATGATTATAACTTTTTTTATTTGTAGTTAATTTTGAAGAAAAAATGTATATTTTTTTATTATTAAATCTATAAAAATCTTATATTTTTTATTTTTTATAAAAAATATTTAATTAATTAATATTTATAAATAATAAGAGATAAATTTATATAAAAATAGGGATATATCCTTTATTTTATGAGTATGAGAATGAGAATAAAATAAAAAATTTATACTTCTTTAATAGTAGAATATGAACAAAAATAAAATTTTAATTAAAAGAAAAATAAAAATCATTTTTTTCTCGTTATTATTTTTAATTAATAATTATTCTGTTAATAAAGTTGATTAATAAATTTTCAAGTTATATTCATATTGTCTTAAACAATATTGGTAGCTGCAAAACTCCTCAGACTCAAAATTTGAGTAAAATACGTATTTGAACATTAGAAGCTCAGACGATTTATATTCCACATGAGTGTGAAAAATTAGAAATTTACTATTATAATTAATAATAAATGAATCATTATCTTAATAAATTATTAAAACCAAAGTTAAGACTAGTTGAAAAATGTTTTACTAAGCTAGCACGATAAGTGTAAAATGTTTTTACTTCGTCTCTTTGATTGAACATTTTTTGAATTTCATAGGTTGAATTATTATGAGTGAATAATAAAAAGATTTGCACTTCTGAATAACACTTTGACACTTAAATCTCCTGGAGAATCATAATAGCATATAATTTAATATAAAAGAACAAATAAAATCATGATCCTATTTCTTATAATAAAGATTTTATCACATAAACTTTACGAGTCCTTCTTTTTAAGATAAAATACATAAATAAATATAAAATAATTATTTTTTGGTAGAATATGATTCAGAATAATATTATTGAATCGTTAAAATTTATTTTTGTAAAACTTATTTATAATATACTGAAGCTATATATTCCTATTATCTTAAACAGAGATAAATACACTATATTTTATAAAATAAAAAATTAAAGAATTTAATTGACATCATTATTAATTATAAAAAATTAAAAATTATATTTAGTTAAAAATATTTTTTATATAAATGGCACAATATTTTTAAAATATCAAATAATGAAGAATAATGTATGAAAATAGTTTTATATCTAAATGAGCAACATCATATTTAAGTATTTTAAAAATATTCTACAAGGACAAAATTTAAAACTGAGCTTTGATTCCATTATTATTACTATTTAAAATCATCTACACCTCATCCTGAACTCCACCCCGTTAATCTGATCAGGTTTATAAATTTACGCATTCTATTATTATATGAATCATAACAGTGATGAAAGAAAACTACTTCCCCATCACATCCTGCAACCATAGTACACGTTTTTGAGCTTTGAGAAACAGTGCAGAGATGTGGAGGTAGATTTTCCAAACCCATAACGATAACAACACAGGTGCCCTATTATGTTGTTGTAGAACACATATTGTTTTTTCTTCTTGTATTTATCAGTGGATCATGAAACAAGCCACACGACATATTAATCAAACGTGCAAACATACAGTGCTTTTACTAAAGCTCTAAGTCTCTAACTACATTGACCTTGAAAGATCATCACTCGTACACAACAGGTCAATTATTACACTATATAATATAACTCAAATGTCGATGGTTGTTAAGATAAATTTGAAGTACATGCCTAAACAAAATGATAAAAATGTAGATATCCTCCTTGTGTCAAATCATAATTGGGTCCAATAGTCTATTACATGAATGGCGTGGACCCTTATATTTGATTTCCATTTATTCAAGTATCTTCTAGAGTTCAACAGCAAACCACACAACTGACATCCTCCTAATTGATCCAATGAGATTAACTTCTCTGCCTTGCGGGATTAGATTAAATACAAATTTGTCTTATTGACCAATTTCAGATTTCCTTTACCAGCATTTGATTATAAAGAAATGAAAAGCAAATGACAGTAGAAGAAAACAAAGAGACAAGTTCATTTTCATGGATTAAGCAGCACTTTCGAAGCCATGTGTCACAGTAGCAAACCCAAATTCGTTGTGCCTTTGTTTATGTGTTGTGTTCCTTTCTTTCTGCATAATTTTAATATTTCCACAGCACCTCTTTATCATACCCCTCAAACGACAGCGTATAGTTTGACAAGTGGACAATGGCTACGGGACAATCCATGAAAAGTATGAAGCTCTGTTGTCATCAGGCTGCCACGTGGCTTGCAAATCAACGATTGGGGTGTCCACAAGCAAGTGATTGTGACATCTTTCTGCAACGTGTCAAGTGATGATGCCATGCAACTATCCAAGTCTTTACCCCTCAATTATTCATGCATGGTTACAAAAGTATTAGGTGGATTTTTTCAAACCTATGACGGATGACACTATTTCCTCATCCCCACACCGCACATACAACAATCTTTTACTAATGGAATAATTTTACTTTCAAATTTCGTGTCTTCCAAGCATTAAACTCACCTCTAAAATATTATGATGCATTTATAATACCACTAAATCTTGATTCTGGAGGCAAAACCGCGTTGTAATTTCACTTTATGGCTGATATATTTTAATTTATGGCTCAACCAACACTACATCTTCATTGTCTCCTTTAGGTTTAAGGAAGAAAATATGCTATTTATTATGTCCACGAGTAGGGGATATATTACTATAATCTTTCACACATTCTTTCTAAACTATTTCTTTTTATTGATGATTAAAATTTAGAAGAAAATATAAAATTGTGAACGAGACCCATTACATAAAAACTGAGATCCGCAAGATTTTATAATTTTTGATAGATTTCAGTCAATAATATAAAATTTGTCTTCATAAAAAAGTTTATTGCTAACATATTTTCTTCTGCTATAGCCAAATTAATTAAGAAAAAAAATTTACTCACAATTTACATTTTAGATAATGTACTTACACACAACATAAATAACTAGTCATTAAAGAATAATGAATATTTTTACCTACTATTAAATATTTAAATAGAATAGATAACATTTTAAAAAGTCCTTCTAGTTAAGTAGGACAATAATGGGCTTTAGAAAATTAAAAACCTAATATTTTAATTAGAACATTAATATTTAATATATACTATTACATTATAATTTCAATAACTTAATATATTATTATGATATCTGACACCCCACAGTTTTTATATAGTGTATGATATAATTTCAAAGAAGTTTCATGGATGTTGGAGATATTTTTTATCGAGTTAGTAAAATCTGTTGGAAAATTTTCTTAGGGAGAGGGTATAAGAGAAAAGATGACACCACTTCCAACATAAAACCTTAAGGCTCAATGTCTATGGGTCTTTGCTTTTCTTTTATACACTTCAACTTTATCATTTCTACTCAATGTGGAACTTTATGTCCACTCTCACACTTGAATACCCAACAGTCTCCCCCTCAAGTGTGAGACTACCCTAACTGCTGTTGGGTTTACCACAACGGTCCCTTCGATCCTTTTCCGAATTGGTACACTCCCCTCAAGGGGATTCTCAACCACTACTTTAGTAGTGAGTTGGGTTTACCACAACGGTCCCTTCGATCCTTTTCCGAATTGGTACACTCCCCTCAAGGGGATTCTCAACCACTACTTTAGTAGTGACCCTAACTACTGTTAGACTTTACCACAATAGGACATGCTTGCCCTTTTGTCTGAGTCAGTTACCGAGATAACCTAGGCTCTCATACCACTGTTGGAAAATTTTCTTAGGGAGAGGGTATAAGAGAAAAGATGACACCACTTCCAACATAAAATCTTAAGGCTCAATGTCTATGGGTCTTTGTTTTTCTTTTATACACTTCAACTTTATCATTTCTACTCAATGTGAAACTTTATGCCCACCCTCACACTTGAATACCCAACAAAATCTGTCTCTAGCCATTACAAGCAGCCCTTGTGGGTGAACATTGAATTGAGGTAATTGAAACTTAGTTCTCTTCTATTTATAAAGGTGGTAAATATAAATTTGAATACAAATAAAAAAGAATATTCTAGTAGACTAGGACAGCCCAACTTCTCTATTATTGATTATTTAATTGTCCTCATACATAAAACATACCCCATATAAATTATTTGTCCACCTGTTGGATGGTGAATGCATGCAAATACAAATAAAGCCAGAGCAGGCAAGGAGTTAAGATACCCTGGCCTCCTCATAAATGTCAGTCACTTCACATAATTAATCTGTTCGTTATGATATTGTTCAGTTTCTCACCTCAAACCCTACCATGTGAAAAAAAAAAACTAATCATTTATAATAGGAAAAAATTATTTTGACAGTAAAAAAAAACTCCCAATTCACAACATACTTTAATAATATTTTCTGACACATTAAATCACTCTTTCTTAATAATAAACTTCAACTTAAGCCATTCATTTTCTTCTTATTTGACCTAGCCAGATTGGCTGATTGTTGACTATATATACGCGCACACACTCATAAAGGTTGGATTATAGTTTAGCAATACCTCTTAATTATCACTGTGTGTAGATTCTAGAGTTTATATGATTAAGAGCAAGCATCGATCAACTTGAGCTGACACAAGGAGAATCAGAAGATGGGAGTGCAAGGCACTTTTGAATACTTCTCAGACTTACTCAGTAGCGTCAAAAAGAAGAAGAAGAAGAAGCAAACACAAACTGTAGCTCTGAAAATCAGAATGGACTGTGAAGGCTGTGCACGCAAGGTTAAGCATGTTCTTTCTGGTGTTAAAGGTACTTCTTCTTCCCTGAACCTACGATCATGCGAAGGATATATATATATACACTGATATCTTCTTCACTTCATCAACTTGTTTCGATAATGGATAACTTAACCACTGAATAGGAGCTAAATCGGTGGAAGTGGACTTGAAGCAGCAGAAAGCAACGGTGACAGGATATGTTGAGGCAAAGAAAGTTCTTAAGGCTGCTCAATCTACTAAGAAGAAGGTTGAGCTGTGGCCATACGTTCCGTACACTATGGTGGCTAACCCTTATGTTTCTCAGGCCTACGATAAGAAGGCACCTCCAAATATGGTGAGGAAGGTGGCTGACTCTGCCAAGGTGTCAGAAACCACCGTGGATGACCGCTACATACAAATGTTCAGTGACGAAAACCCAAATGCATGCTCTATCATGTAATAATTTTGTAGTCATTAAGGATATAAGAAATATGTACTAAAGAAGGGTTTGGTTTTGTTAATTTTGTGATGGATAATTTTGCTTTTGCTTGGATTTTGTGTATAGTTTTCTTTTTAGAGTGGTATAAGCATATATTACTCTTTCTTAAATTATATATTTACACTTTTTTCTCTCACAATTAAAAATATAATTTTTTAAAAGAATAAAATTTTAAAAAAAGTGTCATTACATAAATATGGTGTATGTGTATATTTTTGTTTTTTTAAAGGGAAGATATTAAATATATTAAAGAAATTACAAACGGTTACCTATACTCATTTTCACAATCAGGATACAATACATAACTATCTATTATTAATGGGTATTTTGTATTTAATCCTATATAAATACACAATAACCACATCAATATATATAAATCTTTTTGTTATACCCTTAAAAAATAAGACCATCTATAATATGTATATTCACAATATGAAAATGGATTCTCAAACTAAGCGGTAGTTTGTGATGACCAATATTTCAAATGAACTAAGACTTTTAGGTTTGGTTTGAACAAATGTAAAGTAAACATGTTAATGAGTAATTTTAGCTCATTTAAGAAAGTAATTTTAAATTAAAAAACTATAAATTCAAAAATATATAACTAAAGTATATGTATTTGTAAAATCTAAGGCAAAATAATAAAAATAATTTTAATTTTTAGATGCAATAACTAGATTTTATAAATGGGTAGCGTGTTTCGAGAGATCATCTCTGATCAAGTTTGTAATCTAAATAGGCAATTTTTTTTGGTTCAACATTGAGTTAATGAATTTTTTAATAATTTTTTAATAAATTTTTAATAAAATAAATAAAAAATTATTTCAAAGAAAAAATTAGAATAAAGTATGTATTTTTAAAATTTAACTAGTAAAATTAATTTTAATTTGAAATATAAAAATTATAATAGATGTATATTGTATTAGTAAAATACTTTTTAAATATTTTATTGTAAGTTTTTAAAATATAATAATTATTATTTTATAAAAGGGTTCAATCAATTATGGATGAGCTCAATCTAAACCCATTTACACTACAACAAGTTGAGGAAGTCTAATCTAATTTATTTAATAAATTTTGGTGTAGGTGTAGTGAAGTAAATTTATTTTTACAACATCTATGTCATTTGAAGAGATTGATAGCCAGATTAATAGGCCACTTCATCAAAGAATACTCAAAATAAGACCCTATATATACCTTAGCTAAACCAACATTGTGAAAATTGTTTATAGTTTATATAATTATATTTATATCAAAAGACCCTTCCTTGACCACACATGCTTCTATGTCTATGGATACACCATGTGAGAAAGTGCACACAACACTCCATTTATCATTCTTTGAGATTAGATTGCAAAATTAAGGTTGCCAAAAATGATGTTTTGCTTTGAATTTTCTTTGTATAAATGATTGATGGTTATGTTTCGTACTTATCTTAGGCTTAATGATTGTATGGTGGGAAACATTAGAAATTAAACTGGTAGTTGAACACTTGCGGGAGCAGGGATAGCAACTTCACGCCGTTTCTCATTTTAGTGACATTTTGTTAACATATGTTTGTGGTTTTTGTTCTGTTGCGTGTTTGGCGGGGCATTGCCCTGCCTCTGTTCTGTCACCATTTTCTTCTTATTAACATTTCAAGTACAATAATTGTGATCAGAATATAAACGTTATTAATTTGGAAGATTGATTTTATTTAGTTAAACCTGCGATAAAAAAAAGTAATTAAGAAATAAATATTTTATCGTAATAAATAAAATATATAAAATATTTGAATTTATAGATAAAATATATATTTATAAGTTCGATTTAAATTACATTGAATCTATTTACAATATTAAATCCAGGTTTCGACTCAATTCAATAAAAAGAAATGAATATTACACTTTTCGGTTTGTTCAATATTCCATTTATTTCATTTTTTCTGAACAATTTCTTCTATTGGATCGGTTTGTGATTGTAGAAAAACCTTTCTTCTTCTTACCATTCCAAAATCGCACACCATATCTCTTTAAAAAATGAGTTTTCTTTGTATGATTAATTACGAAAATTAGATCTCTCATCATATATTTTAGTTTAATTAAATTTGGCATTTTGATTTATATATATAGAGGTTATATTCTACTTTAATATAATTTAAATTTATAACAAGCAAATACTTTTAGGTATATGAATTATATTATAAATAAATTTCAATATGATAAATGAATATAGTTGAATATATAAATTATATTTTAACTTTATAGAGAGCAATTTAAAATGAGAATATTTTAATAATATTGAAATTCTTTTCATTAGTGAAAAAGTGGTATGTAAAATGGGAGAAATTAATTAACACTTAATTTTGAATCAAAATGAATCAAGGTCCCAACAAACGACCAATTCATACATAAAATAAAATTACTAACTCATTAAAAAAAAACTCAATGTATTATTTTGGGAGTTCAAGACACATTGGGTGTGTGTGTTCATTGTTGTTTTGTTATGTGATGTTGATTCATTGTGGTTTTTACATATGCATGATTGTTGGAGCTTGAAAGATGGACATATCTTTGTTAAAAAATAGCAAGCTTTAATAAAACTCTTCATATTTCTTGCTTTGCTGATAATTTTTTTTTATCAAACATCAGTTAGTTGTTTTGGTAGTTTGTTTAGTAGAGGCACCAAACAAACAATCCAATGGTAAATTAGTAATAATAATCTTTAAAAAATTAAGTATATTGACATAATTGCTCACCAATGAGAATGAAGTAAAAGTGCTTCGTTTTCAAATGCTAATGTCTGATGCTTTTAAAAGAAAAAAAAATGGTACCAAGGATTTTTTTGGAAAAAAAATCAAATCCAACAATTTGAATTAATTACTTATTTTACGAATAACAGCTTTGTTAAAAATTTTATTTTTAATAATTAATATGAATTATATATATTATTTATGATATTTATTTACATTTTGTTAGATTTAATAGAAGTGATATAATTTTATTGAATTTTTAAATTGTTAATAATAAAATTAATATAAACTGTGAAAATCAGATTTGATCCATTAAGAATTAATAGAATCCAAATTTAAAATCATAATGATAATTATGATATCATATCAAAATTTTTTTTTGTCTTCTCATAATAAAAAGAACATTAAAAAGTCATATTAAAAAATTTAGTAATTTAGTTAAAGAAATTTATTATATCTACTACAATATATATTTTAATATTAAACAAATCAAATGACACAATGATTTTCTTATATAATATATAATTTAATAATTGCTAAAAAAAATATTTTCTATCCATTAATGAATATACAATGTAAAATTTGTGAGAACTTAAGTTAATACTGATCAAAATGAGAATGGATGATAAAATAATACATATTATGAATTTGGGAGGAAATAAAAGTAGGATTTTAAATGGAATGTCATTAAATTTACACAGTGAAATACCTAAATTATATTATTGTATTTATATTGAATCACAGAAAATACAACATAAAATGTGCGTACTTCCGAAAGTTTTCAAACTTTTTTTGCATAGAATGTCTTAGAGTATAACATAAGATGTTTATATAATCTAATGTAATACTATTTTAAATATATTTAGTACTTTTTTTTCCTTGTATCTCCGACGTGTGATGATGATTTTCTTTTCCTTTCTCTTCCACTGCGTGAACATTTTTGTCAGTGTGGATGGAGTTTCAGCGTGACTCTCTCCGTGTCTCATTTGTAGCAGCAGACATTTTTTTTTTAAGATCTGAGCATTTATAGGTCAAATCATATGATTAGAATTAGTATTTTATATTTTTATTTTATTTTAAAACTAAAAAAATATAATTATTTTTAAAAATTTAAATTATAGAAATGTATAAATGTTTCTTCTACATTTTCGTTGACATAATCATTAGTTCATATTAACATTTTTTAGTTTAATTTTGAAATATATTATTTAATTATTTAAATTAATTAAAAATATTGACTAATGCAATAGAGAAAATATGTTCAATACACTATAACAATTCATGTTTTTAATGAGGTTTTATTTGCATTACCAGCAATTTAAACAGCTGGGAGATGCATATTTGTGGTTGTAGGAACTATTAATGAAGTGTATTTAGGTTGTTAAAATGAACTGTTTAATCTCATTTATTCTAATTCTAAATTCTAAATTTTAAACCATAAATTTTAAATTGTTCAATTTTATTTAATCTAATTCTAATTAATGAATATAAAAAAAAATTTAACAGTTCATTTCAACTAATATTTTAAAACATGTTATAAATTTCAGTCACACATGACTCTATGTTGGATTTATGGTTTAGATAATTTTTTACTTAATTAAAAATTAAAAGATTTAAAACTATATTATACAAAAATTATGATATATATTATTATTTAAAATTTTAAAATTTAATATTCAACGAATAGATATATTAATTATAAAACAATATAACATATTTTAGTATATATAGAACAATATAAGTTTGTACAAAAATATTCATACCAGAATAACACAAACTGAATTAAGACAAAACTTAAAACACCATACAAAGAAAAGAATACAACTTACAAGATATATCCTACCCAAAACAAGGAAAAAAAAACATTCTATCTAACCAACAAGAATAACAAAACTTAACTTTGAGTCCAAACTTGTTTTTTTTTACTATACCATCCAACCTAACTTTTATAAATGCTTATACCATCATTCCTCCTAATTTTGTTAAATAAAAACAAGAATTAGAGCATCATTGTAAAAATATAAGAGAATTGATTTTGTCTGTAGTATTGTATCACTTCCATATATGTAAATAAATATATTGAGTAATTTTATATCTTTATACATCTCTTTTACTTCAATGACATTTACTCTTTATCATTCGCACTCTCACACACCAAATAACCTCCATAAGGTATATATTCTTTGGTCTAATATTATTTGAGATAATTTTATTAACGTCTCTCGTGTCCATAACACAATATGTGTAATTAAAATAAAATAAAAATCAAGAATAAAAAAATTAACATAAAAGAATAAACAAGTCAGTCCAATAGCATGCAGGTCAGTCTGGCCTTGTTCCATACAGGTTTCGAGTCAACCAGATCAAACTAAAACAAGGTTAATAAACCAAAACGTAAAATAAAAAAGAAATATCAAATCCATAAAAGAGGAAGAAAAATGATGATGTACCAATAGAAGAATATTGCAATATGATAAAAGATATTAAGACTTTAAATCATGAAGAAAAATCTAAAATTTAAGATGAATCTTGCTAATAAAAAAACCAAGCACAAAATAGAGAAGAGCTATTGAATCCATAACAAAAAATAGAAAACAAACAATGAAGAAACAACAAAAAAATCTCATAAGACATTAAGAGGCCTTAAAACGAAAATAAAAAAAGAAAAATAGAAAATATTATAAAAGCTTTTATTAAAAAAAAAAGAGACCTTAGTCACATTTTCACTAAAAACCACTAGTACTTAATACAAGTTTATAAAACTCATGTTATCTTCATCTATTACTGAAAATTATGATAATCTCTCTTAAACTCTATTAAAAGCATAAATATAGTTAAAATTACTCTTGCACTTTAGTAATCCTTGTTATGTAATAAGTAAGGGATTTGTTTATAGTAGCAAAAGATTTGTTTTTCATGAGTTTCCAACTTCCTTATTGTTGTCGTCCTATCTAATCATGTTTTATACTTTTCCAACTCCAACTAGAGGTGTTAACCACCACTAGTACATAAGATGTTTTTAAACCTATTATTTTAGGTTATTTTTGTTTATGTTTCATAAAACTCTCACGTTAATGTTAGGAATGTAAATTTATATTTAACGCTCTACAATAACCTAAATGATCATTCTTTTCTATTCAAAACAACACCCTCCACCAAGCTTCATTTTCTCTTTTAAACTAATACATTTCCTTCATGTTTAAACAACTAACATCAAACCATCAATATCTTGATCTTCCAGTAAACTTGAAGTTCATACCTTTCATAAAAAACATAATCAAACTCTTAGTATAAAAATTCTTCAAAAATCAAATTGAGACAATCAATTATCATGATCAAGATCTTCAAAAATAATCATAATTTTAATTTCAATAAAAAAAATAAAACATAAAACACTAACATCAATCACACAATAAATTATTAAAATGCCTTAATCAAATGTTTAAAACCACAAATTAAACACAAAAATCTTTTCTTCAAAACTCATTGTGAATAGAAAACATTGTAAGTAAAAAACACTTATGAAATACTCATGAAACCCTTATCATTGATGTTGAAACTCTTAAAACAAAACAATCCTCACCCACAATAAAGATAAAACTATTGGATTAAATTTTAAAAAAAATTTACATCAAACCATATAGAGTCGAACGTACAATATAAACAATTTTACATTAATTGAAATACAAGTTTAATTATTTTCACATCTTACATCAAACTTCATACTATCGATGTAAAATAGTTTTTCTTAATTTCAAAAATGTCATTTACCTTGATTTTTTTTCTTAACATACGTAAGGTATAGCCAATCTACTCTTCACTTCTCCACGTAAGTTCCAGGACAATCAAATAATTTTAAATCGAATGAAATATGACCACATTTTTTGAAAGTGCAGGGCAATCAAATCACATACTGAGAGTTTTAACTCTCTCTTGAGTTGCTGAAGGCATTAACAGCTCCAATATGAAAGTTGTATGCCGCTAGGCACCAAAGACAATTATTTAGCACAAATTGCCCTGCAATTTTGAGTTCCTCATTCTCCCCAACACCTCCCTATTAAGTATGCTAACACTCAAGGCTGCACCTATCATTTCCTCAGCGTCAATCTTATGATTTCAAAAATTTACTCAATTTAACTGAATTGTATGGACCACACCACAACTACCCGCATCATCATCTAAACCTTGTTGCTCTCAACATTGCATCCCAATAGTGGGTGAGCCTACATGTGCTCTTTAATACACAACATGGGAGACACTTTTATCTACCAACCCTTTTGAAACACAAATTCCATACTCTAATATAAATGATTAATTAGTTGTTTCCTCTACCAACTCCATAGCCAACACCTTCTGATACTCAATGCATTCCTCTACATATGTAAGTTCATGCATTATATGTCCTGTTTTTTTTTCAACCTTTTTCAAATAGTTTACAGACTTAATTAAGTTTTGTAAATATCTAATAAATTTAAGTGTTTTTAATTAAGTTTTTATTAAAAAAATTTATTATATTTATTATTTAAAATAAAATATTTATATTTTTTTTAATTGATCCTTGCGTATTTTGCTATTAGGTACGACAACGTGTAAGTTACCTAATATTTGGGTGAAAAAAATCTAAGTTTAATAGGTTTTAGAATTTTAAAATTCAGATAACAATAAAAAGTTATCAATAATAAACGGTTGCATAATGTTATTTTGATATATTTTTACTATTGAAGTCGTTTAGCTATATGGTCACATAGCTAGTATAGCTAGCATAATGACAACTGAAAAATCAGATATCTGTGCAGAAGAAAAAATTGAAGCCATTGATGTGATGATAGAAGAACCTCCTTTAAAGAGGTTTACAACAGCAGATGCTTTGAATACTGGGGAAGAAAACGTTGATTCTCCCAATTAAAAGCATTTTACCTTTGACCGTGTCCTTGAAGAAAACGTTCATTATACGTTTTGTCGGTTGTATTCTACGCATTAAATATCCCTCCAACACTGGGAGGTTAGGTCCAAGTAAAAATTAAAAACTAAACGGAAGAAAAAGTTGAAACCGACTTTTGACCATAGTTCTATACTATGCACTTTATCAAAAAGGTAGATAAGAGCAGCAGAACACGTCAAGAAAATTAACTTAGTGGATAAATGGATAGTATCATGCATGCTCCCACTTGCATTTTCAATATTAATTTCTATCTATATTTTATCTTTTATATAATCCTTGATTGCTTGTATATAAATAAAAATTTATAAATATTTTATTAAAGTAAAAAAGTTATTTTATATATGAAAAAAAGAAACAATAGCGTAAATACAAATACAAATATTAACTGACAAAAAAGTGATCATAGTCATTATTGTGGTTTCTTGAATCGCTGCTAAAAATGTTCATTAAAAAGCTTGCACTTCTATAAGGTGATGAACACATTGATTCATTGTTTGCAGTTGAATCTGATTATATATGTTCATTGTTTGCAGTTGAATCTGATTAAAGTTTACCCAAAACAATTGTTTATCTCTCATGAATTACTGATTGTGTGATTGATATTCCTCAATCAGCAAGCACAAACCTTGTTGTTGAAATAGTAGAATGGCAAGTTCCCCAAAGAAAGTATACTTGTCTTGTTAGAAATGCGTCCCTTTCAAAGAACCTAGCGTAAAGGACAAAATCCCCATTGTCAGAGTAGTCCACGCTTGAAGTCCTACCATGAATCATTTTAAACCCTAACTATTTCCTAGTTACACTCTCAGATGCATTAGAATGAGACTTCTTAGGCTAATATTCTTCATACACTAAATCACCAAAAAATTACTCAGTAAATACATCAGCTATAACGCGCAGAACATTATCTGCAAGAATAGATGCGTAATAGGAGGGCAATTTCTTGAGTGTTAATTTGTAAGGAATCAACTGCCTTCTATGCACTGCTTGAGTGATGATTTCATCTAAGCTTTGCATATTAAGTCTTCTTAATGGATGTTTCCATGAGAGGCAGATGGATGCAGAGGAAATACATGCATTATGAGAGAACAATCGACTTAAGGAAGTCAAAACTTAGGTACGTTAAACAAAATTCCAATAAACTTTATCATAAACTTTTACTAGTTCTAATTTACAGATTACATTTTTTTCTTCCTTTGTGACTCGTGATCTTATGAACAATTTCTCGGATGCAATTGCATATCTAAAATACCCCACCAAGAAAGGATATATTTTTCAACGGGATTCATCGTATCATTCAGTACAGACCAGGTCGATTCACACACACTTTGGCAACGATCTTATAAACTACATCACGAACTCTTAAGTCTAAATTCTTTAAACGAGGTGAGATGCTCTCTTTTTATTAGCAGTGGTGTCTCTCACCTTTAGAAGAGACTGGATATAGGGTAAGACTATTACAAGAATAGTTCAAGAGATTAATTAAGTTATTCTATGCAACAACAAAAGGATATTTTGTTATGTACACATTGTTACATTTTCATTCCTACTCTTTCTTGTATTTTTGTCCCCCATCTTTCACTCAGAACAAGCTCTTAATATACCTAATAATTCAATAAAAGTTTCCTATCTCGGAAAGACAGAGAAAACCATACTCTTGAATCCTTCTCTCATAATCATTTGAACATGAAAGAGTGAATCTCATCCTTTTCTTTCTAGATTTTTGAAACCAAAAGAACAATGCTTGAAATAGGATGTCTTGGTCATGTTATTAAAGGAGATTTTGTTGAGCGTAAACAATTCTCCATGGATCTACTTAGACTAATGTAAAAAAATATTTATGACACGTTTTCACATAAATGATTTAGGAAAAGATATAAAAAAATATAATGATATTTTAGTAATTTTAATATTTGTTTTCATAGGTTACTTTTACAATTAGCAATAGAAAGTATTTTCTACACCTAAAAAATGATGCAATTCCTTTTAATGCCGATCTAACAACCTAGGCCCTTTGAGAGTTTAAAATTTTGGTATTTTCAAAATTATATACTGTCCCTTTTGTCTAACTTCCTATGCTCACTGGGAAAAATAAAAGAAGGAGACTTGGGCGCCTATAAAGTTCTCATCGAAGTATATATATACGTATATATCTACTAATCCAATTAGTTTTAGGTTAAAAGTTAAAAATTTATGATATTTTTTATTATAAAATTTGTGTTATATTTTTTTTCTAATAAGATATTGGATGACAGGTAGACCTATACCAATACATCTATATATATTATGTTAAGAAATAAAAAATAACTAGTAACAAGTGATGATAAGTAACCTCAAAAAGTTTAACGAAATTAAATAGTATAAAAAGCGAAAATAAATATAAAAATACTTTTATTAAAATTAATTAAAAATAGTTAAAATTGAATTGAATTACTAGGATTTGTTTTTAGTTTAGCTAATTGTGTTATATATTTTAAAACTGAACCATTTTTTTTATTAAAAACCAAAGTAATTTTATTATATGGGACAAAAAGATTATCACTTTATTTCTTTCAACTAATTTCGCATAAAAAATTATTTATTAACCATGTTTTGCCTTCAATTTTTTATAAATAAAATCTATCTAATAAAGCTAGTATAAATATCAAAGTCTGATAAGGTAAGTATAAATACGAAAGGAAAGAGAAAATAAAAGATAAACTTTTAAGAGCGTAGAGGAATGTCATTTTTCTTATAATTTAACATAATTATTAATATTGAAACAATTTTTAACAATCAGGTTTTGGTTAAAAGCTCACCTAATACCATAATTAACTTTAAGAACGATAATGGATGATCATGTAAATATATTTTTTTCAATTATCATAATAGTTTAAGTAATATACTAAACTATTTTTGTAATACTTATTTGATAAAAATTAAATTAAAAAACTATTATTTTTAATAAAAAATATTTCAATTTTTAATAATTTAGTTTGATTCATATAATTATATTTTTATTTTAACTTTTTTTAGCTCACTAGGATCACTCATGATAGTCTTTTTGGGAGAATTTGAAAAAAAGGAAAGGGATGAAGTACAAGAGAGTTTTATGTTGTGTTTGCAAATTTTGAAAGTTTTACATCAGTAATAACTTTATCTCAAGTAGAAAGTAATTTTTTATCACTACTATAGTATTAGGAATTAACGTCGTCATTTTACATCAGTTAAACTACAAACGACGTAGAAGAGATTTTAAAAGGGATTTAACGTCGGTTATGGGGATAACCGACGTAGAATGTGTTTGACGCACACATTCCACGTCGGTTATCCCCATAACCGACATTGAATCCCTTTTAAAACGCATTCCCCCCTTTTCTTTCTCACTTTTCGGTCTTCGTCTTTGTCTTCGTGTTCGACCTCCGCTCCGCAGAGTGCGTCGCCGCGAACGTCGTTCGTTCCTTCCCCTCCCTGCAGTCGCAGTGAACCCTGCGCCACCGCCGCCTCGCCTCGCCCTCGCGCTGGGAATCGGTGAATCCCTGCCGCCGCCGCGAATCCGCCTGCCCCTGCCGTGACGTTGAAGCCCCTGCCGCGCCGCTGCCGCTTGTCTGCCCTGTCGCGCCTGTCGCTGCCGCCACCGCCACCGTTGTCGCCGCTGTCGCTGCCAGGTTAGTGGGTTTTTTATTATTTTTATTGTTTTTTGTTTTGTAGATAGTGTTTGTATGATTAGGTTATTAAAATGCCTGTAGATGATTGTTCGATGATGCTGGTCGTGCCTATGGGGCTTTATTTGATGTTGTTTATGTATTTGATGTTGTGTAAAAATTTGGATTTAGTCAAATAACAGAGGAAACTCTGCCGAAATTTCGTTAGAATGAGTTTGTCTCTAGTAAACTGTACTAAATAATGTTATAGTGTTTGTATGATTAGGTTATTAAATGCACTGTAGATGATTGTTCTGATGATCTGGCTGTGTGGGGCTTTATTTGATGTTGTTTATGTATTTGATTTTGTATGAAATTTCGTTAGAATGAGTTTGTCTCTCTTATAGAGCAAACTCTACTAAATGATAATTTTGATTATAATAATCAATGATATTAAATTCATTGATGACCGATAAGTTTTGTATTAACTCTTAATTGTAGTCTAAAATCCGAAAATGAATCGAAGTTGGATGAATGCAAGTCGTATATCGGAAGAGTATGAGAATGGAGTTGAACAATTTTTGAGTTTCTTTGAGCGAAATGGTCTAAAGATGAATGGAAAATTTTATTGTCCCTGTGTTAAGTGTGTTAATGGAAGAGTTCAAGCCAGTAGATATAATACGAGAACATCTAATCTGTGAGGGTATCATGAAAAATTATACTACATGGATATGGCACGATGAACTTATTGATATTCCAGTAGTATCACAAACTGTGGAGGAGGAGGATGTGTGTATGGAAGATCGAATAGAGGATATGCTTCGTGATGTGGGTCGGAGAGCTTTCTTCAAGCACATGCACTGTATATGATAAATTGAAGACCGATTCGGAGACGGCTTTGTATCCTGGGTGTACAACTTTCACACGATTGTCTTACGTATTAAGATTGGTGAATTTGAAGGCAAAGTTTGGTTGGAGTGATAAAAGTTTCAATGAATTGTTAGAACTTTTGAAAGAGATGCTTCCAGATGAAAACACATTGCCTAACCGTATGTATGAAGCAAAGAAGATACTTTGTCCAATGGGTTTAGAATATAAAAAGATACACGCTTGTCCTAATGACTGTATTTTATACGAGAAAGAGTTTGAATCTCTTCACAAGTGTCCAAAATGTGGTGTATCACGTTACAAAGTCAAGGATGGTGAAGGTGAAGATAGTCATAAAAAGGGTTCTCCTGCAAAGGTTATATGGTGTCTTCCAATAATTCCAAGGTTTAAGCGATTGTTTGCTAATGAAGAAGATTCAAAAAATCTCACATGACATTCGATTGCAAAGAAGCGAGATGGACAACTTCGACATCAGGTGATTCTCCACGAGTGGAAGAAAATTGACCGTCTATTTCCAAGTTTTGGTAGTGATGCAAGAAACCTTAGACTTGGACTAGCTACAGATGGAATGAATCCTTTTGGTAACTTAAGCACTAACCACAGTTCATGGCCAGTTTTATTGGTGATCTACAATCTTCCACATTGGTTGTGCATGAAGCGGAAATATGTTATGCTATCTATGATGATTGCAGGTCCAAGACAGCCAGGAAATGACATAGATGTTTATTTATGTCCTTTGATAGATGACTTAAGATTGTTGTGGGAGGAAGGAGTAGAGGTGTTTGATGCAAATCGACAGGAGAATTTCAAGTTACATGCAATGATATTTTGTACCATAAATGACTTTCCAGCATATGGTAACTTGAGTGGATACAGTGTCAAGGGTCATCATGCGTGTCCTATTTGTCAAGAAGATACAAGTTATCTGCAATTGAAACATGGAAAGAAGACAATTTATAATAAACACAGAAAATTCCTTCCAGTTAACCACCCATACCGAAGATTGAAGAAAGCTTTTAACGGTTGTATTATATTCTAATATCAATTATTTTGCAGGAGAAAAGATTAAAGGCCAAGGAGATTCAGAAGAAGAATTTGACCTCCCACCGTCTGTCTCGTGGGGGATATGATCTCTTGTCTGAGAGAATGATGTACGAGAAGGCTGCACTCAGAGAAAAAGAAGCAGCCAGTTCTGGTATAAGCCAGGATGATCTCCCCCCACCATCTCCTCCTAAACGTCATCAAACTTGGAAGAGAGCTCGTCAAAAGCCTTCCGGTGGGATGACATCTGAGGAGGCTCAACAGATAGCAGATAGGATTGTAAGTTACTATTCTTTTTAACCCTAATATGATTAATTTGTTACACTTGTATATTTATATATATATAATGTGTTAAATTTATTGTAGGATTCCTTGGAGGAGCAGTGTACACAGGGAACTTTCGTTCCATGTGGTCATCAGGATATACTGACCACTGCTATTAGTAAAGATGAACACCCCGGCCGTGTTAGGGGCGTAGGGACCGGTGTGGGTATTCGACATTATTTTGGGGCACCAGTCAAGAATACCCAGAGCTCAACAATTAATGAAGAAGAGTTGGAGAAGAAGCTCACAGCGAAGCTGACGCCGGTCATTGCAGCACAGGTTCAGGAGCAGCTACTTAGCATGTTTCCAGACTTGGCAGTTAGGATGGCATCTTCCCACCAACACGCTCAGCCATCTCCTCCATCTGTTGGCACAATGGGAAGTACTTCCAGTAATCCTGCTCCTATTCTAGCTTCTCCTATTGCTGCTGTTGCACCTGCACCTGCACCGATAGGTAAAATCGTTATTTATTTTTCATATATGTCTTCATTAAAAATGTAAATTGAAATATATCATGTATCCACAGGTCCATCTTTTGGGATGAAACAATGCGCCTTATTGGTGGAGGATGGGTTGCTTGAACCAAGATTGGTGGCCCTTGGTTCAGTTCAGGAAGGGGCTTCTACCATCCACAGTGTGCCTTTGCCACCTGGTTATTTGAGAGTGGTGGTAGAAAAGATTCGAGATGCTGATGCTCGAGTCCCTGTGCCTACCGATGAGGTACAGGTGGTGGGACAGGCCCTTCACACATTCATTGCTTGGCCCCAACATTTAGTAAGACAAGTTTCTAAAAAGGTATGTAATTTTTATGTTAATGACTTCTCAAAATGTTATTTACTGTATTAATTAGTATTGTTTTAAACATGTAGGATGTTCGGAAGCCTAAAAGTCGTGCTGCTTCTGAACATACTAAAGGAAAACAAGCAGCTCTCCCAAAAAATCCAATTGTTGAGTTGATCCATGTCTCTGCAGAATATTATGGCAACTCATTTGAGATTCGCTGGGATGCTAAGAGATTTGGGATAGATAATGCAAGCTTCCCTCTCTACATTTCATATTCTGACATCTCAGAGGTCACATTGGGTAATAGGGATCTCAACATCTCTATTTTACAACTTTGGACAATGTAAGTACATATTTATTATTATAATTTCAATTTCATTATTTAATATATAACATGTTATTATTTTTCATTTTTCAGGATGATGGATGAATTGGCTGAGGAGCAGGGAGCTTCAGATGTCTATGGATTTTTTGAGCCTCAGTCAATCCAAGCAGCTGGAAATAGAAGGGAGGAAGTCCAAAGATATATCCAAAATTGGATCCTCACCTCTAAAAGACTGATATATGTTGGAGCATATTTATTCCAGTAAGTCAATATAAGTTTATTATTGTTTTTATTGTCATTGAGTTATATTCTAAACATTTTATTTTTCAAGGCATCATTGGCAACTCTTCCTCGTCAGTCGTCCAGAGAAGACTGTATACTAGTTTTGTTCTTTGAATAAAAAACCAGATATTGATTTAAAGAACATTTTGAATAGGTAAGTATTTTAAAGTTTGTGTTTTCAAATATAAGTAATGTTCATATATTGACTAATAACTTCTCAACGAGTGCTATTAAGGTGTGCGGTACCATTGATGGAATGCACATCAGCAAAACCACTAACCCACATTGGGAAATCCTACATGTAAGGTTACTTTTAATTCTCTAATGAATATTGAATATGTATTTTTCACAACTAATGACTTGTTTAATTCATTATAGGTTAATAGACAAACGGGTAGCTACGAATGTGACTACTACGTAATGTATTGGATGTGGCTTATAGTTTTTGGGAATATCAGAGATACTTGGAAACAGGTTAGTCCTCCAAAACCCTATTCCTCCAAAACTGTATTGGTAAAGTTTCCTACTTGTCATACCTAACATACTTTCATTTTGTTCCAGGTATTCAATGATACCCAACCCTTGCCCACAGAGTCTATCGACCAAGTCCGAGAAAAGTGGGCACAGAAGTTTTTAGAAATTAGAAATAGGGAACAATAGGAGTACTTTTATTGTAATTTTATTTATACAATTGTAAATAGATCAAATTTAAATAATTATTCAATATATATAATTCATTTGAAATTTAGCTATTTGAAATTTATGAAATTGTTTGCTGGTTTGCTGGTTTGTTTGATATGCAGGTACTAAAATTTAGGGAAAATGAGAAAATTAGAAACTGCATTGCATTTGTAGAGGAAACTTTCAACGTCGGTTCAAATTGAACCGACGTTGAAAATATTACTTTTAACGTCGCCTCTTTCAACGTTGATTTTTTGATCGACGTGAAATGATCCCCAGAACCGACGTGGAAAGTGGTTACTGTAGCAGTATATCTATAGAAATTCAATATCGATTCTAATTTGAGTGGTCATAAAAATTAATTTTTATATTGGTTAAATTTATAAACTATATTTATTTAAAAAATATCACCATATTTTTTCTTAACATTGTAAAATAACTGACATAAACATGACGTTGTAAAAGTGTATGACTTTGAATCTTATCATTCATGATAAATTAACTATCTCCTGATAATTATTAGGACATGCATAGTTATTTTATTTTTTTAGTTGTAAATTTGTTTCCCTGCTCATGTCTTATTATAAATGTTGGGTCATTTTACGAGTAAACGGGCCTAGAAGCCCATTATGAATATTGACTGAGATTACAAACGCTGTCTATTACTAGTCCATTCTACTCTTTTTTATGTATTCTTTTATTCACTATTTATCTCTCTTTGCTTAAAAAAGTGATTTAAGAATTTTAAGTGAAATAATGTTATTCATTTATATATGTATGTATATTATTAAGGTTATTATGTCTATTTAGATGATTTTCTCTGAGTGCTTTAAATAATTAAAAAATAAATTTCTCTATAAACTAAAATTAGTTTATAAACACATTAAAAATAAATATTAAGAAAGTTATACAAAATATTTTATAAATTAATTTAAACATATATAAAAGTTAAATTTTATTTTTATGTTATTTTTTTTTATTTTAAAAGGGTTTATAAAAATGTTGGTACCAACATATTATTACTAAGAAAACAAAAGAAATGCCCTAATCTTTTTCCACCATACTATTATTAGTTTACTGAAAGTAGATGTTGCGTGCTAATTTCTATGCTTTACTAAATATATAAATTTCAATCCTTTACCAAATTTTGCTTAATCTTACTATCAACTTCAACGTCTTCTCCTGAAAGATTAGCAAAATCGTTGATAAATAAATGAAGTATAAATAATATAAATATAAATAAGATACAATTTAAAATAGTTTAGTTATACTTTTAACTTTTAAATTTAAATAGTGTGTCATTTATAGTCGTCAAATATTTTAGAACTAATTAAGTATTTTACTTTTTAATTAAGAAAACTTCCCTCCATCTTTTTCAAAACTCGTAATTTCTTTTTTTTATTTGAGTATTTGGGAGATTATTTGTGATAGATTATATGCATGAAATGATTTAAAAAGTTTCAAAATTAGAAAATATGTAACTATTTTTTTTAAAGAAACTAAAAGCAATGAAAAATGCTATCAATTATGTTATTATTCTTCATGTGACTGATATATAAGATTAATATATAATATAGTTTCCTGATATGAATAAAATATAATTTTGTTCTCGATACTGATAACATGATTTGTTCATGATATTAATATGATTATGTTTCTAATATTAATATGATTAGTTTGATTCTAATCTTTGTAATTTATGTAATAATTTTTTTGCAAATCAATAAGGTACATTGTTCTATCAATTTTTCTTCTCGTGTTGTTAACGTGGCTGACGATGAAATTCGTGTGATAAAACTCTCGATAGGCGATTGTTATCGAGCAGGAGTTAGAAGGATAAAGAGCTGAGATGTAATGTAATATCATTCACAAAGTAGTGAGTAAGTTTCGATTGTTTTATGCTGATGCAAATTATAAAAATGAAAAAAACATATTTTTTAAATCTTGAAATTTTCTAAATAAATTTTGCTTTTAGAAATAAACTAGAAAACCATTAAAAATAAACAAACTAGAAAATGAAGATAAAAACATTTTTTTTATCAAGCTGAACATCCTAAGATATCTAGAGCATTTTTCTAAAAAAAAGGGAAATTTGTATATAAAATAAGTTATATGTTTGGAATAGTAACTTAAAACTGTAACAAAAATACGAGGAAATAAGTTGTTTACCTTGAATCTGAAAATTTGCAAGTTATGATAATTCTTCAATAGAAAATTAATCAGAATGTTCGAATGCTAGCCTACATAAACATTTTAAACTATAGAGAGATGACAAAGAGAAGTACTAAGAAGGCTTGGACTTTAAAATTACTGTGATATTTAGTTTTACATTTTCTCTTTTAAATAAAGTTTAAACCGTACCAGAGGAAGGAAAAAGAAAAATATAAATATAATAAGTAATATTTTTTTCCTCCATAATATAATAGATAATCTAATAGGATAAAAGGAGAGAAATAAAAAATTGTAAATATGAATTAAGTATTTAAAGTAGAAGAGAATTCATGAATGTCACTCTTAAAATGGATAAGAGAAGTCCGTTCCTCTCTCTGCTGGAAAAACCATTCTCTAACATCAATACAGATCCTACTTTCTAAAATGCATCTATCTAGAAAATCATCAAAAAGTTCAAACCCAAAAAACAATGCAGGATTAGTCAGTTTCATATACTCCTTCCCTTCTCTTTCCTCTACTTTCCTTTCTCTTTCTGCAACTTTTGTCACTCCTTCCTTCTTTACACCCTTTTTCCTCCCATCCAGAACAATTAAGCTGCATAAAATAACAAGATAAAGATTTCAGAAGAGGTTCATTATTTAAAATGAGATAACAAAACACTTGAATCTTCTCACACACAAACCATTTGAACCAAAAACGACATAAAAAAAATGCATACTCTATGTTGTTGGTGGTCTATTACAGCAAAAACAAACTGTTTTTTGACTGTCTGTTTTGTTTTATACTCTCACTGTGTGTGAAAGAGAAGATATCAACCCTTCCTTGATTAGGTGCAGCAAAACCATCACAAGTCCAAAAAATAAAACGAATGAGGAAAAACTCTCTCAGCACAAAAACCAAGATTCTCTTTTTAATTCCAATGAAACAACTTGGTCTAATCCCTTCTGAATTCTACTTCTGTTCAACGCATAATTTCACATTCCTATTATAGTATTAATTCTTTATTCTCTCCTTGCACATGCTATTTCCCTGATTGCAAAATATACAAGCGAAACCGTGATTGTTAATTGATGGGACACAACCAAACACAAGAACTTTGAACAAACCCTTAAAATTCGACTTTCCCTAGATTAACTGCAAGACACGCCAAGCATTCAAAAGTAAGAGAGTGTTATGGTGATTTAATAACCAAACAAGAGAGAGAGAGAGAGGAGAAGGCATACATATATGTGTGTGTAGGTTAAGATTACCTGGGTCGGTTTGGGGTTTGGAGTGCATAGGGGAGAGCATTAGGTGTTGGTGATGCGGAAGAGCGAGAGGGAGGGTGGGTGCGTGAGGGAAGGCGTGATCGGCGGCTAGGGAAGGCGAGAGAACAGCCAGATGGTTGAAGGCGGCGTGGGAAGAGTGAGAAGCGGAAGCACCGTCGTCGGTGAAGGAGAAAAGATCGTGATGAGGAGGAGGAGGTGCCGTTTTGAAGGGAAAGAGAGAGAAGGTGCGCGGTTGCGGAGGAGGGGGCGGAGGAGGAGGGAGCATGGCGTGGGGTCCGATGTAAGAGGCGAGTTCCTTCTTAGCGTGGTGGAGTTCTGTCTGCAACTGCTTGAGGCGGTGCTGGAGGATGGAGATGAGACCGACGCAGCCGTAGACGGGGTCCCGCAGACGCGCCTCGGCCTCGTAGGCAAGGGACTTGACGGCGTCCTCGCGCTGCGCCGCGTTTAGTTCGTTGAGAAGCTTGGCGACGTTGCTGGCCCCGAACACCTTGTGCACGTACGCAAAGCGCTGCGGGTTGTCCGGCGGAAAATAAGGCGCGAAGACGCACTCCTGCGTGCACTTCCGGCGCTGAATCTTGCACGCGGCGCACGGCGAATTTGACGAAGAGAAAGAGGAGGACATTATTCTCCTTACTATAATAAGGGTTAATTAGTGTGGAGTAATTAGGAGTGGTGGTTTAGGAAGTGGACAAAACGCACCGCTTTGAAGATCTGAGGGTTTATTAGAGAGATCGAGAAAGTTCCCCGGTCAGAGGACACGAGTTGGTTCTTGTTGTTGTTGGCGATGATGTTGGCTATTATGCCATTTCAGATTTTGTTTTGCTGCTGCACCCATCACCCCGACTTACTCGCTAACCACGCCACGCACTTCACCTTATTTTTATCATCATCTCAATTTTATTTTCATTTCTATATATTTCTCCTTTCATTAATTCATATACTTCTGACTTTTTGTTTCCAAAACCAATTTAGATCCTTCTATTGTTTAATGTTACTTGTTTTTGGAATTAAATGTTTACTTAATGGTGAACTTGAAAGTGCGGTATGTGGTAGTACTCTACTATTGTGCTAGCTACCCAGTAATTATTGAGAATAAAGGAAAATGATTATTAATAATGTGGTAGAATATTTTATTTGCTGATTGATTGTGTCCTTGGATGATTGGTTGTAAACATGTTTTCAATAGTCAACTAAGAGCAATTACTGCGCTTTTAATATTCAATGCAAATAAAAGCTTATTCCTGAATGCTGTCTTCAATTGCATCACAAAAGGTATGTGTACAGATATCCATATTTTGACTCTTCAGCTCGATATCTATTCAAATTAAACATAAGAATTCTAATATTCATATTCTTTTTCTGGCTGAAACTCAATACCTGTCAATAACCTCTTTATCTCACAACATTATATATTTCTTTATGCAACGCGTATTGCATAAATATAATTTTATTTTTTAAAACTATTAAATACTATATGGATTCATGGGTGATCCATTCCCCTCATTTTCAACTCTATTTATGGATAATAAAAATTTTATTAATTCATTCCATATAAACATCTTAATTACTATATAGTACCAAAAAAATGCAATAATTAACTAAAAATAAATGTAAATTACATAGACACACGATTTTATACTATTATTTAATTACAAATTATTATTAGTATAATTTTAAAGATAAATATTATAAATTTAATATATTTGTTATATACATGTAACATAATTAAAAAATATATTGTTATAGTATACTTTTAATAAGTTCTTTATTTTATAAAATTTAAATTCCATATTAAATATCATAATTTTTTTTATTTCAATTCATTTAGTTATTATGATTTTTTACTATCTAATTGATATTTTCAAGTAAATGATTATTCTTATTGAAGTTTTTGTTTCTCTTCCTCTTTCGCTTTTTATTTTATTTTTCATCACATGACCTTCTAAGAATATATGTATATTCTATATGTTTGTCCATTTTTCACACAATGATTTATTACTTTTTGATTTTTTATTTTTAATATTAAATTTTAAAAATCAAAGAATAATTTATACAGTAAACAATGTCCTTAAACTAGTTGACCTAGTGAAATTTATTGATTTATTTATTATTTTTTCAATAAAATAAATTTTCAGACCAAATTAGACTTCAAGTCAGACTATAAAATATTTAAAAAGGTCGTATGATAAATATATACGTCGGACTTAGTAACAATAATACAAGTTAGACTTAGGCTTACAAAATCTGATTTGTACTAATTCTAAAGTTTAAGTGTATATGTAATCACATATATTTGATCTTTGAATTAATATAATTTATCTCCAAATACTGTATGCCAATTTAATTTTTTTTTTAATTTTGTATAGAATGACATAGTTTTTCAAATAAAATTACTTATCAGTAATTTTTACATGTTTACACAAACTTATTTAAAAGAGGAGGAGAAATAGATTTCTTATATTCAAACTCAGAGTTGTTTCTTACAAAAACAGTTTTCTGTTTCCACATATTTATATCAACCATTTTTAAGCAGAAATCGACATACCCATTATATTATACGACTTTTTAAAAATCTATTTAAGTATTATTTTTATTTTTATATTTAAAAAAAATGATATCAATTTGTTTCAAGTTCCTTTCATTTGAGTAAATATAGAGATACGAAATATTAATTAGTTTTTTAATGACTTGTTTTTATATATGAAAGCTAAATAATCTCATCTACTGTAATCGTTAATTATTTTAACTTTAATTAAGTGATCCTAAGTCAAATATACTCATATCAGCTTATTTTTGGTACATGTTAATTTCATTTGAAAGAAAATGGAAATTCATTTAGTTAAATGATACGTGATTATTTTATAAAATTATCCTCTAATTGTGAGTGTTAAAATTGAAATTGATTGAATTTTGATTCTAATTAAAAATTGATTTTGAAGTGATATAACACATGCTTAGTTTTATTCTAAAAATAAGTTATAATAATACAAATTCAATATAATTTATTTATCCAACATAAAATTTACTAAGTTATTTTAGCTCAATCAATATGACTCCAGAATGTAAATATTGACCTAATTAAATAGCCTTAGTTGATATTTTAGTCTGATTTTGGATCATTTAAAATTATTCAAATCCATTACTGTTTTTTCTTTGAATTTTACTAATATTTTTATAACTGAATCAGTAATTAAAGTACTTTGAAGTTTAATCAATCAATTACAATGAATAGGCAAACCAGTAGTAACTAAATAATATATAAGATTGCTTTGCTTGACTTAGTACCGTTAGTTTTATCCTGATTTTTTAATAAAACATAAACTTTTGATTTTTAATATATATGTTTATTAATAATAATACATTTATATTTTTTAAATTTTTTAAACGACAAATATTTGAAATTGATTTCTTGTGTTCTTCTTCTCGTGAAAGAAAAAACAGATTAAACATATTTTATGAATTTGCGTAAAATACTTTTTAATGGTTTTTACTGAGCATGGGTTCCAATTTTTTTAGACATATTTGAACTAAACACTTAACCGATTCACTAACATTTTGATTTTACCTACAGCGATTCAGTTTAAGTTTCAAAATGGTAGATTTTTACAATAACTTCATTAACTTAGATTTAAAATATGTAAAATATTTACCCTAGTGAATCACTATTAAAAACAATTTAACTTATTATATAGTTAATATAAATAGTTTCTACATCTGCTAAATTAAAATTAAGCCGATATTAAACAAATTTGCTTTATTATTAGCTTATATTAATAAATATAATAAGCCAAGTTAACATTCATAAATTAAAGCGGTTAAAGAATGAATTTTTATCCTAACAACATAAATAGAACTGTGAGAATGTAGAAAAGAATGGACGCAAACAATGATGAAAAACATTTGAAAAAAAGTGTGAAGTGGTATTTAAGAGAGATGGGGAAGTTAGATGAGGGTATTAATTAGAATTTTAAATTTAAAACTCAAATTTTATTAGAAATTTGTATATGAGTGTGGGAATATAACAGGATGAAAACCTTAAATTTAAGAGAAGTTTTATTTGAAAAGGAATGAAATGAATTTTGGAAGATATAAAGAATGAAAAGAATAAAGTGTAGGAGAGTGAGTGAAAAAAAAGGTGAAAGGTTTTGTAACAACTTTATATAGGAGGTGGTGTGAATTGAAGAGTCATAAATGAATATGATAGAGAAGTGAGGAGTGTAGCTAGCTGGCAGAAGATGGCACGTGCGTGCAGCATGCGCGGGTGTTTCACTGGCGCAACGCAATCATCCACTTTGCTTACCTTACACCACCAGCATTACGCAATGGACAGAGTTGTGGTGTGAAGGCGCTGTGAGGGTAGAGTGGTAATTAATGGTGTTATCCTCCGAGTTCTTCTCCATCACCTGCGGCACTGTGGTTTGATTGAAACAACCGGTAATTAGCTTGTAAGTTTTACCGTTTAGTGAGATGTAGAGGGAAGTGACAAAACCTTAACCGTGTAGTACTCAGCCGTGAGCTCCTCCTCGGCTTGGTCCTCTGTGAAGTGTGTAGTCACTTTCAGGGGTGAAACATTATGCAGCGTTGATGAAACAGAAGTATATTTGTAATATTATTATTAATTAGTATGGCATGTGCTTGCTGCTGCGACAATTAATAAAAGAGCACGTACCCCTTGCGTTGTTGTAGTACGTGTTAGGGTTAGGATTGTGAATTTGTCAGTTGTGGGTTTGGTGGGGAAATGGACGAAGGAAAAGTTGAGTTGAGGAGGGTGGTGGAGGGGAGAGGAGAGGGAAGGGAAGGGGGACAAAAGGGAAGGAAGGAGGTGAGGACCATGGGATGAAATGAGACGAGATGAGACAGTGTCAGTGATTCAGTATATTGGTGAGCAATTGCGTGCACACGGATTCATGCCATTAATGTATTCCCACTGGCCCTCCCCCTTCTTCATTCCTACTCCTCACATCCATTCCTTTTGTCCTTTTCTCTCTTCTCTTTTCTCTTTTCTCTTTTCCATCCTTTTTTCCACCTAACTACTCATTAATTCCTTCTCTTCGACACTATTTTCTATCTTTTCTTTCCTAAACTTTTCAACTCTTTTAAATCATTATATTTAAACTCATAATTTTAACATTTGAATTACAAAACTATAGCATCACTTCAACCACGTACACATTAATATTTCAAATAATTCAAAACATTTCATTATATTGTGTTTAAAGCTTACTCTTAACCATCATATATATTCTCTATTTTCGCCCCGTGTATATGTACATATATGTACATATTTGTATTTTTGTTCTTCGTATACTATTTTTTGCTGCAGTAAATCTTGTAGTTTTTCCTTATAACTTATGTTGTCATGATGTCCAATTTCAGGTACCAGATTTCTCTTGGAGAGTCTTGTCACAATGACTTTTCCATAGTTTCTTTTTAAAAAATATTACTATTTAAGATTTTATGTTATAAAAAATATTCTCAATTTGAAGATGATAATTTTATTTAATCATATTTTTTTCTCTCTTGTGTTATTATTCTTTTATATCACTTAATAATGAAACTAAAGACAAAAATAGAATTAAGATTAAGTATTGCCTCAAATTTTATGAGATTTGTTAAAACATATAAGAACAATTTCCCCTTTCACTTAATTAATATCCTCTAGTGTGATTTTTAATAAAATGAAATATTCATGAATATTTCTGAAATCATTTGATAAATGAGTTAGTAAATGTAAAAGTGTTTTGATACTCTTATAATTAGAAATTATTGATTTATAATAATGATATTGAAAATCATACTTAGAGTAACTATTATTTTTTTCGCAATAAAGATATCTTCAAAAAGTATAAAAAATAAACTCATAATTTGATGTAAAATGGACAATTTGTAACACTTTATCAGTAAAATTTTCAGTTGCCTTAATTGGAAACATGTACAAATTGTGTTAAATGCAAGGATTTGTTAAATGGCCTAATATTAATGATTTTTATTATTTTATTAGTTCTATATGAATAAGGTTTTTCTCATATTAGTTTGATTCTGTGAACGTGTTTCTCTTTTTTTAATTGTAAAAATAAAAAATACATAAATTTTATCTAATAATATTTTCATATATTTTAATAAAAACAATGTCATTTAAAAATAAAGAAAGTACGTAAAACAAAGTACATAAATATTTTAAAATTACATAAAAATTATAGATACATTCCTTATTAATGATAAATAATCTCATATTAAAACGAATAAAATGAAGAGGTAGTGATTTTTAAAATTAATTAAAAAATCATAAATAAATTATTAAAATCAAACTACATCAGGCTTATTAATATTGTAAGTTTACAGTAAAAGTTTAAATTATTATTGATTTTAATTTTAATAAATTGAAGAAACAAATTTATCTAACAAAATATCTAATATATAAATTAATATTTAAAATTTAAATTAAATTAAAATTTATAAATAATGTTTAGAATGAAAAAAAAAATTAAAATATAAAAGTAGATGTTGAATGTAAGAGAACTTGAGTAAGGTAAAAAAATTGATAAAGTAACAACTAAAATAATTATGATCTACCAATGAAATTCAGATTTACAGTTATACTTTTATATACTTTTTAAATAAGAAAATAATAATAATATAAATTCAACAAGACCAACCAACCAAATTTAGAGTATTCGAAGAATCTCGATAAATTATTTGAATTTAGAAAATTAACTGTGACTATTTAAATTCTTTTAAAAATTTAAAAACAAAGTTAGGAAAAAGCATTTAAAATAATTATAATTGATTTTAATAAACTTAACTATATTATAGTGATAAAAATGTATTTAAGAAATGATCGGGTGTTCTACTGCATACAGTAAGAAAACATAATTATAATAAAGGAGTTATAATTATAGTTTATATTAAATCTTAATAACTTCGACAAATTCATATAAATATACTATATATCAAATATTTAACTATTATATTATATATAATTGAAGTAATAATCATCAATAATATCTTTTAATTATTTAGGTTTTATTTTTAAAGATTTTGTTATATGTTATCAATTATTTCAATAATATACTGTGATTAGAATTTTCTTCTGTCTCACACGTTACTTAATATATTCAAAATTTTAAAAATGATATGTTTTTCATTCTCAAATAATATTTATTATTTCTTTAAAATTGAAACCAATTTATATTATTTAAATAATTAATTATTTTTAAGACAAATTTTAAAAATTATAAATGAAATATTTTTTTAAAAAAATATATACAAATGGATTCAAAATCACCTTTGTTAATTTTTTTCAGACCTAAAAATTTTCTCCTTTTTATTTCTTTAATAATTATTCTTAAAATATTTGTAAATATTTTTATTTTTAATTAATTAACTAATCCTTAAAATAAATCATTTTCATTCAATAAAATATACTGTGATTTTAGTTAAATTGTTTATGTAAAAAATTTTAAAACTATATTCAATTTTATTTATATTTTTATATGTTAAGCATCTCGACCTACATTAAAAATTAAGATAATTTTAAGTAGTATTTAAAATTTTTAATATAAAATAAATTTTGTAATATGTTAGTATAAATTTCGAATTAAATCTTAAAACTAATAATACAATTAATGTAAATAAATTAAATATTTTTTACTAATTAAACAACTTAAGGTTAATAATATAATTATATATTAACTAATTGATATATTTTGTATACATATTTGATAGTAGAAATTTTTAATTAATATATACAAATTTTATAACTATTTTTAAAAATTATTAAATGATATGTATATATATAAATATTTTTTATTAAAAATAATATAAATCATCTTTAATATTAAATATAAGAATATTAGAATAAACTAATTTTAGTAATTAATAAAGGTTTTAAGAATACCGTTTAAAAATATTTAATATATTTTATAAATTTTGTTAATTATCTTAAACTAGTATTTCTACATGATTAATGTTGGTTTTATAATCAACAAATTAAAAATTTAGTTTTATTTTATTTTACATCTAAATATTCTAAAAAAATTATGACATATTTAAATCTAGATTAAAAAACATGATTTCAATTTAGCTTATTATATTTCTACAATTGTTTTAGTCTTGATTTATATAAAAATTTTACATTGCCTAAAGATCTATTAAAAATTTATTTTGTAATAATTTATAATATTAAAATAGATACTTTTAAAATCTACAATAATTTATTTAAAAATACAATTTATATTAAAAATTTTAAATATAACATAAAATTGTCTTTCAATAAATATATAATTATTATATTTTTAATATAAATCAAAATATTTAACATGTGAAAATATAAGTAAATATAAGATTTTTAATTGATTTTAACAAATTTAATAGTAAAAAAGACAAATATTTATTAAATATTTTATAATTGTATATATATATATATGACATGATTTTGACACCATTAATTTGTCTTAAATTAATTATATAAATATTTTTTTAATTTAAATATTTTTTTGAATTTAGAAAATTTTTCACGTACATAAAAAGTTGGCGATAATTTGTTTTTCAAATTATAAACATGTCACTAATTATTTAAACAATTTTACTAAAATTATTAATTCCTCAAATAAATACATGATTTTTACTAAAATAAAAATGGATTCATTTAAAATCTAGTTATTTAATTAAAAATAAAATATTTATAAATATTTTAGGAGCTACAGTTAAAAAAATAAAAGAAAAAGGGTTTTAGGTATAAAAAAAATCTGTAAGATTGATTTTGAATATATTTACATATTTTTTAAATAGAAGATTCTATATTTTATTTTTAAGATTGGATAGAAAACTATTATTTTCTAGCAATAAAAATAAATTGGTTTTTAAGATGTGATGAGTAAATTAATGATATGATGTTATGGTGATTTTAAATGTATTAATGTGAAGTGGGATGAAAAGAAATTTAAAAAAACAATACTAAATACAAGTTTTTAAAATAATAAAATAAAAAAAATAATTTTGTTTATATTCATAATTAAATAATTTTAAGAAACAAAATATATAATAAAAAATAAATTTATAATTTAAATGAAAATATCATGATGAAAAACTAATTATTATTAACTGTAAAACTAATATACTAATATGAAAGAGTAGTCTGATGGGTGAAGATTTGTGGTGAGAAGTTTGTGAGGTTGACGTGCATGGATTTGACATTTTGATAAGAATATGGAAGAAAGGTTTTTGATTAATGCAGAATATGAACAGAATATGAAGTGATGTGTTGTCTCTGGTCCCACACCTTTCAGCGCCACCCACCCACTGCAAACACTCACACTCTTATTGCCCATGCTTTTTCTCATTCTAAGAGTGGGACCATGCATTTCTTTTCTTTATTTTTACACAATTAACCTTTATAAATCTAAGCAAAATTATTCACACACAATTTTAAACCTTAAATCCACTCAAACACCACTTATAATGTACTACTTTATATTTAAATTAAATTTTAAAACATAGATAGATGCTTAGTTGAAGGAGGATAAAGGATTTAAATGTAGGTGTTGCATACAGGTCAACACCGTTGAGATGTTTCTTATTTTTCATATTCTATTTCGATGTTCACTTTCGAATCAGAATAAGCTTTTTTTATAAGTTTTCTAAAATAAGTTTTTTGACATCAATTTTTTAAATATATATTCTAAAAATATTGTTCCAGAATATTTTGAAATATTTAGTCCAAAACTCTGATATTAATATTTTGGAAGGTATTTTCCCAAAACCAAAATCTACATTTCAAAAACTCCAATTTGAAAGGAATATATTTTTTCCGATAAATTTTCCAAAAGCCTCTCAATGAATGGCAAAAATTTGAAATAAAGTAAAAGATATGTGTGTGCAGATAGTAATTATGGGAGTACAGGAAGAAAAAACCGTGTAAAAAACTGCCCAACAAAAACATATGGACATAAAACAGAGAAAAGTCTATTTTTGGGCTTCTAACTATCCCAATTTTTCTTAGGCCCATTTAGATTATCAACGTAATTAACCTGCACACTCACCTCTTCTTTTTCCCCCTTCCCTCCCTCACAGCTCACTTGCAAAATCTATTGGTTGGATAAAGAATCAAAAGAGTTATCTCTTCAAATACAAGAAATATTAAGTTGGGGACTAAATCTTAGAACGGGGTTTCACTCTAAAAGCAAAATATTTACTTTTAGAGTGAGGTCCCACCCTAAAAATATTAATAAGTAAATTCAATTTCTTAAAAGATAAGAGATCAAATTGAATAAAAAGATAAAAAATAAAAAATATATAATTTAGACAAAGTTTTTTTTTTAAAAAAAAATAGAAAGAATAAATAAACCGTGAGAATTCTCATAAAAATAAGAAAGTTTGGTTTTCACAAAACAAGTAAGAACAAAAATAATAAAAATAGAAATAAGATGTGAGACTTGTAATCTTTATTTTTTCTTTTCTAGCATTTATTTACCATAAAAAACATTTACCTTTTTATTTCTCAATTTCCACCTTCTATTCTATATTTCCTTTTTAGTAAATAATGTGTAATAGAAAAATAAAAAGAAAAAACAAATAAAAAGAGAAATAAATTAATATAAAAAAATATTCAAGTTTATTTAAACCAATTCTCTTTTAAATATTTATAAATAAAAGTAGTTAAATGGTTTTGAACCACGGGTTGATATTTTTAACCATATTTACTTGTCCGTTTAATTTGTCAAATTAGTAAGTCAAAAACACCACATGGTAAGTTGGTTTGGTATTTTATTTTAAATAAAATAATAAAAATATTAACTTTTTAATTATATTATTTAAAAAATAAAAATATTTTATAATATATAATTTAATTTATTAATATTTATCAATTAAGTTTTAATTTATTCAATTAAAAATATTAATTAATCTAATAAAAACTTAAAACACATTATATATATATATATATTAAAATAAAAATAAAACTTATCATCTAGATAGATGTTTCAAAGTTTGAATGGTGTTAAGTTATAACGGTTTATTTTTTTACTTGCTGTTTCTCATATTATCATTTATTAATTTAGAGAAAAGTATTTTACATTCATTGTGAGGTTTTAATTATTATTTTGGAGAAAAGTTATAAAATAAATTTTTATTTATTTTAAGTTTAATTTTGTGAGTTTATTTATTACTTGTTGTCCAAAAGTTTTATTGAATTTTATTTAATGATGCGTTATTTACATTTTTAATACAAACGAAACTATATAAGTTCTGTTTGTTTAATTTCTATTTTAAATTATCTTTAACTTTTACAAGTGAAAGAAAAAATTATGAGATAAATGAATAAGTTTACATTGATAAAAATATATTAAAATTTTTAATATTTATTTATATAATAATAATAATTTATTTATTTACTAAATAATACATGTTTTAATAAAAAATAAAATAAATAAATTTTAAATTAAATTGAATTAAGACATAATCAATAAAAAATAAAAAAATATTATATTTTAGATTAAATTAAATTTTATAATAATTTATAAAAATAATAAATATTAATTTTTAGATTAAATTTAACTTAATATTATAAGTTAGAAATAATCCGCACTTAAAAACTATTTAATCTACAATTTTGTGGATTAGATAAAAGTTTACCAAAAGATAAAAATTTGTTTAAGCAATACATATTAAAGATTATATGAGTGATGGGAAGCAAATACTCATCTCTAGCAATCATCTATCACAATTTAATAATTAATTAAAATAAAATTTAAAACATTCATTATTCTCTGTCATATTTATTATCTATTTATTTTGAAATATTTTTAAATTATTAAACTAAAAAGTTAATTCAAAATAAAAGTTCCGCTATTCTTCCTCTCATGAGTTTCCAGAACATGTTTTCATTGTTTATTCATCATGTCTCAACATTTTTTTATTATTTAATTCAAAATAAAAGCTTCAGTTATATATCATTATTTAAAATTTATAACTGAAAATAATTATTCAAAATTTTCTGTTATAAATGTTTTTAATTATTTATAACATTATTTAACTGAAAGAAAAAATATACAGATAAGTGTATAACTGTTGTTTCCCCACTCTTTTATAATCAGAGAATGAAATCATATACGAGCCCACATTTTTTTTTTCTGTTGTTTCACATTTTTAATTGTTCCAAATGGGGAAGGAAAACAAAAAAGTGGTATTTTCTTTCCTTAAGCTATCTTTCGTCTGTGAATCATGTGTTCCAAAATATACCTAAAAGATAAGTTTAAAAAGAGGTTTCAAACATTATTTCTCCACGCTTATAAATTATTTTCTTTATTTTAGTGCATTATATAAATCTTCTAAAAGGAAAAAAAGTAACAGTTTTAAGCATTCATGTAAACAAAATTACAGTAATATTTAATTATAAATTGAGATGTATATATATATTAATGATAATTTTTAATTATTTGACTGGGTAAAATTATATATATAAAAAATTTTACTTGTGGTAGACTATAAAATAGAACAAGGAATGATAAAGAGGAATGAAAGAGAATAAAATCATTCTTAATGGAGTCTTTTGTTAAGGGATAAATCTCTTGAAGAAGTTAAATCTCAAGCTTAGACACATTATTTTGGTTGATTAAAAAGTAGATAATATTTTGATATAGTTTCGATTGTCATGGTTTTGATTATTAAATACATTATTAGAAGTATATATCATAAGTTCTTTGGTAGTGCAAATTATCACTAGAAAAATGAATTTTAATATCAATTATTTTTAATATTCTATATTAGAAGGAATTTGATGTAGATATTACAAATGTAGAAAGTGAGAGACTTTTCACAACAGCTCTTAACCTATGTAGACAATTAATCATATAAATCAATGTTTGTAAAAAATAACTCAATATTATACTAGAAGATTTCTACATGGGTTCAAGTTTTAACCGATATAATGTGTGGATTTCTTTTTAAAAAGTTGCTTCTATTATATGAGTTTCACAACCTGTAATTGAATTTAGTTTCAACCATCCATAACATATATTTTGCTAGTGAAATAAATTTTTAATATTCAATCAAAACAAAAAATACCAAAATTTATCAATAATTTTACTTAATACGTTTATATTCAAATATAAAGATTAATTCAAACTTAAACTAGTCATGACTATTAATATAAACTAAACTAACTTACTAATTAATATGTAAGTATGACAATTAATATGTAATTTACTAATATTAATATCATTTAAATTAAAATTAAAATTAAAATAATTTACTTATAATTAAATTGACTATAAATTATGAGAATTAAAAATTAGTTATTCATAATTAAAATTCATATGTTAGTTATTAATATAAAAAATTATTTTATTATTAATATATATTATTATAAAAATTAAAAATTAATTATTCATAATTAAAATTTATGTGTGAGTTGATATGGAAAATTATTTTATTAATAATATATATTATTATAAAAAATAATTTAATTAAATAAAAGTTATTTATTTTTAATTTTTTTAATATATTGTTATTATTTTAAAAATTGTACGATAAAATAATTTTATTAAATTTAAAGTCTTTGATTAAAAAAAGAGATCATTAAAAAAATATTTGAAATAATATATAAAATAATAAGATAAAATGGTTAAATTTTAAAACATAATATTAAATATAAGTATATAAAATAAAAAATAAAAATAAGTATATATATTTTAATTATGTATCAAAATTTAATTAATAAACAAGAAAAAAAAAGAATGTGATATTAAATATGATCATGAATTAAGAGAAGAAGTTATTGGAACTTTTGAAAAGTTACTTTTAAGAGAAGAAGTTCTACTATGTTTCCATTCAATTAAAAAAATCCTTTAATTATTTTTTTTAAATAGTAAAATTTATATGAATTATATGTGTGTATATATATATATATATATTATTTTTAATTTTTAATGTTTATAATGAAAAAAGGTCTTATGATGTAATAGTTATTTTTTTGTTGGACAATTTTTTCATTAAATTGTTGAACTGAAAAAATATAAACTTTGTGAATCGCCCCACACCCAACTAAGTGAGTGCATGTGCAGTATTATACGTTTCATTTTCACTCTTAATTTCAAATAATATCAATATGATCTGTGAGATTCTTAATCCAACATATAATAATATAGAAAATGAAGTTCTTAATTTGCACTTTTTGAAGTAATAAAAGAAGAATATTATAGTCACAGGCAGGCTTCTATAACAAGATTATTTTTTCATAATTTCTTTTTGTTTATTATCTTTTTTATTTCCCTAAATAAATTCATCCTATGAAGGAAGCTTTTGAGGTCATCCATTTGTCAATTATTTGGACATAAATTTTTACCTCTAATGAAATTAAGAAAATGGTAGCAACATTCCAAAATTGAGATGAATATTTGTATAAAGAGAGAACTAGGAAAAAGCCCTAAAGAAAAAGAAATAAAGGGAAAGATGTGATAAATATTTGATTATGTCAAGAACTACAAAATTAGAAGATAAAAATAAAATGTAGAAGAAAATTAAGTATAAGTTTGATTACTATAAACAAAAATGCAATTTCTTTTTCTTGAAATAAATTAAATTTATTATAGAGATAATGTTTTCTGAAAAAAGAAAAAAAATATTGTTTTATTAATCATAAATGAGATAGAAAAAATTATTATCTTTAACTTTACACATCATAAATAAAATAAAAAAATTTGTGAACAATATCAAATTTATACACATTTTTATATTTAAATATGTGACTAAAAAATAGATGTAAATTGAAATAGTCTTTAAAAATGAATAATAAATAGTAGAGTTGTCAAAATAGATGGTTCAGTTTGGTCTGATCTGGTCTTAGGAACTAAGTTAAGAAGATCTAATAATCTAATTTAACTTATATTTTAAAATAGACCATAAATTTTGGTCTAGCCTAACTCTAAAATTTTAAAAGATTACAACTATGTCTTTAGAAAATAACATGATATATTATTATATTTAAAAATTTAAAGTTTAATATTGAACAACTAAATGCATTATAAAATAATATCACATATCTTGTCTAATATTATTTTTTATCAGTAACAATATATATATATAAGTTTGTGCATAATTGTTCATAATAGAACAAGGGAAAAAACATTCTATCTAATAAACAATAATAACACAATTCAATGTTGGGGTTAACTTTGTCTTTCTCTGTCACACTATCCAAAACCTAACTTATTTGTATCCTCATTCCTTACAATTTGTTAAATAAAGACAAGAATTAAAACACTAGTGTGAAAACATAAGATAATTGATTTTGTTTTTAATCTTGTACAATTCTCGTGTATGAAAATAAATATATTGAATAATTCTCTTTAAATATTATTTTTGTCTTAATTACGTATTTATTCCTTGTTATCGACACTCACACATATAATGTCTGTCCATAAGATATATATATTTCTTAATATAATATTATTTGCAACAATTTTATCAATGTCTCTCATATTTATAACATAATATATATAATTAAAATAAAATAAAACTAAAAATAAAAAAAATTATATAAAAAAATAAGTCAGTCCATTAACTTACGGATCAACCTGACCTTAACTTATATGAGTTTCAGACTAAACAAACTAGGCTAAAAAAATCTATTTTTATTTACATCACAATTTTTTAAGACTGAGAGGACCTAAATCACAAACTACTCCAACCAATCTGTTGAGTCAATTATTTTACTAGTTATAATAAATAATTAAAAAAAAATTATAAAATAAAAAAGTTAAGTAAACAGAATTTAGATTCTCATTGATTTTTCTTTTATAAATGGAATAACTAAAAAGTAAGATTAATATTCAAAAATTAAAACTTTATTGAAAAGTGGAATGGATACAAAAATAATACATATGTTCTTTTTAAGAAAAGTAAGAAAAAAGTTGAAAAAAGTGAAAAAAGTTAAAGTAGATAATAAATAAAGTAAAAATAGTCGTGTTTTTAATTAAAGAAATAAAAAAAGATGAAGATATATAAATATAATAGAAGAAAAATAGTAATAAATCTCATAAACTTTTAAAATTATTATTTTTAATTTCTTTCAACAAATAATCTGTATTATCTTTATTCTTTCTTGCCTTCTAATGAGATATAGTGATCACAGATTTCATCATTTCATCTTTACTTAAGATGTCAAGATAATTTTTTTCAAAACAAATTAAAATCAATGGAAATTTACTCTAATAAATATTAATTTTAATATATGCATACCTTTGAAAGCAATTATTGCCTTCTTCAATTCAAGTTCTAGGCAGCACAACACTAATAACTTTAGTACAAAGTAAAACAATTATATCCAATCTATTAAGTTAGCTAATAATTTTTCTTAAAAAAATGTGATGATAAATTTATAAATTTTTACACAACTTTTATATTACTTATAGAATGAATTGATGTAAAAATTATTTTTATGTAAATTAATATATCACTTGACATTAAAAAAACATTTTATATGTCGATTCTTTTCCTAATTAGTGTAGAATTTCCTTTTAATTTAATATTTATCTATTTTTTTATTATATTTTTCTTCTCTTGAACATTGGTACAACTCTTTGTTATGTTGTTATTGTTCACATTCACAGTTTCCTTTTTTTGTTCGTTGTTGTCCTTATTGTTATATACAATTAGATATCTCTATTATGCATGCATTATAATAAGATACATATTAATAATATATCAATTTTAATAAATATTGCTGAACTCACAGTTTTCCACCATTTTCACACAACTCAGAAAGAATACATGCATTTCCATTCAAAATTATTAGGTAGGTGCAAACAAAACATATATATTTTGTAATAGACAAATTTGTTTAAATGTTAAAACACCTCGGTCGGAAGTAAACTTGACTTGATTATAAAGATTTTGTAATAAGTAAATTTACTATTTTTCTTCCATCGAAATTTCTGTCAATAAATAATTAAGTTTTTATTTAATTATAATTTTATCTTTCAAATGATATATAGAAAAACTTGACATTAACTATCTAAGTCAATTTTTTTTATTAAATTACATTAACAAAATTAAAATTAAAATATATTTATAGTTTTTTCCATGAATATGCAAAAATAACTTTATTATGATATCTCTTAACAAAAATTTACATTTACATAATAATTACATGCTTAAATTAAATGGTGTCATCATCACAATAAGTAATAGTAATCATAAAAGAGAAGACTTATATTTGTTTAACCAATTTTAAGATTTAATATTTAATGTATGTCATTATTTTTTTATCATTTATTTAAACATATTTTAAAAAAATATTACAGTTCATAACTTTTTCTTCATAATAATAGTATCTTGAATCACTCAGTTAACAAATATAAGTCATTAAATCACTTAATCAAACTAAAAAGATCTATCCATCAACTTAATAGTATTAGATTTTACGGATAAACTCAAGTGTATTAGATTTTGTAGATCTATCCATCAACTAAATAAAGTGTAGTATTAGATCTATGTTAGTTGTTTATAATTTTTTCTTGGTGAAAAAAAAAATGAGGGTAAGAACTTCAATATTTTTAGAAGAGTATAATGTCAATGACACTTTGAAGAGACAAGTAGAAACTTATCTATATGATGTGAACACTTCCATTCAAAAGCCTATCTATAATGAGATTATAATTATTTAATTGGTCCTTAAAATGTCATGAAATTCCTTGGACAAGTTGGGTTGTCAACCAAGTTGAAAATAATGTAAAAAATAAAAATAAAATTTTGAATTCACACCCATAAAAAGAACATGAGATGATATGAAATTCTTAACCTTGTAATTGTGCAATGCTCATTACGATGCCAGTTGTTAATGATTTGATTAAAATAAATTTAATCATGAATGATTAAATAACTAAGTATATACATCTTAAGCTTCCCATAATTAATTTTATTTCAAGTATATTTTTACAAATTACATTACCAAAGCAGATTTTTATGCAACTAGTTTTTTTATTTATTTGAAAACGTCTTTAATTATTTTTTTATATAAAATGTATGTGTGAGATAAACAACAAATCAGTGTTGGGTTAAGCGTGTTTATCATCTTTGTGGCCCTTTGTCCAATTTATTTATAAATAAGAAGTTTTACGGACTTCAGAGCACATACACTCTAATTTACAAGTTTTGCGGCTTAAGCTAGTATAAGATTAACTTTTCTCCCTTCTCTAATATCAATAGATCTCTAAACCTGTTGCTTAGATTTATATTTTTTTCTGTTCCGACCATTTCTTATCTTCACATCTAAGTTCTTTTACATTTTCTTTGAGTGGATAAAGCTCACCACTTCTTACCTTCTAGAGAGAGCGCGTACATCGTCTGTTCACCACTTTTTATTGACAAAAGTAAGAATGTCTTTTTCTTCTTATTTGATTGATTTTTAGGGATGAAAAACTAAACATGATATGCACAAAATATTGTTGTGTCAATTTTTAGTCCAATAGTCAATTTATCCATTTTTATTGTTGTGTCACACAAATATTTCTGAACTCATTTGCTAGCATTTTTGTTTGCAGGGTCAAAATCGACAGATCTGTTTTTTAAGGAAGAAATTCTTAATCGAGGTATTTTTTTTCCTTTGTTTCGTACAAGAGGGACCGCGCCCCCAATTTCATGATAATTATAGGAAATGAAAATTTCGGTTGTTTCATGAAAAAACACATGAATTAGGGTATAATTGCCTTTTTGTCTGTATACTTGTGTGGAGTGTGGGAGTGTGTGCTTTTTAATTTTGTAAAACTGATTTTGTAAAATTGATTTTGAGTGTAGTGCATGTTTTATAAAGTGATTAATAATTGTTGTAGATTTTGTGTGCTTAAATATATTTATGCAAAATTAATTTTGGACAGAACGGATTATCAAATGAATAGATTTACTTTTAGATGCTTTTATATATCCTAAAACCAAATTTACTATCAAATTTAGCTTAGATTTTTCAACCCAATGCAAAAGGTGTTTTTTTTTTCACTTCAAATGAATCAATGTTATATATTCTAGCAGTGAATAATGGCTAGATGTCATCCACAAACTGATGATTGGTTTAAGTTCTCTTAAGTCACAAACTAATTTTTTTATAACTTTTTAGATAAAGCGAGGTTTATGGGCAAAATCAATTTTGGTCGAAATTAAATAAACATGTGTTTTTATTAAAATCTAATTTTTCAGAACACAAATCATTTTGGCCGACATTTGACCTAATTTTACAAAGCTTTCAGCCCTTTCCCTTACAAATTATGATATGAGTTTACTTAAAACTATATTTGAGTTGAGAGATGGTAGCATAATTCAATATTATTAATTATTTTAAACTTTCAAGTTAAATAAGCATCATTTAGATGCAGATGATATGATACATTTAAAATTTTCCACTACAGCTAGCATAACCATAACCATAACCATATTCTTCATCATTTTTTAACAAAGAAGGTAATAACATTAAAATATACCATAACAAATGATTTATTTGGGTCACGAATATCTTGTTGTAGATTAGAGAATATATAATCACTCTAGTAGACTATATTCAAAGTACAAGAAGTTCAATTAATTTTGAATCATGTTTAAATAAATCACTTTTTTTAATTTGAAGACATGACCTTTTCTTAACATAATATTTATGACACATATATGCACATAAATATTTGTTATTTGTTGTATATAAATATGCACATATACGCACATAAAAATATGAGAGATAGTGATTTATTGTATTAGTGTATCTTTATAAGTTTAGTTTTTTTATTGTTGATAGAAAGAAATTCATCACTTAGTTAGCTTGAAGTTGTTTGTTATATTGTTAAGGGAATTGTTTTGATATTTACTTCTTCTCAAAAATGTTTCTACATAGTTAGGATGAAATTAAATTGATTTTGATTATTGTTCATGGTTAGTTTAATTAATGGTATCTAATAAATAAATTCTTTATTGGTTGAATCGGAATGAGATTATTATAATGCTATTCACCTATCTTTTATTCAGGGAAACAACTTCAGAAAATAAATATTTTTATTAATTTATTTATTTGTCTGTTTTTTCCTTTCTAATCTTTTTTCTAAACTTGTAGATCAACATGGAAGATCTAGATATGGAACTTGATTGGGCACAGGTGGATATTCTGACCAGTGCCACTCCTTCATTGTTCAACAATCTCACCTATCCTCCCCAACAACTGAATGGACCCACTGTAAAAAAAACTATTTCTTTCGTCTTTCATATTCCATTCCATTTTCTTTATAATAATTGTCAGAATAATGTATATTTATTATTATATTTTATAGTTAATGATAAAAATTTATTATATGTGAGTTTTTAAATGTTAAATAATATTATTTTTAATATTGATATTTTTATGAGTGTTGCATAAAGTTTAAAGTTAACCTCAAAAAATAATATTTTTGAGGTGAGATAAATGGTTTGGTTTTATTGTTCAAAATTTTTTCCTTAATTATAAAGATTCTTAACATAAAAATATGAGAAAGACTAAAACCAAAACACTTAATTTTTTGCAGGAAGTGAAAAAAAATATAATTACAATCAATAAAAACATATTTAAGTCTAAAATAAAATAAAAAGTCTAAATTATAAAAAAATTATAAATATGTTCTTAATCGTGATAAAATTTTAGAACAAAGAAAGAACTTTTCAGTGAAAAAGTAATATAAAATAAAAGAAATGTCAAATTAAATTGCAGTGAGAAAAATATTAATTATTAAATATTATCCTAAATAATCAAATACAATAATTAAAGTTACAATTTTTTTTATAAAAATAATTTCTTAATTAATACCCTCTCACTTTCATTATTTATATATAATTTTGAAAAAAATTGAAAAACTATGGGGCCAAAGCTCCCGCTTCAACCAAATTAAAAAATTGCATTGATTTTACATTATTGTTGAGATTTAGGACTCGGTTGGAACTGTGCAAGCAACACCAAATCAAGCACATAGCACTGAACATACTTTCAACTTTTCCGAGGAAGCAAACTCAGGAAACCTTCCACAACTTTCAGTGGATGATCCTTATCAGTTGCCTCAGTTACCATCAAATTCTTCTTTAGCTCCATTCCCGGATGAAATCCAATCAAACTATTATGTACCATCCATGGTAAGTTCATGATTAATTCATGTAATAATATATATGACATATACATAATCATAGTTTGTAAGACTTAGTGTCCATTGATATGCATGAGTTATATCAGTCCACTATCATATCACATATATATTATTAGTTATTTAGTGCATTACACTCAGCAGGTATATCTTGTTATCTCTTATGTATATTAATATATGTATATCCACACTGGTTGCAAGCAATGAACAATCTCTGTACAATTATTAATATTTGACCTGATTAGGTGGGATTGATCTCTGAAGGAGCAGGTTCATCTGTTCAAGGCCAAAATATGACTCCGATGAACTACTACAATCAATTTCCTTTCACTCAAAATAACAATTTACCTCTGTAGGTGTTCCTGGCTACCTAGCTATATACCAAATGTGGAGTCATTATATATTATTCTTCATAACAAGCTTATATTACCGTGTTGTAGGATACATGATCTTGGTCAGCAGCACAACGGACAAAACATAAACAATGAGCTGTTGGGGAAAAATATCTTAGCAAATCAAAATTTCAATGGAATCAATCAACAGTCATCCCCTTATCCAGCATTTTTTCAGCAAAACGTTGTTAGTTTAAGTTCTCTGAAAACTTGTTCCAATACTAACCATTTTTTGGATTTGTTTATCAGAAAAGAATGTATATATACATATACACACAAAGTTGACATTATTATTGTTGTCTATCATAACTAATAAGCAGGTGGAACCACTAGGAGCAGGGAATGAGACAGCCAATAGTCATTTCATGACTAACCAAAGCTCCTCAGTATTTCCTCTGAACAATCATTCTATTAATCCTCATAGTGCGCTGAACAATCATGTTATTAACCCTCATGGTGCATGGAATTCTCATAGGTAAATTACTTATTCTCATAGTTATTTAAATCTTAAAGATAAATCTTAAACTATTATTTGTATAAGAATGAATTTATGTAATCTTGTATCATTTAAATCTTTTATATGATTCAACAATTATTATTTTTACCTTCAAAACGAATTTTATGTGAAAACAGTGTATTTTTTTTTAAATTTACTAAAATAGGTGAATTTTAAGAAAATGACGTATATGATAAGTTGTATTTAAAGAATATGACTTTACAGGCGAAGATGAGAATACAACTTTTATATTACGAAAAGTAAAACAGATTTTATATGAAAATAGTATATTTTTCTTAAATTTATTAAAAAGATAAATTTTAAAAAAATTATATAAATGAATAAGTTATCTATATATCTAATTTTTTTAAAATTCATCTATTTTGGTAAATTTAAACTCTAATTTTGTAAAAAGTCAATTTTTTTATCAACAAAAAATATAAAATAAAAGAAACACTAAATAAAAGAAGCACTAAAATTTAAACTCATATATAAGAATGAAAAAAAAATTACAAAAAGAAGCTTTATAATAAACTATTTCCATCAACTTAAATTTTTAAATAAAATAAAGAATTATTCTGTTTGTTTATTTTACCTTTATTTATCATTTACTCAGTACATGTTAATTGTTTTATTTTTAGTCTTTTAAAATAATTAATACTTCGCAAACTTGTGTATAGTTAAGCTTTTCCTAGTTTAAATTGTATATTACATTTCATTTATATAAAAATTAGCTAGACTACTCACATTTGAATCTGGGTTCAACAACTTGGGTTGTTTATATATATATATATATTTCCTTTTGCATTGCATGTCAAGGGTGAAACTTTTTTAGACTTTTTTTTTACAACCAATAGTGGAAATATATTTTAACATTAAACAAAATCTCTTTGAATAAATTTTATTTATTTAAAAATTCTACAGTCAAAATTGACTTATGATGTCTTAATTTTTTTGAAGTCTAACTTTGACTATTTTTAATGATTGATTTGACTTGTTATTTTATTCAATAGTCTAATTCATATTAAAGATTAATTGGCTACAGTCTACCACAAAAAAAATTATGCAAACCTAAATAATAAACCCTTAATCTCCCAAGAGTGACTAGGTGACATTTTGTATCATTTGCAGTACATACTTTATTTTCAGATGTTAAAGACCATTATTTTGAGTTCTACAATAATTTCTTAGTAATCCATTCATTTTTCATTTTGAAAGGTCCCTTTGGATGCAAGATCAAGGAACCCAATACAATCCGTTATTGCAGAACACTGGTTTTATGCAGCATAACAGCTTCTCGTTGAATGGATCTGCATCTCTGTCATCCAGCTTCACATCTCCTCCAGCACTGAACTCTGCTACTATGGGGTTTTCAGGTACTAGGTCCATCGAGGGATCAAGTTCGCAACTTTTCAACACCCAAGTGCCTCATATTTCAAGCCTTTTAAGGTATCATATTCTTCACTAGCATTAATTATTTTTCCTTGATATGATGCTATAATATTCTTATGCCTATGTTAGCATCTTTTTATACAAACAGACTTCATATTTTTGAAATTGCCTATGTTTACAATTTTCAGCATTACTAGGCCTGAAAGAGCACCTGGAACACAACTGCAGCAAGTATCCCCTTTTTCTGTGAACACAATCACTGCACAGCGTGCGGACAATGGACTTTCTATTCCTTCATCTTTTAGGTATATACAATTTTTAAACAATTTATGTAATGGGTAGAAATTCAAATAAATTAAATATAGAACATGTTCATAATTCTATTGATTTGATTTAAATATATTTTGAAGTAACAAGAGAACTGGCAAAATCCTTATGTGTTTCAAGTTCTCACTATATTGTTGAATCTGCTTACAGGGGACAAACTTCAGTACCAAGTCTAAACATGCTGAATCAAACTGACAGATCATTGGTTACTTATGGTCCTTATACCAGTCTTCAGCAAAGTCCAAGTCTGAATTTACAATATCCAAGGGTGAAAATTTCTTAATAACTTTTTTTTTTCTTTTTAACATAGTGATGATAATGTAGAATAACTGTTTTAATTTAGTTAAAATACCTGCTCCATGTTAATTAATATTTGCATATAGGAGAGAAAGGTACATGCATGTATATATGATAAATGATCTATTAGAAAAAGAAAGATACAGCAAAATGACAATGATGAATGTTAAAATAGAAATATAGGTATAATATGTAATATGAAGGTGTTTTAATATAAAAGTGTCCGTATATTGTCACATAAACTTTCTTAATCTTTCTAAGAGTGCTGGTAATACATTATCTACTGTACTGTCTGTTGAGGTAGCAGGGTAGCCATTTAGCTTGGAGAAATGCAATTTTGATTTTTGAAGCTTCTTTACAAGTGCAACTTTTCCTATTTATGGGCACAATGTCGGTGGCATATACTCCTAGAGGCAGAATTTTCCCAATTTTATACTTTATAATATTTTAGAATATAAAAATTTACTTATGTCTCCAACTCCAGATTTCTTGTTGCAAAACTTTGCAACTTAATTTTATATCATGCAACACTCTTGTTGGAATTCTCCTTGGTTGTATTTATTTAATACTTTACACAGTCTAGAATATAAATGTTCATGTTTTCAATTCTCTAAATTTTTTCTGTAACTATTGGTAGGTTCTTTAAGAGGATACATGTAGAAATTTAGTATAAGCAAATCTATGCAAAAAAAAAAAACTAGTATATTATCTATATTCTAAAATCTCAAAGATGATAAATTTATTGAAGTTCTTCTTTTTATATTGTTGATTTCAAGATATTTGTATCGATTTTCTAACAACTATCTTGCAAGTTTCTAAACGTGGTATATTGAACATGAACAGCAGGGACAGCGAGAACCCCCACGTCGTGGTCGTCCCCGGAAACATTTTGAACCAGGCGAGGCATCTTCACCTTATAAACGTAGAAAGGTAAACATTTTTCTTGGTCATGCACGAAGATGTTTTTTGTTGTAATGGAACTATAATGATATTTTGTGGTTATTCTGCTCGGTTAAATTTTACTTGTTGCAGAGGGGTTCGTCCACAAGAGAAAATGTTGGGAGATCATCTTTATCCCAAGGAAACCAAACTGCTGCTGCTGTAGTGAAAGAAGATCAGAACCCAACGAACCCTTCCTCTGCTGCTGAAACTGCAAGGTTCTTAGCACATTTTACCATTTTTTGCTTTTCACTTTTTGAGTAACCATAGATAAATACCTACACACAGTATATATATCAACATTTTCCATTATCTTCTTCATCTTATTACTTATAATTATGATATCTTCATTTTTCTATCTCTAGATTTCTAGAAGCATATATTAGTGTCCATCCATAATTTTCCTTCACTTTTACTATTGAGTTAAACACTTTCATGGTCTTAAATTTCAGTCCATTTGTAAATGCTATGTATGATCCAGCATTTGAGAGGGCTGGCGTTCCCATTGACCCCCTTCTCAGGTTATTCAACGCAACAATGTCTGGTAATTACTTTAACTTTCTATAAATCATTCAACTTATTGGAGGAATATTATGTTAAATTTGTTTGAATAATTTTCTTCAGAATTATTAAAAATTAAATAATTTTTTCAAAAACTAAAATTATCTTATGTAGAAGTTAAAAACACTATGGAAAGCTATAGAGGAGCTTTTATAAATTTATTTATCGTTTAATTCCAATTTATAGAAAAAAATTTCTCCTGAAATGGTTTATGAAAACCTATCTCTGATTAGTTATCATTGCTCATCATAGAACTTTTTCTTTTATTGAAATTATCATATTACAAGTCAAGTTTACATTTTGACCTTAAAAAACTTGCATCTGATAAGAATGATGTTATCCTTCACGCAGATAAACCTGCAGGGCCCCAACAATGAATTGAAGTCTTTAAGCGCCCAGAATCCTGAAGAGCAGTTGAATTGAATAATGTTTGGAATTCTCAACAGACATGTGACTTGTAGTTGTCTTTAGTTTGGAATTTGAAATCTGAAACATTGGTTATGAAATTCTAATTTAGAAGTTGATGGCAGATGTAGTGTTACCCTAGGTTATGTTTTTCATTTCAGACTCCAATTGATTAAGGATTAGATTTAAATTTAGAAACATTGAATTTTGCTACTATTTGGTCTGAAAGTTCTGGGAATATGTGAAATGCTATTACTTTTTCAAATTTTAAGTTTTTAGAAAATGTCATGAATGATTCTATAATTTTTAAACAGCGATATATGTATTTTGTTGGAAGAAAATGTTTTATGAATAAATACTTACTGTAGTCTTTGAATATACAACCTGTTTTAATCTGTATCAGAGTTTACAGAAGGCAAATTCTTTTTCTTTTGAAAAAGTAGGGCTATTTTTTAAAAAAAAAATGGTACAAATTTGTAGTAGAAGAGATTGTGAAGAACAAGTGGTATTGACCAATCAGAAAAGAAGTTAAGATAAGATTGAGAAAACTAAATGCAGATAACTTTTCCTTACTAAATTCCTCATCAGAATTTCTATTCTATTTGAAAGACTCGGTGCGAACCATAATTTTAGTACTTAGAAAAAGTGTAACTTCATGTTTTAAATAAACTATAAATTTACATTTCAGGGTCATTTTTTAATAAGTTTAAAGAATTATTACGAAAGAAAAATATAACATTTTCATAAATTAATATTAATTTATGTAAAGTTTAAAATAAGAATAGAAAAAATTATATACAAGAGTTTCTACAAATTAATTTATAAGATAATTTTTATTTATATAAAAATAAGCTAACTTTTTATACTTTTTCTTCTAAAGAGAAACTAATAAAAACAAAATATATTTATTCACAAAACTTCTGAATGTATAACAGGTTCTGTTAACCCCAAATTCTATGTTTTTATTTTTTTTCATATAGTACAATCAGTGGTAGAAGTTGCCCAACCTAATTAAAGCTTTCCATAGGTGGGACATCATCGTTACTTACACGGTGTCAATGATTTTAAAGGGAAGTAATATTTTCACTTTCATTATAAAATAATAATTATTCTAATAATTAATATATATTAAAATTTTAATTATATTTTTTCATTTAAAATATTAACATGTATTTATATATCATTAAAATAATTTATGAAATAAAGACTTAATTAGGTTATTTTTATATATAAAAAATAAAAACAACTTAATTAGGTTTTAAATTTTTTATAAATTTAAATATTTTTTAGTAACATTTTTATTAAAACTTTTTATTTTATTAAATGTTTAAAATTTTATATTTTTAACCAATCTTTATAAATATCCCTATTAGGGGACAACCGATGTAATTTTAGATTTGTAATTTGTAAATAATTTGATCATCAAAATTTAATACAATGTAAATTTTAAACCTATCAGGGGATTAATTTAACAAATTAATTAAAATAAAATTAAAGATTTTCATAAAACATATCAAATTACTCAACATCCTATAAAATATCACCCAAACAAAAGATAAAATAACTTACCCTATAATGGATGACTGATGTGCGACAGAGTGCAAATCTATAACCACCAAATACTCATGACCCCTGTTACCTGTTTCATTTTATTCCTAGTTACATTTAATTCAAAACCTTTTAGAAAAAACTGTCATGGTTATAATTACTTTCATTTGACAACTCTAAATATAAATATTTTATTCAATATTTAAATTTATATTTTAGTTTAAAAATATAATTTAATATTTTATTATTATTTAGAATTATCAAATAGGTATAAATAGTAGTATCAAAATAATCTTTTCCTCTAATTAACAATTACCTCTCAAATACCAATTTTAATTATATAATTATACAAATAAAATAAATTATCATCTTAAATTAGAATAAGAAAATTAATAAAATTAAATATATTAAAAACATCAATTTAATTGATATTAATTTTATTTAATTTAAATATTTAAATTAACATTTAATTGAATTTATTTTTAATATTTATTAAAGCTTATTTTGAATAAATAAACATTAATTCTATATTATTAACACAAGTAAGTTGATGTTATAATCTTACTTATATTTATTTAAAATAATATTGATATTAATATGATCTTTTAATATTTACTTTTAAGTTTCTTTCTCTTAAATCCGATATCAATTTTACAAATTTGTGTGTTTTTACCACTTAGAATAGAAATTGTATACCAGTCTTAAATTAAAGGCTAAGATTTAAATATTACAAAATAGTGTAATATGTGTGAACCTAATTTAGCTTTAGAATTTTTCCGGTCCACAATTTTATAAAGATGTCTCTCTCAAATCTCTCATATTATTATTTTTTTCTATTCCTAAGATGAAAGTTCCTCTCAAATCATGAAGAAATTTCTTCTATCATTGTTATTGATTTGGATATCAAAAATTGTTTATTAATTTAAATGACCGTTAAATTGAATTCTTTTTATAATTTTTATTGTTTATAATTTTCACATAACATAATGTAATAAAACATTTTTACTTCAACTTGTAATGATAATTTTAAATTTAAATTGCAAACAAAATTAAAAAGTAACCTAACAAATACCAGAAATAGTGTAATAATTAATTATGTTTATAAGTATAAAATAAATAATAATAAATAAAATAAAATTAAGGAATAATAAGAAATATAATAAAATATAAGAAATAATAATAACATAAAAGTAAATAAATTACAAATTAGTTAAAATAGCTTATAAAGTTAGAAATCATGTATACAAAGTCATACCATTAAGAGTTAAAGTCTTATAAAATTTCTTTCTTCAAAATATATTAACATTAGATAAAATTTAAGATAAAAAATTATAAAATTTTGGATCATAAAAATAAAAAATATTTTTTAATTTAAAAATATATATTTATATAATCAGTTAAATAAAAAATTAATTAAAGTGTTAATTTTATAACAATTTTGTATTAAAATAAAATTTTTAAAAACCATGAAACCGCATGACAAAGAAAATTTATGTGGACTGGTTTATATAGAAGTCAACTTCATTTATCTTAATATTCTTAGTCTTAGTAACTAGTAACTCTCACGGTTCTTTTTTTTTTAAATCCTGACAACTATGATTGTAACGGGTCTTAAGATGCAACTTTGTCCCAGTAATATTATTTAAGGGGTATTAAACACAAGAAATTCAGTTTCTACTGTTACACTGTTTCTAACATAATAAAACCACTATATTTAATAATATTTTAGTGTAATTATTTATTATTATCTTTCAAATAATGGTCAAGAACTAGTACTAATTAATATTTCTTAAAAGATAACACAAAATACATTAATAACACATTTAATTTATATTTTTATACTAAATTTATTTTTAAGTTTCATTAAGGGTCCTTTAAATAAATTATGAAATAAAATAAATTTTGTTGACTTTTTAAATATTTATAAAGATATGTCAATTATAAGAGTGATAATATTATTTATATTTTAATTTATTAATTTTTTATATCATAATTATATTTAATATAAATAATATTTTTTTTATTTTATGATCTATAATCTTATTATTATTGTTATTTTAGTATTTGATGTAATAATTTTATAAAATATAAACTTTTAAGTTTATATGATTTTTTAACGAAAATGTTCTAAAGTTATTATTTTTGTTTTTATAATATTTTCTTGAACTTTAAAGTTGACAGTCGTCTGAAACAAAAATCTTCTAAAAATTGTATACTTTAAAATAAAATTGAAAGCAATGGAGCTAATACATTCTTTCTATTCTTAATTCTTTGTTAAATAATTAAAATTGATCACACACATGTTTATTAAATGAAAAATCATTTAAAATTTATATTACTATTATCTCTCAAATTATTTATGTACTTAAATTTGCATATTTTCTTCCATTTTTATTTTTTAAAAAGATGAAATGGCTATAACATTTTATATGTTTATCATTTAAATTATACGTCTAATATATTAAATTAACAAGATAAAGATAAGATAAATAACGTGTAAGAGAAATGATATAATATTTACATTCATACAGATAATTTTTATTGGATGGTTATAAAGAGAGTTACTAGAAGATTTAATAACATAAAATAAATACTAAATATTAAATAAGATCTTACATCATAAGAATTAAAAAACATATGTTTGATCTTAGATATATTTTTTTATTAACAACTGAATACAATTTATTAATTATAGTATAAGTTTTATAAATTTTATATTAGAATAAAAATTGTACAAATATCTGGTACAATTAAAACTTATAAATAAATAAGTTAAATCATAATAACTCTTCTAACGGATATATCCTAATTTAAACTTAATTGCATTGGAGGAGAGAGTTATTTAGTAGAGATGAAGCGAATCCTATGCCACATTAATATTATAACATTTTAAATTTAAATAAAAATAATTAACATTATTAAAAATAATACATGTAAAATTTGAATTTTATTTCTCTCTGATGATGTATACCTCATATGTTTTTATTTTTTCAATCAGAATATCGCAGCAGACAAACACGATATTCATAAAATTTTGAAGTTGAGAAATGTTGGTTAAACTTAAGTGACAGTCCATTATCATCTTTAAATTAATATAAATAATTAATTCTCTATTTTTTTATTATATTTTGTTATGCATAATAAAGGATGATTATGGATTATAATTAATGATGTGATTCAAGTTACCAAAATCTCCCCCCACAGCTAAGTTCATCCTAGTGTCAGTGTTGTCAGAATATTTTGACAACACAGCTTTCCAGTCTGTTTTCTCTTCTGGAGTGGCCCTTGTCTTCCAATCTTCTTATGTAAAAAAAAGAAAGTTTTGGCTATTTATTGAGTGTTTGCCTGAATCTCTTTCTCACATTGTCATTCACAAATGGATGGTCTGCAGAACATAGAGGGGGAGTTTGAGCCAACTAGCCCCGATATGTTCATTGACTGGAACGATGACAGCTTTCAACCAACATTCCTACAGTCCCACACTTCCCACACTGTTTTTCGAAATATTGAGGAGACAATAACTGAGTTTGCTGCTGTTCCTACACCTGCTGTAAGCACTAAAACCACATTCCTTCTCTTACCTTTTGATTTTATTTTATAAATATAGAGCTTCATAGCAGCGGCAGCTACTTGTGTTGAAAGTAGATATGTTTGTTTGTGCATGTTGTAAATGTGTCAATTTATATAAATAATGCAGGATGCTGAGTCAGTGGTTGAAATCACAGACCCTACATGTTGGTCTTACCAGGGTTCTTCAAGAGCAGCGGCTCTCAATTTTGTTCCTAATCCGCTGTCCCAGTTACCACCAAACTCTTCAGTTCTTAATGCAACACAATCAAACCACCCATTATCATCAGCGGTAAATTAACAATTTTTACTGTTTTTAAACACCGATCCAATTGTTACATCTTGTGTTAAAATAATTGTTATGTATATATGTCACTTTAGATGACTACTAATCCTAGTCTCTTCAATGCATGATTCAATCAGGAGGGGTTGATGTTGGAAGGACCTGTTCCATCTGTTCAAAGACAAGATATGATCAAAACAGGTCTCTTCAATCAACTTTCTGAATTACAAAATGAGGATTGGCTTGCGTAAGTTTTTCCTATCACTTTATGGATTATGCATTCACTTGGACAATAATGTAGTATATTTTTAGTGGCTAATCCTGAGTTTATATATGTATATATTCTCAGAAAAAATTATTTTGACATCATATACAAAAAATTCTTACTTTACAACTCATTTTAATAATATAATAATATATTATATTAAATTTTTGAAAGTAAATAATTAAAATATTAATTTTTTGAATGAATGTATTTTTGAAAGAGAGTGTCAAAATTCTGAATTCCTATTTTCAGGCTTGAACGTATTCATCTCTGTGACGAGCAAAACCCATGCAACCAACCTTTGATACCAAATAGAATAGAAAATAACAATGGTATCAATAACCTACCATCCCCTCATCCAACATTGGTCCACCAAAATCTGGTGAGTATAACTGTTGAAGAAACATGTTTAATGGCTAAGGTTCAAGTACTTACTCCAGAGGCTTTGCTTTTCGTGAAACTTATTGACCACAACTTTTGTCATTATCTGAACTTGTATGCATGTACAGGCGAGGTCTGGGAATAGCGAAAGAACATACTGGAGTGGACCATTTGCCCCACCCGAAAGACATACGTTATTCACGCAGTACGATGATATCAGTAACTCTCATGCTGCGTGGAGTTCTAGGTACTCTTTGACCTTTTCTACTTTTGCTTATTACTTGTCCAGTCATTACTCCCTATAGAAATTATAAACCCCAAAAGAGAACAAAATTGCATGTCTAACATGTGGATCGGTTTCTGACAGTGTGAGACTCACAATTTTGTATCTTCCCTAATAATATTTAAAACTTAGAATTAAATATGTTTGGATGCTTACATGTGGTCATAACAACGTTCATCTCATTATGAATTTTTAACAGTAGGTCCGAACACACCCAATTATCTGCTCCTGATGTATATGGAGCACAATACGCACCCAACTACACGCAGTATTTGTTTCCACTCCTTTGCTGCTCATTACAATTACTCAGATTAACAAGTTAACAACAAAATGCATGAACTGTTTTGTCTTTTTTATTCAGGATGCCCCATACATTCACTCCAGTGCATAATCAAGTTGGTCATGTCTCTGAACTGGAGCAGATTCTTGATTTACTATCTGAAGATACTGTGAGGCCTGTCTACCCAATGTGCTCTAGGTATCCAGCTAGTAATTAATCTTTTTAGAAATATGCTTTTACATGAAATTTACTATAGTGTTACGTGGACAAATTATTAACCATTTCATATATCAGCATAGTACCAATCATGTGATTGCTTTTTGTCTTAGATCGGAACCATACTCAAATCTTGAGCCTGGATTTGTAATAATGCCAGCAGATGCTTATCGACGAGGTTACAGACCTGAGCTGCCTGATCCTGCAGCTCCTTCTGCGTCCTACCTTGCTAATTATGGTCAACAATCTAGCCTATTTGCGACATCAACCAATTCCTTTGGATCCCAATCTTCAGTTTCTTCAACCAATAAAAGGTCTGCACCCAAATTTCTGTTTACATGTTTTAAAAAATCATATATATGTATATGCTGAGAGTTTATAAAAGTCTTTTCTCAAGTTAAGGGCATCGTATACTTGTCATCCTTATTTACATGGTTGAATGTGTGCACAGGACCCAACCTTCCGAGGCTATTAGAAGGATTTTAAATATGAATCCTACACGGACGGTTACCCGGAATAGTCCTTCCATCACCACAGAACAAATTCAAAGCAAGAGCATGCCAATTAAAAGGGTAAAAATATTCTGAACTTCTCATCTTTTTCTTTAAGGCAGCAATGACGAACATGTATAATCTGCCAGTTATAAATTATCTGAAAATCAATTGTTGTCATTGAGAGAGATAAAATCCTATCATCATTTGTTCATATGCATGGAGTTTTTTTCTCTTAATTTATCCTTAAAGATTAACATTCTTGGAAACAACTAAACATGGAAAAATGGATGTTTCACCTCAGGTACGTTATGAACCACCATGTCCCACACCAAAACGTCTTGATGCAGAAGGATCATCTTCTCCTCAACGTGCAAAGGTAAGCTTTTTACTAAGGACTAAAATTGAAGGACTATTTTAATAACTGAAAATAAATAAATTGTCACATTTAGTCTTTAAAATAAAAAGAAAACCATCCTCAAACTATAAATTTCTGCATAAGATTGAGAATAACCCAAAAATGAGATGATGAGGCTGTTCTGGTTGGTTTGTGTTGAGTAGTCGCTTAAGGTTTGCACTGAAACCGGAAAACATGGATCAACGGGTACATCGCAGACACTAGAAAGGACTCCACACGGTGTAGTGATTAGAGATCCAAGCGCTGTACTCCCAAACCCCCCTTCCGCTCCCAGGTACACTCCGCACCTCAAAACCCATCTTCTCTCTTCCTCTTTCTATCCTTTTCCGCATTTAACTCTCACAACTGACTGCACAAGAAACTAACAAATTTAATGGTTCTCAAATTTTAGGAACTTCGAAAATGCCGCCTATGACATGGAATTTGAGTGGCAAGGCCAACCCCTTGAACCCCATCTTAGATTTTTCAAACCACCACCAGGTAATTACAATTCTCTAAACCACACTTTTTTTTTGTGTTAATACCTGTTACCAATATGAAGAAATTGATACTATTTTGCCAGTAATTTGTTGTCTTGTCAATCAGCAATGTTCTAGTTCGTTACCGTGAGTTTACATCATTATGAAAAATAATTAAATTACAACCCAATTTTACCTTTTGAACTATAAAAAAGCTTCCGATTTATGACAGATGATGATTTTCTTGGTGCAGAGAACTGATATGCCCAGCCTGCTGTAACGAAGTGTCAAGTGCCAGAGAATTCTCAATGAACCATGACAATTTGTATACTCGAATTGTTTTCACAATTCTGAAGACTAGAAACATAGCTTAAAGTGTGAACTAATATTAAGTTATTAATATAAACAATCTTATTATTATTAGGGGATGCATGTATACTTATGGAGCCCCCAATACTTAGTAATACCATAGGGATATGGAAATATGGAAAAATGTTAAGGATACGCTGATTACAATTTATAAAATATTATATATAGATGTAGAATATTGATAGATAAATAATAAAAATATGAGTATTTTATTTTATTTTATAATCATGGTGATTATAATTTGTAATTTATAGAAGTCATCTGTAATCATAATAAAAAATATTTTTTTTGTCAATATGGTGACTATTCTTTTCTATCTGTATTAATAAAGACATCTATTGTATACTCTAACAATCAGAAGTAATGCTACATTTTTTATCTAATCATTATTCTTTCCTTCATTATATACAATCATCTAAACAAACATAAATTTTAAGTTTAATTAATCAAGAGACAACTTTACATTAAGTCTAACAATATTATTAGTGGGTATCTTTCTCTTAATATTCCACAATCTTGTTTCTCCTTTTTCATTAAATACCCTTAATCTTTTCTCCACCAAAAGTCAAATATAAACAAAATATTTATTTTTTATCTACTTTAATTCTCTTCACAGATAGGCAAAGAAATATGAATTTAAATTCCTCTCATAATCCATGAAGAATACGATTCCTTAAAAAACTTTAAAGCAAACTTTTCGAATACTATTAAAAAATATCTAAGGCATATCCTAGAAAAAAAATTAAAATATCAAATAAAAATAATAGAATACTTTTTATATACATATCTATAAGCATTCCATAAATATTCTAGAAATATTCAAATTGTATTTGAAAAGAAATTTCCCAGTATTGCTCCAATAGTTTATTGATATAGTGTTTTGGGTCACCAGGCAAAATAAACCATAAAACCCTTACCAATCACAACTTAAAATAGGAAGATTCTCTATGTATGTGTTCCAGGTTTACATACTTCATTGCCAATATTTATTTATTTATTTTCTTAAAATCAAGTGTAGGAGAGATAAAAAAGATTATTAACAAAAATTTCGGAAATGTTTAGTTTAAGAAAATATTTTTTTGTTTTTCTAAGAAAAACTTTATTTCCATCTTTTGAAGTTTTAGAAAGTATGTTCATTTTCTAACCTATTTTATATTTTTAGAAATTGAGGTAATTTGAAATGCCTTTGATTATTTTTAAAATATGAAATTTATGAAATACTTTTATACGGATTTTAAATTTAAATTACCATATCGATAATAATAGAATATTATCATTTTCTAAGGAATAATTTATAAAGTAAAAGGCCATATTGTATATTATATTAAATTTAACAAAATTTCTATTTATAAAAAATATATATAATAAGTTATTAGTTAAGAACAAAAAAAAAAAAGAACAAAACTGCAAGATATCAAATAAAAAATATATATAATAAGTTATTAGTTAAGAACAAAAAAAAAAAAAAAACTGCAAGATATCAAATAAAAAATATGAATGATGCAATTAGCTCCTTATAACGTATATATAATTTTTTTTTAATTTAGATACCTATTTGTTGTTGGTTATGGGGTGTGGAAACTCTAGACTAAGGATAGAAAAAAGTGTCTTTAGTTTGACTCAACAGGTTTTAGTATTTAAAAAATAAAATCAATATAACAATAAAATATCTATTTTAAGAATTTAAATATTAATTTTAATTTTATATATAATATTTTTAATATATAAATTATATATATCTGTGTGTGTTTTAATAAATAAATTCATTTAATATTTTATTATAATAATTTTCTTTCTATAAAAACAACAACATACAATTAAAGAGAAATCATGCATGAGTTGAAACTAATAAACTATATTCAAATAGAGTAGAAACTTCCATAAAAAAAAAACATTTTGCATCAAACCAACTTATATTCAAAGAAGAAAAAGGGTTAATGAAATTCATCATTTCCCTTTCATGTAAAAAACATCCCTTTGTAACCTTGTCTTTATCTTTGATGCTCAATCATTGCAGCTGCAAGTTGAAGTTATTTGATTTGTGAATTCTAAAGAATAAACTATGTAAGCAAAAAAAAAAAAGTAAATAAAATAAATATTATATAATTATGTTCATATGTGCAATCACAATAATTTTTTTGTAAAAGAAAAATGCATGAACCATAATTTTCTGGTTACTTATATGAAAGTTCTCCTGAATTTTCCATTACGGAAAACTTAAGATAAATTTTAAATTTTGTTAGAAAAATATTTTAAGCAAACCTGGAAAATTTATTTGTCAGGATGATCACTTAGAAACAGACATTTGGTTTAAAATAGTGTTGATATTGGCAGCCTCGTCAACCACATAGTTATGAATAGAATGTATTGAGAAAAAAAAAGTATTTTTAAGAGATTAGATATACTTCTATTTAATATTTATATTTTAAAATATTAAAAATAAAAATAGTATATCACTTATAATTTTTTTAACATACATCTACTTGACCGATGATCTATTTTTCATCTTATTTTCCTTTGTATATTTTCTTTCTTTTATATTACAATAATTATTAAATTTTCTATTTTCATTGTCCTCATCTATTCTGTATTAAAAATAAAAACATTATATCAATTGTAACTTAGTATTTAATAAAGAAATAAAAAATAGGGAGGGGTAATAAAACATGGGTAAAAAATAAGTAACTAATAAATAAAATAATATTTATTACAGTACTTATAAATTATGTTATTGATTTTGTGAAAGTATTTATTTATTATTTATCACTTCATTATTATAATAAAAGAAAATAGAAAAATGTGGAAGGGTTAGAAATCACAACAATAATAATATATTGACAATATCAATTTTCAATACATTCAAATATAACAATTTTGTTTAACATATTAATCTTCTATTCTGATTACTATATTATTATAATATAGGTTTCAGTTGATTGTTTTGATTGCTAAAATATTTTTTTTTAAATAATAGTCTGATAAATCTAACTGTCATTTTATGTCTAACCCATAATTCAATTGGGTTTAGCACACCAAACCCACAACCTTTTATGTTAATGCATAATAATATTTAAAAAATAAATAAAATAACATTACAAATTAAAAAAGAATTATTTGTTCATCCAGCATAGACCTTATAGGTCATGTGAAAAACACCTAAATTAATAGTCTTTTTGAAATATGGATCTTTTCAAAGTATGAAAAACATTTATACTTGGTTAATGTACTTTGTCATTTCTAAAGGGTCTTTCGTTTCTGCACATCCACATTCTCAATGTGCATTTTCATATATAGTAAATTTACAAAAAGTATTTTTTGTATATAATTGTTTTTAATCTGATATCTTTTAAAATATTTTTAAATTGGATATTTTAAAATAAATAAATCCAGTATTAAAAATTATAAAATTTATTTTAAAAATATTTTTTTGAAACAAAATTATAAAACTTTATTTTAAAATTTCTTTTCTAAAATAGACGTTATGAAATAGAACATCTGTCACATATTTTAAAATTTTTCAAAACACATTTTCTGAATACTGAAAAAATAAAATTGTCATTTCCTAAATTATCCAACCCAGATATTATGGAAGTGCAGTAACAAAACACCGAAAGGTAATGGGTAATAGAGAAAAAGATTACCATAATATATACTACTAATTACTCTATAAATTCTTGCTTCACTTCACATTTTTCTTTAATATAAGCCCCTTGAGAAGGGTCAATTATGAGAATTTATGGGTATGGAATGAAGTAGAAAATAATGCTCTTTTTTTATTTTTAAATTTAATCATAGGTTATGTAAAAAAGTAAACATTTTTCATTAGAAATTATATATTTTATTATATTTAATTATTAACATATATAAACTTTACTAAATGTTAAAAAATGTATGAACTTTTTTTATTTGATTACTCTTTTATTGTGGCCTCTCAATTATTTATACTTTAATATATATTTATCGTTATCGTCTATTATTAAAATCTACATACATTCTTTTGTTAATATACTAATTGTTAGCTTATTTTCTTCATAATTTAAGTTTTTATTCGTGTTTTTTTATTAAGAAACCAAAGCCACTTTAAAACATATTACCATAAATCAATTATATATTAATATATTACAATGAACTAAAACCCCGTTAAATATAAAGTTATAAATGTAATACATGGATAAAATTAACCACTAACATAATAATATTTTTAATTATATTGAGATTTTAAATTAGAAAACATAATAATAATCATGTTACATTGGGCCTAGCGTATTAGAAAGAGTTGGATTTGGGCCGAACATCACAATTTCAGTCCACACCAATATTTTGTATGTTTTAAAAATCTTGAAGGGGTTAGAATGATGATCAGACCTTCCCACTGCAAAACAGGTATGTCATTATGAATGGATTGATACGTCTGAGTTTTGCATGAGACAAGGTGGTCAATATATAGAAATCATACGTATATAACTTTATTTTATATATATTTATTTAAAATTTTTTATTTTTTATTATATCATATATATCTATTTATTTTTTATTTCATATACCTTCAAATCTATTATTTTTCTTTTTTTTTCTAAGTATGTATTGAATGAAAATAAAAGTTTGAAGAATAAATCAACAACGAAAAATACTATAAGAAAATATGTTATATTATAATCATTTTTATTATTTGTCGTTGTTTGACTATATAATCATTTTATATTGTTATATTTTTAATAATATTGTGGTTAATATCTATTTGTTCATTCTTTCGTTTTTTTTATAGTTCATCTAAATTAAATGGGGTTAGTAAAACTGTACTTTTTTTCTACAGCATCAAGTGGGAAAAGGTAACAATTTTAATAGTCTATGTGAGTGGCATGGGATGATGCAAAAAATTATAAGTTCCAAACAATTGCCAATTTGATATGCATAAATACTTCCAAGGATTGAAACTTATGTATTAAAACAAGACCCGTTTCTTTCTAAAAGGAAGTATGTGTTGAACTAGGTTTATATTAAACTATAAATCAGATGATACCCCAATTGTGGATATCAAGAATTTGTTAGTAAACTTATATACTTATCTCATACTTGTTTAAATATAACCCATGCTCTAGATATAGTAAGTGAATTTATGTAATATCCAAGTAAAGATCATGAGCTTACAATAATTCAACTTCTACATTATTGTTGTTTAAAGTTAAATAATATAGTAATAATAATTATAATTGTCATCATTTTGTAGTTACAATAAGATATAAAGAATTTTGAAATTGTGGAAGAAAAATAACCAAAGCAAAATTGATGAAAATTGTTTAATTAAAGATTTAACATAAACTTCGAAAAATAACTAATTATATAACTATCATTATTTCTACACAATTGTTGTGACAAAATTATCATCACTATCGTTTGAATAATAATTAATTTGGAACTATTGTGAAAATTGGAGAAACGACATGATTTAACCTAAAATTGTCGTCATTATATTTATAATTTCAACATATTAAATTCACTACAAAAATTATCCCGAGAACCTTCTCGATAATGATTAACCTAAGATCGTAATAAAAAAATCTATTATTCTAATTTAAAAAATATCATAGTAGTATCTTCAACTATGATTTTCTTTATAATCATTTTCATTTTTCCACTTTTTCAAGTTTTAAAAAATATCAATATAGCTTTTGCAAGACTATTACTTAAAAAGGGTAATGGAAAAACATTATAACATGATTTTATTTAAACTAGCAACTATCGATGTACATATACAACATAATGCATTATAATTTTTTTAAAATAATTAACTTCTATTTGTTGTGGGTTTGAAGTCATCACACCTTCAAACAAATTCAATCCTGATCCCGCCAATGAGTTTTTTTTTTCAATTATTTTCCGATAATTCTACTCTCTTGAACTATTATATTATTTCAGTTATACAGTTTACCCTATACAAATAAAACGTAAAAGTGTGGGTCTTGAATTTGAAGAACCATAAACTTTTTTTTTACGTTTTTTCAGTTGGTTTACGTAAAAGTCAACCCATCTTCTTGATTAACGTCTTTAATCAAACTTGTCTTCATAACTCATCTGAACAGCGGTTTCATAAATCCGGACAACCTGCTTGTGGTGGGTCTAAGTATATGTAGTCGGAACATTGTCCGAGGAATATTACGTTAGCAATATAAATACAAAACTCTGAGTTTCTCATTGTTAATAAGAATTAAGAAAAGTAATTAATTAATAATAATAAATTTATCCTATATTTCACATTTCAAAGTACATATTCATCTTGGTAATACTTTTTTCTTTCAAATGTTCGTAAATACATTATCAATTACAAATTTTTTAATCTAAAATAATTAATATAAAAACATTGTAAATTGAGACTTATAAAAAACTATCAGTTCTAATTTGAAACTTATAAATAGTAACCGACAAAACATTACAATTTAATATTTTATGCACCTAAAGAAACGACTGAAAACATCCAGTAATATTATAATCTTTTTAATTATTACTATATTTCAATAATGGTTAAAACTATCATATCATAAAATGATTATTAAAAACTATTACAAAATACATTAATAGTACATGAAATTTGTATTTTTACAATGCAACTTTATTATTTTTAATTTCTTTGTGATAAAATCGATGACATGCAAGTTTATTAAATAAAACATTATTATTTCTGAAATTAATAAAAAAATATAAAGAAGTTTACAGAGTGTAATGCTGCAAATGTTTGTTTATACAAAGATGACGTTAATATTTTAATTTAGAAGGTAATTCAAGTTACGAGAATCTCCTCACCACAAGTCAGTCCCAGGTTTTGTCCACATAAGAACAAAGCATCCCAGTTTGTTCTTTTGAGAGAGCGTCTTGTCTTCCATATACTTGTGACAAAATAGAGTTGTGGTTTCATTTGTTATTTAGTATTTGACCCAACTTGTTTCTCTCTTTGGTCAATCACAAATGGATGGTTTACACAACATAGATGGGGAGTTTGAGGCAGATAGCCTTGCTATCTTCTTTGACTGGTACGACGACCACTTCGTACCAACATTTTTACAGTCCGACAGTCCCATCTCTGCTTTGCAAGATCCAAATTTAATGGAAAATTTTAATTTTCAAACTGAGATTGCTCCTGTTGCCCCCTCTGCAGTAAGCACTAAGCTGGCTCTCGTTCTCTTTCTCACCTTTTAACCAAGTTTTATACATCTTACTGCATATGTCGTATTTGTGTTTGTTTTCTTAAAAGTGGTCATATAGGGTTTGGTTAGTTTAGGAAGGAAAGAATAAGGGGAAAAAAAGGAAAGAAATAAAAGAAGTAAAACAGTGGGTTGATTTCTAAGTGGTTTAGTAAGAGAAAAAATTATTAAAGTTTGCTTCTTCTTTTTTTCTTGTTTAATTGTTTAGAACATAAAGAAAAAAGTGCATAAACATAGGAATAATTTGATATTTAAATTTACAAGATCAACTTTCATTCATCTTTCGCTTTGAAAGGGAAAGATTTGAAAAATAATGGAGCCCCACATGCATTTTCATATTTTTTTAGCATGTAATAATGCCAAAAAGAATAAGGGAACTTATTTGTTCATATCTTTTTCTCTTTCATACCTGTTTCCCTTATGTTTCTTTATTATTATTATTGTCATTTATGTACTCCAAAATTTTTTTAAGCTCTAACAATGTATGTGTACCACAACAATGAGCATAATTTTGTTACTATTTAATTAAAATTTTCTTTTGAAAACATAAGCAACTCACGTCACACTGCACATTGTCAGGTAAGATGAAACTAAGAATGTTTGTTTCTGCTGGGTGTTAATGTTAGTGAATTTATATGAATTATCCAGGTTATGGAATCAGTAAATGAAGCACAAACTCAGGTTCAACCCACGTACCCAACGTCTTGGTTTTCCCAGGGACCCTCAAGTGAAATGGCTTTCATTTTTGTTCCAAATCCGCTACCACCACCACCACCAAACACTTCAGTTCTTAATGGAACGCAACTAAACAACCCTTTATCATGCCAGGTAAATTAATAATCCTTGACGATATTTTAAAAGCACCAATCCAAACACGCATCATTATTATTTATGGTATCTGAAATTTATTAATGTCTATATGGCACATTAGATGAAAAGTAATCTACTTTCATTATTGCATAATTTAATTAGGAAGGATCGATGTTGGAAGAAGCGGATCCATCTAGTGGAGGACAAGATGTGACCCAAACTGGTTGCTCCAATCTATTTGCAGACTTGCAAAATGAAAATTTGCTTGCGTAAGTTTTCCCTGTCATTTTATGAATTATGAATTTTATGTCTCATCATAACTAGTATTAAAATGTTAATGTAGTACAGTATTTGTTGACTTGCTAATCTCATAGGACATATTCTGCATTCCTTTGTTGTAGGCTTCAAGGTATTCATTTTAATGGCGAGCAAAACCTGAGCAATCAAGTTTCCGTGCCAAACACAAGAGAAATCAATAATTTCAATGGTTTCAATGTTAACCAATCATCCCCTAATACGGCGTTGGTCCACCCAAACCCCGTGAGTATAATTGTTGAAAAACATGTTCCACAACTAAGGTCTCACTACATGATCCATAGTCCTTGCTTTTTTGTGAAGCTTATATATATATCTGGATTTGTATGCAGACACAGGCAAGGCCAGGGAATGAAACATACTCAAGTGAACTGTTTGTCCCACTCCAGAGACCTGCGTCTTGTCCACTTCAGAATCATATCAGTGACGCCCATGCTGCATGGAATTCTAGGTGCTCTTTGCCTTTTTCTACTTCTACTTCTACTTAATCCTTACCCAGTTATCACTCCCCTTAGAAATTATGTACCCCAGAAGACAACAAAATTAAGCGTCTCACATATGAATCCCACCTCTTTGTCAGTGTGAGACTCACAATTTTGTATCTTCCCTAATAGTAGTTTTTCGAAGCTTACAATTAAATATCTATGGACGATTCCATGTGCTGACGTTCAATTGAATATGAACTTTTAACAGCAGGTCCCAATACACCGAGTTCTCCTCTCCTGATATCTATGGTGCAGAATACGCACCCAATTACATGCAGTATGATTTCATTCATCTGCCACTCATTGCAATTACTCGATTAACAAGTTGACAACAAAATGCATTAACTGTTTATTTTTTATTCAGGTCATTCACTACACTTCATAATCAAGTGGGCCATTCCTCTGAATTGCAGTATATTCCTGATTTACATTCTCAAAATTCTATAAGGCCAGTCAACCAAATGTACCCTGGGTATCTATCTAGATAGTCTCACCTTTTCTTTTTTTGGAAACATGCTTTTACATGAAATGTACTATAGTGTTATCAAGAACAAATTAACCATTTAACAAATCAGCATACGAAACATGTGGTTGGTTTTTTCTGTCTTAGGTTGGAGTCTTACTCAAATCTGGATCCTGCTTTTGTCACAATGCCACAAAATCCTTATCAACAAGGTTGTGGACCTCTGCTACCTGAGCCTGCAGTGCCTTCTGCGCCCTCACTTACAAATTATGGTCAACAATCTAGCTTCCTTGCGACAAACAATTTCTATGGATCAGGACCTTCAGTGCCTCCCACTAATCAAATGTTTGGCATCAAATTTCCACTTTTGATTAATAGTTCACAAAAAAATTTCTATTTAATTAAGGCTTTATATATAAATTTGAAAACATTAAATAACTACATGTATATTTATATATATATATATGTATATATATAATTATATTTTATTGCATAAGAAAATAAAAATGAAAATAATGTCTATTTATAAATGCATTAATAAAACTTAATACGTACAAATAGTTGTTGAGGGAAATAAATCCCAAAAAAAGAGAGTTAGCCATAAAGTGAGTTATGCATTTTCTTTATAATTGGTTTATTATATATAAAAGAACTTTTAAAATTGAAATCATTTTAAAATGGATGACTATATCCATTTATCTAATATAATATTGTATTTATTATGTTAATAAGATTCCCTTATTTCAGGTATTACCCCTTGTATGAAAATCAGAATCAGGATCAGCACCAACACCTCCAATTCATGATGCCTAATGATCAAGGACAGCAAAGTGGTGTCTCAATGCAACAGTGGTGAGGAACCAATTTATCAATATCTATTAACAATCTCGTCTAGAAGGATGGAATGATATTTTTCTTTTTTCATTTCAGTTTGTTTTTATTAATTATATTATTAACTTATAAATTAATAAAATTGGTTACTAAATCAAATTAAAAACTAATTTAAAATCTAATTTAATAAATAACTAAAATCTTAATAACTAATATTATAAACTAATTTAGATTTTATTTAAAAATTAATTTAATTATTATTATATAAAAATTAATTACATATTTTTTAAAATTAATAACTATAAAAAAAATATAAAAACTAAAGTTTTTACTATGATAAAAATTATTTTAAAATTAATATTTTTTAGTTAATAAAATAATTTTTAATTTAATTACTAATTAATTATTTTTAGTTTTTAAATTAGTTTATATTTAATAAATTTATTAGCAAAAGATAGAATAATTTCCATATGTTATATAATAATTATTCTTTATTTTTCAAATAAAGGACGCAGGGTGTGCCCAATCACATTAGTAACTATAATCAAAGGATGAACACCTCTAATCTGCAACGGCCAAGTAACACAAGTTCTCGGGTAACTGAAGCATCAAGTTCACGAGCTTCTATCTGCAGGGAAGCTGAGACTGCTCCGGTTTTAAGGTATCAGTTTTTTTTTTTTTTTTTAATTTGGAATTGCTTTTTGTCTCCATCTCAAACAACAAAGATTATGTTTACCTTAATGATTTTATTTACTGTAATATTGTCATTCATGCGTAAAATTTTTTACACTATGTTTGCTTGATTTTTTAGACGATACAGTAAAACAAAACACTATTTATTGTTGTCTATATTTTCATTTTGTGGATAAAAAGTTTAATAATAACGTAAAGAAAGCTTATGTAGAATACAAGATGAAGAAGCCACTATTCCGAAGAAGGAAGTCCGGACTAATCGGGACAAACGAAATCTTCAACAAACTTCATCAAGCAGGTAATTTACTTAAGTTATCTATGATTTCTCTTGCAATTTACAGCTTGTAAAATTAGGAAACTAAGTGAATATTGGACGTGTTCTTATTTACATGCTTGAATTTGTTCATAGGTCTCAACCTTCTGAAGCGATTAGAAGGATTCTAAACATGAATCCTTCGCGGTGGGTTAACCGTTCCATCTCTGCTGGACAAATTCAAAGCAGCCAGAAATCTGGAAGGGTAAAAATATTCACAACATGCATTTTTTTTAATTTAAGAGTACCAATATGAACACTTACTATCACGACTTTTAGCTATAAAATATGTGAATTTCTACACTGTTGTCAATAGGGTACTCGTAATTGTGATATTGGAAACCGGTTGTTTCCATTGAGAGAGATAGAAAACATGTTATGATTTGCTCATAATCACAATACATTACTATTGTAGTTTCCCCAATCTAGATGTTCTCCTTTTGTGTGTGCATGTGAATGGTGTTTTTTTTTTTCTTCCCCATTCTTATAAACAACAAAACCTGAAAAAATGGATGTTGTACAGGTACGTTATGAACCACCATCCCGTGGTCGTCCTCCAAAACGACGCTATGATGATTCGTATTTTCAACGTGAAAAGGTAAGCGATTTACTCGAATTTCAAAGAAGTAAACCCTTATTTTAATTTCTGAAAAAAATAACAGTTATCTCATTAGTTTCTAAAACTATTTTTTTTAAATAGCTCTTTCAAAGTGTAACATGCTGTCACACAATTATATATATTTTAGTATATAATAGGTGGTTTGTTGACTATACAAATGAATATATACGTTGTTTTCGTTTTACTGTGATAAAGAATATATGAACCCTAGAATGATATGCAGTCTTCTGCTTGTCTTGTTTTTTGAGTAGTGGCATAAGGTTTCTTCCGAAATAGGAAATGCTGGAACAACTCCAACATCCCAACAAGCCCAACATATTCCTGGCAGTTATCAAAACGCCATGCTCACAAATCTCCCCTCTGCTCCTAGGTAAACTCTGCAGCTCAAAAGTCAATATCTAATGCTGCTCTTCTCACCATACTTTCAACATTTAACTCTAACAAATTGAGAGTGCTGAAGAAACTGAAAATTTTCATGGTTCTGAATTTTCAGGCAATTTGTAAACTCTGTCTATGACATAGAATTTGAGAGGAGAGGTCATCCCATTGACCCCCATCTTAGATTTTTCAAACGACAACCAGGTAATAATTACAATTCTCTAAACCACACTCTTCTTTTATTAAACATTGATGAAGAATTTGATAAAATATTGTGTGTAATTAGTTGTCTTGTCATTCAACAATATTCTAAGTTACTGTAAGTTTATATCATTATTATAGAAAAATTATATAGCAAGCCAGTATTACATATTTTGAGCAGAAAACTTGATGACAAATGATGATTTTCTTCATGCAGAGAACTAATGTGCCTGGGAATTCTCAGAATATATGAGACTCTAACTTTCTCAAGAGCAGTTAGATTGGAAGATTTCAATTTGTATCTTTAAAAACTTATTACATATTTCTCAAGGCTAGTTTTCATAATATTATTTGCACATATAAAGTTTGACATAACTCTATGAAGAAGATAAGAAATTTTCGTGTGCAAGTAATATTATCTGGACCTTTCATGTTGATGTTGGTTTCTTGTCTACAAGTTTTGCAAAGGAGTGTTGGATAGCTTTATAATTTTGGCTCGTGTTAATGTCTTTTGGGGCCAACTGACAGACTAAACCCTAAGACACTATTCTATGGAAATAGAATAATCTCGAATGTTCGTGGTTTTCATTATTCATTGCTAATAATTTATTTTCCTTGAAATCCGAATATCCGAGAGATAAAATAGATTATTAGCAAAAAAATGTTAGTTGCTTTGTTTAAGAAATTATTATTATTATTGTTATTATTAAAATAACTTTACTTTCGTATTTTGAAGTATTAGAAAGTGTTTTATTAATTGACCTATTTTTATATTTAGAACTTGAGATAAATTTAAATGTGTTTGATTATCTTTAATATTTGAACTTAATAAAATATGTTTATACAATTTTTAAAACATAAATCATAACTAACAAGAGTAAAATATATTCTTATTTTTTATTAATTGATAATATATAAACGAAACCAAAAAAGTCATATTATATAAAATATTAAATTGTTTACTTAATAAATAAAAAAAACAAAAGAAAAGGACTACAGCGTGTCAAATAGGTTCACAAGTGCAGAAATATGTTTTTACGATGGAGTTTTACATTGGTTGTTTAACAATGAATCTATAGTAAAAAGTATGATTTAAAAAAAAACTATTCCTTTTTAAAATAGTTTCTTTTACACTGTTAAAATTATGATTGGGTTGAAATAAATTTTAGGTTTTAGTACCGATTTCGGTTTTAATATTTTCTTTTTAATTTTTTTAATAAATTAAATATTTTTATTTAAGTTCTTTTATGTTATCCATCTATTAGATTATCTTAAATATTCGAGAACTATATCTTATGTTGTTTATATAAGTTAATGTATGCTTAAAAATATGAGTTGTTGTGATTAAAATGAAATTGAGGAATAAAAAAGAAATTTAAAAATATTTTTTATAAATTATCCAAGAATCTTATAAATTGATATTTTAATTAATTTTTTCTTTAGTTGTGACAGAAATATATATTTTTAGATAAAAAATAAGTTTCTATTTTAAAAATCTAGAATTTTATTTATTTAAAATCTTAAATTTTAAGTTTTATGTCATTTCAAAATATTTTAATGAAATTTTTTTATAAAAATATTGATGTTAACTTTTAAGTTGGCATCATAAATTTATTTCTATTTCACTTTAACCCACATTTTAACTCAATATTTATTAACATTAATTAAAATGTATTTATTTTACTTACTGTAACAACTAGTTGTGGCATGGCAACCTTGCTTTCTTTTTTATCAGTGAAGTTGGATATTAGTAAAAATTATTCGAGTTATGTAGAGACATAATACAGCAAGGTCGGGAGGACGACAAAGACAAATAAAAACATAAACCGAAATCTGCTGTTGGTGAGTGGGGCGTAAGCATGAAACACTTTGTTACTGACTAGATTTTGGTTATTTGTCAGATAAGTAAATAGATATTTGTATGTATATATCAGTTCTGGTTGGATCACTAATTTAATACAGTCTAATTTAATAAATAATTAACATTTTGTAATTAATATTAAAAATAAATTTTAATTTTAATTTAAAAATTAATTAGTTACTATCATATAAAAATTAATTTCATAAATTTTTGAGATTAATAGTTAAATTTTTTATTAATATAAAAATTATTTTAAATACTAATTATTTAAATTTATAAAATAGTTTTTAATTTAATTATTATAATAATTAATTATTTTTTATTTTTAAATTAGTTTATATTTAATAATTTTTTTTTATAATGTATTAAACAAGTTTAAATCTATGATTTATAATTATATATTATGTAAAGAATTAAAGTACTTCAATTATATCATATTATATATTATATATTTATTTTTTATTAGAAGAGAAAAGAAAATAGTATGTATACAAGATTATGAGAAATGTTGTAATAGGAATAGAAGCTGGTGAAAATATGAGCTGAAACAGCCTATATGTGTATACAGGATACAATTTTGATATTATATGACCAATAAATGTGGTTGGTAGAGGAGTCACCTGCACCTTTAGTTTTACTGAAAAAAATTGTTTTTATCGATGTAATATTATTAATTTATAAAATAATAAAATTTGTAACTAAAAAATTAAAAGTAATTAAAATATGAGAAATTAAAATTAAAAATTAATTTAATTACTATTATATAAAAACTAATTTCATAATCTTTTTAAATTAATATTTATCTAAAATTATATTTTTTATTATAATTAAAATTATTTTAGATACTAACTATTTTTAATTTAATTAATTTATATTATAAAATTTTTTTTAAATTAACTTATATTTATTAAAAAATTTACTGTTTACTGTGAACATGTGATGACAATTTCCTATGAGGATTCATTATTCCTAAAATTTTCCTCTTTATACATGATCTCTTGTTTTTACACTATCTCCATTTTTTGAATTTGTGTTTGGTCTTAAAGTGAGTGTGAACCTAACTCTTTTAATTGTTAATTTTGTTTTTGTGGAATGTTACAACCGGTGGACAGGTTGTATCTTGGATCACATAACCTATTGCGAAAACACCATTGTATTGTAAATTGTACCAATGCTGGAAGATGAATGGAAGAGGAAAAATTAAGAAAAAACACTCGTGAAGCAAAATATGTATTGTATTAATTTTTTGTGTATTAGAAAGAAAGTAAGGGCATCCATATATACCTATATACAGTAACAAACATAAAAAGAAAGTCCAACACAAAAATACCCAAAAAAAAAATAGGAGCTGTCTGATGATGAAGAGTGCTTGTCGATGATATGTGTCTTTTGGTAAGATGCATCTAATCATGTCATGCATCTCATGAATATATGCATATAATAAATTATTTCTATAAAAGAAAAATCTATCTATCATCAGATTTTGATACATATATTAATTAAATTTAGTATATTAAATTCAAGAAAAATTAAAGTAAAAGATCTCAATTAACCAGTGTATAGTTTGTAATCACTTTTCTACTTCCTCCAGGACATTGTGAAGGGTTTTTTATGTATAAGATTTTCTTGATTGTTTTGCATATATTCAGAGAAAGTTTGTCTTCTCCCCAACTACCTAAGTAGTCCTGTTTCAACCATAATCATGTGCCTTCGCTTCAATACCTATACTTACCAGAAGCATATAAGGTATACCACCATATACTATTTTTACTACATTAAACTCACCACTTGACAAGAAAATTAAGAAAAAGATAAAACACTTTACTCATCATAACAAAATACAAAATAGAACATACACGAGTCATGAAAAAAAGAGATAACTTGTGATCATCTTGTGCTTTTCCTAAACCTCTAGCTACCCTCGTATATGACCCTAAACTTTGATTATCGCAGTGCAAAGTTGATGGAAAAGGAGCATTGACGTGGAGTCATGTAAAAGGTAAGCAAGCCATTATGTTTCACAAGTAGTAGCAAGGCTTGGTATTCAGTTTTTGATGATGATAGTGAGATAGTAGTTTGTTTTTTTTTAATAATAATTTTTTTAATATTTATTTATATAATAATAATTTACTTAACTTATTAAATAACATATAAATAAAAGTAAAATAAATAATACTAAATTAAATTAGATTAAGTGATAATCAATAAAAATATAAAATTTAATTTAATTTGATATTGTAAGTTGTGAATAAAAATCGTTTAATCTATAAATTATATAAGTTGTATATAAAAAAAATTTAATATAAAAATTTATAAAAATTTATAGAAATTACAAATTTACACTTATACAAATTATATATAATATAAGTTATTTTATACTTTTATCCAAATATTCCGCTTTGTCAATATTTGATACCAAGAGGAGGAATAATAGCTTTAATTAGGTGTTTGGATGAGAAGATTTTATGATAAGACTCCTCCTTCTTCAACTTATCAGACTACAAATTTCTACAACCCTTAGTTTTAAATTCAGTTATATTCCACAAATCCACTGACTTATTGCAGGTTAAGGAAGTTTTGTTCTCCATGAATCCTTATATGGCATGTGTTCCAGATCATAGAATGTTACAATGTATAATTAATACACACTTTATTAAATAACTTCAATTTAATGTAACTTATGTTATTTAAAAATAAAATTCAAACTTATACATATATTGAAGTGAATAACCTAAAAGAAAGTTGTTAGTTGTTTATACAGTAATTTGATTTTCTTATACTAATTTGTTGTATAAATAATACTTAAATATATACTTTTTTATTTTTATGCTTATTCTTCTAAAATTTGAAATCATTGTTTTTAATCTTTATAAAGCATTCAAATTTTGATTTTAATCTCAGTAAAATATTTTCTATTGCTTTTGATCCTTTTAGTTTTGATCCCTAAAATCAATTTTAATATAAATAAATATAGATCTTAATTTTTTTAAAAAGACAATAGTTACTAACATTATTTCACAACACTGATAGGTATTATTAACAAATTGAGACATATTTCACTTTTACATTCCATTTTAGAAAATTTATTCTCACCCGAATTTCTAAATTTAATAGTTATAAATTTTTGTTTCATCCTCTTTTATGCATAATAATGAATATATTTGTATATGCTCTCGATTCCATATTATAAATATTATTAAAAAAATAATATAAAAATATATATACTTTTTTAATATCAAATATTAATAAAAAAATATAATTATATAAATACTGAATCAGTATATAAAATATAAGAAATGATTGTGTATATAAAACTAAGAAAAAAATTAAAATTAATATAAGTTTTTTAAATTATCTAATAAAATGTTCTTTATCAATTTAAAAAAAATATGAACAGATAAAGAAAAAAGGAATGGACCAATACAAATATATTTATTTATGTTTTTATGTCTATTTTTAATATTACTCGTATAAGTAATGTATACAAAATTTTTCTATTAAAATCAAAACGGACTCGAACGATATTTTCAAAAGGCGAGTTATTTTTTTATTCTTAAAATAATTTGGAATAGTCATATTTTTATTCCAATCAGATAAGCTTCACATTATATTAGAGATTAAAAATAATAAAATTGTCAAATTACATTCATTTTCCATAAACTAAAAGTACATTTAAGTCTATAAACAATATATGAAAAAAATTTTAAAATTACAATTGTTTTATAACGGATGTCCATTTATCAAATGGCATTATATTTACCCCAGTCATTGACAAATATTTTAAATTTGATCAAAATTGAACTTTCAAAGCTTTTAAACAAATTTTCTGATCCGTATAAACATCAAATTAATAGGAAAATTTCGTGTTTTGTTTAAAACCGTTAAAAAAAATAAGGGATCAAGCTTTTTATAAGAGAGATAAAAATGTAATTGAGTCTTTCATATGTTATCCATCTTGGAAATGATACTCATGCAAACTTTTAATCAAGAAAAAGCTTGTTTAAGTTAATAAATATTCAATTAATGTCAACTCATATTAATTAATTAATTCAATACTTCAAAATATAATAATTATAATTTCTAACCAACAAAAATTAAGTAATAAAAAATGTGTGGGGAAGAAAAAATTATAATTATAATTATAATTTTGAATACTTCATTATACCACTTTCTGCATTTTGTCCTATAAAAGAAGGGGCTTGAAGGAACAATTGGTGTTGGAATTGGAATTGTGTTTGAAAAACTTTAACCAGAGATCTCATTTACAAAGGTTAACTTTTCCACTCTTTTGTCTAATTAAGTTCTTCCATTTTCTTAAGCTAACTTTGATTTTGTTACACAGATCAACTCTCATTTCGAATCTAAATCATTTTGTTTTCCTCAGGAAGGAAGGCCATCCTATGCAATACTTCTCTCTACTTTTTTTTTTTATTTTGTTGATTTTGAAGGATATGGGGTCAAACTTATGCTGATATATATAGCTTTTTCTTCTTATCAATTTTATTATTACATCACTTCAGTCACTCATTTTTTTTCCTCTTTTTTTTTTGTTTTTTTTTACAGGATTGAAAGCGGCACATCAAAGTTTTAATCAAGAAATTATTAATTTGGAGGTAATTACACTCAACTGTAAAAAATATAAATTTTATTTGAAAACAATTTGAGAAAAGCATCTTTTTGCATGCCCATGCCATGATTATTAAACACAAATAGAAATCTTGTATCTTGTTTCCATGAGTGTTTTTTATTAGATCTGATTTTCCTTAGTCGGTATTTTTTTCGTAGTGAAACTTCACTGAATAATTATGCGTATGAAAAGGTTAATTCGACTAATTTGATTATTCTCAATCGGTAATTAAATTTCCCTTTTTTATGTCAAAAAAAATTATTTTCTTTCCATTGATCTATTGTCCCAAAAATCATTTTTATTATGAGATTAGTTGCTTGTTAGAATCAATTCATCAAAAATAATTTCTTATCATCTTATCAAAATACATTTGATCTGGCCTAACAGGTTGAGTAGCGTCATCTATAATTTAGATTAGATTAAATTTAAAAATAATAATTTAAATAAAAATAAATTTTTTTAGATTAATTCATTATATTTGAGATTAAAGAATTAAGATTAAATTGTCTTGCAAATTAATAAATTGATTACTTTTTATGTTAATTTTTTTTATTAATTTTTATTTTATTTTAATTATATATATATATATTATATTATAAATGTGAAAAATACTAATAAAATTATTTTAATTAATATTTAATTAAGACTTATGTTACTGTAAAATAAATATAATTATTTAATATTAAATTTTAAATTTTTAAATAATGATATATTATGATTTTTTATATAAATATGTAATATTTTTTAATTTTTAATTAAATTAAAAATGGTTTATTCGTCCGTGATTCTATCATCAAATTAAAGTAAATTAAAAATTATATATTTTTTTAAATTTAAGTAGGATTAAACTGGTAGATATTTTTAACATTGTCTATAAAAAATTCTTGAATATGTTGGACCACCTATTTTCATAAATTTTATTAAAAAATCAAAAAATTATATTTCTTGATAGATGTATAAAAAGTAATCAAAATGTGGACCAAATATATATTTTATTTAGAACAACATTACTTTTTAAACTGTAAAAGTTATATGTACTTTACTTTTAGGGAGATGTTTATTACAAGAAGTCAATGTGGGGAAAAAGATATAAAAGGAGTGTGGTAAGTTCAATAAATTAACTATTAGATTGCTTAGCTAGTTTAGAAGCTAATTATTAGTTTATTTAATTATTTTATAAATTAATTTAATTAACATAAAAATATTTGGTAAAGAACAGTTTATTTTATAAGTTTTTAGTTTATAAGTTATAAACTATTTCAATTAGTTTATAGTCTGTAACTTATTTTTTTATTATTTATATTTTAATACATTTATTTATTATTTTTAAGTTTTATATAATTTAACTTAAACAAATTAAAATTACAAATTAAAGATACTACTATTTTATTATATAATACTATATGAAAATTGTACATAATAAAAATTCTAAGAAGTGAAATTCAATATAACAATAGTTTAAATTAAGAAATAAAAAAATATAAAAATAAATAAAAATTTAATTTAATTAATACTCATTAAATTAATTAATTACATAAAAGGACTTATGCAAATAAAAAAATAATATATACAACTTTTAGAAAGATATAGAAAAATTAAAATTTTAATAAAATTTATTTATTTTTAAATATTTAAAATTATAATTATATAATAATATATTTTTATCTACAAAATGTAAATTTTATTTATATACTTATATTCCTTTATATTATTTTACATTTACTAATTAGTTTATTATCTAATTTTACAAAACATTTTTAATTTAATAATAAGTTAGTTTATTAACTTATACTCACAATTGGTAATTAGTTCATCCGTTACAAATTTTGCAAAACATACCTATAATATTTTTGAATTTTTTAATAAAATGGGTAAAGTCAATCGTTTGAAAAAGAATACAAAAGTTTATATCTAAGAGGCATGTTAGAAGAAGTCCAATGTGGGAACAAAAATTCCTTAAATGTGTAAAGAGTTTTTCAATTCTTTTACTTTTTCTCTAACTTTACAATAGCTTCAAACTGTGTTTTGTGAGAGAAAAAAAATTTCCCGCTCACGGTTAAATCAATAAATTTTAATCTGCATAAGTAAAGAAATAGTGCGTAATTTGATAATTCATAAAATTGATTTTACCGTGACTATAATTAATTCTAAGAAAATTAAATGTTCTGTTTATTTAGGTAAACAAACTTAACTTTGTAGTATGAATTAAATTTTAAAAATATTTTAATGTTAATTTTTTCTCCTCCATTCATCTCATCCGTCGTGTAATAGAGAAGACATTATTCATTTTTTTTCTAAATCTATATTTATTATGGACTTAAATAAAAATAACAAATAGTTAATAGTTAATTTTATACCAAATAAAAAAATATTTATTATTATTATTATTTAATTTCACTAATAGAGTAATTTTTTTTCTCCTAAGATGAAACGTCTGCTTTAAAACTTTCTGTGCTTCTTTTAGAGTTGAAGGTGGGGTCTTTTGTGAATTTGAGCAAAATCATTCCCTTTTAAGCTTTTTAAAGCATGTTTATGTAAGTAAAAGGCAACATGTTACTAGTAATTAATGTATTTCATTAAGTAAACTTAATAGAAATGTGTAGTTTAGTAATTCAGATGATGAAGATGTTGATGGTATAATTGAGTAGAGATAAATATTTTGAATCTTGATGAATTATTTTTCTTTATTTGTTTATCTATCATGTGACAAATCTCTTTCTGTCTTTGGTCATATTGATGGATGGTGTACAGAATATGGATAGGGAGTTTGAGCCAGACGATCTTGATATGTTTCTTGACTGGAGCGAAGACGATTTCCAACCAACATTCTTCCAGACAGACCCTCCCTTCACTGCTTTGGAAGACGCAAATTCAATGGAACATTTTAATTCTCAAACTGAACTGCCTCCTCTTGCCCCCACTGCTGTATGCACTAAACTGGCTCTAGTTCTCTACCTTTCCATTTAAGTTTCCAAATATAACCATTTAATGAATGTTTAGTTTAAGAAAGAATGTTAAAAGGAAAAATTATAACCAAAAAGAGATGGATTTAAGGTTGTCTATTAGAAGAAAAAAGGAAAGATAAAAAGTTTTCCTTTTTCATGCATGGAGTAAAAAAATAGATTGAAAAACATAAGCCCCACATGTTTTTTCATGCTTTCTATTCAATAATAGTAATACCAAAAGAAATAAGGTACTGATTTTACTTATTGTTCTCACTTTCGTGTCTGTTTTGCTATCTATGTTTAGTTACACACGGTGGTTGAAACAATGGAACCTACGTCTTGGTCTTATGAGGGATCCTCAAGTGCAGCGGCTCTCACTTTCGTTCCTAATCCGCTGCCTCCATTACCAAGCACTCAGCTTCTTCATCCAACACAATTAAGTCCCCCTCTATCTTCTGCGGTAAATTAACATTTTTTATTGCTCAAAAACACCAACCCAAACACACATGATTGTACATCTGAGTTGCTTAAAATGTTTCTTATTTTTTTAATGAATAATTTAATTAGGAGGGGCTAATGCTTGATGGAGTTGTTCCTCCTGTTCAAAGCCAGGATGTGAGCCTATCGAGTTACTTCAACCAACTTTCTAACTTACAAAATGAGAATTCAGTCACGTAAGTTCTTCCTGTCATTTTATGAATTATGCATTTTATATCTCATCCCTCGTAACCAGTATTAGAATATTAATTAATATAGCATTTCTCTTATGGGCTAATCTTGATTGCATGTATATTCTCCATTCCTATGTTGTAGGCATCAAGCTATTCATCTTTATGACGCCCAAAGTCCAATAAATCAACTTTCCATACAACAGAGAACCCAAAACAGCAATATTAACCAATCATCGTCTTATCCAGCCCTGGTCTACCCAAACCCCGTGAGTATAATTGTCGAAAAAACATGTCCAACAACTGAGGTTGCACTTGGTAGGCTGTGTTTTTGTCGACCCTTTGAACATACTTTTTGTCGATATGTGTACTTGTATGCAGGTACAGGCAATGCGAGAGAGTGAATCAGGATTCTCAAGTGGACAACTTGCCCCACCTCAAAGACCTGCTATATTTCCGCTTCACAATCATACCAGTAACTCTAATGCTGCGTGGAATTCTAGGTGCTGTTTGACTTTTTACTTCTACTTAATTATACTTACTCAGTTATGCAATTACAAAATATAAACCACAACAATGAAAACAAACATTGTATGTCTCACATGGACCTTACCTCTCTGTCAGTGTGAGACTCACAATTTTGTATCTTCTGAATTTTTTGAAACTTAGAATTAAATATGTCTGCATGAGCTCATAATAACTTTCAATTGAATATGAACTTTTAACCGTAGGCCCGGGCACACCTACTCCTCTGTTCCTGATGTCTATGGTGGACAATATGCACCCACGTTCACACAGTATTATTCCACTTCTCTGCCACTTCTTACCGTTACTAGATTAATTAGTCAACAAAACAAAATGCATGTACTGTTTGTTTTTTATTCAGGTCGTCCCAGTTATACAATCCAGTGCAGAATCAAGTAGGCCAGGCCTCTGAACTGCAGCAAATTGTTGATTTACGATCTCAAAATTCTATGAGGCCTGTCTACCCTAGGTATCTAGCTAGTATTAATTCACCTTGTATTTTAGAAATATGCTTTTTCATGGAATTTACCGTAGTGTTATCATGGAAAAATTAACCCTTTAATAAATCAGCATAAAGTACCAAGCATGTGGTTGCTTGTTGTCTCAGGTCGGAACAGTACACAAATCTTCACTCTGCTTTGACAAAAATGCCAACAAATCCTTTTCAACAAGGTTATAGACCCGTGCTGCCTAATCCTGCAGCTCCTTCTGGGTCCTCACTTGCTAACTATGGTCAAAACCCTAGCCTACAAGCAACAAGAGGCAGATCCTTTGGCTCCGGATCTTCAGTGACTCCTAGGTATGAAATGTTTGGCCTCAAATTTCCATTTTGTTTACGTGTTTAAGAAAAATTATTTAAGGTTATATATATATATATATATATATATTATTTATCTCTTGTTTTATTTCTTCGAGATATCAACACTCTATAGAAAGTCAAGCAAATAAATTTAATGTATTTTTTTTAATTGAGGAGAAATCAAAATACCCTGTATGAAAGAGTTGAATTACAAGTTAATATGGAATAAATCAAGCTTATAATCTATTGTATAAAGTCTTAAATTATGACACACTTTATGAAATAACTCAATTTAATGTAAAGTACATTTTAGAAAAAATATGAAAGTGATGATATATTTATTGAGGTAATATCAAAATGTGGTAATAGATTAATAAAATCCAATATATACGTTTAGTTGTTGAAGGAAAAAAAAAGTTACTAATAAGATAACTTGATCTGTTTTCTTTAAAATTAAATTGTTATTAAAGCAACTTTTAAAGTTGAAATTATTTTAAAAGTGGAGAAATATATCCATGTATCAAATATGACATTATATTTATTTTGTTAATTAGATTCCCTTATTGTAGGTATGGTTCGTTTTATGAAAATCAGGATCGGGGTCAGCACCATTATCCCCAACTGAAGATGCCAAATGGTCATGGACAGCAAAGTAGTGCCTCTGTGCAACAGTGGTGAGCAAGCTTCATCAATAATCATTTTCACTCTCCCCTAGAAGGATCCAATGTCATTTTTTTTGCCAAGCGACACATTAATTTCAATATGATGATGTATTTTAATTCATTAATTTTCTAATAAAGGTCCCAGGGTGTGCCCAGTCAGATTGGTGAATACAATCAAAGGATGGATAATACTCCCAATCTACAAAGGCAGATAAACACAACTAGTTCACAGACACTTGTTTCAAGGATTCTGGGCCACTCAAGTACTAGGATAACTGAAGGAACAAGTTCAAGAGTTCCTAACTCTAGGGAGGCCGAGATTGCATCCGTTTTAAGGTATTCAATTTTTTTAGTTTTTCTGTAACAGTGTCATTCACGAGTCAACTTTTTTGTTCTATTTTTACATCATGTTTTTTTGACATATCACATCAAATAAACACTGTTTATTGTTATCTATACTTTTCTTTTCACAATAAAAAGTTTGTCTAGAGTGCGACAAGAGACCACTGTATCAACGAATGAAGTCCAAACCAGTCGCGATAAAGGAAAACATCCAGCAACTTCATCAACTAGGTAATTTACTTTAAGTTATCACAGTTTCTCTTCTACTGCACATTAAGTAAAATGAACAGATTCGTGAATATTGAACGTGTTCCAATTAATTTTCTTTCAACATTGAGCAAGAAGAAAAAGTAAAAGAACAGTATTTGAGAAATTATTCCTTATATAACACGGTTAGCAAAATTTACAAGCAGGAGATCTATAAAACAAAGAAAGTACTGAATGTCCATTCTAAATTAAAGTGTGAGAAATATATAGGAAGAAATTAGTAAATGTAACAAAAGTAAGAAAAATATGCATGCAGTGAAAATGTAAAAAAAGAAGTACATTTTTAATAATCCAAAGAGAAAGATGGTACAAAAAATAATACAATGAAAAGCGAAAATAGTAGTATGAAAAATAATATATTTTGTGATTTTTACTAGGAAAGGGGTTTAGGGGAAAAAATAAATAACACTACAAGTATGATATGTAATATAACTTTTTTTAAAGAGAGAAAAAAGCATAGAAGTGATTGGTATATAGTGATTTTAGATCATCACTCTTACCTGACATTCTATTTTAATTATGTGGTTAAATGTGTGCATAGGAACCAACCTTCTGAGGCGATTCGTAGGATTTTAAATATGAATCCTACAGGGACGGTTACCTGGAACACAGAACAAAGTCAAAGCAACGGCATGCCGATTGAAAGGGTAAACATATCCAAAATACGTCTCATCTTTCTGTTTAAGGCAAAGTTTTTTTTTTTATCAGCAAAAAATAAATATATTAAAAAAGAGTTATAATCACGTCTGAGTTATAAAATATGCATAGCTCTAAACTATTGTGAATAGGGTACTCGTAGTTATAATCTTGGAAATTAACTGTTGTCAGACAAAGTCCATATCATTTGCGCATTTATATCAGAAGACATGAGTATAGCAGTGTTAATTAGTACTATTTTAGAGGGAAAGAAGAAAAATGGATTAACGGTGAGTGAAAGGTATAAGGGCCCATGCAGCAATTTGTAGCTGGAAGAATATAAACGCTGATAGGTGAACAGATAGAATCTCTTAAATGTTTGGAGAAGATTTACCGACGAGGAAGAATAGGAGATTTGACATATTTGCCTTAGTTACTTATACACTGACCTATTTATATCCACAATCCACGACTATAAAATATTACTCATGAATTTTTAAAAATTACATGCACATTTATTTTATATACATCTATTTAATTTTTTTCTTCTCTTATTACATTATATAATCTTATGAATGTAAATTTTTTATATATCTTATAAATATATCATTTTTCTTCTTTAAATATGTATTAAAAATAGATGAATATTTTAAATGTCTATACATAATTTTCCTTTTGAAAATATACAATACTCATTTTTTAATATACCATCATTTTAGATGTCAAAGTATACTTTCATAAAAGTATTTTACTATATATATTTTACAACCTTTTCTCTCTTTAGTTTAGATTAGTCATCATACAAGTTTTTAGGTTTTTTTATTTATTTACAGGATTTGATCACATCTAAAAGCTTCTTTATTGCTTATTAAAACAAATATGTAAAGAATAATATATTTTTGTCCAACATTAATCTAGTTGTATAAATAAATTAAGGTGTGATTCTTTGTTTTTGACACACTATTTTATTTTGAAAAAAATATATTAATGGAAGTTATCGTTCAATTTCTTCGTCTTCACATAATTTATCAGACTCGTATGAATTATATTCCTTAACTCAAATACCTTTTAAATCTTTTATATATATGTCACTATTTTTTTATAGTTTTAAACTTTTCAATACTTCAGAAACTTTTGATTTTTTTAATGAAATAAACTTAGGTCATCCTTAATAAAAAGAATAAAAAACATGTTTTTGAATGATAGTGTCTTCATCAATCCAGAAATGTACACATGGATTAATTCCCATGTGTCCTTAACTTTCCATGCTTTGTTAATAAAAATAAGTAATATTTGTTACTTACCACAGTAACATTCTTTACATTTTTCGTTATTTTCTTGTATAAGAGATCTCTCATCGTAATGTTTTTATAAAGTAGCTTTAAGGCTAAGTGTTGAAGTGACCAAATGTCATAGTCACTGATCATCAAATTTGGCTCTAATGGCAATGTTTGTAGCATGCTTGAAGTTTATTGCAAAGCATCTATTTTCTTCACTTTAACTTGCTAGTTTGTCTTGCTTTTAGTCATTATAGATTGTTCATATTTCTTCTCTCCATCATTTTGCTAATGCTCAAAAGATTTTACTTTAAGATTTTCTTTGTCTTCACCATCATAATTGCCTTTTCCTTTTGACTACACTATGAAGTCACTTTTCAATTGAACTTTTTCTTTAATAGTACCGTCAATTTTTCTAAAAATGTTCCTATCTTCTTCAACAAGAATACTACATTTACTTTTCAAGTTCCAACTTCCACTTATTTTATAACTAAAATCTCCATTAGCATAAAAAATATGTTGCCGATGGCCATACTCTATAACAATTATTTTATGCTTGTTTTTATTACAACAATTCTTTTTCATATGTCTAAATTTATTGTAATACTGACACATTGTAATATTTTATGATGCCAACAATCTTTTCAACTGGTTGTCTTTTGCACAGTGAAATCTTTTTTTTATTGAACTTGAGAAACTATCAAAATTCTCTACTCTATGTATTTTTCCATTATTTTTTTCTTCATTTTCTTATTATGATTTCATAATTTGAGCTTTGATGAAAGGAAATTATGATAGAATTTAGGGTTTAGAATTTAAGTAAACCCTAAAATTATGATAGAATCTTTCTTGTACATTTTCAATCTTTTCTCATGTTTCAAAAGAGTCTATAAATTTAGTTAGTAATAAAGTAGACAACTCCTTGATTTATTTAATTATAGTCACAATTATATCATATTTATGAAGAATTTAAATTAGAATATTTTTCTTTCATATTTTTATTGGACTGATTATTTATTTTATTTTAAAATAATAATCTATGAGACTTCTTCATATTTATTAATTAAAGTAGTATGTTGGAATTAGAAGTTTAATAGAGTTATTCTTTATATTGTTGAAGTTTCTCTTCTAGTATTTTCCATATCTCTTTAAGATTTGTGGTATCTATTATTTTTGAACAAATTACATCAACCATTGATTATTATAGAAAATATAATCTTTATGAGTCTTTCTATTTATTCTTCTTCTTTGTAGGAGCTATTAGTATAGAAAGGATACTAGGAATAATGAAGTTATTTTCTACAATTTTCTAATTGAAAAAAATGTTTTCATTTTAATGCTTTAAAAATCACAATTTTATTTTATAAAGGTAGATAGGTTGAAGAGAAATTATTTTAACCACGAATTAGGAAAATTTTCTGAAAGTAATATGAAATAGTAGAATTTTTTACAAATAATTGAATATTATATCTATGTCTAATAGATAATCAAACGTAGTTATCCTACCATTGTTAGCATTTTAGAGAAACGTAGAAGAAAAATCAGTTAATAGTGGATGAAAATACAAGGGTGTTGTGTAGCAATTAGTAATTGGAAGAATAAAAATTGGACATGGTGAACTAAATAAAATATATTAGACTTTTTTAGGAGATTTACTTGAAAAGAAATGGTTTGATATTTGTTTTACATGAAAATCAAGCATCTATTTTTTTTATCCACAAAATATCTATATACTAGACACAAGTATTATAGTTACTTCAATCAACATACAAGAACTGTTTAAAATTGACAAAAGAACTATAAAAATTTACATAAACATAAAAAAGTCACCCACATTCTTATCCATCTCTAAAACATCTTAGACCTAAGTTCCATTTAAGTTTTCCTGACACAGAATTATAAGTATTTTCACCTACCAGTCGAATGCTGGTCTCATATTAAAAAGTTTAAGTGTATTTTACATTCTTTCTTCTAATCATGATGCAAGTTTCTGTTTTTTTTATATATAAATTTGCATCCAATTTCAATAAGAATTTTTCCCAATCAGGATTTTCTCCTTTTATGTGTGCATGTGCATGGAGCTTGATTCCCCTGTAAAATTACCATTTCTTGCAAAGAACTAAACATGGAAATATGGATGTTGCATGACAGATACCTTATGTACCACCACGTCGTGGTCGTCCTCCAAAACGTCGTGATCTAGAAGGATTGCCTGCTCAACCTAGAAAGGTAAGCTTTTAACTAAACCATGAAGGGACAAACAACTATTTCAATCTCTAAAAATATAACATTATCATATTATTCTTCAGAAACCAAAGAAATTTCAAATAAATCTCTGAAAGAATAACATTTTGTCACAGTATACTATATACTTCAAGAAACAAATGATAATTTACTCACCATGCAAATGTGAATTTGAGTGCTTTTAGATTTACTGCATGCCATATAGAATGCTTGAACCAAAAAAATGAGAAGTTGAGGTTGTCTGCTTGTTTTGAGTAGTCGCAGAAGGTTTCTACCGAAACTGGAAACGGTGGAACAACATCCCAACAAGGAGCACCCACTCTCGAAAGCGTGGTGAATAGAGATCAAAACGCCATTCTCCCAAATCCCCTCTCTGCTACTAGGTACACTCGGCCCCTCAAAAAGCCAATTTCTCTGCTGCTCTTTCTCAACATCTATTTCCGCAACTCTAGAGTGCAGAAGAAACTGACAATTTTTTGTGGTTCTGAATTTTTAGACACTCTGTAGCAACTGCTCATGACATGGAATTTCAGAGGCAAGGTCGTCCCTTCAGCCCAAATTATTCAAACCATCGCCAGGTAATTACAGTACTCTAAGCCACACATTCTTTTTATCAAATACCAGTTCCTAATAATTAGCAGAAATTTATACTATGTTGCCGGTAATTACTTGTCTCGTTATTCAGTAATATTAGTCTATTGAGTTATTACTGTGCTTGCTTGCATCATTATTGAAAAAAACATTATATTAGAATCAACTTTTCATTCTTGAGCAATAAAAAAGCTTCAGAATTTATGACTATTGATGATTTCCTTCTTGCAGGGAACTAATGGGCCCACCCCGCTGAAATGAAGTGTCATGCGCCGGGAATTGTCAAGAGTAGTTAAATTGGATGATGCCTTGTTCTGGTAATTCTCAAAGAATAGAAACAAATATTGTGGCTTTCAGTGATATTATTTGCACGCATAAAAAGCTAAGGAAAACTGGGTTGTGTAATAAAATTTTGTGCGCAAATAATATGGGCCTTGTTTTGCGAAGAAGTGCGGGATAGGTTTATAACTGGCTTACGCTAACTGTGAGTTTGTTTAAAGTTTAAAAATAAAGTGTTTATTTTAAAGAGATAAAAAAAATAATTATGTTTCTCTGTTACTATTATAAAAAAAATTCTTTTTATTTTATGAGTTTAAAAAATATATTATAAAAGATACTTAGAGCGTTTCAATCCACATAACAAAATATTTACATAGCTATATTATTTTGCATTTGTATATTAGATTATAAATACTGAATAGTCTCAGTTTCTCTTATATTCTATATCAAAGTTTGTTTTCAAGTCATCTCCAAACACATCCTCTCAGGAAAAAAATAGAAAAACAAACATTTTTTCTTTACGCACACTTGGTCTTTTTTTTTCTAGTCTTTGTTTCCAATCTATCCAGTTTTGTTGCATATAGGGTGATTTGATTGTACATGATTATCTTCCTTTCTCATCACCTCTACCTTTTTGTTATTAACCTACATAAATGGTTAGAACAATATTTTCCATCATCCTACCCTCTAGTTATAATATTAGATAAAGTTCTCCCAATCTCTGTTACAAAAAGTTTTTGGAAGGTTTGATGTTTATGTTTTAACACTAAAAAAAAATTATGTTATTATCGAAAAATATTATAGATGAAATTTTTTTATCATTAATTTGTAATTACTAATAGAATTTTATTGATAGATGAATTTTCCATCGGTAATTTATATTTAACAGATAATTTTTTTATCAGAAATTTATAATTTGTCAAAAAATTTGTTGGTAAAATCGGAAATATATGATAACAATTAGAATTTATCGGTAAATTAAATACTATTTAGTGGAAAAATTTTAGAACAAAATTTATTGTGAATCTATATGTTTTGAAGTTCCAACGCATTTTATTAAAAATGTAATGACAAGTATGCTTGTGATTTTTCCTTGTTGGTGTATTATTGTCTCGCTTGTAAGTAATTTATGTTATTTGGTACAAGCGGAATATTTGTGCTATTTTGAAACGTCATCACTCTAAAATTGTTATAAGAACTTTAACTAGACTTTATTAGTTGGGTTAAGCGTAATCTATATTTGAATAAAACACATTAATTACTTGTATGTGAAACATGAAAAAAAAAACCCTCAAAAATGCATATAAAAAATTATAATTATATCTAATATGAAAACAAGTGATAATGCATATAAAGCAATCTCAAATAGATTTTAATATTTTATATGTATTTCTAATTAGTAAAATATATTTATATTTTATATTACATTGCATTGGGAATGACGTATCTCAGGATAATTGTATACTAATACATGTTTGATGGATTGAAACAATATATTTTTTTTGTCAGAGACGTTAATTTGCGAGTTTCCAAAACTATTCAAATGTAAGGGATTTAAATTCATTAAAAATTATAAGGTTTATTTTATATGATATGTTTAACACGTTATATTTATGTAAACTTTTAATGAAGGAATGTCTTTTCAGTTAATTAAAAAAATTAATTAATGTTAACTTGTATTTATTAATTATACTTAATTATGAGGTTATTATACTCAACTTCTAACGTTAAAAATAATATTTCTATCAGAAAACAATACAACAGAACAAACATATTATGCATGTCATCAAAATAGGACTTTTCTTTTATTTTTCAGTATTTTCTTTTTCTTCTTGAAAAAACCTGGTTTCCCTAGTTTGTAATTCTTTTGATGATGAATGTTATTGTTAAAAAGAAAGTAATTCATCTAAAAGACAGTCTATAATCATTAGAATTTCTATATCTTTATATTTAGTATATAAGAATGTATTATAATATATATCCTTTTCTTATCAAAGTATTTTTATATTATTTTTGTATTTTATTACTTTTTATCTTATATGTTTTATTTTTTATTTCAATTTCATAATTTCTTTTATTTTTAGTTAGAGAAAGAAATCATAGAATTGAAATAACTAAGGGACTATTCTCATTGATAAATTAATTTTCTCCTTCTTTTAGTTAGAATTGCATTTCTTTTGGGAATTTTTAAAAATTTTATATATTGAAAAATTTATTAATGTGTTTTGATTAATTATTGACTAAGTAAAAACACATCTTTAACAAAGATAAAAGTTATCATTTTTATTTTTAATGTGTTAGAAAAAGTCATGTGGACCAAGTTATATATCTATCTATATATAATTATTTATCTAAAAAGTGTGTTAGAAAAATCAGACAATTTATAAAGTTTGAATTGTTTATGAAATAAGTAGAGTAAATTCATTGACATTAATATATTTTATTAACATTGACATTATTTATTATAATTATTACTTTTTTTACAATAATTTTTATTTTTATTACTATTAATAATTAGAAAAAAAGACTAATTGTAAAAAGATAACGGGATTGAAAATAATCTACCATAATGCATTTTTTTAAAACATTACTTTGTGTATTTTTTTTTTTCCATGAAATCCATCTCTTACAAACTCATTATTTTTAAATATTGTATTACCAAGGATGCGTTACAAGTTAAAGGTGGGGTCTTATTTAGATTTGAGCAACAATAATCTATTTTATACACTTTTTTAGATGGTGTATGAAACTAAAAGTCAACCTATTTCACTACCATTTAATAAGTAGTTTAATTTTTACACTCTCCTGTGACACAGTTTAAGAAATCTAGACAACCTGCTAGCGGTGGACCCAATAATATTACTAATATGCAACTTTGTAAGAGGAATATTTTCTTAGAAGTATTAACTACAAGACACTCAGTTTCATGGCGTTACACTGGTTATCACATATTTTATACCCTCATAATTTAAAAGTTTATGCGCACAAATGTTGTATAATATTTTTTCTACAAAACGATTACAAAGATATTTGATTCTGGAAGATCCATGCTTTGTTGTCTCTCTTGATAGAGGTCATATTTTATGATCATAACATAACATACACCATTAAATTATAAATACACAGAATTTAATTGTTCAAATATGTTTTATATATAATACACAAATATGACAAAGAAACTTTATTACAGGAGGTCCATGCTTTGTTGGCAGCAAAACATCTTCTGTATAGTTTCTCTTGTGAGAGACCCTTTGCATGCACAACCTTCTATAAATACTCAATCAGTGTTAGTAATTTCCCTGTGCCTTTTCTCTCATATCATAACACATCATTCATAATATCTATATTCCTTTTCTCTCATAAGGTGTTCTTTAACATTTGAGGTATTTATGTATATACCTTCTTTTCTAATTTATTTGAAAGAAAGTTGTGTTGATTTTGTTATTTATTATTTAACTGAGACTCTTTCTGTCTTTGATCAATCACAAAATGGATTATGTACAGAACATGGATAGAAATTTTGAGTCAGACAACCTTGGTATGTTCCTAGACTGGAACGAAGAGGACTTCCAACCAACATTCTTACAGACGGACACTCCCCTCACTGGTTTGGAAGATGCAAATTTGATGGAACATTTTAATTCTCAAACTGAGCTGCCTCCTCTTCCTCCCACAGTAAGTACTGAGCTGACACTCATTTTCTTATCTTTTAATTTAATTTTATATAAATCTTACTACATATGTAATCATTTATTTTGAAAATGGTTATGTATAGTTTAGGAAAGAAAGGAAAGGGTAAAAGAGAAAGAAGATGGAGTAAAAGATAAAGAGACGATTTATTAAACAACATTTTAACTTGTTATACAGAAGAATAAAAAGAGAAAAAACATTTTTTTTGGTGTCACATTGCTTAGCAAATAAAACATAGGTATATAAAAGTATATAAATATTATTAATAAAAATAAGTGTATAAAATAAAAAATGATTTGATATTTTAATTTACAGAACCCCACACGCTTTCATGCTTTCTACCTTCCTTCATTTCTAATAAAGTATCATTATTGTGCACTTAATTTTTTTAAGTTCTTATTGTTATTCCAAATAAAGTTCTATTATGTGTATTTCATTCCTAATGAAGTAGAGATACATCAGACTCACCATTATTATGCTATGATTAATTAAAATTCTCTTATGAGAATAAGCAAAGCACTTCACATCACACAGTACATTGTAAATAAATGAATATAGAAATGTTTCTTTGTGCACGTATTGAATGATTGTCAATTTATATGAATTATCCAGATTGTGGAGCCAATGACGGAAATAACAGACCCTGCATCATGGTCTTTCCAGGGATTTTCAAGCGGAGCAGCTCTCGGTTTTGTTCCTACTCCGCTGCCTCCCTTACTACCAAACACTCCACTTCTTAATGAACCACAATTAAATCCCTCTCTATTATCTGCGGTAAAGTTCTAAAACACCAATCCAAACACACAATTATTACATCTCGTATCTTAAAATGTTTCAATGTATACATGCCACTTAGATGACAAGTAATCTTACTCTTGATGCATAATTTTATATTAGGAGGGGTTAATGTTTGATGGAGCTGTTCCATCTGATCAAAGCCAAGATATGACTCTAGCAGAGTACTTCAATCAACTTTCTGAGTTGCAAAATGCGAATTCTGTTGCGTAAGTTTTTTTCATATATGAATTATGCGCTTATATCTCATCGATCATAACCAATATTAAGTGTTAATGTAGATTTTTCTTACTTGCTAATCTTGAGTATATATACAAATATATTCTGCATTCCTGTAGGCATCGTGGTATTCATCACTATGATGAGCAGAACCCAATGAATCAACCCCACATACCAAATGTAATAGAAAACATTAACTACACTAATGTTATATTAATCAATCATTCTTTTATCCAGCATTGGTCTACCAAAACCACCTGAGTATAAGAGTTCAAAAGACATGCTTCACAGCTAAGGTTCAAGTACATATTCCATAGGCTTTGCTTTTTGTGAACACCATAATTTTTGTCAATATCTGGACCTTTATCATGTACAGGCAAGATATGAGAATTGCCAAAGAACATATTTGAGGGGATCATTTACCCCACCAAAAAGACTACGTTATTTATCCAGCATAATCATATGTGACTCTCATGCTGCGTGGAGTTCTAGGGTGTTCTTGGAATTTTTCTAATTCTGCTTATTACTTATCCAGTTATGCAATCTGTTTAAAAATTTTAATCCATAAAAGACAACAAAATTGTATGTCTGACACATGAACCCCACGTCACTGTCTGTGAGACTCACAGTTTTGTATCTTCCTAATTTCTTAAACTTTTAACTAAACATGTTTCCATGTGCTCATAACGATGTTAATTTGAATTTGAATTTTTAACTGTAGACACGAACAGTTTCAATTCTCTGCATCTACTCCTGATGTATATGGTGCCCAATATGCACCCAACCATACGCAGTACGATTCCACTCCTCTTCTTCTCAATGTAATTACTCTATTAACAGGTTAACAACAAAAATACATGAAGGGTTTGTTTTTTATTCAGGTTCCCACAGCCATTCACTCCTGTCCAGAATCAAATAGGCCACAGCCACACCCAACAGATTATGGATTTACATTCTCAACATTCTAGAAGCTTTGTCTACCCAAGGTGTCCTAGGTATCTAGCTACTGTTTTTAAAAACATGCTTTTACACGAAATATAAATATTGTTATCATGGAAAATTTACGATTATTTAATAAATCAGTATAGAGTACCAAGGATGTGGTTGCTTTTTGTCATAGGTTGGAGTCCTACGCAAATCTTCAGCCTGGTTTGGTTACAATGCCACCAAATCCCTTGCAACAAGGTTATAGATCTGTACTGCCAGATCCTGCAGCTCCTTTGGCATCCTCAGTTGCTAACTATGGTCAAAACCCTAGTCTATATGCCACATCAAGCAATTCTTTTGGTTCCGGATCTTCAGCACTGCATCCTAAGTATGAAATAATGTTTGTCCTCAAGTTTTCACTTTGTTTAAGAAAAATTTTCATTTAAGGTTATATATAAATTGAAAAAAAAATATATTAAATAGCCATAAGTTCAGAAAAAATTAATTAGATTTGATTAATTTGTCTTTCTAATTTATTGATTTATCTCTAGTTTTCTTTAATAGAGAAGTCAAAAGACAGGAAAAAAGTTTTAAAAATATAATGTCTTCTTTATTATGAGGAGGGACCAAAGTTCCCATTTCAATAACCCATTTATGTGTTAAATTTTATTAATGAAATCCTATAAATAAAAGTTTTTATTGAATAAATTAAGTTTAAAATTTACTTATAAAATCTTTATATTATGACTCTTTATTAGATAATTTCAATTTAATGTAAAATATATTTCCTTAAAAATATGAATAAAAGACTTCATATAATTGTTGAGTTAATATTAAAATATTCATTAAGTTAACAAAATTTATTGTATTCACATGATTGTTGAAAGAAATAACTTCCAAAAAAAAGTTACTCATAAAGTAACTTTGTCTCATAATAACTTTAACTCTTTTATTTATAATTAATTTGTTATATATAGAATTTAAAAAAAAGTTTAGAAATTGCAATTATTTAAAAAGGAGAACTATATCCATTTATCAAAAGCACTATATATTTTTTTTGTGTTAATAACATTATGTTATTGCAGGTATCCCCAGTTGTATGAAAGTCAGTATCAGCATCATCGTCCCCAGTTCATGATGCCTAATGATCAAGGACAGCAAAGTGGATCCTCAATGCAACAGTGGTGAGTAACCAATTCATCAATAGCCATTAACACTCAAGCCTAGAACGAATCAACAGAATTTTCTTTTTAAGCAGTACATTAATTAATTTCTATATGATATATAATAATTAGTTAATTTTAAAATAAAGGTCCCAGGGCGTGCCAAATCAGATTGGTGAATACAATAGAAGGATGATGACTCCCAATCTGCAAAGGCCTATTAACACAAGTTCGCAGACACTTATTTCAAGGTTTCTGGGCCATTCAAGTTCAAGAACAACTGAAGGGACAAGTTCAAGAATTCCTAACTCCAGGGATGTTGAGACTGCTGCACCCGCTTTAAGGTATCGGATTTTCTTAGTTTTCATTTGGAATGGTTTTCTTTATCCATCTGAAACAACAACGATTATGTTCATGCCAATTATATCATTGTATACTGGCGCCAAATTCTTTACACTATTTGTACATTATGTTTTAGAAAATAGAATATAATAAAACACATTCTTAATCATGTTATCAATATATTCATTTGCTCGATAAAAAGTTTACTGAAAACGTCAAAATGTTTAACTAGATTGCAGCAAGAGGCTACAGTTTTACCAAATGAAGTCCCCAACAGTCGCGACAAGGGAAAACAGCCAGAGACTTCATCAACTAGGTAATTTATTTAAGGTTATCTATGATTTCTGTTGCACTTTAATTATATGGAATGTAAAATGAGCAGATTAGTGAATATGGGACAAGTCCAATTGATTTTGTCTTAAAGTGTTCACCAAGAAGAAAAAATAAAAACACAGAGGTACGAAACAAAAAAATTCTGGATGTCCATCCTAATTTGTAATTAATCGGAGTGGAAGAGAATGACAAGTGAGAAATTGATAAACATGACAAGTGATATACTAAATAAGACAAAAATAAAGTGAAAAGAAGAATTGAATATATTTCTATAATAATCCTTAAAGAAAGACAGTTAAAAAAACATAATATAATGAAAATAGAGAGAGAAAATACTATGAAAAATAACATATCAATAATATTTGACCCTATAAAAAGAAAATTAGAGAGAAGTAAAAACATTTCTATAAGAAAAATATATAGTATTTTAATAAAGAGAAATGCATATAGCCTTTTAATAAAGAGTACTAGTGTTGAAGTGTTTAATATATGTAGTACATTTTTTATATCACTCCTACAGTATGTTGAATATGAACAGAACTCTTTTCCCCAGTTAAGGGCATCGTATAAACGTTTTATTTACGTTGTTGAATGTGTGCATATATATAGGTCCCAACCTTCCGAGGCAATTCAGCGAATTTTAAATATGAATCCATCACGGATGATTACTCAGAATATTAGCATCACTGGTGATCAAAGCGGGAGCATGCCAACTGAAAGGGTAAAAATATCCAAAATATTTCCTATCATTTTATTGACGCCAACCATATGAACATGTATAATCATGACTGAGCTATAAAATATTTGAAGCTCTACGCTATAGTGAAAAGGTTACTCGAAATTATTATGCTCATATAGATCCATTATTGCCATTGAGTGATGAAATTCATATCATCATTTGCTCATAATCACAAGACATTATAGTATAGTAGTTCAGAAAAAATTACCATTCTGGGAAACAACTAAACATGGAAACATGGATGTTGCTTAACAGGTGCCTTATGTACCACCACGTCGAGGTCGTCCTCCAAAACGACGCGATCCAATAGAATCATATTCTGAACGTGCAAAGGTAAGCATTTTACTAAATCATGCAAGAACTAATAAACTATTTTAGTTGTGGAAAACGTAATGTATTGATATAGAGTTATATTCTTTTAGAAATCAAAGGATTAGTATACTCACCATGCAAGTGTGGATATGTTGTTTTTCTATTTACTGAGATATAGAATGTATAATGAACCAAAAAATGAGATGATGAGATCGTTCTGGTTGGTTTGTGTTGAGTAGTCGCTTAAGGTTTGCACCGAAACCGGAAAACATGGATCAACGGGTACATCGCAGACACTAGAAAGGACTCCACACGGTGTAGTGATTAGAGATCCAAGCGCTGTACTCCCAAACCCCCCTTCCGCTCCCAGGTACACTCCGCACCTCAAAACCCATCTTCTCTCTTCCTCTTTCTATCCTTTTCCGCATTTAACTCTCACAACTGACTGCACAAGAAACTAACAAAATTAATGGTTCTCAAATTTTAGGAACTTCGAAAATGCCGCCTATGACATGGAATTTGAGCGGCAAGGCCAACCCCTTGAACCCCATCTTAGATTTTTCAAACCACCACCAGGTAATTACAATTCTCTAAACCACAGGCACTATATATTTAGATTTTGAGCTATAAAAAAGAACTTCAGGATTTATGACATGATTTTCTTCATGCAGAGAACTAATGTGCTTAGGCCTGGTGAAACAAAGTGTCAAGTAGCAGATATTCTCAAGATTAGCTAGATGGATGATATCAATTCGTGTACTCTTATTGTTCTGGTCATTCTCATAGATTAGAAAGAAAGACAATAGCTTTTAATAATATTATCTGCACATATAAATTCCATCAAACAAGAAGAACAAAAAGGTTATGTACTAATTTTGTGTGTGCAAATAATACTTTCTGGACCTTGTACGATGTTGTTTTTGCAAATAGTGCAATTGTCTTGTTTTAATTACAATTGTCTTGTTTTAATATATGTTGGCCCAACAGGCAGCCCACTAAGCCCCTAAACTGTCATTGCCTTTTAGAGATACAAGAGAACTGATTGAAAAACAACTCGGGTAGAGGAACCCTTATCAACACCTCCTTTCAATACATTTAAACATAATTAAAACATAAAAGTAAGGAAAAAAATTAGCAAACCTCTTACCCACCGCTGACCAACATTCCGTGTGTATTTTTATATTATTTTTATTATGTTTTGAAAAATAATTAAAAACAAAAATTTGGTATTGGATCAGACGGGTGTTCGTGTATCAGCGCTCAAAAAATAAATTGAAAAACAAAATATAAGTATTGGATGGATGTTGAAAAGAGATTTGTCTATCATTTTTCAGAGATACAAATAATCTGGAGGTGTGGCTTCTTTTCATCATATTTTTTTTCACATAATTTTTTTCTTCTTGAAAAGTCAGCGTCCAGGAGATAAAATAGATTATTTGCAATAATGTTGAGTTGTTTTTTTAAATTACTTTTCTTTAATATTTGATGTTTTAGAAACTATATATATCTAGTGTCCTTGAGATTATTCAAAACGATTTTTTTTATTTTATATTATTAGTAAAGAAAACTTGTAAATATTTGATATGTAGTCTAAATATAAAATTTAAACAATAATATATTATTTTTGTTGACTATAATTTATACAAGTATCAAATTCATATAATATATGTAGATTTTGTGTGATTTCACTTTTTACCTTCCTCTTATCTGTACCGCAATTTCGCTTTTCTTAAACTGTTTGTCGGTTTTTCAATGAGTTTTGGTTTTTCTTTTATTTTTCTTATAATACTACCATCAGGTAAGTTTTATGTTCAGGACTGGAACCTTATATAAAAAAATTATATAATATATAATATTGAATCATTAAATTGATTATTTATGGAAAAGTAATGATTCGCATGCAATAAAGTGTTATCTATTAATAAAGAGCTCAAATGCATGCCAATTATGCATTTCTCCTTCATATATAAAATATTTAGAGTGTATGAAATTAACAATCACATCGATTTTTGTTAATAGTACTCCTATAAAAGAGTTATATTATCTAGAGACTTAGACAAGGAAGCTAACATATTAAATCTATGGAAAGGCTCAAAGTTGGGAGAAGAGAAATAGAGATAAGCTTATTATAATGACGACACCCTATTTTTCTATGAAAATAACTATCAAAACATATTAACTCTAAGTATATTTTAAGATGTTTTGAGGTTACTATGAGGTTAAAAGTGAATTTCTTTGAGAGTGTATTAAAGGGAGTTGGAGTGGAGAATTGTTAATTGGATAGGTTTGTTGTAATTTTGAAGTGTGCAAAGATATCAATACCTTTCACATAAGTAAATTTTAAAATGGTGATACACGTATAGTCAAAATATTACATACCTCTATATAATATTTATCTTTTCAATGCATTCTCCAAATCAAAATGTATTTAATTTTTTAATTTAAATCAAAATAGTTATAATGAAAGTGTAGGTTAGATATTGATTTCAACATCAAGTGTATCTAAAGTATTTTTCTTTTTAAAATCAGAAGAAAATGTTAACAAGAGGAAAAGAAAGACAATTATCTTTTTCTCTTATCTCTTCTTTCCCTTTATTTTTCTTATCTTTCTTCAAAGCACCAAAATTGATGGTAAAGAAAATAATAAAAATACAAAGACAAATTCTATGGGATGGGATAAGAAGGGTAAGAAAATTGCATGGGTGAATTAGAATAAAGTTTGCAAGTCAAAAGATGGTGGAGGATTAGATATTAAGGGTGTCCAAAGTGTTAACTATGAATTGACTGTAAAATGGAGATTTGTAGTGGAAAATCAAGATTTGGAAAGAAATCTTAGAATCAAAGTAGAGGGGTGGAGAGAACTAATTAACTACATAAATGAAACAAAGTATAAATCTATATGGTGAAGGAATATAAAAAAAATCATCGAAATAGGTAATAATCAAAACTTATTTGAACTAACTCTTAAAGAAGAAATTAGGAAATGACACAAATATACTTTTTTGGTATGACAAGTGGATTGAGAGATTCCTCTTATGAAAAAATACCTAAGAATATACTTTAATTTGACATCTAAACAAGTTGTGATAAGTGAAATTAGAGTAAGGAATAATAATAATTCTTAAGTTTGAAATATGAAATAGAGGAGAGAATAGTTCAATGGAAACATCCTCATATATATGCCTTCATGCTAGATGTACAGGATATAAAACCAAAAGATTAGAGGCAACACATATTGGTGGAAGGGAAATAAATCTGGAAAATATATAATTAAATCTGCTTATAAAATAATACAGAACAATAGTAATAGGAAAGTTTATGAATTTTTGAGTCACCCCACACATAATACATATTGTGTGGAAGTTAGGTTTGAATAGTGTGGGAACTGAAAATAATATTATTCATGTTATCTTTTAAATTTAAATGTACTTAAACTAAGCTTTTTTTATATATATTTATTTATGTGTATAATTTTTTTCTTTTTAACTTTAGTATTTTATTTTTATGCTTTGAGTTATTATGAATTATCACCCATAACTTTATTTAATTGTGATTGAAAAATATTCACTGTCTTGAAGTGAAATGAAAATTTCCACAAATTATTTATCTAATATAAAATATTGTTTCTTGTTAATCTTTTCATCAATTAAGTTTAAATCAGCATAGTTTAATTAAGTTTAAATCAGCATAGTTTATTAAGTCATGCAAGGGATTTGGGTTTACCAAATTCCATGTGGTAAAGAAGAAAAAAAAAGAAAGGATAAAGAAAAAGAGGTAATAGAATTACTAGAAATAGAAGATGTTTGATAAAAAGAAGTAGAGAAAATAGAAAAGAAAAATAAGTGAGAAAATAAAAATATTTATTATTAAGATTTTTATCTTTTCATTATAATTATTAAAATATTATTGATTTATTATTCTCTACGACCATATATATATATATATAAAGGAAGACTGTGCTCTATAACTTATTTTCACATATTTTTGCTTAAAAATATAACAAATTTTAATAATTTATGAAAAAAATTATGTATCATAAATAGTGGTTACGGTAATAAAAAATTGGAATAGTATAATTAAAATATCATAAAAATGAATAAAATATAATATTTTTATATACATATTTTATAAATTAAAAATAAATTTAATAACATATTTATATTATTATTATTATTATTATTATTATTATTATTATATTAAAAGATCGAGATCCTATTAAAAAAAAGGAGAATGTGTCATCTCCGTTCTTTCACTCTTAAATAGTGTATATATTTCACCGCATTTCTCTATAGATTTTTCCAACCAAAAAATCTACACGAATTCTGAAATCATCATCCTTCCATGTTGTTTTCAAATAAGAAATTAAGATTTGGAATAATTTATAATAGATATTCATTTTAAAAAACAAATTTAATTAAATATTTTATTTTAAAAAGTGGTATTTGCTAAGATTTGATCTCAAGATCTTATGACGTGTAAATTTCTAGTATTTTCTTGTTTATAAAAAAAATCTACTTTTTTATTTTCTTCGTTAATGAATATTAAAAATCCATTAATTTCATTTACAATCATCTTTTGTAAATTTGATAATTGAAGTAATTAGAAATTGCAAAATTTGTAAAGTTTTGTCCATCACTTTGAATAAAGATTAAAAACATATTTAAAAACTATTTTTTCACAATTTAGGAGAGTAAACAAATTGCTACCTAAACTAATCCAATAAACAAAGAATTCCACAATTTTTTTCTTTAGGATGATAAATTTGTAATTTGAACTACTAATATTACTGTTAAATTCAGTATTAAACACTGTCAACTACATTCTGTTATGTTAATTAGATAATAACTGCTTGAATAAAGAAGAATTGGATCCATCCAAATAGTGAGAACTCTTCTTTATAAGGTCTGTTTTCATCCAAATCCGTCCTTGTAAAAGTTTGATTAACCGTTAGTTTTTTTTATAATTTTATTTATTATTTTAATACAACAAGCCTATATATATAATGTGGAATTGAAAGAAAACAATAAAGGATAACCACAATATGGTCAAGGAAGGATTACCAAAATATGGTCAAGGAAGGATTACTAACACATAACCAACAATTAGGGTAAAGATAGGTGAGGTATGAAGCTCCATGCACTTAGTTTCTTAAAAAAAATTATATAAATAAGTGAAATTGTCCATATATTATAATATTATTTATATATTAATACATATTTATTATTTTAATGATAAAAAAATAAGAAAAATGAATTTTAATATTTTTTACATAAAAATAAAATAAATTCAAAGTTTATTTTATGGATCAAATACAATTTTAACGAGAAAAGTATATTTAATTTTCTTTTATTGAGGGTTTTCTTTTCTAGTCTTTTGATGTAGTACACAATCATAATATGCTTAGTTTATTTATAGTTGATTGTTTGACATTGTTCCTAGCAAAATTGTCCATGCAAGGAGCCTTTCCGTAGAACAATACAGACATTACTTTTTTCCGTACAGGACAGTTCCACTAATAGTGGGAGCGAACAATGTCAAACATCCATCATCATTACATTTTACCTAAGGCTGTGTAATGCACAACTTTGTGGAGTTAGATATGCAATGATGCAGTTCATTACAGATAAGGCCAGTGAAATCATGGTTCAGGAAATTTTGAAGATAGACATGCATCTACGGCTTCAGCAACAGTAAGAAAAACCCATTTCTTTTCAATTTTATCCACAAAGTGTGCCACTTTGAGCTTGTAAATCACTAGCCACCTCGGGTTCACCATGGCCAACTGCAAAAACACACACCAATAGCAAAACAGTTCAGTGAGTTTTGTAGTTTTCACTTTTGAGCAAACCACACCAACCTTATTTAGGTCAGTTAAGCTAAAAAATCATTACATGGTCTATGGTCTAAAGATCAAGATCAGTGCGTGCCTGTTCATGATTTTGATTAATTTTCTTATAACAAGTAACCAGATTTTTAATTTATGAAAGAGTTAATCAAATTTGATTATGTGTCAAATATAAGATAATGGTAATAATTGCTCTCAAAATGCATATTCATGTGGGAGACTCACTTGTACTCCACGCGAAAGCAACCTTTTGTGCAGTTCCTCCAGTACTAGAATCCCAGAAGTATCAACATTCATGAGGTCTATCAAAGAGAATTGAGAAAGGGTGATTCACTAGGTTATGATAAATTCCATGAAATGCATTATTAGGGTCATGAGTTCTGAGACTCACTGCTCATGTCTAAGATTACTGCATTGACCCTGTCCTTGGCAAGTTCGTTTTCTTCTTCCATGACCCACTTTAGTATTCTGGAACAATTAAACAATTTTAACTTCAAAGTTTGGTAATTGAATTTATAAAACTCTCCAAATAATGTTTTAAATTAGATTATTGCCTTTCTCTAACAAAATTAGCATTTGCAAAGCAGAGTGAGCCAGAGCTTATGCGAATCACCAAAATGCCTGGAGTGCTTGTGGCCATAGGATATTGACTAACATCGCAGAATGCTTCTGTTCTTGGAACTCGGCCTAAAACTTCTATCCCTGGTCGAATTGATTGTATTAGTATCTTTGCAAATGAGATTGACACCTGCACAAATAAACTTCGCAGTCAGAGACACTATCAATAATCATCCCACTCTTTACCTTTTTATCTTAATTTGATTTAAAGGGTAAAGTGAAATAACCATAACTAAAAAGTGTTTTAGGATGTGAATACTGAAAAGACACAACGCTTGGTAGATAGGGAACAAGAAATAACATTTGAGTGGAAAATAGATTTCCTTGCAGTTGAAAAACAATTGTAGCTTGGTGGTCTCACCATCCTTTGGTGAACTAAATTTGTCACATATTAAAACTAAATTAAAGGGGACATATATGCTAGGCAGCTAAAAATTGGTAGTAGATTTTGATTGGTAAATTTATATTTAAATATCACACTTGTCAAATAAAAAAATTATGATGAAATTCTGAATTCAATTATACAAGCCAAGCATATAAGGCCAAATCTGTGGACCCAGTCTGGTGTAGAAAGCCTAACAAATAAGAAAGGTATGAGCAAGACAACACAATTATCTAGGTCAAATTATTGGATGAACAGAACCCCACCAGTTGGCAGTGACAACACCTAGCCTTTCACGTATTCAGAAATCATGTCACACATTCAACTCTATTCTACACTAGTTGTCAACCAATTCATTGTGTAATGTGTAACTATCAGCGTGAGGGAAGTTGGGTCCTCACTCTTTGCACAAATTGTTAATCAATGTGTTTCTTGGTCTCTGCTTGTAGATAGGTGTCCATTGCCTAATGTTTTTTTGGTTTATTTCTAACTTCCTAAAAGAGTTTTATGTTGTTCATATAAAAAACTAGTATGCACAATAATGCTTGAAAGCAGTCAACTACTTACTGCAACAACAAGACCAGTTTCGACTGATACAAACAAGACGCCGAAGAAGGCACCAATGCAGGCAAGAAAGTCAAATTTGTCAACCTTCCAAATATAACAAGCTTCATTTATGTCAATCAACCCAGGAAGTGCAGAGAGGATGATAGAAGCAAGTATGGCCATTGGAGTGTAGTATAGGAGCCTTGTAAACAACTCAAGACACAGAAGCACAGTAACTGCCATCACAATATTTGATATTGACGTTTGACATCCTGCACTGAAATTTACTGCAGTCCTTGAGAAAGAACCTGCAAATGTTTAGAGCAAACTATAAATAAGTTTGATGCACATATACTTCCCTGCACAAAAGTTATTCAGATTAAGACTGTGTTTGGATTGAAATTTGAAATGTATTTTTGTGAATTCCAATACACTGTAATGAATTTCAATACTAAATGAAGGAGGAAAAAAATTGTTCCCAGAATAAAAATACTTTTAGACTCTTCCAATTTTAATCCAAACTTTCAATGATTAAACAATTAAAAGCAACCAAAACAAAGTGTCACCAGTTGCCACATAGCAGGAAGAGAGAGATCCCGCAATGTTCATACATCCCATTGCCAACATTTCTTTGTTGCCATCAAGATGGTATCCCTTGATGGAAGCAAAAGATCGACCAACTGCTATTGCTTCCTGAATTTGACGTTTATATCTCCATTAGTAAGAGGGAGCTTAAGAGTTGCGAAAAAGAAATAGTTATTTCAAATAAAAACAAAAGAGCAAATAATTTAACATACAGTGAGAGCAATAACGGCAGAAATTAATCCAATTTTAGCAGTTTGTCCAACATGTTGACCATGGAATTGTAACTTGTGAACTGAACTTGGATTTAAGCCTCCTTTAACATGCTTTACTATATTAACCCCATTCTTATCAGCTTTTGACAAATACACAATTAATGTTGATAGTAAAACTGATAAAAGAGGAGCAATAGCTGGCAACCAGAAAAGTTTTTTGTTTCTTCTGCCCTGAAATGGCATACACATTATCAGAATCTCAAATCAAACAGAGGAAATATAGTGGTGGAATGGGATTTCCAGAAATTTCATTACTTACAACAAATCGGGCAATTAAAAGGAATATCAGGAATGAACACCCGATGACAAAATTCAGAGGGTACCACTGTCAATGTAAAAAGCAAAGAATAATGTCAAATATTATGAAAACCCGAATAAATTGTTCCTTTTAAAAATTTAAAATTTATTACCCCATCTTTGCTTCTTCTTTTTTGTTTCTAAACCATCAATAAAATAATTTCTTTTGCTGAAACTAGTAACCAAATTCTCCCAGAACATAAATCATTTAGCATAACCTACTCACTTTTTCTCCTGATGTTATCTGTTGATGGAGTGACTTATATACAGACTCCAACACGGATATTACATCAGTTTTGTTGGTAAAGTGAGTAATCCCCAGCAACCCCTTGAGCTGCTGAAGACCAATAATGATGGCTGCGCCTGCCATGAACCCAACAAGTGCTGCATGTGAAAGAAAATCCACAAGAAACCCCAACCTGCAGATTTGAAGAATAGACTGCTTACTTTTTAGGAAACCTGCACATTCACAAGAAATCTCACAAACGGATTGAGGAAACCACCTGAAAATACCGAATGCAGCTTGAAAGATTCCAGCAAATAAGGTCACGGTAAAGACAGCACTTCTGTAGGCATCAGGATCAACAGCAGGATCTACCACTTTGGGGACTAGGGAGGATAGAAGCAATGATACTACAGCTACAGGTCCAATAGCTATTTCTCTTGAACTCCCCATCACAGCATAGATAAGAGGAGGAACAACACTGGTGTCTGAATGCAATGAAAAGAAATAAAAAATTTGAAACATAATACATCAGTGTAGTTTATAGTATAATATAATAAATATAACGGAAGTTAGACACCTACACAAGCCATACTGAGGATCAAGTTTTGCCAAATTAGCATATCCTATACTCTGCAAATCAAAAGGAAAAATTAGAAGAGTGAAGAGAAAAAGGCCGAGAGGAATGTAACGTTCTACATCTGATGCATTGCAATGAGATTAGATTAGAAGTAACGTTTGTGAATATGCACCTGAGGTATGCTGAGGCTGGCAAGAGTTAAACCTGCTAGCAAATCATTTTTAAACTTAGAAGCTTTGTAATTTCTGAACCAGCAAAGGATAGGGAATAAACTCTCTAAGAATGAAACAACACGTCCAAGGCAAGTTTTCTTCTTGGATGAAAAAAAGGACACGGATTTCTTCAGTGGACTAAATAGCTTGTTCCATAGAGGTGGTGGATTGGGAGGATTCAGCACCCAAAGGGACCTCTCTACTTGGCCAGTATCCTCAAGATGAAAGTGCCCCTGCTCGCTGACTCTCATACTGGGAGTTGAACTCATGGTTGTTTGAAGTGTGTGGTTGAAGTCTGCTACTTGTACTTATAGTGCATTAATGCAAGTTCAATACCATCTTATCTATGCGCCTAGCTAGTGTTGACAGGGGTCAATTTATTTGGATGATTTGGTGAAAGGAGTTGCAGCAAGTACTGATTTAAGCCTCTGCTAGATGAGAGGTTAGTTGTGGCACCACTTTCGTTGGCTAATCTCAAAAGTTGGAATGTCTGACGATGAGTATGAGTCCTCTCTCGACAAGACTATTCTCATTTATAATTCTCACGCCACTTTTTCACCACTTTTCTTGTCATGTTATGTTTCTCCTTTGCTTCTTTTATTTATTACTTTTGTTTTGATGATATACAAAATTCTCTAAGATTTTTACCCATCCCTTTTTGTTCAGTATCAAACTCAACATGCATGAATTTCCGAAAGCAGATACATTGATACAGTTGGTAGGAAATTCATTTACTATATGCTAAATTCAGGTTTTGGGTTTTTGTATATACTTCTCATTTAGAAATTATAATATATAGGTGAAAAATCATTTTTAATTTATATATTACGCAAATTGATTCTGTAAAGTTAAATTATAATTAAATAAAAATTCTAAAATGTATCACAGTTTACTATAATAATTATTATTGAACTTATCCAGCTTACTAGTGGAGTAGCTCATTATATTATAATCGAACTTATCATGTCATTATAGTTATTGAATTTATTAGAGAAAGTAAGTGGATAGTTTACTTTTAATTTTAATATTTTATTTTATTTTAAATTAATTATTCATATTAAATAGGTGATAATTACACTTAAGTTTTTTAAAAAATATATTAATATGTTGTCCATGATGTATCTATTGTTAGGGGTGGCAAAGTGAGTTGGGCCCGGCGGGCCGGCCCACCAACCCGATAACATATGGGTGAGACATGTTAGTATTTTGAACATGTCAATCGGTATCAACCCGACTCGTCTAGTCCCGTCAACCCATCGGGTCACAGGTGGCGTGGGGCGGGCCAACTCGCTGGCCCGCAAAAAAAAATATATTGTACTTTTAATATGTCATGTCACTATATACATCTTTAATATATTGTTGTAATTACAAAAACTCATTTAAATTGGACATAAACAAAATAGCTGCAAAGAAAAAAAAAGTGTAATTTAAAACCAAAGATCCAAAAATAAAATAAAAAACAAAAAAATAGACTTTTAAAAAAATGCAAAACAAAAGAAATAAGCGGGTCAGTCCGCCTTATGTCGGGGCGAGTTAGAAATTTTGGTCCACATCACTGTGACGGGCCGGACAGACTCATGGCGGGACGGACCTAAACGGGCCGGGCTGGCCCGTTTTATCATCCCTATCTATTGTAATCTTTTTTCTCGCATACACTAATATATATACATATATATATATATATATATAAAATAAATGTTCACAATATAAAAAGAGAATTGTGAAAATATTTTAAAAAATTAATACTTCAGATAAAATTTTAATTATTTTATTCTATATAGTTTATAAGAAATAATAAAACAAAGGCTTATACATTTTTTACTTAATTATTTTATAAGTATAATAATTATTTCTAGGGACTACGAATAAATATATTATATTTATTAATTATTAAAATATTAATAAAAATAAAAATATTTTATATTTTCAATTAGAATAGATTGAAAAATTAAATATTTTCCTATTCAATTAAAATAAACCAAAAATATTAAGTATATTTTAATTTTCTCTCTCATCTTTATTATATATTTAATTATTATTTATATGATGAAAAATAATAATATAAAAATCTTTCTAAGAGATTTAAACTCCAAAAAAGGAAAATTATTTTTAAGAAAAATCTTACCTTATCTTGCGATATAATATTTTATATTATTTTAAGAAAAAAAATTAATTTCTTAAATTATTAAAATATAAATAAATAAATATTACAAGTATTAATGATTTTATAATAAACTCATGACACTATATTAAATTTTCATATTTAATTATTATAAATAATATTAATTATAATTGTAATGTTACAAATAAATATATTTAATCATAAGAAACTTTAAAATAATTATTTAATGGAACTATATCTAATTAAAATGTATATATTTTCTAAAATAGGATATAGTTTTTGGTAAAATTAAACTTTTTTTTCTGAAATATAAATAGATTTTTATAATATTATTTTTCATGTTATGAAATAATAAATAAATATATATTAATGAAGAAGATAGAAAATTATAATTTATACCTTATTTAATATACGTAATCTCCAACTTTTTATGAAATTAATTAAATTTTTTTAAATAATTTTAGGATTTTTAATTTAATTAATATATTTTTTATTTTAATATTTGATGTAAGATTAATTTTAATATATAATATTTATTTTTATAATTATAAAAAATTGATTTTAAAACGTAACATTTTTTTAATACATATTGAAGTCTTAGTCATCGAAAATACCAGTCCTTATATTATACTTTTGATGACTTATTTATGTTAAGTATTTATTTACTAATATTTGTTTTTGATTTAAAGGTTTTAGTATTTATAATTATTAAGCACGTAACAGTATTTTAAATAATCAACAAAGTTTTTTAGAATAATTGCTATCAAATCTTTATAATCGGAAACTAGCTCATGACTATATTAACAATTAAATTATAAATAATTTTCAATTTTTTAAATAAATAGAGATCAAATTCAATACATAAGTATTTATTTTATATTTTTGCCATCAAATTAATGATCAACATGAAGAATAAATTTTAAATATTAAATTGCCACCTAAGCATTTAAACAACTAAAATACATAACTAGTAAAAATTAGGTGAGTAGATAGTGACTAAATGTAATTTGAATCATTAAATACAGTAAATTTTTTTATTACAATAAATAAATTAATATTTTAATTATTAATTTAAGGGTTAAATATGTTTTTAGTTTTTGAATTATTTGTTAGAATTGTGTTTTTTCTTGAAGCAAACTTTTGATCTATTATGTCTTTATATTTTATAAATTTAAATTTATGTAAATGATTCTAGAAGACAAATAAAAACATTTTTAAGAAAATGAAAATGAGAAAAAATAAAAGAAAAAAGAGTAAAACAAATGTAGAAGGCAGATCCTGAAATATGAAACTATAAAAAAAGAAAATAAAAAGATAAAAGAATTTTTGACACATTATTAAAAATAGTTTACATAAGTTTATAAAGTATAAGGATAAAATATATCTAAAATTTGTCATAATAACGAAACACAATTTTTACAAAATAGTTGAAAAACTAAAAACATATTTAATTCTTAATTTAAATAGAAACTAATTTTTGATATTTAAAAATTGAAGTTGTAGATCATTTATAAGATTATCACACTTATTTATTTAGCTTTATATTTTTTTATTTAAATATTAATTCTTAGATTAAATATTTACTATTAAACTAAAAGTTATAACTTATAGTTAAAATATAACCCTTTCTATTTTCTAGCATAAGAATTAAATGGTTGCAGTTTGACTGTGATTTGATATATAATTTTTCTTTGATCTTAAAGGTAGACAGGTGTTTCTTAGAGACTCTAAGTCAAGTAGAGTTTTACTACCTCATTTGTATTGCAAAAGATATAAGGTTGCAAAGGTTTTATGGTTCTTTGTTTGTGTCCTTAAACCTTCATGCAAAATTACTAGCAACATTATGTGGTTGATGATAAGAAACATTTTTCAATTGTTTATTTCTTTGAAACTAAATCTCTTATTAATTTAATCACGATATAGGATTCTTCAATTTTGTTAATGTCACAATTTTCTTGGAAAAAGTATATTGACATAACGTAATGACTATAAAAGCTATATCAAGAAACTATGAACTAGCGTTAGGACTAAAGATTAGTTTTTGGAAAATTTGGTTTGGAACTTTTGGTACAAGTATTTTAGAGGTGAGAGGAGTGGTAGATATGTTAAATCGTGGGATGTTGTCTATAATAAATTATGAATTAATAAAATATGAATATTAATTAATATTATAAAGTATGAATTAATAATTTATTTAATAAATTATATTAAATTAAATTATAAATAATATAAAAGGAATGGATATTACTTATTATCAATTAAGGTTATAAGATTTGAGTTTGGGGTCAAATCTCATTTCTTGTATGTTTTTTAATGGAAGGAAATATAATAATTGGGCGGTTGTATCTCATCCTCACAATAATCTGACTAATTTTTATAAACTTATATAGGTTAAATAACAAGGATGCAATATTTAAAAATATCCCTTTGATTTACAATAATCGAATTATGGCTATCATTATTGTCAAAGTGATCTTATATATTTATATATATATATATATATATACAGACACATTATTGGTGGCGGGTCAACAAGGGATTAATATTACATATTAATTCACATGCAAGCCATAAGACATAGGAGATGATATATTTTATATACGTGACATAGGAGATGACTGAATTTTCCTTCTTTAACCTTTATATATCAAATGAATCACTATTTTTAATCTATTAAAAAAGTGTGTCTTTCATTAGTTTAGTCCTCAATTAATAATTGCTCTATAAATTAGCAACATTAATTCATGTTATTAAATTAATTTTTGGAAGTAACATTAGTCAGTTCTTAAACTTAGAAAACTACAAGACGACGAACATGAAATTTAGCATGAATTTGTTAGGTTGAATGCATGGATGTTAGGAAATTGATTGAATCCAAGAATGGGTGATGGGAGGTAAAATGATGAACCAAAAAGCAACAGTTTCAAATTACAGGGACAATAGGGAGGAAGAAATATTCTCTTTATATGGAGCATTTTGCCTCTTGCTTTCGAATAAAAAGAAAGACTAGGGAACAAATAAAAGCAGAGATTCCTTCGTAATACAACAAATTTCTTCCTTTAAGATAAGAGGATATAAGATTTTTCTTTTCTCATTTCGATTATACGCCTCATGCACATAAATATATATATATTATATTTAAGTATTCCTCTAAAACATAGTTATATTTATTAACTATCAATTAAAACATCTTGTTAAATTGTAACTAGAAATAATATAAGTCTAATTTTTTTTGCTAGAAACCGCGTTCATTGTATCCCATACTGTAAAGATACCATTATCATTAATGGAATAATATAATTTTTACCTCTCAAATATAATAACTTTATTAACTAGTACCTAAAAGATAATAATCTGGATTCAAGCCTCGTTGTAAAAAAAATATTAACTTTTAAAAAATCTATTTAGTTCTTAACTTACAAGTGTTCAAAAACAATTACTGACATTTTTATTAAAATATTATTAATTAAAATTGTAATTTAAAATATATTCTTTCAATTCATATTCGGACCAAATTCAATCCTATCCTACAAAACCACCATTTGAAATCAGAGTTAGCCCACTATTAAACTTTATGTATAAATAGGTACAATAAGTGACTTTTTAAAAGGATCTAAGATAAATTTTAATGTTGTTTTATAATTTAGATTTTGACACAGTATATTTCTAAAAAATTAATTTATAAATAAAAAGTAGCTCTATTTTATATATTATTTTTTATTTTAATTCTAATTTATATTATATTTAAGTTTTTTAAACACAACCTGTTATGGTGTAATTTCTTGTTTATATATGGGTTTATACATTTTTATAGTTTTTTATTTATTAAATATTATCTTTGTCGATAAAAAAACAGAACATATTTTTTTCTTTTTCAGTATTGGATTTTTAAAATATTTTTGTTTTTATTTAACTGTTATTTTCAAAGTTTAAAATAATATAAATTACTATTGTGACATTTATAACCTTTCTTTTCATCTAATTGCTATTATGGAGAGATTTTTCATGACAGTTTATTTTAAAAAAGTTGTGTCGAGTTTACAACTAATATATATATTTAAGTGTAGATTTTATATTAACTAGATCTATTCTTAAAAGTAAAATGAGTTGTGTAAGTGTGGAGATTTTACAACTATATTTATTTATTTCAGTTTCACAAAATTAAAGTGTAAAATGAGTTTTCTACATACTTATATATTATTATATATTATTTTAATTGTTTTGAAAATTTCTACGTTCAAAGTTTGTTTTCTATCTCAAATCTAAGTTATTTATACTTTTAAATCAATTTGTTTCTATTTATTTTTCCTTAATATTAATTAAAAAAAACAAATTGTTTTCTTTTAAATTATATTTTAAAACATTTTACTTAAAATAAAAAAATACTTGTACAATATATGAAGCACTAACACTCACTAACTTATTTATAGCAATATATAAAAGGAATTCTATTATATAGACAAATTCTTACTATTTTATTCTTTAAATTTTGTAAGTATTTTTTTTCAAATTCTTAACTACTTTTTTATATTCAAATTCAAATTTAAATTAAAAAATTACCTATACTGAAAAGAAAAACTACTTTTCCTTTTCAAATTCAATTAATTACCTAAAATAAAACCTACATATAAATATAAAAATTATCTATAATAAAATTTTAAAAATTATTTATTTTTATCAGTATATTTTGCTAAGTTTTTTCTAATTTAATATTATTTTTATTTAATAATTTTTTATTTTTTATTTTTTTAAGTAAACACGTGTGCATAAACGCATATATTTCCACTTGTATATAATTGTGTGTGTGTGTTTTATTATTCTGTTAAAAGATAAATATACAAAGAGCACTTAAATTGATTCACAACAATGTAACCATCATCATATGAATTGAAATGAATCAATCAATTTATAAACTATTTCGTGTTTATTTTTATTTTTTTCATTCAGTCTTAGACATGGGTACCAAAGACATTTCTCATACAAAAAATTCAAGCTTTATTTGCCTCCTAAATAACCCAATAGTTACAAATATAATTGAAGGGGTTCCTTGGATGGAAACAAGATGTATCTCATATAAAATTATAACTTCGAACTTCCACAGATTTTTTTGAAAAAAAAAAAATGTTCTAGATTAAAGATACCAGAATTTCTAAATTAGAGTATTGAAGCTATTTTTTAACCTAAATTTTTTTATTTATAATTGATTATTTTTAAGATTTATAATTAGATTTCCTAATCTATTACGGAATGAAGATTATCCATTTTTTTTATTTTCAGATTATATTTCATTTTACTTTACTGTTATTATTTTTTTATAATTACATATTATGTTTTTTTTCATCGGCAAACTTATGTGAGATGAACATTTTTAGATATTTAATATATTACCTTAATTTTTCTTATTAATAAAATATGATTAAGGTAGATTGAGTACTAATAGGCTATCCCTTAGACTTTAACAATAAAAGTATATGATAGATCAAAATTCTATCTACTAGTGTGGTTCAAACTTAAACAAGACCCTCAGACTTATACCATAAGATTATATATTAAATTGGAATCATATTTAGCAGTAGACAATTTCTCATATTTGAGCAATAAGATGAATAATATATATATATATATATATATATATGCTAGATCTAATCCCAATTAGCACGAGCATGCGTGTTATTGGAGTGATCCAAATTACGCTTAAGCGAGAAAAAGACTTTGGAATGAAAAGTGAAAACCTCGAAATTGCGTCATGTGAAGCGCATAAAGCACAGCAATGTGATGACAAGATGAGTTGAGATATGGATATAGATTATGAGCAGAAACAGTGGAAGTGGCAGTGGCAGTGGCAGCACTGAAATTTGACAGTTTGGTATGTATGGAGGAGGTTGGGAGGGAGAGCACTGTTTGAAGCATTATTCTGCCATGGTCCCTCCCTAGCCAATTTGGTTCTTCTGGTTTTTCAGTGGTCGTGAAAAGACGTATGAGCACCACCACCGCCCTATGTTACTATGCATGACTTTTTAGCCCACCCACTAACTATTATTCCCATTGGCATCACCAACTCTTTCAACCTTACCTCACATTAATTCTCTCAGTAGTAATCTTCCTCCTTCCAATTACTCACATCACATTCAATTAATCCCTCCTTTATCAGGGTATTCATCTATGTTAAAATCGATTGCGCAGCTACTAATATCTAAATGCATGTAACAGAAAAAGCAAATATTCGTGCACATCTAAAGACTGGTTTGAGACTTAAGAAAGATATATAAATGGTAAGTGATTAATAATGAGGTGTTTGATTTATAAGATGTGAATATCTCATTACTCAAAATATTCTGGCAGCTTTGCAATATACGTGGAAATAGTACAACAAACTCTATATTCTGAGATGATCGTGTTGTAATAGGATTGACTGGTGTAGTTTGAAATATATCATATATGATATGATATTTTTGGAGTTTACGGGGCAATCTAATGCCTAATGCAATGAAATTCAAAGATGCTATGCTTTATGAATGATTGCAGCTTTAGTGGAAGTCAATTTCAATTTAAGTTATCAAGTTGGTGGGGTTTTGCATTCCCTTTTTAAGTTAGGTTGTACTGATCATGTTGAAACTGTAAGTCAAACTCATTTTTTTCATTTTTCTTTTATCAAAGATGTTTCTCGTTCAAGTTTAAACCTAATCTCTTTTAACATAGATACTGTTGTAATGGATGCAATTCTATTAAAAAAACATATTTTTCATATATAAGGTCTTGCCAGAATCTAACCATTGCAAATATATCTTATATATATTTTAGATCATTTTTCATAAATACTTATGAAAAATAAAATAAATTAAAGTTTTTGTACAAACTATCAATTCATGTATTTAACTTTTATATAATTTTTTTCATTTAACTTTTCCCAAATAGCAAAATATATAAGTTAATTTTAACTAAATAAGTTCTTTTTTTCTTGTCTTTTAAATTTTTGTTGGAAAATTTATTTAAACAAAATAAAAAACTTTGTTGTTATTATTTTGGATGGATGGAGGTATTGTTTGTATAGAAAAGCTTTGTTGTTATTATAGATTTGTTTGGGTGGATGGATAAAGGAAAGTGAGGAAGTGATGGAGAAAATACAAAAGAATTAGAGTGGAAAATAATTTTGTGAATAAGCTGAAAAAATGAAATGGATAGAAAATGATGAGATGACTTTATTTGTTATTAATAATTTATATATTATTATTATTATTATTATTATTATTATTATTATTTATTAATAAAATATGTTTGCAAATACACTTCAAAATATCTATTATTTTAATAATATAATTGATTGAGTATTCAATATAATAAATTATGATATATCTTCACTCTTGAGGTTAACATGTATTTTTCTTCTTTTCTTATCTTCTTCGTGATGAAAAAAAAAATCCAACATTCAATCAACAACTCCAAACGAGCTAAATTTGCATAGAATAAACATGACGTACAAAAATGTTAATTGGACCTAAGATTAATGAATAAAACAAATTTATAATTATCCATTTTAAATATCTAGTTCTAAAGATAGGTATTTATTTTTTAAAAACATAAAAATAAGTGAGTAAAAATATATATATTATTATTATACATCTATCTTGTATCCATGAGATTGTATTTGAAAGATTGACTTGATGATAAAAAGAAAAATGAGTGACGTGATAGATAACGAATTTTTGTAACATCATATACATATATACTACCATACTCTGTTTCACATATTATTTATATTCCTTTAACTTACATTGAATATGTAAGTTTTGTTGAATAGATGGATATATAAAATTTAATATATATATATATATATTCAAAACGTTTAGAATCTCTTATTTTGGCATGATTCTTTTTATTGTTTGCTCACATACCACAATGTCATTATAATTTTCATTACATAAAAAATTTATAACATCATATATTATTTTCTAATAAAACTAAATTACTCCATCTCTTTTTGTTGATATCTACTCTGGTAACTAAGGAACTACATAACATTAGAGCTTGTTATTATTAATTGTTACTCAAAAATGATATATTTTAACACTTTCTAAAAAATACATATTAAACAAGTCTAGTTAATTCTAACATTAAATACTAAGGTAATTCTTTAATACTGATTTAGTTTTATTAAAAAAAAAATTTTCATTATTTGATATCTTAACTTACATGATTTATAGTGAAGCCTACATATGTCTCATTTTTTTTTATGGTCATAATACGCAAACCGTCTTATCTTAGATACTTTAAATAAGTCAAATTACCACCTAAGTAATTTATCACTTATCTCCATTTCAATTCAAGTTGTAGCATAGCAAGTTTCATAGTTATTTATTCAAATACATTATCACTAAGTTTCTCACCTTTACTCCATCATAACATCTTCCAACCATACATAATATATCTAAACCATTTATTATCCACTTCATGCATTTCATAAACCATGTAGTCTTAATAAAAATATTAAAATTTTAAGTTAAAGCAAAATAATGTAAGTGAAATTTTCTCGTTGGAATGACATTCTTATGGAGAAAAGAAAATCAATGTTGACTATTGCTTGCACAAGTTATAAACTATCAATTGAGCGATAGGATACAACGCTTGAGTTTAGGGATGACAAATGAATTTGTCTGTGTAAGTATCGTTCGAATCTGTCCCAATTTTTATGGGAAATCTTTACATTAATTGGGTACAAGTATGAGCATGAGTAATTAGAGTTAAGTATATGTTAACTCTTTGGCAAGTGTACCAAATCGTTCAAGTAATAAAGTGAAAGTCCAAGTATCGTTTTTCCAAAGGATTAGCGCTTGTTTAACAATTAAATGTGAATACTACTTTTGAATATATTGTAGAAGATTTAAATTTAACGTTTTGATAATGTAATTTCAAATTGCAAAATTATAAACGGCAAGAACAATTAATGTAAATAAGAAGGATGACTTCACTGGGGTTGGAATTCCTGAACTCACTTACTGTAAAATCTCGCGAATATAAATATATCTTAAACAAAACTCCACATTCACACAAAATGTAAACTTACCCTAATTCCTTAGCGATAAGCTCTAAACTTTAATATCAAAAACCTAATTCCTTAGAGTTCCCTCAATAAAGCTTGCATGAAGAACTTGTGTTTAGAATGACCAAGTTTTATCATATTATGTCTAATATAATAACCCAAGGTTGTTCCACCTTTAGTTCTCAGTTTCAAAATACATTTTCCAATGATCAGAAACAACATATAGCATAGATGATCAGGCCATGCACAATAAACACAGAAGATGGAACATAAGAGTATGAAAAGATATAATATATATCAATGAGAGATACAAAAGTTTGAGTTCATTACATCCAACCCCAATGAAAAGGAGTTTAGCTACTCATAGCCATTTGAAACACCCAGAATGGATAAGGAAAAGAAGATCTCCCAGCAGAGAGCTTTCTCCAAACCCTTCCTTTGTTCCTTTGTCTCCTCCTCCCTCTCTGTTTCTCTGATGAATCCAAAAGGTCACTCCTTAAACAGGTGCAAAGAGTGACTGATGACATCTCGCAGAGCACTGACTGTCCAGCTACCTGCTCATAAATTTGCTGGGCGAGAAGACTTGTAGACTTCCAAAACTCTCTCATTTCTCTACAAAAATTTAACAAAGTAAATAGTAATCACATTATTTCAAAAAGATAGAAATATTTTAATTATTAACATAAAAAGAGAAGAGAACATGACAAAAAATACAAATAAAAAGGGTAAATTAATATAGCCAATTAAGTTGAAAAATCATTTATCAGTATACAAATGAGTTCGCCCTAAGTTGCACCAGCATAATCCCACATTATAAAAAATCTGTTCATTTAGCTCGTATTTTAAATGATATTTAATTTTTATAAACTGTATCCGCTCTACAAAACTCGTATGTTAAACGGGTAAGTTTACACCCACAAAAATACATTGAGATTTTTTAACATTAATTTATATAATAATAATTTACTCAATTCATTAAATAATACACAACCAATAAAAGCAAAATAAATAAATTTTCTGATGAATTGGACTTGGTGATAACCAATAGAAGCAAAAAAATATTATATTAAGATTGAATTCGACTTGGTCATAACATATAGAAGCAAGGAAATTACTTCCTACACCTCCATAGTTTCTTCATGCACCTCCATATGCCATGTAAAATTACAAACATACCCCTAATTTAATAAATTATGTTACGGATTATCTCTTTCCAGAAGTTTTTCAGATTAAGATGTTCTGGAATAATTTTTTTGCTGAGTTTCAATGTTTTGGAAAGGTCTTTTTAAAATAGAATTGAAAAACTTTTATTCTGGAATTCATTTTCTGGAATATATATTGTGAAATAACATTCTCGAACACCTATTTTGAAAATTTTCTTGATCGAAAATTTTGAGAATTATGAAGTTGTAGCGCAAAAGTATGCGGGTGTAAGACGCAATGGCCTAGACATAATAAGTATTAGATTTTGAGTTGAATTTAACTTGATATTGTGAGTTTCGGATAGTCCACGAAGACTGTGAGTAAAAACCATTTAACCCACTGGTTGTGCGGGTCAGGTATAAAATAATTCGCACTAAAAATTTACCAAAAAACACAAGTCCGCACCAGCATGAGTTATGGGTAGTATAGATTATCTGCGAACTTTTGCCCAAATACCCAACTCTATGAGTAATATTTGACTTTTTACATTGAGTATGAGGACAATGATGAGGATGTACATATCTCTCGTGTCCTTATCCCAATATCAATCCTTGTTTTAAATTATTAAAACTCTTAATTTATTTGGTAAATTTAAAAAAACTTATATTAAATTTTCTTTGACATTTAGTTCAGTACCTTATTTCAAGGGCACACATTTAATAATTTTTAATTACTTTTTTATAACTATTTAACCTTTATCTAATTAGTATTTGATAATTTGATTTAATATATTATAATTTCTTTAGTGATATTTGATATTGGAGAAAGGACACATGTGTATCTTTTTTATTTTTTTGTAAATAATTATTTAATTAATAATTAAAATAGTAAGGAATGGGTATGGAGGCTGATACAAGTATATTTGTTACCCAATAGGGATGAGGACGAGATAAAAGTTTTATATCCATTGGAAATGTGGATGAGAATGAATTTTTATTTTGGAGATGGTAATGGAAAAGTGAAGCTCGTCTCTGCCAAGTCATATTATCACCCATACTTAAGTTAAATTCTAGCGCTTAAGTGATATACATCTTGATGAAAGAGAATCAATATAGTTTCTCTGTCACTTAAATGTCCAAATGGTTGCTTCGGTGACCAAACTCCCATATGAGAGAAAAATTATATGAGTTCTTTTTCACTCAAACTCTCATTACATGGTTTGAGCATTGGACATCATTGTTTGAGGATATTTGGTTACTTGAACAATAAGTGATGTAAACTTTAGAAAATTAGAAGGATCTTAATCAACTCAAGGAGATATGAGAAACTCAAAACCCATGGAAAAAATCATGGTAATGATGGAAGCAAGAAAAAAAATGGGTTATGATTTGTGACAACTCACGTAACAAAAGAGAAAATAAGTATAGGTTGTAAGAAAAAATAGAAAATGGATTGAGACTTGGAAATGAAGAACACGCCTCCTTTAAAAGAAACTCCTGAAGGATAAGTGTAAGGAGAATTCACCACTTGAATTTTTTTTCCAAAATAATAATCAAAGCAAGAGAAGAGAACTCTCAAGACTCTTAGGGATTACTTACACAAAGTGTAATTTCATTAAATCTTCAAGAATGATTTTACAAGAGGAAGTGACTCTCTTATATAGGGAACATACCATGGTTTAGAAAGAGGAAAATACATCCAACAAGTCTTTAGAAATATTAGAAATGCAAATGTAAACATAAGACTACTTAAGCTAAAGTTAACTCAACTAATCTTATGTCTAATACCTATTTAACTCATAATTAATGCTTGCATAAGGGTGACTCCTTCAAATTAGGGAGAGACACATGGTAGTTTCTAAAATTAAAGAAAATCTCATAACTTTTATACTTATAAATTTTGTTCTACTTGACTCTAGAATATTTCAAGAGAATCAAGGAATATTATATAATATAAAGATTTACAAAATCAAAAGCTTTTTTACTTTTTCTTCTAATTTTGTGAGTCTTCCTCTTATGAATCTTCTTCTTTATTTATTTTTTTGTCATACTTTAAAGTTCATTTTCTTCATCTTCAACAAGATTTTTCTTATCTTTATTTATATCACCTAATATCATAGAAGAAGCAAAAAGAATCATTGTCGTAGCCTCTCCAAACAAGCTCTTCTAAAAGACAAACTTCAACCACTATATATATTTCCTTTCACCCCTAATGCTATTAAGGGTTTGTGTATTATTAAATGTTAACTTATTCATAAAAAGTATAAATGAAGGTTTCTCACAAAATTTTTATCTTACTCCAAAAATACAAAGTGTAATAATCCATTATAAGTGTTAATAAAAGAAAATGAAATAAAATGAAAGTAGAAAGAGTGAACGAACCAAAAAGCTATCAAGAACGAAGAATAAAAAAACAGTCAAATTACCTTAAATAAATGACAAGAAATGAAGACATGGAAGCAAGTATCTCAAATGTGACAGATGAACAAGTGAGGGACAAAAAAGACTATGATACGTACATATTGAAGAAAGACATTTGTAAACAAATAATTGCCATAAAATAATTCTTTGTTGAATGAGATTATGACACATATCATATATATAAAAAAATAATTGTTGACATGATTAAAACACAAAGAAAAAATAAGATATTAAATATCCTATCCTTCTAAAAAAAAGTCTATAACACTTGAGTATAATAAAGGAATGATAACACTTGTCTCCTATTTCTCTTTCTCTCTCTGTCTCATCAATAAATTTTTGACACATAATTAAAATAGACATTGACATATCAACATCACAGTGATTTATTTTATTTTTCATTTTATCCACTTGCATTTAATGTTATCTGTCAAATTTTTAATCTTCTTTATGTTACTACATTTCAAACATAACTATATATAATACTATTGCATTATTGATACTCTTTTAATTATTTCCTTTCACTGATCTCTACTTTTTTTAATCAAAGATTTCAAATTAAAAAAGATATTGTCAAACACTATTTTAAAATAAAAATTTAATAAAATAATTAGATTATGTAGTTTTTGAAATAATAACAATAAATTAAAAATTAAATAATAAATAATTCTTAAAAATTTTCTTAATTTATTTTTTTATTATATTTCATACATCTTTAGCTCTTTAAATTTAAATATTTTCTCTTATTACTATCATTTTAATTAAAATTAAAAATGATTCACTTACAATTAAAATTGACTGTAAGTTATGATAATTAAAAAATAATCACTCACAATTAAAAGTTACATGTTAGTCATAAAAAATTATTTCATTATTAATATATATTATTATTATAATAAGAATTAAAAATTAACCACTCACAATTAAAACATAAAACAGGATCAACAAAAGATGATAGAAATAAAAAAAACAATGAAGATATAAATAATGTTGAGAAATGATAAGATCAAGTAAGAAAAATGACTATGAAATATCTTTTTAATTTGAAATTTTTTATATAAAAAAAGAGATATAAGAAAATATTTGAAAAAATATCAGTAATAAAAGAGTATTAGACTATGTTTAAAATGTAGTGATATAAAGAACATTAAAGGTTAGACAGATACTAATAATGCAAGTAAGATGGAAAAAAAAATAAGTTAGTGGAATGCTGACATGTCTATTTTAGTTATGTGTCAAAATTGATTGGTGGGATAGATAAAAAAACAAAAATAGGAGACATGTGATTTTACTTACAATTAAAATTGATTGTAAGTTATGATAATTAAAAAATAATTACCCACAATTAAAATTTACAGTTATAAAAATTATTTAATTATTAATATATATTATTACTATAATAAGAATTAAAAATTAATCATTCATAATTAAAACATAAAATAGGATCAACAAAATATGATAAAAATAAAAAAAGTGAATATATAAATAATGTTGAAAAATGATAAGATCAAGTAGGAAAAATGACTATGACATAATTTTTTAATTTGAAATCTTTGATATAAAAAAAAGAGATAAAAAAATATTAGTAATAAAAGAGAATCAGACTATATTTAAAATGTAGTAATATAAAGAATATTAGATATTAAAAAGATAACAATAAATACAAATGAATAAAATAAAATACAAAATAAATTAATGAAATGTTAATATATTTATTTTAATTATGTGTTAAAAATTAATTGGTGAAAAAAAAGAAGAAGAGAGAAGTGATTTCTTTTTTTCCTTTTAACTTAAGAAGTGTATTGTACTCATCTTAATATTAAATATTAATTAATAGTCTATTTGTTCAAGCTTTAAGACACTCTACATGTATTATAGTCTTTTATGACTCATTATTCAAGGATCTCAATTATTGTAAAAGATGAAATCTTTTTATCATTATTTCTTCTAAATCAAAGAGTTGATTATACGTTAATAAATAAATAATAATTAAAAGTGGATCAGAACCAATATGACTATTTTGAATTACTATGTCAATCAAATCTTTATAATAAATGAAAAAAATTAGAAATATCAAAACTTTGATTATAGAAACCTCATCATCACTACTCTAAAGGAAAAATCCAACAATAAAGAAGACAAAACTCTAAAAATAGACCATAATGATATTGAATATTTAAGTTTAAAGAGTTTCTTTGACTTTTGCTATGACAACAATTTATTTAGTTGTAAAAGTAAAAATAAGACAAATGTGTAAATTTTATTTATGATTAAAAATAAGATAAACTAATCCTTTTTTACTTGGGTTGTCAAGTTAAAAAAGGTGCATGGTTTGGACAGAAAGGAAGAGAGAGTTTGTTCAAAGTTTGAATATTGAAAGGCCAGCAATGGCATCCCCACATGCTGACTCTGAACGTGGACGCTATGTCGTCCTTCTGCAAACTTCAAACCAGATTACGTAAACGTGGGGTCCCTCGCCTAGCCAAAAACACCATTCACCCACTCACTTCACCTAGCCTACGTACGTTTCCTACCTCTCTCACTTTTCAATCACACTGTCAAAGTTGCACGTTACAACGTAAGTATTTTTAATAGACTCGTTACTACTCCACCTTCTTTCTCTTGAACTCTCAAACTTTGAAAAATATATTATTCTTTTATCAATTATATATATTTATTTTAAATAATTATACGTGTATTTATTATATAGGTGAAAGACAAAGGCACAGTAAAAATTTGTACAACTATTTTTTTGCAATTAAAAAATATAATAAATAATCACTTAAAATCATATTAAAAATAAAATTTAAATGGAAAAAACTTTGAATCACTGTGATAGAGGAAGAGAGACTGTAATATTTAATTTTACGTCTAATGAAGTTACAAACTTATACATAGTTTGCATTCTAGCTGAAATAATTTTGAATAATTTGTATTTTTTTTATTAGAAATATAAATGCGAGACTTCAACCAGAGCAAGAAACAGAGTGTTAGCATGGAAGTATTAATATGGTAATCATTAGAATTAATAATAAATTGTAGTCCATATTAAAATAAACTTTGTAAACAAAGCGGGCTCTTTCTTCCTTGGAAAGGTTTCGTGGGGACATTAGCTAGCTTTAACCTTTTCATTTTTTATTTGGGATCTTCTTTTTTATTTCCTCTTCCTGTCGGACGTTTGGATACACATTTTTTCTCGGCGACCAAATAGGGTTTTTTCTCCGAGGTTCGCGATTGTTAACCAAACCTTATTATAGGTTCAGATTCAAGAGTTAGCATGGAGAACAGAACCCAAATGATTCATCGAACCTGGACAGTGATTGGGGTTATTTGTTTTCCTTAAATAAATTTATTAACGAAGTCTTTTTGTAACACAACATGTTTAAGGACAAACTATTCGCTGACTGTGCCTGGTTCTGTTGGTTTTTTTTCTTTAATGCAACTGCTCCCTTCCCAAGCCCTACTGCGTTTTTCACTTTCTCTGCTCTGGCTTTTACATTCAAAAGTAGAAGTCGAGTCTTTTCAGAGAGACATGTGAGAAGGGAAACCGATGGTAATGGTACGTGGGGAGTGGAAGGCCAACCTGTTTAGTTTACTCTTTTAATTTCTGGGTATTAATTCCCTCTTGAGATATGCATATATATAGCAAGTGTCAATTTGTCTGTTTGTTAGTTTGTTTTTTCTCTTCTTTTTCACTGCCGTGTGTTGTAGGTCATTCTGCCTTTGTATTTTATTTGTGCTTTACACGAATTCTGACATGGGAAGGGTTAAAGTGATTTTGTGAAGAAAAAAGAATACTTTTGGTGGTAGTGTAATTGGAATCCTCCACTGGCAATGGCTTGCATGAGAAGCCTAGGAAGGATGTGTGTGTTGGGAGTCTATTTTAGACTTTATTCTCCAAACAATTTTGGAATAAGCACTTAGTGGTTCACAAATCATAAAGGGCTGGGACTGAGGAAAAGTTCAGATTTTGGTTGTCTAGTTCTGAATGAATGATGCTGTCATGTTCTTTGCTGTTTTACCCTGCAGCCATATAAAGTGAAATCAAGTAAATTCTGCGGCGCACGTTAATGAGAACTTCCGCTATTATATTTGTATTAGTAGAATGCATACCATGGATAAATAACTTGGATGTAAATTATGGATCTACTTTGATCAGGATGTGGTAGTTATATATTGATCTTCACATTAGTAAGTTAAGAATTGAGATTCAATTATTGTGACTCTGTTGGACAGTCAAAACACGGTTTGGACTTTGGACTTTTCAAACATTGTTTATTTCTGTTTGGAATGACTTTATAGTTTTTTGAATTTTATTGAGGTTTAAGAATTTGATTCCTTTTCTAATCTTGTCTGAGAGTTATATGTATTGTATTGTTCAGGAATTAGAAAAGACGAAAATTGAGAATTTTGTATCTATGCTTTTGTAAGCGAGAGGGACTTGTGCGTGAATTCACTCGTGCTCGTGCTGTGCTTGTGAAGAGGTGCATCCAAAGTCCATTTTACTTGTACTGTTAATTGGATACAAAATTTTGCCATCGGTCTCCGTTAATGTGAACAGTACTCTCTGATTATCTTTAACTTACATTAGACATCTTGGAAGTCATCGTAAAATCTGCGAAATCTTTCTTTTGATCAAATTAGTCTTGAGATTTGACATAATAAACCGGCTAACGATTCCACTACCAAGAACTAGTACTTCCAATGGATGGTTGCCATTGACATGTTTAACTTCTTTGTCTTTTTCTTCATTTAAACTTTATTGACTTTGTGAATGTTAAAGAAACACATAGAAATTGCAGGTTGTAATGTGATTTTATTAACTTCTAGATGTACTAAGTTTGCTCCCAAAACGTACAATACTTATAGTATTCCCCGCCATTTTTCTAACGTTACGACAGATATCAACTTGCTAGAAGACTGTTCTGACTTGGGTGTATTAATTCCAGGGTAGTTTGGTCAGGATTGAAAACTAAGCATTGTAATGCATGATTTTGACATGTATTCATTCGATCCGGTTCACACATTATATGGTCTTGTTTTCCAATCCCAGCTTGAGAACATTGACCTGAAAGATAAAGTCTTTGAGGTTATAAACCAAAGCTTACCTGCTTAAGAAGGCATTAGAGCTTGAATGAGTGACCATTCAAATCTTCCATCACATATCCCCTTCTCTTCTATTCAGGTTGGCTAAACATTTCAGAATTTTCTCATACTTAATAGGATCTATCAATCACAAATCAACATCTAAAATTCCATATTACGTGCCAGATTATCTTCATTTTTGGACTGTATATTAGAGCTTTAAGCAACATGATAGACTTTACATGCAATATAAACCATATTTTGTGCTTGCTAATCACACTCGTTGAAGTCCTTATTTTTCCAGTATTTCTGGTTATGATTTTTCCCTGTATTACAGACTGAAGGTCCCGGTTGATGACTTCAATGGGTCCTCCTGCTGATCAAAATCTTGAAACTAAAGAGATCGATCTGAGAAGTATGTCATCCTCTTCGCATGGTCAGGCACCACAAGTCTACAAAGTGCCAATTCCTCCAAGACAGAACCTCTTCAAGGAATTCCAAGCCACCATAAAAGAAACATTCTTTGCAGATGATCCTCTAAGACCCTTCAAAGATCAACCCAAATCAAAGAAGTTCATCCTCGGTGTTGAGGCCATATTCCCAATACTTAAGTGGGGAAGAAGTTACAACCTCAAAAAATTTAGAGGGGATTTAATATCTGGTCTCACTATTGCGAGTCTTTGCATTCCTCAGGTAATTAAGTTTGCTTTACAATGGATTTCAAGTTTTGAAGACTGGGAGAATAGTTCATGTTGTTGCATGCCCCATTTTTTAAGGTTCTAACTTCTAATGCTTGGCTTGAAAAACAGGATATTGGCTACGCCAGGCTTGCACATTTGGCTCCGCAGTATGGACTGTGTAAGACTCTACTTGCCTCTCACCAGCAGCTCAACATTTTTCTTTGCACGTTTGACTGATCCTTCTGTATTTTGTTCTTTCTACTCGTTTACAGACTCAAGTTTTGTTCCACCATTGATCTATGCTGTCATGGGTAGCTCCCGTGATATTGCTATAGGACCTGTAGCAGTGGTTTCTCTCTTGTTGGGGACCTTACTTAGTAATGAGATGGATCCTAATAAAAATGCGGCAGAATATCAGCGACTTGCTTTTACAGCCACTTTTTTTGCCGGGATTACTCAAGCAACGCTTGGTGTTCTTAGGTATGACAACACGACCGCCCAATGTATGGATTTTGCATTTAAACATTCCAACCACTGAAGTTTATATCTTGTGCAACTGCTACCAGTTACAACGAAGGTTATACTGTTTAATATAACACCATATAATCTTATGGTTGCATTATTTTATTTTTTTTCAATCAGGTTAGGATTCTTGATTGACTTCCTATCCCATGCTGCTATTGTCGGTTTTATGGGGGGTGCTGCTATCACAATTGCCCTTCAACAGCTCAAGGGTTTCCTTGGCATTAAAACTAAAAAGTTTACAACGAAAACTGATATTATCTCTGTGCTGCATTCAATATTCAATACAGCCCATCATGGAGTATACTATCCTTCTCTCTCTCAATATACATGCAAATTATTAATTACCAGGAGTCCTAATCTGAACAAGTCCGTGCCTAAATTTAAAATTGCCCACTGTTGGTGTTACTGGTGTCTGTATATTGAACACAAAGTTGACTAAGAACCTATGACACTTATCATCATGCAGTGGAACTGGCAAACTATAGTCATCGGAGCTAGCTTTTTGAGTTTTCTTCTGGTCGCCAAATACATTGTAAGACATTAAATCACCCTCTATGCATTTTGCTATTATTCCCTAATTAATCGTTAGGTTTTCGAAAATTGTTTTCTCATTCTTTCGTGTTATGTGCATCAGGGAAAGAAAAACAGGAGATTATTCTGGGTGCCAGCAATTGCTCCGTTGATATCCGTTATTTTGTCAACTTTTTTTGTATTCATAACCCGTGCAGATAAGCAAGGAGTAGAAATTGTAAGTATATGTCCATTCTCATCTAAAGACTGTTGGCGTATTTTACGGCTAACTGACGACAAGAGTGACAAATTAGTTACAGCAACACTAAAGCTTTTGTCCATTGATATGTGAAGGTGAGAAAAATAGAGAACGGAATCAATCCATCATCTGTTAAAGATCTTTATTTAACCGGAGAAAACCTTGGAAAAGGTTTTAAAATTGGCATCGTTGCTGGCCTGATAGCATTGACTGTGAGTAACCTTGACACCAATACCTCTCATGAAGTGTATTTGTCCATTTGACTCCTGTAGTTATAATTAAACCATTACAGGAAGCCTCAGCAATTGGAAGAACATTTGCATCTATGAAGGACTATCAACTGGATGGAAACAAAGAAATGGTTGCACTAGGAACAATGAATATTGTTGGTTCGATGACTTCCTGTTATGTGGCAACTGGTGAGCTCGAAGAAAAGCTTTATGAATCTAACTACTTTTTTTCATCAACTGCAAGTTTGGGAAATATGTAACAAGTGGTCATGTCTTATAAATATCTACTTTTAGCTTTGAAATATCAAACAAAAATGGGAAAAGCAAAATACTTGGCAGATAAAGTTGGATCTATTTCTATAGAGTTTAATGTCTACCTGAACATAAAGAGCATTTAGGACTATAATTACCTTGTTGTCTAGTGATTTATAAAGTTTTTTATAAATCAAACAAAAATGGGAAAAACAAAATACTAGGCAGATAAAGTTGGATCTATTTCTATAGAGTTTAATTTCTACTCGAACATAAAGAACATTTGCAATTATCTTGTGGTCTAGTGATTTATAAAGTTTTTTAGCCCCTGATTTATGTTCTTGTTACTTCAGGTTCTTTCTCTCGGTCCGCTGTGAATTTCATGGCTGGCTGCCAAACTGCAGTCTCTAATATTGTGATGTCAGTAGTTGTGTTCTTAACTCTGGAATTCATCACTCCGCTTTTTAAGTACACTCCAAATGCCATTCTTTCCGCCATCATCATTTCTGCTGTCATCAACCTTGTAGACTATGAGGCAGCAATTTTGATTTGGAAGATAGATAAATTTGACTTTGTAGCTTGCATGGGTGCATTCTTTGGGGTTGTTTTTGCCTCGGTTGAGATAGGACTTCTAATTGCTGTAAGTGCTATAAACAATGCTTAGTTATCTTATGCCTCTAAAAGCTCAAAGTAATTTCTGACTAATCTTGTTTCGTATATTAATTGCGACATGCTATGGCAGGTCTCTATATCCTTTGCAAAGATCCTACTACAAGTCACAAGGCCCCGAACTGCAATTCTGGGGAAGATCCCTAGGACTACTGTCTATAGAAACATCCAACAATATCCAGAAGCTAGTAAGGTTCCAGGTGTACTGATTGTAAGAGTTGATTCTGCAATATACTTTTCCAACTCCAATTACGTTAAAGAAAGGTAAAGACTTGTTCCTCCTTTGTTTATTCGTTTACGATGAGAAATTGTTTTACTCTTTTTAATGAACTGAGGTGAAACAATCCAATCTGTACACTAATTTAATTGAAAAAGCTCTTTGGCAGTAATCTAAATGCCTAAGATTAAGGACAGATATGTGATTCAAAACATTTCAGGGAACACCGATACGTACAATACGACAAAGTTTAGATGTGGATGTAAAAATACGAACAATTGTTACTCATGAGAAAATACCGTCTCTATCCAATATATCTTACACTGATAAAGAAAGAGGAAGATAGTTTGTCACTGTACCAAAAACCTTTAATTTTTTAAGGTACAATAAAATTTGTCTAACTATTATAATGAGGTATAAATCCGGTGGAAAAGAGTGAGGATTGGTTTAAAAGAGGATTATACCGTAATTTTGTGAAACTGTGTTTCAATTTAGCGTGTTGATGTCGCTTAAGAACTACTCTTTTGCAGGACATTAAGATGGCTGATGGATGAAGAAGAAAAAGTGAAAGGAGACTACCGCACAAAAATCCAGTTTTTGATAATTGAAATGTCACGTGAGAGTCTTTATTTTACTCCTTAATTTGTTATGCCTTACAATATTCCTGGAGTAAAACCTTCCTTCTCGTCTTGTTAATTTTTTTATTACTTACTAACTTTCGTGTTCATATTGCAGCCGTTACTGATATCGACACAAGTGGCATCCAAGCCTTTGAAGAGTTACACAGAAGTCTTAAAAAGAGAGGTGTTGAGGTAACTAATTAACTTCTGCCTAAGAATAATATATTATGCCTGAGTGATTAGAAAATGATATATTATGCAACTAGCATAGCATCTTACCGTAAGTTCTTCCTTTTGTACAAGCTTGTTCTTGCAAATCCTGGTCCAGTAGTGACAGACAAGCTTTACGCATCCAATTTTGCAAACGCAATAGGCGAGGACAAGATCTTCCTCACTGTTGCAGAGGCTGTTGCATATTGTTCTCCAAAGGTGGTTGAGGAGCCTTGAAAAAGATGAATTTGTCGAGGGAAAGAGAAAAGTAGGGATGCATTGATGAAACATTACTGTGAGAGTCGAGACCAGAAATTTTCAGCATAGTAGGAGGTAGTAAAGGATGTAATGGATTAAATAGAAAAAGGTACTATAGCAGAAGAAGTGCCCTGTCAGGTACTGCTACAGCCAGTGCTAGCTCTATGATCCTTATCCTAAAGTGTGCAACTTTAAATTAAATATTTGAAAAAGAAAGATAAAATTAGAAGGTGCACTTCTACTACAACCGCTAGTTGTGCACTCGAATGAAACTTGTTACTCCTATGTCGTTGTTTTACTTGGTTTTTAGAAGGGAAGAGTTGTTCATCGTCCCTTCCTCTCATTGAGCCATTAAAAAGATTAGAAAAATATATCAAGCAAATAAATTGTATACTCTTTTTTTCTTTCATTGTGTTTGTAAGTCACTCTGTAATTTACTAAGTTTGAGCTTTGAATGAAAATAGTAGGTGGAGATCAACGGAACCATTGGATTTGTTTTTTCTTTTCTTTTTGTTACGTACAGAAAGATGCAACATGTAGATGAATATCTTTTGCTCTTGCATGAACGAAGAACCAAAACAAAGCCAGATTCATACAAACAGACTTCGTAAAAAGTTTTTCTTTTTCGAAATAAAGTATTCGAACGTCAGATTCCAATATAAAAAGTACAAGAAGCCTTTCAATTGCCTAAATTAGTTATAACTTTAAACTAATTATGTAAATAAATAAGAACAAAGATAGTCTGATATCGCGAGATCGTCATAATTTCTTTTTGTCGAATCATCCGATCTATATTTGAAATAATGGTTTAAATAAGACTGTTAAAAACTGAAAAATGTGGTTTGCTTTCGGATTTGCTAAACGACAAGCAGAAGAAGATAGTCCTAGCTTGTGCTGTTTCTTTTTTCATTTGCTAATTAGTATTGTCTCTATTTCTTAGATAATGAATGAAGGCGGTTCAAGAATTTAAAAAAATATATTAAATATAATAATAAATATATTTTTAAAATAATTTTATTAGAATATTTCACACTTCAATAAATACACTCTTTTTATTTAACAAATGAAGTAATTAATTGGAGAATGAATTGGAAATGCAAAACTAATACTTTCTTAAAAATCGAAAAAAAAAAGTCAAACTGAGTTTTTTCAAAAGTAATAGTGTGGTTATTGTGGGACCAGGAGATTATTAAAAAAATAAATACTATACCCACATGTGAATTTAGGTAGAGGAAGAGAAAAAATGGAATAATAATAATGATGATGATAAAAGATATGATAAATGGTATGTTAGAAAATAAAATTAGGCGAAAAAAATAAGAGTTAGTTGGGTTGACGTTTTTACATGGTAGTTTCGTTTAGATTGTGATGTTTCGTTTGTCTATGGGTAGATTGGTCCGACGATTTAATTTTTAATTGAAAATCAAAATAAAATATGATTTAAAAATTTAATTTTTATATTGTATTATTTAAATTATGTAAATATATAATGATTTTGTAATTTAAATTGCTGACATTTATATATTAAGTTTTTATTACTAATTATAATAAAATAATTTAGTATGTAAAAAATTTATTATTTTTAACTTTTTAATTAAAGACAATAATTAATTAATTAAAAACTTAAAAAATATTTATATAACTAAAAATATATATATATATATGTATTTTTTAAAAAGAAACTGACGAGTTAAGTTAGAATTTTTAGTCCATAAATAATAGTTGACTAAATCGTCTTGTCCTATTTGTTGTGAAACAACAATAATTCAAACCAAAATGGGTCACATCCCTAATAAAAAAAATATAGTGTTAAACGTATTCTAATTTTGTAAAAGGAAATATTTTTATTATTATATTGAAATTTCAAATGAAACTCACCAAGTAAAAAATACGAAATTGTATAATATCCCATCCCATCTGCTTTAATTAATAACACATAATATATTTTTAAAATATATTGAAATTTATTACTATCATTTCTCAACCAACAATTAATCGACAAGAGAAGATGGTAAATAATTTTGGGAACTGTTGGAAATAATTAAAGTTATAAATTAAGGATGTTAGTATTACATTATTCAGAAACGAACAGATCTGGTAAAAGTGGAGATGTAGCAAAGTAATGGTCAATACCCATTGATTGAAACTCAGATCAGAAGGATTCACTGTGAAAGGTTGACTTCAATACAATTTTAAGACCAGAGACTTGTCAAAGAACATGTCTGGAATGTCTGATTCATCATCAGTCCAAAAAGGTAATCATTATTAGGCTCTTGAGATTTGACTTACTTCTTAGCTTAATTTAAAATAAATAAACTGTAATTATGAACCACTTATATTTTACTCACAATAATATTCTTTCAGATTAAAGAATTATCAAAGTTACTTATTTAACTAATATAACTAAGTTTTTTACTACTATTCAATGAAGAAAATTCATTTTAATAAAGTTGGAGAATTTATTTCTTAAAAATAAAAATGTTGAACAATATCTTCAAAAAAAAGGAGTGAATTAGTTCAAAGATTTTCTGATAACAAAGACTTTTTAAAATTAATTTTTCAATCACTTAGCATCAATTTTATGATATATAATCTCAATGTATAAAAAAATGTAAAAACACAATTTAATGTCTCACAAATTTCTAATTAACTATACTTGTTCACAAATATATATATATATATATATATATATATATATATATTCAAGATGATTTCTTACATATATTATAAAAAAAATTAATATAAAAATTTATTTCAACTTTTTGTTATCTAATATCTTAGTTTATATGATGAAATCATCAATAAAAGTATAAATTTGGATGTAAAAGGACAAGTTTTCGGAGAAAATACAAGTTCAGGAGTAATGACTATAGAAGGAAAAGAAATAAAGTGGTTAGTATGAAGCAAGTAAAATTCTCCAGTACGAGAGAGGGCACAAATTTTGCAATAAGAAAGAAAAAAAAAGATAACTTTTAAGTTATGAGAAATAGAAAACATAAGTTTCTAACTGTGAAAATTATCTGAATTAGATATTTTTATAATATATTTATAATAAGATATGTAACTATAATGTTTTTATTATTCAAATATACTACAAACTAATTATTTAGTAAATATTTTTGAAGTATATTTTTAATAAATATATTTTAAATAGTTATTATATTATATCATTGTATTAATATATTTATAAATTATATATTATAAATAATTTTAAAATTTTTATAGAAGAAACCATTTAAAAATAAAAATTGCATTTAATTAGAATTTATCCACGAATTAAATTCAATTCAATTGATAAATCTGTTGATAATGATAACCTCAAATCAATTGCAAATAAAATCGGTAAGTAATTAAAGAATCCGATTAGAATTATCTATGGATTAAGATCTATGAAAAATATTTCGTAGATAGAACATTTAAAGAAAATAACATAAAATAAATAAATTATATAAATAATAAATATTACATATGTATTAAATTTAAATTTAAATTTAATACACACATCCATCAATGTGCAAAATAATAAAAATTATTGTAATAAATAAATTATAATTGAATAAAATAAAATATACGAGGTGTTTTCTCTCTCTGGTTCAAAATAGTAAAAATTGCGTTCATCAACCCACTTTACTTAAGAGTGTTTTAAAATTTGTTGTATAGATAAGTCGCATACATTTTTTTAAAGATTAGTTAGATAATCCATTTACCATCCTAGATCATTAAAGGCTAAGAACGATTTTACGGTGCCCAGAATATCACCACTACTTTAAAGAGAAAATAAGTTGTCATTCACGTTATAAAGGAGTTACAATTTGTAAATAGAATTGAGTTTCATGAAAGATGATTGTAAATATGAAGAGGAGAAATAAGTATTTCCTATAATAGAGGCTCAATGCATATTCTTGGGCCTCAAGGGAATGATGGGCCAAAACCCATATTACACGTTAGGGACGGATAAAATGGGTCCGAGGTTTGTGGGAACATAAAGATAGATAGATAGAGAAATTATAGCTTCAGCAAGACAGAAACCGAAACTAGAGCAATGGCTGCTCTCCGAGCCGTGCTTCGTTACATTAACACGGGCACCACCTTCGCTCCACCGCCGCGTCCACCTATGGCGTTGCTTTTGAGTTGTGATGTCACGTGGCACTATCTTTTTCCCTCCAAAACCTTCAGAACCGTTAAATCCCGTGCAGGTTCGGACAGTTACAAGTTAGTGGTGAAGAAAGACGAGCGGTTGGGAGCGGGTGAGTGTGTCGACGAGGTTGTTGGGAGTGGGACCACAATTGCGGCCATCGTAACTTCCTTGGGGGGGCCACCTGCCGCCGTTGGAATCGTTCGGCTTTCGGGCCCTGGGGCAGTGTCTATTGCGGGCCGGGTGTTCCGGTCCGCCAGGAACTCGTGGAGGCCCACCAGCCATGTCGTGGAATACGGCGTCGTCTTGGACTCCGACGGCAACGTGATCGACGAGGTCTTGGCGGTGCCGATGCTGGCTCCAAGGTCGTACACGCGGGAAGATGTGGTGGAGCTTCAGTGTCACGGGAGCGAAGTGTGTCTGCGCCGCGTTCTAAGAACTTGCTTGGAAGCCGGAGCAACGCTTGCTCAACCAGGTGCGTCTCTGTTACTCCGAATAAACTTATTGCTCTTTTAACCCTCGCTCGGCAACCAAATGCAAATTGCTTATTAGTGTTTTCTTCTTTTAGGCGAGTTTACTCTTCGCGCTTTTCTTAACGGTCGTTTGGATCTCTCACAAGCCGAAAATGTTGCAAGATTAATCGCCGCCAAATCTGTTGCTGCTGCAGATTCTGCACTGCAAGGAATTCAGGTATGTTTAAGTCAACGTTGTTTCCATGTTGTCCTGTATCATCACCATCATGTTTGTTGTAAGACTTGGCTCATTGGTTGCGTTTGATGACAGGGTGGTTTTTCTTCTCTTGTTCGATCTTTGAGGAGTCAGTGCATTGATTTGCTTACTGAGATTGAAGCACGATTAGACTTCGACGATGAGATGCCGCCTCTGGATTTAAACCTGATTATGGATAAAATCCAGGACATGTCACGAGACGTTGAGAATGCATTGGAGACAGCAAATTATGACAAGCTGCTGCAGTCTGGATTACAGGTATGGTTTGATGTAGTGTATTCAGATTCTTGAGGTGTTCACTTTTTTTTTATAGACTGGAACATAGCGCATAGTATGCCGTGATCAGTACAGAAGTTTGCTCCCTCTCTTACAAAATGTTTTAGACTTAACTTAAATCTTACAAAATCGATTTGGAAGGTGAGGATTGTCTCCGGTCAATTGTAACAAACCATATTTAAATGAGGTTTGTTCTACTTATCCTGTCACATGCCATTGAACTACTCGTAAATATTTATTCACATATTTGAAATGTCCTTGTTCACGGCATGAAAGAGTTTGTCAAAGATTTCACAAAAACTAAACATGTGGACAAATTATATTATATTAAAGAGGATAATTTCCATGTTATAAGTTGATTTTGTAGGGTTAAATTAGACGTAAATCACTTTATAATATAACATGAATTTGTCGGTCTATTTCTATGTGAATTTGATGATGACGGTTGTTGTTCCTATTTTTTATCCTGATATGAAATTCTTTCAGATAGCAATAGTTGGCCGCCCAAATGTTGGCAAGTCAAGCCTTCTGAATGCATGGAGCAAAGTATGTCATTGTCATTTTGGTTATTCGATAACATAAATTTGCTATTTGTTGTTTATTGAATCATTTACGTAATATTTTTGTACTTAATCTGCATCTCAAGTCCATAATTTAAATTTAAACGGAAGAACTACACACTCATAATATATATAAAACATTGTGATTGTTTAACTTATTGAGCATGATCTTCTTGTAGCATGCAGAGTGAGAGGGCAATAGTTACTGAAATTGCTGGAACCACTCGCGATGTGATTGAAGCTGGTATCAGTGTCAGTGGCATTCCTATAACCCTTCTCGATACAGCAGGCATCAGGGACACTGATGACATTGTGGAAAAGATTGGTGCGGATTTCTTTCGTTTCTCCTTTGAGTTCAGGACATGCATTGCTTTCCTTTGTTTTTGTTGCACCGACTTTCTCTTCTCTGTAGTGTAGGCTGTAAGCCATAGATCGATAAGTTGCCTTTCAAATGTGATGTTTTAGTATCTGCAACTTGTTTGAATCCAGGTTTTTTAATAGACTTTGCCTGATTTGACTTAGCTATAGTTGGATTAGATGTATTTTGTCGCGTGCATCTAGTGATTTGCCACTTACCTTAACGTCATTACTTCACATGTACTGAAATTTATATTTCTATTCTCCTACTAGGCGTAGAGCGATCTGAAGCAGTTGCTAGGGGTGCTGATTTAATTATCATGACTGTGAGTGCTGTTGAAGGGTGGACATCTGAAGACACCAAACTTCTCGAAAGGATTCAATCTACCAAGGTTTGACCATATAATTTTTTTCTCCCCTTTCTGCTTGTTTTATTCATTATATTTAATACTATTTTGATATAGGCAGAAGCATAAACATTTTATTTGAAGGAGAAATAGTCGCATCAAAATATCTATGATAACTGGGAAGTGTCAAACTGTATGTTACCACAAACATATTCTTAATATCATATGACATGATAAATTGACATACAGACACCTGGCTGCCTTAAATTTTGGTATCCTATAGTCTGCAACGAGAGTAAAAGCCTTTTTTCTGCTAGGTGGGATCAAATATATGAATTTAAAAAGTCTCCAGAAAGGCCATTTAGATCCTGTACTTACCTCTAAAAAATAACATTTTGTAGGATAATGCTCTTAAACATTGCGCTACACCTTTCATCTTTCGTTTAGTATTAAGCTTGGTACCTGTAATTATTTTCTACCATGCTTTCGGAAAAGAAAAGATGCATATTAATCTGCAATCTCTACTTAACCTTTCTGTTGTACGACAGGGATCAACTGGATCATCCACCCCAGTAATCCTTGTGGTCAACAAGATCGATTGTAAACCTTGTGCTGAGACTGAATGGGACAAAGGATGTCAGAGTCATAAAATTTTCAGCAAACATGTGTTTACATGTGCTGTTACTGGTCAAGGATTACAAGACTTAGAGAGGGCTGTATTACAGATTGTGGGTCTTGAAGGCATTCCTGCTGGGGGTCGCAGATGGACGGTCAATCAGGTAAGCTATCATTTTGGCTTTCCATCTCTCTCACAAAGTCTTAGCTTCAAAGTTTTCTTAACCTTTTAAATGGGTCTTGAATCTGGATTGTGTTTGCCGATATAACGATCATTCAGAGACAATGTGAACAACTGGTTCGGACCAAGGAAGCACTTGCAAGGTTACAATCATCAATAAAGGAGGAACTGCCTCTGGATTTTTGGACAATTGATTTGAGGGATGCTGCATTGTCCCTTGGACAGATAAGTGGAGAAAATATATCGGAGGAGGTTTTATCAAATATATTTGGCAAGTTCTGTATTGGTAAATAAAAAGGCTCACAATGCGTGCTTGGTGATTGTTAGCTACTTTTCATACATTTCTCACTCATGTATATGACTCCAGATTCAATCTGGCTCTGTACATTTCCCATGGATTTCAAGCCATGGTGATCAGTTTTGTTGTATGTTTCTCGTATCGATATTATCCCGTCAACCCATCCTTTTTTGGTCGGGATGATTTTTAAACTGAATTGTAGAACTTTTAAATCAAGGGTCAAAATATGGTGTAAGACTGCAATTGCAAATGTGTAATCCGCTGAAGCAATTAGCAAGTTCTTAATTTCATGGTATTTTTGCATGTTAATTTAAGAAGAAAAAAAACATTTACGTTGAAATCAATATATAATTAATGTTTAACCATTGTTGTTCGGTAGCCATGATCTACTCTCGATAACACCGTTGAAATTGATGGCTGAAACACCATTGCACGGAGGCACTATTGGCTACCTGTGGCTGATTGTTTCCCAAATCATGGTGTATGTTCAATTGTTGTGTTTCTTTATTTTTTTTTCTACTGATGTAACTCCATCAATGCTTGAGCTCGACCATATTCCAAGCACTTATATGCTCAAATTTTAAGAAGGATGCATAACCCTCAAATAGGGATGGGTCAGCATGAACCCCTCGGGCGCATGTTTTGCCTTGGGGCACACAATTCTGCATTGCATGGGGCCTGAGATTTAACAAACTCGCTTGTGGGTAAAGCTTACTGGATACTCGGTTCTTCAATTAAATGTTTGTGTCTTTCGGAGGTCTTAAGTTGCCTAGGTCGTATTTGATGTCCAAGTCTTTCGTTGTTCGCTTTAGACTTTTAGATGTTGAGGTATTTTATTGCTTTATGCAAAAAGAATTTGCTAGTACAACATCATGCAAACATGTAAATGACGAGTAGTAACGGGGGATCGGGATACCTCTCGTTGCCTTTTCGGCTAAAATCATGAGTAAGTCAGGAGAAAACGTTGTGAAATTAATAACACTAATTATTAAAGGGATTGGTGTTAATAAGAAAATTGCTCCAAAAGTTTATTGATGCTCTGACAGTTGTTTGAAGCTAGAAGAAATATACGAACTAGGCCACCAATGATGAGAGACTTGAAAGGACGTTGCTTTAAATTAGCATAATTCTGAAGGGAATAATTGTAGCAACGTTATCTAATTTTAGCCTTAACTTAAAACATTTTGTCATAATTTCAATTTTGTAAAATTAAAATTAAAACTTTAAATCCCAAATATAATTCTATGCATCATCAATCAGATGTTACAAAACTTATTTATAAACTTGATAGCTTGATGTGTAATTTCCGTAAATGGTGATTTGAAACTCAAAGGAAAGCATACATCGCCTACCCAAAAATTGTTATGCATAGAAAAACAAAGTTACACGTTATTACATTTTTATTCAAATGTACGGAAGAGAATCAATCAACCAGCAAATAAATAGATGGGACATGGCGATGCTGGTTTTGATCCTCTAACAGCATAAATTAATTATCAATCCAAGACTAATGTCATTTACAATTTGAAGCAACGAATCCCTTCAGTAATGAGGGATATGCTACTGCCTCCTTTCCCTTGGGAACAACAACTTGGCCAAGGGAATCAACACCTTGGCCAAGGAAATCAACACAATCCCTTAATTTATAAGACACAAACAGGGTCCTCTAACCAAGTACCTTTCGAAGTTCATCAGTCAACTTCCCACGACCCGATGGCTCCAACTGCACCAAAATTTCCAAGATATAATGAAGCAAGTAATAAAAATAAACAGTTATGAAAACAAATAATAACAACATAGCAAATGAAATGAAAAGTTCAAATTCTTTACCTTGCTTAAAAGGGCAGCAAGACCCTGAGGTAGAGCTTGCAAATCTAAAGCTGAGTCACCAATGTTTGTCAATTGAAGCAACACTTTCTGCACACGCAGTTCCTTTAGTTTACTCTCGTAATGTGCAGGATTATTCTTCCATTTGAAGAAGGCTTCATCATCCAACCAAGCATCTTCTCTACCATTGGCAATATCAGAGTTCAAATACCATTCTTTGACCAAGTTCATTGCAGATGCATGTGACAAATAGTCACCAGCAGCATCTCTCACACTGTTGATCAGTGACTGTTCTCCAATTCTTCGGTGAAGTCTCTGGTAGAAGACAGCTCGGGAGTTAGACCAGTCCAGAACTTCTCTAATTACACCCTTGGCAGCCATTCTTAAGGAGGTATCATGCAGTTCAGCAAACTTTGTAGCTATCTGGGTATACACAGGCAAAAGCTGTTTCTCACGGGATTTAATCTGCTGCTGTAGGGATTCAAAGGCCGCAAGTTCCCTGTTACTCTTGGCTTCCTGAAGTTTTGCCTTCAGAGTTATCAACTGTTGATCAAGTCTACCCATACACTCCAACAATTCCCTTGTTCTGAATTTGATCTCAATCATTCCTTCTGGCTCAAGGACGTTACCTTTAGCTGTTCGATCGGCATACATTTCAATGTGGTCTGAATTGATTTGACTGTCAACAACCACCCATGCACCTCCTCGGAGTTCACCCATCATTGGGATGTACACAAATATGGGCTGCTTGTATGTTCTAAGGTTCTCCACAATAGTTGAACCGGCCTGAAGAATTCCCTCAAAAAGGTCCCTTTGCCCTCCTGAAAAGCCTCTCCAGTTTGCAAGAATGAAAAGCGGGAGCTCTTCTCTGTTGAAATCCAATATTGCTTGGGCTGTCTTGGTTGCAGAATCAGGAAACCAGACTTGCCCAGCTTGAGGAACAACCCTCTCATGAGAATCAAGCTGACCAGGATCAGCAGGTATTATTTGCATTACTGTCTGTGTTTCTACAGCAACAATTCCCACAGGGATTCCTCCAAGCTTTGCCCTTCCTGTAACAACTGTTCTAGCCCATCCCTCCAGTGTCTCCACAAAGCTGTCCTTGTCAAATATGCCTCCCAGCCATCTTCCATTACCATCCAGGGTTCCAGAAATGGCAGCACGAGGATCACACGAGTTTTCTGGTAAATACTCCACTGGTCTTTCTGGAGGATCAAGAGGCTTAACAATGGGAAGCGCTCCACCTATATGAGAAGGAATGTAGCTAAGCCACTTCAAAATAGAATAAACACCTTCAAGATCATCGGAAACTGTAAGATGAACGACTCCATTTGTAGCCATGATTTTGGGTCCACCAAGTTGCATGTGAGAGCTGTATACCTCCCGACCAAGAAGTTTGTTTAGTGCTGAAAAACCAGTAAGAATTATGGGCTGATCAAGCCTCTGTATGCATCTCATCCCAAGCCTAGCAAGATAGGCACCTATTCCAACAGTTCTGCCAGTCACATACGTCAATGTAAAAGTTTCCTTGTATGCCCTTGAATAAGCACCAGCAATAGCCCCACTGCCACTCAAGTTTTCAACCCCAAGGCCATCCTCCTTGCCAACAATGGTATCTATTACCCATCTGGTTTCTCCACTTTCAAGCTTTAATTCATGTGCTATGACTGAAGATCCAATCCGAGCATAGTCCTCTGGTGTTAAATATACATACTGAAAGCCATGCTCAGGACTAGATTCCTCAGACCAACCAACTCTGAAACAGGATTTGACTTCCTCTGCTACACCTAAACGGGCACCAGAATTTGCTGCTAAATAAATTAAAGGTAGTTTTCTTTTACAAGCAAGATCAGTTACTGCACGGAAGAAAGCATCCTCTCTCGGGCCAAAAGAACCAGCCTTGAAGGTCACATCATTTGAAACAACCAATATTGTTCTTCCAGATGGGAACTCAGGGGTACACATATCCATAAACCAGGCTACCATACCAACATCATTGAGTCCAGCGTAACGCTCCACAGGAACAAGGGGCGTACCCCAGCTACCTTCTCTCTCAGCAAATTTAAGCTCTGTTACCTTTAGAAGATTTTTATCTTTGGCTCTTTGAAATCCAGGCTGTTGGACTGCCCATGACTGTTCCAAAGCTGTTTCAAATGCCTGCAAGAATTATATCTCTTCAGGAAACGTGATTCGACTTGTGTCATCCAGTCATAGCAAAGTGGTACACCTATATTTTAACTAAATTCACTAAATAGCACTTACAAGAGGAAAATCATAGCAGTATGTGGTGCTGTTTTTTCTTGCTGAAAGACGTTTTCGGTCAATAACTCCCAAAGGTTGATAATTTTCATTCACTGGCACACCATGCAGTGGACCTTTAACCGCGACTGAACTGTATACCACTTTATGAGTGCTGGTATCCTCCTTTTCTCGGTATATCTGAAATTATACAAATTAAGAACCAAATCAATATTTATAAATAGTCCTCATAATAATCCTTTAAATACAGGTGAGATATAGCTAACAATGAGAATATATTGCTGACTCCTACAAATTGAAGATCGTCATTGTCCACATATATATATTCTTTTGACTTTGTAAAGGTCACAATTTGTGAATATCGATCAATATTTTAAGATATCACGAAAATAGAATAAAATTCCACTATAAAAAAGACATTACTCTTCTAACTTTTTCCCTGCCAAAAGAGCCTTATCAGTCAAAAGGGTTTATCACAGGTCTTCTACAGAAACTCAAATAAATGAATTGCTTACACATGAGCTGGTATTTATCAAATGCTTCATGTTTATAAATACTTTAAAGGAATGGAAAAGTGGATTTGTGCTTCATGCTAATTAGCATTTCTATCTCAAATATATGCAAAATGCTCCTTGTTAATAATTAAGAGCTCACCTTCGCTTGTCAAAAGCAACCTTTTAGAAAGCTGAAGGGAAAAATTGCATAAAAGATTTTCTTTAAATTTTGAAGTAAAATAGACTTACGTGTACAGTGCATGTATGACCAGTCACATTGTTTACAATGACCCTCCAAGCACCATTTGCCTGTCCAACAGCTGCCATCCAGAGCTTGACTTCCCACACAACAACCCCTAATCTATGCATTCTTACACCAACAGATGAATGGATTTCCCGTGCCAGTTCTTCCAAGATTGCCTCAACTGTTGTTTCTTCTTTTCCAGCATCTACGTTAATTCTCCTGGTATTAAAATCCAAAATGTAAGACAGAGACAAAAGCTTCTTGGCCATATGCTAAAAGAACATATATTGACAAGTTTGTAGCTATAATTACTTGGGATAGGGAACAAGATCGTCTATTTGTTGCTCCCGTATGATATAGAGGTACATATGAGCGTGCTCAGATTTTATATTGGCATTGTGCGCATTAAGTTCCAACTCCTCCATTGCAGCCATCAAGGACCTAAAAATGCTCCTTGAAGTAAAGGACATAGCCAATTGGGTTCGAGATGTTTCTGCATCCAGCCTTTGATACGAAGAAAATCCTTCACTTGTGGTTGGCTGTCTTAGAAGTGTGCGCAGAAACATTCTTTGAATTGGTTGTGGCTTGCTATCCATAACCGTGTAGAGGTGCCATTGTCGATCTCGTGATGGAGTATATCGTATATTCTCGTAGCCCTTAAGTTTGTCCTATAATCGGACAAATGTTTGAGTTTAAGAACAAGCATGTAAGTGGAATTTGCCTTCAAAAGTACAGGGATTTGGAAAAATAACTAACCAATTCAAGATAAATTGATAGTGGAGGTTCCAGATGACGCAACAGAGGTTCCTCCGCATAGTACAGCTTTTCTTCTGACCAGTGAAAAGAGTGCCTCATTGGGGCACGTCCTTCATCCCTTTGGATGATACAGCTGATTACACCGACACCTGCAGCTCTAATGGTGGAGCCTACTTCCTGCTCTTTGAGTATTTTAGCTAATTTATTGATTCTTTCTTGAGCCTGATCCTCATCACCACTGCAAAACACCAGAAGTTGCTCGTGTCAAGAAGAGAGAGGAAGTTCAGATTAGTAGCTAAACATAGAGCATATTAGTTCATCTACACTTTGTAATTTTAATTTTAGTTAGTGGTCCCATATTGATCCCAATCCTCAAACCAATAGCTAAAATACCAGAACTTCTCTATAAATTAAACAAAATATAAACTAAAAAACCATTGATGATTCAACAATTTTGGATAAAAACAAAAACAAAAGGTTCAAACTAATATGAGGAGTTACTGAAACATTACCTGTCCTGCAATAAACTCATCTGGTTATTGATGCCCACTAATCCGATATGCATCATATTACCATGGTTAACTGGTTCTGCAGAACCACTTGTCAGGGCTTCATTATAGTTATTGGTTGCCTCCCTCAATGCAGCACTGATAATTGCAGACAAAAATTGAAGAGATTTAATTACAACCATCACTCCCCACTTTTTCTCACTGTCTTTCTCCTCCACTGATTTCTTCAAAGTTTGGTCTTCAACCCCATTCTTCCTTTCATTGTACTCATCATAGAACTCCCATGTGGCAATAAGACCAGATCTGTGCCATTGCATCCTAACACTCCCTTTCACAAGATACGGCTGATAGCAAATATTAGAAGTCAGAAAAGCAAGTGATAATCTCCTTTCATCACCACCACCCCCAAGGCAAAATATAACAGTCAGAAAATTTAAAAAATATGAAACTGGAAGTAAAACCGAAATACCTGGTAGAGTCTGCGTATATAAGTTTCAACGACCCTCCTCTGAAGGGTGTGATCACTGTGATCAAATAAACCCACAAGGGCATCTTCAACAGCCAAAGGAGCACTAACAAGGTCCTCCATTCGGTCATTAATGGCACTCTTTCTCTTGGGAGTATCAATATTTTCACCATCCTCTGTGAACATCTCTAGTTCAGAAAGACTTCTAGCAATGTTGGATCGAAGTTCACTTAATTTAGTTTGCTCCAGCAATTGACTTGCCTTTAGTGCCAACTGCATCAAGATAATTACAAATCAGGTTTCTGCTCAAAATGTTCCAAAAATGTAAAAGTATCATCCGCAAGATGAAACAGAAATTAGATAATTGAAGGATATATATTCACAGTGCTCTCCAAGCAGAAGAGATGCCATGTCTTAAAAATATATTATAAATAACATGGAACTATATTTTCAGCTAGAACAGATGTTCCCAGGGTAATGTCCAACCTCAGAATAATTTGTATGGTTGAGTAAAGAAAAACGGATTAACTGATCCCTATAGGCTGCAGGGTTAGGGTAAACCAATTTATCCATTAGACGCAATATCAGCTTATTTTTACTCTTGATGCCCTGAAAATCACAAAATGCAGTTAATTAAATTGCTGTATAATGTCAACAAGACATACTAGAAGCAAAACACCTTAGCTGAACTTGTTATAAAAGTTTGTACCTGATGAGAGAGCACTATATCAACAATCTTCAATAGATCTTTCTTGTATTGAAGACGCAGACGTTCAATTACATCAGCCTAGACATCAAGGGAAGGGACATGAATATTCTAGAAAACTAAAAGATAAAGAAAACAACTTTTATATTAGAAGAGTTACTTAGTTTCTAGTTTATATTCCGTTGCCTGATAGACCAGTAATTTGTAAATTTGAATGAACAGGCAACAGAAGAAAACTATTTTTCTAACAGTTTTTATATAAAGCTCCCCAAGACAATTAAGAAACCATTTGATTTAGACAAAGAAAGAAAAATATATAATTATCAGTTGGAATCTTGTAAAAACTAGAAATAATAATGCACAATAACACAATGAACCAAAGATTCTTAAGTATTAACATCAACCAGAAAAAAACCACTATGGTGGGTAGAAGTCATAAAAGGTCAAAACAGATTACCCACATAATATCAGTACAAGCAACTGAATAACTATAATAACCTGAATATTATCGCTAAATAATTCCTCAACCGAAAGATACTCTTCAAAAAGGGATTGAACAATTATATGGGCATGGCTCTCTCTTCCACCCTCATAAGACTTAACAAGACTCAGCAGAGGTTCAACTAATCTTTCTTGGGCTCCTTTTTCTTTGTCGGGACAGGAAGAAAGATGAGTCTGCAGTGTAAAACATGCTTCATAAATTATTCACATTAGAAAGGAAAACACCAAAACAATTCAGGAAAAGAAACTTACTTCAAGAATTCCCTTCAACAATTTGGCAGGGAAATCAACAATTTGGGAGCTTGAAATCCTCTCAAACTCCTTATATTTTGATTCCAACTGAAAAGCCACACAGTTCAACACCAGCTCAGATTACTTTAACGTATTAAACCAGAGAAAGAAGTAAAAAAAAAGAGTACGGTATCCCTTTACCTCATTTTTTAGATCTTTGGGAAGACGAGTTGCCAGAACTGCCAAGCACTCTTGCCATTGAAGGAAAGGCAACTCGGGACTATCAAGACAATTAAGCAAACTTTGCACAACCTGAGATAATTGTCTAGCTTGTTAACAAGACAAGCATATATACGTCTCATAATAATAGTAGAATCCAAAAATCTCCTATCCATAACAGATTACTCAACAACCTATGAATGCGGTAAATTATAGTGTTTATGAATCAAGGTGAAGACTATACTCACTTCATCAATATTGTGCTCATACCCAGCAAGAATCATCCGTGCAGCATTTAAGCTTGCAGCGCATTTCTGATGAACTTTACCAGAAATTGCAGTAGGAGGTCCCAGGACCGGGAAGCTCCCTGTGAATGGTTCTGCCTTTCTTACAGCTGAAGGATCATCTAGGTCAAGACTTGCTATAAGTTCACCAGCCTGCAAAAAGTGATAATATTTAATATATCTTCAACAATTTGAGCACTTGTACTTCCTATGTGGAGTAGAATGCTAAATACCTGCATTGCTTGACCTTCAGACATTTTGAAATGAATAATCCCAGAAGCAGGTGAAAGAAGAGGCATGCACATTTTCATGACCTCAACTTCAGCATATGGTGTGTCAGCATCAACATGACTGTCATCTGCAACCAAATATCTCAAAAGCTTGCATGGTGTCTCCGCCACCAACTTTGATGGATCATGATCATTCTGCATAGACAAAAAAGGTTTAAAAACTTATCTCGGACACAAAAAGAAATAGTTTATGTTAAAATAAACTCATTTCACCTGAAGCAAGCAAGTCCTTCCATCTATTAGAAGGCGAGTTCCAGCTGCTTCTTCCTCTGCATATATTACATGACTGTTTCCATCCAACTGTGACAAGTGGAAACTTCTGGTTAATAACTCAAGAACCAGATATACAACAAAAGACTAGTTATACAATAGGGTAAACTACACTGTTAGCCAAATTGAAGATAAAGTTATTGATGCAGCACAATAATTATCCAGTTTATATTCTTTGGGTGAATAATTCTACTTTATCACTAGCATGAATTAAAAAATGCACTTTAGACACATAATTTCTTCTAAAAAGGCCAATCACAGAGCATCCATACTAAAGCATTATTTGTTGCTTTAATAAATCACTTTATAGATACTGTCTGTTGTGATTCTTAACTTTCATAAAATAATGCAATCGTTAAATAACAATAAATCAGCTTTGCTTAAATGCCCACATTCCTTTCCAATGTTTGGCAAAAAAAAATTGAACATCTCTAGAAAAAATAAATTACTTTTTCACACATAACATTTCTGTAACATACTGATAGACAAGCATAATGCATTCACAAAGAGTTTATGCTATTCATTCTCAATCATGATATTAAAATTTTAGAAGCCAGAGCAGCAATAGTTTATGTCTATATCAAGGAAATTATACCAAAAGAATCTAATTAAGATTGAAATAGTAATGCAAAATGTTCACATGGAATGCTATAAATTTGATTATTATGAATAGTAGTGTTATCGGGAAAACTACAAATTTAAAAACACGCATATATAGGTGTTTAGAGAACATATACTTGCCTGCATTAGCAAACCTCCATCTCGTAAAGTATGTATTTCTGCTTCTATCTCTGATTGATTCATTCTCAATCTATAACTTCCAGATCCACCTCGTATCATGTCAATCTAGAAATTGTTTTACAAGATATGAATTACACAAACTCATTCTTCCTTAGGATGGCATAAGGAGAAAGCCAAATTGACATTTATAAGAATACATACCGTATATTTGCTTCCCTCAATGTTCAAGGACACTTGAGAATGGACAAGAGATATGTGCTGTAACAGTTGCAAAATAAATTAGCATCACTATAGGTTTTAAATGCACTGAGAACTATATGGTCTTCCCATTCACAATACCTTGGGGGGGATTTGTCCCTTTTCAAGATAGCCAACGTAGTCTGAAACCAAAGCTGCACTGCTGGCAGAAGCTTTCTGCATTAATTGAAAGAATCACAGGTCATGAATGCACATATGAAACTAACAAAAGCTCACGGAAGTTTACTTACATAGAGAGCTCCTCCAACAACAGAAAGATACCAGGGAGGCCTCTCTGCTCTAACCCGCATTGCAATTCTACTGTCCAGCCAACCTGTGTGAATTTTGTTGTCTTTGTAGTCTGAAGCCTGTAATCAAATATTGTACTAATGTCACTTCAGCTTTTTAAACACCTTTTATAAAACAACTTCTAGTCATGTCAGTAATTTACATTCAGAAGATCAATGGTGTAATCAACATTGGTACGGATTTCTCCCCGAATTTGAATCTCCTTCAGCCCCAGAACCATATTTGCAATTGCTAAAGGCCTAGATTCTCCGAAAGCAAACACATGCCCTGAGGTAAAAGAGACGAAATTAGAAGATAATATGAGTATAGTATGGGAATTGTGTAAATACATGATCGTTAAGAATAAGAATGTTATGTAGAATTTATACCCTACAGTTACAAATTCACCAATAATGAAGTTTGGTATTTACATTACTTAACAGAAGAATCAATATTTCAAAATCATTATCAGAAGCTCTCCCTAAATCTGAGAAAACTGAGTGGAACATGATATTTTGCCTCTTTACTCAACAATAATCATCTCTATTCCCAAGCACCTGTAATCTAAAAGAACCTCCCTCCATTCCCATAACAGTTTTACTACTCCACCCCCAACAACTAGTGAAATGATACTCTGTCTCTTTTTGTTTTCTCTGAGAGAAAGAACATAGGAAGAGAAGGTTGTAAAATTTTTAGTAAATATATCAAATGTTGTTACACCTTATATAACTATTGGGTGATAGATAGTCCTTTTAATACCACTAATACAGATATGAGAATGACAACCAACATAAAAGTGCAATGACTACGAATTGTCAGTTACGCAGCTATTGCATGTTATGAACTTATAATGCCAAAAAAAGGAAAACATATCATGGTGCGAAAATGCTGTTAGTTGAAAGTATGAAAGAGTGTCATTGTACATAACCTTATCCTTGCAGATGCAAAGAAGCTATTTTTGGATTCGGACCCATAACCAACTGGTCACCATGGCACAACTCTATTCTTGTGCCAAGGCTTGCCCTCAAGAAACTATTACCATTGCTTAGTGTGGAGACCAATGAAGAACAATTTTACATACACAAGCAAATGGGCCAGCACACATATCTGTTTGACAAAAGCATTTAAATTTCCGTTTTTCCAACCTTCCACCAAACCTAACTGTACATCCTAGCTCTTGGCTCTACTACTAAGATCATGAGTTCAAATATTATTCATATTTCTCATAACAAGTGAGGTGCACTGCTCATTATGCACTGAAAGAAGATGGAGAAGGTAAAAACGAACAAAACAGATCCATATCTAATATATCTATTAGATTCCATCCTATAATCTCAAAGACAAGATTGTCCAACTGATATATAAATTGCACTTCATGAATTGAGACAAGTGATGTGTTTCTAACACCCCTCCTCCACAAATGCCGAGATGCCACCAGAATATGTGATTCACAAAGATAGGCTATATATAGGCTCTGCTACCATGTTACATATTAAAACCAATTCCCATTAAGCGATGTTTTCCAACAAATATATAAGTTGAACCCAAGAATTGAGGCAGGTGGTGTGTGAATACTAAACAATATCAACATAATACTATGCAACATGCAAATTCCCAATTGAAGCTCATAATGATATATTGGTCATTTGAAAATCAGTAATAGTTCATTTGTTTACTTGTTTAATTAATTAACAATTACTACTTACCAAACTGCGAATCTGAGAATTCATGGATTCCTCCTCCAGACTGCAAACATATAATTCAACAAATTTTAGCACCTCAACGTTTAGTTATGCCTGCATCTGAAGAAACAGAAGACTTACCTTGACAGAGAAGTATGCCCACACATTTGGCTTGCTTTTAAAGCTAAGCTCCTGCACAAATACTTGAGCTCAGTACAAGTTACAGGATGAATGAAGCAAAAGATGATATTGCAGTTGGACTTGGTAGTTAACCTGCACTTTGCCACTCGTAGGCTTAAAGCCATCATCAGGGTCCTCACTAGTCACTCGCACAGCCACACAATGGCCTTTTGGCTTTGTAGATTGTGCATTGTCAAAATCAAAAGGTGTAGCTAAAACTGAAGTTTTTCTCCAAGCATCATACCCCCCACCATGCTCCACCCCATAGAAACGCCTTATCTCTGTTAAAGGAGACACATGAAATACATGTAAGAAATCAAATCAAATCAAATCAATGAACAGAAAAAGAAGCAAATAATAGTAAAAGAATAGGTTAAACTATTCATAAATACGAGAAAATTGTAAGTTTTAGTCCCTAATCAAATTTTTGTGGAAATTAAACACTCTGAGGAAGGTTTTGAAGCGGTTTACACTGCACGAAAAATCTCTGGTTTTTGCTTCAGGGGTGTCAGACAAGTGTCATTCAAAAACGGTGACATGCTATTTTACAAAGTTGTCAGTGCTTCCTAGGAATCAAGTGAATAATTTAACCTAAAGAATATATCTGAAGTTGTACCAGGAATTTGCCAGAGGGGGACACCCATCCCAACGGAAACTTGGGCTGCTGGCAGATTGATCTCTGCTATCCACTCAGTAACAGGATGTTCAACCTATATAACAATCAATAACAAAACAATCACTGGTGGTGAAAAAAAAGGAAAAACAAAATAACATAAAATTAAAACAAGGTATAGAAAGTAGGAAGAACTAATTTCAAGCCCCGCCACCTTCGTTACAAAATCTCCAAAAATATAACAGAAGCATTTCCCAAACATAAGTACTAAGCTAAAAGGTAGTTGAGGGCTACCTGTAGCCGAGGGTTCAACTCTAAAAAGTAGTACTCTCCAGTTTCCATACTATAAAGATACTCAACAGTAGCCGCCCCAACATAATTTACAGATTTAGCCAACCTTCTAGCTGCTTGTTCCAGCTGTTTCACTGTTTCTATGGGTGCTACGGTAATTGGACCCTCTTCAATAATCTGTTACAGACGATTGATTTGGCAATTTGTGAGATTCATTTCACCGTGGCAATTTCGTGGGCAACAAAACGTTTAAGTACCTTTTGATGCCTCCTTTGAACACTGCAATCACGACTATGCAAAGCTGCAACATTTCCGTACTGATCACAAAGTAACTGGACTTCTAGATGTCGACTCTACTCAGAAACAAAAGAGATTATCAGAACTCGACCAAGACCCCTGGAATCATGTTCTTTCTGATCAAAGTTCAGCGGATTTTCTAACCTGGGATGCAACCTTCATTATAAATATAGGTGAACCTGGAACTTCACCTTGAACTTGCTTGAACAATGCCCTTACCTCATCATCGTTATGAACCTAAAAATCCATATGACTGTTAGTTTCTAAATTTTGCCAAATAAATCATACCAAAATAAGATTGGCACAAAAATGTTTCTTGTTCTTATGGGTATTTACGCAGTTTTCAGTTTGAAAACAATTAACATACTCCTGGAAGACAAAGTTAGGTTACAAGAGTAACAGCGTCAATGCTATAGGATTTTCTAAATGCTACAGTAGTGTTTATGTAAGAAGCAAACCTTTCTTATGCCTTTACCACCACCACCCCAAGATGCTTTGATCATTGCAGGGTATCCTACAACTTGACAACTCGCTACTGCTTCCTCTGTTGTATACACACATGCTTCCCGATAAATTTCATCAGGAATAGTAATCAAGGAACTTTCAGGAGGAATTTTCACCTGTAAGAAGAAACTTCAACTCATGAGCAGGGCATCTCTCACAAAAGTAAAGCACTATAATGGGAGATTGAAATCTACATGAGAGCCACTCCATGGAAGGGTTGGCACTTCCGCTGCTTGAGCAATCAAGGATGAACCAATTTTATCTCCCAATGCAGCCATAGATATGGCAGGAGGTCCAAGAAATACAATTCCTTTTGCTTTTAATGCATCTGGAAGCTCAGGATTTTCTGAAGCATGACCCCAACCAGGCCACACCGCATCAACATGAGTTATCTCAGCCATCTGGGTAATACATTGCATGCCAGTACACAGACTTTGTAAGTTATATGGGTAAAAAAAGAATCAGTACTACATAAGCACTGAAATCACTATAATGACAAGAATAAACTGCATTGAGATATAGGCAACAAGAACGTATCCAGAAACATGAACAAATTGTGCAATACGAATTTTTATACAATGAATATTTTGTCTGGAAGATCAACAGCATTATGTTAGATGACATTCAAATTGATAACCTTCAAAAGATCAGAAAAATTAAATATACATGGCCAAGTATAGTTTCCATCCGTACTTTTTATTCTTTTACTTCCCTTAACAAAATATGATTCACATGTTGAATTACAAAATCTCATGAAGTCAACATCACACACCTCAAGAATAAGCTGCACATTGGCATAGTTATTGTTATTGGTTCCACCAGGTACTTCCACAAATTGATCAGCTATTCTGATATGTTCTGCATTGATTCTCATGTCCTCTGGAGTAGCCATGGCAACCAACAAGATGGCTTTCTCTGTGCCGAATGTCTCATAGGCCCAGCTCCTTACACTACGTATAAACTTGACTGCTGCCATTCCATTGTTTGCAATTAAAATGCTATGAATTGGCCTGTTTCCGCCAAGGGCATTGCAGAACTCATCTACTTCAGATATTGCAGCAGGGTGCCTATTTGGCTGTACACTATTCGCATATCCATTCCGACGCCCAATGTCAGCCATTATTGTTCTCCTTCTGTATGTCTCCTATGTACAACAAAACAAAAAAAGATGACTAGCAGCTCAAGACATGCGAGAATAAATTAGGAGCTAGGATTCTTTTTTTCAATTTATATTGCTTGTTCAGTAAACTTTCTGAAGAATCATTGATTCAGCTCATTATATAGATGAACTCAAGATAAAGCATAAAATTAAGCAGTATAAAATTCTCAACTTTTACTGGCATATTCGGCATGAAGCGAAAGAAAATGGACAAACAAGAGAAAAAGTTGTAAAGTTCTTTTTGGTCAACCAAATATAGACTTGGTAAGAAACTCCAGATTTGAAAACACTCACGACTGTGCCTGATACGATTAACTCATTTTGGAAAATCAGGACTCCACTCGTAAAATTCTGTCACAAATCCATTCCTCCAACCTGCAGTTTTCACTCTAAGATACAAACAACCAAACACAGCCTACTAGTTCACTCTCACTCTCAGATGCGGTATGGCGAAACCATCAATTGAAAAAAAAAATAGATAAAAGAAAAGGTCAGCGTCTAATGATAACTCACTAATCACTACTACCTTTTCAATCAATTAACCCCTACAACTTCCGATTCAGCAGACAGACAATTTTTTTTACTGGAGCCTCCAAACCAGAACCAATTCCAAACAAAAGGGCATAAAAAGGCTCTTCTTTTCCTTCACAAACAACATGCAATTCAGAGAGTTTGAACATTTTAATAAAGGGGGCATGCAGAGAATAAAAATGAAAAAAAAAACAGAAATGACGTCAAAGAGAATCACACACAGGGAACACAAAAGGAAGAAGAGCAACGATCACAGCACAGACCTTGGGAAGAAAGATTGGCTGACGAAATCAAGAATTTCTTTTGTTGTTTTTAGTTTTATTCTACAAAATTGGTGGGAGTTGGAGAAGCATTAGGAGCTTAAGAAGGTGAATTACAAGTGAGAGAGTAGTTGGGCTAGTCCATGAAAATGGTGATGATGATCATGCACAAACCAAACCAAACCAAATAGTGAATAAGTTGGATGGGATTGAGTGAGGTGAGGTAGGTTTGGGTTGGGTTGGGTCTCTCTATTCAATGAAAGCTGCACGTGGTACCTGCCTTTGCCACACCTCTTCAGGAACTAGTATTAGTAGTAGTTCCCAGCTACCCCCTCTCTCTCTCTCTCTCTCTCTCTCTCCCTCTCCCTCTCTGTGAGTGGTTCGAATAAATTAGTTGTAATAATTCAAATAATGAGTAAAAAGGGGTTCAAAGAATTGGGGTTTGGCCGGGTAGAAGAAGGAGATGCATGTGACGTCATCAAAGGGATGAATGAATCTAATCTACCACAACACATGTAAACAAACATGTAGCATGATTAAGGTGCCTCTCTTGACTATGCGTTGTGTTGTGTTGTTTTGTTCTGTTGGTTGCCACTGGTGTTGTCCACCAACCCTTCTTCCTCATATGAGTAGATGTGATTGAGTCAAATATGGAAGCTATGTTCCTTTCTTCTATTTCATCAATTACAATTACAGCAGCCATCGCCTCCACTTCCATCCATTTTTGCTATTATTTTATTCCGATTTCTCATTATCCACATATATATCATGTTAATTTCAGTTAATCAAATCAAATTTTTAAGGCACCAACTTTTCCTTCCAATTTTTTTTTTCCCGTGAATTTTTTTAAGTTAAACAAGTTTGTTCTGTCTTTCTAGTACTGATCTTCAATTGAAAAAATCCATTCAATAAGTCACTCAATAAATGTATTAAATTTTGTAAGTTTTTCAACACTTTTTAATTAAAAAAACATAAAAAAACTAAGAAAATCCATCTAAGTTTATATTAAAAAATATTTAGTAATAACATATATATACACCGAAATTCAGAAAACTCAGATGTATACCGTGCAGTGTGATGTAATCTAATTGTAAACTTCTATTTTATAATAATTATTTTAAAAATAAAAAAACTGAGAACAAACCTTAATTTATCCAAAAATATAATCTCAGATAAAAGAAATCAGAGCATTAGTAAGTTTATTGCACGTGTATGTGTACCTTCAATTGGGACAAATTTTATTTCGTGTATCTTTTTGCCTACCCAGATTTAAATTTAATGGTTTTATCATGATTAGTGTATAAATAACACAAGATAGTGATGGAAAAGATTAGCATTGTTTAATAACATAAGAAATGATTTCTTGCAGTAATTAACAGTTTGTTTTTGTGATTATTTGTATGGGTAAAATTGTAATTAAATGAAACTTTGTTGTATTTGTTAAGAATGAATATGGGCACATATAAGCAGAGATAGCATTTCAATAAATTTTGCTGGGGTTATGGTTGGAAGTTAGGTATATTCATGACATCCTCACCTTTCTCTACCGCCCTTGATTTTGGTTTTAATTTATTGTGTGAAGAGAAAGAAAGACACACACCAAAAGTCATACTTCATCAATTCTGTTTTTTACTTTTTTTGCATAAACTTCACAAGTTAAAAGAAAATGGGCTCAAACAAGATGAATGGACTCAAAACGTATAACTAACCATAGTTTTGAACCAAGACTTTTGAATTTGAAGTTGGAGAAGAATGATTTGGTTTACTTTGTAGAAAGAATATGTAACCATTTTTAATATTACAAAGTGGGTAGGTGGATGACCAGTTTTATTTTGGTAATCTACGTCATAATTAACAAGTGGCTGTTCTTAGGTGTTACGTAGAATGGATTTTTCTGGCACAGAATGATTTCAACGTGGATTTATATTTGGTACTACACGTGCCCATTGGCCAAGCACAAATTTGTCAAGATGCCAATATTATGACATGAAAGGATCCTATAGGCAGACAAACATCCTGTTTCTTCACATGATTTTCTATTAATTTCTTCCTGCAAACTAAAATTATTTATACACTGCATATGATTATATCAAACCTAGTTAACATGCTAAAAAAACAGTTTCAGTTAAGTATTTACGTTAATTTTGTTAGTTTTTTCACTCAAAAAATATCTACATAGACAAAAATTTATGTGCTAATAAACATTTAAAGAGAAAAAAGAAATAGAAATTAATGTATAAATGTTATTAATAATATCTTTATCAATTTGTTAATATGTGGATAGGATTCGACTTCTTTAATATCTCTTTTAATGCCTTAAAATTTTAGAAAATAATAAATATTTATTGATGTTTTCATTATAATTCATGTTGATTTTATTGTTTTGATACCTACATATATTTCTATATTTTTTATCTTCAATAGGTACATAAATTAACATGTCAAACTTTTTTCATTCTCTTTTATTTTTTTTATTCTTGTGCATGATACTCTTTTTCTTTTTCTCTTTAATTTTCTTTTCTTTCATCTCTCCAAAATCCTTATCTCATTTCTCATATTTTTCAACATTAAATTTCACAAATTCTTTATAAGTAATGTAAACACAAAATTAAAAAAAAATCTGTGTAAAAAAAAATAGTTATATTAAGTTGATGATTACACCTAATGTGAATATTAATTTTATGATGATATAAAATTAACTTCCTTAATATTGTATTAGATACATGAAACATTAAGAAGCTTAAAAAGACATGTGAAGTAGTTAAAACTTTTACACACAAAAGTGACATTTGAGTATAGTTACAACTCATGTGCTAAGTGACATGTTGAATAAAATTAGTATTGCAAATGTGTCTCTTCATGTCTCTAGTTATCCATTCACTTCCTTGAGTAGCTCGTGAATTTAAAAGATCATTCATAATCAAACAAAAGCTAAATCAAAATCCCTAAATTCTTGAAGCTTTCTCAATTCTACCACGTAATCTTTTAAGTTTGAGCAATTTTTTAAAGTAAATAAAACTATTTTTTAAAATTTGATTATGTTAAGCCTAAATTGAAATTGAGTTTGAAGAAATAAAGAAACATGATGCATGCAGAAGTAGTTCTTAAATATTAAATTAGATAAAATTTTAATATGAACTAGAGTTTGAAATTATCAATGATTTTATATTGTGATAACAGTTTGAAGTGTGTTTAATAGATTTTTTTTAGTATCGTGAACTGGTTCTGTATAGTTAAAATTGGTCAGATTCATGTAAAAGTAGAAATAATGTTATTGGTACTTAAAGTCAAACATTTGAAATTTATTGGGATGAGATTTTGGTTAAAAGGAAGAATTGGTTGAAGTTTAAAGTTGGTTTCTCAAAATTTTGCAAAATTGACAAATTATACATAAATACGCTCAACAAATTTCACTTACAAAGTAGGCACTACTCTCTAACTTAAATTTTCTCAATAAATTGTAATTTGCTCAGCCAATCAAAATTAGCTTAAGTGATTCAAACCTAAGAGCAAGTGGAGAAAAGATTTTCTTAAATTTGTTTAGTAGATTTGTAGGCTTGAACAAATCAATATTTTTCAAATTACACCATCTTTATGAAAGTTGTAGTCTTTAATGTTAGTTTTACAATGATTTTGAAATCAATTAAAAAAGTAGGCTTAAAGTTCAAGTTATATTTGTTTTAGTGAGTAAAAGTCTAGTTATCAATTTCAATTAAAGTTTTTGTGATTTTTGAGCTTTTAAGTAAATATTTTTTAGAACTTGAAATTCTCATAAAAGTTATAATATATCTTAACTTTCTTATGAGTTATTTTAAACATGATTGGATGAGTAAAACTCATAATAACTTATTATCTTTAATAGTTAGAGTGTAAGGATTTATGCTTTAGGAGTTTTTATGCAATATAATCATGTAAGAGGACATGATATATGATGTGACAACTATACTAAGTATTATTGGTTTAATTTACTTAAATAATGTATGATATTATGGAATGATATAATAGTAATTTAAATATAATATCTATATATACATGTATGACAATTGGGATCATGAATTTGGAATGATTTGTAAAGTTGAATGTATGTATTAAGTAAAGAATTATGTTGAATTAAAGATCTCTAACTTCATTGATGATATGCAAACTAACATCTGATGATATAAAATTAAAGAAAAGTTTATTATAGGGTTAAATATGATTTTCGTCCCTATAAAATACATAATATGTTAAAATAGTCCCTATAAAATTTTTTGGGTTTGTTTGGTATCTATAAAATTGAAACCTGTTATTTTAGTCCAATTTTTTAACGGTAGATGACGTGGCTAACGGAGTGCTACGTGTGAGAAGTTTTATTGACACGTGTCGTCACGTGGACGCTCCGTAGACATTTAGTTTGCACGTGGCTTATAACATTTTTTTAGTTAATTAATATTAAATCAATTCGAATTTTAATGAAAATGGTTTTTCTCTACGCCCCTCATTCGTGGCCACATCCCTGGCTTGCTCACTGAGGTGGTCTACTAGCTGCCTGACTTCTGCGGAAGAACTTGTCGGTTCTCCGATTTGCGTTGCCTCCGCCAGCTGCTGTAACTCAGGGATGCTTGGGGGTGTCTGTGCTAGACAGTCCCACCATATCGCGCACCCAAGATATAGTGCTGGTAAGATTAAGCTGAGAACTTCCGTGACGTGCTACCCTTGCCTCGACCCCGCCTGAGTGCTCTGTTGCCCCAGGTGTACCTGCAGCTCTCTGGTCTTGACCCACGGCCTAGGAGCTTTTTATCTCGTAATGCCCCGTAGGCCTCTCTCGGGTGACCTAAGCATTTGGTACTTTGATTTTTTATTAGGTTGACGCCAGGTAAATAAGGGGCTCAATAATCCATTCCCGTCGGCATATTAGTATATGCCATTCCTTCCGTTCCTAGGAAATTCGACCTGAGGCCAAGAATCTGTATATGAAAAATCACTAGATGACAATCGAAGTCCCTCTTTCTTTATTCAAAAAGGCTTTTCGCCCTCCACTTTGTGCCTTGAGGCTGGCTTTGAGGAAGAAAAGCTGTTGTCAACTCCAAAACCTCTGGGTCGGATCGAGAATGTGAAATGAGTGAGTAGGGTTGCAACCTCGCGCCGGACGACGAAATAATCGGCGACGCCGGGGGCTTTCTTAGACTTAGTGCAACCGCCACCGCCGCGGGTGGCGGCGACAGTAGCTTTATTGTCGTGGAGTTTGATACGCTCATGGATGTAGAGTTTAAGGATATTAATGGGAACCACATTGGGGTGGACTTAAACAGCGTGGTTTCGAGTGAGGTTGGTGATTTGGAGAACATTGGGATCGATCTGAAGAGCGGTGACCTAATTAACGCGTGGATCGAGTTCGATGGATCGAGCAAAGGGTTAAGCGTGTGGGTTTCGTATTCCAATTTGAAACCGAAAGATCATGTTTTGTCGACGATGTGGATAAGTATTTGAATGATTTTATGTATGTGGGGTTCTCAGGTTCCACGCAAGGTAGCACAGAGATTCACAGAATAGAGTGGTGGAGTTTTGGTTCGTCTTTTGATGCTGCGGCGGTGGCGGCGCCACCGCCTCCGCCGGCTGTGAGTTTGATGAACCCGACAGCGAATGCAGTGAAGTCGGCGCCACCCTCTTTGGCTCCTTCTAATAGTGAAGAGAAAGAGAGCAAAAGCAAATCCACACGTGCAAACTAATTGATAAGCCACGTGCAAACTAAAGTCTACGGGACGTCCACGTCACGACACGTGTCAATGTAAACACCTCACACGTCATCACTCTATTTGCCATGTCAACTTCCGTCACGTCCCGTTAAAAAATTGTACTAAAATAACATGTTTAAATTTTATAGATACCAAACAAACCCAAAAAATTTTACAGGGATTATTTTAACATATTATGTATTTTATAGGGACGAAAATCATATTTAACTCTTTATTATATCATCACAACACGTGTTAAGGTTTGGACTTATCTTGATGTTACACTTGAAGTTTGAATATCCAAAATACTAAAATAGATCAATGCTTAATATAATTCTTTCAAAATACGTCAATGGATATTTTTTTATTAAATATCCATTTATTATATATATTCATATGTGATATATCATTATATAAGTGTAGATTATGATATTAAATATATTGTTGTAACGAAATTATATAAAATTAATTTAATTTATTTATAATGTCATTTCATAAATTCAAATAATTTATTATTATTTTTGTTTGTTATTTATATGTTATGATTCTAGTATGTCAATAAATATAAATGTAAAAGAAAGATACCTTAACAAAAGTATATATAAGTAAAACTGTAATTTGTTTTTTTATAGGATAAATGTAAATATTTAAATTATTAGATATGTTTTGAAATACCTTTATATGTAATATAGAAAGTTGTAGGAGTTTAATGTTTAATAGTTTGGATAACATTTATGGTTGTTACATAATATAAAAATAAATTAATATTAATTATAATAGAAACATCACTTAATTGTTTTTTTAATAGAGTCATTAAAACATCAATATTAATTATAATAGAAACATTGCTTAATTGTCTTTTTAATTGAGTCATTAGAACATGTATTTAAAAGTATACTAATAGACAGCAATAATCCAGACTCATCAGACAAAAGTTCACTAAAATATTATAAATAAATTAATATTTGTGAGATATACGGTTTATTTATTACACTTTTAATACTCTAGTTCACTTAGTATCAAAGTGCATTTGAAATCACGCTACCCATCTTAATCAAGAAACTAAATAATAGTTACATTGACAATTTTATAATTAACAAGATAAGCACGCACATAAAATAAAATGGAGAAAATATAAGTCTTATAGGAAAGTATCTCTTATAAAAAAGTTTAATCTATTTTCCTGCATATATATTTTATAAATATAATTTTTTTATAATGAATACAATGAGTTTTACTTTTGATATAAAAAATTATTAAAACAATATTAAGAAAATAAGAAATGATAATAAGACGAACGAAATTTTTTTTTTATCTTCAAAATAAAAATTTATCAACTTTCTTGTTCGCATATTTAATATATATAAAAAAAATTTATATCTACATCTTCGTTGAATAACAAGTATCCATACTTTTTTTAAAAATAAAATATAATATTACAAAAATTTAATTTTAAAAAATAAAAAATTAAAACGATATAAATTTCAAATTAAAATATCAAATAAAAATTAAGTAATTATAAAAAAAAAATTAATTAAATATATGTCTTAAAAGTAACTTACGATTAAAACTAAATATTAAAAAAAAAATATAATTTTTTTAAATTATTCGATAAATTAAAAAATTTAATAATTTTTGAAAAGAAGGAACGTAGAATTATTTCTATATTCAATTTAAAAGAATAGATATTATTTATTTTTATACTGATATTCAATTAATTAAAAAAAAAATCTAAAACGATGATAGATTCGGAGATACCCACATCAACGAGTTAATTTTTCACCGGAAGTGGTGAGTGCAGTATTAATGGTTTCACCATCAGCAATAGTTATAATAGTGCAATTAGTATTAATCTTTGGTTTAATAATAAAGTAAAGAAAGTTAGTGACAGAAAGAAAAAGTAAGAGGCTGAACTTATGATCCTATGATTCTTAATTATTAATCATGCACATTAATTAGGTGTATTTGAATCTACTTATTCGCAGTGTGATGGACTGAAATTGGGTTTGCATAGCACGTTGCTTTGTTATTGTTTAGTGTTTGGTTGACTCTATAATTGGGCTTTGTGGTCATCAGATGAATTTCATTGGATCCCACACGTGACGTGCTTTTCAAATATCAATTATTAATTAACTAAAACCATCTCTCTATAGAATTTTTCACTTCTTTAATACTTTAAAAATAATTCTCTCATGTATATTTGTATTTTTAAAACGTAAAATTCATTTTGACTTCTATGAAATCTTTAAATTCAGTTTTTCAGAATTGTAATAAAAGTTTTTTTAACGTAATAATAAATTGTTAAAATGGTTACAACTAATTTTATTTTATTATATTTTTCTTTAAAAAATAAAAATATTAATTGATATCATGATGAAAATAATTTAATTTTCCACCGACATTTTTTTCTTCTAAAATAGAAACGAGTTGCACTGTATATATTTTTCAAGATGCAAATAGAAAAAAAAATTGTAGATCTGAACAGCATTCTCGATATTTCAAAGCACCATTTTAGTTTTCTCATCTACGGATTTCAATCTTATATATATTCCATTGTTTTCATCATCCAGTTTTTGGAAATACTTTTGTTTATTTATTAAGATAACATTAATTATTTATATATTAGTTTTTATTTTTATCTACTTTTTTATTTAATTTACATATAACCATGTGACATTGAAATGAAAAAATAAAAAAATCATAAAAATATTACATTTGTTAATTTTCACATAAAATCTTAGCGAACAAATAAAAGTAAATCAGTAAATATCTAACAGATACGCAAATTCATTCGACTTAAGAATTTCCAGTGGCCATTGCTTATTACTAGAACAAAATATTCACAATAAAAATCAGTTTAGAAAATAAATAGAGAAAATAGAATGATTTCTCTAAATACAACAGCACAGGCTAGCATGAGTGACGACGGAATTAAAATATGTTCGAAGTTTAGTTAGAACATTCAAATCAATTTAAAATTTTTATTGAAAAATTGTGTTGATGTGTTTGACTTTCTTTATATATATATATATACAGATACAGTAGAAAGCAAACTTCACTCTAAATTCAATTTACATAAAAAAAAATATACAATAATATTTTTTCAACACCAATTTGGTAAAAGTTTTGTGGTTTGAAGAATAGCGAGATCGCAAAGTGGCTTAATGTGTAAAAGACAAGAATTCACATTACCTCATGCTTATTTGTGTTGATACAAGTGGATGCAACCTAATAAATCATAATATTCAAGATTATCTTTTAGGATACCATCTCTATCACTTCATTATGTTTTTATTAATTCTTAATTATGAATTACTTGTTTAGTTAATTATTGTACTTGGCTACCCATTTTTGCAATTTAGTAGTATAACAACTTTAAAGCACGGCGTGGGAAATGAAGCCAGAAACAGAAAGGGAGCGATGCTTTGCTTAAAATACCATGACATTCCTTTCGTTATTAGACACTGCTAAGTGCAAGCACTATGTTTCCAATCTACATTGTAGTTTATACAAAAATAAGTTAAATTTTTTTTTTAACTTATAAAATCCATTCCTGTTAAAATTAATACCTTTATATGTGTTAATATTAATCGTATCCAACATTTAATAAATATACAAATTTAATTTTGATAATAATTTTATTGCTTTTGAGATACGAATGTGCGCATATAATCATTCTGATAAAATACTTTTACACATATATATATAGTTACATAATATTGTAAAAAAAATAACATATAGAGTCGTCAATGTTAAAAGTAACAAAATAATTATCAGAATCAAATTTATATATTTATTCAAATTTGGTATTAAAATCATTAAAAAATATTGAAGCTACAAATTTTAACAGGAACAATTTTGGAACTAAATTATATACTGCTAATCTATCGTACTACAAAATGACGTGATGAATAATCGTAAGCTATTCTAATAGTTGACACACAAAAAAAAGATAAATAGTAACATCAGCGGAGAAAAAAAAATAAAACTTAGATTGAAAATTTTGATTGGTAAAAGAACAACATTTAAGGATAAAAAAATATTAAACCTGAAAGAAAGCATGAGACTTCGAGAGAGAAACATGTCTCCAAGTTTAGTATTGCCTTAGATATTTTTTATAATAACTAAATTAAAATATTTTTTACGAGGTATTTAGATTTTTTTTTATAAATATTTATCATAAAATAAAATAAAGTGAAAATTCTATAATTAACTTGTGCATAAATTAAAATTATTTTTAAATTAAGCTAATAAATGTTTATTAATTTATGTATAACTTGATTTAAATTTTATTTTTTTCCTTTAAATTCTTAAAAAGGAGTTGATCCATTTTTCTTAATAAGATCGATTTTAAATGTTTCATGCATTAATATTTTTTTTAAAATAAATACCTTAAACTATAAAGTATTCATCATGTCTTATACTATAGACTATTTGTGAATATAAATTTACATATAAAATATATTTTAAAAAACTTCCATTAATTATCTACGTCCATAGTCAATAAAAATAAGACAAATTATATTAATAATAAGAAATATTAAAAATAAACTAATAAAAATACTTTAAAATAAAAATGCGTAATAAATTTAAAATAAATATTATCAATTTAACATGAGATTTAATCCTATTAATTAAATTAACTGTTTTTAATTTTAATTAATACTTAATTAAATATTATAAAAATAAGAACAATATTTTAACTGAAAAAACATCAGTAATTGTTGAGGAAATTGTGGAAAATCTGCTACTAGCTCTAGGGTATACGAACAGGTGCAATCTGAAGGGAGAATTTACATAAAGTAAATAAGTCATGAAATCACTTTTTTTGAAACAGTAACCAACTTTTGATTGTTGTCACAGTATATGATTCAGATCTATGAGAAGTGTTGCTGTATTTTTAACATTCCATTGGGGGCCACCCCTGTCCTCAGAAGCTTCACACCCCAAACTCAGAAACCAAAAACTCAATTTTCAACGTGACAATGAACTTCTCTATTTTCTTTTTCTTTTTCTTTTTTGTGGTCGATTGGCATAGGTAGGGACCCGACCAAATTATTATGACACACGTCCTCGACAGAGGTTTACATGCTGGCCTGGCCAGAACTGTCTTATGACTTGAGTTAATCAGTGTTATAAATCTTCAAAGTCCAAAATGATTCCATGCACAAAAGAAGTTCATGAATCAGCTATATACATTTTCTGGGGATGGGATTCCATGCAGTTTCAAAATGAAGTTATTAAGTTCATCCTTCAAATTTATTACATTAAATTTTAAGAGAGAAAAAAATATATATCATTAAAGAAAAGAACAGGAATCTTGTGTTTTTTTGTTTTATTCATGTTTTTGTGAGTGCCTGTGATTGTCAATTTTCAGCGTAGGGACATTTTGTCTTGTGTCCACAGTTCAGGTCGCATTAAAGACTCCCATTTGTATTGGGGCAACTTCACTGGGAGTAGTGACTATCATCAATAATACAAGTTATCTTATCAAATATTTATTTATTTTTACTGAATTTCGTATCGTCTTTTATTTTTTTAATTTTTATTTCAATAATGCAACAACTTTATAAAATTTATATTTTTATTATTTTTATTTATTTCTTATTTGAAAAGATATTTTTAAGACATAAAAAATAGTTTTCTTACTTTTATAATTTAGATTTTTATATAAGATTAAAATTCTTAAATTGTGGAAATGTTTAAATTTCGAGATTTTATAGATTTATATATATTTTTTACGCTAAATAGGTCCCCTTATATATTTTTATAACATCCACCGGACTTTAATATTTTTTGCTTAAATATTCATAAAAGACATGTCTTAAAATATATATAAAAAAACTTTCTATTTGTGTAATCTAAAATTTTAAATTTAATATCATATCAGCATATTTTAGTAGAAGGTTCTATAAGAATTATGTTTTATAAGATTTAAGGTCTTAAACTTGTAATTTTTAATATGATTTCTACATTAAAGATGATCTAATGAAAGATTAGTAAGACCTATTATATATCTTTGGGTTTGAGTTTTTTTTTACTAGAATATATATTTATGTGTCATTATATTTTATTTCTATTACGATACTTAATTTGTTTTCTCTATATTAATTAAAAACGGGTAAATGTTCCTGAAATAGTCTTGTTAGTAACAACAATGTCAGTATCAACAATGTTAGTATACAACTAGCAGAAAGGCGAGATTAACTCGTTTTTTAAATTGTAATAGACTATAGTTAAAATTACTCAAAGAATTTATAATTAAAATAATATTTTAACCAAATAAATAGATGAAAAAGAACAATTTTTTTTGGAAAAAAATGACAAGAAACACAAAAGGAGAGTGCGTAATTGAAAAAAGCGACTGCAAGAAGTAATTGTCAATAGCCGAATAGGTGAAATTTTGCCGACACCTTTTTTTTTCTCTTTGCACCCTTCTCCTTTTTACTCACTTTTTTTCACAAGAAAAAATCTTTTCAAAAAATAGTTTTTTGAGCATGTTTATAAAAAAGTTGTAATCTTCTGAGAATTAGTTTTCAAATTTTGGTTTTACGGTTAATATTTCGAAAACTAATTCTCGTAGTGTATTAAGAATATTCACAGTTCAGAATTTATTTACGCAATAATTAACGTTTTAGAAAGTTCCAGACTTAATTTCTAGAACAAAATATAATATTAAAAATTTCAAAAAAAAGGTTTAAAAAATATTTTCGAAATTTATTTACATATATTATATAATTGATATTTTTTTTCTGAATAGCCTGAGATCTTAACAAATAAAGTAAAAGACAAAATTATTAGTCAAATATAATATGGAAGTAAAATACAATTCAAATTTAATTGTTTAAATAAGATGTGTCCTCTTATATGTTAACGTTTTATTTTATTATTAATTCTTTATTTAATTTTTAAATTTTTTATCTTAATTTTTCTTTTTATATTGTAAATAAATTAATACCTTAATAATAAATCAATATTTTTAAAATAAAACAATACCTTAATAATAAAATAATATATTTAAAATAAAACAATACATACTAGTAAATCAATACATCACTCATAATATAAAAGTTTAATAGAAATATAAAATTTAAATTTTCACACTTTTAAATTATTATCTTTCTTCTTTGAAATTATAAAACTTTAATAAAAATACAATATTTAAAGTTATCATAATTTTTTAGGCAGAAAAAAAATAAAGAAATAAAAAATAATAAAAAATATAAAAAAATAAGATAATTGTAAAAAAATTATTTAAAAAAAATAAAAAAATATTTATTATTTTATATTTTTGTATTTGTTAGAAAATAATAATACTTTTTATGTGTTAAGGTCATACTATATTAACCGAATTATCAAATGTTTGTAGGGTGGTGTTTTACACATTAATTAATTTCCTGGGAAATCATTCTGGTATCAGATTCAAACATGAGCAAAGATAAATTGAAATAAACTCTTTTTTCAGGAAAAAAAAATAGCCACTCGTTTAAACGCAACAAATTTCGGTTTCTTATTAAATTTTGCATTGATTTTAGCTGCTTTATCAAGATAAATATATACTTTTTCAATTCAATGGTGTCATAAACCTGTATATAATATTAATATCCCACCTAACAAAAATAATTAAAAAAAATAGACAAATTGATGTTAAACTTCATTCTCTCTATTGCCGAGTTTATTTTTTAAATAAATACTTTTTAAGATATTTAAGTGTATATAATACGATATATATATATATATTATATTTGTATAACCCTACAATAAGTTACATAAAATTTCTAGAAGGCCTTTGTAATTAATGTGTCATTATAAGGGGTAACAGTGAGATACGCTATTGCATTGCTCTTTATTCTCTTCTATCTCATTCTTCTTATTTTTTTTAGACTTTTATGCTTTTCATGACAATAAGTAGCTACTTTATCCATGTGTTAGATTTAGATATAGCCAAACTCAATGTTTTAATGTTAGTATTTGCTTATTGTAGAATGACCATGACATGTTTTATTGATATGTAATATTGTTGGACAATGTTTTGATTGTAGTTAAGTGAAGCAAAATACCCAACGAACTGATGTTTAGGAATGACACTTAGTTTGTTAATCATCTTGAATCAGTAGACATAAAGTAAGTTACATTATAAAGTTTTAAAAATATCAAAATCTAATAACAAACAAAAGAAAATGAGGTTCAGTGAAATCTAATTGTGCCAATATTTTTCTCATTTGAAAGCTTTGTTTTAAGCTAGTTTGTTTAAAGTTTGAAAAGCCCAACTAGAAGGTTGAATCTTTATAGTTTTCTTGTGTTATTTTTAGTCCCAATAGAAATATTTTGAAGTTTACTATATAACTTAATTTTATTGAAAAAATATACTTGAATTTTTTATATTACTATTTATCTGATTTAGTATATTTGTTAATGAGTAAATAAGAAGTCAAATATAAAGTTTTCTATTTACTTCAATTGGTACATTGTTGATTTGACTCAGATTCCTACATTGTTAAATGAATCAAGTGATAACATTGTTTTTTTATTGGTAAAGATTAAGGATAGTGAAAAAATATATGTATATATATAGGTAATCAATATTTTAATTACTCGTTTGTTGACGCAGCGGGTATGTGAATCATGGTATCTGACATGTCTATTATCGGTTAATTATTATTAATAAATTTTATTTAAATATTTTTTAAAATAAAGTGATCAAAATAAAATTATTTACGAGAAAAATATTAATAATTTAAAAATTGTTTAAAGTTTAATTTTATTTATGTATTTTTTTTATACTCATAAAATTAAAATTGTTTTAAAAAATTAATTTTTTAAAGTTTATATTTTATGTTCTAACTTATTTAAATTTGATTTTTAGAAAGATTAAATTTATTTACATAAATATTTTATTCAAAAAATTTATTTAAATTATATTTTAAAATTAACTTTTTATTTTAATTTATATTTTAATTTATTATTTTTAAATACTTTTATTTTAAAACAAAAATAAATTAATTAAAAAATTAAAAAAATATATTTGCTGATACCCATCGATATAAAAAAAATCATAATTTTTTTTTACAAATACTCGATGAGTAACAAGATCAATAATGGATGAATCCTTTTGGGTGGTGACTCATTGTCATCCCTATTAGAGATTTCTTTCACATTAAAATTGTTTGTTTTGCAATCTAATATTTATTGGAGTTTGTGTTTTAATTGATATGGTTAGAGTTGTTGGAATTCTTTTGTTTTACACTAATTTTATTTTCAGCTAATATTTGTTGGGTTATGTTTTGGCTTGTAGATCCAATAAAACAAAAGTAAAACCATACAAAAAATATTATTATTTTCAACCTAAAACTTTAGACACTAAATTTGTGGGTTTATCTCTTTATATGATATTTATCTCCACTTAATGAAGGACTATAAAACTTTACATTTGACTTCTTTTCTATGTTAATAAGGATTTTCTTGATATAGTTGTTAACATTTCTAAATGTAATTTCCTCTTATATTTATAATCCCTTGTTCATTATTTTAGTTGCTTGTAAGTGTGTAACTTTTAATTAATTAGATGCAAAGGAAAAAGTTATGAAGTGCATTCGAAGCCTAAAGTAAGTGCCTGAATTTAAAACACACAAATATTTCATCTTATTGAAGTGGTAACAAATGTTTTAATATAGAATTATAATAAGGATTATTTTAAATATGTGATGTAATTACATTTAATGAGTTACAATTAATTATACTCAATTTTTAAACAAAGAAATTCTAAATACTCTTGTTTATGAGAAAAGAAATGTCTTACGAGTACCCGTCAGTAATAAGACAAGTACTACTAAAGTATGTTGAACATAAACAAATAAAGATTCGGTGGGTTAAGGACGCAATGTGGATTCACTCTTCCGGGTTATAAAGAATAATAAAAAATGGAAGAACTTTAGTATAAACATAAGCTGGGGTCAGATTACGCATCTTACCTGTTTCATATATTTTGCTGTTGCGTATTTGTTTGCTTGGTAAGCATGAGTTCAGGAATATATGATAAAAATCATTATTGAAATAGTTGAAAAATGACAAAAAATATATATTTGTATACCTTTCTCTGTATTTTAAGCACAAAAATTAGTCCAAAATAGTGTCACGATGAGAATTACGAAGTAGAAACTAAAAGCTATCTAATTTGACTGTCAAACACAGAGTTCACAACCAACGAACAAGTCCACCATTGAGACACACAACACAACGATGTCAAAGAGTTCAGTAAGTACGTGAAATGCAGTGTCCCCTGTCACTCTACCCAGAATGAAAAACATTTAAACATACCATGATTTACAATTTTTTTTCTTTTACGTATCATGTTCGAAATACCACGGAAATCACTACAGGGAACTTCAAAAACAGTAACCCACGATGCCCCTTAATTAACAAGAAAAAAACCACTCACTCTCCAAAAGCGCCATCATAAAAATTACAAAGCCAGAACCGAACATAAGGGAAAAAATAACCAAGAGAAAGAGGAAGCCTAAGTATATGAACACATAATCTAATAATAAGGTAAGAAAAGGCATGGGCATGGGCATAATCATGGATCAACCCTATTGAGATGCCACAATCACTACAAGGCAACAACGGTTTCACCTTTGGTACTCCTAACTTGAGACCCAGAAGGCGTAGCCGCAACTTGTTTCTTTGATGCCACACCACACTTATTATCCTTTCGCTCGTCCTGCTTCATCTGTTTTTCTCGGCATTCTGAACTGCAGAAAGCACTGTCACCTCTGCAATTTTCATTTTCAAGTTATCAATTAATATAGAACGACAAAAATTCCATAGATAGCAATAGAAGAAAAATTACGCACCTGTACATGTAGATGTCACGACCAGGAACTAAACGGCGTTTGCAGAGAAAGCAAACGCGCAAGAACTCAGGGGTGTGTGACGAATCTTCCGAATGCCTTCTATGGTTTCTGGGTGAAACTAGGGCCCAAACCCTACTCTGATCTAAACAGTTGGACCCAGCAACCGGTGGGTGTTTGGACCATGGGTCCGGCACAACTCCTCCCTTGACGGGGTTGTTTTGATCATCGTCCAAGGTTGTGTTCAGATCGAAGGTTATCTCTGACATGCTTGTGGTTCTCTTCATTGGAGGACGAGGTCTCTTCCCTAACAACATCGTGTAATTATTATGTTGGTTGACGAAATTGTGAGAAAGTGTTACTGAGAGGGAGAGGGAAGAGAGGTGAGAAAGGGTATGGGAGCAGGTTACAAGTAGGTGGAGAGGAAAACGGCGAGGCTTAGGGAGATGAATAAAACAAGAACCTAAAACCGAGGAATGAATCTGGGCCGTCGATCATGGGAGTGATTTTCATCATTAACGAGAAATGAAATCTCACGTCAACCTTTCCTTTTCAGTTGCCATCATGTAATTTGATTATTGGAGTTGTGCTATTAACATTTTTCCCCTTTTTTAAAATGCAAATTGGAATTGGAACTTCGGATACTTTCGAGTCTCCCCAAAAAAAAAAATCACTTTGGAGGAGTTTCATTGGCCACCCAAAATGTTCACATCATTGTAGCAAAGATTGGGATCCACTGCATTCAGTAGTAACTCTGCATCTTTCAAATGTCACTTATACTCCTCCTTTTTCCCCAGTATTACCATTTTATCTCCTTCAAAATCAAACTGTTGCTACTCCTGATAATTACTTCTAACTTTCTTGAAATTTTAAATCTCTTGTTATACTCATTTTTATTCTGTATGAAGTATTCCTTGTTAATCGAATTTGTTAAAGGTAAAACTTCTATTTAATTTAATGAAAAATAATATAAAAGAAACTTTTTTTTACAGCCTTTCCTACTATTGGTAGTGTTGTTATGTTGTAAAAAATTCCTGTCAAAATCGTTATTGATCATTGTGAAATTCTTGAGCTTGTAGAAAAGACACTAAGGAAGAGTGTCTCTGCATTTTTTTTGTTTTGTATTCCAATTGCTTAGACTTGAGTGAGACATCTCAAGGTATCAAAAGTGGAGAATCTAATTGGTGCGTGATTTCTATGGGTGATGGATCCAAAAACAGTCAAATGAGGCATCTTTAGTTGCGACCATTAATTTTGTGGTGAAAATATCAAAGATTACTTTGGGAGGTGGATGTAGATAATAATGGAGAATCAACTCATGTGAGATTAATCAATGGTTTTGAGCTTTGGATATGTATTAGCTTTGAGGGATAGTTTCATTATTTAAAATGGTCCTACTCGAATCTCGCAAGACTATCACCGAATAAGGATCTTTGTGGTAAAAAAATGGCTTCTGTAACTTTCTTGTCCCATCATTTTATTTTATTTTATTTTGCAACTTACTTTGCATATTGGTTAGGTGATGTGAATTACCTTTAGGATGAATTGTTGCCATAACGTTAATCATTGTTTCATGCATATATGTCAAAGTAGATAAAAAAAATACACATAAGAGACGTTATCACCATAAATGAAGTTAATACTCTGAGTTAAAGTATCACAGCGATAAAGTACAAATAACAACGCGTATAAAAAATTGTTTTATAATCAATTTTCATGGTCATTTTACTTACTACAAGAAAGACTCCTCAACCAACAAATTTGAGTTGAATAATCAATTTATAAACAACAACAAAATGTAGAAGTGACTCAAAGTTGAAAGGGTTGATTCAAAAGAAAGAACGGAATTTCAGTGTTTTAAAAATGATTTTGTCTTGCATGGGGTATTAGGGAACATTATCTCGCATATATGAGATCCGTGTATAATTATCCAAGAAAGAAATTGAATTTGAGCAATCAATCACTAAATGAATGTTTAATTAGGTTTTCTTACTTGCATATATCCTTTGTTAAAAAGAAATAAGAAAGACTTTCTTTTAGTATTGCTTTTTTAATGGGGTTGAGGGATTGAAAAATGATAGATACGTTAAGAAAAAAAAATGGAAGATGAAGTTGTTATATTTAAAGAAAGTAAAAAAAAGTTGTAGATTGATTTTATTGATATGATAAAGTAAATTCGTTTAAATTAATATATTTAAAATATAATTTTAAAACAGATTGTTAAAATATTTTGATATTTTTTTTTGAAAATATACAAATTAAAGTTAAAAAATAAATTTTAAATTAAAATAAAAATTTATTATCAAAACTTTAAATAAAAAATTTATTATAAAATAATAATATATTAAAATTATATTATTATATTTATTATTAAAAAAATAATTTAATATATAATATATTAATAATATAATATTATATACATTCATATTCGTGAATGTAAATAATAAAAAAATATTATAAAATAAATAAATATAGTATTTTATTAATATTTAATTACTACATTTCCTTACAAATATTTGTTTCTTGGAAAGTTTGTAAAAATGTATTCTTTTTGTTTTTCGTGTTTTTTTAAATCTATATAAACAGTAAATAAAAAAAAAACATAGTATTGCAGTTTTGAATTGAAGTTAAAGTCATAAGAAATCTCGGAAATATTACTTTATAGTTGATTTATGATTTAAGTGTGCATAGCAAATGTTTTTGTCATTTTTAATTGAAGCCAAATATAGAATAAATTTCATAACGAAAAAAAAATATTGATTTATTTATCATTAATAATTAAATAGACTTTCTATCTTTCTTTTTTGCCTAACATGTTATATATTTTCATACAATTTTCTTGTATTGATTTTTGCGTGTCTAATTAATGATTTGAAATATGAATTATAATAAAAAATCTTTCAAGTCTAAGTGAACATGTAAGGTGTTTGCGATAACAAAACTTATAATAGTTAAACGTTGATTGATTTTTATTTGATTATTAAATATTTTGTTCATATAGTAAAACGTAACTTTGTTTTTAATTTTATGTTTCTTTTTAATTTTTTATATAGCTTTTTTTTATTTTATCTTAGTCCTTTAACACACCAATGAAGTATTATTGTTCATATGACTTTCGCATCATGGCACTTAATTAGTATGACACTTCACTTTATCTTTTAATTTACGCTTTACGCAAAATATATATATAGAGAGAGGATCATATTTAATATTTATTTTTTTAACATCTATATCAATTATAATAAATATTAACAATGAAGACTAGATGACAATTAAATTCACATTCATAATATTGAATGGTACTCATTTCAAATTGAGAGAATAAAATTAAGTTATTGGGTTCAAATTTAAATTTAGAATGAGAAATGGATGATGAATTTTTTTTGTCTCGTCCTTCTTAAATTAAAATTAAAATTATAAAATATTAATTTTATTTTTAGTATTTTTTTATTTTCACATATAAAATATTATTGTTTTTTTTTTTGTTTTATATGTCTTTTTTTTCACTTTTCATGTTTAATTTCCTTTAATCCCTTTAACTAGATCAATACATTTTTTTCTTTGTTTCATTTTTCACAAATTTAATTTTTAAAGTTCCTTCAACCTATTTGATTATGAGATTTTGAAAATAATAATAATACTTTAAATGTATTTTTTATGGTTTTTTTATTTTTAATAACTTAATATTATATAATTTATTTTCAGTTATATGAATTTTTTGTTACTTGATAACTATGTTACTTTATTCAACGAATTGGACTTTGAAGATGAAAGTGTTACTTTAAGAGATAATATTACTTTATTTATTTATATATTTTTATGATGAAAATATTTTTCTTTATTTTCTTTTTTAAATGATATATTTTATGTGAATTATGTAGGTAAATTAATGGAAAGTGATATTATATCTTATTTGGAAGATATAATATTTGTTTGTTTGAAATTTTTTCTATTATATAATGTATTTTGAAGGATTAAAAATTAAAAATTATTTATTTATTAATATTTTTAAATATGTATTTAATATTATTTCGAATGATGGTTAAACTTTAGATAGTACATGTTTACATTATATATTTTGAAGATTGTTAAATTAAATTTGATCTGTATAAAACAAAAAAAATTATTAAACATTTTTTTACACAAATATTTTAATATAAAAATAATAAACTAAAATATATTTTATTAATAAAATAATTTAAAATTTATAACATTACAAATATTAATTTATATATAATAAAACAATATATAGAAATATATGTTTAATATTAAAATATTTAATCTCTTTAAATTTATTTTTAATAATTTATTTTGTGGCATATAAAATGTTATATATATACTTAAATTTTATTTAAATATTTTAAAAAAATAAAATTTTTAAAATTATATTTTATAAAATAAAATAGGACAAGACGGAAAAATCTTATCCTAATTAAATGAATAGGAAGACTAAATTTTTATTTTTAGTAAAGATAAAAAAAAACAAAAACAAAAATAATTAAGAGTAAGAGTCAAAATATTTCACGATAAACATATTCAAGATAAAAAAAAAAGTCTTATAAATACTCAAAATAAACCAACATTATATGAACTAATTTTACACATAATTTTTTTTTAGAAACGACCTAAATTATAATTTAAAATTAACAATTATTTTTTTCTCTTTATATATATATAATGAAAGATAGTAAACATGTATGTGATATTTTTATTACTAAAATAATTTTATTAGATATTTAAAAAGTATTATTTAATATTATTTATTTGTCATCATGGTTTTTTTTATTTTAAATAGATTTATATTTAAAACAATAAAAGATTTATAACTTTTTAATTTGGTAATAGTTTTTTTTCCTTTTATTTAACCCCTACTTCAATAAAAAAAGATAGTTCGATAAAACATAGTTGTACAATTTTTAATATTTATGAGATAGGTTAAATTTAATTAGATAGATATGTTTTCCTATGAAAACATGAATGAAGATAGTTTATTTGACTTTTGAAGTATAACAACAACATAACCTACAATAGAAAATACTTATAAGAAAAAGAGTGCTGATATTTTAACAACCCACGTCAGCATAACCATTTTACAACCGCTGACGTGGTGGTGAGAGGGGAAGAAAATTGTTTTTATTAAATGTGGGTTCCATATAAGATTAGGGTTTCAATGTTTGAAAAGTCACATTGAGGTAATCATTTATTTGAACGAGAGTAACCACATATTTTGTAAAACTAAGTTGTGGTAAAAATTACACATTGTACTGGTTTGAACCTCTAGTGAAGTGTGTGGGTACCAAAAAATCTCATCCATCATAATTTAAATGTGTGATGTGATGTAAAACTCCCTCTTTATTACACTTAGAGCATTCAATCCACACTAATGTTCAATGTCTGAAACCTCACATTGAGGTAACCACTTATTTGAACTAGGATAACCACTTACTTTGTAAAACTGAGTTGCGGTAAAAATTACACTTTATACAGGTTTGAACATGTGGTGAAGTATGTGGGTACTAAAAATTTTTTCATCCACCATGATTTAAATGTGAGATGCCATGTGAAACTCACTCCTTGTTAGACTTGGTACATTCAATTTGCAATAGTGTTCAGTGTCTAAAAACTCACACTGAGGTAACCACTTATTTGAACAAGGGTAACCACTTATTTTGTAAAACTGAGTTGCGGTAAAAAAATACACTTTATACAGGTTTGAACCTATGGATCTCATCCACCATGATTTAAATTGTGATGACATATGGAACTCACTCCTTATTAGACTTGCTGCATTCAATCCACAACAATGTTCAGTGTCTGAAAACTCACACTAAGGTAACCAATTATTTAAACAAGGGTAACCACTTACTTTACAAAATTGAGTTGCGATAAAAATTACACTTTATACAATCCAAAACACAGTCCAACACAATCCCTATAAAATGTTATCATTCCAAAGCTTTACCGATTCAAAGAACTATAGAAAACACATTGCAATAAGAAAAGCCGGAGACAACCGAAACAACCCCACAAACACCATCGAAGACAGACAGCCCCACCGAAACACCACCACCACTCCAAATCATTGTTGGACAAAACCCACCACCAGGAGAGTTACTGAAGTATTGTGCTACTACCCATACCCAGCCAACGTCACCGTCGAAACCCTAAACCACACACACCACAACACGAGACAAGGAAAAAAGAAAAAACTCAAACCCTAATCCGTAAGGACAAGAAAACAAGAGAAGGAAGAATGGCCGCAAGCACGAGAACATGAGAGAACAAAGAAGCAAAAAGATTGAACCTTCTCTGACGGCACCACAAGTTTCCTCTACTCTCATCTCCTCTCTTGTAGATACCCACTGTTTGCTAACTCTAAATGAATACCCTTACCCAAGATCGAACCATCTCTGACAGCACCACACGTTTTCTCCACTTTTATCTCATCTCTTGTGGATACTCACTGTCTGCTAATCCTAAATGAATGCCTTTACCCTTCTGTGCCACGTTTTAAAAATTTGTCAACGTAAGCAGTTGTAAACAAGCGCACCTGCACTGTGGTTGTCAAAAGATTATTTTTCTAAGAAAAATATTGACCTACAAGTCTAGATTATTTAAAACTCAATATATTTATTTATATAAACATCTTTTGAGATAAAACCACATGTGATAAATGTTAAAACAATGTAGTTGTTGATAAATAACTCTTGTAATTAATTATCATAAAATTTCTTTTAGAATGGAAGGTTTAATATAAATGTATATTAAAAACATTCAAAAGTTTTTTTTAAGGTGTTGAAAGGTAATTAATGTGAGCTAAAAGTGTTTTTCAAGGCATTAAAAGGTAAAGGTAATTGAGGTGAGGATTATCTTTTCCATTGGTTCACCTTAATAATATCTTGTATTTAATTTTTTTCCTTTATAACATGTGAAAGATTCCATTAATCAAAGTAATTATCAGTATCTCTTACATGATTTCTTACTTATAATAAACATGTAAACATAAAGATCACTTGTAACTATTCATTTTTATCATGAGAAAAAAATAATATAAATAATGTTTAATATTGAGTTAGTTTTAGTTTCTAAAATTATTTTATTATTGTCATATTTGACTACAACAAATGAATTTGTTTAAGATAAAAAAAATCTTTACAGTTTTTTTTTATGAATAACTTCATATTATATAGTATTTACAAATAAAGTACATTCTCACTATTTCATTTATAAGATGGTTTATGATCTAATATTTAATAACTTGAAGAAAAGACTCATGCAATATATAACATGATTCTAAGTAGGATTATTAATTTGTTTCACATGATAACAATTTTATTTATAAGCATCTTGAACTGTGTTAATGTGTGCGGCTGTTAGCCTTTTTAACTGAGATAAATATTTGTTATACTTAACTAATTATGCTTAAAGTACCTTTCGTATTGAATATCTATTTACTGGATTCACCAAACCAAACTTATCACATAAGAAAGAAATATCGATAAGATATGCCAAAAACTTTCTTGAACATGCTTTTGATTAATGACTCCTAAGATGATCTCACGAATTTGAACTTGAATTCGTGTCTTGTAAACATTATCTTAAGTCTTATGCTTTCTCTAGAACAAATTTGTGATAAACATTGCTTAAAAATCACTTGTATAATAAATTATCCTATAAATTTACTTTCATTAATTGTCTAATTATTTAATTTAATTAAACACACCTAAAACAAATCATTAGATTATTAAAACTCTTTATTATTTGTTATTATTAAAATTATGTTCCATCTCGTTCTTCTTGTAAATTATCATTTATCATGTTATAATCATATTGTTTTGGTCAAAACAAAATTTCATAAAAAAATAAATAAATTTATAATAGTTATTACATTTTATAAATATTTAATTGTCACCAATGCCTTTTCTAAATATTTAATTCAAAAAAATTATATGAGAAAAAAAAACGAATACGACAACAAAATCAACATTAAGAACAACAATTAATAACGTAATGTAAAAAAATTTAAAACAAAAGGTATAATCTATCAAAACAAGAATAAAAACTACAAAGACAATTAAAGAAGACCACTAACAAGACATAATAATATATGTAAAACAGAATTCAAAAAAATTGAAAAAAATTAATGATTATAAATTAAACCTGTTTAAGTATCAACACTTGTAAATTTGTATACTTATTTTTTTGTGTTTTAGATTTTTTGAATTTAAACTTTTTTCACATGTTTTCATTTATATATATATATATATATCAAAATTTTGCTGTGAATCTTCATCTCAAGAAACATTATATTTAAAAAAATATCTTACTTTTGTTATGTTTTATAACTAATGTTGAAATAAATTTTTTATGTCCATGACATTTATATTGATTAATCAACTAATATAGAGTGTTTTAAATAATTGATATAAAATATTAACAATATAGTTGTGCCAAAACTTGAAATGGTGCTCCACAATTTCACAATGTTGTCCACTATAACTAGATTTTATTATAAATGTATATACCCTTCCCATATAGGCTTCAAGAATATTCACAAGGTAATTTATAGTAAAGTGAAGAGGTTAATTTGAATATAAATATATATAGCTTTCCCACATAGCCTTGAAGAATGTTTACAAGGTAATTTATGAGTAAAGTGAAGAGGTTCTTCGATGGCTTGATTCATTGAGCTGAAGATCATGTTGTTGTGTAGGATCTTCGAATTGAAATAATAGATCTTGAAGTTCAATGAAAAAAAATTAATAAAGGATTGTAAACTGATTTTGAAGACAAATAAAAGTTCTAATACTGTGATTAAAAAATAATTCTTTTTTTAAAAATTCAATGCTTATTCCATTAAAGTTTCATAATATAATCCTTTAGCAGTAGTTATTATGAATAAAGTTTCAATTCTTGAAACCGATAGAAATTGAATTATGTTGTTGATGAGAAACATTTTACCATCACCCATAATCACGATTAAATGTCTCAATTACCATGAAGCTCCAAGTACAAGGTTGATCATAAAACTCAATACTATTTTATCCGCAATAGTGTTTTGTCTTTTTATTATGATTAGTGATTTTACTTCTATATACAATAAAATATTATTAAGTTAATTGCTTAAATTAGATGTCAATCAACGAAGATTTGCATTTATCTTTGATGTCATTGGTGCCCATGGTCATTACCAATTAATTTTAAACAATCAACTTAAAATGAATACATAAACATTCAAAGTTACGAAAATATTTTTTTTATGTAAATAAATACATAAACAATGAGATCAATAATGACTGGCGCAGTACAGTAAAATAATGTATAAATTCTAGCAGTCACAAATTTGAGTCCTAATTATCTCTTTGAAACAAAATAATTTTAAATACTTCGTGACTAACATAAAAAATTGATCGGTGAAGTTGAATAAAGTCTCACTAAAATAAAATATTACAAAGTTTTGAATTGATAAAACTTGACAAGTGCCATAATTCACTTGCATTTTGATTGAAGGATTAACCATGTATTCTGCTGCCCCTTTTGGCAAAAGCTTCAACCACTGATATTTTTCATTAATGATTGTCTCAATAGTTAATCAAAGGTGCAGATTTTGCGGAGACAATTTCTTTTCGGTGGATTTCCTTTCATAAAACAAAAATAATCCTTTAAGTATTTAAAATAGGATAAAAAAATAATAAAATCCTAAAAGTCAGCTATTAAAATAAATAAATTGTAAAAACACAGCGCGATCAATCCTTATAAAAATTCATTATTTATGTTTATATTTACATTTATTACAAATATAAGTTTAACATTTAAAAAACTTTTATTTGATTTTCATTTTGACATTTGATATTTTCAATCATTATTTCGATTATTAAAATAATGTGATTTTTTGGAAGTTTCTGAATGCAAAATTTTAGGCGAGTGACGCGGGGTTACTAGATGCACTTTCATTTGGATGGGCGAACAGCTAACATAACATACTCACATCACATGCCATCACCGACACCGCCAGCTGCAAAATTATGGGACAATTCATTCACACCGCCTCACTTCCTCTCCTCTACGCTTCTTTCTCTTTACACCCTTCCATATAACTCCATCAGGCCACATCATCTTTCATCCTTATCACGTGGCAGGTTTTAGTTGCGTCACCACCTTTCTTTCGGTGCGCTCCAATGCAGCTGAACTTTTACCACGCGCTTTGCTTTTGTTTTCTTTATGCCCGTTTCTCCAACTTCACCACACTTACACCACCCCTTTTATTGAAATCCTCAACCCCAATTTACTTTGTGCTTACTCATTCCTAACCAAACCCTCTCCTTATTCTGCATTTTCTTCTTCTTGTTCTATCCTTGACGAGCATTATGGCCTCCAGAGCAGTGTTATTGCTGGCTATGTGTGTGCTTCCGGCAATGGTTGTGGCCATTCGCCCAGCCAAGAACCCTCTTTGCGTGAAGGGTCGCGTCTACTGTGACCGTTGTCGTGCTGGTTTTGAGACCTCTGCAACCACCTACATTGCTGGTAACTCCTAACCCATTTTTCTCTCTTTCATTTTTAAAAGTTAGTATTTGTGTTATATAACACTAGATCTGCTCCCTAAAGTTAATCTGTGACCTTTCAATGTAATCTCGAGGTTTTCATTCATGTGCTTTTGTTTTCTTACTTCAGTTTCGCCCTTACACTCTTTAAGAACGTTTAGTTTAGGAAAGTGCTGTAGTTTCATTTTTAATTTCGCAACGGGGGTGTCAGATCTGAGTGTACAAGTGGTTGTAAACTTGCAAATGAGCACCTTGCAGGATCTAGTAACGAGGACCTGGAGTTTATTTTCGCCAAAATCCTTGTTAGTTAGTAGTGTGCTTCTATTGTCATGTTAAATTTTTTCAGAGTTGCTACTTGGTACCAGGCTACCCCCTTTGTTTGTTGTTAATTGTGGTGTTTGGGTGGATCTATTCGAAATTATTTTTCCACCTTGGATTTTTGTTGAAATTGATTTTGATCCAGAGGGTTTTATGTTTGGTGGGTGAAAAGCAAGTTAGTAGTAGTAAAATATATGCGTTTTATCAGCCACAAAAAACTTAAGTGATCAACTATTATTTAACGATTATTTAACTTCAAAATTAATTTAATTATAGATCTAGAATCAGTACTCTAATTTGGACCCCCACAAGTGAACATTTACTTAAAATTATGTATTTCGAGAGTGGTTTGGAATGATCCAATGAGAATCCAAACATGCACTTTGTAGTTGCTGGGAGATTGTAGGATGTTTTGTTTGATTGATGGTTGTTGGCAGGTGCGGAGGTTATGTTGCAATGCAAGAGCAGGACGAGCAACGAGGTTGTGTACACGAAGAAGGGAAAGACTGATTCAAGTGGAGAATACACAATATACGTGGATGAGGATCATGCAGATGAGATCTGCAGTGCTAAGCTTGTAAGCAGTCCTCACTCTCAGTGCACGGAGGTGACCCCTGGGCGTGACGAAGCCGTTGTTATTCTCACCCGCTACAATGGCATTGCCTCCGACGATAGGTACGCCAATGCCATGGGTTTCATGTCTCAGGAGGTTGCTGCTGGCTGTGCTGAGGTCCTCAGGCAATACCAGGAGTTCGACAATGAGAACTAATCAATTCATTAATCTCACCATATTATCACTATCCACTTTCCATTTGGGTTTCCTAATGTCTATTTAATTCAATCTTGATGTGGAGTGTTACCTCGACATTTTCATATTATGCTATATATAATATATGTTGATGGATCTGCTTAATTATATTGTTACATCATGACCTGTCTTGGACTTTGAGGATGTAGTCTATTTTCTGTCGGTATAATAAACTATTCTTTTATATCTGTATTCGTTGAAGAGGTGTGTTGTTTTTCGTAAAAAAATGCTTTCCCTTAAGATTATACTAGTACTAGGACTCGATTGTGAAATAAATCAACAATTTTTTAGACTTATGGGCTTTGAAGATTAATCTTTATGCCCTTTGGTGATGGTTAAAGGTTCCTGCATTTTCTTCCTAACAATTATTGAGTTTTGGCAAGCATTTCCATGGTCTTATTGAAGTCACCAATCACTTCGATGGAACTGCTAGAGTGTGGTTGAGGATTGGGTTGATTTCTAACGGCATCCATTTTAATTGGGTTTGGTTTGGTCTAATTGTTTTTGTTTTTAATAATATTTTCGAATGAGATCAAAGTCCACTTCATTTTTTCCTTTTCACGATCAAATCAGTATCAAATAATATAGCTGAACTTATTAATGGCGTCGTTGTCGACAGCTATATATAATATAACAGATTAGCATCTAAAATTGTCGTAGAAACAATTGTGGTTAAATTTACTGTTTCTGTACGAGGATTGATGTTTTAAAAAATAAGCTATCCTATTTAATGTATAAAAAATACATTTAATTAATAGAATTAAATAAAATAATTATAATATTGTTACTATTCAATATTTTTTATTGAAATGAATTGAGTATACAATTTGGTGCTCGATGCTTGAAAATAATTGAATTAGATTGAAACTAGCTGAGTGGAGTTTAATTCAATTATAAAGAAAATTTAACTTAGATTGAACGAAAATTATTAAAAGAGTTAAAATATGAGTCCAACCCCAACTAACAGATAACCAATTATTGGTTTAATTATTTTCCTTTAGCTTTCTCAGTTATCTTAACTTTTTGCATATGTTCAACAAAGAATACATTCAACCATATTTGAGATTAAGTCCAACTTAACCAAAAACGACTTTTGTAAAATTGGCAAAAAACAATAAATAATGCTTACATGGAGGAGATTTCAACAAAAATGATATATATATATATATATATATATAAATGTGTATGTATAGCTACTGTTAATATTAATAATTTATTTGGGCCTAAAGCAAGGGCCTTGTGGTTGAAGCGGCCCATACGCCAAAAACTGTGGTGCATGATTATAATACACGCGTTAAGTCATGATTGTGAAAATGATGTTCATTAGTTTAATGTGATGGAAACTTGTTTATGTATACATAAAGTTTAACAACGCATATTAAAAGTCATACCAACGTTAATTTAAAATGAAATAAAAGTGTAAAATTAATATTATAGTCTAAACTATATTATGGAAACTAGTTTTCATATGATACTTAGAAAAGGGAAAAAAGTAAGAGATGACTTTCATGAAAGAAAATAAAAAAAATAAAGGAAAAGATGGACAAGAAACCAAGAAAGGCGTCATGAATGTGAGTATGGTGTGTTTAAAAAAAAATATAAAAAAGGTTATGAAGAGAAAAAAAAAAAAAATCTTATTTAATTGTTGGTTAAGAGCTCCTTCCCCAAATTCATAGTACGGATCCGTTTAGCTTTCTATCTCATAAAAACAAAGTAGGCATCTAGGTATGTGAATCCCTATATGTGATTGTTTACCATTACTAATAACATAATAGAAAATCTGTATATGTTTGATGACTATTATTTTTTATCTTTTTTATATATTATTTTTATTTATATAACTTTTTTTAGTGGGTTTGATAAGTTTAATAAATTAAGTAATAACTTGTTTGATTAACTTATAAATTATTTTGACTAATATAAAAATATTTTGTAAATATTTTAAATTAGTTCATTATGTGAGTTTTAGCTTATAACTATAAGTTATTTTTAAGTTGTAGTTGATTGTTTATTTAATTTCTTACATTTTAATATCTTTTCATTATATTCAATTTTTTTACTTATTATTATATATTTCTATACATGGAGACAATTAATTATTATACTAATTTTAATATTCATATTTGTTAGTTTTTTTAATTTTTACGCATTCAAATTAAAAAAAAATCAATATTACGAATTGAAGAACCAAATAGTTCATTGTATGATGGTATGGGAAAAGTATACAAGATAAAAATTGTAAAAAATAAATTCAATGTAATAATAATTTAAGTTTAGAAGGAAAAACAATTTTTTTAAATTGATTAATACTTATTATATCAATCATCTAAGTAAAACGAGTTTCCTAAATTAAAAAAATATACAACTTTTAAAAAATAAATAAAGGTACTAAAAAGTTTAATAAAAATTTAATAACTTTAAAAAATTTAAAATTATAATTACTTAGAAACATAAATTCCATTTATATAATAAAATTTATAGAATTGTATCTTTTTATGTCATTTTACATTTATCAATTAGTTTACCAAACACTCATCATTTAATAAACCAGTTTATCAGCTTCAAATAAGCCAGAGAAGTTTATTACATACCAACTAGCGCTTATCTGCTATTAGCTAATTTTGTTAAACAGATTCTTTATCTCGTAACAATTCAATAATATAAAAAATTATTATCTGTTGATTTTTATTTTTAATATTATTTTTTTAGAAATAAATAATAGTTATGTGAAGAGCAAAATTTATCTTTAATGTAATGATTTATAATAATTTGATTAAGATCAAGTTGAAAGCTTAAAGAGAAAAGGAGAATCAAAATGTCTTTCTAAATAAAGTAAAAAGCATATTAGAATAAACCAATAAAAAAAATTTGTAGACAGAAGGTTTTTTTTAAGATGATTAGTTTGGATTTTCTTAAAATAAAAAAAATCAAAATCTAATTAATAATTGGATTTTCTTACAATTTTTTTTCCAAATTTCTTCAGGTTGATTAAGTGTCAATTATTATTTTAAAGTTGTATTATCTTCTTGTTTTTTAATATAAAAACAAATCTCAATTTAAAACTAGTCTCCATTATAATAAAGCATTCATTTATTAATTTATTTCTAAATATACTAATACGTTTTTGATATCTCTACAAATTGATACACTAGCTCCATCTTAAGATTTAATATAAAAAAAGTAACAATATTGTAAGTGGATTTAGAAGGGAGAAATGAATTTGATAAATATGAATAGACAGAAATAAACATGGATGAGAAGAAAGAACTAGATGAAAATAATCATAATAGAGATCACCATGACATAACTCACAATATTATAAATAAGAAAAACAGAGTATAACGTGCTCTGGGATGAATGAAAGATTATGTGTTAGGAGAAGAATTATTAAAAAAAAGAAGATATTGTGCATATGACTTTAATAGATTCTATAGATCCAATAAGTTTTGAAGAAGCAGAAAAAAATGCAAAATGAAGGCAAGCTATGAAGGATGAGATCACAACTATAGAGAAGAACAATAGGGTGAGATTACAACTATACTCTTTTTTAGATGTAGTAAGGAATGTAAAATTTTTATTATTAGTGTTTATGTAGATGATCTCATATACACCGAAAATGATAATCTCATGATGAAAATTTTTAAGAAATGTATGCAAAAGGAGTTTGACATGAAAAGTTTAGTGTTGAGAGAAAATTTACATATACCAAAAGAAATATGATCATAAAATTATGAGGTTTTGACATGGAAGAAAGCAGTTTAATATGCAATCTTACTGTGTTAAGTAATTATTTATTTGACATGAAAGAAATCAATCCAATATGCAATCCTACTGTGTGAGGTAAATAATTTATATAAAGATAAAGGGGAATTAAGATGGATGAAACTTGGTTATCTTGATTAACATGTATATGTTTCAACTAACATAAATACATGTTAAAGTGGCTAAGAAAATTCTATTCTATATTTAAATATGAAATTCTATATAAAAGACAGGAAACTTTCTATCACATGAACAATTATCACTTGGTCCTCTAAAAAGTAACCAATTGTTACTTTTTATGTAACATAAGTTGAGTTCATTATGATAAATGGATATGCCTATGTCAAACAATTTAGATAAAAAAGATTTTCAAAAAAACTTAAAGAGTTAAATTAGTGGAGAAAAGCTACTATTTTCTTCTTAAGAAATATAACTATCACATTAGGAGGTCTTGTAACAAATAAACCAAAATAATTTAACTATTTTTTTTTGTCTTTTCAATAATTTTTTCTTGATTGACTCACATCAATAGTTTAATGTTTTTCCAATTATTTGTACTATTATCATTTCTTTTACTTTTTGAGACATTCATACTTATATTTCCCATCTCTACTAATTTATAATAGATAAAAAAATAGATTGATTAAAATATTTTGTTTGACTAGTCAACTTGACTCCACGCAATTTTTTTATTTTATTTTTTAAATATAAAAACAAAAAAGTAATTTTTTATTTTATATTTATTTAAAAAATATAAATATATTCTAACTTAAATTATTAATACTTAGAAATTGAATGTTAATTATTAATTATAATTAAATATTTCCTTTTAATTTATTTATTAAATACATTAATTAATTAATTGAAAACTTAAAGATTTACATAATTAAGCATGTTTTCAATTACTATTTCTATTTATATATATATATATATATATATATATATATATATATATATATATATATTAAATAAATCCGGTGAGTCAAACCGTACTATTTCTATTTTTAGTAGACAATCCACAACCCTGAATTAATCTATTTTGCTACGCTCATTTATCATCATCAATATGCATCTGTTTTAAAATGTTCAATTATTTTCAAATGAGAATTAATTGATTGACACATAATTAACAAATCTTTAGTTGAAAATAATTTAAATTCTCTTATAATATCTTTCTAATATTACATATACACTTATTCTTTTTATATAAAGATTTGATATACTAGCTTCCATCATAGGACAATGGTATCCAGTACACATCCTAAAACCTATCAATCATCTTAAAAAATATCAAAATTAAAATGAAAAAAAGAAGAAAGACTTTATCAATTAATATATTCTACCGAATACAATAAATAAATATTGAATGTATTTAATATATTTATAAACAATTAGTCCATAATTTACAAAAATAAATTAAAGAGTTTATAAAAAAAATATAGTAAAACGCTTTACGAATTTTTCAATGACAGAGACTGTTATCATCAGTTTAACTAATTTACAAGTATATATAGTCAATACATATACAAATATTTAACATGACTTCATCTTCTCATTGCATCGTAATAATAATAAATATAATGACAGTATAAAGTGATCAAATTTTCAAATCACTCATTGGCCTGAAACATGAAGGTAAAACTTCAAATTCTCAATTCGAAACTATAACAGCATGAGGAATAAAGTGATGGGCAAAATTTGATAGGAAATCTGCATATTAATATATTTTGATAAAATCTGCATATATTATAGTATTCTAGAACATATAAACTAATTTCTTTAAAAAGATGATAGTATTAGGTAAACTTAAAATAGAGTTGCTTATGTTAAAAAGCATTGAAAAAGGTATATATCTAAATTTTGTAGAAGATGGACCTTGCTTAAGTAGGCGCAGAATATGCGAGAGCATATTGGACTGCAGAAGCAATGAACGTAGTAGTTGTTGACTCACTGTTGATACATTATTGTATTGCATGCAAAACGTGATCGATCATGGTTTATTATACTTTATGCTAACTTTGAAAATTTCAATGTCAAAGCCCTTGATCTCATCGTTGAATTGAAACCAAACAGTGATACCAAAGAGTAGGTGGGAGACTCTGCTAATTTGTTCGGTTAGGCCCTCAAAGAACCTAAAGGGATGGCATAAGCATAAACATAAACACGTGCCATTTGTGCGTCAAACTCACCAACATGAATATTGATGGTGTTTGGTGATGAGGAGGCTTGTCCACGATGTCCCAAGTTAAGTTTTATTCAAGAGCAAGGCCATCATTTCAGCACTCATGGCCTCTTAGTAAGAATGGAAGACAATTTTGTGATAATTAAGAGATTTTTCTTAAAAGAGAGATTCAAAATTCAGATATATGACAATCATTCAACACCTATCCATTCTTGTATTTGACAAGAATGATGAGAAAAAGATAAGTGAGTATTTAAGAGAAGAAATTAATTTTAATATAGAAAAAATTTGAAATTAAACTCTGATAAATACAACACGTCATGAATTTTGAGATTTGAAGAAAATTGAATAATACTAAAAAAATAAAATTTGAAAATAGTATCATTGGGTAAATATATATCAATATGCTTTTAATTTTAAAAAAGATGTAAAAAGGAAGCAATATGATATGTTGCTCCAAAATCAATTATCCAAGAAATAATGAGTGAAAAAGGTGAGATTGTGTCTTTATTAAATTAATATACTTACATAATGATGATATTTTTTATTTTCATAAAAGTATAGATAATTCAATTTTAACACTTTCTTAACATTATATATATGACAATCATATTTTAAAATATTCACATAAGTATTCATAAGCAAGAAAATAAAATAAAATATAGTTATATGTAAACCTCTCTATGTTATTCTCTCTTTAAGTATTGTAGTCAAGAAAACCTAAACTTAATTTTTTATATTTTCTATCTAAGGTATTTTAATTTGTAATACATCTTCATTATACTACTTAAAGAGACTATTGTAAAAATAATACTTTGAAAAAATTATTCGATGAAATAAGTAAAAGAAAAAAAAGTACTTAAATGCTTGGATAGAAATGCTTATGAAGAATACTTGTTATAGGAGTTCATATAGTAAATCTAAAGATTTGCAGATTATTTTATCAACTTTTTTCTTAAACAAGCATTTGACAAGTTTTTATAATAATAAATATGAATTAAATTAAGATATTTAATTGAAACATAAATTAAATTATTTAATGAAAAGTAATAAAAAGATATTAATTTTATTATTTGAAAGTACTTGAAAAGATAGTAAATATAAATATTAAAATCACATCAAATAATTAAATTCAGAAAATACAACAAATAATTAAGTTTACGAATAAAATTATAGCAAGTATGCCATGGATAGTGTTTTCTACCAACAAGATAAAGTGAAAGATAATAAATTTTTTATTTTAAGTGATAATAAATTATAGCAAGTACGCCATGGAGTATTTTTTATTTTAATACTTTCGGAAATTTAAGTGATAATAAATTAAATTTTGATTGTTTATTCAATCAATTTTGCACACTAAGCAAGAGAAAGAGTCAAGAAAAAAAAGGTGAGAGTCCCCATTGCACTGCAGATCCACACACGTGGTGGTTGTTAGGTGAGTTTTATATTACTACTACTATTAACAATTATGAATTACAATTAATATACCACTAACCATAACAAATGGCTCATTTTTTAATGTAGAACATGACTCCATCATATTATAATGAGCACTTTCTAAATTTGTTTTATTATATAATTAAATTATAGAATAAGAATAACAAATGTATTTTTCAACTAAATAGGATTTGTTGAACACTTTAATAGTGTTTTTTCTTTATAATATTAAACTCCTTATTTTATTTCTTAAAAGTTTTTCTCCAAATGTATCGGTCCAACTTTCTGTTAAAGAAAAAAGAAACAGGTCATATACAATGATATCATACTCACAAGGTAAAGTTATTTCAATTTAATCAGTGATAAGTTTTTAAATACATAATTAATTAAACACTAAAAAATGCATGTGATATTAAAAAAACTAATTACTAATATAGACTCTCACTTTATTACTATTATTTTTTAAAAATCCAAATTCACTCTTCAGAGGGGGAGACTTTTCCTTCTAAAATTCTTCTTTTTTGAAAGCTTAAATGAATTGGATCCTGAAAGAACAAATCTTAAAATTCCAAAAGAGGGTTGATTATGAATCAAACATAATATTTTAAAATTGTTTATCAATATAATCGAACTTATTATTTGTAATAATCTTTGGGAAAATGGAAGGACAGAGAAGAACAAGAATAAGCACCAAAAAGAACATAGTTTAGTTTGTAGGGAAGCAGCAGTCTTTTTTGTCCAACAACCTATGCCAGTTTTTGGACTCAAGCAAACCTACCACCATTTTCTTCTATTTCTGTCCCTAGTCAATTGTCGTGCCACTTGAGATTTGTGACAATTAGGACTATTTTTCCCTTTCCAAAATCCATGTCTTCTCCTTCCACTCAACAAATTCCCTTCCCTTCTCCATTTCCTTCTTCATCATTTTAGAAAATCAGCACAATATATTCTAAATTTATATATTATTGTAAGAAATTCATTTTTTGTTTTATTTATCAATATTATTTTAAAATGATTTTTCTATTATAATTATCGAAATAAAAAGAATTAAAGTAAAATACATTATACAATCAATCAAATAAAATATAATTGATTCTTAATTAAAGATTAAAAGTTTAACTATTTATTAAATAGTACGAGACCTAATACAATATAACACTTAATATTTATGTTCCCAAATAAATATAAAAATATTTAAAAAATAAATAAAAACACTTAAATTAATTAAATTATAAAAATTTTAAAATAAAATAAAATATCTATAATATTTTTTAAAAATATATAAAAAGTATATAATATAAAACTAATATTTTACTTTAATAAAATATTTGTTTTAAATACAACGTAACAAATGAGTAAATACTAAGAATCAAATTTATGGTTTTTTATATTAAATAGAAAATGAACCGAAGATAAAATTATAGGATACAATATAAGAAAGTATCGTAATTTTTTAAAAATATTTAATCAATTTTCTTAATGTTTTTATAATTAATTTTATATTTAAACATTTATTAAAATTAAATTACTTACATTATGAAAAAATTAAAAATGATCCTAGCTCAATTCCGGTAGTGCATAATTCCATGCCCATATAAACACATAATTCTAAAAATTTTGACCAGCCCCTCCGGTCCGAAAAGATCGGGAACTGCTTCGTCTCCATCCACCTCGTTTTCCTCACTGCGCCTATATAAACCAGGTATATCGACTTCATCATATTCTCTTTCACATTTTCCTTCTTTCTTCCTCTTCCTCTTTTCTTTCCTTACTTTCATCTCGGGTACGCTGATCCATTTACTTTTTTCTTGATTTTCGACTTAATATACTTGATGCAAATAAAATAAATTTAAATTTTTCCTATTTTTTCTGTTTAAGTATATAACTTCTATGTTTGGTTTCTCTTGATTCCTTGTTATATCCTTTTATAGATCTGCTATCTCTTTATAAGGAGCCATTTTTTAAATTTCCCCTATCACGATTTAGATAGTGATGTAATGTAAGGTAGTTTTTTTTCCCCTTTCTGGCACTGAACATTCTTCCAAGCTAGTATGCTTTTGCTGTTTTCTTGATTCAAATATGGGAGGGTATATCGTAATAGTAAATAAACCTACATATTAGCTGCGTCTCTTGTGCACCACAGTACTGTTGCCCTCTGATCCTGAATTTTCAGCTCTAAAGTGGTTCTCTTACTCATGTATTTTGTTTTCAATTTTCAGATAATGGCTGCTGAAGTATATTACCAGGCTATTGGCACTTTGCAGTCTCATTCTTATCTGAATAACTTTAATCATCACCAGAAGCATCAAAACAACGTAGTAAGATTGGTGGCTAGGGATTTTATCAGTGGTAATGGCTTGTCAAGGAGAAGTAGTGGCCAGAGGAATTGCACTGCAATTCGATCTCTAGCTTCGCAAACATCAGTGGTTGATCCGGTGTTGTCCCCTTCAAGAAGCAATTCTGGTGACAGTTACAAGAAATCAAGTAAGATAAACACTCCTGTTAATTATATTTATTGCTGGATGGCTTTCTTTTCGATGCTTCTTGAAGTTGGACCCACCAGGTTTGAGGTGGTTGCAACATTCAGGAAATCTAAGTTGTTAGTTGGATGTTGCCTAATTGCTGTTCAATGTGTTGGACTTCAGATGAAGCAGCTTTAATCCTTATTCGGCATGGTGAGTCATTATGGAATGAAAAGAACTTATTCACTGGGTGTGTTGATGTCCCTCTAAGCAAAAAGGGTATAGATGAAGCAATTGAAGCTGGAAAAAGAATTAGAAGCATTCCTGTTGATGTCATATTTACATCGGCTTTGATTCGTGCACAAATGACAGCCATGCTTGCTATGACCCAGCACCGTCGTGGGAAGGTAACATGAATGAATATGTATTTATGTTTTCTTTTCAAAGATTACGGCGTATTAGTAATTGTAAGCATAACAGATCCAAATCACTAGTGCTTAGCTGAAAATACAGGAGTTTTGATCTATTTAGACTGACACCACAAACCAGAAAATTGGTTAATAAAAAAATTGACAGGTTTTGCTATGCTTGGTGCTAATTATGTACATAACAGTGCACTAAACTCTAGTGTAGATCATTTGAAGAAATGTTTTTATCTGCTGCAGTAAAGTATTCAAATGTTCTAAGTATTAACCATCAACTTCCCAGTAGGTCCCTATCATTATTCACAATGAGAGTGAACGAGCAAGGTCATGGAGTCAAGTTTTTAGTGAAGATACAAAAAAACAGTCCATTCCAGTCATAGCAGCTTGGCAACTAAATGAAAGAATGTAGTAAACTTTTTCCTGTTTTCTCTGTTTGAAAATTCTGCTTTGCAATGTCACAAATAACATCAACATATTATTGGCATATCATAATTGTTATCCTTTCAGGTATGGGGAACTGCAGGGTCTCAATAAGCAAGAAACAGCTGACAGATATGGGAAAGAGCAAGTCCATGAGTGGCGCCGAAGTTATGACATACCTCCTCCAAATGGTGAAAGCTTGGAAATGTGTGCTCAAAGAGCAGTTGCCTATTTCAGAGACCAAGTAAGTGGAAATGTATTTTTTGTATAATTCTTTTGAAAAGAATCTGATTTGTAAATCACAACCCCTCCCCTCCTCATTTTCATATGTTAAGTTTGATGTTGAAGTTTTCCAGACAAACGTGGTGAATCTTTAAACTAGACGTTCCTCTCTACTCAGTAGCTCGGCTTTAGTTAACTTACAAATTTGTTATATGTTTGATGTTTTATGTGACTAATGTAGTTTATAGGGTATATATGCCGGAGAGGAAGTATTTAGGTAGTTTAGTTTATGCTGTATGGCCTAATTTCTGATATGATTGAAATCAGCATATAACATTTATAAGGAACTGATCCCATTGACATCAATTCTGCAGATTGAACCGCAACTTTTATCTGGAAAGAATGTTATGATTTCAGCCCATGGGAATTCATTGAGATCCATTATCATGTACCTTGATAAATTAACTTCCCAAGAGGTAACTGGAGTATTCAGACTTATTGTGTCTTTTAAGTTTGCATATGGCAGTACATACTCATTTTTTTTTCTTTCACCAGGTCATTAGTTTGGAACTGTCAACTGGAATTCCCATGCTTTACATTTTCAAAGAGGGAAGATTCATTAGGAGGGGGAGTCCCGTAGGGCCTTCTGAAGCTGGAGTTTATGCCTATACAAGGGTATGCTGTTTTTATCAGCTTTTGTATCGTGCTTTTAGGATGTATTTTATACCAGCTATTATATCCTCCTTTTAAGATGTATTTTTTCTATTTTTAATGAAATGTAAAATGTTTTAATGGTAGATATTGTTTGTCTGGAAGGCTGCAATGGCACTTGCAATCATCTATAAATAGAACAAATAGAACATCAAAATGGTTTTGCTTGTGAAATTATTTGTCATGTGTCTATATATGCTATGTTATTACTTATTATGATTGTTTGTTTACGTGTTCTTATTGTTGAACTATGAAAGCTTCACTGTTATGTTACTCCCATCTGGGAGAAACTGTAAGCTTCAGGTTTTTACAAATTCCATCGATAAATGAAAAGTCCAAATTCTAAACTTGATAGAAACTGTTGCATCTTGACTTGCTGATTTCTTGATTAAAATCTTTCCTTTGGTTTCAACTAGTCTGGTTGATTAGCATAGGCGACACGTAGTAGTAACTGAAAAGAAGCAGTAATAGTTTCTGATAATAAATTCAATTATATGTTAATTTTAGGTTGCTCTTGATGCCAGAAAAAGTGGCATTCGTTCCTCAAATTTCTAACTTGTATTGCTCATGAAAATTAATGTATACAGATGAAGTTGGCACTTTCTGGCCGCTCTGATCTAATATTAGTCATTCATCATCTGCTACTTGGATTGATGCTTGCCATGATGTTGAAATTCCAGTCCTTTAAATCTTCTTTTTAACTAATTTGGCTAGGCACTGACAACTTTACTTGTTCACAGCGTTTGGCTCTTTACAAGCAGAAGTTGGATGACATGTTCGAATGATATATTGTTTAGGTAAGCACTCGTTGATTCTTTTCTTCATCTTCTTATCATACTACCTTAATCTTAATATGCTACATTCCATATTTTTCACTCTTTCAGGAAATACATTCACAGTTAATCAGAAATGTCACAATTGAATCACAAAGTGGGAGATTTTTCAGTGAGAGTGTTAGCTTAACAATATTTGCACTTGTCCTAAAGCAGGCTGTTTTCAAGGTGTTAGTACAGTTTTGAATCAATATATGTAGAGATGAACTCCCATTTTTATTTTATATATATATTTCTTTCAAAAGGTGAGAGCGAGTGAACGCTGTAATACTTGCAGTTCTGGTCCTTTATTTAATTGTAAATCAGTTCTATTGTGAATTTGCTGGAAATTCTGAATTTGTTAACTTCCTACTTATCCTTGACTACTCTTGTGTATCTCATTTTCTCCCCTTCAAATACAATGAAGATGAAAAAACTAAAATTCCTACTACAAGTTGTAATACTAGGTATTTATTTATTTATTTATTTTTAGTTTATTAAAAATACTTAAGTTTGTCGCTGCTTATGAGGAACAATATTGTCAATCACATGACAAGCTGATACGAATTTCTTGCCTGTTTCGAAGCTCAGAAGCTTCAAGCCACTAGGCAATATTATTGTCATCATTAATCATACATAAAGTTGATATTTGGTCTCTTGAATTAGGCTTCAAACTATAATGTCATAGTATCTTGCTCTGCATTACAATTGACTCAACACTGATTACGTATGTAATTTCTCATTCCAATGCGATGGAATTTTCTCAAGACACCAAGATGTATTGATCAGTTAGGAACAGGAATTTTCTCATTGTTAGAAGCATCAGAATCTGCATCTAACCTGATTGAATCTAAAGGAGCATTGTGTGAAACTGATGACAGAGACTTGGCCGGTGTCCAGAAAGAAAGTTTCTTATTGTCTTCCTCTTTCATTCTCTCAGCATATTTATTTATGTCAACTCCTGTGTCTCCATTCCCGCCAAATGCGGATTCAAGAATATCCTTATCAAACAAATCCTCCATAATCTTCTTTGTACCGTGGTCGTTTGAATAGCCAAACTTTATTTTGTTATAAGTCTCAGTCTCTAAAAAGGGCTTTACCATCTGCAGCAAGTCACTCTCGCATTACAAAGTTGTACTAGATTCATAATCACTCTTAAATAGCAGCCAACATCATAATTTCAAAATCAACAATATATATACACATAATCACTCTTAAATAACAGCTAACATCACAATTTAGAAATATAAACACACACACACACATAAATAAAATCTTCTACGGATCAGCAGCTAAAAAAAGGCATCAGCTAGGAAACAAGATCGCAGTTCCCCTTAGTCATCCAAATTATTCATAATACACTCATTCTGCATTCAACACTTCACCAAGTCGATGCAGACATATCATATATACCAAAGCAGCGTGTATATGAAACACTATACAGAGTATACAAGTGATACAATGAAAAGCCTTCTATTTAGTTACCGAGAAAAATGGTTGGAAGATCATAGGTGCATTGTACAATATAGCTAAACCCAGCCGCTTTGGATAATACTCTTGCACCACATGAGCAGTTTCGCGAGCCACCTTAAATGATATGTCTGACAACTTGAAACCCTTGAAATCTACCAGCCAGACCACCTGTTCCTGGTTTGGTGCAAGATTGAAAATGGCGCTCTCCATGGAGTACACAAAATGCTTAATCTGTTCTTGTGTTGACTTTGACTTCTGCAGTTCAAATGTAGACGAGAAATGAAATTAGAAACGAAAAATGGATGATTTACTCTAAAAAATTGTTAAATAGCCTTGTGGTTTATCAAAGTTTCTTGATGCAAAGGCCTCAACTAATCAAAATATAGCATACAACAGAAAACTAAGAAAACAAATTTCAAGAAGGTCAAACTATAACAAGATGCTGTAAAACAAATCCATTCAATAGTGTTTTTCTGTGGTTAAAATGAAAAATAATAAGGTAGCGGTCATGATATATATATGAATGCATCCCTTATTCTCATTCTTACATTCAGTCATTCCAAGGGCCGAGTCTTACTTTTATCGGATCTCATCCTTACTAAATTAAACAAGATAGAGACTGAAAGTGATTCGCAGAAGAAACCTGGAGACAAGGTCTCATTACAAGCACTGATCTCCCATATTTGTCATGATAATTTGCTTTATACATCAACCCTGACTTTGCTTCATCAGCAACCTCTTCCTGTATTAAGGAAAAATCCATGCCAAATATAATTTTACAAAATAAAATATCATAAGGCGTGAAAATTGACATAGACTAAAGCATGTCTAGCTCACACATTCCATGTAAGACAATAACGAACCAGACTCAGTTGATCAATCTTAAGAACAATATAAGAAAATCAGTTACCGATAGTTTATCTAGAATATTGTTAGATATACCAAAACAAGACAAGAAGTTATGGCTGAATCTTTTTTTGCAGTTTACCTTGGCATTCTCTCAGCTCCTTCAATAGAGTGACGGACGAGGGAATACATGGACAGCAAATTTTAGTTTTAACTATCTTAACCAAGTTTTATAAAAGGACTCATCCCAGTCATGCATTATCTCTTAAAAAATTCATTGAAAAAGTGAAGACAAGCAGTAACTTACCCAGCGAATCTCTTCAGGTTTGTATTCTTTTCTCCATTTTAGGCTCTGCTTCAACATTTGGGCTGCCTTGTTGACATTCCAATTTCGTGAGCTTAAATACCTTGTGATGGATGCATCAGAGCAGTACTGAGATTCCTTAGCTGATAATGTCCCTATCAACCTTCTCACCTCAGTAATCTGTAAGAGCAAATTATTATGGGCTACATCCCTTATTCAAAACATTGTAGCTTGGTATTTTCACATGCAACAAGAGTAATAAGTATGTTTGATACAAGGAGAGTAAAAATAATTGGACATACCTTTGCCTGATGGTCTTTGGAAATCACCATTTTCTCGTGACCGTTAGAGGCAGCTTTTTTCGAAACCTGACTCATTCTGCTCAGTATAGAGATACAAAGAATTAGCAATGAACAGTCGAACCCCGCCATGGTCAGTACTACCAATTTCTAGTAGTGATAGTTATTCACCTTTCTTCCGAATAATTACAGCACAAAAACCAACAATGATTGTGTAACTACAAACTTGTAATTTCATATACAACTTCAAACAATAGTAAGTTACCTTGAACAAAACCTATGTGATCCACCGACGCTTAATGCAAGCTAAACTGAGGGAACCAAAGTGAATCCTGGGAGATCCTTAATTTTGGTTTCTTCATCGAATTGTGGCATCATTTTATAGCCACTTATGTTAAACAGTTAATTACCAGTTAGTGGTTAACTCAAAGTTAGTTATTGATTCATTTTGTTGGCAAGTTCATATCATTTGTTAAGGCAGTTACGTGCTTGCAGTATTCTATTACATACAAACATAGCTTGCAGTATTCTATTATGTGATGTTGTAGATATAAACATAACGTCCCTCATATACTATTTTCATGCACGTTCTCACTTACATTACAGTCTCAGATAATAGTTTCTTCTTTCATCTCTCAATTCTTTTTTCTTCTCTACCAAGTTTTCCAACAGTTTTTTTTTTTTTTAAAAAATAGGACCTGTGTTGATTATAAAAGTTAAACAATACAATTATTTAATTGTCACAAAAATTGAGATCTGACAAATAGGAATAGTAAATCCCCGAAACCATGAACAACAGAAATATAATAAAGACAAACTAGAAGCTAATAAGAAACCACAACAAACACGAGTACACAGCAGACATACACAAGTCTATACCATTTGGAAATGACATCAAATTGAATTAACAGTAGATTACTGGTGCATCTCAACACACATTTCATTGACCTTCCATCTTCCATATTCACACACGTATACCCTTTCGTGGTTCAATACTAGTTGGAAATGTTATTAAATTAAATCATTATTAATATTTTTATTACTTGTACATCTTGACATTTTGTTTACTTGTTTCCAACAGATAACGCGTATCCTTTACCTCCTAAGGCGAAACTTAACTCAGAAGAAAATGACTTAATTCTGAAGAAAATAAGAGCAGTTGAACTCTCAAAATAAATGGTAAGCAGAATTGGAAGACAAAAAAGGAAAGATAAACTAGTTTTTAAGAAAACGGAAATAAAATGGTACCAGATACTACAAGATGGACATCTCAACCGAACATGAGATCGATGCACAAGAAAACGGTAAAGAAGCAAAGATTAACCTTATGCGCTCACCGAACTAGTTGTAGTGTGGATTTCGATTTTGGTTGGATTTCGATTTTGGTTGGATTTCGATTTTGGTTGGCTCTGCTTATTTATAAATGCATTCTGCCTCACAGCTACACTCACCACCAGTTTTAATGTGATCCAAATTATGCGGTGTGCATGCCAAAACAAACACGACATACTCCTCCTAAATTTTAACGTCACAACATGTGTTCTGTTCTAAATTATTTCATAATTTTTAATTTTTAATTATGCTGTTGAATTATTATTTTTAATTATCCTTTTGATTGGTTTTCTTACAATTATATGAGTTTGCAATCTAAAAGAAATTAAGAAAGTATATTTAAATTGAGTGAACTTGTAGAGATGAAAACAGTGATTGAAAAAACATAGTTCAAGAAACTAATTGAAAAACTGGATTCAAAGCTTGTGAAAATATGATTTTCAAGGTGTGGATTCACATGTAAAGAGGAAGAAAACTTTACCTATCTGAATATAACAATATTTAATTTTTAAAAACATGGGAGAGAAATCTAGCTAAAGATAAGTTCATTAATTCAATTAGATAAAATATTTAGTGACCTGATTAAAACTGCTCAATACCACACTGATTTAGGAAATAATTTAACAACGCATAATTTTAAAAAACAATTAAATGAATTTTTCTTGATAAAACTGTTTCTATAAAATATATAAGTTATTGTATATTGAGACAAAACATTAATACATAAAGATATTGGTAACACATATCTATTATTTTCTTCATTTTTTAAAGCAATAAATGTTTGAGATACAATACCTATTTTTCTCCTCATACTGTACTAAATATTTAAAAAGTATACATTTACTTATTTAATATATACATAGTCTATAATAAATATATACTAACTTATTTTATTCATAAGTTCACTTTAAAAAAGTTTATTTAATTAGATAATTAAAAGTTGCATTATGTTACTTTTTTCTGTTCACTTTTTTTTTCTAAAATATTGTCCAGAATTACATGATTCACATTTGGTGCAATTTATGTTAGTTAGTTACACTTAAGCGGAATTAATATTTTTTAAGAAGGATTTTTAAAATATTAATTGAAAATTTATTAACAAGATAATTTTTATATTATAAATCATTTTCTAAATTTCAATTTTCACCACTTTATTAATTTGAGTGAAATTTTAAAATTACGGATTTAGTTAAGATGGTATCTACTTCAAACTGAAATTGTGATTACAATAATAAATTTTATTATTTATATAATATAAACCAACTTTTTATAAATATATAATAAAATTATTTATATTATTAATTAAGATTTTTTATTTATGATATAATTTTCTTAAATTTTTTTTTAGATATTTAGTTATTTTTAAGATATACTAAGTTATTTTTTTAACAACCTAAAAATTACTAATATAATTACTACTGCATAATTATAAACAAATTTGTATATACTTTTATCTACAATTTTATATAATCCTAATATTTTTATATAATTTAACAAAATACTTCTTTCTTCATAAGAAAATATTTATAAATCAATATATTTAAAATTTAAGAGTTTTTAAAAGTAAATATATGAAATGAATTTTCTTTCTTCTTATTAATTTTGTTGATACATTTATTCAAGTGCCTATCAACCTCATCATCACAGTTTAAGAAAGTACATACAAGTAAAATTTTATATAAAATTTGAAAATCTCATATTAATTCATAATACTCATCACACATCAATAATAATTAATTATTAACATAATTTAATAATTTCATCTGTTATCTCTTACATAATCATACACTATAGACATTGAAATTATTTCCGGAAGACTCAGATACATTAAAATAGATTCAGAGACTTGTATCCGTCACACTATTTTCATCTAGTTGTATCATCACAACTAGACTACATAAATTGAGACTTATCACCTCAGGTAAGAGGGTAAACTCATAATAACTTGTCAGATTCAGTCTTTTTTCATACCACAAGCATAATTATAGGAATTTTCCTCAACTCTTATCGCCTAATTCCTTTATCTAGTTGAGTTCAGAATTAGTAGAGTTAGGATATCTCTTCCACAATCACCAATTCAATACATTCTAATTCAATCAGTATAGTATTTCCACCTAGGAAATGTTTATACTAAAAAGTAGATCAATTTATGCTACACATGCACATTTACATATTTATTAACATCAATATTTTACAATTATCATTACACTCAAATTTTCATATCTTACAACTCATAGATCCACATTAACTCTTTACATTTATATTTCTAAGATACAACAAGTATTTTGAATGGAATAGACAAACAATTGCTTAGAAATTTGAAGTTACAAAAGGAAGGAGTTTCACCTTGAACGACAAGGTGTCACTTGAGCGAGAGTTGTAGGTCATGAAATCTATCAAAATTATGCAAAATCAGTCTCTACTAAGTCCTAAATTCTCCCTAGCCTTTTTCATACTCTCTCTTTAAACGAAAACTCGCACTATTGTATTCAAGAATTATTAGACTTAGCAAAATTGTAGTTTCTACTTCCTTTAAATTAAAGTTCAAATGTTGTTCAACTTAGTCATGCTCATTCCAAAATCACTTGCTTACTTACACATACTCACTCCTAAATCTAATTCTACCGTTATTATTAGTTTTGTCCCATAAATAGATTTTATGCGAAAAATTTTAGTTTTATAAACCCACTCTCCCTTCACTTTACCCACTACTTTGTTGTTTTTCATCACTTAGATTTTTTAATTCCTTTAGTTTTAGTCTAACTAATTCACTTTTACCATTTCACATCTACCATTACTACTTATCCTTTCATTATACACTTTAACTATGACTAAAAATGAGCAATAAACAAGTTACACAAATCAAAATCACACGATTTTAAATTTTTCCTATCATCCATCCATTATACAAATTCAAAATAATGGATCAACCAATTCAATCCTAATTAGCATACTTAATTTCAATTATATTTCTCTATTTATTATTTCACAATTTCACATTATAGCTCAAATATGAAATCAATACCACAAGTTGACCACATTTACAATAATAGTAAATTCAATTCAAAACACATAAAATTTCATAAGGTACTCTCAAATCTAAACTTCATTATATAATCTTAAAGAATCATGCATTTATAAACATTGTCCATGACTGAATCATCTTCACAAAAGATCTAAAATTTCTACATCCTAATAAACTTAGATAAACTTTTCTTATCTTTGAATTTACTCTTCTTCTTACACAAGCTTTTCACAATTTTCTAGGTTCTTCTCCATTGCCTGGAACCAAAAATCTAAAAGTCAAAATTCTATAACCAATTTTTGAAATCAGTTAAGTGATGGAAGAATTATTCATCTCAAGAGTACACAACTAAACTTGAATATGAAGATAGATGGAGAAAATACTAAAAATTTTGGAAAAGTAGGAAGAAAAAAAAAAAGATTTGGGAGATTTTTTTTATAAGTAAAACCCTCTTTATCTTTGTCTTTCTTTTAATTAATTACACTCAATATAACTATTTCTCACAAATATAATAATAATAATAATAATCATAATAAATAAATTTATTTTTTACATTTTAATGATAAAATTTAATTATATATATATATATATTTTAATTTGAACTCATATTAATTAAATAATTGTAATAATGATAGTAATAAGTGTCATAGAACATTTTATTTTCCTTCTATATTAAATTAATTTAAATTTAGATTGCGCAATACTTTATTCTTTTTAATTTACATGAAAAAACAATAAATATACGAAGGTTTTAAATAATTTTAAATCATTAATTAAATCAATAATTTTTAACAAATAATGTCAAAAATTTTAGTCAAAAGCAGAAATAATTTTAATTTATATATTGATAATTAACTTATATAATTTTCTCGATTATTATTTGTTATAACATAGTTTTTTCACTTTACTTATTTAAAAAAATATTCTTTAAAATATTTACTGTAATTTATTTTTATTTTTATTTTCTTCATTAAATTACATGAACAAAATTCATTATAATCAAATAATCAACCTAAGTCTAAATTAAAAAAGCGTTCATATTTTATCATGTAAAAAATATTAAAGCACTTCTGAAAAACAATTAAATAGCTAAACACTATTTAGTAAAAATGATATTGTTATACTTAAAAAATTATAATTCACAAAAAATTAATTAATAACATAAATATTTTTATTTAATATATTTATAATTAGTTTATATGAATATAAATAATAAAATGAAATCATAGTTAAAATGATAGACCTCTATCTAATTCTCCTATCATTTACCACAGTCAAATAAGTATATTTTGTTGAGATCCCCAATGTTTAAGAATATTTATTAGTGAATTTTAACAACTTTAACAAATTTCTGAGAACTTCTAGAAACTGTTTTTGTGTGTCCCTAAAGACAAATTTGTGATTTGTTTTGCCAAAATATCTATATCTTTTGACAAATTTGTTTCTTTAGTGGAATCCACTGGGTATGTTAGCTTCCTAGAAACTTCTTCTAGTAGTGCTATTATTGTATTATTTTGTCCTATAAGGACTGTGTGTACGTGATCTACCTCAGGAGAAGGTTTTTTGTAACCAACCGGAGGAGACTTTGTGATTTGTTCGGCCGCAGCTAGGGCGGATTTGTATTCTTTGCCCAAAAAGGGCTTGTGTTCTCCATTTAAAAATTAAAATTTGTAAAAGAAAATGATTGTAAGAGAGGTTGTAAGAAAAGAAAAGACAGTAAGCGGGGGAAGCAGAAAGTAAGCGGGAAATAGCGGAAAGGAAACAGGCATCCACAGAATACACTGTAAAGTAATAACCATAAAAGAATATAGATAATCATAAGGCTTAATAAAAACTTTTTTTTTTTTTTTTTTTTTTTTGCGAAAAATCAGTTGGTGGCGTTGTTGTGCTACTGTGAGGTAGCTTTATGGAGGGACTTTGAAGGTCCGCTAGTGAACCATTAGCTCCATAATTTTCCAGCCTAAAAACCGAATTTTTCAAAAATATATGTGCAAGTGGTGAAATATGTGTAGAAAGAGTGCCGCAATATGCAACGTGTTCCTCATCCCACTCAGGTAGCATCAAGGGGCTTATGGTCTGTCGGCCCTCCTGGCCTTACCCGCCCAAACTACAAAGGGAATCCTAGCGAACATAAACCACTTCAATTTTACACACATCAAAAAGATACCAAGAACGTAAGGGCTTTGATACCGGGCTTTTTTCCAATATATATTTGGACAGAATATCGGCAAACATATTATCGGTTCCTCTAATATGTTCAAAATTTATAGTTTTTCCAGAGTTCATAAATAGTTGTGGATGAGCTGACACGTGTAAAGGTAGTTGTATGTTGTCATAATGCTCATTTATTAGGATAGGATATTGTTGATTGTTGTGAGATGCTGTATCATATGCACATGCTTGAGAAGATCCACTATACTTGTTAGATAATTAAGATTAAAGAATGTTATTAAAAGCTTAACTTTTGTTTATATAAATGTAAAAATACTATTAGAATATATAGAATTTATTTCAATAATTTTTATGTTCTTAAAAGAATTGTAACTATTAATTAGCAAATATCAATATGTAACCAAACATGTATACTTTCATGTTTATGATAATAATTTATTTAATATAGAATTATCGTATTTGAATTTTTTATATGCAAGAAAAATTCTTATAAAATGAAATTAGTTTTGGACTCTTAAACCGCGACATATTGGGACAAGAAAAGAATATCAATATGTAAATATATATATATATAAGATTTATTAAATGAAAAAACAATTATTATAAAAAGATCATATGATTAAGATTAAAAAAATTTCCAATTATTTAAATTTAAAATTGTTCCAATCTGTGATTAGTCTTCTTGCTAAGATTTCAAGATTATTAAAGGAAATATACTTTATCATTTGAAATTTGAAAACTTATTTAATATTTTCTATAATCAAATAAGTTTTTATGTTATCAAATATTATTTAATTTATGAATTTGAACTATTAATATAACATTCCGATAACCAAATGGGAAACTTCGAACTCAAGAAAAAGATAAAACAATAATGATTGATATCCTATTAATATATGATGTTTTAGATTAAAACATCTCCTAAACTTAACTAGAACAAAATTTTGTAGTGACTTATTTTGGAAAAAAAATTGAAAATTTATACATTTAATTGCTAATGTTTTTTCTAATTCTAAAATAAATAAATAAAACTTTCATATCGGTTGCGAACGTGTGAGATTTATAAATTTAGACGGCATACAATTTAAATTAAGTAATGATTATAATAATTATATGATCACTCAAAAAGTTGCATATATTTTTAATGTTAGTTATCTAAATAAAATTTATTTAATTCTACTCCTTATTCTTCCTGTATAAAATAAGAAATTTATGTGAATAACTTCATATGAACAATTAAGATAGATGCGTTAATAAAAGTAAATATTATATTTAAAAAAATGCCTTTAACTTTTAAACCACCACCTTTAACAGAATGATTACAAACCATATTACAACTATTCTTAGTGGATTATTACAATTAATAAACATAATATATGATATATTATGTCCAAAATGTGTATTTTGTAGTCATATATTTACAACGAAACAACTCAGAAGTAGTAATTATTATTTATAAATTATTTATTAAATAAAATAAAGATTGTTGACACATGTCCACTCATTTTATTAAACATCCAGTAACAAAAACATACTAAAATTAGAACAAATTAAATAAAATTTAGTGTAGTGAAATTAATTTCTGAATATTCAAAGGATTATCAACATTTATTTCACATATATTTATTTAATATTTTTTTATTATATTATATATTTTATAAATTTATAGTTTTCTTTTAAATGTGATTTAAGTACATCAATCGTTTTCCATACTTTAAATCGTTAAATTTTTTTATTTTAATAGACAATTTAATTTTTTTTAAGTTTGAAGTTTTTCATACTTTAAATTGTTTATCTATAAATAATGAAAGTGAGCAAGATATTAGAATGGTACATTTTGATACATTAATTCCAAATAGCTTGATGATGATAAAAAATAAAATTTGCAAAGAACTTGAAATGAAGAGAGGAAAAAAAAACCTAGTTATTTAGAAATTTGTTGAGATTTAGCAAAAATTGAATAAAAATGAATTTTCTAATTGAAGGTAATTCATTGAGCAAATTTAACAAGCTTAGTTAATAAATTGAATTACCTACTGAGTTGAATAACTTGGAATAAAATTTATCTCTTTAATTATTTGATAGTGCTAATCTTAATCCAAATTTTCTTGTTAAATACTCACATAATTGATAATTAAGGAAAAAACTTGGAAGGTAATTATTAAGAAATCAATAATTAATTATATTAATCAATGCACCATGAAAAGGATATATAAAGGTGATTAAAATAACACATAAGAATTTGAATAGATGAAGTTTAATTTCAATACTAATACATTTGATATTTCAATTACTTTATATTTGCTTTTAAAATCTAGTTGTCTTTATTTTAATTTGAAATAAAATACGAAGTTTTCTGAATACTTATGTATACGTAAACAACATAATACAATTAAATTTTTTTAGTATCAATAATCTTTTTATTTAACAATTGTATCATGTTCCAATTTTAATTTTAAAAAATTACATGAAAGTATTGTACCTACATAGTGTACGACTCATTAATATTTTGATATTGAATTTTAAAATAAATTAAACATACATTTATAAATAAAAGTTATATATTCATTTAATAATACATATAAGGTTCCAATTAATTTAAATATAAAAACTCAACCAGAACACTCACAATACATATCATAATGATATCATAATCATAAGTGTAATTGATATATTCAACCACTAAGTGGTGATCAATAATTTTGGAAAGCCAACATGATATATTTAAAATTTGTATATCATTACTTTTATCAACATAAGAAAAATAACTAGAAAAGGAATTATTTTTCATTTCTTTAAATTTTTTTATCATTAATAAAATTATAATTAAAATTTTAACTATTTATTTTTAATGTAAATAATCATGTGGAAAAAAAATTACTTTCAATTTTATTTTACCATGAAAACACATTTCAAGTAGTAGTGGACTTTCACCAACAATTTTGGAAGACAAAAAATTTGTGGATATTATTATTGTAACAAATCTGACAAAAATAATTATAAAAAATATATATTGTTTGTTCTTATTTTTTTATGGATTTTGTCCAAAAATTAAAATAATATATTCAAAATTTGTATATATTATGTGTTTCCAATATAACAAAAGTAACTACAAAAATTATAATCACGATTTTTCATTGTTTTAAATTTTTGAATCATAAAAAATTTATAATTAAAAGTTTTACCTATTTAATTTTCAATGTAAATAATAATATTATTAGTAAAAAATTTACCTTTCATTCTATTTTACAATCTTATTTTAATAATATTCTTTCTTTTAAATTTTTTAATTCATTAATAAAATTCTAACTAAAATTTTATTCATCAATAAAATTCTAATTAAAATTTTTAGCTATTTATTTTTCAATGTAAATAGTTATATTATTGACAAAAAAATATACCATCCATTCTATTTCACAATTTTGTTTTAATAATTTTTATTATAAAAAATATTTTTTATTAAAAATATAAAAACATGAAGAATTAAAATAAGATCAATAACGTAAAATGTTAAAAAAGATAAAATAAAATATATTTGACTTTAAATTAATAAACTACAAAAATATAATTAAATATTAAAATACATAAGTTATAAAAAATTTCATAAAAAATATTTTAAAATTAAGAATATTTACACTAGTTAAATATTAAGAATTTGAAAAAGAAAAAAATTTTGCAAATATTATTAGCAGATGCATGAGAACGTCAAAAATTCATCTTAGTATATAAAAAATGCTACAAACTAATATTTTATGGTCAAGTGAAACTAGAAAATTAATTTTATTTTTTTCAAAAATCAAATAGAACATATAAATAATGAGTATAAATAAAGAATAATATTTATGTTTTTTATTTTAAAATAATTAAATGAACAGATAGGAAAAATATAAAAAAAGTTAACTTTTTTCATAATTTATTTTATATTTTAATATTTGTTAAAATTAAATAGAGTAGGATATAAAATCCTCTTAATTTAATTTTTTATTATCTGTATACATGTAATTCTAAAAATTTTACATAGATTCAGGCCTGCCCGTGAAAAGCTGACTCCATTCAAGATCATGAGAACATGATTAAATACAAATTTAACAAACAGTAAGAATAAGCAGTGGTTCATTGAAAAGAGTGTATGCAAAAGGAGAAAGGTTTCTAACCTAGACAATGGTCTAGAAATAGACTCCAAAGAAGGTATTAGCAGTCTCAGTTTATAAAATAACGGCTTCTTTAATCTAACATGTAAAATAATATTTATTTTATTCTCTCACTTGTTAAGTTATTAACGAAATAACTTTTTCTTAAAAATGATTTGTTAGGTGAATGTTTTTAGGATCTGTTGATGCACTGCTTTCTATCTGTGATAGAATGACAGTTAGCCTTTCATCTCAGATATCAGTTCACATGTCAAAAATTGATGTATCGTTTTCTGATTCAGATTCGTCTATTTGTTTAACACATTGTTGATGTAAAGCATACTAGAATTATGGTTATCGTGCCTGCAGCTCAACCTGCAGAATGTACAAGTTTTAAGGATAAATATTGTTTGTCTGGAAAGCCACAGTGACACTTCCGTCCTCTTACACTGTAAATAATAGAACACCCAAATAGTTTCTCTTGTGAACTTGTTAGTCTTGTCCTGTCCTAATATTTACGTTATTATGATGGTTACTGACACGCGTTCTTGTTGTTAAACCAAGAAAGTAAAGAAAACTGAGCCATGAGTAGATTCATTCAAAAAATTATGAGATCATTTTCAATTTAAAACTTTAAGGGAGTGAATCTTCTTCTTTGTATAATGCTCCTCAATTCTGTTTAATGTAAGCTTTTCTTTCTTTGAAATATGAGTTTCATGGTACGCATTCCTTTCATATGTAATACAACGAATAAAACTAGTGTTGATATGACAAGTTGTAGTAGTAGTAGGTCCTTTTATTTATTTATTTTAGAAGTTTACAGGTACGAGGCATAATTCTTTATCATCGTAATTTCGTAAATCATACATAAAGTTGACACTTCGTGCCTTGAATCTAGGTTTCAAACTAATGTCATAGCATCTTGCTGAATTACAGTTTATTCAATACCGATTTACGTATGTAATTTCTCATTCTAATTTCTGTCGCTTTTAGCAACCAAGCTGCATAGTTTGCATTATGACACAGACTTCACCTGTGTCCAGAAAGAAAGAATCTTCTTGTCATCCTCTTTCATTTTCTCAGCATATTGATTTATGTCAAATCCTGTGTTACTATTCCCACCAAATTCAGGTTCAAGTTTGTCCATATCAAACAAATCCTCCAAAATCTTCTTTTCGTTGTGGTCGTCCGAATAATGAAACTTTAATTTATTGTAAATTTCAGTTTCCAAAAAGGGCCTCATCATCTGCAGCAGTTCACACTTTCACATTACAAAATGGTACTAGATTCATGATCACTCTTAAACAGCGGCTAACATCAAAATTTAAAGATAAACTACATGCATCAGTTAGGAGAAAAGACTCCGTGTTATATCCAAAGTAGTCTGCATACACTCTCATTAACTTTACAAACAGCATTTAAAACTTTACCAGTTTCATAATGAAAATCAATTAAAAGGCTTTATTGAGGTACCTTGAAGAATGATTGGAAGATTATAGGTGCATTGAGCAGAATTGTCAAACCCATGCGCTTTGGATAATAGTCTTGTAATATATGGACAGTTTCACGTGACATTTTGAATGATATATCCGACATCCTGATACCCTCGAAATTTACCAGCCAGACCACCTGTTCCTGGTGTGGTGGAAGATTTAAAATGGCATTCTCCATGCAGTATACGAAATACTTAATCAGTCTGGGTATTGATTTGGATTTCTGCAGTACAGATACCGACCACAAATGAAATAAAAACATGAATTTTATCACTCTCAAAAATTGTTTATAAAAACAGGATTCTAACCAATTATTATATTTATAATCCAGAAACCCTTGTCATGATTCAATTTCAAAGCAGAGAGTAAAAGGATCAGCACTCAGCACTGTTATGTAAAGTCATAAAATGAAGTACTTTCTACTGATAAAAGTGAAAAGGCTGGCCGCAATGAATGTCTCAACAAATTATACATCGCCTATTCTCATTCTTCCATTTCATTCCAGTGCTGAGTATGGCTTTTATACGATTACAGTTTCACCCCTCATTAAATGAAACAAGAGAGTTTGAAAGTGATTCTCAGAAGAAACCTTGCGACCAGGTGTCATTACAATCACTGATCTTCCATACTTGTCATCATAATTTGCTCTATACATCGACCCTGACTGTGCTTCATCAGCAACATCTTCCTGCGTTAAGGAAAATTCCATGTCAAACAGCATTTTAAATCACAATGCTGAAAAGTGACATAACTCTAGATATTTTCCACATCATGCATTCCACGTGAGAAGGTGAGAACCATATTCAGTTTATCATTCTCAAGAACAACGCAATCAGTTACGAGCTGTGAGCACTGCCTTTTGAAGTTTACTCTGGCATTTTCTTAACTTTCTTTTGAGAGTGATGATGGACTTAAGGGAATAGAGGGATAGCAAATACTCACTTTAACCATCTTAAATTATTTAGTATAGCTTTATAGAAAGAGACCACATCCCAGCCATGCATTATTAAAACTTGATAACAGAAAGTGAAGACAAGTAGTAATTAACTCACCCAGAGGATCTCTTCCGGTTTGTATTCTTTTCTCCATTTCAGGCTTTGTTTCAACATTTGAGATGCCTTCTTGACATTCCAATTTCGTGACCTTAAATACCTTGAAATGGATGCATCAGAACAGTACAAAGATTCCTTATCTGATAACTGCCCTATCAACCCTCTCACCTCTGTGATCTGAAAGGAAGCAAATTATCAATGGCTACATCCTTTACTCAAGACATCGTGTCTTCATATTTTCACATGCAGCAAGAGTAAAATTGTGTTGTTAGTATACAAACAATGCAAAACAGTTGAACATACCTTGGTCTGCTGTTCTTGAGATACTTCTACCATTTTATCATGATAGTTGGAGGCAGTTTTTTTCTGATCCTCACTCATACTGTTCAGTAGATATACTAAGAATTAGTAATGAAGAGTTGAACAATAATCTCAGTACCCAATTATCCTAGTAATAGCTATTCACCTTCATTCTGCAAAACAAGTTAACAACCCAAAATGTTGTGTTACATGACTAAAAATGCAAGTTACCTTAAAACCTTATACCGCGTAAGCAAGCTAGACTTTCAGGAACCAAAATCAATTCCTGGAATATCTTTTGTTTTTGGTTTCTCCATTGAAATATGATATATAGTTGAGTAGTATTATATTACCACCGTTGGACGTTGGTGGTTGACGCACATTTAGTTAATCTCAATTTTGACAGCAACTTCGTTTCATTTCCTCACAATTAGCAATTAACAAATTCATATAAAATATAAATACATATTTTTTAAAACATTAAAATAATAGGTTTGTGAGTGTTATTCTTTATTTATTATTTATCTTATTTATTCATAAACACAGTAAAATATAATATATACAAAATAAGAGTAATAATTAAGAAAAAAAAACTGAAAATCACATCAAACTGAAAGTATAATATATAAAAGTCAATACCATTAAGTATGACATCCATTTTAAAGTAAAATACCAAAATGATACAATTTTATTTAAAATTTATCGATTTAAATAATTTTAATATAAATCATATTTAAAAATTGAAATGATGACTTTTATAAAGTTCTTTTTTCAAGAATGATTTAAGAAAAAGATGTATGAACTTTCCAATGATCTCCTTAGGATATCCATATATTTTTTAATTTATTTATAATTTATTTGTATTTAAATGTGTGATGGGAAAGAGTGTCACTAAACTGTCTAAAGCGGTATGTATAATTGTCCAATTTTTAAATTTCAAATCATGTTTTATATTACAACATTAAAGTAAAAATGTGTTACATATGACTTTTCGTTGTGAAGGTTTTTCCTTAAATACAATTTATTTATTTACATGTAATTTTTAAAAAAAAAATCTAGACTAATAAATTTGAAGTAAAATTGGGAGATTTTGATTCGAATTTAGATTATTTGTGCATCTTGAAATTTCATTAACATTTCACCTTGGTTTTGTTTCTAAGAAATTAACATGTTACACCATTCGTAACCAAAGACATAATTCAACACCACCTGGAAATGGTATACACTATAAGAAAATTGGTTATTAGAATCAATTAAAAATTGACGCAATAAAAAAAAGGAAATATTAACTAGTTAATAGCGTCTGTCTTGCATCATCCACTATGACGACGCTAAAAGCATGGAAGTAAACACTTGAGCGTCGATTTTTACTGAGAAACGCTAATAGAGTCGAACAAACCAACATTTAACTAATGTTAGTAGAATCACATTAATAGAATCGCTGTTAGAATAAGTCATACGAACCTTAAAACCTACACTAAAATTAATATTAATTTATTGTAGTATTTCCTTGTCTGCTCGAAATAAATTTTTAGAGTGTGAATCTTGACTTTATATGCTTTATACGTGTTTAACAAACATTCAGAGGACAAGCATATTTTCACCCTACACTTAACTTTTGAAGAACATGAAGGCAATTAAACAAGATAAGATTTACGTAATGTACAATTTATGTTAAATTGTTTTCTATTTTGACAAAATCAGGATTTTATTGATAAAACTTTGTTAAAAAGTGAAATATTTTTTTTCGATATAAATTTATATTATATCTATTTTTCACTGGAATATTGTTACTTTATATATCTGTCATTGAATTTGAAGGTATCATATTGTCTTCAAGTAATGTCCACTGCTGCAAATCAACAATCATAACTTATTCATTAAGATTATAGCAACAATGAGAAAGTCAAGTTGAAAACAAACTATATTAATTGTCCATCTATTAAATAATTTGGTGGTAGTTATATAACTTAATATGAGGCCCCCACCAGTTCCTACACTCCCTGCACCATCAATATCATCCCTTTTCACGAGTTTAACAGTATTCAACGTTCAACATTCAACATACATAATTTAGAATATTTTGCATATTAGTGTAAGTTATATCCTTCACCAAAAAACACATATATAAAATTTCCAAAGTTTTTTTTGACCAATTTTATGCATTGCAAATACTTTGTTTTTCATAATATGAAGATAAAATAGTATTTTAATTACTATTGTGAGTCTCAATCTCAACCAGCATCATGGCATATGAATTCCACCCATTCTGATGCGGATGCAAGTTGTAATTAAAGTTATTCTAGTATTAGTTGGACCCTCCCAACAAGTAATTGTAATTCTCGTGATCCTGCGAATAGCCTTGGTGTCGGTTCCCCGTCCATTTCACCTCCCAAAATGTTCATAATGTTCGCCCTTATCTGAGATTCCTCATTCAATGCACCGTTACATGTTACTGTCTTACCAGCATGCATAAATTGGCTAGTGGTTGATGGTTGATCCAGAAAACACTATCTTTCATCCTTGCACACACTCTTTCGATTTGGTTGAATCTAGTTTGCAAACTATTAGTTCGAATTCCTTCAACAATAAATACAGTATTAAATCTCTTAGTCCTTTTACGTGGCTTAAATATGGCTGACAGACACCCATATTAATTTATTGTTAACTTCATCAATCATTCCTTCTCACCTTCTCACGTTGTCACTATCCTTCAAAACATCCCCGTGACATATTGGGTGAAGAATGGAAAATAATTCTTCATTACATTTATAGTGCAGATTTTTCAGCAAAGATGAGAGAACATGACCCGCTTGGGTTCATATATATTAGTTAATTTGCTACCTCACAACACTGCATCGCTTTCCCTCGCTTTTAATTTTGGCTTTCTTTTTGTTTCTTTATACACTGTTCTAGCTAAAGATAAAGTGTTCCTAAACTAAAAGCATTCAATTTTTATATTTGCTTTCTATCCATTGAATTTAAACTATATTTATGAATGTAAAACACGGTTAACATCACTTCATCTTTCGAGTAATGGAGCTTATTAAACAAGGTAACACCTATTAGGGTTCTGTGGTGTTTTTAATCACATCACTCTAGTCTGAATTACTGTGTCAACGTTGACTTATCTCCATAAAAATTCAATATTTATTAATTAAACGTAGGTGTTATTGTGTACTTGGCAATACACTATATTGTCAGAAAAAAGTAGTGCATAAACTGCTCTAATTGTTGAAGATTTCTTTGATATCTACTACAAATATTTACACCCCATTAAAAAGTGTAGTTACTTTGCAATGCAAGATCCAACATTATTGATGACATAATTGATTTTATTAGAGTTGATATTCATAAAAAAAAAAACCTTACCCGAGAATCTCCATTTTTCTATAGTGTAGGCTTCTCGACAAATCTCCTTGACTAAAGGTAAAAATCGAATTGTGTCTACTCAAGATCAACTTAACATTAAAAAAACTTTTTGTCGTGCGTATGTCGTATAATAGCTCAATGAAATGAAACCGATAACATTATGAATTAATCACGACAATGATAAGAAATTTAATAAAATAGTGGGTAAATTTCACATGTTTTCTTCTCATTCCTCTTTACTTCATTAAGTTTTCTAAAGGTTGGAGCTGAACTTAGCAAAATGGGCCCATAATGAACTCATGCTTCTTCTCCCACGTTCTGTGTACGTACGCGGTCCAGTTCCCTCGCTCCACTGTGCTTGGTTCCAGCATTACCACTTTCCAGAACAACATCCTGTAAATTTTGTTCACCTCATTTATTTTCGAATTAAAGCATTACATCTCAGAAAATCTATTTCAATATAAATAAAAGGTTACCCAAAAAATTTGCCCAATCTATAAGAAAAAACACCCATGGAAAAATTGGCCAAAAACCGAGCACCCATTTAGGCTTTACAAACATATATTAACTAAATCCAATCTAATACTATCTCATCCACTTAATTAAAACAATCTAACAAAACAACATTTTCTATATTATTTTATAGATAATAATATACATATCACTTAAGTTTCTACATTCTACATCACACAATTCATTCTTTTTATTAAAAATTAAAATAAAAAAATTAAAAGAAAATTAAAGATATTACTTAAAAATGGATAAGAAATCAAGTTTTTTCCTTATTTTATTAGGCCAAGATATAAATCTTAGACTTTTACTGAGCAAAACAACATTTCCTATCTTGTTTTTTTCAGTTCTCGCAGTTTGTAAGTTGTCACTATATTGCTTAATTTTAGTTCTCGCAGTTTGGAACTCGTCTAAATCCCTCATATTTTCCAGAACGAACCTATTAAGGTCACCTCATTGTGTTTGGTACCAGTGAAAGATTCATTGAAAAAGTTAAATATTTAAGCAGAATTTATAGGAGATTTTCTAAGCTATACGTTTTAGAAAATGGAAATTTGTTGAGCTCAAATTGACACGTTTAATCAACAATTGAACACTGGTATCGTGGAATAATTCTACGATAACCTGTAACCATACATATGAATCATTCTGTAGAAGCGAGAAGGATAATAAAAAATTATCAGATAATGCACACAGTTTAATTTAGTGACCAGGTTTATCCCGGTCAAGAATCAACGAGGAACATCTTTTTTACATACTACACACTGAAATAGTACTCCTTCATCCGAATTTCAGATTCAAATACCATGGATCCACGAATCTTGGTCTCATAATCGCTAAGTGCAGCGTGCTTCAGAAACATGTTGGCTAAATTAGCTTGCCACTGTTGAAATAAATCTGTAGCATCAAATAATTATATCTATTGGGTGCTCTTGATCATCCACAAGGAACACGTGAGACCCTTCTTCTATTATCATTGCACCAGCCTCATTTGCTCTACTTAGATGTTCGCAAGGACTTACCTCAAATCCAACATGAGTCATTTCCCCTGTATCAAGCATCACACTCTGGAAACCAACCAACTGTTTCACAGGGTTTCCACTTTTCTGGATTTTAGGCCTCATAAACAGCAATACGGGATGCTTCCCCACCATGCTTCCATGATTTTGAATTCTCACTGTGACCAAGAGTGACATACTTTGGCAGGTTTGTTCACCCAACTCCGAAACTAGTTTGTACCTTATGGTTTCTGAATTTTCAACCATCAAATGAGTGGATGATTGGTTCAAGTGAAGCTTGTCATGTGAAACAGAAACAAACTCATAGGAATACTTTGAGTAGCTTAGTCCATAGCCAAATTCATACACTTTTGGACCCTTGTAAAATCGGTACGTTCTCCCAGGATAGCCTGTAGAAGGATCAGCTCTCATTCTCATGTCTGTCATTGGTACTTTGATGTAATCTTTTGGGTACCAAGTAATTGGCAGTCTTCCTCCTACATAGTATTCATGACAGGCAGCACACAGCATTTCAGTACTAAACTTGTGAATCTGTGAACAATTATTATTAGGCCATGTTGTTTGTTCGTTCATTACTAAATCAAATACAATGCATGTCTAATAAAAAAAGTACGATACAAGTAAATCTTCCCCTTAGTCCTTGAGATTACAAGTGTTCGTCACTTTTAATCCTTGTAAAATGTTGCAAAATATCATTTTCTTTAAACCTGAACTCCATTGAAAGAGTATGGTTAAAACACGAGTAAAGTGAATGATATTTTGAATAAAAGTTTTGTAAAGTAAGGGACCAAAGTTAAAGATTTTAGTACAACATCAGGGACAATTTATTCTTAAAAGACAATAAATTCACCTGGGTTGTGGTCACCAAAGATAATCTGTGCAAGTGCAATGCCTCCAAGTTCTCCGGGATAACCAGCCCAGAGGATGCCTCCAATTTTGTGGTTATACTTTGCTGAACTGATATCTACAGGCCCTCCACAAAGCAGCACCAAAATAACTGGTCTCTTAGAAGCTTCAGCAACGCTGTTGATGAGTTCAAGTTGCTTGCCTGGCAAGTCTAGATGAATGCGATCACGTTCTTCCCTCTCTTCACTTTGATCCAATCCCATAACCAGCACCACATAATCCACTTTTTTTGCAACTTCCACTGCCTGCTCTATTTGAGCCGAAGAACACTTTGGTCCACCATCACAGCCAGGATGATAAACGGCGTTCTTAACGTAGTGCTGAAACCCTTGCAATATTGTCATAAATTTACAAGGAGGGCCAGCATAGTTTCCGAGAAGAGTTAGCGGAGAAGCATTGGCATTGGGACCTATCACTGCTAAGGAAATACTGGGGCTTGTTTTTGGAAGTGGTAAAAGTGTGGGAGAGTTTTTTAAGAGGACAATGCCATTTCTTGCAGCTTCAAGAGCCAGATATTGGTGCTCTTTGGAACAGACATGATTGGGACCAATCATGCCAAATGGGAGCCTGCTTGGATTTCCATCAAACAGACCTAGTCTCATTCTAATAGAAAACAGGTTGTGAAGGGCACGGTCTATTTCAGACATTGATACTTTTTTCTGCAAGACAGCGGATTCAGCATGATCCGTCAAATAAGTACCACATTCCACATCCATGCCTGCAAATTTTAGAAACATGTTCACTGCAATGCATCTAAATTACAACATCATTACGTGTAACTAAATTCAGGAAGTAGTCCTTCCTTTTCGGTAAACCACACATAACTTCTTCAAAAGTTCTCAGAAATGACACATAATCCCATTTTCAACCAAAACATATTTTCTCTCATTACATGGAGTCTGAGAAACTGGAGTGCCCAAGTGCTGTTTGAAATAATTTAACACAATTTCCAAGTGCAGTGTCACCTTCAACATACTCGTGGCTTCAGTACTTCTTGATACTTCTTGAACACCGGATTGAGAACTATACTTGGTGAGAGAAAAGACACTATTTAGTGCCCACAAGGCAACAGCTTTTTTATAATCTTAGCTCTTTAAAATTTGTAGGACTCCAGATTACTCACCAAATTTGAACAGTTTGAATAAAGAAATTATCAGGATTGCTTACACTTCATCTGTTCATCCACCGAGGGAATTATGGTTTGTTTAAGTTGGAAGGTTCTACTTCGGAGTTTCTTTTGGTATATTAGAAAATTATTGATTTCATGAAATTTATAAAAGGCATACTTAGTAAAGATAAACTGTTGTTAAGTTTGTTTAACATAAAAAAAAAAAGTCACCATTCTGGTATAAAATAGTGTAATATTTTTAGAGACATAAAAAAATCTAGTTCCCTAGTGGAAAATTGCATACTTGTTAGGGACTTGGAAAAAATGCGCCTTAGCATCTTTATAATTAAGTTCAGTTTTTTTACACTTAAGTAACCCGGTGTTAAAATAGTCCTTTATATAATTTCTAATTCATCCTTTTTCGTTACAATTGTGATACCAAAGCTTGAATCCGACATTTCTTTCTTCTCCCACGATGGCTTCTATTTAGTGGTTTCTCTATATCTCTACTGAATTGATATTAATTATTAATTATTCACAATGAAATTTTAGATTTGAAAATGAAAAATCAATGTTTTATATTGCTTTATAAGTCTATAATTATATGATTTAAATTGATTTAATCATACCAATAAATATTATAAGTTATTTAAATTATAATTAAACTCTAGTTATAGTTTGAAGTATAGGGATTGATTAATTATTTTAGTCTTTTCATTATTTGAATAGTTTAACATTTTAGAGTAAATTATAAAAAAATTATGAAAAGAAAATTATAGAAAAAAAAATTTATAAGATAAAAATTTGAAAAGTTATTTAGAACTTTAATAGGCTCTTTAAATAAATCTTTAAACTTGTTTGAAATATAAAAACTAAATTATTTTAGTTTCTAGAAATAAATGTTTTAAATAATTTAAAATTATAGAAACTGACTAATAATTTTAATCCTTTAAACATTTTCAAAAGAGTAGTGCTACTTCTGCTCAAAGAACACGAATTAAATTAATATTAATTTAAAATTTAAACAATATCAATGTAATTTGACGGAAAACATAGCTTCTAGGAGAATGGTGAAAATCATCATTTCTCTTTTCAAAGAAGGACACCTAGAATTCTTGTTAATTTCATGTTTTTTAACATTTTCCAAATTTATCATCCCATTCCTCTTTAAAATCCACAACTAACTACTTTTATTTCCTATTTTGAAAAAAATCTCAAATTTGTTACTTTAAATTATTGTTTTCCTTTATAAGCTAATGTGTGCTCATTCTCTCCGAATTGCAGCTACTAATGCTTTTATAATTTTAAACATTTTTGTTTTCAATGTATTTTAAAACCTTTAATTGTATTAATGAAACATACTTTATTTATAATTTTAAGATACACATGCAGAAGTTCGCTAGCATGTCTTAGCACGTCTGTGGGGGAAAGTAGAAAGAAAGTCTTCGTGTGGGGTCGAAAAATTAAGAAAAATAATATATATATATATATATAAATTGTAAATATATTACTTTAATACTATTTTATTAATATTTATGATATAAATTGATTTGATATGAATAAATAAAATACATTTATTATTTTCCATACATTAATCATAATATATAAAAGAAAGAAATGTAAACACGTACTTGAATATAAAAATTTATGTAATAGACTTTTTTTAAAATTAAGATAAGAATAATACAGATATAATTTATATTATTGATATGCATTCTTCATGATATATTAATAGAAGAAATGAAAATGCAAAAATGGGAACTTAGAAAAACCTAAAATGTGAAACATTGCTTAAAATATAGGTAAAAATAAGAATAAGAAATAGTGATAAACATAATAAGGGTACATAATAAAAGAAAGAAAGAGAGAGACAGTAGGAGGCAACATACCAGCACGAAGAACATCAGCTACAGCGTCCTCCGCTGATTTCGCAAACCCTTGCTGCTCATGAATAATCCCCACAGCGCCACAATCCGACGTGATATAGCCACGGAAATTCCATTCTTTTCTGGCGGTTTTGGTTAACAGGTTGAAATCGGCACAGCTTGGAACCCCGTTCACGCGGTTGTAAGCACACATTACCCCACTGGCTCCTCCTTGTCGTACGCAACTCTGAAACGGAGGCTGGTAGGTGTCGGCTAAATCTTGCAAACTCACCTGAAACGGATCACAACAATGTGCGTGTATCCAATACAAGAATTCAGCAAAAAGAGTAAAGGTAATTAAGTAGTATGTAGAGTGAAGTGGTTAATTACGCGAGCATCGAAGAGAAACCGATCCACGCCCTTCCAATTGTCCAGATCATAAGCCGTGAAGTGTTTGCAACAGGCGGAGGCTTGAAGGTGGCCCCTTAACTTTCCTCCCTTGAAGGAGTCTCCTTGGAGGCCTCTGACGTAGGAAACTGCGTAGCCAGAAGTGAGGAGAGGGTCTTCGCCGGGTGTCTCTTGTCCTCGGCCCCATCGCGGGTCCCTGAAGATGTTAATATTGGGAGCCCAGAAGGTGAGGCCCTGGGCCTGGGCCGCATTATAGATTGCACGGGCTTCGATCCCAATGGCGCGTCCGATTCGGTACCAGAGGAGGGAGTCGAAGGTGGCTGCGCTGAGGATGACCTGAGGGAAGCTGGTGGCGGAGGAGATGGAGCCGTTGAAGCGGATGCCGGGGCCCACGCTTCCTACGCCGTGGAGGGCCTCGCTCCACCACTGGTAGGCGGGGATGCCGAGGCGGGGGATGGAAGGGGCGGTGTTGACGAGTTGGGAGAGTTTCTCATGAAGTGTGAGTCTGGAGAGAAGGTCTTTGGTTCGTTGGGGGATGGGGAGTTTGGGGTTGCAGAATGGGTAGGATTTGGAGGAGGGGTTGGACCAATCGCAAGCGAATGGTGGCTGAGATGAGTGAGCAGTGTGAAGAGTGAGGAAAAAGATGGCCGCAAAGGTGAAGGTGAGGGCCATGCTCTGAACTCAAAGCTATTGCTATCACCCGATCGATGTTGCACTTTCACTTCTCAATTATTGTTACAGCTCACGCAAATGCAGAAGAAATACAACTAATGTCCAAGGTTGATAGTGTCGGGTGGGGATTTAAGTTTTTTGGGTTAAACATTTTTTAGTCTTTCAACTTCTTCAAATTATATTATCATGTCTTTGGTTTACGGAGTAAATTTTGCATATATAACAATCTTTTGATAACATATGAGAATTTTATTTTTTCTTTTTCTTTTTTTTATAGTTTTTACATCTATTTCTTAAAGTTTATTTCAAATTTTTTCTTTTTCTCTCTTTCATTTCTTTTTCTTAAAACATATTATTATTTGTCATCGCCCTTTGTTTTCTATTATTTTGAATTGGTCTGTAGGTGAAATTGCTACTAATACCTTTTTTTTTTCAATGCTTCAAAAAAGAAATTAGGCAAAAAAAACAAAAGCTATGCTCTGTTTGCTTAAAAAATGAATTGAATTGAGTGACTTTTTATAAGCATAATTCTTGTCGCTTATGTCTGAAATGACTTGATGACAATACAATTTACAACAAAGTTTGTTTTAATATTTATTAAGTTGGTTACTATGATAATTAATTCAAATTTCTATATTTAAATTCCTTTTTTTAATTATATAATTATATGATCAGATTACTATATATAATGGGATATAAATATAACCTGAACAAATTTATAAGATTTAAAAGTTCTAATCTCACTTTCATAATATATAACTCCAAATAAATTTTCCAATAATTTTATTAAAAAAATGAAGTTCTATCTATCATTTTTTACATAACCTATCACTCGTCTTCCTTATTCATCTCTTATAATTTCAATGTATCCTACCAAGTCATTTAATGTCATCCCTTTATAGCTTCTCATTTTAGGGAACATATTACTTGTTCTACATATAAGGGTGACTAAATATAGATAGAACTTATTTTGGTTATTGTGTATAACCTACTAGAGCTTTGTTTTGATTTTATTAATATATATCTTAGACATGACAATTATTAACATTAATAACTAATAAAATGCATGTAAGGATGATGGTATGTTTGTATGATACATATTAATCTTTTTAAAATATCTTTTGGTCAATTTTAATATTTTTTTTTAAGTATTATTCCACATAATTGAAAAAAAATATATAATTAATAATTTTCTATAATGAATTTTTCTGTAAATTTTATATGAATCTCATTTAACATAAATTGGAACTTACATTATTCAATCAAACCCGCGTAAATTTCAATTATGATCATTAACAAGTGTGTCAAAAAATATACTTATTTTTTTATCAATGTAGTTATTATATTCTTTGTCACGAAACTGGCATAAGAACATGTTATTTATTGTTTTGACCTAATAAAAGACGTAAAAATTTTATTTGTATTTTTTTCTCAGAAAAAAAAAATATTTGCATAACTTCAATACACTTCTTCTTTTGTTGTAAACAAAAATAGGAAAAAGCTAGAAAACTATAATAGTAATTCCTTGGGAGGAGTTTGTTTAATGCATGATTACTACTAGCACCTCATACTTAGTAAAAAATTTAAAATATCTTCTCTTATTATTCTCACTACTAGTAGGTCTTATTGTCGTCATTGCAGGCCTTCCGCCGGAGCAATGTTGAGTTGGAGTCTTTTTCTTCCACCAATTTCTTCTTTTTTCTAGACCATTAAACCATTGTCGCATCTAATCTTCTTTTACCATCCAAATTGTTTACTTTAGAAAACTCTTTAATTATTCAATTTGTAATATTTCTAAATTATTTATATTTAAATTATACCATGTTTTAGATTGGTCATTCCATAATATTTTTCTGAATTCATAATTTAGAATATGTTTCTATATTACAAGATTTAAAAATTAGTCTAGATTACTAATTAAATTTTAAACATTTCCAAAAATATGTTCCGAATAGAGTGTTTTAGAATCATATAGGATATATATGTTTTGAAAAATTTATTTTGGCCTCTCGAAAGTAACTAACTTGTACAGGGAAGAATCAACCTTGAAGCTTACTTGAAGTGTCTGGTTAGGGTTGCCTTTCACCTTTTTTAGTTAAGAACATGAAATTAATCAACAGAAAAAACAATTAGTATGTGTCTAGATTATAGATGAAAACTTAATTTTTTAAATTTAAGTTTAATTAATAATGACTTAAGTTAGTTTAATTTATATTTAGATACTTTTATTTTAAAAAATATTTTTATTAAAAAAATTGTTTGAATGACAACAATTAAAAGTATTTTTAAATAAAATATAAATTTATTACTTTTAAGATACATTTAAATTAATAGTATATTATTATTAATAATAAATAATAATATTATTATAAATTAAATTATAAACATGCTAAAATAAAATATTAATTAAAAATAAAAAATTTAGAAATATTTTTATATCCAAATTTAGAAATCTTTAAATGAAAGTAAGTAGAAAAAGTAGGTTATAAGACATTATTATGGGTAACAGTCAAGGATGAGTCCGATATCTGTAAAAGGGGTAATATGGTAATTTTACAAGTGTGGGAGTACTTATAGTAATTAGGGCGATAATGCTATGTTGGACCATATTATTAGTCACCTTAATGTCTTGTACTCAAAAATAAAACTTCCTTTATCACTTTATTTGGGGAATATAGAGGGCCCAACGCTTAGCCTAGTTCGAGTTATTCTATAACTAAAATAATCACACGCGTTCTTATCTTAATCCAACCTTTCAAAATTAACATATAATTAAACTATTGATGGAGCCTGAACCACCACTTTTTCAAAATTTAGACAATTCAACAGTTTTGTATAACAGCACATCTTTAAAACTAACTTATTATTCAAAAGTATTTATAAATGTTTGAAAGATTAATAAAAATCGTTTTTTATAAACTAGTATCTACTTATTTAAAAATAAAAGTGAAATATGTAAACAAATTTATATAGGATAAATGTGTGGCATAGGGGGTAGGTTAATTAAAACACCTTATCTAGTGAAAGTCTTTTTCGTTACCTTATCCAAAGTGTCCGTTATTAAAAAGTCATAAATAATTATAGCAAGGAACCTTTTTATAACTGTAAATAATTATAGCAACATATGTATCTATCCTTTTTCTTCTTCTTTTTTCAAGTGCTGTTGCGTTGAGATATTTTTGAAGTTCTTGCAACAAAGAAGATTTTTTCAAAAAATTAATTTAAATATGTTCAGATTGTAAAATATTTTTATATTATCGTTCAACCTTATTTATATTAAATCTACGCTTCGACTATTAATAATCCTTACCATTGCATGGTTAAAAATATACAATAAATTTATTGATATTTATAATAACCAACTTTTCTTACAAGAACCATCATATTTAAATTTAATATACAAATGCCACTGTAAATTAGTGCTGAAGTTAATTAGTAGCTTTCACTCTTTTTTCAATCTTAGTCTTCCTTTAATCCATTATAAACAAATAATCAACTAGCAAGTCATAATTAATCTGAATGATTAACAGTATACTCTTTTTTTACATTAAAATTACATAAAAATTAAATCGTGTCTATAAAAGTATGAATTAATAAAAACATACGAATCTCAGAGTGTGTTTTGTATAGCTTTTTATGCACCTTATTGGAAATTAAAGCATTTTTTATCTGCATAATCAAAATAACATTTTATGTAACAAATTTAAAGATATTTAATTATTCACTCATTGCTTGTCTATATGCTATATTTGTGTTTATCTAACTACTGTTAAACCTTCTATGATGAATCTAAAATATGCATTTATTATTTTGCTATAGATTCAAGAATAAAAGTAGTCTACATAAATAAAATTGTAAAAAGTATCATACTTGTACCGAGGACTATTACGATAAAAATAACATAAGAACCGAAGACTCTTAACATACTCAAATAAAAAATGGAAAATGAGATTTTTTAAATTAAAAAATAAATAAATTTAAGAAAAAAATTCTAACAAATATGATTGATGTAATTATAAAAAAATACCTTTTATTTATATTTTTTTAATAATATTATGTTATTTATTTATTTAATTATAATAAATAAATACATAAAAAACTTGAACATAATTAAAAAATATAATCAATTATGCTCTTATATACAAAGCTATAATTGATCATATATTATGGCATAATCGATCATCTTAAAAGCATAATTGATAATACAAATATTCACTTATTTATATGAAGAATATTTTTTTTTTTAAATTTTGTGTTTTTTAATTGTTAACTGTATTGAAAATTTAATTTTTTAGACATATCATTTTTAGGTAGTTAGTTTCAAACACAGCCTTAAAGTATATTTTTAAAGGTGTGTGAATAATAGAACGTGGATTATTGACTACTCACTAATAATACAAAGTAAAAACCTTGGATTAATTACTTTAATTAGGTTATGATGAGATAAGGAAGAAACTCCTTTCTAGATTTCTTGTACAAGAAAGAAGAAATATAATTATGAAGTAATTTCAAATTTGAGAATATTTTATATACATTATAAATAAGAATTAAGTGTGATTTTCAAAGAATAATCCTTACCATGATTTTAGACATTATACATAAGAAGTGGGGTTTAAAATTGTATAATTCAAAGTACTATTTGAAAACGATTTGTTCACGATGGTGATTTAGAAATAACAAATAAAAGTAAGCGAGGGCAAAATAGTTTAAAAATGCAAGATTTAAAAAATCTATATCTTAGATAAATAAAAAAATACTAAATTTGAAAGTTAAAAAAGATTTGACAAAAGTTGATAATGACTTAAAACTTTTAAAAATAGAAAAAAATCAATTTATATTATTTGAAAGTAATTAAAGATTATTGTCAATGTAGAAGAAAACAAAAGTACAAAAGTAATACGAAATGAGGTAAGTAGATGATTTTTCATCAAACATCGCGAAGAAGAGAAAGATAATTACTTGTTGAATGAATAGAATGGTCTAAACATCATCACAGGAGAAGGAGAAAAAAATAATTACGTCAACAAAACATGCAACATCATCTCATGGAACATTACCTCATCATGTATTTAAAAAATAGGTTATCAATTTCACAACTTTATTTTACACATCATTTTTTATGTTTATTATTATGTTATTTTATTAGAATTGTCAAATGAGCATATCGATAATCAAAGAATATTTTTCTATGTATTTAAAAGATAGATTATTAAAATATTTTTATATTATTTTTCATTTATAGTAAGTAATAATTTATTATTTTCTAATTTTTTATTTATTTTATTTTCACTAAATTTTTGTTTTTTTGAAATACTCAAATTTTTAAAACAAAAATTATAAAAAAGTTTAAATTTTTGTTCACTCTTTTAATGTATACAAACAAATCCATAGACCTACAAAGCTACATTTATAAAAGACACACCAAATTTTTTAACTTTTATTCACTCCTCTAGTTATTTAATACCACTAAAAATAAAGATAAAAGTATTAGAAATATTGTTAATAAAATGAAACAAGTGGTATCATTTTGAAGGTAAAAGTATCATATATTTTTTCTATAAATAAACCAAATTATAAAAGTTTAGGTAATTTTTAAACACTTACGAACTCTATATACAAGGCATATATAATCATGATTCTACTATTTTAAAAATAATACTTTGAACTATGATGCTTTTCTTCAGAAATTCACAATTTATTCAAATGAAACGGTATTTTAAAAGGTGATTTGTTTAATTTGATAGTTTAAAAAAATGTCTATTTGATAAATACAAAGTAAATCGCACCAGAAGCATAAAAAACCACTGGAAAGTCAATGTGATTTATATAAAAAAATCTGAAAATGTTAAGAATCATTTGATTAGTAAACGTTTGCTTTTGTTTCATTTTCTCCGTAAACCCTGAGCATGGTATTCCGTAAAATGTCGCTTCTCTCAGACAACTCAGGAATCCTTTCCACATCTTGCATCATGTATATATAGGATTATTTTCAATATTTTTGTCTTTTTCCACATTATCATTATCGATCTACATCCTCAGTAACACAAGAAAACAAACTATAAACAATTTAACCAAAGCAAGTTGTGTCGGTCCAATTACGCTACTGATTTGAGCACCATGCTTCCATCATTATTATTTTTTGAATGGTAGTTCCTCCAGTGTTAATGTTAATTTGACCTTCAACTGATCCAACCCCATTTTCAACCTCAACATAAATAGTACCTCAATAATGCAAATTCGTGTTTTGCTGTCTTTGGCTGAGCTTGAGATTTCAAGTATCTTCTTTGGCTTTCTTTTTTGTATGGATTATCAAGATTGTATTAATATATTGGGGGAATTATGTGTCTATTTTACAAGTTTGTCTTCAACTAGCGCTGCGAAGAGCTTGGTCTTGAAACAGTCTATGCAGGGTAGGAGAAAAGGATATATTGGGTGCATCAAAACATGAAGAAAAAAGAACAGATTTTTTAGAAAAGAAAAGTGATGGTCCAACTAAATAAGGCTGCTCACTGGGCGATTGTGGCAGGTGGATGCAGCAAACATCAAGCCTCTTCTATCATAATTTTTCTTTTCTTTTTAAGTATTCAAATTTATAATATATTTTAGAAATATTAAAAGTTAAATAAACATAAAAATATGATTTGGATTATAATATTGTTAAGAGGGTGATTCAACCACGTACGGCTCCTAATACAAGAGGATAAAATCCAAAAAGGTTTATTCTTGGAGATTAACTTGGGAAGCGTTGTTGCAGCTTGCGTGCAGGTGTGCAAGTTTCATTGATCATCATATTATCCCAAATCTCTATCAACCAATGCAGGCAAGAATGCAATGAGTGGGGGAATGTAAAATTCTATTTCTGCAACATTTCTTGTAAGAAAGGGGAACAAATAAAGAACAAATACTATTAGTTCACACAGTGAGGACATAAAAAGTTTTCACATAATTATATAATAATATAAAATTATATGCATAATAAATTTTTCCTAAATTTTAAATTAACATTATCTAGAAATTAAACTACTAATGAGATATAAAAATATACCGATATTATACAAATATATCATTTGAATAATATTACTTAAACAATATATATAGTATATAATTACACTATAAATATTGATGTTTGCCTGTGCATTTTGATGCGTGGCGTCACTTTAAGAAAGCTTTCCTTGACTAAACGACAATCCAGTGATGCCGTTGCAGTTAATTCAATGTTATCTTTTCTTGTCGTCGCTCTTGCCAAAGGCTTCCAAGCCAAAGTTACATTATACACCCTGTTTGTTTGAGTTCATTGAAGCCTTAACCTTGTTCTTTGTGCTCATTGCCTTCTAGCCTCCTCTATTTTATTCTAACCATTTTCCTATCATCTCTCATATATTTTTTCGTTTTTCAATTTTAATTGTTCAAAATCTATATTTTATGTATCCCTAAAACACAATTAAACTTTTTATCTTGATTTTATTTAACTTTTTAGTAAGTAAAACGAGAAACAGAATTAGAAAATTAAGACAATATTTTAATTAAATATAATAATATCATTAAATTTATAATATTTATAATAAATCTTTAGAAATTTAGAATTTAAATAAAGTTGAAGAAATTTAATAAAATTTGAAAATTAAAAATAAAAATTAAATTATTTTAAAAACCATTTTTTTTAAATAGTTTAATACTTTTTTTTCATCATAATTTTTTTAGATTTTTTATATGTTTTTATTATTATTTTTTAATATAATTTTAATTTTAATTAAAACTAATTCATATGACACTTTCTATTAAATTAATGTGAATGTTATTAAAAAAAGTAATAACATAATATATAATAAAAAAAATATGACACATATCATAAAAATACAAAAAATTCTTTTAAAATTATCGATGTCAATTTACCGAAATAAAATAAATTGATTAATTTTAATTAGAATTAAAATTATATTAAAAAAATAATATTAAGAAGATATTAAAAAATAAAAAAATTGAAATTAAAAACTTATTAAACATTTTTAAATAGTTTAAAAGGTTGAATAAAAGAAAAATAATAAACTTAAATATTTTTACAGTAAGCTTCATTATTTATACGGTATAATATATGAAATTTTATGTTGGTCTATTGATATTCTTGATATTCTGAACTTACTCGGAGAAACAGACAGGAGAAAGAAACAATGAACCCAGGCCATAATACCAATTGGAATAGGCGGTGAAACTGAGGTTCCATCATGATTTAGCTTAAACCAAAGACTGGGAAACTCGTGTCGTAACTAATCATGGTTAATATAACGGTGATCAAACGGTGTTAGGTATTGGGGAAATGAGAGTATGTGGGCCAGGCCTTTGACACATGCCACGTGGGGGAACCATCGATCGCCAGGCTTCGTGAACTTTCCTCTGAGCCAGCCACGTGGACTCCGGAAATCGCTACTGCTGGATTGTATTACCCCTTCCCAAGCAACCATTGGCTTAACGGGGACCACATTTCTATCTTTTTCCAACCAATGTGTACGATTTTGGGTGCACAGCGATACTGTTCCAGAATTAGTTAGGGTTGTGGAATGTGGAGATTAAGGTGTTGTACATGATGACAAATACAAATGTCCTACTTAGTAATATTCCAATCCCTTCCAATTTTTACAATCAACATATTAATAGGATACACTTATAAATATGAATAATGTTCAATTCTACAAATTGGATAAAAAAAACCATAATTATACTATACTATCTTTTTCATTTTAAATTATTAAAACAATTTTAATTTATATAAATAATTTTTTATTTTTTTATATTTTTCATTTTATTTGATTTTTACACAACTTTTCCTTTTTTTAATTATTTGATTTAATATTTACTAAATTAACCTATATTTTCAAAATACTTTTTCTCTTAATATTTGTAAAATATCAAATCTTATACACAATTTTTCTCTTAATTGTGTATATTGTTTTATTCTTTATATATTTACTTGAGATTCACACAATAATTTTTTTTAGTCTATATTAATATTTATGTAATTATTTCTCTCTTCAATAGTTACATTCAATAAAATTTATTGTATGTTCTTTTGACTCTAAATTTTATTTAATTATTATTAAAAATAAAAATAATATTAAATTAAAATGTGTGATATTGTATATAATGTATATAATTATTGAATATTAAAATTTAGATTTTTTTATAATTATATATAATGATTTTTATATAAATATGTTGTAATTTTTTAATTTTTAATTAGATAAAAAAGTCTATTAATATAGATCTAATATAAGATTAAGTAAGACAAAAAGATTAATATTTATTTTAAAATATAAATTAAATGAAATTATTAATTTTTTTAACTTAAATTCATAATATCAAAACTAAGTAGAATTGAGAGGATATTTTAAGAATTCTAATATAGGGATAAAAAATATTTGTTATCTACTAATAAAAATTATAAAGGGTATTAAATAGATATAGGATATCCGCAGGTAGAGTTGAAAATTTTTCTAAAATTCTACTGACTACCTCTGTTACCCGCAACCACAGGTTAGGTTTATACTTTTTGATAAAGTTTTAGTGCGAATTTTATTATATTCATTTCGAACAATATGTAGGTTAAGTGGTGTTTACTCGTAGTCTTCACGGACTACAAGCAACTGTAACCTCCAAACTAAGTTATATTTAACTAAAAAATATAATACTTATTGGATATAAGTTATTATTAAGCTCACTTTAATTTAAAATTTACTTATTTTATTTTTATTGGCAATACTAAGTTATATTGAACAAAAAAATTTAATATTTGTTGTTTTTATAGGTTATCACTAAGTTTAATTTAATGTAAAATCTAATATCTTTTTCTTCTGATAATTATCACAACCTCAATTCAATCTGTAATTTATTTATTTTATTTTTATTAGTCGTGTCTTATTTAATTGATTGAGTAAATTACTGTTATATAAATAAACATTAAAAATATTAATATATTTTTGGGGTGTGGGATTATCCATTTAACTTGTGACTTTTGTGGGAAAAATACAGTTTATAAAAATTAAAGACCATTTAAAATGCTGACTAAACGGACGATGTTTTTATAGTGCAAATTTATGAAGATACATACTTAAACAAGCCAATCTGTTCATATATCCAGTTTTAACTACATGTAATATATATAGATATTTTAATTACCTATTTGTTGACCAAAATATCATGGTACCTTCTAATTATTATTAATAAACTTTATTTAAATATTTTTTAAAAAATTAAGTGATTTAATTAAAATTATTAGTAAAAAAAATATTACTAATATTTTAAAAATGATTTAGAGTTTAATTTTATCTACCTGTATTTTTATTTTTATTCTCACAAAATTAGGTTATTTTAGAAGGATTAATTTTTTAAAATTTATAATCCAATTTATTTAATTTTTAAAAAAAATATTTTTTTTTAATATTTTTTTATGAAATTTTGTTTAAATTGTATTTTAAAATGACTTTTTTATGTAAATTTGTATTTAAATTAAAAATAAAAAAATTAAAAATACCCGCGTGTGTAAAAAGATCAGCGAAATTTTTTTTATGGGACAAATAACATGTGTATTACCTTTTTAAACAATAAAAACGGGTAAACACCACACATATCCGACCTAACATTTCTATTATAATATATAATTTTATTATTAAATGTTAAATATATTATCATATAATTATTTATTTTTTAAGAATAGACAAATGAACATAATAAAAAAATATCAAATTAAATAATAAAAAAATAAATTGTATTAAAAATATATTTATAACTATGAGAAAAATAACCATATATATAAAGAACACTTGGAATAAAAATCATTACTCCGGTTATTTTAGTTGAAGAGTATCTTAAACTTTTTGAATAAAACAAATATATTCTCTAATTTATAAATTTAGATAATTGTGCTCTTTCAACTGAGAAGATTTTTTAAGTTAAAAGGTTAAGACAGATAACATTGACTTATTATAAACTGTTATTTCGGTCAATTTGTTTGTTTTTAAAATTTTTAGCTTCAATTAAAAAATAGCTTAAAATCAGAAAAAATCTGAACCAAATATATCTTAAATAATATGGTGTCTGAACTTTAACTACCATATAATCCATAGGTGTTTAAGTTCAACGCATAAATATTAACAAATGTTGAATAAGGATAAAGTATTATTACAATTAAATTAAAAATATTTTGAAGCTAGGAAAATAATACTAGAATAAGAATATACTTTCTTAATTACAAGATATTTGTATTTTATTCAAATAAAAAATTATACACCTTCTTTCTTATTTTTATTTTATATATCTAAATAATATATATTTTTATTTTTCTTATTATTTTTACTTCTATTTGATAAGTTACTATGATACTCTAATTTAAAACTTTAAACAAATCATAAAGTTTAGAAAGAACAGTAATAAGAAAACGATGGTGGTGGTGTCAGAGTGGTGGTACCACTGAAAACTCTAGGCGAAGCCAAACCCAACCCAAAGGGAAAGGCCTCTGGCGTTGGTTTGATGAGTAGAGTTTAGAAGTAAACGGCAGACACAGTAAAGTAACGGTCGGTTAGATGGAGCCCACGGATTCCACTTCCTCCTAATACCGAAAAGCGGGTCCCACTCCTCTTCCTCACCTTCCCTTCCCTGCTCCACTCTATAAGTACACCACCACATATTCCCACTCTACGCCCTTTTCCTCATCTCAATTCTCTTACTCCCTCTCAAAATGGAGCACTTCAACAACGACGATCTCGAATATGTCGACGACCACTACTACGACGACTTTCCTGACTTCCAAGGCCACACCTCCGGCGACATTGTTCCTCACCAACCCTCCCATGCCGACTATCACGACTCCGACTGCGACTTCGACGACGAAGATCTCCTAACCGTATACCTCCCTCTCTATCACTTCTTTCTTCTTCCTTCCTTTTTATTTCATTCATAAGGTTCTCTTTTGCGACGACAGAGTAATGCAAAGACTGATACCACCGCTTCAGAAGCCAGAAACGGGAAAGACATCCAGGGAATCCCCTGGGAGAGGCTCAATTACAGCAGAGACAAGTACCGCGAGACTCGATTGAAGCAGTATAAAAATTACGAGAATCTCTCTCGTTCACGCCACCACCTTCATAAGGTTTCTCACTCTTGTTTTTGGTTCCTGATAAGAATTAATTAATTAATATAATTTCCTACCTTTTTTCTTAACCTTTATTTATTTATTTCGCAGGAGTGCTTGAACGTGCAGAAGGGGAAGACCTTCTATGACTTCTTCTTCAATACCAGGCTCGTCAAATCCACAATCGTTCATTTTCAGGTAGAGACTTTGTTCATTGTTGCTTATTATGTAGATTCCAGAGCATTCAAGGGTATAGGGGTCATTCATTTGCGATATGCCTTTTTAACTGCTAGATGTTGGCTTTAAACATTTTGTTATTGTAATTATAATTAAATAACTTTAAATTATAAGCATGCGTTCATTGATCTTACATGCTATCATCTTTGTCATACCTTTTGTAATAATTTTTATTCTGGTTTTTATGGATTACTGTTATCAGATAGTTATTTGATTTAATGCGTGCAGGTTTTTTTTACTGTTGTTCGCCTCGCAGCCATACCTGGCTGAGAGTTATCTGACTGAAAAGTTTTGCTGTGCATAATTTTGCTATGCTAGTTTTGCAGGGTATGTAACTTGTAATGTTCTTTTACACACGGATTGGATTAATGGCGACTTCCTTTATATATGGATTTAAATTGGATGTCTTTGGTATTTTACATGTATAAATTCTCAGCCAAATTTAAGCTTTGTATATTTTTAAGATTAACATGTGAAAACCTTTTTCCTGTGGAACATAATATATTATATCATCATTAATCTGTCCGGGGAAATTTTACGCAGTGCCCGGATTTCTTTAGAAAAGGAATTGTATCTTCTTTTAGAAAATTTCTCTGATAAAGATGTTTCAGCAGTTTTCTTGTCATTTGCTCTACTTGAAGGCTTTTAACACAGAATTTTATTCACGGATCCTCATGCTTCTCTCCTTCCCCGCCGTCCGTTTACAGTCTGTTTGTTTATTAAACTTTCTTTACTATAAAATCGAAGGAGTCAATTTTCAAGAGAATATCTTCGATAGATGCCAGATATTCTTTTCTTCGGACAAGACGGCTTCACTCTAATTTATGGGTATGGATGCATAAAGTATGCTATGCTTTACATTTTTAAAAGCTTGATGATTTCCTATAAAAACAGATTTTGATATGCTTACTTGCAATATAATGCTGGTGCATACACAGCACCTACCTACATCCACATGCAACACTTTGGAGTAGAGTTGCAGAGCTTTATCGACCTTGTCTACTTTTTTTTCCCAAAACTAAAATAAATGATTTTGTGATTGTTGTATTACACCAATACTGTTTCTAAGTGGAACTAGCAGAGTCTTACGCTATAAAAGTTAGCCTACTTTGATTTATTTTTCGTTAAATAGCAAAATCTTCTTGGATTCTTAATCCAAATATGTTATTGGGTTGATGTGCTTTCTTGTTGAACTCCCGGAGGAGAAAGCTTACATGGTTGACAGACTGTCTTGTATTATCTTTTTACTTTTAACAGTGCATTTAACTTTGTTATTTAATACTAGAGTGACTTAAGACTATAACAGTGGAAAGTTTTGTACTTGGACGGTTGCAGAATAATCTTTACTGCCTTCTTCAGCTTGAATAATCTTGAATAATTCCATGTTTGTTTTGCTACTTTTTATGTATGATCAATCCCTTACCCTTATACAAGCATATGCATGCAGTCTTCTCCGTAATTGATATCTATTTTGTGAAAATAGTAGCTGTTGCCTTATTTTATTTTCTGCAATTTAGTTTATTGCTTAACCAGTTTTTGCATTTGGGCCCTCTATTTATCTCTTTATGTCAGCTTTAAAAGCAGGTGGAAAGTGAGCAGCGTGGCAGGACCTTATAATATGGTATGATAGGAAAATATCTGACCACATTTGAGAGGGCTCTAACAATATCTGTTATTAGTTAGTATTGATCTTTTTCCTTGTAGGAGAGGCTTTTACCTCTTCATCCTTCATGCTTAGTTGTGTGTTTATACGTTCTTCTTCTCTATAGAATAGTAATCATTTAACTACTGTTTATTGTTTTGTCCTTCAAGTACCTAGATAGTCTGTTACCTGACTAGTGATTTAAATGTTACATTTAGCATTAATATGAAGATAATTCATACTATATGGAACTGTGGTTGTTTGATAAATTCTATTGTATTTTGGAAAAAATTTATTCCGCATCATCATCATGAAGCACTTTTATTTGTTTAGAACACACGTGATCATGTTTTCTTCAGAACTTTTGTATTCTTACCCGTTTTCCTATTGGAGATCATGGACTGTGCTTGTGTCAGCGATTGTTGATTTCCATGATAGCCTTCATTGTGTAATTATCACTGGGGTGTTTACGCATGATTAAAACGATAGCCTTTTTGGTTCTCTGCCTGTCTTCCTTGTTCTCCCTCCAGGAATCAGAGTCATCGATTGTGGTTTGGCCACTGGCATCCATTATGTCCATGTTTAACACCCAATCAGTTGACTTCCGCCTCTTTTGCAAGAACGGAAATTACCAAGATAAAAAGCTTTTCTCTACTTTCTACAATTCTGTGCTTTTAAGTCCAACGTCACATATACAATTCCTGTTATTTCAGTTTAGAAAATACCACTGGAGTTACTTCTGAGTGCATCATTGGTGGAATAGTGAGCTGAAATTTAGGGATTCTAATGGAAAAGGGAGAAGAGAATTTCTGGCGCATAATCCTGACCCCATACTATTTACACAAACTCTGAATCAATTAGATTATACTAAAACAACAGCTTAATGCTACAGTACTTCGATATCGTATACCCTACTACTCTTAGTTCTAACAATTAGATTAATTATTATTTGATAGAAATATCTATAATTAAAGGGTCATGCTCAATTCTAGACCTTGGTGCTTAGAGTGATGTTGGTGGCTTGTTTATCATATCATATTTTTTCTTACTTTTTCCCTGTTGGGAGTTGATATTGATGTCATCAATATATTTGTTGCCTGTGTAGCTGAGGAATTTGTTGTGGGCAACTTCGAAGCATGATGTATACCTTATGCAAAGCTACTCAGTGATGCACTGGTCCGCGGTATTACGAAGGGGTAAAGAAGTGCTTAACGTAGCCAAACCAATTGTTCCAAACCTTGTACGTCGCTACTTAGTTAATCAGATTTGTTTCTGTTGTACTCAATGCATTGGATATCAGTGTTTTTTTTTTTTTTGTTCTTATGTAGAAGCGTCCTGGGTTTTTAGCTCAGCCTGTCTCCAGAGTGCAAATAAGCACCATGACTGTTAAGGAAAATCTGATGGTGGCAGGTGGTTTCCGTGGTGAGCTTATATGCAAGGTAGGGTTATCATTATTTCTTTCAACTCAATCTAATAATTAACTGTACGAAGCCCCCTTTTAATGCGTGTGAATTATTTGTGGACCAGAATTTGAAGCACCCTGGAGTTCAATTTTGTGGTAAAATAACTACAGATGATAACGCCATAACCAATGCTGTGGATGTTTACCGCAATCCAGCGTAAACAGCTAAATGCAGACCTTTTTGTTTTAAATGTTTGTTTTGGTTAAGTTTATAACTGAACCTTCACTTTGCAGTGGGTCGTTGAGGGTCATCACAGCAAATAATGATTCCCAAGTTCGGGTTTTTGATGCAGAGAATTTTGCTTCTCTTGGTTGTTTCAACTACGATTGGTCTGTTAATGTGAGTATCATCTCTTGATACTGTAGTCTTCATCTCTTGAAACAATGTTTTGAAGATAGCAGTAAGGTTTACATATTGGTCTTTGCAGAATATTTCTGTTAGTCCGGATGGGAAGTTGTTAGCTGTACTTGGGGACAGTACTGAGTGCTTGATAGCTGATGCTAACACTGGAAAGGTACTTCAATTTGCAATTGTTTTCCCGATTTTATTTTCCTTAAATTTTTTAATGTGATTCCTGATTTTCTATATATTATGGTATCGTTCAGATTACTGGGAGCTTAAAAGGCCACTTGGACTACTCTTTTGCATCGGCTTGGCACCCAGATGGACGGATATTGGCTACTGGGAATCAGGACACAACTTGCAGGTTGTGGGACATTAGAAACCTTTCACAATCTATAGCTGTGTTAAAGGGAAGAATGGGTGCAATAAGATCCTTAAGATACACATCTGATGGACGGTTTCTGGCCATGGCTGAGCCAGCAGACTTCGTCCATATTTTTGACTCGCATTCTGGTTACGTACAAGGTCAAGAGATAGATCTATTTGGCGAGATTGCTGGTATATCCTTTAGCCCAGACACAGAGGCTCTATTTGTGGGCATTGCGGACCGAACCTATGGTAGCTTGTTAGAGTTCGTGAGAAAACGTTACAATTATTACCTAGACTCCATGTTTTGATGGAGTGCTGTGCCTCAATACTTGTACAGCAATTTACACGTGCATATCCACCAGAGAATTTCTAAAATAGGTTTATTTACAAAATGTTTTCCCAGTTTTTTTTTTCTGTTGAATTTAGAGATGTAAATTTTGGTTCTAGGAAACTATTTTTTGTGATTTTTTTTTATTAGCGTTCAAATAGCTAATAATATTTTGCCTCCGAGAATGTCCTACTTGCTATTGTATATTTAAAACAATATGCAATATACTTAAACCTATTTTTCCCCAGTGATCTCGTGGTCTCAGTAAATTGTGTTAGTGTTTAGTTAAAAGTTTTGTAAGTATTAAAATAATGATAATGGATAAACTACTGATTTTTTTTTGTTTAACTTGCTTATATTCAAATTTTTGAGTAGTTATATATTAAATTTTAATTGAGTATATTGATACGTAAGATTATTATTGTTCAAAGAATTTCTGCAGTCTTACTAATCCATTCAGTTAAAATATTCAACAGCTATCAGAGTTAATTTAAGAAATTATAATTATGAATTGTTAGTAATCAGTGTAAATTGATAAATAAAAGTATTAATTGATCAAATAAAGTATATTACAATAAGGAGTATTGATAAAAATAAAATATAATTACAATAAGGAGTATTGATAAAAATAAAATATAATTACAATAAGGAGTATTAATAAAAATAAAATATTAGTACCCCATAAGAGAAAGTTATATCTTTTAAGGTTTAATACTTTCACTACACGGCCATGCTCTTTTTTTTTAGCTTAACCAAAGATAAATTTATCGATCTATTTTACTACTTCTATATTTAATAACTAAAAATAATCTTAATAAATATCAATAATTATAAATATTTTTTTAACAGACTTAACTGACAATTAAATTTTTTTCATTTTAATTTTTTATAATTGAATAATATAAAACAATTTTTAAATTATATTAATGTAAAATGATTAATTTAATATTTTTTAAATAAATTATTGAAAGGAGCCTAAATATACTTTAGATGTGAAATACTAATTATTAAGCAATCCTAATATAATATGTAAATAGTATTTGTAAATATATTAGTAATTTTTATTTCAATCCTTCATAAATACATTTATTTTTATTCTTAATCTGTATAAATAAATAAGTTAGTTTTGTTTTCAGTTCTTAAATGGTTAAAGCCTCCACTAATAACATCTTAAATTTTTAATAATTATGCATAGAGGAAGTGAAGTGGGTGCCAGTGGGCAGCTGCAGACTAGCATGTCCCCAACCATCAAACCAAATTGTCGACCAGCCTCCGTTTCCCCTGCATGCCACCAATGCAGTGTGTGACCTACATTTCTTCTTCTCATTGTAATTATAATTTATATCTATAACTATTTAATTATTCAGAGATTAAAATCAATTTGACCCAAACCAAGGAAAATTAAACAGGCTTTGAATTCATTCAAAAGCGTGTAATAATACACAATTTTTCTTGGCAGGTGGTAGATGGAGAAAGAACCAAATGCAGTGCCCCCGACAGGGGCAACGTGAGATAGGATAAGACTATAACTTAATTAACGTTCATTTTAAATATGTATTTTGAATATGTATTTTCTATGTTGCACATATATCGCGTTAAAATAAATTATCTCTGCACTGTTCTAAGGTTAATAAAGAAGAGTTTGGTGTCAAATACTAAAAGAATGATTATTTTAGCACCGCCCAAAACAAAAGAAGATTTGACATTCATTCCATAGCGTTGAGTCACTTCCTAATACAGGTCCCACTCTCATCAATTAACTCATGCAAGAAACCTCCCTCCATTTAATATTTACTTCTTCGCTTTTACTTTTGATTTCCCATATTAAATTGGATTATGTTATACCAACAATTTTGGTTTACTGCAAACTGCGTGCATTATTAATTAAATTGCTCAAGGGAAGATGTTGTTGTGGTGGTGACATGCACAGAGAAAGAGAGAGGAAAATTGTATGAAATAACAAAACAAAAATGGTGGTTCACTGTACTGTTGCAACATACGCGTTTTCTGACCGTGCCCCACAAAAAGCCTTGCCTGCGTCTGCGTAATAAGAGCCCAATTTTATACGCTGGCTACCACCACTATTTTTTAATTTTGAAACTAAGGTCTACATCATCATTATTAAATACAACCTCCTTAATGTTCTTGAGGAGCATATGTGTTAGAATTTGATCATGCCAGAACAGTTGGGTGTGATTGTTAATTAAAGATTTGAATGCGTTGAATGGTGGAATTTTTCATAACAGATAGCAGATGGGAAGTCATAAAAGAAAATTGACTAGTTGTTGAGTTGAATCCCTTCTGCAGCCGACTTAAGAACCGGTGATGATGGATAATCCGGTAGAAGCGAGAGAGAAGATGACAATCTTCAACTTTAGGATTTATTGCAAACATTTGGTGTTCAGAACATACGATGCCATGGGATTGGAAACCTCTGAATCACCACAAATGGAAAGGAACCGCTACTTTTCTCGTATTCCATTTTTATCTGTCAATGTTAAGATATTCTTTTGTCATTTCAAAATTTAATTATATTTTTATCGCGTTTTCTTATGTTTTTAAACAATTAATTAACTTTATTTGTATACTTTTAGAATTACATCAATTTAACTTTTTTCGTCAACTTTCTTATAATTACAATTTTCATATTCCAAATTTTTTATATAAATGTTTCAAGGGCCTGTCAAGAATTTCCCATATGAAATCGTTTTTAAATAATGAAAAATTTACAAATTTATTAGAAAAAATGAAGAAATTTTTACGAGAGAAATTAGTTTTTTTTTATAAATTCAGATATTTTTTAACAAATATACAATTTAATATTTTAAAAAGAGCGTTTACAGTAGTAGAGAAAAAAATAAAATACTTTAATAAATATAATTAATAAAAAATGTGTAAAAATTTAGAATTTGGTGGTTTTAAAGTGAAACAAAATCAAAGGAAGGATTGGCTTTTCTTAATTTAAAAAAACGATAATTAATTTTAAAAACTAAGAAAGACATTAGTAAAACCATTGCATAAAAAATAGTTAAGCTTAATTTTAATTTAGCCCACAACCAATACTTTCTTAAAAAATATTTTATAAAATGGTTTTTTTAAAATTATAAACATTAATGATTTGGTAAAAGGTATTTTCTTTAATTTTTGTTTTTTATGACGTTAATAATTAAAATGTAATTTTCAAAAACATAAAATTAAATGAGAATTGTAAATAAATTAGAATAATTGCACTTGTTATCTTTCACATCCAAAATCATTAACTTATATTGGATACAAAAAATTTCACATCAAAATGATGAAAATCTTGCACAGGGGTGGCTTAAGGGCCAAGCAAGTAAAACACTCGCTTTAGACCCCTAAAAAAAAAAAGTCCCAAAAAAAATTTTTTTAGTACTAATGTACCCTATTAAATTAATTATAAAATTATGTTTAAGAATAAAATTTAATTAAAATATTGTGATTTTTTGTTAATTTTTATTGGAACTAAAAATAATATTTAATGAGATAAACACTCTTCTCAATAAATCATAATTTTCTTTAGAAAAAAGAGATTTGTTAGTTAATACTAATAACTAAAAAAGATTCAGAACATTTTTATCTCTATTATCTTACCAACTGGTTTCTATCTTCTTCTTTTCTCTTCCTGTGACTTTTCATTTCCAACCCTAATTTTAGAGAAGTTCTAATTTCTCTCTTCCAAATTTGCAATCTTCAATCATCTTTTTCAAAATCAAAGTCCACAACTGTGATCTAGAGAGGGAGAAAAGTATTTCTACCCAATAAACTTCAGTTTCAGGTAAGTTTTGTCTCTCTCAATGTCCTTTCTTTATCTATTCCTCTGTTCTTAAGGGTTAAGCTTGCATGTTTGAATTGAATTTATGAGAATATTATTTGATGTGATGATAATATATATATATATATTATGTGTGTGTAGTGTGTTAAAGAATTGTGGTTTATTTTATATTAAATGATTTATAAATGGTAGAAATTTTATATTATCATGTTACAGTGATTGTGATTGATATTTTCAATTGTGTTACTAATGATTAATCTCAAAATAAACTGTGCAGATTTATGAAAAGGTTGAAATTTGAAAATTAAATTTGAACACTTACTAAAGAAGAGAAAGAGAATTGAGTCTTCAAGATACTACAAATCTACGATCAAGCTATTTTTTTGACAACTAGAACCAGGTTTTATTGTTTTAACTCATTCTATTTTATATACTTACTTATCTTTAGTAGTGTTTTATATATTATAATTTTTTGAAAGAAAAATGTTTAAACCTTGAAAAATCTTTGAAACATGATAATTTATTAGATCTTGATGGATTGGATTTATTTTCAGAATTAAATATCTTAAAGGAAATTATAAGATTGGAAAATGATAAACTAATTGACATTCTTAATTATATAAAAAGAATAAATTCTTTTCCAAATGCATATATAGCTTATAGAATAATGTTAACAATTCCAGTATCAGTTGCCTCAGCTGAAAGAAATTTTTCAAAACTAAAGATAATAAAAACTTATTTAAGATAAAAATGTCTCAACAAAGATTACACTGGATTAGCCTTATTATCTATTGAAAAAGATATGTTAAATGAAATTAATTATGATAATTTAATAAATAATTTTGCATAGCAAAAAGCTCGAAAAATAAATTTTAAATAAAATTATAATATATTTTAGCATAAACTTTTTTTAGTAAATAAAAAGGTCTCATTTTTTAAGTTTGCTTTAGGCCTCCTAAAGTCTTGAGCCGCCCCTGATCTTGCAACGTGGTTGTTCTAGCTAAAACCTCTAGCTTAAATACTTGAATCCTAATAACAACATTTAAAATTCGTTAGTTTTCCTTCTTGCCTTAGATTTTTTTATAAATGATTTATCTACTTCATTGTTCTAGAATAGAGGCATACGACTTAAATGTATAATATTATTGTATATTTTTCGAATTTTCTTTTCATGACTTTTTTATTATTTCTAAAGTTTGTTAGATGTAGTTTTAGATTTAAAGACTAAGGCTTGAAGATTTGGAAAGCTTGAAGAATAAGAACTTTGGAATAAAGTTGGAGCTTAACTACAGCAAAAAAAAAAAGAGGTTTATTTGGGTGTGTGGGATTGACCACACAATCTTGTAAGCATAAAAGAAATTGAGGAAAAAATTAAGTAGGGAAGTCTAAGTGTGAGGATGGTGCTACTAGTGAGTGTGGTCTGTTCTCATATGTTTAAATTCAGACATACATGTATTGTTTGTTTCTTAAAAGTAAAGACTATAGTGTCTAAATTTTAAAAGCAAATTTTTTACAATTTTGAAAATGGTGTGAATGTTACTGCATTAAGTCCACTTGGAAGTTCAGAAGTTCATTATGATTCTGTTCTTTAAAAGCATCTGAAGAAGTAATAGATAAAAGTAAATATAAATTGTCCTGATTAAGTTTTAAACAATATAAAACTATTAGGAGTAATAGATAAAAGTAAATATAAATTGTCTTGATTAACTTTTAAACAACATAAAACTATTAGGTGTATCAAATGAAGCAAGGGGTGAGGGAAACGTACAAGTCCTATTTTTTTGCTAATTGTTTCTTTTAATTTTGAGATGGATTGATCCTTTTTAGGTCATTAAGTATAAATGAATATATTAGAGACGTTTATTGGCACTTATTCAGTAGCGAGTACCTATGAGGTAGGAGGAAATGAGAAAATTGGGTTCGTGGTTCATCGTAGCTTTCTCCTTTGTGGCCAATTTTGTATGTTATCAATCACTAACTTTATTTCATTAGCTAATCCTCATACATGCATGCACTCTATTACCAATGCTTATTCACGCTATATCTTTTCAAATATCATATCAATTAAATATAAATATGAAGAGAATGGATCAATTGATTTTGATTCTTCTTCATTCATGAATGATGATGAGTTCATATCTTCAGCATACTAAAGCTAGAATCGTGTCATATATTCTTGCCTAGGCCAATTCATCAGTGACGGCTTTCTACTTCAACTTCCCAATGTGGAAATCGATTACATGTTCCTTCCACTTGGTATCATCTAGATAAAGCTCATAAAAACTTGCTTCCCCACTTGATCTTACGCTCAATGCAGCACTACTCCTAGTGCCATATACACCCTGCATGTAAATAGATATGAAGTCAAAGGTTCAATTCCATGACTAATTGATTGCCATGGGATTCAATCAATTGTTAACATACCAGTGGTGTTTCTACTTCAACAAAAATGGAGCTGAGATTGAATTCCCAATCAAATGAGCATATATGAGGTAGTACGCTTTTGTCAGCTTTAACTTTGTCCTTCATTACCTTTTCAATTACCTCCTTCACACCAATCTCACCTTCCCCATATTTTGCAACGTGTTCTTTGAAGCTTAATTCAAGGCGCAGAGACTGCAAAAACATTACCTAACTCAAATTAGGACTGTTCTGATAGAGAAATTGGCGTTCCAAGAGTAAGGTTTAGTTTAGTGAGTTTTGCGGTTTTAATATAAATAGATTACAGACGTGACGTAATGATTCTATTAACCTTGTGCCACGGCGAATCTAACTTATCATTTGAAAGCACATGCAGCCCTGGTGCAACCTCTTCAATGGTAATAGCTTGTCCCTTTGGCCTGTTGGAGATGTATACCATTGATTTCGACTCAATATCCGCCAAGACTAAGTTGAATCCGTTGTAATAATGAGCCTCTGATTTTAGGCTTTCGGCAAATTCTTTCGGTTGCTTGCTACTCTGCCCTTATTCGTTGAGATGGACACAAGAAATAAAAGATCAATAAAATATATATATATATATATATATATATCTCAGTTTGGAGGTTAATTTTGAGCAATTTATGTATACTCAGTTACCAAAAATTCATTGCTCTGATTAATACCAGACTTGGTCCCTTAAACAAGATCAGTAATACTCTTAATCAATAATACTTAATGTGAATTAGGTGCACACAAAACAACAGTAGTTGGACTTTATGACAGGGATATATGCTTTCATGTACCAAAACGTACGTGCATGAGAGAATTAGATCATTCTCTCTATTTCTCTCTTATTAAACATGCTTATCTCATTTTCTTTTTCTAGACTGTTAGGCACCTCTGAAGATAACATTTATTAAAAATGAGTAAGATAAACATTATATAAAGAAATATATTTACAAATTTAATAAAAATAAGTAACATAAACATTATATAGGGAGATATATCCAAAGATTTATTGGTTTAAAATTTTAGATTAAAGTTAATATCAAAATCTCTTATGTATATTAATTTATATTGTATTTATTGGGATATTTGAGAGTACCAACTATCCACTTGAGGAACCAACAAATCCAATTTCAAAAATCTTAATCTTGAACGTACCTTGAGAAATAGGACGGGTAGGTCTCCACGACTTTTTGCCTCAGGGAGGGTATGAAGCTCCAAAACATTTGTGAGAAAAGCTACCCTTCCTTGTGTAGAACAAGCCAACCATGTTCCCATTGCTATTTCGTCCCTTCCTCCCAGAATATCACAATCTTCCCACCAACACACCGGCTTCGTAGGCCTTCATCCAAATAACAATTATGTACGTGCATGCATATTCCACAAGTCATCAAATACCAAAACTTTCGATAGAGAAAAAAAAACAGCAATAAGAAGAATGCTTGCCTATTGTGATATTCGTCTCTGTTGTTCAAAAGTAGAAAAGGGTACAGTGGGTGGCATTGCCAAAGAAACAAAGCTATGCACATTGTTCGTTGTTGAGTTGGCTGCACCACTGACCAAACGAAGCTTCCAGCAATAGAGCAACAATGTATGATGGTAGTTTTATGAGTGACGAAATGGCTTTATAGGCTATCAAGCTAGTTGGCATATTTTGTGTATCCATTTTTTCATTAAAGCAAGTTACTGATTTTAACACAGCACCACAACTAATTAAGGCTAGCATTTATGATCGAGGTGGAGGCATGCATAAAAAAGTAAGAACTATGTATTGCAAACAACCGATTAGTTTGGTTACATCTTATAATTCCTCAATTGTTCTTAGAGTCTTTATTTGCTAGCTGCATTATGACCTTGCTCCCAGCTGTGAACTCTAAAAGGTAGGATGTTAGGTTCCCAAGAAAACGTGGGCCTCAAAAGGAGATCATTAAGTGTACAACAAATACATTCGTTAAAAATAATTCTCGAAAAGTTGCAAGTTTTACCAACCTTATCTTGTGAATGGGTCGTTTCATTAAAACGCTCTCTAAAGTTGAAGCCTTAAAAGATGATCCCATAACTACACCCTACTATGCTAATGCTATCATGTTGTAGCATTGATGCATTTCAAAACTTCTATTAAGTTTGGGAAAAAGATTGTTGAACAATGCTTGATAGTAGGTATAGGAAGAAGGGAAGTAAATGATTAATACAAATATACAATCAGTAAAGTAACTGAACAAAAAAAAATCAATTGGATGTTTGTACATGTTAAAGTGTTGAAAAATTAGGCTTCTTAAGCTTTTGGCTGTCTCCAAAATCAAAGTCCTTTGGTTTGAGATCTTGAGTTGTAGTGGAGAATTAGGATTGTTAAAGCACTTGATAGGAATGGAGGAATTAATAGCCATAGATAAAACCTGCATTGTAAGATTATCTTAATGTGGCAATTGAATGATTCATAAGCTGAGAGAAGCATATGTTGAATTTAATAGAACTATAATTAGAACAGAACTTCACTCCTACTTGGGATATGATGTTTCGGCTTGTCCTATTCCTGTAACGAGCCATAGTATTCCGAAGAAGAAAAAGTTAAGGAATTGGTAATATGAAGGTTAGGTTTTACTTTTTCTTAAATCTCAGTGAGACGCTGTTAGGCGGCTAAAAAGGTTATTACGGCTCCTACAAACTAGGATAAGCAAAATAAATTAAAATTAAATTAACTTTCAAACATACTTTTAGTCCCTCAGATCATTTTCATTTTTTCCACTAACTTTATAAAATTGATCTTTTTTATCTCTAAAGTTTCAAAACAAAAAAGTTAGTGATACCTCCTTTTGATTTTATATTTTTATTATCAAGCTTCTTATTGTATGGTTGTCTAGCTTTATATAGCATTTAGAAGACATGTGCGTAGAGCAGCTAAAGCTTTTCCCTTTTAATTACAACAACTAAAAATATATTTTTTTAATTTTAGCAAGTTAAGAATAAATTTATCCAAAAATAAAAGGTTTAAAATATATTTAATTTCTTTTATAGCAACACGTATCTCGCAAACTATCCAAATTTCTTATTATTAGGCTAATCCTCCTATTAAGTTAAATGGTAACATATCACACTCTTTTATAACTAAACAGAGAAATCTTAACTAACCTAAATGAATGAACTTAATTTACGTGCACTCTTTTTCTTCAATTTAAATTTAAACTTTAAGTTTTAATCATTGCAACATCAAAAATTAATTTGGATAGTTGTTAGGCCCAATATAGATGCCTAACAAACCGGTTCAGCTTGAGTGGAAATTTTAAACCGAAGATACGTGTGTGTGTATATATATATATATATACCAATATATAAAAAAACGCAATGAAAACTTACATCCACATTATCCAAATTCAATTTAAAAATATTTTATCTAGACTCATTCCAAAATCCTATCAACCAAATTAGTATGATCCTTATAACCTGATTAAAGTAATCAAAGGCACTTTAATTCAATTTCCTAGATCAATTACTATAATGATTTTCATATTCAATTATTAAGAATAAAACCAAAGATACGTATCCAAAATCATGTTTACCTATGGCTTAAAAGGTCAATTAAATGCAACCTAACTACCTAAATTAATTATGTCATTAAGTTAATAGATTTCTAAGCCTAGTACATTAAGAATTATTATCTCCAGTTCAAAACTCAAATGTAACTTACATGGTTACTTTCCATGGTTAAATTCATTAAGTGACTACTAGAATTTTTTACAGAATTTTTTTACAAATTTTTATAAATTTTTTATATAAATTTGTAAAAAAATTCCATAAAACATAAAAAATTCTAGTAATTTTATTAATAAAGTTCTTGATGCAACTAACAATTACATACACACATTAGAAGAAATTTCTTAAACTCATATATCTAAAAGTCTGACAATATCAGAACTATTCTCAAAACTAAAACTCACATAAAAACCAAGCAATTTGACATATTATCGACATCCCAAAAACATTACTCCAGTACCATGGTTTGTACTCTAAATACATATCCAAATTCAAATGTTTAATATGCTTAAAACACAATATTATTACATTCCATTCCCCTCCATTTTATTTTTTTCCACCTATTCAAAAACAAAACTTCTTACTTAATGTACTTGATAAACAAACAAAAACAAAATCGCAATTATCATTTCAAAGCCACGTCAAAAAATAACGGGAAAAAGAATCGGGCTATTCAAGCCCATTAGTTCCTCCGTTTTCAGTTTCTTGGTGTGAGGCTATTACTATTTACATTCCCCTTTATTGCTTATGCACTCCTTTTTTTCATGTCTTTTTGTTCAAAAGTACCATCTTTTTACACCTTAGTAGATTCTAATTTCTTTGTCCTTCTCCATTGCAGAATACTTTCCTTCTAATTTTTTAAGCTTCTTTACCTAGTTTGCCTCAACACTCTCCCATTGGAAGAAGGAGGGTACTGTTGGAAAACAAAAAGGGGTGCAAATAGTAATAGTCATGGTGAGATCGTTGAGCCAGGCCCAATATATTAAGTTTAAACTTCATGGGAACATTGAGATTTCGTCCATAAAAAAAGCGTTAGTGTCGTGAAAGGCTTGGTCACGCCTTATGGCTCACTTTGACGGTGTCAGCAAGATGGGCCTTTGGTTCCACCATTATTGTTCCTCAATCTTCACCGAAACTCCTTCTACATTTTTCTTCTACCTCTAAAAACACTGAAAACAAAAGGTGCAAAGTCATTCTACTTTATTTACTCTAACATTTTTACAATTTTACACGTAAAGCCCTTAATTTCAATTCCATCTTAGGCATATTTACCATTTTGTAAATAGTTTTACTTCCAAAGAATAAATACCAACAAAAAAACATTTTAGGCTTAATTATGTTTCAATCCTATATTTTAATTAAATTTCAGTCTTCCAAAATTTAAAAAAAAAATAATCTTTAAATTTGAAAGAAATAAATTTTTACTCTCTAAGCGCAAGACTTGCAAAACTAAAATAATTTTTTTAAAACTGTTTAGTTAAGAAATAATGTAAATGAAGAACCAAAACTGTAATTTAAAAAAAATGAAAGAATAAAATGTTTTTTGACAAAATTAAAAGATCGAAGTCGGATTCATTAAAAATTTAAAAGAGTAAAAACATAATTAAGTATTTATATTAAATCCTAATTATTTATAAATAATTTTTTGAAACGTTAATAAATTAGAATTGAAAATCAAATAAACAATTTTTTAGTTCATAATATTAGTATATTTGAATACATTAAATGGATTGCAGAAGAAAATATTGATGAATAATTAATATTTAAGATAAATTATATAACTTTAATTTGACAGAAATATTTGTTTGTAGAATTAGCAGAGGTGAAGAGAAGCAATTGGTTGAACACCAGGAATGAAACTGTTGTGGCATTGGAAGTAAGACAAAAGAAAAGGTAAAGTTGGGTTTCTTTATATTATTTAAAACCATTAAAAGAAGTTTTGTCATGTCTTTTGATTGAGAAACTAATATCCACGTGATACCCAAATTGGCTTTTTTAAAAAGTGTTTTGTTATGGTTGAAGCTTTAATAATGCAGAAGCTGCTAATTATGGATTAAGCAGATAAGCACTTATCCATGAGGCGCAGGCACACATTAATTGTGGGTAAAGTTTGGGAAGGGGAGTGTTTGGTGTGAAATAAGAAAGAGAACAGGGAAAGGCAAAGAAAAAGTTGGGGTGAATGAGAAAAAGGGAGCACTATAGGCTCATGCAACTTGCTCTCTCTTGAGAAACATTCCAACCACAGAGGCCCTCAATTCAACATGCATTATTAAAATATGGATTAGCCTTTAAGGTTGGTTCTCCTTCTGCCAACACTCACCAATGGGGTGCGTGTGAATTGAAGAATTCCAAGTGAGCAAGGGTTTTGAGAGGGAATGTGAGAGAGAGTGGTGGAAGGAGGGTATTGGAGATGATATGATTATCTGGAAGCATGTGCAGTGCCGTGAAAAAGTTGAAATTGGAGCAAGTTGCGCCCCACCAAATCTGATCAAAATATCTCTGCCCCTCACTTGAAAACGACGGTTACATTGGATTTGTTACCCCATTTGCCCAATGCTCCAAAAAATTCAATGCCTATGCTTCTCAACAACGCATACCATTCTAATCGATCACACCCATCACTCTATCTTCCCACCTTTCCAGCTCAAATTGTTGAAAATCAGGGTGCAACGTGACAAAGTCAATTAATTCTTCACCAGAAACCTACATTTCCATCACTTGGACTTTCTGTGACTTCGCTTACCTGCTTTCATTTCCTTTGATTTTTAGCCTCCCACTTCCTTCCCTTCTTCAATTACTCTGCACTCTTGTTTCTGGTTGCTCAACAGTGCCACTAGTAACTTTCTGTCCTAAATTTCCACCAACTTGTCAATCCCGGTTCGCTACAGGGAATCGCAAAAATCACCAATCTTCTAACTTTGTACATCATCAAATTTGAGCTCCACTGGCTACGATGAAAAGAAAACGTCAGATTTTGGGTCAACAACAGTGATAAGAGCAGGAATTAGGAAGTGTATTGATTAATTGCTAACAAGTCTTTCTGGTTCATGTAATTTATTATACTACAAGTTTCTCCGTTTAGATGTTTCACTCGTGATTTTCTTGTTCATTTCTTTCTTTCTCTTGCATTTGCCATGTGTGGGAGATACTTGTGAATTTGTGAATATTGTAAACAAATGGTGTAACATTTATCAGTTAAATTAATTTAAAGATTTATATACTAATACACATTTTAAATCTAAACTGGGTAACAAAGAGATAAGATATACTTAAAGAGTTTACGAGAATAAAATTTCAAAACTTAATAAAAAATTAAGTGAAAATTTGTTTTTTTTAATTTATATTTTTTTACATTTTTAATTTAACACAACATAAATATATTTGCATACTTTTTAAAATATTCAACATATATGTTTTTTATTAATACGTCTCATGATAGGTTAACACCTTACCATTCTATAGTGGGATTAAGAGTTTTTCGCAATCGGAATGACACAAAACATTTGTTGTTAAGGACACCAATTATATATTTATTTTCAAAGTCTGGTATAAGTCTTTTTCGGCTCCTTACCACCTAAAGTTTTATCTACATGACTAAAGGAATAACTCTATTAAGTAGTGTCATATTTATCATTGTCATCTAATACCAAATACATTATTGATTATTCTCAACCATCCATAAATAGACATGTCAAAGTGGGTCAACCTCGCCAAATAGATTGACTAGCCACATATTAAGCCAAAATTGAGTGACCTTAAACTAGCTCACTTTATGATAAGTAAAAATTTTTACAACCTCAATCAACCCTCCACAAGTTAATGGGTTAGGCGGGTTGGCTCACTAACTCACATTTTTTTTATTTTTTACTTTTTAAAATAAAGAAATTTATACAAGTTTTTTATTTGTTATTTTTCATGAAGAACATTGGAGTCATGAATTGAAAAATCTAAAACAATTTCTTTTTGTTTTTTAACATTTTCAATATCTTCATCTCCAAAAACAAACAAAAAATAAAAACAAAAATATTAAAAAATATATAATTTATAATATAAGTGGGTTGGTGGGTCAATCCTCCGCAACCCAACTTGAACCCACTTGGCATGAGTTAAGTGAGTCAGACTCGTTTTCACTCACAATTGAAAAAAAAGAAATCAACAGTCTGACCCAACTCTAACCAGTAATATGTCAGGTTGGCTCGTGTATTTCAGCCTATAGTGACATGTCTATCCATAAAGGGCTCCAAAGATCACCTGTCAAAGGTTCCAAAAGTTACATGCATGTCACAACCATATACATGCATACATATATAATTCTAACTCAACTTATATACCAGATGACGATATGAAAATAAGATAAAAAACCAACCTATTAAGATTTATTTATCAACTTAAATCAATCAATACCAACATGGATTCATTAACTAGCTTAAATATTCCAATGTTGATCAATCTCATACATTTCATTAAATTAAACAACTAACAAAGATAAGTTATTTTAAAAAAGATTATTATCTTTCCTTATCTGGATTGAAAGAATCCTACTTCTAAATTCTTATAATCTAGTTGGATACTTTAGATAAGCCTCCAAATATATACACAAAAATTTTTCTTAAAAATCCAAGAAAAAAGAAAAAAAAAACTTAAAACACTAAATGAAAAATAATCACTTACCAAAATTAAATTTTTATCACGCTAAAATATCTAATCTTTACTCAATCTCCAAAACTCTAATCTAACAAAAAAAAAACAAACTATCGAAAACTCAATTATTTAAAAAAATAAAAAAATAAGATAAATATATTTTAAAATAATTAAAAAATAAACATTATAACTAATTTATTTTAAATTTTATTATTAAAATAATGAGTCTTATCTAGTTCAAATGTAATTGAATTATTAACTTTCAAATAAAGATATTTACTAATTTAATCACGAATCTGATTCCAAGACGCTGCATAGTAACAAGAGAAGTTAAATTGTCACGAGTTCTAATTCAAATAATAAAATAGCAAATATGAAAGGAACCCATTAGGTTTAGCGTACAGTAGAAAAGTGGACTGTGTAGCATTTATTCTTTCTAGATAAGGGAAAAACAAAAGGTAGTTGAATTCCCCACTAAGTTAGTGCAACTAAGATTTTTATAATTCTGGATTAATGATTTAAAACTTAAAAATACTCCATCCGAATATTGTTTTGTAGTAAAAGAAAGAACATATATATATATATATATATATATATATATATATATATATATATATATATATATATAATAACTTTTTTATCCATAATAACAATATATAGTAAAAAAAGAAACTAACAAATGGTGAAGAAAATCCCACATCAATAAAAAAAAGTAATAACCTATGAATATAAGTTGTATATAATTACTTTCAATATAATATATAATAAATAGTATATTTATTTATTTTATCTTAATATAATAAATAAAAATATACAAAATAAAAAATAATACATATTTTAAAAATATAAACAAAATCATAATAAACTATGTTGATACAAAATCTTTTAATCCGATTACATTGTCTTTCCACTAGTATTAATAAAGTAGTTGTATAGTTTTTAATTTTTTTAATTTTATTTATCTTTACACAATGTATGTATTAATTATTTCACGAACAGAAAACATATTACAGATAAACTGAAGTGAAATTTTCAAAAAATTGACATTTAAAGAGAAATAATGAAATAATAATTTAAGATTTAATTATTAATTCTCTTGTTAGTTTTGAGTTTTAAACTAAGATAAAATTTAAATAAATAAGTATTTCAAAATTTATAAATAATGTTATATATTTTTATATTTTATTATAAAATTAAATCTTACGAAAACTCTTTTCTCTATTAAATTTATAAAAGTTTGTGATTGTTGATACATTAACGTTAAAAATTGTTGTATACCCATTGATTTTCAAGTTTTCTTATCAGATTTTGATTTGAATTTTTGGATATTTTAAGAAAAACTTTCACAGATACTTCAATTTAGTTAAGAAACGTTAAATAATTACATTATAAATATAATGGTTTGATATATATATATATATATTGAAGATTAGTATTCTTTTAAAGCATGATAATATTTTAAAAAGTATTTTAAATGAATTGGAAGCATAACACTCTTTGGTTTATTTAGTTTTTTTTTTCTTTGTTGAATTAAAGAACCTTATTTCAAAAGATTCATATTGTATTTATCACTCATCAATATTCAAGTGATGCGAAGATTCTTAAGTGATAGAATATGTTGCTCAAGTTAAAACTTGTAACTTGAATGAGAAGAGTTCGAGATAACTCTTTCTCCTTTGTGAGCATGTTGTTTAAGTGACAAAATGATTGTTTAAGCAAAATTGTGATAATGTATATGGTTATAGAAATTTGGACATCCATGTAAACATGTTGAGGGACTTAAGCAAAAGTTAGCGTTCAAGTGATTGTGAAGAGATGTTTGAAGATTCTGTAATGTGTTAAAAGAGTGTAACACATGTATGTTGCTCAAATAAGAAAGTTTGATTTCATATATGGAAAAAAGACCTCACTTAAGCGACATGCTTCTATTTATATATTGTGTGCGTGTGCTGTTAAACATGAGTGACAATGATGGTGGATGCATATATTCGTAGACATGTGTTGACATAACAATGATTGATAATTATGATGAATACCGAATAATGAGGATGGATGCATATATGTTTGTAGACATGTGTTACTATGATAATGATTGGTAATCATGGTAAATACATTGGTAGATTAATTATATACGTGTGAGTGATAAGTGTCATTAGTTAACCAATTCATGTTCTCTTTTTGGTCACTTAAAGGTCTTAAATGCAAATTTTGAATTGATAATTACCCCAATTGTTAGAATTATTTAACTTAAGCTGTTAATGGTGAATCATGCTCAAAAGGATCATTTAATCCCAATTTTTGTTGAATTATAGGTGAGCAATGAAGAAAGGAAAGAAGAAAACATTGATGAAGACTCCAACAGAAGAATTTAAGCCTACATTCAAGTATTGGTAGCCTAAACTGAATCATCTCGCCTAATCTAAGGAGGAAAGTGATGCACTGGAGAAGGCTCGCTTAAGCGAGATTGGAAAATCTGATGATTGCCATTGGAGCAGTCTAGCCCAAGCGAGACTCTGATCGCTTGAGCGAGATCACCTGTTTCGCCTGGGCGACGTTTTGCTGGCTTGAGCGAAAAGTCACTAACCTAATTACGTTTTAGGTTATAAAATTGAGGAAAGGCGCAGCAGTGAGGCATCCAATGAGAGGCGCAGCTATAGCCGTCAGGGAAACTCTGCAGAGGCGTTGAATGCTATTGGGAGAAGGCAAAGGCACTTCATTTGAGGAGTCTGGATCATTCTCTCTCTGTTTCTGTCATTGGTAATGGCTACCATGAGTAGCTAAACTCTTTCTTTGGGATTAGATGTAATCTGTAGAACTCGAATATGTTTCAGTAAATTATAGATATGTGTTGTTCAGTTTTATATACAGTATTGGTAATTCATCTTGTTTTTATCGTTTTACATAATTCTATTTGATCACTAGTTTTGTGTTTCTAGGTTTTTGGATTTGACCGGAAGGTATTTTTGAAAACTGGATTTAGATGAAATTACTTGTCATATTGTGATGCTAGGAATAGATTACAGTATTTCAATAGCTGAAAACATTTGAACTTAATGCGGGATGATTTATGAGTAATCAAGGAATTGATGCGAATGAATTTATCTTTTGAATTATATTTGTGAGGAATCAAGATATATGATTTTAGAGTGTTGCTTCAATATTGTGAAATTGAACAGTGCATATTTATCTTTTATTGGAACATTGAAGAGGAAAATAGAGAACGTCTAATCCCAATATTTCCACCTTTATAACCCTTAGATTTAATTCTTGTTTTTTCTATTAAAATTATATAAATCCAACACATATTCCTTTTTACAATGAAATTTATTGATTGTCTTATATGCTTAATGATTATTACAGTTTGAATTAACAATTCCTCGTGGGAACGATACTCTTACTCATTTTTATTATACTACGGTTGACATTTGGTACGCTTGCCAATAGTTTTAACAGTAAGATATATTAATGTATGATATGCATATCAATATGTATAATATGATCATGATAAAGTGAGATCGTTATCTTGTATGTATATATGAGATGGGATATATATATATATACAATGATATTTTTGTGATATGTTATGGATATCTAAGATGATATTGGTATGTGCAGTGAGAGTTTCTTCAGCAAATGACATATGTAACGAAGTATTAAACATGTAAAGTCATGAAGTAAATGAGATATTATGACTTAAGTGATAATATGATCATGTAAATTAAAAAAACATATGACAAAAAATAGGAGAAAGTTCATAGTTTAGCTTGGATAAATAAGCGTATAAACTACTACTTAGACAAATATTAGCTTTGATGATACATGCTAATATAATATGTCTTAAAAAAAAAAAACATCATCTTGTAATGATTATACTGTACATTGAAAATGTAGCTAAAAAATAAATACAGTATTAATAATATTTAATTGAAATTAATTATTAATGTATATCTTTATGTATTGATAATGCAATAATGAATTTCATAAGCTTTGTAATAATTATGGTATTAAAAATATATTTAAAATTAAACTGATTTACTCTTACATTATTATCATTATGAGAATATATATCATAGAATATTAGTAAATATATATATATATAAAAGAGAGAAATAATATAATATGATATAATGTATAAATAGGAAAGAGTAAAATAAAAATTTTATTAATTTTAAAATTATTATATTTTTTTATATAAATCAATCTTATACCACTCTTAAGAAAGAAAAAAAAAAGAAAGTATTAATTTGTAATAAATAATATTAATAATTTTTTGTTCAACATGGAGTCTTGTTAAGCAAAATAAAGTAAAAATTATAATTTATAATGTTAAACATCATCTTTATAAATTATAAGACTCACGAGTTATAATATATAGTACATAATATTATTTAAGATTAAATATGAAACTAAGTCAAATACATTATAATATTTGCATTTAAAAACTACGTAATAATACTGATAAATGAAATTATAACTAAATATTTTTTGTTGAAATAACAATAAGTGATGATGAGATTATCTCATTGTAGTATTAATTATCATAATATTGAGTTTATATCTAAAAAGTAAAATAATTTTGTTTTTAACTATATTGTCCAAATCATATGTGCAATGCAATGCAACCATCAAACATATAGGTTGATTGACACGTTTTTGTTTTAATTTGATCAATAATTTTAAATATGTAATTGCGATAAAATATTGAAAAAACATTAATATTGATCAATCATTCACAAAGTCAATTTTGAAAATTAAATGAACGATTCCGTAGTTCAATCTATTCGATTACTTTAAGAATAATATTTGTATAAATTCTACGATAAAGAATGAGCAAAGAATAAAATTTGGAAAAAAATAGAAAGAGATAAGCATATTAGTAAATTGTTATAAGAATATAGAGTTTTTAATTCGTGTGATTGACCCAATCCGGTCAACTAACTTAACCAGCACACCTTGAGTTGAGTTCGCCCCTCACCACAGATTGACTTCACTTATAAAATGTACGACAAAACATAAATAATGCAAAAGTAAAAAATTCCTAAAGTATGACATAAGCTGCCAACACTGATCTCAATCTCACCATGCGTGCATACAAATTCTATATTACATATTTAAGAAATTCAAGTATATTTTCTCAAAAAAGTATGGCTCAAAAACTTTCAATCCGACTCCTTAAATATTATAATAGATTAGTCCAAAAGAATTCCTACCTCTATATTTCCTAAAATAAAAATGATAATTTAATAATAATAATAATCACATAAGAACAATTAATTATAATTTTGAAATATTTATAATTAATTTAAAATTTGAATATTTTACTTTTTATTTTAAGTTTAAAATACAATTAAAATAAAACAAAAATATAAATTATATACACTATAGATAATTTAAATGAAAACAATATAAATAAAATAGATAAAGAATTTTACTAAATCAGCTCTGGAAATATTTTAAGGTATATTATTGCTATATATAGTAGACCCTCTTTATATCTTAAATATTTATAGACAATAATAATAAGATCAGAATTTGTTTTTAGTTCTCACTACGCAAATATGAATTTTTAGTTTTGGCATGTAAAAATTCAACGTCTTAGTTAAAATAAATGGTGGAATCCAAGATTTGATTCCATGTAGAGAGGCACTTACTGGCGCCGCATTTCAAGAGTTTGTCTCACCCCTCCCACGTGCCGCTCCCGTTTCCTGTTGCTTCAATCCTACGCCGTAAACTGCGTCTAAACCCAACCACAGTCAACGTACAAGTTTAACCATGGTTAAAGATGCTGCTGCTAGTTGATTTTGATCATTATTCCATTCCACTAACCCTTTTGGTTTTCGAGGGTAATGAAAGGAGTAGTGAGTGAGAGAAGTGGCCCCCACCGGTATCTATTTGCCAGGTCGTCAACAATTATTAGTCACCCCCTTCTGGGCTCCACTCCGCTACCGCCACTCACTTTCTCTTCTATGTAACCATGACATCATCGTCTCGCAATAATTCCATCTTGTCAACTTTCCCATTAATCAACGGCTCTCATTTCTTCCCCACATCATTCTAGCTACCACTACCTATGTATCTACTCTCTAGGTTTTAATACTATTATTGACCACCAATTACAAACCAACGACATCTTTTCGGTTACATGTACCACTCCCTTTTTCTACCTCCATATTTATTCGTTATTTTCTCTCATGCGTTGCTTTTTTTATTTTTTTAAACTTATTTTTCAGAAATTTAATCATTTTTAATCTAATAAATAGTTAGGAGTAAAACAATTGGGTATAGCCTATTGTAGTCTTACATCCTAAAATAGGGCGAAACAAATTAACTCATAAAAAATAGGTAAATTGGAAGTTTTATTGTAAATCACTAATTAATTTTTTATATTAAATATGTGTAAGGTGGTAAGAAAATATTCGATCTATCTTATTAGTTTTTTTCTCTTAAGATTGTGGGTTATATAGTAGTAGAAAAATATCCGACCTATTCTAGTCGTTTCAAGAAGACTGAGACTGCATAGTAGTAGAAAAACATCTGACTCATTTAGGATAATTTTAATACTCAATTAACAATATTAATCATCAAATCTTGCAATTAGGAAAAGTTCCGATAGATAAATAGATAAATATAATTATAGAAGGATTTGATAATAAATAAATATAATCAGAAAATAGAATAAAAATTAAATACATAATTTCATATTCCTGTAATTTAGCTAAAACTTATTGAATAATATAAATATCTGATAATATAGTGAATAAATAAATAAAGAAAATATTAGAAAAAGAAAGATAATGTTTTAATTACAAATAAGATTATTAGGGTTAGACAAAAGCAAATAAATTCTAGTGCTCTAACTTAGGGATCGTCATCATATCTCTTGACTATAATAATGACAGTTACAACGAATGTTCATCATTCCATTTTTGTACATTTTATATTTAGTTGGTATTTGCTCCCCTTCCTCACTCAAAAATAACTTATATTAGATTGACTTGTATAAAATTTAAGAATTAAAAAGGTTGATCCATCTCGTATGATTATGAATGTGCGGGTCAATCCATATAAATAAAAGATTAATTGAACATAAAAGATTCATCCATCTAGATTTTTCAATTCATGACTTTAATGTTTTTTGTAAAAAAAAATAAAAAATACAAATATTTTTATATAAATTTTTCATTTAAAAAATAAATATAAATTAGTAAGTTAACCTATCTAACCTACTAACCAATTGCAAGTTGAGTCAAATTTTAAAATTTTTTAGTCACCATAAAATAAGTCAGATTGAACTCACTCTATTTTAGTTCAATCTATAATAAGTCAAGTCATATTAGATGAGTTGAACTACTTTAATGTCTCTACATGGACATACATTAATATCTATTTAAATTATTTTAAAATTAAAAACATATAAAATTTAATTGAAATAAAAGTAATTAAAGTGATATTCAACTTTTCTAATAATATATTTTTCATTTTTTAAATGTTACACTTTAAAAAAATATTTTTATTTAACTATAATTATCAAAGTTCAAAATACTATTAATGAAAAATAAAATAGAATTTTTTATAAATATTTTATTAAATTCAAAAGAAATTATTATATTTATAGATTTATTTGAAAAAGAAATTTAAACAACATTTCAAAAAGAACAAAAGTAGTACTATTCAGTACTTATACCACCTTCTATATAATATTATATCTTTCCCAGTTTGTTAATAGTTTGGAATTTTTACACATAGATTATGGAAAATAATAAATACATGTCTCTTTTTTACTTCAGTCAAATACAAAACTACAAATCATCATTTTTGTGGAATTTAAATATAAGAAAATTTTAATTCTTTAAACCTTATTTGATATAAATATTTTTAAAAAAGGGCAATGCTAATCAATATCCTAAGAGCATTAAATTTAAGGAAATTAAATTACAACAAAATCCAATTATGTTGTAGTTGATGTATTTTGATGAGAATTGATAAAGATGGAAGTTTAAAGGAAACAAATATTGTTCCAAGATGGAAATTTAAAACAAACAAATATTGTTTCTTTTGTTGATCATATTTATCTTAGTGAGGAAAGTATTTTGCCTTTTATATCAGTATGGGTTTTCAATTCGAAAAAGCTATGGTTATTTTGCCATTATGAAGGTAGAGAGAGGCACTTTGAAAATCATGGTATCATCCATGGAACAAAGGAAGAAAATTAAAATGTGAATTTAAAGCTTTTCTGCTTATTACATTATAGAAAACTTATGACGTGTTTTTCAGTGATGAGTTACAAAGTTTGTTGTTGATTATAACCTGTTTTGCCATCCTAATAAAAAAATACATCTTTTACTAGCTAATCAGTCATCTCACAAAATGATTATATTAAAAGAGATTGAACTTTCAGTTAGACAATTAACTTGGGTCATAGAACTTGAGTGAAGATATTTTTTGTCTCCAACTTGTTTAAAAGACATGGAGATATTGTTATGTTTGATAGTAGATACAAGATCAATTCTTTTGAAATGCCATTTTTAAATTTATGTGGGTATCAATAGCCACCAAAAACTATCCTTTTTTATGTGAGCCCTTACCAAATTAAACAATATCTGTATTTTGTTGGTTCATGTGTGTGGCTTTTAATATACATATTCTCATGGTTAGTTGTAACACTTCTTTATTATGTGCTACACTTATATATTTTTTTATGAAGTAATTAAAAGAAGATGTAAAAGTAAATAACTTTTCTTATCACTTAAAAACATGATGACAAAACTTTTAGATTAAGGTGTATAAAAAATGAAAGAAATAAAAAGAATATTTTTATTGGAAGGGTTTTGGATTATAATATATAATTTTAATTTATTTATTTAGTCTTATAATGTTAATCACTTTTTAGATCTCATATATATATATATATGTATATATATTATTTTAATTTATTAATTCTTTTATATCATAATTTTAATTAATATAAATAAATAATATTTTATATTGTGATTTAAAATTTGTATCTTATTTTTATTATCATGTGAGTTTATAAAATATAAATTTTAAGTTTATTTTTTATGTAATGATTATAATAAAAATCTTTTAAGACATGATAATAAAAGTAAAATATAAAATAAAATTATTTAATAAATTTGAATAATATATTATTAAATGATATTTTATAAAAAAATAAATAAAAAAATAAAAAAATTATAAAATTAATGTAGCATAACAAAATATAAAATTAATTAAAATATGTTATTATGATATTAACGGATATGCCTAATAAAAACAATGCAGATTAAGTGTATCTTATGGAGATAATATTATTGTATGTTATTTAAAAAGAAAATATTCCGTTTTCTACTAACACATTCTAAAATTTTAGGTAATGATTAATTTATTATTTTCTATATAAATATTTTATACGATTAATTTTGTATACTTTTTGTATAAATATTATATTAATCTGTTTGTTTCTTTTTGTTCTATGATAACTGGGACATTTAACATTATAATGGAAGTTGTGGATTGTGTGGGGAGAAATATATGATTGGTCACTTACGCATACCAAATATGCTAAAAAAATTATTGGTTTGATTGCATTATATGGAGTATGTGGCTTTTGAAAGGTTACAACTTAATATTTGAATATATTAATTAGGTGGGTGGCCACATTATTAAAAAAAATAACAATTAATGTAGTATAATGGGTAATTTAATCATTTAGTTATAATAAAATCATTATTATTATTATTACTAATATACATTTAAGATATATTCAGTCATGTTTTTAATTTACTATATTTGATGTTTATTAACCGGTGCTTAGGTAACTCATCAGCCTGATCCTATCTTTAAATTTATACACGATTTTTAGTAAATATAAGAATATAAAATATTTATATTTTAAAATGTACTCTAGCTTTCGACCCACTACTACTGTATCTCAGGTTTATGGTCATCAAATTATTTTTAACATAGTTAAAAATTAGAATAATGTTATATGTTCATAAAAAAATTCTTCATATACCATTCTTTAAAATGATAAAGTTTAATATTTAAGAAGTAAATGTGTTGTATAATAATATTAGATATCTTCATTTAATATAATTTGAAATGTATTTTTCATGTTCATAATATACTATATATAATTAAAATAAAATAAAAAATAAAAAATAAATTTAATATAAAAAATTGGATAATTCATCAGTATGAGATAATATGATCTTTATTAAAATGAATATGAACTTAAAGATAAATTATAAAACTTATTTTTATTTAGATTAATATTTTTAAGTAGGATTTGATTTGAACCATAAATTATTTGAATCGATTTATTAGAGTTAACAAAAGAATTTATACTTCTACATATGTTTTATTAAAATCAATAATAGCTACTAAATAAATATTTTTAAAAGATATTATAAATAATATGTAAAAACATTTTAATTACCGATTTGTTAATATCAAAATATAAGTATCATCATATTTTACTTGTGTGGGTATATAAAAGTTTATCTATTTTAAAAAAATTAATCATCAAAACAAAATTATCAATGATAAAAAATGTAATTATTTAAAAATGATTTATAATTTAATTTTATATATATAGATATAAGAAGTTAGTTTTTAAAAGATTATTTTTTTAAAATTTATATTTCATGATCTAATTTATTTGTTTAAAAAATTAAATTTATTTGTACTAATATTTGATTAGATAATTTTATTTAAATTAATTTTTAAAATTATTTTTTTATCTAAATTTATATTTTAAATAATATTATTTAAAATTTAAAAACAACTAGATATCATAAAGAAAATTTGGAAATATTTTCTCGTAAATATTCAGAGACAAATTTGTTTAGAAAGAGAAAATACTATCCATACCTGTCCCACTATGTTTGGTTACTCTCGTCTTAACGGTTTTAATATATATATATATATATATATATATATATATATATATATATATATATATATATATATATATATATATATATATGTTATATGCTTCGGAATGAAAAAATAATTAATTTTACTTATAATTCAGCAATGTAGAATAATTTTATTAGGTATATCTGAATGATTATAATTATAAATAGAAAATTTAGTTTTGTAAGTATTGAAAACAGATTGAATTATAGGAAGAAAAATATTATATTTTATATTTGAAACAAATTTCCACTGAGTTGAGAAAAAAGTATTATTAAAATATTTTTTTATAAAATATTTTTATTAAAAAAAGGTTAACATGATGTTTTAAAATAATGTAATCTAGAGTTAGAATTGAAAAAAAAAAAGTTAACGACTCTAAGAATGTTTTTATTAAGAAGATAATCACATAAAATCTTGATTTACTTTTTTTGGATATCCGTGTATTACATTAACTTTAAAATTTTTATGGTGACTTTTACTTCAATAAAACAGTTTTATAGAATTTTTATTTTATAATATTGTTTTATTCAAAGAGTTATATTTAAGATAAAAACTTGTTTTTAAAATTTTTATGTTAAGACAATTTTATAATGAAAATAACCTTAAAATAATATCATATTATTAATAAATATATTAAATACAGTAAATTAATTATTGAATAATTAACATATTAATTTATGTGAAATTAATTTTTAAAATACAATTAATAATATAATAGTATATTATAAAATGAGAATTTCAGTTGGTTTTTTAATAATCATTTTAATCTATGTTAGCAATTAGTTTTAATAAAAAATAATATTTATCTTTGTATAGAAATGTGAGGATTCTTAAGTTAAAAGCATTTAAAATTGTTTATTTTTTCTTTACGACTTTATTTATAATTAAATAGTATTATATTTTTTTATTTATCTTTTGATTATATTATTAATTATTTATTTAATAAAAAATAATATTTGTCTTTTTGTACTTGAGGACTCTTAAGTTAAAATATTAAAAATTGTTTATCTTTTTCTTGATGATTTTATTTATAATTAAATAGTTTTTTAATATTTTTTTTATTCATCCTTTGATTATATTATTAATTATTTTTATTACTTATTTATTATATTATTATTTATTTCTGTTATTAGTTTATTGTATTATAAATTATTTGTACTATTTATTTATTTTATTCATGTTTTAATTATATTTTCAGATATTATTTTTTATTTTTCAATTATATTATCAGGTGTTTTTATTTTTGAGCTGTTTCATTTATTTATTTTATCGAATATATTTATTATTTAATAAAATTTAACTAGGTTATTGGAATCTGGTCTCAGTCTATTTCATGAATATGTTTATTTATTTGTTTCCTTTGTTGTAATTATCTAAACTTTGATTTTTCTAATAATAAGATATGAGAGTTTATGAGTAATGCGGTCGAAACTGTACAACTAAAAATGGATTAAATATTTTCTTACCATTACAATATTATTTAGATACTAATTAACAAAATCCTTTTTTTCACGATAAAATATTCTTTTATAAAATATTTGAATAGAATTGAATTGTGGTAATATTTAATGTAACAATAATAATTGAAATGGTGACAGCGTGTATGTTTGGATCTAGATTCCTCAGTTTTCTGCTTAGGTACATCACAAAACCTAATTCTAGTCCTAATTAATTACTAAGTACTAAAGAACTTTCCAGTCTCATCTATTATTGAAGAAAAAAAAAACAAACTCTGCAAGCTTGAGTACATAAGATGGTTCGATTATTAATTAAGCAATCCAATACAAATATAAACTGATAAAATATGAGATTAAATTAAACTCACCATCCATTATCTTGGCCATAAACAAAAGGAAAAAGAAACGGCTCCCCACTTCTGAATTGGGACACTGACTCCTTCCTCATAATCTATACATTATCTTCTTCTCATTTCTCATTACTTATTTCAATAATTACTTAAACAATGAATTAGTCGTTTGTTTGTTTTTAACTTGGACTGATAGCGATTTTCATAAAGCTACTTATATATGCAACAGTTCAAACTTCTAAGCTAATTAAACTAAATCCAATGGTAAAGTGAGCCTACAATGAAGGCAATAGAAAAAAAATTAAGGGGAAGAGAAGATGCATTAGGAATTTTGAATTCAAAAAAACTGTTCAGGATAACTGAACGCGCACTAAATATGGTCAACACGCTTACAGACAAGATCAGAGAAAATGACAACGTAAAAGAAACTGACAGCTGCCGGTTTGGACTGGACACGTGTCCTTAACCAGCGTCTGGAGGACGCGTGTTGCTATCTGATTGGATAACGGCTTAATCAATTTGGGTGTGTCTTGCGTCATGGCCTGCAATTTGCTGAAACTAACCCGTGGTTACGACAGCGATAATTAGGGGATTGATTATGTGATTAAGAATAGTAATCAAGGTGATAGGGTGCTATATAACTGAGAGAGTGGGTGTAAGGCAAAACCAAGAGTGGCGAGAGGTTCTTACACACAGATATTTTTTTTTGTCTCCACTTTCTCGAGAGCTTTCAGTCTTTGTGGTTCATCTTTCTTCGTCTCTTCTTCTCCTTTCCCCCCTCTGTAACACCCCGCTTCTCTGAATCCCTTTCTGTTAATCATCTGTCTTTCAAGCTAAGATTTTCGGGTTTGTCTTTTAATTCACCAAGAAGCAAACTTAGAAGGATTTTTCGAAAGCCAGGTGTTTTCAGAAACGAGATCCAGGTTTTACTGTCAGAATTCGCTAGTAAATTTTTTGTCCCCTCCCCCATTTTTTCCTTTGAAACCAGGCAAGAGGGTTATTTTTTATCCCTCGAAGTTTAATCTTTTTTAAGACCCCGGGACTGAAGAGATTGTCTATTTGAAATCTCCTTCACCCTTTCTTTGTAGAAAAGTTTTTTTTTATCTTTATTTTTGTAATCCGTTGTATTAATTAACCACCTGTTCTTCAGTTTTAGAAAGACGCAGGTTGAACTAATCTGATGGCAGCTATGATGGGTTTTTACAGCAGCACAGAGTTTCAACTTCACTCAGATCCTTTCAGGGGTGAACTGATGGAAGTTCTTGAACCTTTTATGAAAAGTCCTTCCTCAACCCCATCTTTTTCTTCCTCTCCTTCAAACTCCTCTTTCCCCTCTACTTCTTACTCTGCTTCTCCCAACTACTTCCCCTGCTCACCCTCCTTCCCTAATGTTTACTCAAACAACTGTTCCGCGTCGATGACCCCTGTATTTGCCGACGGGTTATCCCTATCCAACACCCAAAACATCATAGGCTTCGGGCAAGGGCAACCAACGTCTCTTCTCGGCCTCAACCACCTAACCCCCTCTCAGATCTCTCAGATCCAGGCCCAAATCCAGATCCAGAGCCAGCAGCAGCAGAATCATAACACCCTGAACTTCCTCGGGCCCAGGCCAATCCCTATGAAGCACGTGGGCATGCCTCCCAAGCCCACCAAGCTGTACCGAGGGGTGCGGCAGAGGCACTGGGGGAAGTGGGTGGCTGAGATCAGACTCCCCAAGAATCGGACCAGGCTTTGGTTGGGAACATTCGATACCGCCGAGGAAGCCGCTCTGGCGTACGACAAGGCCGCGTACAAACTCCGAGGTGACTTCGCTAGGCTGAACTTTCCCAACCTCCGCCACCAGGGTTCCTCGGTGGGCGGAGACTTCGGGGAGTACAAGCCGCTCCATTCCTCTGTGGACGCCAAGCTTCAGGCCATTTGCGAAGGCCTGGCTGAGTTGCAGAAACAGGGGAAGACGGAGAAGCCTCAGGGTTCGTCGAAGAGGTCGCGATCCAAAGTCGCCCCTCCGCCAGAGAAGGCTGATTCCGACAAGGGTTCGGACGACAACACGAACAACAACCCTTGCAAGGTGGAAGCTGCCTCGTCTGGGGTTACGACGGAGAGCGAGGGATCTGAAGGTTCTTCGCCTCTGTCGGGTCTGACATTTGCTGACGTTAGCGAGCCTCAGTGGGAAGGTGATTCGGATAATTTTAATCTCCAGAAGTACCCCTCTTATGAGATCGACTGGGATTCTCTGTGAGGAAGTGTTAGGAAATTGGAAGTCGTATATTTTTATATATTTGGCAATTGCAGTGAAGTGTATTATGCGTGGTGTAGTATAGTATATTTGTAGGTGTTAGTGTCTCTCAGGTGGCCACTGCAATGGAATTTTTGGCAATTGCAGGGCTAGTTTTAGTTAAATTACTATTCTGTCAATATGTTGTATAATCTCTCTCTACCTTGGGTCACAGTTGAATTTTTTCTTGCTTGACCCGGGAGAATTAGTCCAGTTATGTTTCTAGTCTTACTTAATGGAATTATTATATGAATATTGTCGCTGTGATCAATCTACTTGCCTTTCAGCTGATGATGCTGCCTTTTCTAAAAGTAACGCGTTTCAGTTGGCATTCTCTATGCTTACGTCATCGCTATTCATGAACATCTATCTTTATGCCTCTGCCGTCACAAATCGTCGTCTTTAGCCAAAATCTAGCCACCGTAGTTTCATGTTGTACTAGTAAATAAACCTAAAACTTATTTAAATTTTGCCTTGCTTCCACAGAAGGTGCAAAAACAAAACATAGGAGGTCTATAGCACTGCGTTTACGGGGATACACTCTTCTACAGCTGATATTCAAGGAGATCGCGTCCTTTCCTCTCTAAAAATTCTTGTTGAAAGTTCAATTCTTCTCACTCAAATCCTGTTATAATTATGTTCTTATTGTAATTAATATTTGTCGTGCCATGGTAACATTTATTGGTGATTTTAGTTTTAAATTTGATAGTTTACTGTTGTTTTAATATTTAGTTTAACTATTTATCATCAATTTAGAATCTGAATTCAACATTCATTTTTATTTTTTAATTAAGTAACCTTAAATTACATTTTTAGACACGAATAAAATATAAATATACTTTAAAAGCTCACAACTATACCTCAATTATTTTAGAGAAAAATACTAGTATTTCTCTTGAACACTTTTTTAAAATATTATTTTATTAAACAGGTAAAATTTAAGTAAGTGAACCCTCTCCTATTTTCAGTTATTCCCCTTTTTTAGGTGCTTTTTTTAACTATCTGTTCAGCAGTCTCAATCATATATTTAGTAAAATAAAAACGAGGCAGAATAAGAATAAATATTGAATAATTTTAAATTATATTTAAAATTTTGAATAAAAGTTGTCTGATTGAACTTTTTTCTGCTTTCTTTGTAAAACTTATCTTTCCGCTTTGAGAGATAATTGGTGAGTGATGCAGAAGCATGGTACAATCAAATCCAGGAGATAATTAATTTAAAATAACATATAGTTCAAAAAAAACCAAAACCATACTTGCAATTTGATACTTACTAATTTTCTCTCTATTTTATTTTAAAACTATATTTTAATCAGATAAAAACTTATATCTGTTCATTATTCTCTATTCTCTATATTTAACTTCTAAAAAAGTGTGTTTATGATGATGAATTAATTTAAAATAAAAATTTAACACTTTCCAGCAGCATCATACGACAAAAGCGTTCTTTCTAAGCAACTTACAAATTTAAGCAGGGTTTAACAAGTATTTTAGATATTTTCTCCTCTTTTAAAATTTTATTATACCAAATAAAATAACAAAACAGGAACAAATAAGTACCAGTTTAATGGAAAAATTGTATAACTTTTAGTGAAGAAGCTAATTATGCAAGAATACCAAAACAATATCAAATTGTGTCTGTCTGGTCATCCTTAAAACTTTTTTTTACATATAAAACTTGTCTTAATAACTGAGAAAATTTGTTAAATGTTTTGAAATAATCAAACTATCATCTTAGAGATCACACACTGTTAAAAATATTAGGGATAGAGAGAGATACATTATTTTTTCTAGGAGAATGATAAACATACCTTTAACGTTACCATATTTTCATTCTCGTCCTATTCCTTTATAGGATTTCCAACACTCTCTACCAAACACATTATATACTTTATGTAATGCTATCATCAAATAAAATTTTGTAAATAAAAATTCCGCTGGGTTTATACTGATTAATAATTGAACCGTAGGCAGATTTACACAGAGATACTTAGACTTGGGCTTTGTGAGGCCGACTCAACTATTGGGCTTTATCAATATTTGCCTTTATTTTGTACTAAACTTTATGGGGAATTTCTTTTTGCACTAACTTTCTGCACTTTATAAAAATTAACATTTTACTTGTTTGATTTAAAGTTCGTTTTTATTGTGCCATCCAAAAATTCATTAGATTATGAAATTCTAAATTTTGAAAAGATATGTAGGATTATACAATTTAAAATAGTGATTTAGAAATCAAAATTGTATTTTGAATTACACAAATTTAAAATCTTTTTTATATAAAAAAACTTTTAAATTGTGTTCTTCTTGGTTCACTCATTTATTTTTCTAGTTTACTCATCTCTCTCCCCCCATTTTCCTCAAGGTAATTCACTTTCACATTCTTTATTTTTTAATTATTTTTTTGTTGATTGTGTGATCAGGAAGTAGCACAGCAAGAGGTGGCAGCATAACGAGGGAGGGAGTGTATTTACACATGCATAAGGAAACTATGCGGTGCAAAAAGCAATCTCCAACTTTCCGTCCAGTGTGAGGAGCGACTCGAGTCTTAGTATGTAACTTGGACTTGATTTAACAAAACGTATTTCCAAGTGTAGAAAAGAAAGAAAATTAGAAGAACGATAAAAATTGAAAAACCAAGAAAAATAAAAATTGAAAAACCAAAAAGAATAAAAATTGAAATTACGAAAAACGAACTAAAAAATTTCAAAAACTTTCTTCCTTAAATTTATAAGATTTACAAAGAAAAATCATATATCAATAAAAATATTTCCAAATATAATATAATATTTTTTCAAATTAATTTTTAAATATTACTATTAATTATAAATTATCATTATAATATATATATAATTAAAATAAATATACTAATATTTTATAATTAATTATATTATAACATAATGAATATATAGCATATAATCGAATATAATATAATTAATTTTATTAATATTATATAATAAATGAAAAATTATTTTAAATTAAAATTTATTATAAATTTTTTATATAATAATAATATAAATAAATTTATATAATAATATTATTAAATAAAACATTTAATATAATTTAGTATTTGATTAAAAAATATATTTTTATATATTAAAGATTTATATTAATTTAATTTTTTTAAATTTAATTTATGTTTTAAAAAAATATTTTTATAAATTATTTTAAATATATTAGTTTTAATTAAAATTATTTTATTATATCAATCAAATCATTCTTTAATTTTTGTAAATTTTTTCTACATTTTTTATTATCTTTTTATTAAAACAAAAACAACTTTATTTTCCGGTATATTTTTCTTCAAATCTTTTCTTTTCTTTTCCTCTCCTTCCTTTCTATCCTCCAAAAGGAAGACAGCATTAGTGTTTGCAGGGTGGTTTATCTCAGTAATAAGCCTAACAAATTCAATATAGGAATTTTGCCTCTTGTTCTGATATTCACCATGACCTAATTATAGTGTCCTTTTCTATAATTCATTTTTCTTATTTTTGAAAAAATTGACTAAAGTAGAAGAAATCTAAAAACATCTAATTGCTTATGCATAGTGAGAGAAAGTTGAGCCATTAAAACTAGAAATCGTAACCTAATTTCTCTCTGAATCGCACGTTATTCCCTCTCATGCATGGGGCAGAGACTAAGTTCACTCTGACGTCGCTATGCATAGCACCCACCTCTCTACCTCTCTACCTCTCTAACAACATTCCCAATTCTGCAATTCGCTTTCCTTGTCACCTCCCACCGCTCCTCATAGTCTCATGGAGGAGCGGTTGTCGCCTTCACCGTTGTCACCAGAATTGCCTCAGGACAAGAATGAGTATACCAAAGTCCAATCATCAGACATCGATCCTAGCACCTACATTGTCCGAATCCCCAAGGATCAAGTGTACCGTTTGCCATCCCCCGACAATGCTCGCATTGCGGAGCTACGTAAAAACTCTCCTCCCAAGAAGGCCAAAACGTCACGTTGTTGCTTGTGTTGCATAGTATTCTCCGTTGTCATCTTCGTCCTTCTCATTCTTCTCGGAGGCGTTTTAGGTGGTCTTTTTTCCATGTTACTCTCACCAAAGAACCCTATATTTTCCGTGGAAGGCTTTCAGGTAGCAGAGACCAAACCTAAATACGATATCACTTTAAAAGTCCACAATTCGAATTCAGACGTAGGCATTTCGTATAAAAATAGTAGCCATGTGACCCTTTCTTTAAATGGAAAAGAGATTGCTAATGGAGACTACCCAGCTTTGCATCAAGACCCTCGTGATACGACGTCGTTTGGCTTTGCTTTAAAAGGATCAAAAACTGGTTACCCTAAGAAGGTGGAGGAAAGCGTGAAGAATACTGAGAAAAAAGTGCCGGTCACATTCTCCTTAGCCATTCAGTCTCGAGCACGAATGAAATTGGGGTTGTTGAGTAGTGGGACAATGACATTCGACGTTTCCTGCAAAATCAAGTTAGATACTTTGGCAAATTCCACTCGCATAGTCTCTCAACTATGCCAAACTAATCGACACTAGCTACCTCCCGCACCTGCGTAGATCATCCAGGTGTTTTCATTGTCAACCTTTTTCTTCTTCGATAATCTCTTCATTTCTTTTTTACCCAACCCCAATACGTTAGTCATTGCCCCAGGTTTATGTGTATAACTTCTAAATACTTATTATCCTCCTTGCATATATATTAATTGCATGTTCTTGTATACGTCTCTATCTTTTTATTGAAGTAGTTGTTAGTAGCTTTAACATAGAGATCTTATTTCGTAATCTCTAGTTTTTGGTAAATGGTAAATTTTCCCCAAACCTTCCACTGCTAATCCATTCCCGTATAATAATTTGGGATCATTCTAATTAGACAAAGTTCAGATGTAATCACTTTCTCATTTTGATGTACAATTACTGTTTCCTGCTAAAACATTTTGTTCAAAATTTAATATAATTAAAAATGATCAACTAGTGCATGTTCTTTAAGTCAAGACTGAGGTTAATTTTCACTAAAACTAATCCACAGTTGTGCTTTCACACTCTTTCACTTTTCTTTCTCTTATGGTGGACTTGTAATAGATCTCATTTTAAAAGTTTAGTTATTCACTAGTTCTGATCCATGAAATTTGTAGGTTTGGTATCGTTAAGGTTGTGTGGATAATAATGATGTTGAAATCTTGAGTGATTTGTGTATGCATTCATATATAACGCATAGTTGTTGTTGCATGAGTGGGCATGTAAGTTAGGATATGCCAGATGGGGCCTCAGCTGGAGGAACTACTGGGACTAATGAGAATGGGCCTTAAGTGTATGTGTAATAGAGTCCCATATGGGATTTTGGTAATTTCCAACCTTGTTGTATTGGGCCACGACCCACAACCACCCAAGTTTGACAAAACCACTACACATCCATAAGATCAATAGACAGAGGGCTTGCCCAATGGTTGAGGTGTATGTCATATTATGCTCATATAGATCTTTTTCTTGCTTTCAATGCTCATTTTAATATAATTTAAGTTAGTGAAAAAAAACATAAAATTAAAAATATTATTATATAATAATGTTGGAATTAAAGCTCACCAAATCTAACGTCACACACACACACACACATATATATATATATATATATATATCACTTATATTATATATTAATTATCATTAATAATTGACTTTTAAATATTTAAATTCTAAGTTATATTACTGAATATAAGTGTTTATCAAAAGAAATAGTTTTAAACGATGTAAAAAAATTAATGAGTTAAATTGATAATATAGAAAACACTTTCGAGTTGGATTTCATATATAAATAAATCATGTTATTCCAAATTTAAAAAATATGAAATATAAAGATTGAAAAATTAAAATAGAACTAATATATATGTAATATAATATAGTATGTGATGGTTGATTGATTACATATTTAATTTCGACAAAAAGAAAAACTGACTATTTATTATGAAATGGAGCAAAAAAAGCATGAAGATCATATAGATTTAGTAGAGACTGTTCTTTTACAAGTTTCTCTAATGATTTTAGTGGAGTTATCTTAATTTTCTTATTCATTTGACACAAGTTTGCTTAACTTTGAATTACTTTTTTGTTTAAAAATCTCAATTATATGCTCTAATTTCCAAAACATGGAAGTAATATTCGAAGAAATTCCTTATAAATCAAATTTATTGAGCGAATTTTCAAGCTTAAATTTTTTCAAATTCTTCACTTTAGATTTTACTTGGCAAATTTCTCCAAATTTAAATATTTTGTTACATCGTTCAACAAATTTACTCTAATATCTTGTTGAAGTTCCTTTGCTTAAAATTCATTAAGCAAAATTAATTTGCTTAGGAATTTTGGATAGCAAACATCTTTACTTTATATTCTTTATCTTCTTTTATCAAAATGGATTCCTTTATCAAATTTTTTTCCAAAAGCTTGTTTGCTTTAACTTAATTCTTCATTCTTTATAAAATTCACTCCTATACATCTTCAATCCAAGTCTCTTCAATGGGTTTCTTATAAAAATTTTACGGAATTAAAGCAACAAGCTACTTATTTTAACAAAGAAAATATATTTTTATTCAATTATCTACAAAACTTAATATAACCCGAAACATAGCAAAATTTCAAAAATAAGAAATTTAATTGAATTATCATCAAAATATATTGATTTAACAAATAAAATAGACATTCAAGGATCCTTATTAGTTTTTTTATGTATTATGTAGAGTATGGTGAATAATTATGACATGTATGTTTTATCTTGTTGAAATACTCTGATATTGTTTTCTTTGATGGTCTGCACTATGATATTGTTGAAATCTAATATTTTTTTTCCTATTAGAGTTATTTTTCCTGTTCAAAAACATAATCCTACGAATCTAATTGAATTAAAAATAATTTTGTTATAAAATTCTTGTATGCCATGATGTAATTATGGTATGCCATTACAGAAAAGACGAAGAGAAGAATATTATAATATTTAGGTTTTTTTATTTCAACATTTTATTTAAAAATTAAATAATTTATCCATTAAATATACCTTTTTGTTTTTTATTCTCAAATAGTATTTTTTATGTAAATTATTGCTGAGGTACCATTATAATTTAACAATGATGATGTGATATTGTAATTAAGAAATCTAGATGGATGTGGCATTATTTACATGGAGAGCCATTAGTCACATCATAATTTTGTATATGAATTGGGAGCCAGAACACAAACCATTGATTTGGAATTTGCACAGACAAAAGATAACTCTTTGAAACAAGATATTTAAATTTAAATATAATCACATGCATGAAACCACTAAGGTCACTTTGAAGACTCCGTGTTTGCCAGAATGAAGGAATATGACAAAAGTAGAATTTAAATTGCAGAACTATTGAGAAATAACTTTTTCTTTAATATTTAAGCTTAATTCATCTACATAAAAATTATATCTCTTATTCATATAATTTCTAACACATTGCTTCACTTCTAGAAGATCAAGCGAAATTTACATTTATTATATACCAATGTGATATTATATCTTTAGTCAGATATCCGACATTTTTTGTTCTCTAGCTCTAACAGCATTGATTAAGTTGAAAACTGGATGTCTCCTGTATCTTCTTCAGTCCAGAAGCGAGAAAAGGAGAAACCAAAGGGTTGAGAGATAAATCCAAAGAACCCCTCTTATTAAGCATTCAGTGGCGCACATACGTGTTATATGGATGAACTACTGATGAAAAGTTGCAGCTTCTGGGGAAGGAAAGGTAAAATGGCAGCCCATATAACCATTAATTTTCTTCGGCACTGTATAGTCACCAAAGTCATCAAGTGCTTGCTCCTTATGGTTCCATCACCCCCTTTAAGGAGCTGGCTAGATGTCCAAAAGCCATGCTATAAAGCTTTGTTAATTATTTGTTTTTCATGCATGTCTTTATTTATGGCTAATCACTTTCTCCTTCTAATCAACCCTCACTCAAGCCTCACACACCATAACTAATCCTTTTATGCAAACTGAACCCATTATTTTGCGCCCTGCAACAACAGCAACAACAGCAACATCCAATTATTAATTCCCTGTTGTTGCTAACCAACAACTTACCATTAATCGACATCGTACCACGTTTCTCATATCTTGGACCATTGCATACACACGCCAAGAACATGCTCTGTTCGGGGACCAATTCATGCCCTACGCCCCAAGCAGACATGCCTATCACCGTCAACATCCATTATTCAGTATCTCTTTGGTGAAATAAAGCATGGCAGATAACCCATGGTAGCCAGCTAGCTAGTTAATTGTTAAAACCAAATGACAGAACTTTACTCATGATTTATTAAACTAAAACCGGAGTTGCTTAGGGTGTGAGTTTTTTTGTGGTGGAAAATGGAAAAGTTTTAAATATAGGTATCCAATAATCCAAATATACAATATGCTAATTTAGTAACTCAACTTTCTTTATATATGTGTAACTTTTTATATTTCCAGGTGTGGTTTATTGCTACCATGACAAAGATTATTCCAATCAGTGCATATCACAAGTGTGTTGACTTTTATAATAATTATCTTAAAAAGTATATTAGTATTAATTGATTTGATAAAAGTATAAGAGACATTATAATTCAACTCAATCTTAAATTGGCAGATATGATCCATAATAGGAAATGAATACATATCAGGAGGGTATATATTTTTAGCACTCTCAACTAATGAAAAACACTTAACATGAATGAAAGGTGTTGGACTTCAGCATAATGAAAGTGTGATGAGGTGTTGAGATGGATGTGCTGGGGAGTGGCCGTTTTATACCAATAATTGGAACTTCTAAGACTTAGTTTATTTCAGTTTAAGGCACCAATGATGAAACTAAATCTAGTGGCAACCTATCTTTACACGTATGAAAATGAAGCCATGGGTTGTGAGGCTTGGAAGCATGTTTGGTGTCCCCATTAAGCATCCCAATGTCTTCTGCAAATCAAGCACTTTGAGTGGATTCCAACTCCTCCTCAACCATTTATAAGATTCACAAAGTAGTGGGTTTCCCTTTCATACACCTAACCCTTTGAAAATAACCCATTAAACTAAATATCGGATCTCTTCCATTTAATAAAATATTACTATTTTGAGATTCCATTTTGCTGATATTTGGTTGAGGTGGGCTCTCACAAATCTGGGTGCCCAATGGTTTAGTACACCATCTCTTTGTGAGCAATTAAAGGTTCTGTTTGGGTTCAATATCCCAATTAAACAAGGATGGGGCTTCCAATTGTTAATAGTAAGGGATGTTGGGAATTAGAGTCAGTATTATGAACTCTCTGCCGTAATAAGTGCTTCTCTTAACTAGTTTATTGTCTCAGATATCTTCACTTTATAGCTTTAGGAACTGCCTTAAATATATAACAAGATTACAATTATAAAAATAAGCTCCAGACTAGGAGTTCCTGGCTCCCTGTGATGGTGCCACCCTGCTTCCTCCAACTCTCAACTCAATCCCATTATAGCTAATTAATTAATTAAACTCTTGTGCCTGTGTCACTTTCTAACTCTTGTCTAGCAAAAGGATAATAGAAGGTTTATCTAGTGAGAATCTGAGACTATTATTGTCATGTACTATGTCTGCTTCAATTCTAATTCCCTGTGATTGGTAACTACGTGACTAAGTTCGCAGCACCTGGACCATGTGATGGAATACGATTGATGGTTACCAATAATTGAAGTGTCTTTGAAGGCTTTATGACTAAATGATGGATGTAGACTTGGTTAATTCTTTGACATATTGCTTGTCTTATTTGCTACTTTAGTAATCTGAATCATAATTCATAGGACAGAAAATAGTAGGAAACCCAAGTACAAGCATGGATAATGATCGATAACCAAAGGAGGAGCCATCACAATGGGTACGGTTATGATGATATTAATTTTCAAATATTAATCAAATAGAATTTAGAAACATATCCTATTGTTATGATGTAAAGCTCATACACTTGTATATGAGAATCAGAAATATACACATGGATGGTTAAGAACTTAAAAAGTTAATGTAATGTAGTCATTTAAAAAATATAGGTGAATTTTTAAAAATTCAAATCACTTATGTAGTTTAGTATTAATCATTTCCAGTAAAATCTAAAGGTTAGTACGATTTTTTTTTCCAATTTTAGATGAAAACATTGGTTGTATATATATAATATTTAAAATATTGGTAAATTCATGTTTCCCCTGAAAACTGTGATAAAAAATATGGTAGTTAAAGAAGCTTATGATAGTCATCCCTTCAGTCAGACAAATAAATAGTTTAAATGTCATGACAAAGAAAGTGAGGGGAAGGAGGGAGCATTGTCTCCTCATCTATGAGAGATGAAACAACGAAAAGAACAGCTCTTGATAAAATTTTGACAAATTTACACTGATATATTATACAATTTTATATAGGCATATTAGCTAAATCAATTGATGAATATTTCTTTTATTATTAATATATTTTTCTGTTTTTTATTAAAGATATTTTTAAATTTCATTTTTAAATCAAATTTTAATATTATAAATTTTTTTATACACTTTTACATTTTCATATTCTCTATAAAAAAAACTCCAATTATAATAACAATATATACATATATTAAAATACTTAATATTTTTATTTATATATATTTTAAACAGGTGTTAATTCTTTTTATTTGAAATTGAAAAAATTAATATTAAATATTAATTTCACATTAGTGATTTTGATTTTATTTTTTTGTAAAATAATATTAAAAATAAATTAAATTTATATAGAAGTATAAAATTATACTTAAATTTAATTATTTTTTAAATTTTTTTAGTTTTATAAAATGTATTAAAAAAATAAATTTAAATATTATTTTCAATTTTATGAATTAATTAGATAATATTTAAAATTAAATCACCCAATTTTAATTAAAATTTATTAATTTACAATTTACATTTATAAATAGAATAAGAATAAGTATATAATTAATTATCCCTTTAAACATAATCAATGACATGTTATGAGAAATAAATTATTATAACCTAAGCATAATTCATTATGCATATATTTTTTCACTTTTCATAAATACTATTCAGAAATGTAATTAATGAATAATTATGATAATTTTTAAAATATTTTAAAATAATACATATGTATTTTTAAATTCAAACTAAAATATATAAAAAAATTAATATAAAAATAGATATAATTAAAGTATGTCACATAAAAATATATTGGTATAAATAATTATAATGATATATATATATATATATATCAAAATATTTAATATTTTTATTGACTTCTATTTTAAATAAGTCTTAATTTTTTTAAAATTAAACAAATTAATATTATATATTAATTTTATATTAATGATTTTAATATTTTTTTAAATAGTATTAAAAAATAAATTAAATTTGTATAGAAGTATAACTATATTAAAATTTAATTATTTTTTAAATTCATATCATGTTTATGAAAATTTATTTATAAAATAAATTTAAATATTATTTTCAAATTTACAAATTAATTATTTCTTAATCAATAATTTTCAATTTTAATTCTTACTTGTTTTTATTAAAACTAAATTACTATATATAATTAATTAAATAAATTAAATAAATTTATCTAAATATATTTTGCATTGTGATATATAACTATACATTATTCAAATTTAATTTATAGTTATTTTTACAAAATATAACAAATGAAATATTAATGATTTATTATAAAATAACTATATGCTATAAGAAATGGATTGTATTCTATTGTTGATTAGGATTGATCTTAAATTTTTCTAATCACTTTATTTAAAAATAATTTATTCTTTTACAATTATTAATGATTAAGACTATAAAAAATAATTATCAAGATAAAATGAAAGTTATTTTCTAAAATATCTATTAAATTTTGTAGAATATTTTTTACATATTTTTAAATTAATTATTTAAATATATTAAATTTTAAATTTAAATATTTGAATATTATTTAAAATTTTATAAAATAAAATTTCATAATTAAATTTAAAATTATTTTGAAAGACTACATGAAAAAATCACTAAAAAGTAAAAATAAAAATAATTTAAATTAAAAATTTATTTAATATAAAATTATCTATTAAGAAATTGTAATAATTAAATGTATCTCTTTTATATATAAGATATATATAATAATATTATTAGAGATGAAATCTCAGTTTAATTTGTATAATTCATTTACAGTTAAATATTATATTATATATAAAAGTATTATAACTAAAATATATCTTTTCAGTGACTTTGTATATAAAAACCTATAAAAAATATCAATATTACAGGAAATATTTGTTCTATTATTTAGTCTAATACTTATTGACTTTATCGTAAAGTGTCTTATATAAGTCGATATCTATTCGGTTATTCTTCTTAAAATTTAAAATTAAAATTTAACTTAAATTTATCAAGATTTTTCTTTTCATTTTAAAAAAACTCTTGCTCTTTTTTGTAAGAATATTAAATTTAATCTAGACAAAAATAATAAAATATCTGAATTTAAAAGTATTCCATGTGTATCCAGATGTTAATATTTTTTTAAAAAATTTAAAAACCATTAATCTCAATTCCTATTAAGGGTAGGAATTCTTAAGTGTCAAAACATTACACTTACATAAGTAAACTCTGAAAACATGTCTTCTACCCTATCAACTAGAATCGGATTAGTCTTTTTCAGATTTCATCCAATTTTCGAGTTTAAAAGACTCTCAATTCTACACACCACTGCTCACAAGTATTATCTTTACACACAATTTTTTTAAGTACAAATATACTTTTCGTTTGTGCATTTGTCTGTATCTTATGTGAGAGATGAGAAAACAGTTTTATCTTAACAATATAATTGTATATTAGGTTTAAGCATAATCAATCATTCTAATATTCTCATGTTCTTGCTTCATATGTGTTTTTTCTCTTTGATATCATTTTTTTCTCTATATTAACTTGTTTATGTTTAGTTTACCTTCAGCTAAACATTCTTTTCTCTCTGTATTAAGTGCAAATTCACGTCAACGTTTTTCTTTTTTCTAAATTGCTTCTTAACGTGAAAATACCAAAAATGCACATATCACCTGTGCAAGCAAACACGCAAGATATAATGTGAATTATTTACCAGTTAAAAAACTAATTGAAAATTAATATTAGTAGCAAACATGCTAATTGAAAATTGATTATTGCCAATTTTTGTCATCCATGCTTATTTAACAACGTGAAAAGAAAGTAAAAAAAAAAAAGTAACTCAGTGAGTTGATAGTGAGGAGGAAAAAAGTGATGTAAAAGAACCTGAGTTAAATTCACCAATTCATGCCACTAGATCATAAATGGTTTTAATTTATATAAACAGAGAAAATTAGTTCATCAGAGAACCTATTGAAAATTACTTAATCAGAGTAACAATTAATGTAGAAAATTTATTTGATATTATTTATTATTTTAAAATACTTTAAAACTAAATTAAAGTCATTATATATATAATAGATACTATACATACTATACATATATATGATATTTTATATTTATATCATCTGCATATTTATTGGAGGAGTTAAATGATAAAGGTTTAATATATGTTTAACGATTTTTTATTAGAATATGCGGATATAACGTAAAATTTAAATATTGAATCTTAAATAAAATTATAATTTTATATGAATGAAAAATTATATTTTTATTTTAAAAAAATACATTTCTATCAACAACTTAATAACATACTAATTAAAGTGTAAATTTATAAAATTATTACATCAAAGTAAAAATTAAAAAATCTTAAAAATAATTTGATATAGTGAAACAGGTAAAAAAAACAATTTAAGACCTCGCATTATGTATTCTAAAAGTACCTTACTGATTTATTAAAATAGTTAGTATTTTATTAAATAATTCTAATGATTGAACGAATAATGCTACATAAATGTTTTTACGGTCATTTTTCTAAGTGTCACATTAAAAAAATGTTTTGCAAATATTTTACTAAAATAAGAAAAAATATTAATTTTTTAAAACAATCTTAAACTAGGCTTTAAAAAGTAACGAAGTTGGGAACTAGTATTTTCCTTAATGGGACATTAGTTAAAAATTTAGGAAAAAGTAAAGATTCATATATATTAGTAATGCTGTGTTACTATTATTGTGGAAGTGAGCCTGCGGAGACACCAAGTTAAAGATTTCACACATGGTTTTGGTAACTTTAGTTTTCCTTTAAGCTTCATTTAATTGGATCCAAAACTGATTAAACTATTCTTTAATTGTGGAAGTGAGCGTGAGACACCAATGACCTCTTTTACAGTTTGCAGAGTTGATGGCATAGGTTGATGAGAACCCATCTCCACAAACTTATATATATCTATGTGAAAATCGAGGTCAAAACTAAATGCTCAATGAAGAATAAATATATTAGTGCAGAAAAAACATTTTACTCAAGTTATTTTTTACATTAGAAAAAAGTAGTTAAATACCTGATGTATATAAGAATTGATTGTAAAAAATTAAATATATATTGTCGATTCAACATCGTAAATTAATGCTATCCAAAATATTGTCATTACAAGTGAGGAAGCTTCTTATCTTGTTAAATTTTTTAAAATTCAATGAGTATAGTTAATGAAAATTATTTCTTCTACTTCTGGATAAATGTGAAAATAATTTGTTTCCTTTTATTTTAAAAATATAAAAAATAATTAAATTATTAATTTTATAGATTTTAAGTGATTTGTTTTTTCTATCAAACTTTTACGTCTATTTTAATTTTTTAAAAGTATTATTGAAAAAATTAAAACATTATTAAAAAATATAAAAATTAATATTTTTTTACTAGTTTATGAAAATAAACTTTACAGAATACTTATTCATAAAAAAATTAAATAAATGAGAATAACTTTATTTTTTTATAAGTCAAGTCATTTAATATTATTAGTTATTCTATTTGTTTCTTTTCTTTTTACGTTGTTTGAGATTAAACTATATGAATTAAAAAATTATTAAATTTTATAATTTTTAATAAATTTATCTTCTCTTGTTATAATAAATTATAATATTAATATTTTTTTATCATAAAATCTAAGTTTATCTTTTTTCTATTAAAGAGATTTTTCTGAATTCTTTTTTTCAAAACAATCTTTTTTATATAATTTTTAGTTCTAAAAATTTTACCATAAAAAAATTATTAGAAAAAATTTAACTATAAATTAATATCTCTCCTTATTTTAATTTATATATTTATTGTAATATTTCAATTTTTTTTTTAAGAAAGAGGAGAGAGAAAGATCAGATTTCTTTCTTCCCCAACCTTCTTCCCTCTTCTTCCTTCAAAATCCTCATTTTCCATCTTCTTCTTCTTCAGAGAACGCCGCTCTTTGCCCATCCTCTCCTCAAGCTGAAGCCACCTTTGTGCTCCTTGGAACGAGACAGAGACATTCAACCGAACAATTTTCTGTTTCGGTAAGTTTTCGTAACTTAGGGTTTAAGGGGTAGGCATTTGGGGCTTTTTACATTTCTGAGTAGGATTTCGAAATTGGGAGCTCTTTTGTGTTCCTTTACAACCCAAATTCATGTATAGGGGTCTAATTTTCGTTTTGGGGCAAAATTTTGTACAATTAGGTTTTTTTGCGTAGTTGGAACAGAGTGCTCGCACGTACAATTTGGGGCTTTGCTGTTTTGAGCTTGGGAGAAGCTCTTTTCCCTAATCTCAGGTAAGGGGAGTCTAGCTTTGGTCAATTCTAGTCAGTTTGATATGTGTAAGTGAAGAAATTCCAATTGGGATAATTATTAGATTTAGGTATTTCTGCTGTTTTGATAGTACCTGTGTAGTGGAGAACTGTTGTTTGATTTTACTGGTGTTGATGGTAATTATATCCATGTGAACCTGTGTAATGATATTTGTTTATGTTTTATGAGAAAGTATTGATGAATTACTATGTTTATCTGTTTGGAATGAGTTAGTGCTTGAGTACATGTTATTGTGGAATGTCATTGTGTGGATTATATAGTCTTGTACTGCAAATGTAAATCTTGGCGATTAGAAATTGGGTTAAACTGATACAGGTATATGAAACTTTGGATAAGTCCAAGTTTCAAAGAAATGCTGTCCAAAATCTCTTTAATGTGAATTTTCTGATGATTGGAACTGTATATCTTGAACATGTATTTTCTTGTGAGATTGAATACCTGGGATTTTATGTAGCATGAATGATTGATGTTTATGAGTATAAGGCAGTAAGACCTGATGAGTTAAGACACAGGCAATGAGACCTTGATGAATTAGAAATTGGCTGTGAAATGGGAATTATCTTATGCGTGCTTGTATGATAGCTTAGTGTGTGCAGAACTAAGGAAAAGCCGAATAGGGCATCCTGACTCCTAAGGTGATCTGAGTCACATAGACCAGTCACTTGTGGTGTGGAGTTGAAGGAGGTACCCCACGGGATTGATAGTAGGCTTCGGCGGAGTGCAATACTCGTGACGGTGCTACCCGATTGAGATGATTCTTTATATGATATCAATATTGGCATGAGGCCCACTGTTCCTCATCAGGTGGTTAACCCTACTTGTTCGAGTTCTGCACAGTCTTCCGGAAGGCGTCTGTCTGTGTGTATGTGGTTGTATATACTAGGCTCTCTGGTGAGTCCTAGTTAAGATTGATTGTAAATGGTTGTTTTCTTTAAATTATGATTGAAGTGTTATTTTGTATAAATTGGCTCACCCTTGTTTTTGTTGTATGTTGATTCTCTTGGGGTCCTGCCATGATCGTGTTCTACACGTGAGCAGATTCCAAGTCTGATGCAGGTGATGGTAAGTCCCAGTGAATTGGGCTCACAAGGCAATGATTTTCTATCTTTGGAATGCCTTTTTTTGGAATTAATATAGGCTTCTAGTTCTTTTTCTTTATGTGTGGGGTTCTATCTCCTTTTTGTTCTATTTTCACATTTGAAATACTTGTTGTAAGGATGACTGTATGAATCTTAATGTAAGTTTCCTTTTCTCTTTCATGCATTTTTTGGGTTGTTACATTTATAATTTTAATTTTAAAAAAATCACAATTCCATAAACATAATTAAGAAAGATATCTTTTCATTATTTTAGATAGAGTTATATATTGAAATTTTAAATTCAAAAATTGGAAGTGAATGTGCTGAAGTTTTTCTTGCAAAATTTGAGTAATTTTTTATCAAACTTGAATATTGTTGTAGAAGAACATTTTGTTTTTTAATATTAACCTTATTTTAGAATCTTTAAGAAATTTTACTATTTATTACATATATTTTTTCATTTGAAAATAATGTTTTGAATATCTTTCTCTTTTTCAATTTCTTACCATTTAACCAATTTAAGTGTTTTTATATTTTAAAATATTTTAATATGAAAATTCTTTTTAGATACAAAGCAAAATTTTAACTATCATGTCTTTTTATAACCTACATATATCAATATTTAATCATATTCTTATAGATATTTTTTAATTTTTAACTTTCATTATATAGAATAAAAGAATATATTCATTTTTTTACAATGAAGATTATCAAAACATAATTATGAAATATAATATAAGATAAATTTCTTATCAATAATATAATTATTTATATTAAAAAAATAACTAAAATTTTTAGTTCAAATTTACTTATTAATGAGTTCAAGAATTTGAAGAAATATATAATAATCCTTTAATTAAATAGGATATTTTTATAATTATAATTATATTAAATTATGTACTCATTTTTATTATTTGTAATAGTGATTATAAATTTTAAGTTTATTATTTTGATCCCTCTAAAATTATTGGTTAAGATATACTACTAGTAATTACATTATAAGAGATTTTTATACATTAAAAATAGATGCGCAAATCTTTTTATAGAGATTTATGAATATGTATTTTATTATAAGTTTAACATTAGTAGACTTTTATATGACTACATATCAATTATACATATCAATATTTTACAGGTAAATAATTGATTTACATATTTATATGGTTCATATAAATATAAATCATATGAGTTAATTTCATCAAATATAAGTTTAATAAATAATATGGATTTAGAGAAACAATTTATAGTTGTATAATTATAATGTTCAACATCCGATTATTTTAAATTATTTTTAAGACATCTAACATGATTATGTATAATATTAAATTATCATTGTCGATGTCAAAGATCATTACATCTTTATGTATGACACAAAATGCTTGAAACAAGTTTTGTGAAACTCTAACCAATTCCTGAAATGAATTAACATTTTGTTGAGGTTGGGTTTAAGACTAATGATAAACAATTATAAAATAATCTATATATATATATATGTATATGTATATATGTGTGTATACATGCATACATGACACTCATAAAGATGAATTTATCCAATATACATGTGTTTTTTGGAAATATTCTTAGTTAGGTGTGTAGGGCATGCACTCAATGTTTTAAATGTCTATCCCACTAATTGAACCTGGAGTATGGACACAGGACTTGATCAATAACATATCAAATTTTTTTAACCACCACTTTAGCCAAACTATCCTTTACTAAATAAACTATTAAATGGACTAAGATATTAAAAAGAATGATAAAAATATATCTCTAGTTGACACAAGATAACAATAATTTCATTTTCTTATTCATTCAACTTTTTAGGATCAATTACTTTCTACAAAATAACATTGAAGAATATGTAAGGAGAAATGATGACTAGTTTGACATATTTAGGTAAGGTGCTACAAAAATCCACTAGGAAAATTTATTGCTTGAAAATAGGATAATCATGGGATTTTAAATCAACAAGTTTCAAATCTTCAATTGACATAAAACTATTAATATTTAAAGGACATATGCAAATATGCTTGTTTACACAAGCTTGTGGTTATAACTCCTAATGAATAATTCATCTCAACCAAATCTTTACAAGCATTTACATTATTCTTCGTCTTCCATTAATGTTCAACAATGTGCCAATTATACTATCACAGAGTTTTTTTATATGCATTATATTTTTGCAATGTCTAATGTCTAATGTCTAATGTCTAACTTGGACCATTATGAGAGTTTCAAGAATATAAATTTATTTTTTCCATATGTTTTTCATGATACGTTTCTTTATTTGTCAATGTCACATCAACTTGTCACACTTAGTGTTAGGTTCAGAGATATATCAAGAAGGGGGATGAATTGATATAGTATTTTCTTCGAAAACTGTTCAGTATCAAATTTTTCTTTTGCTGTCAAGAACATATTAGTTTACTTATTATAGAAAATAGTTGATTAGTTATATCAGAAACTTATAAAAAAAGATTAAAGAAGAGAAAGAATACACAACAATTTATACTGATTCACTCTGTTTCAAGAGCTACATCCAGTTTCGATCTGTAACACTAACAGATCACAATACACTAAATGATTAAGTCTTTACAAGAACCCCTCTTCTAAAGACTAACAAAACCAAAAAGATGAAATTCTAAACATTATAGAATTCAATCTAAACTAGACTCACACCAAATCTACAGTGATCACCCCAATCACCAAAATACAGGTTTTGTAACTTCACAAAACTATCCCAAACCGGAGAACAATAAAATTCAGAATACACTAATGAAGACCCTTTTCTTGATTCTTTCTAAAGTTGAATTCTTCAATGGATTTGTGAGAAATTCGTAATTTTCTCTTCTCTATTCTCTCTCTGTGCTTTGGATCTCTCATGAGACTTGTATTTATAGAGAAAGAGACAAACTTCAACAGAATGATATTTTGTTGTCATACTAGAAAATCTGAAACAAAATAGTTAGCTGAATTCATTAAAACACATTCCTGGCATATTTTCTGTATTAATGAAAATAACATACTAATATATCAGAATTAGCTAACTAATTAAAGATAATCTGACAACTATTCAAAACTGCATAAACACCATTTAATCATCAACTGTTTCAGCAACATCATCAAATCAAATTTATCAACACTTAGTAACTACTCATAATTAAGATTGTTGGTGTAGTTTTGTCCTCCTCACATCCACTAAAAGTCTTTCTTAACCTACGTGATTACGTTTCAGAAAATCTCAATGGCTGATGTATGATGTCATATTAGATATGCTAGAAAGTCATTATTGGTACAAAATAACAATGCATGTAAGTTGGAATTTACCTTCTTATGTGTATGCGCATGAAAGACCTCGACTCATTTGTCATACAATAATCTCAAGTCATCAATCAACATAGTTAAATAAATATTTATTTGATTTCTAATTTGTCGTAGTCTTAATATCATTGTAAACAATATTATATATTTTTTCTTCATAAACAACTAATAAAGTAAGTTATAAAAGATTAACAAAATAAATAATAAACTATGTTTGCTAATTAAATTAGCATAAGAATTCATCCACAAGTCTAAGTTTTTTTAGATCTTGTAATTTTAATGTTTCTATTATTAATTGTAATCTTAATATAACTATGATTAATCTTAAATCGTAGTCCCTAAACTTGTAATCTTAATTTTTTTCTAAAAGGGATTTAAATAAAATTAATAATAATTTGAATTAAGAGGATCACAAATATACAACATATTTTGAACCAAATTGAATCAAATTTTAAAATAAGATACTAACTAGGGGAAAGAGAGCGAAACCACAAGTGGTGAAGACCAGCTGCGGGAGCAAGGCGCGAATGACATTCATCTTTTAATGGAACCATGTATATAACTCTATCACTCGCACAAATAATCCATATAAAAAGTGTTTTTGTTATTATGAAATTGCCACAGCATTTCCATCAGTGATATAATCATAACAACTTCATCCCAATTGCACATTTTTTCTTTTTAGAGGAAGATTTTCTTTTAAATAACACTACTTATCATTCTTAAATTATATATCTTTATTTAAGTTTATCTCTTAAAAAATTTAATACTCAAACGAGATATAGCAGCAAATTAAAAACAGCTTTAGTATGATTGAGGATAATTTTATAAAATATTTCTCAGTTTCAAAATTGCTACAGTTTAGTATTTAATTTTTTTAAAATTAATTGATATTATCATTTTCATTGAAGTATTAATGCTTTATTTTAATTTATTCTAAATAAATTACATCAATATATATATATATATATATATATTTATAACGTAAGTAATTTTATTTTGATAAAATTATTTTAATTGATATGTTTATTATTATTCTTATTTTGTTTAAAATATTTTGGAGTGTAGTTATTTTGGGATGTAGTTATTTTGGGATGGACGGAGCATAGATAGTACTGCATATGTATTGCGTTACAAGATGAACTTAATATGTAGACTCTCTTAATTGAATTTGATTCGCCTTTTCATGTTAATTAGTATGTAATGTACAAAGTATTTAATAATTTAGTTGATAATTAAATTTTAGTTCAAGGAGTTGGTTGATTATTTGTTAATAAGAAAATTACAAAAATTCGTATGTGTGTTTAATGTGAGAAAGCTACTCGGTTAAAGAAATTGGGTAATGAAAAAGGGTTTATCATGGTTGTATATTTACAAATGCTTATAAAGCATATGTGGAGGACTTTTTGTATGTAAGGATTATTACCACATTAAAATTTCTAAACCAACTCATTTTGTATTTGTGAATGTCTAAATCAGCTTTTGGTGTTGGAGATTGTAGTTATATCTTTTTCAGTATAAATTGGCCACATATACGATAAGTACACTTCATTTCATAGCAACAAAGTTGACGGGCCATTTGCAACTGCGCCATAAAACATCTGCCTTTCACTGTCCGCATGCGCATGCAATGCAATCTTTCTGTTCGGACTTTGTCCTAAAAAATTTATAATTTTACAAAATGGAATAATGCTATTTCCATTTTCAACAATAAAGTGATGATACAATTCCATCCACCCCTTCACCCTTCTAAGGTGGTGGTGTCAATTCTTTAACTCATCATCTACAACTCTATAAACTTCACCCTACTCGATCTTTTCCACTCCACCAATCGCCGCAAGAATTGCTCAACCTGCATATGTCACCACAAAGATAATGTTGTATATTTTTTAGATTCACCATTCGCAATAAAGATATATAACATTGATGCGTAAATTAATTATATATAATAAATTGTGGTTGATGGAATATATAGACTTGCCTCTGATGGATCTTGCAAGGTATAGGAAGCATCTGTTTCTTTTGCAACTCTAGAAACAAGTATCCCAATCCCTTGATCCCTACTGCGCAAAACCTGATAATAATATTATATCCATAATGTTAACAACTTGATCAGTTAACATACATATATGCAACCGAAAAATGAGATATAGAATAGCAATCTTCTTTTAACTAACCAACCAACTTGGTGACGGCTTTTGTTACCTTAAAAGCATCTTCATCAGTTCGATCATCACCAATATAGATTGGAAATACATCATTCGAATTCTCGTATCCTAGAAATATGCAAATAATATTATATTGAGTCAGAACAAACATGTGAGTTGTATTCTACTGTATGTGTGTATGTACGTGTGTATGTAGAGGTAGGGGAGGTACGAGAGGGAGATTATTTTGCATGAACAAATGTATATACTCACCTAATGATTCTAACAAAAACTCTAGAGCCTTGCCCTTGTCCCATTTGATGGTTGGACGAATCTCAAGCACTTTCCTCCCTTGGGTTAGCTTAAGTTGAGGGTACTCATTGAGCACCAATCTGACTTTCTCCGCCAAGGATGCCCAACTCTGAGAAAAAGAAAAAAGGGGGGTGAAAATGGTTAGATAAAATGAGGTTGCGCAAATGAGTTTTGGCGTGTGCGTGTGGGTTTGGTAATTCTAATTCTATTCAACAATTGTATAGTAAGTTGACCGGTACCTTTTCGTCAACACAACGAAAGTGAACGGACAAGCAAAACTTATTGTTCTCAACCTTAGCCCCTGGGACAGACTTTGTTTTTTCTAACAAGATCTTGTACACCTGAAATTTTATTTATTTTTGATAACGTACCACGCAGTTAATATCTTATGCGCTGTTACACGTCAATTAGGGGCAAATAGAGCCTTGCATTTCAAAGTAAAAGCAAACCTCATCAATCATGGGCAGGAATTGACTCGCGGGTTGGAACAGTACAGCTTTATTGTTACCCTGAAACAAAGCAACAAATGACAAAGTTAAGCAGATAGAGCAGAAAGATAGAATCTTCAACACAGTTCTAAGTTTCAGAAACTCTCTCACTTGCTTTGGACTTCGCCTTTTTGTTGGCCCCTTGATGTCCATGCCATGGCTTCCGGCATAGTAAAGTTCTGCCAGTTTTACAAAGTTATAGACCTGAAAACAAAATCAGAAAGAAAGAACCATATTAAACATCAAGAGGGAAAAATATTATGGAGATAACTAATAAATAATCAATCATAACTTATAAGTAATTTTCGTATTTATTTCGCTTCGAAGAAAATGTACCTTGTCTCTGCACCTCCCGGTCACGATTGCTGTGGGAAAATGTCTTGCGATTCCCTTAAGCGTCGCTCTCATCTAATATGAAAAAAAACTAAGACGCAAATTAATCACCAACATAAGGTCTATTGTTGTATGCACGCGAATGAGACATGACAAAAGAAAAACCTTTGTACTCATGAAAGCTTTATCCGGATCTGCAACGATAGGGGAGAGAGTTCCATCGTAGTCAAGAAAAACTACAATCTGCTTGCCTTTGGAATTATATGTTATTTGCTCAAACGTATTCAGAGCTGAAGGGTGATAAAGCTGCAAACAGTTGTGAAATAGAAGCAGAGTCAGGTGAGCAGCACAACCACTTATAATCATAAACCACATGTTCATATCATGATATGTTGTGCTTACGATCCAAGATCTTTTTTCTTGGTGGCTTTCTGATTTGGCACGAGTTGGGGAAGAGGCTCTCATTGAATCAATCCAAGCGCTTACTTTAGCTCCTTCCAACCTTTTCACAAGATTCTTATGGGGCAGGCCCCAAAACCCGCTAAGCACAGCCATGGATTGTGGCACTGTTGCACTTGGTAACACGGTTGAGTTTGAAATGGACGCTGTCACGGCAATCAACCTATTAATAACCTCAAGAATCACCACATTTTAGTTGGTCATCAAGTCCTCTAAAGTTCAAACCCCTTTTGATTGCTTAATAGCCAGAAACTTGTGGATAAAGAAGTAGAGAATGCAAAAGGAAAATTGAAAGCAGAACAAGGGAAATAGAGGGAGGGGTGTGGAGGAGGAGTGCAAAAGCAGAGCAGAGAAGAGGTTATATTATGGTACTTGGCTTGTTATTCTGCTGAATAAGGGGCTTTTATAGAATAAAAAAGTTGCGGGGAAAAAAATCAGAAGGGATTTCACTAGTTGGCTTTGCCTAGCCAAGTCACGAACCAGCCAGGTGTGTCTGGTCAATTTATAAACTTAGGCTTCACGGCACAAAGAGACGAAACAACCACTTCTCTCCCCTTCTTCTTGTACTTTTCAGCAACATACTAAATATGAAAAATGTAGGGCCACCTTGATCCCACACTTATCTTCCTTTTTATTTTCTTTTTCTGCTATAAAAAAAGGTGCACATAATAATTTAGAACCTTCACTGAAAGTATAGTGTAGTTTCGTTACATTTACCACTTATTTGCTTTGCATTATTCTATCCAACTCTATTGTTTTGTCCGAAAAGATTCTTGGGTGAATATGAGGTTTGCATGAATAGTTTTACTTACTCAAGTCAATAATCAATAATCCAAATAGTTTCTTTGCGTTCCCCATCGTCTAACAAAATAATAGAATAGTGGCACCGGGAATTTTAAATTAATTGACTACATGAAAATCAAGGTCAGTTGAATGTGGAAAACATAAAAAGGGGATTTTGCTGTTTCTGCACAGTGCAAAGCAAGACCTTGCAAAGTAGGACTCTCAGTTATACTAGCTCGGTAAGTGGGGAAGGACCACGTAATTTTCTCCACCTTATAATTTTCATAGTGTGTTTCTTTCTGGACGAGGCTAGGAAAAGAAAAAGAGAGAGAAAAAGCAAACAAAGTTAAAAGGTCAAAAAAATAATATCTGAAACACACAAAAAAAGGAAATAAAAAATTATTCAAAAACATTCTTCGCAATAAAAATAAGATTTACGAGCTTGTAAATAAAAAATTTTAAACTATAATTTTATTACAAATTGATTTAATTAATTTTTAAATATTATTAATTATCAAATTTTTATTATGATATATATAATTAAAATAAATATATTAAAATTTTATAATTAAGTATATATAAATAACCAATATAGATTATGTTATACATCGATTATACGTATACATCATAATCGATTATACGTAATGCATATAATTAATTATATTAATAAAAAATAAAAATTTTAAAAATTATTTTAAATAAAAATTAAATTATAAAATTAAATTTATATAATAATAATATAAATAAATTTATAGTAATACTAATAATATTATTATTAAATAAAATGTTTAATATAATTTATTATTTAATTAAAATATATATATATATATTAAAGATTTATATTAATTTATATATTTAACTTTAATTCATATTTTAAAAAAATATTTTTATAAATTATTTTAAATACATTAATATACAATTAAATTAAATTTATTATATTAATTAATCATTTACAAATTTTCATAATTTTTTTTTTCATTTTTTACTAACTTTATTTTTTATTTTCTTTCTCTTTAAATCCATCTTTTTCCTTTCTTTCATTTTCATTCTCAAGATGAAAAAAAGTATCAGTGTCTTTAGCTTAATGAGCTACGAATTATCAGTTAAGTATTTAGGTCTTTGTAACCATAACATGTATATGGAAGATATTAAGTCAGGTGGTTCAGAAAAAAGAACTCTTAAATGATGGTATAAACTGCATTCACAATTATATTTTACACTTTGCAAGAGTGTTAATTATGAGAGAAAATAAATTCAGCTAAATCTACACAATCATGTAAGTTTGAAAGAAGATCTTATCCACTAGTACTCTGTAAATTTAAAATGATAATAATTTAGTTAAGTTATATTATGATAGACCTCATTTTTTCATGTTACCTTAATTTAAGATAGATTTTATCTCTTATCATCTTATTTCTTATCAACCAATTATGTATAGACTTTATAAATGTAATCTATAAGATCAATGAAATGCAATTGAGAATTTCCTAAATAATTTGCTCTACTTGGTATCAAAGCTAAAGTACAAATTCTACTCCACTTACCAAAATCACTAAATCTTTTTGCATGTATTGATGTTGATGGGGGTAGCAACTCAGATGACAAAACTTCCATACATGGCTCTCAGACAAGCAAAGAAGAATAAATACACAGTCCTCAATACAAGCTGAATATACAGTAATAGCTATTGCAACTTGGGAAAGAATGTGATTATCTAATTTTTGTCACTAAAATTCATATTCCACCTAACAATCTACCAAACCATTGTGATATTGGTGCAACTTTTGTTTTCCAATCCTATTCTATACACTCTCAAATGGAGTACACGTACCATATTTTAGGAATCAAACTATTTGCTAATTGTGTTGGACTTCGTTGATAAAAAGAATCCTTATTCCTAGTTGATCATGAAGTTAAATACAAATTTTATCTAATTTATTACTTATTTCCCCTTTCCCCTACATTGATATGAGATCTCATAAACAAGACCTCTGTATCCCTCTTACATAAAGGTATAACTGTGTAAACTTGTCCGCATTCTTTATTTTCTAAATCTGTAGGTAACGACATTCAACTTGAAATTTTTGTAGGTTACCATTTTGTGTGTGGTATATTACCTTTAGACCATGGGTACAGAAAAGAAATTCTTAACATATGAGCAATGATCCAAAGCAATGATAGATGAAGCACTTAATCGCCCCTTGGATAGTTTTTCTGAAACTCAAACAAGCAGAACCTACCTACCTTGTCTAAGCATATGCACTTCAAAACCAGGGGCATAACTACTTTTTTTTTTCTTCTTCTTTCTCTTTCTTAGTTTTCTTTATTCTCTATTCTCGCTCCTCATCTAGGACCAATAATATTCCCTCAAGATTGTAATAAAAAAATACTAAAAACACATGAGAAAGTCACATGCTAAAAAGAGGCCCACATGTGTATAAGAAATTTTTTATATATACATTCTTAAAAAAAAACAAACTAAGCAATGTATAAGTTTTGCGCCTTTTTTATATACTCAAAATTACTCCAAATATCCGTATGATTTTGTTAGTAATTACCACTTCTACTTCTCAAATTTGATTTTGTCAACCTCTAAAATTTTATTGGCTTCGTAAGAACTTTAAAAATCATATTTACCTAAAATATCAAGCATCCTCAAAAGCTAATTTCAGCGGTGTCTATGACTTCTTATATTTATACATTGACTCATATACCATTGTTCTAGGATTTGATGAGTTTTGACAACTATTATTATTCCATTTATCTTTTGAAATACGAATTTCTCGCGCATTAGAACTTTTTATTACGTTACTACTTTTGTAATTTGAAATTTAAAAAGATTTAATTTTATGTAAGAAAATTAGTACAGATTTTCCTGTAAATAATGATATCTTAAATAATTAATTTTCGAAGTTGGATATTTAAATAATGGCAAAAATATGCTTTTATTTTTATATTTTTTTAAAATTTATCTTCGATTCTTGTACTTTCAAATTTATTAATTCATTTTTAAAAAAAATATGTAATTTTACCCCTTCTTTATGCTTAAAATTTAATATTTAGTGACATTTTTTACTATCATAAATTTAATAGGGAAACTAAATTCATACAGTATATGGCCAGTGAAAAACACTTGCACTTACGCGCGCCTGTATATATATATATATATATATATATATATATATTAATAATAAAAAGTAAGAAATTAATTATTAAATAAAATTTTAATATTTCTTTTATAATTTTGTCAGAGATCATTTCTATTGTAAGTATGGTTTTTTAAATGTATATAGTTGGTGACATTTGAAAATAAAATTATTTTGATTTTTGAACTTGAATTTAAATTTTTTAAAAAATAATTAAATTTAAAAGAGTGATTAAATAAAAGATATTATAGTTAAAATTATTATTAAAATTTAAATAATTTTTTGGTGTAGTTTCAAAATATTAATTAAATATAAAATTGAAATATAAATATATATACAAGAGAGGAATTTTTTTATATATTTTTATAAATTTATTATACATAATTTTTATTGTAAATGTGATTTTCTTATGGTAAGTAGTCAATGGAATTTGAAAAATAATTTTTTTATAGTGATTGTAATTTTTGAATTTGAAAGAAAATAGTTAATTAAATTTAAAAGAGTGATTAAATAAAAAAACAGTTACAATTAGTTTTAAGATTTAAATATTTTTTATTTTAAAATATTAGTTAAATATAAAATTAGAAATTTTCTTTATATATTATTATAAATATTAATCTTTTTATATCTGTATTTAACATTAATAATTATGTTTATTATTATACCGCTGATAAATAACTAAGTTCAAGTATTTATTTCTTAAGCTTAATGAGTAGTGAATCAATTTTAAAGTATAGGAAATAAAACTCAGTTTAACTAAGATTACATTGACAAAAAGACATGTATAACCCTTGAATAACTAAAAATAATACTCCCCTTAACTAGATTTCTGTATCAACCTCTACCCTTGATTAAGGGATGCATGACAACAGTCGCTAAATTTTTTTAGTATTATTATATAAACGACTTTGATCATATGCATATTGTATGTTATTACTACAATATAAACCAATAATTATTTCTTTAATAAATGTTATAATCCTACATAAACCAAATTCCGATCTCATTGATGAGAAATGCTCTTTAGGAAAGAAGAATTAAAAAGTACACTGAGACCCACAATCTACTACCTTTATTACTTACTTTAAAGGTATATGAAAAATCTTTGTGTATAAATCTATTCAAAAGTGTGAAAATTAATCAATGTGAGATTAATTACCTTTTATAATACTCATAATAGACAACAGTTTTCTCTTTTCACAAATAAAAATAACTGAATTTTTTTAAGATGCATACCTTCTCTATTTTTAAATTTAGAGTTGTCATAAAAAGGGTCATTTTCATATTTTAAATAATGTATTAGGAAGAAATGTATTTATCTCTCTCTCTATATATATATTAATAATATAGAGATATTTTTAATTAAGAAAATGTATGAAAAGTGCGCTATTAATATTTTTATTTGTTTCAGATTCAAAAGATTTTCATGGCTCAAGTAAAATATACTGAAAGTCACATAGATTTCTTCTTCCACTTTCGATGTCCACAAATTCATAGCTTACTACATACAGTCAAAACCGGTGGCCTTGGAGATTCTTCCAGCCAAATTTCCATTTCAGATCAAGACTATATTAATTCAAAATTAAGACTATGGTTTTAATTACTCTCATTTTTTTCATTGATGAATTTATTTCTTTATACACACGGTTGGTTTTTAATAAAAAAAATGTTAATAACATTAAATTTTACTACATTTATAATAAAAACTTTACTTTAATTATTCAATAATTTGGAATGAATAAAACTGAAATTGTTTAGGGTTTAGAGTTTTATTTTTAAAAGACGTTTCAAAAAATTAAAAAAAATATATAAATTATTCCTAAATAATATAGGAGTATTTGTGTACCGGAACATGTATAATGCTGTTATTCGTGGTTATTCACATTGAACTTCTTTTTACGTGTTTCCAATTGCATTAAGTCAAGAGGGAACATAATAGGTTAGCAATGAAGATGAAAACAAAGTTTAAGTGGACCAAACTGCCATAACTGCTTTGGACTTTGAAGGCTTTTTTTTTGTTGAATAAAATATTTGTCGCTGTTATTAAAGAATAGAGAAAAGGTCAAATAATCTGACTAAGCAAAGTTTCAATGTTGCTTCCAACGGAAACCAAAGAGAGAAATTTAATAGCAAAAGGTCCCAAAACGACGAAGGAATTTTGGCAACTAGGATGCTTTTCTCTATACGTGACTGCTTTTCTTATGTGTAAAATTTTCTCCTGTTCCCCCTCCAAGTTTTCTAACATTTTTTATACAATAAATCAACTTAAACGATACTTTTTAATTTCTTTTTATATTTATCTCTATCACATCAATCATTTTTTTTCTTTTATACTTTTCTCTTTTCTATCTCCTTTTATGGACAACTTTGCACACTAATTTTTCATATCAATACAATTTGTTTTTTCTTTTCTGTACATGGATTTTCAAGGAAAATAAACAAATTAGGGAGAAAATAACAGGGCCAGTGATTTGATTAAAACGTGTGGGATTTGTAAAACAATATGCAGATAGCTGTGATATAGCCACGCGTATCCATCGTGTCCACACTCTACAATCCAATTAGGCCACTTTCAGTTGGCTGATTCCATTGGGTGGAAACTAGTAATGAGGATCTTTTACTTTTACCTTAACACACCATATCTAATTATGCTTTCCATTTTTCTTTAATGTCTATGTTTTCGCGTGTGTGGTGTGTAATTTTGTCTTTTTCTTAGTCATGAGATTGCCTATTTAAGTTATGTGATGACTTTTTAGGATCAATATAAACAAATTATTGTTTTTGGTATTTTAATATATAAAAAATAAAAAGTGAGACTTCTTAACTTTTTTTTAATGTATGCATGTTATATGAGGATTTTTATTTCTTAGTCGAAATGTCTATGCTATATGACAAAATGTGATAATGTAATTCTTTAAACCTTTATTTGATTCACATATGGTAATTTGCAGGAAAACAACGAAGGAGGAATTTGAGTAAAGGAGACGTGTTTTCTTTAGCTGATACAAGTTTATTTGCATGGAGAATTTTTGTAGGCCCACATGTTGATCCACCCTAAAAGCAAAGTAATGAAACAGGGAGAATGGAGATTAAAATCACTGTGGCAAGTGTGAACTAAGGCCATTATAATTCCAAAAACAAACAACTACCAACTTATTTATACAATCATTTTAACTTACAAATTTTTATACTCTCCTTTTCCATCTACTTATCATACAAAGGCTAAGTGATATGTACATGTGTGCTAAATATACAAAGATATTTCAAAATTTGTGTGATCAATGTCACGATCCAAATAAAAATAATAAAGATCTTGAACTAGGAAAATTAGTTTTATTAGACAAAAGTATATATAAATATATATTATGAAGTTAGCATTGACTTTTGCATAGATTAAGAATAAAAACTTGGAGAAACCATATAAATTTTTTTACAAATTACTAAATTAATGTATGTATAAACTAGTTTAAAAAATTATTAATCTAAGTCTGATGGAAATCTAGGAGAAGAGAAAGTTATTTATGTATAATAAATCTTTTGTTAACTAAAAAGAATTAGATTTACCTCGTTAAAGGAGTGAGATTGTAATAATAAATTTTATCATGTAATAATCAATTAGAAAAGGAAGAAAAATTTGGTTAAAGAAATGTTGCTTGCTAAAAACTCAATGGTGGAACCTTGGTCAATAGGACCTCATCTTTTTGTTCAGTCTATTGAAAAATTTATTTTAAAAAAATTTAACATTAATGAAACATGAATAAATCTATATAAAAAATTTAACAGTGCTTTTAATTTAAAATATTAAACTAATATATTTTTTGATTATTTTTTATATAAAATTTAACTTTTTTATTTTTTATGTATCATATTTAAATTCTTAATAATATAAAAAAAGTAGAATATCTCAAAAATCAAAAGTTTCACAGAACTAATATTTTGAAATAAACTTTCAACTAAAAATAAATATTAATTTTAATCATTGTAACACATTAGATTTTGTCTTATAATTAGTATGTTCCTAGAAAGTCTTACACTTAAATATTATGCTAGTTTTATTTTAAGATGTTAACTTAGTTATCTTATACTTATATGATTATGTGTAAATAGGTCATATCAAACTTTTATTTAAGGATAAAGATGTTTGATACGTATTATTTTGTATAAAGTACAAATTTATATGTATATTATAAATAATCATATTCAAATGAGATAAGATTAGTAAGAACAACAATTTTTTATCTAATTACATATTGAATACTGTATACTTGAGATTTAGATTTAAATTGATACATTAACAAAATTGAAATAATTTTTGTGAATTGATGCAAACACTCAATGGTAAAAATAATTGCATCTTAATGTTGAATTAAACGTTGTTTCTTTTCACGACGAAAATGGCATTTTAAAAAATGGAAAAAGAAACCACAAAGACATTGAAGACCGGCAATGATCAAATTGACATTGCGGGGTATTTTTTCGTCTTAGCCAATAATTTTTGTCAATTTTTATCTATTTCACTTTTAAAGTTGTATTAATATGGGAACTTGGAGCTATTGTTGTTCAATTTAAAGTATTTACTTTCCAAAATCTAAAGTATAGTGTTGAGTTTATCCAATCTTGTAGTCCACTAGTTGGAGGGCAGAGTTATGATCACACTCCTACTTATGTTCATAATATTATCATTAATGATACGAGATTCTGTAAAAAAGAATATTAATCCGATTTGCGTAATAGTAATTTAAATTCTATATCGTCTCATGTGTGTTCCTCCATTTAAAACGAAAGAGAAATTGTAAGGTAGTGGCACTTCATTAGAATTGCGTTTAAAAGATACAATGTTTCTTGGATTCCAATATATATATGTCTTACTTCTGAGTCATAGTTTTCTAATACGACTCTTTCTCCCTTTTTGGCTGCCAAACTAGCACAGGAAGGGTGGCATCCGTAGGGCACAGTGTCTTTTGATTTATGCATGAACCTCTTTGGGTCAAAGGTAGAATCCAATGCGCTTCAAAATGTCCTTTCTCACATAGGTTCCTTGCTAAGGAACTACTTCATATTTTAATATGTTTGAAACCTATGTCTTTGATTAGAAAGCACTGTTAGTGAAAGCTGGAACTCCTCAGTGAATCCAAACTACTCTTCTTTCTCTTCTCGATTAGGTCCAACAGTCAAGAGAGGTAAATTTGGATTAGGTTGGGTTTATCATCAATTCTCGGATCGTTGGAATATGAAGACGAAAAAGGATTCTCTCTGTAGTCGATACTTTTTTTTTCTCAACATCAATACATCTATATTTATAAATAAAAGATATGGCACAAGGACTGCAAAATACATTTTAGATACTTGAGAGATAGTTTGTTTGCGATCAAGAGAAACACCTATCTTGTATTTCCATCAATCATACTAATCAAACAGATTTATTTTTTAATATAAATTAAGTTGAAGTCTAGATCATACAACTTTAGTTTTTTCTAATTATTTTTCAAGAAATTATGTTTATAAGTAAGACTTTAAATTAACTCATGGTTTAGATTAGATTGAAGTGATGCTCCCATGCATAATTTTTATATTTTTAAAAATTTAGGAATTATATATATTATTTAAGTTTTATTAAGAAAAAAGTAATTAGGTCAAAGTAAGAAAACATTTAAAGGATTTATGATTTAAATAAAAGTTTTTGTTATATATCTCTTAACGATACCTTTATATAATTTTTATTTTTTATTTGTAAATTGTTTTAACGATATGACACGTGTATCATTTATTTAAATTTAAATTTATTTTTAATTTTGTTTCATGGTTATTTTTATTGAGCATATCCTTTTTGTTGGGAGTCCAAATATGATTGTAAATCTCGTACCGGAAAGAAATGAATATGTTGAACACTATATAAAAAAAGAAGACCCACAAACTCATTATTTTAAGATTTTGAGTGAAAAATTGTGTTAATTTACTTATGTAGATTGATTAATTGTTCATTTGTTGTCATCTCCTCTAACGTATCCTTCTTCAAAAGACTGAATACAAATACTAATTTTTGTTATTCCTTCACCATGAAAGCATCTTTAACAACTTGGAAGGAATGGTAATAAGATCAGGACTTGATCAATATTTTCTCCAGTTATTCTACCTACTTGCATATCGGTAATCATTCTCGATTGAAGTAATGAATTTGGTATTTTGTTTGCTTTCTTTGAAATACTTGAATGTGTACAATCTTCCAGTCATATAGTTGGTTTGAGAAGGTCTTCACATAATATTTTTCTTTTAAATCCAAAGTTACTCATAAAAAATTTCTCTCACTAATAAAACACTAAAAAATGAAATAATGTTGCTTTCATTTGGTGTTCTATTTTACACATTGTTATTTATGAAATAAACACGAGATATATATAAGATACCATGAACACAGAAACTGCATTATAGCAATTATAGCATGAGCAATTTAAACTGCAGAATGAGGAATGAACATTTAAGTATAAAATGAGATGTTATTTTACATGGTCTTTTGCAAGCTGGTTTTACAGGGGAGGGAAATTTTGTTAAAGGGATATGCTATGATGGGTACCAATATGCAATTTGCCAGTATGGCCTCCATCCAAATGATCGCTGTTATGCTGGTAGGCTCCATTGCAGTCCATTACATCCACCATTCAGAAAGGTTCTTCAATCTCTCATTCTCAGAGACAATTTATCCCAAATTGGAAACCCCACTGTGGGAGCACACATCAGATATATGGTAATCAACTGAAAAAACCGCCAGCCACCATTTGGATAACCCATTGAAATAGACCTTCATCTATGAGGTAAATATTCACATCAATTTATGATCTTTTTAATTTTATGGTATTATATAATTCTTAATACGTCTTTCCAATTTTTGCTCTTATATAATAATTTTATAAAATTTGAAAATTATAATTTTTCATTTATTTATTGATAAAAGTGCTATTAAAACATTAAAATAATTTTTATTTTGTGACCTAGAATTTTATTTAATGTTTGAAGTCTTAAACTTTTTATAAAAGTTGATCAGATGGAAAGGTTTTATTATTATTATTATTATTATTATTATTATTATTATTATTATTATTATTATTATTATTATTATTATTATTATTATAAATAATGAGTGGTCCCATTAAGAAAGGAAGAAAAGCCAGTTGCAGCAGGCCAAGGGTCCACACATAGTTTGCCTTTCTGTGATGTGACTTGCCAGCCACAATGGCAAGGCAATGATTCATCTTGGACCCACAAATCATGGCTTAGTGCTAAGCCCACTTATGCCCACCATGCCCACATCTTTTCTGAGTGTAACGAGCTTTATAAATCATCGAGATTAATCTAAGACAAACATACGCTTAATTCTCTTATCCCACCACCCTCTTACCTCTTCATTTCTAATCTGCATTTCCGGATATCCACTCCCACATTTTTTTTTTTTAAGATTTTCATTGCTTTTAGTTTTATATATCCTATAATCTTCAATGGGTCATGGAAAAATTTGGAATGGAATTCTCTTGTCAAAGATTACAAGTTGGAATGATGCTATTGGAGCAAGTTGGGTGCTTTTTAAACCCCTTGCATCAATTCCCTTTTCAGTTTTAAGTCACAGAAAACTAAAAGGCTACAGGTTTTAATGCCGCCTCACACTTTTCATCACATATTTTCTACTTGAATATGCAAAGATTAGGTGCCCAAAATCGTATAGGGCACGCATAGCAGATTTAATACCTCAATGAGTGGCACCAATAAGGTTGTCATAGAAGATTTGAAGTTGGATCACCCTTCTTTTTCAATTTATTTTTTTTATCAAAGAATCCAGTTAAATGTACTTAGTGAAACGAATAAGAACATTCTACGAACAAATTATTGTCACAAATCTAATTTATACACCGATAGTCAGTAAAAAGGATTGTTCCTTGAATCTTTGTCATTATCTTAAGGAAGTTTCCTTCCATTGCTTGTTTTTATTATTAGTGCATGGAGCACTAGCTAGAATGGTCCAAACTGTAATTGATTGCTCTACAATGCTACCCCATCTAAAACACATTACATCTAATAATTTAACGCTACTTTATTTTACAATTTTATAATTTTTAGTTCTTGTGTATTTTTAGATATAGGGTCTGGACCGTTCAATCTTACTATTCCTCTGAATCAATGCCTTCCTCTGCACATCAATCACACATCAGTAACAGGTGTTATTCCTCAAAATAAATTGTATTTGGCCTAACTGCTAATGACATGTAATCTCCTATTTTTATAACTTCAACTATGATATTAATAAGAAATTATCTCAACTTTAATTAATAAAAGTAGAATGAACATGTACTTACCAATTATGTTTCCACACCATCAGCAAATAGGTTGAGTGAATCTCGATGTAGAAATGTTATTATATTAGGTTTTAGTAATCTTATTAATGTAATTCCAAAAATTTAATTAGGATTAGAAGAAAACAAAATAGTTACTGTTTTGCTGAAAAGGCAGTGCAGTGTAAATGACCCTTTCCACAACATGAGAGAAACGACCCTTCTAGCTAACGAAAATCCATATTTGGCACAAATTAAACCCATGACTAGATGATGAAACAACACATAAAAACATTCACATACGATATAAGATAATAGTAAACAGGACACTCAGTGTATGAAGTGCTTATGCTCTCATCTCAACCCATTAGTCATCGTCATCTGGGTTGTGCATACACTTTATTTTTTATCATATCCATGTTTCTTGTTTCTCCTCTCTATACTTTTCTTACGGCTAAATATCGAGACAACTCCCTAAAAAAGAGTACAAACCCACTATTTCCAATTATTTTAAGGGTCTTTATATCTTTTTCCTATAAGATCTTAATAAAAGTTAAAAGAATATTATCTCATTGTTGAAAAGAGAATGTTCTTACTATTCTCAGCATAAAAATTAAATTTTGATTTAGCAAAATTTGAACGTCAATTATAGTTTTAAATTTTAAGCATGCTTAAATATCATAAGGATTTTATTCGTTACAATTGTTACCATGGGTTTCAAAATTCTAAATATCATTTTCCATTTCAACGTTTAAATTTTGTATCTTTCATTTTATTTATATATTTTTATACTGCGTAGAATTTACTAACTTTATCAATAATTAATATTTTTATGTGATATGTTATTAGTTATTGTAAATTTAATTGTTTATTATGTACATATGTTATTTATTTTATGTAAAAATTTATATATATATATATATATATTGTTTTTATTAATATATTATATTTAAATTTAAATACCTTTATTTTGACTTTTGAGTTATATTCATTTATTTTGACTCTTGATTTGTATTTCTTATCAAGCTAACACGACTATTATCGTTTTCATTGATGTTACACTAAATTAGTTAAAAATTCATATTAGAATATGAATTTACGAATGTAACAACTAAAGACACATTTGAGGTGGCTCTCCGTGATAAGTTAAAAAACTACAATCAGATTTTAGTTTTTCTAAAAATCATTCCTTGCTTTTCTTAAGTATAATTTAAGTTTTTTTAAGAAACCAACCAATGTAATAATTTTTTATTTAATAAATGTTTATATTTTTTTTACCCTTTTCATTTCAACATCATGATATGTATATATATATATATATATATATATATATATATATATATATATATATATATATATATATATATATATATATATATTTTAAATGAATAATGAGCGGATAAATGAAAAAAAAGTTAATGTTATCATGAAATTTAAATTAAATAGAAAAATATCTTTGAAAAATGTAATGCTTAAATGGAAAGAGTAATTTAGTTTTTTAATTATAAAATAAACATCAATTATTATATTATATTTAGTTTAATAGTGTTTTTTATGGGAGGTGGCGTCAGTCATAATAATAATAATAATAATAAATAAATAAATAAAGCCTGAGATGAGTAGTAATCGCGATGACGACAAAGGGAAAAAGATTGTTCTAATATTTGATGATAACTAAATTTACATATAATTATTTAATTTAAAAATATAAATTTATGGAATTTGTCTATAGGAAATTGGATTGATAAAGTATTGTAATAAAATTTATCCGTTCAATTATTTATTTTATCAACAAAGTTTAAATTATGAGTTTTGAAGTTAGGTGTGTTAATGGTTGTAACTGCCTTATTATACAGATGTATAGAATTAAAATAAAAAAAGGCATCTACTGTAGGAAAAATAATGATAATAAAAAACGGCACTGTTATACCGACCCAACAACACCACCTGATGGAAAAAGGAAAAGCAGATATATATGGAGAAGGAAAATAAGGGGCCGAGCATCGCTGCCATAGAATCTTAGTCAAAATAAAGCGCATCTACCTATCACGTATGCCGAGGAACTCTGAGGCAGAGAATAAAAATGAAAGAACGTGAGGCATTTTCGATGATCCTCGTTAGTTGAACTAAGTTGTCAAGAACAAGAGTCCTTCTTCTCCTCTGCATGCCCTGTTGCAGAATCTTAAACCCAACCCCACTCCCAATATATAAACTCATCATCGCCCCTCATTGCCTTCCCTCTAACATTTTTCAATTTTCCCTCATTTAATAATCTACAAAATATTGTGGTTCTTAGTAACATAACCTTGTTGATCGTACAAACACCCACGTTGGTCGAGACTGGGCCTTTCTTAACAGCCTAACAGCTTACAATCCCATTTACTCATCACCACGTTTTGTATTCAAAAATCTTAAACTAGAAAGAATCTGCACGTTTATTATATTCCCAAAAGGTGGCGCCGGCAAAATTGTTCTTTGGTTTTTGGCAAAGGAAAAATGTTCTGTGGAGTTTAGCCAGCCTGCATATACATGGTGAAGAAGAAGGAGAAGTAAAATCGTGAGCACCACCCCCTTGTGAATGTGTCAACGAGACAATGCACTCCGTAAATTAGTTATGTCTATGAATAAGGAATTACCTCGAAGAAAAAAGAAACCAAATCTTTGAAAAAATTCGTATCGCTTGAGCAAATGATGAAAATGTAAAAAGGTGGAGGGTGTTTCATTTGATTGTGCGTCTACTTGTATGCTGGCCAATGTACATGCTTACGTGCTCCGATTCACATTATTATTATTAACATTCATGTACGGAGAAAGTAATTAGAAACAAGAAAATGAACAAGAAAAGACAAAAGTTCAATAAAGGAATGAAGTGAAAGAACGAAAAGCTTATCGATATTAAATCATCGGTCACAACTCAAAACCATTATTCCAAATAAGAAGATCGTTGCTTCCGGATTACTATCTGTCTTTAAGTGCGTGGGTATTTAGCCAAGTGCCCATCACTCAAAATATAAAATAAAGTGCTACGTGTCGCTGCTTCCTATACCATACAATAAAATCGTATGTATATATAATTGTTCGTGTTATATACAGTTATTATGATCTTTATACAGAAAATTTATATCTATCATTTACGTATCCTAGGCCTATTGTTAATATGATATATCATAAGAGCTTCTGGTGGCTGTCCTTTTTTTGTTGAGATTTTGTATTAGCTAACTAACACACTGTACTTGTTGCATCAATTATTGATAAAGTCAAAATATTATACACGGAGTGGCAGATAAACTTAAACTTAAACTTACCTTTTTAAGTTAGTATCAGAGTATATCTTGTATATATTATTGAAGAGCTTAATTATACTAGGCATTAGACGTGTATTGCAAAATATTTAAGTCTTGATGAAAGCTGATTCTTTGTCAGTAATAGAGTATATCTTATAATGTTTTCCAATTATTACCGTATTATTCATGAATCAATAAATATAAAGGTTAAAATAAAGCAGAACACAACTCATACAAACGAGAATGAGAATTTCCATATGCAGTGATATCATTTTAAATCTCTTTATTAGTCTTATTACTTCCATGCTCCAGGATATCTTGTAGTGATAGATCCATATCCGATTTATGTTTATTTTAAATAATTTCTGCAAAAAATTAGACGTTTATAATATATTTGGAAAGATAAATTTTTAATTAGTATAACTTAAATTCAGTATTTTAATTTTTATAAAAAATTAAGATATTAAACACAATCTTGTATTTTAAAAAAATTTAAATAATTAGATATTAAACACATATAATTATAGAAATATTTGATAATTATTAATCATTAAAAAAATAAAATACAAATTAAATAAATAATATTAAATCTTATTAATCTAGTTAAATATTAACAAAATAATAATAATATCTGATAATAAAACGATAAATAATATAAACTAAAATATTTAATAATAAATAAAATAGGCTAATAAAAATAATAATTAATAATATAATCAAAATTTAAATAAATAAAAATATTAAAGAAATCTAAAAATATTTAATTATAAATAAAACTATTAAAATTACATAAGAAGAGAGAATTTCTAATGCTTTAACGAGAGTCGTTATATTTTTTGATAAGAACACTATTCATTAAAATGAATTATTATTATTATTATGATGTAGATTTTGTTAATGTTAAATGGAAAAATTTATTTAATCTTGTGAACATAAAACTTTTAACATTAATTCTTATAAATAACTAATTTTATACCAATTCATATAAAAATTTATGTAAAATAAATATTTTATTTTGATTATTCTTGAACCAAAAGTGATATAAACATGTTTCGGGAAAACTTCTTCCTAATAGTTTTAGAAGAAAAAATAATTTCACTTCAAATTAAAATCTGTTTGTGTATTAATAAATACTAAGATTTTTCGAAGAATTGAATAAAAAAACAATACATACAAAAATTGATTTATTTTTCTATTTTTATTCCTGAAAGTGTTTACGAAAAAAATTCTCCAAACAAATCTGTAATTGTTTAAATTACAAAAATATCATTGTGTTGAATTTTTAAAATGTTGATTAAATAATCAATATAGAAAGTTTATAAGGTATCCCACTTTTACACCACGGCTATAAATCAGTAATGTGAACCGAGTTAAGCTGAAATCTAACTGTTGAATGGTAATACAGTCTATATATGTAAGTGAATTTTTTTTCCTCATAAACCATTTTTGAGGACTTGAATTATGCGAAAATTCTAATGCTAAGGCCCACAACTAGTTCCTATCTTATAAATAAATAATTGAAAATAAAAAATAAGAATGTTTGTACTAACAAAATAAATTAAATGAAGTATGGAAACAAGCTAAACTAGTGCACGTATTTTCTTCAGATGTGGCCGTCTTAGAAAGTTTACATATCAGTATGTATGTGCATCAACGACGTAAACATTACATGGGATTGGGTCGATGATCTTCAAAAGCGTCGAGGGTTTTGTTTGTAACACGTTTTTGTGGCAGAAAAAGCAGCAGGGACTCTTAATTTGGATAATGTTTATTGGCATTTGGATGGTTTTTTCTTCCACTCTTCCATGATTAGGTGCCAACATTTGTAGGCTCTAGTTCTTCCCTGCAAGCTACGTGCCTCTATTTTCAACCTTTTGGCCGCAATACAGCTAAAATAATCTACCACAAACTCGAATGCTTTTCCTACCATAACTGTCCTTGCCAATGAGAGTGACACGCACTGCTGTTACAATTGCAAGCTGGCATTTTAAAACTTTTCTTTTTTGTTTTGTCCCATCCATTATCCTTTAACAAGTAAGTTGGGTTCTTTTCAGGTTTCAAAGCTGTTCTGCTTCAGATATATAGAAAATCTGACATACCATCATCCTGCTCTATGCATACACATCTTCATAATTAAGGTTTTAAATTACCGTAAAACTTATCTTAATAATGTATGTACAAACTTTTTACTACATGATTTGTCAAGTTAACGTTCTATTTCTATCATATATATAACAACTCCAAAGCATTGTTTTGTCCCTTAAACCGCAGTTTGCAGTCTCATGCACCCGTAATATATATCTTATACTTTTGAAACAACACTGCAATCATAATTGCATTCCCGCAACCTTAGCTAAAGAAAAGATCATTGGTAGGTTTTGGACAGGGCTTCCAAGTTTCGTAGGACAACAAACCATGATATCATTTGTGAATGAATGAATCTTTTATGTATCGGTGATAGGTTGAGTCACACTGACTAATCATTACTCAAAAGTGTTGCAAGCCACTCGCACAGTGGCACCAATGTAGCCCACAAAGAGCAATAGTAGTACAAATAATTTGTTAAAAAGTCTAGCAGCTGTTGAAGTATATCTTCGAAAGAGTTAGCACGAAGGCACGAACCAAAGCAATAAATAATTGAAAAAAAAGAGGCTAAAGTAAAGGGACGGGGGGAAGAACCTAGCAGCTAGAAAAAGCTGATAATTTATGCTACATTTCATTTATATTGTCGGTCACTAGGCATTTGGCGTACATTTTGGTTGTAGTGTGAAAAGTTGGACAATGACCTCTGGAATTTAGTGATCAAGAACACAACAAATCCAATCTAATGTCCACTGGCCTCAACCATGCATCGTTCAACTGCAGTGCCGGAGATTGATACATCAGACATCCCACGTAAACACCTTCTCACCAATTTTTTCTATAGATTTACAAAGTGTTTACGATAGATTTCAAAATTTAGATTCTCAAAGTAAATGTAATTTTTTTGTAACCATTTTGGACTATCTAAGATATTCTGCAAACTTTAGTTTTCTTAAGATTTATGGGACTAATCATCGATCGAAAACTTCATCACTCTTTAACTTTTTTCCTGTGTTCTTATGCGAAATCAAACTTAAATTCTTTTGCACCAAATCACAGTGTATTTATCAACTGAACTTCATTCATCAGGCACTAATATTTTTTAAGTTTTAAAAAATTCATGATATCCTTTTACTGGCCTGTGAAAGTGGTTCAAAAATTGATTCTTTATCCCAAAATGTTCAAATTCAAATATGAAAGTACGAACAAGATTTTAGAGGTTAATAACTTAGAATGATAAGCAATCCAATTGAGGGTACATATATTCAAATATGGAAGATATTTGGTGATAAATACCTCAAATATACGTGAAAGAACTTATAGTCCTCTGCTCTTTATCTAACAGTATGAAACATGTTTAGTTCACTAGAAATTGACTTTTATAGTATGGTTACAGTCAGAAATCATGTTGGATCCAGTATGAAAAATCTTGATGAAAACAATTTACTATTAAATTCATGTAAAAAATAATCATTTCTTCAAAATAAGCTAATTTAAGCATTCATTAATCTTAGCCAAACTTATACTTCTCTAAAATAAAATCAAGTCAAAGCTTTGGTCGCAAGTATTTCAATTTTTTTCCAGAGTAAAAATTTACTGCTCTAAACACTTCGTCATTTAACACGAAACTCTATATATGTTTTGGATGGGAGATCAAAAGGACGTCCACGTGATTTTAAATACTCTACAATGAGATTGCCTAACGAGCAGTTTTAAATTTAAGTTGTGAATTAATATTCAGTTATAAGGGACATAATAATTCTTTCTCTAAGTGAAGAGCAAAAATGTTATAATTCGTAATAGTTTTATTTACTAGAAGAGTATTATTTTTTCACGAAGGATACTTATATCAAGAATTTGAAGTGAGTTCAAAGTTCTAATAAGCTAAAAATAAATAAGTAATATATAAGTATAAAATTCTACAAACCTAACATTTTAAGATTTAGATTAAAGGTGGTATCTTAATTTTTTTATATGAATTTCTTCACAGCTTTTTGGTGCCCAATCTTAAACTTTTTAAGATTTAGAAAAAAATAATAAAATATATTTAATAATCTTGAACATGTACTTATGGATACACATTGGCCCTTAACATAATTCAATGGGCCTGTAGTAGCTTGTTATGTGGGATGTCTAAGTTTGGATTTGGCCCAATTTAAGATGTTGGGTTTATTCGTTATGCCCACTCCAACGTCTTGTGACTCTTACCTTACTACTCTGTCGTCGGTCTTTCATGGGGACTAATCTCATGCTTTCCCGTAGCCTTTAATAGTTTTTTGTTTATATTTATATATTTCAAAATGAAAGCCATTCAAATTAGGTTAGATTTAGTGGTAAGGAGTTTAAATAACTTATACAATTTCACACTCCAAAAGTTATTATATTCGAGGAGAAAAAACATTTTTTACTTGTAATAGTTATATACAGTTTAATATGATTGTCTTTTTTATAAACATGCTATTTATACAAAGTATTTATCAAGGTTTATTAATAAATATTTTTTTCTCAAGAAAGTTCCATTTAATATTATAAATTAGAAAAATAGTTTGAAAGTCTTCTCTTTACTTTTTAAATAGGAATTTTAAATATTCTTTTTCCTTATATATATATATATATATATATATATATATATATATTTAAAGGTTTATTTTCACTCACGAGAAATGTAACTAGAAAAAAAAAACAGCATCTCATTCTTTGATCATTATTTGTATAATTATCTCTTAATTGTTAATACTTTCTAAATTATCATCTTTTATCTGTTTCTTAGTTGAATTTCAATATATTTAAAAATATGTTAATAGATATAAAACAACTTCATTTCGTAAGTTAAAATTTGCATTATGAATCTAAAATATAATTTATATATTTTAAATTTTTATTTATTATAAATTTAAAATATATAAAAACAAACCTTCATGTTGTAAAACATGTTAACATACTAATTAAAATTGAGGATTTTTCACAATTTCATGAAATTTAAAAGGAATTGTTTTGGTAATATTGGTCCAAGTTTGTAGTTCAATCTTCCGCAATCTGGGAGTTCGTTTTGGGTCATTATATGCAGATTGGACTCATTCTTTCTTCATCTCCAGATTTTTCTACGTACCCGCATAACCATGAGAAAGACTAAAATATCTTTACTTAATTAAATTATATTTTTTTTATATTACTGTTCACCTACTATATATTCATGGTTTAATCAGGAAGCAGTTTTCCATTGAATTCAAATGTTAACATGTTGCATTACTTTTCGAATTATATAACTTAAAAGTTATTTAAAAAATTTGAATTACGTAATCTAAAAATTATTTAAAAAAACAAAATAATTTTTAAATTATATAATTAGAACAATTTCTAAACAATTTAAAATAATTTTTAAATTGTATAATTTAAAATACGAACATAACACGAGAAATATATAAATACAAGTATTACTTTTACATAACAGTTAGCATGCTTTGTATAGATTAGGAAAGTTGTTTCTAGGGAATGTTTTTTTTGGAAAGTCATTAAACATCACTCATTTATATAAAGTCTTATTTTTATTTTGACCTTAGTTTGCTAATTTAAGACTTTCCTACTTTTTCTATTCTTGATATTGCTCAGTTAGTTTGATTGAAAGTGTAATATAGTTTATTTTTTATTTCTCAAAATCTATTTCGGATTTTTTATTCTGATTTTTAAAATTATTCATACCCTGATTTTATTCTGATTTAGATTTGGTTTGGTTTAATTTATTTTTTCTCGGTTTTTGTGTAATTTCATGTGTTTTATATGTTAAAATGTTTTCAATAATAATTTAATTAATGTAGTTTGACACCACAACAAGTTACGACATGCTTGTGTAATTTGATACACCAATATGTGATAAAAAATCTTTATCCGATTTATAATAAATACTTGTATTTATTTATTTTTCAACGTTTAAAGAATATTATTAGCTTGAATTAGAGATGTTGGAAAACGATATATATATATATATATATATATAGACATCCGTGTATAAAAGATATTATTTCATATTAAATCATAGATTTAGTTATAAAACTAAAACAACTTTGATTTTATAAAGTCTCGTTACCACTTTATATTCTTAAAGCCACAATTATTGCATAAAAAATATTTTAACACTTTCTATTCTTAAAACTAAGAACCATTAATCATATATGTAAATTTGATAATCATAATTAATATAATATAAAATCTTTATTACCAATTATAAACAACAGTAGAATTACAATAACTTAAAGAAAAAAAATAAAATTAAAAACTACTTTTTTCTATTTATAATACTCAATTTTTTAATTCATGTTTTCCTTGTATTCTGGATTCATATTGCGATAACTTTTTCCTCACAAATATTTAGTTGGCTATTACATAAAAAAACTTACATATTTTCTCTATATTACTTATGTATATAAATTTTTTTATTATACATACCATAAAAAGTCATATTAATATATATATATATATATATATATATATATTCATACTATAATTCTCATCATCAAAATTTAAATAAATTATTATATCTAACTAAATTATTATTAAATAATCCAATTTCTACTTTATATACTTATTAAATGTTGAATATTGAACTTTAAGATATATATTATTATTGTGATAAAAAAAATTTTCTACTTATAAATAAAGAAAAAGATAAAAAATACATTTATTTTTTTTCAATAAAAATCACGAAACCTTTATATGAAGTTTCAACCCATCCTATAAAAAAACACAACTCTCATTATTCTTAACTACACAAATTTAATCTATTTTCAACTATCTACTCAAGTATTATTGGTCCAATATTTATCTGAAATCTCTTAAATTATTAGGTCATATTTTAAACTTCTTGGTCACCTTACTAATTAAAACAAGTAATTCTTATAACATACTTCAACCTTAACTTGTATCCTCCCTCAATCTCACTATCCAACTTACAAAATTGATAAATGTAAGAGCAACTTAATTGAGCATATAATTTAATTTCCTTTAGTTGTATTTTTGTCATGATCCTTTTTAACTCAAAAGTCAATAATACTTGTATTTTTGTTAGAAAGCGATCACGACACTCACTTTATTTATCTTTTTTGTAGAAAAATGGGATATTGAAGTCAAGATTTTATGGAAGACGAGTTTGGAATTTCTTGCCGAGTGAGAAGAAAATCTAAGTCACTAGATTATCACTCAACTCGCTAGGCGAAGAACGAAAAAGTACTACTTTGCAATATGGATTCTCACCCAACGAGATGATATACTCGCTTGACGAGAGGTTATTTTTTGGTCCCCTTTCAAAAGTTGAAAAATTGTAATATTACAAGATTTTTTAATGCTACGAAAAGTAAAAAAGAAAAAATTTGAGAGACACTTCCACTTTTAAGTTCATCATTTTTCTTGCTATTTTTTTTACTCCAAATATATAAGAATAAGTAATTTTTCTTTTCATTGGAATTGGATGTAATGAACTCACCTTACATGCAATTTCTTATTACAATATATATATATATAATCTTTTCTACAAATTATTTTTAAATATTAGAAAATGATTTTTAGAACTTAAATTATAGATTGAACTAATGTAAGTTATAATATTAAACATAATATTATAACACTTAATCATTTGATACACATATTTTTTTATACAAATTTGTATAAAATTAATTAAGGAATAAGTTATTTTTATATTAAAATTTAGAACTTATTTATCAAAAAGAAATTAGGTATGCTTTTTGTAAATACTGAATTATGTTTATAAAGTAAGTTACATTAAGTTGGCTTGATGAAGTTTAATATAATAAATATATATTACTATTATTACATAATCTATTTCAAGTTATTTATGTATTACGGCAAGTGGACTTCTTTTTTTCGAAAATCAATGAATACAAGTATTTTATGTGGTCTTCTAAATTCGTAATTAGGTTTTTTCATAAACATTAATTATAAACTATTTTTAACAAGGTTTTTTGATAAACATTATAAACTATTTTTTAACAAGGTTTTTTCATAAACATTATAAACTTTTATCGTCTTAAAGAAATTTCTGGATCTCTCACTGTTTGCAAAGAAGCTGCATATGGTGTTACAAAACTAAATGAAAACTATTGAAAACCTTTTTTTTTATATATATTATCTCCAAATTCTTCTAAAATTGAAGACTCTTTTTTGTTTTTCTCATCGTATATATCCACTGAACCTGAACTGATTGAAATCTTTAAGCAACCTCTCACTCTAATTTCGTTCTTCCTTCGGACTATGACCAAATACGAAGCAACTTGCTTTCCGTAAAGAAATGATAGAATAAGTAAATAATGCATGATGGGCCTAGTTAGAGAAAATGTTTCAAATTTATAATTATGGAAATGTACCCAAGAAAAAGTATATCTGAAAGCTATCGTTGCACTACACTTATCCAAGATATCATTTTAAGAAAAAGCATGCATGATTAATTGAGTTATTATATGTTTGGACTAGCTTCTTTTAAGATATTTCTTTTTCAAACTTTATTTAAAAATTAAAAAAGAAAATTATCGGCTAAAATGCACTTAATCGCATGGATATCTTCTCGAATTATGAATCAGAACTTTCACGCGCTTTCTAATTTTCCATTGCAACCATATATAGCAGAAGTAAAAGACATTGCTCTTTTTTTTTTCAGCCACCCAAAACTCTTGAAATAATTTTTATGCGAGAAGCTACGTAATCCTTGCTAAGTTGTTTCTTATGAGATGATTTTGGATCCAGTGCAAGTTTGTATATCCTTAATTACAAAGTGAATTAAATCCACATGTTTCAATATCAATTGGATTATTAAATGGTATGATGCAAGTTCATAGCCAACTGGCTACTTCTTCTGTTTCATGGTTAATTACTTCGTAAGAAGTTGACCTGTCTCTCTTCTGAAAAGCCAAAACTACAGTGCCCATGATGCAAACAATTAGAACACACTTTCTTTTACTTCCTTTTTTCCCACACTCTTATTTGACGTGATGTGGTGTGAAAATGACTTCTTCAACCTCATGCTCATCACCTATCATAAGTGTCTTCTAAATTGAATGAACTCAGAACACTTATATATTACTTCCAAAGTAGCACTTTGTCTGATTTCTTTTGGTTTGAAAGTTACTTTAAAACTAAAATTAAAAATAAAGAATTTAAAGTTAAAAGTAATCTATAATTTTGTAAGCCTCAAAATTACACATGTTTTTAAATTCTGATATTTGAAATAAAGCAAAAAAAAAGTAGAACTCAAAACTCTTGAAATTAATTTTTGAGAACTCTTTTTATTCCAAATTTTTCTGATAAAAATTATTTTCAAAATTTTATTTGACTCGATTTTTTTACTTAAGAAAAGACCCTAATTTTATACCATATGCCCAACGAAAAACCTAATTATTTCATATTGCTTTCCATGCAGAAAGTAATTAACTGTTTTAATTTGTCATGTACGACAAAATTGCATACAAAGAAAAACATCTGCTGAGTGAACGAGCAACACTGAGATGATGTATTAATTATATTGGCTGTGATCTTTCGAAATAGTCGCAAATTCTCACTGAAGTTTGTCTAGTTCAAAATCTTGGCTACCTTTATCTCTCTTTGTTCTTTCTGGCATATTGAATTTCTCATATCATTCTTCTCCCAAATTTGAATTTATTTAACAGATTTTGCTTGTAACAGTAATTTTTGTAATTAAAATTTCATGTCAAAGACATGACTAACTTTTCAAAGTTCAAAGGATAAGTGAAACATATTAGTTGTGAGTGAAGCACGTGTATCAGTTGAGGAAGTTACCTTACCGTCACCTTTTCTAAATGTTATTTGGCTTTGTTTATATGGCTGTAACATGGAATATATAAATAGAAGTATAGAAGATCTGAATATCATGATGACAACTATGAATTAAATCATAAAGATGAAGAAGAGTATTATATGATTCGTCCTGGTAAAGCATAAAATTATAATCCTAGTGCTACCTGCATAATGACTTGAGGGGACCATTTTTCCCATGCTCTCAAGTGCATTACCGTCTTCATTATGATATCCTCACTTTAATTAGTCCCCGTTTCACACCTTCATAACTTTAGTTTGGCTGCAACATAACATTCTCCGGATTGAGGAAAAGAAAAAGGAGTGAGAAAGAATAAAGGTAGTTCAAAATTTTCTACAACCTAGACCTAAGGAAATTCCTCTTTGCTGCTGTCAAATCTCACATTCATGCACTTAGCATTATTATATTTTTCTTTAAATTTTACAGTCAGTTCACGCCAACATTTTTTGTTTCTTTACATACATATTCACTTTTCAAAGATGAAAAGTATGAGACAACTAGGCAACAAAGATAAAGAGAAGGGTGACAAAATCCTATTTGCACTATTTTGAATCATGCTATAGAAATAGAATGACTGATAGTTTTATCGATAAGTGATTTTTTGATAAAACATTTAACTAATCGTCTTTAATAAAGTTTATTCTACTAATTGCTTAGATTGTCCTACGCACGAGTATTCCAGTATAATCATAGGCAACGAAATTATGTAATCTATAATAGTCATAACTATGTTTGTAATGAAATACATGTTATTGGAAGAAAATCCCCTGAATTGTGTTTTTTTATTTAAAAAGTTAAAATATGAAATGTTGCTTGAATAATAGTGTAGCTAGTTGATGTGGGAGCATTGTAGTGTAGGTGACTATTTTGTTGTTATGTAGGAGTAAATGGTTGGAGTAAGAGAAAAGGGTTTGTTTGTTGTGATGGCATGAGTTGAATTGAATGATGGTGCAGAGCAGTTTGGGTTGGGAAGCAATTAAGTGGAAGATGAGATGAAACTGATCCCCAAGCAATGATCTCTATTCATTATCTCCAAAGAAGGGCCCTTTTCGTTTCTTTAAATTTTCTCACAGAAAGTTGTGGGTTCCAAAGGAGGGTTGGTTAGGTAGTTGAGGTTGAGATTGAGTTGAGAGCATGTGTAATAGGAAGAGGGCATGCAGGACCGAACTCAACAATCTGGCATGGGCTCAGAAGGTGTGGCCATGATTGGATCATGAAGCAAGCCTCGTGGGCTTCGGCTTTCCATTTAAGCTTTTCCTTTTTTAAATACTTCCCCAACCAAGCACCAGTTTTGATTTAAAATAAAACCCCCGTGACCCAAATTCAAAGAGAGAGGAGGGGGGACCAAAAAGCAGCGCAATAGGAATTAATTGAAGAAACCCATGGATAAAAGAGAAGGAACACCTAGATAAAGGCTAAAGCATAACTGCATAAGCTGTCACTGCTTCCCTCCTTTCTTTTAAAATCCCCCAACACAATAACACCACCATTGGTATTTGCTACTTCTACTACTGTTACTAACCAGGCTCAAGATCTAAGATCATTCCACCTTACACGTTAACCCAAACAAATTACAGCAACAAAAATATGATGAAAGGAAGAGAAGGCAAAGCATTAGCACAAGCACCACCCTCTGCTGATCTGTTAGTATGTTTCCCATCTCGAGCTCATCTTACTCTAATGCCTAAACCCATTTGCAGCCCGGCCCGACCCTCCGAGCCCAACAAACGCCACCACAACAACCACCATCACCACCGTAAGAAATCCTTCTCCAGAGGCGGCGGCGGCGGAGGCCAAGCCAGTCCTTTATTATGGGCCAAAACCAAGTCAATGGGTTCGGAAATCACGGAACCAACCTCCCCCAAAGTGACGTGCGCTGGTCAGATCAAGGTCCGGCCCAAAACGACGACGTGCAGGAGCTGGCAATCGGTGATGGAGGAGATAGAGAAAATCCACACCGACAAAAAACAGAGGAAGAGTCTCAGCTGGGCCGAGACCCTCGGTTTCAAGAAGGAGATAATGCAGTTCTTGACTTGTTTGCGCAACATAAGGTTCGACTTCAGATGCTTCGGCTCCTTTTCCGGAACCGACATCGCCACTGAAGAAGAAGAGGACGATGACGACGACGAAGTCGAAGAAGAAGAAGAGGAAAACCATGTGGGCGTGGGAGAAAACGACAATGAAGCATCGAAAACTGTTTTCTCAAAATGGTTCATGGTGTTGCAAGAGAACCAAAACAACCGGAGAGAAGAAACAGATGAAAGAGGAAATGACGAGGAAAGCGTATCTGTGTCGGTGTCGGTTCCTCCTCCGAACGCATTATTGCTGATGCGTTGTAGGTCTGCCCCGGCGAAAAGTTGGGTAAGAGAGAGAGAAGGTGGCGATGTTGAAGAAGAGGAGAATGTGGAGCGAGAAAAAGGAAAAGGAAAAGGGGAGATGATTGTAAAGAAGGGACAGAGTTTAAAGTCGTTGATGGAGGAAGAGAAGAGAAAGAAGGAGAAGGTGGTGGTGATGCGATACGACTCTGATTTTTACGGCATTTCTTCTGATGTTGCGAAGGAGACGTGGATTGTTGGTGGCCTCAGAGATCTGATGTCAAGGAGTCGAAGTTCCAAAAGATAAGATATGAATATCTTCATCATCATCCTCATCATTCACCATTACAGCTATTTTTCCAATACTTTTTCTTTTAAGCGTTTGTGCGACTTCTCTATCCACAATACTACTTTGGTGTGAAAACTGGGAAATCTAATGCTAAAATCCCAGTTTTAGCTTCGTAAGCCTGTACAGTTTAATTTGTGATTTGTTTCTATGAGCTTCTGGTGAAATATTTTGGAGGCTGGCATGTAAGTGAATGAATGTTTACTCCTTTTGTGTTGTAGATTGGTAGTTATCAGTGAAAGGAGTATTTATTTTTTGTTTAGCTCAAGTACACAATTTACACTTCTCATTAGAATCCATGCCAAGATATTTTGGATGGTGCAAACTGGAAAGGCTTCCCGCTTACGTGTATAACTGGTTTTTATTTGTTTGGTAATAAAAAATTTGAATTGCAGTTCGTTTATGAGGTTGCCTTTCAGCTTCATACCTTCACTCATGAATGTCAGTTTTAAACCCTCTACCCTCATGACCCTCACATGTGGGATTGAAGGTGAGTTAGTTGTCAAATTTGTAGTCTCTTTAGGCTCAAGCCTCGGGTTCTATATCGTCGTGACCTTTGGATATCAGCTTATAGATAAATTAATTATCAAATTTCTAGTCTCTTTACCTTTAGACTCCACAGGAATCAGATGGAGTCATCATTTAATTTTCTTCCACAGGAGAGTTAAATTGATAACTCATTTTTTTTATTTATGGTCTAATAATCCCATCTTATATCTTTGAATATAAATTTAAATATATTTATTAAAATTGGTTTCAAACTTAAAATAAATGTTTAGTATTAATAATTTAAGAAATCAATTCTTATAATTTAATTCGTAGAAATTGAACAGAATTTTGATCATCTGAGTAATACTAAATAATTTTTTACATATATTAATAATGTATGAGTGAAAGATAAATGAAATTTAATTTTAAATATTTTTTATAATTGTTTTAATATAATTTTATTGTTGTTTATTTTTTTATTTGATTTTTTAATAAAAATAATATAAAAGAACTTTCTTTTTTAAGTTAATAATAATAATATATTAAACATTACACAAGTTTATATAGATACAATATTTATAAATGTTATAATTAATTCAATACACAAGAAAAATTGTTTAATAATAGTGTAATCCTACAAGCGAAGTAAAAATATTTGAAAGTCCAACTTAATTTCTATTTAAAAACTGACTGTAATTTTTCTTTCATCATAGTCCTTGACATATGCAACATGCTATTTTTGCCTATTTAGAGTTTGGAGGAAGGTATGACAAAAAAATCATGAATAATCAAATGAGATATTGCTAAAGTTTGTTTAATTCATTCCACAACATTTATAAACTTAGTCTAGTTATAAATATATTCAGTTTTCATTAAACAGGTCCTTATAGGACTATTTTGAAGAATCTTGAAAATAAAAATCAAGATTAATCAAGAAAAACTTTTTCAAGCATTTTGAAGTTTAAGAGAGAATATGATTTGTTATCACAAAATTCATTAACCAAATTTATCTACCTGATTGAATTTTAAGCATAATTTTGAGTAAAATATATTTTTTTTAAATATTAAAGAAAATTTATTTAATCCATAAGTAAATTTTAAGAAATCTATATTTAGGATTTTGAGAAACATACAAGAGTTTCACGTGTTTGTAAAAGTTTTAAATAAAAAAGAAAACTTAAAAATAGATAAGGAGTAAATATTTCTCTTTAATAATTAATGAAAGAGATTATTGTAAAATTATAATTATACAAAATAACAACTCATAATATACTAGTTCATAGAATAAATAATATCGAAATTCATCCTATACCTTAATTTATTTTTTTATTTTTTTTTATTTTGAAAAATAAATTTTGTGTGTTAATGTTGATAATGTTAATTTTTACCACTTCTTTTAGTCTTTTCACATTAACAAAATCAACTCTTTCTTAAGCTTTTAACTTGCTTGGTTCTCTTTTTGATACTTTTTGTAAGTAATTTGCATTTGGTTAATCTAATCTAATTATACTACTAATCCCCATATTTTTTGTCTAACAGTGATATAGGAAACATTTGAGGTTGAAAGAAGCAAGTTTGGAATCCTAGGGATGGAGAATGAAGGCCTTAATGGAAAAGTAAAGAGAGTTCCTGACGTCGGGCAAGCGGGCCGCGCTACATGGACGAGGACTCGATCGAGCACACTGGGGCCGGGCGCCGATCACTGAGGCCGGGCGCCGAGCTCGCGAACTTGCCTTAGGCGGGCGCCAGTGCGCAGAACTTGCCTTAGGCCGGGCGCCACCTTAGTGAGGCCGGGCGCCAGTTGGGCCGAGACCACTTTTGTGTTAGTACGCCGGGCGCGAAATGGAACCCGTCGGGCGCCAACTTGCTGACATGACACCCTTATGCCTATTTATTCATACTCTTCGAGAGAAAATGGATGTTTTGGCAAGAGAACTCAAGTGGAACGCGACTTGGAGCTTCTAGGGCTTCCTTGGAGACCATCTTCTTCCTCTTGGGTTATCATTCTTCTTCTTCCATTACTCATCCTTTATTTTTTGTGCTCTTTATGACAATGAAGAGGTAAAACCCATTTTGTTGGGATTAGATGTAGCCAAACGAACTCTTATGTAATCTCTTTGTTATTTATATATATATATATATATGTCTTTCCATTCAATGTTAGTATTTTGTTTCTATGCTTAATGCTTGTTGTGGTTTGATCACCCATAGCTTGATATTTGATTCATTAGGTTTTGGAAATTATCTTTTGTAATCTTGAATTGAAGCAAAATACCTAATGAAACTTGTATCTAGGAATGGAGCTTGATTCATTGGTTGTCTTAAACCCTTGTTGTGATGACAAGTTTTCTTGTTAGGGGATTAAGGAATTGACTCATAATAGGAAAACTTAGGCTCATTCCACTAAGGGATTAGGGTTGAGTAAACTAGTGGGTTGGCATTTACATTAAAGTGGAGAGAAGTTGAGTCATTATATGCATGAGAGTGAGTTTTGGTGAAATCTAATCCTAACATTTACATTCCATATCATTTCTTATCTTTATCGCCTTCTAAGTGTTTGTGAAAATACCAAAAAGAGTTTTTATTGTTGTTTGCACAATTTTATTTCTTTTAAACACTAAACCAAATTATGGAAATATTCTTTGTCTAATTTAGTTATCAATTGCAATTATTGTCGTGTATTGCACAAGTCCTTTGGGAAACGATATTCGGACTTTCCGAATTATTACTTGAACGATTTGGTACACTTGCCAAAAAATTTAAACAAATGTTCATGTAAGAAAAGAGATTTCAAAACCTAGATGTTCCATCTATCATTACGTATAGTGTTAAGTTTAAAACATCTCTAATAAGAATTGTTTATAAAATGAAAACTGTGAAATGTAGATTATATATCTAAACACATTTTATTCATAATTGTTTAAATAAATAACTATAAAAAATTTATAAGTAATTTTCAAAAAAATTAGAAATATCTTTCTTTTATATTATTAATTTTAATAATAAATTATTATAACTAATTATAAAAAATTCTACGAAACAACTCACATTATAAATATTTATATGACTCAAAATATTGTTTATATGACTCTAAATATGATACTTGCAATCGAAATCCTCTAATAAAAACATAATGGATTAGATTAAATGTCCATTTCCTTGCAAATCTTTACTTCATAACATGAAAAAGTTTACAAATATATATATTTTTATTTTTTATTTTTTGTATTTTTCTTTTTTGTTTTTGGTGTTTTCTTTGCTATCCAATGTGCATGAAAAGTAAATGAACGGAAAGAACAGACGCTAAAGAAATATGAAGGGAAGAAGTTATATTCTCCCATTAATCAACATTACTCCCCTCTCTCGTTAATCAAACAACATAATAAGCATCCTCCTCGATGAGTATATATAGCTGAAAAAGACTTTGAACACATCTAATAACGTCAGTAATCCAGTCCTTGTAATAGAATATTGCCGATTTTTGTATGTTTAGTTGCTAAGCAAATAAATATATTTGTGAAGAAAGATAGCACAAGAAGGTATAGAATCTATAATAGCCATGGTTAGTAGCCAAATTTTTATGCACCATCCATGTATATATCTGAAGTGGCACATGTAACGTTACTGTCACACGTGGTTTTACTTATTTCTGCATCAGGCTCGGCAGTTAAAGCTTGTCTACTTTCATTAATAAAGAGGACTGAAAAAGTGAGATTCTGTATAAGCTACTGGAAGGTCCAGTCAATGCAGTTGATGAGTCGAGTTGAATGCAGATCTTGGTTTTAGATCAGAGTCAAGACAATTCACCAACGTTGCTATGCATGGCATCTTTGTGTTCCAATTTCCTTGTCCGTTTCCAATAGATAGACGTGAGAGTAACTATTTATTGTAGCATTGAAAAATAAATACTATCTAAATAAATACGTTGAGTTTAATTTGGTGAGAAAACAATGTGAGGCATCTGACACCTGCGTCTGGGCGAGGGATATCATTGAGAAAGTGCTATTTATGTTCCACAAATGTGGCTAGTGACTGCTGAAATGGATATCATAAAACAAAAATTAATAAAAGGGATTACTGATTCAGGTATGAATCTTCTTGTTATACTTTCAAGTCTGATCAGGAGGGTCTATTGGCACCTTCCTTACTTTCTTCATACAAGAGATGTCAGCCGAAGAATATTTGTTGAACACTCGAGACTCCTCTCAAACGTTGAAGCCTGACAACGTCAGAGGCATCCACGCCACTCCCATCATACAAACACAAACCCTCTGAATCTGATTCAATACCCCTTCACGAGGAGTAATGCATTATCTATTGGATTTTAAATAACCTTCCCATTAGACACCTGTGCTGTGAAGACATGCAAGTTGGCAGGCTATTTTTTGTCTCTCCAGGGAACCTTTTGTCCTTTTCTGTGTATCTCAGGTGCTTTCAATCCTCTCACCGTACATCGTCAATGCCTCGCTGCTCATCTCCTTAACCTAATGGGCAAGGGTTAATCATGCTCACATTTCATCTATTCTAGTGAAAGAAAGAGAGAGAAGAAAATTAAAAATAACAATAAATGACAAAGTGTTTGTAACAGGGAAAACCAGTTTATATATTATTACTGTTATCACCTGTCACACATGTACATTTTTTCTCTGAGAATCACAACACATCACACGTTTGAGTTTGTTTAGAAGTATCAAAACTCGAGTTGTTATGCTACTATAGTAGTTACTGTATAAAAAATGAGCAAGGAAACTTTTATTGGTTGTAATTTTAGAAATAAACATTTAAAGTTACTGATATGATTATGCTTTTGAAAGAACAAAAAAAGAAGTAATCTCCGTCAAAATTCTGGCATGAAGTGATATGGTTGCTGACTAGTCACTACAGATCTACAGTAACATAATGGAGTCACTGCATTTGCAAATTTGTCGTTCAATGACGGATTCTCTGTACATTGATACAAACATTATAAACTGTGTATAACTTTTTTATGCAGATAAAACTATTCGAATTTTTTCAACGGAACCTTTCATCAAATTCTCCTCAAATCAATATTAGCATACGATCCCGTAGCCTAAATGTTCCGATGGAAGACCCCAATGAGAAAAAGTCATTGAAATTTTTTAGGACTTTATGAGAAGTAACTTATTTAGTATGTTATCAAATTATGCTTTTGAAAGAAGTTCTTATCCTTTAAAAGGTCTTGTAATTGAATTCTTGAAGTTATAAAATATTTCTAGTCGGGTTCCAAATTGACTTCTTGAAGTTATAAATTATTTGTACTTGTACCCTAAGATAGTGATTTACTATTACTGAGAAATAGTACACTAAATAAGGACTACTGAGAAAAATATTAATTAAACTTCGAAATTTAAAACATCAAAAGTCTTTAAAAACAAAGACAAAATCAACAAAAAAAAATATGAAAAGAAAATGAAGGTAGATCGCGAAGTTAAATACAACACTTTAATCTCAATTACAAACTTTTAAAGCATATAAATATATTTGAACATTTTAGAAAGGGTGGTCACCAGATTAAATAAATCAATACATTTCTAAACCATCTGAGAAATTAAAAAAGGAGTCTTAGAATTTTTAAAACTAAACTATTAAAAACACTTATATGAGATTTATTAGTTCAAAGATAGTTGGATTTTTTTAAAAAAATCAAAAGTATTTGGACTAATAGTAATTCAAATTATATTTTTAATGATATAATATTTTAATTCATAAAATTATTTAAAAATTAAAAATATATATTTAAAAGTTATATAATTGACAAAATTGCATATATTTATGCGTAATGTTAAGTATGTCATGTGTTAAAAAAAGTGTATTCAATCGCAAAATAATAATATGTATGATATGCTTGTTAATTTTGTAATAATTATTTTTAAAATGATATCAAATATTATTTTTGGTGGATGAAATGTCAAGTTTTTACTATTAAACTTGCACTTCTATTTTTTTATCTTTTTTCCTTTTTCTCATTTCTTAGATTAAATTATTTTTTGTCATTTCAATTTAATCTCTCTCTTTTTAAGTCAGTGTTATTCTTTTTCGTCTAAATCAAACCCGTGAAAAAAAGAATGTTAGAATCAAACCGTCTATCATCCTTAATGTCATTAGATTGGTAAAAGTAATATTGATTTTTTTTTGGAGAATTGAAGGATCCAATGAACATTTTAAAAATAGAGGAATGAAAATGAATTTTATAAATAAAAAAAAACTAAAATTAATTTAACTTTTTCATATGGAAATAAAGAATAAAGAATGGTTAACTATTAGTAGGCCAAACTTGCACACACGAGGCGTTAATTAGAATAATGAAGGTGTTTGATATCATATCACGATGAGTTTAATATCCACGGCGCAATCTGCGATCAATTTTTCACTCGTCTTTTTGGTATGTCCCCACCCACACTCATCATTTTATTTTCACTCTCCTTTATTTTTCTCCAACATTTCTCTCTCAACTTTTTTAACGATCAAGGTTTTGGTGTACAAACAAACATTCGATTTTGGATTAAAGTTTCCTTAAAATTAGTCTAACATGAAATTTATTTCACTTAAAAGTGAGTGTACAAAAATAGTTTACATGTGAGTCTAATAGGCTGTCCACAAATTTGACAAATCCCTTCCCAGTTGCTATCCTTTTAAACTTTAGGTTAAATAGTAAACAGATGCTCCTTTCACTTCTTCCAAAATAGATTTGAACTTCGGTTCATAATAGATTTATGGATATGGAATAGTGCAAATACAAACAAAGAGATAAAAAGAAAAGAAGAAAACTAGCTTTTGACCGCTTGAATAGTAAATTTTATGTGCTGCACAGTTTGTCTATTCTGGTTGAGACATTAACTTCCATTATTTACACAATGGGCTACTAATGGCTTTGAAACCATGCTCTGGGTGGGACCCTGTTTAAGCGGAAAAACTCAGAAACACTTCAAGAATGTTTCAACTTCTTTGTTTAAACCAACCAATAGACTATACTATTCTTTCAAGCTAATAATAATCCGTGCCCACCAAAAAGAAAGCAATTAATCAGTGAGTTACGGTCAATTAACACCTATAGATTAAAATATTTGATTTCATATTTATTAAAAATATATTTAAATTTGAAGTTAAAATTGTTTTAAACTTTATATAAGATTGGATTAATCTTTTATGTTTAAGTTTAGAAACTACTAACTGTTTCGAAGTTTGAACGAACAGAATTGATTCAAACATACATGTATGTTTGAACTTTGAAACATTAAGTTTGAAAGATCAAATTTGAAAACAGAACTTCACATTTTCCAGAAATTCCACTAAGTTTATGCAATAACGTACAACAATCGTGCTCCTTTTACTATATTGCTCATAACTTAGAATTACAACCTAAATAATCACTCCTGTAAAGAATGAATAACTTATCAACGACAAAAACTGTTTAGGTTTCCCAAACCAATATACACTGAATATGAAGAATCAAAGACTGCTCAGACATTCATCAAAGTATTCAAAAAATCAGTTACTAATCCAAAGAATTGCTTTTCCTATACACTTTTCTACAGGCTGTAAGCAAGGTGACCAAATTTATGAAGCAGGTATGATCAGCTAGCTCAGCTTGATTTATTCTGGACTGCTTCTTTTCCATTCTGACAAATCTAACCTTCCCCATTTCCTGCGGTGTATTTTGTCATTTGAAGAAGTGTGATTATCTTCAACTGCTATATAATTTAACTAATTTTTCTAACAACTCGTGGTTGTTGCCTGGAATTTCTTTAACCCTTGATCCATTCTTGTATATTTTAAAGGCCGGGATGCAGTTCACACCTTCTGATTTTGCCAAGTAGGGGTGGTCTTCAATCTCCACCTGAAAATGTAAATCAATTATAAGTAAGAGACAATGTAACTTTTTTTTCAAATCACGATATAGGCATTTGGTTTGTAAAACTTTGTTTTGCTCCAAATAAAGATGCTATGATGGCTTGTCCGTGTTAATACCACCCTAACAGTCCTTTAGAAAGTTCAAGATTTTCTATTTCAATTTTTCAGTGGACAATACCTCAAACTGCAAAGCCTAGAACATTAAAATTTACCAACCTTAAGAAAGTTAACTGAAGGAAATCTCTTGCAGGTTTGCTCCAACACCAACAACACTTGTTTGTGGGTTGCCTTGTTGCAAAAGAGCACCACAGACATCCCTGTTCAAATTGTCCACATCTAATCAGTGTTTGTTATTTGTAATGCCAGATACAATCACATAAAAGAAGCAATCAAATGTGACTTACCAGGTGATGTTACATAGTGTCTAAACCGATCATTGCTTGAGATGAAAAACAAATTTGAACCAAACTTCAAGTCCTTGATATCTTCTCCACGCAGCATCTTGAGTTGAAGCTGAGTCTCAAAGAGAGCTCTGGCCACCTCCTCATCCCCTGGCTTTTCTCTTAATAGCATTTCATAGTCTTGAATCGCAGCTTCCCATCGCTCCAACTATTATATGTCCAAAAAAACAATTATTAACTGAAAACAAGTATAATAGTATATCCTACAACTTAGTATTGAAGTAGAAATTAAAGCACCTTGGCATTACAATCTGCCCTCCTCAACCTTGCCTTGCTATAACTAGGCTGAACTATAAGTGCTATGTTGCAATCTTCAATTGCTTTCTCAAATTGACCTAGCTTAGAACGACATGCTGCCCTGTTGCATAGCAGAACTGAGTTGTATGGATCATGCTCGAGTCCTTCATTGTATACAGCGCATGCTTCCGTGAATTTTGATGCCTTGAAGAGTAAGTTACCACTCATTCTGGCTGATGTCACTGCTCTGGCTCTCCTCACCACTGCATTCACCTCAAAGCTATTTGGATCTAGTTTAGCTGCTTGCTGAGATGTTGTTACAGCATCCTCAAACCTGTCGGCACACGAAGAAGAAAAGCAACTTAGGGTCATTCTCTCATTACTAGTTAGACTCAATATATTACCTATCCTCATTGAATACAAGCAAATAATAGCCGGGGGAAGAACGGTTTTCTCTGATCATTTGGTATCTAATATATAAAATTTGGTCAAGTGAGATTCCAATATAAACACAAAGTACAAACTATATACTCACCGTCGTCACACAAACTTTATAAAATGAATTAAAAAATGTGAAACCCTATTATTGGCTGTCGTTGGCATTTCTCACCATTTAGCCTGCTTTTAGATGTTTATAGGTCCCTTTTTTTAAAAAAAATGGTGTGCTTTGCTTAGATATCATGTAAAATACAGAAATCATGATTGAATAATTAGATAAACGTCATCAAAATAAAGCTCTTTCACCAACCTGCCGGCTGCCAAGTAAATTTGCGCAGCTATCATCATCAGGTAAGCACTACGAGCTGGGCCGAATATTTTCTTACAACTATCAAGGTCAAATTTTGGCTTTTTCTCGTAGGTAGCGTATGCCTCTTGATGTCTTAGGAGCTTCAGCAAGGCTTCAGTTTGTAAACAATAGACCTGGTATACATATTCATTTTTCCATCAGCATAAGGCATACCACAGCTGTTTATTGATGAATCAACCTCTATAGAACATTTTATATAAAACCAAAGCGGCAAACATTAGCTGAAATTGGATAGAAAATGTAAAAAAACGTGGTTGTACAAAATGTTTAGGCGTAGGAAAGAAACCTCAAAAACAAAATGTTAAAGCAATTAAACTAACCTGTGGAGATGAATCAGCACCTAATGATACTACAGCCTGTGTTTCCTTTAGTATAGCTTTCCAGTCTTTGACTTTCCGAGCTTCAGTGCATTTGCTAAGGTGATTTTGAAGAGCCTGGGCTTGTAAAGCGAGGACGGAATCAACACATGGGCTTGTTTCATTGCAGTTCAGTGCCTTTTCTGCTTCCCCCAGTCTGCAATCAAATTATCAATTCTGTAAGAAAAAGTAACAAATAACAAAAAAACACGACAACAGCTAGAGTTTCGTTTTGTTTATATTAGTCCATGGAAAATTGAATGAAGCATATTACCAAGACCATCGTCATGATCATCGTTGAGTACCTGAAATAAATTGTTGCCAAACGGTTGTGGGCTCTGCCATAAGAAGGCTCCAACCTGATAGCTTCCTCACACTCAACAATTGCCTGCAGAAACCTTCCCAGACCGATCAAAGCTGCGCTCTTATTGCAGTGATAAGTTGCCTTATTGGAGTCAAGAGCAATGGCTCTGTCATACAAAACCAAAGCCTCTTCAAATCTTCCTAGCTTGTAGGCTTCATTCCCCATGGACTTCATCACCTCTGGGTCCGCTCTGCTGTTCCTTGGACTCCGAAATTGCGCAAGCTCATCGCTATTCTTCCTCATGATATTCCCCATCACGCCTTTGTTGGCGTTACTATTGTAAGCAGAGGAACCGGACATGGAGTTCAAATCTCTGCTCTTGGTAACACTAGTTCTCGGGCTACTATTCACAAGCAAATTCCCAGTGATTGGTAACACAAATTCTTTGGCTGGGGATTTGGTCTCGTTGTTCTGATGATGACTAGCACCTGTACTTATTCTAGCAATTTCCAGAGAATTACCAGAGTTCTCTTTCTGTTGCTTACTCTCGTCATTTGGGTCATGGTTTTGTTGAATTGAGGTTCTTGCAGCGTCCGAGGGTCTTCCATTTGGAATGTGTCGGTATGCAGACGGTGCACGATGACTAGAGCTACTATTTCTCACAGGATTCTGCTCCCCTTTCAGTGTAGGATTAACTCCATTGGCGCTTTCTCGTGGAACCTTTGGTTGATGGTTTGGAGGGGGTTTGAACTCGTTTTTGGCCTGGTCCCTCTGTTGTGCAGTGTTGCAAGGCTTCATGGGTAGTGAATGAACAGAGGATTTTCTTTGCCTGTTATTGGTTTTGAGGTGGAAAATTCTCCCCACCAAGCCGCAACCCAAGTCAAAGTCCACCTTGTCCTTGGTTTTCCCCTCCATGCCTGAAGATGAGCCTGAACAGAGGAAGTAGGAGTGTCACAGAAAGAAGTGCACGTATGCAAAGAAGGTGAGAGAAATTAGAGAAGGTTATGAAAATGAAAATGAAAATGATGGAGTTTATGTAAGACGTGTCATTTGCGGGTGGATATATATAAAGGTCGTAGAAGCCTTCAAGAGTGGCTTCCAAGAAACCTACTTGAGCTCTTTTTGAGGCTTTGGAGAGACAATGCTAAGTGTCGTCGATTCAAAACAATAGTAACTCACGCACCAATTTGTATCATTACAATCTTCTTCATGCTATCTTCAATTGCCATCAAAAAATATAAAGCCACAAATTTTAGCTTAGATCTCCTGTTCTTGACAGGATATGATCCTGCCAACAAAAGAGTCAAATTTAATTTTTAACCATAAAAAGTACACCTCATGATTAATTATCGAGGTTTCATATCACAAAATTGTACATTAAGGAAGGGTTCTATTAACGAAGTTCATAAAATATGTTCAAGGAATTAAAAAAATAAATTAATTAAAAATACAACTTTAAATATATTGAAAATAAAAATACCTTTTTTCATTTTTTTATTTTAAATTGTTAACAACTAAAGATAAAGTATTAATTAACATTTTTCTTTCAACAATGAGGCATAAAAATTTTATAAAATAATACTTTTTTATATTTATTTAGTTGTATAGAACAAGAGGTATTTTAATATTATAAGTAGAGCATTAATTTATTTGACATTGCCATGCGCGTTTTTAGTCCATTTAAGATTAATCTCACTCGTGTGTTGAATTTAATCCAATGATATAGTTAATTTTGTAATCATATCTTCTTAGGGTTTGAGATTCAACACTTTAGAATGTTTGATATACAATTTTACTTACAGATTTATCTACGGATAGGATGAGAATAAATTTTATATTTTTAACCACTTGCCAACTCAGATTGGCACACTGTATTTTATATAACAAATTTGACCAATTCTTCAAATTTTTACCACATCTAAACAAAATTAAATAGCAGAAAGGAAAACGGAGCTTAAAAATTTACAGCTCACAGTATTGCATCCGCGGGATTTAAATGCTATGGTTGGTCCATGGTGATCCATAATTACTTCTCTATTTTAACACAAAGCAGTAACTTTTAATCACCACGTAAGTATATGTGTGTGATGTCACTAATGCTGAAAATTATTATTGTAATTTGTAGAGTTAATTTGGACTTGCATTATCTGTTAGAATCAATTGGTTAAAATGTACCCTCAATCCATCTCAAGGGCCCACCCTAAATTGATTTAATTCTAATTTAAGAGGAAAACTTTATTGGATCATAATAATTGAGTCTAATACCGCTATCATTAGGACCAAATAATATTTGACGTTTTATATAAGTATGCATAAAAATATGAACACGGTATAATTAATCCTCTAATCAAGTACCAGTACCACCTCGTTTTCTTAGGATCTTCTTTCATATAAAACAGAATAGCTAGCATTTCCTCCGTCTAAATAAAAAGCTATTTAATGTTATGAAACAAATCAAAATTTAATATAAATATGAAAAATAAAATAATTAAAATTTATGGTTGTGGGGAAAAAGAATTCTTTATGTAAAACGCAAACTATAAAAAAAATAGATAATAGTGAAACCACTTGCCATAAAAAGAAAGATTTTTAATAAACATAGAGAAAGCGATTGAACAATATCTAACAAGTTTTGTATTTAAGTCCCCACTCTGGCCTTTTTGGATGAGCTAAATATATATTTTCTTAAATAAATTTTGGGAGTTAAACATTCTTTTTAGTAATTAAGATATATGTTTTTAATCCTACAAAATTAATAAAAAAGTGTTGAAAGTTATAATATAGAGTTGATGAATGAAATGTTTTTAGAAGTATTCTATTAATTTGTTGACATCTTACAACTAGCAGGAATATTCCTTAAAAATGCTGTGGTTTAAGTAGTTTGTTAGTTCCTCTCTCATTGAAGTGGAACGATATTCAAAAACCATTAAATAGGTCTTCTTTGTTTTAAAATTGAATAAATTAATTTTAAATTATAAAATATGATTGATAAGTGTTCTTGAACTAATTTCAAACATAAACCTGTATCAAAACACTTTTTATTAAAAACTGAATTAATTGATTGATTTTCTGACTATTGAGAAAGACAATCTTAGGCCCCTCACTGTAATTGAAAATTTAGATTAAGCTTTATTGAAACGTTTATCTCTTGGCCCTGGATCACAATTTCGAATCCTAAAACATCCACTACTTTAATTATGTTTTATAAAAAATAATAGTGGTGAAATAAAATACACTGTTGAGGTTCCCTTTTAGTTATGCTAGAACCATTCTGATATTTAAAAAAATGGATAATGGTTTAGGATTTGTCCTAACATTGAACTAGAAAGAGCCTTACTTTTTAATAACTATAAATTTAAAGAATCGCATGTCTGTCCCTTAAAAAAATTATATCTATCATGGTTCTTTCGGACTAAATGCGTGTTTGGTTCAAAGTTCTAAAACAATATCCATATCAAACTAAAACTATCATAGACAACTATTAAATTTTTCATGTGAGTTCAATATAAAAACTGAAGACATCAATCTAAATACACGAATAATTTAGAGGAAGAGTTATCAGTCGTGTCTCCACATGTGTTTTTTTTAATGTTTATTTATTATATTGTTATTATTATAAAATATTCATGAGCTCATAACTAATTTTGTTTAAAACACTTAACTTATCACCTCTTTTCTAAACATTTTTTAGTCTAGACTCGCATTTAAAATAATATTTAAGAAGATTAACTTCAAAAGTACAATATTGAATGCTTAATTGATCATCTCTATTAAATTGATTAAAATAAATTAAAGTTGTAAAAAACTTATGTGTGGTATACGTTTGGTAGGTATATATTTTTATATACACTGACTTTGAAACAGTCATATATAGTGTAGATGCTGCTAGCTACGAAACTTAAATCTGAAGCATGAAACTTGGGTGTAAACTATTACGCAATAGTGTGCATTTGTCATCTCTTTGTTTTGTTTTCTCTGGTATAGTCTCACTTAGCACACATATATAATCATGTAGTATGCATACTAATACACGAAATTAAAAATAGGTTTACGTGTAAGTTGGGGGACAAAACTTTTTGACCAGAAATAAAGCATTGAAAAAGCAAATATATGATTCTCCTAATCACGGAAAACAATTAATTTGTTAGCATACTAAAGTGACCCTTTTAAATTTTGTTGTGAGAAAATAGCATAGCCATTCATTTGAAAATCTGGGTTAGTTGTGGGAAGAATATAGAATTGATATAATGGACACGTTGGCGAAACCATCAAATATGATTGCACAATTGTATCTTTCCTGGGAGGGTAAGAATCGATTACAAACTTTGTTATAATAGCTGGTAACAACTTCCCCTATTGAAAAGAAGAAAAGGCTCTAGGTTTGGTAACATCGCTGAATATGATGGCTGTTTTGATTTGTTGCCAAGGCAAACTACAGAGCCCTTTTCCAAATTCAACTTTTACATGCATTCATTCTTGTTTAATCTATTGCATAATAACTTTTCTTTTCTTTCCATTGAATTTGGCAAGCAACAAATAATTTTTGTTTGGCTGGAAGACCCCACCAAAATGTATTGGAAGAGGGTCTGAAGTTGCATCCACATAAACCATTTTAGTTACTTTTGCTCCAAACTATTCCATTTTGGTGGTTGGTGAGGATTCTTCTTGACTATTGTGTTTTGTGCGAGATTTAGGCGCGGAGGAGTTCATTCGTTTTCATTAGTTAGAAAGTGTTTGGGACCATCCAATTAGAGGCAATTGAGATCTTATCTGAAGCAATTTGTCATACAGTTTACCCACATCCTGTCTCGTTTACTGTTCGTCGGTGCCGGCTTCTAAATGCTTGGCACCACCCCGCACCAGACGGCACGCCATATAATTCAACATTCTACATGCACTATAGCTAAAATCCAACTCTGCATTATTTTTTAGGTTCAACAAATTTCAGACTGTAATGATTGTAAGGAGTTAAAAACTGAAAATTATGAATTATGGAAGGTTGAATTACACTAGTAAGTAACTACAACTACACCAATGAGGTGGACAGTCTCACCCTCTCCATTTTGTAAAATTACAATAAAATATATGAAAATTTTAAACTTCACATCTTATAAATTGATTCCATAAATAAATTACAAGCTTCATATGGTAACATAAAAATGTATAATCATACTAATTTTTCCTACTAGTCCACCCCTTACCACAAATTTAATTATTATTATATTACTATAAATATATATATATATATATATATATATATATATATATATATATATATATAAATGGAGAGCGGAGAAAACTAAGTTTGAGTTTTTCTCTAATTTATGTTTTGGTGTGCCTCATCATTCGTTTTGAATTTAGGCATGGGTTTAATAATAATGGACGAGGCAAAAAAATGTAGTAAGTTTGGTATTAATTACTTAATTTGATTTATTGGCTACGTTTCTAACGTTTATGATTAAACTAGATGAGGTACCTTTTTTTTTTCAAAATCAAGATATTTTCATAATCGTTTTGCATCAAACCAATATTTTGCATGAATAGATGTTTGATTTTATCTTTTTTTATAACGGGAGTTTGGAAAAGAAAAAAATATATGAAATAATACCGTGATTTCTACAATTTATTAAAATTATATTTTCTTTCTCTCTCACGAAACATTCTACATTTTTTTTTTCATTTCTTAAACCAAACAGGTATAAGAATAAATTTCAATTCTTAAAAAAAAGCAATATTTAAAGTATTGTTTCTAAGTTCTATTCATTAATAAAAAGGTGCCAGAATCTGTTTCTCATTTATAACGCGGCTTGAAGTTATTTATTGAGTGACCCCATTCAGGTTGCAAAGAAGAAAGTCAGAATTGAATGGTTGAAGAAATGGTTCTCAGAATATTTCTCAAGTTTAGTTCTTCTTCTGTTGGGAGAAAAAATATAGAAACACAATGAGACAAACCGATTTCCTCTGATTCAGTGAAGTGGAAATACGAACTATACGTATCCACATAAGGATCACGTGTGCATACACTCCGACCACTTCAACAGAGCACGTAGTCAAAGTTCTACAACCATCATATATATATATATATGTTCATCTTCAAGATTCTGTCATTTGTTTATAGGGAAATGTACGTTTTGTGACTAATAAAAACGAGACAGCAAAAGTTCTCTATTTTGATGTTCTTTGTATAGGTAGCATGTGTCCATGGAAAGGATAAAAAAAACATAAAAACAAAAAGATAAACACATATTAAATATTAAATCTGTTGTTTCAAATGAATTTATAATATTATAAAGTTTATAGTATATATGAAATATGCTATAAGGTTTATAGTATCAGCGTTGAAATCTATAAACAGAGAGAAGGAGAAACAACGTGTATCCATAGCCCCATATACGACGAACATAGGGAAAAAGAAAGTGAGAAATTAGTGGATAATTTAGGTTGCTCCTTGTTCTAACCTAACATAGACGGTAAGCAACAAAACGACACAGGAATATTGCAGTGTCGTCGGTGCGCATCATAATAATTGTGGTGGGTCTGTCTGTGAACAAAAAGAGGTGGGGTAGGAGGAGGATGGGGGAGGAAAAGACAGGAGTGATTAGAATATTTGAAGGTGAAGGTTTTGTAGCCATTTGCTTACTCTCATACACAGAGTCATTGAACCAATCAACTCACTTTATGCATTTCGCAACTCCCTCTAAACCTCTTAATTCTTCTTTCTATCTCTTTCTATAAATTAATTCCAATGACGTGTCCAACACCAAACTCCTATTAAACAGAGAGAGTTAGAAGGTATTATCACAAATTAAAGCTCTGAATTGCAATATAATCATAAAAACTCGATATCGATTTCTGAACCATCTTCTCCTCTCCTTTGCATTATCATATGATTACAAATAAAACTATGCACGTGTCAATATTCACCAGACTAAATAATTATCCACCACACCTGACTCATCAAGACGTCATTAGCCGTCTCCATTAAAAATCAATATTAAACTAAAAACTCCTTATTTTTATGGTAAATATATTAACGTTGTCACACTTGGGTTTATTATGTGGACTATAGCTACATAGCTAATATTATAATTATGTGTGCTTTCATCAAATTCCACATATTTTACACATCAATTCCCTGTTCGCAATCTTTCTTATTATAGGATTAACGAATTCAAACCCAAATCAGTGATGGTAAGATAAGATATTCTGTCTGTTCTATTTTCGTAAGTTTTGTTATTACTAGATGCTAAGAATGAATAGATAAGCTGATCGCATTCCAATCAAGGCGACAATGTGATTATATCGTTTAAGCATTAATTTTTTTATTAACATTCTGGCTTAGAAATATGAAGAGTCACAAACTAGAGCATTGTTTATCTTGCTTTATATTTTTAGTCTTATTTATAATTGATGGTATTCAATATTTATAATTATATATTTTAATTTTATAATCTTATAAATTTAATAATATTTAAGTGAATTATTGAAATTATATTTATTTTTTATTCAATTTCTGATTATGTTTTATTATTCTCTCCATTTAACCAATTTTTTTCATATTATATAAATTAGATATTTTAGAATATTTAACATCATTAATGACGAGACATGTTTAAAATAAGTTAAATGTAAGAAAAATATTCCATAACAGCAAGATATTACCTATCAATATAAATTAATAAAGATAAAATTATATTTATAAAAAAATTTATAGATATATTAATTCATATTATATATATATATGAAAGAAAAGAATATAAATAATATTATTAAAATATTAAGTTTAATGTATGGATAAGAAAGAAAAGGATTTAATTTTTCTTCTCTTAAAAATATATGATTAAAGAGAAATGCTATTAGTGAAACAGTATCTATCATTTTATCTAGATAAATATTTGTTGTATTAGTAGGTAATATTTTAACTTAAAATATAATTTTATTTTTATGCTATTGCTTAAGCATGATGGTTTGTGTACAAGTAAGAAATATTTTAAACTTTAATTATAGTTTTACAGTTCAAACTTGAAAGCTTTGATAAGTAATATTTTGACTTAGCTTAATGATATTAAACATCCTAAAGCATTTAATTTTTGTAATTATAAAAAGATTTTATAATTATTAAGCAAAATAAAACATAATCATGAACTAAATAAAAAAAATCATAAATCCTAAGAATTTAACTAAATCTTATTAAATAATAATAGTCAATCAAACCGTAAAATCAAGGAATTTAATTATAAACATAAATTATGATAAGTTATAAATAAGATTATCATGATCAAGATTACTTAAAAAATCTTAATATCTTTATGTTATAACATTTCTCATGATGGGTAGATAAATTCAATCTTATGTCACAATTGAAAAAAGCATAAAGTTGGTTTATCTTTAAAATTAAAAATTGAATAAATTTGATATTTTGACTTAACATATATGGATGTGTTTTTGTTCAACAAATTTATCTCTATCATGCTTGTATTATATTGTTTTTGTCTTCTTTATTAGTTACGTTAACTTTAAATAATTGAAATGTCAATAATACCCATGTGTGTTTGTATTTATTAAAAAGGTTATGAAATTTAATTAATTATTTATTTATTTAAAAAATAAAATTATTATGTTAGTAAAATTAGATTCTTTTAAAAAGATAAATTAAATAGAACATGTAATTAAGCATGTGTCTTTCTAAATTATCCTTCCAGGAATACCTACATATTATTGTTTTTCATTCAACACCACACAAAGTAAGACCTCTTATAAAAGTCATTGGTAAAAACTTTCATTTGAGGGTCAATTAGTTAAATATCAACACAACATAAGAGTTATCCCACAAATGTGGAATGCAATCAACTTTATATTTTACTAAACAATCAGATAATATTTGTACTCTTTTCCTGATACTCACATTTGTTATTTATTTTTAGGACTTTTAATGAGCAAGTTAATAAACATATTTTGATGTACCATGTTTTTTTCAGGCAAGTACTGGTGAAATTGAACGACCAGGCAAGTATTAGTGAAATTGAGCGACCTGTATGTTCTTGTACAGAGTCAGTCGCTGAAAGGAAAGGAAAAATGAAGTAATCCATGTACTATCGTACAAAGTCGATTACTGCTGAAATTAAAAGATGAAATGAAATCATCTCTGCGCTCTTTTACATAGCCAATTACATAAAGACCGAAACAAAAGGCTAAATGAAGTGCAACTTATGTGTCGTGTACTCTTTTATATAAATGAAGTGATTTGTGTTCTCTCGTTCAGAATTGGTCACCAAAAAATCTGAAACTAAAGAGTGTGATAAAGTGATTTGTGTTCTTTCATACAAAATCAGTCACACAAAAATTGAAATTAAAAAGCGAAATGAAATAGAACCGATATCCAGAAGACTTGATAAATAAATTAAAGTTTGATGATATCAAAGTAACTTATTAACTTTATTATTAGATGTAATCACTATGATTGCTCTAAAAAGAGATAGAAGTTATTTATATTTAATAAAAATAGATATAATTTATTATATAAATAAGTAATCCCTTTAAAAATCCTAACAATGCGAGGATATATACCATACCATTTGAGTGTTGTGTGTGTAAACTAAAAGATATCATCATTTCTTTAAAGCCTGAAGTGTTGGCTACTGAATAATGAGAATAGGATTTGTTTACGATACACGTCGGAATCGGGAAAGGGACGAAGTTGGTTACGTTGGGGGTGACACTTGTTACCCTGGAGTCATTGCATAAGCACAGGCTTTAGATCCAAGTTAGGGTTGACGGCTTGGAGTTGGAAGAGGGTATAAAAAGAAGCAAGGTAAGTCTTGGGACTGAAGTCTCCTAACTTTATTACATGTGTACGAGTTGCAGAGACGCACATGCAATATTTTACGTAAAGAAAACCCAGGCGGTCACGTGATCCAAGGTCACTGCAAAGCTGCTTATAGTTTCCAGACTTCTAGTTTAAGCTTTTGCCTGTGCTTAATAAGGTAGGTACGTGTATGTATGTAGTTCAGTTCATATTGGATAAACATTTCAAATAAACATTATATTAGATTAGACACTATAGCTAGCAGCACTTATATCCTTCTCAGGGTAATTCTCAAATAAATATTCCTAATCAACAACTATAGTCAAATGAAATCAGTTTATTTTAATACAGAAATGACAACCATTTTATCTGATAGACTTGTTGCCATTAAAAGTAATCAGTGTTTTTTATGGTTACCAGAAGCACTTCCCTTTTTATTAACCATGTGTTTTATAATCTTCGTCTTTGTTAACATTTTGTATCATATATTTTTAGTTTGGAATGAGTAATTTATTTTCTGTGTATATTGACCCAAATATTGCAATACTGATTGCGTTCTCTTTCCATCATGCCATTAGATCATTCCGGAAGAAAACTTGTGAGAAATCCCTGCAAAAGAATTTTCGAAAGGAAATTGGTGGAGTGACATGTGTAATATATTAACCATTAGGCAATTGAGTTAACAACTAAAGGTGTAATGAATGAGGAAGCATATGATATAGTTATTATCTGTTTTACTAAGTCATGAATGATATTGATGGATGTGGTAAAGGAAAAGAAGTTGAGATTCAAGGTATTTCACCTATTAGTATTAAAAATGCTTTATAAGTGACAAAAATGTGAGGACAATAAAGATAAAAAAAGATTTCATGGAACACTTGTCCCACCAAAGGATGTTTTTGAGAAAAGATAGAAAAAGAAGAAGTGAGCATGAATACCCCCTATAAACAGCTTAGTTCTAACTACAGATTATAATTTATCTCAATCTCAGATAGACAACATGAGCATGAATGTTAGAAGAACAATTATTAAAAATTAGCCAAAATTATGTAGCAAATAATGATTAAATATTTATATTTTTTATATTTATGTTATTAAATATTTATGTTTTTTAATTTTTGAATTACAATTTTTTAAAATTAGTAATATAATTCATTTCATATATAGTTAATTCTTGAATTACAATTTTTTAAAGGTAGTAACATAATTCAAATAAATATATAAGAAGACATTTATGAACTATTAGTAAAAGTATAAGTCGATATCAAGAAATAATTAAATAATTTTTTATTTAACTAATTTTTTCATCTCATAATAATATATTTCAATAACCATATAATTTTTTAAATCAATTAAATTTTTAATTGTGAATAATTAATTTTTAACTTTTAATTTTTATATCTAAGTAAATTTTAATTATAAATTAATTATTTTTAATTTTAATAAAAATTATATTAATAAAAAAATATTTGAATTTAAGAAGTTAAAATTATTTGAAATAAGTAAGATAAAATAAATTAAAATTTATAAAAAAAATAATGTTAAATACAAATAGATAAAATGAAAAAATATTAAATATATATAAAATGTTGATAATATATTTTTAATTATATATCAAAAATTTATTGATGAAAGAATGAGATAAGAAGATAAGACCGGTTATTTCTAGGTCATATACTAATTAATTATTTGTACAAAATATTAATACGAAAGTCTTTAGTACCTAAGTGAGGCATAAAATTAATTGCCTACTTATTTTTAGGCCCGCCTCAGAAACTTAGGCGGTAACTAACCCCACAAATATTTTACTTTTGGCACTGAGACCAATATCGCGAAATCTTAACAAAATGGATTGTCCAAATTTCTGCTACTTTTGAAGCCCAACATAGAAAAGGTGATGTGGGCTACAAGCCCTGAAAGTAATCAAGAAAGCATGTTAGCCTGGTCAACGAAAAGATTGAATTGTGGCTGACCAAGAAATCAAATTAAACCCACGAAATTCTTGTAGGAAAAGCTCTCTTAGGCCTTATTGGTTTTCGGTATATATTTTCTTGAGCAAAAAATTAGAAAATTACGATGAAGAATGACCAATGCCTTATTTTATATTTTTTGTTGAACATTAGGACAAGGAAGTTTGAACATAACATCTTATATGAAAATTAATCAAATTATAAAATAGTAAATTGAACCATAAACAGAAGCTAACTCTCGGTTTAGTTTATGATATCAATGGTTGATAACATTCGTTTCCTGAACTACTTCTAAGTTTTTGTTGGTTTATATGACAACAAATTTAGTTTACTTCAAGATATTAAACTAAAATTTTATGAGTAAAAACACAAGTGTTTGAGATTTATTTTTCTTTTAAAAGACCCGTCCGAATTAATTTGATTGAAGTAGGTTCAATATAAGATTCAAAATCAAGAGCTTAAGCCAAAAAGCTTAATAAAAGAGAATAATAATTAAGTTTGGCAATTCAATAATTAAATTACAATCTACATTCTTTTATTGTAAAATATCAGTTTACATTCATTTTTTATTCTAATAGCAATTCTAAAATAATTAATTTTATTTCATTGATTATTTTTTAATTAAAAATTGAAATGAAAATGAAAAGAAAGAATAAATATTGTAATAAGTTTACTTGATATCTTTTTATTTAATTATATAGAACAAAATATGGAAAGATGAAGTTAGATTATGAGGCAGTGATTGTGAGTATAATAAATATGTAAATATTAAAGAAGGGAGAAAAGATAGTAGTGAGTAGTGAGGCAAAAGTAGTACGAAATATGGCTGGGGTTTTATGGGTAATTTTGTGGACCAGTCATTCAAAACCCTGAGTTGTCCTCATTATTGATAATCTTGACTTTGGGGTGGGCTGGTACTACTTTATTTTTCATGTTGCTCAACATTTTATTACTTATTAAATTTTTAATCAAACTTATTTATAGATCCATATTTTTGTTTATAGTGTTTGTGTAAAGTTTAATAAATTTTATTTCATAACTAATTGTTAAAATATGACTATTTCTACTATATTTTAAACCTTCACAAATTATCATACAAATAAAATTATTAAAACCTAAATCATCACATGTAACACCCACAATACAAAAATAAAATTCAATAAATAAAATTTAAAAACAAAACATGATAAACTAAAATAGGATTTAGGATGTTCATTGTGGATTGCTTCACTTTTTAAGTAATACTATATTTGAATTAAACATAAAAATCACATATAAAATGATTTTGTTTGGTTTAAATATAAAAAATTAAAACAACTTTTATGTTTTAGTTTGAATTGATTCTAAAATTTTATTGTATAATTTTTTATTAATATATATAATATTTATAGATTATAACATAAATATTAAACAATTTCTAAAATTTATATCACATAAATTTAATAAATTTTCAATACATATATTTATAATATTATATAAAATTTAAAAATAAATATTAAATTAATTTTTTTATATTACTTTCTTATATTTTATTTTATTTTAATATTTTTATTTTAAAATTAATAATATAACATTTATATAATTCTAATTTGACTTTATTTTTTTAAACATAATGTAATATTAGTTGATTACATGTGAATAAAATAATAATTAATATAATAATATTTAAATAATTAATTTTAATTTGATCAATTAATTTCAAAATTTTAAACTACAAATCAATTTGAAATTCATACAAATTAATTTAATTGATTCTTAATTATTTTAATCAATTTTTTATTATTTTTCTAAATAGTAAAAGCTTTTAATAAGATTTCTTATTTAAATAAATATTTTGAATATGTAAAATTAAATAAAAATGAGATCAAATTATAATATATAAACAAATACAAATATGATTTTACTATTTTATAATATAATATAAAAATGATTAAAAACTTGTCCTATCAAATTAAGCATGCTCGATATGACTAATTACCATCGCGGTTGCTTTATTGACTATAAAATAGGCCTAAACTCCTCTTAATAATAAATATCACTAAATCTCTATTTTCTTTTTCACACATACAGTCCGCAATTTATATAATAATGTAACCCATATAATATATGGATTAAGAAAGTAAAAGAAGTTAAAAACAAAGGAATATTAGTTATAGTTTCCTGTAGGAAGTTTCAGTGTAATTTAACAAAAAGTATTTACAAAATGATAAATAATTAAAGATACTATTTGAATTGAAATTTTTTTTCCTATTGCAACTATCATATAAATATAAATTAATTTTAAAAAATTAATTATTATAATTACTAAATTATAAACTATTTTATAAATTAAAAATTATTAATATTTAAAATAATTTTTATTATAATAAAAATTATATTTTTTAAGAACTATTAATTTAAAAGAATTATAAAATTGATTAACTAAATTAATTTTTAAATTAAAATATAAATTAATTTTAATACCAAATATTAAGATTTTAGTAATTTATTAAATTAATTTTTATTATGATTAGTTACCTGTCTGATAGATTAATCGTATAACAAGTTTTCGTGTATATTAAGATTTTTTTAGATGTTAAAGTATTACAATAACGTAAATTTCATACAGGATTAACAAGTATCTATACATTGCCTAACTTTTTTTTTTAATTTAAGTAAAAGAATATAAAAAGTATTAATTAAAATATTTAAAATTATAAAATAAATAAATGTAGTAAATCTAAAAGGTATATGTTAAAAATATCCACCCACTCTATGTCACACACTTGCATAGCAGAAGCCATTTTTGGGGTTCTACAGAAAACTATACTATTGATTGCTACATGCAGAAGATGAAGTCTAATTTGAAAGGGCAAAGCAGGTGATAGTCTTGGTTTTTTGAGCTTACCCCTACACAGCTTGCTATCTAACCTGCTTTGTCTTATGCTTCTTTTCGTTCAACTTTCTCTTTCACCACTTTTTGTTCTTTCTCTCTTCTTATAAGAAAAACCAATTCTTTATTTTGATACACCCATTTTATCACGGCCACAGCACGAACGTCCTAAACAATTTTATTATATATATAAATTTATGGATCTACATAATTTAATAAAATAAAATTTTATAATTAATAAATTTTTTAAAAACAATATACTTTTTAATGTTATCATATAAATTTACGGATAATAATTATTTATATTTAACTTTTAGTATTTAACTATAAACGATTAGTATTTTTTTTATTTAGGTTAAAGATATAGTGAGTTTTTTTTTCTTCTACAATTTATTCTTTATATCATTTATTTTATATTTTACAAAATTTCTTTCATTTCACGTACTTATTATGATTTTTTATTTAATATTATTTATTTTCTATACTTTTATGTGATTACTGTAAATAGATTAGATTGTAAATTATCATTTATTATAATTTTATATAGTTTGAAATTAAATAATTATTGTTTTAATAGATACAATACTCATAGTTAAGAACAACATAATTTATGCCTTTTTTATAAAAATGAAAATAATATTTCTTCAACTTCAAATAAAAATTAGTTACATTTAATGAAAAATCTTTCAAGATTTCAAAAATTATAGATGGTAAATTTGATATCAATTATTTAAAACGTAACCCTTGTAAAAATCTTTAAATTTGGGAATTTCCAGTTAATCAAAGAGATGAAATTTAAAAAACATATTTAAAATGTGGTCCATATCAATGTCATCTTGAAAATTATTCTCTCTCTCGAAATAAATATCTAAGAAAATTTCAATTTACTTGGTTCAAGATGTTTCTTGGTTAAAGTAATCATGTTGCTTATTGATTACTTATTTAGCAAAAATTCAAAGTGAACATAATTAGATATTTTTACATGAAAAGAATTTAGGACATAAAAAAAATCAATATTAAAAAAAATTGTAGATTTCTTAGAGAGAATTCTTAAATGTTATAATTAATCTTAATTTTGTTAATTAAGTTAATTCTTTTTTTACATATTATACTATTTTATTTCTAATTTTTTATATTATTTAATTGTTATTTAAATATCAAATTTATTTAATACACATGCTCTCCCTACAGTTTTAATGAAGATCGCCTCGCACAAGATTTTATACTATCTTTTCCTTTTTCTGGTAATGTTTCTTCCTCTTATATATCTCATTTATTGTTATTTTTTCTCATCTTTCTTTCTGTGTCTTTTTATTAAGTGATTAATGCTCCTCAATGATGGGATCTTAAATGATATGTTTTCTTTGCTTATGAATAGAGATAGTTTTGCATTCTTTTTTACTTATATATATATATAAAAAATCAGAGACAGTAATAAAATAAGAGAGAAATAAATATATATAAATTAAGTAAAATTGGAATTAAAAAATTGATATTTTGTTGGTTTTAATTGAAATTTACTCTATCGTTCAATTGCACATTAATTGCCACATGCTTATTTATTCAAAAACACATAATTATGTATCTCATGCTTAATTTTAAACTTTTAATACATTTTAACTTGTAAAAAAGTGTCTTACATTATTCATGTGATGAGTCGAACCATGCACAATTTATGATAAAAATATTAATGTCCGACAAAGAGTCACAGACTTAACTTGAGGGCCTCCAAATCCTTTCATCTCTAATCCCTTAACCTACGGTAGACTATTATTTTATATTAAAAAATGTCACATTATTTAGCCAAAAAGTTAAAAAAAAAATATAAATACTTTCTTTCCTTAATCCATCAAAATGTTTTTTAAATATAATATTGAAGAATTACACACGGATAATATTTCAAATTTGATGATGAATATAACTTAGTTGAAGTAAGAAGAAGAATCTTAAGAGAAGTGATATATAGGAATTTTATTTATTCAAAACTTCCAAGTAATAAGAGGGTTAATAAGAGGTGTGTTGTTAAGTAAAAGGGTGTATAAGTTGCAAATATTTCACACCACATGTCCACATTCTTTTGGCTTTTTTACATCTTTCTCTCACTGTCCCTCTCACATTGACATCGACTTTGACCTGTGGCCAGCCACCGGCATCTCTTTTATCTCTACTCCAATGGCGACCCCACCCCTTCACTCTCTTCGTCCATCATCTTCATCTTCTAATCCCCTCTTTTTCTCAGCACAAAAACCTTAAATAACCTTCTTCTCCTTTCATTTCCTTCTTTTCCTCCCTCAAACCCTAATCCACTCCTCTTCGTAATTCACGCTCCCTCCTTTCCCACTCTCATCTCATCTCACTCCCCTCCCTAATATTATGCATCATTATTATTAAGATCTGTAAGCATACTTTCGTTTTTCCTTTTTCCAGAAGCCCGCTTTCCCAATTGGATTTCGTGGAAACTTTATCACCATACACGTAATTCACTGCTCAAGTTCCACACTCTTCTTACTAATCATTTCTTCTTTTTTTCTCAAGCAATGGATTCTGGTAACAGTGGAAGTGTCTCTTCTAGCGATGACGAATACGATTCATCACACGCTGATCCCTCCTTCCTTAATCATTTCGGTTCCATCTCCCACCCCCAACCATCCCTTGTTCCTTCTCATCCCTCAATGTTTGATCTCTCCTCAAGCTACCCCCATGCTCTCTCACAATCCCACCCAAACCAAAACCCCCACAATTCCTTGTTAAACGTGGACTCACATGCCCAAAGATCTGAACCCAGTTGCACTCTCGCTGAAAGCCTACCATCTTCTTCATCAGCCACAGCAACAATAAACCAATGCTTGTCGGGTCCTCAACCCCTTGGCCACGACAACATTAGTGCAAGACAATTCTCATCACCACCACAAACCACCAACCTCGTACGCAACTCCAAGAAACGAAGCAGAGCTTCAAGGCGTGCACCCACCACTGTTCTCACCACCGACACTACCAATTTCAGATCCATGGTTCAAGAGTTCACTGGAATCCCTGCACCTCCTTTTTCACCTTCCTTCTCTCGCCGCCTCCCTCTTCGCCCAAACCCTTTGCTTTCAACTTCTTCAAGTACCTTGTTACACAACAACAACACCATCAATCTTTCTCCTAATAATAACTCCATTAACTACCAACTACTTCCTGATCTATCTTTACCCTATCAGCCCCCACAGAATATCATGCAACATCACCCTATTCCCACATTCCAACCCTCTTATTCTCTTCAACCTCTTGTCCCTGCAGGGTTTGGTGCAAAGTCTTTATTCATGCCCGCGCTTGATGCGCATGATCTGGTGGGTGCACAGGGTCATGAACACGTGGTATCTGAGGGCATGCTTCTGAGGAGTGGCGGTGCCGGTGATTGTAGAGATGGAGGCAGTGTCGGAGGAGGGAGAAGAGACTCGCTTCGGTGCTTGGATGGGAACAACTATGGTGGCTGCAAGCTCAACATCTCGGTTTCTGCGTCGAGCAGCATGAACCACGAGAAGAACTTGGAGAATGGTAATTCCCCTAGGGAAGGTGCCGTGGAGGCGTGGATTTGTTCTTCTGATCAATAGGATCTCGCGTGTGAGAGAGTAAACAGTTACTCAACTGGTGAATCATTGCAGCGTGGAATTTCATACACTGCAATGAATTAAGAACGTCATCATGATGATGTTGATCATAGTGGTGTAGTGTTGGTGGTTAGCATTTGCAGCTATCATTTTTTTCTTTTCTTTAATTTTTTTGCTTTAATTTTTTTATAATTGTTTAAAGTATAGGTAGATAGGGTGAGATTAATTTAATTACTTAATATATATATATATATATATATATATCCTGTTATTTTGTACTTGATGTTCGTATTATCTTTTCTTCTTCAGTGTTGGAATCTAAAATTAATATTATTACAGGAATATTGGTTTCCCCACATAATCGTACGCATGATTAGATCCGATTATTTAATAATGCCTTTATACTAAAAGTAATTAAATATAATGATAATGTTATTATGAATATAATGATGATAATTTATTATCCTTTTAGGGGACCAATTTTTGAATATGATTGTAAAGAGAACTATAGTACTCCCTAAACTTACGGATGATGAGGAAAAAAATGTACAGCTTCGTAAATTTTAGAGACTACAACGAAATTATTTGTGTTTTTTCAATGGTGACTACGATAGTTAATACTTTGTGATATGCCATAAAAAAATATAGTCATGCATTTCTTTTTGAACAAGTTGATTTTACCATAAAAAATAGGAAAAACCCTAGTACAGGGTGTGCTAAAAGTTCAACCTAGAATGCCTGAAAATTTTATGATCATACATGTGATATAGAATTAGTTGCTGTTATGTATGATCATGATTCACTATAAATGGACTATAATTGGTTTAAATTTCAAAATTAAGTTAGTTTTGTGGAGAAAATCTCATACGTGTTGTAAGTATTAATTACTTCGTAAGTCGATGTGGTAGGCTTTAAAGTATGTTATGTGTATAAATATCTGTATTTAACCCAACATCAAACCTGTGTATTCTGACGTCGATTAAAAATAAATTGGATTTAATTCAACAGAAGACTAAGTTCAAGAAAATTATCTTAATGATTATTTTAGCTACATTTTTAGACTTTAGTTGAGCATCTTGGCATTATATTCAATAAAAAATTGAATTGCATTTGCATTAGAGAAAGAAGGTGTTAGTTCAACAATGTAAAATTTATTTTAAAATTAAAATAAACATAAGATTAAATATATTTTTATTTCTTGAATTATTTACTAAAATTGTATTTTAGTTTTTAGATAAATTTTAGACTTATTTTATCCTTTCATTGTTTTTTAATTCATCATCATTCGTCTCTTAAATTTATCTTTGTTTCTCTTTTCTTTTTTTCTTGATAATGTTTTTATTTATCATTAAGTATTATTTACATCAATTTTTAAAATATAAAAATGAAATAGATCTCAAATTTATTTTAAAAATAAATACCATTTTAATTTAGAAATTAAAAATATATTTAACTTTTATATATATATATTGTCAATTTAAATAAGAATAATTAAAGTATAAAAAATCAAAAAATAAATCATAAAAAAATATTAATTGAATCAATACACGTCATTTGTATAAAATGGTATATCAAAATTCAAAACATTAAAATTAAATTCAAATTACGATTATTTATGGATATAAGATTCGTGGATTTTAGTTTATTTAGAACAAGAGCAAAAAGTATTAAGATTAAAAAAATAAATTTAAATGTAGTATATGAAAGAAATAAAATAGCAATACAGTGGAAAAAAAAGAATAAAATATTTTAGAAGTCGAAGACCTTAATTTATGTTGAAATTGAATTAATAAAGTTATTATAAAAAATGAATATTTGCATGCTCAAAAGTCGAAATTTGAAAGTGGGAGATTAGTAATTCAGATATTGCTTAGTATTATAAAATGTGATAATGTATAAATGTTGAAGGATCGATTACCGATGGAACCCTTGTGTACTTATTGCTTTGGGAAAATATAAAAATTTAGAAATCTACAAAGCACCCAGGAGACGAGGAGAAGGAGAGAATGATGATGGTATTTATAAATGGAAGTAGCAAATATTCTAACGTACTATTATTAACAATATATAATAATGACAAAATTTTATTAAAACTATAAAATAATACGAGTTCCGTCTTTGTTTATAATTCATAATTTCTTATATTTTAATATAAAAAAAGTAATGTGTTTGCATGTTAGCATTTGTGAGGTGGAAGGAAGGTATTTGGGAGGTTAATAACGCCGCTACCTACTCATTCACTGTAACACTCTCTTCCTCATTGTGGTCCAAATGCCTACAATTTTGACTTTAGCTACACATACATACCTTCTTTTTTTATGGCATAGGGAGGCCACAGCAAAACAAAACATCAATGCTCCTCTTTTTCTCTTTCTATTACTTTTCCCTTTTTTTTCTAAACCTTTTAAACATATATATATATATATATATATTATATTTAACTGTTAGTTTTTAAACTTAAAATAATATTAATTACTTTTTAATTATATTCTTACTCTTCATCTAATCTTTAATTATTTAAATTTATTCCTTTCTTTCACAACTATTTCTTAAAATCGTGACTGAAAAAGTAAAAACCATAGCAAAACTGATAACAGTTTTGTTAAAATGAAAAAATACATATTACTTTTCTTTATTTCCAAAATCCCTTAAGAACATAAAAGAGGGGAAAATTATGTTGATCTACAAAAACTATAATAAGGTTAATTCTCTATTGAGAAAAAGAAAAGTCTATGAAAAATATTTGATTGTAGTTTATATATTAAGATAATTTCATCTATTCTCAGTGTTGAAATCTAATACTATATTGAAGTTTATTCTGTTAAGTTTTTTTGGTCTATTGGGTTATTCAGTATTGGATCATCAAGAAGTATTTAGATATACATTTAAGAAATCCAGTCAATAAGGAAGTGTGTTAGAAATTTTAGATTATCTGAAGATTAAATTATATTAAAATTTATAAATAAGTGCATGAATAGATTTTATAGATTTGGGTTGTACTATTTCTTACACATGATATGAGAATCAATCACTCACACCACATATTCTAAAAACTACATATTCTAAAATTAAATAGGTGTATTTTAGACATTCATATCTTTGGCACATATTCCTGAATCCAGACTCTTAAAAAAATATTTCTTAATATAAGAAAAAATGTTGAGAAAAATAAAATTATTTAAATTTAGTTATATATGAATAGATATTAGGAAAATCTAATCCTTCATAAAATTATTATACTTCCTATATTTCTCTTGTACTTACAAATACCTTTTGAAAGTGCTTGAATATTAATTTATAAAAATATTAATAAAAATATAAATTTATTGTAAATATGCTCTTTTTTAATTGATTGAAATTTTATTAAAAATTACAGAAGTCACAAATGTATATACTACATAGTTATGACTATGAATTCAACATACATACACAGTATCAAACTTTTTATAATGTTATATCAATGTATACTACATAGTTATAAAACTAAAAATTCACTCAAATTTTCAACTACAAGAATGATACATTCCACCAACTCAAGTCCAGGTTATTCAAAACTTTAAGCAAAACTAAATTTCCCCTTTTTATAACTGAAATCTATAATTTCTTTAAAAAACAATACTTTTCTCATTTCCATGTGAAACTCTCCAACGGCAATTTTAAGCAAAATCTAGAACAATCTAAAGAAGCCAAAATTCCATTATATAAACAATAACCTAACTTCCCTTATCTTCAGATGACTTGGAGATTTAAAAATTAATATATTTAAGAGGAAACATTGAAGCAACACATCACAATCTCTTGTTTCGCTTTAAGACTTAGAATCTAACTAGGAAAACATTAAATCTTAAAACTTACTTAAAAACAAGGCAAAAAATAATGTATTATGATTTTCTCAAAAACACTTGTATGCCTGTATATATGAGAAAATCAAATAAAAGAGAAAAAACTTACCTAAAATTTAGTTTTATTAACAGATGAAATTTCTAAAATCTATCGGTAAAAGAACGTTATAATAAAAATCTGTCAATAATATCTAAAATCTGTCAGTAATTTTTTTTATATATATAGATATATAAATATATAAATATATACTATATAAAAATATATAAATATTAAAATATATAAATATGTAAATATATAATATATAAATATATATTATTTTAATTTAATTGCAGATTATTTTATCAACAAATTTTAATTTTTATTGTTTTTTATCAAATTTATTATCAAATTTTATTTAATACAATATAACATTAACTTTAGTAACAAATTTTATTGACAAATTTTTATGCATTAGTAAAATTTATAAATTATTAATAATTTATTTTTCATAAATAATAGATGATTTTCTTGTGATATTGTATGTTTAAAAATCATTGAAAGAAGTAAAAAAGAGTTTCCAGTTTATTTTTAAAAATTGGAAAGAAATGTAGAAGAAAAAGGTAATTTAATTGATGAAAATGTGATTTCCTCTTTAGGAAATGAAGGAAAGAAAATTCTTTTTATTAATTTTTACTAACACTCCTTGATAAGTTCACGTCCTTATTCTATTTTTCTAATTCTAATATAAAAAGTCATTTATTTCAAAATCAAAAAGCCGAATCTTAATTATCTAAACTTATGTTATTCACATTGTGCCTTTAGGCTCATTTAATAACACTCGAACCACGTAATACACATAATATATAAAATAATAATTATAATAATATTATTATTATTGTTATTGATAGAAACAATGTTTGTGAGTCCTTTTTTTATTATATCTTATTTAGTGATTTAAAATTTATATTAACTTTATATATTTAGTTTTTTAGTTTAATTTATTTAATTTGAGACTTGTATAGATTAAGGTTAGGTTCATCCACAAATTAATGGAATGATAAATTTTATTTTTATGTTAAATCTATTCGTTTTTAATTTTTTATTATTGTAATTACACATTTTATCTTATAAATGTAGAAGACATGGATAAATTTGTTATAAATACTATTATATTAATATATATATATATATATAATGTTATTATATAATAAATTTAATTGTTAAATATAAAATTTTAAATTTTTAACAATAATATACCATAATTTTTTTATATGAATATATTATAATATTTTTAATTAAATAAAATAATAAGATTTTAATATGTGGATCTAATATAAGATGAAACACACGTTACAGTAGAAAAAAAAATTATAAGACATTTAAAAATATTTGTCAAGTTAAATCATGAAGTTGTATTAACTTTGTAGGATCATATGAGACTGAAATGAATGAACAACATATGTAAAAGAATATAAGTTATATATTTTTAATGAAAGAGGAGAAAACAAAATGTTTGTGAATAACAATGATTAGTTAGTTTTAGTTTATAGATAGTTTATATGTATTTTTATCGGTGATAGAATGACGATTTTATGTTCCTAAATATTATACGTTAAAATATAATAAAAAATAATTATAAAAGAGAAAAATGTGATTATATATTATTATTATTGATAATAAGATAATAAGAGGAGAGAGAGTGAGAGGAGGTGGTGGAATGTGATTCTCACCATTTTAGAATGATTATGGCAGATGGGAGATTAGAGAAATAGAGAAAATGGTATGTTTTATAGCAATGGTGATGAGATCGCCCTCTCCCATCCCATCCCTTCAACTTATTGCTATTTATCTCTCTGCCCCCTTCCCCATGCCATCAAAGAATATTTATCTCTGTGTCCTGTTCTTTTCATTTTTAATTTAAGATATTCATTCCATTCATTTCAATTTCCAACTCTATCTCTCTTCTCTTTCCTTTTTTCCCATTCCTGTGAGTTGATGATTATTCTCCTTTTTATCAGTAACTAAAACAAATGAAACTAGTTGGGAATTGGGTCACTTATTTCTCCCCAGATTGTTCTCTACTTCTTTTATGAAAATATTACTTATATAATGTATTTTAAATATATCTCAAGTGAGATTTCCAACTATATATCAAATTCAATGCAAACAAGGGGGGTCAATTTTAAAATTTTCACACTTCTATTATTTTACATGCGGATATTTTCAGTTATTTAACTTTTACTGTGATACCTATGGAATGCTTCGAGGCTCCAATTATTTAACAAATTGAGTTATACTCACGTGTAAATACTTTTTTATTACTAGTCATCTACTTTTATTTTAGTTTTTAAAGAATGTTATTTGTATAATAAATTTTCAACAAATTTTACAATAATGTAAAAAAAAGCAGTGCGTGATGTGATGGAAAAAATTGTACAAATTATTTATGAATAATACAATTTTTTTCATAGAAAACCCCCTGTAATTACAGCCTTAACCACGTTTAATTTTATGTCATCCTTCATTTGTTGTCACATCTACCTTGTTAACATAATTTTAAAATGGTTTTGTGCAAGAACGAATATGGTAGTTAAACACACACCAAGCTGAATAATGAAAAATATCCACTTCATTTTGGAGTATATATAAATATAACAAAGATAAAAAGAAGAAAAAAAGAGAGAGACAGTAACAAATGTTCTAGAAGGTTCTATTTACCTTTCTGCCAACGATCTACCATGCTCGAATAATATACAAACGTCAGCAGTATCAATAAACAAATTGAGCATTTGCTCCAATGTGGTTAGAAGCAGTGGATCAACTATACCCCTTGTTGAATTTACCAGATAATCCATCTGCTTTAATATGGTTTGATTATTGTGAGGTTCTTTGTATCTTGGTTTGATTATTGTGGAAATCTATATTACCAAGTCAAACCACAAATTTAATCAGATCAACATGTAGCATTTTTTATCTTCTTAAGATTGAAAATTTTGATTATAGAAAGAAATATATAGGCTTCAGCAAAAGGTATTCAAGGCAGCAAAGAGAGCACCGGGAAACTCAAACCTCAACTGGGCTTTCTGGCTGAGATCATCACAAAAAGCCCATTTCTAATGCATTTAAACCCAACCAGCCCACACGCCCTGCAGAGATCTTCAAGTTCACGTTCAGAGAGAAAGATGTAGCTCCCAGATACTTGCCTTACATTCTAAAACGTGAAACAAATATTACTCAAAACTTATAGAAATAAAATTAAATGACAAAAGTTTCTAGAATAAACATTCATTTTAGTGTCTGAAAGATTGAGTTAACAATACTTTTAACCCTGTCATGAAATCTGAAATTAAAATAATTCTTTCATGCCCAAACGTAACACTGAGACTAGATTGATATCTTTTCATACTATTGAGGAACTAAATTAATACGGGCTTCCTATAATTGAGAAACTGAATTGGAGCCAGCAGATACAAATTAAGAAAAAAAAGCAACCAAAACAACTAAGCAAAGTAAATCTTGTTACTCTTACTGAGATTATCAATTCAGACGGAGCATGCCAACACTTGGACAAAAAATTCCAAGTTAAATATTTTTAGAGAAATTATCATCATACAACAGATTTATACAATTTGATTTATACAATTTGTTTTACAGAAAAGAAAAGAGAAGTGTGGAATAAATGGTTGGTGTAATGGAAGGCAGAGATAAAAAATAATACTGAGTAAGTGTCGTAAAAAATTATTGTATTAAAAAACATTATTCAAAATTAATACCTGCCGTATTGTACTTCGAAATGGGATAGCAGACAAAGGACCATCAAGTATGTAGGTGGTTGCGACAAATACACCTCCAGGTCGTAAAACACGACTTATTTCAGCCACCTGTTTAAATAGATCACACAAAAAGAAAGTGAAGTCACAGAGTGATGCAACGCATGGCCACCTGACTAAACTAGGCATACTACTAAGTGATAAATCAGCGGAAGTAATTTATGCATAATATAAAGGTAACCCTTGCAGACGATGCTTATATTTAAAATCAGCTAGCATCATTAAAATTTTGAAATATATTCTTGTCGTTGTTAACACAACACTGCATACACATTAAGGGATTCCATTTACTACTTCAGATTAATATTAAAACGTTGTAAAAATCTCAAAAACCATGCCTAAAGAATTTCCCATAAGCCCTTGTCACAGGTATTTAAAACAAATGAAACATTTTTCTACAAAATCCAAACACAATGAATAATTATTCACTTACAGCTGCCAATGGTGAAGGCCAACAATGGAGAGCTGCGCCAGCATGTACAGCATCAATAGAATTAGAAACAAAGGGAAGCCTGGATATGTCTGCTCTAACCAAGATGAAGTTCCTAAAGAAGAAATATTAACCAGATAGAATTGTAATATGAATAAAAGATGGATTAGATAGTTCCCTAAGAACTATGAATTAGATACAATAAATTTCTACTTAATTTAGAAATATAAACTGTGTACTCTTTCGGAAAGTTCTCTTCCTGCTGAATGAATTCATAACATTGCTGTAACATGTTTTCTGAGTAGTCTAGTGCAACAACAAAAGAAAACAGTCCACTTTTTGCGAATAATCTTGAAAACAATCCGCTTGCACAACTAGCATCAATTATATTTCCTCCCAATACTGGCTTTAGGAAACCCTTCATCAGTTCAAACTGCAGTCAAATTCAGTAGATGGCGTGATTAATTGTTAAAGCACATAAAAAGGAAACGGGCATAAAGAAGTCATACAGTAACAAGATAATTCTGATATAAAAGTACATAAGACAATAGAAGTCAGATTCATTAGTATTTCAAATAATTTCATCTTATATTTTGCAGCAAAATATCCAAATTCTTTCACCAATCATCCAAGGGTAAACAAGACAAAGTGATTGATATATCTCTCTGGACATCCACGAGCAAAGAGTGGGCTTACTGGTTAATACAGATAGCTTATTGAATCCGGATAAATTGTTTCTGCTTAGTTTGATATGTTCAAACTTTTAGCTTATAAATATAAACCTGCAATATGCTTGTGGGATGACCTACTTAGAATTATTGAAAGAACATCTCACTGCCAGAGAAATAGCGACTATTTATAATTCTGTAAACGCAAGATTCTAATAATAAAAAAAAATCAGGATTGTTGTACTCGCCTCTGTGAGGAAGCAAAATGCCTTCTGGCATGCTTGGAATAGTGTTCTTGCAAATATTGATCTTAATGTCATCACTGGTCTTAGTCTCCTTATAAGATGGTGCAAAACTTTCATCATAACTTACAAAACTCCACAAAAGCCTCGAAGCATTGATCAGATGGCATTATGGATTGAATGATTCAAGGCTTGTAGAATTTTGTACAAGTTATGCAATGGAGGGTTTGCACCATCTTCTAAGGATATTAAAACCATTAATGATGATAAGATTGATTTTCTCGTGAACACAATGCAAAACATGACAGAAGGCATCATTATCCTTGTTGTCACCTCCATTAGGCCCAATATCTTGCCCCTATTTTTTGCTTCCTCGTTGAGCCAAGTAAACGATCAAAGGTTCACAAGCTAAAAAATCCTTATTTTTATTACAAGGAAGGATATGTGGCTTCCACTAAAAAATAATTAAGTTTTAACCTTGTGTATACTACTTATACAAATGAAAGCATGTGTGTGAACAATACAACAAAGTTCATTTTATATAAATTGATTGAAGTAAACACATGATTATAGGATATTTTTATATACATGATATGATATGCCTACAAAATAAATTCTAATATTACAAATATCCTAATTAAATAAAACAACAAATCATAAAATATAAAAGAAGAATAAATTTTAAGAGATCATCTCAGATCCTCTAAGTAGACATCACCAGATATTTCTCATATTTTCTGACAAAATAAAATAAAAAATAATGTAGGAATTGTTATTAGGAACAGGGACATTTGGTTAACCTCTTTCTCAGGACCGGGAAAACCACCCCACACAGAAAAGGTTTGACGCCAGCCCCTCTCATAGAGAAATGATATCAATGGCACCCTGATTCAACAAACAATTAGTATGCATATGAGTGGCGAATAAACTCTACAGCATTTAGACAGCAAAACAACTCTACTGTTAAGCAGCAGAGTGTCATTAATAACATACTAATCTTCATATGCATGTGATATCTACGTTCAGCGGCACCAAAATTCGCTAAAACTGAAGAAAATAACATATCAAATGTAGGAACATGTCTAAAAGGAAAACGCAACCATTCTCTAAGATCATGAAATGCAACTAAAGATTGATCAGGAATAATAACTAACGCTTCATATCAAGAAAAGAAAGAGAACTAGAATGCCTGAAAAGCTCTGTGGAAGCTGGCATCGTTTCACCATAGCTCTTAGCTCCACCTGTTGCGGTGAGATCGATATGCGTTTGGTTACCAACATACGTTTTCTGACAGATGCTACATTGAAAACTAGAACCGCTGATTGTATCTCTGCATCAAAAAAGTATCACAACGAATACAAAAGAGCAGAAGTGACCAAATTCACACATATAGCGGAAGGAATGAATCGATTATCAAATTAACTCACACGGACAAACCAGGACCACTGTTCCATGTCAAGGAGCCATAACACACGGGACAAGCCAACGAGTTGCTGGTATTGCCCACTTCCTTTTCAACTACGACGGATTCCTAAACACAAAATTACGTTTCTCACGTAAGTGTTTGACAATAAGTGCGAACGAAATAAGTGTTACCGTTGGATTGGTTTCGGTGTCGATGACGGCGGTGGAAGAAGCTCGAAGTCGAAGTGAAGGAGGAAACCGAAGCTTTGCAGGGAAATCAGAGCGTGAGAAGAGGCGCGTGGGGTGGTTGAAGGAAGAGAGTGTTGGAGAGAGCGCGTACATACCGGCAGCTGCTACGCCCATGGCCATTACGCAGCAGTCTTAATCTTCAAGCTGAAGAAAGTTATATAAAATAGTCTACAATAATTTAGATTATTTAATATAACTCCTAAAATATTATAAATTGCCCGTCTAGCTCAGTTGGTAGAGCGCAAGGCTCTTAACCTTGTGGTCGTGGGTTCGAGCCCCACGGTGGGCGTTTGTTGTAAAATTATTTTATTTTATTTTTGTTTTGAGCTGGTGTGGTCGACAATTTTTACACTATTTTTAATTTTTAAAATTCATGCGGTGGGCATTGAAATAGGTGTGTCTTCTGTCATCTGTGAGTCAGGCTATTCCAAATTTCCAATCTCTGTTTGTTTGTCTTTCTCGTCTCATCCTCCTGCCAACATATAAATTATAGGATCCCTTCGATTGGACTCTTACACAGCACAAACCAAAAGCCATGATAATGCCCCTTTATATTTTCATTATTACATCTATTTTAAATCATTATTGCATTGAATTATTACTTTATGTCTAGTTATTGCCTTAAAATAACAATGTATAATTGGATATATTATCCACCACCCTCTATTTAGGTCAAATTACAAACAGATAATTAGTGAAAGCTCACAACTACTTGTATTTTTATCCATCTATTGCCTTATTATATTAAACCCACCCCAACTGGGTCTCTTTGCCATACTGCAATTGAAATGAGTACAACTCATGCATTGCCAAACTGAGGATTAAGCGATATCATTAAAAACAAAAATTGAAATATATATAGATTAGTATGATACTGTGCATGAATTAAAGCATGGAGGACCACAAGCAACTAGCAATATCTTGTTGGTCACCAACCCGCTATCAAACTGTTTTAATGTTTAAAAGTTTGATAATTCAACTTCATTTCGATATCGGCATAAACTGGTGATGAGCGCATATTTGTCCATAAATTTATTTCAAGTTCAAACATTTGTGGGATGTGGTGGATTTAAATATGTGACTTATACTTTCCCTTGTAGATTTAAATACGGTGAATGGAGTTGATAATACCAGTAAAAACGTCAATTTTCAAGTCAGTAATGAATTAAATATAGTGGCAGCGCTTGCTCATTGAGATTGGAAATGCGAAGGCTTTTTTGTAACCAAGAGTGGGCAACTTGGTATACTACTAATAAAATTCACTTTTTTTTTGCATGTTTTGCATCTTACTCTTCCACAAGACTCAATAATTTTAAAGCAGACTTTGGAGGTCTGTGTCTTCACCACCATATGATTTGCAGTGCTAATGGAAACTCCTTTGGGAAACTCAGGAAACTCAATAGCTTTGATGGCATTCTTAGACATAGCATATGTCAGTGAATTTTGGGCTATTGAGGTTGTTTTATCTTTTACCACTATCTACATCTTGTTTCGTCATTAGGGTACAAGATACCAATTTGTGAATCTGATAATGTTTTTGCATTGGGAGCTAGTTAAACAAAATGTTTCTATTTATCATCCCTAGGCTTCTATCCTAGTTCAAAATGCTGACACTTAGTGTCGCTAGATTGAATAATTACGCTACTCATACTGCAAGGGGAATATTGTGCAAATCACTTACAAAATTATAAGTTAGAACAAACAATGATAATTAATTAAATAATAAAACTGAAGCCATACAATTTATCAAAACGTTGAGTTTATTACTTTTAAGATTCTCATCACTTATTATTTCAATTAATAGATACAATTAACAAATTTATTTATTAAATATATCTACGATAAATCCTAAAACATATCTAGATTTATGCATTAGTTAATATTTATATTTATTAGCATAAATTCACTTATTTTAAAAAAAAAAAGCAAATTAGGAAATTTTAATAAATCTTGAACTACGCTCCTGAATACAGCTTTTGTATCCCTATTTCTATTTTTTTTACTCTAATGATTCCGATGAATAACTTATTTTTAATTATTAAATTGAAAGAAAATAATTTATAAAATATGGACAAAAAATTGTTGTTTAAATTAAACCTTTATATATCATAAAAAAATTTATGGTTAAGAAACACGTTCATGCACAGGAGTCCATTCCTCAACAAGTTATGTGGCTTCTTTTCTCTAGGAATTACTCAGATAGTTGTTTAAGTTTTTTCCAAAATAAAAATGTAGCAATATTTCTCTATTGCCCGATGCAAATTATCAATAGTAAAATCGAAAAAATATATAATGCTTACCAGCTAAAGTAATTCAGAAAAATTGTTTGATTCTGTGGTCACAGGTAGAGTTTTAAAAATTTTGCTGGCATTCTGAGCAAGCTTTTTCTGGTGTCACTACCAGACCCTGATGCAGACTTTGAGGTGAGTTATTCAGTTAATTAGAATGAAAGTTCACCAGCTGGCAAGCCTTTATTGCAGATAAATGGAAACAGAGCCATGGTGCTAATTAATTATTTTATTATTTTAAACATGAATTATACAGCTTGGAGTTGTTCATTTGGTACAGTACAAAACTATATATCCAATTATATGTTTCTTGTTATCTAAAGATCTTCATAATGGTAACAGATAAATGACAATTTAAAATATTATTTTAACAGGGGTAGATGGTGGAGGGAAATGAAGAGTCATAAAAACCTAGTAGAAGACTCACCTTATGGGTTTTTTAAGGAATCGTCCTTCCATTGTGTTGGTTGGGTGTGCTTCAAGTTAGGTTAGGAGTAAAGTGTGGGACATGATGTTGTATTTTTTCACACATGGTTTCTGGTCCACTCTTCCTTCGCCCCAAAATCCTACTCATCTAAATCCAAACCTCAAACTCCATATCATCATGAAAACCCTATGCTTTCAATATGTTTGTTCCCTCTGTTAAAATATGAACTGCAATCTACCCTTATTTGAAGTTTCAAACATATATTTCTTGTTCGGATTACAGTATGATCCTATAACTACATCAAAATTAGGTCAAATTATATCTTCTACATTTTATACATTTTACTTAATCATCGAGCTCACTCTCAATTGGCATTAAATGATTAAAAACAAATTGATTGATAACATTATATATTAATGTTGATGTAAATGTGCATATGTTCTTGACATACATATTAATGTGACATCATCAAAATATAGTAATAAACTACATAAATTTTGATAATAAAATATATTCATTTTTATAATAAAAAATTTTAAACCACAAAATTATTTTATATTACTGTATTTGTTAGTGGAACATTTAATCTCCCAAAATATTATCTATCATGTGAAATAATTACAATATAATTACTTTTAAGATAATTAAAAATGCGTATAAAATAAAATAATATTATTATGTTATTATGTAACATTCTTAAAAATCCAATTATTATAAACATAATAACATTTTATAGTAATTAAAGTTATTTTAATATATATATAAACATATATAACTTAATATTTTTTTTTCACCATCATTTTATAAAAACATTTGTTCTTTTTATAAGTATGATTATACATATATAGTTTAATGGATAAAGATTGATCACCTAGTTATTAAATATTAACATTAAATTAAATTTAGACAGATTGACTAACATTTTTTAAATATTTTGAAAGTTAAACTATCTACTTTTAATACAATATATCTTTTTCACATTATATATTATATATTATTATATGATGACTTATATATATATTCTTAGTTGAATACCGATTACATTTATCTTTATTTTCAATTTTAGTCTACAAAATTTCTATCATTTCTTACCAAATGATACATTTATATATAATTCAGTGTATTATTGAAATTTGGATATCTCATTTAATTTATATTTTCTATCTAATTTTAAGTTAGGACATTCATGTATGTCATAATAAATTTCTCAATTCATAGAATATATCATAATTAGTTATTGTAAAATAACTTTTTATATTTTTTTGCAACAACCTTGTAATAACCATCAAAACAAGAGAAAGATATAGAAAAAGTTAATTCTCTATTCTTAAAAAAACAATTAATACTTATATAAATGACAAGTAGAGATAAAAAAAAAACTAATTATACAAATAAGTCTAAATTCAATCTTAAGAAAATTTATTGAACCTTAATCAACTTTTTTTACTTATGAGAGAACATAACCCGAGAAACTTGAGTCTTTGCTAGATAAACAAACATTGAAATGGTTATTCACTCCACTTATGACGATATATTTTCTTAACTTGATATTTACATTAGATCTCAATATTCCACCATTGGTAAGTATTGATATGTACAAAATACCACATGAATATCACACATATATTTATGTACAAACATATCATTAATGATTTACAAATCTCCATATACACACAAATGAATTCACTAGGCTGTAGGCGGATTATAATTCACTAAACAAATTAGAAAATTAATTGAATACTTTAACGAGATATGTTAAAAGGATTACGCATAATTAATAATTATAAATAATCTTTTAAAATTAGCTTCAAATCTTTAACAAATTATTCCATTTGAACAAATTTTAAATTATATCAATTAATGCTTATAAGCAATGATTTGATGTTATAACTATTTTTTCTCAATTAGGAGATTATAAACCTAAAATTCAAGTACAAAACCAATAAATACTTATAAAGTACAAATAAATCCAAACATGCATCAATTAAAAAAATTCACACTAACTTTCCTAATAATTCTTAAAAATTAATGTAAACTTGTTTTCTACTTCAATTTGCATATATATAACTTCAATTTATATATATATATATATATATATATATATTCAAATTAAATATCACTACTCAATGCTTAAATTTTATATTTTAATTTAAAATTCAAATTATAAATCTCTACACAAATCATTTGTCAACTCAATCAAATATCAAATTTCATCTCAACTTAATAGGATTTATTCCAATAGTTATCAACTTCATATAAAAAGTCAAAATATGATAATTTTGAAAAGTTGTTCTTACCTAGTAAATGTTTGTTTGTCTTTTCTAAAAAGAAAAGATATATGAAATTACTTCTAAGAAAAAAATATATGAAATTATTCTTAAGAGCTCTTATGACCTGTTAAACGTCCAAAGATACCAAAATGTTAAAAATCAAATATTGTTCTTGATAAAATATCATCTCCTCATATCACAAAACTTGTAAGAATCCAAAACCAAATAATAAACAAATTAGACTAATCAAAATTTCTTTTAAAATAAATTCATTTGGACTCTTAAAAAACTCTTTATTTAGTCTTTTCTAGGTTTATGTAGAAGTTTTAGATTCTCATAAGTTATTGAGTTGAGAAGATGGCATTTTGCTAAGATTGATATTTGATTTTGATGTTTTGGATATTTTTTAGGTTATCAAAGCTTTTAGGAGTAATTCATATTCTTTCCTTTTTAGCACATTTATCTGATTTGGAAACAAGTGACTCTAAGTAAGGAAGTTGATAACTTTAAATTTTTTTAGTTGAATTTTAATTTAATGTGGATATTAACTTTAAAGTTTGAAGTAGTTAGAAAATGTGAAAGAAATAATAATTGATGTTGTATATAAAATAAATAAGAGATTGATGAATTTATTTTACCATGAGACTTAATGTTGTTATGTAGATTGAATTGATTTTATTTTTGAACTTAATGATGTAGAATTAATTGATAATTAGTGAATATTCCATTCGACTTTTGTTTTATGCACTTTCATCCTAGTAAATAACTTTTTACTCCAATCAAACTATTAAAATCATAAAAACATACAAATTGTAATGTTAATACTCACTAAGTCAATACAAATTTGAATAAATATCAAAATATAACAGTAAGATAAATATTAATTTAAATAAATATTAAAAATAAATAAAATTAATGTCAATTTAATCAAAACTAATTTAAACAAATATAAATATTAGAATAAATAAGTTTAATATCTATTAAACTTATTTTAAATTTATTAAATATTAAAAATTAATTATATCAGATTTAGCTAAGATAATACTAATTAAAATAAATATAAAAATAAATTAATTTAGTATTAATTAAATTAAAATTAATTTAAATAAATATAAATATTAGAATCAAATATATAGATTAGAATTTACTACACGTACACTAATATATTATGTTGTTGACATGTATTTATTAGTATTTTAAATACTTAATTATTATATTTGTGATGTAAATATTTAATGATATTTTAATATATATTTTATAATAATAATAATAATAATAATAATAATAATAATAATGATAATTAGTAATAATAATAAATTATAATTATATATAATTTTTTTCTATATTTACTTTTTATATTTTTATTTTATTCTTGATATATTTTGAAATAAAAATATATAATTTATAACAAGATTCTTCTCATTTTATATTTTTATTTTATCTTAATTATATTTCTAAGAGAAATAAATCTAAACAATAATTAGTTATAAGAATTATATAGAATTATTTATAATTAGTTATAATAATTTATTATTAAAATTGATTATATGAAAAAAAATATTTGTAATTTTTTAAAAGTTATTTATAATTTTTTTATAATTACTTATATAATCCTTCACGCTTCCCGAATACTATAAATTCACACTTCATATATTATTGTAAACTTATATTTATAAATGTAACTAGCTAATACAAACTAATAGTCAATATAATAATATATTTTTAGCTATGTATTATATTATAATTTGAAAAGAATATTAAATAAAACAATAATTTTAACTTATTTAGAAAAAGAATATAAATTGTATAAAAAATTTGATTCCATATTCTATTATAGGTTATGCACGGCTGGCAACTTGTCCATAACAGACCATAGTTTAGACTTGGAAAAACTGGAGTTAAGAGAGGGAGGAGCAAAAAGAATTAGGGAACAGTAATTTTCTTATATTTATTTTTAAATCTGAGGTTAAAAGTAAAGAGGAGCATATAACAATTTCCAAGACAGTAAATTTTTAAATAGGATCAAATCAAATTTCAAGATCTACGGCAAAACTTAAAAATATTTTACTTAATTTAAATTAAAAAAAAAACTTATGCTATTAGTTAGTATTATACTAAAAACACAAAAGAAACATGTCATTATCATCTGCATCGTAAACGAAGTTTTGAAAAATAAAAGTAGTGTGGGAAGGAGATTTGTGTAATTGAGTTGCAAAAGAATTTTAAAATTTGAAATATTGGAGAATAAGTGCTACAAGCAGCCGGTTAGAGTTTGCTTTCTAACGGATAACTTTATCATTAGGTTGGATACCGTTGCATTCCCACAATCACCTAAATTATATTGAGAGACGAAAATGCCCTCACCTTTGTTACTTACCATGTTTATTCATTTTATTATGGACTGGAAATTTTGCCAAACAAGGAAAAGAAAAGCTGAAAAGGTAAAGCTTGTGTTGGGAGCATGTGAGGAGGGGATTTTCATCTTCCAGAGAGCACCAAGTCCATAATTATGAATCACAATGTTGATGAGAGATGCCCATTTGCCACACGTGAAGCCTTTTCATGTTTTTTGCTTCTGTCCCACGAATGGTTTATGATTCAGTGAAATACATAATAAAAGAGAATTGAAGCTCAATCTCACAATTCTGGAAAAAGTTCACTTGATTCAATGGTTCCCCCTCCATTCTTCCGAAGAATAAAATTTTATAAAGTCACAAATTAGTTGGCAGGCCTTGACTTTTTGCACATGAACAACACGAGATATCTGATCCCATGGAATTTGTATTGCTTCTTCTATGTAGAACCCACTAGTTGCTATTTCCCCACAACCCTAAGATCACCCACCCACCCACATACATGCCTTCTTAATTTCAATTCATTGTCATTGTTCTCAAAGATTCATGTTTATGAAATAATCTTTTCATAATCAAACTCCACAAATGTTACATTATTTCCCTTTTGCATCCATGCTTTTCAGTGGCAGTTGGCTTATGTGGCTAGTCTTTGACTAAATTTAGTAGAGAAAAAAAAGGTAAAATCAATCGAGTTATTCATCATCATCACAAAGTGGGTGGGTGATTTGCTTAAGAAGGGAAACTAAATAAAAAAAAGGACAACACAACACAGCAGTGGCATTTGAGTTGAGGGCATAAAGGTAATATTGCTGTGCTCCCTTGTAACAACCGACATGTGGCGGTACATGCGGCGCACATGCTTACAGTCCCTAGTTACAAAATACAAATATACCAGGGCGGTTTGAGATTCAAAAAATAGGAAGAGAGAGAGAGTAAATAGTAATTAACAGGGAAAAATTAAAAAAAAGTTGAAATAAACGAAAGAAAGATAACGGAAGGTTATATAAGAAAGAGAGTGTGAGTATGTGTGCGTGGTTGGCGTTTGCTTTGTTTTGAAACAGAAGAAGAGTAGCTTCTACTTTGTTTGTACTACTCTACACTCCTTTCTTTTTTTTCTACCCATTAACACTACCTGCTCTTATATATATAAATTAATTAACTTTCTGGTGTGTTCTCTCTACCATTGAGCAAAGAAAGAGAATCTTGGAGATCGGGAGGTCATCGTCGTCATTTGTGAGCTGAAGATTAACATAACGACCTCGCGCACCCAGGAACAGGCACGGTCCCCCCCCTCCCATTTTTTTGTTGTCATTTTTTGTGTTTGTTTTATTGGGAGATTTTGAAGTCTGAAGAGGGAGGGAGGAATAAGTGATAGCTAATGAGGGTTGATTAATTGGTTGAGCAGGGCAGTAGTTAGCAATATGGAGAGAAGCACTCCGGTGAGGAAGCCACACACTTCAACCGCAGATCTGCTTACTTGGTCGGAAACTCCTATTTCTGATTCCCCACCTCCTCCTTCCTCCGCCTCTCGTTCTCACCAGGTATATTCTCTTTCTTTCTTCTTTCGCTGATTTTAACTCTTCTTTATTTATTTTTCTTCTATTCGGGAATTTCAGCCGTCCGATGGGATCAGGAAGGTGGTATTTGGGGGTCAGGTCACCGATGAAGAAGTCGAGAGCTTAAACAAACGGTGAGATCTAGTCTATTCTCTCTCATCATTTTTTTATTATTACAACTTTTAACCCGTTTGCTCTTGTTTTTGAAAAGGGGCTACTTTCTTTTTCTCCTAAATATACACAATTTGTGTGTGACTGTGTGTATATCTTTCTATGGAGTGTCTTCTTATTTTACTCATTCACCCCTTAATTGAAGCGGATGTTTAAAAAGGGGCAAATGAGATTGCCTGATTTTGTTGGATTTTGATGATCGGATCTATATCGTTTTAACCTTGCTTTCTTGTTCCTCCTGATTTTCATCACCTCTTATTCTTTGTTTTAGAAACTGAAGTGATGAATTGAGCTACTTTGGTTCAGCTCGGCTACTTGTATTTCTTACCATTAGTTTAGGGAAGTCACATTTACAACATCAGGCTGGTTTTAAATAGTGACGAGAAATTAAATTCAAGATATGTTTATTCTCACGCTTTTCCCTGCAGAACCTACAACTATAGCACTTGTTCATTTTCTGTGTTGTAATTCCGGACTGTGTGACTTTATGAGCTACCGGTATCACTCTATTGAGGAAACGGGTCATATAACTGAAAGTTCCAACTATATATTGTCTCAGAGTAAAGAAAACACTATTTAATCGTCTATCTTTTATCCCCCTTTCCTTTTGTTCCGGTGTTGGAGGTTGCGTGAAAATACAGAAGTATAATACAGAACATTGGTTTCCTTTTCTTATTTTTTTGTTCCTACTTTATTATGATTCTAGATTTGATTAAAATGAATATGAATTCAAATTTATAATCACATTCCTTCCTGTCTTATAAGGATGGGGTGTAGTATTATGAATCCTAGAACAATTTTGCTCTGTTTTGCACCTGAAGTTATCTAGTTGTGGAATTTCCAGAAAGCCTTGTTCGGAGTATAAGATGAAGGAGATAACTGGTAGTGGAATATTTGTAGCCAATGGAGAAGAAGACCCCTCAGAATCTGGCAGTACAAACCCAAATAAGACTGGAGTACGTATGTACCAGGTACATGTATGTGTGTGTGTATACATGCAAAAACACGTATGCTTTTACATATTGTATCAGTCGTGGATTTTGGCTAACTTGGATCTTTATTGTTCACTGTTGAATTAAAGCAAACGATTGCTGGAATCAGCCATATCTCCTTTGGTGAGGAGGAGAGTGTATCTCCAAAAAAACCCACTTCCTTGCCTGAGGTGGCCAAGCAGCGTGAGCTAAGTGGAACTTTGGAAAGTGAAGACTCTATATTGAAAAAGCAACTTTCTGATGCGAAGTGCAAGGAGCTCAGCGGTCATGACATATTTGCGCCACCACCAGAAATCAAACCCAGTCCAATAACTCCTCGCATACTTGAGTTAAAAGGGAGCATAGGCATCGGAGAACGTCATGTATGCACCACTCTAACTTGCTAACCCTGAACTATTTGGGTGAATCTTTTCATATTTTGATCACTCTCCCGAGAAATTTTAAATTTGGATACTTTAATAGCATCTAAGGGCAAATAGAGTGCATATAGAACTCTGTTAGTCAACTCAGGTTGGCACGAGTGGCAGGCGCTCTTCCCTCTAGGGCAAGAGACTGGTTCCATATCCATCTCTTCTGAATGAAGCAAAATTGGTTTGGGACGGATCCACCCTTTGCCTTAGTAGAGGAGATTAGGCGTTATGCGCTTAGTGGGGACACACTGCTTGAGAAGGGAAAAAACAAATGTATATTGAACATTTTTTAGATAAACATGTCACCTGTGCAGTGATTTTACAAGGAAGTAAAGTTGATGTTCTTCATGCATAGTGCATACGGTGATGTTTTTGTTTTGCATTTATCATTGAGCATTTTTAAATAAGTGGCTTGTGTTGTGATCTTGGTCTACAGGCCGACGGAGATCAAGGCGAAACCAACGCTGCTGGAGAACCAATGAAAACAGCAAAGAAGATCTATGACAAGAAATATGCAGAACTTTCCGGGAATGACATTTTCAAAGGTGATGTGCCACCTTCATCTGCTGAGAAATCACTGAGCGGGGCTAAACTACGAGAGATGAGTGGCAGCAACATCTTTGCTGATGGAAAGGTAGAAGCAAGGGACTACCTAGGCGGCGTACGGAAGCCACCCGGTGGTGAGAGCAGCATTGCCTTGGTATAATTTATTAGGTCTAACTTATCTTCATACTGTCTTGTTTTGTTTTAATTAATTTTTAGTGGGGATGTGTTATTATATTATTTGACCTTGTATTCTGGGTTTTGGGAATTGGTGTTTTAGGTTTCTTGATGTCTTGACCAAAAGAACCATATGCTAATTGGTTGTATGTCCATAATCCTGCCTTTCCCTGTGTTTGCTTTTTAATGAAGTGATTTGAACTGTTTAATTAGTCCTGTGATTCATTAGTCGCTTCTGTAGTTTTACCTTGACTCGCATTCAGAAGTGTGAATGCCTGTAAGTACGCACTTTCGCTGGATCTCTCCACTTGCTCTGAAGCAAAGTGTTCCAGAATTCCACTGTCTCGTGAGTACAACCTATGGCAACTGTGCCATAAGCAAGAATATCTTTCGTGATATTTTCTCCATGCATTTGACTAAACATTGTTTTATTACTAAATTTTTTATCTCGGAAACTAAATAAAATAACGTTATTTAAGAATAACAGATACCAAACTTAGATTTCTTTTTTTTCTTGCTTTATTGTTAGACAGGATTTAGAGCAAGTTAAGCGATTTAGAGTAGAAGAAACCGGAATATCCTCAGTGATGATGATTTGGTAATGGAATCTTTCGTCATATTTTCTGCTCATTTTAATTGACATTGCATTTTTTATTCGTAATTAACATTTTTATAATTAATTGTACAATATTACATATGTATATTTGTTAATAATGTTGATATTTTTCATGTAAATTCCTTTTGATGAAAAAAGTGTTTTATTAAACAATCTTAAAATTAAATTAAGCAAGAAATGAAAGAGTAAGGTTCTCAGATTATTCCCACTTTGTTATTGTGTTGAAATATCATTATTATACATAAAAATGGTAGTAATGAACGATTAAAAAAATATCAACACATTTAGTGAAACATGTATATATGCTTTATAAAATTGGCGTGCAAAAGCATCAGCATAATGGATCCATTCCATTAATCATTAAAAAATCTTGTGCAAATCATGGGACCGAAAAACGCCTAAATACAACACCGAGGCCCGGTACCCTCATTCAGAGAATCTATCTAAAATTAGGAAGATTATACCTATTGCGAAAGAAATCTTCCACAGTAAAATTAGGAATTGAATTCCACCAAACCCTTCCTTTCTCTCATGTGAGGCAAGTTTCTCTCCACAACAATTGCCTTAAAAAGTTCTTTTTTTTTGTAATTTTTTATACAATCAAGCCATCTCTTGCCAATCTTCCAAGTATTGGATTATTAAAATTAAAAGCAAAGATGAATGTAATTCCAATAAAAGATTAAGCCAACCCCTTTGCTCCGCTATTTCTATTGTCATCAATGCGGCCAACAATTCACCTTGTAATAATGCATAGTTTAAACCAATATTCTGTTCAAAACAACCAGCACGGCAACACTTCGGTCTCTGAAAATCCCTCTACAAGGACACATTTGGCAGCTCCATTGGTGTTAACCTTCATCCAATTACTTCTGGGCGATTGCCTGTCCACTTGAATTATTTATGGAGATTTCCTAGCATGAATATTTATCTCAAAATCGTTAATATAAGAATTAATAGTTCCTTTTCTCAAATTTTCGACCATATGCGTACAGGAACTTGTTCTATTATTTTATTTTCAAATCTAGCTCTGTTCCTGCAAAAAACCAAATTGTCTCATTAATAAAAGCAATAGCAGCTAAAAATGCTTCCCTGGCTTATGAACTTCCGTGTTGACATCCTGTCTCCAAAATATGAACCATAGAAGATGTGTTGATATTCCTTTGAGATAGCCCTGAAAGAATCACCCCCAACTAAACCATTCCCATAAAGCCGGAACAAATCTATAATTAAATAAAGTTCTTTGTGGTTTCATCACAGGCATGACATAGATCACAGATGGAAGCCAAAGAACTTCCACATTGTTGAAAGTTATCATCAGTTGGCATTTAATTATTTATTATTTCAAAGACTAAAGAACTTTGATGGGTATAAAATTACTCCAGACAAGTTTAGCCCTGTTCAAATCCAGGCAATCAGGATCATGAAAATCACAGGCTTCTTTAAAAGACAGCAACCCTGTATCTGTTGATTCCCATCTAATTTCATCTACCTCAAGAGACTTTGGCATATCTACAAACGCCACTGTTTTTAAGCAACTACTTGGACACTATTACATATATGAAAATTCTAAAAAAAAAATTATATTCAATTGTCACATGTTCCTATGAAAACTAAAATTGATTAGAATTCAAGAAATAAGATACGATTTCATAAATTATATGATTTTCCCGATTTAAATAAACCAGATTTTTTATGAAGAAGATTTGGCTAAACATGTGCAGAAGTGTAATTGATTTCTGTACCATACTTGGAATATGCTGCTGTAATATGTCTGTAACTGTCCACTCACCACTCAGGATTATATCAGCTACTTTTGCCTGCAAAGAAGAATATACTGACAGAGAAGTATTTAAAAACCTTGCAAATGTCTTACAAACTTGTGTATTTTATTCCATGATATAATTACCCAATTTTTTATTATACTGACCAAATGAAATTCCTTATTCACTTGTCTACTGATTTAATCAGCACAGCTGGCCATTTATAAAACATAGAAACCGTGCATGCGTGCGTTGTATTATCAACTTAACGAGCATAACTTATCCATAATAGGCAGCAACATACCTTTCCATCAATACCTTGCAAATGTATCTTCTTAGGCTTACCAGAAAATAACGGAAGGCTAACATATTTAAAAGGTAAAAGACCCTATGCAAAACCAGGATATTAGCCAACCTGTTCTTCCTCAAAACAGAAATACCACCTGCATATAATTTTGACCTATCTGGATTAAGAATATGTCCAGAAGCTTGACCATATGATCTGAAAAGATGCACTAGATTTTTCATATTACTTTGTGAGCCTTTACCAAAAAAAAAATGATAATATTCTCCGCAATGTGAAGGAACTAACTAACCCTTGAATGAGAGATCAGAATACCTCTTCTTAACACCTCTTCTGCTATGCAAAATAACAAAGAAGGAGAAAACCAGTCCCCTTGTCTCACACCCCTCTTACATGAGAAAAAGCCTACCATGGATCCATTTATTGATATAGATTTAGCTGATAACAAAACCATAATGTAAGAAAGTCTTCTAGTGCTATTTTGGGTCTTCTATCCAAAACAAATTTTCTTCCTAGCATCTGAGTATCCTCTTCTTCTCCTACTCACTTTCTTTTATCTTTAAAACTCAAACAACTAAGACTATTGATGCAAATTTTCACATCAACAATATCAACTTCAACTATTAACAAATCTTTATATTCCAATTTATATCAAGGTCAGCAATGTTGACTTTGTTGGCAAAAGCATTCAAATCTTTATATTTCAAATTTCTTCCATTGTTCTTTCTTCTTACCCATATCCAAGTAAGATATTATGAATTTTTAACTGAAGAAGATGCTCAAAACACGTTTGTCCTATCTCGATAAAATGCGTCAGTTTGGATTTTATGCTTGTAAGTTAACGGAGGTTCATGAGCTCAACAAGGAATAAGGTAGCGATCATTTTCTTTAAATCTGCATAAAGCTCTGCAATGACATAGTGTGTTTATCACAAAGGGAAAAAAGAATTAATACTTGAGAGATTCCCAATTTCTTAATATCTTCATAAAAAGGAAATCTGGAAGAACTTTCTTCCACCAACTTGTACTATCTTTTCTTCAACCATTGCAACATTGGATTTTTTTAGTAGGGTATGGAGGATTTTAAGAAGATTCATTGATATTTTTTGAAAAAAGTAATTAAAGCTTGTGAAGATGATTGTAGATAAAATTTGAGAAGAGTATAAGTTTCTGCCTAACTTGTACATTGATACAATGTTTTTTCTCGTCTCTAATTCTATTTTTATGACTCATTATTGGTCTACAACTCCTTCATTTCCTATGATTTCTCCTGCCTATGCCTATTTCTTTTATATTTAGCCTTCATTTCTGTTTCTTTATTTAACTGCTTTAATAAACTTACTTTTAAAAATAATCATTGAACATATTAGTCTTCAAAAACCATATTTTGTATGCAAATAATTTTTTTATCAAAAGATGCACAGTTGTTACATGTCTTTAAATGTGTTACTGGGATTCCTATTTCAGTCGTGATATTTTTTTATTTAGAAAATTATATCAAATAAATTTGTATTTCAATAGTTATTTTTTATTAAGAATATTATAAAATTTGCATAAAAGTGTGATTAAATAAGTATCACTGAAATGAATTTAGTCTGTAAAATCAATATTAGATATAATTTTTTATAAATATTAAATAATCATATTTTTTTATCAATTATTTGAAACATATTCTAATAATATATTACAATTTATTATAAAATATTTAATACTTTGTAGTTTATTTTTAGTTAGTTTTAGTTCAAATTCGATTTTAGACCTTATACCTTATGCAATTATACATTTTCTACTTTTATATAAATTTTATCACCTTCCATTTAAAGTAGTTTTTAGTTCATCTTTAATAGTATAATATATGTTTTGTTTTGTTTAAATCATATAATACATGTTTTGTTTTGTTTAAATCGTATAATATATGTTTTGTTTTTTTCTAAAGTAGTTAAAATGGGTGATATTGTCTCTAGAGAAATCTAAGAATCTGATTTACATTTAAAAACAAAATTTAAATTTTGGTTTAATAGGATCTTTTATCAAGCTTACGAGTCAAAGAGTTAGTTTTTATCTAATTAATTAAATTATGTTTATAAAAAAAATTATGATATATTTTTTTAAAAAATCTAAAATTTAATATTTAACAACTAAATGTATTATAAAATAACATCATATATTTTAGTCTAATATTTTTTTTAGCGAAAATATGTATATATATATAAAAGTTTGTAAAAAATGTTCATAATGAAACATCATAACTTAAATCAAGAAAAAAATTTAAAATATTACAAAAAAAAAGAATACAAAATATATCCTATTAATAGTTTTAAATATATATTTGATATTTATTTTAAAAAATTATTGAATGATACTTATTTCCATTATATTATGTATTTTGAAGATTAATAAATTAAATATTATTAGTGTAAAATAAAAAAAATATTATAAAACATTCTTTTACATAAATATTTTAATATAAAAATAATAAATTAAAATATATTTCATCAATTAAATAATTTAAAATTTATTACACTAGAAATGTTAGTTTATATATAAGAAAATAATATATAAAAATATTTAATATTAAAATATTTAGTTTATATAAATTTATCTTTAGTAATATATTTATTTATTTAAATATTTGTTAAATTTATATTTTAAAAATACAAAATAGGTTGAGGCGAGGGTGACAAAAGTCTGTGAGAAATAAACTAGTTAGAAGAGATTAATGATCTTTAATTTATGTATAATATTAATTTTTGTTTATTCTTTCAAATATTTTGAGTAATTATATATTTTTAATAATAAATGGTGAATAATTTTTATAAATCATTAATCATTAATAATAAATATATGGGAAGATGTTTTAAATAGTGGACAAAGTAAACTGAATTAATGAGTTGGTTTATAAATTTTGTTAATAGTGTCTTATATGAAGGAATGAATGTAATACTTGATATATTTTAGTTGATGTTGGTGTAAAATCAGAGTTTAAATAAAATCAGGTATAATAACTTGTATGAATGTTATCCGTTACCAAATCACTTCCTAAATTACTGGATTCAACCTCTAACATCTAATATTTAAATTTTGAAATTGGAATTCTGGCATTTATAGCTCTTTTATTTCTATTTTATTGTTTTAACTCCTCTTGAGACCAAATTTACCAAAATCTTCAGCAAATGTTTGTTTTAACATAAAATAATATATATATATATATATATATTTTTTTTTTTTAAATTTCTATCATTCTTGTAAACATGTTTGATTGACATTTAGTAACTCGTAAAGAAAGTAAATATTATTTAATTATTTTTTTACTATTTTTAATTAAATAGTATAATTATATTGAATGAGACAATTTTTTATAATTTCTTTGATCTATTGGATGTTATTGTTACAGGTTTTTCTTAGGCATGGTCTATTCTGTTTTATAAATCTGCTAGGCTTTAACAAAAACTTACAATATTTTTAAATAATTAATTGACTATTTTTAATGAATGATAAAATATTAAAATAATTTCAAACTTTCACTAAAAGCAAATAAGAGGTACACCTTAAAACAAACAAAGAAAAGACAAAAGTTTCCTATGTGGCACATTAACAAATTAAAGACTCTTATGCCTTCTAAAAATATAGATATATTAGGTTACAACTTTTTTTTTACAATAACAAATTAAACACCCCTTCTCTTTGTATATCTTCTTAAACAGAGAACATATTTTGCAAAAATAAGTGACTAACCCCAAGATATTATTAATTATTTACAAATTAATAACCAATTTGGATATGCACAATAAACATTCTATTTATTTTTTTATACAAAAGCAACCAATCAAATTCAAACAGACTCAACCTTAAAATTTCAAAAGGTGTTAAAAAAACATTAAGTCTCGACCACAAATAAATAACAACATCAAATTGAAACACAATTAAGCCTTACATTAAGACTAATATAAAAAAATAGCAAATAAAACATATTTTGTAAGCATTAAAAGACTTCAAATTCTCTAGGTAACTCTTCATGTCCTTTATGGAAGAATTAAATTGTGTGTTTATTAAAATATCAGGAAAAACAAATCAAAATAAAAAGTTTCTAACTTTATTTTTGAATTATAGTTATGACGAATTTAAGAACAATTATTTTAAACTAATGGTCCTCATAATGTTCTTCCATGAATTTCTCACTTTTTTTTTAATTTTTTAGCTACTTCTTTAGGTTTATATATCACATATAGCTTATAAAACATTATCAAGTATGATATTTCACTAAGTAAGAATGATTGAATTTCTTTTATTTCAAAACTATTAGAATAGGATTTTCAAAGTTAACATATTTTAATTTAAATAAAACCTATTAGTAAGATTCGCATGTTACTCATATAGTTGTTGTGTTGGTTTTGGCGAATATATTGTCAGTTTTAGTGCATGTTACTTTTTAAATAATATAATAATTTTACTTTTATAATTTATTATATAGCATATTTCTTTATTTTTTTTTCAAATTTAAACAAACACATCAATGATTTGAAATATGATGTGTCCAACGATCTGGGAGAAATTCACACTAGTTTCCTTTACTATAAATTTTCATTATATTGTACATGTAAAAAATAAAGTTAGTAAGATTTGTGTAATATTTACTGTTCTGAAGAGAACCAAATTAGTGGTTTTAGCTTAAAAAAAACAGAATTGAAATCAAATTTGTATTTTATTTTAAATAATAAAAAATAAATTGAATGATGGATACAGTTATAACAGAATAAATAAGATTAAAAAAATCAAATTTATTTTGATTAGATTTGATTAGATTCTGTTAAAGAAAAGGAAATAGTAAAGAGAGTTAAAAAATAAAGAAAATATAAAAAGTTAAAGGAGTAAATAGAGTAATTTTGCTTAATATGAGGCTAATATAAGTAGGATTAGAGGAATAGAAGGGTTAACAGATTTGCTAAACCTGCCTCACTGATTGAATGCCAGCACAGTGGTGTAGCTAGCAATTGGCAATAAAAAACCCTCACACACACTCTCTTTCTCTCTCTCCTCCTTTCTTTACTCACAAATCCCTATGGAATCAAATCCACCAGATTCATAGGCCACCATTGCTGCAGCCGCCAATACTTTCTAATTCCGTCCCACTGTTCTTCTTCTTCTACTTCACGTGAAAACAACAAAAAAACCTGAATCATGGACGCCCACATCAGCGTCAAGATGTCAGAGGACAACAAGAGAAGCGCAGCAGCAGAGGAGGGAGAAACCAGGTTTGTTGGGATTCCCAATGCACCCAATCCGACACCGACAACGACACAGACACCACCATCCTGTCTCCGCGTCCTTCATCCTGACCACGTGGCCGTTGGGTCCCCCATCACCAGGGTTCCTCCGTATTCGGCACCACCTCCCCCTCCCAAATTCTGGTTGGACAATGACTCTTCCACTCTCTCTCTCACCAACACCAACTGGGCCCATGATCCCTCACTGATTTCCGATTTTTCCAAAATGAATCTCCTCGATCAAACCCAAACAGATGTGGACCCTTGTCCTTCTTATTTTAATCAAATAACAACTCTTCCAAACCCTTACGATTCTTGTTTCAATGAAACAGGAACCCTCCCATACCATCCCCAGGTCAACAATGCTCGCTTGTTCAATGAACAAGGAACCCTCTCCTGTCATGTTAACACTGTGGGTTTGTTCAACGAGACAGGAACTCTTCCCTATCACCAGCATGTTAACAACGCCGGGTTGTTCAATGAAACTGGAACCCTCGTCCCGTATCACCAGCATGTTAATAACGCGGGGGTGTTTGATAAAGGTTACACTTTTGACACCCCAGATGATCACGTCAACCATCTGTATCATCATCTCGTAGACCAGAGAAGTAATCAGTTACAGGCTACAAGCAGTGGCAACTACCACATTTTTCGTGATCGTTATATGGCTCCACATTCTCCCGGAGGGTTCAAAAACCTTGTCAGGTTATCTCAGATCACGGCTATGAATTCTAGTGCTAATAATCCTTCGCATTATTATCTTGCAGCGAAAGAGAAGGCTGAACATCCGCATTTTCTGCCTCCGAGGAGAGTTGGTGGAGATCCTGCAGCTTTTAGGTGTGACAATAGCATTATCTTACATGGGAGAGATTCAAGAACCTGCTTCGAGAACGGGTATCCTTCTTCTTATAGAAGGGGTCCTCCTCGTGATGAGTTTTGTGTGAGTAGCATTGTTTCCAAGAATTTCTTTCCTGGTGGTCCTTCTGGTCAAAACATTGGGGAATTATCACTACCCATGCCGCTGGATTACTATTCTGTGCCTGACTCTCAGAGTTACATTTACAACCTGGCAAAAGATCAGAACGGTTGTCGTTTTCTGCAGCGAAAGGTTGATGAGGGAAGCTTCCAAGATATGTGTATTGTATTTGAGGGAATCATTGGGAGTGTTGTTGAACTTATGGTGGATTCTTTCGGGAATTATCTTGTGCAGAAGTTGCTCGATGTTTGCACCGATCATCAACGACTCCAGATTGTGCTTATGTTGACTAATCGACCAGGCCAGCTCGTTAGAATCTCTTTGAATACTCACGGGTATATTCCTTCCTATTTTATAAAAAGTTTCTTCTTCATTAGTAGAAAAAAATAAAATGAAGCTTGTGTTTTGTTTTGTTGTGTGGTTTGGTCACTTAGTTAATAGTGTCACTGTAAACAGCACGCGCGTGGTGCAGAAGTTGATTGAGACCCTAGACTCCGATGATCAAATTTCATTGGTCAAGTCTGCCATTCAACCAGGTTTTCTTGATCTTATTAAGGATCTGAATGGAAATCACGTCATTCAACGCTGCTTGCAATGCTTCAGCTCTCAAGATAATCAGGTACAACTCTCTCCTATCTCTTGCTTTTCTACTGTCTTTTTAAGTTGTCATCTTACCCGTATATGTTCCTTTGTACAAATTGAATACATTTTGAATTTATTAAACACTGTGACGCAATTGTATGACAATGCAGTATAGAAAAGTATTTTTTGAACGTTCGTATCATCATGATATTAGACATTGTCTAACATGGAAATGAGAATTATTCATATATAAAAAATGTCATGTTCTTAGGACTCAAGGATAAGCGAAGAGTCTAACATTACTGAGAACATGGATTCTTAACAAATGTGAACGCGGTACTCTTGTGTTCACGACAATAATTACTCATTTGATGTGGTAGTCCTTTATTTGGCGGGGTAACCCTGACTGTGCTTGTATTGCTCAAGATTTAATATTTGTTCCATATCCTTTCTCTTGCAGTTTATCTTTGATGCTTCTGTGAAGTATTGTGTTGAAATAGCTACCCATCAGCATGGATGCTGTGTACTGCAACGCTGTATTTATTACTCTATAGGTAGAAATCGAGAAAGGCTGATCTCGGAAATATGCAAGCATGGCCTTCTCCTCGCCCAGGATCCATTTGGGTAACATATTTGATATTGTTGTATCCATTTGAGTATTATTATATTAGTCATTTATTACGACTCAGAAGTTTCCTAATCTATCCATTGATTTGATATACTAACACACAAATTATTTTGCAGAAATTATGTTGTTCAATATATCATAGAGACTGATACTCCTACTGCCGTAGCCAAAATGCTGGATCAGTTTAAAGGGAATTATGTTCATTTGTCTACACAGAAATTCAGCAGTCATGTGGTTGAAAAATGTCTCAGAAATGTTGGAGATACCAGGTCCAGGATAGTTCGAGAATTGCTGGCTGCTCCTAATTTTGAACGACTTTTGCAAGACCCATATGCCAATTATGTCATTCAATCTGCTCTCACCTTCACCAAGGTTTGAAAAATGACTTGCATAACATACAAAAATAACTGATAAATCTTATTAATTACTTGAAGATTATGTGTTACAGGGCCTTCTGCATGTTTCTTTGGTTGACGCAATTCGTAATTACAAAATGTTGCGCACCAGTCCATTTTGCAAGAGGATTTTTTCCGGAAATTTGCTGAGGAAGTGATACTTAACGGTGATATGTTGTTGTTTTGAATAGTCTTTTTGTTTTTATATCTAAGTCAGTCTAAGTATGTCTGTCCACAAACTAAAGGCGTTGTCTTGTATTATTTCTTTGTTGTTGTGTGATGTATGGCACATTTCCTTGTTCCAAGTCTTGAAGTCATTTTCTACGTTGTGTTTAATAAATACTTTTAGGCTGAATTATTGGTACTTCATTTTCTTATTTTATATATTTTTATATATTTTTTATATTTTAAATCTAAATATTAAGCTACTGCCTTTTTTAATTTTTGTTTAAATGTTTATATTCAGCTCAATCTTTTATTTTCGATTTTACAAAACTAGCACGAATAATCAAATTTTTTTATTTTATATTATTGTATTTTTGGTTTTATATAAATATTTATTGGTAAATAGTTGTATGTAAATTTTGATTATTGATATAAATTTTATTAAGAATATACCGTATATTCTTCATTATTATGATTTATAAAAAGTGTTTTGAAAAATGATATATTTCAACATATTTTTATTTCTATATAATATTGATTGATGTGTACCTAATTTGAATAATAAACATTTGTATTAAAATATTTGAACAAAAAATTATAAGTACGTTACATATTAATTTTTTTAATTTAATCTTGAATACTTTGATATTAAGTCAAGTTTTATGCATGAAATATGCATGAAAAACTGCAGATAAAAAGTTTATATACATATGGACATTTTAAAAAAAAAGATTGAATATAAAATATTTAATAAAATAATAAATATTTCATTTTCCTATCTTATTAATCATAGCTAACAAAATAAAAGTATACTAAGAATGTTTTTTTAAAAATAATTTTTATAATTTCTTCAACTCTATTATTTTTCTATTTCTATTAACTTTTCCTTCTCCTGTTCTTTTTCTTCCACACTCTTCCTCTCTACAAATTTTTTACCTTCTCTTTTACTTTGTTAAATAAATATTATGTCTTACCTTGAAGTTTCTTTTTATATTTTATCAATAAATTTTTCACATATAATTAAAATATATATGTTAGTGTTTTATTTATATATAATTTTTTTATTTTACTTACTTGTATAGAAGGAAATCTTCATGCATTATGATATAAGATTTCAATTCAATTTTTTTAAGTTATCTCATAAGATTTCAATTCAATTTTTTTAAGTCATATCATGTCACATTACTTTTAAAACCCTACATCAACTTTTCTCCAATTCAAAGGTCTTCTAAAATCTTATTTAGTAATATATTATTTACATTTCATCCTACTAATTCTCTTTTATAATTGCATTTAATGTAAATAAATAATATTTTTGTCCAGGCCCAACTCTAGTTGAGTCTGTTCTAGCTCAAACTCAAGTCGAGCTAAGTCAGCCTGACCATTGATTGAGCAAGAACTCGGATCCAAATAGAGCAGGGTCAGTGCAAGCGCTAATTGAGCCAAGTCGACCTACCCAGGTCAAACAAAGTTAGCATGAGCTTAGGTTGAACATGGTGGCATGAGACCAGTTGAGCCATCTTGGCCCTAGCCCAATTCGAATTGATTCAACACATCCCAGTTTGACTCGAGTTGGCATGCTTCTAGGTCAAATAAAGTCACATTTGGCCTAAGTCGAGGTAAGTCGATACAAGCTCAGGTTGAGCTAAGTAAGCCCAGATTCGAGTTGAGTTAGCAAGAACCAAATCAAGCTGAGTCGACACAAACTCAGGTTGAGAGGAGTTGGTCTAGGTCTAGGTCAACCTGAGTCAGCCTTGGAGTTGGTTGAACCGAGTTGTCTTATGCCTTGATTTGGCCTAACTCAGTTTGAGCATTATCAGTACGAGCTCATGTCGAGCATAGTTAGCCTAAGACATGATCGAGTAGTTAGACTGGTCCCAAGTTAAGTTGATTCGATCCCTTGGTTGAGTTGATTTTGCATTAGGCCAAATAGTTAAGATGATCCAGGCTAATGAGAAGTCAAGTATGCTCGGGGTTGAGCCTAGTCGGCACGGGCCAAAGTTTAGATAATTTGACTCAAACTTAGGTTAAACTGAATATAAACTAAGTGAACCTGAGTCGACTAATCTCAAAATAAGTTGAGTTATCTTAAATCCAGGTTTAGTCATGTCAAAATTAAGTCAAGTCAAATTAATTTGGACTGAACTGAGTTTGACTAAACTCAAATTTTTAAATTTAAATTTAATTTAAAAAATTTAATTTAAATTTTATCTAATTCACAAAATACATCTAATATCAATTTAATCTAATTTAATTGAATTAAAAAAAATCAAACTAATTTGATCTAATTAGAATATATTTGAATTTTAGATCCAATTATTTTATTACATCTGGATTTGAATATTGAAAAATTCAATCCAAAATCAACCGTATATTATATACATGATTTTTTTACATAAACAACCGTTACAATTTGAAAAATTATAACTTCTCGTTTATTTTACTAATCCACTCCTATCTTTTTACTTGTATCACTCTAAATATTTTCTCTTATTTGTCTTTCCGTTCTTCAATACTACTATAATTTTTTTATTTAATAATTTCACATCTACATTCTCTTATATATCTGATTTTAGTGTTGTGTAATCTGGGTATGACATTTTTGTAAGTGTTGCTTAACTTCATTCAATAATATAGTAGTGACGTCATTTGCTGCGTAAACTCTAAGGTCAACTTTATAAAATAAAACTAGAAAAAGTAAATATATCTTATACTTTCTTCCTGGAGTAAATAATATATCGTTTTAATCAAACTTATTAATATCCATTTTGTAATATTTTATATATATCCAATAAAGCTTACATAGTTTTATTGATATTATAACATAGTTCAATGGCTTCGAATTATTATCACGAACTATTATGTATGAATGAGGAGAGTTAGATGTTTAATGTTTACTTATATTCTTAGTATTTATTTAGTTTTTGATTTTCTTATCGTCATTTATTTAGTTTTTGTAGTCATTTATGAAGGACATGCATGCATGTAATTCAGAGGTGGTTTACGATCAGGGCAAAACACAATTTTCATTCCCACATCACTTTGCATTATATATAAATATGCGTCCATTTTTATCTTTATTCATGATAGTAAGTTTTTAAATATATAATATTTGTATTTTTATCCAATTTGCATAGTAGGTATAAACAAACCTCTATATTTTATCCTATTCGCTTAAATATTTTTTTCTCACGAACTAACATTCCCTCAAAGTCTTTTTTTCTTATGTCTATCAACATTAATATTATTGATTTTGTCTTAAAAAATATGCTATTCAGATCAAACTCAGCGGTCACAATTTCATTTTGTACCTATATTGTTCAACCCTGCAGCTTTTTTCCAATTACTAAAATAATGCAGAATCAGCATGCTGAACTATAATGAATATATTTTCCACTCCTTTGTTCGACATGTAATTCCCTAATGTAATGCTATCAATATTACCCCTATCATATTTGTAAAATTATTTGCTTATGGTGCTGAGGTTGTCTATTCTACTTACCTCTACCCTTACTTTCTACACATACCTCGTTTTCTTGTCTGAAACTATAAGAATTGATAGCTTTTTGGTGTTATTTTCTTCGTTTTGAGGGAATTTATGCAAAGCTGTGGGGATAAACACCGGTGTTAATATGTGGAATTAGTTTTAGGAATTTTGTATTTTATTCAGGTCCAAACTTTGACATGTCTTGTTCCACAGATTTTCTATGTCCTATTGTATTGTTAAACAAGATGTTATTTTTTCCACCCATATACCTTTTATCAGTATCATCTACATAACTCTCCAAATCAAATTTCCACCATTATTCAATGTGCAAAATTAAAAATAATTGTGCTTAGTTTGATTATGCATCACGTTTAATATTTCCAATTTTCAACCAACGATTATATGTTTCATGTTATACTTGCCACTTTACACTTAAAAAGAATAAGTGCATGATTGTTTCTTCTTTTATATTGCACATACAACATAAATCATTATCAGTATAAATATCTCTGTCTAAAATTGTTTATAGTAATCACACGATTCAATCCCACTTTCGAGACAAAATGGTTAACAAGAGGCATTACTTTTATTTTCTATAGTGTGTAAGTTGGGTTCAATTCTGAGGATAAAGCTATTAGAATTTCAATATTTAATCCGACACCATAGAGCAGACTTGATTTTATTCAGACAATTTAATTTGGTTGTTGGGTTTTTTTCCTTTCCTTATTTATTTTTCAAAGTCTTCAATGAGTAAAAGACAATCGTGGAACATGTTGAACAAATGAATTGAATGATAAATTTTTGACTATGTAGTGTGTACCATATTGGACTTCTATTAGTGCCCACACAAATCAGGCACTCTTCATTTGACCAAATACTTTGACGAGCCCATTTGTATTCGTACTTATTATCCTTTCATTTACAAAAAGAAAAAAAATAATTAAATCAAATAAAAAACTGTAAAATAGTTTTTACTCTTATATTGCACCTGAAACCAAATTTTATAAACTCAAAGACTAAAAATTGGTTAGCCAATTTATAATTTATTTGGATTACAGTTTGAAATCACCCAAAGCACTTTTAAATCAACAGATAAAAAACCTCCTCACCAAAATTACGTTATGAGATAACAAATTTAATTAAAACATTCTATTGTTTATAAAATTAAAATCAAACTGAATTGAAAAATAGAATGTTCACCCAAATGGAACAAAACCGTTTCTTCGAATTGATGCAGTTTAATACTTTAACTTAGTTCCGTCATTTTTTTTGGAATGAAAAATAGTTAATCAACACTTAAATTTTTTATCTCCATTTAATATACACGTAAAAAAAGAAATAATATATTTATAATGCAATGTTCATCTGTCACTATCATGGATACACACTAATTTATTTGAATGGTGCCTTGTAGAAGTAAACAAGAGGTGCCTTTCACTAATTTTCCTTTTTAACTTTCTAACCACGTAAACCCAGTTCATTGACTTTTCTTTATCCGTTGCTTATTTATTATTGAATCAAAACACGTGTCTCTTTTACTTATCTTCTTGAAAAGACGTCCCTTTTTAGTTAAATACCTCTTTTTATTTTTAGTGTAACTAAAAGCATTATCTTTCTTATGTTTGTTATTGGTATTTCTTGCAGTTAAATATTTTTTCATCCCTTTTAATTTACCCACCATTAGCAAAAACATGATTATTAATTTCTTAAAAATATTTTAGTTCTGTACTTTAGTTATTTTTTAATTCCTGTAATTTTTATTTTAAGAAATTGAAAAATATACGTATGTATTATTTATGACGTAGTAAAAAGTGATGACTACTACATATATGATAGTAACAAGAGAGCATTAGCACTGATGAAGATATTTAGAAGGAACAAATTGTCCCATGACACAGCAATGTATTGTAGTCAAGGTTAGTTAAAAGAAAGCATCATATGAACAACTACCATAATAAATTTAACCTAGCTTCTGTTCAATGATTGTCAATTTACACAGGAACCACTTTCCACATCGGTTCTGGAGATCATTTAACGACGGCCCCAAAACCGACGTTGAAAAAGACGACGTTAAAAGTAATATTTTCAACGTCGGTTCAATTTGAACCGACGTTGAAAATCACAATACTTACAACGTCGGTTAGGGCTAGAACCGACGTTGTAAGTGTCACCCAAACTTACAACGTCGGTTCTAGCCCTAACTGACGTTGTAAGTCGCTTTTACAACTGCAATGCAGTTTCTAATTTTCTCATTTTCCCTAAATTTTAGTACCTGCATATCAAATAAACCAGCAAACCAGCCACAATTTCATATATAATACATTTCAAATAGCTAAATTTCAAAGATAGACTCTCTATGCAAAGGTTTAGTGAAGATATAAGCTAATTGATGTTTTGTATCTATGTATTCTATAATGCAATTCTTAGCTATATGATCTCTAATGAAATAATGTGTTGTGTTCTATATGCTTTGTCTTGGAAGAACAATTTAAAAAAAGAAAGATTGATGTAAAAACAGCATTATTGGATGGATCTAATCGATCTTGCAAAAATCATAAAAAATAGTTAGACATTGAATTTTTCGTTAATTTTTGTTGTGTTATATTCTTTTAATGTGTACTTGAATAAAGAGGCCTCACATCCCCCAAAATAATCATAGTTTTGAAAATACAAAATTTAGGTGTAGAAAAACTTCAAACGATCATAATTTTTGCTACGGACCTCGGATGGAGATGTGTAAAAAATGAAAGTTTTTGGAAATGACCCAAAGAACCTGTTGGCAAATGCCCAAAGGGGATTTGGGCAAATTTTTTTTCAAAAATCCTCCATTTACTATAACTTTTTTATTATTTTACTATTTTTTACCTATTTTCCTAAATTTTGGCCATTTATGTGACTAACTTGCACTTGTCAGAAAATTTGTGGAGTTGTGTCGTATCAAACAGAGAATTATCATGCCATTACATCTTAGAAATTTCATACTTGCAGCTTCTTTTGTCCTAATTGTATCATTTTGCATACAGCATATACAGTTTTTTTTTATTATATGTAAATATACCATCTGAACAATCATCTACAGGCATTTCAATAACCTAATCATACAAACACTATATCCTACAAAACAAAAAACAATAAAAAACAGACTAACGTAGCGGCGGCGAAGGGCTGAGGGAAGGCAACCTTCACAGCAAGGACCACCGTTCACAAGCGGCGGCGGCGGCAGCAGGGAGAGAGCGGCGACAATGACCTTCGCGGAGGAAGGGAGCTTCGTGGCGGCGGCAGGGAGCTTCTCTCGCGAGCTTCTTCTCTCGCGGCGGCAGGGGAGAGGGCGCAGCGGTGGCGGCGGCAGGGAGCTTCTCTCGCGAGCTTCTTCTCTCGCGGCGGCAGGGGAGAGGGCGCAGCGGTGGCGGCGACGACGGTGACAGGTGGAGAACGAAGATCAGAGATCGCAATCGCAGAGCTCGAGGTCGAACGAAGACAGTACGAAAAGTGAGGAAGGAAAATGGAGGAATAGGTTTTAATAGGTTTTAAAGGGTTTCTACGTCGGTTGTAATCCATAATCGACGTAGAATGTTTTGAATTTTACATTCTACGTCGGTTAGACAACAACCGACGTAGTACTTTTGACATTCTACGTTTCTACGTCGGTTAGTTGCAGAACCGACGTAAAATGTAAAATTCAAAACATTCTACGTCGGTTTACATATATAACCGACGTAGAATAGTCAAATCAAATGTTTTACGTCGGTTGTATTTAAACTGACGTATAATAGCGACGTTAAATGCTAATTTTGTAGTAGTGTTAACAATATTGATCATGACATATCATCAATAGGATTGGTTCCAACACCAGAAATCAATGTTTCTCTACATAGTAACAATTATTTCGTTATTTTCATAGTTAAATGTTCGATTATACTCACTCAATTCATATTGCAAAGATTAGTATAATCGAGTATGCATAACCATAATCTATTTTTATAGGCTAAAACTTATCATATTATAATTTTATTGAAAACACATAATAATAATAATTTATGTCCTATTTTCTCCGACATATTGAGATACACTTTTTTATATATAATTTTATTTAATTTTTTTAAATAAAAATACTTTTGTAATTACTTAAACTATATGACTATAACTTATATTTTTCTTTCTCAAATCAATCAAGATAATAATCACTTACAAAATTTTCACTACTTTCTCTTCTTTTTTTCACTTTTTCTTCTTCTAATTCAAACAAGCTTACTAAGAATGTTTACCAGTGATGATAAGAGATGCTTCTAGATATGCTGTTAGTTACGTGAACATGTCACCTTGGGTCCAGATACAATAAACAACACAAACTTTAAAAATATTTTAAAAACAATGAAAAATAAAAATATAATGACATAATTATTTTTATTTCAAGAAAGATTAAGTTATTAATTAATACGTTATCCATACTCTAATTAACTTTATATTTTAGTCTTTATATTTAAAGATTAGTTGGTTTTAATTTTTATATATATTATTTTTATTTTGTTTAATCTCTACAAGTTTAGATGTAAAGAGTAAAAAATATAAATATGCAGGAGGATTAAAAAAAAGTTAAATAGATTTTTTGAAGTGGACCAACTAAAATATAAAAATCTAGATTTTCATAGTACTAAAATATAAATATTCAATTGTTTGTTCCATGTAGGGCCATTACCATTTGTGAAAGATGACTGTAACAAAGTCCTTAGCCTATAAATGAGTGGAGACGCAAGTGTCATCCACCCCAACTACTTGGAACTTGTGAAGCAGATCAACTAACAGAGCTCAAAATGGCCGGTGGGGGATTCGCCGTTGATGCACCGCCCAGTGGCTTCCACGGCAAGATAACACTCTCTGTTCTCATAACGTGCATCGTTGCTGCATCCAGTGGACTCATTTTTGGATATGATGTCGGAGTTTCAGGTTTTTTTCCCCCTTAATGTGTTTTCTTAAGGAATATATTTGTTATTCTGTAAATTGATTAACAATTCGTACTTCTTTCCCCACTATAAGAAAATAGTTGGATGTTATCAACGGCCACTATTGTTTTAATTGTTAATCACGATGGTTAAATCAACCACTCATTTTTCCCAACAAAGAAAAAGAGGTGTGAAAAGTCATTGGTAAGGCTTATAACGATTGTCGTTGTAAATGTCATGCTATCAATAAATCATTAATTGTCAAATCATTAGTTAAATATAAAAAAGACTTTAATTTCTATTTTATTTAAAACTATATCTAATTCAATCCCATCAACATGAGATGTATGCTTTACTCACAAATACTATGCTTTTTTGAAAAAGTATACAGAAAAACTACCAAGGGTAGAAGCATATTACGCTAACATACCAGAGCTGGGCAACGAATCCAATTCAACTAATGATAAGATGAGTTAGAAAGATATCACCTAAATGTGTTTGATTTCTAAAAAAAAAGTAAAAAGAAAAAACTTCTCTGAACTAGCTTGTAGATGGAAGTTGTGCCAAAAAACTATGATTTATTTTATGAAGTCAATGTGTTTTTGAAAGAGAAAGAACTTGAATAAATCTTGAAGCCTTTTTCATAGAATTTATAATTTGTAATCTCTGCTCTCCGATCTTGAAAAAGAAACTTACATATATCCTTAAAAAACAAATTTAATTTATTATTATTTATGATAATAAATTATATTGTTGATAGGATCTGAGATTTTTTAAAGAGAAATTTAATCCCCTACTTCAAGTAATAATTAATTATTTGCACAAACAATATTTGGACTCTAAGTTAGTTTATTAAATCTTAAACATAATTAATCATTTTTTTATGAAAATGGATTAAAATGAGATTTTCAAGGTAATTGATTAAACTATTCTTTAATCGATTAAGTGACTTTTGAACAAAATTCTAAAACTATTTTTGAAAATCATAAATGTTTATAAATCAAGTAAACATTTCAAACTCATGCAACCGCAACACCTCAAATTTCTCAACAATATTTATTGGTATATCACTTGGTTTAGCAATATTTGTTCTCTATATTTTTCAAAATTCACTGTTACCATTCACTATAAAAATCGATATATATATATATATATATTGAGATATATTAGAATATAAATTATTTAATTACTTTATTATTATTCTTCAATTTAACAAGTTTGTAATGAATGATCATAATTACATGAACTTATAATTTAAGAATCAACAAAATTTACATTTTAAACTTACATAAGTTTCAAGTCCTCAATATGTGTTTGCTATGTTGTTTAAGTATCAATACATGCTTTTTTTTTTTCAAATTGGGCATTTAATAATTTATAAAAAATTCATTTAAGTGAGTAAAATTTTATTTTTTATATTTCTTCCTTCTTATTATATTAATTTTTTTAACTAATTTCTATAATATTTTTATTTTAATCCCTCAATTGATTTTTTATCATAATAATCAACATACTCAATCACATTTGACTTTCTTTCTACAGTTATGGCATTCAATTACGTGGGTCCACAATCTGAGGTACAGCTTAGAACACGACCTTTTCAGAGATGGAACCTCTGGTGTTTAATCACAATAATTGAAGTTGTATATTCAAGAAAAAAGAGCAAAAAGAAGAAGTCTACGATGGATAGCAAGAATCATCAAATTCCAAATGGAAAATGGCACATGAAGTCATAACACAGTCTTCTTTTGTAATTTGCATGTATAATTTAGAGGTATTTAATAGTTTATGTACTAAAGATATGGAATTGTTTAATAAAAGACTATTACTTTTATATTCCAGTAGAGTCGTAGTAATTAGAGATTTTGTAGAATGATGCTACTGTTGTTTCTATTTAAAATTTGTTGCATTGATATTTAATCATACACAAAAATAAAGTGTAACTAATATTTGTACTGATTGCATTCGTACTCAGGAAGGAACTAATGTGTAGCTTATTACACACTTTTTTTTTAAATTTCAGATGAGTATTTTATGAAAATAAATAGTTATTTGGATAAAATATGTTTTTGGTTTTAAATTTTTTGAAGTTCAATTTATGTCACTCTAAAAAGCTTCGTAATTTTTTATCTCAAATTTTGAAAAGTACCACTTTTAGTTCTTCAAGTGGTTTAGGTAGCACTTTATCAAAAGTTTAAAAAATGATTTCAATAGCTTCAGAAAATATAAAAATTATGTATTTTAAAAATAATTGAACAAAAAAAAAACAAATTTTTATAGAGATTAAATGAAACTTAAGAAAATTTAAAGGATAAAAAATATATAGTTTACAATAGTAATTTATAAAGTTGAATGTGAATTTAACGAAAATGTTTTGTAATTTCAGGAGGTGTGACAACAATGGTACCATTCCTTGAAAAATTCTTTCCATCAATCCTAAGAAATGCATTGGGTGCCGAAGTAAACATGTATTGTGTGTATGACAGTGAAGTGTTAACGTTATTCACGTCTTCTCTCTATCTTGCTGGGTTAGTGTCATCTCTGGCAGCTAGCCGAGTTGCAACAAAGTTTGGTCGAAGAAACACCATCATGTTGGGTGGGGCCATCTTTCTTGTTGGTGGTGCCCTTAATGGAGCCGCACAAAATATTGCTATGCTCATTTTTGGTCGTATCTTTCTTGGCCTTGGAGTTGGCTTCACTAATCAGGTTAGCTTATAGGATGAATTTAAAGTTTCACCCTCCTTTAATTTCTATTGTGATTTATTTTTATTTTTTATCTGTCTCTAGAACTTAAAAACTCGCAATAGTAGGTTTGTATCTTCATCTAAAGTATCATGGAAAATAAATGCATGCAGAAGTGAGGATTGAACCAAAATTGTAGAACTTTCAGAAGTTGGAATATAAAATTGCAGAAAGAAACAAGAAAAACAAAATCACACACTACTACAAAACATATATCAATGATGCAACACATTAGTTAGTACGTTTATAAAACAATCCACGTTAAGAGAAACATGGTGACTCTTACGATTGCAAACCCCACAATCTAGGAATGCAATAACAGTTCTAGATGGCGAGTGTGTGGGCTTTTACTTTGAATTCAAACAAACAGGGCCAACAATTTTTTGTGTGAGTAAAATCCAAAAAGTAAAGGAATAGTAAATCTTATTCCAACTAAATAATAGGAGTCAATTATTTAGATTAGATTAACCGTATGCATGTTGTTGTATGAATTTGGAAAAGGCTGCGCCACTGTACCTTTCAGAAATCGCACCACGAAATGGCGAGGTGCTTTCAACACCGGCTTTCAGTTTTTCCTAGGAACTGGAGTGGTTTACCGCCGGCAGCATAAACTATGCCACGGCGAAGTACACCTGGGGTTGGCGACTCTCTCTCGGACTCGCCGTGGTGCCTGCAGCAGTTATGATAGTTGGTGCTTTTCTCATAACTGACACTCCCAGCAGCTTGGTTGAACGTGGCAAGATAGACCAAGCCAGAAAAGCTTTGCGCAAAGTCAGAGGTTCCCACATTGACGTTGAACCCGAGTTGGAGGAGCTCATGAACAGGTCACAGAATGTGAAATCTGTGGAGCAGGAGCCCTTCATGAGCGTATTTGAGAGGCAGTATCGACCCTACTTGGTCATGGCTATTGCTATCCCACTTTTTCAGCAGCTAACGGGTATCAACGTCGTGGCATTCTACTCACCTAATCTCTTTCAGTCTGTGGGATTCGGACACAATGCAGCTTTACTTTCCAGCATAATCCTTGGACTTGTCAACTTTGCTTCAGTCTTCGTCTCTACTTCTGTTGTTGATCGTTTTGGTAGAAGGTTCTTGTTTATTACTGGTGGCATTGTCATGCTTGTCTGTCAGGTACTAATATTAAGCATTCTTTTCTCCTAATTATATACCATACTATAATAGTATATAAATAAAATTTCGCTTTAAAATTATGTGAGTGCACTTATTGTACTTCTCACATTGCACGCATGATCGGATTAATGATCATAATTGGTTTTGCCACTTTGAAGATTGCAGTGTCCGCTTTGCTAGCTGTGCTGACAGGTGTTCACGGTACAAATGACATATCAAAGGGTAACGCTGTGATGGTGTTGGTGCTACTATGCATTTATACTGCAGGTTTTGGTTGGTCATGGGGTCCTCTCACCTGGCTAATTCCAAGTGAAATTTTCCCCTTAAAAATCAGAACCACTGGGCAAAGCATAGCAGTGGGGGTGCAGTTCATAACATTATTTGCGTTATCACAGTCATTCTTGACAATGCTGTGTCACTTCAAGTTCGGCGCCTTCTTGTTCTATGCATTTTGGATTACAGTGATGACCCTCTTCATTATATTTTTCTTGCCTGAGACCAAAGGAATTCCTCTGGAGTCCATGTACGTTGTATGGGGCAAACACTGGTTTTGGAGGAGGTTTGTTGAAGAAGTAGCTGACCAACATAATCTTCCATGACAATTTTTGGCACTCCCTTCTGTAGGTTCTGTTTGTAAGTCTCTAAAGAATATAATCATCTTCTGTAGGTTCTGCTTACAACATCGATGTTTAATAATTGCTATATCAGAGTTATAGATACAAGCAGTAGTTGTTGATACATTCATATATTAAAGTGTACTAATACTAAATATCACTTTAGTTTTAGTTTTGTATCTAGTTTATTCATCGGTTATGGATACTATTATGTTTTGTTCTCTATACAATAATATGGACTTCTGCTCTCTCTTCTATGGCTTCTTCTCTTTTCTCAAGAGCAACATCATGCTAACAATCTCATTGACATGATATCAGAACTCCTTTTCTGGGGACTCTGTTGTCTTTGTCACTGATCTTCCATTCTTAGAACCCTTACGATCCATACCCATGCTGGATCGTGGCAGAAGCTACAGTTAATGGAGTCATTAATGCAACAAGTTCATACTTCACGCATCAATATGAGAACCCTAACTCTCTTACATATTCTGTGGAGAGCAATCAATTGTGATTTTTTGGGATGAAAAAGCTAATATTATGTTTATTAGAAAATATTTAAATCCATAATGTGACTAAATCAACTACGTTGTCTCGACCTATTCTTATTCTAAAGTTTGTCAAATTAAAAATTGAGATCCCAGGGAGTATGATCATGCAAAGAAATACTAATGCCAATACAAAAAATTTAACACTTCTAATAGATCCTGCTCTACCTCTACTTACATCTATTCCTAAGATTTCAATAGATGATCTCGGATCCTTGTGAGTAAGGTTTAATGTAACTGACCTTAATATTGATGTTCTCATATGAAATACACAACCTACTGCCCACACAAGATTAGATCCCTGCAGCATAATCGCCCCCTTCTATATCTGTTCTGCTGGCTTTTTCTGTCACAGACCTAAACTTTGTGGGCATGAACGTACCTGCTTCTCCTCCCACAACCACGACCACGACCAGTTCATTGATAAGAAAGAGGGTAGGCTTTTTACATGTTGCAACCAAATGGTCCATCCAGGGTACGCTTCTTTTTGTAAGAGCTAGCATAATAGGTTCAGTGGCCTGCAACAGAATACATATTCACTAATTCCACATCACCACCAGCATAAAAGATTTTCCATCACCCATCACAAGTTTAGAAACTGCTGTATAATAGCCCCTTCCATCACAATTATATAACCCTCTGCTGCATCTGCCCTGCTCGGCTGGAAATTGTTGCTGCCTGATTTCCTAGTTGGTCACCCCTGCAACATTCTCTGTATATTCCACTTCATTGCTCCTTCTGCACTGCTTGTGCAACAGCACGACTGCCGATATGACTTTCAGTGGACCAATGATTTTCAGATTCCCAATAGGTATAGCCAACCGCATTAATTTCCCAGCCCCACACTGCTTGATCTGGATCTAACCTGCACATCTATGACATACTAGGTTCCGTGCTCAGCGGTCCCTGAGGATAACATTCTGCATAGATTTTCTGCCAAAAATGAACAAACACATAGCGCAACCTCTGCTACTTGAATCCACAGCTACCAGTATGGCTATCTTACACACATTATATGTATTCACCTGGACTCTCAGCTCCCGTTTGGCAACTATAACACCCTAGTCTGATATCCATATGACATCTACCATCTTACCTCTTATCTGCCATTGTGTCATATTTTCGAATCGGATTGCCTTTGGAATATAATCTAAAACTCAGACTACTTACTACACTCCTCAACTCTATCACCCTTATCAACCTCTTCACTATTAATATTTCTAGCACTTGGTTAGAGAGCCAATATCATATGATTTAAGACTTAATTGTTGAATATTGTAGTATCCTTATATTTAATCATTGCCCTGATCTAAGCTTTTTGGATAATTTTGTTTTCCATTACGTGGGAAATATTTGAGTAAATGTAAAAAAAAATTGGAACTGAAACCGTGGGGCTTCTATAGAATACGGTTCATACAAATCAATTAACTTAATTTTTGTATTATTTTGGAAGAAATTTGTGGTGGTTAGGGTTTATAAAAAACAAATTTTGATACACTTATTTGTTAAAAACAAGGGCTTTCATATAGGTTGGTTAGAAATATGTCAAATGAATGAAATCCATGAAAGAATTGCAACGAAGGACGATGACAGGCAAAACATGCGGCTATGGTTCTTGAAAATTTGAATTTTATTGCTCACAATTCATATTGTTTGATTTTACAAATTGGCGATTTTCCTCATAAAAGATTAGAAATTTAGATTGTTTGGTAAAACTGGTTTTTGGTGGTTGTGAAAAATCTTAATTTTTTATTAAATATACCATAGAAAACTGACTTTAAGCTAGTTTATATTTGAGAACTTAAAAGCCATGAACAAAGAACTGAAAACTAGGAAGTTAGTTGATTAAATTAAAAGAGCTTAGCAAAATTATAATAACTAATCATCGTAAACTGTCTTAAAATTATTATTTTTCCATAAGTTAATTAGATTTGTAAAAAAAGTAAAAATATAATAACTTATAGAAGTTAATTTTTTTCCCTAAGTTAATTAAATGATTTTTATAATATTAAAACAAACGTATGTCAAACAAGTTTACTCATGTTCATGTACACACGATTCCGGCTCTCAATAAAATATTACAACCTCACACAACATGTGTTAATGTTGATATATCTTTTTTCCTTTTCAGCGTTTTTCTTTAAATTTCTAAAATAATGAGGGCATGGAATAAATTCAATACCGGTTGCACAACCACGATATTCAGACACTGTATTATATTCATAGTTGATGTTTTGATATTTCTAAATCAAAATCTACATTACATCATACCTTGCTTAATAGCTGCTGTGCTTTTATCTTGAAAACTAAAATAAACAGCGGCTATTTAAATAAAATATGAATTTGAATGAATTAATAATCTTAATAATATTTATAATGTACTAACTATCATAATTAATTATCCCTGGCTTTTTGTTGCTCTGACTTTGCAAGATAACGTTATATATAGTGAGGTGTACTAAACCATCAAATCACAGCTCCTTATTAAAAAATATTGTACGTGACCAAGTAAGCACAAATTTTTAATGTCTTAATTGATGCGTACCACTAGTTGACCCTCAATTTTGGAGGACCGGGTAATGCAATTAGCTATCACTACAGATTTATTAGTTATTGATATATGTTGTAGTGTAAATTAATGGTGATTGATTCCAAAATTAGCTTGCAAAGATATTTTTACTCAATGTTTTTTTAATTTCATTTTTATATAAGTTATAATAATTAACTAATCTGAAATCTCATTATAGAAGTAAATTTGAAAAAAACTACGGACTTGAGAGCAAAACAGATTGCATATGTGTTGTGTACCTGAATTTGAAGTTGATCAACAATTATTGATTTGAATTGTGATTATCGTCACGTAGGAACCAGAATTGTCATCCTTAATTTGTGGTTCATTTAATAATTTTGAGTGGGTAATCACAGGAAAATCTTCATGGTAAACAAACCAAGTGTATAAATATCACATCATGACTCATTCTTACTTATGCATTATATTCAACATTATTTCTTATCTAATGTAAGACTTTGTATTTATACTTGCATTCAAGAAATAAACATTGGTATACTGTGTAGGAGAAGACTTCTATACTACACGATTATTGGTAATATTTCCCCACCAAAACAGTGAAGAGTAACGAGTTATACTACCTAGCTAATAAACGATAACTCAAGATTGAATAATTAATTTTTATCACATGGCATATTATGTGTTTGCCGTACTTATGTATATACTCAAGCTTATTTTCCCACTAGGGTTTCAGCAGTAACTGGATGTATTGTGAGAGAGATTTTAGACAGTACACATGAAAACTTCGAAGTTCTATTTCTGTGGTCGTTTACTGTATACATAAAGAAAATAATCCAAAAGAATGTATCATAGTGAACAAGTACTAAAAATAAATTAATTAACGTTGGCGTGTACGATTAACAAGACAATCAGCATCTACAATGACAGTTGTGGCAGGAAAAATATAAAAAAAAATTCCCGCAGAATTTCTTCTACTGGGAGCAACTTGCATAAGACAGCGTCCATACAAGACTCTTAGCCTATAAATTAGTAGCCATGCACGCACGCTCTTATTATTCTGAGCGCCACCGCGCAGAGTTAGAGTGAGTAACACAAAAGCATATAGCTGAGGTTCAAAATGGCGGGTGGGGGCTTTGCTGTGGATTCACCAAACAATGGTTTCGCTGGCAAGATCACGCTCTCAATTATCATCAGTTGCATCGTTGCTGCATCCAGTGGACTACTTTTTGGATATGACATCGGAATTTCAGGTTATTTTCTTTCTTTCCAAAGCTTTCCTCCTTTACTAGAACACCCTATTTGCTTTTAGAGAGTCTGCTATATAAGTTCCTACGGATAAACTCACTCTCCTCATTTTACACATGGTTGAAAATCAAGAAGAAAAGAACATAGGAGGAAGTTAGGATATATAACCATCTTACTTTAAACAAGATTATTAATAATTTAAGAATAACTATATGGTGTTTATATAAAGTTATATTAAAATTACACCTGAATGTAACTATTTTACGTCTATGATGCATGTATTTTTTGTATATAAAAATATTTACAGCACGTTTATTTTTTAACTAAATGCTGTTAATTATAAAATAATAGATGCAGATGTAAATTCTTAAAAAGTAAAATCTAAATGAAATTTTGCTAACTTCAAGAAATAACTTGTAATTATACTGACGCGTTCCACTAATTTTCTGCCGAAGGCTAATTAAAAAAGAGTATTGTTTCCACAAGGAGAAGAAAAATTGCATTTTCTAAACATGAAACTTAGGTTTTTAATCAAAATAATTTATCAGTCATGACTAATTTGTAGAACTTTAAGTCACGATTTATTTGAGATACGTATTTTTTACCGTATAAAAATGTGATATATCATTTAAATTTTGTTAATACATATATATATATATATTTTTTCTTTTGAAGAATTTTATTGATAATGATTAATGAGATTTTATATATTAATTACAATTTTTTTTTTCATTTACAATATTTATATACGAGACCTTTGTTCACAAGAATCGATCTCATCAGTTTAAAGACTAAAATAAATTGATTTAATTATTATGACAAAAGCAAATCCAATTTAAAAACAATAATATAACGTATCCTCTTATAATTTTTTTTTATCTTAATATCATATAAAACTTTGAATATATTAGTATCTTCAGATATAAAAAAATGTTAAAAAATCGTGGATAGTAGTAGCAAAACACCAATTGTTAGATGAAGTCAAGCAACCATGTTTTGTGGTTTACGCATGGTTTCCACTTTAACGTATGTGTGCCCAAAAACTAATTAAATTCCAGCAGAAAAAGCCTTTAAATTTAATTGCAGGGTTAAAGAAAACAAATATATGGTTAGACTTATATAGCATGAAAGTTTGATTTGAATTGGATGTGCAAGGCTGAGCCTCTTCCTTTAAATGAAAATGTCCATAAATTTCAGGAGGTGTGACAACAATGGTACCGTTTCTGCAGAAGTTCTTTCCAGACATACTGAGAAAGGCTGCTAGTTCGGAAGTAAATATGTATTGCGTGTACGATAGTCAAGTCTTAACATTGTTTACGTCTTCTCTTTACCTTGCTGGGTTAGTATCATCTCTTGCAGCTAGTCGGGTCACGATGAGACTGGGACGGAGAAACACCATTCTCATAGGTGGTACCATCTTTTTCGTCGGTGGTGCCCTTAATGGAGGTGCTGAAAATATTACCATGCTCATTTTAGGTCGTATCTTACTTGGACTTGGAGTTGGTTTTACTAATCAAGTGAGTATACACATACATGTTTAATTCTTACACCACTACTTGCTAAAAATTCATATACTATAAATCTTTACTTTATCTTCGTCTTTAGTGCACTCTATTTTTAGTACAAGGAGTCTATTTCGTAAACCTCTATACAAATACTTTAACGAAAATTAGTTTATATATATATATAATATGTAAATTTGATGAAGTTAATATAAAAAACTTACATAATATTATAAAATAATTTTATATATGGGACATGACAGCCATAAGAATGGGCAAAGATACCCGGTCATATAGGATTCTAGTCAAAGTTTAATTCTGGGAAAGGATATTCATGCTAATCTAGGTATTATTCTTACAGATTTTTTAAAATAAACCTATAATTAGTTCTTTTTATTCCCCTCCATAACTTAACTTATCTCCCTTTCTTTATTATATTTTCCTCTCCCAGTTGTAAATATAATTTTTATATTTATGTATATGCTACATTTTGAATTCCAACAGGTATACATTAATTTTTTTTATTTTATATTGATAAATATCCAAGTCATATACATAGAACTAATATCAGGGTGATTTCATTTTTATTGTAAGGGTGACTTCATAAAATAAGTTTAAATTTTATTTTTTATTATACAACTCAAAATCTTATTTTAAATGTATGATTTTAAATTTTATATTATGTCAATATAAATTTAGTAAAATTTAAATGTTACTCAATAATATCAATTGAATAACCCCGATTTTGTTAAATGTTAAAGAAAACAGTCTTAGCCTCCGATTTTTGTAACAACGAAAATAATGAAAGACTAGTGAATATATAGATGAATATGTTCACAAATTCTTTTTCTATAGTAAAAGGATTAAGTCCAACCTTCTATCAAATCATTCATATATCTGTAGCGTACAAGACATGCACAAAATTCAATTACTCAGCAAATACACAAAGTGAAAACTAGAAAAATGAGTTATTAACTACAAGTTGCAATGACGTGGGAAAGGCTACGCCGTTGTACCTTTCTGAAATCGCTCCAGCAAAATGGCGAGGAGCTTTCAACGCAGGGTTCCAATTCTTCATATCAATTGGAGTGGTGGCGGCAGGCTGCATAAACTTCGGAACCGCAAAGCACACGTGGGGTTGGCGAGTCTCTCTTGGCCTGGCCGTGGTGCCAGCAGCAGTTATGACAATGGGTGCCTTTCTTATAACTGACACCCCAAGTAGCTTGGTTGAACGTGGCAAAATAGACCAAGCCAGAAGAGCCTTGCACAAAGCCAGAGGATCCTCCATCGATGTTGAACCCGAATTGGAAGAACTCATTAGGTGGTCAAAACTTGCAAAATCTGTAGAGCAGGAACCCTTCAAGACCATATTTGAGAGGAAGTATCGACCCCACTTGGTCATGACTTTTGCTATCCCATTTTTCCAACAAATGACTGGGATCAACATCGTCGCATTCTATTCTCCTAACCTCTTTCAATCGGTGGGTTTGGGACACGATGCCGCTTTACTTTCTGCCATCATACTCGGAGCAGTCAACCTTGCTTCTCTCTTCTTCTCTACTGGTATTGTCGATCGGTTTGGCCGAAGGTTCTTGTTCATAACTGGTGGCATATGCATGTTTGTTTGCCAGGTAAGCAAAGTCAATTAGCTTCTTTTAATCCACTTTTGAGTTATTCTTGAAGGATGCTATTTTTAGTTATTATTATTATAATAAGTGTAATGTCTATATAACTTATTTTATTCGAATTACTTTACATGTGGATTGTATTAATAATAACAAATTTTGTAACCATTGCTGTGAAGCTTGCGGTGTCTATTTTGCTAGCAGTGGCGACTGGTGTTCATGGTACAAAGGAAATATCGAAGAGCAATGCAGTTCTGGTGTTGGTGCTACTATGTTTCTACACTGCAGGTTTTGGTTGGTCGTGGGGTCCTCTCACCTGGCTAATTCCTAGTGAAATTTTCCCCTTAAAAATCAGAACCACTGGACAAAGCATAGCTATTGCCGTGCAGTTCGTAGTCGTATTTATATTATCCCAGACATTCTTGACAATGCTATGCCACTTTAAGTTTGGGGCTTTCTTGTTCTATGGGGGTTGGATTGTAGTGATGACAATCTTTATTATATTTTTCTTGCCAGAGACAAAAGGCATTCCTCTGGAGTCAATGTACACCATATGGGGTAAACACTGGTTTTGGCGTAGGTTTGTGGAAGAAGAAGCTGCCCAAGAAAATCTTCCTTGAACTAAATCTAACTTTAGGTATACATACTGTTGTTTGTAAGAAATAATTGAAAGGAAAATTAACTTTCCCCCTCCCACAGATGAAAGCCTGTGTATATGAAGAAAGACTCTACCGTAATAAACGCTTTTATGAGCATGCATCTACATTGTGACTGTTTTCATATTACATGGGTCATGTCAGAAAGTTCAATACAGGCATAATGGTGATCTACATCTCTCATCTATACAAATAGAAATAATAATAATAATAATAATAATTTTTCAAAATTTATAATATAATAAGAGAAAAAAGATGTAAAGAAAAAAATTTATAATAAATTTGTTTTGAAAAATGTATGTATATAATTAATTATTCTTAATATATATGAGTTACCTCCAATAACTCCTTTGAAATTACAGGAAAATTAGTATTTTAATCAAATCATCCTAATATTAATATATATATATATATATATATATATATATATAATTAATGTACACTTAAATTTCTCTTCACCTGATATATTTCTAGAAAGAGAAAAATAGATTATAAGTTTATAAGTATATGATATAATAAAAAGAGATAAAAGAAAAACAAGTGTTAAATAAGTATATATATAAAATTAATGTGTGTATATATATTGTTATCTTTTATATATATATATATATTATCACATCTTCTAATACAAAATATATTTGTAAATATGTAATGTGAATTTATAATTTATAATAGAAAATTTAAATTAACTTAGACGTTATTAGTTATATTTAATATTCATAACTAATTATACGAAATCTATTTTAAATTAAGTACAGCTTTGTAACAAATTTTTCAGCACATATATTCTTAATCATATAAAAGTTTTTGTAATATTAGCTATATAGGAAATTAAGAAAAATATTACCATTTTATCCACATTCACATCCCTCTTGGAAGGTTCATACAAACAATAATGCATGTGTAAATATAATTTTTGCTGTCAAAATCATGGCATTTGAATTAGCCATAATGAGCATTGCAACAATTCTAATGACCACAAACACTAATGAACCTTTTAAAATGGATACGCTGTAGATATCTGATACCAAAGAGTTAAAATTCAACCGATTATCACATAACTTTAACTCAAAATCTCAAAGTTTATGATTTTTTTTATATAATACTCAATATATTTATTTTTACACTATGTAAGATTCAAACTCTAAAAGAACAGTAACATAATATAGTATGCTAAGGAGACAATAGAAAACAATAATTTATTAAACAAAAGCTAAGGAAAAGTACGGTATACTAGCTAATGAAAGAGTTAAAATCCAACAAATTATGAAATTAAACCCAAAATCTTCAATTTGTGAATTTTATTTTTTACATAATACTTAATATATTTATTTTTATATGATGTAGGACTCAAAGTCTAAACCAACAGTAGGATAATATCACAATTGGATTTTTAAAAAAAAAATCTCTTACAATTCCTCAAAAATAAAATGCCACTTACATAAAAGACGAAATAAATGTAAGTATGGATAAAAATAAAAATATTAAACATAAATATTTTGTTCTTTAAAAAAATGAAAGTTAATAAAACTAGTGATTGAAAAAAAATTAATTCAAAAATAATAATTTTATTCGTTATTAGTAATTTTATTATTAATATCTGCTTTCTAATAAGAGAAATTAAAATAAACTTACTTTTTCTAATTTAAATAAAATAACTGATTATATTGATATATATATATATATATTATATCTTTTATATTTTTAAAAAAAGTTTAATTGTTCTCTTATTTCTTTTCTTTTTCTTATTTTGTACGCATCTATTTATTCCGTCACCATAAAGGTAATACTATACTAAAAATCCCATTTATATACAAAATAATAATATATTTATGTTATCAATCATTAATTAACTATATTATTATAATATAATAATTAAATAGTTGTTTTAATTACCAAAGTACCACTTTTTTATATTCTTCCATCAATCTTTGGATGATGCTTGTTACAAAGAGGAAGCCTAAATAAGGTTTCTAAATGTGTAGAATTGGTGGTGGCTCTTATTTTAATTTTTTTTTATCAGCAGGTCTTATTTTTAATTAATTAAGCCGAAATGTGGGATCTTATCTGTTTTATTCCTTTTAGAAGCGTTTTGTGGTGTCAACTGTCGACTAATATATTTTTATATTATTATTAATTTTTTGTATTTTTTTTATCTGATTATGTAGACAGCTGGATGTCATGTTCTTGTTCTTAGTGTCTTAGCTTTATTTATTGAGAGTTGACTTACCTATTCAATAATTCATGTGGGTTGTTTAGGATGTAATTTTCGTTTTTATTCATTTTCACTCATTTCATATGTTTCTTTATAAAGTAAGAAGAAAATAAAGTGAAAGAAAGTTATTTAATTTAAATAAAGTCTTTTTTAACAATATCATTTCTTGTAAAAGTAAAAGGAGATGTGACAACTCTTTGACTGTTTAAAGTTGTAAGACACTATAATTATGACAACTTTATATATATATATATATACTTAAAGTTATTTTTTAATAAATTTCAATAACCACTAACGATAATTTCTTTTACGATAAAATTCTTCATAATAGCAACAAAATAAATTCATTTGTTGATTAAAATATAATATATAAAATAAGAAAAAAATAAAAAACATAATGAAATAAGATCATGATATTATTAATTATCCTTAAGCATTAATGTTAGCACTAAATTTTTCTATCAATCCAGCTGTAATCTTAAAGTTATAGTGATAATTAAGTTCGCTTTCTTCAAAATTCACGTTTTTTCAGGAAAAAAAATAATATCTACATTTTATAATACATTAATTTAGATTTTTATATAAGCTAATTGAATAATTTATTTCAAATTTCCTTTTAATCCAATTGTTTACATAAATTTCTAAAAACAATCCTATTTTTTCTAATTACCATGTTTTGTATAAGTTATAAAAATATAGACTGGAGTAGCTTGCTTAGGGTTGAGTACTTAAGTTTGACCAGCAATTTATTTATTTGAACTGTGATTAGAAGCCACATTTTGGCATCCCTAGTTTGTTGTTCAATTTATAGTAATCACTTCTATACCATGCTATTGAAGACTTTTATAACTATATATTACTAATATATCCCCATAAAAAACCAATGCATATGGTGTCTCCCCACTTGTGTAGGATGTATAGCCAAACTTAACTAAAATGTGAACAAATACTAAAATAAATTTAAGGATAAATATGATGTAGGTAATTCTAGATTTAGTTAAATTTGCTTTTATAAATATAATAATTTAAAATAGTGTTTTTGTTTATAATTTGAAATGTAGATTTTGTTTTTTCTAAAGTCAAAATAAAAAGTATACACTTAAGGATGATATATTTAGTGAATAGTCTTTTATAATTTTAAAGTAGTCTTTTAGCATTACAATGTATAAGACAAATTTTTTAATTTTAAAATTTACAATAAATAATTTTGAAAATATATATTATATTTTATATTTGTCATAAAAAAATTATACAATGCTTCGAAATTTTCTTTTAACTTTTGCTCATTTGTTTTAAAAAAATATTGAAATTAAATTTATACTAAATATGAAAATGATATACTCCAAAATAGTCTTACCTTCTATTTTCTTTCACCATATAACAGTGGAATATATAAATTATTGATTAAATTTTTATATTCGAAAATTTCAGAAAACGTTAAAATAACTTTTTTTAGCTTAACTTAATTACTTTCATAGTTTCGCAAATTTACTGTTGAAGAATTTTGTTTCACTTGTTTTTGCCTCTCATTTTACAAAGTATCATAAGTTTGCTCTTTCTTCATTTTTCTTAATTAGCCAAAAAAAGAGAGAGGTATGTATGAATTTGTTTAACAAAAGTAGCTCAGAAGGTAGCTAGTAATTGATAAGTTCCTAACTCGTAAATTTAAATTAATAAACTAATTTATTTTATTAGAAGTGTTAAATAATAGACTAGTTGGAAAATATAAAATAATATAAAAAACACAACTATATAAGTTTTATTAGATAAATTAATTTATATTTTTAAATAAAAAATATTAATATGCAATTATAATTTTAAATTTTTAAAAATAGTTAAATTCTTATTATTTTTTTGTATTTTTATTTATTTTTTAAAAGTTGTATAAGTCTTTTTTATTTGGTGAGTTGATACAATAAGTATTAATCAATTTTAATTTTATTTATTTTCTTAAATTTAATTTTTTTTATTTCTCAATTTAAACTATATTGTTATATTGAATTTGTTTTTAATAATTTTCATTCTATATAAATTTTATACACATCACGCTATGAAACATTAATTACTTCAATTTATAATATTAGATATTTTTAATTTGAACTATACAAAAATTAAAAACTAACTCCACAAACACTAAAAAGTAGTGTAATAATTATTTATCTTTGTAAAACTAAAATAAATAGTAATAGGTAAAAAGAAATTATATATAATAGAATATGTATTAAAATATAAAAAGTATTAACAAAAAAATAAATTAGTTACAAGTTAAAAGTAAGTGAAGCAGCTTGCAACTTGTAGCTTACAAAATAAAAACTTCTAAAATAAATTAATTTAAAATACTTAGTATTGACCAAACTAACTTATAAATTAATCCTTATAGTGTTAAAAAGAATTTTGTTTATTATATATTGATATTACTTTTTTATGAAAAATACTAAAAAAAAGTTAAATTGTTACCAATGTGTCATTGGAGTGATACTCTATTTTGCATTTACTTATTTAAATATTAGTTGTCAATTTTTCTTGTCGCTTCGCCATGGTGTATTGTTAATTTATTTGTATAGAATAAATTTTTTTATTTTATTTTTACAAATATAATTGTTCATTTTTTTAAGAGAATCTATAATTTGTTCAGTGCAATAAAATTACATATAGTGTCTGTTTTTTTTTAACTAAGTTATTAACTAGCTTATTAATTTTATTAATAATACTTTATAGTTATATAAATATCATGATAATTTTAAGGAAGTTTGATTGTTAAGTACTTCAGTTTGAGTATTTTCTTTTTGGATATTTTTTGGTGAATGTTATTCAAAGTTTTCAACTTTTAGATTTGTTTCACTACTCAGTGAAATCATGATTTATTGTAGGTTCAAGTAACTAACAAGTTTAAGAGGAAGTTGACTGAAAAAACTTATAATAGTGACGAATTTCATCATCTGTTACTATGTTAAATTTTATATATGTGTTTAATAACGGTTTAAAACAGTTAAATACCATAATCGTCTGAAACAAAATATAAATATTAGAGAAGGAGTATGTTCACAAAATTTAGTAAATTTGGAGGCAAAATGAGCGAAAAAATTAGAAGAAAAAATTGTAAAACTATGTATAAAAACAATTAAGTTTTAGAGTTATTTTTGAAATACTTTACCTATTTATGAAATATGCACATGATTTTTCTTAAGTGATAGCACAAACAAAACAAACTCTTGACAATTACTATTTTGCCCAAAATTTATCTTTCTCATTTATGAAATGAATAAGGTAATTTCTATCTAAGAGATCATACAAATATATTTTAACTTGAATAATTAATATTAAAACCACCCTTAATGTGAGTTTTTTAAATAGAAAATAGCTTTATTTAATAGTTATATAACACGGAATCTGAATATTCTATATATGATTTTTAAGAATATATCAACTCATTTTTAATCTTGACTATTCATATAAGGTTCCATATCTATATTTATCTTTTCATTTTTCACAATAAGAATTCTACTAGATCATATAATTGTACATAAATACTTAAGATTACAAAGTTAGTTATGATAAATCACTTCATTAGAAAAAAATCAGGGTCTAGGAATTATTTTATAAAGTTCTTGAGCAACTCAGAATGTAATTGATCCTAGATTTAATTAACGTTGGCGTGTACAGTAGACAAGATAATCAACACATAAAATGGCAAAATTTTAATAGAAAAAAAATACAGTACCGTTCTCTTCCACTTGTAGTAGACAATGTTCATACTACAACATTCTTAGGCCTATAAATTAGAGGCCAAGCCATTGGGCATTGGCCATTGCACAGAGAGCAATATAAAAAGCAGAACTTAACCGAATCTGAGAAACAGACAAAGAGGTTCATCAACATGGCGGGTGGGGTGTTTCCTGTGGATTCATCACCAATTGCCAATGGCTTCGTTGGCAAGATCACTCTCTCAATTATCATCAGTTGCATCGTTGCTGCATCCAGTGGACTCCTTTTTGGATATGACCTCGGAATTTCAGGTTATTTTCATACAATTTCTCTGCTTTTTCTTCTCACTACGTCAACTCCGAAACAAAACAACGCTCTCTAGCTTCTGCGTTTTTCTGGTATTTTTCATCACAAAATCTCAGTAAGCAGCATGATATATATTTGCTTTTGCAAAGTCTGCTTTAAATTCTCAATGATTTGTGGTTGAAAATCAACTACCATAAGATCTAGCAGGAATAGGAGATATATATATATATATATATATACCAGATGTGTTGCTCTTAAATAACATTATTATTCATACAGTTTAAGAGTAATTATACCGGCTCAAGTTCTATAAGAATTATCAGACTCCAACTTTGCTTATTTTAGAAGTTTTCTTTACCTTCCTTAGAGGTTACTTGTTTTGTTATTTAATTAACATGTACATATATATGTAAATATAATTTTTGAATCACGTAGAAATTGAAATGTAATTATCCCTAAATTCAAAGAGAATCGGCTATTCCACTAAATTTTTGCTGGAGACTAATATTGGCACAAAAGTAGGTAGTTTATTCTAAATATAGAAGCACGGAACTTCGGTGTTCAAACAAAATAATCGAACCATGGCTTATTTTTGGAACATCAACAAGTTATGCAAGAAAAGCCTAATATTAATGTAAAAGATATAATGTTCATTAATTATTATAATATTTTATAAAAAAAATATGTGTGGCATCTTAGAATATAAATATAGTAATTGCATAAAAGATTAAAAAAAGTATTTTGAAAATATTTAAATTTAATCTTATAAAAATACGGCCCACAAAAATTACTTTTAAAAAAGAGAGATTTAAATCATAGATAGTAATTAAAAGCAAATGTCATAATGTCCACACAATTACAAATGATCTTCTTTTGTGGATCGCTCATGGCTTGAATTTGAAAGTATTTCAATGTGAAAAATAGAACCTTACATCAGATGGCATGATTGAAGAAAATGGCATATAAGTTGGATTGTTGTGTTTAAAATTGTTTAATCTTTTTGGACAAGAACATTTTTACACAGTTAACGTAACTTTGCATACGTCGCGTTGGGTCCATGAGAAACTTGATTGGCATGGCATCAGAATCCACCCAGTGTCTAGTAGTGACCCCAATTAAAAAGTTAATCAGTCTTCTAACACTAAAGTTAATACAAACAATAATGATAGATTGTGTCTACATATTTGGATGGACAAAAATATTTGATAAGTGATTGAAATAAATTTTGAAATAGTATGATTTATATTTGAACATTTTTATTGATTATAAAAATAAGTTAATAATAAAATTGAGCATAATATGAACATATAAAGCTCACTCTTTTGTTGGAATAAAAATGTTAAAAAATTTCAGGAGGAGTGACAACAATGGTACCCTTTCTGGAAAAGTTCTTCCCAGATATACTGAGAAAAATTGGTGGGAGCGAAGTAAACATGTACTGTGTGTATGACAGTCAAGTGTTGACGTTGTTCACCTCGTCTCTGTATCTTGCTGGATTAATATCATCTCTGGTAGCTAGTCGAGTAACAACAAGATTGGGTCGAAGAAACACCATCTTATTAGGTGGTGTCGTCTTTCTTATTGGTGGTGCCCTCAATGGCGGTGCTGAAAATATTGTTATGCTCATTCTGGGTCGCGTGTTACTCGGAGTTGGAGTCGGTTTCACTAATCAAGTAAGCTAAATTCCTACATTTTTATTTTATTTTATGAACTACTAGTACTGCTATATTTTATTAATGAAAATGCTTATTATATATTATATATATATATATATACTAAAAAAATGGAAGTTCACCGTAAGAATGAACTTCTATATAATTCTTACGTACACATATTTCATACAATTTAATTTAACGCATGGCCTATCTTATAATATATTTGTTTATGTCCATATTCATTATTCATACCAAGATCAAAATATTTAGGGTGTTCTGTTTTATATTTTTTTACTTTTTGCCTCATTTTTTTTTTCTGTACATCATTTTATTTCCCAGTCTTACTATTTACAATATATATCACTTTGTTGTTGCTCTATTTTTCTTTTCTTAATTCCTGCTGCATGCATGTTTAGCAATTATATCAGCTTCATACCCTACCGTATAAGCAAAAATTGGTGAGCCCTCTGTTTTTACTTTGACTTCTAACAAGCTGGTCATTAAGCAAAATGATACAAAGATCTCTTTGAACTCTCCAGGCAACACATAAGTTTCTATCTTTTATTTATTTATTCTTAAAAATTCTCTTTTCAAATGAGGGTGTCGGACCGGTAAGGCCATGAATGTTCTATTTTATACTAAGATAAAATATCCTACACATGGAGCCGGCACAATCATCCAAACATTACCCAATTACATATAATAATCAAGTAGTCACATCCTCCAATTTATAACCACCAAATTAGTAAAAGCAACACAAGCTTTAAATTCAACCTTCTATCTCTATCATACCATTATTTTTATAGCGTGAAACACATGCACAGAGCTAAATTACTACACAAGTCAAAAAAACCAAACCTAGAAAAATAAAAGTGAACATACACCTCATTATAGCGGTTCAAAAGCAACTAATAAAATTTGTAATAGAGGAACTAAATTAACATTAAGATAACTAAACAGTTTAAAAATAAATTAACTTTCTTTTAAAACCCAACTATTACAGAAAACAAATTCTAGTGCACTGCAATAAATCTAAAATATTAACCATTGTTGAATACCGATTTTCTTTATTGGTGTTTTCCTTGATGGGATTCACTGCAACGGAACTCAAGGTATAGACACTTCTGACATGGACAGTTAAATTTATTTTTTGACATGGACTCAACTCAAGGTATCTATTTCTTTACTAATCAGCGCTATATGTGTATATGGTGTTTGCATGATTATTGTGAAAAATAATAAATATTCAGAAAACTTATATATATGTATTGTAAACTTATCATAGTTAAAATCTGTTAAAGAGAGGAAAATCAGTTCGATTTAGTTTGCTTGTTCAGTTTCATTTCAGTTTGTGTAAATTATTTCTACAGTTCAATCTATTTATTAGTTCAGTTTAATTCTTTTTGAGCAACCCTAATAACTAATAGTATGATGTTACCGTGTTGCAATAATTTGGAAAAATAGGCAGCGCCGTTGTACCTCTCTGAAATTGCTCCACCCAAATGGCGAGGAGCATTCAACACAGGCTTCCAATTCTTCCTAGGAGTTGGAGCATTGGTCGCTGGCTGCATAAACTTTGTAACCGCGAAGCACACATGGGGGTGGCGAGTTTCGCTTGGCATCGCTGTGGTGCCTGCAGCGGTTATGACAATTGGTGCCTTGCTTATAACTGACACTCCCAGTAGCTTGGTTGAACGAGGCAAAATAGAACAAGCCAGAAGAGCCTTGCGGAAGGCCAGAGGATCCTCCATTGATGTTGAACCTGAATTGGATGAACTCATTAAGTGGTCACAAGTTGCAAAATCTGTAGACAAGGAGCCCTTCAAAACCATATTTGAGAGGCAGTATCGACCCCACTTGGTCATGGCGATTGCTATCCCATTTTTTCAACAAATGACAGGGATTAACATCGTGGCATTCTATGCTCCTAACCTCTTTCAGTCAGTAGGTTTGGGACACGATGCCGCTTTACTTTCTGCCATTATTCTCGGAGCAGTCAACCTTGCCTCTCTCCTCGTCTCCACCGCTGTTGTTGATCGGTTCGGTCGAAGGTTCTTGTTCATTTCTGGTGGCGTTCTCATGCTTGTTTGTCAGGTAAGCAAAATTAAGTATCCTTATATTATTTGACACTTGGCTGGTACTAATAATAAAATTTTTTGTGACAACTCCTGTGAAGATCGCGGTGTCAGTTATGCTAGCAGTGGTAACTGGTGTTCATGGTACAGAGGGGATATCAAAAGGCAATGCAATTGTGGTGTTGGTGCTGCTTTGTTTCTACACTGCAGGTTTTGGTTGGTCATGGGGGCCTCTCACGTGGCTAATTCCAAGTGAGATTTTCCCGTTAAAAATCAGAACCACTGGACAAAGCATAGCTGTCGCAGTGCAGTTTATTACCATATTTATATTATCCCAGACATTCTTGACAATGCTGTGCCACTTTAAGTTTGGTTCCTTCGTCTTCTATGCGGGTTGGATTATCGTGATGACAATCTTTGTTATATTTTTCGTGCCAGAAACTAAAGGAATTCCTTTGGAATCAATGTACACTATATGGGGAAAACACTGGTTTTGGCGCCGGTTTGTAACAAATGTTACTCAAGAAAATCTTCCATGAACTAAATATCACTTTAGGTACTGTTCTTTATAACAAACAGTCAAAAATTAAAAATTGTTGACTTTGTTTTTATACGGTGTTTTCAGTATATGTAGAAAACCTCTATAATAAACACGTCTTTATGATCATATATGTTTTTAACTAGTCATAACTATTTGTATGATAAGTTTAATATATATCAGTTTATTACATGAATTGATATGTTACTTAACCCTTTAATTTTATAATCATTATAAAGAAGATTGTTATTTAGCGTCTTTACAAGTTCACACTCACAAATAAAAATCTATATTAAATCTATATTAATTAGTTAATAGGATGACTTTGCATCAGCTAACTCTAAAATTATAAACATTAATTCATTAGTGTAAGTAGCACTAAGTCGATGTTAATTTATTATTAATTTAAAATTAAATTTTAATTAAAACAATTTAGTAACAGTCAAGTCAATATTAATATTTTTCATTTTAAAATTTATTTAATTTGGTGCTGACTAAGTCAATATTAAATTAAATATATTTTTAATATTGATTTAATTTGATCGAAATGCTAAAGAGAATAATTTAAAAAAAGTCTCCTAAAATACCCTCATTTAAAAAAAATAAAAATTACAACTAATTTTTATATAAATACAAAATAAGGAGAAGACCATAAATGAAAGAAATGAGAATTAATATTAAATTTTAATTTAAAATCAGTTGAAAAAAAATGAAGTTATTTGTTGATATATAAAGTGAGATATTTTTTCCTCAACCCTTTTTCTAAAAATATTTATATTGAGAGTAAAATCTCTCTCATCTACGCAATATTTTGTATGCAGGATAATGTTAAATAGGGTGGCAATAAGGTAAAACCTAAGATGTAAGGGAATAACGATTGGTAATACCTTGTGTGCACCATGTAGAGAGAAGGAGGAAACAGTTGGTCACTTATTTTTTGTGATAGGTGGGCAGAGTAAGCATAATACACCATAACCAACTAAGGCCCATTTCCAATATTTCTATTTAATGAAACTTGATGTTAAAGGGAATAGAATATGGAAGGGTTTATGGATATTTGTTATTTGGAATATATGGCTACAAAGGAATAGAGTTGTATTTAGACAAGAGGATTTATGTAGAAGAAATGTTTTATATGGCCCAGATGAGAGCACTGTTGATGAGAGATAAAGTTAGTTAACATGAATTAATTAACTAGAGTTAAAGTTAGTTAATTTCAGTTACTTAACTCGATTTAGTTAACTTGAGTCAATTAAATCGACTTAAGACTAGTCAACTAACTACTCTAACATAATTTTAAAAATAAATTAACATAAATATTATAGTATCTTATTTATTTTTATCAATATTATATAATTGTTTATTTAAAAATAAAAATTTGTTATCTTTAGTTCACTTCTATATTTGAGATTACAAAATTAATTAGGTTAGCTTTATATCTTTCTATTAGTTGTCAAAAGCTAATGAAGATGATTTTGATGATGATAATTTTATATGAGCTTACTATTTATTTTTATATCATTTAACAATGTTAAACAAGTTTATAAAATAAATTTTATTTCTTATTTATATATTTTTAATTTAGCCATATTATATTCAATAATCCAACAATAATTATAGGATACACATGATATACTCCTAAAATTAAATAGTTGTTTTAATTAACAAAGTGTTATTTTTTTTATATTCTTCGTTCAATTGTTCATGATGGTTGTTAGAAAAGAAGAGTACCAAATTGTGCTGCTTGGTGGTGTCTGTTATCTTAAATTAATTAAGCAGAGATGTGAGATTTTATAGTGTTTTATTCCTTCTGGAAGTGTTATGTGGTGTCAACTGTCAACTAACCCACATCATGTTTTTATATTGTTATTAATTTTTGTTTCTTTTATCTGATTATCTAGACAACTGGATGTCATGTTCTTGTTCTTAGTGTTTTAGCTTTATTCATTGTGATTTGACTTATCTATTCAATAATTCATGTGGGTTGATTAGGATGTAGTTTCCGTTTTTATTCATTTTCAGTCAAATCATATGCCATTTTATAAAGGAAGAAGAAAATGAACTGGGAGATATCTATTGTTTCTAATAAGAACCACTTTGTTTTCAACCAGTATCAAGGATTGTTTTGATTAATTGATTAGGAGTAACAGTTCTTTAATCGACCTTTAAGGTTTTGATATTTCTTTTACTTGTAATTTAGTTTTGAATCTAAAATCTTGTTTCAAAAAGACTTTATATTTTTTTTACACTATTTTTTTCATAATTGCCTATTTTGAATATTTTGCCTTCTCACTACAACTTAATTTTAATAAAATATTCATGGACGAAAAAAAATAGCAAAATGTAATTAACTTATGATTAATTACATCTGGGTGCATGAATTATTTGACATTAAATGACTATATAATTTGATAAGTAATCTTGAGTTTAAATCACAATATAAAATTTCCATTTATGAAACTTTATGGTGTTAATTTAATTGAGATATTAAAGTTTTATAATATAATGAAACCTAATATGATGTCATTAAAAAATTTATAATATAAAATTATTTAAATATTTAAAAATAAAAGTTTATCAAATAATATAATTTTGCTGAACCATATCAGGATTAGTGAATTGTAAAATATATCGTGATGGATTCTCAATTAACTTGTAAAGAGGTTATACTCGATCGTCAATTTTCGTAAATATTTTTGTCAAAAGATAGTTTTTATCATCAATATTTTTTAAAGAAAATTATTTTAATCTAATTTAACGCAGTGTTTATATAATTTTTGTTTGGCACACCTTGGTCCTAATCCAACATATAGTGCAGTAGGCCATATGGTAATACTAATAATTAAGTTTGCTTTCTTCAAAATAAACATTCACATTCTTCAAATAAAAAAAATTTAAACATTTAACATAAGTTAATTTAAATTTTTATACAAGTTAATGAAATAGTTTATTTAGAATAAAGTTAGAAAGAATTTTTGTTTTATAAAAAAATATATCTTTAACAGAGTTCTCAAAAATACTTTTAATTTGTATCCAAACAGGTTTTATATAAATAAAATTATAAGAATATGGACATTGAGCAGCTTGCTTAAGGTTGTGTACCTGAGTTTGACCAGCAATTTGTTAATTTGAGTTGGCATCCATAGTTTCTGGTTCAATTTAATAAATTATAAACACTCGTTCAATTTAATAAATTGGTAATATATCCCAAAAAATACAAGCTACCTGGATAATAAATTATAAGTAAAGATTGAACAATTAATTATTATCATGTTGCATTTGCCTGTCTCCCACTTGTGTAAATAGTCAAGCTTAGCTAAAACCAATTTTTAAAAATCTTAACTAAAAAGAATGTATCATAGTTAGACTTGGCATTTTGGTCTACTTCAAAGGGTTTAGTCCTGGTTCATCGGGTAAAAAAAATAACAATAAAAAAAAAGCTCACTTAAAATATTTTATGGGACTAAAATATCAACAAAATTCAAGATTAATTTATGGATAATTTTTAAATTAAAAAATTAAATTTAAAAATATTTACTTAATCTAAATTTGAAGATTGTATAAATAAGATCAAGTTAGATTAGTCGGCACTATATCAAGCTAGTCAAGATGGAGTTAAAGTTAAGTTTAATCAGATTAGACTCATATTAATCGATTTGAGTTGAGTCCATTTTAGCTTATTATAGTCAGATGCACGTTGGGTGCACCTCAAGTTGATTAAGGCTCACGTTGAGCTTATGATGAGTTGAGTAAAGCCAACCTCGCATTCAATCGAGTTGAGCTCACAGTTGAGCTCACGTTATTTGAGATAAGTTAGCTTACATCAGATTGAGTTAAGTTAAGCTCACAACAGGTAAAATCAATTCATGTCCAATTCATCTCGGTTCAAATGAACTAGCTCTCACCTTGTGTCAAGATAAGTTAGATCCATGTCTATTCAAGTCCATGTTAACTGAGTCATATCAGCCTTTTGCTAAGTTGAGTCAAACTCTTGTCGTTTGAGATGAATCGAGTTGGACCTACAATAGGTTGAGTCAAGTGGGTCTATCTCAGACCAAGGTGAGTCAAAATCATTTGAGTCAAACTCACATGAGTTGATACTAGTCGAACCTACGTCAGACTAAGTCAAGTAGAACCCACAGCAGACAAAGTCAAGTTGGACTCACCTCCAGCCAAGTAGAGCAGCATCTACATTGGGTCGAGATAAGTCGAACAAATGTTAAATTGAGTCAAGCCCACGTCAATTGATTGAATTGGGCCTATGTCGATTGAGTTGAGTAAGACCCACCTTGACCATGATAGTTAAGCCTACATCAACTTAGACTAGTCATACTACGTCGAGTTAAGTTGGACCCACAATAAACAAAGTCAAGTTGGGCCATATTGCATTAAGTCCACAACATACTAAGTCAAGTCAAGCCAAGCTCAGATTGAGTCTATTCGACCTCTCCTCGAACTAAGTTAAATAACGTCAAGTTCAGGCTGAGATGAGTCAAGCTCATGTTGACTAAGTCCACTCATACTCACATTGATCGAGTCGTAAAAAATAGTAAACAACATTTTTATCTTAATAATTATTATGTCAGTTAAACACTATTACTAAATACAATGGTATTTCTTAAGTTTAGTCCTTAAATAGACTATTAGTTAACCTTTAACAAGTTGACAAGATATTTTTATTTAACTATGTTTATCTTCACTTTAAATAATCTTTTAATTTTATTTAAGTAAAAAACTCAATTTATAATAAATTTTGTGACAATATATATAAAATAGTTGTAATTATTGTCATAAAAAGTGTTAATGTTAATTTTTCAAAAAGTTTATATAATATTTGTGATGAATCTTTAGTGATCATTAATTATTTATGTGAGGAATTATGGAAATCTTAGTGCTGAAAATATTTTGTTATAAAAATTATTTAAATATTTTATTATTTAAATATTATCAAAATATTAACAATGTTACATTGAATTTATCATAGTTTGTGACAAATTTATGTTTATTTTGTGATGGATTTTGATTTCTTATTAAAATTATGTGAAAATTAAGAGGAATTAATTAGTTATGTTAAATATATTTTTCAAAATTTATTGTTCAAAAAATAAATTGAAAAAGCATTTTTAATTTATTTTTATAAAAATTTATTTGAAATAATTGATTTAAAATGCTAATGTATTTTTAATTGATTATTATAAAAATTTATTTGGAAAGTATTTTCTTAAATTGATTAAAAAATAATGTAAAAAATTATATTTTTTACCATAGTTTTTTCTTCAAAAACTCTATTCTCGAATATACAAAATTAACTAATGCTACACTTGAAAAACAAACTTAACATTCTTTAGGTCATCACTTTGGTTGTTTGGAATAACGGATAGGGATGGCAAAAGGGGCCAGCCCGACCCGTTTAGGCCCGCTCCGCCATGAGCCCGCCAAAAATGGACTGGGCCAGCCCGGCCCGCTATAATGATGCAGACCAAAATTTCTAACTCGCCCCGTCATATGGTGAAGCTGGCGGGCTGACCCGCTTATTTCTTTTTTAAAAGTCTATTTTTTTGTTTTTTATTTTATTTTTGGATCTTTTGATTTTAAATTGGACTTTGTTTTCTTTGCAGCTATTTTGTTTGTGTCCAATTTAAATGAATTTTTGTAATTACAACAATATATTAAAGATGTATATAGTGACATGACATCTTAAAAGTACAATATATTTTTTTCACGGACCAGCGGTTTGGCCCGCCCCGCCCCGTCTGTGACCGACGGGTTGGCAGGCTAGACGGACCGAATTGATACGGGTTGATGGGTTTAAAATGCTAACCCGCCCGTCCATATGCTATCGGGTTGGCGGACTCAACCCACTTTGTCACCCCTAATAACGGATGAATAGGAGGAGCTTTGAGAAAATTGACTGGAATAACTTAAAATATTATAGTGAAATTTTTTATTTGATGCTATGTTAAAATTTAAATGTGCTCAATAATTATTTGAAACCGCTAGAAAATGCAACTGTTTAAAATTTAACAAGATAAGAGAAGGACAATATTCTAAACTTTAGAGAAAAAAATGAGTGAAAATATTTAGTAAAAAATTGTAAAACTATTATATTTAATAAAATATTCTAACTTATACATAAATAGTGGAAACCAAAACCAATTTTAATGAAATTTGGAACACCAATTCAAAAAGTTTACGTCGGTTGATTAACAGTATAAATTGTTGTAAATATTTTTATATACTTGTCTTCAATAGTAATTGGTAATTTTGAAAAGCTATTGAACAATTTAGAGCGTATTTTATCATAATTTAATTAACATTAGCGTGTACAATTGACAAAATAATGAGCACAAGACAAATTTTTTATTGAAATAAATGCAGTATCTTTCTCTTCCACTTGCAATAGACAGGGTTCATTATTACTGCAGCGATTATAACTGTTAAAGAATTAAGTTTGCCATTTTTATTTTCCATTCATAGTTTTCAATCCTTGGCCTATAAATTAGTGGCGACGCCATTAGCCAGTGGCCATTGTAGAGACAGAAATAGAAAAAGCAGAATTGAAGAGAAGCTGAGGAGGAGACTGAGAGATTCATCAAAATGGCCGGTGGGGTGGTTCCTGTGGATTCATCACCAATGGCCAATGGCTTCGCTGGCAACATCACGCTCTCAGTTATCATCACTTGCCTCGTTGCTGCATCTAGTGGACTCATTTTTGGATATGACGTCGGAATTTCAGGTTAATTAATTTGTTTCAATCAATAGCTTCATTCTGTTCAGTTAACCCTTTCTCAAGTTTCTTATACGAGCATCAGATTCGCTTTTAAAAAGTTTGCTTTAAGTTCTGTAAGTTGACTTCAGTGATTTTAGACATATGGTTTAAAATCCAGAAGAACAAAGACATATGGGAGATTCGATACCACACCACACTTATTACTCTTAAATAACATAATTCATACGATTATGGTTAAACTGGCTTCTCTGAAACTGCATATAAATTACATCTCATACATAATTACTCTTTCTAGAAATTATATTTACCTTCCTCAGATTTTACTCGTTTTATTATTTTTAAGGGTATTATGCCATATGCGTGAATAAAGGGTTGACTTATAGAAAGTATTGCATAAAATAAGAGATACAGATTAATTTTGTTCTCAAGTGAATTTTAAATATATTTATCGCCAACTTCAAAAAATAAGTGTTATACTTATTTTTTTACGAGTTTCTAGTAAGCTTTTAATGGAAACTAAACTTTGCGCAAAAGGAACGTATTGTTACCACAAGAAGGAATTTTCCAATTCGGAGTTTAATCAAAATAATTGAATCATGCCTGTGTCACGTCAATTTTTGTACATGCCAAAGACAAACCTAATGTTATTATTATTGTTATTAATAATAATAATAAATTGTGTCCTCTTACGGTATTTTTATTAGTTGTCTTTACATACGCAATAAAAAATTTAAGCCTATGTAATATCTTAAAATATAAAAAATACCACTAAGAAAAAAAAATAGAAATAAGATGTTTAAAACATGTAAAAAATTGTTCCAAAAAATATTTCCATCGTGGATAGTAATAGGAAATGCTCACATTAAGTCAAATGACTGTCTTTTGTTGTTTGCATTGCAAAATAACCTTGAACTTATGTCTGCCCAGAACTAATGGTCCAGCTTAACGAACCTTTAATTTTAATTGCAACTCACGGTCTTAAAAAAACATATAGTTGCATAGATGTTATGTAGTATTGAAGGTTTTAAACCTGATTGGTAAATTATTTTTGACAAAAATGAAAAACTCTTTTTAGACAAAACACTCTCTGAAGTCTTTCTAGTTTTGTTATATTTAAATAGACTTTGTATTAGACTTGATGTGCAAAGCTTACTCTTTCCCTTCAATAAAATTGTCAACAAATTTCAGGAGGTGTCACAACAATGGTACCATTTCTGGAGAAATTCTTCCCAGATATACTAAGAAAGATGGCAAGTGCTGAAGTAAACATGTATTGTGTGTATGACAGTCAAATATTGACATTGTTCACCTCTTCCTTATACCTTGCTGGATTAGTGTCATCTCTCGCAGCCAGTCGAATTACCATAGCATTTGGTCGCAGAAACATCATCCTCTTTGGTGGAATCGTCTTTCTTGTTGGTAGTGCCTTAAATGGAGGGGCTGAAAATATTGCTATGCTCATTTTAGGTCGTATTCTACTCGGATTTGGGGTTGGTTTTACAAATCAAGTGAGTCAACAATTTTATATTTCATATACTACTGCTTGTTAAATTATTTATTTTATCCATCTCCATCTCAAAACTTACTCAATTCTCTTATCATTTTTCCTGTTTTTTCCTGATTGTAAATTTAATAACTGAAAATGGTTGTAAAAATATAATAATTTCTCAATGAATGTCATATTCACATGCCATATTCATATACTGATATACCCTACTAAATAAGCAAGGGGCCATTCGCTCGGTGTTTTACTTTGAATTTCAATGAGTAGGCCTTTAATTTTCCATTACATGATTAAATATCCCACATATAACCACTCACTACAATCATCTAAGCATAAAGATCTGTATCATGATTTAGGATAGTTTTGTCCTCCCATCTATAGCAAGCAAAATAATAAAAAATATGTTGATTAGGTAGACATCTATGATATTTTTATTTTGTTTCTATTAATGTCATCTAGTATACTTTAGTATTCAATGATAAACGAAACAACGAATTGAGTTGACTCTATCCTTCTATCACATCATTGTCTTTATAGCGTGGAACACATGCAAAATTAAATTAATCCGACAATATAAAAAGTCAAAATTAGAGTAATTTTTTTTTGTAATTATTATTATATTATTACTAAGTACATGACGTTGGTCTGTCGCATGAATTTGGAAAAGGCTGCGCCATTGTATCTTTCTGAAATCGCTCCACCAAAATGGCGGGGAGCTTTCAACGCAGGCTTCAATTTCTTCGTAGGAATAGGAGTGGTTGCCGCAGGCTGCATAAACTTCGGAACCGCAAAGCACACGTGGGGTTGGCGAGTCTCTCTTGGCCTGGCCGTGGTGCCAGCAGCAGTTATGACAATGGGTGCCTTGCTTATAACTGACACCCCAAGTAGCTTGGTTGAACGTGGCAAAATAGATCAAGCCAGAAGGGCCTTGCGCAAAGCCAGAGGATCCTCCATCGATGTTGAACCTGAGTTGGAAGAACTCATTAAGTGGTCTCAAATTGCAAAATCTGTGGAGCAGGAGCCCTTCAAGACCATATTTGAGAGGCAGTATCGACCCCACTTGGTCATGGCAATTGCTATCACATTTTTTCAACAACTCACAGGGATTAACATCGTCGCATTCTATGCTCCTAACCTGTTTCAATCAGTGGGTTTGGGACACGATGCTGCTTTACTTTCTGCCATTATACTCGGAACAGTCAACCTTGCTTCTATTGTCTTGGGCACTGCTATTGTTGATCGATTTGGTCGAAGGTTCTTGTTCATAACTGGTGGCATATTCATGTTTGTTTGCCAGGTAAGCTAATTGTCAATTAACTTCTTCAAGTTATTTATCATTTTATTGGGATTATTTGAGACGTGGCTGGTACTGATAATCACTATTTTTGTGATGACTACTGTGAAGCTTGCGGTGTCCATTCTGCTAGTAGTTGTAACTGGTGTTCATGGTACAAAGGATATATCAAAGGGAAATGCAATTCTGGTGTTGGTGCTACTCTCTTTGTACGCTGCAAGCTTTGGTGGGTCGTGGGGTTCTCTCACATGGCTCATTCCGAGTGAGATTTTCCCCTTGAAAATCAGAAGCACCGGACAAAGCATAGCTATTGCTGTGCAATTCATAACCATATTTATATTATCTCAAACATTCTTGACAATGCTATGCCACTTTAAGTTTGGTGCCTTCGTGTTCTACGCGGGTTGGATTGTTATCATGACCATCTTCATTATATTTTTCTTGCCTGAGACAAAAGGAATTCCTTTGGAGTCAATGTACATCATATGGAGTAAACACTGGTTTTGGCGCCGGTTTGTAAAAGAAGTTCCCCAAGAAAATCTTCCATGAACTAAATATACTTCATGCATTGTTGTTTGTAAGAAATAGTTTAAAATCATAGGCTTTCCCCTCCTATAGCAAGGTTCTGTGTCTATGTAGACAATATTCTGATAATTAATAAACGCTTTTATGGTCATATATCTAGTTACAACTATCTGTATGACACTAATGTCCATTCCCAAATTCTCGTGTTGGATTGGGATGCAATGCTATAGTCTTCTATGTGCGCATAAAATTCGAAGGCAATTTCTTTACTGCATATAACTTCTTTATACTGGGACACGTAATTCATGGACACTTAACTTAAACCACGTCATTAGACGACTCTAAGTTTAGTTTCAAACAATTAAGCAAAGTTTTTAGAAGGTGGCGGAGGGAAACGATATGGTTCTAGGGATGAGAGAGTCGTTGTGGTGTTTGTTGATGGCATAATAGAGGTTGAGTAGGGTATCGAAGAGGCGAAGATTGAGCTTGACCTCAGGGGATGCATTGAATCTAAAGCCTACTTTGATACAGGCTTTGAGTTGGTTCATGTTCTCATTGGTGAACTCCTGCTACGGTGGTTCTTCCACAGTTGCCCTTGTGGGGTGGCTGACGACCAACCACAATCGCTGCTTGAAGAGGCGACGTTGGCGTTGGTTATGGGCAAATGAGTCTTGCGAACACGCTAAGTTCCAGACATGGATTGGGGTGACATTCCACTTTAGTCAGGTTTCTAAATCTAAATTAGTTGGGTTGGGCCCAACAAACCAAAAAGTGGTACCGGATAATTTCTCTTAAGCATCTCCTATTTTGTTTTCATCTCCTTCCAAGAAAAGTCCAAATCAACAGTAACTTCAAAATATTTTAAATTATAGACTCCAAAGTTTATTATATCATGTGTCATTCAAAATAAAATAAAAAAATCTGAAAACATATTTAGTATAATTTAATATAAAATATAATTTCAAATCTAAAAAAATATATTTTAAATTGTACATAATAAAAAATATTCTAGATTTTACAATCTAGAATACAATTTGATTATATAATTAAGATATTTAGAATATATTTTTTAATTAAAAAATGCATGATGTATTTTTAGACTTAGAATATGTTTTCAAATTTTATAAATTTAAAAATTCGAATTATACTTTTTCAACACCGTCTAAAATTGCATGAAAAAAATTTCGGGTGGAAGAAGAAATTGTCATGCTAAGTATGTTTGGCTTAAAAAATTGTTTTCGCTAATTTTTTTTTCAGAAATGTCTTGACAGAGTTTGGATGTTTATTCCCTTTTGTTATCCCCTTATAAATATAAAGCATAATTCTTTTTTTTTTTCAATTTGTGAATTCAGTTCTTTTGATTATTTTCATGAATGATTTCTATCATTTTAATTATGTAAAGTTGGATGTCACGGCAATATTTTTACGCAATATGAGGTACGGACAACCACTAAATGACAAATGATTTTCATAATAAAATATTAAATGGATATATTTAATTAAAACATAAATTAAGCTATTCGATAAAAAATTGTAAAATGATTATATAAAATAATAGGTTGTCTACTTATCGAAATTCGATTTTTATTAAATGTCAAAAACGTTTAACTTTATGGAGGGAATAAATTTGAAGAGAGTAAATTAAAGGATGAAATTTCTGAAATTGAAAAGGTAAATAAAATAAAAGCAATTAAGAGAAAAAGAAATTACATATAAAGCAACCCTTGACATTTAGATTCAACAAGCGATGCGGCTATTTATTGCATGCTAATTAAAATGACATGTTTAGTCGTTTTCTGTTGGGCTCGGAACCGTTGCCATAAATCTAATGGTTTTTTCCCTAAATTATACGTACTACCATCAACTATATTGCACTTGTATTTTTAATTTCATGACCCACCCTTATATCCGGCAATTCTAATATTTAAATTTTACTAAAAGCATCATCAAATTTGAGATACAAATACAAAATCACTTCTAAAAATAGGACAAACCACAAGTTGATTTGAGTAACATGGTAAACCACAATTTAAGTAACTTGTAAAAGTGTGTATATATCAACAAGTTTCATCTAGTTTATGCACAACAATAATTCATATATTTTTAAAATATAAAAACTTACAATATACATCATCATAAATTAATATTTTCCACACCTAATAAATAATTTCATTTATCACTTCCTTTATCCTCTATATATCTTCATTAAAAATAACTACAATAATATTTAACAAAGTGAAAAATAAATACATATTATTTTCCAAGACTAATACTCACTATTATAAGAACTTATATATCATATTATTTTTTTGTTTTGACCAACAAAATTATACCACATCATTTCTTTGTTGTGGTGATCATATAATATATCACATTATTTCTTTACCATAGAAAACATAAAATATATTATATTATTTTTTTCTACCAGTGAAGGAAACTAAACCACGTTATCTTTTTATTGGTAAATAAAAAATTATACATCATTATCAAATCTATTTAAAATGTTTATATAAAGATAACAAATAATCAATTCAAAATAAGTAAATTTAAATATTATTAGTAAAAATTGAAATCATTAAAACAACTTATTTAATCTTTACTTGGTTTTTTAAAAATAATTCAAAACTAGTTAGGTTAAAAACTATTTATTTATTACACAAGTTTCAAACTATACATATTACCTTGTAAATGAAGAAAAGATGGTTTATGAATTATTTTGTTATCACATGAAACATACACAAATTATTATCTATTTTTAGTTCCTATGGATTATATTATTTTTTTTCATACTTTATTCAACACTACTCTCCATACATACAAAGTATTTGGCAAAAGAGATAATCTTAACATTTTAGATCATAATATAAAATATAGTTTATTCGCATCTTAAATTGTTTTACAAATAAACAAGCATATGTTGACCTAATTGTATATCCTTTCATATCTTTATCTTTCTTGATCCACCCATTTTATTTTGTCTTACTTGGTGGATTTTTTTTGTATGTTCTTGCATCATGAATAATATCAGAGGATTTCCAAATAAATAAATGAGATAGTCATTAACCTGTAATTCAAAATTGAAATAAATATCTCCATTGATTTATTTTGCACATATCCCCTAGTTTACTTTTGGAAAAATTAGCTTTAAGACCAAAAGCAAACTTAAAGTACCTTAAAATACACTTCAAAACCATAATGTTTTATACCTTTGCCTCACATAAGAGTAAAGTCTCATTAACAAACTATAACATATTAAACTCAATCTCCTTTTCCCCTATTTTATTCCCATCCAACATTTTTTTTAATAGCTTCTCTTGCTACTCCTATTAGATCTTCAACTACTATCAAAATAGGAATGATGCTATTGAGTCTTCCTTTCTTAGACTTTTCGATGATTTAAATTCTTTTATGGGATCATATGGATTTTGTGTTTTTTCTTTATCATCTTATTATAAAAGTTGGTCTTATAAAGACCATTGTCTATGCTGAGTGATGAATCTAAAAGTGACACCTTACTCCTATTTTAACAAAAGGATTTCTAATAAAACATATGAACAACTCATAGTTTAGGTTAAATATAGTCTTTGGTTTGGTGATTCTTCTAGTTGGTCTTATCTAATTAAACCATGTTTCGCAAAACCTTAATTTATCCATCATGTAATAGAGAAACTCCCACCTAACTAGATTATAAGCTTTTTCCTAATCTACCTTCATAGTATTACAACTTCATTTTTATTTTTGACCTCTTCTACTATGTCATTGGCTACCAGTATGTCATCCAATAAAGTTCTATCCACTATGAACGCCAACTGAGTATCATTTATTACCTTATTAAGAGTTCTCTTCAATATGTTTGATAACACTTTTGATATGATCTTATACATACTTCCTATTAAGGAAATAGATTTATACTCATTTAGTCCTTGAGGGTTATCTCCTCTAGGTATTAACTTTATAAAGGATGTGTTACTTCCACTTGGTCATTTCCCACTATGTATGAAATTCATTTATAACTACTATGATTTCATCGATTTTTCAAAACATTTTGATAAACCTAAACTTGAACTCATTTGACCTAGGGATTTTACTATTCTCACATTCTCACATTCTCACACTGTCTCTATTATCTCTATTGTAGTTAACATTGATATTAGCTTCTTGATATCATTGGATGATAAAGAAGAAGATGCCACACCATCCAATTTAATATTGAGACATTTTCTCTTTAAATATATTTTTGAAGATTTTACTTTCTCTTTTACTATTGTAAACTCCTCTCACATCATAACCTTTGTATAGATAATCCTTTAATACCATTTTTGATCCTCCTCCAATTAATCATTAAATGGAAATACTTTAAGTTTTAATAACCTAAAGTAATTCTCTTTGATCTGGAATTTTGTTTCTCCAAATATTCTTATTTGAACTAACTCTTTTGAGCTAAAAAAATAATTAATATTTTTCATTCTTGTTGTCTTCGTCTACCCTATGATCCTTATCTAATTTGTCTAGCATACTTATCTTTTAGATAATATTTTGTTTTATATTATTTAAATCTTCAAATACCACTTTATTCTAAATGTTTAGATCCTTCTTCAAATTCTTCATTTTCTATTTTATAGAAAATAATCCTCTTCCCCACATGTTATAACTATTCCATAATATCTACTAATTTTTCAAAACCATGACAAATTGTCAAGCTTCCAAGTTCCTAAATAGTCTAGATCCTCAATCCACCACTTTTGTTTTTAGAATCAGGACGCAATGATCTAAAAGGATTCCATTCATCACAAATTGTTTATTCTCGTGGTCATACATATGTCCATTCACGTTTTAAACCCTATAAGATATAACATATTTAAAAAAACATTATTACAATCAAATTAATGTACAATTATGAAAAAAAAAAAGATAAATAGAATGTAATGGAAAGATAAAGCTAGCAAGTACTGGGTGTAAATTGGTGGTTATGAAAAAAACATGTCACATAAAACAAAACAAAATTAATAATAGAAAGAGGTGAAGATTTAGCTACTTAATATATATGGCGTAGAGTTTGAGTCATTATGGAGGAAGCACAACATTGTTAGTAAAGTGTCTTAAATAAGAAAAGATTGTGAGTCATAAAAAATATGTCTTTTTTACTTGAAAAAATGACAAATAAAAGTTTTATAAATTTTGTCTATTAGAATAAAAATTGAATAGAAAATATCTTAAAAATAAATTAAAACTCAATATAAATAACTTTTACTATGACCTTAAAATAATTGATAAAAGAAAGTTTAAAATATTAAAGAAGTGTCAAGCATTTTTATTTATATGCATGTCATATATTTCTTAACCTATGTAAAATAATATAATTTAATAACATTTTTAAGAAGACATTAAATATAATATTTTAATACTCCTTCTGTTTCAAATTATAAGGTTGAAAAAAAAATTTGTTTCATAATATAAGGCGTTTTAGAATTTCAATAACTTTATTTCTTTTTTTTCCTTATATACCCCTATTAATCATATCATTATTTGTATTAACATTAAATAGTAGAAAAAGAAATTAAATATGAGGAACTAAGAATTAATTCATTTTTATTAGTCTGACTCTTCATCTTTTACTATCATTTACTAATATTATGTTTTAATTTTAGTATTAAAGTTACAGTAACAACTAATTTTAATTCACTATTTCTATTTACAATTTGGTGGAAATTGAAAATTTTGATTGAAATTTTAAAAATAAAATTTAAGCATAATCATTTACAATTTAGTAGGAATTAAAAATTTTGATTGAAATTTTAAAATAAAATTTGAGTATAAATTTGGTGGAAATTAAAAATTTTGATTGAAATACTTATTTAAAATAATTAGTAATTCTGATTTTAAATTATATAGAAATAATTCTGAAATGATTACAAAATTCTTAAAATTCTAATTTCAATCAATTTATAATTTTATTAAAAAATTAATTTATTTATAAATATTTCTGGTTAAATTTTAATTAATTTATTTAATAGTAATTAATGAGGATAAAAATAAAAAATTTATAGAAAGTTAAACAAATTAATTATTTGAGAATTTGTAAGTATACTTTCTTAATCAGTGAGTTTTAGTTTTAAAGATTAAGATTCTGTATTTTTACATAGAAAATTGGTTCAGGTGGGAATAATTATTTCTGCTTACTTAATCAAATCAGCCTTGACCTTTTTGGCACGCTAGCTAGTTTCCCAACTTACATTATCCATTGTTTTAGTGAAGTTTTAGTACCGTAGTAGGTCAGGCAAATATTGTCGAAGAAATTGCAGGTGAATATATAACTTGGATCGTATAAACAATGAAGCATGAAATGTTGTCCATTTAATTTTTCTGGTATGCATAGCTCCTTCACAATACTATTAATCATTACTCACCAACCGGACTGAGAAAGTATTGATGAACTAATGAACCTTCCTCCACACGTAATTTTACCGAGAAAAAGTGGGACCCCTAACAGATTTTCCTGAGCACTCATGATCCTGCACAAATACAAACCTATCCAACGTAACATTTCCATCATTCATTCATACCCAAGCAAATACTTTTGAGTCACATTCATCCTCTTTTTCACCTGTATATATATATACATGGTTCTGTCTTCACCTACACACTCTTACAAAATACTGCATCATCCAAACCTATCCCTCACGCACTGTTCACTCATCAGAAACTGAGTGTGCAAAAAAATTAACTAACGCTCGTTTAAGATAAAAAAGAAGAAGTAAAAATAGCATAAAATAATATCTTATACTTGTATGGATTGATGGAAGTGCAGTGGGAAGGTAAGAGCATCGAAGGCAATAATTTGGATCAAATAACTGCAATGTCACAGTACTACTGGACACACATTCAAGAGTTTATTACAACTTCTCCAAACTGTCTCAGACTCTCAGATCCCTCCATCAGATCATCACTGACCACATTCAAGCCATTTTTCAAACTGACATAATATAAATGATCAAAGGCTCTCAAACATCTTAAAGTAAAAAGGGTGATGTAGAAATTAACTTTCATATGTCATGGCTTTGAAAATAAATTTGTTACACTGATGGACACCGCAGAAAAGAAAAGAAAAGAAAGTCTACATACTGGTGCCGAGATGATCTCAGCCCACGCATAACCTAGATTACCTCTTCCTGCAGCTAAAGTTTTGATCCTCTCGGTCGGCATTTACGATCTAAAATATAGGACCTAGGTTTCTATAGGTAAATCTAGGTAATGTTATCAAGAAATTACAAAGTGATCGTGAAAATTTTAAAGTAATTATCAAGTTTTAATACAAAAAGTTAACTAAGAAAAAATTATTGGAAGATTTATTTATAAGATGGTGTTATTGAGATAAATGATTAAAATAAAAAATAATGTGAAAGAAATAAGTTGAGAAAGAGAAGTTTTCAACAAAAATATCTAGAAAAACAAATGATTAAAGTTGATAGATAAATTGAGAAAGTTAGAAATTTAATTGTGAGAGTAAACATAAAATCTTATATTAAATAGAAATGATAAATTTGATGTGTATAAAAAAATAAACACCCATATATATTGAGGCCTTAAAGTTTTACGTTAGAAATGGTGTCAAATTTTTTTATATACTTGTTCTTTGAGAAAATTTTCAATAGAAAATCCAACAGCAGTTAAGGTAGTCTCACATTTGAGGAGGAGACAGTTAGAAATTCAAATGTGAAAGTGGACATAAAATCTCACGAAATAATAAAGTTGAAGTTATAGACATTAAGGCCTTAAAGTTTTATATTAAAAATAAAATTTATAAAAAGTTGTATTTCAAAATAATGTAAAATTTATTTATATGTCTTTTATTTCAAATTAAAACTATAAATAAGATTATTATAATGAAATAAAGTGATAAATTATACTTGCAAATTTGTGAGAACAAAACCTATGAACCAGAAAAGTGACAAGAATCCTGAGTATACTAGCAATTTAGGCTTTCATAAAATTTTCTTTATGCTTTCTTATTTTACCCTTGATAATTTATAATTCTAGCAAGCTTACTTTCCAGCAATTTACTTTTTTTTGCAACAAATTTACTTTCTTCAAAGCAAAATTTACATTTCAAACAAATTTATTTTCTTGCACATTTACTTTTAAAATCATTTATAATTTTCTCGCCTTTTACATTTATGTTTAGAAGCCTTTTAATTCCTTTAAAAAAATTAGTTTCCTTATTCAAAATCTTTTAAAAATTATTTTGTTGTTCCGAAGTGTTGGTTTGTCTTGTTTTTTCTATAAGCAAAAGAGTTAAAAAACAATAAAGAAGAATTTGTTTAATTTTATTGTGTATCATTGTAATCATTAGAAAATGGGAAGATTGGAATTGCATTTTAAAGTATATTATGTATGTAATGTGTTGGATGTATTTTTCAGTTATTGTAATTTTGATGCTAATGTTGACTTCATATTGATAATAAAGTTTTAAAATTATTCTCAATATTGAATAATTTAGGAAAAACGTATAAAGTGGATAATCTAGGATCATAGAAATCTAAGGATCTAGAGTGATAACTAACATGTGGATGAGATTATTCTCATTAACTCATATATTGTTTCAAATACTAAAAGACTGACTTAAATGTCAGAGTATTTTTTTTAGGAATACTCCTACCCATAAGACTTGCTTGGAGAAAAACATGGTGTTGTGTCGTCAATGTGAACCTATGGAGGGACGCAGCAACATCGCAATTCGAAATAATGAAGTGTAGTTAGCATTTCATCCCGACCCTTATATATGATTGTATTAGTGTTAAAAAGAAGTGTAGAAAGAATTTGAAAAGAAAGTGTTCTCTTGATTTGGTGGTAAAAATGGAAGGAGAAAGACAAGGAGTAGTTATATATGTGGGGGTTTAGATTTAATCTTCATTTACTATACATAAAAATAAATAAAGACAAAAGTTTCTTTCGCTTATAACTTGCTTGTCCCACATTGTTTTTAAATAAATAATATTTTTTATTTTACCTCGTTTCTTCTTTATACTCTTTAAAATGTCAAAACAGAATATCTCATAAATGAGAATATGTGTTTCACAGAAATTTGTGTAACATTTATAAAGAATTAATGCAAGCACTTAAGAAAAAAAAAACTTCATCTGCCTGTAATCAATACTAGCAAAATTGTGATAAAAAGATATTAATATCACTCATTCTCAAACACTACCTGAAAGAATATATATATATATATATATATATATATATATATATATATAATTTTGGACTTGATAATTAAATAAAATAATTTAAAAATTGAAGTTAAAAAGAAAGATAAAGTATTTTAATAAGAATATAAAGATATTACTGGAATAAATTACATTCATATTATTTTTAGTTTTATAATAAACATCTACCTGCTTTATATTTTTAATAAAATAATACCCATATCTTTTATACTATTAAATAATTGAAATAAATATACATTTTCTTTACTTTTTTTAATAAATAATATTTACTTTTTTCATATCTATCTTCTTTATTGTATTTATAAAAAGTTGATATTTTAAATTTTTTGTTCATAAAAAATATTTAATATATTAAAACTTTTTAAAATTTTTATCATGTCATTTTATTGAAAATTATAAAAAAATTAATATTTGAAACTAGAGAGATGTGATGTTATTTTGCATAATCTCATAATATGTAAGTGGAGTTTTCCCCAAATATATTGTTAGATCTTACTCCCTCTATCTTTCTTTATCTATCTTTCTTTTCCCCAAACAAAAAGTATAATACATTTTTATAATTGTAATATAATAATTGTATAGTTTCCTATATTGCCATTTCTCTTTCCATCGAACACAATAGATACATATGTGTAATTAATAAAAATGTAATTAATGTGATAGTAAACTTTGCAAGTAACAAATAAATAGATGCAGATATCCTCTACAAATCTAACACTTAAAAAAACAGGAGTAAGTACCAATTATTTTATTAAAAAACTTATTGAATTTTAATATGTTAATATAAAGGATTCTACATATAACATGCATTCATATAAGTGGATTTGAGTGTATATATTTTTAAGATATAGGAGAGAAATATACTAAAAAATAGATATAACCTGATTTTAAAATTTATTGATAAAATTATAAACGTAGGATAAAGTTATGTTTCATCCGAAGATAAAGCTAATCAACTTATTAAAATCAATAAAATATTTTTTATTTTATTTACAGAAATCATAAGTAAATATTTGAATTGTATATAAATCTAAATTAGAAAGTTCACCCAAACATTGGCAAAAGGGAAAAAAAACGTAAATCATGTCATATGACTGTTGAGTAATATGCTGATCGTACTTGATATCACAATAGCTTATAGTGTTCGTGTTAATTATAATAAGAAATCTAAACTTTTGCTCATAATTTCTTTTTATCTCTGATTAACTATATTATACATGAAATGAATGTTTTCTAAATAAATAAATAAGCTCATGCTATACGACAGATAAAAAATTGAAAACCAGTTTCACACAAAATAAAAGAAATTTGTACTCATGTATTATAGTAATTATCTATTGTTGAATAATATTTATAAACTTTCATTTTTGAAAGTGAAATTACTTTTATTGGTAATTTTTTCTCATGTCATTATCATTTTGTGTGAGTTCTTATAAGAAATCAAAACAATATTTTTTGTTTTAGTCACTACTTTTTTGTAATAACATATACTAAAAACCTGTTAACTAATTTAATTTTATATTTTACCAATGTTTACAAATATACATACAATGAATAATACTCACAACAACTTTATCTTCTTGTTTTCATACACGATAGTATTAATTAATAATCTCATTTAAGAAAAATTGAAAAAATATTTGAATTCGATAATCTCATACACGATAGAGGAGTTTTTTCACAAGCACTTTAAAAATTTTCACCCATAATTTTTTAAATTATTTATTTTTAAGCTGAACATAAATTAATTCACTTTATAGAGAAAATACATTTTAATTTTAATTAAATATTTATTGAAAAAAGATTTATGTAATATTTATTTTATAATGGAAGAAGAAATAAAATAAATTCTAATTTGGATGAGTTTCTTTATAAGCACTTAGAGAAAAATGAATAAATATATGAAATGAATTTTCCCATATATTAAAATTAATTTATACTACGCTGAGAAATAAATAGTTAGAAAAATTATATAAGAGACCTAAGTTAAGTTTATAAAAAAATAATATTTTATCTTAAAAATGCTTATGAAGAAGTTTGTTTAAATAGAGTCTTGATTATATATTTTTAATTATAAATTTATTTTTTTCATAAATATTTACATTATAAAATTTATTCAGTAAATACTCAATTAAGTTATTTATCCGATTGGAGGAATTTAATTAACTTTTTCCCAAAAATTAACTCTAAAAAGTTTATTTGAATATTTTTTACTATTTATAATCAAATTTACTGAAAATTCAAATTTGCAATTTGTATGATATAGTTTGTAATGCGTGTCCTTCGCCATAAAAGCGAGTACTTTAAATTTGTTAAGGATCCCCAAACATATTTTTAAAAAACTTTTCATTAATTATAATTTTTTACTCTTAATTAAATCCAAAAAAAAAAATATAGTTTCCATTCTTGATCATTTTGTTAGATGATTACATGTCAGTCAAGCAAATTTAACACATTGATATAAAAATGTCACATAATTAATCTTATAATCTATTAACTTATATTAATTAATATCATATACAAGTCAGTTAGAAAAAGAAACTAGCTTTTTGTGAAGTTAAAATTAATTTAAATATAAGTTTTGAACTTTATATTTTATGGAAATGAATATAAAATAATTTTATAAATTTAATGTATGTATAAATTAATTGTAATTATATTGTAGAAATTTCTTTAATTTTTTATTGAGATTTTTCTCCAAATATATGTTAAATTATCAACTGTGTGTAAAAAGATGGAACTGTGATGATCGGATCCGAAGCTGGATTAAAAATAAATAATGTTTCCCGTAATTATCAACCAAGTTATTTGAATAATATTTTAACAACCCATCCCTATTTTACAACACTTCTTTTATTCATTAAAGTACTTAACAATAAAAAATTATATTATAATTACGTTATTTAGAGTCAATTAAATTTTATTCATATAAATGCTTAACAATAAAAGATAATATTATAATTACGTTATTTAGAGTCAATTAAATTATATATAAATGACTGTAAATAAAATATAACTTTCTAAGAGTTATCAAAACATTATGCTTTTATTTGAATTTCAGTCAATTCTTTAAAGTTTTTATTCATAATAAAGATACTCACTGAGTTATACCTCTAAAATAAGGTATGTTGAGATATATATAAAAAGAACTTTTTATTTCAGAATATTTTTATAATTAATGGTAATTAATTTGATATTATAATATACCGTATAAATTATATTTTTCATAATTAAAGTACTTGACTAATCTGATTTTAAATGTATTAATATGTGGGAGAGAAGAAATTTCAAAAAATAATAAGAATTACAGTCTGGTTAACATATATCTTAATAAAACAATATATATTATGAATAAAATAATAATTTTAAAATAAAACAATACATTATAAATGATGAAAATAATTTTTCATAATTAACATACTAATAATTTAAAACTTCCTATCAATGCAGAATTTATTCAAGTGAATAAAATTCTTATTACTCCATTGTACTATTAAAACCAACATATTGCTATATGTTATGCAGATGAAAATAAATAAATAAAAATATAGAAAAACAAGATAATAGTAAGAAAGTTTAATTAGTAGAAAAAATAATAAAAAATTAAAAAAGCATTAATTATTTTACATAATTTCATGTGTTAGTAGATAACTAATATGTCTAAAAGTTTTCCAAATGATAAAATAAAAGATAATTTTTATATTTATAATTATCTAACTTTGAAAAGATAAAATATAGGAATAATAATAAGTTAATTATCATGAGGTAATATATGTTTTGAAACACTTTATTTTAGAAATATAAAAAAGTAATTTCATAAATAAGTTCTTTAATTTTGTATGAGTTTATAGAAAGTGTTTGAACTAATTTTAAAGAAAACATAATTTAAAAGTTGGGTTTCGGGCTTATAAAAAGGATGAGAAGGATTAAAACTAAAATTCAATAGATATATAAGATACTCCCTCTGTTTCAAATTATAAGGCGTACTTTTGAAAGAAATCTTGTTTTATAATATAAGGCGTTTTAGAATTCCAATAACTTTATTCTCTTTTTTTCCTTATATACCCTTATTAATCACATTATTATTTGTATTTAGAGCTGTCAAAATAGGTCTGGCCCGATGGGCTGGCCCGTATAGCCTATGATTCAGGTCAAGCTAGGCTTAAAAATTTGTGGCCTGTATAACAATAGGCTTTTTTTAGCTTGACCCATTTGGCCCGATGCCCATATGGGCCAAGGCCAGGCTGCCCCGTAGGCTAATGGGCTGGCCCGTTTATTTTTTATATTAAATTTTTATTTTTAATTGTTATGTTGTCATACCAAAGAAAGAAACCCTAGTGTCTTAGAGTTTCTGTTTTCTTCTTCATTTCTTCTCTTTCTTTTTCACAAGCTCTTTCATCTCCTCTACTGCACTACTCCTCTGTTATGTTATTTAGTAGGTGCTTGACTCTTTTGGAAGTACTTAGTATGTGATCTAAGTTTTTTTTAAAAGTTGTTCAAATGTAAACAATTTTACACACACATTCATGTAAATATATTATATATTTATATTTATATTGTTGATAAAAAATTATATTGTAGATATATTGTAATATTTTTTCAATTTTTAATTAGGCTAAAAATGGTCCGTTGGCCCGTTGGCCTAACATAGGGTCAGGTCAGACTCAAAATTGTGGCCCATTTTAAAATATAGGCCAGGCTAGGCTATCAGATTTTTTGAACTTGGCCCGTAGGGCCAGGCCAGGCTGGACCGGGCCGTCCGTTTTGACAGCTCTATTTGTATTGACATTAAATAGTAGAAAGAGAAATTTAAATATCAGGAACTAAGAATTAATTTCCTTTTATTAGTCTGACTCTTCATCTTTTACCATCATCTACTAATATCATATTTTTTTTTATTAAAGTTGCAGTAGTAAGTAATTTTAATTCAATATTTTTATTTGCAATTTGGTGAGAATTGAAAAATTTTGATTAAAATTTTGAAAATAAAATTTAAGCATAATTATTTACAATTTAGTGAGAATTAAAAATTTTGATTAAAATTTTAAAATAAAATTTGAATATAGTTATTTGCAATTTGGTGAGAATAAAAAATTTTAATTGAAATATTTATTTAAAATAATTAGTAGTTCTGATTTTAAATTATTTAGAAATAATTCTTAAATGATTTTAAAATTGTTGAAATTCTAATCTCAATCAATTTACAATTTTATTAAAAAATTAATTCATTTATAAATATTTCTGGTTAAATTTCAATTAATTCATTTAATTATAATTAATAACAGTGAAAATGGAAGATTTGTAAAAAGTTGAACAAATTAATTGCTTTTATTAATATGTGAGATTTTGTCAAGTACGACTTATAATTTAAAATGGAAAGAGTATAAAATACGACGAAAAATTTAAATATACATACACCAATTTTAATTAAAATTAGAATTTAATCCCTCTAATTCGCACAATAAGAAAATGTTTTAAATATTAGCATAATTGGGATGGAAAAGTGATGACAAAAAAATATAGAATCTGTGTCAAAGTTTAATTTAAAAAAAAAATATACGTTGGCATAAATTGTTGTTGAAAATCACTTATAGATGAAGTGCTTGTTTGGTGATGCTGTAATGGTAAACAGAAGGAGAAGGAGGGGAAATGGTAGCTGAGTAGATTTTGACAGTTTGTTTGTAGTAAGTGGGAAGTGATTGGAACAGGAAGAAAGAGGGAAACATAAATGAAGGGAAGGCAGGGTGGGTTGGGGGCATTTAACAGAAGAAAACTGTGTGTTGATAATGAAGAAGAAAGATGACCAAGAAAACAGAGTTGTTTTAATTTGGTCGCTGTTGAAGTCTGCATTTAAGTGAATTCAAGGAGGTTTAATGAAGGCAGGTGAACTTACTTCAAATTGAACACTCCATCTATCTCTCAATGCCTTTAATGGCTTGGTAGTTGGCACCCTTTTCTCTTTACCTTCTAGTACTACCTATGTCTTTATTTTATATCACAAATAACGCCAACCAGTTTTTTCTTAATTATGTCTACAAACTTTTGAGTGCGCTAATTAAGGATTCAATAAATGTTTTCTTAAGTTGTAGCCTTCAATTCAAAATCACTATGCAATCCACTTCAACTCTAATGGAATTTCAACTATTTACCTCAAAAATTTAGGTTAGTGTCTTTAGTTCTTTTTTCATGTAGTACATGATCCCTCTTCAGTATTCAAAAGCTAACAATTACTTTATAAATATATGTGTGGAATGTGGTTTTTCCTTACCAGAAATTATTTTAACATCGTCATAATCTATATACCATGAAAGTATCAAACCGACCCATGTCCAACAAAAAGTCTTACCACAACCATCGACATTTCATATAAATATTTGTCATGCAGACTATCATGAAGAGCTTCAATTCTATTGAAAACCGAGAATTGTGTACATAATTAAATGCAGATTCACTTGCTGTATGAGAATCACTTTTTCACAACTAGAAAACTAAGTATATCTAATTGATTTGATTTATATATACCAGCATGAAGACTACAGCGTAATTCATTTCATTTCATTTCATTCTTTAATAATATTTGTTGTATACTTATCATCTCAATACCTAGTTCATCCAGTGTCTAAAAATTTCAACTGGAGTATCTTCTAGCGTAATCCACAGTAAATTTGAGTTAGCAATGAGTCTATTTAGGGTACCAGAGCAGATTTCGTTGTAATTGGTGACGTTAGCAATGAACACCCCTGGGAACCTAAGAGGCCAAGCCTATATGCTCTTCCGTTTTCCATGTAAAGAAATACAACCAAAATCCCCTAAAAAGACAAACATATGCGTTGCAGGTGCTTTGTCAAATCTTCATTTGCCTTTTTTGAATTAATAATTTGATTTTATAATCTGAATTGAATCATTTATAAAAGCAGCAGGAACAGAAAATAGGATTAATTATTAACTGTCCGAAAACATTTGATTTGAGTTTTTAAGATGGGCCAATTACCTTAATGAATGGTCTACGAGATAATCCGAATGAAAATGTTCTGTCGTGATTTTATGTGGATAACGTACGTAGATAGACATGCATTACACCAAGTGAAGCCATCCTTTGCAGTCTGTCATGTAACACGTTGACCCACGTAGCCATTTCTCGGTAATGGACTAGAATATCATTTCACGAATACAACAAATTAAACTATATATGTTTAATTACTTTTTTACAAACACCATTTAATGAGTATGATACACATAATATTTGTAGCATGCATTTGGTGTGATGAAGTTGTTAGGAGGAGAGTGAGCATACAGAAGTACAGGGATGAATGTGAAGAGAGGGGTTGTTTGGAAGATTTATTAGAGAGAGAGAGAGAGAGAGAGAAGAGAAGGAACATTAAATTGGGTTTTATTTATTTGGTAACTCATAGGACTTGGTTGGTTTAATGGGGAGGGTGTTGAGAGGCTTTAAAGGCTTGTTCTGGGGTGTTTAATAGCATAGGTCATCTAAGGTGTGGTTCGTTTTAATGGGTGAAGAGGGTGTTGAGAGCTTTAAAGATATTAGTTTTGTGAGTGAGCCAATTGGGGAAGTTGGAGTTATTATTTACATTAAAGAACCATTGGTAATGGCAATGGCAATGGCATTGAAGACCCTCCTTTCAACTGCACACACTAACAACATTAATGACCATGCCATACCTCTCCATCCATCGTCTTCCACTTCTCACCGCCTTTCATAACTGCCAAACCTTCCTCTCTCGCCTTTTCCCTCCCCTTTATAGTAGTACGTCATGTCAACATGCACCCCCATTAATTTTATCTTATTTTATTCATACTAGTACTAAGTTATGGTTGCAACTAAATATAACCATTTTTTCTTTTTCTTTTTTTAAATTAAAACTCATCTTTATTTATCTCAAACCCTTTTTCAATTAATTCAATTTAAATTCTTTTCTAAATTCTGCTTTTTATTATAGAAATTTCAAAATAAAACTCAAATCGATTGATGATTAACATTCAAGTTTTGTTACTCTTATGTCTGGAATTTGGGGAGGGGCACAAGAGAAAAGAAACAAGTGGTTTTCATTTAGTGTAAACTACATTATTATCAATATATACCACATTTTTTTCATACTTTTTCCCTGCTAAAATTTTATATTCTCACTTTTTCTTTTAATTTTCCTCAATATGAGTGCAAGGAATAGCGTAAAACAATGCGAGGACAACATTTTCATTAATATATTCAATTCATATAATAATGTCACATCGTTTTAAGAATTTATTTCGTCCAGAATTAAAGATATCATTTAATTCTGTTGAAATTGGAAATACCACATCTTAGAATTAAAGTTTGCTACTAGGAGTAATTTATAGTTGCATTGCATGTACACTCCTTTGTAAGAAAAAAATCCATCAGATAAAATTAAAAAAACTATTTTTATCGTGATTAATGATATTTAAAAAACTTGTTAATTGAGACATTTTTTAATTACTTTTTAATTTTTAATATCGAACTTGAATGACTTTCGAAAAATAATAAATGTAATTTATAGAATTAAATCTAACTAATTTTTTAATTAATGTAAAAAATAATTAATTTTATTTATATTTAAGTCTAGAAAAAGTATATATCAGTGTAAACTTTTTTTTATATATTATCTCATTCATAATTAAATCATATTTGACCAACATTGTTTATAAATTAAATGCTGTAAGGACTGATGTGATCACCTAAAATTTCTTCACAGACTTTTTAGAGTGATTATAAATGTTCATTAAAAGTGGAGACGAAAGGGAAATAGAAAGAAAAGAGACCAGTTTCGGTAAAAAAAAAATAATGATAACTGTTAATTAGTGTCTGATTCAAAAACTTCAAATAAATTTTTGATTAAAATGTGTAAAAATAAGTGTCCTTTTATTTTTAGTTTTCTTTTATAAGAATTTTAAATTGAACAAATGGTGTGATAAGGATAAAAGAAATAAATAAGAAAAAAATGGTAAATAGAGTAAGTGAATGTTTGTAATTTTTCATTTTGCTTTTTTTACATCACATCAAAGACGTTATGCACAAGCTTGAAGGTGTGCATTTATTAAGAAGCCAACTTGGTAAGCACGTTTGCATAAGCTACGTCCCTCTACTTTCGATCTTCAAATTTTGCCCCCTTTGCAGTTATAACTCGAAACTGGAAAAGGAGACTCGTCCTATATAAAGACCTCAGTCTTATACTACATTTGATCAGAAAATAACAACCAAGGTTTGAAGGTGAAACCACTCTTTGAAACTATGGTCTCCTTTCACAAAGCGCTGGCCGAGAGTCCAAGGCCTGAAATTCATGCAGATTTTGAAGCATCATCAAAGAAGAGAAAATGGGAAGAGCCATTTGCCGAAGACTTCTTCAAGGATCAAACAAGTATAGAGAAAAAGAAATCTATCTTTGATATAGAGATTCACCCTGAGACCCCTTTTTCTTCAGAAAAATGGCGTCAATACCTCACTATTCAGGTATGTATACATTTATATATACCGTCAAAACATGTTGCAAAGCCAAAACTCTGGCATGATCTTCTTGTTAATCTTTGATCTTGTTTTCCATGTGTAGTCAGGACAGATACAGTTGTGTAACACACGAACAACATCAGAGGACCACAAAAGAAGCCCCGAACCACCTCCTTCTCATCACATGAGTTTAGACCTTGAGCTGAATTTGACATGTGAATCACTGAGGAAAAAAGAAGACAGTTACAATATGAATGAGAAGCAGAGTTCTGGTTCCCCAGGAGGTTTGAGTGAACGTGATCAGGATCTGTTCAATGAACCGAGCAAGTGTAAGAAAGATTCAGAAGGTATGAATATTCGCTCTCCCTCGTGGCTGTCATCAACTGAGGATGATTACAATGAGATGGTTGCAACAGTTTGCATGCGGTGCCACATGTTGGTAATGCTATGCAAGTCATCTCCTTCCTGTCCTAACTGCAAATTCATGCACCCACCAGATCAGAACCCTTCAAAATTCTTGAAGAGAAGGTGCAGTCTTTTCTGCTAGTTATTTACTAGGAATGTCAAGAGATACGTATAAATTTTCAACTTTGACCTTACGTTTATCTTTCTATTTTTCCCTCTGAAAAGCCGAAGTTCTTCTTTATATATATAGCTCAAGTGTATGTTCAGAAACAGTGGGGTGATGATTGACTCCAGCTCTACGTAATATGGTACTTAAGCTGATTGTGAGAACGAATGCCAATAAGTGAGTACCATAGAAACTAACCTGGTATCATCATCATACTTCTATGTACAGACTATTCTCGAATCTTGAATATTCATCTCGCCAGAAGAATTTCAGTACATTTCTTATGAATTTGAAACCAAGTCCATTTGGCTGGATAGTGACTTGTTAAGAATTTTTCTTCACGTTGCAACATGTTTAATTTGACTATTCTTTCTAATAACTAATACTGGGTTTCCTTTAAAGATGTTCACTTTTAACATGTTTATGGGTAACCAGTCTTCAAACTAAGTATATACCTGGGTTTTTTTTACGCGGGTAGTCATATGATCATGATTGGATATATTAATAACCCCATGTTTCACTATAATTAACATATATCAATGGGTGGTTTTAGTTGCAAAAGTATAAATTTTTATTATATCGATAATAAATATTAAAGCAAAGAGAAGGCGACATAAAATGAGAATAATTTTTTTTCTCTGTTCATCTTATTGAATAAATAGTAATATATCTATATATATATATATATATATATATCACATTCGTTTTTTAAAAAATTCCAAATCAACACTATCATATTTTTTACTCGCAACACAAAATTCATAATTTTTTCCTCTAAATGTAATTTCAGTGGCAGTATTTTGAGTGTAAGCGTATATAATTTTTCTATAATAAATTAGTTAACTTTTTTTTTCAAATTAAAAAGAAAGAACTTAAGATGTGATGTCATTCTTTTTGCTCCATTAAAATCTACTGTGTATTTAATAACTAACCTGCTGTACAAAGCAAATCTAGCTCTAAAATTAACCAAGATGCTCGGATTGGAAGGATATGCATACTACAAAGAAAACACACGGAGATCTGTCAATTCTACAACGATGACAAACAGTAAGGTTTGAAAAAGAAATATAACATACAGGCAGAAGTTGGTTATCATTATTAATTCCTTGATAGATAAGTAGTCCCTTGAGCTATAACCTATCTAACATTCACTCAATTTTAACAAATTCTATTATCGATAATTTAGTCAAATTATCTAGAAGTCTAGCATTGTTCTCTTCAAACTACCATAATCCTTAATAACAGGTATCCACAGTCCATGCCTAAATAAAAAACATTGAATAGTTTGTGTCCATATAGTGCATTCTATATCCACTTTCCATGGGATTTTCTTTCTCTAAGGTGAAAATGAATAAAGTAGATATATAAGGATGCATCTATCTTTAATTTAAAGCTATCAGCCAAGGATCTTTAATTCAAATCAAGGGTAGATGCACTCTTAGTTTGAGAAACCAATCCCATTGAATGCAAATTGTTCCTGTGTAGCCTCATATTCATTTACTTTCTATGCTCCATAAATGCAAAGGAAAAAAAGAGACTAGAGATAGATACATATGACACACCATTAATCCTTTACATAATCCACATGAAAAAAAAATCTTTGATATACGATTATCAGGAACTCCTGGCTTTTGGAACTACCATGTCAGCTGCATTTATGAAAATGTTTCATCGTAAGAGGCTATCTGCGAAGAGTAGAGATGAGTTTTGGGATGTGAAGTTTGGATATTCCTTTGACCTAAGGTAATTCCACACAAATGTGACTTGGAACCAATGGTGTGGAATACGTGTCCTGCGGCTAAGGCTCCTCCTACTGGTACTTACATATTTATGTGTCGGTTATATATAGCATATCTCTAACTTTGGGGACAGTTCTTATCTCCATTTACATTAATTATTTTCTGTGCATGTTTTCCAACGAGTCTATCCATTACACTGTGTTTCATGACATTAATATGGATCCAACTGGTGTGATATATTTTCAGATAGTTTCTGTCTCATTTAATCTCTCAGATATTTACCCTTATAAATATTACCAGCATGACATTTGTTTGGATAAATACTAGGCCTTTCTCATTTAACTTTCTTTAAAAGACATCAAAAGAAGAACTCCTAATATTTAGAAGAAGTAAATGAATGTGAAAAAATTGAAAGAATTATTTTGGTGACAAAATATTTTATGAAAGACTCATTAAAGAAGAAAAAAACTTATTCATATCTTATTGAGCACAATATTTAATTATAAACTTTGATAAAAGTATCATGATATGCTTGATTTTGACTTTTTATGTATATTTTTTAATTTTCAATTAGCAAGGAATCAACATGGAATTTAGGTCAACTTACTCAGGCACCGTGTTCTGTCAAACAGATGTTTTATTTGAGTGAACACTCATTCATTTCATTTTGGACTTTGATGTATACTTTGTAAATTTAAAAATCAATCAAAGATTTAGACTAACCCACAGCTGTGCTTCTAGTGAATTGGCAAAACACAACCTTACCAAATTCACCCTAATAACATAGCAAGAGGCCATGTCGCATGATGTTCACAGCTTTTTTTGAGATGACAGCTTCACAATTTTTTTTTCTTAGGGTGTGTTTTGATTGAGAATATAAAAAAAAGAGAAAGTGATAAATGTTGTTTAAAAAAATAAAGAAATATAATATTATCTATAAAATTATTAAATTATTTTTAATTATAAACTAATTTTAATTAAAATTAAATTATAATTTTGTTATAATTAATATTATTTTATAAATTTATTATTATTATTGTGGTTGTTATTTAAAATTTATTATTTTTATTATTATAAAATAATTTTTATTATCATTATTATTTTAAAATTTGTCATTCTTTTATTATTTTTATGATTGGATTATTATTATAATAATTTTATTAATAGCATTATTATTACGATTAGTTTTAATTTTTTTACTTTTACTATTAATATTATTATTATTATTACTACTACTATTTTATAAATTTATTGTTATTATTATTTTTTAATTTTATTATTATTCTTATTGTTATTATTATAATTATTATTTTCAAAATTTATTTCTATTACTATTAATATTATTTATAATTTTATTGTTATTATATTTTATTATTTTAATTATTGTTATTATTTTAGCATATTATATAATATAATTAATTATATTATGTTATAGAACAATTGATTGTGTCATATAATTATAGATTTCATAACATTCATTTGTAAAGTATTTTCCTTTTTAGTTTGTTTTCATCTCATTTTTTTATATGTTAGCGTCTATTCTATAAAAACAATATTATATATAGAGAGAATCAAATCACTTTCATAAACTTTACATTTTGTAAAGGAAGTGTTATTGGATAAGATAACAACTAGATATAATTTAACCCATAAAAATGTATATAATGAACAATTTGTGTAATTTGTGGTGTAAATCAAGAATTAATAAACCATTTATTCTTATAATGTAGGGTAAATAATTCATATTGAAATAAGTGTAATAATTAGATAAGAATATGCACACCTGATTTTATTTAATATCCTTAAATTAAACAAAACTGAAAATTAAATATAACTTATTATAAGTTGTCATATAGTGTATATTGTGAAATTAATTTTCATAAATTATACACATTTATTTTACATTCTTCTAACAAATAAATAAACTTTAAGATAGAGTAAAACAAGTAACAAGTAAGAGGAGAGGGATAAACAATGTAAGGAACAAAAAAAATCATATAAAGAGATGTTTTGATTCAATTGAAGTATTAATGAACTTCAATTTATGTCTACGATAAAATTTACTAAAATATTGAGATTATACCTCAAAGTTTCTCTTATAGTGAACTCAAGGTTACATGCTCAAAGTTATTATAATAAACATGTATATAGCTCCAAGTTGTTATAACTAACCCTGTGAAACGCATGAATAAGGGTCTCATCTCACCAAAAAGTATAATCTATTGAGATTTTTCACCATATACAAAAGTGAGAAGATCTAATAGAATTAAACGAACTAGGAACTTTTGACAAGAATTTGACTGGACCAATTCTTTACAAATCTTCACCTTGGTTCAACACAAATTTTCTAAGCAAGAATCACTAATTGTTACTAAGTCCATCATAAACTTAATCATCAATCAACTGGATTAAATCCAAATAATAAAAGAACTTGCTGGCTAGCAGAAGATTCGTAATCATACAAGAAGGATGATATGTTGAGACCTTCATTACCTTCATAGATCATCCAACAATCACTTTTCTTATGAAATGCAACCTGATATTGATGTGCTTTTTTTTTTTTACAGTAGACTTGGTTATTTGGCAACTGCATAACATTGTTACCATCATAGTAAACAATAATTGTTTGGTCTTGCACCTTCAGCTCCTTAGCTAGACCCTTCAATCATAAGACTTCCTTCACTGCTTCTGTCAATATACTTTGTTTCAGTTGTTGACAACACTACTACCTTTTCGTAACATAATCCATGAGTGTCTTTCTAGTGTCCAAACACATAGTGTAGTTTGAATCAACAAACTCTTCTATGGGAACAACTCTCGTATATCTTATAGTTCCACCATAAATTGAAACTCTTCCAAGAGATCCCTTCAAATGAACAATCCACTTAAGAGCTTGCTAGTGATCTCTCAAGATTTGACATGAACCTATTAATAATACTCTCAACATATACTATGTCAAGGTGTGTGCAAACCATTGCATACATCACAAAACCAACAATTTTTGCATATGGAATAACATCCATATATCTCTCGTTCCCCAATGTCTTAAGAGATTATTCATCACTCAATTTATAGTGAGAAGCAAAAGGTGTGAACATAGGTTTCAAGTTTTTCATCTCAAACTTGTTAGTGATTTTTCTGAGATAGGTCTCTTGAGACACCATTAGACGCTTTATATCACATTGTCTAATGATATCAATCCCCAAAACCTTTCTGACAGCTTTAAGAATATTTATATCAAATTTGTTGTTAAGCTCAATCTTAGCTTTCTTAACCTCGGGCTTACTATTACTTACAAATAGAATGTCATCTGCATACAACAACTATACTATGAAGTGACCTTCTACTAAAACTTGAAATAAACACAAGTAACACTTGCTATGTGCAAAACCCATACAAGCAATAAACTCATCAAATTGTTTGTTCCATTGCCTAGGGGATGTTTCAGCCATACAAGGATTCATTTAATTTACAAATGTAACCTTCTTATCTCTTACTTCAAATCTTTCTGGTTGTATCATGAAGATGGTCTCCTCTAAATTATCATAGAAAAACACAATTTTAACGTCGATCTATTCCAACATTCCAACTTAAGGTTAAGCTCTACAATCATGACTAACAACATCCTTATATATTCTTACTTTACAACTAGAGACAACACATCATTATAATATATTATTTCTTTGTGTAAAGCCAATAGTCACCAATCTCACCTTGAATCTTTGCATAAATCAATTACTTAATTTATATACATTAACAAAATATGAAAAATGTTTTTCTGAATAGGTAGGACCCCACCTTCAATTATAAAAGTGAGAACATATTATTACATGATGGATTATGATAGAATTTTTAATGTACATTATGAATCAAAGTTGGACGAATACATTTAATATTAATCAATCATATGAAAAGAGAGTTGATGAATTCTTACAATTTTCTCAATAAAATGGAAAAATCATTAAAGGGACATATTATTGTCTATGTGTTCATTTTCTAATGAAAACAATGATATGATAAAAGTTGAAATGATCTTATATTAATTTCTGACTATATTACCAAGGTTGATGAAGAAATTTTTGTAAGTACAATGAGACAATAGATTTTTTGGAGTGGATAATTACGTTGTTCCACTATATATTTCTCTATAAGATGCGTTAGAGATAATCAAAGGAACTTCCATATTAAACATTTCAATTATACAACTATAATTGAATTTTTGACTTTATCATCAAGGTTGAGGTGGAAACCTTTACAGGTACAATGAGACAACAACAAAATTTTTTAAGTGAATAATTCTATTCTTCCACTATACATTTTCCTACCATATTTATTAGAGACCATGTAAGAAAACTTTCATATTAAACATTTTAGTCATTCAACTATGAGTAACATAAATATATTCTTATTTAATTATATTTTCTAATCTTTAAATAATTTTGTTTAACCAATAAATTTAGTTTTAGGTACATTCACAGATTTAGTATGGAGATATGAAAATAAGAAATAATATTGAACCTGAGTCCATTCACAAGTCTTGCAATAAGATTGTGCAAATCCAACAATAATTAAAGACATTAATGACTTAACTTGTAAATAAGTTAATTTTGAATAACCTATTCTTTTATAATACCATATTTATATCAGTAATTGATTTTTGTCATACATGTAGACCTCATTGACAATTAATTGTTTTATATTCTAAATCTACATTGTTATGTGATTTTGTTGGTGAAACAAATCTACCAACTGAATGAAAAACTTATTATAAGAAAGTTTTAATTTCACTTACATTTTAAACTATATCATTGACTTACATTCAATGTATTTCATTTACTTAGAGTCATGATTGATACCAATATTTTAAATAGAAAGATCACAAGCAGACCATTCCTTTACATTTTCTCCAAAATTAACGATTTTTTTAATGCATGCACTAACTATTTTATCTATAAATTTTGAAACATTTTTGTGATTTTCTTCTCAATTTAATGGAATAAAGTAAGTGGATTTCATTTAAATATGAATAGTACATCATGAATAGTATACTAGAAAAGTACTATTATTACTATAAGTATTATTGATTGTTTTACCAAGATAATATACACTATATATTAGAATAAATTTAAATTTATTTTTATGATAATTAAAGGTTAACATATTTTAAGTTTTGTAGTTGTTTCCGGATCCAATAACATTGTTTAAAAATTATATGTTGTGCATACGACAGTAGTGAACAATTTATCTTTTTCAACATATTTAGTATTTAAGTTTACTTTTATTTTGTTCAAATATACTTTAAATTTGTTTTATAATAATATTTTATAAAATCAGGTTACTTTAATATCTTAATTAATTAATATTATAAAATATCAACAATAGTTTACTATTACTACGCATTCACTAGAAAAGGAAAAAAAAATGGAAACAAGCATAACCTAAACTAAATCCTTATTTTATAATACTTTACTTATTAAGTAGTTTAGATTAAAATAAGCAATTTATTTATTATATAATATGTTTTATTTGGTGAAACTATTTAAAAATTTAATATTGTCTAGAATACATTTTTCTTATTAAAAAATTTAAATTTGTGCTGAAACATATGTATTTTAAAAAACACTATATTTTTTTAAGTTAGTTGTGCCCATAAAAAACATAAAAATACTTGATATAAAATTTGATGTTTTTTTTTAATAGTTACATAAAGGATATGTGGCATACCATCTTAATTGATGTATAATTCACATAACTAACGTAAAGTGTATTAGTTATTTATTAATAATCTAACTTATCCAAAAATAATGAACCTAACAAATGATTTATGCCTTAAGTGGAAAGACGAAAGTCATTCATCAAAGAAGTATGAAGAAATAAATTAAAAGAAAAATGCATTCTTTGGTAGGAAGATAATAAAACAGATAATATCATTTAAAGTTGTAATTAATAAAACAAGGAAAACACACTTAAAAACATTTTTTTCTACTGAAAAGAAAGTGTAATATCATTTAATAAAACACAACACTTGCACATTAATCCATTAAAGTTTAAAATACCCGTGTAGATCAAGTATCCTAAAACAAAACAGTTAAAATATACTGCACTACAAAATACATGCGATATATCCATATTTCTACTATATTAAAATATTTTTTAAAATCATATACAAATAATAACTTTTGCAAAGATAAAAATTCAGAAGTTATATAGAAAACTTATGCGTCTTTTAAAAAAAATGACGTGACTTATATTTTATCTAATGAAATCATTTTAATTAAATAAAAAACAAAACTATATAAGTAAAAATAACATCAAAATAATTATAAAAATATATCTATTTAAATAATAAAATAGATTATATGGTAACATTTTCTAAAGTGTATATGTATTTTAAAGAGAATATTATCGAGCCTCTTAAAATATTAGTAAAAACATAAGAATAAAAATATTTATATAAAGCAATGTAATATTTTTTATTACAAATACACAACTTTCAATAAGTTTTCTTATTAATTGAGTTTTTAATCAATATATTTAAGATACTCATCTGTAAGATTTTTTTTTAAAAGGGTGCTGATAAGACAAGTCACTTTAGGAGCTTTGACTAATATTTTTGGAAGAAAAATATTTATCTATTATTAAAAATTTAAACAACAAAAATATTTTACCTATATTTTGTTTCTACATAATTCTTAAATATTTTGCATACATTTCATGAATGAAAAGAAATAGTAAAAAATATCTTAGAACGTTAAAAATAATTTTGATAGAATAAAAATATTAATTATATTTCCAACTTTTGATGCTGTCTTAAAAAATAGCAAAAGATTAATATTACTCCCTCCGTTTCAAATTATAAGGCGTACTTGACAAATTCTCACATACCAATAAAAATATTTAATTTGTTCAGTTTTTTATAAATCTTCCATCTTTATCCTTATTAATTACTATTAATTAAATTAATTGAAATTGAATCAGAAGTTTTATAAAATGAATTAATTTTTTAATAAAACAGTACATTAATTGAGATTGATTGAGATTAGAATTTCAAAAGTTTTGAATTTATCTCAGAATTATTTTTAAATAATTTAAAATCAGAACTACTAATTTTTTTAATTAAATATTTTAATTAAAATTTTTAGTTCACACCAATCTATAAATGATTATACTAAAATTTCAATCAAAATTTTTAGTTTCTACCAAATTGTAAATGACTATGCTCAAAATTTATTTTAAAATTCACTCAAAATAAAAAGAATTTGATACCTTGAAAGATATGAATTTCACTCAAATTTAATTACTCAAAATAAAAATTTCACTCAGAATAAATTTAGATATGATATTTGATTACTTACCTTGAAAGATAAACAGTCTATTAAATGAATGAACAGAGATGAACAAAGATGAACGTGAAAAGTTAAAAGTTAAATTAGTACTCCTGAAGATGAAGATGATATTAGTAAATGATAATGAAATATGAAGAGTCAGACTAATAAAATATAATTAATTCTTAGTTCCTGATTTTAATTTTTCTTTCTACTATTTAATATTAACACAGATAATCATGTAATTAATAGGGGTATATAAGGAAGAAAAAGAAAAAAAAAGTTATTGAAATTCTAAAACGCCTTATATTTTGAAACAACTTTTCTGTTCAAAGTACGCCTTATAATTTTGAAACGGAGGGAGTAAATAATTTCTCTTTTGAAATATTTAACATAATTACATATTTAGAACTCAAACTTTGAATAAAGTAAAGAAAAAGTGGTCATGTGTCAGTTGATCTATAATTTTGGTGGCATAAATGTGTATTTTTACTATATATTTAATAAAAATATATAAAATTATTAAAAATTAAGTAAATTTAAAATTACACAAAATATATTATCATTACAATACTATCTTCTAACATAAAGTTCATAATAAATTATTAAGTAATAGTACTCTAAATAGAAATTTATATATGGGGTTTTAATTTAAAAATAATAAATAGACATGGTAACAGGGTGGAGGCGATTTTCGCCTCCCGCTCCCCGTTCCTGACTCACTTAATTATTCTCGTTCTCGTCTCTTATTCCCGTCGGGGATAGCCATTTAGTCCTCACACCCATCCCCATCGGGGTCGGGTTTCCCCGTCCCATCCCCATACCCATCTTACTTTATTTTCTTAAAATATAATTTTAAAATATTTTAAATAAATCTAAAAATTTAAGCATAACTATAATATATATATATATATATATATCACACAAAATAGACTATTAAAGATAAATTTATAGAGACTAAGTATTTTAATATTAAATATTTTTTTATAAATTATTTTCTTATACTTTATAATGTTACAAATTTTAAATTATTTTCTTGATGAAGTATATTTTAGTTTATTATTTTTATATTATAATATGTATGTAAAAAAATATTGATAATTTGTTTTTTGTTTTATACCTATCAAGTTTAATTTATCAAGCTTCAAAACACATAATATAAAGTTTAAAATCCTTCAAAATGAATATCAAATGCATATTTAAAAGCACTAATAAATAAATAATTTTTAAACTATTAATTGTTCAAAACACACTATATAAAAGAAATAGTTTCCAAACAAACAAATATCAGATAATCTAAATGTATAGAGGATGAGAGAAAGAGAAGAGTATATTGAACTAGTTAAAGAGATTGAGGAAGTTGAAAGAATGAGTGAAAGGTAGAATAAAGGAGAAAAGTGTGGAAGAAAGAATAGGGTTTCAAATAAGACAATGTAACCTTTTATGTATGAAAAATAAAAAGAAACACTAAGAAGAAATATGATTAATTTTAGGATTTAGATTTAAATTTAAAGACGGGGCGAGGATGGGTACGGGGACGGGGCAGGAATTGCATTACCCATCCCTCACCCCGAACCGATTTATTTAAATGGGGAAAATCCGAACCCGATCCCAAACCCGATCAACTCGATTTTTCCCTGTCAAACTCGAAATGGGTGTGGTTCTGTCCCCACGGATACAGGTCTAATTGTCATCCTAATAATAGAAGAATAAAAAACACTAACTAGAACCACCTTTTTATATGACGCAATAAAACTAGTTTAGTATACAGATAATTACTCAAATTTTACTAGTTTTAGTCAAAATTTAACTATTGTTTTAGTTTTTGTGACATTTTAATTTATATAATATAGAAAACTGAATATGAATATATCTTTATAAAAAAAATGTAAATCTAGTTTGTCCGCCAAAAGAAATTACCAAAAATAATTCAATTTTATTATTTTTTATTTCATTAGTTTTCTAGTGTCTTGGAATTGGTTAAATTGATGGAGTTTAACCAACTCAATTGATTTATTTAACTAATTTAAATAATTATGCTTTATCACGAAAACTTTATCTCCATTTATGTTCCATTGTGCCAAATAGTGATGTTAAAATTTATGAGTAAATTAAAATCAATTTATTATATAAATTACAATATTGAAAAGGAACCAATGAGTGATTGATATTTTCTCAGGTAATATTTTGTTTTAATTTTTGTCTATATAAAAAATGATTAATAGTGTTATCATGTCATGATTTTTTTAATTGATATAAAAATATCATAAATGAAAAACACTTGTATTTTAGAACAAAAACAAGAGAAGAAGTTAAATGAGGAAGAAAGCAGAGATAAACTGATAAGGAAGAGGTAACTACTGTAGAAGTAGTGTTTGAAACTCAGAGAAAAAGGGAAAAAAGAGAGGTTTGTTTGTGTTAGTAACTGAATCTTTTTTTCTTTGTGAGTGATTAATTTGAGATCTCTCATAAATAAAGAAACCATGATGTAAGAAAGGGCACACACCCTTCTTTCTTGAGAATGACAATGCAGGCAGGTGAACTCTGCCAGCAAAAAAAGACACATTCTCCACTCACTTTCTTCAATCCAATTTCCGATTTTGGTTCCTTCAGCGGAGGGTTGTTTCTAGAGCCCAAAATTCCCGATTCCTTTCTTCGTTCCGTTTCGTTCAAGATTCACGCCGCCACTTCTTCCGAATCCAACCCTCGCCGCCAACGGAGGAGGGTTCCGGCCGGGTTCTTTTTGTCAGTGAGCTTGCCTAATGCAAAACTCGTCACCGAACCCAAACTGCCAAATGGTGAACACGTCTCCCACCAGGATACCACCTCCAACGGCGTCGTTCAGCAAAGAAAGGTTAGGGTGCGTGGAGGCAATGCCGTCAACACCACCAAGCATCTCTGGGCTGGTGCTATTGCCGCTATGGTGTCTAGGTATGTTTAATTTCACCGATTCACGTTGCTGTTATTATTTTCCATGTGAAAAGAAAAAAGAAAGAAAGAGTTTTTGCATAATAATTAACATTTTTATGACATTTTATCTTTTCGTTTTGTTCTTTTTATCAGAACTTGTGTTGCTCCACTTGAAAGACTGAAGTTGGAATACATAGTTCGTGGTGAGAAGAGGAATATATTCGAACTTATTAGCAAAATTGCCGCTTCTCAAGGGTTGAGAGGCTTTTGGAAAGGGAACCTTGTAAATATTCTGCGAACGGCTCCATTCAAAGCGGTTAATTTTTGTGCTTACGATACTTATAGAAAGCAGTTGCTGAGGTTTTCTGGGAATGAGGAAACTACCAATTTTGAGAGGTTTATTGCTGGTGCTGCTGCCGGGATTACTGCTACCATTATTTGCCTTCCACTTGACACTGTATGTAGCATTTTGAATTATGATTTCGTAGTTCGTTTTCTCTGCTGCATCCCAACTGAATAAAATTGCGTACACCTGAAAAGTAAAGCACATACAGCTACACAAATTTATGCATTAATAATGATTGAGATGAGAGGTCTTTGAATTAATAGTTTTGTATGGGCTCAACCTCTACCAGTAAGCTTTCAACAACTACAATTAATATTGTGGTGTTAAACTGTTTATCATTTAAAAAATTTGTGACTGAATAGCAACCTTCCTGTTATCTGATATAACAACTATGTGTCTTCAGCCAAACATTTTAAGTTTTAACTTTGCCAATTTATTTAGTTAGGAAACATTTGGACTGGGTATGGCATCATTAGGAATGAATTATATGGAAGGGAAAAGAATTCTGTTAGTAATTTATTGCTATGCTGATGTAACCGTTGATCCCAGCGCCCCCCCCCCTCCCCCCCGCACCATCAGTTAATCTTAGTCATTCAGTAAAGCCTGATTTTTTTTTCTTCCTGTCTAGATGGCTGTGTGCCTGAACATTTTTCTGTTATGTGTGAAGTTAAATCAAAAGTCGGAGTTTAATTCGCATAAGATGTTTTCTTTTCGACATGGATCCTATCAGATTAGCTCCCAAGTCATAGCATGGACTTACCATTTTGGCATAATATAAATAGAATGATAGATACAACGATGGGCACTATCGCAAATACAAGGCCATCTTAGAAGCTGAAATAAAAGGATCAAATTAATCTCATGTCCCCTTGTAATTTTATAATGCCCCATGTTCTATTTCTAACCAGGACTAGTAGGAAAATGGTGTAACATGTGGTAAATTAGTCTGTATGTATTTGGCAACCAGTATGAATGAGCACTTGAATCATATATTAAAGATAATTAGGTATTGTAGTTGATGAAAACTAAAGCATTACCATTTAGCTATTTTTCTGTGTATTCACTTGGAAAAAAATTACTATGAGGTTCCTTACAGATCCGAACCAAGTTGGTGGCACCTGGCGGAGAAGCTTTGGGTGGTGTAATTGGTGCTTTCCAATACATGATTCGGACTGAAGGATTCTTTTCTCTTTACAAGGGTTTAGTACCATCTATTATAAGTATGGCTCCGTCTGGTGCAGTTTTTTATGGTGTATATGATATACTGAAATCAGCTTATCTGCATTCACCGGAAGGAAAGAAGAGAATTCAAAATATGCATAAACAGGGTCAGGAATTGAGTGCCTTTGATCAGCTTGAGTTGGGTCCAGTAAGAACATTGTTGAATGGGGCTATTGCTGGTGCATGTGCAGAAGCTGCTACGTACCCGTTTGAAGTGGTGAGGAGGCGACTTCAATTGCAAGTCCAGGCTACTAAATTAAGTTCTTTTGCAACGTTTGTCAAAATCGTTGAACAGGGAGGCATTCCAGCTCTCTATGCAGGACTTATTCCCAGCTTATTACAGGTATTAAGTTCACAACCTCTTGGCATGCACTATTTTGTATTTTACTGGACTTAGTGGATTTCTCTCCCTAGGAATTGAGAGTGCTGTCCTCTGGTTATCAATCCATTCATATTAATGATTCATTAAATTAGAACTGCTTAAGGTTTCTAATGTACAGAAGGTTGATTTAGATTAAAGGACACAGAGGGTGTTGTTTCTGTTTGCTCACATAATCTAAATTCTATTTTTCATTGTACCATGTGATCACAATTGCTTGTATATCATCCCCTGTAATACTCCACAGTGTAGGTTGTATATACCAAAAAAACAAACGATTTTATGTTTATTGTGGAGGTGTAGATTAGGGACCATAGTGAAAGCTGACTAAAATAGAAGAGACCGTAACAGAAAAATCTATGCATCTATTATATTGCTTTCCTTTGTTAAATTTAGATATTTTCATATAGTTTATAAATTAAAACGACTCTTCTGCCATTTTTTTTCCTTTTGATGCTCGTACTGCTTAAGGTTGTTTTTAACCGATCATTCAAGTTGAATAAATTTCATACTTTAATTTCCCATTATCAGGTACTTCCTTCAGCTTCAATAAGTTTCTTTGTCTATGAGTTCATGAAGATTGTTCTCAAAGTGGAGTAGGCAACGAATAGACTCAGGTACATATAATGATAAGAGCTGTAGCATGATCACGGGCGAGCAGCTAAAATAGTTACGGAGTGGTAATGATAAATTTTAAATGGCAATCGAATTTGATGTCTGCTTTTGAGGGTGAAAGCAAAATTCAGGTCTGCCATCCCGTATGACCGATCACTGTATCCTTGGCGTGTGTATTACCAACAGAATTTTTGGATTGATCTACAGTCAATATACCCAGGCCTTAGGTGTGCAAAGTGCACATAAATTTCTCTAGTCACTCCCAGATATTGACTCTACACAATTTGTTAGCTTTTTGCAATCGGGCACAAATTCTTTATCGTTACCAAGGGGTGTACAAGCAAAGTCCATTTACATTAGGCTGTGACCTGAAACGTTGCTTACCAATTATTCTTGTGCATTGCTTGCATGACACCTAACTAGATCATCTACTTGCCAGTTTGCTGCCATCAAAATGCTTAGAATTTAGATGCAAATATTTGACTTTCTTTATTTCCGTTTTTATGCTCCACCACCCGCTTCTTAACTATTAGAAGAAAAGTTCCTCTTGACTTAGTAAATAAATAACACTACCTTCTTATAAAATCGGTGGGATTGTAAAATATGAAGAAGGTAACATCCCGTAATGGTGCCTGAAGAATTTGGAAACGACTGGGATTTACAAGGCGGTTTACGGCTGAGAATCTCTGATATTCTTTAGAGAGGAGCATCTAACAAACGTATTTTGGAACTCCAATTATAACACCCGTCGAGTGGTTGAGGCACATCTTAGATATGATAAATTTGTAGTTTAACAAAGATGGGATAAAGAGCTTTTTAGGGGCAATTCTTCATCTCCAACTTTTCTTCCTGCACCTCCAAAAATATTAAAATTCCAATATTGTCTTTATTTTTTACTTTTGGTTTGTAGAATTCAGAAATTACTTTTTGACTTCTGATTTGCAGAATCTGGAAGTTACTTTTTGAGTTCCGGTTTCTATAATCCGGAAGTCATTTTTTGACTTCCGGTTTCTATAACTCGGAAGTCATTTTTTGACTTCCGGTTTCTACAATCCGAAAGTCAACTAATTTTTTGGCTTTCGGCTTGTACCAGAAGTCATTCCGCGCTTAGGGTGCAGGGAGAAATATATGGAGGTGCAGGAAGAAACAGTCACTTTTTAGAGTGTACACTCCTTGGGATCGGATTTGGATCCAATCCTTTGAATGATCATTCAGTAGGCTCATCATGCTGTATGTTTGAGACTTAAGAGTTTTGTTCCCTTTTGCCCTTCTCGAGATCAGGTCTGGACCAAACCTTTAGAACAATTTGTTTGTGATCTTATTGCACTCTGTGCTTGAGACTTGTACCATCTTGGAGATCGGACCTAGATTTGAGTGTTAGAGTGATCCCTCAATAGCTTTATCACACTCAACGCTAGAGGGTTGTGTAGCTTGGTGGGATTGCACCTGAATCTAATCTCTTGGTAGTAGCCTCATTGTGGTCAGCATATGAGGCTTGGGGGCTATATAACCTCTTGAGGATCGGACTTGGATCAGAACTGTTAAACTAGCACTTTCAAGGATGAGACATAGATCAAGGTAAGGAGTTGGATCCAGTGAACTTTAATTTGTCTAATCTAGCAAAGACGCAAAACTCCTAACCCTGACGTTGTGGCTATTTTTGCGGATATACTGTTGTTGTTTGTTTCCGATGATATATTAAGAAAGAAAAACGAGGAAATAAGCTGTGGATGCCCTCAACTCGATGAAGTGAGTTGAATGGAGGGAGGTAGTTGACATTGAATTTGATGTTTTATCCTTCATTTTAACTGCACTGCACATCAGATCTTCATTTAATATTTTATTTTCTTCCTCCCCATTTCGTGCTTTTTCTTTAACACTATCGATGCTACATTTTATATAACCTAAACATAATAGGTTATATTAACATAATTATATTATATAATATGATAATAAAAATATTGAATGAAAAATAATAAAATAATAATGATAAATAATAATAATAATAATAATAATAATAAAATATTAAATGAAAAAGGATAAAACAATAATAATATTAATATTAAATAAAACTAAAATTCGTATAATAATAATAAATAATGAATAATAATAATAACAACAACAAAGAATGTCAATAATCAACAATAATAACAATAGATAATAATAATAACAATAACAATAAACTCATAATATTAATAATACTAATACTAATAATAATAATAATAATAATAAATAGTAATATTAATAAAAAATAAAAAATAATAGTAATAATAAGAATTTTAAATAGAATAATAAATATTAATAAAAAATAGTACAAATAATAATAATAATAAAATTATAAAATAATAATGAAACTAATAATATTAAAAATATTGAAAAGTAAAATTGAATATTTAATTAATACTAATTTATAACAAATATAAGAAATTTTATAAATATATATCATTTTATAATTTTTTAAAAATTTATTATATCTATCTAATCATTAAAATTTTCATAAATTTTTCTTTTCCACTTTTTTTCTTAATTCAAATAATCTTTCTTTCTATTTTTTTTTTCTTTTTCCATCTTTTACTTTAGTCAAATTCACTCCTAGTGGACTTAAGAGAAGAGTTGTTACTCCTGAGGTATATCAAAACACAGTATCTCAGAAATATGAGGTGCAGGAAACCAATTCAAAAAGATGGGGGTAGCACAAGATGCCTTGATTGGAGATTTTGAGGATCATTAACAACCTCTACGGGTACATAAACTGAGATTAAGAAGTCAAGTCCTTGGTTAGGTTTTTCTCCTCTTCTCAGTTCTTCATCATAAAATGATCTCAACATACTTCAAACCAGGACAAAACATAATTTTGTGTTATTAGTTTATAGTGGGTTATTTAAAAGTGGGCCGATCCCTTTTCATTTTTCTGTTATTTAAAAAATATACTCCCTCTGTTTCAAATTATAAGGCGTACTTGACAAATTCTCACATACCAATAAAAGAATTTAATTTGTTCAGTTTTTTATAAATCTTCCATCTTTACCTTTATTAATTACTATTAATTAAATTAATTGAAATTAAATCAGAACTTTTATAAAATGAATTAATTTTTTAATAAAACAGTACATTAATTGAGATTGATTGAGATTGAAATTTCAAAAATTTTGAATTTATCTCAGAATTATTTTTAAATAATTTAAAATCATAACTACTAATTTTTTTAATTAAATTTTTTAATTCACACCAATCTACAAATGATTATACTAAAATTTCAATCAAAATCTTTAGTTTCCACCAAATTGTAAATGACTATATTCAAAATTTATTTTAAAATTTCACTCAAAATAAAAAGAATTTGATTACTTACCTTGAAAGATAAGAATTTCACTCAAATTTGATTACTCAAAATAAAAATTTCAGTCAGAATAAATTTAGATATGATATTTGATTACTTACCTTAAAAGATAAACAGTCTATTGAATGAATGAACAGAGATAAACAAAAATGAAAGTAAAAAGTTAAAAATTAAATTAGTGCTAGTGAAGATGATATTAGTAAATGATAATGAAATATGAAGAGTCAAACTAATAAAATATAATTAATTCTTAGTTTCTGATTTTAATTTCTCTTTCTACTATTTAATATTAACACAGATAATCATATAATTAATAGGGGTATATAAGGAAAAAAAAGAAAAAAAAAAGTTATTGAAATTCTAAAACGCCTTATATTTTGAAACAATTTTTCTCTTCAAAGTACGCCTTATAATTTAAAACGGAGGGAGTACCATTTAACTATTTATTACGGGGAATTCTTCCTCCACTTCCTTAACTTTTTCCTACACTCCCAAAATTTAAAAAAATATCAAGATTACCTTTCTCATATTATATGACACGAATGGAATATTATTGGGTGAATATTTTTAATTCTGTACATTTGGGAACTTTTCAGACTATATAAAAGTTTAGACTATATATTGGGTCAATTCAAAAGATATTTTTTGAATTCTACATCATATAATTTGTAATAAAATTAGATTTTCATATTCTATTATAAATTGTATAATCTAAAATTTATATTTTAATATTTAAATTATATAATCTAGAAATATTTTTAATCCAAAATGGAGATGGGTAACGAAGTGCTAGAAATAATAAGTCATATAATTCCGAGTATTCTACCGATCTCAAGGACTCTTATTTAATTCATTATTTTTATTCGTTTTGGTGAAGGAAGCTTTCCCAGTAACAAAAAATGCACGTTTTGATTTTGTTGAGACGATACCAATTTGGTTCTCCATGCACTGGCTGAGGTTGGAGCGAGTGAGAATGTGAGAGAGATGTAGAGAATGGGAGTTTCAACTAAAGTTGAAGATCTTTAAATTGCAAGTCAAATGGTAAAAGCCCTAAACATAAAAACAAAGGCTAAGGAGGGTGGTCACGATAATACAGCCAATCCAGCATACTCAAACGGAGAAGAAGGAAAGAGAGACAAAATGCAGTCAAAAGAAAAAGTGTTGAGTGTCGGATATTCTGTGTTGATTAGAAATGAGGTTAAATTCATGTATATAAATAACCTGATCTTTTTGTTACGGATAAAAAACAATAATAGAAGGAAAGATACACATGTAAAAATATGTCACTCTCATATTATAGCTACATTGAAACTAATACGACTGGGCTGTGTAGCAGGTGATGCATAATGTTCATGAGAAACTGGTGTGTATATGCTAATGAAGATGTAACAAGAAAGAAAAGAAGGGATTGAAACGTTATTGTACAGATCAAGAATCTACGACGTTGTTTCTTTACACAAGATTCAATAGGAAAAAGGTCATATGGTTAATACGCTTTCAACATCAATTTAATGGAATCAATTGTTTTTAACTAAAATAAAATATTAACTGTTAAAAAAATAAATCCGTAGAACTACATTGTTATAATTTTTAAAATATTAGGACAAAAAATTTATTGTACCTAAAATAATTAAGTATATTTTGATGAAAATAAATAATACTAAAAAATAAATATTTTTTTTAAAATAAGTATAGGATAAAATTTGAGCACGTTAATGATTTTAGTCAAGAATCTCACACACAGTTTATAGGATGGATCATGAATTGAAAAAAAAAATCACCCTTGGATTGAGATGTTGACATTAAGAAATTTAAGATATTTATATTTAATAGGAATGAGAATGGATCGTGGTAGGAATGAGTTTTATTTTTTAAATCTCATCCTTAGAATCAAAATTTATAATTGTTCTTGTTCATCAATATTGGAAATTAAGTATAAATTTGAGTTTCATATTTGATAGAAATAAGTATATTGAGTAACATGTTATGATAAATACTTATAAACTCATTATCTTAAAATTTTAGGTTGAAGGTAAAGTTTATGTAGGATATCTCGTGACTCATTAGTATCCTCCCTTAAAAAAACATAACACTGAATGTAACAAGTATGAATATTTTTATCCTTGTCGAATAACATATATATCTTTAATCAGTCTTGTACTCACTTTTTATTATTTTAAATATCAATTAAAATAATTTTAAAAAAGTAATAAATCACAACAAAGAAAAAGTGATATACTACGAAACCAATCTCAAAAGGATATTATAAAAAATGAATAAAAAAATTATGATTATATAAATTTCAAATCAAAATATCAAATACCAATAAAATACGAGTTTTATTTTTTAATTCTCATCTTTGGAATCAAAATTCATAATTATTTTTGTTCATCAATGTTGGAAATTTTTGGATTTTATATTTGGTAAAAATAAATATATTGAGTAATATATTATAATGAAGACTTATAAATTCATTATTTTAAGATTGTAGGTTGAAGGTAGTGTTTATATAGGATGACTGATGCTTTATTAGTGTCATCTCTTTCTACTATCTTTCTTCGAAAACTCCAATAGAGAATGTAATAAGTATGAACATTTTTATTCAATTAAAATTTTTACTTCTTCATGTACTCACCTTTTACTGTTTTAAATAATAATTAAAATAATTTTAAAAAATAAAAAATCACAAAAAAAATGATATATTACTAATCCAATCTCAAAAGGATAATGTCAAAAATAAATAAAAAATTATGATTATATAAATATCAAATACTAATTAAATAAATATCAAATAATTATTGAAAAAAAATATTAAATATGTGTTCTATAAAAAAAATTAGAAAACTATATATGGATTAAAAAAATTAATATAATATCTAATAAATTAAATATGTTTTAATAATTTAAAACAAAAAATTAATAGGAGAATAAAAATAAGTATGAGAATAAATATAAGTTCAGATACGAAATGAAAAAATTCTTATTTTAATATTTAATTTAAAAAATCATATATTACTCACTTCTATTTTCCCAATATAAAGATTTTATCAATTTATGCAATACCCACGTACAGGTTTAATTTCTCATATCTAATATATAAAGTAATTTAACACATTTACAATGTAAGTAACTAACAATTTTATATTTTTTAATTTAAATTCAATTACTGTATATAATAGAATTTATTATTTTAATAAGTAGAATAATATTTATTATTCTTAAAGTTGGGAGGTTTGACTTGTTTTAGAGAAAGAAACAACTTAGAAATGTTTTTAAGTATAACTTTTTTTTTTCCAGTGCAAAAGTTGTTTCAAATAATGCTTGTTTCTTATTTCTCATTAAAATGCTTTAAATGTGTTAAGAAGTATAACAAACAAATTGATAACTACTGATAACGCTCAACGCGGTTACATAAATGCATTGTGTATGTATAGGTATCTTGTAGTGTAGTTAAGGATCACTCTCACTCTCACTCTCAATCAGAGATATCTTATGCTTAAATAATGCATTTTTTGACCATTAATTAAGGTTAGATGGTTCACCATTATGAAAATTAAAGGTTGGAGCAGATAGTGTACATTTATAAAAGAGAATTTAACTTGAATGTATGTGTAAAAGTGATAAAAATATGCAGAAGTAGAAATATAATGTGCAGAAAGAATATTGAACTGAGAAGGATAAAAAAAATATTCAATATAGGTCTAGGTGGTAATACCATGCTTTAACTAATTAGATTCTTTAGTGAATTTTATACAAATATTCAATAATAAATAAATAAAAATTTAAAGACCTAATTAATTAAAAACTATTTAAAATCTAATTAATTTTTTTAAATAGTTTAGTAAAACTTAAAGAAAGTAACTTATCATTTCTAACTCAACTTTTTTAAATAATTATTTTATAAGTTCTCTTTAGTATATATTGTTTATATTACTTATTTCTATTCGATATTATTTTTAAATTACTTGTTATTATATTTTTAAAATAAATAACTAAAATAAAAGATATAATTGAGTAGTGTCCAACATTTTGTATAAATTAATACAAATTCTAGAAATGATAATTTTAAAAATATAAATATTAAAATTTTATATTTAAAAATTTAAATTTAAATTTAAATTTAGTTATTCAATTTAAAAATTTAGCATATTTTTTAAACTTGTTTTTCTTATATCTATATGAAATTTTTAAATAATTTGTTATACTTTTTTCAAATAGACCTTACTAGTTAGAAGGTAACTACTTCTAACCAATAAGATAACACACAAATAACAAGTAACACAACTATGTTATCTTTATTTAATTATTTAAGACAAATATTTATAAGCTTTATAGTGTTCCTTATTTCACTGATTTTAACTAGTTTTGTGTATGTAATGTGACTTTTATCTTTATAGACAAGATGCATTTAGTCCAACATACCACTACCACTCAATCTGCTAAAACTAAATGATTAATTATACAAATATACACATACATTAAAGCTAGTTGGGGTTTTTATACTTCAGTTTGATTGCTCAATGAAAAAGCTACAAGGTAAGTATAAGTTTTAGTTGCTCCTCGTCAATTGCAACCATCATATACAATGTGTCTACGATCTCGATCACAAATCCAAGTTCATAAAACAATACAATTAGATCATTAAATAGTACCATAATAAGGATAATAACAAAGTTTCCTTTCATTTTTAGGATTCTTTGGAATGAAAATCACATGGCAAGAAAATTAAATGGAAATAAAAAAAGAATGATCACAGGGAGAGAATAGGCATACTTGGATTGAAACCACAAAAGAACAATGACAACCACACACACTAAGCAGAGATCTCAATCAGAGAAAAAAACCAAAAAGAATGATAACACACAACAACAAATGACAATAAAAATGAAGACTAACAAATGAAGAGGAAGAAAGATGTTAACTAGGATTTCCAACCACACAAACGTTGATCTAAGACATGAGAAACACTTATTACAAAAAGACTGTATCTCTCAAAATGTGGTTGGAGAAGGAGATGAATAATAAAAATGTAGTACCAAAAGAAGATTAATGAAGAAGAACATAGACTCAATAAAAACAATAAGTGAAGTCGAGAAAGAAAAAAAAATAAAAAATCCTATATTACATAAGGAGTTACAAATAATTACAAAAAAATCTACTTGACCATGTAAAAAATTATAAATTAAAAAAACTTACGTGACAAATATCAAAGTATGATACGTGATATTAGATATGGTATGTTTATCAACACTATTCTAATAATACTTTTATGTTATGTAATTTGATTTTTATTATATATATATATATTGTGATTATCTAATATAAATATTGAGTGAATATTATCTATTAAAGCGAATAGTTTATAAATTTGTATGTTATTCAACTAAAAAGTTATATATATATAGATTATAAGTTATTTAAAAATAATTTATTTTATTATTAGATTAAAAGAGAAAGACGAGTAAATATAAAAAATCTTTTAAATTTACTAAATTAACTTGATTTTGTTTATAATAATGGCTGTGAATTACTTTTAAATTAGTTATTTATTATTAATTAACTTTATTTTGTAGGCCTATTAGGATAGAAAGTGAGATAATAAGAAAGGAAAACATGTGAATGCTGGCCCATTCGGAATAACAAATACCTTTTTAGGCTAATAATATACTATAAGAAAACTATGATCCTTAATATACTATAAATCAATGAAAAATCATACTTCATTCTTTTGTAATATTCCAAACAATGAAAACTAGTACTTAAGATATTTGGTTGAGGAAAAATAATAAAAACATTAATTTCCTTTTGTTCTTGTTCCGGATAAATGGTTATAAAATGTTTGCAGTAGTTCCGAAGAATGTTATTGAATAAAATGTAAAAAATTATGTAAGCAAATATAGGAGAGTTCATAGTGGTATCCAAAAGACGTGTATAATGATAAAACAATTCATAATTTTTTATCATTTAAGATAATAAATGCACTAATTGATTAAACAATTTTTTAATTAAAAAGATACAAGAGAGTGAAGTGTTTAGGTTATACTTTATCAAATGTGAAGATGAGAAAAAAGTTTCACTTTTACATAATTAAAAATTTTGTCTTATTTATATTTAAGAATATAAAAATTTTGTCTTTATTTTTATCGAGTAATAAATATATTCCTACATGTTTTATATCTATTTTTTATTATTTTAATTATTAACAAAATATTTCTTCATAAAAAAACTAAAATTCACAAAAAATTATATAATGAAATATTCTAAGTTAAAAGGATACACATATTTTTTTTATCTAATATCAAATGTATATAAGAAAGTATTAGTTGCATAAATCTTATAAATTGAATGTTAAATAATTATAAAAAAAAAAATATATATGTCCTAAAATTAAGTTATCAAACTAAAATCTAAAAAAAAATAATATAATTTTTAGATTATTTAATAAATTAAAGATGTTTTTAGTAATTTAAAAATGGAATAGATGTGAGAATAAAAATAATATGGAATACACTAAATAATGAATATGATATAATAAGACATAAATAAGTAGGGATAACTATGGTATAAAATGGGAACATGTTTTACTTTTTCATCATCATCTCTTCAATAAAAATTTATTTTCATCTTCGTCATACATTAAACGGATATGAAATTTTTATCATATTCTCATTTCCATTGGATATAGGTATATCTCCATCAAATAACAGATATAATTATACCAACTTTTTATTGTTTTAAATATTAATTAAATAATTTAAAAAAATAAAATAAAAATCACAATAAAGAAAACATGATATCATAAAGGATTCTATATTAAAATGATACATATATTTTTTCTCCAATGAATTATATCAATAAAGAAATTATAATGACATAAATCTCAAATTAGAATATCATCAAATAATAATTAAAAAAATGTCAAATAATTATAGAAAAAAGATAAAAATAATCAAATATATGTTCTAGAAATAAATTATAAAACTAATAACATAATAAAAGTTAGTATAATTTTTTTAGATCATTTAATAAACTAAAAATATTTTAGTAATTTAAAACATGAATAAGTATGTAAAGAGAGACAAGATATTGAGACATGTATAAAAATAGAGACAGGATAAATATATGCATACTCATCCCAATCTCTAAACCTAATTTAAAAAATCAAATATTAGTCATATTCAATAAATGTGAAAATTCTCTATTAAAATCAAGTTAGATTTAAATAATATCTACATGAACAAGTTTGTCATCCTATAAACAAGTATAATTAACACAATATAGAAAACTAAAACTAGAATGATAGATATAAAATAAATTATGTTTAAATAATATTTTTAATTAAAATTACATATGATTTTTGAAAAATTTATTTTTAATTTATTTTTTATAAATTATGAAAATTGTTAAAATAAAATTTGATTAAATTATTATATTTTTATTTTTATTTATCTAAATATATTTATGTTATAAAAAAGTATTTAACAGTTTAAAATTATAATCAATATCTTAAAAAAGTATTTAAATAATTATCATTTAATTTAATATTCTAATAAATAATATAATTTTAATTTGTGTACCACAATATTATAAATATAAATACATAAGATAATATGTTAAATAAAAAAAATTATATATATTATCATATAAATTAATATTACAAAATTGTATAAAATTTATTTTACTTTTGGTTACTTTTCTTAAAATTATAAATAAATTGTATGATATTATGATACAAATTTTTTCAAAATATTTATATTTTAATCATTAATACATTTTTTAATTTTTTAGTAAATATTATATATAAAAGTAGAAAAACAAAGACTTATCATATCTTATTAAACCTAACATAACATGACTCTATTTTAATATAAGAAATACATTATCATATTATGTCAGCATAACAAATATCATATTAAAAAAAATGATTGATATATACTAAAAAAGCTTTATTTTAGAATTACAAATGTTCTTAATTATTGGACTATACAATTCACAAAGCTATAATTTATACAACAAAAAGTCATAGATAAATAAAAAATTTAAATAAAACTTTTGAATTTATGATATAAGATTGATTTTTATTCAAAATATTAATAGATTTTTCTTTTAAATTGAGTATCTAATGAATAAAAAGTTTTTCTAATTTTACATATCCATAGTATTGATTTAAGTTTGTATTATTATATATGTAAGTTTAAATTGTCTAGAAATTTATTAAATTAAAATATATGCTAGGGTATTAAGAAATAATATATATTTAATTTCTTTCATTTTTTGATTAAGAAAGTGAAATATATGTATTAAGTAAATATGTTGGCGTGTAATAGAAAATATAATAGAAAATGTATTCATTGTTATGATAAAAATAAAAATAAGTTAATAAACGAAGATATAAATTTAAATATATTTTATAAATTAGTTAAAAGAAATTTAAATATGTTTTTTCGTCTTTTTGAAGTATTTATGAAAATTATATTTCATCCTTTTATGTAAAGTTGTCTCTTGTATATTTTAAAATGTTGCAAAGAAATGTTATAATATAATATAATATATATATATATATGTGTTTTTTTTATGTAATGTTTTTTCTAAATATAATTTTAAAAAAATTAAAAACGAAAAATTTACGTGTAAAAGTAAAAGACAAATAAATATATAATTTAAAGAAAAAAATTATTAAATATTTTCATGAATAATTATGGTATATTAAGAAGATGAATCTTATTTAAGTTTAAATTATTATTATTATTATTATTATTAATAATAATAATAATAATAATATATGAATGATAATATATGAATGATAATGGAAGTTTAGGAAAATACTGTGATTATATTTTGACATAATTACATCTTGTTGAATTTAAAACACACATTTAACTTTGATTCGATGAGTGAAGTGTCCAGAATCGTGTTTCATGTAGCAGACAAAGACATGTCTTCCTATGAATCATCACTTAAAATGTTTCACAGACAGACAAACTAACAACCAGAACTTTATCTTTTCAAAATTACCATTTACTTCTTTTGATTTTCTAATTTTGTCATAAAAAGAAGAACATGTTCCTCTTAGACAATCACTGATGGGGTTTATATAGATTCCACCAAAATTAAAAAATTAAATGAACAAAAGGTAAACCTTACATCTAAAATTGGGATTCAGAAGAATCAGCAGTTGCTGCTGCTAAAGAAACTTGTTAATCATTAGCTTGATACATACTCCCACCATTTGTACATAGCACATCCATAAACCACACTATAAACAATCACCCTTAGAGGAGAATGCGCAAACCTGTACCAGACAACAAATTTCTAATCACAAATTACTCAATCAACATTCATCAACATACACTCTTCAATTACTACCTTAATCACCCTCTATTCCAATCCTATGACCACAGACAGTACTAACCTTTCAAAAGTGAAACAATCGCTATATTTTGAATTTGCTTGCAGTGAAGAGATTAAACGAAATCCAAAGATAAACAAGAGAGAAAAAGAGGGCACCTTAGAAATCCAGATCCTTGGGCATGTGGAGAATTGGCCCTTTCCTCAGCAGTGACAGGGTAAGCCCAACTAGAGAAATCACGGTTGAAGTAATCCCAATCAGGAAGAAGAACCGCGGCAATCCCAAGAACACCAAACACATAGGTGACCATCATCTTCTTGAAAGAGTGGGTGAATATGGCAACAGCCAAAATAAGTGCTGCCAACCAAAGAAGACATGTTTTGAGAACGGCGTCGTTTGTCATGATGTGGTGCAGTGAGTGGCGAATTAGAAGGTCAATATTGGTTTGAGAGAGAAAGAGGGTGCGGGAGAGTTGGGGTTAGATTTTGAAGTTGATGGTGTGATGATGGTGAATGGGTCCATAGTCCACACTACTGCTACACAATGGTGAATGTGATGAAACTTTGTTAGGCGTATGAGCTTTAAATGCTATCCCAACGCTCCCCTTACTCTTAAGTGCTCTCTTTAATGTCCTTTTCTGCCTCCACGTTGCCTTTGCCCATGCTTCCACTTTCTTCTTCCTCCTGCTTACACTTTCTGGGACACCCTTCATCACAAAACTCACTACTTCTTCTTTCTATTTTCATCCTTCCACCTCCATTTTTTAATTTAATCATTTCTTTGTTTTCCTATTAGAGTGTAATTATGTCCAACAAAATATGCCTATTTTTTTAAATCCACCTATATATTTTAACAACAACCACACTCCTACTTCAATGAACTTTGCTCTTTCAGTTAGTATAAATAGTCTAATAATGAACATGTATTTATTAAAGTTGGTAGACACAAGTAGTTGATATTTGCATCCTTTAACAAGTTCGAAGTTTCATCTTTAATTTTATATTTGAATCTTTTTAACTAAATTAGAAATTTGATTATTAATTTAATCATGGGAGCACAATTAGAAATTGTACCATCCTGTACTTAATAATGAAGTAGGTTGTCACTATAGTTTTTTTATTAATTGAGGTTATAAAAACATCCAGAAATATATGAATTAATAAAAAATTTATTAATCTAGATGAAATTTTGATAGTTTTATTCAAATCGTAGAAAAATTATAGTTAATATTAATTTACTTTATTTTAACTACTTAAATATTTTTACCTAATTTTATTTCTCCAAATTAAGTCTAAAATTTTGATCTTTCTCACCAACTACTTTCTACTAATTTTTTCCTTTGATTAATATGTGCACTTCCATCTTGTTTTTCTGTGCTAGTTAGGATTCAAATTTTTAATACCAAAATAGATTTAATTTAGAGGATTCTAAGAAATTTCTTTGTTATTTTTAAGATTTTTTTTTACAATTCACTTCTAAATAGAGCATTTTTTTTTCTCATGAAGTCTGTATATGTTTTGTTAGAAATCATACACTGAATAGAAATAAAGACAAATTATAGTATACAAGTTGGTATAAATCTTATTTTACTAAATTGATTTTTTATTGAATTGAATAAGGCTTAAATTTCAATACCTTAAGATTATATTAGAGTTAAAATCTATCCTAACAAATTGGACATCATATAACTTGCTATCGAGTTTACTTTAGTCTCAAGTTCGAGATGAACAGTCCTCGACCTGGTATAATAAGGTGGAGTTTGCGTCCAGTTATATACTATAATTAGTCTATCTTTAGTCGATGTGGGATCTCCAATATCTTGAATCCAGTTGTGACATCTAGCTTTGTCCTTAGATTTCTTTTCATTTAGGGTCCTATGTTGGTTTATAGGATTACCACAATCTTTGACGACACTATCTCTACCACCATGTGCAAAGGTGTCTTCTTGGTCAGCCCAACAAAGAAGCTCTCTCACCTTGAAAAGAACAATTTAGCTTTAGAATAGATTTGAATAAAACCTACAAACATATTTTGAAAACTTTTCGTAAAATGATGATAAATAAATGGTACGAAGGTGATTGTAAATAATTTTTAAGATAATTATTGAAAATAACTTATAAAAGATAGTAGAAGTTGGTATAAGTGTTAATTGAAGAAAAAAAATATTTATTTTTTATACTAAACCTAAGTTAGGTCTATTCTTAAAAGGTTTCACTAATCAAATTCATTACAACTATTTTCTATGTTGCTTTTGGCTTAAAATGATAGGTCACTTTTTTTATCTCCCTCTACCATAAAGAACTAATACTAAGTAACTTTTGACTTTCACTAAATATTTTATTCTTGCTACTCTAACAAGTAAAGTTGTTTAGAATGCAAGGAATGTTTCCAAAGAAGAAAATATACAAATAAGCACTCTTTACTAATATATAATATACCAATTAGAAAATAATGATAAATAAAGATTCACAAGTAGAAATTATAATGATAAATAAATAAAATTGTGACCCATCATCAATGATATGATTAGGTTCATAAACTAATTTAATCACCAAGTAGTTAATTTTGTTTAAGTTTCTTTCCACTTCATTCTCAAATAATCTAAAGATTTTCATAATCTTTTGAAAGGAAAATTCCATACATAATTAAAAGTAAAAAATCTCTAATTTTTACAATTATATTTTCTAATTTTTTTTCAAGCTAATCATTCCTTTAATATTCTATTATCTTTATTTTTGGGTTTTTTTTTCTTTGTCATATTCCCTTTAAGGACTTTTAGCTATATTCCTTTTTTAAAGTCCTCATTATCTCCTTGAAAAGTTTTCTCTCCATTCATGGCCTCTTCAATGGGAGATTTGTAATGTAGAGTATCAAATTAAAAGAATAATGATTTTTTGTTAAAAAAAAATTATGGAATGTGAGCCAGAGAATGTTGTGGTAGTTATACTCCTAATTTCCAAATTAAACACGGATATTAAGTGTTATAATGACTTGAGCAAAATAACCTATGTCTAGTCAAACACAAATGTATTAAAATATTAATTATATGTAGGTGGAGATTCGAAGTATTTATTACATATTTATTATCAATTTTTTAATTGAGTTGCATTGGAGTATTTTTACATACTCGTTTAGAAATGTTCATCCATTGAACAACAAATATTAAGGCAAAAAAATAGACTATAAAAGAAAGGAAATACAATGACAAGGAACTCATCAAAAAATAATATATAGTCTTGTAGGGTCATTTTGTAAGATCAAATCCGATATACAAAATTTAAAAATAGAACTTGGATATACAATTAAAAAACACGTTGTTGTATAATTGGAAAAAGAAAGTTGAAAACAAGAAGGCGAGGGCGAACTTAGAAACAAGGGGTGTGGAGTAGCAAAACCCTTTACACTACTTTGTAAAGGTCTTGGGCTAGCATTAAACACCTCTATATTTTCTTTCTACAATTTTATAGATACAAATTTTTTCCTTTATTTCCATTTTTTAAAAATAATTTAACATTTAAACTACACAATTTTTCAAATTGTATAATATGAAACATACTGTTAAATTATATAATTCGAAAGACACGTATAATTTAAAAATTATCTTTACATAAATAAATTTTAAATTATATTATCTGAAAATATCTTTTAAATTATTTAATCCAGAAATATAAAAAAATAATTTTATCTTCTAGCTATCCATGGCTGTACAGGAGGAAATCATGCAGATGGAGAAACAATTCCCCTTATCCAATAGGATTGACAAATTTTGTGTGCCCTGACCAATTTTACCTTGCCATACGAATGTAAACGTAAACATTAATACAGGCTAAAATATTGTGAATTGCCTCTTTATATCACTTATAATATTTTATCTCTCTCACTAAACACTATTAAGAAGTCATTTAACATTTGTAATAGAAAAGTAGTTTTAACTTTTATATTTATTGTTGTATACGGATAGAGATACCCAAATATCTTCATAATTTAATTATTTTATGTTGATAAAAAAAATCTAGCATTTTACTATATATATATATAAATGGTCATTTTAATTTCTAGAAGAAGGATATTTTACCAGTGGAATGAATATCCTATGGCATTCATCATTTCAATATCCTATGGCATTCATCATTTCTCTACATCCTTTTTTATTTTTTTATACTGAACATTGATCACATCTATTAGCATTAGATTGTCCATCAAACAAAACCTTTCTTGAAAAGGGATTTTAGTCAATTCTGGAAAGAGGTTAGCTTGACTAAATTTGGCAATAAGACCTTGGTTAGTGTCTCCCATGGGACAAAGCATGATCAGATAATTTTTCTCTAGGTGATAAGTAGGTGATCAATGAAGCGTTACACAAGTTACCAAGGTAGATCCTAAATTTGTCAATGTCCCCTTCTGTTTTCTTATTGCTTGTCCTAATAACTTAATTATGCACTTAATTACTCATATATGTCAATGCTAATCACGCGTTAAATTATATCTACTTTTCATGCCATCTAGTTTTTTTTCCTCTCTAATTTTACTGCTAGAATAATTATAGATTAGAACCCGTACTTAAATTTCAGCCTTCACATCACTACTACAGAATTAGGAATCAACGTCGTCATTCTACGTCGGTTTAAATACAAACGACGTAGAATGTTTGATTTGACCATTCTACGTCGGTTGTAATCTATAACCGACGTAGAATGTTTTTAATTGTACATTCTACGTCGGTTAAGAAACAACCGACGAAGAATGTCAACACTACTACGTCGGTTGTTTGTTAACCGACGTAGAAACCCCTTAGAAACCCTTTTAAAACCTATTCCCCCCTTTTTTTTCACTTTTCGTACTGTGGTCGACCCTCGAAGCTCCGCTCTCCGTCCTCTCGTCCTCTCTGTGCGCTCCGTCTTCCTCGTCGCCGCCGCCCCCTGCCACTGCCACCCCTGTCGCTGCCACCTGCCGCCCTTCCTCCTTGGGTTTTGTCGCCGCCGCTTGCCGCCCTCCTTGTGCCTTGCCGGTGCGCGTTCATCCTTGTGTCTTGCCGGTGCGCGTTCATCCTTGTGTCTTGCCGGTGCGCGTTCATCCTTGTGCCTTGCCGGTGCGCGTTCCTCCTTTGCCGCCACCGCCACCGTTGGTGCCACTGTCTGCCAGGTTAGCGGATTTTTTTATTATTTGTATTGTTTTTTGTTTTATAGATAGTGTTTGTATGATTAGGTTATTGAAATGGCTGCAGTGTAGATGATTGTTCTGATGTTCTGGCTGTGTCCATGGGGCTTTATTTGATGTTGTTTGATTTTGTTTAAAAATTTGGATTTAATAACAGAGGAATTATGACAAAAACCGTATGCAAAATAATGCAATTAGGACAAAAGAACATGCAACTATGAAATTTTTAAGATGTAATGGCCTGATAATTCTCTGTTTGGTACGACACAAGTCCACAAATTTTTTCAAAATTTTTTGACAAGTGCAAGTTAGTCACATAAATGGCCAAAATTTAGGAAAATAGGTAAAAAATAAGTAAAATAATAAAAAAGTTATAGTAAATGGAGGATTTTTGAAAATTTGTTTGCCCAAATCCCCTTTGGGCATTTGCCAAGAGGTTCGTTGGGTCATTTCCAAAAACTTTCATTTTTTAAGCATCTCCATCCGAGGTCCGTAGCAAAAGTTATGATCGTTTGAAGTTTTTCTACACCCTAAATTTTGTATTTTCAAAACTATGATTATTTTGGGGGATGTGAGGCCTCTTTATCCAAGTACACATCAAAAGAACATAACAAAACAAAAATTGGCGGAAAATTCAATGTCTAACTATTTTTTATGATTTTTTCAAGATCGATTAGATCCATCCAATAATGCTGTTTTTACATCAATCTTTCTTTTTTTAAATTGTTCTTCTAAGACAAAGCATATAGAACATAACACATCATTTCATTAGAGATCATATAGATACATAGATACAAAACATAAATTAAATTACCTGATATCTTCATCAAACCTTTGCCTAGAGAGTCTATCTTTGAAATTTAGCTATTCGAAATGTATTATATATGAAATTGTGGCTGGTTTGCTGCTAAAATTTAGGGAAAATGAGAAAATTAGAAACTGCATTGCAGTTGTAAAATTTGTAAAATTGACTTACAACGTCGGTTAGGACTACAACCGACGTTGTAAGTGTGGGTGACACTTACAACGTCGGTTGTTCTAGCCCTAACCGACGTTGTAAGTCTTGATTTTCAACGTCGGTTCAAATTGAACCGACGTTGAAAATATTACTTTTAACGTCGCCTGATTCAACGTCGGTTTTGGGACCGTCGTGAAATCATCCCCAGAACCGACGTGGATTCCGGTTCCTGTAGCAGTGCATGTACATGTTAAGTTTGGCACATATCTAATGAAAACCGTATTTTTGCTATTAATTGAATGGTATGTCTTTTTCAGCATATTTGCATTGATTAGTAAGTTTTCAAGGCGTATCTGACCAAATTAACCAACCGTAGCCGTTGCAAGGCATTAGAAGCAAAGAGATTCGGATGATTCAGTTGGAAGAGTGTCCATGAAGCTAGTTGAGAATGCCCTTTGTAGGGGACAAAGACTCAGAAGTTCGTAGCAAATGTGGTAGTATAAGCTAAGTGGGTGACCTCGAAGTTGTTTTTAACGTTTTATGGAAGTATTGGTTGGAAACCCATTACAGCAAGCAAATCAGTTGTTTAGCTGACACTGAAGTAAAGGATGATATTATAATGAAACTATAAAGTTGATCTTACATCACTCCTCCCTTATTTCTATTCTCATCGGAACACACAATGGCTCCCGACAAGATCCTTTGGCTGAAAGATCAATGTCTTTGTGTGTATCGTTTACTAAAATTGCTTGATTAAAGACAATGAGCTAGGTTTGCGACACATGAACAAGAAACTCAGAACAAATATGTGTTAAAGAAGAAAAAATTACTCTTTCTAACTAACTCCTTTGTTGTTCCATATAGACGTCGACACTTAATAATTAAATTCAATGGATTTTAGGTTTGAAAATGAATGGCTTATCTGTGAAGCAACATGGGTCACCAGTTGACAGACACATATATACGTAAAAAAAATTAATTTTTATGTTTTCCATCAAATATGATTATATGATCAAGGCTATGTTACGTTAATTTCTTCCGACATTAAAAGTATGATGATTTCACAGAGATGAAAACTAAATTAAAAAAAAAAAAGATGTTTTTAAAGTTTCTTTAATGAATTATTTAATTAAATTCTTGATTCTAGTCAATGTCAACTTCTATTTCTCCCAATCAAATTAAATTCAAATGGGTCTGATTTGAATTCAAACAAGGAACCAATTATATGAAGCCACTGCTCTAAAATCCAAGGTAAATGGGTGTCACTATAGAAGCATGGTGAGATTTGGTTGATTCAAATAAGATGTAATTTCATTTTGCAGATTTTAGCCAACTTTTAAAAGTTAAAACACTAGTGTGTACTAAGCGATAACCTTTTACTTTGTATTAGCTTTAAAATGGAAGATGCTACCATGACCAAGAAAATCTGCAACAGAACAAGGTGCATGGGGACAAATCTCCAACAAACACCATTGAAGGTTTCTCAACCGTGCAAAGAATGTTTTAAGGGTTAAAAATAAATTGGGGTCGACTTGGGCGTCTGGTGCACCAGATTCTCCTTCACGTCTCCAACTGCACCACCCTCCGAGTCAAACGAGTCACATCCTTTATGTCCTTTTCAGGCATTCAGCTATTACTGGTACCTTTGATTTGTCCTGACTTTTTAACCTCGAGGCTTTCACTCATATAGTTTATTTATCCATAATCAATCCTTATAGCTATAACTATTTTCAACAACTTGCGTAGATTTTTTTGTTTACCTGTTTAGATATTCAGATAAAGTTATGAATCATGTGCCTATATTTTACGTGCCAATTTGACCTAGATACACATGCATATGGTTTGGTGTCCGTTTGAGTCTCTTCTCAAAGGTGATGATTACAGTATTATATTATATAAAGAGGATTAAACTAACCAAGAAATATACAGATCTTATATATTTCAAAGTATTTGTCTTTAAGAACTAGAATAATTTCTTTTTCTTGAACTAATTCAATTAGTTACAATACAAGACACAAACTATTAGTTTGCAGCTTTAGTTTTTTTTTATAAGAAAGAATATTGTCTTGACCGATAGAAAAATACTTGATGTAGATCTATAACAATGAGGACAATGATATATATATATATATATATATATATATATGTGTTATATACACATATTTAATATTTTTTTATATTTGTTGGAATTTCTGTATTGTTAGTAGTGTAGAAGTGAGCAATTGTAGATTTTGGTTTGAATATTGTATTGGTTTCAAACTGTACAAAAGTAAAGAATTTGAGTATCCTTTTTTTACTCTCATTTAATTTATATTTTCTTTTTCAAAAAAACTTATTTTTTATTTCTTTTCTCTTATCATATAATATATTTTATCTTATAATTTTTCTTATCTTTCTAAGTATACAGTAGATGGACATTAAAATTTTGAATACTCGTCAGTCATCTTAATATTTAAGAAGGTAGAGAAACTCAATTAACATTATTAAAAATTTATTAAGCATAAATTAATTTAAATATAAAAATAATTAATTATTATACTAACTAAATTATAAATTATTTTATAAACTAAAAATTATTTATATTTAAAATAATTTTTATTATAATAAAAATTATATTTTTTTATTGATATTAAAAAATTATGAAATTATTTTATATATAATAATAACTAAATTAATTTTTAAATCAAAATCTAAATTTATTTTTAACATTATTTTTCTCACTTATTAAATTAATTTATAATTCAATTAATATAACTAAAATATTATCATTTTACAGGTTACTAATAAAAACAATTTTTTTACGGTAATATTATCCGTTTAAAAGTAAAATGTTAAAAAAATAAATTAAAAATTATCATTTAAACAAATTTGTCTGTGTAATATATATATATATATATATATATAAAATAAAAATTAAAATAGGAGTATTTGCAGACTAATTATATTTAATTAGTTAGATTTTTCGATCTAATGCTAATTTATTAAATGATATACTAAGAAATGATGGACCCCCATTGCCCAAAGGGATTTTATTTTATTTTTCGTAATCAGGATTATGCGAGTGTATTTTATCCTCATAAATTTATTTATGCAACCTAAATGTGAACCCAACCTCAACCTAAATAAGTTTAACAAGGGTTGCCTTAATAAATAGATGGCCGCCGACACCATGTGTAGTACTGAATAAGACGAGAAAAACTTATACAGGATTTTATAGGAATATAAAAAGATTGTTTATTAGTTAATTGATAAATTAAATAACTCAAAAAATATAGAGTAAAATAGAAATCAGCCACAACTTTGTGTGGCATTGCTTTCGTTGAATATTTTGTACAATCTAAGGATTTTGGTAACTATATATATTATGTAGAGTAGTACATAGTCGTATATACTATTGGGAGATTTTTTGTATGGTATTGTTGTTGAGGAAATGATTTGTTTAAGGCATGAAATCCAAGAAGAGAGGACGTGAGTCTTTGGATGCCATGCAAACAATGACGAAAGAGGGAAGCAGCCTCCTCTTTGCGTGCATGGGAGGGGTTCCTCCGACAAGCATTCATTCGCCACGTGTTACGTAATCTAATTTGGAACTTCGTCCTTTTAAGGACACTTTAGTGCCACATTAATAATCACTAATTCAAACTAAAGAAGTTTTGTCTATAATTACCAAATTCTCCTCATTGCTTGGGTTCAATATCATATTTTATTCATTTTCAAAATTTATACTCAGAGGGAACCCTGCTCAAGGAAACATGTATTGTTTTACCGATTAACAAGAAAAAAAATATTTTTTGCCCCATGGCATGTGAAAAATTCATTGAGTTCTTAAGCATTTCTAAAATAACCTCAATCATTTGCCATGCATGTATGCGTAAAAAACTAAATAAAAATTACTTGTAAAGTGATGTTAATAGTATATTTTTTTACTAAAAATAATATAGTCAGACTAGTTAATAGTTTATTTAATTAATTCAAATACAAAACATAACATCATTTAGAAGGAGTACTTAAATATAATATTTATACTCAAAGTTTATAATATCTATTTTAAAAGTTATATTGATATTGATTAGCAATATAAATTGTCTTACAATGATAGAAATTAAACTCTGAATATAAAATCTCTCCTTGCATATTTTTTACTAGTGGAATTATAACACCTCTGAATTTCGTCTGTCTTGAAAAAAAAAATCAACACATTTAAAATGTTAAGGATTTTGTATATATATAATTTTTATATATGTGTGACTAATTAATTAGGCTGAAGGGCAAACTTGTCAAGGCATGAGATATTTTGTTGTTTACACATTAACGAGATGGAAGTGTCAAATCTTTTATCGGCCTAATAAAGATTGTGAAATGTTATTTAATATACAGATAATTAAGGACAAGAAGAAAGCCATAAGAATATAATGGTTATATAAATAGTATGCTCCAGCCCCAGTTCAATTTGGTGGTAACAGAGTAAAGGATAATAATAGTTTTTGATCAATCTAGAGTATAGCACACAATATGGGGAGATCTCCATGCTGCGACGAGAATGGCCTTAAGAAAGGTCCCTGGACTCCCGAAGAAGATCAAAAGCTGGTCCACCACATTGAGAAACATGGCCATGGAAGTTGGAGAGCTCTCCCTAAGCTAGCCGGTGTGTAAATTTCTAGCTTAATATTAATATGTGCCTGAAACTAGATAGCTAGTTCTGTTCTCTCTTTTTAATGTTAATTTTCTCATTCATTTTTCTTTCTTGCAATTCTGGCAGGTCTCAACAGATGTGGAAAAAGTTGTAGGTTAAGGTGGACGAATTATTTAAGGCCTGATATCAAGAGGGGCAAATTTTCTCAAGAAGAGGAGCAAACAATTCTGCATCTCCATTCTATCCTTGGAAACAAGTACTTTCCTTGCCACAGTTCTTTTTTCTTCCTCCAGTTTTCCATGCAAATTTAACCTACTCAAGCGTTATTTGCGCTGATGAATTCCTTCTTTTGATTTTTGGGTTCAATAATGTTTTTTTGTATTTTATTTTCTTAATGAAAATCAACAATGAATACTGACTTTTATATGAACATGCTTCTTTATCAGATGGTCAGCAATTGCAACCCACCTTCCTGGAAGGACGGATAATGAGATCAAGAATTTCTGGAATACTCATTTAAAGAAAAAGTTGATTCAGATGGGTTTTGATCCAATGACTCACCAACCTAGAACTGATCTTGTTTCCAGCTTGCCATATCTGCTAGCTTTGGCCAACATGACAGACCTTATGGATCATCAGTCATTGGATGAACATGCTATGATGTTGCAAGCAGAGGCAGTCCAGCTGGCAAAGCTTCAATGCCTTCATTATCTAATCCAATCCTCAAACTCCTTAAGCTCCAACTACTATGACCAAAATGCCACCACAAACAACATGGAACCTTTCACTTTGTTAAACTCAATCTCCAATGTGAAAGAGAATCCAGTCATATTGCAACCGGATGCTCCTGCCTCATTTTCTCATGGCATTGCTAGTTCTCAACCACTCCACCACCCAAACGTGCTACCTCACCTTTTAGACCCACAAGTCTCTTTCAGTTCCCAATCATGTTTGAATAGTGAGATGGGTCAAGGTACTAACTTTGCAATGATAAGTCAAGGGGATCATACGGTTGATCATGACTCTTCCTGGATTATGCCATCTATTCCTCCGAATGCAATAGGGACATCAGCTAACAATCCAGGAGATGCCAGCAGCAGCACTTCTAGCTATGGAGGAGGACCCTCATCTTATTGGTCTGAACTATTTTTTGAGGACCCCATCATGCATGAGCTATCTTAGTATTTAATTTGAAAGAGGTTGAATTATTGTGTGTTATGCCGTGTTTGCTTCTTGTAACTTAATTAGACCATATATATGCTCTAGTATAAGTACATATACATACGTATGCCCATTTACATACATTCGTATTTATATATCAATACATGTTTTGTACATAACTCCGGGACGGTTTCATCGAACTAGTTTGATTGTCAGTATGACAGTGTCGTTTTCAACAGTTGTATTTTCTTTGCTCAAACCAAATTTGTCTTTTACTCTTGGTTCTTTATTTTTTGTTTCATTTGTTAGTTTAATGTATATCGAACTGATTGGTTTATGCATAATTTTTGCTTCGAATTAAATCATTTAAGGAAATGGAGGGGAAACCTTAAACCGTCCAAAAATCGGGTAGGAAGAACATGAAACGCGATGACCTTGAGTTGACAATAAGCTTACTTACAGAAAAGAACCATGAATTTGGTGTATGATTTATGTATATAGTCCACTTTGAATAACTATACATAGCACTTACCGCTTCATGAAGTCCACCATCAAGGAAGGTGTCGTGGCAGAAAAACGTGTGGAAAATGAATAAGTTTCTAGAAAATTATTTTTCAAAAAACTGAAGAATACAGTTTAAGACCTGTTCACTGATTACTTTCTTCTCAACCTCATCACTACCCAGGCTCCAGGCGTAGAGCAAAAGCTAAATGTTTTTTTTTTTCTATAAAAACATGTCTTACGAATTGTTTTCTTCAACTTACGGGCTTAAATTGAAGAATGTACTCAGACCATAATACACAAAACCGAACTGATCAGGGCTGAATCTCTCGTAAATCAGCAAAAGATGTGCATATTACGACCATTAATTAATTCAACAATTCATAAGATAGAAAGAGTTTGACTTGTGATGCTTGTAGAGTAAAAAGGAAATATTCTTATACATCTGTAGTGTAAATATGTTCTATTCAGAGATAATTCTAGACAGATAGTCTCCTTCTAATAGTTGGTTCATTTTTTTATTTATTTCAGTGTCTGCTCTCCTTATGTAGAAAGGTATAGTAGCAGTAGGAATGGGATGTTATAGAAAGAAATCTCTTAGTCTAATCTACAAAATCAGTTTTTGTAAAATGCTTTTCTGCTCGAGGTCACCTAATCTCCAGAGAAAATGGCATCCGCATTGCTTGTAAAAATGTGTTGATCCTAAAAGAGTACCAGAAAACAAAAACACCTTGAGCAGATACACAACAATGATCTAATTACTGAAATATTATTTTGTGAGCACTTTAACTTTCCACAGAGCAAGTGGGAGGTTTTATTTAAGAAGAAATTTAAACATTAATCAGTAAATGAATGATGGCTTATCTAAGACACATTAGGAAGTGTTTGAAATATGCAGCAAATCCTAAACCATCATAAAGGAAAATGGCTGCTTATAAGGTAAAACAAGTCCTCTATTTCCATCGTGAGCAGTTAGATTTGATTCCTTTTCCATTAAGAAGTTGACTGCTAAGCCTTCAGGAACAGAAATAAAAAATATAGCTCAGATTACAAAGTCTTAGCAATGAAATTGATGTCTAACACATGTCAATGCACCACTAGTGGCTTTGTGATTAATCTAATCGTACCTTTTTGGAGTATGCCTTGTCAAATGCACTTGAATAATTCGATTGGTTGAGGTTAAGTTTGGCATGATTGTCAAAGTAACAAAGAAAATCACAATGTGGTTAGGTTTGTTCTCCTCCATACTCTCCTAATTTTTAAGTGTAGGGAAAATTTTCACCACCTAATCCTACCCCATGCGTTGTGTGCCACTTAAAGATTCTTATGTCATTGCAATTATGTTAACTTAAATAAGATTTTTAACGTCTAAACTAAGCATGCTAGACCCCTGCTGCTGTTTGATTGATGGAGATAATGCATATACAAACATAGGCAATTATTGCATAATAAAATAGCGGTAACGCCTTGGAAGCTATGTCTGTCTTGCGAGTGGCAACATCAATGAAGAAAATGATGTAAAGATGGTAGTTAGAACAATCATATTCATAATAAGCACACTCGTTCTCGTAGTTATGTAGTATTATTATACATTTATACTAACGTACGGGTGTGTTATTGAGTAATTGATCTTCATAGGAATCTGTCATGAAAAATTTAGCAAACTGTTCTCTTGGAAGTGAATAAATAAGAAATACTCTTTCGAATAATTCTTCTGGACTACAATATATAAAGAAAATCATGTTGGTAACATTTAATTTTTTTAAGAAAAAATTACACGGACACACGCATACACCTAAATATAATTTTTATTTTTTAAAACATTTTGAAAAATTTGATGTGTTAAGATCAGGGGCAAGTGGTATGTAATCGACAGTAATTTATGAATTATTGTATTTTTTTAAGAAAAATACTAACAAACTTCTAATTGACCATCCACTTACATCTTATATATATATAATTTTAATTTTTTTTAAACTTTGAAAAGAATTTACATTAATTTTGGGAGTGTAAAATAACGATATTATCCTTATGCATCTCCGTGTATCATCACAATTTTTTAATCTCGATAATTCAAAAATGAAGTTGATTTTTTAAATTACTTTTCACATAATTAATTGACTAATTGCGTGATTTTTTATTAATTATTTACTAAAACAGTTTGTTTCGAAACAAATCAGTGTCATGCTTTCTTTTGATATTATTATTATTCAATTTTGCAAGATTTTGTCACAATATCCAAACAAATTAGTGACTTTTTCACAATTTTAAGCCTCAATCCTTACAAGAGAGGGAAAAAACAAATTTTGAATTTTCAAACCCTTTTACAAAGGAGTTTCTAAAGAAAACTGGAGTTATAATAAAAATTTAAAGGGTCTTAAAGAAGCACCAAAATACAATAAAAGAAATTAAGAAATAAAATAATTTTTTAAACTTTCAATAAAATATTTATAATATTTTTTATTTTACTCTTTTCATTTTTATATCTTAATAAATGCATATATATATATATATATGTATATATATATATATATATGTATGTATATGTATACATATATTAAAAATAAGGTAAAATGTAAAAGTATAAATTACAAAAGATTAACTAATATTATCTTAAAATTGAAAACAACAGTTAAATAGAAATAACAATCTTTCAAAAATGCAACACAAACAATAGAAAACAGTATTTAATAAATATTTTTATGTCTTATAAGGCTTACTGTTACTAGATCCTAATTAAGTTGATAATGATGGTCATTTTATGTATCTACCATTGCTACAATAAGAACAAATCTAAACTTAAATACTAACATAGAAACTCATTTAAATAATTCTTCTTATATATCAAATTCCTACAGAAAATACATTACAAACATTAGTATATTTTGTCTCTCAAGTTTTTAATAAAAATAACAAAATGTATTGTTAACATGTTTGTTATAAAAGTTTCATTACAATTACCTAAACTAATTATTTAGTTGTTGTATCAAACTTTATAGTATCTTTAACTTCATTCATATCCGTCAACATATCTATTCATCTAATACTTTATTTGAAAATTAATCATTATTGTAATTATGTAAAACAAATGTTTGTATATTTAAAAAATTACATTCCAAAACAAAGTAATATAATATAAAATCGATTTTTAAATTGAAGAATTCGTTATCAAAATATATTCTAAATTATGAAATCTAAAAGTCATAAATCAACCTTTAAATTAGATAATCCAAAAATACCTTATTAATTATCCTATTTGAAATATGTCAACTTACTTTCCAGATTTTACCATCTAAAAAATAATAAATAACCTTTCAAAATTATATTATAGATAAACTTATCTAAAATTTAAAAAAAAGTCTAAATTATATAATTTAGAATGTTACTTTTAAATATAGCAATTCATAATTTCTGTCACTGTAATTAGATATTGTACTTTTTAGAAAGTTACATTAACCTTCCAAAAAAGTGAAATGTATGACAATATTAATCTAATTTTAAATTAGTGTTCTAGATTACTCAATGTAAAATAATTTTATATTGCACAATTTACAAAAATCAGTGTCGAGAACCCTATTATTTTTCAAAATATTTGTAAAATATATGGTAACACTTGCCACCTGACTAGCTTGAACACCTTCAGTATATTTGATTTTATCCAATACTCTTTGTCATCTACTGGACAGAGAGCATGCAGGAACTAAGCAATTCTGAGGGCTGGAAGGAGCAAAGTCTAGCCAGATAAAGGAGTTCAGGCAGCAGTAAAAGTGGCAATGACAAATAGATGGCTGCCATGCATTCTGCGCACATCCATTGTGGTCTTATGCAGGGCGTTCGATGGTAGGTATTCAAGTGTGATAAGGATAAAGTTTTATATTGAATAAAAATAATAAAGTTGAAGTGTATGAAAAAAAAATAAAGATCCATAAATATTGAATCTTAAAGTTTTATGTTAGAAGTGGAGTCACCTATTGAACCTTAAAGTTTTATATTAAAAGTGGATTTTGAAGACATTCCAAAGTCGTCAGAGAGATCCAAAGGAGGCTAATCTGCGGCTCATGAAGTCAACTTTCTTTCATTTTTATATATATAATATCAGTTATACCTGGAGAGTTCCTTGTTTATGTGTATGTAAAAGTTTGAAGCCAATAACCCAGGTTGTGAGGAACTTTTCTTATTTTTGTCTGTTACGCTTGTTATAAGTTTCTTCTGCTAACTGGAAACTTCAGTTAGCTTCATGCACTTCATCACACATAACACTGATGATAGCCTTCTAATCCAAAACAATTCATATTACAAACTTGTATAGCCGAATCGGAGTGAATTAATCGTCAAATTATATCATGCATGGACTTCACCAATCCTTAATCATTTATCTTTGGTCAATTTGTCATGCACTCAATTGAAAAGTAATATATTAACGTTTATTTAAAATTAGTTTTTTAATATATATATATATATATAGATAGATAGATAGATATAGATATTTATCTGAAATCAATTCATTTAATACTATATGTAATTAAACTTGTAAATATTTACTTAAAATTAATACGATTATAAATTATTTGTACATGTTCGGACTTCAAATTGTGACCCAGTATCTGAACGGCCAAACATATTTGTCCCATATTTTAATCTATAATTTCTACTCATACTTTTGCTCAAATTAACATATCTCATTCTTCTGGTTAGTAGATGTGTTCATAAGGAGATTTAATCTACTACAGACCATCAAAACTTAATTGAATTAACTAAAGATTGAAAATTAAAATAATTCAAATTCATTGAATTAGAAATTAGATTGAATTTTAGATTTAGTTTAGAAACATGATTCCATTCTAAACCAAACTTTATATGTACATTTGCTTTTACTTATTAAGGGCAAGTTTCAAAAACATATCCATAGATAAGGAAGAAAAATAAGATAAAAACAGATAAAATTGTTTAGGTATAAATTAAATAATATTTATAAAATCTAAATTTTAATTCACGTATAAGTTAATTTTAATTTATAAAGAAATTAAATTTATTTCTCTATTTTATTTTTTAACTTAAAAGTAGTTATAAGTACTAAGGAAGAAGTTTATTTGAAATACTAAATTATTATTTTAAGTGTAAATAATTTTTATCCACATTTCAAGTGGAAATATATTTTATAGTGAATACTTTTCTTTAAATGTTTTGATAGTTTATCATCTTGTATTAGGTAAGTTTTTTATCGAATTTAATGATGGTTGAGATATGAAATGTAAACTTAACTGGAATGTCATATTCTGGTACAAAATTTATTAGAAAAATTTTAGGAAAAAATTTAATATTTACAAAAAAAAATAATTATATAAGATATTTCACATCACTTTTAATACAAGATTTTAAGATTTAATATTTTTATAGATTTTAATTTTTTTATATATAAAGTTTAACTTTTTCATTAATATTTAATATGAGATTTTACTCATACTTTCGGACATGGATTCTTAATAATTTTTCTCTAAAATGTGAGTTTATCATATATGTTGTTGAGTTTTTTTACTAGAATGATTCTTTCCACACTCTTTCACATTGATACATTCTCCTTCAAGACAAAACATTTAACCATTATCTCAATAATGACCTTAACTGTTGTTAGACTTTAATATAATGGAACATGTTTGTTTTCGTCTGAGTTAGTCAGCAAAATTAATCAGGCTCTCTAATATTACTGTTGAAAAATTTTCAAAAAACAAGATTTAACACTGGTAAGAAGAGAACAACCATATAAGAGATTTGATACCGTATCAAATCTCTTATATGGTTGTGCTCTTCCTCATCAATGTTAAATATATCCTTAAAAAAATTTCCAAAAAATACTTTATACATGGTTATCTTATAAAAAATTCTTCTTTTTAAATGTAAATTTATTTTATCTTCCTTTATATGGCTGGAAAAATAATTTATCTTTATAAATAAATATATCATAAAGAAAATTAAAGGTAAACTTGTTGAATCTAAAATTTTAATATTTTATTTATTTGTATAGTATCTAACCTTTTAGTTTTACCTTTCTTGTCTATTCTCAAAATAATTATATTTTTTTATTAATTAGAATACATGTTATGTTATAGTTAGAGTTGAGTATTTAAATAAATATATGTAAATAAGCAACCATATCAAATTCAATCCAAAAAATATAATAAATCAAGTTTAATTTAATTCAATTAAATTAGATTTAATTATCATTAAATTCAATTTAATAAAAAATTTATTTATTTTATTTTTATTGAATGTGTATTATTTAATAGATTTAAAAAACTATTATTACATAAATGAATGGAAAGAAATCTGAATGTATAGTTTTTTATAATATAAATTTAAACGGACGGACTTCTTTTATACCAATTAGCTTTGCAACCCTCGTTCTCTCCACTTTAATTGTGGTCCTAGTTGGCACATCTTGACATCTGTAGCCATGTGACTCGGTTTTTGACACATGAGACGCACAATGTCGTTACAGTGCGCAGCACAGTGGGGTTATGCACGATCTAAAACACCTAACTAGTTGATATATATTGACACATAGAAGTTTTTTACATGCTTACCTAATCCAAAAATCTCATGTAAGAAAATTTTGATCTATTAATAATTACTAAGAAATATTTAAAATAATTTAGAATTAGTAAATATAACATTGTAAATGTAAGTAAAAGAGAAAATTATATATAATGAATTTTTTAAACTAAAAACAACTATAGGAAGTTCAAACTTTATAAAAGAGGGTGTACATGTCAAAATAAGTTAGAACTCATCAGCCAACTAAACCCATCACGAATTTTAACTAGATTAGGTTGAAGAATTTTTTTTGTTGATTATGAGCAAAAATAAACCCAACTTATTTAATCTTAAAGTTAATTAAGTTAGAGTTACGATGTAGTAAAGTAATCTACTAATCTATTTTATTATAAATAATATTATAAAGTAAAGATAAATGAAAATATTAAAAAAATATTTTAAAATTTTCAATTTATGATCTCAATGTCTTTTCATGAAAAATAAAAAAGGTTATTTTCTATTTTAAAATATAAAATAAATAAATACAGGCTAATAAATAAATGTACTTAATTTACCACCTTATAATAAACTGAATTGAGTTATAAAATTTGTAACCCGATATAAAATAAGTGAAACTATTAAACTTGCTCATTTTTAATTGATCAGAAACTCACGTTAATTCAGTCAATTTTAATTAAGTAGGGTTGTCTCTCACTTTCAAGTGAACATGAGAAAGTAATCTGATGCCAACTTTTTATTTTGAGTCCAAAATAACGAGATTGTTTTTTTATGGAAATGAAAAAAAAAGCCTTTGGAGAGCAGGAAGGGGCACAAGTACATGAGATAAAGACGTACAGTTTTTTATGTTACCATGCAAGTACTGAAACTCATATACATAATTGTAAGAAGACGCCACATTCTCTCACCACTCTATCTTTATCAAATTATCACCAATAATTCATCTTTAATTATTACAAATTCTGCGTGTTCCGTGTCTGCAAGAACACGCACGTGGGAAAGGGATTCCGCTCTTTATTCTCCTTCCCAATCCTGTTACTATTCACATAACACATGCTGCATAGCTTCATAGATACTGCACTTCACAATACCAAAATTGCGTCTCAAGGACCACATCACATATGCATGTGCAACATTTCTCATCAACCCTCCTCTACTTTCTCACTCTTATATCTTCTACATAACACTCTCTATTTCTTTATCACTTCTCTATTGTTAATGCAATATTTTTATCTTTTATTTATTTTCATTCTATTCTCATCTATTACATTTTTGTCATATTACATTATACTATATTATTGTAACACGTTTTCCGTCTATCTCTATCACAATACTTATCTTTGCTTTTCTTTTCCATTGCTTCATCACATCTCTATGGAAATGTTTTCATAAACTTAATATAAAGATAGTTTCTCTCTCCGTTTCCGCCCAGTGCAGTCGAATATGAAAAGATGGTTTAGTACATGTTTTGAATATGCGTCTTGATTTTTTGGTTTTGGTTATGGTTATGGTTATGTCTTTGTTGAAATGATGAGATGAGAGGGTTTGATGAAGTTGTAAATAAGTTTATTTATATAGATTGAGTAACGTGAAGAGATATATATGAGGTGATGGGATGGTGCATGATGAAGAACCTCGTGATGATTGAAACTGGTTTCCTTCATAGATAACAAATACTTTGTCTGCCGCGCCGTTGTCTCTCTCTCCGGGACTCAATCTCTGCACCCTAATCAAATCACGTATGCACAAACACAACCATTCAGCAACCACCATCGCATTATTGATTCTTGTAGATACTCTTCTCTGCATCTCATGTGTTAGGGACACACCACTCTCTGCCTTCTCTACTTCCTACTTCTTCACTCAACAATATTTTACTATATTACTTCTATCTTCTTTTTATTTCCTACTCCTAATTTTATTTATTTTTAGCTATCGTCTAATATCTCTCCAGCCTCAGTTGCTCTATCTATACTTTATGTTAAAATAACTTCAATTTTGATCAAGTTAAATCAGAAAATATTATTAAACAAAAATAAATAAGATGATAAAGAAAATAGGAAAATTATATTTATGATAGTTTTTCTCATGATTTCATATTTTTATTTTTATTTGTCATCTAGGTTTCTTTTTAATCAAGGTTGGATAGATCTCTCTTGTGTTAATTTAGTTGTAAGACTATGTTCAAGTGTATTATCATTTAACTATTATCTTTTTTACATGTATTGGCTATCACTTGTGTAGGTAATGTGGATATAAAATAATCTATGAATCATATTGGATCATGCTTTTATACAAGTCAAAAATATATTTCATTTAAATGAAAAAAATTTAATTAGGAAAAAAAAGTATTGCAGTGTAAGATACTTAGAAATTAAGATTGTCGAAATAAGTGATAATACACTTGCTAAATCAAAATAAAAATTAAGTTTACATCATCAAATTTCTTTAAAAAGGTCAAATTTCTTTAGAAAGAGTCAAACTGACTTTAGTTTTAATTGTTAAAAATAATTGAATGTTGTGTTATAAAATATGACCTTTTTTAAGTCAATCGTTATTTTAAATATGACTTGCATATTTACTTAACTTTTAAAAAGTACTCAAATCTATGAAGAAAAATATATCATTTTTGTGTTTTAACCTACTTACATAATTTACAATATCTCGAACCATTGTAACACAAAAACAAATTCACTCAAAGAAGGATGTGAGAAGCTTTTTCCAAAATACATTAAAAAAATATCCAAATAAATCTAATGGGGAATATTTAACCCCTTATATTCAAATTTAGAAATTGATCTCTAGAATCCTGATTTCTAAACATCTTTTTTATTTTTTATTTATTTTATTTTTTCCAGTTAGAAATTGACATATTACCGATATTTTCTATTTATTTTTTCCTCTGATTTCTATCTGTAATACCTTGAAGTTTCATTTATAATAAAAAGTTATTTTAAATTTTTCAGTAAATAATAAATTACAAAATTTTGATTCTAATAATAATAATAATTTTAAATAATAAAATCATAATATTCGTAATAATTTATACATTTATTTTTATAACAAAATAAAATTAACTTTAATATTTCAATCGAATAATTAAAGTTTTATATAAATCATTATTATTAATAGTAATTTTAATTAATAATACAAACTATCGATATTAATAATGATTAACTTTTCTAAACTGCATAAACTTGTTAAAAATAAAAATATCTATTAATTATTTAATTAATATTAATAAATTTAGTTTATTAATTTATATAAAATTCATCAAATAAATATTTTAATAATTTTTGGAAAGATTTTAAAAACCTTCATCATTCATTATATAATAATTCAATAATTCAATAATTCAAATCAAAATTTTAAATTACATATCTTTAAAAGATTAAATATATTTTTCATCTTTCATATTATTTTTTAAAATTATATTTTATCTTGAATCAAATTATATATATTTCATTTCTACATATTATTAAAGTTATGTAAAATATCTCATTAGTAAGTAATGTGAAAATATTTTTCATGTAAAACAATTTTTTGAATGTATATTGTATGTGTGTTTCATCTTACTTAAGACATTCTTTGATTATGATGATATTTTGATGACTTTGATAAAGTGTATGGTATATAGTTTGACGAATTGAAACATAATTTTTAAAAATAATTTAAGAATAAAAAATATATTTAACCATATTTGAAAATAAATTAATAAATAATATTTTAATTATTTTAACATGATTTTAAAATAAGAATAATAATGATTACTCATAATTATATTTTACATCATGTTTTAAGAATACGCATATTCAAATTATATAATAATATCGTTAATCATAACCACTTAATTCTTATTAAAAAATAGTAATTATAAATTTTATTTATGATATATTTAATTATATTAAATATACTAATTATTAGTTAAATTATGAAAAAATTATATCTCAAATTAATTTTTCATTTATGTTTAAAATAGAAAAGAAAATGAGATCATAATTGGTCTATCAAAAGTGAAACCCTAACCAGTTTTGAAGCGTCGGTGATGAGCTACAAGAAGAGAGAAATCGAGTTATTGGAACGATTTGCCAACATCTACCTGTGTAAATATCTAAGCATTAGATTTATTGGGGAAAATTGACATGTTGAAAAACAAAATTTGACATACACCTTTATTTATATAATTTTTTTAACATTTTTTATTTTTCTTTTCTTGGCACATCATATATTAAGTGTAGATTGATATTTTTAATGTTTATGAAACATTTTTAAGAAAAAAACTTAGATATGAGTTTTCTTTTTTCCTTTTACAACTGCGGGTCCCTCTTTCATGGCCTCTTCTTGGTGACAGTTGTGGTGTAATTAGAAGGAGCTGTTTATTTGTAGACACACCATATCTGAATAATGACTTTTTTTTATGGCCAGACACTGTACTCTCACCAGTAGTACTTAGTACATAATACACGTGATGGATTTGACTTATGTAAAATCATAATTTTCCGGAGGCAAAAACAATTATATTACAAATCTTAGTAAAAAAGAAAATATATATTTTAATCTCACAGTTTATTATTGGTGGAAAAAACACAAAAGTAACGTACGCGAAACTAAAAGCAGATCATATATTCTCTCCGGAAACAATAGAAAACAAAATAATAGAATATACCAAAAAAATAAATTGAAAAATCAGTCGACACAATTTTTAACCTGAAAAAACTTTAAAAACCAATCGAACCTAATCAACAAAACTTTCACTAATTTTTATTAGTAGGTACACAATAAGTTATTTTAGAACTATCTTTAAAGATAAAAAAAAATTTCACCAATCTCCTTATTCTTCTACACAAATTTATACAGAATATATTAATCTTTCTTTTAATTTTGGTGACTTTTTTTTTTTTTTATCAAAGATATTCTTACACTATTTCTTTTTAATTAAATCAATATGGATCCAATAAATTAATGACCTATATTAATAATTATATGTTAACTTTATTTATAACATATCAAATTTTTTATCAAAACATATTCAGATGTATCTTCCATCAATCTATTAATTAGAGAAGATACTTCTAATAAAACTGATATAAAAGCAATAAATTAGTCAAAAAGTTTAAAAAATAAGTAAAAATCAATTGTCAACTACTCCATAAAAGTGCTGGATGCATGGTCATTATAATCTTTCTAAAAAAATTTAAAGTTTATTTAAATTATTTGTATTTATTTAAATCTAAAGTTATTATTATTAATAATAAATATGGTTATTATTTTTTATAAATAAGATTATTTATTTAGATGCATTTTAATAAATAAGTGATTTCATTAGTGTTGACAGAATACATATAAAAGATGGATGTTTAAAAAATATGTTGATGGTTAGAGCTAAAGAAATATAAAGGGGATGTTATTTTTAGGTTACTCAAATTTTATCTTTATCAAATTTGAATATCATAATAGTAAATATGTGTTTAATATTATATTGGCAGTATGATGTATACAAAATTATTGATGATGAGTTGCAAAACATAATATACTTATATAAATGTGTCCTTTTTTAGTATGAATTGCAAAACATAATATATGTATATATACATGTGTCCTTTTTTAGTAGTGGATCTTCATTAGGGGTGACAAAACATACTAATTTAATCCGTTTTTGCTCGTCTCGTCGATGGTTCATCAGAAACGAGTCGGAACACAAAACATGGGATGAGACAGGCTAGCCTGCTACCACCATGCAGGTTAGAACTCCTGCTCCAGTCTGTCACTTTTTTTTTTTATTTTGTATTTTTAATTTTTTTTTAAATATATTTTTATTTTAATGTATATAATTTTAAATCATACTTAACCATATAAATATTTTCTAAGACTTATAATTGATGAATTAATGTCTCTAATTGGATAAATTAAAATAATTATTACCTTTAGAAGATAAATTACTCTATTATGATTTATAATTGAAACTTAATTTATAAGTGTTAATAATTTAAATTACAATATTATTATATATTTGTATCCATCAAATGATATAATACAACAAATTAATCTTTTAAATTATTTTTTATTTTATTTTTTAAATTTAAAAAAAACGGGCACACCACCTTTGGCCCGTCAAACTAGCAAGCCAGGTGGGGCGGGCCAAAGTAGATTGGCGGGTTGAAAATCCCAACCCAATCCGCGAGCCAAAACCCACTTTGTCACCCTTAATATATATAAGTTTGACCATTAGGTGACCTAAAATGGATTGTTTTCATGGTCCTTGATGGGTGTTGTATGTTGTGCTTAGAGTAGTTGTAATAAACATGACATTCATGTTAACAAAGTATTAACTTCACTAATGATCGAATCAAGTAAACAAAACTTTAGGTGGTGAGAAAAGCCGAAAGAGGATTACATCTAGTTTGGTAGTAGGTGTACATTTGTCTTATTAGTAAATGTTTTGTGTCATCTAACATCAAGAATGTAGGCTATCTAAGGTCTAGTGGGTTCAAGATATGTCACGGGTTAGTCTCTGATAGGACTTATTTATTATGATTTAGAGTATTCTAAAGGATGTCTTGCATTTAGTCATGACGTGATATGTAGCTACTAAATGAGTTCATTAACCTTCATATTCATAATTTGGATATATACATGATGATGATATGAGCATGATGATAATTTGTATCAATATTAAGTTTTATTTACATTAACTCATCCATGCATGTTTGCTTGTATATTAAATGTGATGATCGAATATTTGTATGAGTAGATGTAAATATTCTTTTGAGGAGCTTTGAGTTACCTTTGTATGCTAATTGTAATGTGTTATGTTTGTTAGAAACATTGTTTCTAGTTTTTTTATTGATATGTGGGATGAAAAACTTGCATGTGGGGGTAAAAACAGAGGTTTCCCTCATAAGAAGCTTTTTTTCAAGTCTATTTCTGCTTAAATGAAATCATTTTGCTCAAGTGAAAGTTAAGCAATACTGGTGTGACTTTAGGCGATGCAATTTTTTTCTAAGAGGAAATTAGGTGGTGTTGATGTAACTTAAGGCAGTGCAATTCTTGTTTAAGCAAAGTTATTTTTGCTCAAGCGAAAACTATTTTAAAAAAATTGGACTATTTTTGCTTGAGTGGAAATTTCTTGCTCAACCGATGAAAGGTCGCTCAAGCAAAATTAAACACCCCACTACAAAAAAAAAACCTCATACTAAAAGAGAATTCATTTATATATATATATATATAATTCTTATATTAATCATAATCATATCACATAAAATTGTACAACATCAAGAATTCTAAGTCCTCAAAGTTTTCCTATATCAATCAACCTTCAATTAGAATGATCTAACATCTCATCTGGAAGTCAACTCACTACAAATGTCACCTATAAGCATACATACTCTCGTGCTAAGTATGATTATGTAGTAACAAACATATGCATGCAAGGGTTTGCTAATATAAACACCTTTAACATCATATGAACACTTTTAACATGCCTAATTTATTATCAAATATCATTATTCTACATCGACATGTTCAATTCACCATACATATATATTAATATCATGTTTTGTTTATCATACATATATAACAACATCATGCACCATTCATCATATACACACACACATCACGCATATATAACAACATTATACATCATTTATCATGCATATATTAAGATCATGCATATGAATGCTAATAATCAAGATTGTTAGATACTTGTATACCTCTTTCAAGATAAAATTGAAAAAAATTGAGTAGTTATGAGTGGTTCAAGGTCAAGTAGAGTCAAAAGTTGGTGTCGATAATCTATTATTTGTGTGTGAGGCCAAGTAGAGTGAAGAGTTGGTGACCATAATCTATTAACATGTGTTGATGGAATATTTGGTACTTGGGAAGGTATAACTTGCATTTAGTGTAATGAGTTATGTTAAAGTCGATTCAATGAGATCCTAAGTTCTATTGGTAGCCTCAATGACGAAGATTAAAGTGTCAAGTGGTGAGTAATCGATGGGGGAATGTTGGAGGCTTGTTTTGAGACTATGGTTAATAGTAATCATACCCTGTGGGTAGGGTGGTTAGGTTACTACTATGATGTGGAATTACAGAAATTGTAGTTGATCATAATATGATTCACAAGTGTTAGTCTCTGAGTTGGAGTTGCGAGATCACATTATGACATTTATTAATTTCAAGATATATGATGTGATGCATGTGTATGAAAATGGTGTAATTATGTGTGATTGCATGACTATATAACTTGTAAGTTATTATTTTTGAATTATTAGTTTACCTAATATTTATCGATGATTTAGTTTGCAATGATTATGTTATGTTAGAAGTATGCATAGATAAATGAGAAATATGTTTTGGAATATAAAAATAAACTAAAAAATAAACTAATAGATCTATACATACATATATATATATATATATATATATTAATAAATTTGATAATAGTAAAGATTTCTTTTGGTATTATATATAATTTTTATATATAATATATATTTTATTTACAATCTGCATTAAGTATGATAATTATAATATTTTTAAGATGGTTAAAGATGTATTGTTGTTTGGAGAAATTAAATATTAAAAAAATAGTCCTTCATTATTATACCACTTAACGATAAATAATACTACTTAATAATAAAAGACTTATTTTTTCTTAAAAAAATAATAATAAATAACTTATTTTTTAGACTTTTGATATTGGAGAACAGAACTTTCTATTTCTATTTCAAAGAGAAAATTCGTCTATTTGTTAGAAATTATTATTTGTAATCCTTTTATTTTTACTAATGACTTTTTTAATTTTAAGAATAAAAATAATATATATATTAGAAAAATTAAAAGTGAACTACCTGTATTTTAAAAGGATTAAAAATAAATTAACAATATTTTAGAAAACTAAAAATAAATAACTTATATTTTACATATTTAAGTCTCCCAATCAAGCAAGTCACTTTTTTAATGGAGTGTGATAAAATTACTTGTTAAAATCAAATTTAGCCTCATTAAAATATCTTTTTTCTTTTGTCATATGTGTTTTAAGTGGAAAAATCAACAAAAATATGTGTTATATTTAATTTTTAATGTTAGACTATGATATTATATTTATATTATTATTATTATTATTATTGTTATTATATTATTAAATAATTAAAAATTTATCTTAACCTATTTATAATTAATTAGTGTTGAAAATTCAAGTCAAAGTTTAAGTTTCGTAGTGGAAAGAAATGGAGTGTTCAGCAATATATAAAAGAAAATTCATAAACTTGTAAACTAAATTGTGACTTATTTAGTGTCGTTTTTCTTGATATATCCTCTCTCAAAAGATTTAATAGTGATATTAGAGTCGAAAATTAATTGATTGAAAATAGTCATTGTATCGAAAATCTTCTTAACGAAGATTTCAAACAAGTGTATCACATTAAACAACATACAAGAAAAAAAATCCTTAAACTCATTGACTTAATATTTTTTTTAACACTCATATTTTTTTTTTCTTCGTCTTTCTCTTTTATCTATTTTTTTCAATCATTTATTACTCTCTTTCTATTCTACTCTCTTTTCTCTTTTTTCCTCCACCTCCATCATCTCCCCCAATACTTTTATATAAATTTTACAGTATTACTTGGGTTGCACATATTTAAAAAAAATACAACTTTAAAAAAAGAGGAAATAAATTTACATTTAAGTATTTACAAATATTTAATGAAATGGGAATTACTTTTACAAAATATTTAAAAGTTAAATTAATTTTAAACAACATAAAATAGCATCATATCGAAAAATATAATAAAACTTTAAATTCGTAACTTAAATTTATTTTCTTTAGTTAGGTCATGTTTCTATACTTATTTATTTTTACCTCTCCTTTTTAGTCATTTAAAAGAAATCAGCGCTAGCTTCTTTTTCATTTTCTTCTTTTTCATTTTCTTCTTTCTATTTCTATATATCTCTTTTTCACTCTTCTTTTCAGACATTATACAGTTTTTGGAGAAAGACCGAGCAGAAGAAAGAGTAAAGTGTAAGAAAAAAAAAGAAAAACATTGTTCAGTCACACGTGGTAACAGTTTTTATTATGTTAGATTATTTATTAGGACTGAAAGAATGAAACGTGACACTGGTATTCTATTGAATCTATAAGATAAATATTTAATATAATTAAAATTTTAGTATTATGCATTGTTAATGTAAAATTATATTATTAAATAATTAGAAATATAATTTTTAAAATGATTATTACAAAATTCACAATTTTATTGTACCTGACAAGTGTAACTAATTTTTAACTAAAATATCTTTAAATATATAAATTTTACTCTAGATTTAGGATGATTTTTAATTACTGATAAGTGATTTTTAAAAAATATTGAAATTTAATTATAAATAAATATAAAAGGGGTAAATTAAAATAAATAAGCCATTTTGATTAAAGATTAAAAAGAGTTTAATTTAGTAATTGGGGTATGCATTTAACTATTTATGGTAGTAGGGCATGAATGCACCTTAAAAGAATTAGTAAGAGAATAAAAAAGTGGAACATATTTAATTAACATGATAAATTATATTATATTATATTATTTTAACATGATAAAAATAAGACCCATTTTAATTAATGTATTTGATGATATAGTAAGTGTACTATTTTTAGGATAGTAATTAGTTAGCATAATTTAGTGTTAACCAATCTAAATAATTTTAATAAAGAATATTTTGATGGAAAGGTGGGTTTGAAATTTAAATTGTGAAATATAAAAGACAAAAAGTAGAAAGTTGGAAGTGACATACATTTGTGAATGGAATCTGAGCAAAGAGGAGCAGAGGCCCACCAGAAGAGGAAAAGGCCTAATCTGAATAATCTGCTTATCCATATCTTATAAGCTATATCTCCCACCTTTGTCCACTTCTTCGTTGCTTCTTCCAAACACACCCTAACTTTATATGCAAATTCCGAATTTATAAAAATTCATAATTAAAAGGGAAGAGAAATAAAATAAAGAAAACCTCAACTAGTAACTGGAAAATGACCTTAGAATCAGATACGACTAATGATTGATATTGATCAAAACCCCTTTAACAGATATTATAAAACCTAAACCCCAACCATATTTAATCAACATATACAAATAATGGAGATTTTTTTTATATAATTAAAATATACAAAATGAACACATTTAATCTACAAGTATAATAAATATATAATTTTGAACATATAAGTTATATTTTAAATTTATGATAAATAATCTATATTTAATTATTTAATCATTTAGTTTAAAATATTAAACTTTAATATAAAATTAAAGATAAAAATAATACAATGAAAGAGATAAAAGAAGTAATGCCTCCTAATTTATATATGGAGAAAAATGACTAAAGGGATTAAACTGTAGTGAAATAGAGATGAGATGGAATTAAATTCCGGTTAACTAAAAGTATAATTGTTTAGTCCAATTGACCCATAATAGTTGGGTATCCTACCCTAATATGTTAGAGATTTTTTTTTAGAAAAAAAATGTATTTAATTATCATTGTGTAAAAAAAAATCAATTAGATCAGTGTTTAATCAATGAAGAAAATCTTGAAGGAGGACACGAAATTTGATATAATATGACTATTTAAAACAAAAGTTAAATTGAATTTGAAATTAAAATTAAAATTAAAAAATAGTAAATAAAATGTTATATATAAAAGAAACTATATAACTTTAAAAAGATAAAAATACTTTTAAAAGTATTATTTTAAGGTAATGACTTGAAAATTAATTATGATATAGATATAGATTTTTAGAAAATAAACTTAATTGACAAAGCATTATTAAACTGTACTTTACCATCATTTTCGATTTCAAATCATAATTTGTGGCAAATTTATATAGAAAAAAAAAGTTATATACAGAAAATGATATTGAACATAAAATTACTATTTATTAAATTTTTTTCAATAGTTAAGTTAAAATAATAATAATATAAACTATTTTACACTGATATCACATTCAAAACATGACTAATAAATAATATAATTTATGATTAAATTATAATACATATTGTGACATATATCAAATCATGATTCACAAACTACAAACCTTAGGAGGCAAAGAATAAAACCCGTGAAAGTCGGGTTTGCCATTTTTATTGTAGGGCACCACCAAACAACAACATTGGACAACAAAATAATTTCCAGATGAATACCTATTGTTTTTCCTTTCCTTTTTTGTATTTCATTTTTGGTACATATTCAATCATAAGAACTTCATAAGTTATTATGTTATATTTTTTAGTTGATAAAATTGTACTTCTTAGATATTGGTTGTTACAACTAATTTTGTTTTAAGACTTAAGTATAACCAAACAGTGTATTTATTTTACATAATATAGCATGTTAAAATAAAGTAATTGTTTTTTAGTGGTATGATATGTTTTTTAGATTTTTTTGGTAAAAATCAAGAAATTGTGCACTATGAAGTTTTTATATCATGGGGTAATGTATTTAATTTTAAAGTAGACACACTTGTCTTATTCCTTTCAAAAAATAAAGTTTACATTTTTTATTTTTAATGAACATTAATATGTATGACGTTTATCTTTTTTATATTTTTAAATAAATGGTCATTTTATTAAAATAAAATATTATACAAAACTTGAATAAATAAATTAAAATTTTAAAATATAAAATTAAATAAGTTTTATAAACTAAAAATGATTTAATTTTAAAGTAATTTTTCATCTTCTTTAATATTTCTATTTTAAAGTATAACATATATATGTTACAAGATATATGAATAATTAAGATAAATAATTATAAAATTTCACACAAATATACACCTTATAAACCAAAAATATAAATATATATATATATATTTATATATTTAATTTTTTTAAAACATTATGATAAAATAAAATATCTTATTTATCTTATTATTACTGTTCATGAGAATATTTATCACTTGTATTATGGATATTTTGTGAATTGGGGTGAGTTTATGTATTTCTTATATTAAATCTAATTTAACTTAATTCATTATTGATTAGATTGAATTAAGTTAAAAAATTGTTAAAAGTTACAATATGATATTGTGCTAAAAAAGATGTGCCAGAAAAGAATAACTCAAATGAAAATGATGATGTAAGGGTAGATATACAAAATTAAATGAAAAAAATAATAAAAATAACTTTTATAATTAATAGTCAATTAATGAAATCAGAGTATAAGATGTTAAAAAAAATATTTTAAACAAAAAGGTACATGTATAATATTTACATCAAACATCTAATAAGTTGATGAAGGTTTTTGATGATTTTTATAACTATGTTTGCTTTGGTGATGTAATTTAAAATAATTAAGTGTATATTTTTGTTTTCATGTATAAATGTGTGTAAATCCTGTACTAGTATTTATTTATTTTTACTTTACGCATGTTAATATTTATTTTATGACTTTTAAAATACATTTAAATATTTTTAAAAATACTTTAGTAACATTGTAATGAATATATTAAACTATAATTAATTATTTTATATTTTTTAAATAAAATATTTAAAAATAATTCATTATTTCATATCATAAAATCACAAGTGGGCTATAATTTTATTTTTAAGTAATATTAACCATTTTTAATTATATATTAATTTTATTATTTGTATTTATAAAAATATTAAGAGTCGTTTTAATAAGTGTCTGTATGTACAAGATACAATTAAATTATATAAATTTTATTAATCTTGATTAGTTATTTGAAACTTATAAAAATAATAGGAGAGAATATGAATTAATACACTAGTTAAAAATGAAAACGAAAAATTAATTTATATCTGAATTTATTTTTGTTATATTTGCCATCTCAATTTTTTTTAGGTGTAAAGATGATAAGTGATAACTTTAACGTTAGTAACTTGCGAGAATTGTAATTTAGGTGTAAAGATGATAAGTGATAACTTCAACGTTAGTCACTTGCAGTGTGTAGTGATAGAATTTTGATCTCAACTAATGGTATGTTTATATCTGACTTATATACTGGTTTGATTGCATTTTAGGAAAGTTTAGATAAATAAATATTTAATTTAAATAATTATAAAAATATCTAATAATTATAAAAAAAAATATATAAATTAATAAATAATTTTAAATCTCATTTTAGTTGAAAAGAAATAAACATTAATATAATAAAAAATAAATAAATCAAGAAACATAAAAAAAATAAGCCTCTAAATAAAACTAATTAGTTCAAATTTGTAACAGACTATTCTAATCCTAAACACTCTCTTATTTATTATAATATTTTAGAAATGAACAAATTCAAGTTAAAAAAATATTTTTACTAAAGATAATAAAATTTCTTTTTTTTAAGTAAATAAATGAATAAATAAATAAATAAAAATTAAATTTCACAATTTTTTCATACACAATGGTATTTTGACACTAATAATTTAAAATTAATGTATATAATAAAAAATATAGAAACAATATAAAATAATTATAATGATTTTACTGGACAAAAGCACGCTAACATAATAGGCAAACATATAAAATTTATTTAATTTAAAAAATACAGGAAAAGAGACAAAAATATGAAATTATTAACTTCACATTCACTCATTTACATACATCTTATTTGAGTCCTCAGCAAGGAACACAAATCTGTATCTGCATGTTTGATATCTGTGTTGTTCAATAAGGTTTCTTAATCAGATTTATGGGAACAATAATGTCTATCTTCATGTGATTGAGAAAAAAATATTAGGGTAACTCAATATATGTTGGCTAACATTTCATAAAATTAATTATACTAGTCTCTCTTTATATATATATATGTCAACATTTCAATGTCATCTGGGAAGTAAGGATTTACTTAAAAAACAATATATATATATATATATATATATATATATATATAATTGTCTAAATGTTATATTTTAACATCAAATTATATATAATAATTCACAAATAAGGTACCTATAGAAAAACATATTTTCTATAATATCAACTATTTTTCATTAATGATTATAATTAGTTATTTTATTATTTAATTGAAAATTAGCCAAATTGTAGATCTTTCCTATCCATTTGATAATTATATAATTGGATTTCAAAGTCATTAATCATCATATTAATGGCAATTTAATTTTTTACATTTGGCCTGTGATTTTGTTATTGAAAGAGTATCTTTTGTTGTAAATTCTTTTCCTTTTTTAAAATAAAAAGAAGTGATACAATTTTTAAAATTTTAAGAAAATGGAGAAATTTTCAAATTTGAAGAATATTTAAAGTTTTAAGGCATTTCTATTACGAAGGTTATAATATAAATTTTAATTTCTTTTTTTATCAATTTCACTTTATTTTTAAGAATTTATATATTTCATATAAAAAATTATAAAATCTAATTTAATAATATATTATTATACTTTAACTTACTAATTATTAGATACAATAGTTACATCAGATACAAATAATTTTTTTTCAGAGATTGTGGATTTTGTTTTTATTGCATACTTCAATATGAGATTCTTAAATATTATTAATAACTCAAATATATAATTATTAAATGTGAAATCTAATATTTTTCCATTTGATTAATTCCAAAGTTTATTTTCAACCATCATTTAATTTGTCAACTTTCAGTTAATTTCGAATTTTTAAGCAACTCCTGCTTAACATAATCTAAAGAAACTTTTTTATTAAAATATATAGAGTTAACTAATAATTAATAAACTTACATGAATCTTTCTCTTTAACGATATTTTACGGTTTCATAGTTTTTTTTACCATGATATGTTTATATTTATTAAAATAAAATAAAAAAATTGTATTATGATTGTTAATTGCTTGTACAATTTATTTATAAATATGAAAAAAAGTTAAAATTATTACTATTATAATATTCACACAAAAAAACTTCATAACGTATATGTCTATTTGACATTTTTTCTTATAAAATGTTTAATATTTGTATAATATCAACAACTGCAAAAAATTAGCAGAAACACAAAATAATAGATTAGTTTAATTCGAATTCTATATTAAATTTAAACAAAACCGAATCACATTTAAATTTTACGTTTAATTTGTATAAAGTGAATTTTACATTTTATATTTAAAAAAAAAAAGTGAATTCTTGGTATGATTCACAGTCTTCCTCCTTAAATATTTAATCAAAAAAATTATTCCATATTCATAATATGAAAAACAGATTTATTAAAAGAAATGAACGTCATAAGCTAAGTAGATGTCTGATTAGGCTTGGACTCTGTACCAAATATATTAAACACAAATAATAGTTGAGTAAATGTTTTTTAATGTCCTGATATTTGCAAGAAATTGCAATGTTCTCATTATTAGCTTCAAAATTAAATACAGTAGGACATTAATTTAAGCACCAGTGTGGCAAATGCTAATATAGGTCACCAATTCCTACTGAAAATGGCAGTGAGTTTGACAGGTTCTGAGTGGTGTGTTGTGAAATGGAGAAAGAAGGCACAGTGAGGAAGTTGTGTGATTTTTGTGTGTGAAAAATACAAGAAAGGAGAGACGTGGAAGATGAATTTGTTTTATTTATCGCATAGTGCATCATAGGATAAGACTAAGAGAAGAGAAAAACGAAAAAAATCTAAAGAACAAAAAGTTGTGGCTGCAATTTGTCTATCAATTCATTGTATCTTCCCCACACAGGTAATTAATTCTATTCACTTCCTCTTCCTTCCAACATATCCCTCTCACTCTGTCCATTCTGTCAAACCCTTTTGGCTTTTTCGTACAACTAGCTACTGAAAGCAACAAAATACGAATTTGTTGCAAAATATTCATAATTTCACCAGAAACAGATTATCACAGTAAATGCAAGTGCCAAAACTTTAAAAGTCATCAACCCAATAATCACACGTTTTGCTTTTACCTATTTATTGCTTAAAATCTCCCATCAAACAAGTTAGACAGAAAAGCCAGGACAAGAAAGAAAGAGAGAAGAAGAGAGAACTTAAAGAAAAAGGATAAGACTGGATTAACATATTCTGTTTGGTTTTCTTCAACACTGGGGAGACAGAAAGTAAAGACAAGTTATTAGATGAGATGATTAAAACTTGTTAGAAGAGGGGGAGTGTGTGAAAGCAGTTTAAGGTTGTTGTAGAGATGAGAGGAGGTGGTGGTGGATGCAGCATAGTGTGGTTCAGAAGAGATCTGAGGGTAGAGGACAACCCTGCACTGGCTGCAGGAGTAAGAGCTGGTGCTGTGGTTGCAGTTTTCATATGGGCACCTGAAGAAGAAGGCCAATACTACCCCGGCAGAGTATCCAGGTGGTGGCTCAAACAAAGTTTGGCTCATCTTGATTCTTCTCTCAGGAATCTTGGCACTCATCTCGTCACTAAGCGATCCACCGATACGGTTTCTTCTCTCCTTGAGGTTGTTAAGTCCACTGGAGCTACTCAACTCTTTTTTAATCATTTATATGGTCAGTTTCCTATTCCCTCTCCCTCTCTCACTGCCTTTTTTCTGGATATTTTACTGTTTTTTTTTTCTGCCCCAGTATTTTTTTCCATTTTTATTTTCTGTTATAGCATTCTACTTTTTGTTTTATTTCAACACTTGGCATTCCTGCAAATAGAATGAATGTCCAGATTCTGGGAAGTTTGCTAGTAATTTTGGATTGTAGGATCCTAAATTACATCAATTGGGATAAAATCTTTATCCATTAGCAATGTACGGAATAGGACATCACCGTTTTTTCGACTGATTTATTTGCCCCACTTGCAAGGTTGTCTGTGATTAGTCATCCGTACAGATTACTTTGTCATTTCTATATAATCATCTTTTGGAATTTGTTTGCCGCATGACAATAGAAAAAATACAGTTAAATGATCTATTTCTATTTCATGATGGCATTTTTTTTTCTTTCAATTGTTGTTGTTTGTGAAATGATGGTTGTGATTTGGTGTGTTGCAGATCCCCTGTCACTTGTAAGGGATCACCGAGCAAAAGAGGTTCTGAATGCTCAGGGCATAACAGTACGTTCCTTCAACGCGGATTTACTGTATGAACCCTGGGATGTGAATGATGTCCATGGTCGACCATTGACAACTTTTGCTGCTTTCTGGGACAGATGTCTTAGCATGCCTTATGACCCCGACTCACCGCTTCTCCCACCTAAAAGGATAATTCCAGGTCTACTTCTGTTCATTCACTTCCTTTTGTATCAGATTTCTTTTAATGTTCAATCTGTGCTACTTGTTCTTTACTGAAAATGATCTAAATTGGAGAAGAAAAAAATATCTAAATGAGAGAAGAAACAAAACTATGCTCTTTAGTAGTCTGGTGTGACTGAGATGCCGTGAGAACTGAGCGCTACTAGCAAACATTTTATGCTCAAATGCTCAAATTAATAATAAATCATCAGAGTGACTTAGTATATTAATACTTTATCTAAAGTTCTAATTCCAATGATATTCATAGAGTCATAAATGGGCTGAATTTGTTGATTCCAAATCTAAGTCTTTATAGGACAATGCTACTTTGTTTTGGTGTAGGCAAGGTAACTTTATCTCTAAATTGATGTGCTGTTCACTCTTAGGAGTATGTTAGATGTCCTGTGCTTACTATCCAATCCCTAAATTGATGTGCTGTTCACTCTTAGGAGTATGTTAGATGTCCTGTGCTTACTATCCAATCCCTAAATTGATGTGCTGTTCACTCTTAGGAGTATGTTAGATGTCCTGTGCTTACTATCCAATCCCTAATAGTTACTCCCTTACCTGGGCATACTTTTTCTCTAAACATGCCAATTGCTGATTCTTAAAACCATGCCTAAAATTAGAATTAGAATATTATTACAAGCAAGCCTTTTCAATTTGGTGACAAAGTAATGAAACACTTGATACTATATGAAAAAGGATTTGTTTCTTTCGTATGTTTAACTCTTCCCCTATATCCACAAAAGTTTGGATATGTTTAGAGGGTAGAGTTTATAAAAAGTGAGGATATAAAAATTAAACTAAGTACCTGTTAAGTTTTATCAAGTTCAAAGAAAATTACGTCAATTCATTTCACATTTTTTAATTGTAATTTACTTATATAATTTTTAATAAAGCACGTCTTAATTCACACAATATAAAAATTAGTAAATAGTCAAGAGCTTAAAAATTATAGAAGTTAGACATGGTTTCACGGGTACCCACTGGTTCAAATTTAATTGTTAATACCTATCTATACTAATTTGTAGAAAAAAATTAAAATTGAGTTTAGCATCTACGGGAAAGACTCTTTCTTTCAATTCACCTTATTTGAATTTTTTCAAAATATCTAAATCATGCTTTCTATGTCTAAGCCAAAAGTAGTGAATCTTATGGTAGTTGTCATTTTCCTGAACTTGTTTGTTTTGAACATCTTAAGTTCCATATTGATCCTAAAGGTAGGTTAAATTAAAGCTTGTAAACTAAGAATGATTTAGCTTAAGCTACTTAGAAGTTTTTGAAAAGAAACAAAGGATTTTATTGCCAACAGGATAACATTTCTAACATAAAAGAGTTATACTACTTCAAAGTTAACTTTAGCCTAAAAGGATGTAGGGAAATTTAAAGACGAGTTTGGAAGGCACAAGGTAGAGAGTAAAAACTCAAACTTGAGTTAGGAAACTTACAAGCTAAATAAACTTTTTGATAGCTAGATAGAACTCAAAATTAGGTCATCATGTTCTAATGTCATGTTTCCATACATTTTTGTTTGAACAAAAATTGTAAGATCTTTCTTTTACACATGATCCTTGAGAAATTGCCAATGTCTAGAGAATCATAATATTTTTTTATTATCAACCAAAGTGAATTATAAAACATGGCATAAAGAGATGAAAAAACTCTTTTATATCTAAACTAGTGTAGAATAGGGTAAAATAATTATTGTATTATATTTGAGTTTAACTAACCCAAATACTAGATAACAAAAAAAATGATGAGAAAGAAAATTATTTATGTATACCTAAAATATTCATCTATAATTTATGCATATCTGGAAAGAGAATGAAAAATTATAGGTTTATAGGATATATTATCTGATAATAGAAGAGATATAGGAAAAAAAAGTATTGAATAGATATATATGAAATGAAGATGTATATACTATAATATCGTAAAAAGGATCAAAATATCTACATCTCTTAGTATTTTGTTGTTTACACACTAAATCCCACTAATCTTATCTTTTATTGTTATATTTGGTAATCATATTATACATAAATGTACAAGCCTCAGCGGTAGTACCATTGTATATATGAAATTCATTATTTTTATTCTTTTATATCATGTCGAACACAAAAATTTAACCTAATATAAAACCTTCTTTCCACAAAAATTTTCCATTTTAATAAGTTGTTCATTTCTATAAACAAACACCATAAAATATCATTCTTAAACTTACTCATCCATAACATTTGTTTCCATATTCATTTAGTCTTATTACTTAAAAAAATAAGATTATTAATGCAGATCAATTTTACTATATTTATCGAAATTTATTTGTAAACTCATCCATATCATCCTTAATACTCATTTGCATGAGCCAACCAAGTCTTCACTTAATATCTTAAGAACTTGGGTTAATTAAAAAATGTGTTGTATAATCATTGTGGGCTACTTCCATTCTCTTTTACTTTGTAACCATAATAGTATGTAACTATAATATGTAACTATAATAGTAGGAAAAAGATGTACCAATTTTTCACCAAAATACTTTATTAATATGTTTGTGGTAGATGATGTGGACAAATATTTCTATATTAGATGTGTGAGAGTTTCACATGTATGATTTGTTGATGAAGTTTTAAATTATCATAAATGTTTTAAGAATGAAAGTTAATTTTATAATTTTTTGATTTGTGAAAAGTAAGGTATATCAAAAACATTATTTAAATAAAAGAATAATGAGACATTAATATACATATATATATATATATATAAATAAAATGAATGTGAAAAACAAGTAAGTATTTGTAAGTAACACTATAATCATCAACTAAATAATAGTTCCACTGTATAACTAATGTCATTAAAATGATAGTATTTGTAGGAGTCAAATGTGGTTATATGGAGGAAATAACTTTTCTCTATGTTGAGGCACTATCTATAAAAACATATGTTCTAGTTATATCTAACAATTCTCCTAAATAAAATTCTACATCATGTCACCTTTCATATGGGAGTATTCTTGAATATTTTCTAAAAGAATAAAATATATGTTAAACACAATTTAAAAATAATTTTATCACAATATTTTAATTATTTTGGTAGTTTTTCTAGAAAATAGTTTAAAGACCAAAATACTAAAAAAGACTTTAAAAATTAGAGGAACCCTAAAAGTATCTAAGAATTTTTCTATTGACGTGTAGTAATAGCAAAATCTCAAATAATTTAAATACACATATTTATAACATTTAAAGTAAAAAATACAGTATCAAAATTCAAGACAAGTTGTATATTAAATAATTCTGCAATAACAACTAATAATATAGTGAAAAAAAAATATATATTGACAATTCATACTACTCTTCAATAGAATATTTTACTTTTAAGAAAATATTATAAAAATATATATTTGTAATTATGAAAAGAAAAAAAATCATTAAAATAATAAGATTAAGAGTTGTTGAGTGGACGTGGAAAAATTATGGATATCAACCTATCATTATCCTAATACAGTACAAAAATATTTTGGACCTGTTCCCGGTATTTTTATAAACAGGTTGTAAAAAAAGATCCCTTTAATTTGAGCCTGCTTTTATTTAATTATCTATTTTTTATTCTATGCAAATTTTACTACTGGTTACATGCTGATATAGATATTTTCTCCATTTCTATTCTGAATATTGACTTCAGTCAACATTATTCCACAATCCGTAACAGGTTCATTTTATATACACAAATTTATAGTTAACTATTCATTTCATCCTAACTAAATGATGATGAACTTTCAAATATGACTGACTAAACAAAATAACGTATACAGAATTGAAGAAAAGAATCTTTTGAAGTGCTGTTCAAATTTTGCTTCTGATATCAAAATTCTCCAAGTCTGCAACATCTACTAGGCATTGTTCATTTTTCTTGACCCATCATGAGGCTTTAATGATTTTCCCTTATTGACAACACTTGGTCTCTTTCAGGTGATGTGTCGAGATGCCATAGTGATACATTGGTGTTTGAAGACGAATCAGAGAGGGCAAGCAATGCACTTCTTGCTCGAGCATGGTCACCAGGGTGGAGCAATGCCAACAATGCGTTGACAGCATTCATAAATGGTCCACTGATAGAGTACTCAATAAATTGCAGGAAGGCTGATAGTGCCACTACCTCACTTCTATCACCCCATTTGCATTTTGGTGAGCTGAGTGTCAAGAAGGTCTTCCATCTTGTCCGCATCAAACAACTTTTGTGGGCCAACGAAGGAAACAAGGCCAGTGAAGAGAGTGTGAACTTGTTCCTTAAATCTATTGGTCTTAGAGAATATTCGAGGTACATTAGTTTCAACCACCCGTACAGTCATGAAAGGCCTCTTCTAGGCCACCTTAAGTTCTTTCCTTGGGTTGTAAATGAGGGTTATTTTAAGGCGTGGAGACAAGGCAGAACTGGGTACCCTTTGGTGGATGCTGGGATGAGGGAGTTGTGGGCCACTGGATGGCTGCATGATCGGATACGTGTTGTAGTTTCCAGTTTCTTTGTGAAGGTTCTGCAGCTTCCTTGGAGATGGGGAATGAAATATTTCTGGGACACCCTTTTGGATGCAGATCTTGAGAGTGATGCTCTTGGTTGGCAGTACATATCTGGTACACTCCCTGATGGTCGTGAATTTGACAGAATAGATCATCCACAGGTGTTGTGTTACTCGTGTATTCATCTTTCTTCCGTAACCTTTTGGATTTATGACCATTTGTTTGCATGTCCATGTTACATTGTACCCTGTCTCCTTTCACTTTCTCCCATCTTCTCCCTATTGAAATATTCATCCACTCTTTTTACTTATGAATTTGTTCTGTTATATGACTGATCATGAGTTCACAACTCTTACAAAAAAAGATCAAGGTTTTTTTTTCTTACAAATTTAATTCTGTTTAGATTGATGCCTTCCTTTGCTCCACCAATTATAGAATCAATAGGATTGAATTTTGAGTTTGTGGTTGCTAACATTGGCGTTTAGTTATGTCCTGTTGGCAGCAATTTGAATGCTGAAAATTGATAAACTTTCTGGTAATAGATGCACTCATTTCAGTTTTTGGATTTTGAAGTTTGAGGGCTACAAATTCGACCCCAATGGAGAATATGTGCGACGCTGGCTTCCAGAACTTGCAAGATTACCTACTGAGTGGATACATCATCCTTGGAATGCACCAGAATCAGTGCTCCAAGCAGCTGGAATTGAGCTAGGATCCAACTATCCTCTTCCAATTGTGGGAATAGATGCAGCAAAAACCAGATTACAAGAGGCACTATCATCAATGTGGCAACTAGAGGCTGCTTCAAGAGCTGCAATGGAAAATGGAACTGAGGAAGGACTTGGAGACTCCTCTGAATCAATTCCTGCTGCTTTTCCTCAAGACACGCAAATGGAGGAAACTCATGAACCTGTTAGGAACAATCCCCTTCCTGTTGCTCGGCGCTACCTGGATCAGATGGTTCCGAGCATCACTTCAACCCTGCTGAGATTAGAAGAGGAAGAAACTACTTCTGATCTTCGAAACTCAGCAGAGGAGAGCAGCAGAGCTGAAGTGCCAATAAATTTAGATGCACAACAGAATACAGGAGTTTCATTGAACGAACGGATCTTTCAGACAGCTCATAGGAATACACAAGTGCAATACAATACTACAAGGGAGCTGAGAAACGTAGCTGGAGATTCTGCCGTAGAATCTTCAAGTGGCACCAGGAGAGAAAGGGATGGAGGTGTAGTTCCAGTATGGTCTCCCCCAACTTCCAGTTACTCAGAACAATTTGTAGGAGATGAAAATGGTATTACAAGTGGTTCGTCTTACTTGGAAAGGCATCCTCCGTCTCACCAATTGCTGAATTGTAGGCAGCTACCTCAGACCGGGTAAGGTTCAAAAAGCATTCATGACCTTTTATATACTACTACTGCCTATTCCGAACATTTAAGAAACATCAAATGAATTGTCAATGTCGTGCTTGAAGTTTATGTTCTATATTTTCAGTTTAATGATTATGATCCCTTTTCCTTTTTTGTTGATTCCTGCTATCTTATCCAAGTTAAATTTTGATCACAGGTAATTCATATCTAAAGCAATTAGACTAGAAGAAGGGAAGATACGTTATATCAGCTTTATGTTGAGATAGAGTGGAATGTTGAAGCCGCATTAGACATACATGTGCTAATTTCCTACTCCTTTACCACCGGCCGACCTCCAATGTGTACGAGATTTCAATTCATACAGCAGTTCATCTGCAGTTTCTTTTGCTTTCTTGTACAATATTTGCAACTTTCTGTATAGTATAGTTTGTTTGCGAGGGAGAAAGAGCCTCCATAGGATCTTTGGTCTAATAATAAACTCAGATTTGTGCTTCACTTAAGGCAGATATATTAGTTATGATCCGAGCGTTATTTACATTTTCTATGCCCCACATCTATGTTAACCACTATAAAGTGCACCTCATCTTGTTGCTCATATTTCTGAATCTTCTGCATCACATTAATCGACACTGCTAAAACACTTTCTTTTTTGTTTTTGTAATTCTTATTCCTGTAATCATGGACGTTATCTTTTGACGGGTCACAAAGGTAAATCATTGTGCAGTCTGCAGCTTTATCTGTTTGAGTACCTAAGAGTTTGCGAATTTGGTTATTCTTTTTACGGTAAAGAATTTGGCTCCTCTGAATTGCATATAAAGTGTAAATGTAATGATTAATTAAAAGAAGTCAACAATTGATATGGCCATAAAGTATATGGTGCGGAGCAATGTTATTTGCCTAGGAAAATTATTTGTCCTCTTAATTGCACCTTCACATAAGCTTCGCTCTTTCCATTTGCTGTGAGGTAAGTGCTATGATGATAATCATCACAAGATGACCGTGGAGGCACTTTATTTAACCCGCAATGATGACTTTTAAAAGTAACAAAAATGTTTATTACAGCTACAGTGAGGTCTTTGCTTTATATTTTTTCCAATTAGTGAAGATACCATTATACTTCCCTATTCACACACAAAAGTACAAGGGAAAATTTCTGCAATGGATTAATTTACAAAGTAATAAAAAAGGATGAATATATATATATATATATATATATATATATATATATATATTTTAAAAAAAGTCCTTTATATGTTAATAAGGATTTTTTTCCTCCTTTCTCTCTTTTAACTGCTTTCAACTGGGTGAAGATCACATGTATCTTTTTTGTGTTTTCTGTTTTATATTTAAGATAAAAAAATTTGTCGTCACTTCATGTATCATAATTAACACTCTTAATTCCATTTAATGCTTATGATAAAGTGGAAAAAAACTATTTGAATGACAGTAGATGAAACACAAGATGGAAATAAGTGATTTTAATCTCTTTCAAATTATGTTAGTTAGTTTTTTTTCCTTAGCAATTTTTATTTCAGTCTTATTGGATTCCATATTATTTAAAGCTTATGATGGATGGCAACCTAATGCTACTTTTTTATTTCAATTCTTAATGATGACAACCTAATGTTTTAAAGAGTTTTTTTGAAGCTCCATGAGAAAAGGTAGGAGAGTTTTGAATTGTACCCTAACCCGGGTGCATGATAGGTCCGGCTCCTTCCTTCTACAAACAAGTTAGATTCCATTCGGCAATGGCTTCCAAGCAACTAAAAAAGGCAAACCAAGAAAGTCGTCAACTTAATAATTGCGACGTGTTGACATTTTCTCCTAGAAGCTCTTCAAATTTGTTTTTAGAAGCTTATTGACCGTGAAAGGACGTATTTGTATAAAGGGTCACAATTATAAATTCCTCATTATTCAAATTTGTGAAAGTACTCTCTAAACTTCAATCTAAACACAATTAATTATAGTGATCCACGTAGATCGTATAATTCACTTCATAAACGTGAATCTCATCCCATTCTATTTAATGTTTTTATAGAAACATAAAAGGTGCTCATACTCCACGAGTTGAGTGGACAATTAGTGATTCTTTCTTGGTGCCTTGAGAAAATGAGAATCATGGGACAATGAAGCTAGGGCATAAAGCCTATCACTACTCAAGAATGATGAATCATCTGGTTAATGTTTGTCATTGGATTGGCCTTTTTTGGGAGTGTGCTTTGTCTCTTTTAAGAATCGTATAAGGAATTATTTCCTCTTCTGTTTTTTTTTTCCTTCTTAATTCCTACCTATGAAAGCATTGGATTCTACTTTAGGTGTTAGGGTAGTGTCTATAACATTACAAGTCAACCTCAATCCCTTAAAGCCTAGAGGCTAGTGCCACTACACCATTAGGGCAGTGGTTACACAAAGTCCCTCGTCTCATTTTAATGTGCATGAGAAGAAGAAAAGGAACATGCGGATTTATGCAGTTTCTAAATTAACTCAAGTTGAAATCTGAAAGCCAAGTTTCTTATTAAAGTGCATGCATGTGTTCAGGTGCTTCACAACTAGCTGTTTTAATATGGTAGAGAAAATTTGTACACAAAGATGCTTTGGATGCAAACTTCAGCACTAACGGTAGATCTCATTAATTAATTCAATGAAAGACAATATTAATATATAGTGAATGGAGCATGGTTGTGGCATTGAATTAGCAATTTGACCATGTGGGGAATTATATCAAATGGAATGCTAATTATTTGAATGAAAAGTGTGGCTTTGAAATTTGAATGTGAAAGAAGAACCTCCCCCATAAAATTAAAGTAAACTTGGAGCCTGCAGTGCAAAAATGGTGCTATGAAGTTAGCGAAAGAGAAAATGAATATGGAAAAGAAACAAAAGACGGCCTGGTTTGACTTGTTCCAATGCTTTTGAAAGGTGAAAAAGGTAGGAGTTATCTTTTGAATAAGACTTATTTCATTTTTGTCCATTTTTCATACACATAGTGTAGTTCAAATGCTCCTATGAAAATAAAATGCACCACATTGCATAAAAAATCTTATTTGAACTTGAACCAGCTTACGATGGAGGGGACAATCGCAGCCTTATATACCCCACCATGCCTCTATTTTTTTCACTCATATATAAATATGGCTGGATAAAAAAGAAAAATGAAGAGTGAACACATAAATATGCTTTATCTCATTACTTATTCAATGTGAATAAATTTTTTACCATGAAATCATATTTTATATATACACATAAATAAATTTTAAAGAAACCAAATATATTTTTGACTTGGTATAAGTATACTTAAATGTTTAAGGCGCTTGTATATTAAAAATTCTTACAATATATAAATACAATATATCCCAAACATAAAGATATAAGAAAGTTTAAAGGACATGGGACACAACATAGAAATAAAATTTAACATATAAAACAATACAAGTAATATGAAAGTTAGTGCGTGACCAAAAAAATTAAGTGCAAGAAATAATTCATATGTTAAAAATAAGCATAAGTCTTGGTAAACATTAAAATGTCACAATTTATCTAATTTCTATGAATTTTAAAATAGAAGAAATAGGTCATAAAATGCAGCTAGAAATATTGAAAGCATCACTATAAAGTCCAATAGGAATGCATGCTCAACATTATACGACCATTACTTAAAGTACGTGTGTGTGTATATATATATATATATATTAAAAATGAGATCCTTCAATCAATTTTTCCTTGTTATCATATTAGAAATTAAAATATTGTTTTCATACATAAGTTTTATTTATTTGTTGACGCATTAATTTAAAACACAATTTGTAGGATAAAAGTTAGAAGACTTTAATTTCTTATAAAAAAAGTTTTTAGACTTAAATACACTTCTATACTTTTACTCGTGTAATGATGTATAAAAAGTTTATAAAAATTTTGAGTTTGAAAATATGATTGTTTGCTGACAAGTAGAAGAAATAATGTATACATATATGTAAAAGTATAAAAGTAAAATACATATCATTAAAAAAAACTTAAATATATGTTCAGTATATATGTAAATTTTTTTTATAAAAAACTGTTTACTTTTCATTTTTATAAAGTTTGAAATGATATTTTTAGTTCTTATAAAATTTAGTTTTAATTTCTGTAAAACAGTTTTTAATGTTTATTATTATAAAATTCAAAATCACTGAATTTGATCTCTAACATTCATTTGTGGAATAGATGAATACCATATATTTTATATATCTTAAAGATTTCACATGTGATCATTATTATAACACAATACTAGTATACATTTGACCTTTTATTCAACAAATAAACACTTAATGAATATTCACATAATATTAGACATTAAAATAGTGATATCCGAATTCAAAAGAACTAAAAGAAGTGGGGATCAAAATAAAAACACAATTATTTTACTTCCATTAAAAACATACTAAGCTTAAAAAAGAATACGATAAATGTGATTTTAAGATAATTAATAAAAAATTATAAACTTCCCGTATATAATAATTGTAATTTGATAATATTGTGAAATTATTTACACTATCAATACTTGGAGTATTTACCTAAATTACAAAAATGAGAAGGAATTTCATTAATTTTACAACAATGATAAATGTTTTTAATTTTAATAATTATAATTAGACAGCAATGTAAAAATAAAATAAAATGTTATCAGTTTTAAAAAAAATATGTAATGAATTAATGCAAGCATTAAATATTGTGGAGATAATTTATAACAAGAGTTATTTATTATTAGTATGCACATTTTATATATTCTATTTTAATTTATTGTACTGTAATAATAATAATTATTATTATTCTATATATCATTATTTTTTAAAACTCTTCAAATGACTCAGATACTCTAACAATACACTGCTATACAAAATCATTCACTGTTTATTTTGATAATCACTATCCCTCTTTCTATTTTTGGTTTATTTTTAAAAAAATATATACGATAAGATGAGTGTACTCAACTTTAGTAAAATTTTTAATATTTAGACGTATAGCATAATCTTACGTATTTCTATCTGCTTCAATACTTGATGCATTAAATCTTATATCCTAAATGGGTACGTTTTCTTGAGTGGATAATCGAATAGTCAAATTTTAGACCAATTCAATTCGTTGGTCAATGATCTTATAGTATTTTTATTAGTGAAACCAAAGAAAACTTTCAACTACTTGATGAAGGCACCAAGAAAATTGGTTCATTTTCAATTAAATTAACATTAATGTTTATTATAATCAGTGCTAATAAAAGGTCTTTGGGTCTTTACTACCAACGTTCACTTAAATTAAGCCATAAATGAGGAGTTCAGTTAGTAAAGGGCATTTTATTTCTTAAGATACTTTTTAATTTATGCAATTTTTTCCTCTCTTCTAAATAACCATTAAATTTGATTTCTTTTATTCTTTATGTCCTATTTCTTTTCTATAATCTTCACTGTCTCTATTCTCTTACCTCCCATTTCTCTCTCTAGTTCAACATTTCACATTCTTTTGACTTTAAATCAAAATTTCTTAAGTGATATTTTAAATTTCAATAAAATAACATTAAAATAAATGAATTAATATATATATATATATATATATATGTGTTAAAATATATTAAATTTAAAATTAATATAAACATCATTACATAAAATAATAAAATTTATTATAACCATTAAATTTTAACTCAAGAAAATAAAATAACATAATAAAAATAGTGAAAGGCAGACACATTATAGGACGTGTATCAAACCTCACATGTAAACATTTCATGCAAACAACTTAACACATACCATCCCAAAAAAAAAGAAAAAGAAACTTATTCAAAACATTTTTTATCACTAGATTTTTCTCTTTATTAACACTAGTGAAAGCATTTTTAATTATCATGTCAATCTAATTTACTCAATAATTCAAGTCACATATACATTTTATGATTGATCATAAAATTAGTTAAATCTAAAAATTATTTAGATATTAATTTACTAATACAAATATGCATAAATTTTGATTATAAAAATTATTCATATATATTAAAAAAATGCTAGTGTTTTTTTCACAAATACAACTCAAATTAATTAATAAAATCTAAACTTTGAAATATATATATATATATATATATATATTACTTTGTTTATTTAAGTTCACGACTGGGTTTAAACTATAATAATTTGACTTATTTATAACATATATAATTTTTTTTTAAATTATTTACAACTAAATAATAATATTTTAACATTTTTTTAGGATCGATGACTTTCAAGAATCATAATATCCAACAATAAAATATTCCTCGTTTACCAAACACTGTTTTTGAAATTTCCTTAAAATAACGAATTTAGTTTTAGCACAAATGGACCATTGACCTTATTTAAAAAACTAAAAACAATGTTATTATAGAACTTAAACAAATAAGAGTATTTATTTACCAACTCTTAAAGCTTAGAAATAACAAAATCAATGCATTTTTTTAAATCATCATTTATACAAACGGAAATTGTAAGAATACTTGGGCGAGATATATGGATATGAACACAAATATGCCAATTAAAAATTATAAGACACTATTACCCTAATCTCTAACCTAATACGAATCCGTTTTTATTAATTATCTTTTCCATTTTCAAAGAAGAAAGTACAAAAATTATCCTTTATATAGTTTTACTATGTCACTCTTTTTCATTAATCTATTTTTATAATCTGCAACAAACTTTTCACAATAATTATTATTTTTTTTTTCTATTTTGATGATAACAGCTAATAATGAAGATTTGTTTGTATATAGTCTTGCCATATCATTTATATTTTCAGTAATCTTAAAAAACTATCCGCTGTGATTATATTTAATTTATTTTTTTATTCACATGTCGTATCATCTGCATGTTTCCTCTGTTATATAAAATTAATGTAAAACAGAAGTTTTAAATAAAAAAGAAAGTTAATTTGAGTGATTGCAAATACCACAAATATTTTCTTTGATTATAATAATTCAAACTATGTATACTAAAGTCTGAAATTAAAAAATTAAAAAATAAAAAATGGAATATATGAGTTAAAGAAGTGTGTGTGGCACGGAAGTGTATTTAACACGAGCATGATAGATACACACAATGTGTAAAACCGCGTAAGTCTCATTATAATATTCATTTTTTCTTAATACTATTTTAATATATATATATATATGCAGAGAGGGCGTTTCTATTTTATCCCAAAAAAAAAAAATTTATTTCTATTTCTGTGCTCATGTTCAAGGTTAATTTTTATCTTATCTTGACTCCATTGGGTAAGTATGGATATATATATATCTGTTAAATAATTAGTATAATTAATTTTTTTATTTTTTATTTTAAATATTAATTAAATAAATAATAAAAAATATAATTATATAAAAATTAAATTAAAATATCATCATAATTAAATAAATATTAAATAATTATAAAAAGTAAAAATGTGAAAGAAAATTATTAAATATATATTATAAAAATAATTTATAAAACTAAAAATAAAATAACATTAATATAAATTTTTTATATTTGATAATGAGAATGGAGATAAAACCTACGTGAATATGACATTCTTAATTTTAAAATTTAGGTATTATATATACTCACTAAAGATTTTTAATTAAATTTAAAACGAGTTAATAATATTAAGAAAGAATAAATTCATTTGTATGCTTTTTTGTGAAGATGATAAAATAATATAATACTCATTTTAGGATGTGACTGGTTTGTGGAACCCTTTTTCCTTGGCATCGGAGAAATATAATTTTTTTTTCGTCTTTGCGAAGCTTAAGGTTCCCGAAACGGTTACATAATAATATCATAACAGAGAAACAAACATAAGCATCATACGATTCCTTTCTGTCTCACACAACACAACCTTCAAAAATTTTATCACTTTGCTTTATTTATGTTCTCCCTCTCTCATTCATCTCACTCGCTTCTGTAATTCAGCTTTTGCCAAGTACGAAGACAAACAGCATGGACTATCCGAGTCCAAGTGCAAGTTCAATCCTTTCTCAATTTTGATTGGACCGGTGAGCTTAGATTCGTTGTTAGCTCACTTTTTTCTTTTCTTTTGTCACTGCTTGGTGTAGTGGCTTTTCTGGGGTTTTGGGTTGTTCTTGAAAATTCTGTTTTCTCAGAATTATCTTTGGATTCTTTTTTATCACATAGGCTGTGATTCTGAAACCGGGAAGTGAGTTTCTTTTCAAATTTGGATTCAAGTTGTCATCCAGGAGGTTTTCGCTGAGAATTAGTTGAAGTAGCTGCTCAATTTTTTTCTTTTCATTCATGGATAAGTTGTGCTGTTTTAAGGCTTCCTACTCTCAGGTAAGAATGTAACTTCTGCTCTTAGTAGTCTCCAGCTTATGCATGAAACGTTATATGCTGTATATTGAGTTTGACGGAAATTATATGGCTATCTTCCTACTTTTTGTTGGTCACTGGCTTTGGGGGAAAACTCGAATTATCTGACCAAATTTCAGTGTTGTGAATTCTTCATTATTACCTTGTAATACTTATCTTGGAATCCTGTATTTGTTATATTTGGAAGGAGCGTGGTTCACTCTTTCCTGTCACTCTACCCTGTCTGAATCTAGAATTTTAGTGTATCAAATTTGCTTGGCTGGTAATTCAAATTTGTTATATAGAATGCTTGTTTTGTCTGCATCCTCGTTTTTATTGGGATTAGAAATCTGTCTTTTGGGGTGACCGGGAAATAAACTGATTCAGTAATTAATAGTAGAGGACAACTAAACTAAAAGTTTGTATTTTAGCAACCTCACTCTAGGTTTAGATACATCAAAGAAAACATTTTTGGTTTTGGTCATCCTTCAGAATCTATTAGATGGCTCCTAGAACTCTGAAAGGCTCTATTTGTTTGATAGGGGATTGTAAATGTAATGAATGTGACTTTGTTATGCAAACAAATACTTATCCTCCCTTCTACATATGTCACCTGTACTGGCAGGACTATTCAATTTCTGTGTGTTGATTGCTTTACAGCTTGTAGCAGCACGTTCTTCATCCAGCACTGGTAAGGGGAAAAATCATGAAGGCTCAATAAAGTATGGTTTCAGCCTTGTAAAAGGGAAAGCTAATCACCCAATGGAGGATTATCATGTTGCCAAGTTTGCACAGATAAAAGATAATGAATTGGGTTTATTTGCTATCTATGATGGTCACTTGGGTGACCGTGTGCCAGCCTACTTACAAAAACATTTGTTTACCAACATTCTGCGGGAGGTTGGTTGAAACTCTTAGTGTTGCGAAAAATAATCATTATATTTTCTATGTTTGAGATCAAATTTCAGATTGGAATTGTTACATTCTTCTAATTCATTTAATACCCCAGGAGGAATTTTGGGAAGACCCCACTCTTTCTATCTCAAAAGCATACGAGAGCACAGATCAGGAAATTCTATCCCACAGTTCTGATCTTGGGCGTGGTGGATCAACAGCCGTAACTGCTATATTGATCAATGGGCGAAGGTTATGGATAGCTAATGTTGGAGACTCACGAGCTGTTCTTTCAAGAAAAGGTCAAGCTGTACAAATGACTACAGACCACGAGCCAAACATGGAACGAGGCAGCATTGAGAATAGAGGTGGATTTGTCTCTAATTTGCCAGGTACTATAAAGCTTCCATTCCACTATTTCAAGTTATGGAGTTTATGTGCCTTTGCGATCTTGTTTCTTGTATGGATCTCCACTTTTTGTTTAATTTGTGGCTACCATTTGGTTGAAAGTAGTGTATTCTCACTGTTATTATACTCTAGAGAAGTGGCTTGAATTTATCTTTTGATGTCAAATAAGACAAAGCAAATTAACAATGCATCCAAACAAACAACTGGATTAATTAACCTTGCAGAACAAATATTCTCCTTAGCTTGTTCTCTCTCTGAGTTCTAGTCATTTAATCTGCTGTAGAATGAACTTGAAAGTATATGAATTCATGTACTCTTATAAATCATTACTAAATTCAAGTGCAGATTCTTTTTATGGTCTTCTGTACATTGCCTACTGCTTTGTGACTGTTTTTCTCGTAAAAAATATTTTGCGTGGTATGAGTTTCTGATTTTAACACGAAAGATGCATGTGATCTACTTTTTCCTTTTACGGGGCTGTGGGGAGCTTATGGAATAATTCCTGAAGTATCCAAATTGAGAAGTAATTTTTTACAAATTTGTAAAGCATTCCATAAAAGTTTTCTTGGAAATTTTCTTTTTCTTCATTTTACTATAACCATATACCCAAACATCTTGAGATTTTTACTAATGGAGATTAACTGTATTCAAGTGCTAATATCAAAGAACTGCAACATCAACAATGAACTTCATTTTTTTTCTTGAGTGTGAAATCAGCATTAGAATAGGGGTTATTGAATGTTTGTGGTATTAGTGAGATTACATTTTTGACAGCACAAAGTTACCATAACATAGATGCTCAATGTAACATTAATGATTTTGATGATGGTGATGCAAGGTGATGTGCCTAGAGTAAATGGACAACTTGCTGTTTCTCGTGCATTTGGAGACAAGAGTCTCAAGTTACATTTGCGATCAGACCCTGATGTACAGAATACTGACATAGATGTTGATACTGAGATTCTAATCATTGCAAGTGATGGACTTTGGAAGGTGAAATAATAGTGTATTGTTGTTTTCATGGTTCTTGCTTTTAGAAGTTCAATGTAAAATCGAAAAAAAGAATTCATTTGCATGAGATAAACCAGGTAATGACTAATCAAGATGCAGTGGATATTGCTAGAAGATCCAAAGACCCGCAGAAAGCAGCTAAGCAACTTACTGCCGAAGCATTAAAAAGAGATAGTAAAGATGATATATCTTGTGTTGTGGTTAAATTCAGGTGATGCTATCTTTCAAACCACGTGCCATATTGGGGTGCAGTTTATAACAATAATAAAGGTACATCTCTATGAAGCATGTCAACTTATGGTCTGGACCAAACAACATATATTACATGTTTGGGTTAGTCCTGACTAAACTTTTCTGAATAGGTAATTTGCCAAAGAAAATAGAAGGGTTTGTGAAGCTCTGAAATTGCTTTTTTTATTAGATTTGTGGTTTGAGAATGTTTGATTTATTTCTGCAAAAGTGTGACTACTCAGAATCTGCTGTATATTGTCTTTTTATTCTTCATAAAAGACCTAGCGGCTGTGTAAAAGACGAATATGCTTCTAGTTATCGATTGGGGTATAGTGAGTGCTAGGATGATTGGTCCTATTCACGGTTGTATTCCACATTCTTTGATAGACATGGACCCTTTTTCCTTTGTTCCATTTTCCAAATGAGAGGTTCCCAGCTTGGCCTTTTCAGAGATTTTTCATGATCCAGTGACACGCTTTTGGTACCATAAGTATACTGCAACATGCATCCACACACAGTGTCATGCAACCAACAAAAGCATCTTTGATTCTTAGTGCATATTGAAATTATAACGTGTGCCATAATTTCTTGTTTGTGTTTTAGGACTAAATATGAAGATATTCCACTGTCACAAAAATAATGAACACCAAAACTGAGATTATTTATCATGACGTTTGGTATGCATAATATTTTATCTTTCCTGAAAATTATATTTTTTAAGTTTCATGGTTTTCTTTTTAAACCTTGATTTCTGTATTCTATGATTGCTTAAAAGATTTTTTTAAATGTTATTCTATGTTTCACTAGTATGCCTAAAACCGTACCTTATGTGAGAGTATTGAATTCTCACCCTATTCGCAAAAGTGCTCTACAGGGAAATGGTTTATTTTTAAAATCAATAAACTTACATTGATAAGAGATTGAATGGAAATATAGCAAGGTTTTATCATATTATTCTAATTAAATCCAGAAAGTATTTATAAATTATAAGAATGTTTTATACATATACTCTTGAGTTTAACATTTTTAAATTTATAACTAAAACAAAACCCTGTCAGAAACACTCTCTTTAGTTTACAATATAAGAGTTGAATATATATTAGAGGCTTTGAAAAGCATCATTAGACCTTAAAACATATTGTTCATGGTTTTATTTGAAATGTCATGGGGGCTTTGGAAATTTCGGTAATAGTTTTAGGCAAATATCTAAAATCAATTTCACCTTGTAACGAATCTTTCTACAGAAAATTTGTGACAGATTAATATTAAGATGCATTCTAATTATATTCAGCCATTCAAAATAAAGTTTATCAATTTAATTTAAATACATACTATAGGCATTGAAGATTTATAGATAATTTACATTATACATTATATGCAGACTTATTAATAATTTATTAACCCTATTTTTTAATCAATTATTAAAGACAAAATTTTTTTTCTATAAATTTGTCATTTAAGTGAATTTTGGATAATTATCCACTTTATTTTTATTTCTTTCTTTTATTATGTATTTTTAGGAAAGTGCTGCAATGTATTGGATGTATTTGCATGTCCAATAATGAAAAAATTTATCATGTGATAAATTTATTAATTTTTATAATAATGATCCAAAAAGTTAAGCAAATAATAATTTGTACCGGTGTAAAAGAATATATATTCTGAAGCAAACCAACCTGTAACCATAATTGGTAATACTAAACTTATCCTTGTTATAGAATCACATGAAGGTTGATTTAAAAACTACTTGTTATTAGTCCTTGCACTGGAAGTAACCTCGAAAATGACGGTTTATTGATTTGAATTTTTTTTTAACTTGTTTTTTCCTTGTTAATATAAACTTCATTCAAAAGGCGAACGACATATCCAGTGAAGGACAAACTATTGCAAAATCTAATTAATGAAACTTATCTTAAAATGGTAAAATTTTATTTCATCACGAACTCTCTTTATTCTCATGCCATGTGGGGACCAATCACGTTCAGTCTCTTTGTAAAGATCAATAATTTCTCCTGGGGAAAGGATTCAAATAGACTACTGAAGATTCTGATAAAAATTACTTCTATATATGACATTTTAATCAGATTATCACCATCTTATTATTTTTGAACTACAAATAACACGCACCGAGTACATCAACAATGCATCAAAATAAGTATTATGCGGGATTTACAATCATTTCATTCCCCAACAAAAATAAATTTATGAACTGACGATCAAAAGATTTGACCTTCAAGAAAACCTACAAGACAAAGAATTGCAGATTTCAGCTCGAGTTGCTACATTTAAACTATACACATTGAAGTCTCAATCTTCAAGAACGCTGAATGAAGTATTTCTTGATCATATGGGACATATACGGGTCGATTACATCATTCAGTAACATAATGACCTCACTAAGCACAAGATCCAAGGGTGTGAAGAAGATCCTGAAACAAAAGTACATGGCATAACTTGCAGCCAAGTCTTTCATATTCAAATCTCCAATATTTCAAGGAAATCCGCTCGGTACAATCAACTCACTGGTGCATACCGCGGCTGCTGCTTTCCTCTCCTATTGAAACGGTGGCAAGGGACTTGGATGCCCATGCTCTAGCATTCATTGCTCCTTCCTGTAGATTACTTCTCTTGCACGGTTCTTTCAAACAGTTAAACGACTGTATTAGCCGCTTCAAATAAATCAAAGGATGCTCCAGCAAGCTCCCTAATCTAATATTTTGAATGACTCTTCTCCAAGCAAATTGAATACATATAAGCAGCGTAGGAAAAAACAAGTATAGTAATCTCAAAACCACAAATGTAGTTGCCAGAGCCAAATAAGTTTCCTGCCGCAGTAAATTTTCCGGAGATCTAGCCCATGAAAATGGACAACTTTCCGGCTCCGTGTTACCACGACTTTTATCAGTGGAAGATCGACCAATTTTCTCAAGTGATAGTTGATCAAGCGAATCAATCCTAATCCCTACAATGACAGCCATTTAATGAACTAAATACAAGAAGATAATGAAAACAAAATGTGATACTGCATAACAAATAAAGTAAGGAAAAAAGATGCGCTACAGCATAACAGGATTACAAATTTTGTTTTTTTTATCAAACAATTTAAAAGAAGTATTGTATTTATTGGGACAGTTAAATTGATTTCCTATAAAATGCTTCACCCTTTAGGAATTTTCATCGGGGGTTTTAACCAAAAATCAAGAATCTGAAATTCCTCCCCCATAAGAGCAAAGCAAAGCTTTAAAATCCACAACCTTTTCAACCCTTTCTCAAGTCACGTTAAGGATGATTATTAGTTATAAGTTTCAAAAAATTTAAAAACTACAGTCAATCTCTAATTTTTGAAAAGTAGGTTTTAGATTAAGATGACTTTTAGTTTTAAAAGTTAGTCTGTTTTTCCTAATTTGTAGTTAAAAGTTATGCTGTTGGTAGTGCTGAAAACGACAAGGATGTTAGTAGTATCGCCAATGAAAGTAGTAGTAGTAGTAGTATCGCCAATGAAAGTAATAGTAGTAGTAGTAGTATCGCCAATGAAAGTAGAAGTAATAGTAGTATCGCCAATGAAAGTAGTAGTAGTAGTAGTATCGCCAATCCGTCAATGAAAGTAGTAGTACTGTCAATAAAAGTAGCAGTGGTAGTGTCAGTAAATGTGGTGAGGACATGTTCACACTGTTAGTGTTAGCAACAACAATGAGAATAATAATGATAACGGTGGTAGAGCCGGTGAGGTTATGGTGGTGACGCCAATGAGAATGGTCACGTCAAAGATAGCATGCTTATGTTTATCTAAAACTAAAAACTAAATTAACAAATCTTTTTTTTATTCACCAGTGAATGTAAAAGTGTTTTAGAATTGAACTAAAAAACATTTCAGATCCATTTTTCCAAATGCATTCTTTTTTTCAAAAATTGCATTTAAAAACCAAAGACTTGCAACCACTCCGAACAGGACCTGAACTCAGAAATATTTGACACATTTTCACAAAATAATGCCATCTTCCTTGCTAAATACAAGTAACACCTTATCCAACCTCTAGCACCACCCCCTCGTAGTCATGGCTTCTTCTATTTCAGAACCACCATGGTTGAGAGCTTCATGATGTTTTTTTTTTGGTGTTTGTTTTTTCTAACTTATTCTTCTGAGCAAGAAAATCCACGTTTGGACCAGGGTACACTGTGGCCTACTTGCAATTTAAAACCCTTCAAGCGAAAAACACAGTAATCACTTGATTGTAGTAAGGACTAAATAAGGCATAGTCAAAGTCTGTCTATCAAATTTTACTGTGGTTTCTGGGCCTAGGCACAAAGGATTTAAAACTCACTTGTATATTAACGTGTCCATAGATTCTTTTCTTACATGTTGACCTTTTATGCCCTCACACTCTCTAACCACAAAGGCTTCCCCCCGCCCCTCCCTCCCTTTCATGTGAAAGAGAGGGTATTAAATTTTACAGATTCTTTTAATGCAGTACAAGACAATAAGACACAGCCAAAGTATGCCAATGAATAAATATTAAAATTTAATCTTAAAACCAATCAATTTAGATGATTCAACTAATTGAATACAACCTCCTCTTCTTTTGTGTCAGATAAATCTGTCCATTTTTTCATGGGATCATGTTCGGAAAAAACTATCTAGATGATTCAACTAATTGAATACAACCTATCTTCTTTAGTGTCAGATAAATCTGTCCATATTTTCATTGGATCATGTTTGGAAATCAGATTTTACTGCAATCATGTTTTTGCCTGAGTCTTTTGAGAGGGATACTACGAGGAAATTTGGCACAAAATAGAAATTTGGCACAACACAAGAAATTATGACATTAGCTCCAATCCAAATCTTTAAAACATTAGGTTTGTAGGTCTTCTTCTTTAGACATTACTCAACTTGGGCATTTCTACTCAATATGAAACTCAAACTTGCATTGAGCATTTCTAGTCAATATGGAACTCAAACTTGTATTCCTAACATTCTCTGGTGTAGGTTTTGGAGGATTTACATATAGATGAATCACTGTGATCAAATTTAATTAAAACTCTATAGTGAATTCAATGAGTTATATGCGCAAATCTCAATTAACAGTTGCATGTTCATAGGAAGACAGCAGACAAAACCCAATGCAAGGATAAGGAGTGGTAAAAGAACAGTGTGCCTCACCGGTAACATCATTATAGAAACCAATGAGCGAAGCAAGTGTCCGAGACCCATGATACCGAACCCGCATGGTAGAATTCAAAATGAACAGTGTAGGGAAACCATGGACACCATATTTGGACAGTATGCTGTAAGAATCGCATAGGCACTCAATTGAAAGAATACATAAAGAAAAGAAAAAATAATTGACACAAAAAAACGCATTACACAAACCTCGGCCTAACCGAGGATTCCTCAATAGCAAAATGAGGAATGGAAGGGTGCAGTGCAGAGAGGACGGAGAAAACCGGTCTAAACAAACGCGAGAAAGGGCACCAGGACGCATAAAAGAGCACAGCCACATACTCGTGATTATTCTTGTGAACCATATTGAGCGCCTTCTGCAAAGAAACCTCGTCTCCCTTCACATAACCAATGCAAAGCTCAATAATTAGAGAGAATAATTGAAATCGAAAATTGGAATAATTTATTTAGAAGAGAAAAAAAGGGAAAGAGGAAGAATCACCTCGGTGACGGCAATGGATCCAAGAGAATCGGGAAGAGGGCAGGTGGAATCTGGAAACCCTAAGACGAAATCGAGAAGGGAGTGAACGGGACAGACGGCGGTGGTGGTGGTGGTGGTGAGAGAAACCCTATGATGGTGATGCGGTTGAGCGGCGAAAGAGAGGGTCCCGCAGAGCAACATGGCGAAGACGATCTCCGATCCCCAAACCCTCATCCTTATCCCTTTCCCTTTCCCCGTTTCCCTGGCAGGGAGTGAGCAGAGCAGAACAACCAAATCCAAATGGAAACCCTAATTCCGAAGCATGGATTTGAGATGAGCGAGGGGAAGGGAGAGATGGGTGACGTGCCTCAACCTTAGTGGACGCTTTTTTTCCTTTATTTTAATTTTCTTATTTTGTTTTAATTAGGGAGTGGAGAGTGATCGGTGATGGTGGTGGCAATGGGATCGGAACGGCGTTACCATTTACCTTTTCACACACACACCCACCTCAATCACACATACAACCTTAAAACTCTTCTTTTGCTTCTTTGCCTTTGCGTTCCACACTGCAACCACTTCGCGGCTTCCCTTTCGGTCTTTCACTTCCCTTCTGCCACTACAAATATAATCTTAATTAACAATTTTAAATTACAACATATATTTAACAAAATTCAAAATTAATTATAATTATTTTCACTCCACTCCCTAAAGTGCATCCACTTCTAATAAATGTCATTTGTGGAAGATTTAATTTTATCTTATTAGATTAATAGATATCCTTTGTGCTCGGAAAATTTTATTCCATATAAGAATATCTTCCATGTGGTGGGTTCAAAAGATGATAAGATTTTTTTGGTTAGGATTAACAAACCAGAGAAGATGTATTAAAGTCTACTGCTTATGCAGAAGTTATAAAGAGATGTCTTGGTTAATATAGACCACTTTATCAAATAATATATATATCATTTTACTTAATATAATTACATGTGTAACAATTCAACAAACTGCCAATTTGTATAAGCCCTATTTTAATATTTATAGAAAATAAAAATTATATTTTATTTATTAAAATTCAATTACCAAAGATTTGTTATAATAACACTGAATAGAATATTACCAAAGATTCACACATATTTTATAGTAGTATATCTTCTAACCTTTAAGGTAATTTAAGTATAACAGTGATGTATCAATAAATATCAGTCTTTATTATCAAATAATAAATACGATTTAATATTATTGTAAAATATCCTGATTGTACATTTTCACATAACAATTAACTAAAGTAAATAAAGAAATTAAATTAGACCTAGGTGACAAAATATATAAGTTAGGTCTGTTCTATTATTAATCTATCAAAAACTAGTTAAGACAAGTTAGTTTATTGTGGTGAACTGAAAATCTTGAAATATTTTATTTAGAGACGAATTGGTAAGTAAACGAGTGACCCATAAAAAATAAGAAATGAAAAAGAATCTTATTTCATAAAACTAATTAAAATTGAATGTTTTAACTAAAAGACCTAGAATATTTTAATACTAATATAACTTTCATTTGAATACTTTTTATTAGTATTAAAAAATTGCATTATAAAAACCCTAAGTTTAAACTACTAGTATAAATTTTATTTAAAAAAAAGGTAGGCTTTATTAACCAACCAGCCTCACATGCTAGTAATATTAAGAGTTAAGCAATACAAAGCAGAGGATGAACGATAATAATCTTGTTAACCACTTCTGTTACAATAATATTTTTAAACTTCATAACATCCCATGCACCTATTTTGTTACATAGTCGTTCACGAACTAATGCTAGCAATATTATTAAGCATTCTTTTTTCAGAAGTTAGAAACTCTGACATTTACCCAAAAAATAACTTTTCAGCATTTTCCTAATCTCTGTTCTATATTAGTAATTATGTCTTCCCTTTCATATTTCCCTATAGAAGAGGTTAATGCTAAAAAAAATCTTTATTTAATATACCCTTATTTAATTTTTGTTTTTTTATTTTTTATTTGTAACATTATATATTTATAAATTTATAATTTCTACTTATTTTTAAGTGTGTTTCATATGTAGATGAAACTTTTGTATATACATAAATCATTTTTAAAAAAAATTAGAGTTGTGCATACCTTTTTAATTTTAGAAATCACTGAAACCAGATTTATATTTTTGTTTTTCTTTTACCAATCACAGGACATTGTTTAACAAGAGATTAAACTTCACACGACCTTCAAGATAAAAGCTAAATTCACCTACCTGGCTTCTTAACACTGAGTCCACCTTTCACTTTCACTTTCACATCACAAACTTCATCTAAAGAGATTCATATGCTTCTCATTCTCTTCATCAGAGACTAAAACCAAAGTTAGACAGCAATCTAAAATAGATGCTTGATTTTTCATGTATTTGGTTTAACCAATAAATTTTAAAAGTTTGGCGAGAGTGATAAAAAGAACTAGATATTTGCCTAGACCTTGATTGGTTCTTTGTTCTTTGAGAATAAACTCACAGAATTGTCACGAAAAATGTTCAAAACAATTTTTATATTTTCTTATTTGGTCATAAAAGGTTGGGAAAAATATTAAACCATTAAAAACAGTTGAATAAGTGAATTTAGGACCTGTTTTGGACAATTGGATTGGCCACAAGCAAACTATATAGAATGAGATAACCATAACACTAATATTATTATAACTACCATTTTAGAAGAAGAAACATAATATGAAACTATATTCACAACCTTACCAGGCATGCCAATGTTTAACAAAATTTCAGCTTAACCAATGATAGGCTTTCTCCAAGTATATATTAATAGTCATCCAACCATGATCACCTCTCTTTCTCTTCATAAAATGAATGAAATCTGGGACAATATTTGTTATCCCTGCTTTGCCTATATTTTAACCGCTAAGCTACATCCAACGGGTGATAAGAAGTTATAAACTACACTACTTCAGATTATCTAAAACTTACCATTAAAACTAAAGACAAACTAAATTATAAAAGTAGAAATTTTCATCTAATCATGGATAGGGATGACAATAGGTTAAGTAGAATATGAGTAGTTTTTATTTGTTATTTACCTGTTTCTTGTTAGATGTTTGCGAAAAAAATATTTAAGAATTTTTTTATATTTTTGAATATTTTTCTTAATTTTTTAGTTTAAATTTTTTATTTTTAAATAAAATTATTTAAAATATAAATTTAGATAAAAATTATTTTTAAAATATAATTTAAATAAAAATTCATAAAAAACTGTGTAAATAAATTTAACTATTTTAAAAAATAAATTTAAATAAGTTGGATTATAAAATATAAATTTTAAAAAATTAATCTTTTTAAAAATAATTTTAATTTTATGAAAATAAATAAAATATGTAGATAAAATTAAATTTTAAATATTTTTTTTACCAATAATTTTAATTCAATCACTTAATTTTTTTAAATATTTAAATAAAATTTTTAATAATAATTAGAGATACGTGCGACTCATGGTAATTAAAATATTTATGTGTTTAAGATATGTATTTAATTAGGAGTGGCAAAGTGGGTTGGGTCCGGCGGGCCGGCCCGCCAGCATATAGGCAGGACGGGCTAGCATTTTGAACCCGCCAACTCGTATCAGCCCGGCCCGTCTAGCCCGCCGGGCCAGAGGCGGGGCGCGAGCTGGCCCGCAAAAAAAATATAACACCCCATTCACTCTCACTCATTCAAATTAAATTTGGGAAAGTAGTTATACTTAGGATTCCTTCAACACCACCCTGATTGCAATTTCTTTTGTAATAAACATTATGTCTTTTAACTTGCACTTTTTAAATGTCATGTCACCATATACATCTTTAATATATTATTGTAATTACAACATTTAAATTAGACACAAACAAAATAGTTGCAAAGAAAAAAAAAGTCTAATTTAAAACCAAAGATCCAAAAATAAAATAAAAAACCCAAAAAATAGATTTTTCAAAAAAATGAAAAACAAAAAATATAGGCGGGCCAGCCCGCCAGATGACGGGACAGGTTAGAAATTTTGGCCCGCATCATTGTGGCGGACTGGCCCGACTCGGCCTATTTTTGGCGGGCTCATGGCGGGACGGGCCTAAACGGGCCGGGCTTGCCCGTTTTGCCACCCCTATATTTAATATTTAATACTAGTTACAAATATAAACTAATTAGTATAACAAATGGCATTTGTAATATTATAAGATCTTCTATGAAATTCTTAAGCCACTTAGTTTTTTCCACCTACTTACGTAGGAGCTTGTCCTCAAGGTCCTAAAAAAATCGCGATATCTTCGAGCGTGGTGAAATGGAAAAAAAATGTATCACAGAGTTGTGGTTACGCGAAGGAAACAACATGGATGAATGGAGCCTACGTGACGTGTATTGACAATGGAGTTTGGATTGTTATGTGATGGATTGAAAAGTGTTGGCGGTAAAGGTGGGATTTTTTGAGTGGCAGTTTTGAATTTGAAACAAAGCTTGTTATGTTTGTAAAAAGGGAAGGGATTTAAGGGTAATAAAAGGAGTAGGATCCGACGGTTGACGGGGAGGGATAGGAAAAGTTGAGTGGGTGCAGACTTGGAGTGAAAACCCAAGAAAAGGGGGTTGGGGGTGTAAGAGGCTGTGTGCTGAACCAGCTTCATAGGGGTGAAGCCATGGGATTGCGTTGCGAAAGTTGGTTCTGCTTGCCACCTCGACCATGGCGTTTGCGGCAGCGGTGACTGTGGGGTGGCGGTGGCGGTGATAAGTTGTGGTTGTTGTCGAGGATAATATAAATGTTTGTTCGGATGACAGTGGGGATCGTTTGGGGCGGTGGGGTGGCCACGAGTATGGTTGTTGGACCATAAATAAGTAATGGTTGTAGTGGACATTCATGGGAGGTGAAGTAGGGCATACGAAAGCACCATTCGATAGGAAGTGATAAATTACTCTACTTTACAATATCTAAAATCTTAAACATTTGATATGTTTCATCGATAATGAGTAAGGAAATATTACACTATTCTAAGTCTTAAGCCCAAGTAGTGAGCAGTTATTATTCCCCTCCTTTTGTTAAGAGGTTTCTCTTCTCTGAAACAAACTAAACTAGAAGAGGCAAGGCAATGATCTAATTTAAAAGGGAGCAAATGGCTTGAGAAAAAACCAATCTCCTTTTCATTTTAAGAGTAGTATCTAACCTCTGGAAAAGGTTGCCTCTATGCACTTGGCAATGTCTATATGATGTCGAAGAACTTGATCATGGATAGGATACCTAATGAAATCTACAAACTGTAAAGGACAGTACATTGTCATTGAGAAGATTGTGCCTAAAAGATGTGGTAAGCAGCAATAGAGTTTCTCTAAGTCTAATTCCAATTATGCTAGAAAACTCATCCAATATTTCCCGTTTATTACGGGGATTCGTTTACAATTACTGATAATTACTGATGCCCAATTATTCAATTAGAACGTTATCAAGCCTCCATTAATATTGTTATGTATATCTAACAGATATAAACCACCTGCCCATCATGGACCATGCAACCACAAAATAGTTTAGCAAGCCTCATTTTATAATTGAAGCTCGAATACAAGAACACCCGGCCGATCATGTAAAAATCTAAGGGAAAAAGTCCTCCAGCTAAGTTCAGGGATGGTATTGACCAGGGTGTATTAGCACGGAAATTCAAGAAAAAAAAACACGAGGAGTTGAGAAAGAAAAATAAACTACGATCTATAGGACATAACAGGAGAAATAAAGGTTATGCAAAGAGCGATCCACGTATGAAAGACGAAAATCACCAGATAATTTTGGTATTTCTCTTTAAAAAATTAAGGAGAAAACTAGTTCCTTCATTTGAAGGACCTACCTAAAATTCGATTTCAGTATAACAGTCTACCAGATGTTAAAAAAAATGTTTTTAGCTAAAATGGACCTAAAGTAAATTTCTTCCTTGCAAAATAAAAATGGTTTCCGAGTCCGGCAAGAAGCAAGCAATGCATCACACCAGAGCTGCAAAATAACCTCTGGATCCGAGAAGCCACCGCATGACCAGCTGAATCTATCCACAAAATAATGCTGCTTCAAGCAATTATCTGGTTTGTTCCAAAATAAAAGCAAAATCAGAAACCCTAGAAAGTCATCAGCTGCAAAGGTAAAGCATGCAACCAGAGAACAAGAAAAAATATACAGTATAGACAACATAATTCACTTTACTTTTCTTAAACAAATCTCAAATTGAGCTAATATATACCAAAATAAATTACGAATTTTCCATAGCCATTTTCAACTAGATCTTTTAAGATGCGTTGACATTAAAACAAGGTGATAGTAAAATCCAGTCTTTGGCTTAACTTTTTTTCACTATTCTATTCTATTCCCACAATAAAAAAATTGCAAGAAACTGATTAAAGTTACAAAATTACAAGTAAACCTAAAAGCAACGGGCACGGTCATTAATACAAGTGTAATTATAGTTATTTATGATTGATTATTCATTCTTGCGATTGGCTAGAGCATGGCATTTCAATGTCCTTAAACCTCAAAACCATTGATTAGTGGTTTAGTCTGCTTGATCATTACGCATTATCTCTATACCCAATGTTTAGGCAATAGCTCATAAGCACAAGGGTATTAACTCAGGAAAGGAAATCAATAGTTTCTCTTTAAATATACAAAATCCATCCACGTCTAAAGTATTTATTCCTAGTATTCATGTAGTAGAATTAAAATAAAACAACTTCCATAGTCATTTTGACCAGAGAAGAATAAATGGAGAAATAACTTCAGCAGAGAATAAATTACTATTCTGTAAATATAATAATTACCTTTTCTAGCTTATCATCTTCGATGGGAAATTGAGAATATATACACAAGCACAGCCTTGTGGTTACCAGCACACTCAGAAAAACTATCATACAAGTTTTATTAAAGAAAATGTTTCCTGCACTGCATGCATGTGTCATCACATCTGCATCTGAATCTATCTAACCGCTAAAGAAATTTGGGTAGACCCATAGAGTCAGTTTGGAATATTTCAACTTCATTCTGAGCCTTCTCTGATAAGCAAGACTTATTTGATTTATTAACACCATCATCACTTTTCTTCTCAAAGTTTAATATACCTCCACCAAGAGGAACAGATACACGTCCTTGTGAGCTTCCCTGAATAATGCTTGCAGTAGTATATGCATCTACATCAATATTGCTGCATGAAAAATTGCCCAACTGAGGCTCCATGTATCCAGCATCAACAGCTTTGAGTGCATCAAAGGTTCCATCACAGATATTATTCACATTATCATGAAAAGCAGAAGGGTGCTGATTAGCAGTTAAAGCAAATAAGTTACTTTGAGAACTTCTGTGCAACAGATTGTCCATCATGCTATTTTGGTCATTCAAGGAACTCCTTTCCTGTAAACATCTTGTCACAGCATCCTCATTAGAAAGAATATGATTGTCACTAGCATCCTTAGTTAGTTTAAGATCAGAACCAAAATCAAATCCACCATACTCAGATGCATCTTGTGTGCAAGAGCTAAAAGAAACATTACTAATGTAACCACTGTGAACACATGTTCTTTCATCAATAGATGAGCTAAATAGATCACTGTCAAAAATATTTTCCTCGGCAGAGTCCTTCAACTCGGAAGTCTGTGTCCTGTCCATATTACTTAGAGATGTATGTTTAAGTTCACAATGAGGTGAGACTAGTGAACAACCCTCAGAACTACTCTGCAGTTTAACATCGGTAAAAACATCTTTAAATGCAGCCTGGTCTGTGCTACACAAAATTAGTTGTTTGTCATCACTAATGGCCTTCCCATCTCTAATCTCTGTATCCTCTGGTGAACAGATAAGATCTCTATCCTCTAAATTTTTACCAGCAACTATTTTCCCCTCAGAATTTGGAGCCAGTATGCTGCCATTAAAACTTATTTTCTGAGTGCTCTCTTCTACCATTTTCACAGAAAGTCCAAGCCCATTGTTGCCAACATGTGCTTGCTCATTTCCACTGGGAACAGTTTCAGAGTATCCAGAATTTCTATCCTGACTAGCAAAATTACCAATGCCCCCTTTTATGCATGTGGCAGCATTTATATCCTCTGAATTTTGACCATTGTCGCTATTATTATTGGAGAAAGGAGTTGAGAAAACTAAAGGAATATAAAGATTGCATGCAGAATCAGTGGACTCAATACCACCAACCAACTTCTCACTGCGTACATTACAAACTCTATCCTTCAATTGAGAACATCCGTGAACTGAATTTCCATCATTCTTATCAGCCTCCAACAGTTTATCTTCCATTTGATGATCAAAGCCTCTAAAGTCTCTACCAGTAGCATCTCCTAATTTACAACCCAAAGCTAGATGGCTATTGAAATTTTCATTCCCAATCGATGATGATGATATTGGGGCCTGCTTCTCAAGACAAGACTGGATAGATGCCCCGACTAAGGACAAATAATTTGCATTGGCATCAGTCTTCGCATCTCCAGCAGGGGCATGACCAACACTCTGCACGTGTAAGAAAATTTAATCAGTTCTTTTCATTATTGAAATAGAAAAAATAAATAAATGAAACATTACAATATTAGCTTACACTTTCAGATGCCATGTTCATACTACTGGACAATTGCTGAGCACCGTCATCAGTATAACTAGATTTTAAATGGCTCTTATCTTGAACACCAGAAACAGTAAGCAAGTATACAGAAGCTTCTTTGCAAGACTCAAACTGGTGTCCACCAGGACTGAATGGAATCAAATTAGGGAACATAAGAATCAAGCGTAAATAACAGTAATGGCTACAAGAAAGTAACATTTCAAGATATGTATAAATTTGAACCAATAGAATTTAGTTTACATCTGCTACAAAGTAAATATGCTCATCCTTAACAAGTCATAGGCAAGAGAAAATACTTAAAATAACATTATTACTTAAGGATTAATTTTATCATTTTAATCTCGAACTTCAAATTCCCAAATGTTTTCATCTCTTCATTCTTTTTTCATTATAACTTTTTAACAAAAAAATGCAGAATATTTATGTTAACAGAATTACGGAAATAAGAAGGATGGGATTGATGGGGATTTCATGTTTGAGTGAGTAAATAAATAAAACATATTTTCAAGGGGCAAAATAAATAAAGGATGTGTGTTAGAAACAAAAAAAATGATATTATTCTAAATATTACTGACCAAGAGAAAACAAGTAGTTTAAGAGAAATTGCAATATCTGCAGGAATAGAAAACTGAAATGCCACAGAACTGCAGTTCATATAATTCAGAGATCATAAGAAGGCTAAAATCGGCTAAAATAAAAAAGTAGAAAATATTCACATAACTTGAATACAGTGAAAATCAAAATCAGTACTAAAGATTTTATGATTCATTAATATTACGACGAATAGTGCAAAAACCACAACACATACAAACTTCATATTACCTATGGACGATTTATGAAGGTATTCTGAAACAAACATGGATGCCAAAATAAAAAGCCACTAACTTGAAAATGGCTAATAAATCTTTCTTATTAAAACAAAAAAAATGCCATCAAAGCCCAAAGGCACACAAAGGTCACAGACAACTCTCTCTAGGGCAGAGCAAAGACAAGATCCTTTCTCGAATAATTCAACCCACTCATCTACCCTCACCCAAAAATATATGCCAAACCAAGTTTTTTCCATACCCGTATCTATATTTTACTACTATTAGCGTTATAACATTCATTTTCAAACAAAAAATAACAATTAAGAATATAGATTGCAAAGTAAATTAGAAACCGTTAGGATTCAAATATGTATCTCCTATTTTAAACATTTTTTTTAATTTTATTTATTATTCAATTGATCTTAAACGATGGAGAACACCAACAATAAACCACACAAAAAAATATGAGATATACTAGGATGTAACCAAATCAATAATAATATTTTTCACCAAACAAGGAATATCTTCAATTCTTCTTTCTGAATTGAAGACTAGATAATATTGGCTCAAATACATTATACAGATACTGAAGACAAAACATACCTGCAAAGAAGGACAAATATTAACAGAGAATAAAAAGAGAACAAGTATATTGATACACAAAAAGGTCTAGACCCTAGAATACATTTTAACAGCACAAGCCACCTCTTTCCAAACCCCAAGAAAATATACTTGTGCACTGTTATATATTAAACTCAATCTACGGTTAAGATTAATATCTCAATCAAAACTCAATATACCATTAATCTCTCTCCTTCCCTTTCATATTTCATACATACAGAATACTCTTAAAACTTAACAAATACTGATGTTATTTTTCAATTGATTTGAAAAAGGCCAATGTGGTCCAGTTTTTCCACATTATTGTCAGAATTTAATTTAACATCTTTAAATCATAGTAGTCAATAGCATGTGTTAGTGCCACTATCACACTGGCGCAGAGTGGAATGGCACCCCCCACCAACAGGGGCCACGTTGGTGTTGCCACTGTAGCACGACTTTCACATCCAAAATCGTGAGGGGCACAATTACAGCCCAAAAACAGCATCATTGTTATTCACCATTTCATTAACACTGTAGGTTTATCTTTTAAACTATAACCCAAGATTTTTTATCCTATTTTCTGACTCTCCTTTTCCAAACCAGTCCCTCCTGAGTTCACTCTTTCAACTTCAAGTCACATTTTAGAACAGCTTGCAGCCACATTTTCAACAGTGCTTTTGGCAACACTTCCCACGAGACATGCAAATTCCAGAAAGAATTGCACCCTTCTTTCTTCTTTGTTTTCTTTTTCATTCAGCTACAATGGTCATTCATGGTTGGCTATTTTGGACATGGCAATTGGTTGATTTGCTGCTTTTGCTGTTTGGAACTCTTGATTATGAAACTTAATCAGAATGTTTTAATTGTAGGTGTTTTTCTTATTTTTCAGCGCACGCACACACATATATGTGTATAATATTATGTAATATAAAATATTGTTAGGGATCAAAACAGCGGTAATCCTACTACCACTATCCTGCTATAGCAGTTTTGGGCGTGGGCAGTCTGCGTCACTACTATGTAATAGTATCATGGCAATGAGATGAGTAATTTGCATGCAATCATAAACTCAATATTCCATTTTTTTCTTTTTTAGTTAGAATTTAATTTAACATCTTGAAACTCTTTATAATAGTTGAGTTGACTGGTGGCAAGGAAATGAGTACTTTGCATTCTGTCATAAACTCAAACAATGTCCAAAGAGATAGACCAATGGGATTTAAGCCAATCTATCCTTTTGGAAACCGCCTATTCCTCTCATCAATTAGACTCACGTCTTCATGCTTCTATATTTCTAACCCAAAAATAGAAAAAAAAAATATCCTAGTTCTATTTTTCCTGCTTTCAACATAGCAGTGATCATATTCTTGCAATTCAATTCTGAGAGAGTAATTCAGATCACATCCACAATAGTTTTTGGAGCTGAAATACACATTGAATTGTCTGAATCACAAAAATTGCACTTTATAACCATCCATATCGATCATCTAGCGACTTCGATTTTTTTCAGGGCCTATGCCAAAGTTTTAAACCCAGGATAGTGAAGTGTAGTAGGCAGCTCCAAAAATGCTATACAAAGATAGTATAGCAGGGGAAGCTATAATTTTGAAATTTTTCTTATAGTTTATATAATGTATGTAAATTCTAAAAAATGATAAGAATTACTCAAAACTAATAACCTTCATATTTAACACTAAAAAGTCATAGTCATAAACAAGTTTCCTTGATAGAAATTATCATCATCTTTTAAATCTAAGTCTTCTTTATCATTTAAATCCCAAAAATGGCCCTTCAATAAAGCCCTAATGTCTCTGTTCAGAGGCAATTTTTTCAAATCAAGACATGACACCGCTATAGCACCCGCCATTCAGCCTGTTATTTGGTCAACTACAGCCATTACACTAAACAGTTCTGCTTAAACAGTCCCTTCTGGAGGGAACAAGGGAACAGGCATGGAAAATACATGAAAAAAGGCAGACAATACGAGGCATGATGAGAAAGGGGTAAAAAGCATAAAAAATGGTGATCCACATCAATGTCATTGTGTTTGAAAATGATGTAATAAGACTTTTCTACAGTAGAATATGTCCACAATATCTATAGAATAGAAGATTGTTTTTCCGTGTTTTATAGAATACAAAATAAAACCACGTAGGCAAAGTCTTTATGCATTTTAGTTTTTAGTGATAATCACAATAAACTCATCCAAACAAGTAGACTAAAGGCAAAAAAAAAGTGCAGAGAGATCTATTTACCTGGTTGAAGAGAAGGCTGGTAGGATAGGGGAAAAAATGACCAAATAATGTATCAATTTCAACCAGAAGAAAAGAAACTATTGGTAATGGGAGAAAGAAAAGTCTAATAAAGTCTTGAGAGTTTGAGTGAGAGTGAGCGTATACATTATACTCAAAAGTAATAACTCAATCTACAAAATAATCCATCGAAATTTGAATCTTTTTCAATACTAGACCTTTTGTAAATAATAAAAAGTCTCAATCAGAAGTTGCGAGAAAGGCTGCAAATATTCATGTAGAGAATACCTGAACTCTAATGCAAGTCAATAGTCAGTTGATAAAATTAAGAACCCACTTCCTCAAACACGATTTTGACTGCAATATCAAGATTCTCGAGGTGTTTGCAACCGCAATTGTGACCCATCAGTCGGTCTCATTTATCCGCATTCTTTTAAGCATGTCTCAATTAACCACCGAGCCAGTTGCAATTTAAAACCTAGTGCAGATGCATTATACAACCCTCCCCCGTTTTCAAGCATTCACAATAGTAGCCAGACAAATTATGAGAGCATAGTTCTAAGTATCGAGTCATTGAAATTAAAGAATCACTCAAAGAACAAAGACAATAAGTAAAGGCGACTTTGAAAGAGTGTGTGAAAAGGAGAAGGAATGGTAAAAACCTTACGTAACGGCGACAAACAACAGAAGCTCGACCTGCCCTCCTCAAAAGAGTAATAATGATCTTCCATCCCTCAGGCAACAAGTCGCCAAGATCACTGGCAGGGACAATCCGCCTCTTCTTCCTCTGACTAGCCCACTCACCATTCAAAGTCTCCAAAAATTCCAACAACTGGGGCTCCGTCTCCATCCCTTGGGTCCTTCTCTTCAACTCCTCCCCAAACGGATCATTATCCAAACCATCCACGTCCACAACAAATCCACTCTCGTTGACTGTCACCACTGCGCTGCTGCCCTCGTTGTTAACCTTCTTCGTCTCCTCCTCGACAACTGATATCGAATTCTCGTTCTTTCTTGGCCGCCCTCGCTTCCTCTTCCTATTAGAAGCATCAACAACGTCAATAGGAACATTTTGAAACGTCATGGACACCGGAGGCGGTTGTTTGAACTCCACATGGACGGGAACTAGTTGGCTGTCTGCCGCGTCACCGCGGTCCGGACGCCGCGCATTCCGGAGCGGCTCGACGCCAAAGAGTTGCTGCAGCAGAGATATAATTTGGGAGTTTTCCTGGTCTTCGGGCTCCTGAATATGAAGGGGAATGTGGAAGGAGGATGAGGCGGGAACGGTGCAATTTTTCCGCTTGTTGAGGCGGAGTTTGGAGTAGGTCTGCTTGCGACTGCCTGCGGATTCGTTGAAATTGGAACGGTCGATTTTGGGAATGACAGGATCGTCGTTGCCGCGACGGAGGCGGTGAGTGGCGCCAGAGAGGGAGAGAGTGTAGAGTTCGGGCTGAGACAGGAGGCGGAGGTCAACTAGCGGAAGAGAGGCGATGTGATCGGAGGAGGAGGGTTCCGCTTCCGCTTCCTGCGTCGACATAGGCTCGCGTGATGGCTAAGGGCACCGTGGTTGCAAATGAATCTGAGTGCGAAGCAAATTGGTGTAAATCTTGTAAGCCTCTCTCTATTGTTCCAAATTTCAACTGTTGATTTTCACTATTCCTTATATAAGGGTTTGTTTCTGGATAATTACAATTATAATGGTTCAAAGATTAAATATTAAAACCCTGAATTCTTCTCACATAACCTACATAGCCTGAATGTCCCAGAAGAGGAAATTGAAAGTGTAGGGTCCAATATGACTAGGAGCAATAAAGATCCACAACAATTTCTTCTTTTTTTTTTTTTATGAAAACCTGGAATTTATTATGCTGACCCATGCTAATTACACCTGATTTACACCTCATTTTGAGTTAACGGAATTTAAATTAAATATAATGCATTTTAAAGATGAATTAGGGTTATAATTTAAATTAGCTCAATTACATCTAGTATTTTTATTCTAAACAATATAATTTTTGTATAATTATATATTAATAATAAAATATTTTAATAGATAAAATCATATTTTACCAAAATAAAATACTAATTCACTTATTTTTTACGATAAATATATAATTAAAAATAATTATTATAATGATTATTTAAATGGAAAATAGTTATTAAAATTATAAAATGTTCACGAAGTTATATTTCATTAATTTTTATAATATTATAAGTATATAATAAAAGTAATAGTGGATAGTTTTTTATAAAAAATAGAATTTATTATATGTATAAGGATAAAAAATAAAGATTAAAATAGATCACCGGATCCAAAGTTAAAAGGTCATAGTAGTCAAAAAAAATTTCTCTCTCACACAAACATATATATATATATATCACCTATATGATTTTGTTAAAAATAATTTATCTAAACTATAAAATATAATCTAAATATCTTAAATGTGGGTAGGTATACAAATCCCCAAGCTCAAAGTGGAAGTAGAATATTTATATATATAATATAAATGATTGCTAATGTTTTTTCTGGATTTTATAACATATTTCTTAACATGATTGGTTGCTAATGCCTTTTAATATTGATTGGTAGTGAGACAAGATGCTTGCATATCTACTTACTCTTAAATTTAGTCTAATGTCTTGCATAATTAATTGCTCGTGTTTTTTAATATATGTGATACTTTGCATAGCTAATTGTTCATGCTTTTTAATATAGTTTGGTGATTTAAGGTGATTCCTTGCATAGAATTTTTTGTATAATTTTAATATAGATCGGTGTTATGGTGTAATGTCTTGTTTAGTTTATTTCTTAAATTTTTCAATGTATCTCAATACTACAACATGGTGTCTTGCATAATTTATTGTTTTTCTATTTAGCTTGATTCTAAAAATTGATATATTGTATGATTGATTGCTTATGCTCTTTAATATAGTCAAATGTGTGAGGTCGAGTTAAAGATGTTTAAGATAATAAGTCTAACCAAAGATGCTCAAGGAGTAAAGATACTCTAGTGGTTGCTTTTTAACAAATGTATCAAATTATACAAGTAGTAAAATAAAACATCAAGTATCATTTTCCTAAGAGATTCGTATTTGTTTAGCTCACTTTAATTGTCGATAAATTCATCAAAGACAACAATTTAATAAACAACAAAAGATTAATATAATTGAGTGAGTTCAAAACACAACGCGTTGAAAACAAATAAATTATAAATTATTTTTCTTAATCAAGGATAAATTTTCATCGAGGTTAGATCTCATAAATCATCTTGATGCAAATTTCTCCCAACATCTCTCTAACATTACTCAAACTTTCACACAAAAATGCATACTAACCTTAATTCCTTAAAAACTAGTTTTAAACCTTAATGTAAAAATGATATTTCCTTAACTCTTTCTACACAAAGTTTGCATTAAGATTGGGTGTATAAAACGACAAAGAGATATGAAATTATGTCTAATATTTATAGTCCTAATGTGTTTAATCTCAAATTCCAATTTCTAAAAGCATTCTCCAAAGTTGTCTTCCCAATCATTTAACTTCAAGTCTTCATTTATCTACAAAAATTACAACTAATGAGTAATAGTTCCTTTCTATGACAAAAATTATTTAAATAAGACTTTTAATCACAGAATTAAAAGAATTCATAACACAACTACAAATAAGAGATTCAAATAATACACTAAAACAAGTTATTATAACATTTATCATCTGACATGAAGTTTAGCTAAGCATGCTCAATGGGTGGAGTTGACCTAAAGATGATGAAGGCACGAGGTTGAGTTAAAAATTCTGAAGGTGTGAAATCAAGCTAAACATATTTTATGAGTGGATACGAGCTAGAGAGGTTAAGAGTGTCAGTTTGGACTATAAATGTTTAAGGCATGAGAGCGAACTAGTGATGTTCAATAAATAGAGTCAAACTATATATAATAAAGGAAAGGAGTTGAACTACAGATATTAAAAGCGCGAGATTGAGATGAAAATGTTCAAGAATAAAAAAGATAAAATGTAAGATATCTAATTATAGGTAAATTAACCAATTTATAAATCAAAAGTTAGTCTTAACAAAGTGATATATAAGTTATGCATTTTTTCTTTTAAATAAAATACAAATACAAGAAAAAATAAAATTTGTAATATGCTAATATTAATTATGTCATCTATTTTTTTTATATTCAAGTTGTGATTAAACTTATCAGTGTGAAATTAGTTAACCGTATTTTGTCACGTATGAGTATAACTTTTATTTATTGTATTGTTTATATGTATTTTATGTGAAAAATGTAGATAAGGACTAACATGTGAAATATTATAGATATATTTATTATCTAAAGTTTCATAATGAGGAGGCTCATGACATATATAATCAATTTTTTTACCAATTTTTGTCCAACTCACTTTCATCTAAAATAACTTCATGTTGTTGCAACCATATGGGTATATGAGCCACACTTGTATAAATTATATAAATGGTCCATCCAAGGAGTGTGGGAGGTGTACTAGAAGAGAAAATTGCATCAAAATTAAATCCACAAAATTTTAGTTGCACCCACATAAGTGCATGAGGCACTCTAATTTAAAAAATTCGTTAGAGATTAAGGATGTGACAATGGAGAAAATTGTGTAAGAGATTTCACCTAAAGAGATGTGATTATGTCCACATGGTGTGGGAGAAATGCATGTAAGTTTCAATTATAAGTAACTTTAATATGAAAAGTATGGCACTTATCCATATTTAAATTTATGTTAAAAGCAAAAAATAAATAGGATCATTTATATTTGTTATTTAAACATATTGTTTCTAAATTTCAATATACTTTTCAAAAAATCTAGAAAATAAAAAAAAAGAAATTCAAAATAAATCAATTGTTCAAATAACCATACAACACTCAAGTGACCATACAATGCTCAAGTGACAAGTATGAGATGTTCAAATTTGATTAAACAAACCTAAATGTGTTTTGGATGTAGGAGAGCTCATCACTTGGTCAAAGAGACACTAAAGCTAAGAGCCAAAATTCAATCAAAATGGAGATGAAATCTTCTTGCTCAAGCCATTAAAAACCTTCATGGCCAAACAAGTAGATCATTTGAGTATTGAAAACACACTCAAGCAACATCCTCACTTTTAATGGAAAAGCACAAGGGACGATTAAATACTCAAGTAAGGAGCAACAATTGGAAACACCATAAATATGACAACACTCATTTTTTAAAGTAATTTCAATTTGTGAAGAAATGTACTTTTCTTTAGTAAATATAGTATTAAGAAATAGGTATAATAAATTTGTGAAGAAATGCACTCTTCTCTTGAAAAATTAGACTTAGCTTGACATGAATCTCACTCAACTTAACACAACATGAACTCAATCAACCTTAGTTTGACTTGGTTCTGTGATCTGATCTAAATTGACTTTAACCTCACTCAACCATGTCCATACTCAACCATGTCCATATTGGCCTGGGATCGACTTGACACATGGTAGTGGAATTTCAATTTCACCCTTTTTAAAATGAATTTCAAATTATGTTGTTTTAATTATTTAAAATACTTTCTAAAAAAATTTCAATTTCCTTATTCAAACAACTAATTTTACTTAAAAGAATTTTAAATTCATGTGTCTTTTCTTTGTATACTTTTTTTTCAATTTGATTTTGATCAAAATGTCATTGACTTAATTAAGACCTGAATATTTTTAGTTTGATTGATGTTTAAGTGTCATAATTTCAAATTTTTTAACATTGTTGACAAATACTTCTTTTAAATTAAAATTCATCGTATTTATTTATTTTATTAATATCATCAAGCTTATTTTATTGTTGATGTTGGACAAATTTTATCTAAAAAATAACATTACAAATTCTTCATATTCTCAAATTCATGTATCTTTTCTTTGTATAATTTTTTTCTCAATTTTATTTTGGTCATAACCCCATCAAATTAATTAAAATTTAAATATTTTACTTAATTAAAATTTAAATATTTTTAATTTGATTAATGTTTAGGTGTCATAATTTCAATATTTTTTAATATTTATTGTATTTTTTTATTATTATCATCAAGCTTATTTTATGGTTGATGTAAGGCAAATTTATTTACTAACCAACATTAGTTATGGTTTTCTTAATCAACATTTACCCCTTTTTTTAATTAATATGATTTTTTCAATATATATCAATTAAATTTATTTTCAGTTGATGTCTTAATTTTTTTTTTCAATCCATATCAATTAAAATTATTTTGTTGAACAATTTAGGTTGATATTATTTGTCAATCGAAACTAGTTGGGATTTTCCCAAGGAAAAACTACTTTTCTAATTATGTAAAAAAAAAATATTACTATTTTTTATTTACAAAATGAGAATTATTTTTTTATGCTTTTATTGTTTCTCATTTCATTTTATTTAGTGTTTTATCGGTCAATGTTTGATTATTGTTTTAATTAACATTTGTTGTGATAATTCTTTTTCCTAACAATACTAATTTCATTATTTGTCAATAATTTATTATGTTTTTTTAATTTATCAATGTCAACTGAGAGAATATTTTTATTAACGTATGAATTTTGTATAAACATTTATAAATTTTAAATTTTGTAAATTCTTGCTATTAATTATATATAATCCTACAGTTGTTGCGTGAAACAAAACTCGAATTCAGACTTTACTTTGTGATATTGAAATAGCGTTAGGATAAATGATCTAAAAGAAAGAAAGAAAAAGTTATAGGTCGAACAAAGTTCTGCCTTAGAAACGACATATCTAGAAGAAGAAAATCCAGGAAGAAGAATGATGGGAGATTATGGCACTCAATAAGGCCCAAATATTTTTCAAGTGATGGGTATTGAATCCCTTGTATGGGCCTGCAATAAAAGAGATTTTCTTTTTGTACTTCTATCATTTTCACCTGCATTTTAATGGAATGAGAAAAAAAAACTATTCTATTCTTGGTAGCCATAACCAGTAGCTTATTTCAGATTATAATTCAGAAATTTAAAAAAAAATAATGCTAAAGTTGATTGAGGAAAACTTTTTATTACTGTTTCAAATTTTTTTTCTAATACATAGTAATCTTATTTCTTAGTTAATCTTAGTAAGAGGTTTCTTTATTAGCATTAATAATATTTTTTAACAAATGCATGACATGATTTTTTCGATTAATGTAAGTAGAGATTATTTTCATTTGATAGTATAGGATATAAACTTCAATCAAAAGGTAAGTTAGAATGATTTATTGTCTTACATTGGTTAAGATTTTCTCAACTAACTTTTCAAAACTATATTTTAGAACTGTATCTCTACCAAGATCATTTTAATATTTGAATTTCTCAAATACTATAACAAACTTCCAAAATCTGTTGCAATTATTTTTTGTTAATATTTTTATGAATAATTTTTTATTCGACATTATTAACAAGTTTAATATGTTGTGGTAATTGAAATACTTTATCAATAATAAGATTAACGTTTAAATTTGAATTATTTTATTTAAAGAAACCATTTGATAAATAAAGGAATTTAATGAGAAAGAAATTAAAAATTTCCAATAAAACTTTGTATTCATTTGATCTAGGTAGTGCTCATACTTTTGATGAATCTTCCATTAGATACTAATTGGTAAATAAAATAGCTATTTATCATTTTTTATTATTGGGTACCATATAGTCAGAATTGAGATTTTACTGTTTCAATTTCATATTAGAGTATACTTATAATCATAATACAGTATAATCCATTAAATCGGAAAAAAAGTAGAATAAAAAATTTCAACGTTTTCACATATACAGGTAGTAGATGTGTTTTAATTTCATTTTAATAAAATTTAATTTTTTTAATGAGTTTTAATTTATGGTTTTCAATTGGTTAACATTGAGCACTGTTCCCACTAACTTAGAAAATGAACAGTTTTTAATTTTTTAATAATTTTTAATATTTTTTTAATGTTAGTAATACAACTTCCATTAATTTAGGAATTGAACAGATTTTTTTATAAGATTATTTTAACATTTAATTCATAAGATTGTTTTCACTTTTTTAAAAGTTAAACAATTTTTAAACTTTTTAAACTTAATAAAAATAATTAAAAATTAAAATCTTTTTTCTTTTAAAAATAAAATTAAAACTTTTTTTTTCATAACTTTGTTTTTATCAATTCATTAATAAATTGAATGTGATTTTAACATAATTTATAAAAAATAAAATTTATCATACGTGTTACGAATTTATAATTTACAATTTTGTTAATCCTTTTAATTTTAAATATAATGTGGATTTGAACTATGTTGGGTACATGAGTGATGAAAAAAAGGCAGGGGACAACAGAAAACAAGAGAGAGGTTTGGTGGCACTGAAAAAGGGAATTACTAGCTAGCTAGCAGCATAGAGTAGAGGGGGGAGAGAAGAACATAAAAAAAAAATTGTAGAATCCGACAAGACAATCAATCCGTACGTTGTTGTGTGTTACAGTCAGCAAGCAACAACTAGAATGGAGATTTGATTCATTCTGGAATTTCTGAAGCCTTAAACAAGAACAAAGCAAGAAGTAGGTTGGTTGTTGGTGATTGATGAGAAGCAGAAGCTTAAATTGGCATTGGTGCGCATGCAGTGCATGGCATAGTGGTGAGGGGTAACGTGGAGTTGTACTTCTGCACAATTTGCCTCCTCAATGGGATACCCACAAACACCTCTCCTCTTCCCACTCCCTTCAATTCTTCATATACTCATAAACTCATAAACTTCTTATCTCTTCTTTCACCATCTGCATTTAATATATTATTATACAAAATCAAATATATAAATATCTCAATTTCTATCTGATTCTTCTTTAAGATCATTGCTCACTCGTTTCTCATAATTATATTGCTGTTGTCATGGTAATTAATGGAGCTCCTGTTATTATCATTTATAATTACCACAATTGCCATCATTCTCTCCTCATATAGTGTTATGCCAATTTTAGTAATGAAAGGTAATACTAACCATATGGCGAAAATGATGTACCAAAATCAATCTTAAAGAAAAATAACATGATAATTAGGTTATTCTGGGACAAAAAAATTGGATCTTTTAATTTTTTTATTCGACAAATCTTTTAAAATTTGAAGATTATGTGAGATCTTAACAAATTTTTTTAACTAAGTGTTTTTTTAGAATAACTATTTTATCATAGATGGCAGAGCTTGTTAGTCTCAGTTTCCAAAGCATCAGATTTACCTTTTTCACATTTCTTTTAATTTAAAGATATTATTTTAGTTTATTAAGACCCGCAATAAATAATTTATATTAATTAGTAAGAAAATTAGACTAATTACACGTGTAATTTAGAAAAAATGGGAATTGTTTGTTTCTCTTTGTGATATACGTTGATTTGTTTATCACTTTTATACTTCTTTCCTTCATCGAGAAATCAGGATTCGGTTCTAATCCATGGGCCCACCCAATTGAATATATATCACGTATTTAAAACAGGATCTGCAATAATGGTTCTCCATTCAACCATAAACGCAATTATACACCCAAATCATTTCATTAATTGGTTTTAATTTTAAACTTAAGGTAGCCATCAACCATACACGCACAAATGTTAAAAATATTTAATTAAGAAAGTAAGAAAGTAAAATCTTACTCTTTAACTAGTGAAATCTGGTCCATAAATTATTATTTATAAAATGAAAATTAAATTCACGTATATTTTTTATTTGTGTGATAAATTGAAATGAAAAGAAATATAATGTACCTTTTTCGACAAATTACTTTGAAGATTAAAAAACTAAAAGTTTGTTTTACAAAAGTGAAAAAAAAAATTTGGGAAACAATCATTGTCAAACCATGTGATGAAGCACGGCATTGTTAAAATTTAAAAAAGACAAAAAAATAATTGAGGGTGGTTATAGATTATGAATAGAATAAAGAGAACCTAAGCCTTACAAAAAAAATAAAAAAAAATTATGGTGGGGAATCCCGAATGCGAGAGCTGCTCGAAAAAGACTGTGACCTTTAATTATTTATACTGGCAGTTGGCAAACAAAATACATATAAAAAGAGGAAATATAATATAATTTTGTTCGTTTTCTATAAAAATATTATTATGTTTCTAACTTTAATCTTTATGTAATATTAATATAATTTTATGACAATATTTTTAAAAAAATACTATAAGAATGTCCCTTTTAAGATTTTTCTTTATTTTCATTAAACTTACTATAATGACAAATAGGATATTATAGTGACATATAAGTGTAACATCTTTTAGGCTATGAAAAAAGTGTAACACTCAATTTTGTAAGAAATATAATTTTAAAAAATTAAATAACTCATAAGTTTACATATTTTAAGTTGAAAATTAGTTATTGTAAATAATAACATTTATTTTTTAATACATAAAATAATTTATTTTTTTTACTTTTAAGTGAGAAACAACTAAAATTTTATCAAATAACTTTAAAACTTCTGTAGAAGAGTTACTACAAACAACTCCTAAACATTTTTTTAGAGATCGTTTAAGAAATAATCCAATTTTAATTAAGAAACAAAAAATAACTAATTTAAAGTTTCTTAAAGCATATAAGCATTTTCACAAGAACTTTTATTAATTAAAATATTAAATCAATGTGAATTCTATAAATAAGTTTTTTTGTTTTAATTTTTAAATGATATTTTTATCGATAAAAAAATTTTGGGAAATAAATTCGGCCGGAGATGTTAGAATAATTTAGTGTTTTTTAATTAAAAATTAAAGTAACATATTATTGATTAAAATGAATAAATAATCAATGAGAAAATTTACGAGTAGTAGTTTTATATATGTAGCTGTCGCATTTGGTTGGAAAGAGGCACATGCAGTGGCCAAGCCACGGTCACAGCCTCGTAAGGGTGACCTTACGACACCCATAAACACTGATACCTCAAGACACCGTGTGGATTGCGCGTTTCTCTCATTGTTTTTTCAGAACAAATTCTACCACCACCACCACCATATAATAATCTTTCTCTCTCTCTCTCCACCTCCAACAACTACACTAAACACAACCTCCAATTTCACTTGTTTCATTTCCCACACAACACAAATATGCTCCTTTGACAGTTATCAGCTCAGGCATAACAGATCTTGTGCCCGAATTACCATCCCTTCAGAAGGTTCTTTTCTTACCACAAATGTCCCCTATTTATATGCGGGGGACAGTGTCTGTGTTACATTCACGAGGTGTTTTTGTTTCGGTCAGGTTAGTTTTTTTGTTCCCTTTGACCCTCAAACCATCGCCAGGTGTCTGCTGTTTATGTTTTGCACAGATTTTTGAATTCCTGCCATATCCCTTATATCAGTATATATTCTTATTTGATAGATGCAGCATGACTGAAGGCTGCAAGCTCTTGATGTCGTATATAAATATATTTTTCACAGAATTTATTCTTGTACTGCAAGTTTTACTTGGTTGGCATATATTGTTTATCTGAATTTTTGAATGGTTGGTTGATCTTCTTCCACTGCGTAGGTCTATTTCAAGAGACAAATATTCGTGGAGCTTTGAGGAGTTGCGTCATATACTACAACTCTGGCCAACTCTCTAGCAATATTTTCACCAACTGTTGAAGGTGTTGGTCCTTTCTTTTGTGGTTCGCGGTTTTGTGTGGACAGGCTCCTATCTCTTGTTCTGCGCCTTCCCATCGATTATGGCTAACTTTTGACTCGCTCTTGCTTCAATGTTACTGCTATGGTATGACTGAGTCAGACAAGATGTGAGAGGCAATAGGATTATATGAGGAGTACAAAGTTTGAAGCGCAAAGAAGATTAAATAAAATTGTAAAAAAGATTCAGAACAAGCTTTATATTCTGCCATGGCCTTGTGCAGGTGCCTCTCCTGTTTTACTGGAAAGAAAGACAAAAACAAGGTAACAAATATGTACTTATATTGGGTGTGTTTGATTTCTATTCTCAAAACTATTGTTTTAGTAATAAAAACAAAATATAGTAAACAGATATCCGCACTAAACTCATGCCTCCCACACGCAGCACCACTTTAGACGACTTAGATCCTTGAGTTAGGACTACAAAACAGAGAAAGAGATGAGAAAATATCTTGTTGTGGAAACCTTCTTATACCTAACCTGCTTTGTATACTTCTTCAGGGTACTGCTGAAGGTTCTTCAACAGGGGACCTTAAAGCTCAACTTGGTGAAGTACAGCACCCGAAGATTTCACCAGAGTGTCGTGATTTGAAGCCGGCCACCCTTGATGTTACAGTACCCACTGGTGTGCAGAAGAATTCAAGGGGAAATGTGAGGATTATGAATCTTGAGAGTCCTGTGAAGAATGAAGTGGAGGAAGCTTATGAAGGGGAAGACGAGCATGAGGAGTCTCCTTCGATCAAGAGGGAGCTCTCTGACTTTGATCTTCAAGTAAACGAAGCTGCTGCAAGCAAAGGAAGATATGATCCATCAAATGAAGAAATAAAATACCCCAGTTTATATGAAGACCAAGCTAACATTCAATTCGAAGACAGAGATCATAAGTATAGCAAAAAGAGTGATGATATAATCCAGAGTGGACATGTCAGTGATCCTGGGATTGGCAAGGCTGACTTTTGGGCTTCTCCAAAGCTTAAGAGATCTTGTTCTGACCTGGAAAGAAGGGATGTACTAAGGAATACTTCTCATCTCTTTCCAACTTCTAAGTCACAGTCTTTTGAGGATTTGCACGGATTATCAGCATATCAGATGGTTAATTTAGAAAGCCCCAGGTCTGTGATGACTCACTGCAGTGCTGATAGAGTGATGTTGAAAAGGCATTCCTCAAGTCAAGTTCTCCCTTCTAGAAGTAAAAGATTGTGGTGGAAGTTGTTCCTCTGGAGCCACAGAAATATACATAGATCTCAGTTAAGCAAATCGACACAAATACATCCTGCAATTGCTGCTTTAAGTAGTCAATGTGGGTACTCCTCCGACACCCTTGAACCTAAACAAGGCAAGACATTGAGACACGAAGAATCACCCTCACCAACCTCATCTTTTGGGGACTACTTTCAGAAAAGCTGCGATGACCAAAATGTTGATAACCAAAGGTGGAGCAGATTTCAGAGGGAGAATTTTGGTTTTTGGCCACAAAATCAGTGGGTGGCTTTCTCAACAGAATCGTCCTCGCTTAGCAGAGTGGATGAGTGGGTGAAAGATCTCCAAATTCAGCAGCCACCTCCTCAGGATGATTTGGGTGATGACAACATTGGAAGCTTTGCCTTCCCACCTTCTCCTGATGATGGTAGATCAACGGCAAGAAGCACCTCTCAGTTGATTCGACATCCAGATGCCAATCTTTCAAAAGAGATATTGAATGCCAATAGTGTGGTCCAGTCCCTAAACCCAGCCTCAATTGCAGCTCATGTATCAGGCATTGGTATAAAAGCCATCCCCTCTCTTTCACACTTCTTCAGTCTCCGCTCTGTCAATTTGTCAAACAATCTTATAGGTATGCTTTTCTGAGAGAAAAAAGTTACCCTTAATATAACATTAGTTAATCTTAATAATAATACTAACTAAACTGATCGACTCTCCTTATCATTGATTTGTAGTTCACATCACCCCTGGATTTCTCCCAAAGGGTATTCATACACTGAATCTGTCAAGAAACAAAATCAGCACTATTGAGGGCCTCAGAGAATTAACCCGGCTGCGGGTACTTGATTTAAGTTACAATCGCATCTCAAGAATTGGACAAGGTTAGTTTCTATATTGGCTGATGCTCAATGAAAGTTTTTACTTCTCGAATTTGTTGGCCCTGTGCCGTATTTTCTACAATAAAATTATCCACTGTGTTCTTATCAGGATTATCAAGTTGTACCCTAGTCAAAGAGCTATATCTTGCCGGAAACAAGATAAGTGATGTTGAGGGGCTGCATAGGTTATTGAAGCTAAAAGTTCTGGACTTGAGCTTTAACAGGATCGCAACAACAAAAGCATTAGGCCAGCTGGTGGCTAACTACAACTCACTTCAGGCCTTGAATCTGCTAGGAAATCCAATTCAAAGCAACATCAGTGATGATCAGTTGCGCAAAGCCGTTAGTGGTCTTCTTCCGAAGCTTGTGTACCTGAACAAGCAATCTATCAAGCCTCAAAGAGGACGAGAAATCCTCACTGATAGTGTTGCCAAAGCTGCACTTGGGAAAAGCGGCCACAACTCCTACAGAAGAGTACTAAAGAAAGGTGGCGGCCAAGGAGGGTCAAGTTCCTCCAGTGTGCATAGAGGGAGTGCTAGTGTTTCCCACAAAAGCAGGAATAGGTCAAGGAGCCGAACTAAGCATCATTAGTTCTCTGTAAAAGGTGCAATTTATCAGTCTATTTCTAAGACTCGATAAAGTAGAGGAGTAATTTTTAAACTTGTTTTTACCAATATTTGCTTCAACCTGTAACCACCTGTGAAATAAGCGTTGGTTGTGATTGTGCGGTGTTTGTTTGAACCTGTTAGTTAGCACGGGTGTTCGATTAAGACGGCTCTATTCATGAGAGTCTCTTGGTTTAAGACTTGGATGTAATACAGTCTTCATCGTCTGTCGGGTTTCCCGATATACTTAAAAGTGGAATAATGAAGATATGAAAAATTTGTGGATTTTCATCTTGGAGAAGTTTTTCTGCAGCCTTTTTTATCTTTTGGCAATGTCACACTGAACATTTCTAAGTTGCTTTCGGAATTTCCTCACTCATTATCATTAGTGGTTGTCATCATAGATTGGGCAAGCTGGCCTCAGTCGAAGATGAACTCTTCGAAGATTACATCCGATTTTGGGCTCACCAGTTTAGTTATATTTTTGGATCACTTTATATACTCTCTCGTTTAATATTAAATGTTGCTCTAAAAAAAACCTGGGATTCACTTTTATTGTTTCTATCTTCTGTTTTGAAGGTTATAATTTTCTGGTACTGGGTTGCTCATCTCAAGGTTTCTTACTCTATAAACGAAGTTTGTTACAATCCAAAGACACTTGAAATACTTTGATTTAAGGTAAAATACACTTTCAACTACTAGAACAACAGAGATCAATTTTGAACGTACAAAAATTAGAATTGAAGTTGAGAGTGTTCTATGAAGCACTCTTCGTAATCAAATTGTAGCGAAATCTGTTATAATTTCTCAATATGCTAGTAGCTTATGAAAATATTGTTAGTTTCCCGAAAGCAATATCGATTCGGAAGAGCCAAGTTATGATCCGTTGGATCATTTGAATGGGGATCTATTAACATCAAGTCTGCTTTACGAGGTCGTATTGCAATCATGATCTATTTGAAACTTGTGAGTGGATTTTCGCGGATGCTGATGAACGTACTACTTCTCTCGTGCCACGTTTTTCAAGGCTCATTACGAAGAAAATGAAATACAAAACACGGAATTTGACTCCTAAAATAATGCAAGGTAGTCCAGCTAAAGATGATAGCTTGTAAACAGGCTAATAACAGCCTCAAAGGAAAATAAAGGAAGGGAAGGGGGAAGTGATAGACTAAATAAAAGAATTTTTCATACAAATCAGAGGTATGCAATCTTAAATGTATGCATATAACAACAGCAGAAAAAGAAGATAGGGTCCTCGCAGTTCTTTTGTTCGACTTTTGTCGAGGTGCTCAAGATTTCCATAGCAGTTTCAAAATGGTTTTCATTGATAGACTATTTACCCATCCATTAAATTAATCGTTTTCCAGGCACTATTTATGATTAGTAGATTACTTCTAAATAATTGCCTACCTGTGCAAAACCAGTGGTGTTGGGTACACAATGTTACGTATGCAATAGTAAAGAACTTCCAAAGAAACATAATTTTCTTTTTGTTTAGTTATTTGTTACTAAATGAAACACTGCTACTTTACATCATTCACCAGTGCTCATAGTATTTTTGTTTCCGTGTGTAGGAACAATTTGGGGGGTAGAGGTGGAGACCGGGACACAGATATCAATTTGCTTCAAGCAGAAGCAGAAGATAGACCAACTGGCGATAGAAATAATGCAAAAATATTCATTTTAAGAGGAATGTTAGCACACTACATCTCGTGGTTCTCACATTTAAATAAGGAGATAGAGTCTTGAAATAAGAAATCAAACCTAACAAATTTTAGAAGTTCTTAACAAAGTTCAATCGAAAACTACAGATGTTTTTAAGCAATAGAGAAAATATTGATAGTCTTTATTTCATTTTAATAACTAATGGAAGAATTACAGTACAAAACTATGGAACCTTGTGGTATATAACTGGAGAAATATACAAGGATTGGGAGTACAACCAAATCTAGATGGAAAGTTGAAACTACGGAACATTGTATACCCAGATAAAATGATAAGGTAGACGAACATCAAATCCTTGACACCTATCCAATCCTCATAGTTCCTCCTTGGAGTCAAATAGGACCTGTGAAGTCAATAACCAGCATAGATTAAATGATCAAAAGAAACTCCTTTAATCCTTTTCAATTCCATTATCAAAAAGTCATATGAGTTCTGTTTAAGAGCACCCTTCAACCAGTCTTTCTTTTCTTAACTTCCAAACCCATTTCATTCTCCTCACTCTGCACAAATTTCTCTTCTCGGAAAACTAAAAAAAAAACAAAAATCAAGTCAAATGTTGCTCTTCCACCCCAAGATCAGGTTCCATTTGGTCCACTTGAGCATGCTTATAAAGCTTCTCATTAAAAACCACCTGGGGGTCCTTTTCAATCAAAACCCCATTCTCATCATACGCATCCTTCAAGAACACAGCCCAATTCATCTCAGTTCCGGCCAAGTAAAACGCCCGTGGCTGCTTCCGCAGCATCTGATAAGTATGCTTGGTCAAACTAAACTCCTCCTTAAACTCCACAAGGTGATGAATGGACGCCCTCTTCTCCAATGTCAAGCTCAAGAACTCATGAATCAAGCCAACCCTATACTTCTCCGCCTCCAACGTCCACAGATCAAACCTATGCCCATCCGAATAGGGAGACACCAAGGGAAGCGCGTTCAGCAAATCAAGCTTCCTATTATCGTCCAATTCCAAATCCAAATCCCTCCCATACTTCACCGGAAACCTAAACTTCCGCTTAGCCGAATCCTCGTCAACAACGAACTCCCTCTCAAGCGCACTCACGGCGAGAAGTGGGTCCCACTTCACCAACTCGAGCACCCTCTTGCCGTCGCGGTCAACCGCGATTTTGAAAAAGTCAGGGTATTTGGAGACCCTGTCGCGGAAATCGTCGGGGATGCCGAAGAGGGTTCTGCAGTGGTGGATTTTGCTGAGGGGGATGCGGTTGCGCGCGGACATCATGAGGAGTTTGCGAACCTTCTCGACGCGGTTCAGTTCCATTGCGTCCATGAGGGAGTGCTCCTCTGCGAGGAGGTCCTCCATGAGATCGGTGAAGCCGAGCCAGGACTTACCGTCGGTGTGACGGTAGGTTTGGAAGAGGAGAGGGTGGCGCTGGAGGAAGCGGGAGACCTTGCGGCCGCGCGGGAATCCGAGCTCGCGGTGGAGCTTTCCGGCGTCGTCGAGGCGGAGGACGTGCTCCGGCTGGACGGAGAGGAATTGCTTGGAGCGCGTGACGAAGCGGAGGAGGGCGTCGCGGTGGAGAATGCCCTCGAGAGAGGGGATGCGGTTGGGCTGGGTCTGGACCGGGGTGGTCCGAGGGCTGGGCTTGGGATTACGTTTTTTCTTGAACTTTTTGGGGGTTTTGGTGACGAGGAAGGAGGTGGAAAATGGGGCTATGGAGGAGAAGGGGTTAGGGTCGAGGGTTTTGGAGGATTTGAAAGTGTGAACGAAGTAGAAGAAGAAGCGCCAAGCCATGAATTGAGATCAAAATCAATCGATCATTAACGCTTTTATATGTGTGGATACTGTCCAACGGTGATTAGATGATCGAAAAGCATGTGATTGTAAAAAAAATAGAGAAACATAATAGAAAAAAAAGAAAAAAATGAAAAAAAAATGAAAAAAAATGAAAAAAAGAAAAAAAAAGAAAAAAAGAAAAAAAAAAGAAAAAAGTAAAAGAAAAAAACAATAGAAAAACGTAATAGAAAAAAATAATAGAAAAACGTAATAGAAAAAAATAATAGAAAAACGTAATAGAAAAAAATAATAGAAAAACGTAATAGAAAAAAATAATAGAAAAACGTAATAGAAAAAAATAATAGAAAAACGTAATAGAAAAAAATAATAGAAAAACGTAATAGAAAAAATAATAGAAAAACGTAATAGAAAAAAATAATAGAAAAACGTAATAGAAAAAATAATAGAAAAACGTAATAGAAAAAAATAATAGAAAAACGTAATAGAAAAAAATAATAGAAAAACGTAATAGAAAAAAATAATAGAAAAACGTAATAGAAAAAAATAATAGAAAAAAATAAGTTCCGACCTGCCGGATTCGAACCAGCGACCTAAGGATATCTGTTACAAACTACAGTCCTCCGCTCTACCAACTGAGCTAAGGTCGGACATGTATAATAATATCACAAAATAATATTTATTTAATAAACAAATATCTTATGTGTTATTTAACTTTTATAATTTTATAAATAAATTATTGTTTATTTCTTTTAATATAATACTTTATCCCAATATTATTTTTTAGAAATATTTAAATTCTTTCATTATGAATCGCAAACTAATTATATAGGAGAGAATTGTTCAACCATCATTGATGTGCGCAAAAAACATCTTTTGTATAATTACTTATAAAATTATTATTGTAATATAAATTTGTAAACATTAATATTTTAATAGTTTTTATCTTATGAGAAATTTTCATTAAAGATGCTTCTGTTATGATCATTTATATGCTTATAAAAATGTAATAATTATTTGTTTAACTTTACCACAATTAAAAATAATGAAATATAAAAAGTGTAAGAATAATTTAGCAGTTTCCATCTTATTGATTTTTTGTATTTTATCAGTTTGTTTTTTCAAATTAGTGACTAAATATTTTATAAGATAAAGATTTAAATAAACTAAAATCACGATACAGAGAATGTGTTTTTCAATTATATACAAATACATTTCACCAGATAACTTGTTTTTATTTCTCTTTTTTGTTTGTTTGTTATAGTATAAAATACATTCAAAATAATGTTTCCTGCTATTAAAATTCAATGTAGTTATATAAAAACATTTAAAGATATAAGATACGAGTATACACACTAATAAAAGAATATGATATAACTTTTAACTCAACTTAGAAGACATAATTGTAAATCTTTTTCACTTATATATGCTAGTGAACTAGTTATGTATACATAAGGTGTAACTTTAATGAAAATATCTCGCTCAATTCTCCTAATTTAGCTTCTTTATTTTATTCTTCTACCTTCTTAAATGATGATTTTGGATATTTATATGTGGGAGAATTAACCGCTGAGCATTTTATACACCACGGCAAACATATATATAACTTATTCTATCACCATTCATCTTGCCAATCTTAAATCATCATGTGTGTAACTGTAATCAGACATAACATCAAAAAATTGAATCAACCGCTATACTTCTTCATCCGCTCTGCTCTGCTCCTCGTTTGATAATTACAAGGCCCTATGTATATTGCCTTACGGCTACATAGGAGTTGTGGTGGTATCATTGACGAGAATTCACTGTTTACTCTGTTGTTGTTTTTTTCTCTGTCCAAAATTTTCAATCCCCACTTTCTATGGCGGAGCATTATGATAATAAATGAACACTGTGAAAATGAATATATGAATATTATGGTCTAATTTCCTCTGGACTCTAATGAATTAATTTGCCTGTTTCTTAAAGAAAGGTTTCTGACAGATCAGGAGCCTCTGATCGCTGTCGCTTTCAATTTCTACAACTCGCGCATCCCACTTTAGCCTTGTCGTTAGAGCTCTGGCTGACTCTACTAAAGGAACTGTGTCACGAATTATAATCCAACCCTGCAACACATCAATTCTCACCATATCAAATGGCCTAAAAATTAAATTAAAGGCATCTCAATTTGATGATCACATGAGTTACTAGGCTGACCCTAGTGGTTCTCAAATGGACGTTGAACTAACTACACAATGGGAATGCATACCCTACACATGTACAATATCCTTCTGATAGTAAAATTTTAAAACTAGGGTCACTGTCAAAAAAAGGAAAACCTTAACGAGGTTTAAAAAAAGGCAGGGAAACTTATAGCTACAAAAGCAAGGCCATAAATCACAGAAATATTAGGAAACTGGCGACAGATCTTCGGTGAAATTAATATCCAGTATTTACTATCCTGTTAGTACTAGATCATATGCTCAAATCCAGGCCATTATGCTTTAATTCAATAAAGAGACAGAATCTATTGCATTACTTTATAACCGAAGTGAAACCAAGAGACTCCTTCCTTTGTTAAGTGTTTAGCTAAGGTTTTGAAAAGGTTATCCTCACTCCATCGAGTGTTTAACAAAAACGGATTCACGTATTTTCATAGCTTTATATATTTATACCTCATAGCATCAGATGAAGTGAGTAGGAAAACACAACTGAAAAAGGTAAAGGACCATAAATGAAAAGTTAAAGCTCGGAGTATATTTACATACCTCTGGCCGAAGTAACCTGTCAATTTCAATGAACATGTCAAGCATCGTACAGCTGCGCTGCTTAGCAAATTCAAGAGATAAAAGTCCTGCTGCATGCACCAAGTCATAGGTTCTGGGGTACGTTGGAAAGGCCTCACACCTAGAAACCACGGAAGATAAAAATTGTAAGAAATATGTAAGTCGCGACAATTGTTCAGAAACAGTGCCATTTTCACAATTAACAGTGACCCTCTTCCACAACGCAGATAAGTTTAGAATATTTAATTTAATCTGCAAAACTTTGACATGTGATAGGGTTTAAATATATAAAACCATTCCTAAGGCTCCTTCTAAAAGCTTAAGTTTTAAGATGAGTCAGTTCTTCAAAATGGCCTCCAAGTGCTATGAATTCAATCCTTATTCACAATTTCATTTAATTTTCGCATTAAGATGTACAAGGTTGTTCACTGTTCATGCTTAAGCCCAGATAGCTTTGTCATTAAAGGAATGTTAGAGATATAAAGCATTCTATAGCTCTCTCCTAGCATCTTAGGTTTTATACGTTGAACCAGTTCGTGACTGATACAAGCTTCCATATCTATCCACTATTTTCCAAGAAACAAAAGAAAATAACTTGGGAAGTAAAAATGGGAGGAGATGCCATACCACAAGTTTTGAAGTTCAAATTTATGGGATCAATATTTCAAATACTAAGATGGATGTGTGGTCATGCAAGAAAGGAGGGGATACGAAATGATTGTATATAAGGAAATATAGGTGTGATACCATTTGAGTAAAAAAATGACAGGAAATAAACTAGTGTTGTGACATTTACAAAAAGGCCATTTGAATCAATAATAAAAAGAGTATATTGCATGAATTTTAGTCAAGTGAAAAGGGATAGAAGGAAATCAAGAAGGACAATGGGGAAGGCTTTTAAGAGTGATCTCATGGTGAATGATTATCTCCAAGGATTTTGTCTTTTAACCAAACTAAATGATGCCATGTGATTCTTGTTGTCGATCTTACCCAATGAGATAAGGCTTTTGTTGTTGGATTACCATATTCTGTATGACAAAAGTCAGACTTTTGATTTATTTATTATTTATCCTCCTCACCAGAACTTAAATAAGTTCTGATATGCTAGTACAAGGCATCAAGCCATGGAAAGCTTATGTCAGAAGGAAAAATTGAGTAACTGAAAGTAGTTTAGAGGGGCTGTTATGTATGTGGATGACAGTTATTTTAGCAGTTATGTGTGTGTCATAACCATTACTGGGAAGTTATTATATTAGATAGTTATACAAGTGTTTTAGTGATATATGGCAGTTTGCATGTATGTTTGAAAGAGAGCACGTTTTGTGGGTTTGTATGGTTTTATCAATCGTTATAGATAAAATTCTCATTTATGTGAGAAATTTCTTGATCCTAACAAGAGCACAACCTAGTTCAAGCCCTTAATGGTTATATTACATAAGGAAATCACAGTTCTATGTATTTGGAAGGTATGAAGTCGTTAAAACAAAATTGAAAAAAAGCGAGGAAGAAAGATTTTTAAAAGATGGCTGAGAATTTATATTCTGCCAAACAAGAAAAGGGCAAACAAAGAATCATGAAATTCTAAAATAAGAGAAAGGAGCTTAAAATACCAATCATGCATAATGCCAACATAACCTCGGTCCTGGATCAAGGGGAGATAGTTGGGTCCATCCAAAGGTACCACATTCATTACCCATACAGATTTTCCAGCGTGCAACAGAGCAGAATTAAAACCACCAAAATGAGCATTCATGTCTAGCACATTTCTTAGCATGTTATAAGGTGGCGGAGGGTCCTCATCACCAGGTCTCTTTGGATGATCAGAAAATATTAAAGGTGACAGAAGAGACCAATAATTACGGACTGATGCTCTCCAGCTTTCAGAATCCTCAGCAAATTCATCAGATTGCAACCCTAATGCAAGTAAATAGATAAGTATTAGGATAACCTACCGGATAGCAGATTTCATTCTGTGATATAGTATAGTAAAATCCTTCTGTTAAGAGAAATGTAAAAATAAATGTTAAAGAATATAACAATCACCAAAGTTGTCAAGCTCTTTCTTGTTCAAGTGATCTCTGGAAGGCCAAGTTTGCCTCGTTTCAACAGGAATCCAACGGCTGCTATGTGTTCCTCCTATGCAGTTTTGCAGTTCTCGATAATATGGAGACTCCTCGTCATAGCCTCTGCCACATAAAGGAGGGGGAGAACTATTCTTTCTGAAAATCCAGACAGACCGGAAATGCTAAGTATTAGTAGTAGTACTCATGTGACTCTTCATATACTCAATTGTTAGATCACTGTTATAACATTATAGTTATTTTTCAATCTTTAAAATAAATTGGACTGTCATGCAAAATGTAAGCAGAAAAATAAAATCAAAACAAGTAATTCAGTTCCAAATTATCTTCCTCATATTCTAAATTTTCTGCACAATTTTAAAGAACGCAAGTTTCTTGAGTGTTAAATACCAACATCACCTCTGGAATACCACCAACACAAGTTCATATTCATATAAAACAGATCCTGGTCGCTAGAAAATTCTTATCAGGATATACAAAGTGTAATATATTTTTATCAATACATATCACAGCAGTGATACCTTGAACTATAGCAATTCATTTTACTTGTTTTCTTCCATACAACAGTTGCATCTTGCTGTGACATCATATCCCAGCAAAGATTTTCAGCAAAACTTTGTATGAACTTCCATCTTTCCTGGTTGTCTTTGTCACGAGCACTTGTAAGAGGTGAAGTCCAGACAAAGTAGCCCCCCGGTCTTAAAAGTCTATCAGCTTCAATCATGAGAATGCCATCTATGCCATGGAATATGAATGTTAATAGATTTAAGCAAAGTCCAGATATTCAATGAATTCACCTAGTACTATACCATTAATAAATGCAGAAAAATTAAGGTCAAGGTTTGATTATAACTAAATTTTCAGATTCTTGAGTTTAAACTTTGAAAAGGGAACAATAATATGAAAAAGAGGTAGCTTGATGGATGAAATGTATACAGACATGTGAGGAATACGTCAGCAACTTAACTCCAATTAGTTGGAAAAATTCAATGACTACGAAAATAAACATAGAAGGTATGTATGACCATATTTTGCTATTAGTAAGTTTGCAGTTAGAGGATGGGAATAATATTTAATAATAATTCTTATCTAATGGATTTTGAATAAACATATTATAATACTAAACAGAAAAAAAATTATGCACAACGTTTAGTGCAAGTAACAAAAATGGATAGAGTAATAATTTAATCAAAATGGGAAAAACATATTGGATTAGTTGGAACAACCAGAAAGAACATAGAAGGCCATATAACCATCATTATTCTTTTTGGTTCCCTAACAGTGACGTAGACATAGGTGGGGATAAAAATACAACACCGGAAGAAACAGCCAGTTGACATAAATCACCATATGAACTGTATAGAAAATTTCAAAGAACAAAATTAAAGAACCTAAGAATGAATACATTGCAATAAAAAAAATACTCAGATAGAAATGGGAAAATCCATGTAGAAGCGTATTTGGAAGATAACCATAAAAATGTTATATGACTGTCAACAATTAATATTTTCCTTGGTTCCAAAAGAGTGTCCATGGATGGTCTAAGCTCACTTGTGAAACAACGCAATACCACAAGAGACAACCAGCCCTCAATGTTCAATTCCTGAATATGTAAAAATTAAAAGGTATAACTTGAAGAAACAGAATGAATAAGTACTGTAAGTCCATAAGAACGGTTTTTTTCTCATTTTCTGTTATCTAATTTCTCCTTCCACTGGGAATCATAGTCCAACATCTTCTTTGGAGTTGCCGAATAAATGTGCAGAATGACAGAATTACATTGACCTTATAGAAAATAGTAGGAGGTAGGTTTTCAAAGATACCCTTTCGATCCCAATCAATGCCGCATCTGGCACAATGCAACATGTCAAAGGAGAGAGATGGATATGGCAATTGTTTTGAATTGAAAGAAGCAACCATAGCAGGAAGACCCCTCTCAAGTGTAAGTTGAACTTGACTGCCAGAAGGCTCATAGCTTGCAATGCACATAGTTAGAAGCTGATTCTGAAAGAGGTGTGCTCCAAAGCTACCGTAACCACAGTCAATATCCAGTATTGTTCTAACCTGTATATAGAATCCCAACATGTTCAAGCAAGGGAATATTATAATCAAACTTTAAGAACTAAATTTATATTCACTACCACCATAACCCGCCAGAAAATATATCACAAAACCTTCTAAATGCAGGGTACAGAAATACTATGAACACAAGGACCCATCAAGTAGATGAGGACATGCTGCTTAGCCAAAAATGTCAAGAGACTTATTCCATAATCCCATGGGATGGCACTTAAAGACAAACAATTGTATCTTTGTAGAGTAAATAGAACAGTTCAGATATAAATAAGGCTAACACTTCAACCAAAGGGAGAATATTTGGATTTTCACTCATTGTTTGGACCAAATACCTTCAAGATAATTAATAATGATATCTATTTTAATATTAGTACTATTAGACTAACAGTGGCCTTAAGTCAATGCAGATGGCCACCCATTTATCAAAATTAAGCAAAGTAGATGAATTTAAGTACGTGTTCAATTTTATAACTAAAGTTCACTGAATTAGTAGAATATGACTATAATTGATGAGAGACACCAGAAAATATAAAGTAACAAATACTTAATTACACCATTTCCAATGGAGAATAAATATTCATTTACCCCTGCTTGTATGAAGTTAGATTCATTTCTGAGCCCAATCATTTCAGCAATTTGATGTGAATAGTCTTCAACACCATCAAACATATGAGAGGCTGAGCGAAAGGAAATTTGCTCTTCATCAAGCATCATCATCCTGTAACCAAATAAAATACATAAAAACTTTCAGATGAAACGATAGCTCAAAGTATGGCAGGAAGTAGGAAAGACATATCATTCACTCACCTTTTGGTCAAGCTTCCAGAAGAAAGAACCTCCTGTGCAGTGAGTTTAACATTAGCAACCCAGATAATATCCCTTCCAGTAGGCCACCTAAGAGGAATTTTGTAATTTGGTGGTGAGAGTGATAAGCAATCTTGCCTGAGCTCATGGCCGCATTGCCGGTCAAACTCATTGCCATCAGTAAAACCAAGAGCTAGATTGTCAGAAACATTAAAGCAAGGAACATAATTTTCAAACTCCTGATAACAAAATTCCAGTTCTTTCAGCCTTGAGGGAGCATAAGATATCTCCCCTATATCCAACAGGTCCGATACAAGTTGCTCGTGGAGTCTTCTATAACCATGGTAAATGTGACCCCTTGACGCAGTTGAAATTGAGATTGTCCACCAAAAAGACCCCGCAAGAGCAAGAATAACTACAAACACTAAACTAAACTTCAAGAAAAAAAGAACCAACTTATGCCTATTTCTTGGAGTGCCAATAATGTAGGGGTCAGATGATAAACCATTCTCAGTGATGCCTAATTTGGAACTAGAATTATCAGATAAAAGCACCCTATAGGGAGACCTCAAGGGTGAAGGGTGAGCAGAGGAAAATCTTCTATCAAAACCTTCCTTTTCCGTCTTATCTTTGGATTGAGAGTCCAACGAGTCATTGTTTCTTTCAGGGATCCGAATAGATACCCCTCTGTGTAGAGGCCTGGACATTCTCTAACCAATAAGCTCGATGCTTAGTGCGCAAATCCTCTATGAATACACCCAGAAACCAATAGCATTATTCAATGTGAGTAAAGAAAAATATTGACTGAATCCCCCTCCAGTTCAGCAAGCACAAACCTAAGATTAAAAATGAAAATGACGGTGTTCATTTAAAATAGAACAACGAAGCAATTCAAAACACCAATCCAGCAAATAAAAAAAAATAAAAAAAACTTCCTATTCAGAGAATAAAAAAACATGGGAATAGGGGAAAGGAAGACCGTTAATAAATTCACACCACCAGATCCATCATAGACCCAATATTGAGATGTATAGGTACCAACAAAAGATTTAAATCATATCAAAAAAAGGATAAATTTGAGTGGCAATTACAAGTCTGAACTCGGAACGAACAAGATGTGAAGAAGTTAAAGTTGAAGTAGAGAAGAACATAGGTTGGTGGATAACAGAAGAGTTAAATCACTTTTAGCTACTTCCATCAACATTAACTAGCCTCTCATTAAAGCGTAAGCTCGTTTTTCTTTTTCAAAAGAAAAAATCATCGTCGTTGCGTTACCGAATCGCAACCCAGAACCGAATCACAAATAGTAAACGGTAATTTTCGTAAAAAGAAAAAAAAAATCACCTTCGTTAGCCATCCCAATCGAAACCCAGATACGAGTAATACAAAAGCGGAAGCAAGCTTTATTATTAAAAAAAAAGAAAACCAAAACGAAAAAGAACAATTTGACGTACCCCAATTGAAATTGAGAAAGGAAAAACAAAATCCCATTTAGATCAATGCAGGAAGCAACACGAAAGAGCGAAACATTGGGCAGAAGCGTCAGATCAAAGGCACTGAAAAGGGAGAGCTTTGGAAGGAGCAATGACGAGTACCTCCTCCATGTTTGAGGCAAAAAGCGAAGAAGAAGATGAAAATTAAGAATCCCGATAAACCAGGTTGAATTTTACGGGCACTTTGGTTGCTTGGTGCACACCAGTCACAGAAACAACACAACACCTCTCTGTCTCTTTATCTCTATCCGCTCTTGTTTTAGATTTTGCTTTGGTTCCCCTCTGTAACGTATCTCTCTCTTTCTCACACACAGGCACACTCGCAGCTTCCAATACTAACTCTGCTTGTGAAACAAACGAACGAACGAAGCATAGGCAATCAGATTTTGTACTGATCCGATCGTGACTCGTGACACTACCCCCCAGGCCAAGCAATAATATAAATAAACTTCTCAAAATATATAACTAATACCAGTATTTAATAACCATGTTTTAAAACCACTATTGCTAATTAAGACAAGCAGTAAATAAACAATAGCAAGGTAACTATGACAGATTAACTTGTATTAAATTATCTGAGATGAACAGGAGAAAAAGTGAGAACTAGGAAGCTACCTAAAAAGGACCCTAATTAATCTTCTACGGGTAATGTTTCCCGCTAATCATGTCATGTCTTGATAAAAAAAATTGCACGCATCTTGTGGGAAATGGAGGAAATTAATCCAAGCCCCACATCACCCCATCACCCCTCATGCCTCTTCATAACATTAACCATCATTTTAAAGGTATTGATTAACAAACACTGTATTTTCTTTACATGATTATCTAATATGCTTTTTTAAATATTCATTTTAGTAAATTTATTAATGGATCTTTATGTTCAATATAATGAATTGTTTGCCATTAAATAGTCTTTTTGGAGGTCACTAATTACAAGTTAACATGTGTAATAAATTTAAAGTGACATTTATGATATTTTCTTAATGCATTTAATGGGACGCGGATCATTAAACCAAAACCCTGTTAATTTTGCTTTGACAGAAAAGCAACATACAGATGTTTCATTTTGAAGGGTTCCAAAGACTGTTATTAATTGCTAAACTGATAGTTGGTTGAAAATAAATTATATTATTAAAAACTTTAATTTCGTTAATAAAAAATGTAAAAGCGAATCTCATGTTCTTTTTTAGAAAGTATAAATAAAGTGATGTGGTTGGGGAAGAAAAAAAAAAAATAAAGGAATGGAAAGTGGGAATTGTTAAGTTGATGCAGGAAAGGAAAGCCGCATGGTAGATCTTAGAGAGAGGAAAAACAAAATGATTGGTTTGGTTTTGTTGTTTGGTAGTTTAATTTGACGTAAGTGAGGTTATGTTATGTGCGTTTTGACTTGAGTATTCACGATTGCATGGGGTCACTGTTCCCACCACTCCTTGTTTATTTTTGGCTTTTATCATTTCTTTTCTTTAAACTTTTTCAAATTAATAACTTTTTTTATCAATTTTACATTCTTAATTTCTAAATTTTTTAATATCTTTTTTCTGCTTTCTTCCACCAGGTTTTACTGACCATGGTCATTCAGATAGACAAGGTGAAAAAAAAGAAAAGGTAACCATGTTTTCTGCCTTTTTATTATTTATTCCTCTTATTGGTGAAATTTAAAATCTGTTGTTATTTATGATGCAAATGTAAGGTTGATGTGAGAAATATCACAATCAATGCAGAAAGGGGACAAATGTAAAGTTAGGAGTTTCGATAGCTTCACCTGGAATCTTTTCTTCGTTTTTAAAATAAATAACATAAATATTATTTCCATTTTTCAAAATAAGTAAAACCACATATTCTCTATCACAGTTCTTATTTATTAGAATTTAAAAAAAATTATAAACCCAACAAAAAGTATTCATTATACGAAAAGAAAATCCGTCAAAATTTGATTGTTTTTAATAGAACTGCTGTTAACTGTAAAAATATATAAAAAATTATCCAATAACATTTTTAATAAATAAAGAACAAATAAGTAATTTTGTTTTTAATTTGTTTATAATTCTGTGTTTCTTCAGTGGAAAACATTTTTTCAGTGTTGAGCAGTTGTTACTTAAGAGAGGAATAGTTTCTCCATGTGAGTTGCCACGTAGATTTGGTTCAGTGTAGAATTGCTTAAAGACAAATAGAAAAAGAAACAGAAGAACAGTGCGTTGGAAATGCTATAATAATTAAATAATGGATGAACCTCTCTAAATGCTTAATTACAAAAGACACATTATTGCTCAAATAAACTTAGTTAATATGTGATAATAAAATACGTGATTATAAAGAACGTATACTTAAACAATATGTCTTTTTATATTATTTATCGTGTATTTCTTCTTCTCTTAATAAAATGCTGATGACCTTCTCACTTCAATAATGTATTATATCCTAATACAGTCATAAAATTATTAATATAAATTAAAATTAAAATAATTATAAGTTATCTCAACATGTTTTATATAGCTGTTTTAGAAAAAAGAAAAGAAAAATCTTTATAAATTTATGAGAAAAATTAGAAATGTTTTTTTTATCTTAGATAGCTAGTGATAATAGTCTCATGCATTCCAATCTCTATGTTTTATTCTTTATTTTTGTAATTTAACAATTCAAGGCTCAATCCCATTTGCTATCCGCTCCATCATTTCAAAACATATATGTTATACTAACAAATTATAATTTAATTATTCTTATAAATTATTCCATACACTTATATTATTAACATGAAAAAGAAAAGTTCTTATAGTTTAACGATTTTTATATAAGTAATTTTATATTGAAGAAATCAATCAACAGACCACTTAATAAAATATTTTTTTTGTCATGAATGCTGACCGACAAACATCACATGTGACGAAGGAGTCAAATTTGCTAAGAAAATAGCCATTAATTTATAATTTAAAAAACAATATTAAATTCTTAAAAAATTGTAAAAAATAATACAAAATCATATCGTGACCTACCTGGTGTAGAAAATTCTGTCACATGAGCAGTTCATAGACATGTAAAGGAACAAAAATCACGTGGAATTATTGCAAGACACGTGTTATAACGAAAATGTCCACCGTTCCTTAAACACAACTATTAAATTACGTATGAAAATATACGGAACTGTTGAATTGGATAATGTCCATTAAAACATTTTGTATTAAAATTTGTGTGCTGGAACTTCTTAACTTAGAAAAATAATGGAATTTTACATGAATTTTAGGAAATAATAAATTTTGTTGGTCTCTCTTCTAAATAAAAGAGAAATATTAAATAAAAATAAAACCTGCCAAAATTTTAAAATTTACAAAAAAAAGTTATACATTATTTTTTAATTTATTTTTTATTATCTCAACGTTAAATTCTAATTCAATATTTACTTTATCTATTATAATTCAAAGCAAAATTTATACATTTAAAATATTTGCTCATTATAATTTCTAATAGTAAAATAATTTATACAATAACATTATTTTATTATAAATATTCATTTTCATGAAAATATATGCATTTATTTTTAAAAGAGTTAAAATATTAGCATTTTTATATTCCTCCATTTTAAAAAAGTTGTGATTCCCTTTTCTTTCCATTTCTAAAATTAAATAATGTTAGTCTATGTATTTGTTGAGGATTCTTTGATTATATATTAAATTTTGATGCTGGATTTTATTAGACAAAATCATCCCTTTGCTCATCCTTCATTACTCATCACATGTCCATAGATGAATAACAGTAATGTAATGTGATATGTTGACATTGATTTTTTCTACTTCCATTCACCCTTTTCACTTCAATTTATGAAAACAGCAACTCAAAAACAAGTATTCATTGAATACATAAAAAAACCCCTTAACATAAAATTGGTTGAATCAATTTGGATCATAGAACTCTTAATAGTTAGACATATAAGGATATAGCACAAACGTTACAGAAAAAATCAACACAAAAAATTCCAATGTGGGCACGAAAATGGAAGAAAGAAAGAACAGAGAAGAAAGTGGTAGTCTGACATGTTCTGAAGAATACTATAAGTGGTACTTAACATAACACTTAATTCTCCAATAGTGTTAACAAAAAACTGAAAGAGACTAACTGCATTTTAAGGGTTTTTTTTACCATATTTCAAGATCAATCTTTATTTCAATATTATAATCAGCTTAAAATGTTAACTTTGTTTTATTTTATTTTATTTCAAACTCATAAAAAAATTATTTTAACTTAAAAAAATCATTTTCAATATAAATTTTTTAATGTTTCAACAGTTACAATTAATTAGATTATTTTTTTAATCTAATAATATTCCCTCCATCAGTTTACACATTGTTTGTAAGGTTTTCTCTAGTATTAAAAAAAGTTAATAGATAGAAAACTTTTATTAAAATGTATTTATATCATTCTTTATAAATATTCAAGATATCAATTGGTTTGTAAACTACATTAATTCTTTTATGTTAACTTAAAAAATAACATAAGTGCATTACACATTGGATTTTTTTATGATTAAAATAATATGTAAACAAAAGTTTTCAAAGTGGGTCCATCTGTGGTATTTTTTTTGTCGGTTAAACAAAACCGTGACGTGGGGGTCAGGTTCCTGTACTGCTGCGTTGATTTTTGCATAATAAATAAGCATTTTAAATATATAAATTATATTTAAATAAATTATAATATGAGTGTGATAATTTATTATACAAAACAAATTAAATATACTTTTATTTTTAATTATTTGTAAAAATTGTGAATAAATTTTTAATCTATTTTTTTATATTTTATAAATAAGTTTTTAATGATAAATAAAATTATATTTTTTAAAAAGTAAAAAATTTAAGAGACAAATAATAATAAAACAAAAAATTATAAAAAAAAAAAAAATTCTAATAATTTTCATCAAACACAAAATTTAATAAATAATTTAAAAATTAAAAATATATTTAATTTAAAGTATAATAATAATAAAAATACGAGTAGTTCATAGTATTTTTTTTATCTTATAATAGTAATAAATGGAAGTATAGTAATAAATGGAAGTTGGCGCAGGGAATTAAATATTGGTAGGTATTAACGGCGCAAAGTGTCACGGGACCCTTAAGCGTTCATTGTCCCCGTTTCTCAACTCCGTTTCTTACCATACCAGTTAAAAATATAATCAGTATGATTAATAAAAAATAAAAGGATATAATTAGATAATAGTTATTATTTTGTTATGCTTTTCAAAGAATAAAAAATTATTTTAAAAGTGTACAAATTATGAGATAAAAGGAAGTACTTTTGTTTTTTTTTTTTTCTGAAAACAGACCTCACTATCCATTGACTCTAATGTTAAGTTATATTTTAAATGTTATAGTTTGGTTGAGAGCAAAGAAATAGAACAAGAGGGAATGAATGCGAAAGAAATGCTGAAGAGAGAAAGCGAATTAAGAACCAAAATTCGTTTCAAAATAAAGTCAATGGATTAGCCTGAAATGATAATTTATGAAATTCCTTTTTGAATTGAATCATATTAGCCACAACTCTAACCTCAAACATAACTTCTAATACAATCCTAACAAATGATTACACATTGCAATGCAATATGTTTCTTAAGCAATGAGATACAACAAAAGCCAATAGCAATCAATTTGCAATAGTAGAAAGGAAAGAAGTGCTCAATTATCTAATAAATACTCACAAATTTAATATTCATCATCAATTATTTGACCTTTTTATGGAACCAATGAAAAGAAAATAGTAAAAGATTTATAAACGTATTTAATCATCTGTTAAGTATAAGATAACGTTTAGGGTTTCATATAAAACTAAATATGCAACACTTCTATTTCACCTTGGCTGCCTCTGAACTTTCCTTATATATATATATTCTTATTTGTGAGTTTGGAGTGCTTCCACCTCCATGTTTATGGAAGAATCAAAGAATCACTGCACAATAAAACGCCGTACTGCAGGACTCCGTGCCTTCTTCCCTACAATCTCTTGGTCATACATACCATTCATTCTAATTCTTTCTGCATCCTCAATTATTGCTTACCCTCCAAACTTACTACCATTGTGGGTAACCTAGCTACTGCATATTCCAATCCACCAATAATATAAGAAAGAAATTTATAGTTTATAAATAAGTGTTAAAGTTCAAATTTCAAAACCTTCGCAATTACTTGGAGATCTGCGATTAATAAGTGCAGCTATAGAAAAATAAAAGAAAGGAACATTTTTCAGAAGAACATTGATGTAACAGAACATAAACAATTTGCAATTGCGAAGATCTAGATGGATCTTAGATCCAGTGATTTGAGTTTAATGGAGGTGGTGAAGGATGATGTGTAGAAAGAATTGATGGGATAAAATTTAAGCCGTTATAGATAGGAAGGTAAAAAACATTTGATTTGATGTGAGGTGGCGGGGTTTTCTTCTTCATTAATGGTTTGACCAATGCCTGTGCTTTACTTGCATGTAGATCTATGCCTCATCGATTTAATCGTAATTAAACTATTTGTGGAGCTTCAGAGTCTTAACCAATTACTGTTTAATGAATTTTAACATATAATATGTTATATATCTACTGCTAATAAATCACTCTTTTTTTTGCTAAGATTAAAGTGAGGTATATGTAGGACCGCATATGAGGCATCTGGGTCCAACTTTCTTGCTTTCGTCGATTCCATGTGGTGATAAGAGTGTCGGTTAACTTAGCTTTTATACTAAAGCTTATTGCAATTCAAAAAATAACATTTCTATAAGAGTAACAAACTTACCTTTTACTCCTACAAATATTTTTAAATTAATAGTTAACTAAATACACCATATAATTGACTTAGAAAACATATTTCCTCATTTCTCTACCAAAATACATAACTTTTTCACCCATCAAATTTCAACTAATGATATAATTTTTTAGATATGTTATTTAGGACAAAAACACGATCATACGGGGTAATAAAAAGATATATAATTATTATCTTTTGTAATGATTAAATGCTTTTCTTTTAAATTATGATCATCAAAAATGTAGTTAGTTGTTAAGAAGAAGTGATTATTTGTTTCATATTTTACATATATTTAAAACATGTTATACATATACTCACATTGTATCTTAAGTTTTATTTTTTTTATAATAAGAAATTGTCTTATTTTCTATTTGTTTTGTAGTCATATTATAAATAAATGTTTGTGTTTTCCATCAATAGGAAAGTAAAAAAAAGTTTTATTATGCCCTAAAATTACTTAATGTACTAGTTAAATTAGATTTTGAAAAGGTTAATATATACAAGGTATTTTTTTTATAAATATTCATACATGTAAAATAATATAATATCAATTGAAACTCTAAATCTACTTGGATTAACACTTAAGTTGAAACTTTCAAGACAATACAATGATAATCTATTATTTATTGAACTTAAAGGTTCAATATACGTATAAAGGACCATCTAGATTGAAAATTTAAATAAACTTTGGTTAACATTTAAGAGAAAGATTTTGAAGATAAGATTATGTTTTTAAATATAAAATTACGAGAAAGAAATAATATTCTCAGAAACCTTAGACTTTCGTACAAAGAATTCGACCTTTATAAATATAACCACTATATTATTGTACGAAGTAGGTATTTATTCCATTATCCTGATAAATTGCACTGACTCAATCGTTGAATAATATTTTAACCTCGTGGAAATTATTACGGCCAAAGAAATTTTTAATTTCGGTTAGTACACCAGCTTAAACATTTATACAGGGGTTAACCACAGTCATTGTCTTAACAACAATAATTACACCATCCGTTTTTCCATTTTAAGCATAATTCAATTCCTTGTTTTTAAGTGTAAGGTTATTTTCGAAAAATTCAAAAATAATAAATTTTCTTAATTTTATGAAATGCGAGTGTAAAAATATAATAAGAAACAAGTAATTAGGTGTTATTTTAAACTTAAATGGCAAGTAATACAAATATATATATTTTTTAAAGACGACTCTTAAAAAGAATGAAATATTGTGATTTTACTATGAGCATAGTTAAAAAGTTTAAAATAATAAAACAAACGAAAATGAAATACAACAAATCATAAATGACATGCGAAAAGATTCAACATTCCTTCCACAACCGTGAGCCTACCTATTTGACATTCCGTAGAAGATTTGAAATACGTGTGAAACAAAAGTGTGGTTAGATGTATGTGTGTGTAGAACAGAACTTTCCCAACACTCTGCTATGGAGTTTTGTTCTTTTCATTAAATTCCCTTTTCCATTAGGAGGGTGCTTCTGTGTGATATCTTCATCGATATTTTTTATATCATGCATTCATGCAAGAACTTGGTGTATCATTAAGATGACATAAATGATAGGATATCTGTTATAAATATTGTAGTAGATCTGTAGTTTCCATTGCAACTATTACCCTATCCACTCACAACCGTCTTCTAGCAGCTATTTGCAACTTTTAACCTTTCAACACCATAATTGTCTCAAGTAGTGAGTAACTCCATATTCTTCTTTTGTTTTTTATCAAATATATAGAGTTGTTCATGGATAAGTAATGATTCAGTTTTGCAGACACAAAGTTAAAAACATTTTTTTACACGACTACAAATTCAACTTGCGTGGATGAGATTGAATGTAGGATCTGGTAACGTAAGCTAATGGAAATGTATGAAGATGACAAAATTTATGTATGAAAATGGGGCCCAGGAAATGTTTTGCCCTTGGGGAAGGGTAATTAAATACTCCTTCAAAAACAACACATATTGTGATATATACCTACCTTATGGTCCCCTCTGTTGAAAGTGCCCACACTTGCTTAATTTACCACGACACATGGGGATCAAAAAACCCTTTAATTACAGACCCAAATACTTGATCAAATATTTGCCTTTAAATCTCTTCTCCACCTCACCTATTATTGCCATGGCAGCCATTTCTTGGAATTTAATGTCTCATTCATCAATATAGTGCTGCTTTGCAGATGTCACTAGCTAGCTAGATTAATCATTGCACAAGAAACAACAAACAAGGCATGTAAGCTTAATTTAGTACCCAGGAGCATCTCGACCCCGCATTGCATGTGATAGATAGCTCGCTATTTTCACTTGATTTGATGCTTTATAGTAGAAATCTTAATCACCAAATACAACAACTACACAGATTTGTCAACAACAGTGGGCTCTCTGTAACTACGTCCAACCCATAGTTAGCTTAACTAGAGCAGATTATACAATAGATGGTAATTAATTAGCCTTGAATTTGTGAAGAGTGTGAGCATCTATATCTGTGTTAGTGTACGTCGTTATCACTTAACTAAATGCATGCACGTTAAATCATGCACAGAAACATGATGGAAAGAAGGGTATGAATAAATGAATGTGGGTTCTCTCATTGAGGAATATATGGATAAGTAGCGTTTAACTTGAGAAGTAGTGTTGCGGTGTCTGTGTCTGGAACAGTTCCAACCTCCATTCGAAGCAGGACCCAACAACATAAAATAAAACAAAAGGCATTTAAATAAATGTAAACTCTCCAGCATACTCTTTACATGAAGTATTTCACTACATACTAAAACTTAGAAAAATAAGTCATAAACACTAAAAATATCTATCTATACTTATTATGCATTTATACTTAATACGACTGTAGAAAAAGAGAGAAAAATTCATAGGTTCATAAGATATAATATGATAAAAAAATATTAAATACGTTTATACAAAATGTTAAAATTTATGAAATATTACAAAGTTATTAAATAAAGTGCGAGTTTATTAATTTTTAATTTTTGATAAATTTTAACTGATAAAAGAAAGTATGTTCAATGAAGTATAAAGAATGTGTTGCTATATACAATTTTTTATATAAGTATTTTTAGTACAGAAGAATATTAGCTTTTATATTATGTTTTGAAAATTAAATATAAGAAGTTATTTTGACAAAAAGGAAGTTTGAAAAAATTAAAAAAAACTAATGGGGTGAGAGAGGCTCGAACTCTCGACCTCAGGATTACTCGAAGCTATGAGACCTACGCGCTAGCCAACTGCGCCACCACCCCATTTGATAATTTGATTATCTAATTGCATGTATAATCAATCCGTAATTATAATGGACCATTTTTTGTTTTCATGTTTGAAGTATTTTTAAGTTCAGGTTTTATCTTGTTCGTTTCCAGCTAAAATAAACACGTCTTTTAAAATTTAATGGGTGTTTCTTCTTACAATCCTACAAATTTCTTCACCCTTCATTTTCTAATAGACCTTTTGAAAATAGTTTCTACATTCTGAAAAGTTTATTCTGTAATGAATAAGAAACGGTAGAAGAAATTTGTTGGGGGTGTGGGAAGTAAGTGCCGAATGTAATTTATAGGGTTCCATTTTAAGCCCAACCACAACATGAGATCTCTTTCTGCATATGTTTAAGAGGCCTTTTTATTTGGTGCTAGCTTTTAAATCCAATTCGTATCACAATCTAAAGCGGCCCAATTATATCCCATTTCATTTTGTGTATGATTTAGCGTCTTTTCCACATTGTGTACTGTATAAGGGGATTATTATTACAAAAGAGTTATATATTTTATTCTTACCTAACAAATTCACTCTTTCATTTATAAGGGTGGGATGAATTTTAAAAGTCATTATTACTAATTAATCACTATATATATATATATATATTGATTAATCATCACCAAAAATTGTAGTAAAATTATTATTAACTGTATTGTAATGTGTTCCCATAAACTAAGCACTCTTCCAAAAAAATCAACTTTGCATTCTGGCTTTTATCATATGCTTTTATCTCTTGTATTAATCAATATACACATTTACAATATAAAATGAATCCTAAATATGAAGACTACAAAATCCGCAAACACATGTAAACGTGAAAATTATATTTTTGTGTTACATTTCTTATATGTAAAACAGTACATAAACCATTTTTTCACAAAATAATAATTATAAGTTCAAAAAAATCATTGTAATATGCCATGAAGTTCACAAAATATAGTCCGTATAGAGAATACAATCAAGCAAGTCACCACTATAATGAAATTAGGAAGATAAAACATTAAGGTGTGGGTATGAAAACATAATTGAATATAAACACATGATAAAACATTAAAAAACCATATTACTTGATATCATTGAACTTAATTACAATTGTTTTTTTATCCACATTTAACTCATTCAAACTATGAGTGTAGAAAACACCAACAATCTCTACATAAAAGTAAAAAATTGTAGAAATTAAAATTATTTTCTACATCAGTGTATTAGTTATTAGGAAGCAACAAAATTATACCCACTAACATATCTTAATTATACTTCCCTCGTATAGAAGTTTCAATGCTAAAAAATTATTTATATTCATTATCACAAAACCTTATAATTGTCATCACTGGACACTACCTTAAAGTTATATACATTATATAAGTAAGCTTTTATTTTAACTTCTTCTATTTCCACATCTCTTCCTTCTTAATCACCATTTCAATCTTATCTCCCTATTAACTTCAATTTAAATCCCAACAATAGAATATTATTTCCCTGATTTCAAATAGCAACAACAAATAAAAAAAGTTATTAACATGAAATGTTAACTAAAAGAAAATTAGAAATCATACCTTTGAATCCATGATGACCATTTGAAGAATATTGCTTTTCTCAATTGACCATACATTTTTTTATTAAATCAACACTATGTGTTTATATAAGCTTTTTCTTCTATATTTTTTAATATGTTATTTCTATCTTTTATATTTGATATGATGAATTATATAAAAATTTCCATTCTATATTTTCAAACCAAAAATTGCTTAACAAAGCAAATAAGAAAACATATTCAACTTACCATAGAAAGCATGAATAAAAATGATAAGTGCACCATACAAGCCTTGTGTACTTTTTCATTCTTATATCTTAACTTCAATAATTTATCAAAATATATTTAAGGTTTAGAATTTAAGGTAAAAAGAAGGAACCGAACTCAAAATGCAACTCAAATCTTCATAATCTCTCAAACCTTGTTATTTATACTTATAAAAAGTTGTGTAGATATTGTACCAATATTGTTTTTTATTTTTTTTATTTCAATTTAAGACTATTCAATTGTTCTAATCTTAGACTTTTTTAATAAAACTATGAAGAAAAAGACTATTAATACTTATAAAAGTTAAATTAGATTTAATAAAAGACGAATTTGAATCAAAGTCAAATTAAATTTAATAAAAGATGAATTTGAATCCAGTGCTATTATTTTTTTTATGTGGAAACACAAATGAAAAGGAAAATAATACAATGAAATGAAAGTCTATAATATATATCATTAGATTTAATAAAAAAACGTCTATAATGTTAATATTAAATTTTTTTAGCCTGAAGATTATGAATGTAGAAAGTAAACAAGAATTTGACATTTAAAAAAAAAGTTATATTGACAACCTCTTCTTCTTTTACAACCATTTAATAACTCTAAATAATAATAAATTATTGAATTAATCTATTTTATTAAAATATAAATTAAATTATTGATTACATAATAGGTTAAATATATTTTTAGTCACTTAACTATTTGTCAAAATTGTGTTTCGTTACAAACTTTGAATCTATTTCGTTTTTATACTTGATAAACAGGTGTAAATGATCCTCAATGACAAATAAAAACATCTTTAAAGTGAAAAAATGAAAGGAAAAAGAGTGAAAAAACTTAAGAAATAGATAATAGTAAAATAGAAAATTATGAAAAAGAAAAATAAAGAGATAAAAAGAAATTCTGACACATTTTACACGAGTTTATAAAACATAAGAACGAAATAAATCCAAAGTTTGTCTTAGAACATAATTTTGACAAATAATTCAAGGAGTAAAAATATATTTAACTTTTACAAAATTAATAAAATGAGTTATAATGTGGTGGATGGGTAATACCCGTTTGTTAATATATATATATATATATATATATAATTATTGACACAAAAATTAAAGCGGATAAATATGGTTGGATATTGTTTAACTAATTAGATTGTGAAAGGGGTTTATATATGTATATTAGTGAGAAATAGAGCATGAATTTGTTGGAATGACATTGAGAGGGAGAAGAGTAGAATTGAGTTTGATGAAAGGGGGAGATGGAATGCATGGCATTGATGAGTTGAGTAAGCGAAAGAAGAAGCATGTTTCGTGAAAGAGGAGGCTGAAAGAGGAAGAAAAGATTAGAAAAGGAAGGTTTGTGTGGTGAAAGGTAGAGGGGGGTAGGAAGAAGTATATGGGTGGAGAGATTTTTGCAAAGCTTAAATGGTGATTGATTGGTGGGTGTTGGTTGATGAAAGCCAGGTTGGGGGGTCACATATAATGTGTATGTTCCTAAAATAAAATCCCTTAAGTTGAGTATAAAAGCAAGTAGATGGAAATACAGCTCATAGTTCTTGAGCACTGATATGACCCCATGTGGAGAGGACTGCCAGTTCACGGACTAACTTATTGTTTTGCAGAGTTTTTAACATAAAACTAAAGCCTCCTTATAGCTGTCTCCTCGTCCCTAACGCTGCCAACAACTTAGATAATGACTCCTTTTCTCTCTATATGTGTCTATGTTTATGTGAATATATGTGTATGTGAATGTGTGTCGCTCACTTGTAAAAAAAGTCATGCAATGCATAATCATTAAAGCCAAGTTCTACAACAACACCATGAGAGTGCCAAACATGTATGATCCAACTATACCAGTGGGGGAATCATCCTCGAAAAGTATTGTTAATTATGTGCCGGGAGCAAGATGGATTTGTGGTTCTCATTTCTCGTGGGGTTCTGGACAACATAATGGTCTACCATTATTAATAAAAAATATATATGTGTTTGTGTGGCATGTTATGCTATGTTATGGTCGGTATTAGAGATTGTTACTGTCACCAATCACGATTGACAAGGGAATGATACGATGGTGATGGATACATATATATATACATAACTCATAAAAACAGAATTTAATTTTGTTTTCATCGCAGCCGCTAAATGCTTTGCTTTCTCATGATTTTCCATTGCCCTTAATCTACAACTCAACTCTATCTTTTTCTTTTCCTCCCTATCAATCCTTAACTGTCACCCTTCCTATTTGTTTTGGTTGATTTGCCGATAGTTTTTGACTTGCGGATTGAGGCACAGGAACATGGGATCATGTGGGATATGTTTGGTCCCAACATAAAAGGAAAATGGTGTTACATTGCTGCTGTCGATAACCCTAGTACATTCTTATTACCATAATCAAATATAATAGACAAAACTGGTAAGGGACAACAAATTTAAGAGATTAAATTCAAATTTAAATTTAAAACCATTTTTACTTTTTCATCGTACATAACTTTTGGCTCCTGCAGTAAGAATTTCATCCTATTCAAAGATGCGGATAGTATAAAAATTTTGAAAAACAATCCATGCATGTATATACCATATGACAAGTAATAAGCATTGATAAAGGCCTGATTTGATATATTACTATCATCATTCTAAATTTTTCATCCCACTCTCCGCAGGAAAATGTTTTGTCAAGGCTGAAGTAGTTTAAGAAGAATTTGAGATGCATACATGAAAAGTTTAAAAACGAAATAAAAAATTACTTAAATCGGCAAAAGAGGCACCTTTGCCCTTGCAATCCATTATTTGCACAAGCTGTTTAAAGTGTAAAATGGGTCCATATCTCCTTTTATTCAGTTAGAGGGTGATTTAAATAAGACCGTACAGAAGGAATGGTTGTAAATTTTTTCAAGAGACAGAAAAAACAAAGGAAGTTTGGTAAATGTGGTTGAGTTACAGAAAAAGCGAAGCGAAAAATCTAACAAGGAGAAGAAGAGAAGGAGAAGCATGTTAAGAGTAGTTAAGCTAGGGAAAAAGGAAAAGTGATAGGATAGTGAGAGTGAGTGAGTATATTAATGCAAAGACAGTGAGGACACACTTGAGACTGGTAGTGAGCTAGTATATAGTAACACAAATCCCTTGTCTTTCTTCCTTCTCTTTTTTGCCAGCAAATTAGAGTTAGCACCTGTCAGATCTCTCTCACTCACACACCCTTTTATTAAAAATAAATTTCTTTACTCTCCTTATATATTTTTGTTGCAATCAACCAACACCTCTGTTCCAAACAACCATCAAATAATAACCATAATACATCATCATAAACCATGCCCACCTTCTTCTCTCACCCTCTTCAAATGCAATGATTATTCCTCTGCAGCCAAAACCAAGAGACTAGGGAAGCCACACATATATAGCAAAGAGCAGAAAGATTTTATGGAATTTTGGCCTTGAGAAGAGTGGAAGAGAGAGCTTAAATGAGTGAGACAGCGAGTCTTCATGCACAAACAAGCACACCCATTTCTTCTCTGGATGCCATGGCCCATCACCACCCGCATTATCGGTCACCCTTCGGAGACACAACCTTCACCAAACTGTTCGTGGGAGGACTAGCCTGGGAGACTCCCACCGAAGAAATGCGCAAATATTTCCAGCAGTTCGGAGACATTCTTGAAGCTGTCATAATCACTGACAAGAACACCGGAAAATCCAAAGGCTATGGATTCGTATGTCTTCTCCTTCTCTTCATCTCTACACTTCAAATACCTTCAGTGCCACCAAGTTCATATTTATTTAATCTTTATTATATCTACAAGTAACAACACTATATATTATATACATGTCCTATGAATTAAACAACAGGTAACATTCTGCGACCAAGAATCTGCAAGAAGAGCATGTGCTGATCCAAATCCAGTAATAGATGGCAGAAGAGCAAATTGTAATATTGCTTCTCTGGGAAGGACTCGACCTTCACCACCTCGAGGTTATAATTTACATAATTTGATACATTATTATCTCTCTTGCGGTATGAACCTGAATTGTACACAGTTTTCTTTTGGTATGCGTCATTGGATACATGTGTGTCTTTTGATATGTGAACATCCAAGCACTTTTTTATCAATATATTTTCAACAATTTTAATAGAAGAAAATAAGAAAGAGAAGTTAAATAATTTATCTTAAAAAGTGAAAAAAAATATTATTCCGTGTCCTTTGACGTGACAAGGTTTTTGGTGGGTGGTAATGCAGGGAGGAATATAGTTCAAGGTGGAGGAGGGACAGCACAGAGTGTTCCGGGAGCGGGACCGCCGCCGTCGCTGCCGCCAGCACCCGCTGTTCTGTATCCACCATATGGGTGAGTTGAGTTAGGTTTGTTGATTCAGTGGAGGCATTAATATAAATCATAATTTGATAGCACTGGTAGTCAAAGGAACTGGTCCATGATGTTAATGGGGAAGTGCATGTAGACGCACTACATCTTACTGTCTCTGCATATGTTGCTCACTGCTCCTCACCAGTTATAGTAGGCATCAGTGTCAGTCTAAAAATCATATCGGAAATAAAGTACAAATGGGAAAAGGTTGCTCTGCCATCCACATCCACATAACGTGCATTATTGCTCCTTCTATTTTCCATAATCTCAAATCACTTCCTTAATGCTTAATCAACTGCGTTTTTTCTACCTCATTAATCAATTGCTTTTGATATTTTTCGCCTCATCTTTCTGTAAATCTGTATGTATCAGTGTCCCTGTTTGTAATAGTTATGAATTTGTAAATGCCGTAAATTGAATAAAGCTTACGGAGACTCTATTATATACGTAGCATCATTGATATAGATAGTTACATACAACTATGGTAATAGTAAAAGTGCTAGTGATAACAGCTACAGATCAGTAGATATGTGACCCCTGACAGTGCATATACGTGTATATATGTCTCTGTGGTCCTTCAACAATTAATTTAATTTATGATCTTGTACAAGATAAATCCCACAGCTCTCGGTACTTTTGCATGTTCTGGATCATTGAGTCATTTTCACACCAGCATGTACTCTTCAGGGCTCTAAAATACTATAAGTGTAAAAATTTAGCTTCAAGTTCAAAACTAGGCACGGAAAATTATATAAGAAGTATAGAGATGCAGACCTTTTCTCGTTGGTACCTTTGACTAGAAAATGTTAATATTAACGTTAGATGCTTTCTGTACACTAAAGCAAAAGCTATTATATTGAAATATTGGGGCTCTGAATGAGTTACTTATATAGGGACTATGATTACAGTTTCATTTCTTCAAAAGAGTGACTCATCCGCTTAAGCTTAGTTTATGGACTTTACATGTTCATATATTTATGCAAGTATATTAATTACTATACCACCTTTGTCATTCTTATTTATATCTTTCCATATTAGTAATACAACCTAGTCAGGTTAATTAATGATGTGTTATTAACATACGAGAGATATTGACATTAAATCTCATCCTTCTTTCTTACTTCTTTATATACTCCTTCCTTTTCTGCAATGCACATTTTTTCTAAAAGAAAGAAAGAATCAAGTCATAGTAAGTCTAAACCTAGGAACTAGGATGTGTACCAGGCCTCAATGTTAGCACACAAACATTAATCAATCTCTCTTTCTTCCTCTCTTTATACACTGATCAATGGGGGACCCACGACAATATACGACGTATACTGAAGTTACCCGAAAAACATTACATCATTCACAACTTGCATGCCATTTTGAAACATTACTTATTCTCAAAGAAAAATGCACACATGCAATTTACAGTTTCCTTCCTTATTTTCCCACTAATTAAATTCCTTTCAACTTTACTCTCTCTCTCTCTCGCAGCTACACAACCTACACTCCTGATTATGGATACCACCACCAAGTAAGTCTGTTTCTCTCTCATTAACGAATCGGCAACATGTAGATTTTAATGATCATATCACAATTTAGCAAGTATTAGTGGAAAACAGTTGGATAATGCTAACTTAATTAATGATTTATGAAAACAGGCCACATTGTACAACCCACAGATTCAGCAACCACAATACTATCAACAACTCTATGGAGCATCATCTTCCACCATGAGCACCCCATATTACTATGGCTACTCTGTGCAAGCACCAAGAAACACTTTTTCCTCACCTCAGGCAAATCGCCTATCACCTGGACCATCTTATCTATACTATCCTACACCCGTGGAAGTCTCATTCTCTGGATATCGTCCACCCCAACAATCGCCAATGAGGCAAACCTTTCCTTCTCCAAGTGGTAGCTTTAATTGATCCCTTCCACTCTTTATTTAGTTCAATTGCCTTTGATCATTCAATTATTCTTTCTTTCAAAAACACATTTCATTCACACACGTACCACAGAGATGGTGCGCGAGTGAGAGAGACAGAGATGCACACAGAGAGATATGAATTATGATGCACTTACTGACACACTATATATTATGATTTGGCTGCAATATATGGGCATGGGGTCCACATGGGCAACCACAGAGCCATGTGAATGAGCTGTCTCGTTAGTGCCATGAATCAATGGGTCAATGTGGAAAGCCATGACAGAGGGAGAGAGGGTCATCGTGTAAAGTAACGGTAGATACATGTGGTTTAAGTAGCAAAAATAAAATGGGGTGGTTCATTCTTCTTTTATATAACTGGTTAATTCTCTAAAGCAGTCAAATCTTCTGCCATTCATGCATTGGCCCACATGCATGTTAGATTATATATATATATATATATATATATATAGAAATAATGAGACTATCGCAAGCAAACACCACCTTTTTTTTCACCCCCTTTGTGAGTACAGTTTCTGCTGGATCAACTTCTAATTTCTGTATTTTACAGAACTGAAAAAACAACCATTTCATTCAATTGAAACGTAAAAACGCGATGGGCTAGTAGTACATCTTTTTGCAGATTTGGATCATTCTGATGGTATGTATGAAAGTGATGATTGAAACGCATTCGGCTTGCTTCTCTGACATGCATGAGAAAATATGTGTAAAGATTAAGTAAAGATGCAGTCATTTTAAATTTAAATAAAGCAAGTTACTGAATAAATATGTGCTTTTATTTTTTTTAGCCCACGTCTCGTTATTATAGAGAAGCTAGTAGCTTCTGAAGTATTTTTTAAACCCTTTTTATCTACTAATAACAATGAAAAATAGTTTTTCCATTCACTCAATTTTCATTTCCCTTCAAAGTTTTCACATTTCCAATTGTCATCTACGTGTATGGAAGATCCTGTCAAATAAACACGTTTGCACGAGTCAATAATTGGCTCGATGGCATGTGCAACGGGAGTGACTTTGATCAGAGACTACTCTTATTTTGTTTGCTTTTTTTTTTACCGAATCTTCTTTGGTTTGCTATTATTTCTTTGCCTCTGCTCAAACTATTATATATCTGCTCATGATCTCTCTATTTTAGCATAAGTTCAATTATTGTTTATTAATTATGTGGTTGATCTTGATCAGATTCACAGAGTCAGCAGCGTATCTCCTCTGAAACAGCAGGCACTTCAGAAAGTTCAAATAGCCAAGGGAAGAACTAATAAATATATATATACCTACTAAGTTTCATTCAACTGTTTAATCTCCAAGTTAATTTTCATCACATTAATTCTTCATCTTTTTCCACATTATATCATAATTTTTTTAGTCCACAAGCTTTTGCTTTAGGAAATAATGGTTTAGCTGATTACCCGCGTTCTTCACACCTGTGGCATTTTCAAAAGATATGGACTAAAACAACTTCTTCATTCATACTTATTATCTTAATTCTCTTCTCCTTTTCTTTAAGGGTTTTCACTTATATATTAAAAGATTGTACTAATTAAAAGTGTGAGAACTGAAATTAATGCATAAATCTTGCCATCTAGAAATCCATTATTAGCATTAACTACTGTGGTGGTTCAACACTCTTCTGCAAAACTCCACATTAAAACAAAATCAGACCTATGTTCAGTCTTGGTCAATCACCTATCAGTTTTGTGAACCCAACCACTCAAGTTCTTCAACATGTGTATAAAATGAAACAAAAGAGAATCCATAACTCACCTCGCTAGGGGAAGATGAAAATTAAAGTCATACTTAAATACAGTATAGTACAGTACTTCTTTTTAACGCGCATAAGTTAGTGTATATTGCTTCAAAATATGCATATTGGTTTATATTGGATCAGAAATCACTTTAATTGTTTATTGGGATGTGAATTTCTCCATTGTTTTTTACAGTAGCTATAAATAAGGGAAATGTCAATGTAATTGTGGTTAAATATGAATTATAGTTTCGAGAAAAATTATTTGCTCATTTTCTAACTCCTAGACCACGTCATTCTTTTACTATTTTCCATTAAATTCATATAATTTTTAGTTATCAATAATAAAAAATTATTTTTTTTATGTACAACATTTTTTATCAACTTCTTTAATATACTTAGTCAATTTTTTTATGTAGAAAAGAGTGAACTTGTAATTCATTTTGAAAATTATCTTCTTTTAAAAAAAATCCTTATGCGGGTTGATGTAGAGCAATTTTCTTACCGTGACTATAGTTAATGATTTTTTACAGTAGTTATTAATCGACAACATAACTTTTTTACTTTATTAAATCATAAAAATTAAAACTTTATATTAAATTTAATTACGTAAAAAGTGACAGAATTAACCAAGAAAGTGTGGTTGATTGATTATGTTATATAAAAACTTTGTTGTTCTTTATAATTTGTCCCATACTGAATTATGAGAAGCCGTAACCGCAGTTGATTATGCAGCTTCTTGGTGCTTTTTTTGGTTTTTTATTTTCTTATTTTACAGTTTTTATTTTTATTTACTAACGAAAATATTGATGAAAACATAATTTATATTTTTATTTTACCTTTATATTTTAAAATTATAAAAAAATAGATAATAAAATACACATTATTCTGTATTAATAATAAAAAAAAATTTGAAATTAAATAATTTAAAAATAATTCATTTTTAACTCTTTTTTTACCAAGGCATCCATAGTTGAAGATTCAGCAGATAATACTGAACCAATCTGCTGATATATAGTTGCTTTCATTCTACTGCAATATTCCTGTCCAATCTCACTTCCAATTCTTTCACCTCCACTTTCCTATATCTCAGGATCTAATAATAGGAACTGCTACTGTTTGAGAATGATATTCATGTATTTAAATAATTCATTTTCACTGTTTTTTTGTGTACATAATCTATCACATCTTTTACCTCTCTTTTCCACCTACATCTTCAACAAAGCTACACCTATCAACTGTATCTATGTACCTTTTTTATAAATTCAATTATTGATCTTTAGTATCTTCAAGTCAGATATTAGCATGGCATAAAAATTGAAGAAAAGAGAGCTATAACTAGTACTACATGCAAGTTAAAATTATTAAATTCTCTTTCGGCTTATTTTCAAATACAACATGTGTGCCATGCACTTATTTTGTAGTGATCGAACTACTCTTCATACAGTGGTTAATCCATTTTCTTCGTGAACAAATGAAATATATAAAAACGGATTATTATTTTACTCATTATTTCTTTCAAGATAAGATAACTTTAATATCTCATATTCAAATCGATGTACAATTTATAGATATGTTTACCAAAACTTTTGTGAAACATAATTTTCTTTACTTCTTAAGTTAGCATTTGCAATTTTTATATTCAACTTGAAGAAAAGAATTAGTGAAATATTTTGTAATTACTTTAAACATATTTTCAAACTATAATATTTTAAAAATGATATTTTTTCTTTGATATACTTTCTTACATTAATTTTTTGTTTTCTATATTAACTTTGCTTCATATTATATTAAAATTACTTTTGTGTGTATTTATTATTTTAGCCAAAATTCAATAAAAAATATTATTTCACAAAACTCTATAAAGTATGAAATAAATTCAGGAGGAGTGTTGATGTTGGGGATGTAGTGATTTTGGCGTGGAAGAAAATGTCGGTGTAGTGGTGTGGAAATATTCAAGAAACAAATTGTGCATAACTTGGGCCCAGATCCCAGTAAGCCCAAACCAAGAGGGTAAGCCCAAACCAAGACGGAACCTACGCAATGATCAAGAAAAATTTAAAAGCTAAACTTTAATCTTTTTAATTACCTCTCCCACTCCAATGTCAATGTCATTTGAAATATGTACAAAAAAGAAGTGAATGAAACAAAGAATGAAATTTAAGAAAACATATCTTTAGTTTTTTATTTTAATTCCGCATTGCAATTTTGTGTCCCGTTTGAACGTGAGAAAATAAATAAATGAAAAAACAGAAAATAAAAATAGAGTAAATAAAAAATCGTTTGACGAAAGAAAATTAAAAAGAAAATATTTTATTATCATTATTTATTATTATTATGATTAAAAATTAAAATTTGAAAAAAAATCTATAACTAATATATCACATATCTATTATTTATTTATTAATACATATATAAATATATAGTGAGATCATTGATTAATATCCACCACTCAAACTAAAATATTTTAAAAATAATATTATATTAAAATCCTATAATACAACAAATTATAATGTGAAGACCTTAAAATAAAATACAATACAATATCCCAGAATCATTTTTATTATATATATATCGTTATCATATATTATCATTTTATTTTCACCATATATCATTATCATCATCTTTATTATAATGTATTTTATTATTCATATATTATTATCATTATGAATTTATTCGAATGAAATGATGTATTTTTTGGAGAGATTTAAGGACAAAGAAAGATTGAGTACTCTTTATGTTTGAATAACATAACTTTAATGAAAAGGGTGTGAAAGAAAGAAGAGGAGGGGGGGTGTCCTTATAAAAAACAAAGAAAAGAGAGAAAAATTGAGTCTTTTATCCTTTTGTTCTTGGAGTTATAAATAAGGTACATAAACGATTATCCATCAAAATATAATTAAGTATATAATTATTACATATTTTTATTTATAATAATTTAATTTTATTATTTAATGGATTTGCTCACAAATTTGGTCTCGTATTAACATGCCTACATTACATACAAGTATTTTTTAGATTTTTTACCTGTTGAAACTCCAACTATCTAGGTGAATCATGAAAAAATCAATCTTAATGTTTTTTTTCTTTCTTTTCTTTATTTATCTTTTTATTTAATTGTCGGAAAAATTATTTTATTCTTAAAGGTACAAGATGCTATTAATTTCGTATTTATACAAATGAATTAGTTACTTCAATCTTTGAATGTTGTAAGAAGTTCTATAATTTCAAAATTTTTTATTGGTAGTGCAGTAGATGCACATATGTATTTATATTTAATTTAATAAAAGAAATACCAACTCATGCAAGAATGCAAATATATAAGACGCAATAAAAATATTATTATAATTCGTTACTTATAGGAAAACAAATTATAACACAAAATTTATTATCAAAACGTCACATGACTTACTATCTTTATAAACAGCTATTAAGTATATATTCTTCTGTGTTGTTTTTAAAACAATTTCTAGAACTTGTGTCCCTAGACAAAATAATAAACATTTTTCAGAGTTGAAAGTATTATTCAAAATCCAATGATAAAATATAATCTTTTGGACATAAAGTATTTAATCATTAAGTTACAACATTAAAAACTAATTTGAATTTTTAGACTATGTAAATTGATAGAGTTATAAATTTAAGGAGAGCTGTTTAATTTGTAAGAAATTGCTTACTATTTTTTGTTGGTCTGATGGATGGGAGCTAAGTTGGGAACACATGGGTACAGTTAACACACCCAACTTGTTTGGTCAAGGTAACAGTTCCCTCCTTATCTACCACCCCCGAATCCACCAAACATTCAAAAGAAGAACACCAGCATTCAACACTAATTGATTAATATCTTAGGTTACATCTACCACTACACACCTATTACTTCTCTGGATCACGGACGTAGAATCCAATATATATGTAATTGAGTCAAAGCACCATCTTCCTAAATAAAATATTCAAATTCAAGAACGATTGATCGTGCATGCTTGTGGTAAATTATTAATTTAAACAAAAAAATGTAGGGTTAGATTCGTGTGGGACCTTATTATATTCGTCAAGTCAAGTTTGTGTCTGAAAAAACTTGGATCATGCCAAGCTTTGTCGAGAGGCGAATGCATCACCACAAGCACTGAGGTTGTCTTTACGTCTATCGGGAATTTAGAACATTGTAAGAGGACATCAAACAAATATTCACTATTTCCTATATTCTATTTAAAAACTATCTTAAAACTAATGCCACTGTTATTGCCTCCCTGCTCAATGATGCAGCTTTAGGCTAATCTGTATGATTATACAACAGTTCTATTCTCGTGATTTTAAATTATGTATTTCTTAGGTGAAATGTATCTAACTTGATAACAGAAAAGATAACCCTCATTATATAATTTTCCATCCATTTTTATCACGTGCATTTTAGCTCTTGGTATATATGGCCTAGGATGTATAGGTAATTTAATTTTAATATTATAACACATTGGGTAAATGGATATTATATATTTTAATTAATCTTTAAATTTTTTCTTGTCTTAAAAATTTATTCTTTTTACAAGATAGATAGTTCTATATAGAAATTAGAAATAAATTATTTATGTTAAATCATTCATTGATATTTTTCGTATTCTACTATTACAACTTATTGTTTCGTGTATTTAAAATATAATAAAGATAATAATAAAAAATACATTCTTTAAATATTTAACTGTAAACCCTGTTATTTCAGTGTTTGAGAAGTTTGAGAAGTTGATTAAAAATAAAAACTAACAAATGATTTAAACAAACCTAAATTTAATATAAAACGTGACTTTTACTTTAAAAACATACCCGATAGAAACCGTTACGAATAAATCGAACTCATTTTAAATAAATAAATATTTGAATAAAAAGAATATAAATCATAGAAAAAGACGTGATGTGAATCATGACTACAGGAAAATAAAGTACAGAAAATTTATTTAGTAAAAAACTTAAATTAAAAAATTATCGAATAAAAATATAATTTCAGAAAAATGTAAGTTGTGTACTTAATGTGTCTGCTTAAATTTATATATAAGTTCTAATATAGCGTCTTCTTTTAAAATAAGAATTATTTAAATTCGAGAATTCTGAAATTTATATTTTTATGTATTTTTTAAAAAAGTTCCCCTCAGATATGTAAATGGCGGCACATAGTTTAATTAAGTTGTTAGTCTTTGACAACGAATAGAAAGGACACTTTTGAGACAAAGTGGATTTTAATTTGAGTCATAATATAATTAATCGTCACGATTTATCCTGCATTTTATACTGGCAATATTTCTAGTGTATTACGCGGATTTGGAATTTAAGCCAAAATTATAATTAAAAATGGATCAAAGAAAAATATCATGAATTTTATAAATTAAACTAATTACTAGATCAATAAATTATTTTAAAAATTTTGGGTTCTCAAAGTAATATAATTTTTAACTATATTCTTCATTTTATTATTTTTAATTGAATTTTGATGATTTAAAAAAATTGTCACGGGTTTTTTCTATTTCAAACATTTGTACATTAACTTTAGGAATTTAATAACAAACATTTGACAAGATAAAGGACCTACTTTTAAGAAAATAGTTCAAAGACTTATATTAGAAAAAATCAAAATTAGAATACCTATAGACTAATTTTATTTTTTTTATTCATAGGAAATATTTTATTCTATTACATGAAAAAGGTTAAATTTGGTTGATGAATTAAAAAGTGTGACATTGAATCTCTTGTGCCCCTTAGTTCTTTATTTAAAGTTTTTTTATCTTCAAAATTATTAAAATAGTATTATTAGAGCGTATTTTTATATTTAAAAATAACTTTGAAATATTGTTTCCTCTACAATTTAAATCTTAGTAATAATTTCATCTTTAAAAAATATCAAAATTAAAGAAAAACGACATACATAAATTGTTCTTAACATTGTAAAGGATATAAAGTATAATTCTAAATATTTATTTTTAATGTTATAGATAACAATTTTAATTGGAATAATTAGCATAAGGACAATGTGGTTTTTTTTATTTAAAAGTCTCGTTCATTCATTAATTATTAAAATCATAAGATAATTGTATTTATAAGGAATGTAATTTATTTTAAGATCTAAAACTGTTTTCTGACACATCTAAGGTCCAAAACTAAAATGACATTCTTAAAAACAAAGCAGACTAGAGTGTCGGATATCAATTATCAGTGAAAAGGGGCAAAGGGCAAGATTCTCATATAATTTATTGTAGTTCATGAATGTAACACTAAAACATATTTAAATTTTCTACAGCTATTTATGAAAGGTATAATTAAGTCACTATAAAAGAAAATCAAAACAAGAATAGAGAGCCATTTTGAACTTATCCTGTCTCCAAATAAAATAATAATAATAATAATAATAATAATAATAATAATAATAATAATTTACAAGCATAAACAACATATAATAACATATATGAATTCTATTTAAGCAATATTCAAAGATACCATAATTCATAAAGTCTGACCTAATTGACAAATAATTTGTTCTTGTAAACATATTGATTACGGGTTAATTTTAACTGTTTACATAGAAAACAAATTATTTTTTAACACAGAAAATAATTTACTAAGAGAGATAAAATTGATGTGAATGTTTTTTATGTGTAAAGAATATATATATATATATTATTTATTTATTAATAATGAAATATTCAAAATTGTCATCGCATTTGGTTAACATGACTAGGACAAAAGACACATTTTATAACATATTTTTATATTGATTATTTAAAAGGTTGTACAAAATACAGATATTATATATATATATATATATATATATATATATATATTGATTTTATTTTAGAAACTATATAAAAATAAAAATAATAAGAAAGGAGAGAGGGAAAAAAAAGAAGAAAAGAAGAATATTGAGTTTGTAGTGTCACGTGCCTGGCGCGTGGAATTGATGAAATAGGGGGCGGTGTGTGAGGTTACATCACGTGCTTCCTCGGATGCCGCCAGAGGCATTGATAAGCTGCTATTGGGTGAGTGCCAGTTGGATCCATCCCCGCTTCCCCATAAAACTCATCCACTCTGTCATCTCAACGTCTCTCTCCATAATTTCACCTCTCTTTTTCCCATTCTATCCTTCCCCTCCCACCTAATCCCTCTTCGCTCTTATCCACTTCCAGGGTCAAGCCTGACAATTCCCTCTCCTTCAAATAATCTAACTGGCCCAAGCTGTATCGCTTTTGTCACCTAGCCACCCCCACATCACTCATTCCCACAAACCCTTCTTTCTTTTTCAATCCTATCCAACCGCTTCCCACTGCCTTCATTCTCACGCTTCCAACACTACACATTCTACTCCCGCGCGTGCACCTCACTTCTCAACCACTCATCTCAGATCAAATCGCTATTTATTCAGGCTCTGGGTCCCTCACATTACTTACTCACCAAGCCCTGCTTCGTAAATGCCACACCCTTTCTCCGCAAGTTCCACCCCCTCACCACAATCACAGTTAAAACCATTTTCATTTATTATTCAAAATTTATCCCTTACTGCCAACTATATATACCTCTCTTCCCTTACCCTTCTTCCACATCACAAAATTACAACACCCATCTAAGTCACTTCACTTCCCCTCTCAAAATAAGCCCGTTGCCATCTCAAAATGCCCACTTTTCTCTCCTTTCAATGCTTTCTCACACTTTTCTTCCTTATCTCTGTTTTTCAGCTCTCCTTAGCTGCTAGGAAGCTCAACGGGCTGGTTCAGAGCCCCTCTCAACTGCTTCATTACCACAATGGTCCTTTGCTCTATGGCAAAATTGCCGTGAACCTCATCTGGTATGGCCAGTTCAAACCGTCCCAAAAAGCCATATTAGCCGATTTTGTTACCTCGATTTCATCACCTGTGGCTCCGAACAACCAACCATCTGTCGCCACGTGGTGGAAAACCACGGAGAAGTACTACCACCTGAGCCCCAAGAAGGCTGCTTCTCTTTCCCTCTCACTTGGCGATCAGATCTTAGATGAGAGTTACTCGCTGGGGAAGTCACTAACCGGCAAGCACCTTGTCGAGTTGGCTTCCAAGGGGGTTCAGAGGAACGCCATCAACGTTGTTCTGACATCCGCTGACGTGGCAGTCGAAGGTTTCTGTATGAGCCGATGTGGCACTCACGGGTCTGCCTCTTCCGCTGCTCACGTTAAGGGTGGCAAGAATTATAAGTTCGCCTACATATGGGTCGGAAACTCTGAAACCCAATGCCCGGGCCAATGTGCTTGGCCGTTCCACCAGCCAATTTATGGGCCTCAGAATCCACCTTTGATTGCTCCAAACAATGATGTGGGGCTTGACGGTATGGTAATCAACTTCGCTAGCCTCTTGGCTGGAACCGCCACCAACCCTTTCGGAAATGGGTACTTCCAGGGTCCGGCGGAGGCCCCACTGGAAGCTGCGTCTGCGTGTCCTGGGGTTTATGGGAAAGGGGCTTACCCTGGATATGCCGGTAACTTGCTGGTTGATGCCACTAGTGGTGCCAGCTACAATGTGAATGGTGCTAATTCGAGGAAGTACCTTGTTCCTGCTCTGTATGATCCTTCGACATCGTCTTGCTCAACGCCTGTGTGAGGATTGTGATGACGATATATCGCTGCCACTACTACGATACTAGAAAAACCGGTTAGGAGGTTGTACAAATCTTGAAATAAACATTTTGTAGGACTATTTCATTTATTTGTTTATATCTTCTGGATATGTACGCAGATTATGTAGTAGAAGCAAATGTCCTTCCATTTGCTTTTTTGAATATTAAAATTAAAATATTGCGCCGTACTTTAACCTTCTTTCTTACCGTGTCTAGTATTTCACTCCACTGGGTTTGGCTTAGTTCCTTAGCCCTTGCCAAGGGTGTCAACAATCTGGGTACTGCATTTGATTGAAAACTCCAACTAACTGTAACCTCTGTTTTGTAATTTAATAGAGTTTAACAATGGCAACTATGAATTCAATTACCGTGTTCGATTGAGCGATTCGGCGAAGAATACGGTGAGGTTCCAATTGCGTTAACTGAATTGACTTTTAATTTTAAAGGAATGGTATGACGCCTTATACTTCCTTCTTAACCCTCCGAATTACTAACTATTTGCACTGTAACTTATTTTAATTTTGTTCGTACACAAAATTTCCGTGTTTACTTCGTCCACAGAAACTGTGGTGCAATCAAGTTGGAACTTTATTAAGGATGAAATATTTCGGATACGGATTAGTGATTTTAAAAATTGTGTATAGTTGTTTCGTTTTGATACCTCAAAGTTTCAGGTTATGTTGATCATAAACCTTCGTATATAGTTTTTATATGATGTAGTTGAGGGATTGTAATTGTTTATAGAGGTATTTATGTTTATATGTATTAAAAGAAGTGAAATAATTTAGAGGTGATAATTAGATTAAATATATGTGTAAGTATTAATTTACGTGTGATAATCGTTTTTAAGTTAGAAGAGTAAGTAGAGATTACATACAAGTTTGGGCTTTTACTTGGTGTACTTGTAAAAAATATATATATAAATACAACAGAGGAGTGGGGCTGGTAGACATGGTGATCGAAATAGCATATCTAAAGCTTTCCCTTATCTGTTAAACACATAAGACCAGCCACCTCCTTCCTTTTTCATTCTTCTTCGACCTTTCCTCCTTCCTTCCACACAAAATCACACCTACTACCTTTGTGTTTTTCACATTTCAAGAGAGCTAAGGGATTAGATAGACCCCACATTTTGACTATTGTTTTAAGTAAGTTCATCCTTTACCTCCTACTTTCTTTAAATTTTCATTTTTCTCTATTTAAACATTTAAACATATGCATGCAAGGCTAGATTTTCCTGAGAATTTGTAGAGAAGTAGAAAAGATAGAAATTACATGTTTTATCTTTTTCTGTGGTAACAATTTGACACACAATTAACATATACATTTCATTATTTCACTTACATATATTTTTTTTCATTTTACTTCGAGTTATATTTAATATTATTTACTTAATCTTTAATTTTTAATCTTTTTTATTTGATTTTATTTCAAATATAACAACATTAATATTTATGTTTCAAATATTTCATCTTATTATCTCTCATCATTTTTAATAAAATATTCTAAATTTAGAAGGTATGATATAATCATTCTTCTCTCACCTTATTATCTCTCGTCATTTTTAATAAAATATCCTAAATTTAGAAGGTATATTATAATTATTTCTCTCTCATCTTATTATTTTGTAACATAATTTATATTTTTATTGTTTTTACTAGTTGTAAAGTAGGTCAATTTCTTAAACACTAAAAACATAAGTATGAGAAATTAATATAAAAATTTAATATTGATAGTAAATATTATTATAAAACTTCTGAAATAATAACAATAAATTAAAAAAAATTAACTACCATAAAAGTATATATTATTTTTCTGGTATACATAACCATATTTAAATGAATATATATATAATATGAACTCTTTATATATATACTTTTCATATTCCTATTTATTTTTAATTATATTTTAAAAAATATAAATTACTCATATATTAGAAGATAAGTATAAATTATACGATACAAATTCTAATAATTATTTATGTACTATTTATATTTTTATTTTATATTTTTATTTTATATTTTAAATATAAAGATAATTTTTTATTACATGAAAAAATATGGATACATATGTATTTCTACTTTGAACAAGTAGTTCCATATATAAAATGAAAGTGATCATGATACATCTTTTTTCTTTCTAAAAATATGCGTGTAAAAAAATAAAAATATTAAAAATTTATGCAAAAAAAAAGTAGAAATATAATAAGATAAAAAATGAGATAAAAATTAATAAAGTGAATATACTTATGTGTGCTTATTTATTATATTAAGAAAAAAAATTATCTCATTTAATCTATTTTTTATTTAATTAATTTTGTTACCTCATTATAATATATATAAGTAATGAAATACATTTTCAAATTAATAACTATAAAATTTAATTGTGAGTAATTAATTTTTAATTTCTATAATTCATAGGAGTTTTTAATTGTGAGTTAATCATTTATAATTTTAATTAAAAAATATTAATAAGAGAGAATATTTGAATTTAAAGAGTAAAAATTACTTAAATAAGGCTCTGTTCCTATTAGAAGAAAGAAATGAGAGAGTGGAAAAGAAGAGATTTAAAGGAAAAGTGAGGTTGTTTGTTTTAAGGGAAAGATAATAGAAAGTGAAGAGAAAGTTTATGAAAGTTTGTAAAAGTTTATGAAGGTTTGTGAATGATTTGATTGATGTAATAAAATAATTTTAATTAAAATTAATATATTTGAAATAATTTATAAAAAATATTTTTAAAATATAAATTAAATTTAAAAATTTAAATCAATATAAATTTTTAATATATAAAAATATATTTTTAATAAATATTAAATATTTTATTTAATAATATTATTATATAAATTTATTTATATTATTATTTATTTAATAGTTATTATTATTTTATAAATAAATTTTAATTTAAAATAATTTTATATTATTATATAATATTAATAAAATAAATTATATTATAATCGATTAGGTATAATATAATTAATTATAAAATATTAATATATTTATTTTAATTATATATATATTATAATAATAATTTATAATTAATAATAATATTTAAAAATTAATTTAAAATAATATTATAAATTTTTTTTATACACGAGCTTTGTTTGCAAATCTTATGTATTTTGTGAAAAAAGTTTTTTATCACTTTTTCATCTCGTTTTTTGTGATTTTAATTTTTATTCTTTTCGTTTTTCTAACTTTCGTCGCATCTCTTCTTTCTTTCTTCTTTTTCTTCGCCTAGAAAGGAACACAGCATAAATGATACTATATTTTAATTGTGTGTCAACAATTTATTAGTGAGACAAGTAGAAATTATAAATATGTCACCTTAAATGCAAGTGGGTAGGGTAAAATAGGAAAAATTATATGAAATTGGAATGCTGACATGTATATTTTAACTTTGTGTCAAAAATTGATTGGTGGGATAGAAAATGAGACAAAGAGGTGAGACATGTGATTTCTATCAAAGTAGAAAATAGGAGGGTACTTTGATTTTAAGATGATTGACTTTTATAGTGTGGATAATGTAATTTAAGAGGGTAATTCATTTATTTGAGGAATTTTGGAAAGAAATTCAAATTTAGGAATTTTGAGAGGTATTTCAAATAACTAAAATAATAGAATTTGAAATAACCAGACACTTAAATTTCATCTTAAAATTAAAATTAATTTGCAAGATTAAATTTCATCTTAAAAGAGAAATTATATTTCTCTATCCAAACAAAATAATTGAAATATAAGGTATTTTAATTACCTTATCAAAACAAACCATTTAGAGAATTTTAATTGATTGGAATTGTTGAAATTCTTCATTCAAACAAAGGTTAGGATTGAGGTAAGTGTTTATTCGAGTGAGTTAGTAAATGTGAGTTTCATTTATGATTGAGTGAAATATAACACAATCCAATCTAACCCATTCTTGCATGATATGTTTATTATAGGTGGTGGTATGAGACTTACTTTTCATTTTGTCACACATTCATTCTGAACTGACTTAATCCTATAAAAATCTAAAACTCTCCTAACGATCATTCATTCTCCTCCTTTTCATCTCCATCATTCACCCCATCATATCTCAATTCTAATATTAGACAAATAAATCTAAACATGGTTACAGTGTGTCATTTTTGCATCGATTCTAAAATTCTTATCTTTATTGTTGTTCTTCACCTTTCGCCTCAATTATTTGTCTCTAAATGTTGTTGGTGTACTTTATTTTAAGAGTTTTTTAAAAATTACAACTTTAAAAAAAATTAATTTTTACCCAATTAATTTTACTCAATCAAACTTAATCATAAATTAAGTTAAATTAAATTTAACATAAAATATAAACAATCAAACCCAATATATTTTCTAATTGATTGAATAATAAATTTTCTTAAATCTTACTAAATTTAAATTTCCAACACTCTTAACCATAACACCCAATGAATTATATAACATATTTAAAAAATATTTTGACACCACAATTTTCTCACTACTTTCATTTAACAACTACGATAAAATATTAAATTTTTTTAATAAAAATTATTATAAAGAGACATCGATTTGAACATATATCAAAGTATCCTGCTCTATATTAAAACTAGAAGTACTCAAATTAAAACATGGGTAATATGAATTAGATTACAAAATTACAATAGAAGATGACTTGCTGGAAGAGAATAAGTATAGTATCTTTTGAAAGTTTTAAATATAAAATTATTTAAAGAAATAATTTAATTTTGTCAATTCCCCACCATCATGAAAAACAAGAGTACATTTCCACAACATTTAAACTATATTTTTATATTTTTATATTATTTTTATATTATTTATCAAATAAGTTCTTTCAAGATGTGATTATAATATGAAAAATTATGAAAGTAAAACGATGATAGTATTGTGTGAACTTAATTTTATAATAAATTTTTTATGAAATTAATTTAAAAAAATCTTTTAAAATAACTTAAAAAATAATAATTATCAGTTTTTAGAAAATTAGTGTCCTAAAATGTATTTGGTAAAATCAATAAGCTAATTACTAAATTATTTAATTAATTTATAAAATAATTTGAAGAATATAAAAATGTTTGATAAGTAAATTAAAATAATAAATTTTACAAGCTTATAGTACCAAAAGCTGGTTTAGTTAGCGTATAATTTATTTAATATTTATTGTTTATATTTTAATGTTTTTTAATTTATTTCCAGTTTTACAGAAAAAAGAATTATTATATAATTTTTAGTAATTATTTTTTTCTTATGTATCTTAAATTAACATTACAAGTTAAAGATAGTAATGTTTCGTGATATTAATTTAAAATTGTAAAAAAATCAAATAAAAAATAGTTAAATTAATAAATAAAAATTAAATTTATGAAAATAAAAAAATTAATTAATACTGATTAGATGAATTAATTTAAATAAAATGACTTGTTTAAATAAAAAACATATATAATATTTAAAAATAGATAAAATATTAAAAATATAATAAAGTAATTATTTAATAAAATTCTAGAGTTATAATTATATAATAATATATTTTATTTAAAAGATTATTTTTATTTAGATAACAGAATTGATGTAAATATCTTTTTATTTCATTTTACATCTATTTATTAACTAGTTTGCTAACTAATTTTATCAAACTTTTTTAATTCAATCAACTAGTTAATAAGTTTGAAATTGATAACTATAAAGTGATGTGCTAATATCAGTCCCTTATAGGTTAGTTGTATCCCAATCACCCATGCTTGCTAATTTGTTGAAAGGGGACTATTTTTTTTTTTAATTGTTCTATCCTGTTTTTATTGTGCTTATATTCTACTGTGATTAAAGATGTAAAAATGAATAATCCAATCAATGATGTAAATATTTACTATAAATGATGATGAACCCTTTTCATTTCATAGAAAGTAGAGAGTGTCTAATTAAAAAAAATCATAATTATTTTCAGAAAACATTTTTATTTTAAAACTTGAAAAAGCTTAACTATGAAAAAAATAATAAATATATTATAAAAGTCATATATAAAATCATAAATTTATGATTAATTTTTATAAAACATAATTTTTATAGTTCTTTGTATTAAATATGACATAAAATGCTGAATAAAATTCTGAACCGTAAAATAAATAAATAGTTCTTTGTATGAAATATAATTTTTATATTGAAAATTTATAAATAGAAACATAAATATATATTATTAAATAAGATTTTATAAAATTTATATATTAAAAAAATGTAAAACCTTAAAAATAATAAAAGAAATTAAAACCTTTTATTATAATATGAGATATGCTTATTCGAATTGTATATTATATGTATATAGAACTCAACAGGAGCCCTAATTATGCAGAGGCTAAACCTTTATGTTGAAGGATGCAAGAGTACATGCTAATATGTTTTTTGGTAAGCAAAAAGAGAGGTTTAAAAACTGGAGATTAGTCATTAAGGGAAAGTTGAGTTGTTTGAATAAGATGCTCATCCAATGTAAGTAAGATGCTGCAATTTTGGAACTTAATGTTGTCTCACCATTTTAGACTGCAATTCAAATGGGTAGGTGGAGGAGCCATGAGAGAGACATCACAATTAATTCAAGTGTTGACCACTACCTCCTATTTTAGTTTATCATTCCAACAAAAACTTAATGTCTATTGTGTCTATTCTTGGCAAAATTAAATCATAATAAACTTACAACTTCACCAATAAACTTTTAACTCAATCACTCAAATCAGGATATAAATGAAAAAGGACATGTTAGATGTGAAGTTTCTAATTTCTAGATACAAATATATTTTTCAGTAGTAAATAGTGTGAATATATTTGTTGAAGAAACATTTTTTCAATACTTTATTTTTAATACTCTTTCTGTTATTGGCTCAAATTGATTGAAAGACACAAATTTTGTATTACCTTTTGATTAAGAGGAAAATTTATTAAAAGTGAGATCCATAAACTAATTATGATTTACTTTTTTGAATAAATTTAAACTAACAGAGCTGAGGATTGAGTGTCATTAGCATTTTCATACCTGTTATGCAAAGATAAAAATTTTATTGGAAGATCAAAGTAAATGGTGTAGTGGAAAAAAAATCACTGGAATCAACAGAGTGTAATTGACAAAACAATAATAATAAAAAGTAGTAAATGAGTATGTAAGTAACATCTATAAAATCACTATGGCAAGGCATTTAAGATAATTTCATTTAGCAATATTTTTTTAGAAGAAACTTATTATGCTACAAGTATAAAAATATGAGGATGAAAATAATGGAACACTGTGATTGAGAAATATTGCATTGTCCCATTCCAGAAATAATGTATGTGGACACAGAAAAATTGTGATTTGCATGGGTTCCAGCAAAGCATTTGAGAGCATCACCAACTGAACCCTCCAAAGGAACCAATTATCTTTGATGCTCTTGTCCCACATTCAGCTTTCTGCACAAATATCTCATCTAACGAAGAAATTAAGAATGTTCTGAAACTTGCTTTCTTTGTTCAAGTAGGTCCTTGTCCTTGTTTGCCGCATCACACACATTTTTGTCCTTTTTCAGCCATTTCGTAACTTTTATTCTAGTTTTTTTTTTTGTGAGAGAGTTCTCTTTTTTCCTATAGTTATATTCTATTTTTTTTTATAGTGAATGTACATTTGATTATACACAATCTTTCAAGTGTCACCAAACTACCCACAGGAAGTAACAAATACTAATATTTGAAAACTGGTATATACTACTATAAAAAAATTGTATTAAAAACACACACCAGTGTGTTCGTGAAGTTTTGAAAACGGAATCTATTAAAATGTGAACCATAACCAAAATAACATGTTTGATTATTCGTGACCAGTCAATCTAATTTGTCTTTTGTTGGTCTGTTTTTAGTGGTAATTGGTTTGTCCTCTACGAATCGGACATATTTATACATTATATTTTTTATATATTTATTTATATTTTCTTAGTACAGTTTAAATAAAAAATATCTTTTATAAACTTAATCATATTACCAAAAATTATCTTTACCTTAATTTGTATTTTTCCTTTACAGTTCTTTCCCTACCCGATGTTCCTCTATGGGCTGTAGTAAGTTTCCTTCTATCGGCCCATTTAAGGCTCACAGAGTCTTCCGCTGGTTATATCCAACAACTGGATGAACCTTCACATTGATAAAAAAAAAATATTCTTTCTCCACTTTTAACTTATACTTTTATAATTTTTAAAAATTTCAAAAATATTCTTACTTTTTTAGTGTCTTAGAATGATACGAGTTTATTTTAGATTATAAAATGCAGTGAAGTTTTATATTATATAATTCAAAAATTAAAATACATTTAAATTTTTTATTTTTAAATTGTATAATTTAAAATTTATTTTTAACTTTCGGATTATAAAATTAAAAAAAAACTATTAGATGGTTTAATTCGGAATTCAAACTATATTTAAAATATTGATTTTTGAATTTTTGCAAACCAAAAATAATTTTTAAATTATACCATTTAAGATTGCATCAAGTAGAATACTACGTGGAATAACAGGTTCTGGGTGTTTTGGTTTTTTTATTTTCCATGTAGGTGCAGTTTGAAGTGATGGAAGGACATAAAAAATCATCCAACAAAAATAGAAAGATTCTGTTCTAAGAACCTCTGGCTCATTCACGGGCCTTTATTGATGTAGTTCTTTCTTTTTGCACTCCCACACACTTTTTTTCACCTTTTGTTCATTTTGCAGTGGATTTTTCTGTCTATGGAACAGGTTTTTAGGATGTATTAATTCCAAAATAAATAGTTTCCATGTTTTGGAGATCTAATCTGAAAGTTGCAAAAATGAAAAAATATACAGTAAAAGAATAGATACATTTGTTTTCTTAATGTAAAATATCAATTTTTAATATATAGGATAAGCAAATATTTTATTAAAATAAAATATCATGTTACACAAAAAAAATTAAATATTTTTATTATTAATACAAAATGTTTTAAGAAAGTAGTTAATTTAGTTTTATCACCAACTAACAAAAATTAATTTTAAAAATTAAAGTTAGTTGGACAATCCATTCCTCGTACAGGACCTATATTATATATATATATTAAAATGAGCAGACATATTAATGCATTACTTGATTGGAAGCTTTGTGAGTTGGGTGAGGTGACAACACTTTTTTGAAAATAACTAATTAATTTGGCTTCTTTCAAATCTATATTTAAGTACTTTGTTTTTATTTTTATTTTTATTATATTATTTCAACTTTTACCTTGTTTTATTATTTATCCAATATTTAATATAATAAATCAAATATCGATGAAACAACTTGTTTTTTCTATAAACACATAGGTATATTTTTTAAGCCAGTGTTTTAATCATTTAAATTCTTTTAATCATATACGTCATTCAAGAGGTGAGATTTTAAAATTAAACAAATTATATTTTAAAAACAAAAACAATCATTTAACATCTATATTATTATTGTTATAATACTATCATAATATGGTGTGATAAAGGTTGTCCGTATATTATTATTCTTAAAATTATTTTGATTTGTTATTATGTGGGACACATATTTAGAGAAATTATACTGTTTCTTAATACTCATGTTTTGACATAAACAAAATTGTAATCAAAATGTCATGTTAAAATTAAAATTATAGTTTAGAATTTGTTGTCAGTTAATATAATATCATTGAGATGAAGGTAGTAATATTAAGTTTAATTTTGTATTTATTATAAATTTGAAATATGCAGAAGTCTATTAGAAAAAAATAAAAAAAAATATCACTAATGAATATCAGTAGGATATAAGAAAATCTTTTACTTTCAAATTTTTTTTTTTACGTGATCTTTATTTATTAAACCTATTTATATAGCTATATCTAAATTTGGTACACTTTATTTTTTTTATGAATCTCTTTCCCTTAGAAAAACACATTATTTGTAAATAATCATAATATAGTAATTTATATTTTAGGAGAATTCTTGACTAAGAATTGGTTCATTATTTTTGGTTGAAATGATGCAATAAGTTCTTTCAATACAAGAACATTTCTTATATAATAATAATAAAAAAATTTGAGTACATAATTCATCACAAGAATGAGAAAGAAAACAAAAATGAAACATACCAAACATGGAGAAATCAGTCCATGAAGTTGACAAGAGGCATGAATTTTTTTTTTTAAAGATCAATAATCGAACACGTAGACTAAGTCCGAAACTAAATACATGAAAAACATAAAGCAGTCCTAAAAAAGTTATTATTATAAGTTGTTTTATCCATCGTAAATGTTTGAAATCTCTTATTTTTAATTATTACTGTTTTTGTAAAATGAGACGAGAAATTTGTCTGTTTCTATCTAATTTTAATAATTTATTTATTTATTTACTTTATTATCATATATTTTTATTATTCAATAAATTTTAGTTAAATTATAGAAATTTAAAATTATGTATTTAATTTTTATTTTATTTTTTATTATATTTATTTGTTATCAAATCTTTTTATAATTAAAATGTTTAATTATTAAAATCTTTTTTATTGTAAGATTTTTTAATTGATACTACTAATTGAATTAGGAAGTGATGTTAAATATGTGAAATATTTTTTTATTACTACAGTTATTATAAAGCAATATCATAATTTTTGTTTAAAAAGATGTGAGAAAGAAAGAAGTAAAGAGAAAAAAGAGAAATAAATTAAGAAAGTAATTTTTCTATGTAGGTAAAGGACGAGGAATGTCACTGTTTTTTTTACCGTTTCAATATTTCTTTGAAAAATTAGTTTCTTTAGAACTTTTCTTATCAATTTGATCATTATGTATACCAACATATCTCCTCCTTTATAATTAAATTGTTTGATAGATTGTTAGTACTGTGATATTGATCAGTTTTATTTTGTGATTTTCTCCTATATTGAAAGATAATGCACTAAATTGCCATTATGATCATATTTCATCGCCACTTCTCCATACCTACTGGATTTTTGTTTAGTTTACTAGTATTTCTGAATGTTAGATTTATTTTGTTCTTGCTAGATGAATACTCATGGGGTGTGGAAGTGAGAACTTGTTGTAGTAATAAATAAGGTGTGAAAACTGTTGACCATGAAAATAGTTTAGAGTGGTGAAAAATAATTTTGTTTGATTTTTGAAATCCTTGAAAATGGTTTGGTTTTAGTGGCGCATTTAAGATCGTACACCTGTAATCTAACTTACTCAGAATTGAGAACCCACAGAGAGTCCCATCGAAACTTGTTGGTTTTTAAATTCAACAACTTGTCCTCTAGTCAACTTCAATCTTCACCACTGGCCCGTTCTATTTTCACATGCCCACAGTATATAGGCTTTTCTTTTATGACATTGGTTAGATAGAGATGCATACACATACACATTCTCACACAAAACACAACACCAGTTCCAGTCAAGCTCCACACTTATTACCGACTCGTGGCGGTGTAACCCTTTTTCCAATCCCACTTATAACTCTAATAACTCGTGAGTGAGTTCTGTTCTGTTCCTTCTCTCTCTCTCTACATTTACTCATTTACTGTGTATCCCAATAATCTCTTTCATGAATGAGTTTTATGAAATTTAAATATTTAATGGTTTTCATCTCAGTGTATTAAATACTACTAGTATTTTTATTTGACATTGAAAAGGTGGTACCACGGTGATGACGATGCCATTAAATATCTGTCATGTTTTCTTGCCAAAATTGACCTTTTAATGACAATTTAATGTTTTTTCTTTTCTTGCTGTTTTAAAATCTGCTCGTCCAAGACAAAATTGACAGTTTGAGTATTGCAGTAACAAAACATTCATTGGTATTTATCTCGCTTCTTGTGTGTGTTCTGCTTTAGCCTCCAGCTATACGCAAATACAATACTCTAGTCCTTTTTGGTTGAAAGGACTCTCTATCTATCCATCGGTTTGCTACTTCATCCCAACCAGTACTTTCACTCTCTACTCTACAGACTTCACACACACATTACACATGTACCTTTGGTTGCTATTCTACTGTGGCTTTACTCTTGTTCTTGTTGCAGCTGGTGGTTGCATTGAATCGGAGGGTAGGTGGGAAGACGTGTCTTGTTGTGTAGCTTTCCCTTTCCTCTCTTTTTCCCGGCGCATGTGGCGGATTAGACGCTCACTGCTTCCATAATTCAGCTTCTCCAAGGAACACTGTCTCCTCATCTAAGATTTCCTCTGGTAACTCTAAATCTCATACCTTTTTGTTGCATGTGATTCTTTTTATTTTTGTTTCTCTCTCTTTTTCTCTCTTTCTTTCTCCCTTTCTCTCTTTCTCACCTACCCTTTTGTTTATTCATTCAGGAAACTAAGAATCCTCCTCTCATTTTCCCAGACAAAAGAAAAAGAAAATCAATCTGTGGATTCTTTGTTTACTCAAGATTTGGTACCTTTAAAACTAAAATTCTTGTTTTTTCTCTCCTCCTTCTCTTTCCTCTGAGTTTTCTTGGCATAAGCCTGGAGGGGTGTCTGACTATTTGTTTATGACTTGGACTGTTTGTGATTTTTAGCATTCTCCCAAGCTTGAGGCGGCCTTGTTTCGGAAAAGCAAAAAATGTACTTCAATTTCAGCTCTGTTAGAAAAATGTTCTCGCATTTTTTTTTAATTTTTTTTTGTCGAGATGAAAAATTCTGGCATGTTATAGTTTCTCAACCTCTTATTGTTTGAGAGTCTGTGAGATGAACATGTAAAGTTGAGATCTTTTCAATTATCTTCAATCAGGGAAGTTTGATTTTTTGCTATCGAAATTCCCTTTATCTTCCAGTTTTCGATCCCTCCAACCCTTTCCGAAAGATGCTTCCTTTTACTGGTTATTCAGAGAATATTTGAAATTAAACTATTCATTCACATGCTTGTGACAGATATTTTGGTATATGTGTGAGAGTCACTGAATCTGGTTATTCAATATGCTTTTTTATTTTTGGCCTTTTCTGTGGAGAGTTCCATTTTTTGTTAAAACTTTTAATTAATATATACATCTTTTTGTATTTGATGCTTTAGCCTCAATAATAAGCCATGTAAGTTCGAAATTTTGTTCTTTTATAGATTGGATGGAAGGAGCGTGTGAATTTCGAAGTTGGGCTGAATTGATTCCTGATGCCCTAGGAGTAATCTTCACCAATCTTTCTCTTCAGGACAGGGTAACAGTGATCCCCAGAGTGTGTAAATCATGGGCTAATGCAGTAACCGGACCCTACTGCTGGCAAGAGATAGACATTAAGGATTGGAGCAGCAGATGTCAGCCCGACCAACTCGATAGGCTGCTTGAGATGCTTATCACAAGAAGTTGTGGATCCCTCCGCAAACTCAGTGTTTCTGGTCTTCAAACTGAGAGCATCTTCACTTTCATTGCTGAAAAGTAAGCTAAACTGTTCAATATTAAGTAATTACTTGCATTTTAAACTTTAGGGTAAATCATGTGGACAAGTAGTTTTCTTATCACTGTGCTAATTGTTGACAAGTCTAGCATTAGAATATAAATTTGACACATTCTATGTTGTTCAACGGGGCTAGTTTTCAGTTAGTTAGGCTGATATCCTCAATATTGTATATATCTTGGGTGGTAGGCAGAAAATTAAATTAATGAAGGTGGTGTTACTATTTAGCTGGATCCAATTAGCCATCTTTCTTATACAAAATCCTTCTACTCTTTTGCAAGTGCCTGTTCCCTCCAGACTTTGCGACTGCCAAGGAGCAGTATGAGTGATTCCATCGTGGAACAGATTGCTGGGAGGCTTTCTATGATTTCGTTCTTGGATGTGAGCTACTGTATTAAAATCGGCCCCTATGCACTTGAGATGATTGGCAAGAACTGCAAACTGCTAGAAGGGTTGTGTCGAAACATGCATCCATTGGATACTGCAGGCAAGCCTTATCAAGATGATGAAGCATATGCAATTTCCTCCACAATGCCTAAGCTCAAGCATCTTGAAATGGCCTATCATCTTATCAGCACTTCAGGGGTCCTCCAAATACTTGCAAACTGCCCAAAGCTTGAATTTTTGGATCAAAGGGGATGTTGGGGTGTCACATTGGACAACATGTTCTTAAAACAGAAATTCCCAAAACTGAAGGTTTTGGGGCCTTTTGTTCTTGACACTTATGAGAGTGATGGCTGGGATGATTTCTCAGATGTGTCAGATGCTTCTGAGTACTTGGCCTGGGACTTTGTGGCTGGTGGCATGGGTGAATACTATGTTGATGATAGTGACAGTTATGATGGAATGTGGGATGATGAAGACAGGATAGATGAGCTCCACTTCGGGTTTTATGAAGGGATAGAAGACGCTGGAATGTATTGGCCTCCATCTCCATAAGCTAGCTGCATTACTTGTGATGAATTGTATGCTTTTTCTACTCTTGTAACTAATGCTTCCTTCTACTTTACTTTTATGTGGTGCCCTATGATGATGTGTTTTTCCTTGAGAATTGAAGTAAGTTTGGCTTGCTCTGCCTAGCATATGCATAACTGAGTGATATTGTTATTGACCTACCTTAGATTTCTTGTTTAAGTAGGCAAAGGAAAGGGAAGAGAAGACTCCCTGGTTTCCCATGTTAGAGTTCTACTTGTAATTGGAACATCTGGCTTATAACCATATTGTACCTTCTTGAAAATATCTGTTTGATGAGTTTGCCCAATTGGATTTAGAACTTTTATTGTTGTAATAAATGAACTGCTGAGAATGAAAGCTGGCATTATTCCATGTAATGCCCTGGTTAACTAGTGTTTGATGTATTTTTTTAATGCTAAAATATCCTAAAGTGGACAAGTTTTTGGATTTGAGAAACACTTCTGAGATCCCATGCTATACTAGTACACGATTAATTATCTAATTTCCAAACTTCGGAATAATTTTTGGTGATTCGTGATTATTCTGTTTCCACTTCATGGAACTAGCAAAGCTTGGAAAAGGAGAACCTTTTTTTTTCTGTGGACTTGCATTGTTGCCTCTGTATGAGTCAACACCTGTCTTTCTAAGCTGGTGCTGTCATCAAATTCATGCATTCACGTGTTCATCAAATCGGCTAACAAATGAATGCCTTGAAGTGAGAACTGGACCTGGTAGCTGTTGTTCAGATGTCAAAAATTATGTTTCCTTGCTCGTTTGTAAACATGTTAGATTAGCACGTGTCTGGTTCTCACGCTTACCCTTTGGAATGAAAAAATACAAAAGCTATTTCTTTTTTCCAGAAGTGAGGAGTCTAAACTCACAAGATACAACGACAAATGCGCACTAAGATTAGCATTCTCTAAAGGGATGTACAATAGGTTGCTTATTTGAAGTTTGATTTGTGATATTAAAATTTAAGTTGTCCAATTTTTATTCAATAATTTTGATATACTAGTATATATGGTGTTTACAATAAACTCACCCTTTCTCCATGTCTCTAAATTCTGATGAAGTTATGATAAATAAAAAAGACAAGAGGAAGTGAGCAAACAAAGTATAAACTTGTGAAATATATATATATATATATATATATATATATATATATATATATATATATATATATATATATATATATATATATATATATATCCTAAAAAAAGTTAAAAGTACAAAAATTTTCGTCATGTTATACCAGGAAAGATTAATAAAAAATATAAAGTAAAAGACGAAATATTTAAATTTTCTCAGTCTCATCATTTTTTTTTCATAATTTAGAAACATTAATATACATTAGCCTGGCCAACATTTACTGTAAGCCTTTTTGGACTTCTAAAAAATATTTTTTTATAAATTAAAATTAGTTTTTATTTAAGTTAAAACACAAAAAATTATATCAGAAATATTTTATAAATTAGTTTATATATAGACTAATAAATATTATTTCTCTTCCAATTGTTATTGAAAAATTCATCTAAACTTCTAATACAACTCTTTGGTTGCTCATTAGTCACACTTCATCCATGCTCCTGTTGAAGCAATAAATTTTAGTTCTGCCTATTACTTGACAGTTGAAAAAAACCGAAAAAATTGAGTCGGTATGTTCAAACACATGTTTCTCACTTTGCAAAACATCCCCAAAACTATGCCTAACTAAACTAGTTTTCTATTTGGTGGCCAACATAAGATAAACAGATAATGAGCCGAACAACAACATTTATCAGACATGATTATAATAAAAGATTTAAAATGTATAACAGATTTTTTTTCAAACTAATTTGATATTATCTTAAACATTTTATTAATTATTCTGATATATATATATATATATATATATATATATTGGTGCAGAGAATTACTCATATATATATAATCTCCAGTGCCATTAAAATAGAACTTCATTCTCTTGGATTATGAAAAATAAAATAGAATAGAATCGAGATTCGTGAACACCAAAATATAAGAGAAACATGCTGAAAGGTACTTCCATTGCAGAAGAAGGAGTTGCCGTGACTGTTTGCTTTGTAGTCTTTTTTTTTAACCTTCAAAATTCAAATGATAGAGAATAGCATTGCAGTGAAAAAGATGATTTTTTTACTGGGTTTGGTAAACTGAAACAACATGTGTATCGGTTGCCGTACATTATTCTCTGGGCCCATAGAATAGAATTCATTACACTGTAGAATACACAATTACATATACTCACATATATGTTTTTCATATTTATTTTTGCAGAAAAGAAACACCCATAGTTAAGAATACTACTAATAGTTATTTATTATGAGAAGTTTATATTGTTTTTTTGTGATGTTTAAAACTAGCATGTTGGTTCATAGAAAATTACACTATCCAGTGGAACTGGAACAGAACTGTTAACAAAGAACCATCATACTTTCTTAGAATCTGCCAGACCAAGAGAGGATCCAGCAAAATCATAGACTTTTTACTAGATAGCTTCCTTAACCGTGTGTGATTTACTCACTGAATCAAATAAGTATAAGTGTTATGAATCAAATGATTGCTAAGAGTTTAAAAAGCTTTTGGGTGAGCCGTTTCTTATGTTCTCATTTCTCAGGGCAATCGAGTATAAAAGGAGGGACAATGAATATCTGTATGATCCATGCACTTTTAATGTTGTGTGATGATTCCGGGAATGTCCCTGGTGGATCTTTGTTCATACTTCATATTATTAATTTGCTGTTACATTTTTTACTATTTGTTTACCATCCATCCACATAAGTAAAGTATTAATTCTCCCTAGGTTTAATTAATTAACTTCTATGCTACACAGTAGCTAGTAGTCACATGATTACATGTGATAATGTTTTTGGATCTTGCAGACTATTGTGATTTCAATTTATCCTTTGAAACTTGTGTCCGACCATTATTTTGGAGACTTCAGATAATGCCATTAAAGTTGGTGCAGCACGTGCTTAAGAAGTTCAGAATTACTAATTAATTAGGGTTTTCTTATGACATAAAAGAGCTTCTATTTTCTTGATTTAACAAACATACTTTGTGGTTTGGGTGCAAAAGTTAGCTGAAAATGCTGGTGATTATAATTTGTCCTGGTTATTTTTTTATGCCTAACAGCTTTAATAAATTCCATTTCTGAGTTTGCCTGCTTGTGAATCACAAGGAGGACGTTTTGTTTGTCCTCATTGTCCAATTGTGAAGCCAGGGTTCCAGGACCACCAAAGCCAGAGTCCTCAGTTTCACATATCTGGTGCCTGTTGCTTCATCACAGATTAGATCCTCTGGAATATTCAACTTTTCCATTGAGTGTGAGCTGCTGCATGATGCTCATTATGAAATAAGCAGTGGTCCCACTTCCATGTACACTCAACTGGTGTTTTGGTGATCATTTGTAAAATTGGTTTTCAGTAACAAAATTATTTAGGTTCATAAGTTTATTCAAAGATAACAAGTCTGCCGTAATATTTCATTTTTATAATGTTTGGCTATGCATTGTTCAGGAATGAATGCAAGATGAAGTACTTGTTTTTTAGACATTTGGCACAGTGTTGTGTCTAAGTGGGTGGGTAGAATGAAACCAAACACGAGTTTAGTCAAAGTGATATTTGAAAGTAACATCAATTTTACCTTTCAATAACTAAATACTTGCGTCTTTACAAAAATAAAAACTGATAAGAGACAACATCAGTTCTTACACTTGTGACTAAGAAGACAGTTACATAGGCTTCACTAAAAACAAGGAATCTATTCATATTGGGTAATTGTCTCAACTATTCATTGAATCATAAAACAAAGAATCTAGTAAAACGTTATATTCGGGTGACAAATTTATTAGCAAAAAAGAAGATAAAAATAATTATTTATAAGCATTAAATTAAGAGAAAATGAATAGTAACTTCATAAGTTACACTTGATAAATCAAATTAGTCCACAAGTACTTTAAATGGATTACTTTTAATCTCCATTAATCTAATGGTTTGGGAGACTTACCCATATATGTACTTGTTATATCACTTGAAAAAAGATATGATTGAAGGGTAGATGATAGGGCGAGAGACCTCACATGTCTCTCGTGGAAAAAATATTGTCCAAGGTAGATTTCATTAACTTTTAAGGTCAGATTTTGTTTTTCTTCCTTGTTTTCTCCTTAATTTTCCCAAACTACCCTTCTTTTCCTTTAGCCACGTGCTCTCTTCTCTTCGTCCTTCTTCTCTTTCTATCGCCATCTCAGAACAAAAACAAATTAAAAAGATTGAAGGAGAAACATCCCAATCAATTTAAATTGAAAGCGCCTCCCCACAAATTCAAGTAAGTTGGGCTTTTGGGCTTTATTTTTTACTTAGAGAATAACTTAAAATTATTTTTGTTACTTATTTAATTAGAACGAGATAAGATTAAAATTCTACACGAGACTCATTATTTGAAATATATCAAACAGAAAAAAAAAAAGATAAAATTTATTGTGTTTTTTTTACCAAAGTACAAATTTTAGAATTGTATCTGGAAATTTGTTTATTATTAGATGTGGGCTGATTTTAGGACAATAAAAATATGGCCACTCAATTTTAAGTGTTAGATCGACAATCGAAAGTCTGAAAAAAAAAATATAGCATACATTTTATTTTAACTTTTTTTTAATTGTGAGGATTATTATTTGGTTAGTTTTAGTTAATTGGAGGTATTGTTTAAGACTCTCTTGCTCGTAGTGAATTTATTTGTTTAATCTAAATTACGGATGACTTTGAGAAATATTTTAAGTTCAAAGTATTTGTGTCTATTTTTATTTTTCATATCTTTTTGTCTTGTTTTATTTTTGTTGGTATTTCTAATAAACTTTTGTAAGTTAGACAAATTTTATTTCACCGCCTAGTGACTTGTGATTATAGTTCTTATTTTTCTGTCGTATTTTATTTTTATTTCATTACCTATGGGATATTAAAAGATTTTTTATACCCACAACAACTATTTAGGGATATTTGCAAATATTTTCTAAAATAATATTATTTAAAATAATTTTTAAATATAAATTCAAATAAAAAAATTAAATTTAAAATATAATTTAAATAAAATTATAAAATAAAATATTAGTATAAATAAATTTTAATATTTTAAAAATGAAATAAAATTATAAAGTATAAATTTTAAAAAATTAATCTTTTTAAATACTTTTAATTTCATAAATCTTATAAAAAATATACATAAAATTAAATCATACACAGATCGTTAATAATTAATATTTCTTTTATTAATAATTTTATTTTAATTTTTTAAATATTAAAATAAAATTTATTAATAATAATTTATTGATTGTACGATATTGAATATTAACTTGTCTCATCAATAAATTATTAATTAAAATATTCGTGGATATCTACTAAGTATATTTATTTAATACATATTATGAATATTATCTGTCAATATTAATTTTTTTTTTGTGATCCTTAATTACAGTGGTATCGAAGTTATTTTGCTATCAGATTTTTTGCAAATATTCTACATCTTCTTGTCAATGGTTCAACAAAACCATATTCTACGTCTTAGAAATGAGATTTTTAACACCAATAGATATATAGTTTATAATTTTATTAGACTTTTTGTAGATGACAATATATATATATATATATATATATATATATAATTTTATTATTCATGAAAAAAATTCTAAATTTTATAGAATAAATTTGAATATTTATAAGACTTGAAATTGAAGAAACAGATAAACTAAAGAAATTTCGAGTGAAATGAAAAAGTTTAGGAGGAATACATCAAATAAAACAAGAAAAATATATATAACTAATCAAACTTATAAGAAAGAAATTCTAGAGTTTAAAATGCATTTTTTACTCCAAAAAATATGGTAAAGCGTCACACTCAAATTAACATTTTTGAAGTTATTTAAGATGTAAGGTTGAATACTTTTTTTTTATTCTTGAAAGTGTATGGCTTTTAAAGTTTTGAAATTGAAAATTAGTAATCTGAAGTAAGATATATTTTTTACATAATCATTGGATTGAATAATGTTAATTAACTGTGTTAATTTTCTGATATCCCATAACTGACAAGTCAAGTGTAACTTAGGTGGGAACTAAAAAATTTCTTTTGAGGGATATCAATTTTTTTTCCGAGTACTAGGTGTGTGAAATTTGATTTTTTTTATTTCTTGGTTTTGAAATTGAGTTGAAAAAGTTTCAAACTTAAAAAAACACTTCCTTATCTTTCGATTCTTGGTATTGGGTATTTCTATTTATAACTACATTTCCTTTTTCTCATGCATCATTTTCCTAATTCAGTTCAAATTGGTGTTTTTCCTTTGTTGTAGTTGCTCGTCTCAAAGATGAAAACAAATTGCACTTATTTACTTTCGTATTATTAATTTAATTCCTTCCATTTCCATTCCCCCTTTTTTTATATGTTTGAGGGTCTAAAAGAAAAAAATTTATGAATTTATATTTTTTTATTACCAAATAGAATATTAATGACTTCAAATAAAAAAAATTAATTTTTGATTTTTTTAAATGAAGTTGTGCTAGATAATACATCTTTAGTTTAATATTTGTTAATAAAATTATATTACATAGTACGATTTGATGATTATAAAAAAAATCATAATTTTTTTCGAGCTCCAAATATTAAGAAAGTTTCATTCACATTCTGTTGTTCTCTTTTCTTCTCATTTTCCATATTTCATGTTTGTGTCATGTTAATAATAAAGTTACTTCTCATTTAACATCTTAACATGTTAAGTTAATAAACTACTAATATTACCTATCTAAGTCACTAACTTAAAAAATGAATCTTATTATTAAATATTAATTTGTAATTTTGATGTTTTAAGGACTATATATATAGATGTTATAAACTTACAAGAATTTAAAAGGGTATTCAACCTTATGTATAAAAACTTTATTTTTTATTTTTTATTCAAATAGACATCAGAGAAAAATTGATTTATGCTCCAGAATTCATAATTATAATAATAATAATCAAATCAATTTTTTTATACTGAGCAACCAAGTTTTGTTTTCTCATATTAAAGAACTCAACCATTAAGTATAAGTCCACTCTGATTTTCGCTTGTGCTTGTGTGTTAATAATAAACTATTATGATTAAAATTATAATTACTAAAACATTAAAAAAATGACTAATATTTTAATCTCAATACTTCCATTGTTTTTAAGCTTGATATGTGCCTTTATATTAATTATTTTTATTTTTCAACATAAATTAGTGGTCTTACTATAATTTTTCTTTATATATATATATAGAGAGATGAAATGAATAATCGATTCTATGGTATAAAAATTACCAAGAAAAAAATTAGAATGAAATTGCAGATGTAAAACAGATTTTTTTTTAAAAAAAAAACTTACAACTCTCTATTGATATTCAACATGTTAATTCATCCATTTTAACGGGGATGGACACCATATGGGTTTCTTGCTTTTGGGTAAACAGAGTATGGGCTTATAATATAGGGCCTTGTGGGTTTTCAATTAAAACTGGGTTTTAGCAATTGCCAAGAGTGGTGTTTGGGGATACAGGAGATACACTAGTCCAAATACTAGGAGCCATTGATATCCCCACCCTAAATTCACCCTTAATTTTTTTCATAAAATATTCATTTACCGAAATACCTTGAAAAAATATGTTTTTGTTGGACCAGAAATACGATAAAATATGTTTTCTTACAAATTTAATTCACACCTAATAAACAAAAGAATACGTCTTTGTTCAAGTGTAAATGGGATCTTTACCGAGACACAGAGGTAGGGAAAAGGCAGGGACAAGGGAGGTAATTTTCACAGGTTTCGGGTTCAAATAGCAAAGGTGGAGGTACCAGTAGCAACCCCTTATTTTATAAGGTTAGGCTCTTAGTTTTTTAATTTGGGCTCCGCAAATAATTGGGCCACAAGAACATTGTGGGAACATTATATAATAACAATTATAATAATAATAATAACATCATGGAGATAGAAAGATTTATAACCTATTTTCACACACTTATTTTTTTATAATTTTACTTCGATTATAATGACATTTTGATAGATGTTTTTCCTATTGTGATAAAAATTATAATAACTATTTTCAGTTATGTAACACAAATGTAATACGCGGCATCACAGTATTAGTGTTTTCATTTGTTATAATAATGATTATAATAAATAATATATAGAGGATAATATAAAATAAAAAAATCAGAAGAAAATAAAACATTGATATTTTATTTCATTTTATTGTTTGAACATGTATTTTTTCTTTTCTTCTGATGGTCGAATTTTTTGGTGAGCAAATATAATCATAGATATTTTTTTATGAAAGAATAATAATTTAATTTAAATAACAATAAATTAAATATCTAATTTTAATGAAAAAAAGTTAATCTCATAAGCCATATGTTGGTTGAACAATTTCAAAAAAATTTATCGTCTTGTCAAAGTTAATATTTTTCAGAAATAGAAATTTAGTGATAATAATTTTGGATTATTTTTTAATTGGTCTGTGACATTTAAAACAACATTATTTTTTTAAGACTTTGGTATCGATACAAATTATTTATTGGACATAACAACTAATATCTTTGGGAATCTGAAGATAATGTGGGTACTTTCTTCCTTAACACTATAATATTACTAGGATTTGAATACTTAAACTTAACATGATTTAATAGTACTTAACTTTTCTAATTAAAAAATTGTTCAACTAAAGTCATTTAAACCCATCTTTTGTTTAATTATTGTAAAAACATTTTGTTTAGAAAGCACTTAAAAAAAGTTATTATAATTATGACATTTTTTATTATTTTTTATACTTGATGGTGGACATATAATTACATATTATTTTGATTGTATGTGTTATTTTTTCAAATAAAATAATAATCAATATATATATATATATATATATATGTATGTATTAAGAATTATATATTTGATGAATTTCGATGCATATAAAATAATTTTAAATGGATATATAGAGAGAGAAAGAAAGTGAGTGAGTAAAATATGCGTGTGGAATATATTGAGAGAAAAAAAAATATTAATGCTCCTCAATATTCTCGCTAAAATATATCATTCTTTTTGTTTTTTTTTTCTCGCGAAATTTTGGTTGTTTTAGAATATCAATACATAATTACGTATTTATTTTAATTATATCCTTACATGCCGTGAAACACTTAAAAGGATAAATAATAATTTACTTTTTATAAATTCTTTATTGTAAAATATTAATATTGTCTCTTGATGATTTTGTATTGAAAATAAATATTATCCCGGCGAAGGACTGTAAATTGAATAATTCAAAAGTGAATTTTCATTTTAGATCGAATTCAGATGAATTCTTATTGTAGAAATCAACTAGTAATTAAGTCATTAATCATCAATAATAATACTTATAAATTGGAATAAATAAATGAGGTAGTTAAAAATAATAAATAATTGTCATCTTGAGAGAAAGAGAAAGCTGTATATTAAAAAAGAATATGTTAATTAATTTTAGATTAAAATATAACAGGTTGTGGAGTAAAACATTAGTAAACAATCTCATAAAACGATAAATAAAACATTTAATTAATATTTTATAAATTTAATATTTTAACATGTATAAACATTATATCATTAAAATCAAAGAATAGAAGGAATAAGTTTTAGAGTAAACTTTCTACTAAATCCCTGTGATTTTTATGTACAATGCAAGTGAAATGTTAATGTAATTTTTAAAAATTATTTATGAGGATACATAATGTATTTTAAAAATAATTAAAGATAATTAATGTGGTACATAAGAAATAAGAATAAATGTAATGTTTGAAAATAATTAAGATATTGGTTTAGATAATGTATTTTAAAAATAATTAAAGATAGTAAATGTGGTACGTAAGAAATAAGAATAAATGTAAAGTTTTAAAATAATTAAGATATTGGTTTAGATTCGTAATTGGGAAGTACTGAACAAAATATAAGAAAAAAACTTGTATAAAAAATTTATTACATACTACCTTTTTTGCCGACATTGTCTGATTTAATTAATAGTGAGAGATATTTATAAATGCAATCTCATTATTTCTGTTTGTATTTTAATGTACTATAACTATTGTTTAAAAGTAATAATAATTTCTTCCTATTTAAATATTTTTTATTAGTCATGCACGTAAACTTTAAATACAACGTCATTATTATATCTTTTTAGTGTATTATGCTATTGTTTGAAAAACTAAATTCTTCCTATTTAAACATATTTTTAATAAATTCATGCATATAAATTTTTTTGATGAACAATAATATCATACCTAAATAAATAAAAAATTTCTCTTAAAATCAAGGATATGTAGAATCATTCGTCTTTACATTCTTAAAGTAATTAGTTAAATAATATTTATATTATTGTCAAACATGTATTTTATAATTTTTTTCCATGATATTTTTTTATATTTTCATAAAGATTAAAAGGAAGATAATATAATATGATATTTTTTAATAATTCTTGTGATTTAATTTTAATATTTAATGATCATTATAATTACTAGATTATATTTTGTTGTTTTATGTAGTTACATTATGATGTGAATATTTTTGTAGCTTTCTTAGTGTAATAATGAAATAGAATATTAATATTTCTATTTTACTTAGTCTTGTGATCTTGTCATCAAAATTAAAAGGAAGATGATATGACATTATATATTTTTAATAATTATTTGGTCATTTAATTTTAGTATTTAATGATGTAATTACTAGATTACATTTTGTTGTTTTATGTAGTTACATTATGATATGTCTAATGTTGGGATGTTGAGATAAAAGATTTTTTTTCATATCTTCAATCATACTAAAATTTCATTTTAAGTCAAGAATGATGAAAACTTGTATATTTGGTGCAACTAAAAATGAAAATCTTTGTACTAAATACATAAGAATTGATTAACTAACTTGAAAAAAAGTTTGTTGAAAGCCAACAAAATAAGAAAGAGAAGGTTACTTTAAGGTAGTTGCTTTTGCATATTAAGTTATAAATAAATATATTATTAATTAATTTATGAATATTGTCTCATTGGTGATAGAATGTTAAAAAAAATACAAGTATAATGGGAGTGAAAATTTGAGCAAATCATAATAAAAAAAAAGTAAAAATATGGTTCAACTTCTATCATTACCTTCTTATCATGAAAAAGGAAATAGGTTCATCCTTTAGACACACATACTTATGATGTGAATTTTGAATAATAATTATGATTAAATGATTTATACACGACTTGAATTATAATTTATTTTGGTTATATTGTTTGATTTCGTGATTGAATAAATCACTCAGAATATTTTTAGTACTTAAATGTATTTTGAACTAACATAAAATGAACATAGCTCCTTTGAACTTAGTCAAGAGATTATATTCAACAATATAAAAAGTTATATAAGATGTCACATTGAAACTTATGTAAGAGTTTAACATGTGATTAAAGTTCTTAAAACACTTAAAAAGAATAATTGTTGTAATCTAACTTATATTATATAGTTATGTGTTTTAGAGAATCCATTAAAAGATGATATTAATTTCACTTGTTCATGTGAATTATATGTTTAAACTATTCTTTCCATCAATAATCATCCAAAAAGTTTTTGAAAAAGTTATTATATTAAACATAATATAATTTTTTCTTATAAAATTAAAGTTATAGCATATAAGATTTGTGTTCTTGTGATTTCTGTATAAATTTTTATTATTATTTAAACATATCATCTATTAAACCTTTTAGAATATTTATATCATTATATTTAATATTTATATCTAAACTAATTTTAAATTATTATTTATACGAAATATAAACATTAAAAATAAATTGAAATTGAAGAGAACGATCATCATTTTATAAGTTAGAAGTTGTTATAATAATTATAAGTATCAATCTAAACTTATCTTTTTATGTTTAAAAAGTATGGTTAAATATGTTTTTAATCCTTAATTTATTTGTCAAATTGTGGTTTGTCCTTCAGGTAAACTTTGTACTTATTTCGTCCTTATGTTTTATAAACCCGTGTAAACAATCTTTGCTGTCAGAATTTTTTTTTATCTCTTCATTTTTCTTTTTCATAGTTTCCTATTTCACTATCATCCGCCTCTTAAGTTTCTTTTACTCTTTTCCCTTCCATTTTTTATTCATTTTTTTAAAGATATTTTTATTCGTCATCAATGATCATTTGCACATGTTTATAAAGTATAAAAACAAAATAGATTCAAAATTTGTCTAAAAAATGAAATTCAATTTTAACAAATAATTTATCATAAAAAATTTTAAAATTAAAGAAATAAAAAGGAACAAAACATTTTAGTCTTTAAAACATATTGTCTGTTTTTTATTTCCATTTTTTTAACAAAACGAGATTTTCACCATTAATATGAAATAAAAATGATTTCTTGGATTAAATGTTTGCTCAGAACTAAACCATGATTCATTAATTAAGACATACCTACAATACATTCAGTACATTGACACATTGAATCTAAAACCGTGGAAGCAGCAATCTACCCCAGTTACCAAATTCAGCATTTGACTTACTAGTTCTCCAGCTACTTCTCTGTATCGTCACTCCCTCCCTATAATACCCCTGACCCATTATGGGCGAAAATACCCTTTCCCAACAACCCCTCTCTCTTATAAAAGCCCTGTTCCTCTTGTCGTAGAACATATGAGAAAGCCATCATCTCTCTCTACACACAACCACCATGGCCACCGCCGCTTCCAACTCTCTTCTTCAAACCAAATCCATTCTCCCAACCCACCCTCTCCTCCCTTCCTCCACCACCCAATGCTACTCCGTTCCCGGGCCCAGGCCCAGGCCCAAGCCCAGGCCCATCCAATCCGTTCACGCGGCCGACAATCCCGTCAACGTAGTAGCCGACGGGAAACAGCCGCAACCGAGGCGTGAGGCCAAGTGGGCCGTGGACAGCTGGAAGTCCAAAAAGGCCCTCCAGCTCCCGGAATACCCGAACCAAGAGAAGCTCCAGGCGGTGCTAAAGAGCCTTGAAACGTTCCCTCCCATCGTCTTCGCTGGAGAGGCTCGCAACCTGGAGGAGCGCCTTGCCGAAGCCGCCATGGGGAACGCGTTCCTCCTCCAGGGCGGAGACTGCGCCGAGAGCTTCAAGGAGTTTCACGCGAACAACATCCGCGACACCTTCAGAATCCTCCTCCAGATGAGCGTGGTTATGATGTTCGGTGGCCAGATGCCCGTTATTAAGGTACCACCACACCATCTCAAACCTCTCATTTATGAAGATGCTTCAAATGAAATATAAAATGATGAGAGTAATGACGTTGTTTTTTACTGTTTGTGTTAGGTGGGACGAATGGCGGGTCAGTTCGCGAAACCGAGATCGGAGCAGTTGGAGGAGAAGAACGGGGTGAAACTCCCCAGTTACAGAGGCGATAACGTGAACGGAGATGCGTTCGAGGAGAAAGCCAGAATTCCTGATCCTGAAAGAATGATTAGAGCGTATAGTCAATCCGCTGCCACTCTGAATCTTCTGAGGGCATTTGCAACGGGAGGCTACGCTGCTATGCAAAGGGTTGGTCAATGGAATTTGGACTTCACAGAGCACAGTGAGCAAGGAGACAGGTGCGTCCCACCAAACACTGATTTTTCTTTTCTTTTTTCTTCAATCGGTGCTGTGTGCGTTTTTTTCGCTCTTTTCCAGCAACTTATTCTCTCTCACTTATTGTCTTGCTCTTCTCATTTTTATTGCATCTAAGTTGCCGAATACCAAACACACCCCTACCACCTTTTTATGCCTTCTTCAAAGTACATCTTCCTTTCCTTAAACTGAAATACACGAGGTTGTGTTTGTACAGTGTTTAGACCAAAACAATCTGTGAGCTTTTCATTTTAATAAAAATAATTTTATTATCTTTTTAATTATTCATATTTATAATTAATTGTATTTTATTAGTAAAATTTAAATATATAAGTTCTAGTTAAAAATATTCTTTAAATATAAATAACTTTTTGGTCTAAAATATTGATGAAGACTTTTTTGCTTTTCCTTTACTTTTAATAAAAATATCATGTGACATTATTTCAGGCCTTATAAAAAACTAAAATAATGTGATAAAATGATCAAATATTACTAAATGTTTGTGTTATGTTACATTCAAGTTTTTGGTTCATGTTTTCTTTCCATAATTAATAGTTAATGTGTTTTAATACCCTTCCCCAAACCACGCCTCTTCTGCAGTTTCCGGATAATAATATTTCGAAGACCTGCATTGCCCATCTTTTGTTGTTTTTTCTAAAAGATAAAAGAGAAAAATTGTTAAATTGAAAAAATTAGGTCATGTTCTTACTTATTTTTAAAAGTTTTTGTATGAAAGTTCTTCGTTAATGCCTTTGCATAAGACAGTGTTTACGAATTAGTCTTGTTATTTGTTGAAGTTATGACACTTTTAGTTTTAAATTTTATGTTTTACACAAATTTTGGTTTTCATTTTTTAATACATGAGATTAATAACACAACATCTTGTGTTGTATCTTCAGCTAAAAGTCATTGAATCTTTGTCAAAAATTGTTTTACTCTTTTTTCTTATTTTTCTGTTTTTTTACCCTTCATTTTTATTTTTTTTAATATAATGTGCAACTAAAAAATATAAAAATATTTAAATATTTTATTTAAAAAATTATTTATAATAAATTAATGCTAACTATGATAATAAATTAATATTCATAATATTTTTCTTATAACAATAAAATTATTATCTTTTTAATATTAATAATTATAGTTAATATATATAATTAATTCTTTTAAAAATGTATTTGAAAAGTTTTAATATTTTGAGAGACTATTAAAAAAATATAAAGATAAAAGGATAAAAAAAGACAAAAGGATCAAAGGGGAGAAAAAAGGATATAAAATTTTATCATTCTAATAGTTCTTATCTTAATTTACATCACACGTTACTTGTAAGTCAACCTTAATTTTATCTAGAAAAAAATTACTTAATTATTTTGGTTTATGTACGAATATCAGAACCAGTATTTGTATATCGTTTTAGTTATATGGTTAATCTACTGATAAGAATTAGTCCCAAAACCATGATTTAGTTGTTTTAACCCTTGTAGCTCTATGGAAACTAGATATGTTTGTTTGGCATGGCAGGTACCTAGACTTTGCACACAGAGTGGATGAGGCCCTTGGTTTCATGGCTGCTGCAGGCCTCACGGTGGAGCATCCTATAATGAAAACAACCGAGTTCTGGACTTCACATGAATGTCTGTTATTGCCATATGAGCAATCACTCACCAGGTTGGATTCAACTTCGGGTCTCTACTATGACTGTTCCGCGCATATGCTTTGGGTTGGGGAACGGACCAGGCAGCTGGATGGTGCTCATGTTGAGTTTCTAAGAGGTGTTGCTAATCCTCTTGGAATCAAGGTTTGGACATGTTACTTCTAAAATCAACTGCACTTTGATCTCATGAACTTGTCCATGCATGCAAAACCATTTCATTCCTATTGGTATTTTGACGTATATTTAGTCTTATATATAACACTATATATCTTGATTTGCTTCGTTGAAGTTGGATAGATTAATGATTGATGAAATAAAATGGCATCGTATGGCAGGTGAGTGATAAGATGGATCCAAATGAGCTTGTTAGACTGATCAACATCTTGAACCCCCAAAACAAACCAGGGAGAATAACTGTGATAACGAGGATGGGAGCTGAAAATATGAGGGTCAAGCTTCCACATCTGATCAGGGCAGTACGCAGAGCTGGACACACTGTAACTTGGGTCAGTGATCCTATGCATGGAAACACCATAAAGGCTCCGTGTGGACTCAAAACTCGCCCCTTTGATGCCATCCGGGTATTATTCTTGCCTCCATAATTTGATTGATTATCTTGCATAAGAAAGCTTTGATCGGGTGCTATCAGAAACGTAGATATGCTTGGTTTAGAATCATGTTAGTTATTGCCGTTTCAATTAGCATAAAATTATTCACTTCTAAGTCATCATGTCTTTTTAAACTTACATCTGGTCATCTGAAAGGCTTCATAAAGAAGATTGGGAAACAATTAACATCAGTGTCTGTAATTGATGAAGGCGTATTTTCATTGGCTTTAATCCATGGTAGTGACAATTGTTAAAGATTTGATATCTGAACTAGTTCAGAATGGTTGGCTACCAAACCTGAATGCTACATAATATTTAGAAGCTGGATTGATAGGTCACAAAAGATTTGCTTGTTGCGGTCCCGAAGTAAAGTATAATGAAAGCTGATATTTGGTTATTTGATCAACTAAAGTAATCATATTCTAGAGTTGGGTTGCATTTCTTTATCAATCACTAGAATCCACGAGGAGAGGGGCCTGCATAAAAATATATAGAGTTAGCTATTTTTTAAAAATCTTTATAATATCCAATTAAATTTCCATCACTTAAATAAATTAAGTATTCAATCAAGTCATTTTGAGATATAGTATTATATTTTTAATCTATATAAAATAAAATTATTCTACCATAATTTCAAGATCAAAACACACTATTATCTATATTTTTTTTTGGAGGGAGGGGTGGGGGAGTATAAGAACAGGAAAGTAAAAGAGATGAAAACTAATTCCTGAGCGACAGAGAATATATAGCTGACTACAGAAATTACGTGTAATGTTTTCATTTTTCAATCGGCAATTGAACCAACCTGGTTTTGAATTTTAAGTCTTACCAACTTCAGAGAAAGCAACATCATGAGACTGCCAACGTTGATGTCTGATTATTTATGCCCCTATAATGGTCTTTAACCACCTTGACTGGTTTTGAATAATGGGTGACAACCTTGATAGTCGACATCTGATTATGTGTATATTTTCACCTAATCGAACAGGCAGAGGTGAAAGCATTCTTCGACGTGCATGAACAGGAAGGAAGCCACCCAGGAGGGGTTCATCTAGAGATGACGGGTCAGAATGTGACTGAGTGCATTGGTGGGGCAAGAACTGTGACCTTTGATGATCTGGGCTCACGTTACCACACACACTGCGATCCCAGGCTTAATGCTTCACAATCTCTCGAGCTGGCTTTCATCATTTCTGAACGCCTCCGAAAGCGTAGGATCGGATCGGATCGCGGCAGTACCTTTTCTCTGTAGGATTATTCAATGCCGACAAAGTGGCTTTCCTCCTTTTCCTTAAATTCTATCATATGGACCAACAAAAAAATTGTCAGAATAATGTTTTGTGGATATCGTCTGTGTAGTGGGAGTAAAGGAGATATATAGGTGTTGTCCAGAGAACTGAGAAATAAGAAATATCATTCTGTTTATCAAAAAAGAAAAATTATTATTTTTAATTTTAATTTTCTTTTTACATTGAATAAATAACTGTTGTGTATTGTTTTAGATGTAAAAGAAAGGGTTTTAAAATAAAAGTGTCTCTCTGTCATCACTCATAAAAAAAAACCCTGAATGTTATTAAACTTGGTCATCCACCATTTAGATATCAAGGTTACATTGTGCACTTTATTTTTTATGTGAGTATTTACAAGTAAAGCGACAGTGTTTTGTAATAGTCATCTTGGAAGTAAGTTAATTTACATTTTTATCAATAATATTTACGTAAATATATTTATTTATCAATTTATTCCTTCTTATTATTACCATTATTTTAATGTTACTAGCATATAATATACTTTTAATATTTTATATAAAGTGGATATTGTTGGATTAATTAGATTTCATCACTTAACTTTCTTATTCAATAAAGTTCATTAAATAAATTTTTCTTTATTTTGTTGTCATCAATTTTTATAATGAAAATTTATAATTTAATTCTTTAAAGCAAAGTGTAGGCATATTTCATTGAAACATAATCTCTTTTTATACTAAGTTAATTTTTATTTTTAAATAAATGATTATCTTAGTTCTTTTTCAATATCTTACAACTTCAATTACTTTATAATTTTATGATTGATCAAATTATAATAATCAATAAACATAAAGACTATCAATGAAAAAATATATATAACTATAATCAAAGTATATAAAAGAGTTTGGTGATTACATCAGATAATAACAAACCAAAGAGAAGAAGTAATCGGTATAGAAGTTATTTGATGGATAAGTATCTTAGCTTTCTTTTATTTGTATTTTACTGTTTCATTTTAACTCTAAAAATCGTATTTAAAATTTTAAGCGAATGAGAGAACATTACATAAATTGTTCACTTACTTAAAATTTATTAGACATGTTGGATATAAGATCTGTAAGCAATTTTGTTGTATTCTCTACTTACATATATCATTAGACTATGCTTATTTTTTATTAAGTGAGACGAGATAATTAAAAAATACCACTTTCTAGTACATGTTATTTGAGTGTTTAGTTATTTTGCTAAAGAAACTATGTTACTTGGATAAGTATTACTTCTTCTATGTTCGTTATTTTTTCTAGTTTTTCTTATTCATCCAATTTTAAAAAAAGTTTTAAATGTTAAAAGTGTCAATCAAATAAATATCAAGTCTCTCTTTTTCTATAATTGTAAAACTAAATAATAATCTACAAAATCATTTTAACAAAAGAAAATAAAATTAATGAATACTATACTTAATAAACATAAAATTCTAATAAGAAACTAAGTAAAATTAAAAATTGATTTCATTCCGGACAATGGATATAAAAGTCACCACAATTTGAATTAATTAAAGGTTATGACTAATAGGAAACTTAAAAGAGAGCTCTAAAATTGAGAAAAGTAAAAATCATAGATAATAAAAAATTTGGGAAAAACATGGTTACACTGATATTCAACTTTTATTGTAAGGTAACGTGATTACCCTAATATTCAACCTTTATTTACCATATATTATGATATATAGATGCTTATCAAAGGTTGGTAATTGATTGTGTATACTAAAAGTTGATCCAGATTTCAGTGTACCACTGAGCAATTTGATTATTGATTAAATTATAAACTTCTTATCCCAGTGTATGAATTATCTTCCCATTATTTGTTTTGTTATATCTTGATTTTAAATTAATGATATAATTGGAAGCTATAACATCTTATGCTAATAATTCACTCAAGCTTTTTAACATTATCCCTTTTTATTATATATGGAGGGAGTAGAAGACCAGAAATTGTCTTGGATCAAGCCTTCAGAAGAGATGGTAAGCTTATTGAGTTCGAAATACTTTGGGTCATTATGCATGCATTCTATACCATAAAAAATATGTTAGAGATTGTGTTGTTAACATAACTTCATAGGTTAAAGATTTGTAGCTTGCCTGAGTAGTGCAAGCATAAAAAAACTGAGGGCTGGAACAAAATTCTACAAGCAGCAGCTATAAGGTAGAATCCTTCTTTTCCTTGTTATTATGCCAAAAACAAAAGTGGAGTTTGATGACATATATGTCCTGCTATAAATGGAATGACTTCTTGAAGGGATGACATCATATCCAACAAGTCCAATTAGGAAAAAGTGTACCACGCAATAAGTAGTTTTCCATGCATAAAGTAAACAAATACAAAAAATAATACAATAAAAGGTGAGAAATATAGGATAAATTCTTACCCTTCTTGTTCATAATTTTTTTCAATCATTTTGAATGTGTCTCATGTCAATAAATTCTCCTCTTTTAGAGTGAGAAGATTGTTTTTTCCAATGATGTTTCTCTATAGGAGATGATTGTGGCTTCAAAAATTTTAGTAAATTTCCAAGCCTACTGGTTACATCCAGATGCATTTTGTATTTTTTGTTTTATTTAAAATTTTTTGACATACAAAAAATAAGATTTACAATCACAAGACTTTAAAATTAAATATTAATACTCTAACAACTAATATATAATAATTTGCAATTAAAAAATTTATAAATTTATAAATATATATATATATTATATGTATTATTATATATTATTTTATTCATGTCAAAATTTATTCACGGATTTACCAATGTATCATTTTTCTTTTGTAACAAATTTTGTCTCAAAATATTTTTCATCAAACAGTGTTTAATTTAGTGATAGATTTTATTTTTTACTATAATGTATCGAATTTACCGATAAAATTTTGTACACAATTACAAATTATCGAGAAATATTTCAATGATACATAAATTTATTTTATTGATATGATTATAAAGTAACACCAACAAATAAATAAATTAAACAACACAAGAAACTTAAATAGCATTTATAAAAATTCCAAAAGTTAAAAACTATAAATAAATCTCAAATAAATGTAAAATTACTTCCTGTACACCATTTATAACTCTTATAGTACAATAATTTTTAAATATATTTTATTTTGAATGTATATATATTTAATTCTCATAATTTCTTGTATTGAATAAACTAACAATAAATGTTAAAAATATGAGATTTATAAGTAACAGGAATTTATTATTGATTGGTTATACAGTGTACACAAGTACAATCCATTCTAGAGTTGCATGCCTAACCATTAAAAGAAAAGTAATAAAGTCATTAAATTCAGTAATAAAAAATTAGTCACTACAATCCATTACTAAAATTAATAGTTAAATTGATCACACTAAATCAATTAGTATGATATGTGACTAATTTCCATCACTAATTGATTTTAAATTTCATTAATTAAATCAGTCAGTAATATTTATTATTAATTTTATCACTATTTTTTACACTAAATATGAGTGTTCAAAGTTATAATACAACTTAAATTGGTAGTTAAATATGGGTCACTAAAATGATTAATATCTAAAAATTTGATTACTACTTGTTGGAATTTTAATAGTGAAACTGAACTAGTCATAAATTAAATATCTAAATTGTGTGTTTGTAAAAAAAATATTTAAAAAAAAATTAATTCTTGAGAGATTACTCTAAATTATTTATTTATTTTCTATTTAACAACATCGCAGATTTTTCAAAAAATTCCACTGTTTATTGTTAAGTTTGGTTGAACTTTAATTAATCTATATAAAACAAAAGTGAAAAAACAGGTTGGATGTATAAACTAAGTAAATCATGGTGCAAAGTTCAGGTTGTTGCGTGATATTTTTTTAATACAACCCTTGGAATAAGTTTCCATAAAGCCATTGTTTATATTGTTATGTTTATATATGCATGTCTATTATTCACTTAGATTCTTACGCAAATCAATATTTCACCTTTTGCATGAATAGTTAATTTTTTTTTCTAAATTAAATTTGTGAAGGTAGCATTGTTAATTACCACAATTATGTATTGTTTGCTTGGAACTTAAAGTACATCAATTTGTTGATTAAGAGATATATGTGCACTGTGTACAAAGTGTTTTAAAAGCTTTAAAAAAATCCACTTATTAAAATTTAATAATTAGAGTGATGTTGACCGAATAACATTTATAATTATTAATAATTTGCATTCAAAAGATAATAGAAGAAATCATGAAGATTCAATCAGAAGTAAGATAAGTCTTAACTTTGATAAATCTAACCTTATAAGTCAAGCTCACAGGAGAAGAAGAGATGAAATTGTCTACAAGCTTGTTAAAGGTATACTTAAAAGGGTGGACGATTACTTTGTTGAGTACCGAATAGTACTCGGGGTCAATGATAGGAAGGATTTTTCTTTCCTTCTTCACCAAACAAGAATCAACGCTTCTACTTTTGAGTTAGTTGGAGGATTTTTTTTTCTTTTGATCCCTTTCGAGGGAACAACTGCCAGAGTATAAAGGGTTGGAGAGACCACTAAAGCAACGATGGAGGAAGATGAAGAAATTTTTTCACAAGATTAGATTGGATATGACTCGAAGACAATGATTCTTTCCTAATGGGAAAAACCTCTCTATTGGCTACACGACTACCACTATAAGAGGAATCATAAAAATAAGAAGAGGCAATGGAAACGTACCTAAAAGGAAGAGAGTTAACAGAGGTAGGAATGAAAAATGAAATGTTGGAACATCGGTAAAATGAGAGTGGCATGAACGAAGGAAGAAGAGAGAAAGTAGAAGTGAGATATTTGAAAAAATAGGTTAAAACAAAAAGGTTTTTAACTTGTCTTTTTGGGTTTCTTTTGGATATGAAGATCAAACATCACATTATAGGACCACATGTTAGTAAGAAAAGAAATGTCAACAGCACAAAGTAAGATAACACCTCAAAATAAATACAAGTCATGATTAAAGTGAACTTTCCTCATAAGTACACACTACCATAAAATGTAGAATAATAATGAAAATAATTAAACTCAAGTAGAAACATAATGATTCAAATATATAATTTTGTTTGGTTACAAATAGTTTTTTTTAACTTAGTCATCCTTAAATTTAGTTACTTAATCAGATTTTGAGTTTAGAGACTTATGTACCTTCCCTCGTAGTAACGGAAGTATTATAATTGGTATATAAAAAAATAAAAGTCCATCAATAATAAAAATCCGTTAATATTATTATTTTATCATACTTCATACTTTTATATTGGTATATTATATTATTATAATAATACAAATAAACTTATATGATTTAAGTTTAGAAAATATCTATAAATGTGTTTATCTTCTAGGAAATACTTACCAAACTTTTAATTCTCTTATATCTTAAAAAAGCTTTTACTAATTTTCATTCTCTTGTATCTTAAAAAAGTTTTTACTAATTAAAGATTTTTATTCAAGAAGATGCTTTTTCGGTTTTTAAACCAGTGCTTACAACTCTAAAGATCGACCTCACTTAAAAACATTTTTTTTAATTTCTTTTTTAATGTGGGAAGATTATATTTTTATTTATTTATTTATTTATTATGCTTAAAAGCGGTTATCTCTAGTTAAAATTTTAGTTTGTCTAAAATGGAGATGCAAACTACGTGTTGTATCATCAAATCAATGTACAGTGGCGGACAAGAAATTTAGATGGAGCTTTGGATTTTTTGTGCCATGCAATAAGCATGTTTGGGATTTTCTTTTTCAAATAAATTTACGGAAGAAATTTAGTTCGGGGCAAATTTGCCGATGGATTAATTCCTCAGTAATTTAACACCACATAATCCATGGATCTAAATATGTATGTAATGTTCTCACGTCATAATTATTAACTTTTTATTCACAATTCTTATTTAGTGACATATTTTAAACATTATGATCGATAAATTTGATTTTCAATCTTTTTCTTAAAATGTAAACGAGGTTACTAATAAGTAAAGTCATAAGTATCGTTAAAATATAAATAATAATTATTTTTCATTTATGAGAATCACATTATTTTTCTAATACCAAATAATTTAGGGATATATAAGGTTATGTTTTACTGGGACTTCTTTAAAAATATTTTAAAAGAATTTGAATTTCAAGACTGCTATACCTTCTTCAATGGTAGATGACTGGGACTTCTTTAAGTCATAATAATTGTTTTTGGCATTTTTAAGTAATGATATATGGGTTAGCTTATAGAGTCCACATATATATTTTAAGATGTAAAATTCTGAGAATGCATAAGTTTATTTTGATAACTTAATGACTCAATTTAACCTAATTCAATTATATTTTGATTGAGTTGAAATACAAAATAAAGAATATAAATTTAATTTAATTTAATTTGATTAAATTAAAACTTTGGTGAGATAGGTCACCTTAAATAATGCAATGATAAACTACATGAATTTTTAGGGTGTGACAAAATAGCATGAATAGTATGTGGCACAAATTGAAATAAAACCATAAACAAATTACCAAGAGGGAACCGAGTCCTTCAATCAAGAGAACCAATATATGATGGACTTAAAACTAGTGAACAAATTACTAAATACATAAAATATTTGAAATACTAATTAAAAATGAGAGTTGGTTTAATGAAAAAAAAATATATTGCATATTGCATTTGGACACTTTCATATAGATTTTTAAAAAAATATTTTGTTTTTATTTCTGAAATATGAAGAAGTGTGAAAATGTGGCAGAACGAGTACGGTATATTTATTCTTAATGAAAAAAAGGATAATATGTTTTTATTTTATGATATATAACAATTTTTTTGAGAAAATTCATACTTAAAAGTGTTAAATGTTATAACATGAGTTGTAAGAAAAATCTAAAAAAGTTTATTAAAGTTTTAGTTATTTTATTTAAATTTTAAACTTAGTTATTTATATTTATATTTATTTCATAATATATATATACACACACTAATATCATGAATTTAAGTGCATCATCCGCATAAAAGTTTGACCAGTATAATTGAGTAGTTGCACATTTATTTTTCTTTAGTTTTCATTTTTTAATTCTTTAAATTTTCTTAACTTTATATACTGATGTGGGTTGGCATGGTTTTACAGATAACAAAATCATATTCTACCATTTTTTGTAATCATCATGAAAAATACGAGAAAGCGAGTTGAGCCGGAGTCCGTGTAGCGTACGAATAACGAAAGTGCGGAAGTAACATACAAGTTTCTTAAAAGTTCTTACATGATATTCTCATTGAGTTTTAACTTTTATTTTATTCTAAGTGAACACCTTTAATTACTGAGTCTTAAATGAAACTTTATTAAAAATGTATTGATATCATATGGCTAAAAATTAAGGCATAAATTATGAATTTTAAAAGGAAAAAATATTTAACTATACTACTTCAATTAAATTTTAAAATTAAAAAATTAAAAATATAAAGAATTGTTTTAAAAATGGTAAGTTTCATGAGATTCTATAAAACCTGTAGAAAGTTCTTAAAAATAATTATGATAAACCATGTTTAAAGTAAAATAAAAAGTCTTAACAAAATTTTATACCTTGGAGATGGTCTATAGAATTATTATTTACCTTTCCTTATTTCTATTTCTGTTTCTATGTAATATTAATAATACTCTTGTTACGCGCTTCTACCTCTTTCTCCACTTCTTCTTCCCGTGTGTCTTCGTTTGTTGCATAAATTGAAATCTGAAAACACGCGGTTCAGCGCATGAATGAAGAGTTTGTGAAGAGAGAAGACATTCGTCCCTTCGTTGTGAAGTTGAATTTGACATTGGATGGATTCTCGAAGAGATCGCAGGACAGAAGCTCTTGGAGACCTTCGACTTTTTCCCGACGAAATCATCTGCGCTATTTTGGAACGTTTCACTCCCCGAGATGTTGCTCGCGTCGCTTGTGTTAGCAGGTAATACTATCTACCACTACTCCCTTTCTCTCTTTTCTATTTGTATATTTTTTCTTGTTCATTTTCCCACAACTTTTGATTCTGGTCCATTTGAAGTCTCTGCGATACCGCTCCTTTATCATTTCGTTTTTATATGAATCTGGATGGAAATGAATTGTGCTTCTTCGTTTCATTCAATTGTGCTTTTGATGTTTTGCTTTTCGTATGACTGATTCATTGACCAACATTATTATAGTAAATAAACCGTATAGCTCATGAGTCACGTGAGTATAATTTTTATCTAAGTGTTGTAAATTAAATTTTGGCAGTGTGATGTACACACTGTGCAATGAGGAACCACTGTGGATGAGTCTGTGCCTAAAAGGAGCATCTGGTTTGCTTCAATACAAAGGCTCTTGGAAGAAAACTGCTCTGCATAAGTAAGTCTCTCCTCACGCAATTGCTCCTTCTGAAATCGAATTATTATCTTTTTTGGGGCACTTAAATTTTAGTTTCTGTTTAGCGTTTAACTTGTTTCGAATTGGGCATTTGAATGCAGTTTGAATCTGCCCGACAAATACATAGAATATCATCGAGGGCCTTTATATTTTGATGGTGAAAGTTCTAACGCTACTAGTCTCTTTCTATCTCCTATTTACTAGGGAAATTTAGGCTATATGCACTTAGAAGATCATATGGAAGACTTTTATATAGACAACTGATACTCAACTCTCTGCAGGGTTCAACTCTTTATTTTTGTACAGGAGATTATACCGCTGCCATACCACATTGGGTGCATTTTATGCGGATACGGGAAATGTGGCAAGAATAAAAGATATCTCATTGAAGGACTTCTATAATGAGTATGATGCAAAAAAACCGGTACTGGGATAAAATCATTTTAATAGTAAACTCTATTATTTTTTATTCCTTGAGAACTGAGATGATTCTATTTTAATTCATAACTTTTTATCTTTGGACTCTCTTACAGTCTTACCAATGAAAAGACTATCTTTGAGCTCTATCACTCCATTGTTTCCCTATTTTTTTTTATAATGTATTGGATTGGTCTTGGGTTTGAATATGGAAACAGCCTCTTTGCATATGCAAGGGTGAGTTTATGTACAATAACCTGCCCCCATACCTTTGCATAGGAGCCTTCTAGCACTGGTGTACATAATTAGTTGGTTAGTTTATATGTATGTATATATGTATTCACATTTGCTCTTAATCTCTGAAGTATTTAAGTAGTGGTATGGTATTGTTTTTATCCAGTTCTTTTGTTCTTGTAAGATGGAAAGTGAGAGATGAGAACCCGTTATCTTTTTAAATAGGGGTCCTTTTCAGATGATAATACTCTGGTTGTAGGTCGTGCGTGTGCTAGATATATTGAAATTCATCAATCTTGAATTACCAATTCTTTTTAGTTTTATTTTTTATTGAAATTGGGTTTTGATGGATTATCCATACAGGTTATGGTCAGTGGATTGGCTGATACATGGCCCGCCAGGCATAAATGGACAACTGATCAGCTGTTACTAAACTATGGAGATGTAGCATTTAAAATTTCTCAAAGGGGTGCCCGAAAGATCTCCATGAAGTTCAAGGATTATGTCTCTTACATGAAAGTTCAGCATGATGAAGATCCCTTGTATATTTTTGATGAAAAGGTGCTTGTTTTGAGATATTTATGTTTCATTATGCTCCATTCCACCTCCCTGCACTATTTCCTTTCCTATTTCTTTTTCGGTAGTATTTGAGAGTTTGCAAGTTCTTTTAACTTTTTTTTACCACTCAGTTTGGTGAAGCTGCACCTAGCTTATTGAAGGATTATTGTGTGCCTCATCTTTTTGAAGAAGACTTCTTTGACATCGTAGATACGGATAAAAGACCATCCTATAGGTGGCTCATAATTGGACCAGAGAGATCTGGTGCCTCTTGGCATGTGGATCCAGCTCTTACCAGTGCATGGAATACTCTTCTTTGTGGGCGTAAAAGGTAAAGATCTAAGCTTCTTGACAAGTAAATTTTGACTGTGTAGCTTGTAGCATGGTCTGTAACTGTTTACATGGTGTTTGAGGAAGCTATATGCATAGTCAGTCTCTCGGTTTAATCCTTGAAAATAATAAATTGGTTCCTCCAGCTTATTACGTTTCTTTCCTTTTGTTCTCTGGAGTTACAGTGGAGGCTAGGAATGAGGAAAAGTGGATTAAATGTGAGTGGTGAGACTAGTTGGGGATTAGAGTTTGGCATCTATTTTTTCGTCAGGAAACTAGGTGCCTTTGGCTCCAACTTATTACATTGCTATTAGTATTACTTTTTATCAGCTACTAATGCATCCCTAAAAGGTTGTAAGCGAAGATATTGTTTGGTTTAGAAGTTTCACGTTTGGTTTTCAATCATAGTAGTCAATAGCATGCTATAGTGGAAGGGAGCGTCCGCTAGTTGCTATGCGAATGAAATAGCAAAGTTGTTTTCAATAGCGGCCTGTTCATCTGCAATAGCAGACATTTTTGTGTGCTACAGCTAGCAATACCTTGATACACACTTTAAACACTACATCACAGAAGAATGTTGTTTAGAGGTTGTTTGGTTAAATTGTGACTTCTCTCCGTTTTTTAATACTTTTTTTAATTTCAGAAATATAATAGGATGTGAGAACGTTCTTCCCTGACCACTCCATAAAAAATTACTCCAGTTTTGCTCTCTGTTTCTTTACGGGACATTTTTTCCTTTGTGTCTCCAGTTCACATTCTACTAATTTTTATTTAATTTGTCAGTTTTTTTTTTGTATTAATTTCACCATCATTTTTTATTTTTTTGGGCTTCATTACTTTGTTCTTATAGCTCCTAGATTGATAGCGATTGTGTGTGTAAACTGACTTATTATTGGTCATGAACTTATTTATATTTTTTAGGGTTTATGTGCAGGATAAATTATTTAGTTTGTATTATAATATTTAAAATAATGGTTACTCCATTTCCTGCATTCTAAACTATAGTTAAATATTTTCTGAACTAATGCTACATGGCAGAATTTTCTGTCTAGAATTTATAAGATAGTAGCACTGAGATAGCATGTGAGAAGTAAGATTGGTCTCTTTTAGACGTATAGTGCTATTCTGGTTATGTAAGCTAATCTTTTACTAGTATTCTTAAAAGTTTATATAGACCAAGTTGAACAAGAATCCTAAAAGCTGGAAACTATCCTCTAAAGACACTTCAGTTTTATCAATCTCCCGGGTCTTAGATGTAGTAGATAGGTGTCATATAAATCAAAATTAAGCTTTACTTTATTTCAATTTTTTCTAATTCTCTCTCCCTCTCGCCTCCTCCTCCCCGTCCATATATGTGTGCATTTGTTTGTTGGGAAAGGGGGCTATTGGTATATATCCTTCTTAAGATGGGAGTCAATGGATTACTATTAGCATGTTTGGTACAACTTAAATCTAGAAAAATAATTGCTTATTTTTCAAAACCTTTTAAGCAAGATGGCAAATTAAGCAGTTATTTTTCTAAATAAACTGAACGAAGCATGCATTAAGTAAATGTCACGGCAAAGCATAAGGAAAACGTTGATTATTTAACTTAAAATAGAATTCTTGTTCTTTATTGATTCAATACAGATAGCGCAAAATTTTTGTAATTTGGTACTTAGATTTTCTGTCAGTGCTTGATTATGTTCCAGATAACTAATGCTGAAGTGGTAATGTTTTACTTGCATTTGATAGGTGGGCATTATATCCTCCAGGAAAAGTGCCTTTGGGTGTGACAGTTCATGTTAATGAAGAAGACGGCGATGTCAATGTTGAGACTCCATCATCACTGCAGGTACTACAATATTGTAATTGGAGTGATATATGTCCTCTTTTTGGTGATGTATACTATAATTATGATAATTTTTTATGCCTATCTATTGATGTGGTTATTGTTGTTAGTCACGTATCTGTTTGTTTGCAGTGGTGGCTAGACTATTATCCTCTTCTTGCTGATGAAGACAAGCCAATTGAGTGTACACAGCTACCTGGAGAAACAATTTATGTTCCAAGTGGATGGTGGCACTGTGTGCTAAATTTGGAAACAACTATTGCTGTCACGCAGAATTTTGTGAATTCCAACAATTTCGAATTTGTATGTTTGGATATGGCACCTGGTTATCATCATAAAGGAGTTTGCCGTGTTGGGTTGCTTGCTCTTGATGAAGATAGTTATGAAAATTTCAGACAGAACATGCCATGTAATGAAAAAAACTCAAGTTACTCTGATTTGTCAAGGAAAGAGAAAAGAGCCAAAACTCAGAAAGAAGCAGATGGTCTATGCTATGAAAGAGCCATAAATGGTGTATCTAGAAGCTACAATTTATGGAAAGATGGATTTTCCTATGATATAAACTTCTTATCCATGTTTTTGGATAACGACAGAGACCACTACAGTTCCCTGTGGAGCTCAGGGAACACCATTGGTCAGCGTGAACTAAGAGAATGGTTATCCAAGCTCTGGATTCAAAAACCAAAAATTAGAGAGCTAATATGGAAGGTTATTTTCTTCCTACAGTTATGCATTCCTTAAGCTCACAATGTTACATTATCAGATTTTATGACCTTTTTCTATTTATAAATGTCCAGGGAGCATGTATTGCACTAAATGCCAACAAGTGGCTAGAATGCCTATCAAGAATTTGTGCCTTCCATAATTTGCCCCCTCCCACTGACGATGAAAGGCTTCCAGTTGGTACGGGTAGCAATCCTGTGAGTTTTTGTTTTTGCTGTTAATGATCTCAACTTGTATTTTCCTGAAGATTGAACTACAATAGTTTTCTTGAGCTTAAATGAAAATATTTGCTCCGTAGTGTAACAATAAAATTGATAAAATGAAAATAACCCACCATGGCCTTGGAACTATTGTAGATTTTAGTGGAGTCTTTGAAGGTTTTATTGGTTATATTGAAGTGATTGTGCTTTACTGAAATATTAAGCAGTCTTTCATTTCTTTGTTATACCCTTGTCCAAATCTTTGAAGTTAATACTCAATTGAAATATGCGTCCTCCATTATTGACTAGTCTTTCACTGCTTATGAACCAGAAAAATATTTGATGACCTACTGTCTTGATCCCATGTTCTGCTCTAGGCCTTTTGGGTTCTTTTATTTATTCTGCCTTAAGGTACTTAGTTTGGGTCCTTTTTTTTCTTCCATGACTGCCATCTGAGGAAAAACACAAACAGATTTTTGAATCATCTTTTGGCACCTCATGAGGTGCTCCACTAGGCAATGGAGAAGGTATCTTCAAGAGGCAAGGAGCAGCACCTAGCCTCAGCAATATGTGAATAGCTTGTCACTTTGACTGCCCGAAGAAAACCAGTAAATAACAAGATCAAATGATATTTTAGTTGTTGATCTTTTCACCATGTTTCTTAGTTTGTGTCATAGTTTTCCCTCTTGTAATCATGAATATTGTCATATGCTTGTTGAACTGTTATAAATATACAATATATTACTTAGCTGTCTTTATTAAGGCTCTATTTGGTATGGTTGTCTGTTGATTTTGGAAATTTTAAAAATTTTAGAACACTCAGTTTTATATTTTTAGTTCTAATTTTTATGTTTTGTTTTCAAATTTTAATAGAAAATCGTTCTCTAATTCCTACATCAATTTCCTTGGGTATTATGAATAATTGTGGGGTTAGTAGAGGGGTGGTGACGTGGCAGTGGACTTTTGGTGATGAAATGGTGGTGGCAACAACGGGCATAGTAGTGGTAGCTATTATACTGGTCGTAGCAGTGTCAGTAGTAATAATGGTGGTGGTAACATCTGATAACGACAATTACTGTGCTAGCTAGTAATGACAATGGTCATGTTGGCCACAACAGGTGGTGGTAGTAGTGGCAATGGCTACAATATGGTGGTGATAGTGGCTGCAATGGTTATTGTCTGGTGTGGTGGTGGGTGGTGGTAGTGATGTATGTTGGGTCTTCTGGACGAAACGGAAGAGTTTAATTTGTTTTGATGACTACAAATAATGTCTTTTATTGTTTTAAAAATTGATATCAAAGTGTTTTGAAATTGAATTAAAAACCAATTCAACTTCATTTTAGCCAAGCTCGCTTTGTTTTGCTTAAAAACTAAAAAATGAACTAACAAGCATCCTAAATAGGTCCTAAGGTTCTCTATACTTGAGTTATGGCATGAGAATGACTTGTGGTGTGATCATTCATTATCTAACAGTAATTTTGGAGTATAAAATAGCTTTCTGACTGGGAATATTTTCCATTCTCTAACCAGGTATATTTAGTGGGAAATTCTGTTGTTAAGATTTTTGTTGAAGGGGGACTGGAAGCTTCACTTTATGGTTTAGGCACAGAGGTACTTCATTGACATTCTGTTTCCATTGCTTCTGTTGTACATATCTAATTTTAATATTTTTTTGTATATTTTACAGCTAGAGTTTCAGAGTCTGTTGCATGAAGCTAACTCCCCTCTTAGTAAACATATACCTGACGTTTTGGCCAGTGGAATTATTTATCTTGAAAATGGATCTTATACCAATTTAAGTTGGGATGGAAAAGGAGTACCTGATGTCATTGGGAAAAACAATCTGATCAGTAGAAAATGCAGTGTCGAAGATTTCTCATTTGGGGTGTGGGGCAAGAAACAATTAGAGTATAGGAATGCTGGGATGCCGGTGGATGGATCAGGTAGCTTAGCTGGTAACTCAAGCATATGGCCATATGTGATAACAAAACGATGTGAAGGCAATATGTTTGCTGAATTGTAAGTCGTGTCAATGGGGTTTTTTATTAATTTGTAGCAATTCAAATTTCTTTTTTCTAGAAGGAACATAATTCTCTTATCTTAAGGATTTTGACATATGCAGAAGAGACAAACTGACATGGGAAGATACAACAGACTTGGCCTCATTCTTGGGGGAGCAGCTGCGTTACCTTCATCTTTTGTCATATCCGCCTCCAAATATTTCATCTTTCTCTGATATTGTTGATCATGAATTAAACTTGGTTGAGGATAATGCTTGCTTTGCAACTGTTAGCAGTAACTCAAATGTTACAGCAGAATGGTGGCTCTTCACCAGGACCTTAAGAAAGATGAGGAAAGATGTGTCGAGCCGTTTGACTAAGTGGTATAATTTGTTCCTTTTGGCCCTGTGACTTCCTGTTAAATAGTATAGTTTGAATTAGTTGATATGTAAGAAATGCACCGAGGGGAAAACATAATTTTTTATGCTTATGAATGAAAATTTAATAAACTTCCAAACACTTTGAAGTTCAAAAGGAGTTTCATATCGACAGAAAAACTGCCAATTTCAGTAGCTGTATTTAACAACTATTTAAAGCTTTCGTTTGACTTAATCCTTCTTACTTTGAACTTTATTCATGTATTATTATCTTTTATTGTTTGTTCTGCCTACCCATGTTGTCCGGTAACATACTAGTCTCTATTTTGTAGGGGAGATCCAATTCCTAGCAAATTGATAGAGAAGATTGACGAATATATCCCACCGGATTTTGCTGAGGTCTTTTCTAAACTCAAATTCACATTCTGATATTAACTTTTTTGTGTGGATATGCTAGAGTTGATTTGTTTCTATAATCTATGTAACTTTTATTTGACTTCAGATTTTTGGAAACTGTGCCTGTAAACCTTGTTCTTGGGTACACACGGACATTATGGATGATAACATTTACATGAAACCAGCATTGGTTTGCTCTACCACTACTGGGAATAATGAAGACATCACCATGGTGGACAATGGTTTATTTAGTAATTATGGAGTAAAGTCATGGTGTCCTAGTCACATTCTTGACTTTAGTGATCTTTCAATAGGTCAGTACTTCTGCTTTCGTATTTCCAAGAAATTCGTATCCAACTTATAATGGAAGGTTGTGATCGGTGTGGCATCATAACTTTTCATGTACCTTCATAATCTGCAAGAAGCTTTTTTTAATCTGTACCGTTGAACTGATGTGTTTTTTTTTTATACATGAACAAAGACATGTTATTAACACCCCCGTAGTATTTATTTTTCATTTATTTATGACTTCAATTTTTCCTGCACTATTTTTATGATTTTCAGACTAGTGCATGTTGTTTTGCATGAAGTTATGATCATGATTTTAGCTTTGTCCCAAAGAATTCTTGTTCTAAAGTTATTATTGTTCTAAAAGTTCCCGAAATATTTTATGGTGATTTCATACTTATCTTTTATTCTTAAACTTTCAGTGGAATGCCTCTCCCTTTTTGTCGGTTTCACAATTTTCTGCCATTACCCAGTCAGGATGGTTTTTAGTTCTTATTTTACCTTCCTCTCTTTTGTCTGTCTAATATGTTTATAATTAAGTGCACAATTATTTATGATTTACTCTTCATTTTATTTATCAACTCTTTAACTCCAGGCATATATCTGTTCAAGAGTAACATTGCCATAAATGTATTCTGATGTTATTTCTATTTAGTGGTTATTTCAGTTTTTTATTCATTTGCAGGTGATCCTCTTGTTGACCTGATACCAATTTATTTAGATGTGTTTAGAGGTAATTCACATCTCCTTAAGCAGTTTTTAGAAAGTTACAAACTTCCTTTTGTTAGTAACGTATCAAGGTGGGAGTCAACAGAGGGTGATCAACAGTTTGGCCGACTTTCATATCTTGCCATGTAAGTTACGGTCTTCATACTTCTCTTACCTAATTAATTTCTTATTTGCATTTCAATTTGCATCTACGAATTTATCCAGAAATATGAAATACCTACAGTCAATAAAATCAGTGACGATCCACTTATGGATGGCCTTACCCAGTCAAGATGGATTTTTTTTAGCACTTCAGTTAATAAATCTTGACATAGCATAATGAATTTTACCATATTTCATAAGAATGTTTTGTTAGGATACAAGTGTGATGTTGGAGTCCCACATTGAATAGGAATGAGTAAGTTGAACAACATATAAGTGAGAAGACCCATAAACCCATTGTCTTAAGGTTTTGGGTTGGAGGTGGTATCATAGACACTTGTGTGGTTGTGCTTGTAGCTCATTATTCTTCCCAAAATCTCCCATCAAAGTGCTATCAGAGTCCAGGTTCGGGCTGAGTACCTAGGTGAGGTCCCAGAATAGGGTCACCAGAAAGGGTACTCGTACTCATGGTTAAAAAGGGGAAGTGTACCAATGTGGATGGACTCACTTGAGGGAGAGATTATTAGAATACAAGTGTGATGTACACTTGTGTGGTTGTGCTTGTAGCTCATTATCCTCCCCAAAATCTCTCAATAGATGAAGACTTTGTCCTACACGCTTATAAAGTTATTTGGTTGCCTAGATGCAGCAAATCAACCTTCTATACGGCCAATATTTACAGACATTTCTCGTGGTGAATTATCAAAAGCATAACGTTATGTTTGGATCAATGGAATGGAAATGAAATGACATTAGTTTTTGGTTTGGATTGTTTAATAGTGTAAACTGAAACATATCATGGTAGAATCTATTCTGTCCCATTCAATCCCGTGTCTCTATTTTTCTTCCCCCAATTTAGTATGTATGGGATGGAACTACACTAGTAAAGCTATTACTCAGTTTCGTTTTCTTTGGAACAATGGCGTAGAGACTTTACTTCTTTACATCTTAAAATTCAACCAATGATGGGATTGTTTTAAGGATTTTTGTTAACAATTAATCAGGGGCATTTATTAAGGAGAATTTTCTTAATCTTATTTATATCATTACCCCATATTTGATCTTTTACCCATTTTATTCTACCTATTGAATAAGCATTATGTTTTGCTTTGTGTGTGGATTTAAGGTTATTTTTATTATATCTTAATTTAATTTTTGTAAGTCTTACTACGTCATATATTTTTAAGATTTTTTTTCAATTTTTATTTCAATACAAAGACTTTATATGATTTGTTTTCGGTATAAACATGTTTTTGAAATAGAAATATGATTTTTAAGTTTTATAACCCAAACTTTTATTTGAGATTGAGGATTTTTAATTTTGTCATTTTAGCATAGTCTAACGAGAATGTCCATAAGATCTAGATATTATGTATATGATTTAGTGTATGAACATTTCAATAGAGCTGGCGTAATATATTTAGTGTTGAAGTAGCTGTTTGGGTTTATTCATTTTCTTGAAATTGTAGGTGTTATTGTATCTTGCATGATGACAATGTATTGGGAGCTCTTTTTAGCATATGGGAAGAACTGAGGTCAGCAGAGTCATGGGAAGAAGTTGAGATGAAAGTGTGGGGGGAACTGAACAATTACAAAGGCTGTCTGTGACCATTGGTAGCATTTAAATATTTTTGGAGCCCGAATGCACGTCGGAGCCCCAGTGATGATAAATATTCATCTTGTCCTGTACTATATAGTCTGTAGCAGTAAATGAGAGAGGAAAGTTTAGCACATAAATTAGTAATCGATAGCTTTTTTATTGATTACATTTTGTTTGATAATTTATAATAAAGTTTCCTTCTGTTGTAGTTGATGTAGTTGGGAATCATGTCCTTTTTTTTTCTCTGGCATAAATTGCAACCGTAAAAATACAACTTTTCCCTATTAATGCAAAACTACATTATATGAATATATTTGATCCATATCCTTTAATTTCTCGCTGAGCGTATTAATAAAATGCCAATGTAATATATACGTGACCTAATGGCTTCTTGAGTAAAAGTTTTCACAATTCACTGTTTATTAATAAGTTTGATTATTTTTTTGGTGAATTAACTCTCTAAGCTTTTAAAACAATTTATGACGGACTATTTCTAATAAGAAAGTTATTCTGTTAAAAGACAAAAACAATGTGGCTTGCATTTAAAGTCACTCCTTACAAGTAACAATGGAGGTTTCAATAAATGATACTAAAATGTCTCACCGTAGTTAGTGATGTTGAACTAAACCAACTTGGGAACTAGATGGGAAATTGAACCAAAAACCGTATGTTTTGGTAAGTTAGGACTGTTGCAAGACCTTAAACAACCACGTAATGTTCAAGGTATATCTTTTTAAGAGGATGTAGTTTCGAAGATCAATTAAAGTTTAATTTGTTTATTTGTAAAACATGTAGAATTTATGCAACAACCAAAATAAATTTAACTATAACATATAAATTTCACTATTCAATAATATAATATATATATATATATCAAAAATCAATTACAAAACCTTAGTAATTTTTTTTAAAATTATTATTAACTCATTTACATGCATATATACAAGTATAGAAATATAATTTCTAAATTCGTCTAATTAAACCTATAATATTATCTGGTTATCTATAAATTCGTTTAATTAAAGGGTAATGATTTATGTATACTATAAAGTGTTAATATACTAAATCGGTATTATTTTATTAGTATTTTATATTTAATTTATTGTGCATTTAATAAAATAACACAAATTCATTAAAAATAAACTAAAGTGTAGATATGTTATATACACCTTACGTGATACATTTATCATTTTTTAAAATATAATTACAATAGAAAATCATACAATAAATATAAAAAAGGTCTTACATACTTTTATTTATTTATTTCAAAAGATTTTAGATCAAAAAGTGAACCTAAACTTAAAATGGATGTAAGATAACAAATATTAAAGAGATGTTTTATGAAAAATATGCATTAAGAATATTATGCTAAGCATTTTTTATTTATTACATGTGAATATCACTATTCCTCAAATAATTATAAACTTAAAATGTGTCTCAGTAGTATAATAATTCTTTCTCAAATTTTCACGTTTTGTTATCTTAATATATATATGATATAGACTAACAATGAAACACAAATATATTTTTTTCATTAGTTTTGGATTGAGATACATTATGCAAATCTACCAAATTTATTTCGGAATTCACTAGGCGAATCAACTTTGAAATTAATCCTAACTATGTGAATGGGATTTGAGAAAAATCTCATCTACTGAACGATTTTACAAAAACTAGCAATTTTGCAAAAGTTTTCAAAACCAATACCAATCCCTAAACTAACCATTATGCACATTCAAACAAACTTAAAATGTACCAAACAACACACATAACACAGTTAGCATGTTATAGGAAATATTATTCAATTTGAACATATCAACCTCATTTCAACTATAAAATCAACAAAGACATACTTATACATCATCTCATTTTAAACATACCCAAATTAGTTTTGATAGTTCTAAGAATAATTATATTCCAAAAATATAATTAATTTTACTTATAACTTAAAATATTCTCTCTTATTTTAATTTTTATGTTTTTGAAGTATTTGCTTTTAAAATTTAAAAATATCTTAACTTTTTGTAAGAGTGAGGGTATAAGTTTAAAACATGAATCATATAAGACTTTTATGTTATTGTATGTTGACATGAAAATAAAAATAAAATTTTAGATTATAAAATATCTTTTTATTAAATATAATTATGATAAAAAGAAATTAATAAATTAAATTGTAAATAATATATTATTAAATAATATATAATAAATGAGTTTAATTGAAGAATCAATAATATATTTTGTAGCATTGGGAGATATGATAGAGCCTACAAATACGTGAGGAAAGAAAGATATTTATGGAGGGAAGGTTTACTATTATTACACCCATACTTCCACTATATTTTTATATACTTTTATAAGTCTTTAGAAATAATTTTTCCTAAAAAAGTATTTATTTATTTTTTCATAACAATATAAGATTTACCTACTATTTTACAGTTACCAATAATTTATCACAAAATTGTAAAAATTCTTATAGATTATGCATACAAATTAAACTTTCTAAATACTATTTTCGTGTCACCCGTTATACTGTCTTGAATTTATTAATTAATTTAGCATTATCCAAATATTAACCGAACAAAATATTTTAAAGTTGTAAAATTTATATAATTTTATAACATGTATTTAATTATAAAAATTAAAATGAATCAAATTATTTTAAAATAAGAATATTAGAAGTTTTTAAGAAAGAGTTTGTGAGTTAATTTGTCACTTAGATTAACATTTTAATTGGTGACAAAATGGACTTAGATTCGGGATTTACCTCTCAACCGGTTTTCTTTTAAAAAATTAAAATTAAAATAAGAAATTAACTTTTCTTAATTAGATTATATAAAAATATAAACATTCAATAATATTTTAATTTAATTTATTAATGCTTATAAATTAAATTTTAATTATTAATTATAATAAAATAATTTAACACATAAAATAATAATTTTAAATTATCAAATTGAAAATATTAATTAATAAATTAAAAATGTAAACAAATATTCATATGATTCAATATTTTTTAAATAATATATATAATTAAAATAAAACAACTTAAAAAAAAGTTGACAGGTAGAGCTTTTTTTTACGAGACAAACTAAGACTTTTAACCTGTTTAGTCAGAGTAATTCATTCTGTCCCATCCGTTTTTGACAAAACAATCATAAATAGAATAAAAACGGGTGAGATTAGTCAATTTTGACAGTTACTTTTTTGAGGTCAAGTTTGGGTTACTGAGGAAAAATGGAGGGGTAGATGGGCTTATTGGTTGAGCTTAGTGCCCAATAGTGAAGCCCTTCAAAGAAAAAAGTTTACAAGATGTGAATGCTTTTACTGATGGGCCTCGTTTCAGAAGGTTTACCAATTGGCCTCTCTCACAAGGTCCAAAACCATATCTCTCCAAACATCAACCTTAAAATATAAGGATCCTTTCATGATCAACCTCTCTTTGAGAGGCTTATTTATTAGTCAACAACTAATTCTTTAAGAAGTGGGTGCTTTTAATGGTTTACATAATTGGGAAGACTTATTGGTTAATCCCTGATAAAGTCAGACCATCCTATAATATAATTGATTATGATTATTATGATTGAATTGGAATAGGTTACTATACTGTTTAAAGTAAAACTCATTACATTAACAAAAAAAACTAGGGTGACATAATATTTTATATGAAAATTGTGTAGCTAACTTTATTAAGCAAAGACGGACCGTGTAGCAGGTTGGGCAGAGTAGTGCGTAGTGGCTATTGTGTTGTGACCTACCACTTTGTTGATTCTTAATTAATGAGGACCGACGAAATAAAAAGGAGAAGAAAAGTTACAGTGAAAAGCACTTTTAAGGGCCTAGTCGAATCCAATCTTGAAAATGGGCCCATTACCACCCAACCCAGCCCATTCCTTTTCCTTTCCAAATTAGCCATAATTGAATTTTTGAATGGGGCAACCCTTTTGGTTCAATTAATTCAAAGTTGAAACTTTTGAAACCAAGGAAAAGGAATATTATTCCTGGTCATAAATTAAATTAAAAAGAAGGGAGATTCCTAAATGACAGAGTGTATGTGTGAGAGAGAGAGAGACTGACCAACCTTTCCGCCACACACACCAACAACACAGAGTATCAAACCCCCTGTCAATGACAGCTGTCTCTTTTTTCTTATTTTGAATTTAAAATTTAAATTATAACAACAACAATGTCTAATTTTCATATATTAAAATTATTTGCAAATAAAAATCCCCCATCCGACGGTCCATATTCGATCGCCAAAACGACCCCACCCACGCTTCTCAAAACGCAATTATCGGACGCAATACCCTCAAAACCACCCTTTCCCTTTCGTCGATCTCCGTCTCCATCATCGCTCCCTCTCTCTCCTTCTCTCTCTAATCCCTAACCAGATCTCGCTCTCTCTCCAGGATTCGATAATGGCGGCTGCTCCCACGCCTCGCGAAGAGAACGTGTACATGGCGAAGCTCGCCGAGCAGGCCGAGCGCTATGAAGAGATGGTGGAGTTCATGGAGAAGGTATCCGCTGCCGCCGACAACGAGGAACTCACCGTCGAGGAGAGGAACCTCCTCTCCGTCGCCTACAAGAACGTCATCGGAGCGCGCCGTGCCTCGTGGCGCATCATCTCCTCGATCGAGCAGAAGGAGGAGAGCCGCGGCAACGAGGATCACGTCGCCGTCATCCGCGACTACCGATCCAAGATCGAGTCCGAGCTTTCCAACATCTGCGACGGTATCCTCAAGCTCCTCGACTCTCGCCTCATTCCCTCCGCTTCCTCCGGCGATTCCAAGGTCTTCTACCTCAAGATGAAGGGCGATTACCACAGGTACCTCGCCGAGTTCAAGACCGGCGCAGAGCGCAAGGAGGCTGCCGAGAGCACTCTTGCTGCGTACAAATCCGCTCAGGTTCACCTCTTTTTTCTCCTTTCCCTTTCTTATCTTTCCGATTTCGTGATTTAGATCTGTTCGTTATTATCCAGATTTCCGACTGTGACTTGTAATTTTATGATTTTTGTTATCCTGTCTGTGAAATCTGTATGATTATTGAGTCGGTACGGGTTTATTGGGAACTGTTAAAGCATGTTTCGTTTTCTTGCCTAAAATGTTTTCACTAATCTGAATTTTAACTGCTAATATTTTCGAATTTCATAATAAATATCTGTGCGTTTAAATTCTGTACATTTTTTATGTACAATTTGAATAGAACGATTTTCGTTGTAGTGTTTTCTTCATTCTATTGTTTTGAAGTATTAACGTGTTTCGTTGCTTTGCAGGACATTGCAAATGCCGAACTGCCTCCAACTCATCCCATTAGGCTCGGCCTTGCTCTGAACTTCTCTGTATTTTACTATGAAATCCTTAACTCTCCTGATCGTGCCTGCAACCTCGCAAAGCAGGTTAGATTTAGAGAAAGTGAATATTATGGCCTTTGTTTTGTTGTGTATATTTGAGGTTACTATATTTTGAGCAGAGCTTTCGATGTTTTCCGGCAAAAAGGAAGGAATTGGGCCCGCTGCAGTGAAATTTGCAGCTATTATTGTCCATTAATTGGAATAACTTTATGTCAACTCCACATTGCATCTCGTTAATGATGAGGCAACAATGATGTTACTTGTTGGATTCTAGCGACTAAAAATGGAACAAGGAGTTTGCGTTGTACACTTGTTGATACTTTACCTGTAGATAGAATGAGTTGTCAAATGTTTATTGGATTTCACAATGAAGTTTTCCAGTCTAATAATTATGGCTAGCATATGACAATCAATCAACATTTGACTACTTATGCAGTCTCTCATCTGAAAGTGTTTTTCTGATACAAGTTGCAAGAGCATAACGTTACTGTAAGATGTTCTGTTCTGATGGCATATTTTTCGTACTAATGCAAGAATCTTTTTCCTTTTGATATGTACCAGGCTTTTGATGAAGCCATTGCTGAATTGGATACACTGGGAGAGGAGTCATACAAGGACAGCACTTTGATCATGCAACTGCTTCGTGATAACCTCACCCTTTGGACCTCTGACATGCAGGTATTGATTAGTTTGCCAAATATCATCCATCATGTTCTTCTCCGTTTTCTTATTATCAACTTATTGATGATATTGGCTTCTCGTGGTTTCAGGATGACGGAGCAGATGAAATTAAAGAAGCAGCACCAAAACAGGATGATCAGTAAAGATGTTTTACTGTTAATTAGAATTGAACTTCTCCTCTATATCTTTTTGAAGGGAGGTGTTTGTTGCTAATATCTTTGGTGCTGGGATCTTAGGCATTCATGTCTGTTTATGAATTGTGGATGTACTGGGCTGTTTTAGTTTGTCCTTCCATTTTCAAGTGTTTTTCAAATTGCCTATTTTATTAAGGACACTGAAGTTTTTATTTTATGGAATTGGAATTTTAAGATTCTCTTCTATCTAGACTACTTGACATCTCTGGCTTTCTTATTTGAGGATTAGCAAGATGTGAATTCACTTTGAAACCTCGAAATTAGAATGAGTTTGCACATTTAACCACTTAGGATACTTTTCATCCTGTTAGAAGTTCTGCTGTTAAAGACTATGCTCCTATCTAGTACACTGAAGACCTTGAGTGTTATTTTCTGAGGTGAAATTTTTAAGTGTCTAATTGTGATATTGAAAGCTTGTTTTGTCGCTTTAATTTTTTTAACAATTCTAACAATATTTTCTATAATATTTTAGTATATTATTAAAGTTAATGAAATATTACAAAATAGTAGGATTTATTAAATAAAAGTTGTAAAATTGTTATTTTTATCAAAATTTAGGCATTTAATGTTCGTTGGTGTCTCTCTCTATACTAATGGAAGTAATGAAAATAATTGATAGCATGGTTCTTGTCACTTTTTGAACCTATATTTTAGAATTTATTAAAACCGGTATAGATTTGTATATGTTGAATGATATTCATTTATTTGCTTTCATAACTTTTAATAAATTTTAATTAATAGAAGTGTCAGAAAAAGTGTGATGTTGGATCTGATTAATGAAAAGGAATGATCCATAAATATAGAAAATGAAGAGAAATAAAATTAAAGATAAAAATGTTTTGTTAAAAAAGGAAAAATAATAAAAATTAAATACACGAGAGAAAATCATTTTATTTTGTTCATGAAAAAGAGTTTTTATTTCTAAACCAAATAAAGCCTAGACTTTCCTACCACAGCCACCACAGCCACTTCTCAGCTAATAGGTGTTGTCTCTTATCACGTGAACAGTTTCGAACATTTCTGATTTACAGATAAAAGTGTTACCGGTACTCCCCGAATCAAATTAAAGATGGATAGAGACTAAAGCAGAGCAGTCTAAAGAATTATTGGCCGAAAATTGAAGGAAGAGATGATGCTAACTGAATTCCATGAAAAAGGTTTCGTTTCGATTTATTTTCTTTCCTGAACAGTCCATCAATCACTCCATCACCATGTGTGATCCTTGATAACAAGTTTATCCATTCACTAGTACACATCTCTCCTTATTCGAGTGCTGACAAAAGATCTCAGCCAATTTATTAGATTGCTGACATAGATCTCAGTCCATTTCTTTCTCCAAGCTTTGTTGATGCACCTCTATGAAGTCTTGAGAAAAATTAAAATATCTATACCTCAGACTTTTAAATTGAATTTTTTAAAATATATTTTAAATTAAAATAAATATCTATCATAATACATTACATAATTTAGAATAATTTTTTTTCACATAATTCAAAATATTTCTATCTTATTTGAATTTTTCTCACACCCATAAATATACAAGAAAAAAGTATGAAAACACTAAAAGAAACTAGCAAAATCTCATACTATCTCTAAGTAGATGGAACCAATTTTGACAATTACAATTATATCTTGAATGAACAAATATGATTAATTATAGATAGATTTTACTAATTTATTTAAATAAAAAAATTATATTATTTTATAATAATTATTATGTGAAGTTTATTGTATTAACTCCAATATGAGATCTACAAATTGAAATTCAGATCTATAATGTTACGAAGATATCACTAAGTCATAAATATCTCCAACAAATAATATTTTTTTTGTTGTAATTGAAAGAGGATGATAGTGTGAAAATCTTATATGACTTTTCAAATAATTTTACAAATCTAATAGATTTCCTATATGAAAATCATTTATCTTACAATACTTCGAAAGAATCTTCAAAAGTTAGATACAATGAGATTTTAAGATCCATCAATAATATGTTGGTTAAATTTTATTAAAGGTTTGATAATTTCCTTCCACCAAGACTTGTTTATTGTCTTTAATCGTCTATTAAGCATGTTTCTAATCTCCATGTGTTGATGGGAAATGAAAATTAATTAATTGCTTGAGGAATTGATAAATGATATCAAAGTTACCACGTTAGGTCATGTGTTCAAACTTCTTATATATCTCTACATCCAATTTCAAGTGTATATTTGACTTTTCGTGGTGTAAGGTTAACCACATTTAAACTTTATATGTTTTAGTGTAGCAATCTCGGTAGGAAGTTTTATTTGAAAAATCAATTTATTATTTTTCATGATGAAAAAGTCAAACTTCCTAATCCAACATAATTTCATCATCTTAGAAGAATGCATACACTCATGTTATTATAAGTTATTCACTTTTCATTATGAGTCTCCTACTTGTCCACAAAATTACTGGCTAAAATTATCATCGGACATGAAACTTAAAATGGTTGTTTTACTTCATACTTACAAGTAAGTTTTTACTAGTTGTATTTGTTTACCTACCAATAGCCGTCAAAATCACTTCATTCAAATGATGTTGGACCTCTTCAAGTGTGACTCTATAGATATCATCATATTCAAAAGAAAAAAGTTAAGGATATAATAAAGGCATATCCTAAATGAATATTAGATTTCATTAAATGCTATTACAATTAAGCATAAATTTGAAATCTCCTATAAATGAATAAATTGACAAATTACATGGTACTTACTATTTCTCTAAGTTGAACCTTAGGCCAACATACCATGAAATGTTAGTTAAAGAGGAGTATAGACACAAAACAACCCCTATAACTCATTATAATACAATGAATGACTTGTAAGATCATTTGGCCTTACCATGCTCCTTCTACTTTTCATTGTTTAATGAATGAAGTGTTCTCATGTCTTTTGAGGAAATTTGTGTTAATAATCCTTGATAATATGTTTAGAAGTTGTTTCCTAACTCTTGCAAATGCTTCAATTATATGATAAATTATTTAAATAATCTTTTGAAATGCAATAAACATAGTATTTAAGTCGCACAACATTATGATTTAGTTATGGATAAGGGAAACCTTTAGGTTATTGAGTGACCTACTCCCTTAAATCCCAAATAGTAGAAGGATTTTCTTGGCCTAACTAGGTACTACAAATTTTTTACTAATGGTTTGCATTTATAGCTTCACCATTGACCAACTTACTAAAACAGACAACTTCAAGTAAGATTGCTTAACTATTGTAGCTTCTAAATAGATAAAGGCAGTTATTACTCGTGTTCATATTGTTAATTTTATCGAATTTTTTCCAACCATTTACCTTGTACACAAATGTTTCATGAACTTAAACAGGTTCAATTTTGAGTTAAAACACTCACCTTATTTCATTCTTTTTGCAAAAAATTGACAAAGAGGCTATATAAACAATCAACATACACTAGAAAATTTTATATTATAACTAAAGCAATCGCCAAGTTCATACATATTCTACTTTGTTAAAAGAATTGTCATCAACACTAACAAAAAGAGCTTGAGATGCTTGATTGATCAAGTTATACAAACTCACGAACATAACATAATTGGCTACATAAACTACTAGGTGTTAAGATTTCACCACAAAGAACAATCTTGACACAAAATGTTGTTGTTAACGTCATATCCATATCCTTTTATTTGGTATAAACCCTACCTCAATTTCAAATTCTACATAGATTGATAACTATTGTAGTTGTTGAATCTAAGTTGCATGTCATCCTTGGGTTATGCTTCTCTAATCAGCCTCTTAGTCCACATTATTTTGTACATGATAACTTATTGTATATAGGAAATGATGTAGTCCTCTTTGACTTGGAAGAATTTAAGAAAAAAAATTGAACCAAGAACCATGGCAATGCTCTCAAGCAAGAAAAATAAACTTGTAACAAAAAGGTTAAAATAAAAGATAATGGACAAGATGAGAAATGGAATTAGAACAAGCCACCTTGATTTTCTCAAGCATAAGTGCAAGGATGATTTACAACTTGAATAAACTCTTCAAGATAAAAATCCAAGGAAATAGTATAACTTATCATGGCATTAGAATATTACAAAAGATTTTTACTTCATTCTATTCAAGTGTAAATTTTATAAAAGATGAACACTCATAAATGTGTCATAGAATTAAAGAACAATAAAAAAAAGGAAGAATTAATAATAAAGGAGACTTAAAAAATTTTAATCATCTTGGTAAAAGGTAATAATGGGGAGAACTTAATAAGTTACAACCTTCTTGATTAAATATAAGGTAGTCAATGAGAATTAACTATCTTATTCTAAAATATGGTAAAAACTTCTAAAAAGAATTCTTCTTTTAGAGAAAATATTTAAAATATTTAAGGAATATTTTGAAAATGTTCTATGAAAAATTTGTATAAGAACTATTTGATTCCATCACATTTTAAAACAAGAAAGAGATTTATGTTTTAAACTATTTTCTTTCATCTTTCTCTTTAACTCTTTTGTTCTTTTTTTCACTTTTCTGATTTTGTAATCCCTTAAACTTCTCTACGATGTTAAATGTTCTTTTGATTTTCTCTACTCGAATGGGTGACCAATGATTCATGATTCTCCTAAAAGAGATGTCCTAACTTTGACTTGGAGATGAATAGTTATTGATGATTAATTTTTAGGAGTTTTTGTGAGTAAAACATGTATATAAGAATTTGTCCCAATATTTAATAACAAGTCTTAGAACTTATTATCTTTTTTTTGTTTCACTTTTTTTACCAACAAGGATGTTATACATGTCAAATTTATTTGCCTTATGAAAGATAATAACAATCCATCTTTAATTTATATGGATTTTATTGCTCTTGAAATATGGATAAAGTGTAAGAGGTATGAAAAAAATGGATAGTAAAGAAACAAATTAATGCATTAAGGGTTATTTGAAACAAGGTTTTTGATATAATATTTGTAAAATATGTCGAGTTCAAAAGGGGACGAGGTGAATTGAACTTTCAAATCAAATTTTAATTCTTTTTTAATTTTTTGGAAGAAACATATTTTCTTTGAATCAAAGATCAACAAGATATAGTTGTATACCCAATTATTTGATAATGCTTAGTCAAGTTGCTCTATACTCAAACAAAAAAATTAAAGAATTAAAGAGAGAAAAACAAATGCACACAAGATTTATTCTGATTCACCTTCTAATAAAATTACATTTAGTTGTCTAATCACCTTGACTAGAAAAATTCACTACAGATTCAAGCTTTTACAAGAACAAACCAAGAAAAACAAGAAAGTTCAAAAAAATATTAAATTTTGAACCCTACAAGATTTAGCATTCGTGTTGAACCCTACCACAACCCAACCTTGATCACCCTGACCAAGAACACTTATAAACATGAGAAACAAAGTTAAGATTGGAACACAATCACCTGAGCATTGTTATACAATTTACAAATTCAAGATAACCTAATAATTGTAGAATACACCTTTCACACAACAAGCATAACTTTCAAAGAATTTTTCTGTGTTTAATAGTGTGTTTCAAAGTCTTAGAAAAGTATATTACAAATTTTGTAAACTCAACTTTTATATAAAAACAAGTTAGTTACAATGTTTGTATAAATAGTTGATTGGTTCGTACTTTAATTGATTGAAACAAAGAGTAGAAAACATTTTAAATGAAATCAATCATTTAAACCACATTTTAGTTTATTAAAAACACTTAACAAGATTTTTTTAATGATTTTATCCATTTAAATCGAGGGTTTAGTTGATTTAAACAAAGAGACATATTTATCATAAAATCCAACTCTCAATATTTAAATTAGTTAAAACATGATTTAATCAATTTAAAAAACTTGACAAGTTTAAAAACACATGTAAATGATTTTGAAAACATTTTGTAAAGCATGAAGTGATAAAATAATGCATCTCTCATTAACCTAGACTCAATCTAACTATACTAGATATTCTCAAACCATGATATTCTTGAAATCTTTAAATCTTCATCTTCAAAAGATATTCAAAGGGGTAGAATCATCAACTTATCATTATCTCAGCAAGCTCGTGATCAACAATATTGCATCTAAATATTTATTTAATTTCCTTCCATTTTTCCCTATTTGGACTCTTTTCATTGTATATTTATATCATTATTTCTCTTTACAAAACTTTTTTTTCATATTTTCTTTACATAGCAATGTCATTTATTTGTCTTTTCTATTTTTTTATTATTTTATTTTGCATTGATTGAGTTATTAACTAAATAAGTTATATACATATGTTATGGGATGATTTTAAAGAATAAATATATTTCGAGCTTAAATTAGATAGAAAAGATAATTATTTTCATTATTTTGAATAATGAAGCATGGCCACACATAATTTCAAGTTATTATTGGTCAATTTTCAAAACTTTTAATTCAAAGAAAAAATTTTATACTTATTTTACATAATACCCTATTAATTTTGTTTTTATTATTTATTTAGTCCTAATTTTTACTTTCATCGCTTTTATGGGTTAGTAAACTTTCATTTATTTTTCTTTCTTATTCAAAAGACTTGCTTGAGTATCCTATCATTCTAAGACATTTGTGTTTATTTTATAGTGATGTTATGTACAAAATAAATGGAAGACTTATTATGGAAAGGTGGTGTAAAGGAAAATGAGTTTGAACATACTTCATGCCATGTAAATTAGATGAATGTTTCAAATGGGGATACATTGATTCAATAAAACTGATGATCATTTTTATCTTTTTACTCAATTAATTGATTTGACAAAAAAAAACATTTTATCATACCTATTTATTCTTTCTTTCATTATTCATTTTCTCACCTCACATAAGCAAGATTTTATGAACTTGGTAACAAACTAAAATAAAAACAACCGAATTTAAATTTATCATCATGATATCAATTTTCATTTTTCTTTCCAAAATTTATGTTAGTCCTACTGAATTATTGATGTTTTAATGGAGAAAACATCACTTAATAAATATTAGTAAATAGTAGAAATTAAAAAATAATTTTTTTATTAAAAAATATATTCAAAATCTATAAACTTACGGAAAAAAATAAGCCTTTAACTATAATGAAACTTTTTCAATTATTAATGTTATTGTTTGATTATCCTCTAGTTGATTTAAAACACCAAATCATTTATACAAGAGGATACATATTATTGGGGGTGCAAGTGTGGAGGTGTAAACCTCATACCTAAGAAGGCTGCCTATATATACTTAAGGATATTATAGATGTTTCGGTGCCAACAATTAAATTTTAGGACCTAACGGCATAGCAGAGTGAAATTTTAGGACCTCTTTGTTAGGGTGCGTTGTACATTACATATGTTTATGGTATGTTGTATGATACTTTATAAATACACTTGTGTGTGGCGTTTAATGCTTAACTTAAACTTTACAAATATAAATTCATTCACATGAAAAGATAAACAGATTCTTGCTTACAACTAGCTATTTATTGCTACACAAAGCTGAAATAGCACAAAGAATTATCCTCCTTTATAATACGAAGGAAACAAGACCAGTTCATCAACTTTATGTTCCAAAGTCTAAATCAATTTATTAAAAGAAAAAGATACTATCTCTCTTTATTGTTGTGATACTAAGATTTACAAAAATTCATTCCCTACAAAAGGATTCGTCCATCTCCAGCACAGAAGACCCACCATGTGTTTTTATCTGTAAAAGAATCAATCTCTGCACAGAAAAAGCATCGTAAACAAATGTGTTGTGTCCTTTCACAAATTTCAAAACAAACAACAACCTTCAGGTACTTGCCGGACTGGAAAAAGAAAATTAAAATTGACTTATTGAGTCCACACTGATTGCATAGCATTTTTTTCTCTAGTTGTCAACCTTTGTAAGACAAAAATTCAGCCATTAATCTGACCATGAATGCGAGAAGCACACTCTAACACTAACAGAATCGAGACTCGTTGTGCCAAAAGCCATACATAGTTCAACTTAGCGAATCTGAACACAAATGAGAGGAACACTTTCAAAACTAAGGGAATCAATACTTACCATCACTCACTTCAGAAAACTACCAAATATTTAGTGATGAACTTTGCTACAATATGTATTCCTACTTAATGTCAGGAAAGGCATGCACTGTGGCTTCCTTCTGCCGCTGCCTCAAAGAAGACCAAAATTCTTGGACCAAGTTATGTACGCCAAGTGAAATAGTAAACAGATCAATTTACTCTCTTGGTTTAAATTGAAGACCCCTTCTTCTTAAGACTTTAGCTATAATTTGTTTCCCAATTCTTCATCTATTTTCCCCCTTGTAAGCGAAAGATTTGAGAACATCAGTGAGGAAGTATATGAAACATGATTTCCTCTACAAGAGGGATTCATGATACAAACTACAAAATTAATTCTTGTTCTTTCAATTTGTCAGTGTTGTAACATAATAATGCTTTAGTTATGGTGCTATCCAAATTCAAAACCACTTATCTTCAATTCCACAAATCACACCAGAACAACACTAGTGCTGAATAATCAAAATCCTTAGACTTTTTTTATAACCATAGTTAAGAATGCTTCAACATAAAATTTTAACCAAAAAGAATAAGTTTAAAGTTTAAGGAACCATTACAAATATGCAAACCAAGAGCATAAAATTAGGCAATGGTAAAGATACAGCGGAATGCATTGAAAACATATTCAAAAGCCTAAGCTACATCTTATGACATCAAAAAGCATATGTGATCATTCCAGTGCAGATGAACTAATATAAAGTTGCCAGGTAAAAGAGAAGAATAATCAGATATATTTGCAGGCAAAATTACTAGCCTGTTATGTAAAAGGTTGAGTAGAATAATTTCAACCTTTGTCTAACTGAATGGAATGTTGCCATTAGCGGAAACACGAACCCAAATGACAAGCTACATTACATAACAAAACTTGTCCACCTGAACTCAAGAAATGTCTAAAAAACACCCCCTTATAATTCAACTTGTCAATTAATTCGCCTTAAGGCCTTGGAAGGCCTAAAAGTGAAGGTGGTCAACCACAATCCATCAGAAAAGAACATAAGAAAGCCATAAAAACACTATTTTTGCCACAATCAGAAAAGAAATAAATGACAAAATCTTCATACTAAGGACATATATAATAATTAACAAAAGATAAGAACAATAGTGAAAGCAATAAATATTTTAATTATATTAAAAAAAGCCTAATAATAATAATAATCCAACTATAATTGTATAACATCTAATTTGCTTTTGCATCCCAAAACACCAATCCAAAATTGTCCCTTTTGATGTCTTTGATATCCCATTTACAGAATAAACTAAGCAGCAGAGGACCAGTTAAAGTCCCACAACCACAAATTGAATAAATCCCCATTTCCACCCTCTAGCACCAGCACCATGTACAGGTAACACAACAACCACCCACAAAAAAAATCCTAAAAGCTGAGCTAATTCAACATGGCTGTGACCAATCATACCTCACCCTCTCACATCCCTCTCCATCGAGGGCTCGGAACAGGCACGGTGGGTGAAAGCGGAAGTGGCGGAAACGCTAACTGTCCCGAAGTTGGGGAAAACAGAAGCCCTGGCGAGAGCAGAGGATAAGACGCCAGCTGCGAATTCAAGCACCCAAACGGCACAGGAGAAGACGGCATCTGTGGCAAAGGAACCATGGCTTGATGCTGCGATTGTTGTTGTTGTTGTTGTTGTTCTTGCTGAGGGTGAAGCTGAGGAGGCGGCAAAGGGGAGAAGCCAGAGAAGTGTTTGGGGTTTGAACCGACGAGATTCTGCAGATCGCGCATGTAGGCGGAGATGGGGGACTCGGCGGGAGCGTGGACAGTGGGGAACGGCGGGAGAGGGGATAACGGGGCGGAGGGTCTAGCAAAGGCGGAAAAGTTGTTGAAGGAGAGGGGATTAGAGTTGACGTTGGGGAGTTGAGGGCGGGGAAGGGTGGTGGGATTGAGGAGCGGAGGTGGGCGGTTGGTAATTTGCGGCAAGGGAGGAGGGCGAATCCGCTGGAGGCGCGAGCTGGGAGGCTTAGGCTGTTGAATGGGAGGAGGTGTTGAGATGCGGTCATGAGCAGGTGAGCCGGTCAGTCTCTGAACAACATCCCTGAATTCGTTCTTGTTGATGTTGTACACAGGTGGCTGATGCTGCAGGTTCTGCTGGGCTTGCGACTGCGGGTTTGGGTTTTGAGGTTGGGGCTGGGACTGGGGCTGGGGCTGGGGCTGGGGAGGATCGAAGGTGGGTTTCTTAATGATGGGTTTGGAGATCTTTTGGGAAAGCTTGTTGAGGTGCCTGAGGTATTGATCCCTGTTGTTGTTGCTGTTGCTACCAGAGGTTGTGCTTATACTAGTATTAGTAGAGTCTGCAGAGGGATGACAGCTTTTATCCATTACACAACAATTACAAACCCCTCTCTATCTCTCTCTCTCACTCACTCACTCACTCTCACTCTCACTGTGTTTTGAGCAGAGCTTTGTTGGTGGGTTTGTTTGTGTGGTGATAGACTTCCTCTTATCGCAGAAGGCGAGTAGGGACAGAGGAGACTATATACTATACACCACCACTTCACACTATGTTTTTTTTTTTTTTTTTTTTTAGGGCTTCAAACATGTGGTGACTCGTCACTTTTCTCCCAACCTCCGCCAAATAAATACTCTCTATCCTTTTTTCACTGCCAATGAGTAACCAATGACCAAGCCACTTAGAATGAGAAAAAAAAATTAAGAAAATTCTAAACAAAATAAATAATACTTCTGTCTCTTTTTGTGCTTCCTTTCTTTCTTTTGTGTTCTCTTTTCTCTTTCGCTGCTTTTTATATGTTTTTCTTAGGACTTAAAAGAAGAGAACAAACAACAATAGCAAAAGAAGGGAAGTCGATTTATTACCCAGTACATTTTTTCTTCTTCTTTTATTAATTATATTAGATTAAACAATTAAAATTTGATCTTATCTGTTAATATGTGAATTGAATTGGCATTTGTAGTCAGGTACTGTTAGCTCACCCTGATGTAAGGGAGAGACTAAAAACTCTATCTTCGAAAAAAAATTTAAAAAAATTTGAAACTGATGTTTTTGGACTGACATGTTATTAGAAACTAAATTCTGTGTGGATAACGGCTAAAATAATCGTTAGTTAATGGATTTTAATGACATATGATTTGGGTGGAACTATTTTTTTTTAGAGAATCTAACTGAAAATTTATTCAAAATGGTTCATTAATTAAAACCTGGAAATGAAATTTAAGAAAATATTTAAATATTTTGTTTCATTAAGGCACATGATTCATGACAATTTTTTTATAATGGGATTTAATTATTATAACTTCTAAATTTAAAAATATTTTAGAAGAAAAGAAAGAAAAAAAAAACTTACAAGGAGACAATTCACGTGGTAAGTTTGAAATGGAGTGATCTGAGCATTGGTGGTCAAAGGTGTTGTTAGGGTTGTCTTGGCTGTTACCAAATTGGCCATGACACAGAATCTTAAATCATATATGTCCAAGGTGAATGATGGCCAGGCCAAATATAGAAAAACCAGAAAAAGGGAGGTACACAAAGCAAAATAAGAGTAAATTAATTTGAAATGTTCCCTTTTGGTTAAGTATTTCACTCACCAGGTACTCTACAACAAATTGTGTGATTTTAATTTTACCTTCAAATACAATGCATATGTAAATTACTAATTTAAATTTAATAAAAAATACCTATTAAAACATTAACTAGCTTCTATATTAAAAAATATTATTCACTCTCTTAAATTAATATTATTGTTATTATTTTAAAAAAAATTATTATTATTTTCAAATAAATTTAATACTTTCATTATTACTATTATGAAATAATTTTAATATTGTTTAATAAATATTATTATCACCATTATAAAAGACATTAAATTATTGTATTAAACTAACAATATTAATTCATTTATCATTTCAAATTAGAAAAAAATTAAATTATATAATCAGTTACTTTGATTGATAAAAAAGTATTTTATAATTTAATATTGAATTTAAACCAAATGTATTCTTTACTTATTTAGAAGATAATTTTGTTGTTTCCTAAACAATATTGTTAAAATATTCATAATTTCATTGATTTTTAAATAAATATTATACTTTCATTGTATTAATTTATGTAATGATTAAAAAAAGATAATATAAAAAAATCATTATCTATTAATAATAATAATATTAATATATTGAAGTCTTATCTTAAAAAAGTAAAAAGCAACGTTATAATCAACACAATGATTTAAATAAATAGTATAATATTAAAAAAATTAAAAAATTAATTATTATTTATCAATATCAAAGTGTATGTAATAAAAAGATAAAAAAATTATGTTTAAATTAATAAAATTCCATAAGTGAAAGAATATATCTGCATAATAAAAAAGTTATCATATATAAAATTATTACAAGAAAAATATAATAAATAGTTTAAAAATGCATATAAAAATTAAAAATTAAATCTTTAACCAGACTTGAGTAGTAGCTTAAAAAAACATTACAAACATAATAAAAAATAGTAAAAATTTGTTTACTAGGATTAAGACGTGATTTCAAATAAGATGGAAATGATTTCTATAAATATTTTAATTTAAAAATTAAGACAGTAATTTACAAACAAAAATAAATACAAATTATTCTAGAGATAAATTTTATTATTTTATTGAATATGTTATACTTTAAGAAATAATTAACATTTTTATCAAATATGTATTAATATAATTTATTTTATGCAAAATAGAACATCATGAAGGTTCAATATTGGAATGAAGGGAGATATATTACTAGTATGTATATGAAGAAAGGTTAGCAAAATGATATTTTTATTTAATTATTTTGATAAGATAATATGGAAATAATAAAAAGTAGGTTGAGAAGAGATAAGAAGAGTAGTAGATTAGATTTGATGGGGTGGTGGTGATAGGCATTAGCATTCTAAGCATGTAATTAATGGGTTTGGTGTTTCGAAAAGCTTCTCCTATTTCCTATTCTGGTCAAAAGTCCGTTACTATGTACTGTGCTAGTCAGTGATTCTATGGAACCATTTTCCGAACTTCCAAAGCTCTTTTGACCATATCCCATCATAATTACCTCTAATTCTCTTTTCTCACCACCACTCACCACTTACAAGGATAACTGTACACATAAATAAAGCTGCAAAAAGCTGATATTATGTAATATCTCTTATAATTACTTTCAGGAGAATATCTCTATCATGCATCTCCTTCTTCTTTTTTTTCTTTCACCTGAAAATTGTAAAAAAAATATATATATGTTGTTTATTTCATGAAATTTTTAGCTTTTACAGTTATATAGACTTCAATTTTTCTATTTATATGCATAATATTATTCATTTTAACTTTTATATATTATTTTAATATATATATATATAGCTTTAGAAATATTTATTAATAAGAAAACAAACAAATGTTCATTAGTTGTGCACTATTCTTAGAATAAGAAAACACACATATTGGGAATGAAAAAAAGTTAAAATAAATGTTAGAATGAACTATTTTTGCATTGGTTACGGTAAAAAATATAGACGAATAGATAAGTAAAAAATTGATAAAAATATAAAATAAATTAAAAATAATTAATAATTATATATATAATCAATTAAATTTTTATTTTCAAATAACTTTCATACTCGTATCTGAGAGATCAATTATATAGAATTATAAAATATAATTATATGTTATAAGGATGGTTAATTATAAAAACTCAGTAAATTAAAAAATATAAATAAAAAACAATGAATAATAATTTTATAAGTATATATAATTATCTAATTATATTATATGTTATAAAAATATAATCCACTAGTATAAAAACAATTTACTATTATTAATAATAGTGTTTTTTTATTCATTTATACACAATTTTAAAAAATACAAAAAGTACAAAATGCATCTTTTTTATCTAACTAAAGAAAACATTTTTTAATGTTTCTCATCTTCTAGCTCTTTTTTTCCTTTAACTAAATAAGGGTTAATAGTATATAGCATGACTATATTTTTAGTTCTCAGACTTCAATTTTTAAATAAATTTGTTGAACTTTTATGTCTTTATCTAAATGACTAAATTTAATAGTTATTTTTTAAAATATATGTTATATATTATTATAGTGTATTTTTAAATATATTTATTTTTTAATATAAAATAATTGACTAATTTGTGTATTTTTTTTAATTTCAAATTTTTATTCTTTTTATCATAATTTTTAATGTTTTATAAATTAGCAGTTATATTAAATAAATGAAAAATAGTAATAAAACCATTAAAAATAAATTTTATTTTAGTAAATAAAAAATATATTATATTTATTATCTTGTATAATATTTTCATAAATAAAAATACATTTGATAATTATTTTAAAAAATTAAAAACAAAAATTTGCATATAGTGTGCACAACAGATTATGACATAAATAGAAGATATTAAAAAGAAAGGATTATACCATATTTAGTCATCAACAAAGTTTTATACAAGTCAAATTGTGGGATTTTATGTGTTAATGCACGTCACAACATTGTTGTCTAAGCAATCTGAACCACCAAAAAATGAATTAAGCAACATCAGAATCACTGGTGTGAATACTATTTAATCTTAAAATTATTATTATTATTTTTTGTAACAGAAATATTAAATTAAAATAATATATTTTTAAAAATTAAAAAATAATTATTTTATAGGAATTGTTTGAAAGAATTGGTTAAAAAAAATAAAAAGATGAAATAGTTACTTTTAAATACATATTATAAATATATTATTTTAAAAGTTGTGTGGCAACCATTTCTATTTTTTCAAATATAATGAAATTATTTATTTTATAAAAAGTAGAATAATCTAATTCAGAAATAACACCAAAATAGTTATAAAAAATATATATCTCCATAATATAAATAATTTAAACTTAAATAATTGATTATATTTAATTCCCTTAATTAAATATATGTAAAAAATACTTAATTCATTCAAATTAAATAAAGTTTAATTTTCTTTTCAAATATAGATGTCTCATCTTATAAAATTCATGAGAAAAAAACTTAATTAATTAAAAAACTAACAATCACGTACTTAAAATAAAGAATCAATTGTAAAAAAATTGTTTTGTTTAGTCTTCTATAATATTCAATACATCTTTATACTTATTTTCGTTGTTATATAATAAATAAATTTTTTTCATATGGTAGGAAGAAAAAGAATAAATATAAAATATAAATCACTTTGAAAACAATTTTATAGAAATAACCAAATCTTCTATAAATACATTACTTTTATATAAATTATAACATTTCTAAAATACTATAAACTTTAATATATCTAACACATGTCCATACAAAATATTAAATAATTTAAAATAAAACTTTATATATATATAAAAGTAAATATGTATATAAATATGCTTTAAAAAAGAAAATATAAATTATTCTATTAAATATTCTTTTAGATTTGAACTTATATTAATCCATATACATACTTTAATTGGGTCACCACACAAATAAAAATATAAAAATAGATTATTTGAAATATGAATCTTTCATTTCAATTTATTACATCAACAAAATTATAAATAAGTTATTTTATCATATTAATGCAAATATATATATATAGACAAAATATCAATTTATATAAAACAACATATTTACCAAATAATATCTACTGATATTTATAAAAAAATTCATATTAGATAAGTTTATCTGTGTATTAATATTTTTATCATATAAACATATTTTTTTCTATGAATTTAAGATAATTTTAAGTATTTAATTAAAGACATTTTAAATGTACAATAATTCTCCTTCCACTTCTTACTATATTAAGATTTTAATATATGTGTCACATATCTCTATATTACTACTTATTACACAACTTTAAACAATGGTTCACATATTGTCTCATATTTATTACCTTAATTTTATACATTTCAAACAAATATATTATTCTCAATTACTTTATACAATATAATTTGATTAAATAAATTAGATATGTATTTCAATAATTTTATATATTATATAATAACTATACTTAATTAATTAAAGAAAAAAATTAGAAGCAAAAGATTTTTAAAGAAACACTTGAATAAACACTTCCTTCGTTTAAGAAAAAATCTATTTTGTTTAAGCAAGATCCGAGAGAAAATGTGGTTTTCTACTCTATTTTTGTTTGAATAAAAACTTTGTCGTTTGGATAAAAACACATTTCGATTGAGTGAATGTTGCTTGACCGAAAATTGATCTACCAACCTAAACTTTTAGTCTAAATTTCACTTGAACAAACTTTTCACAAAGAATAAAGACTTAATTCACTTCCATTTTTGCTTGAAGAAGAAAAATTGCTTAAGTCAGAATATTAGTTAATACACTTATGTAACAAAATCAAAACAATGTCAAAAATTTACCACTTTTGTTCTAACATATGCAATATTTTGGACAAAAAAATCTACAGGAACCTAAAACAAATTAACCAAATAAAAAATTTAATATAAGTTTAAATAAGTTGAGATGGTTGTTTTTCTCAACTAACTCCACCAAGATCAATATCAAACATAAATAAAAAGAAGAAAAAAGATTTTCATATCAAACAAACACTTACTCTAATTAAAAAGATTATTAAGTATAAATAATCTTTAACTTTCAAGTTATTGCAAAGATCGAATTCTAAAAGAGATAAGATTTGAAGAAATAGATGTAGAGAAAAAAAGAGAGTGAGAACTTTGTGTATGACATTCATGCAAGTGAGAAAATGAAACAAGATTTTATATTAAATAATTAATGTGAAATTAAAAAAATCACTAAAAGTATCAATTTTTATTTTATTTTTAAAAATACAAATCTAGTGTTACAATGAGAAGTATAAAGTAAGGTTGTATATTTTGTTAATAAATAATATTATAAGAATTTACATAATGACTATAATTTAGGTAAATGTAAATAACGTCCAATTTGATTATTAGGGTTTTATATTGGTATACTTGAACTTATTGTGTTAGACCAAGACTTTTTGGAGCTTTGTTTGGAATAATTAGAATTTCAAGTAAAGAAAGTTAGTTAGAATTTGATAAAATTTTAGGGAAAAAAAATTGGACTATATAGATTTTACTTGGTCACACAACAATGTATTTTTATACAAAGAATAAAAGAATAATGTATTGATATGAATTTGCTGGATTGTTATATTTTGAAATTTAAAAATAGATGAACTTGATGATGGTGAATTGTAATTTTGGAAGTTGCTTTGAGAACCGATACATGCTTTCAGTAGAAATTTAGTTGGTGGGTACAAATTTAAAGTCGGAAACATGCTTTGGTTCAGTGGAAATAATTTGCAATTTTAGAATAGAAATAAAAATTTAGAAATGAAAAACTTTATGATTTTGAGATGTATGTTATGTATATTAAATTAGAATATTTAGGTAGTAAATTTGAACCAATTTAATTTTTATTTAGTTGGAAAACCTGTCAGACTCTACTTCTTTTCAAATGTTAGAACATTTGAGATTTAGTTGAATCATTTTGGTACAAATCTTAAACATTATGCATGTTTCTAGTTTATGCATTTCTCAATCAGGTGTAATTTCAGTCTCTGAAGCAAAAATGCAATGGTGAGGATGACTTAATTTTCGGATGAAGTATACGACAGTTTTGTAAATTAAAACTAAAAATAACATCATATTTATACTTGTTTATTTTGAGATAAAATTGTTTTTAGAAACTTTTTGCGCCCAATGATGTGTGATTGGAAAAACAGCACAGGACTGTAGTGTAGTGTTTAATCTTTATGGTTTCTGTGGTTGTGACCCACATCTTGCATTCATTTCATTTCACTATGCAAATGATTAATGAACGAGGTTCGGAAATATCACTTGGTAGCTTTTTCCTGAGTTATGTCATGGTAGTGTTGTTTCATCTTTTCTGAACTTGGTTTCTGGAGACATTTGACTGAAAACAAAAAAGCAATACACGTATATCTATATATCTATATATAATCTCAAATATGTCACTGATTAATTAGCTTCTCCTCTGTCTTCCTTTTTATATTCATTGTTCTATATCACCATATCTTTGAATGTGTTGACAACGACGTTTAGGTTTACTCGTCGCTTTCTAATAAATGTACCATCACAAACTTCCTTTGTTGTTCTTCATCGGCATTTCTGGGGTTGTATATAACATGTTGTTGTTAGTCTTTTACTATAATGTGAATGAGTATCTTTAAAAAAATAACTTCACTATATCCATATAAAAAAAATACTTGTTAATTTTCACATTTAGTGTTAATTAATTGTATTGTATTGTATTGAGATATATTAAAGATTAACTATTGGGACATTTATTTAACAAAATCTAACCTCCATTAGAGTGGATTGGTATCTTTATTTTTTTATTAATTAATATTGTTTTAAGAAAATCTTGTTCCACTCAAGGAATTAAGAACATAGAAAATAATAACAGCTCAATATAAAGAACTTAAAATAAAGAGTAAAAAGAAAAAAGCAAAATACTTTTTATTAGTTTGATTCTACCAAAATGTTCATTCAGTTTTAATTATTACACATTTCTTAAGATTAGCATTAAAGTATCTTGAAAATTTGATTACAATTACACTTTATACGAAGAATAATGTAATTATTTAAGATAAGATCTATCAAGAAAACTATATAATCATCTAGAATTCTACCATATAAAAATATCTTGGTGTACCAAAAATCAATTTCAAATAATAGAGATACGGAAAGACTTCCCATCTTTTGATGAATATTTCAAAAAGGATAAAACTAAAAGAATATGCCATGATTTTATCAATTGCTTCAAGTGTTTCTTGAAAGATACAAAACTTGGTTGTAATTAATTAAAACTTGTTAAACTTCAAAAATCTTATAGACATTTTTATACAAAGGAGTTTAACGCAAATCTAATAAATTATTTTCACAATGATAGATTATATTGTTGATAATTAAACTTGGAATATTAATATATACAAAAATTTACCTTACTTGCAGCAGTTATGTATTGCATGTATCGTTTTATTTCTGCCATGATTGGGTTGCTTCCATAAAAAAATAAAGAAGATATATTTTATTTTTTACTTTTTGAATTACATGATACATTAGAGTTTAGTTAAAGAGTTAGCAATTATAATATATAACTTAGGATGAGGACATAAACCACAATCTTAAAAAGAACAAAACTAAAAGTATTGCTACTGATAGCACACAGCCTAAAAGTAAAATCCAAGAATACTGCGTAATCAAAGGAGATCTTCTATTTCCCAACATGGCATGTGTTAGAGGTTCATTAGTCTTCATAATGCAATAATTATGTATTAACAAGAATCTTAGATACTAAATTCAAATTATTTCTTTCCGTCTCAATGTAACCTAATCAAAATGAATAAATCTAATGCTTCTAATATTAATTATAATCATAAACCTGCATAATATTATAAATATAATAAACATATACACACATAACAAGTTAAAAATACAGTAGTTAATTATAAATATTTAAACAAATAATATTTACAATATATATATTTAAAATGCTCAAAACAAGTTATGATGAATTATATATCATTTACCTTAAAAGAAGTATCATCTTTATATTTATAATAATATATCTAAAACAAAAAAAATCAATAATTTACTTTTTATATTACATCACCTTTATATCTATATATATTTTTTTATCTCATTATATATAATCACACATTCATTTATTATTTATATTAAAAATTTCACTTAAATCCACATAAATTAACTGATTAGATTTGTAATTTATTCATTCCTAGAAGAGATATATTAAGATTCATCAAATATTAATACTTGACTTAAGATATAAATACTCCTTCAAAAGAGGGTCTATAGTGTAATTTAGTGCACTAATTAAAAAGTAATGGTATTAAAATATTTATTTGTTTTTCACCACAAATATCCTGTATATGAGATTTAAAAACAATGATTTTGAATTGTTTAATATACACTATATACAGAGGTCAATTACCATCTAGGTAATTACATTCAATATATTCAATAAAATCCAACACACTATATAAGTAATTATCATCACATCACATACACATCTAGTTAATAATACCATATTATATATATATATATATATATCAATCATAAATGTAACCATAAAAAAAGTATTATAATATTTTAAAATATGTATTAATTATAAGAGAATATTTCTTGAACAAAATGATATTTCTAAGAAGAAGAGAGAGTTAGTTATACTTCTTATTCAAGTGCCTAAGTAATTATTTGAGTAAAGTAAATTATGGCTTGATTAGTTCAGAGGAGAGAATTGATATTCACTTTTTTTAACTAAAAGATTCAAATTGTTTCTCAAGAAACTAAATATTCAAACAAATAATTTTATATGACTTTTTTCTCATTCAAACTATCATTTTCTTGCTTGAATGAATGATCAACTTTTGAAATAATGTTCAATATCATCACTTGAATCTTACTTTAACAATCAAACATTATTCAAGTGAAATATGAGAACAATTCAAAAAATTAAGTTAATTAGACAAAAAAATTAACATAACAACTCAAATTATAAAGTCAAGTTAATTTTACTTATAAATAAACTTGTTTTTTATCATTTTACTTATAAATAAACTTGTTTTAGTTCAATTAGTTTAAAAAAACTTGTTTTAGTTCGATTGGTTTAAATAGTAATTTACTTAAACATATTTAAATTTCACAAACATTTTGATTCAAGTACAAAGTATACAAGTTTATTATCAATAAAAAATATTACACTTTTATCAAATCAACAACCATCATCATTATTTTGAAATTATTTTATTTTAAGTAATTATTGTAAAAAGAGAAGAGCAAGAGATATTTGAATTTGCTCTTGAGAACCTTATTAAAAAATAATCACATAATTACAAATCTAAACTAATAGAAATTAATTTTTCTACATATCTAATTACACATACAAAATCAAAACGTTATACGCAAACAAAATGAAAATAGAGAAATTGAAATCCAAAAAGGAAGGAGAGATTACTTGATAAAAAATCCAATAAGATAAGGTCTACATAAAATTCATTATCTTCTAGGTGATCATTTATGAAGCAGAAAAGAAAAACTATCACCTCGTAAACGCAAAGAAGTTAGCTTTTCTTAAGTTTAGAGATGAAAAAAAAATTAGAAAAAAAATTATATATATATATATAATTTTAGAACTTAAAATAATTAAAATATGTATTATTCACTTATCTTAAACCCTCTCATTTATATTTATATAATCATAATAAATATATAAAAACAAGTGATAACTAATTATATCCTTGAGAATGTTGTATCAATTCTGTATAATGTTACCTTAAACATTAAATACATAATTTTGATAAGAGATTATTCACTTTTTCTCTAAAAACACTAATTAATACCTACTTTTCTTTAAAAAAAACTATCTTTAAATATAATTTAAAACTTTCTTAGAGAAAGTAATACTTATAGACCAAAATTAATAGTTTACTGAAGTATTTCTGTTTACATGTATGAAGTACTCTAAGAGTTTTTTTTTTTATAAACTCAAAAATATCATTAAAAAGAATAAGTCTATTAAGAATGTTAGTTTGGGTCTATTAAGATTTTTCTATATTTAAGCAACTTGATCCAAACCAATCTCATCTTTATTGCATTAGTTAATGTCAGGTCATTGGGTGGTAGATAGAATAAGTGTGTCAACTTTTAGGAATTTCAGTTTCTAAAATGAATTTGTAATTGGTAAAGAAGACATGTAGATACACTGAGATCCACCTTGAAGAAAATGACATTATAAAGCTTCAACTTGATGATACCAATGATGATGAGATGGTGGAATGTGTTAGTCTGGGTTTTGATTTATCCCATTAGCCTGCCAAATTCAAGGTTTCGATGGGTTACATTACGAAATATAACCTGAATGAGTTGGTTCACATGCTATTTGTGAACAAAAAGGTTAAAAATGAAAAAAAGAATGATTAAGGATAATCAAGACATAACATCATTTTCATAACAAAAAATAATAATAATTATTGAAATTCTAAACTGTTTTTTACACAATTAAAAACACTTATCTCAACCTATCTTAAGAAAATGGGCGGTTACAACACACGTTGTTGTTGACTTAATGGCCGATTGCAATGACTACACAGGAAACCTTGAAGTGGTTGCACCATTACTTTAGGATCCCTTTGTTTCGAGACAAGAAAAAACGCAAATGAATAAATAGTGGAGAAAATTGAGAAAAAGAGAACAAAAAAAAACACAAAACACGAAAAAAAAATCTTCAAAAACTTTCTTTACAACGAAAACATATTAATCGAGAAACTTCACATATAAAATCTAGAATTTTACTATATATTAATTTAATTAATTATTATTATTATTGTTATCAATTTTAAATTTTTATCGTAATATGAATAATTAAAATGAAATTTAAAAATTAATTGTAATATAACATAATTAATTACATATTAGAATAATATATAATTTATTATTTTTATATCATAATCGAATTGATTATGTTATAAACATTATTGATTATTAGTTATCTTACAGCATGTAATTAATTATATTAAAATATAATTGATTTAATTATATTATTAATAAAATAAAAAATTTTAAAAAAACATTTAAAACTTATTTTTAATAAAAATTAATAATAAAAATAAATTTATGTAATAATAATAAATATTAAATAAATAAATAATAATAACATAAATAAATTTATATAATAATATTAGTAAAATAATAATAATAATTTTAAATAAAAAATATTGTTATAAAAATTTTAATTAAAAATAATTTTTACTTATTACATCAATCAAATTATTTTTAAATTTTCACACACTTTCTCTTTCCAATTATTTTCCTTTGATCCAACAATCTCATTTTCTCTTTATTTTTTACCTTTTACATTCTTTTAAATTCACTCCCTAATTCAAACTCATGTTTAGAGACAACGATAAAATGTATGAAAGATAATTTTATTTTAATTATGTAACAATATTCATAAATACTAATATAAATATTTAATATAAAATATTATATATATATTCTTTTGTGTGATATATTTCTAATCTTGTATTTATATTTATCTATGTACATAGAATAATTATTGTAAATTATTAGGCAATATGAAAAAAAGTGTAAGTTATTTAAATTTAAAGAATAATGTTACAAGGTAATAGTCTTATGCAATTCAATAATTACAATACATACAAAAATAAAACACACACATAATGTAATACAAAGATTATTAATAATTATCTATTGATATTTTCCAGAATACATGTATCAAATAGGTTTTGTCAACAATTACCATGTTTCCAATATAAGTATAAACTTGAACTTCCTGGATATAGGATAAGTTTAAAACATAAAAAATTTGAAACTTATGATATGTCAAATATGTAATAAACTCTCTTTTAGTTTCTCACCACTTAGTGAAGTCGAGGTATCTATGTTAAGTGGATGTCATATTTATCGCCACACCTAATACCAGATACCTCTATGATATCTTTTAACCACCACCTATAGAGGACTCCAATAAACCACCTATTAAAAGCTTCAATACGTTACATACATATACATTATAATCGTATATGTGCATGTAAGTAATTTTATAAAAAAGATTTCATCACTCTTAATAAACTTTGATATCCATCTAGTAGAACTTTATCATGTACACTACAAGTCATGCATCAAAATCACAAATATATATCTATTAAGAGTGTATATATTTAAATCATCCCTTATACACGTCATAAAACAACAATACATATATATAACCATACAATTATCATATATCACCACATGCAACATTCTTCAAACAACTAAACACTCTCAGACCTATGTCGTTCGAGCGAACTATAGTTTGTATGTCAACTTGTCTTCATATCGCTTGAGCAACACTTACCGCTTGAGTGATATTGAAGCCGAGAACACTCCAATTCTAAATCTCTCTCATTACTTAAGTGATCACATGTCGCCTGAGTAGTATCGAGGATGAGAGTACCCCTTTCTCAAACTTTCCTCATCGTTTGAGCAACAACCTTATCATTAAACGACATTGAAGAAAAAAATAACTCATTTTAAAACTCATTTCGTTGTTTAAACGACCAACACGTTGTCTAAGTAACATAGCTCTAGTAGATAGAGAATAGTAACTTTTTATTATTATTATTTAATTCCAACTATTTTTATTAACGTAAAGTTTAAAAACTTTTATTTTATGAACAACGTAAAATTGTTAAGAATATTAAATTATTATTTTTGAATAATTCAACAAATTGCATGTTTGGTTCAGTATTTTTTTTTTTCTGAAAAACTCACGTCAATTCAAAAGTAAGAAAATATAATATAACTTCTACGTCTTTCCACTTTGTGCACTTCAAATTTAAACACAAGTGTTGGACGTTTAAACAAATCTACAGTAAAAGTATTCATTAATACCAAAATTGATGAAAAATAGTTGAGAGATATGTAATAGGATGCATAAAATACATAACAATACCCATCATCTTAAAATTGGATTAGGTAGCGAAAATAAAATAAATGGTGAGGTGACACTTTTTCTTGCACCTTTTTAGGGTTTTCCAAAACAAAGATTAAAACCTTTAATATAGTTAACTGAGGTAACATAAAACAATAATTTAGTGTATTAATATTAGTGAAACCTCTAAATCAAACACAATTTTGGTGTATATTTGAATTTTTTTTTTTTTAAAAAGTGAACTTTATGTTTATCTGAATGTGAGAAGGAAAGGTGAAACATATTAACATAATTTTGAATGGAATTAAAAGTTGCTTTAACTATTCAAACTGATCTCAACACAGCTTTCATTTGTAGACTTGGTTATGGAAATAGGTGAGTAATGAAGATGATGGATGATCTGAATTGCAAGGTATGAAGATGATGGATGATCTTATTTTTGAAGTTGTGATATCACCATCCATCCTATCCTATCCTATCTAAAACCCACCATTATCCTATCATTTTGACTTTGCCATTCAACTAAATTCATCATTATAGATCACCATGCTGTCTACTCCAATGCAAAAAAAGATCAACCCATAAACAAATAAAGGTAGTAATTTGGCAGCAATAGAGTCAAAGATAAGCTTTGACCATGGGACCATTCTAATAATACCTTCTTGCATCTTCCTATTTTCTTTCTGCACCCCCAAAAGTTTTAAAATACGAAAATTACCCTTGTTATGTTAGGATTTAATTTTTGGATGATTGTAGAATTCAAAAGATAAAAGTGTTTTCTAGATTATAGACTTCAGAATTTATTTGTTGACGTTCGGAATATAGAATCTAGAAGACAATTTTTTTCATTAGATTTCTAAATCTGGAAATCATGTTTAAACAATAATTTTTTTTTCGGATTACATAATTCAGAACTCATTTTCGATTGTGTAATCATGAATATAACTTCTGGATTATATAATCTGGAAACTTCTAACGGATTATACAATCCGAAAAGAAAACCAACGTGAAGACACATGGGTGTGGGAATAATTTGGTAATTTTGATTGTATTTTGGAGGTGCAGGAAGAATGATCGACCAAACAATTATAGGAAGCCCAATCCAAATGGCAGACAAAAACAAACTAGCCTGATAGTTGGGCTTCTTTATCTGTTTGTTGAACTTCTCTAGTGAGCAATGCATGGATTAACATTTTGTATGCCAATAAAATCCAAATGTCCATTTATGTTGTGGAGTAGAAGGGGTGACAAATGATAACAAATAATGAAAGTTTGTGTTTGTTGTGTATTTCTTTTAGATATATTTTTTATTCATTTTTATATTATTTAGTATTTGATGTACTTTTTATTTTTAACTTCTGGATTTCTTTTTCGGTTGTTAGTATATGTAATTTCTTTTTATAATCTACACAATTGAAAGTGTTTTTTGGATAATATAATTATTCTTTTCATTTAAAAAACTAATTTTCAGATGGTACAAATTAGCAGTTATTTTTTTAAAAAAAATAATTTTTAGATTATATAATTCAAATTATATAATTTAAAAATTATTTTTCTTATAAAAAATAATTTTTAAATTATATAATCTAAAATTCATATTAATCTGAAAATGTCTTTTAAATTAGATAATTTATAAATAATTTTTTGTTTAAAAAAGCTTTCGAATTTCTAACCTCGAATAAAATTTTAATTTTCACATTACATAATTTATAATTTAAAATTATTTTTTAAATTACTATTTTAAATTATATAATCCAAAGATGAAAATTATATTCTGAATTATAGATTTTAGAGACAAAGTGAGAATTCATAAGAAAAAATATGGGGTCGAAAAAGAAATTTCCTACTTTTAAACAATCCAATACAAAAATACCTAACTCAATGCTTTGCCATGGTCCAGTTTTTTGTACTGATCCTTCACCAAAAGCGATTGCTGCAAAGCCCATCTCACATCTCCTTTAAGATACAGAGTTTGTTTTTGGAGTGCTTCTATCTGCACCACCCCCATTTTTTCTTGCACCTCCAAAAAAGAACTGTTTTGAATGTGTTTCATGTCTCAGCTTGTGTTTTTGACTTCAATGCCTGTTTAAATTATTCTTTTAATTATTTTAAATGGTATATTTTTCAAGGGTTTAAAATCTATAAACATGGTTTTAGATTTTAGCTGCGGTAGACTTTTGAAACACTTTTCCTTTTCAAATAATGAGACAAAATTTGTTAAAAATGAGACACAATTTGTTTAAAAAATATATTAAAATCTTCAATACCTTCTGGATGCCTTTTATGCTACACACGCATTTGAAAAAAAAAAGTCTTTTGAATAACTTCTCTTTTGATTTTTTTTAAAAATATTATTAAATTATTCTATCTATGGATAAAAGAATTAATTGAGACAATAATTATAATAATAATACGACTTGAATTAAGTTAATAAAATTTGTTGATGAAATCATACATTGCTTGATATCATTGTAACTTAAAAGGCGACTTGATGGCATATAAGTTGGAGAATTTGTCAACAACATCACTTTTCATTTATTACGTTATTTTGTATGTATGTAAACACAAAAATATATTTGTATTTATGTAGACATAAAGTGTCTTTCTTTAATGTCAATGATGAAGAAAAATATATTTAAAATAGAATAATGACTTAAAAACCTTTTCAGTAACTTATTTATGTCAAGAAATTATATAAAAGAGTTTTGAAAAGAACAATCTATGGGAGTGCTTTAGTTAGATCTTTGAAAGAAGAGTTAAAAAGATAAATTAAAATTAAATTTACTATTTTTAAAATTGAACTTGTAATACATGATTGTAGACTATTCAAACATTTTACTCTTTACATCACATTAAATTAAAATATATATGAAAATATAATTGATTGATCAATTAAAAAACATACACGATTCTACCTTTTTTAGTATAGGAAAAAAAAAAGGTCTGAGACTCAAACATAGAAAACAAAGCATGTACATAATTTCAAAGAAATGTCCACATTAAAGGCCCAAATCACATCGTTAAGCTTTGTCATTTTTTTTGTGAGCAACATAATAATAAAAAAATTAAGTAGTAGTTTAAAGTTGAGTAGATTTAATTTTGATAAAAGAACAATATTTTTAATTTTGATAAATGAGCAATATTTTAACACGTATAATAATATATTAATTTTGTAAAATATAATTTTCAGATAGATCTTTTATACTCAGATGGCAAAATCATTTATTTTCTTTTCACCTAAATGCCTTAAAATTAACGGATGAATGTTGATTTTCACGTTTTTGAGGCAAAACTTAAATATCACATTTTTGCTATTTTAATATTTAGTTTATTTTGCAATTAGAATTGTGTGATGAAAAATGACACTAGAGGAGTAAAATTTAAATTTGAATTAAAATAGAGTCCTGAAAAATAATTTTATATTGTCCTTGTTTTGTTTACATGAACACATGAATTGAGGATAAATGGAAGGGTAGGCTCTGCCACAGACTCGAGAAAGCAGAGAAGACGATGAAGACGGGTTTACACGGTTGTTCTTGTCCGAACCAGACAACTCTGAAACTCGCTTCAATTCCCACTATCTCTTCCTCACTTTTCCTTTTCAAAAATCCAATATTTTCTTTCCACAAATCTCCATTGCCACGCCCCATCAACGCTCTCTCTTCTTCCATCGTCCAAACATCTACTACTAAGGCCCCTCAAGACCAGGGTCAGTGTCAGTGTTTTCTCTCTTTCACTTTACCAACGGAACCGAATAATAAAAATCCAAGTTGGTATTGCAGGTGTGAAGCCTCAATGGAAGGCCACGGTGGACTTCAAGTGGATAAAGGATAACAAGGAAGCTGTTGCTGCCAACTTAAGGAACCGCAACTCTGACGCTGATTTGGATCTTGTTCTCCACCTTTATGACAAAATGTTTACTCTTCAGAAGGTTACGTTATGTCATCTTTTTCCTCTTTTTTTAATAACCAATTCTGAATAGATTGGTATATAGCAATATGCAATTCATAAAACGTCTTGTTGTTCATTGATGAATGTCTGCTGTTTCTGAGTTACATAGAGCAACGACAACGGGTGAATTTGTTAAGCTTATTTCGTGGTTTGTCTTTGGATAAAGTTATCTTATTATGCTTTCAAGAGGAATTAGCCATCAATTTTGTCCACGAACTATTACTTTCTTTCTTGAGTGGTTCGTAAAGGAATACATTTGTTTAAGTAATCCCTTGAAATATTGAATATTCATCACCTCACTTCAGGGTACGTTAAGGACTACATTAAATGATTTTTTAATAGTTAAGAGACTACTTAAAGCCTCTTTGGACAAGTTTGTCCATAAGTACTTCTAGGAGAAAAATTAAACGAGTTTTTCCATGAGTAAAAAATAGTTTGTGTAAATTAATTTATAGAAGCTTTCTCGTGTAGTTTTTCCAAATTTTTATTTTTTTAACTTGTGTTTAAGCTAAATTTAGCTTATGGAGAAGTTCGTTTCATTCTTTCCCTCTCCTATAAGTGTTTTATAGAAAAGTTTGTCCAAATAGACCGTTAATACGATTTCAAACGCTTCCCACATTACTTAAATAGTTTGTTTTACTTTGGACTACATAGACGAGAGTAATAGTCTAGGGGTGAAATTGATGGTTCACTCTTAAAAAAATAAGGAAAAATAAATTGAGTTTCTTCTATAAACTAAAATCAATTTAACTTCTATAGCACTTTCATCCAACTTCTCCAAAAAATAAGGTACATAAGATGATTTTAGCTCATGAGAAAAATTCAACTCATTTTAACTTCGTGTTTTTTCTCTTGCAAGTGTTATAGAGAAGTTTATTCATATGAAATAAAAACATTTAAGATTATGTTAATACAAGCAACCAGCCGTCGATTAAATGCCGGCAAGATGGGTATTGGTGTAATGCCTTCAGGTCTTTGTTCTCAATGGCTTGGCTAATTTGTTTCTTACAGATAGCAGGAAGTTGAGAGGGTTCGTGGAGAAAGAAATGCAGTTGCTAACAAGATGAAAGGAAAATTAGATCCCTCTGAGCGTCAAAGACTGATTGAGGAAGGTATTTTTGGTGCTATTTTTCACCCAACTGGCATTTTGGGTAACTTTCTTAAAACTGAGACTTTTTGTATGCAGGGAAGAATTTGAAGGAGGGACTTGCTGCTTTGGAAGACGACCTAGTGGAGCTTAATGATAAGCTTCAGCAGGAAGCACAGTGTATACCAAATATGACACATCCTGATGTTCCAATAGGAGGGGAGGATTGTTCTGCCATAAGGAAAATGGTATTTCAGTTATTACAATTCCCTTCCTTTTTTCTTCTGGAAGAAAAAGGTTGGTTGCTGACGATGTTCATGCTTCAATTCTTTTTGTCAAATATTAATTATTGTGAATGTGTAACATTTTAGGTTGGCAGTTCTCCAAATTTCAGCTTTCCTGTCAAGGATCATCTCCTACTAGGAAAGGAGCTTGATCTATTTGATTTTGATGCAGCTGCAGAGGTATGCTTAGATTAATTTAAGGCATTAAAACATCATTTATTTGGTGCTTGGCAAAGTCCGGTGTCATCTTGAGTTGTAGGGTTATATGTGAAATGTTGCACTGTGAACATGAAATGGTATTGGAATCTGTTAAATTAGTAGCACTCTTGTTATTTTCCAGGAAATGCATGCATGCCTTGGGGTAGCATATTCTCTCGTGTGAATGTAGCCAATAATGGTTTTGTGTATGACATGGAATTGATGAGGTCTTGAACTTTTCTAAAATTAATTGCTTCATCTCTATCACTGTTCTTGTATACTATATTAAGACCTCATTCTAAGTTCTAACTTTGATAATAACTTTTTATAATTCATTTTGATGTTATTTATTCCTTACTTGTTTTTAATCTTCATGATGAAGTTTAGATCTTCAAAAGAAGAACTAGGATATAATTCGCAGTTGTCTTCAGTTTGTCTCGAATGTATATCTAACATGCTGCTTCACAGGTCAGTGGGTCAAAGTTCTACTACCTGAAAAATGAAGCAGTTTTGTTAGAGATGGCTCTTGTAAATTGGACACTCTCTGAAGTGATGAAAAGAGGCTTTATTCCATTAACAACCCCTGAAATTGTGCGATCCTCTGTTGTTGAAAAATGCGGATTCCAACCACGTGCAAATAATACCCAGGTTTGTGAGTGTATATCTCTTAGCAATGCTCTCTTTCTCAACATCTGTTATGAAACTATTCGTGAGCTTCATGATCATGGACATAAGATTCATAGCTCCTGACAAACACTTTTGCCAACCATCTTGGCAGAGACAATTTTACCTGCTGTTAGAAGAATGTGTCCTTTTAGTCTGCATCTTGTTTTATATTTTGCTAGAGTTAAGAACTACAAAGGTCGTATAATGATAATCATAATAAGACCTCCAACAACCTTGTTTCATGATGAAAAGCATTTCATCATCGTTTAATTTTTCCTAAAATTCCTTATATTTCCTGTTTTTAATTTGATGATTGAAGTTCATACATCTGTTGATGTTCTTGCCAAACATTGAACAGATTTATTCAATCGATGACAGTGACCAATGCCTCATCGGCACTGCAGAGATTCCAGTTGGTGGCCTTCATATGGATTCTATACTTCCTGACTCATTGTTACCTTTAAAATATGTGGCATTTTCTCATTGTTTCCGGACCGAGGCTGGTGCTGCTGGCACTGCAACAAGGTTTGATCATTTTTGTTTCCTAGCTATTGATTTGACCATGGATTTAAATCCCCTTAATAATTTTCAACCTTTTTTTAATATATAGGGGTATAAACCATTAAATACTTTCTTTTGTTGCATATATTAGATTGGACTTTACTAAATTTATTTAACCAATTGAAATTCGTAGTTTGAATGTCTTATTGTACACACTAATGTTAATGTCTTCAAATATTTGGTTTTCTACCTTTTCTGATCATAATTGTTACGGACTACTGAGCAGGGGTCTTTATCGAGTTCACCAGTTCAGCAAGGTTGAAATGTTTATTTTCTGCCGGCCAGAAGAGAGTGAACATTATCACCAAGAGCTGATTAAAATTGAAGAAGACCTCTTCTCATCCCTAGGATTGCATTTTAAGTGAGTGCTACTACTTTTCACTTTTTAGTTATTACACCCTTTCTTCATTATTTAACATGATTCCATTATTGTATTTATTATAATAACTAAGCTTCTATGCAGAACTTTGGATATGGCCTCTGCAGATTTAGGTGCACCTGCTTATCGTAAATTTGATGTGGAGGCATGGATGCCTGGTTTAGAACGGTTTGGTGAGGTACTGCTACACCTCTTTCCCTTTCGAACTTCTAATACACATCTCTACACTTTTTATGGCCCTTGGGCTTAGATCCTTGCTTGAGTTGAGTGCAGTACCTGGAGGCGCATGGTTAATCAAATTAAAAAGTTCAAAAAATTTCAATCACAGACCTTATTATAATTTTAATATATCTGGAGTTTTAAATTTATTGCACCTGTAGATACTATGCTTGTGCGAGTATTAGTCATGCTTGCACTAATAATACTGCATTTTGTTTTGTTACTTATTTGTTGACAATGATTGGCCACTTCATGCTATTCCCTTGTACGAAAATCATGTGGTTTTCAATATAATTTGTTGAGACTTCTTATTGTGGCAGATCTCAAGCGCCTCAAATTGCACAGACTATCAGAGTCGTCGTTTGGGAATAAGGTATCGTCCCGCATCAGAAGCTCAAATGACAGGTGCCAAAAAATCTAAAGGCAATCTTGCTCCACCACAGTTTGTTCACACATTAAATGCAACAGCTTGTGCAGTACCACGGATGATTATATGTTTGCTTGAGAATTACCAACAAGAAGATGGATCTGTCCTTATCCCTGAGCCCTTGAGGCCTTTCTTGGGTGGCCTCAGTGTCATAACCAGAAAATCATTGTAATTGGTCACAGTATTTGTTTCATTTGGATGATGCTGTTGCGGCAGAGTGTACTATGGTGATAGATGAGTTGAGGCAATTTTCATTAGGATGATATTTTTACAAATGGTCTTAATGATTTTTTATCCTTACAAACTAGAGATTTTGTACTGTTTCCTTTTTTTTCTTTTGTATTGTAGCCACACACAAATTTGATAATGCAACGTGTATCTAATGTTTTTTAGTAAGAACGAGAATGGGAGGGACATTATTGTTTGTTGATATTTTGCCATGGTACAGAAAGAACGCAGCGATGTCATGCCAAAAGAATCGCAAGGCCAAACTCAAATGAAAAAAAAAGACGGCTGCTTCTCCTTCTACCTTTTAACTTCTCGTTGCATATGTGAAATGACAATTTTACCTTTTTAGTATTTTGAAAAGATGTTTTGAAATAGGTGTTTTAGAAAACTTTTGAAATATGTATTCAGAAATATTATTTTACAATATGTATTCTAAAAAAGATATTCCAGAATATAAATTTTATAATTCTCTTTGGTCAAACCTTTTCGGAATAGAAGTTTTAGAATTTTTTATACATAGTTTCAGATTTATCTATTCCAAGAGGATATTTTGAAATACTCCATCAGAATGATATTTTGAAATACTCAATTAGAAAATAATTTGGAATACCTCAATCCAAAAATTGTTTGAAATTTTTGTAAATTTATTTAAAATTATATAAATGAATTTAAATTAGCTAAGTTAATTGATGGACCATACCTAAAATTCAAATTTCAATAACTAATAAGCATTAAAAGGTTTAAATAATTATACATATATATATATATATATATATATATATATGTTTCTCTAAAATGTTTCGTTTGAATGTAGGTACTTTTGTAAATTTATTTAAAATTATATAAATGAATTTAAATAAGCTAAGTTAATTGATGGACCATATCTAAAATTCAAATTTCAATAACTAATCATTAAAAGGTTTAAATAATTTTATGTATGTTTCTCTAAAATGTTTCGTTTGAATGCAAGGTACTTTTGTAAATTTATTTAAAATTATATAAATGAATTTAAATGAGCTAAGTTAATTGATGGACATTCAAATTTCAATAACTAACCAGCATTAAAATGTTTAAATAATTTTATATGTGTTTCTTTAACTGCTTGTGAAAATTTTAAGGGAAAGAACTTCAGATATTGGTCATATTTTTCTTTTACTTTGTGGTTATTTTTTTATTCAAATACCATTTTACTATTTTTAAACCTCATTAAATTTAATTCTCTTTTTCTCAAATTGATTGTAAACACTATTAAGGAATTGATGACCGGTTATTGGTGCGTTATTGATGTATCATCTAAAATTCTGTGATACATAACAATATATTTATTAAGTCGTTCATATTTTGTTAATTTGAATAAAGAAAATTATTATATTTTATTTTTTATATTTAATTAATTTTTAACGTCTAAACAAATTTGAGTATTTTTAATTGAGTGTGAACTTTTTTTATAATTTTTAATGAAATATGTGTCATTTAATTTATTCATTAATAAAATAGAAACAAAACATGATTTATGTATTTCTACATGAAAAAAAATGCATGTTTCTACATGAAAAAGTAAAGAAATGATATAATGAAATTTTAAAATTTTCATATACTTAGTTATGTTCAGTTGAGTCCACATAGAAAAGTTTCATTTTGTTAAATATATTTTTTAATTGAGTTTTTATTATTTTATTTCATTTTTATTGTCATTAAATTATGCAATATAAAGGAATACAATTAAAACCTTAATTTTTAAATTAAATATCAAAACAAAAATAAAATCTACCATACATAAACATAAAACATGTGATTTTTTATAAAAGTAATTAGACTTTCATAACTTCATTTTTATTATTATCTAAATTTTTAGTATTATACTTTAGTAAATAAAATCAAATTACCACATCATTCTAGTTATCAGCTAAATCTAACGACAAATATTCATACTATTTCTACTAAAAATTTAATTAAAAATACTTAAATTTATAATAAAAGTAAAATTTAATTAAATCCTTTTTTATTTTATATGAAAAAACACTTCAAAAATAACGACCACATTATTCCTACTAAATGCAAAATCAAATCCCAAGTATCTAATTAAAAATATAAAAAACACATACACTTAAATTTAATTGAAAATACCAAATCAGGTAATTAAAATTTAATTAAACTTTTAAAAAAATAAGATTTAATTAAGAGCTTTTTAAAACACCTAGGAATCTCACTTTATTTGACATAACATACCAAACACAATTTCACGACAAGAGCGTTGCCAAGTTAAGGCATACCAAACACAAATGAAAATATAAAAAGTTAAAATTATATGTAAATAAATACTTTTCTTTAATTATGAGTTAAAAAAATTAATCCACAAACTTGTAGTAGACCAAACTTGTAGAGGTCTATATTCACGAGTTGACCAAATATATTGGACCTAACTACCTGCATTCTGTAAATCATTCATCAATCAATTAATTTCCTAATGCATATTTGAATCCAATTAATTTCTATAAATCATTATATATATATATATATATATATATATATATATACTGTCTAAATTCTGAAATAAATTTAAAAGGAGATCGTTTAAGATTTTTATAAAAAATAGAAAAAAAATTCCAAATATATATCGCGTTTCCAAACAAAGAATGATGTAGAGGGTAAAATGAGATAACGTTGGTCCAGGTTAGAGGAGCACTGAACAATAAAATTGCTTCACTTCAGGACAAACAAAATATGAAACTATCTATTATGTTGGATTAATTAAAAATCGTAATTCCAATAATGAAATTCACAAAAGATATTTGCAGTGATGCGTGATTTGAGTCCCTGGCCAGATCAAAAATGCTTTACATAAACAAGTAATGCTCACTGAATGAATCAAAGAATCATGGCTCCCGAAAGACCCAATCACACTCAAGAATCTCATGTCGTCTTCCTCACCCTATCGAATCCTGCATCTTTCTTCTTTTTTCCCCTCCCTGCTTCCTTTTCTTCTCTGTTGTTATATTTTATTTTTTGTTAACAATATATATACACTATGCCAACAGCCTTTTGACCACCTTCCAGCTGATCCGGTGTTAAAACGTTGGTAAAGGGAAGATGGATGTCAGCATGTGACATTCTTTCACCAACAAAGATCCATTAAAGGAAAAATCTTTTGCTTTATCTGGCCTACCTATACTGAGAAGCGTTTATAGAGAGTGATTCTGTCAGACACAAACAATCAGGTAAAGGGTTTGCATAAAATGTTTCTTCTGAGCGAAACCTGTCCAAGCCCTTTGTTCCAGAAACGGGTCCTTTTCTCTTTCTCATGAAGCCAAGCCTGCTCAACTCACCACAAACACCAACTCATAAACAAATGTTTTCCATTTTTATCAGCATTTTATAAAAATTCATGACACTACAAATATTTTGATCTAATGTAATGAAAAATGTGACGGCAACAAACAGACAAATGGATACTATATTATTTCAAGCTAATGATCACAACTATCCTTGGTACAAACCTGCTGCTGGCATTGGTGTTTGACCAATATTACTTGACCAATACAGCCCGAGGTAGTAGATACAATACAAATTACAGTAAGCCTAGGCTGTCAAGCTACTAAGGAATGAGTTCATTCAATAAAAATGAAAAACCATGGTCACTAAGAGCATAAATTAGAAGATGTTGAATACTACTACTAATAGTAAACGTATGTTTAAAAAATAACAGTGCCTATCATAAAAATGATGGGAGATGTAGAAATGTCAATAACATAAATTAGTACTGTCTTAACAATCATAAACTTGCTTAACAAATACATTAATACATCTCCTATCACTTACCGTCTTTTGTGGAGATCAATAATTTTATTAGACAGTGTTTTCCCTTCGGTAATTGATCCATTTTCCAGTTTATCGAACAAACGAACAAGCGCTTTCCTGATAACAAAAGTGAGGTCATGCAGAATAGTTTTGTAATGATGTACATCTTTTGAAAGAGAGTCTCACCTGTCAGGAGATATTGTTCTTCCTCTCCCGAGAACACGACGATGGCCTTCAACAGCCTTTGCCATGTTTCCAGGGTAAGAATGTACAAACACATCACTTTCAACTGATACAATATAGTCCAGAGCAGCCATTTGAGACCTATGAGTAGAAAAGGGTTCAAGCTCCTCAATGGATGCCAACTTTTCCTGAAATTAGTCATAGGTAGGCTATCAACATGATATCAATGCATTCTCAGATTACTGCTATTACTCATAATTTAGACATCCTGCCTTAAACTCAGCACTTGCCATAGGTAGAAAATTATGGCTGCATCTAAATGATTTGACAAAAGAAACCTTTGATAGAAAATATGGTTGCACTTAAATGACTTAACTAAAACAATAGCTGGATCAAAGCAAAATGTGATTAACTAATAGAAAACCTGGCTTGTGATGTAAAGATCCTCATGCATTAAATAATATAGACACCTTGTCTTTGTTTTCCTTTAACATTGGTTTTCTGTTATCAATCACATAACCCCTTCGACATTGCTTTGTTTTCACTTTAAGGGTATGGGGAGTGTGATATCATCATATATTGGATAAGGTAATGTAGACCTTTCCTATCAAAACCTCACTTCATTGTTAATTTGCTACTCGATGAGGAAATATATTAACTATTTACTAAATGAAAATTTTAGGCTAATCTTGAAGAGAGTTTGAATAAAGCAACAATATATTGTAATTGCCTACCTTGCTCATTAACAGTGGATAGCGGGATCGCAGGTCAGTCATATGGAACTCACCCCCATATATCTCCCCAGCCGCAATATATATTGGAGTCTTTGATGGGTATCCAAGAGCAGTAAGAAAAATTCCAACTTCCTTTGGAGTTAAGGGGCAAAACCCTTTGGACCTCTCTTCTATGGGATTAATGTATTTTCTTTTCCAATAAGTAGTATTCTCTCTACAAATTTGGAGCACGATGGCAATTATCAAAACATCAGATGTCAGGTAAAGATAAGAAATTTCAAGTAATCATTTTGAAGCATCATTAATACCTGATAAGCCGTAGCTCTTCAGACTCCACTGTAGATAATTCATGTGTGCACCCACTAAATGCAAGCATGTCCTTCTCATAACGTAAATGCAATGCAATATAGGGGCCCAATGACCTCATCCTCTCCACCAATATCTAAAAGAATTCAAAAGATATTTGAAAATGAAAAAAAAAATTCTTAAATAATGGACAGAGTATGAGAAAGCAATCAAAGAAACTAACAAGAGTTAAATATCAAATTATATACTTTTCCCATTTTTTCAATATGAGGAGAGAAACGAAGAGCTTCATAACAAGCACGGCAGCGAAGCTTCTGAATATCTGGAGGTAGATTGTTATTTGCTAACCGAGAATCAGATTTGGAAGCTCGAATTATCTTTAGAGGATTTAAAAAATGAGATGGTCATACAACGTTAGAAATTAAGGTACATAAATGGATAAAATACATACTTGTGTATAGACCAACCGATTTCAATCAGATTACGTACATTGAAATTATCCCACAAGGCAGCAATCTCATTCTCATAGTAATCCAGACCAGACCAGCTTTTGAATTGCATGACGATTTTGGTTGCATTAACCAGTTTCTTGGGAAGCTTCTTAATGATCTCTATATCATTAGCTAGAGAACTAATAAACCACTCATCATCAAAGATATCAGAGAAATTGCTGCAAATCAAATAAAAGACTAAAAAATAAGTTACGTACAATCCAAAATAGAGAAGTATAATAGAAAGATAGAAACACAAACGGAATTCAAAACTTACCTAGTATCATGCCAAAATGACTTTTTATCAAGTTCTGGAATCACAAGAGTAGCATTTATGATACGAGCTATAGCTACCATATCACATATCTGTAGTAGAGGAAACAAACTTTCAGATTCTAGCAATACAATGATAAAGAACATCCAAAAGTGACAAATGTACTGGTTTATGTTGTCTAAATTCAAGCTTTTGTCGTCAATCAGCCATTTTAGCAAACTTTTGTCTTGAAGTGACGTGGAAGTATAACTTCTCAGAAACTAAACTAGTAAATAAAAACTTTCTAACATCTAACAACAATCAAATAAGATGAAAATTCAACATGAAATAAGCTGAGCAGCTGACACTAAAACTAAGTTTCATATGAAATTTATTTGCAGAGAGAGAACTCATACCCCAGTACGCATTTGGTTTAGCCCTCCATTTGTATGAACTGAAAGGTAACCACGAGACCTTGTAGGAGCTGGATAAACAGTTAACACCTCAATTAAGGACTGAAAAATAAATCACACTCACAAATTGCAACACAGGTGCAAGTTTCTTACTTGTATAATTAGGAGTAGGCTTCGTACAGGGTATAAACCCGTGATTTGGTGGCGGTTTCCACAATTTCTCGTAGTCTGACTCCTTTCTTGAATCCTTCAACTACAAAACCAAAGGAGTGAAAACAAAGAAAAAGGTGCATGCATAATTGCTTTTGCAGAATTAAAAATATATCTGAATCCCAAACATAGCTGACAAGCACTAAAGCTAAACAAGACATGTCATTAAACCAGAAAATTTGACGAGATCAAACATTTAGCTTAGCAGTGAACAGAACCAAAAGAACTGCAATTAACAAAAAAGAAAGTCCCCCGCTAGTAGACGGGAAAATAAATTAAAAAAAACTTCTGCATTAGGATGATTTTCCAACAATTAGCAACTTAATCAACAATAAGCAAGTGAAAATAGTACATTTATGATTTATCTCATTTATGATATATTATTTTTTTGAAAAAAATATAGTATTACTACCCAGTGCATTTCATTTCACAGTCGCATTCAGAGCATCCACAAACAGAGAGATCAGCAAATAAATTCTACGAGCATATAAAGATTGAAAATACAAACCTTGGGAACAGAGAGTGGAGTCTTGAATAGATAGGGAGGAACGAGTTCTAGAGTCCAGCTTTGCGGATCATGAAACTGTCAAATTTAGAATTTGACGAAAAAAAAAAGATAGAAACAAGAAAAATGGAACTTTGATCAGTAAGGCATATAGAGTAACAACAGAAACACAAAACTCTCACACTTTCCGCATTTGTAGGCGCTAATGGCAATATAGTTAAGTCAACAATTACTGACAACCGAATCTTTTCCAAGAGAGCGGCGTAAAATAGATTCATTGTGATTAGATTAATAAAAAACAGAATCTGTTAGAGGCGAAAAACAGTTAGAGAAGATGAAAGAATTATGCAGAGCCCTAAAAAGGTTTTTTTTTTTCTGGGAAAAAAAGAACAGAGGAACAGAGAGAAGAGGCACACCGAGGGGATCTTGTCATTGAAGTTGTGATGAGTGGGAGAAGGAGAAACGTGAACGTGAACAAAGAAGAAAGAAGTGACAACTATGGAGAATATTGAGGCGGCGAGAAACCTTCTGAGCATGCCCAGAGGAACCGTCCTACGCTTCTGCTGCATTGGTCCTCTTCTCTCTACACTCACCCAGGAAAAACGGAAACACGTTCTTTTTAATATTAGTATTGAATGAATGAATATAATAATAAAAGGTAGAAGAAAACAAGGTTGGACAGTTATGTTAAGAAGAATAAGAAGAAGAGTGTGAACCTCGGAGTGTGGGGTTTTTCTTCTTCTTCATGGTTTGGTTTGCAGTGAGGAATAAAAAAGCGGTGCTCTGTTGCTGTTCGGTTTTGGCTTTTTCCCAACGTCCTTGCCACCTTGCACTCCTCGCTTTTCCCTATTTCTCCTTCTTTATATCTAATTTTAGTTTTTCATTTTTACTAAAAAAATTATATATTCTTCTAAATTAAAATTGTTCGTGCTTCATTTCTATTGCAGGTCTCCTTCGCCACCCACTGTGGATGAAAACACAAATCTAAAGTGGTGAGAAATCAATTTTGTATTGCTGGAAAATGTTTAAATCATTCTATAATATAATATGTATTTCTTTATATTGTTATGTTTTATATGCTTACTTTTATTTTATAATTAAAAAAATTAATTAATGAAAACCATATATAAAGTATATTAACTACAAAAGAAGAAAGGATTTTTATACAAAAATATACTCCCTAAGTTTTCTATATTAATAGGATTTTAGTTCATGCATTCTTTTTGTTACAATGTTTTTGCATTCCACATAAACATAATAAATATTTAATTATTTATTGTAAAATAAGAATAAAAATTAAATATTGTTCATCATGAATTTTATATATTAAAAAAATATTCATCTATCGTGAATTTGATTTTAAAGAATAAATTGTCATTCTATGCAATATGCAATATGCAAATTAAAATATTACTCTATTAGTTTATGATACAGAAATATATTTTATGAGCTACATAAGCATTTTTTTTAAAATAGAATAGATATATGTTTATTAAGAATGACCAATAAAAGGTAGATTATTTAATTTAAAATTATTCCAAAATTTCAAACTGATCATTTCCAAAACTTGAACCAATCACATGTTTACCAAAAAAATATAAAAAAAAAACCTTCAACTCTCTTAAATAAATTTTAGATTTGATTTATATATATATGCAATCCATGTTATGGTTGTAGCAGTTACTTAAAATATAGAGAAAAAAAAAGAGTGTAACGAATTGCAGTTATTAGTTTAAATATATTTTGGTAGGTTACAAGTTTAAATCTAAAAACGAGGTTTAAACTTGAAATATTCCATCGCACGAATCAATAGGTCTGATATTTGGTTATTATTTAAATATCTTAAGCACTTTTTGTATTGATCCTATAGATTTGGAACTCACCAGAAATATTAACTTGGTCAGTTAAAAGTTTCTATATTCACTCGAAGAAAGAGAAAATAAAAGAAAAACAAACCATTTGTATAAATTTGTTAATTTTTTTAAATTATGTCTTTTAAATATTTAACGCAAAGATATATTTACTCTGTGAAATTAAAATGGTTCATGACATGAAGTTGAAATAACTGACTTGCTATAAGTTATATTAAAATTTAAATTTTATAAGTCATAAATATTTTAAAGATATATATTAATGCAGTATTTATGTTTGTATAAATATAAATATGCAAGTAAGCAGTTTTTTTCTTTGAATAGTATTAAATATTAAATTTGTTAAATATAAAATATTTATTAAATTTAACAAATAGAATAAAATTAATCAAATATTTAACATTTTACTTGACTGATTCAAAATATCATTAATCATTAAATAAAGTCAATTAAAAACTTAAGAGTTTAACATTGATGCTTTTATCAACAAATTTATGATGAGACGAAGGACAATAAATATAATAGAAATTAAATTATTTTAAAAATTAATATATATATATATATAATGAATTTTTAAGAGTATATATAAGAGAGAGAAAAGAGAGAGAGAAAAGAGAGAGAGAGAAAAATTAAATTACACGTTTTTAATTTGTGTATTAAATATTAGTGGGGAGGAGATACTTCCTCTTATGTTTTAAGATTATAATAATATTTAAGTAATTATATTTTTAAAAATATTTATAATTATTTTTAAGATTTAAATAAATTTTAATTTTAATTTTAAATAATTTAACAATAGTTAGCATAGATAATCTCATGTTAAAATATTTATAATTATTTTTATATTTTGAATAATTTATTTTTATTTTCATTTTAAGATATATTAAGAGTAAAATATTTATAACTATTTTTAAAATTTGAATATTTTATTTATTTTTATTTCAATATATATTAAGAATAAAATATTTACCGTTATCTTTAAATTTTGAATAATTTTTCTAAATTTTTATTTTAATATATATTAAAAATAAAATAAAAACATTAAAAAATATTAAAAATATATTTTCTATTGTTATAAATCTTGATTTTAAAATATATTAAAGATAAAATAAGAATATACAAATTAAAAAAAAATCAATTGTTATTTATTAAATATTATGGATTTGAATATCTTTAAATTTAATTATATTTTAAAAATTATTCATAAAAAAAATTCTTTCATATAAATATATTTAAAAAATATATTAATATAAAATTATTTGATACCTTCGTTATATAGATTAAAATTGATGTAATAGGTATTTTCTAAAAATACTAAAACATTTTATTAAAGTTTTTAACTCTAATAAAATTTAACATTTATAATAATTAAAAACAAAATTAAACAAGTAAAAGATGTCATATATAATAGCAAAAGATCGCTTTAACAAAATTTCTTTTATCTAAACAATGTTCTTGAGTAAAATATTATTTACTTTTAACAGTTAGCTCACTCAAATGACTAATTATTTTTTTTAATAAAGTACTATTTTCTTAAGCAAAATACTTCTCTCTGGCGAGACTCAATTTCTCAAACCACAAGCTTTAAATATAAAAACCTTGCTCTGAATCTTTATATGGCTTGAATTAGATACATCTTGTTCAAATAATATATAAAAGCTCAAAATCTCAGCAAACACTAACAATATTGACAGAAAAAAATATGTCAGTTAATAAAAATTAATCAATCTAATTAATTATATTTAGTAAAGAACTTAATTGACTATATTAATATTATTCATTATAATGATATTATATATATATACACAAAAATAAGGTCAAAGTGGTAGGTAGATGAGAGTGTGTTTTCTGCATATATTTTGATGTGGAACTGGAATTGTTGCAGAAGTGTTAACTAGGTTAGGGTTTAGCATTTTGGTGGATAATGGAGATGAAATCACTGATCAAATGAGCCATGAAGACGAGTAGGAAATGGAGAACAGTGTGAAAGTAATGCGCACGATGAAAGTACATATTCCATGTTAATCATCATGCCACCCTTGGAATTTTCAAATCAACTTCAACCTCTCAACTTTACTTACGGGGAATGTTTCGTTCATACTTCAACGCTGCCATAGATTTGGGGAGAGAAAACAAAAACAGAGAGAGATAATTAAGTAACACTGAACGTAGTGAAAAAGAGATGAACAAACTGCACAATACAATGTCTCCACAGCACTTCATTACATATACTACCACTGATATATACTTTTATTTGCTATGTATTAAAATTTACTAATAATATTTTCTGGACATATTAAAATTTGTCAATATTAAAAAAAAATCAATTTCAAAATAAATCGAAGATAATAAATTGCTAATAAATTTAAGTAATAATAGTATTAAGTTGGGTCGAGTGGATTTATATTTCAAACTTTTAGGTATATTAAGGTCCTGAAATCAAGTTTTGCAATTGAAAAAATATAATTAAGAGACAAAATTTTATCAAAGTGATCAGTTTGGTTTTCTTACCGAAGTTAGTCATTGACAATATTTATGAAAACTTTGTACCTATAATATTATAATGAAAATTAATATATTTGTACTTTAAGAAAGCATATTATAATAAACTAAATTTTTTTTGTATATGTTTTAAAAATAATTATAAAATCAATCACTTTTATTTGCATGAAAAATTATTTTATTCAAATTCTAATGCGAAAATGGAGGTATTTATGTTTTTTTTTATAAAATAAAAAGGTGATACACAGTATATAAGGATATTTCGAATTAAATCAGAAAACCTTTTGAATAATTTATACTTTCCAAAGTCTAAACTTCATTCCTTTTTTATAGCATATCACATTTGCTGTTGCACCAGCCATTCAACCTTGTGGGGGTAACAAATTAGTTTTCACCAACTACATTTGTTCTCCCTTTATTTAACATCAACTTACCATAAACTAAAGGAAGAATCACCATCTTTAGCCTTTAAGCATGTTTTTAAAAGTAGTAATTATAATTTTTAAAAATTAAAAATAATATTATTTGTCAATATGTATATATAAATTATAATTTATATTAAATTGCTATTTCTAAAAGTTGAAATTCATTTATTAATGTAATTTTGTTAAAATAAAATATTATTTTTTAAATCAGATAAAAGTAGCCTATTGGTCTTATATAGGATTGATTCAAATGTTTTTGATGATCGACTAAAATATACATTACAATGAATCCACACAATTTTTCTCCTCCTTATCCAACAAGTGTAGAAATAGAACAGAGAGAATCATAATTGTTCCTTTTTTTTTCTTTTTCAAATCATCTCCCATTTTGACTCGTCTAGAATTTAATAGTTCATATCTTACTTTCATCCTAAAAAGTTCAGTCATTTCCAAATCCACAATGAGAAAGGGTATTTGTATATGTCCATATTATAATATAAAAACCTAAAAGTATTTAGCATGATTATATAAGCTGCTAATCTCAGTTAATATTTTGAATCTTCCCAAATTTAATTTTTTGTTTATCATACTAATAATCTTAATTCTAAACTCTAAATCTAACCCATAAGTATTTTGAAAGTACAATTTTTCTATAACGAAATATGGAGATCTGCTATTGTGTGTAAAATACAAAAATATATAAAGGGGAGATGTTTGAAATTTATGAAAAATAATGAGTCATGACCAGTTTAATTAAAAGCAGAAATGCTTGAAACTATTCACGGTTTTTAAAATATTTATTAATTGCAATAGAGAACTCAAAGCTACAGAATTTCTGAAAAAAATGATTGAAAGCTTGAAGTTTGCAAATTGTAAGTTTGAGCAATTAAATTATTTAAACATGACGATAAATTTTACAACATAACTTTGGAAGTGTTTTATTTAGAAGAAAGAGTTGAGAAGTTGTGCTGTATCAATTCTATAGTTTGGATTGAGAAATAAATATAATAAAAATGAAATATTATTTTATGAAAAATGGTCTATGCTAACTGTTCCCCTTTTGAGCTGAATAGATCACTGGACTTATATTTTAAATTAGGAAATAAATATAAAATAAATAAATTTATAAGAAACTGTTCACTAAATTTCTTTAGCTAAAGTGTCATTAAGAAAAAGAGAGAATTGACAAAATGGGTCACAAAAAGTTGTCCCAGCTAAACTGTCCCATTTTGAAAAAGAAAATTGTTAAGTTGTAGCAGTTAAAATAATTCCTTACTTTTAAGTTAGGAAATGAATATAACACTGATAAAATAAATCACCAGTTGTTGAAAGGGAAAGTTGACGAGTTGTTAGTTAAATCAAATAATAGTAATAATAAGTTTTAAAATTTAAAGGTAAATTAAATGGTAGTTAAATAAAAAAATAGTATCTTATGCACTAAATATCCAAATAACATTTTTATAATATAAAGTATAAGCTCTCAAACAAATAAATTAAAAAGAAACATACACATAAAAATGGAAAAAGATTACTGTTTTTATATTTTTTTTATTTCTATCATGTATTTTATTTTTCACTTGACATTTTATTATTATTACTGTTGATGTGTTTTTCCTTTTCTATGTTACGATATTTTTCACCTCAAGTACATTGAGATTGTGTAAGAACAAACTTTTTATGAGTGTAAAAAAAAATTTGGAGCTTAATTCATTTTCTTTTATAAATGCCATCACCAGTGTTGAAGTCTTCGTATTATCTGAAATAAATTCCGAGGAAAAAGCATTGTGTTTACACCCACGTAACCCAACCCCACCGAACCCATTCCACCATACAACCCTAAGGTAATTGCTACTTACACATCCCTTTTCTACTAATGCAATTCCTTTTCAAATTTTTATCTTTATAGAATTTTGGAGCCGATGTAAAACAGCCATTTCTGCTTGAAGTTGAACGAGGTTCGTGGTTTGTAGAGCTCTAGAAACTACCAGTTCAGTCCCGTCTGACTTGGTTTTATGAAATAAGTTAAAAAATTTAACAATTTAGTATCATAATTTTTTTTTGTTTAATTTAGTTTTATGTTAGACCTACATGTCAATGTCAAAAAGAATATTTTTTTGTCTAATTAAAATATTAAAAAGATTACAATTATATTTTATATAAAAAAAATCATGACTGAGGTTTAGGGTAGTGAATGTGGGTTGGGTAAGAGAAAGTTGGAATTTAAAGGTTTATATGAGATGAGAGTGCAAGGAAGGAGCACAAAGAAGGAAATGAAAGGAGACTGTGAAGGATTGTCCATTACAAAACATGTTTTTGGATTAAATATTATAGAACATATGTTGGACTGTTTGTTCTGGAACACTTTTATTGTTTGCCCACCCTAGGACATTTTTTTAGAAAAAGCATGGTATGGATTAGATAATATGGAAAGATGTTTGTATATTTAGAACTCTGCATAATAGACATGATTAGAATTAAATCAATCTAAAAAAATCGATAATCAATAATTAAAAATAATTAAATTGATTTAGATATTTTTGTTTCATAAAAGTACCACTCAAATAAGTTATTGGATTGAAATTTCAAAATCAATCTAAAAAGTAACAGACTACCAAATTATTTAAATATTATTATATTATTTATTAATTTACTCGTTAACTAAAGATATGTATGCGAAAAAAAAAAGTATATTTAACTTATGTCTACAAATATCTGACGGAATCCTATTAAAAAAATAGAAAAAGAATTATCCACAAAACGTAAACATTAAGTTATTAGTCTTACAGAAGAAAAATACTGAAATAAATATTATTAAAAAAATTATATACAAAATAATTAATTTTGATATATATATATTTTGAACTTTATATAAATATATATGTAAAAAAGATTTGATAAACTACGATATATCAGTTATATGAATTATTTAATGTTTATTTCATAATTTATATATTAATAAAAATACAAAATTAATACAATCAAAATCGTAAAAATTACTTTAATTTAGTTTAAATTTTATATTCAAAATCAATACAAACTGCTTATAAATTTTATATTTGATTTAAATGTTTTTTTAACTAAAAATCAAACCAAAATAGTCTTACTACATCAATCATATTTTCCCTCTGATTTTTATATTTCTTTATTTGGGTTTGTTATATATTTCACAATCTCGTGATTTTTCGGATTAAAAAGTCTGGAAAGTAAAATGAATTATATCTCAAGGCTATTTTTGTCTTTCGGTTTTCATTATGGGCTGCAAGAAACAAAAGGTTTGACTGGAGCGCTTCTTCTTGCATCTCCATACATTTTCTACTGTACCCCCAAGCGTACAGTAAAATGACAAAAATGTCCTCCAACCCTAAATGAGATGCACCCTTTTTCCTTTTCTTTTTCTTTCTACGCATGAATTCTTCCTTCTGCATTGGACTCTCTTCCGGCGTAGCACTCCTTCCTTTCAGTGTTTCGGTGGTCCCTCTCCATCTCTTTCTTCTTGCATTGAGTCTCTCTCGTCAACATTGTTGTTGCATTGGTGGTGAGAAGCGGCGCCGGCACAGGTGAGGTAGTTTATTTCATGGTTTTTGCGTTTTTCGGTTTTAGAAAATGACTTCCGGCTTGTACAAACCGAAAGTCATTTCCGGATGAGAGTTAAAATTGGCTTCCGATCTGTACAAGCCAGAAGCCAAAAAATTAATTGACTTCCGAATTGTAGAAACCGGAAGTCAAAAAATGACTTCCAGATTGTAGAAACCGGAAGTCAAAAAGTGACTTCCGAATTCTACAAACCGGAAGCCAAAAAGTGACTTCCAGATTCTACAAACCGAAAATAAAAAATAAGGGCAATTTTGGAATTTTGGGGGTGCAGGAAGAAAAGCTGGGGGTGCAGGAAGAATCGCCCGTCTGACTGACGGCTTTGTTATGAGCCCAAAGTCAATTGGGTTATACTACTGACCCACTCATATAGCACAAGCTTTCTGCTTGTACCCTCGTCATTTTTCCATGCACCCCATGCAGGGTTTGTAAAGACCAAAATATCTCTTTGCGAAATATAAAAGTAAACTTTATTCTTTTTTTTATCTACACCTCCATACGTTAAGATTATAGTTTTGCTATAAAACAAAATTAGACATGAGGTGGCATGATAAGTTTGCAGACCAAATATAGCAAAAATCAACTGAAAAGAAACACAAGATAATTGGTTTATGTAATTCATTGATCATAGCTGATTATGTATCTGAACAAAATTGGTTTAAAGTTAAATAAAATATTAATATATACAGTTGTAGAATAGGAATTATTGCTTTTTGCAGTGAAAAAATTCCCAAAAGGTTGAAACCGTTTAACCATTCAACATTATCTAGTTAATGCATATATTCAACTTCTATAATATAATTAACATATATATCCTTTTTCTTTTATTTTTTACCATCCTTTTTAATAATTAATGTCGATCTTTTCATTTTAATATTCAAATATGAAACTCTAGAAAAAATATAAGTTCAATTTTATTAGTTGGGAAATCTTGAATTGAGGCACATTATTCAAGCAAACGAGCTAAAATTGTATGTGTGTTTCCTTGCTAACACGTACACCTATTATTTTTGTATGAGTTTTAATTTTTATGAGTGAATACAGATACATTTTTTGTTGTATTAGAATGTGAATTATTTGAAATTGCCGCGAAGATTGGATCTAGGTCTTTTTTCTGTCTTTGATTAATTAATTAATTCAATTTTTAAATCCTGCGTGTTCTATATATGGAAGAACACACTAATTTTGAGCTTTGTGGTTCCAATTCAGATAAAAGAAAATTGCAAGGGCCCACGCAGTGTACTATCTACAAGCTGTCAAGTAGGGTTACAATTTTCCCATTATGAATAATCTATGTGTGTGTAAAGAAATTAAAAAAATAAAAAGGAGAGAAAAAGTAAATTCAAGGTTTTGAATAGGAATACCATCAAACCCCATTGAATTTTGTTAGAAAATTGAAAAGTTGAGATAAAACCACTTACAATATTCATTTCGACATTGTTAGATGGTGAAGAATTATTTAAAATAATTTATTTTTAAAATAAAATGATATAATATCAGTTGTTTATAATTTTATAAAATTTATTTTTTTTAAAATATATTTAATGAAAGTGTTTTTTATATTTATTAAAATTTATTTAAAATAATTTATTATTAAAATAACATATTAGAACATGAAAATAATTTCTCTAAATAACTTTAAACTATGAGTGTTTAATTATATAACTTATATTAAAAAAATTTAAGTTAATAGTCAACTTTTTTTTATTGGAAATGTTCAAATTATAATAAGCAACTTTTCTATTGAAAATATTTTAAAAACCTCTTGAATGAGAGTTATTAACTAGTAAAAATATAAAATGTAAGTCATATAATTAAAAACATTATTCAGAATTGTTTAAAGAAATAATTTTTAAATAATTATAAATAATTTTAATATTATATAATCTTATTTTAATAATAAATTATTTTAAGTAACTGGGAAACATTTTTTTTAAAAATGCTACAAATAACTCTAAAGAATAAGTGATTAGTTGTAAAACTTACATTTCATATTTCATTAAAAAAATATACTTAAAAGTATTGAGACTAATTAAATAAAAAATAAAAGTATGTAATTTCTGTTAAAATTCAATTAATATATAAGAAATATTTAATTTTTTTAAGAATATATATACACATTAGTGAATAGTTACTTCCCATAAGTATATTCTAAAAAAAGACTATTATAATAATAATAATAATTCATATATCAATCATTAAATAAATGTTAACAACCAATTAAAAATATTTAATTTAACTTGAGAATATGATTTGTATTGTAAGGTAAGATCAAAGTTATTGTCAATGTGAAAATTTTTAAATATCTTTATAAATATTCTTCAAACTTTAAAACATAAAAATAAAGTTAATCTAAGTTTTCACTACGAAATAAGTTTTATATGTTAAATAATTCTTAATTTTTATAAATTATATTAGTCTTATAAAATCCACATAAAACAGGTTATATATATATATTAAGATTTTTCTATTAATAATAATAATAATATATTAAATAGTATTTAACTAATAAAAATAAAAGATATTAAATTTTTAATTAAATTAAACTAAATGACAATTAACAAGAATAAAAGAAATTAAATTTTAAATTAAATTAAACATGATAATAATAATCAAAGTAAAATTTATTAGATTTTGAATTAAGTTAGAATTGAGAATATAAATTACAGATAATCTATGAAAAAAACTCATCATAATCAATAGAAAAAACTGATTTAACCTAGCAGAATCAACTTAAGAAAACTCATTAAAAATTTATTAAAAAATAGAAACATAAATTTTTTTGAATTCCTTAATTAGCTAATATATGTTATTTGTCAACTGGGGTGTGGCATTATTCATCCTTCTAAATTGATGAGATCACAGCCTGAACTAAAGCCATGAATCGATATTGCCAAGTCATGACAGCAATACATGTCTCTCTGAGTCGAAGTGGTTCATGCACAACTCATTAAATAACTATGCTTCTCCCATCCCTCCTTTTCTATATTACATCTATAACCCCACTTTCATAGAATCAGATCTAAAACCAATAATCTCTTCTATCATACTCATCTCTCTATAATTTAACATATACGTACACTACGTACTTCTGCTTATATGCCTATTCGTACATTCATTAGCCTTTAATTATTCCCTCTTTATGAATCAGTGTCCAAAAAGTGTTCATTTACACAACCATATCATGCAATACGAGATCTCTATATTTCTTTCTTGCTTTGGCTGAAGGGAAATTGGAAAGTTGGACTAATTAATATTTAACAACACTACTTGTAATCCACTCGAATTGTTGGTGGGATTAAAAAGAAAGAATCAATAATTAACATGAGATGAATGAATACATGATCAAGGATGGCTATGCCACTGTTTCCATTAGAGACGTAGAATGAACCAGCTTAGTGCCTTTGATCTCCTCCATTCTCTTGCTTTTGGGATGAAGCAACTTGGACCAGAAGCCACTTTTTTTGCCACTCTTCTTACTACGGTCATCACCTTCACCTTCACCTTCACCTTCGTTTCTTCTTCTTCTTCTTCTCCTCGTGGAAAGGACGCTCATTGACTTGCTTTTGAGGAATCCACCATGCTTGGCGGTGAAGAGAAAGATGGAGGCGGTCTTTGGTTCATTGGAGAAAGGAAAAGGAAGGGCTGCCGGAGAGGCACAAGAAGAGGGAGAAGAGGAATAGGAGGAGACAGAAGAAGAAGCGGAAGATGAAGGAGATGAAGAAATAGAGTTTGTTTTACGAGAAGAAGAAGAGGAGGGTGAGGGTGAGGAAAGTTGAGAAAGCTTGTCTCTCAAACAAAGAGAACATACGCCAGGTGATTGGCGATGTTTGGGGTGCTTCTTGCAGCGACCATGAGGCATGAACCTCCCAATGATGTCCTTGTCTTTTGAGGGTGGTCTTGGAAGGGTTGCCATGTTGAAGGGTGCATTAAGGTGTTTGGAGTGTGGAGATGTGGTTGATATATAGAGAATGAGATGGAGAAAGAAGAAAGGAGAAAGGAGAGAGTTGGGAGGGTGAGGGTGTGTTTCACTTTCCGTGATAGTTCATGGGTGTTTCCTAAAAATGGTCTTTTTGACGATATTTGCATGCAAGTTGAAAATATGACTTGGAATTTGGTTAAGGTTAAAATGGACGACCCTGATTGAAGCATGTGGGTTAAGACGGTGGTTCTGATGAGTCCTCACTCTGTGGAAAAGGCCAAACCTCTTTTCTGGGGGCGGCGTGGAAAATCTCATCTTTAAGAACCAAAATCAAAGCAACCTTGTTGCTGTTGACCACGGTAAACAATTCAACGTCGCCATTTTCTGTTGCTATTTTCCAACCAGGCAAATTACACTTTTATTTTCGGGACTCCCCTGTTCTAAAGTACTACTTTAACTTCTTTATTCTCTCTACACACTTTTTATTAGTTCCTATGATGTAGGTAATGAATATCTGATATATATTATCTGTTCGTACTAATTGATCTTTTATCTCTTTAATAAATCATTATATAAGCACAGAGAATGGATGAATATTAAATGTTTTAGAATTTATTATCTGAGTTGGTAGGAGTAGAGTAGTCCCAGGTAGCATGTGAGGTGTGTGTGGTTTGGTTGGAATATTTGTGAGTGCAGAACCAATGGTACGTTGCCATGCCTTGAGTTAGGCTTGAGTAGAGACAATGTACTGTATTGCACTGCGTGTCTTTCATTCTTAACTGAACTTGTTGTGAGTTGTGACAGGTGTACTTTCCTTTGGTCAATGAATCAATACCATTCAACTGATTCAGCCATTCATTTTCTTCTTCTTTCCAATATGCAGTTTCAAGGTAAGTGTGTTCCTTATTGCAAGGCCTGTCTCTTTTGTTTAAAAATAAATTTAAATAAAATTTATCACTTTCTCAGAATATAATAAATTATTTTATTATTAATAAAAATATTTTATTTCGTTAAATAAAAATAAAAAATTTTAAATTGAGAAGAAAATTATAAAACGTTATTTCAAAATTTGAAGTCAAAAACAAGATTTAAATCAAGCTTGATTAAGGTTAAATAAAGATATAAATTAAAGTGTAAATCTAAAGTAAAGATTTTTTTAATTTAATATAATAAAGATACATTTAGGATTAGTATTCTCTATTTAAAGTAAATAACATATATATTTCAACTTTTATTATTTAATCATTTTAATTAACAAAAGTTGTTAAGTTTAAAATTATTTTTCCATAACTTGTATTTACAAATTTTATAGCAATGCAAAATTATTTAATGTTTTACCTGTGTGCATCAAAATTAGAATAACACTATGTTAGCAATACACTCTTTACCCTACATCCTCTCTTATTATAAAAAATTGATTGACATGCAACTTATTTATTGTGTGACACCAATTCGCCAGAGATTTTTGGAAACAGTGGAATAGTGCAGTTTTTAATCAATGATTTGGAACCACACAAAAGAGTGGCAAAGCTGTTATTTTATTATTTGGAAAGTTTCTACGAAAGTTGTTCTTCAAGATTAGAGTGTCAATGGTAATTTATAAAGTAGAATAAATGACAAATGTTAGTACCAATAACTGCTCTTTGTATTTTAGTTATTATGGGTCTGAGCATGTCTGGGATACATTATCACTTAAACATGTATGCAAATAATTATATTTGGATCCCCCTTTAATAATCTTTTCATTCATGAAAAAGCCCCCGGAAACTGGTTTAAGGTCTTTCCAGTTTTAAAAATTCCACTTGATTAACTCCATACATTCAAACATAACCAAAATAATAGACACGAAATTTATTGATAATTTTGATAGTTCAAATCATTCATCGCATTACATATATGAATGATATTGATAGGTTAACATCCAATCAAAATATCAAATATTTGTGCCGGTCAAAAACTCAAGATGTTGTAGTTCAAAAGAAGCGAGAACAAACAACAAAACGCAGGTCATGTCTTCTTCATGGAAAAATATCTGCAGTTACAAAGTATCTTATAATACTCAATTTGGTTATTTAGCCATTTGGGAAGCTTCAGAAGTCTTGGCTTCAATAGGACATTGAGATACATATGGTTTGAGCTGCAAAAAAAATGGATTATACGAATCAACTGTGCATGAGAAAAACTATATTCAAAGTAGAGTTAGCTTTGCAGAAATTGTTGACCTCCAGTCATTCATGAATAGAAATAATATTGATCAAAATAGCTAACGGTAATTTCTATGAAGACGAAGCCATCTTCTTTTGACCCATCCAGTGGGCCAGTAGTGCAGGGATGTTGAAGGTAAGAACAGTATCTTTCGAATTAAAGGCAAGTACTAATAAGATAAAAGCACCGGTTCTTGCCATTGTGTAAAGAAGAAGGAGAAGGGTTCAATAATAAAGAACCGTAACTAAGCCAAACTATACTAATAAAGCTCAATTGAAATAAGAATTTATCCAGGTAAATGTCAGCACACTAAACATGTTGAAGAAAGACAGGTGAACAAAAGACAAAGATGGCGATGAGATTAAATGAGTGGAAGATGCAAACCTTGAAATCAGTCAAATCAGGAACTACATAATTTGGCAATTTTTCTTGCATCAATACATACCCACCTGCAACAATATGGAGACTTACATTTTATTCGACAGTAAAAAAAATAATACATCAATAAATATGTATATACCTTGGCAAATTATTTTATTACAATACACCAAAATTATAAATATTATTGCAGTAATGAATCCATAGATTTTTATAAAGCCACGTTTACTAACTATAGATAACCAGGACAAGAGAAACAATCCAAATTATTAGCAAGAAGACCACAACTTTTTGGAGTTGGTCATAGAAATGCAAGTAATTTCAGTCAACCAAACCAAAAGGACCGTGAGCCCTCTTTTAAAGTTAAAAACGAGAGTAACTTCCACAGCAAGCAGTCCTGATCAATTGAAGGCACAGTATAGTGAAACTTGACCATGACTTAAGAAGTCCCAAGTTTTTTTACTAGAAGTAAAAAAGAGACGAGTTTCACTGGCAAGCATCACACATACACCTTACAACAATTAAGAAGGTCAGTTAACAGTTCCAGAACTCGACAAAATATCAGTAACAAAAGCTTTAGAACTGTAATTATAATTTATAGGTTAAACAATTCAGCAAGTGTAACCACAAAATGTCTTCAATGCAGATCAAGCCCTTTCCCGGAGGTGTTCAACATGTTCACCATCTACTTGAAAGTAAAATAGTAATATTAATAGTAACCAGTAACTACCACACCAAACTGATAAATACAACCCGTCTGTACCTCAAAAACAATGCATGACATGTGATCAAGCAATCAACACGGCCAAAAAGACAAAGTAATCAAAGTCAGACTAGTACCACCAACAAAACCTTGATCCATTAGGTGAGGTTGAATACATGGATCACACAATGTCATCTGACTAGGTTAAAAATCAAAGTAAGACCAGTACAACAACAAAAGTGAATTCTAGTCAAGCTAAGTCTTCTTAAGTATTTCTTAAACAAACAAACTGATTAAACCTCAACATCAATTGAAGAAACAAACCTTTTCGGGTGTGGAAACCAGTAGGCTTGCAATTCTTGCCCTTGTAATAACCACGAGGAGCACGTTTTGATGATAGAATGTCAAGTGAAGATGTTCGCTTCCTTCGAAATGCCCTTCCTATTCCTAAAATGAGCCCTAGAGGCATCTTTTTCTACAAGTGATAAACCCATAATCACAAAAACCAAACACGTATGTCACAATCAAGGAACAACATATATAAAACACAAATAGTATCGATACATGATCAAAAACAGAAAACTTCTGCATAAAAGCAACATTGTGCACTAGCAATTCATGAAGGTGAAATGGAAAGACAGCTGATGGCTAAACAGAAAATTCAAGGAAAGGGAATTAAGCTAGGGTGGGTTTATGGAAATGAAACTAAGGAAAGGGAACTCATCTTTACTCACCCCTATTTGCGGACCAAACCCACATTTGATCATATAATTATCATTTTGATCTAATTTATTACTTTTTTCGGTAAAGTCAGGTGTGCAATGGAAAACTTTTCTATTGGCAGAGGTATGATTATATTCCAAGCCATCCTTTCCAAAACTTTAGAAGACACAGCTCAGGTTATAGCATCCATGTATCATGAACGGAGAAAATGGATGAGATCCAATATAAGGAAACAAGATTCAAGGACAAATGCTTTTATGAATTAAATGAAATCAATCTGACTTCTTTTTCTAATCCCTCGTACTCAAAGAAATTGTGTTTATTATGACCAATTAATCAGTGGTTATCAAACACAACACTCCTTTTCGAAACAAAATCTAATAAATAAAACACTACCAAAGAATCATAGGACAATAGTAAAATCAAATACAATTTTCAGACACCCATTCATTAAAAATATAACCAAGAGTTATACTATAAAAAAATTCAACTGTCAACATATATTGTAAATTATTTGTAAAAAGTATAGGCAATTCATCAAATAGGTCATAGGCAAGTGTTCGTATTCATTAAATCTCCAAAGTCCTTAAACCGGCAAAAACAAGGCATCAGTATCATCCATCACTTTACATGATTTATACAGACTCAAGCATTGATGCAGACCATAACATGATTGCACATCCGACCCAAACATAGATTGGAAGCAATAACTAAGAAAACAAATTAAGGAGAAGCACAAACTGTTGTCTACAAATACACTTTGAGAGAAAAAAGAATAACAGACGAGTGATTCTAATTCTCCCTTGCCACACAAAAGGTGTTGACATAATAGCAAGATAAAAAACTAAACTACATTTCAAATGGCAGATGGTTGCTGATTAAGAATAAAAATGAGGAAAGGGCTTGCTGCAAGTCAAAAGCTTGGGAAGCAGAAGGTTACAAGAGCCTCACGTAACGCCTTAGGGAAGAAAAATAATTTGTGGGAAGGGAATGCGGAAGCCAACAGTTGGGTTCAGCTTGGTTGCGATTGCACATGTGAGGACAAGTAGGGATTACAGAGAATTGCGTTGAAACATGATTGCCTCAAAAGAAAGTAGTAAATCTAAGAGCCAAACAGACTTGGCTTCACATTGAAGTAAGATAAAACAACTTCATTGCACTAAAGTAACAAGGTTTTACATTTTAAATGAATTATAATCGTCAATTCTACTAGATTGTATGTTTGTGCAGCCTTTCCTCCATCATAGCATTATGAGAAGACAAATTCCAAATATCATACAGCCAAATTCCATGTATCATACAGCTATAATTTATCAGAATATCAGAATTTTCATTTTGAACCTATTTTCCCAGTTTTACTTCACCAAATGGTATATTTTCCTTATTGAGTAGAGCTACTTACATAGCCAACCATCATACAACATATTTTCAAAGAAGCATAGAAAATGTAAAACTCAACATTGTTCTGAATATGATTTTACAATTACAAGCTTACCAATTTTCTAATTCTCAATTCTAAATGCAAACGGGAAATATTGAGCAATTGGAAATATATTTAAGAAAAATAAGTAGTGAAACATAAACCAGGTGTATGCTTATCATCTCAAACTCGAATGCAATACTATATATATTCTAACGTATCAACATTAGCTCCCAATCAGTAAGCTTCAAATGGGTTGTTACTACAATACAGAGAATGTAAAGTCAGTCAGTTGAGTCCAGACTCAACAGATATATTTTACAATTAACAAGTTTTTCTTTTGTCCCTTGCTTTTTTCTCCATTTACACTATTATACTGAAAGTCCAAGATCCGACAAGGACAGTTTTTTCTAGCATCAATTTCTGTGCCAGCAAAGAACAATAAAAAATGGAAGATCTTCCCCAGAGAGGCCACACGTACATGAGAGTTCTAAGGAATTGAAATGTAGTAACAGAACAGCTAACAGCTTCACAATCATCAAACAGTTAACAGCTTCAAAAAGATTTATTTAACCAGACCCTAATTTGGTTTTGAGTGATTGTAAGGGAGATCGAACTCGTTGTACCAGGTCCTAACAAATAGGCTTTAGCTTTCTCCATGAGATTCAACAATTATCTCCTCATACCCCCACCCCAAAGTTCGATTATTTATGCAAATTAAACAACCCCAAAAGCTTCCCACTGATTAATATTGAAAAATAGATAGAAAAATGCAGAAAGAACCAAATGAAAAACGTGCAAACACAATAAAAGAAAGTATTATGGGACATGAGGTTCAAGAAGTATACCTGGAAGTCGCAGAGAGACTGCTATACGCTATGTGAGGAATAATTGGAGAAAACTGAGAAAGAAGAAAGCCAGTGGCAGTGTGGCACCGTGAGGGTTTAGGGTAGAAGAACAAAATTATAAATATAACAATTTAATAAAAATATAACCATAGAAAACATATTTTTTTTATAAATATAACCATGTAACAAAATAGAAAATACTTCTAAGAGTGTTAGAGGAAGGGTTTTTCGGGTTGGGATTTATCATTTAATTATCGAAATATTTTGTTGATTTAGGGAATTATCTATCATATCAATATAATAAATTAATGTGATATTTTAATTGTGGTAAGAATTTTTTAAAATTTGAAAATGTTCAATTTTAACTTTTTCCATAAAAACAATTTTTTTACGTGAATCATAGAAAATAAATTATAAAAAAATATAAATGCTTGAAAATGTTATCTTTTATAAAGTAAATCAAATATGAAAAATAATCTTGTTTTAATTTCATATATTTGAGAAACTAAAGTTCTTCTTTACTAAACACTTTCTACAAGTAAAAGAAAAGTGATATAAAAGTAGTTATTATATTAAAAAATAATAAACCACTTTAAATAACTAGAAATGTTTATTAAGGTTATTTTAATATTTTAGAATTGGTGTTCTTAAGATAATAGTTAATGAGATCACGTATACTTTTAATTAAAGTGTATCAAATAAAAGAACATGAAATTAAAAATAATTCTTATTGAATTTGTTTATTGGTATGAACACATACTATGGGTTTAGAATAATTTGTACATCCTGTTCAACTATCAACTAATTTAAAATAACTAAATTCTTTAATCATTTAAATAGTAAGTAAAATAAGCATCATCGGACTAAGATATCGTAAAAAAGAGGACTAATACCTAACTGTTTTAAAACTAATTAAAATTAATAAATAAATATATTGGCATAAGAATAATTGATTCTAAAAGTTCATTAACAGACAAGCAGTGATCCTTAATTTTATTTTGGCATAATATCACAAGTCAAATTCAAATTAAAAAAAAAAACCTAAATAACATGAAGTAAAGTTAAACATGAATATTTCATAAGTTAAGATATGGTATTGAGGACGAGTTCTAATTACTCAATGCCCTAGGAAGTGTCGAAATGTAGTAGGAGTGAAGAAGGTAATCCTGAATAAATTGAAAAAATGCAAGCAGTTTAATTGAATACATTTTTAATAAACCCTAAACTTCACTGTAAAATTTACTTAATGGAAAGAAAAAGATATCTAATTCAATAAAGTTCTTCATGAACTCATTTAAATAAATTCAAACACCTCAAAAAAAGTTTATAAACTATTTTTACGAGTTACTTTTTGAAATATCCATAGTATTATTACAGTTTAAAAAGAATTCTTAGTGAGGTTTCAAATGTCAGTATAGAGAACAAATGGCATACAATTTTTTCATGCGCTATTGCTCCATTACGCAAACTTGCGGATGTAAAAGAGTTATATTAAGCTTCGCTTCACTCTGCAAGACAATGTCTCACGAAGTGTACTTTGGAAACAAAAACATTACATGAATCAACATTCTATAGTAACCTATCCATCGTTTTACATTCCATAGAATACAAGAAGAATCTTCATATGCGTAATAAATAAGAACCTAAAGGAACCTAGAACAAATTATAATCCTAACCTTTCATATTTTTTTACTGAAGCGGCATAAGCAGAATACAAAATTTATGCCGCAAGAAATCTTAGTAAATTAGAGTGTATCTCTTCAACGTAACTTTGGTTTCTATTCGTCTGTGTATCATCATTTTTACCTCGCTAAACTAACTTCTTCGGGCATGCTTTTAGAATCATGTTCTTGGCATGAAGAAAATGGAGCACAGCAGGAAGAAATGTCGATTCCAGCCACCTCCATAGCATCGCAGACCCATTCAGGAACATCACCTTTCGGAAACTGCAGCATGAACAAGTCAGTAGGTCTAACAGCTACTTGGATTCAAAAAAATAATGTCAACAGGAATATTTTACAGGTTGTAATTTCAAAACAAAATAAAACTAAACGATAATAATGGCAAGAAAATCAAAACCTGTCATATTCTTTTAACAAATGATATCATGAGTTTACTTTTCAAAAGAATTGCTCAAGTATTAAAGTGAAGGGTATGGGTAGAAGTAGTCCTGAAAGGGCAAGTCTGGATAAGAACTTCTATGACTAAGATATGTAACGTTTTGGAAAAACTCCTTCTGGCCTTTAGGGGGCAATAGCCTGAGCTTGGCTATGAAGCTTACACCTCGCAAGGTCAGAGATTTAATCTTTGCCTTTCCTTAGGACTCTAGCTCTATACCATCAATTATCAGTATAACATGGGAAAGGGTAAAATGGTTCCCAATCAATTCACCTTACTTATAGGTATAAAAATAAGAATAAAGTACAAGGAAAAAAAAAAGAAGTAAATAGTATATGCAGTTATAGTGAGATTTTTACAGAGTCATTAATCACTCATTGTCATGTATGGTATTTTTTAACTTTTATAATAAATTCTTTAAAAACCATACAAACAATATTTTTTATTGGTTGATAGTGTAAAACTTCTATACTGACAGTATATAGCTTTTAAACTCAAATTCAAATAAAATATTAGCAGCAATCAATCATTAGAGATACAAAAATATGACAAACAAATGAAAAACATGTCGTCTAATGGAGATACCTTTTGTGATGTTGATATATAAAAATAATATTAATAATAGACGAAGAGATTACAATTACGTCAACCTCCCAGGATTTTGAAATCATTATTATGATCTTCCTTTTATTTTCAGGACCTGTTAAAATCCCCCTATCTACTTACACAACAGTATAATAAAATTTAATTTTGTCATCATCAAAACAAAAATAGAGTCATCTTCCATCTGTAATCTAGATTTCTTTAGCTATATCTAACTGCTATGTTATGTTCATTTGCAGACAACAGAAAACTAGATATGGATCGATAACCTCTAATGCCAGGTTCACTTATAGGAAATCATCCACCTTCCATTTTCTGCTATTTTTGCTTTTAAGCTTTAACAAATATTTAAGGGCAGAATTACCATACCTATAACTAAAGCATAAATGAGTTTAATGGGGAGCGGGGGGTGTTAAAAAGACTTTGTTAATATAATAGAACAAAAGTCAATGTACTGTGCTCAAAATTCAAGGTTGATGCGATTTCTCTAGCATACCATTTTGTGTAGAAAGTCACATACAAACCTAAAAAAGGGAAAAAAAAATGGTTATTGCCATATAAAGAAGGGAGGAAATGGTTGAGTGGAAAGAATCAATTTCAGATCAAAAGTAAGATAAAATGGGAGAAGAGAAATTGAATATGAACATACTCTGGAAACCTTCCTTCAACTATTGAAGAGTGTAGATTCCTACTGAGCTGCAAATTTTGGAGTTGCAATGACTTTAATCATACACATTAAAACAATATAGTAATAATAGTCCTTTTATCAGATGATATTGATTGTACCTGCAGCATGTAGTATAAATTATGATACGACAAAAGTTGAGATCCCATTGCATCTTTTGTCACAAGGCAATGGATGTAAGCCCTGGTATAGTTCTTGCAAACCTGTGACAGAAGAAATAAACTATAAAACATGTGCTGGTTTCTGCAAACAGATTTATCAGATAAAAAAATGACCTCGTAAAACATACCATACAAGGGCAACTAGGATCAATTGGACGGGTGTCATCAGCCATTGCTTTGTGTTTTAATTTCAATACTCCCTGCAAAATTACAGGAAAAAAGTAAGTTACAAAATAAATTGACACATAAATGAGTAGAATTTATAGAATTTTTTTAAAACTAGTATTAGTGCAACTATATTAAAACAGTGCAATAAAAAATTGAATCACTAGAGCCCAATAGGGAGACAGCATCATTATTCATTACCTGTTAAAGTTCAGTTTTCTCAATGCTGACGAATAAACAAAATAATTGCAATTTTATTACCAGTGTCTTGGTCCTTGTACAATTACTAGGAACACCATGTGGTAGGGATAAGATAATAGTAAACACAATCTTGGATAGTTGGATACATGTATAAGACTATTGTGTGTTAAGAAAGAATGTCATAAATTATCAATAAAATGGATAAAAAATGGCCACCTCAGGAACAAGAGCAGTGCCAAAGCGTGCTGTACGGGTAGGATATACGCAGTCATACATATCAGCACCCAAAGCACTACAAACAACGATATCAAGAGGATAACCAACTCCCTGAAAGTTCATGCAAAATGTGATGACATTACACATTTACACTGATTAATTTTAAAACAAAAATTGGTTCATATGATCAAATCATTCTGACCATAACATATCGCGGTTTATGGTCTGGCAAAGCAGCAGTGCACTGAGCAACAATTCGCCAAAATGAATTTTTATCTTCACCGCCTGAAAGACCACCAATAGCATAGCTGTCACAAAAGAAATTTATATTTAACCCCACATAACTGCTGAAAAAACTATTAATTTCAATTTTCAAGACTCTTCTGTGTGCATGTGTTCATATAAAAAAGCAACTTGTCTATATGAAATTTACTTTCTTTGCTGGGGAAAAAATCAAGCACAAGTAGAAGTATTCAAACATTACCATGTAAAAAATACATTTTTTTCAGTGCTGATTGTAAGGGATAGTCTGTAAGGTTCATTCTAATTTGTTTAAATTCATAAAAGAAAATCTTTAATGCACGTTTTTTCAAGATGTCTTGTATACTAGAACAAAGTCTTCAATATGAATATTATGTTTTCTGGTATCCATGGATGTCACTAAACTTGGGACAAATCACAAAAAAAAGCTAGGGCTTTTCCTCACTAGATCAAGTTGAATGCACGTAGATCTTAATATTTTTAATGATTTTGATTTGAGTTTTCTTGGTTTCCTGTACCTCAATTTTCTCCCATAAATCATCAATCTGTTGACACTAGCAATTAACTTCAATGAATTAAAAAACCAGATCAGGCATAGGTCCCCTTCCTCCAAAAAAATGAAACACGCATATAGATATAAGGGGAGAAAATTAACTATTTAAATGTATTTAACAATGTAAAATTATTTTTAAGCTTAAAACTTATCATAGTGTACATACGATTTATGAATAATTTGTTTGACCAAGTTCAGTTTAGGAAAGCAACTGTATCCAAAGTCTAGTTAAATCAAACTGGCCAAGTTCAGTTTATGAAAGCAACTGTATCCAAAGTCTAGTTAAATCAAACTGGCCAGTAGATCCAGAACATCTAGTCTTTTTCTTAAAACACAACCAAAAAATATAAAAAGTATTAGAAAAACCATAAATAGTTTTTACACGTTGACAAGAATTTACACCTACCCAGGCAAATTGCGCTCCACCAAACCTCTGACACAGATATCCCTGATTACAGAATACCATAATTTATAAGCAATACAAGAAGGTTATTACATATAATGAAGAACAAATAGCAAGAAGGTTATGTTTTGTGATGGAATTCACCTCAATCTAGGATCTAAACCACCTTGCACAATACCAAATAAGTTTTGATCATGAGGTCTCTTGTGAGCTGCAAGAAAATGTGTTCGTTATTTAGCATGCAAAGTAAGCGGTGTTAGAAAAGAATTTTATGCATGGCACAAGAAATTTCTATTCAACATTCATGCTAAAATAAATATCAAACCTTTTACAAACTAACCATGCGAGACATCATTGACCAGAATTTTATGCATGGCACAAGCTAAGAGAAAAACATAAATCATTTTCAACCTCTCGTCTATAACAAAGTATCTAATGTGCTAGTGATTGAATAAAAAGAATTCAAGAATGGAAAACTATATAAACTTTCCCTTCCATTGTCTTTGTCTTTTACAGTTCTATCTTCTTTAAAAAAAATAGAATATACAACAGAAATGAGTACTAAATAACATTAAGGAAGAAAATATATTACTGCAATAAAGCTAGGTTTTTTATTATGAAGAAATAGCAGTCCAATAACCAGGTGATATACAACTCAAACAGCCAATGTAAAGGTTATTTCAGTTATTTTCAAGTAAAGGAAAACCGGATTGACTGATAATGGTTGCTTCTCAGGTTAGCTTGAATGATGTGCAAGCCTGAATTTAAAATGATTTCAGTTGCACTCATGCTTCACGATAAGGGAATAGATAATTGAAAATCTGAGGATTACTTTCTTCTTTTCCATCACAAGAATAAGAATTGTGCAAATTAGGCCAGAGTTTGTCGGGGTCACAATTCAATTATCCTTTTGGTGACTCTCTAATCCACTTCAATATTTACCTACTATACATCTGTCTATCCATCGAAGTGTTCGATACATAGCTTCCTCAATTCGTGGGCCAGTAATGGTGGTCTTTACAACATCATCGAGAGCCATAATGATATCTGCTCCAATTCTATTCTGCATAATTAATGACAAAAACAAGAAAGCCCATCAAGGGGGGACATTTTCCATGTACAGAAAGAAAGAAAGAAAATAAACAAACTATGAATGACTAACAATGAGTTGTCATGTTCCACTGGTAGTAAACTGCAGAGTATTACAGGCTGCCTTGAATTGCCATTTGTAATATCTTTCTATAAACTAATTACAAGAAAGTTGAATGAAGAGTGGAGAAGAACAGAAAAATCTTCCCAAGGGAGAAATGGGAAGGAAAGATAAAGGACAAGACCATTTTATAAGGTCAACATTCCAAATGTTAATGGAAGTTCTAAAGAAATATATCAACCCTACCTCAATTTGGAAATACTGTAGAAATGACTAATTTAAAACAAGGAAATATTTTATTTAAAAGCAAAATCACATTATGCAGACTACCATGATTTCTTATACATTTTAAACACAACATACTAATTTGAGCAAAAAGAAAGCACCCAGGTAAAATTAAAAGAAAAACATGGAGAAAGGCATTTTGCTTACTTGGATTTGAATTGATTCCTCAGGTGTTAGAAGCATCGGCTTTCCATCAACTGGTGACTGCATCAAGAGAATAAACTTTTGTTACAACAATACAAATAACAAAAGATGGCCATATACTTCATTACTGCAATTCCATAAACCATTACTGAATGTAAATTATTTTAGTAAAAAATTAATCAAATAAATGTAATCAATTGATTGCAAAATGACAACCACTATATCATTAATTGCAAAATGCAAGGGAAAAAAACATTTCAAATTTTAATATTATATCATATCATGCTAAATTCCCCCTGTATCCATCTCTAGTTATATTAACAGGTATTCAGACTGGCAATGGATGGCCACTATCAATGGACTACATGTATACGTGAATTTAAAAAACATAAAAGGGAAATATAGCATCACTTAATGTTATGTGCTTGTACAATAAAGAAAATCACTATGAAATATTAAAAATCATAATCAAGACATTTATGTAATATTTTATATACAAATAAATTTTGTAAGAAAATGGGTACCCATCTGTGGGTACTATAATACCCATACCCACTCATCCAGCACCCTAATCAGACAATGGAAGTATCCATCATGACCTCTTGGATAAATATTCTACCAAAAGTCAGACGTCCAGCCAATCAAAATGAGAAAATCCAACCATTGCACTGTTTTAAAATTGTTTGATCACTGAATCAGGGATCAGAATGGTTCATGGGTGAACATGCATCATATATAATACGAGGTATCTTTATATTAGTGTGGGTGGGAGAGTGTATTAATAAACCAGAAGTATGAGACTAAATAAGTAAATATATAATGATAAATATCTAATGCATTTCTTTTGTTTCAATTTCTTTAGACTTTTTTAACAATTTTGGACTATAAAACCTGAAATCAATATGGAATATTGGGAAAATTGAAAACTCAGTCCATGTTTGATCCAGTTAAGTCCAATTTTCAGTTTGGCAGAGAACTAGGCAATGTTTTGAGAAGTCTAAACTAGTCTAACTCTCGAGTTTTGGACAGTTTAACCAGTTTTCACTGTTTTTTGTGGGTAGAAATTATTTAGGTGGTTTAGGGTTCATACTGGTATGTAGTCAAAGTTTGTAGCTTGGAAGACATTCACAAACCAGATTTCAGAACAATGATCACGAGTGAAGCAGAACACACCTTTTAAATATTGTCTATGTCTTGAAAGGGAAAAATACCTGAAATGTCACACCTTTTTCTGTGATATCAGCAAGATGCAACAGGGAAACCTAAAACAACAGTGAAAAAAATGAAAATTCATTTAACACGGATTCTGAACATTATTATCAATCACCAAATGTATAATATTGGTCTAATTGGTCTAATCACATAACATAATTTTGGTATTAAGCATATTCTCACCATTCACTTCTGGTGAGTTACTTTCATCACTTCTCTTAAAAGTTACATATGATTCTTCATTTTGCAAGGTTATGCAGTAATTGACATAATATATTACACTAAATTATTCAGAATGAAAGACAATAGCACGGTTGGGACAATGCTAGAAATCACAACAGTACATGCAATCTTAATGAAAACTAGAACCAAATATACATAAGGTCATGGACTACCATTTGAAAGCCACCAGAGTCTGTAAGCAGACCCCGTTGCCAATTCATAAAATTATGAAGGCCACCAACTTCATCAAGAAGTTCAGAAGTAGGTCGAAGGGCCAAGTGATAAGTATTTCCAAGTATTATTTGGCAACCAATATCCTCAAGCTGGCTATTTGTCAATCCCTTTATTGTTCCTGATCATTCAAAAATCCCATCTATAAGAAAAAATTGCAGCACCTCAAATGAACCACAACCAGTAAGCAATCCACCAATTTTTTTACAAACCAAGACAACCACATCAAATAATGCAAATACCATCATTGAATATGGTGTTTTCCTTGGACAAGCAATAATCAAAGTCCACAAGAACATAATTCACTTTGAAATCAGAAACATACATTCAGTATTCCAATTAAAACAGAAACAATTGGGGAACAGCTAAAATATAATTTTGATCTTTCATCTAAATTTTTTCTCTTTTGGTCCCCTAATTTTAAAAGGTTTCCCTTCAATCACTTAAAATTATTTTATTAAGTTTGTCACATATGACCAAATTAACTTAGTAGACTAACAGAAGAAACATTATGTGTCTAACAAAAACACTGGATTGAGTGAAACTTTTTAACTTGAACTAAGCAGATCAAACTGAATCCAAAAATATTATTTATTTGGGAATCCTTTTAAAAGATGGACCTTGTTTTCTTAGTGCAAGCAAAGTTTTAAGGAGAACATAAAGCACTAGAAAAATTGCATTTTTCGCATTGCAGCAACCAAATAGGAAGAATCAAGTTTGAACTTTGACCTTGCGTGCCCACAGGCATAAACAAAGGAGTTTGGCACACATGATGAGGGAGTGTCAACCGAGCAGCCCGAGCAAGGTTATATCTGCCGAGAATCTGATAAAAAAAACAGGGTAGATTTTCAAGAATAAAATCATGCACTGGCAGGCATGACAAACACGTGGATTATCAGTCATCGTCGTATCTAGCTACAACATGTTATGTTCATTCAAACATCAGACATTCAAATGAACCAAAAAAAGACTCAAAGCTGGATTAACAAAATTCAATTTGATTCAACAACAAAGAGAATATCTTAATAGAACAAAAAGTGAGACAATGTGGAAATAGATGTAGTGTTGGTGAACCTCAAAAGAAAGCGCCATCGCGTTTGTGACGGTTGTAGTATATCCTAACAGGGAAAGAGGATAAGAATAAGGAAAAAAAGAAAAGAAAAAAGGAACATGTACAATAGAAGTGAACGTTGTCTGTGAGATAGAGAATGAGAAATAGCTTACAGCTAGGGAGGGAGAGAAGAAGAAGAAGAAGAAGAAGAAGAAGAAGGTGAGAACAAAGATGCGGCAAATGAAGGAGTAAAGCAGAGAAGGAAAGTTAGGGTAGGTTAATGTGAAAGAAAGGTGTTAGTGCATACCTTGGCGGCGGCTGCCAGTGCGAAAGTGTAGCGTTGGCAGCTTATTTGTAGTGTTTGTTTTTTGTTTTGGTTTGAAACACAAACACCGAGTAATGGGAGCCTGAAGGCTCATCCCTCGAAACATGCTAACGACCCCGCTTTGACCCAACAATTTTTCTGTTCCACTGCAGGTTTGGTCTCTCTTCTCCTACTTTTTTGATAAATGTAGTTTGTACCTCGATCTCACCCAATATCGTCCCTCCCAATAGTACGGGAAGGGAAGTTACTAGGATAAGTTTACCTACAATGTAAGGGTAGGTGTCTCTCACCTAGGCTCATTCCTTTATTATCAAGGTATAAGGTCCCAATCACATGCATTGCAACAAGCAGTGTCAAATTTGATAAAAGAAATTATTTTTTGTTTCTTCATGTTTGAAAATAATAATTACTGAAAATTTGTTATTTTTAAATATTTATTTAACTTTCTTAACATTGAACACTAGTGTATTTTTATTATCAGTTTGAGAAAGTGATAGGGTGTTTTGGTTGTGTTATAACTTTTCTTGAAGTCTGAGAAAGTTAGATTTTCACCATTAATTGCAAATACATTTCCTTATGTTCTGTTAGCTTATCAAGATGGTAAACAATTCCTCTGTAATTTTAAAAAGTAATTAGTTTAAAAAGAATTCATTTTTTAAACTATAGAATTTAAAATGAACTGTTTTTAAGTAATTATTTTTTAAAAAATCTGAAATTTAAATTTTCCGCATCATCGTAATCAAACAACAGAAAATTATATACATATGAATGGAGCTACACAGTGCAATACATGCATCATGAGGAAAGGAACAATTCCTGACTTAACCTTGAGAAGTTGAAAGGTCAAGTGTTCAAATTTCATGTGTCAGTGTTTAGAATAATATTTAGAAATAGAAGTGAAAGGTCTAGTTGAACTATTATTTCTAAATTTTAAAGATAAAGTGGAGTTTTGTGAATTTGTAAAATATTAAATACAATTTTATTGGTACACACAACACAAGAGAATATGGAGATTTTATTTCTTGGCTTTTATGTTTATTTGCTTGGTTTTAAGACACTTTTAAAACTCCTTTTAAACACAGGATATGGGATCTAATATATGTTTGCCAAAACTTGTTCATTAACACACTCGACACCATTCTTGTGTCTTTTCATTTACAAAAGGGTTTTGTTCTAAGAAATAGATAAGTTTGTTCTATTTTTTGTTTTCTTGAGAAAATTAGTTTCTATGGAGTTTAGTGTTGATATTTTCTGTGTGTTTATAAAAACACTTTGGTAATAGTGACATACATAAAATCAATGAAAATCTTATGTAGTTTTCTCTTTTGTCTCTCCACTTTTATCCCATTCTCTTTAGTTGTATCACACTAAACATGTTACTTTCTAAAATTTTGATTAATCATTTTTTTTCTGAAAAGTATTAAACTTATCATTCTTATCAAATGTCACTCTTATATCCATTCATTTTGGATTCTTTAAATGTTGCACAAACAAGTTTATGATCAATGCTTAGATAATTAGTTTTAATCTATTATTTTTTTAAGAAAAATACTAATATTTTTAAAGTTGAACCTATCTTTGAATTGATGTACGTGAGTTTCATATTTAAAGATTGGACCGAAATGATGAATTGAGTCGAAATTAATAAAATTATATTTTTTATACTTTTAATAATAATAATATATTAAATATAAATTGTTTTAATCAATGAGTTAAAATTTCTTATAAAATAGAGTACTACTCAATATTGTGCATTTTAATATTTACAATATTGTATAGTTTAATATTTTCACTTGGTAATTCATCTATATTAATAAAGTTTAAACTCTTCAATTTAAAAAAAATATAAACAGACTATTTATTAATAATAAAAAAAAACTTCACAATCTAACCAGATATCCAAAAATATATATATATATATATATATATATATATATATGTATAAGAAGAGAGAGAGTCTTACATTTCAAACTCATTTTCATTAGTTTTCCTTTAATTTAGATAATAACATTCAAATATATAAGTATGAAAGAAAATTAAATCATAAAAGGTCAAAAAAATCTTTGTATTTATGTGATTTGGTAAATATTTCTGACAACATAAAAAAATTTAATGTAATGATACGAGTTGAAAATATAATAATTTTTATAAAGATGACGAGTTTAGAATATACAATAAGTAACTATGAACGAAGATAAAGTAAATAAATTTAAAAACGAAATCGTTTCACCATTTTTTTAAATGAAAAAAATTTAATTAATTAGTTTTACTAAATTTATCTAATTTAATTCAAATCATATTACATATTAGTAAATTTGATTCCAGTAAATAAACAAGTCGACCAAATAAACAAGTCGACCAAATAAACAAGTCAGTTTAATTAAAATCATACTATATTTCATCATATTAGTAAGTTTTATTCCAGTTACACCAATTAAACAAGTCAATCCAATTTTTAGAACCATAACAAATGATCTACACTTATCAAATTTATTAAATTTTATATATAATAACTAATTTAAAAATTATATAACATAATTTCTATAATGAGAAGTTTTTTATATTGGTAATATATAAAAGTCAAACTTATTTTTGAAACACAAAGAAATATTTTTTTTAATATAGTTCTAGTTGTTAATTGAAATACTCAATGTTATAAAATTAGGCGTTAAATTGCTTACTAAAAAAACACGACTTTAAGAAAGTGACTTGTATAATCAATTCAATCTTTAAAAAATGTGTCAAGTTTAATGTCTCAAAAGCATTTTTGCTAATATCTCTTTCCAAGAGTTATATATATATATATATATATATATATATATATATATAATCATAATCATTTAAATTATCTATTGTTTATATTGTGGTTTTTACTAAAATTTAATGAAAAGACGTATAATTGTTTGATTTTTTTTACACGATACAATTTTTTTTTGATTTTTTATAGTTATGATTACCCTGAATTTGTGTTTTAGTGGAACAGTAAAGTTAGTTAGCAGAAAGCGTTTATCTTTTACATATAGTGGTAATTTGTATGAATAATTGAGATAAGGAATAGCATATAATTCAATTATCTAATCGTTGTGATTTTTAAAATGTAATTAAAAAATATTTATGTAAAATATTTTCAAATTGTTATAGATATTAATAGTATAAAATAACTATTTAATATCTATAATTTAGAACAGTATATAATATTTTGACTATTTTTAAATATTTTTATTTTTCCAGGTGATTGTCAACTTAAACTCCCTGTAAAAGTTGAGGTTTTATAACATTTTTAATATTATATTTTATCAATAAATATAGTTTTTGTCATCAAGTAAGTTGGGTATCAATAGAAGTTAACATTTAGTGACTCATGTTAATTTTAGTAACTTGCATATTGTTAAAAATAATAAAATATAAGTTTATTAGTACATTATAGTGGTAATCACTCATTTTATTTATACCGATTACATTGCATCGGACAAACTAATGAGAAATTAAAAATGCATATGATCACTCTTGTATAATATTCTTTAAGATGTGATTGTCAACATAACTATTGATTATTAGTAAGTAGTTAATAAGAGAAACTACTAAAATTGTTAATGGAGAAAAGGTATAAAGCAAAAATGCTAAAAAAATAGTTTATTTAAAAACTAAAAATCAAAATTTAGAACTAAAAAGTATTAATCCTTTTTACATAGATGCAACTTGTATGTATGTATTCAGCGGAACCAGATCTCCTGCAATTCATTTGAGGACTCCCTGCAATTTCCAATCTCACTGCAAAAATATTCAGATCGTTTTGTAAACACAATTTTTTAAAAGCTTATGAACCGTTGGATACAACTGGACCGCGGGCGTTTCATACTGAACATGTAGATTATCTGCATTTAGCAATGAGGGGGTGTGGGACGAGTGAGATATTTTATAGGGAAAAAAGACGAAGGTCCCAATAATACAACACCGAACAGAACAGAACTTCACCGTCACGTTCTCGTCTCTATTCCCAAACTAGCATTCACGTGTAAGCCATGAATTTCGCATTGCTAGGTTCCATGCCTCTTCACAAATAGCAAGAACACCACCGCTCAATCTCATTCACCACTACCGCAACACTCCACTCCCAACTTCTCAATTCTCGTCTTCATCATAACAACACAATCCAATCATACCTTTTACTTCTCCACTCACTATGCTCCTCCACTCATTACTTTGCGGTTCAAAAGTCGCATCTCAATCCACACTTTTCGCCTCGGTGTTTTCCGCCGGAAACAACGCCGGCCGCTGTTCGTTTACCGGAAATTCATCCGTTCGTGACGTCAGGTACTCCGCTTTCAATTTTGCATCCACTGGTTGTCACTAGCAAGAATATTAGGTTATTACTTAGCTCAAGTGTTTTCTAGAATTGTCATTTGGTTTTATTGTTAGGCCGGTGAGGTTTATGAAGCAAGCATCAGGAAGCATAACGAACAATGAACATGGAATTTTTAGCGAGGTACGTTATTATTATTTTTTCAAGTACTTGGAGTGGTTTCTCATAGGTATTGTAAATTTTGATTGAAAATTTTGGCTTAGGTTAGACAATGGATCGTCTCAAACACAGGACACCTAATGCTTATGGCGGTCGTGCTCAAGAAGGGGTTCTTGAGGTATTTATCTCATTAATATGCGTCATTGGCCTTAACATGAAAACTTTTATTCCGTACAATAAATATCAGAGAGCGTGATCGTAGCGCTACTGGAATTGGTAATGCAACTTGGTATTTAATGTATGGGTTTGTTTAGATAAATTCCCTTGTAAGCATTTCTAGGAAAAAATAAAATGATTTTCTCCCTAAGCTAAAATTGGATAAGCTAATTTATAGAAAATCTCTTACATTAGGTTCTCTAAAAGATGATTTTGAAATTATACGTAAGCTACTTTATGTTTCCTTTTTTTTTGGCCTAAAATGATTGTGAAAAGTTTACCCAAACAAACTTTATGTCTATAATCTGTCCATGTGATAAAAAAGAGCAAGGTTCATAAGGCTTTTTAAATTTTGATGTTAGTCTCATTACTTCTAGATGACATTGAAAGTTCAAATTTTAATTGTAGAAGCAAATAAAGTGGGATGAAATTGGTGTAATTAAAGCAATATTGTATTTTTATAGGTTTAATAGCCTGTCTAAATAGTGCTCTTTGATAGATTTATATATCTCATAACAAAAAGATTTTCCTGAGTATCAAATAGAGCACTTCAACTATGATAAGTGCCACCTTGCATATCTGCTTTTGAAGGGCATCAATATATGTATCAATTCCAGGAAGAATCCTCTAAAGTGATGGAAAACAGACCATCATGGAAAATTTTCCCGGGCAAGGCATTTCCATTGGGTGTATCAGAAGTTGGCAGTGGCATCAATTTTTCTATTTTTTCAAAACATGCAACTGCTGTCACACTTTGTTTAGTCCTTCCTAAGAGGTAAATTTAGATATTCTTTATGTAAGATGAGATTGATTCAAACTTTAAAATATTTCATAGACTTGAGTATATATTTGCAAGATGTATGTTGTTTAATTTTATTTTAGCTACATGTAAGCATTCTTGTCATGATTATTTAGTTTCTACTATTGACTATTTTTCATATTTTGTGTACTTCCTCAAAACTGTAATACACGAAGCAAGAGCTTTATTAATAAAGATTCAATATTTGATTCATTTTTAGATCAACTTTGAAAGCTTAAAGAATTTGGGCACAAGATTTTGATGTGTCACAAACATTTTCACATGGTTCTATTGATTGGGTTTCTTTTGGCATGGCCTCCTGGCACAGGAGCAACTTAAATAAATACTAAAAATTTGGATTTGTCCATACTATACAGTATCAGTTTTTTTACTGTAGCTTTGGTTTATGGGTGTTAAGGTTATATATCTACAATAACTATTCATTGACCCTAATTTATTAACTTAAGCTTTTAGGTAGTCTTTATTGACAAAATGGCATATAGTTCAATCTTTCTTGCTCTCGGTCAATTGAATATTTAGCTTCATATTGTATAAGTCCAATTTTTGAGGATTTTCTTTTTCATTCAAGGTCCTGCTAAAATTTGGAAGAGGAAGCGGACTGCTAAATCTTTCTAATATTTTTTTTCATACTTTTGTAGTTCATACTTCATACCTTCTGGTCATTTTGAAGACCAACATCTTTTGCATGCAATATTCAATTAATTGGAGTTCTCTTCTGCGGTGTGATTATATGTTTTTTTGGTGTGTGTGTGTGGGGTGTGTGTGTGGATGAGTAGCAAAGTGATTGAATCATAAGTGTACTTTGTCTTGGTAAGATATATTTTCTTGACTGCGATATTGCCTGAATTATCCAGCCATTAAACTTTATGCTTTAACTCTATTTTCTTAAAAAAAAGTTAATATAGCCACAAAATTTATTGGCTTCCTTTTGTTTTGCACACTTATTTTGTTGTAGGGGAAGTATAGACACAGTGAATGGTGGCATGATAGAAATGGTTTTGGATCCTGATTTGAACAAAACTGGGGACATTTGGCACATATGTATTGAGGTATATTCTGTTAGACTACCTGGACTTTGGCCTTGCCTTGGTCTTCAGTTGAAATTGTTGTTATCAATTCTGCAACAACTTAAAAAGTACAACACCTGCGCACAATTACCGAGTACCTTTCCAAATTGTTTAAATAAATAATACTGTTATGCATATTTGAGCATAAAATTTGTATATTTCTATGCAATACCTTACATTGTTATTTTTTGTCAGAAATGTTGTGTTGAGCAGACAAAAATCAACTTTATTGTTGTACCGGCAATTTTCTAATATATATTGTCAGTGTGGTGGGAATTGTATGAGGGCATGTTTGTTTAGATAATCACCTGGGATTCCCACATGATTTACTTTAGTGTAGAATGGTGATGTAGATTGTTAAAAGTTTTAAATGTAATTGGACTGTGTGTATTAAATTTGTTGTTGTTATACCATGATGAATTTATAGATGAAAACGTCTATTTAAAATTTCATATCAGCTTTTTATTTACTTCCTCCTGACTTTTATATTGAAATATATATACGTAGAAGAAATTTCTTTAAGGATGAAATAGCCAGTTGAAAGAGGAAAACATCTGTCAGCAATGTCTTCCATTGTTAAGGATCTCTTCACTGCCCCCTTGTTATAATTTTTCACTGTCATGTCTAATAAAGATTCTATTCCTATTAAAAGACATGTCAATACACTCCTAGGAAACTTGATCGATTTTTTTTGTGTCACTTAACCTAGTTGATCTTGAACTTGTGGGGTTTCATATACTCATATGGTTAAATAATGTAGTTCTCTGGCATAAGCAAATAAATAAATCTACATCAAACTTTTCTTATTTAACCTAAAAATTGTAGATAACGCCATCACTTTTTTCAAAGATTAGTTAGTACTGGAACCAACTGAGATACAAACCCATTGGCTGTACATTTTTATTTCTTTACAATTCTGACCAAGTTCAATTTCTCCAATTGCAGAGTTTGTACGTGTTTCTGGGTGCTAAATAATTTTTTTTACCTAAGAACTCCCAGAAATTATTGGGTCTGTTAGTATTAGACATTTGCTATTAATTGCTACTGAGGGAGTTGGTTGGGTTATAAGATATAAGGCATGTTGCTTTTAAATAAGAGAAATTGACAGAGATTTATCTTGTCATTTGGAAAGGATTGGACTCTTAAAGAGTGGGAGAGGTTAGCCCTGACTACTAGTGTAAGAGAATAATACAGTTGTAATGTATCTAGCTATATTACATAAGAGTTGCACACTTGTACTGGAGAATAATAAACTTGTCTATCGCTTTATCTATTTTCTTTAGTTTTTTTCTGACATGACCTAGTTCTAGTAGAAGTTAACTAAAATAAGCATTCGAGTATATTTTCAACTTTTAATGGCAGGATCTTTCTCGGAGCAATGTTCTATATGGATATCGCATAGATGGACCTCGAGACTGGGGCAAGGGGCATCGATTTGACAGCAACAATGTGCTTGTTGATCCTTATGCAAAACTAGTTGAAGGTCGAAGATATTTTGGAGATATTAGCACAAAGTTGTCTAAGTTTCTTGGCACATATGATTTTGACAGCTTGCCTTTCGATTGGGGAGAAAATTATAAGCTTCCAAACATTTCTGAGGTATTTTCCCTGTATAAATGCCTGCCATTGCTTGTAAGTGATATTTATTACAATATTTTGCTAGATCAAGGCTTTGGACAAGCTGATTTATGCATAACTATGTCTATAGCTAGCATTCTACCTTTGCTTTGTGTGCTTTTAGACCTGATACATGAGTCTTTCTGGTTGAACGAAGTCTAATGTTTACTTCCATTTTCATTGTTTTTGTTGCTGCTAATGCAGAAAGATCTTGTTATATATGAGATGAATGTCCGGGCATTTACAATTGATGAATCTAGTGGTTTGGACAGCAACATCCGCGGTAGCTATCTCGGTGTGATTGAAAAGGTAATATTTGTGTTATAATTAAGAAAATTATGAAGCATCACTTCTATGCATGAGTATAAATTTTTGAAAGTTATATTTCCTTGCGAAGTGTTTGTCCAAAATGTATCAAATTGTAGCAGGTTTGAACCTAATCCTTGTGTCATTAAATGGATTGGAGCAAGTTTTCCTTTGCTTCCAACAGAAGTTCAGCATTAAAATATAAACAACTGAGAAAAAGATGTTTTGCTGACAAAAGTGGGGATTTGAATATTGGGATTATGTTACTTTCGTAATGTAATGTTGAAGTTTGGTAGCAGTTTTAAACCCTTGATGGAATAACATATTGACTTTTTGCTAAAGGTAATAGAAGGCATCTTCTTCTCCCACCTCTAGATTGATGTGTTTTAGTTAGAAGAGTCTAAAAAAAGTAAGGAAGTTCCAATCTTATTTTGTCAGGGATATATAACTCTCTTAATTCAAATCCAAAGGATAGGATAGACTTTCCAAGGAGAGGTCATAAGAATACATGACACAACTAATCTTTACTCACCGCAAATTTATTCTCTTTCATTATTTAAACTTATTTTATTGCTTGTCTAGTAGATTCCACACCTTCTAGAGCTTGGTATCAATGCAGTAGAATTGCTACCTGTCTTTGAGTTTGATGAGTTGGAGTTACAGAGGCGTCCAAATCCCAGAGATCACATGGTAATCTAGAAAAGTATTTTGCTTTGTTCTTTTATATCAAAGTTAATATTGAAGCTCTTCCTTATGTACTGTGTATTCCCAATAAATAAATAAATTAAGGGGCTCCTGTCCTACTGTTTATACATGATCACTGAAGAAACATAGTGCATGATGACTGAATACATATTGGAAGCACAAATTTATTTTGATATGCAGAGTTAATGTGCAAATCTTAAAAGACCAACTATGTTTTGGATATTTATATTTCTTTGATGATTGAAGAAATTCTGAGTATGTAACTTTGGTTTACTAAGTGGCTGTTATATCATATATGACTCTAATGGTTGTATTTTTGCTTTCCAAGATTAATACATGGGGTTATTCTACAATAAATTTCTTTTCTCCAATGAGTCGCTATGCTAGTTCTGGTGGAGGATCGGTTAATGCTTCTCGAGAGTTCAAAGAAATGGTTAAAGCCTTACATTCTTCTGGTATAGAGGTAGTAATGTTAATATTACACTATCACAACTTTCAAGTGGAAGTCTGCTTGACATTGTTATTTCCTGGTTTTGTCTTATTTTATATTATCTCAAGTCTTGTATACCTCTTGTTTCTTTCAATAAATATTATCCATACACAGGTTATTTTGGATGTGGTCTATAATCATACTAATGAGGCTGATGATGCTAATCCTTACACTACCTCATTTCGTGGCATAGATAATAAGGTAGTTTCAATTTGCAACTATTGTTTTGACTGATTGTGTTACTTGCATGTTGGAATACTTGAAGTAAAATGAACTCTTACAGTCCGATTTTAATTATCTTATGCATTAGTTAGTCCTATACACAGTCTACTGTACCTTGTGTGTGGAAAGAACTTCAGACATTATTTTTTCAGTTAACAATAATTGATAAGAATCCACAATAACGTAAGTTATGTATATAGGTTAAACATAAAATGAGGTATAAAGAAGACAAGAAGTAATTTAAAAGGAGATAGATTAATTCAGTTTCCTCAGAAATTTTACAGGTGTACTGCCAAATTTCTCTCATTTTATAATTCTACGTTTTAAAACTATTCCTGGGAGTTTCTCTCTCAAGTACTTTACCTGTCACTGGAAACACTATTTATCTTTGAGGCCATCTATTCACCAACAAATTTGTTCTGTGATGTTAGTCATATAGAATCTTAAAAAAATATTTGCTTTTTCTTTATGAAAACTTTTTCATTTCTATAGGTTTATTACATGCTGGACAATAATGGGCAATTGCTGAACTTCTCTGGCTGTGGTAATTTTATATTTTGGTCTAACCATTAAGATTCTATCCTTGTAGCTTTATTCATACAAATTTACAAGTGCATACACCTAATTTGTTGGTTTTTCTATTTTAATTTGAATGGACCTGTGAATTTGACTCATGATCCATGAATCAATCCCAGTCCGCTCTAAATAACTTCCTCTCTACAACCTCCTTTCTATTGACCCACCCAAATAAGTGGGTTGAAAAAGTTTCAACCTTTGTATGTGTTAGGTTCAAGGTCAAAGTGAGTTTAGTCCACTACATAGCCTACATCAAGGGAAATAGTTGACATCATAATATTAATTTGCAATTGTTGATTCTAACTGTGTCTTTGGGACATTTCAACTTTGAATGTATACCAGAAACTAGACATCTCTGCTTCATGTGCTACTTTGAAAAGAAGTAATTACTGTTTTTTGGTGTTATATTCATATCGAAAAGAGAAGCAATATTTTGATTTAAGAAAAAAAATTCTTTACCTCTTCCGTCTTTCTAAAATACAAAATGATTACTTTTTAATCTTATAAAATTGGTACATTTTGATTTGGTAGAACATTTCTTTATAATTTTTTTTTCAAAATCTAAAATCTCTATTTTGTTTTTCAAATTCATTTTAACATAAATAAATAATATTTATTTTAAGAAATAATATCTATGATACATGCAACTCATCTTTGTATTAAAATTGAGCTTATCTTGATATAAAAATGAAAATTAATGTTGCCTTCAGTGTCAAATGAAAACCAAAAGTTATTTTCCTGCCACAAAATGTGCAAACCGAAATCCATTGTCTTGAAATTAATTATTCTACTCTTTCATACAGCATCACCTGAACTAAATAGCAGACATTAAAAAATGTAGAGAAAACGAGTTGCACTTATAATCATGTTTTTCGTAACTTACACAAATTTCCAACTAACTTTCAAATTCAAGCCATGAAAACAAAGTTTACGGGGATAAAATCTAGTCAAAATTTGGGAGATCCACTACTTATGCTTGGAGCACGTGTAGTGATTGTCATCTGGATTTCTCATTTTTTAAAGGAAATTTTTTTGGAACTCCTATTTTTCAAGAATATTATTTAGTTTAAAAAAAGATTGGTCCCTGAGCTGACTCTTGTTGGAAGGGCTTTTCTGGGCATTTTGATCCTATGAGTTTTTTTGGCCTTGACCCACATGGATTAGGGTCCAAACCCTTTGAACTTGGACAAATTGGCATGTCTAAACTTTATGCATGTGTTGGCACTACCTCTCCCTTAATGGGTAGAAAATCAGCCAACCATGAATTTGAAGAACTATTTTTGTGAACAGAATGGGCTGCATTCATATGATATGGTATGGCAAAGTACAATGATTATAGGTATAACATGGACAAATAGGAAACAAAAATACTTTCTAGAATAGCACATGAATAGACAATGGCTGTAATAGATAACACATAATGCTGTCCATGGACCGTCAAGTTATCCCTTGTCTGAGGTACCTAAATCCAAATTTGCTTTGACCAATTGCACATTTTATACTAGGGAAAATTTGAAGAAATTTGGTGCCAAGTGCAATTGAAGACTTTTGAAGGGAAGAAAGCAAAGCAAAAGAACTAATGCATTTCAAAGTAAATATTTTTTTTTTTGTAAACAAGAGTATTTTCTTCCTAAATCCTAAGACTCGCATTTTATTATGCTTAGAAAGTGGGTTTAGGCCTAACTTAATCCTTTTGTAAGGTGAGGTTTGTACCTATTTATGTACTATGATTTAGTCATATCTCTAGACAATGCGGAATCTTTAACACATCCCCTCATATCGAGTACTGAACATCTCAAACGTGAAACTAAATATTTATACATGTTTTGATAGCAGACGACACGATAGGCCGAACAGACTTTGCTAGGATAGATTTATATCTACTTATATTCATTAATTTGATCATATTTTTAGTTGATGTGAAATCTCTAATCCTTGCTCTTACAAAAATAATATATTTTGAGAGCAAACTAACACGAGGGACACATGCTAAGAAAAAAATGAAGAGGACATACAGTAAATATCTACGAAATTGTGTACATATATAATAGTAATAGATTGGGCTTCTAGGTTACCCTATGTCAAGCCTAGGCTTACCTATAAAATGGTCTAGGCCCAATGTTTGGGCTGGGACTGGAGTATTGTGATTTCAAAGCGTGTTTGGCTAAGCCCACTAAGCATGCAGGTTGTCAAACTCCTGAATCCAGAGTTATCATGACAAGAAATCTACTGGAAAGGAACCACTATTTTAACCAAATTGGACTACTTTTGTTAATGCTAGGTGTGAGGGATGTATCTTCTCTTCCACCTACACATGAACTTTTTGAAAATCAAGATACCTGAAGCTATGTAGTATTATTCCTTTATTAATGATACGTATAAGAAAAAAGTACGTCCTTGTATTATTTCAGAGGAATTACAAGGAGGCAGTACATCCAGGGCCTGTCTCAAAACTACTCCTGGTTTTCCTTTCCCCAAAAATCAGTCTCCCCCCTCCTTTCCACTACGTAACCTTCTCAAATCCCTTCTTCTCTCTCGAAATTGCCATGCAGGCGATTCTGTTATGACAGAATCACTGTGCCTGTGGCTGTGGACCCCATGCAATGGGTTTCCACTTTTTCCTCTCATACACATTTCGGAATTGCCTAATATGCTCCTCAGTTTCTTTTATTGTATCAATTAATCCTTCAGTGGAACCTTATTTTGTGCAACACCAGGGTACTCTTAAATTTTATGAAAACTTCCAAACTATTTCTTATTTTTCATGCCATTTAGTAACAGATCCATTGTGCAGCTGTGCCTTTTTATCTGAGGATATTTAATATGCAATGATTTCTTTCTATGACTACTTTGAAAGTTGAATAATCTTTTTTTATTTCTATTATCACTAACAGAATTTTAGTATATTGATATCAATATTAAAGTCTTTTCGCTTCAATTGAATGTTTATCCTCAGGAAATACATTAAATTGTAACCATGCCGTGGTTATGGAGCTAATTCTTGACAGCCTAAGACACTGGTATTTACTACTTATACAATGTTAGTCTTCTAAATTCTGAATTGTATGTCTTGATATGACTTGATTTCTTTCATGAAAATTGGAATTCATTGAATTCCAGCTTCTCCATGTTTATTACAATTTTAGTTTTTGGGTCTATTAAACTGATACATGTTCGTGAAGCTGTTCATATTGTCAAGATTTATGTATCCGGTCTCCTGCTGCCTGTGATTCTTTTTTACTTGGCAATCAATAAAAGTAGCTTCTTTGCATGGGGGTCTGGTAATGTATGACCATTGTTATTAGTTTTTTTTAAATGAAAGGAAATATGTTTTAGCAATGGAAATGTTGACATTTCCCGATTAACCTGAGTCAATTTTCTTTTTAGCTACAAATAAGCAGTGTTGTGTTTTTTAATAATTTAATTTATTGTAGGGTCACTGAATATCACGTGGATGGATTTCGATTTGATCTTGCAAGTGTCCTGTGTCGAGGAATTGATGGCTCCCCCCTTAATGCTCCACCAATTATTAGGGTAAATAATTAATATGCATCAGATATATTTAATGAATCCAGCTGTCATTCGGTATGGTGCTTATCAATTAGTTCAGCCATTTGGGATCACAAATTATCTGAAGATACTGCCAAACAAGAGTTGGACATTCATGTCATACATAACACAACACTTTTAAAAATTGTAGACCTTTTAGATTTTTATTGCATTGTCTCTGTTTGTGTCCTTGACTTTTAGCTGTGTAGTCTGGACTGAGGTAATTAGCTATGCTTATGGGGGCCCATAGAACTAGAGCTATATATTGTGTCAAACTAACGCATACAAACTGAAAACAATCAGCTTGTTTTTGACATACAGAGTTCATACAATTTTCAGTAGTCTAAAGAAATAAACCAGAGTCCAAATTTTATCACAGGATGTTAATAACAGTCCAAGCAACTCATTACGGGACTGTATGAGCAACTTAAAGTAATATATGAAAATTTTCTTTACCTATTCACTATCTTGTCCTTGGATTGGTTGTGGCCATGCATACCATTAGTTATACATATTGACGAGTATTGGTGACATTAAGATAGACAAAGGGGTTAAGGTAGACTCAAGAGGAGTATTTCTGAAATGAAAAAGTAAAAGGTTTAGATACATTTGATCGAACAGGAAGCAAGTAAAACTAAATAAAGTTGTGAAATGAATTGTTTGGCCAAATTGGCACAGCGAAGGAAAAATTTGCCCCTATTGCAGAATAGAGAAAGGAATTGATTTCAATAACACAGGAAATAGATTAAATGATTTAAGAACTTGTCTTACAAAATAGATAAAGGGAGAAAATGATGAATAAAAATTGTGGCTTTGATTCATTCAGAAACATAATTTGGCTAAAAGAGCACAATTCCATGGCACGTTTTTCTTCATTTTACCCTCCAAACTTTGAAGACCTGGATACCAGATTGAAATTTAAGGCTATCCTAATTAGAAATTACAAGGCAAAAAGAAATGACAAACTCAATGAAAAATTTAGAACCAATAAAAGCCTGAATTTGAGTTCATTTGGTTTTATTAGTTTTGGTTGATTTGGTTTTGCCTAATTTTATCTGTTTTAACCACACGTACGATTTATAGATTTGAAGACAATAATTGAGTAGTAGCTTTGTCCCTCAACAAGAAAATTGAGAAATTATAAATTTTAAGGTTTCAGTCAACTAATTTTTAGTTACTTTTGCAGGCAATTGCTAAAGATGCAGTCTTATCAAGATGTAAAATTATTGCAGAGCCTTGGGATTGTGGAGGTCTTTATCTTGTTGGTAGTTTTCCAAATTGGGATCGGTAATTTTTTTGTTATTAATGTTTCTAATTGTAAGCAAATATTACTATTTCATTAATAGTCTCTGTTATAATTCGATACATCCTGAAAGTTGAAGATCTTACTGATTTTGATAGGTGTATATAGGTTACTAGTTTAATTCTTGATTTCAGTGTTTTGCTATCATGAGTCATTCGTTGTTTTCTGTGCTTGTGACCTTCGTCACCGGAAACTTTGCCAATGATTATGTATGAGAGTGCACCATAAGCTGTTTTACATAAAATCATCACTAAACCTTAGTGATTCTAATTCTGCCATTGAATTGCTCGAGGTTGTTGAACATGGTATTGTTTGTAGCTTCTTAGCATGAAATGGTCACTCTGTCATCATGTGATCTATATGTTTGTGCAAATGGTCAACATCCGAGCTGCATCAATATATTATTTTTGGTGCTGATAAGATGATTTCCAGGACATTATCTCTGCATAAGTACTGAAATTATTTCTTCAGTGGAGAAGTTAATATATTGTTAAAAAAAGAAAATATGTTTCCTTTATTAATGGTTTATGTTTGATGCAGGTGGGCTGAATGGAATGGGAAATATCGTGATGATGTACGGAAATTTATTAAGGTAATTCTAATAGTAAGAAGGTACTTAATTTAAATAAATCCAGATTGTCTGAACTATCTTGATTTATGGGTTATTTATTGTGTTCCTTTGTTGTTTCCTTTAAAAAATCATGTCCTAGGGTGATTATGGTGTGAAGGGGAGCTTTGCTACTCGGGTTGCTGGGTCTTCTGATCTTTACAAAGTAAGCTACTTATTGATATTTATGTTTGTTAACTTTGTGGGTTTGTATCATGTCAAAGACCAACTTCTTAATTCGTTAAGTAGAGACCTAGGAATGGCTTTAAGTAAACATTCTCGTGGTATATATTAAATTAAACTACCGTAAAATTATTCTAAAGTAGCAGCATTTTATGATAGGATAGGTTGGAGACCCAAAATAAAGAAGATTAAGTCGTAAAATTATTCATAGATATCGTTAGAATTGTTAGACTATTGTTTAAAATATTTGGTTTATATTTTAATTCACTAAAGTTAGATGATGAGACTTGTAGGGTCGTCATTTACTATGTGTCTAGAAAGGGAATTCACAATTTCAAGCAAATTTAAATGCATTGAATTTGAATTGCTTTCAATTCAAATCTATTGAATTTTACTTGTTTGGATAGACTATTTCAATTATCACCAAATACAAAAATTTATTTTAATATTAAACAAAATTTAATAATTCAAAAGTATCATTTGATGATATTTTTCAATGTCGATCAAGGCTATGTCCGGACAAAAGGTAACACTAATTATGTCATCAACCAAAAAATAACTTTTATAAAAAAAATCAAGTGGAAAAAACCTAGATGAAAAATGTCGATCTTAACTAAGAAAACTCTCACTAACATTGAGAAATAACACTAGTCTAAATTGACAAAAAAAATAATCCCAACAATGTAAAAAAGAATACTCATGTCAATGTTGATGAAGAAACTCTTATTTAAAATAGTATCAATATCAATAAGAAAATATATAATTTACATCTACTGAAAGAAATAGTCTTGCCAACAACCGACAACATTTTGGCAGGTCAAGCTGATGACATCCCAGCTGAGGTCAAGCTGATGATGTATTGACTGAGGCCAAGCTGATAAAAGAATATGAAGGCCATAAAAATATGAGAAATAGGAGTTCATGTTCAAATTCTTACATTTTTTAGTGGAATTTAAAATCATGATTTTAAGTAATCAAGATACTCTAATAAATCTTCACAATTTCAATTTCTGTTATAATTCTCTATTCAAACAACATATTTTGTCATAAAATATTTCAAAATTTTCATAAAATTTAGTAACCCTCTAAAATTCATTTTCCAACCACACTAAATATACTAATGAAAAATATGAATTGACTAAAATTCACCATTCATGCCTTTTTATTCTAAATCTGTCCTACTCAGTAAGTGTATTGAAATAATGGGTCTAAGATATCTCAGCTGATTTTTACCTTAATTTCATGAATTGTGCTATACTCTGCTATATAAATAATTCTATAATGACGGCTTCCTTCCTTCATTTGTTTTTTTTCAGGTGAACAAGCGAAGGCCATATCATAGTGTTAACTTCGTTATTGCACACGATGGATTCACCTTGCGTGATCTTGTTTCGTACAATTTGAAGGTACCTCTTTATTCTTTTCTTCAATTTGTCGTGATTCATCAAAACCTTGTACATTTCTTGATTCTTGGTTTTTGTAGCACAATGAAGCCAATGGGGAAGGTGGAAATGATGGTAGCAATGATAATTTTAGTTGGAATTGTGGTTTTGAAGGTAGTTTTCAAATTGCAGTTCCTTGTCTACTAAAGCTATAATATTTTAGTTGGAAATGATGGTACCAATGTTTCTTTGTTCGGCGGAGATTGTAATATTTTCCTTTTGCTGAACTTTTAGTTATCTGTATTTGTTTGACAGGTGAAACTGATGATGCTAGTATAAGAGCTTTGCGATCACGGCAAATGAAAAACTTTCACTTGGCACTAATGATATCTCAGGTACATATATGAAGGGGAAATATTTGCTTTTTAACCTATTTTTTTATATATACATGCAGTTTAGATAGCTATGCTATGTCTTCTCGATTAATTTTCCTTTTTTAAAGAAACTTGAAGACACAAATATATGATTTTCATTTGTTTTGCATTATGCTATCACTGAACGAGAATAATGATTTAAAATTTTGTAATGAACGGCCAGGGTACACCGATGATGCTAATGGGAGATGAATATGGTCATACTCGCAATGGAAATAACAATAGTTATGGTCATGATACCGCCATAAATAGTTTTTTGTGGGATCAGGCAAGTTTAAAACATCCCTCTATACCAATTAAGAAACTATCTCTTAACGCGTTATCTTTCTGCTCAATAGTTGGATGCCCGGAAGAGTGATCACTTCAGGTTTTTCTCGAAGGTGATAAAGTACAGGCATGCACACGAAGTATTTAGTCATGAAAGCTTTCTCAGCAAGGTGAAATATCTTTTGCTTCATTATGCTGATGCACATGCTTTATTTTTAATACGGCAAACATTGATGCAGGCAGTTCTATTAAAAAGACATACTCTTCCATTATGCTGATGCAACAACTATTTTTTGCAGAATGACATAACATGGCATGAAGACAATTGGGATAATCATGACAGCAGATTTCTTGCATTCACGTAAGAATATATGCATATCTTTAATTGGGAAACGAGATAGAAAAGTCATAGTGCTACTTTGTAACATTTTAATTAGTGAATGTCTATTGTTTGCTATGAGAGTTAACTGAGACTGACTTGACAGCACGTGCTTTCCCTTGTTCTTGTGCATGTGCATGCAGACTTCATGACAGGAGCGGGGCAGATATCTATTTGGCATTTAATGCTCACGATTACTTTATCAAAGTTCTGCTGCCCACACCTCCAGAAAAGAGGAAGTGGTTCCGTGTGGTAAGATTTTCCATTCTCGGGGCATATCCAAAAATACACTATTTTCGCTTGCATTCGTATTTACAATGCATAGAGAAATATTTAGGGAAGGTCATCTCTTGCCCCAAATTCTCGGTAACTTTTACTTGAAAAAGAAGTTAATTACCCTTCCCCCTTCAGAATCTGCAATCCGCACAATTTGAATGACTGTAATGATGGCTTACTGATTGCAAGAATGATGACATTTTTTGTTATTAGAAGTTACAAATGGGTTAAACATCTTTTTCATCCCAATAAATATGGAGTAGTTCGATTTTAGTCCTTCGTTTAAAGAGGTTGATTTTTTATCCTCTATTCTCAAAATTGTGATTATTCAATTTTTAGTAATAAAAAACATCATGAATTATATTACTAAGCCCAGCTCTACTTTATAAAATCGATTTGTAAGACGAAGTTTGCATTTACTTATATACACTAAATAGATTTATTATCTCTAGTCAATATGAGATCTCTAACAAAAATCTCTTTTAAAATACATCAACTAAAAGACTAAGTGACCACCACATGATGTCATGTCCATACCCACAAAAGGACAAAGCTACCTCTTCTCCTTCTCCCCGAGCTACGCACCAACCTGCAGCATAATTTTGAACTAGTTGACATCCAATAATAGTTAGACCAGTTACTTAAGTATGTATCAAAACATCACTAATTGACTTAGATGTTATTATTATTGTAATATTATATTAAAATCATCAAATTGTCAAAACATCGTTTCTTATATATGGCATTAGAGAGAGCTGTTAAGTTTTGGGTTGGTTGGACAAATGTTAGAAGTTGAGATGAAAACATGCCCAATCAAATACTGGATGAAGAACGAGGGCCCAAGGTCTAGGCTGAAAAGGTACAGGAACATACCCAAGGACTGGGAGTGGTATATTCATGATTAGATAGTTTCCTGATGAAAGTTTGTCATGGGATGGAAATAATTGTTAGGGAATGCCCATTTTGTAGGGTAGTTGGAATCTTAGAATGGTTAAAATGATGTTTGGCAAGGTATGAAAACATATCACACGACTCTGAATCCTCATTTTCTCCCTGTTTGCTTGATGAGGGTGCTTTTGTTGAGAAGAGTTGTTTATAAGCTTATTAAGGTATAGACTAAATATTGATAGGTAAGTGAAGTCATCAAAGAAGAAAGAGTTATTATTAACTTGTTAGTGTCGATAAAGTGAAAGTTGTCGTAAACAATCTTTAAAGAGATGAAAATGTTAAATCAAGGAAGAGATGTTGAAATTAGATCTGGTTGGAGGTTTTTACACCTAATAAACTAATATTTTTGATTGAACTCTTCTGTTATGCTTAAGTCTTAACAAAGGAATAGACCCTGGAGCAAGACCACCAAAAAAGTGTCCAAACTTAAGGATTTCTTCAGGAAAATATTTAACCCAAAGAGTATAGAAACTCCTATCGTACTTTTTGAATGTTCAAAATTTTGAACACATCAGCTTTGAGACAGGCTTTAGCTTCATGGTATTTAATAAAATTGTGTTTTCTCATCATTGCCGATTTGAAGTGTAATGCTATAGGTTGTTGATTTAGTATCCATTTATAAGAAATCAGAATGGCAAGTGCCGAAAATATGTGACGCTTAGACACTGCTGGATAAGATCAATAACAATTTAACAAGATTATACCCATTAATCTTTGAGGAGCAAGCTTGGCTCCCAGGGAAGAAGACAAAGGTGTGGGCAACATTTGTGAGCAAGGGCCTAGCCTAGCCGAAGATTAGCGTCACATCCAAACTCCAAATATCAAACAAAGAAAGAACAAACAAATTACAAGAGTAATTATTCTAAAAATGCCAAGCATCCCCCTCCCCCCAAAAAAACATACCCTCGCCCTGGATAAAGTCTTTGTTTTGACTTTATCTAAATAATACATCTGTTAAATGGGTTTTTTTCTCAAAGCATGGTGTAATTGGATTCCATAGTTGCTATTTTATATTTTTTCTGAAGAGCAATAAGATTTTAGGAGGAATTGTATTTGTTGCATCGGTCCACTTTTAAATGTTATTCGATATGGAATGTTCCTTATAAAGTTATAATTTTTTCTATTTAATTTGAATTGTGGACGCATATGCAGGTGGACACTAATCTCAAATCACCAGACGACTTTGTTCTTGATGGTGTCCATAGCATAGGAAACACGTATAATATAGCTCCATACTCTTCCATTCTTCTTGAGGCGACGTTTTGACGTATGCATTAAAAGGAATAAGAGAGAAGTACTGAAAGTAATGATTATTTGTTTTTTCGTGAGAGCTATCTGTACTTATAGCTTCAGCACTAGAAGACGTGTATGCATAATGCATAAAAGATTACTGTATCTGCATTGAAATGTATTGTGGTTCAGCTACAGTTCAAGGGAAATAAAGGCGGAAGAGGAAAATTTTAAATCTTATCATTTCCAGAATGGAGCAAGGCATACGAATTTGGATAATCATCACTACTTTTATCTATACATATATTTTAAATTTGATTTCAATGTAATAAATGTCATATCTATATTGTTTATTTGTAAATTTCGTTTGAATGGAATAAATATCCTTTTTTTAGAGTTGGAATAAATGTCAGCAATTTATATTGAATCCTCTAACTTATAACTCTTTTCATCGTTAAAGTACTTTTACGAAAAAGAAAAATCTTATCAAGTCTCACATTTACATCTAAAAAAAATCTTTATTCAATTCCTTTTATATTTCAAAGCATTAATGAAAATAATGGTTATATTTATAAGACTCATTAAAAGTTTAATTTGTTTTATTTTTCATAAGAAATAATTTAGAATGTCTTTTATATTAATTTATTTTACAAAATTTTTTATTTTTTGAACTCAATAAATATTCTAATAATGATGATAGAAATTAAAGGAAATAAAAGTAATAAAATATATAAAAAAATGTTTCGTTATTATTAGATATTATTTCAGAACAATGTATATAATTTAAGATGAAATTAATATTACTGAGTAAATTATTCAATTTTCTTAGTCCTATACATTAGTTAATTTAATTTTGTAAGAAGGAATACTGTGATTTTCTTTAAATTTTATCAATTATAGGTATGATGGGTAACAGAATTAGCCCTTTAAGAATATGAGAAAAATGAATTTTGCCAATCATATTATTAGATTAGTTTTTTATATTAATAAAAGAGGCCTGAAATTTTGGCAATCATATTATTTTTTTAATAATAATTAATAGTTGTATTTGAAAAATAGTTTTTCTCAATACTAGTCAGTTGATTTTAATAGTCTAAAACTGACAATTTTCTAAAATAATAGGCATAAAAATACAAAATTTAATATTTATTTTCTCTAAAAGTATACTAATGTTAGATGGATAAAATTTATTCTTAGAAATTGATGTTAACATGTTCCTTAGGCAGTTACATAATTTAAAAGTTGGGAGTTCTGATGAAATAACTATTTTTTTTCTATTGGTTGTCTTGACGAATTCAATTGATTTCTACTAATTTTAGATGTTAACATTTTTCTTAAAGAGTAAAATTTTAGAAGTTGGGTATTGTAATTTATATTATAACTATTTTTTTTCATTGGTTATCTTGCTGTAATCAATAGATTTTTTTTCAACATTTAATTGTATAACTTTTTTTATAATAATAATAATAATATAAAATGAGTGTTCTTTACATGATTACTATCAGACTTAAGAAACAATCAATTAAAATGTCAATAAGAAAATTTAGTTTCTTTATATATATATATATATAAATAGTAATATGCTTTTTATGTTCTTTTTTTCCCTCTAAACCTATATACAAAAAAGAGATTGTGTGTTCTAACTGTTATTTGATGTATATAATAATTTGTTCTCATTTTTATTCTTATAAATATTTATACCTATATATAAAGGAGAATATGTTTTATAAATGGAGTGTATATAATTTTTTTTACTCTTGTAAACATAATTAATAAAAATGATTTATTATAATTATTATTTTATCCTTTAAATTTTGTAAGTATCATCTTTTTCAAATTCAATCAATTACTTATTTTTTAAAATTGAATTCAAATTTAAAAATTCTAAAAATAATAATTTTTTTAAAATTAAAAAATTACAAATATTTTAATTAATTAATCATAATAAAAAAATTACATATATTTTAAAAAATTATTACATTTTTCTATTATTTTTTAATTTTTATTATTAAAAAAAGGTGAACACAGCAACCATTATAGTTTCAAAATTACATTAAATTATTCTCGTATTACATACAATTTAGACTCCTTTTTAGTTTAATTAATTTAATTACAGATGAAACTTTGTTTTACAATAAAAAATGAGAAAAAAAATTGGGTAACCCAAGTTGGAAGGCATCCGTCCCGTTTTAGCGTTACAAAAATGGAACCGTAGATTTATAAAACCATAGGAGGGATATTTCTGGAAATTCACAAAATTCGACCGTTGGAAAGATTCAAAAAACCTCATCAATACACCCTTTTATATACAACTATTCGTTTCAGAATCCGAATCCAATCTCTCTCTCTCTCTCTCTCTCTCTTTCTCTCTCTGCAACGCTCCAATGGCCAACAACAACGAAGAACAACAACAGAGCACAACGAGATCGTCGATCATGGAGTGGAAGAACATGCACCCACTTCACCAAATCGCCGAAACACCCACCCACAAGCTCCTCCTGAAGCAGTGGCTGAAAGAAGAGGAACTCATCAATACCCGCATAGCCCTGAAGGAGACCCAAATAGATTCGACGCGCAAAGAGATCACCACACTCTACATCTTCTTCTTCCTCTTCCACTCCACCACCCTCATGCTCCTCTTCAACTCTTCACAATCATCACCATCTTCTTCCTGTCACAGATCATGGGTCCCTTCACTCTGCTCTCTGCTATTCTCGCTCGGCATCATATGGGCCTTGCGGTACAAGAGCGATGTGGAGTCTCACATGGAGAAGATGCTGCTGCGGGAGAAGGAGGACAAAGGGTTGTTGGGGAAGTGCGTGGAGGAGTTGAAGAAGAAAGGGTTGGAGTTTGATTTGTTGAAGGAGGTGGATGCTTTGAGAAGAGCCAAAAGTTTGCGGGTGGAGGCCAAAGATGTTAGGAAATGGTCTTCAAGGGACTTTGTTTCCTTGTTCTTCTTCTCCATGGCTTGCTTCTCTCTTGCTCTCACAAGGGTCATCTTGTGCAGTTAGGAAGTGGGACTAATACAAATTTATGTTATAAACTTTTTATTCGTTTGGTTTTGGTTAAGATTTTTGGTATGCGTCAATTATTATTACCATTACTGCAAGGGGGCAGGTGCAGAATGTACTGTTCTGCTTTTAATTGTGTAATTTGGGAATACCATATTGAAGTCGTAGAATAAAGATATGTAGTTTAGTTTCAATTTTGAGCATGGTTTGCTAGGTATGGAAGGTGAAATATGATGCAAATGCTGCTTTTGATTTTAGAGCAAATTAATTATACAAATGAATTTGAGATATTTTATGTTAGTCAATTATTGCAAAGGTGTCAGCTGCAGAATGTGCTGTTATTTGTGTGTGTTGATTTCGAAATGGATTTGGAAAGATTTAGGTTAGCCTAACTAGAAGTATTTACCCTGAGCTGGTATTTTTTGCTTCTCTTGGCTGATCGAGAAAGATAAGATATCATTGAATTTTTTTGGATCAAGTAGCACGAAAATGCCGTCAAATCGATGCTTCAAACAGAAGCATTGCTTGGAAGATCCTGCTATAGTTATTGTATGTGGTTGAATGCAGCTTTTTTTATGAGTAGAAGAAAAGTTATAGCTGAAATTGAACATAACTTTTTCTAGAAATGGTTGGAGTAGTTTCTTTTAGTAGATTTGTGATTGAACTGGATCAAGAGGAGACATAAGTCATGAAACGGGTAGTAATTGAAGAGACCTTGAACCTCTTCCCACTAACGCTCTGTTTGACAGAAAGAAAGAAAAAATAAGTTAAATTTTGAGTTGTTTGATTTAAGGTGAATGGAAAAGTGACAGAATAATGTATTAAAACAAGTAAAAAATAAATACACCAATTCTCAAATACAATAGACCTATTAAAATGTAAATAAGAAACTCACTATTTATTACCCTTTACGTACCAATAATTTATACAAATTACTAATTAAGTGAAAAATAACGTAATTGAGAAGGAAATAGCTAAAGTGTTCTTTATTTAGATGAAAAAAAATTAAAATCAAACTTTCTTTTTTTTATTACATACAATATTATATTTTTTTCATTAATTTCTTTTTACTTACTTGATCCTATACTGATGTGGTTAACTGTCTAATTGATATAAAGTAGTGTATTCAAATCAGCTTGTGTAAAATATTTAAATTATTTTTTCAGATTCCAGATAATTATTGTTAGAATCTTCCTCTTGACTAGTGATTAATTTTGTAGCCTTTTTTTTTCTATTGTGCAAAAAATATCCAATTATTGAAAATTTAATTTAGATTAAATTTAAAGTCTATCTGGGATTTATATAATTTATCTACTAATTTATTGAATTTATATGAAATTTTAAATTAGAAATGCTTTTTGAATGTTTTATTAAATTTGTTTTTGAGTTCTTTTTTGTTAAGTACCTTTTAGTCTATGCTTGAATTTAATTAGCTTAAAAGCTTGTAGAAACAGAAAATTTAGTTAATATAAAAAAATGAAGGTAGTTGAAGTAGTTTATTGAAGAATAAATATTTTGTAATAATTTTCTAAAATAAATTGTAATTATAAAATAATAAATTGACTATATTGATATGACATTTTTATATAACTTTTACTTTAATGTGTATTAAACTATAAGCTACTAAGTTGTTTCAGTTGATATGAAAAATATAAAAGGATATATATATATATATATATATATATATATATATATATATATATATATATATATATATATATATATATATAGGTATAGTGTGACTCATTAGTCCATTAACTATAATCGAACTTAACTTGCAAATAAGAGCAATAAAAAATATATGTATCCTTCTAAATTCTTTCCACTGTTTTAACAATATTTCCATTTGTGTTTGCTGTTCCTAAATTTAAGGTCAAATCATTAAAGTGTTAAACTTATGTTGTAACTTGTATATATCAGAATATAACCACTGAAAGATTATCCAACTTCATTAATGTATGAGTTCATTCCACTTATATCATGATAAATTCAATAGATATTTTTAAAATTTAAGATAAAATTTTATGAAATTGATATTACAAGTATAAGTGGATATATGTGTGTATATATATATATATATATATATATATATATATATATATATATATATATATATATGAAGAATTAAATTATTTTTTAGTACTTAAAATAAAAGTAGAGTTGTTCAAAATTATCTTTTAAGTACTTCTCTTTTTCAAGATGTGCTACGTGAATATTTAATTTGTGATTAATACTGAATTGTATGATTAAGTTCAAGTGCTCATTGTGCTGTATTTATATTAATTAATTTGTTATTGAATTCTAATGATCTATTTATAACAATGATCATAATTATTAATCATCCTAATTTAATATATAGTGTTTTTACTAATATTTAACAGTAGTAGTTATAAAGATATTTTGATATTCAAATCAACTAATTAATTTAATATTTTTTTAAAAAGTATAAATTCAGAAAAACCTTTTAAATACATGTTAAAATTATTCGTTTATAATATTTATATAGATTTTTTTCATGGATCTGGATTAACTAAGTTTATTTGCTTAATTCATCATTATTTTATATTTAATTAAGTTTTTTAGAAGTAACAGTGTTATTGACATTGTTCCGTGATGTGTCCGTATTCGAAGTAGTCTCGGTGTCCATTGGATACCGATTCTACAAATAGTTAACTATATAACTCTTATTTACATAATTTCACGCCAACACCAAATCTGACTAGAGAAATAGTGTACACTTTATGGTAGAATTTATAAAATAAAATTCAAGATAATGATTTTTGGATCACTTTCTTTGGTTTGCATAAATATTTAAGGAAAATATAATTTAGATAATTGATAATGAATAAGATGGCTTAAAGTATATTTAATGAAAGTTGTTGGTTAAAGTGGATTATGTTAATTATAATAATTTATTATTAAAACTGATAATATGATAATAATATATTTATAATTTTTTTAAAGTTATTTATAATTATTTTAAATAATTCTAAATCAGAAAATACCTAATTCTATGTTGGAGATGTTCTTAAATATAGTCTTCAGGTTTTCCAATGTTGGATCGTTTTAATAGCTTTAACTGAAGCAATGTACTGAAGGAGCCATGCCGTCATTAAGTTTTTGGAGCAACACAGCTCAAAACCTTTGTACAAATATGGCATTTCTGTTAAGTGAAATTTGAGCCTATAATTGAAAAACAAAGAGCACAGTGAGAGAATTTAAATGAAAAAAATGGAAATTGGATTTTGATAATGAAAATCTTTAGGGGAGGGAATTCTAGTGAAATCTCATTATAGAGGATTTATTTCTACAACTCCAATGAGTTTTGCATTCAAACTTGTTGAAGAGAATCATACACAAGTTATACTTTTAATTTTATTTTATTTTGCTGATGTTTATCCTGAAAAGTTATCTAAAGGAGATATCTTATTTCAAATTGAATATTTGAGTAAAAAAATATATCTTTTCCAAAATTTATTAGTGTGTGACCTGCATGCTATATTTTAAATATATATAAATAATTGTACATATAGTAGCTTGTAAATTTTTATGGTTTTTTTTCCGTGTTTATGATAGATCTTGTTAGTGTTTTATAAGGTTTTATATCTTTATATATGAATTTTTCTAATACTTTTATATTTATTTGCAAAACAAGTTTGCCTGCAAATTAAATATTACTACTATATATAGAATTTTTCAAATGACTGCAAAGAGGAAAATAAATAAAGTTAATATTTTTTTTTGATAAATGCAACTTTATATATCGTTTTGGTTACTCTCTATATATATTAGTTAGTTACTAATGTTAGAGGTTATATTAGAGTTAGTTTTTTACGGTTACTCTTTGTATATATTGTTTCCTCTTTTCTCTTATATAATCTTATAAGTAAATGCACACTTTTACACATAAATAGATTTTTGTTTTGTTTTTTTCTTTTCTCTGCTTTTCTTCACATAGTATCAAGAGCGAATCAAGAAGCTTCCGCATTTTGATTGTGTGATTTGGCCATGATCTCTTTTTTTTTTATTGCTCCTCTTCGTCTTCTTCGTGTGTTTTGGCCTTTTTTTTGGTTGCTCCTCTTCATCTTCATCGTTTTTTTCCGGCATGGCGACTCAAGTTGCACCCATAAGCGATCCAATGAATCCTTATTTTTTCAGGTGAATGAACAACCTGGTGTTAGCCTCGTCTCTTCATTATTGACAGAGGTGCTCCTTCAATCAAAATATGTTCAATCAAAGTCAGACTATTCCTTATTTACTAAAAAAACTGCACAAGGATTCACAGTTATCCTTATTTATGTTGATGATTTAGTTTTAGCAGGAGATGATATCACTGAAATTAATTCCATCAAGTCTCTTCTTCGTAACTGCTTCAGTATCAAGGACTTGGGTAATCTCAAATTTTTCCTAGGATTGGAGGTTGCTAGATCTTCAAAGGGGATTTGCTTATATCAACGAAAATATGCCCTTGATTTACTGGCTGATACTGGACTTCTTGCTGCCAAACCTTCTTCTACTCCAATGGATTCTACTGTTACGTTGAGTCAAAATTCTGGCACACCTTTGTCTGACATTTCTTCTTATCGAAGACTAGTTGGTAGGTTGATATACCTTACCCACACGCGTCCAGATATCAATTTTGCCGTAAACAAGTTGAGTCAGTTCCTTAAAGCTCCAACTATTGTCCATCAACAAGCTGCTCATCGTGTTCTAAAGTACATCAAAGGTTCTTCTACTCAAGGGATTTTTTTCCCTTCAACATCAGATCTTAAACTCAGTGGTTACTGTGATTCTGATTGGGGTGCTTGTCAAGACTCCCGAAGATCTGTATCGGGTTTTTGCTTCTACATTGGTAACTCTCTTGTATCTTGGAAGAGTAAGAAACAAACTGTTGTTTCAAGGTCTTCTTCTGAGGCTGAATACCGAGCCTTAGCTAATGCAGTTTGTGAGGTTCAGTGGTTATACTATCTTCTTCAAGATTTGCACATTACTCCTCCTACCCCTATTACTTTGTTTTGTGATAATCGTTTTGCTATTCATATTGCCAATAATCCTGTGTTTCACGAACGAACTAAACATATTGAGATAGATCTCCATATTTTTCGTGATAAAGTTCAGCTTGGGTTTCTCCATCTTATTCTTATTACCTCTTCTTGTCAGATTGCAGATCTTCTCATCAAACATTTAGCTGCAAGACCTTTTAATCGTTTGTATTCCAAGCTGGGAATGCTTAACTTTCACATTCCAGCTTGAGTGGGGGTGTTAGAGGTTATATTAGAGTTAGTTTCTTGCGGTTACTCTTTGTATATATTGTTCCTTCTTTTCTCTTATACGTAATGCACAGTTTTACACAGAAACAGATTTTTGTTTTGTTTCTTTCTTTTCTCTGCTTTTCTTCACAACTAACATAAAAACTTTATTTTATATAATAGGTTGTGATGTTCTGTTATTTATGTTGGGAAATATAATTAATTATGTCGAAACAGAATTTGTTTTCGTTTGTGTAATTTAAAATAGACTTAAAAGAAAAAAGACTAAGAGAGACATAAAAACACACTATATTTTAATATGAAAAATTCACTTAATTTGAAAAGAAAAAATTAGGGGATTAAATCACTGGAAGAATTTGGTTATAAAAATAGGATTATAAAATGATATTTTTTTTTAAGAAGATAATACACTAACTTTCCTTTGGAATGACTTACAACAATCTCACCATGAAATGATGAAAACTTTTTTCTCTCTCAACTCATTATTACTCTTCTATCTTTTCAATTTTCTCAAAACTCTTATTTATAGAAAATGGTTGAAACTTTTTCAGAATGATAGTAGAAATTAAATATTGTTTTCATTTTTTAAAGATGAATGTATATCTCTTCAAAAACTAGAGAAATAATTCCAAGATTTAAAATAAACTATTTATTATTTTGGATACATAAGAATTGCATTCCTAAATTAAAGAGAAAAATATTTTCAAACAATTTATATTATTGAAAGGAACTGACCTAGAAATTATAGCTTATTAGGTCAGTTTTTAATTAATATAAAAAATTAAAATTTTCTGAATTTTTTAACCCATATGTATTATTTTTTAAACAATTGATAGGACATTTAGGGATATTTTTTACTAAACAAACAATTGAACTAAAGATATTTTTTTGGAGGTAAAGTTGTTGTAATAGGTAGAGACTTTCGAGAAATGTTTTTTAGTCATGTAGAATGAGATTAGACATCTATAACAAAATTCTTCTCATCTACAAAATTTTTGTGAACTCCTAACCTTAAAACCAAATAAGATCAAGAAGTACAACTATTGACTCGGAAGAAAGAAAAACTTCTTTTTAGGAATAGGTGATGTAGGTATTGAAGAAAAATGATGTTGACACATATGATCTGCATAAAAAAAAGCCAAAAATATTTCTTATTGTGATTTCTCGTTATACTCTTTTCTTAGAGAATTTGAATCATATTCCATATTATGAAGATAGGGTTGGATTAAGATCTAAGAATGATAATATGCATGATCAACAATTACATGTCATTAATTGATATTGAAGAAAAAACATATCTAAATTTTAATATCTACGCACACTCGAGTTTTTTAAACACACATCAAGTCTCACTAATCATTGTTTAAAATTCAAAGTCGGATACCTATTATGTTTTCAATAACATTGATCAATTAGTTGGTTTGTACAATGATACTTGCTCAATCATTTTATTAGGATGGGAAAATATACTTTTGAAGGAAAAGTAATATAAGAAAGCCACATCGGTGCTATAAGGTATGAATTTCAAGGTTATATTACATCTTCAGATGTTAGAATCCTTTTCAAATTTCAACGTTGAAAATTCTCTTTGGTTGTTTCGTTTGTAGTGTCTATTAGTTGAGGCCAATTTCTGAAGCATGTTGAAGTCTATCTTTCACAAAATATACTTTTTATGAACAATTATATGTAAAAGTTTCAAAAATAACTTTAATTATGAATGTACTTCAAATATTGGATACTGATTATCAAATAGTTCACTGATTTTAAAATTATGTTGCAAAAAATGGTTTAAGTAATTTTTATTTGGACACCATTGTTACTTTCTAATCTATGATGCCTACATTGTCTTAATACAATAACGATGAGTCTCTTTAAAGAAATGAGTAAAAGTTTATATTTAGTATTAGGTTAACTTAGATAAGCAATATATATAATATTAATAACGTAATTAATTTCATTACCAGTATAATTTGTGAGATAGTTATAAAAAGATATGGTTACATGTATTACAAAATTGATTGTGTGTGTTGTATAAGAAAGAGATGTCACTAACAAAGAAGTTTTGAAATTGAAAAAAATAACCATTACTTAATTAGAATGGTTGGTTGGTTTAGCGCGGTTGACTCTGCAGGACCTATGGAGAAAACAAAGATTGGATAGAAACGAAAACCTCTCCACACCTCAAATCAACACAAACTAAACTCATTACCTCAATTAACCCACACACATATATAAACCACCACACCCTCCCATTTTCCTAATATGCATTCTTAATCTTCTTTTCTCTTCTCTTCCCTCCACCAACAACCATGGCAAAAATAACCTTCCTCTTCCTCTTTGCGATACTACTTACCTCCGCACTCGCACAACCTCCCTCCGGTTCCCCCGCCGCCACTCCCAACCCTTCTCCGCCAAAAGACTCAGCTCCCCAAGCTTCTGCCCCTGCCGCCACCAAAGCTTCTCCTCCCACCGCTACCAACGCCTCTCCTCCAATTGCCACCAACGCCTCTCCTCCAACCGCCACCAACGCCTCTCCCCCAACCGCCACCAACGCCTCTCCTCCCACAGCCACCAAAGCCTCTGCCCCCACCTCCACCAACGCCTCTCCCCCCACCGCCACCCCGCCGACTACCTCCTCCTCCACCTCCCCGGCCTCTTCTCCATCTTCCCCCACTCCTTCTTCTTCTTCTTCTTCCTCCTCCTCCTCCGCCCCCACCACCTCCTCCGAATCTCCGACCGAGTCCCCCACCGACTCCCCCCCTTCTCCCGACGCCTCCTCCGATTCCGAAGACGCCTCCAGTCCCGCCTTCGTCAGTGATGGACCCGCCGACGGTCCCTCTGCTCTCGCACCCAGCAGCCTCGCCTCCCTCCGCGGAGTCCCCACCGCCGGACATGTCGCCGTCGTCACATTCGCCGCCGTGGCCGGGTTGATGATGTAGACCCGGTAGTTGTGTATGGTTAGGTTTACTTTTATCGTTGTTATTAGTAATACTTGGGTACGAGGTTGTCTTGAGTTGGAGCTAGAATGTGACAGAACATTTGTTTTTATTATTGTGATTTTGATTAGAGGGGAACGTCATGTTGATAGTGACTTCTGGGAGATCTTCTTTAGGTTTCCATTCGGATTCCTTTACTCTCTCAAACTCATACTACCATCATATTATTTATTATCAACTTTTGCTACTTTTTTAAATCTCTCACTTACCAATTTATTAATCTTTTCTTCTGTTTAATATTTTTATCCTTATTCCATTATGTGTTGAATTTGGATTTACCCCGCTTGGAAATTTAATCGTATTAGGGTGTGGTTGTTGCTTCCTCCCACATTGTAGTAGTTTCTTGAAGTTAGCTTTTTAGAATAGTAACCGTGAGATGAGTGTTAATTATTTATTTTATAAATTGTGGCTAGTTTGGTGGCGATTATATATAGTTTTTAGGGAGGAACAAGATTTTGTGGTGTTTTGGTTTGTAAGCATGTGGCAGTGGCAATTGGAGTGCGAGGGTTCTTCTTCTTTTTCGGGTTTTTTTTTTTTAATTGAAGTGCTTACAGAGAAGTGTGTTGAGTTGGACGATGTTGGAAGGGGAAAAAAGTGGAGTGTGGACTTTAACAGTGCCACATGCACGAGTCACTGTTTGGCTACACCAAGTTACCACACAACTTTTTTCTTATTCTTAGTTCTTATTTTATGCTCCTTTTATATGGTGCACCACTTCATCACTTGTTTAGTTGGCATGAATGCAGATGGAAACCAACACGTCATTTTCCTCATTCCTGTGTTCTTTTAGCAGATCGAATTTACTCTATGGAAATGTAATTTTCATTTCTGGGTCTGTCTTGTTCATTAATCAATTCGATTTTTCCAGATGATTAATTTCGTTTTCAGTTATAGTCTTCTTGTAGTAACATACATTTTTAATTTTCATATATAGGGAGGAATCCATTATCTTACTAATGGGTATTATTTAAGAAAAACAGATATGCATTGTATAAATTTATCATCATTTCACATCTTCCTTTAAGTCTTTCAATTTAAGGTGATTATTTTTATAGATATATCATTATTGTAAAAATTAATAAATTTATCACATATAATTCTTTACGTATCTCTTTAATGTATATATATATATATATATATATATATATATATTAAATTTCTTCACCTTTTCTATTTCTTCAATAGTCCATATGTGTAGGAAAATAATTGACATACCACTGGAATTGAAATAAAAACTTAAACTACATTATTATTGTAACAATTGATTTAAATTAATATATATATATATTAAAAGATAATTCATCTAAAAAGTTAGTATTAAATAGGTATAATTAATATTTGAAGTATGACTATCTATATATATCATGTAGTTGGAGCGTGACGGTGGTTTTTTTTTTTCATTTGCAATGCCTGTGCATCATGCGATATTTAGAAATAGTTTTAACAATTATTGAAACATAACAAGTGATTTTTATAATCAAATTATTATCAATTATAAAAGTGGTTTCTATAACAGGATATATATTTAGAATGGGTTATATAATCTTCTATAACTAAAACTAAGTATATAACTGATTATATATTTCAAATTAATAATTGATTTAGATCTTAAAAAATAGTTTTAATCATTAAAATTAGTTTTAACTAATTATGCAATGATTATTAATGTAGACAAAATTTGTAAAATAAAATAAATATTTTTTATTTTAAAAACTGGTTATATATCTTATTTTGGATATATATATATATATATATATATATATATATATATATATATATATATGTCTGCTACTCACACCATTACTAGCTAAGTATTTCCAAAAAAAATATCCACATTTTTTTTATACCTATGAATACCTGTAGTTATCCGTAAATATTTTTTTAAACTTTTTAATTTTTAAATTCAATTATTTAAAACATAAATTTACATTATAAAAATTAAATTTAAAATATAATTTAAACAAAATTTCATAAAAATTTTGTGTAAATAAATTTAATCTTTTTAAAAATAAAATTTAAATAAGTTAGACTATAAAATATAAATTTTAAAAAATTAATCATTTTAAAAATAACCTTAATTTTGTCAAAATAAATAAAAAATATATATAAATAAAATTAAATTTTAAATAATTCTTAAAATATTAATATTTTTTTCACCAATAATTTTAATTTAATCACATAATTTTTTAAAAAATATTTAACTAAAATTTATTAATAATAATTAATAGGATATCATAATACTTGTATTCATCTTGTTAACAAATTTATTAATAAAAGAATAATTAAAATACTTATATCTATCATCAACATATCTACATTTATTTCTATAAAATATTCATTTAATATCTGTTGTGAATTTTACAAAACACGATTTTTTTGTCATCATATATATATTTTGACACTATAATTTAAGAAAATAAAATATGGTAAAAGTACATTGCGGGAAAGAAAAAAACATGCTCTCTATAAAGATATTTTCAATATATTAAAAATAGAGATAAAATAATTAAGAATTTCAAAAATAAAGAATCAACAAATCTTCTTGAGGGTGCTATCTATTAATTTAGATGTAAAATTTCAAATGGATTTCAAAGATTTTTTTACAACAACTTAATTACGTATCCACTCTTGTAGAGTCGTTATTTCTTCATGACATTGTTAATTTCTTGTTGGGGTCACACATCTGCATTTATTTTCAGAGTTTCTATTTTTTCTACCTTTAGTACTTCTTCTTTAGTTTGTTTGGAGAAGTAATTGGGTAAAACTATATTTGCACATCATTCTCTCTATGGAGAAAAACTAAGTGTCTAGAATTAATATAAAAGAGGTTTTAAACATGTTCTCAAATCTTTTGTTCAAATTACTTCCATCAAGAAAAAAAAAAGAATTTTTTTTCTATTTGATCATATTTTCTTTAGATGACAGAGGATACGAATCTCACAATTGCAAAGTTTATTTATTTTGAGTTTATCTATAAATGCAATAGTAACATAATTACCATGTTTAAAGTCTCCCATAAAAAAGAAATTCTCTATTGATTGTTATGATAAAATAATATTATCCTTCTATTAAAATATCATTATTAAGAGAATTAATTAGGTGTAAACTGTGTAATTGTAAATTAATTAATATTTAAGTAAAATACTAACAAATGAGGTATTAAAAAAAATCTTGATGGTTTTAAGTAATAGGTGAAATCAATATTTCAAATGATAGATGATTTGAAAATGAAGAAGCACAGTATAATACACATTATACAGGGCTGACAATGTGGAGTGAGTTGTGCCTGTGGTTCACTGTCAAAATATGTAGGATAGATTGGACATTTTAGCCCGTCATAGGCCTGCTTTACATAATCCGCAGCCTGCGCGGGTTGGTATGTCCCGTCCCGCAGTTCGTATAGTATTTTTTTATTTTTTATTTTTTATTACTATTTTTTTAATTTGTATTATTGTGTAGTATTGTGTGTGTTGAATATGACTAAATATTTTTATTCATTATTTGATGAATATTATATATTTAGAAATATAAATATAAATTTTATTTTATGGTCTAATTTAATATATATTTTCATAATATGTTTCCTTAATTACTTATAATAGATAATAAATAATTAGTTTTTACCTTCCATTGTAATTGTTATACTTGCATTCAATCTTTGGTTTTGCATTATACTTAAATTTAGAATTAAAAATTATAAAAAATATTTTAAATATTTTTTATTTTTTTTAAATTTTATGCAAGTTGGCCTGCAGACTCACAAACTCGCACCTATGCAGGATAGACCAAACATTTTAACCTGTATTCATTATGCAGACCGACCCACCCTGACTTGTTTTTGACGAGTTAAATTTGAAGCGGGCCAAAGAGGAACAGACCAGCCCATGGACCCACAAACCCGCACTTATGTGGGACGGGCCAAACATTTTAACCCATATTCATTATGTGGACCGCTCGACCTATCCTATTTTGACAGACTAAATTTGAGGCATGGGACAAGTCGACCCGCTTTGCCACCCTTAACATTAAATTATTAGTTAAAATTAGTGTGACTACAAAGTAACCTAGATTTATTTTTTCTATTTTAAAAAATATTTTTTATTTAATAGGATCGACAAAAATTTTAATACAAAAAATTGTGTTATAATAAAAAAATACACAATGTAGGTAACATTCCTCACATTTGATCTACAAACATTTAGTTAATGAATAAACAAAACTTTGTAAGAGGATAAGGATTTTCCACAACATCTCTTCTTTTTCTCCATTTTACAAAAAGAAATATTGAATAAAGATTTCGACCATAAAGAATGAAATAATAGAAATATAACGAAATGAGATATATTAAATATAATACAATAAAAATGTTACTGTAATGTTTAGATATGATGAAAAGGAAACATAAATTTTGAAAAAAAAATCGTTAAAATAGTTATAACTTTTAAAATTTTACATAATTTTTTATTTATAATATATTACCCGAGGATAATGATCAGGTCAAATTTATAAAAATCAAACAGGCATTTTATATTCTAAAATCTCGTTCTATCAAATACATTATAAAGTTGAGGTGAAGCCATAGCTAAAAAAGGTATTATGATCCATCTCTTTCCATTAAGTTCATCTTTTACTTTATTTTACATTTTACCACTCATCTAATTATAGCATTAAGCTATAATTGTTGAAGTGAAGAAAACTGTTGGCCTTAGTTGGGCCTTGTCATGTAACTAAACAAAATTTGTGAGAATTTGGTGTACATCACATCAAATCTGAATATATAATCAACTTTCATTTTTCACATCTAAAATGTGAATTAAATAAAATCAAACACATATTTAAAATGAGTTGTACAGAATATATGTATAAAACTAACCAAAAATTTTATTTAACAAAGAAAATAATTTTTATGATTCATAATTAGTCAAGTTTAACCATAGTTAAATTATTAAACCCTAAAACAATTATCTTCCCTGTTCAGTAATCAATTTGATTTTAAAAGCATTGTTATTCATAAGTTTTAGAAACATGAAAAATAAGGGTTTAAAATTAGTAACGCCCTATTTGAGATTTTAAATGAATTCCAATGAGCTATCTAAAAACTGCATAGATTATTATAATTTTTTTCTTAAATTACAAACAGTTATTTCAGTACAGTTATAACTTATAATTAATAAAATAATTCAATTTATTTTACTTTTTTTGTTGTATATTACTTTCAATTATAATTTCGTGAAATTTTTATAAACAAACTCTTTCAAAAAAAAATCTTGTGCTGTTGTAGTCTTTCCAAAATTTCCATATAACTTCAAATTACATGAAGTTGACACTCCTAAATATATTTTCTTTTATATTTACTCGAATCAATTAGGTTGATGATTTACTCTGTTTTTAAAATAAGAGATGTTTCTCTTCACCCACATCCACTAAAAGAAGAGCTTATATAAAATATCCAACTAAACAGTACCCTATGATACATAACAAAAAAAATAATGAAAGACCAATATGGGAAATTTCCAAGATAACTTACACTACAAAAGACCTGAATTAGTACTCATAGATAAATCTGAATAAGTGGAACCAGAAAACAGAGTGATAATAATAATAATTATAATAATAAAATAGGATGGAAGAAACGTGAAAGCACTGCCTCTGTCCTGGCTCAGCAACCAATCTTACACCAGGGGCAAGACATGGTAAGAGATCCACGAAACAATCAACATGGTAAAAATTGATGTCACACTACTTGTTGAAGCCGAGTTTGATTTAGCAGCAGTGGTTGTGGTGGTGGTGGTGGTGGTGGTTGGTGTGGCTGTGGTGGCTGTGCCATCAGAAGGTGAAGCCTTCCCAGTTGAAGGAGTGGTGTCTTTTCCTGCTTTGACAGTGACGGCAAGTTTCATGCCACCAGAACAATGTCCAGGAACAGAACATATAAAGTAATGAGTGCCTGCAGTCTTGAGGGCAATTGTTGTTGCTCCACTACTGTCTGTACTAATTGAATTCCCTGAGGTGCATGATTTGTAGTCACTCTCTTTAACTTCATCCACTGTGTGCCCAGCTCCATAGTTGAACACTGTAACACAAATGAATGTCAGATGAAGTTAAATGTTGATTTTTTATATATAATTTATGTAACAAAATCTTCATATAGTCATGTACTCTGGGTTATATTGAAATGGGACTCTTGTTATATAAAATTTAGAAAAGTGAATTGTTTCCTAGTTCTTACCGAGACTATCACCCACTGAGAAGGTCTTGTCACCAGTCCATGAACTATAATCAGCACCAATTGCCCAACCTGAAGAATCTCCCACGGTGTGAACGGTTGCGAGGGTTGGCAGGGCCATGGTGATTGCTATGAATGAGCCCAAAACCAAAGCAGTGGTGGATGCCATGATTTGGTGAGAGAATGGGGGGAGGAAGGGAAAGAGAGTGCAGAGGAGGGTCTGAAGATGCAATTGGAAAATGGGTTTGCTTTATATTATTGAGATAGGGTGATGGGAGTTGTTAGGGTTAGGCCCAGTTGTCGCATTCTGCATGAGGATATATGACTTGAGTTGCACTTCATACCTAACAGCCTCAAAAGATGGTGTTATGTGTTCTTTCCAACTCCCATTATGAGATACGAAATAGTGGTTGAGTGGAATTATTCTGTTGCAATCATGATGCCATTTGACCGAACCACTTGTGGTCTAACAGAGTCAGCTGTGATGGATCCCCAATGAAGAAAAATCATGCATGTATATCCTCTGTTTGCCAGATTTTAAACTCTCTTAAAACTGTTTTCTTTTTTTTAAGGAAATTTCTAGTTCCAATTTTGTTCCGACCAATACCAATACGGTTGGGAAGTTACGTGTTTGTACCTGGAAGGAACTGTTGTCAGCTATATCTGATGAGGGTCCCTTAATACTCTGCATAATCACATGAACGATTGAAAGCGAAAACTTGCTTAGAACCTAAACAACAACGCAACTACTAACGCGTTGTCTACGATAAGTGGTTAAATCTTAACTAATCTTTATTCGATAAATTAAGTTTTTTAATCTATGAAACTTTTAGCCTTAAATTCCCAACACGTAATAATATATTGGCATGCTAAAAAGGACCGTTGATAATCCACATTTGTATGGAAGATATCATTGCGTTGCTCTGTCTAAGGAATGAAGACAATACATGTTATTGGACAAGAATGCAAAGCTTCTACTTTTCAAGGGATTGACGCATTTATGGAAATGTATAATTAATAATCGCATGATGTGTTTCACGTCTAAAATCTTAAAAAATAAAGTAAAATAAAATCACACCCTTCTAGAACCATATTTAGAAACCTGGTGGAAAGTTTAATTATTTTTAATTATGACATTTTCTTTTTAATATGATTTATTCCGACAACATAACTAATATTACAGTTGAATAGAGGATATAATTTTAGGTCTTAAGATTTCGTGGAAGTGAAACAAAAAAACAGCAAGAGAGAATGAAAAAGATATGGTGAACGTGGGAACGGAGAGAAGAATTTGTCTGTGGCTACAAAGAATGAGGTTTGGGGAAGAATGTGACATGTGAAATCTTGATCCTAACAGCTTACCAAACACGATGACTAAATAAAGTTGAGTAACACGTTAAATTAGTTTCGGGAATCATGATAACCGGTTAATTTAATCTTTTAAATTATAAAATACCATTTTAATATTTGAAATTACTAGTAGATGGATATGGTTATTTTTAATTATTGAAATTATATAAACAGAAAATAAAAAATTAAGACTTACTAATTCAAAAATGTAGAAGGAAAGTGTGAAGCCTGGTTGATTGGGGGTCCTTGGTTAGGGTGGCTCTGACCTGACCTCTTAGTGACGAGGCCATTACGTAGAATAAAGGTGCAAAAGTTGTAGGGACCCCTACGCTAGGGCGAACTACTTATTGTGGTTTTAGTTAATGTCAAGTGAACAATGATAGCAGTTAAAGGTTTGAACTTTCCAGCTATTCAGCTCAACTTTATGCCCAAAGGAAACCTTCAATATGAGATGAGATGAAAAGCAATTCGATTTATCTGATCTTAGCAGTTGTTAGAATCAACACGGCTACCGCAAAAGCCAAGGAATTTCTTTCTCAGCCTCTATTTTTCTTACATGCACAAATTCTCACTTTATTTCTACACATTATGTATTCAGAAAATTAAAATTGTATTACGTTAAAAACACCCTTTTATTTTCAGATTATGCTATTGTAGACGTAGTTCTAATTCTTAACATAACTTTTGGATTATAAAGTTGGAAAGTTACCTTTTACATAAAAAAAATTAATTATGTAATATGAAAGATACTTTTATGACATCGTCCAATAATTATTTTTTATACGAAAATTTTTTTAGGAGGGTCTCCTAGATTGTTTTACATAAAATAAAATTTTTAAATTATGTACTTCAAAAGTAATTTTTTTTTAAAAAAAATAAATTATATGATTAGGAAGACATTTACAAATTAAAGTAATTTTTTGAATTAAATAAATTTTTAAATTGTGTAATTAGGAAATTATTTTAAATTATATAATCTAAAAATTTGTTTACATATAACAAGTTAAGTATGAATAATAATTTTGTCTTTTTTCCACCCCAAAGGTGTTGAAGGAAACTATGGGGATGGAAAAAGAATTTCCTAAAAAATGAATGTCATATCTTAATCCGATTGTGCAATTAAAAAAATAGTGCTAATGAGTCAAAATACAAAAACCCCAGTTGTGAGTTTTTCTTCTGCACCCCAATATTTTCTTTCTAAATCCCACAAAATACTAAAAAGGACAAAAATAATTTTAATCTTATTTCCAAAAAATAATTGTAGCTTTTCATTTTTTATCCTCATATTTTATTTGCGTATTTGTGTTCTTGATTATATAATATAAAAATTACTTTTAAAAGTAACTTCCATATTACATTCAGAGTTATTTTGTTTTTAAAAGTAAGATTTCTAAATTAGAATGACTTTCAAATTCAAAAGTCATTTGATTTTAGAAAGATATATTCTAAAGATACACTTATACTTGTTGAAGGAAAAGCCAAAGGTCGCAGAAGAGTTCTTCGTGTGAGGCTTGCTGGAGGAAGAGGAGGTGCTTCATAGGATTGTTGCAAACAAGTGAAACAATGTGGTTGAAGGTGGTCTTTATTGAGTTTGCAATGATAGAGTAAGTGTCAACGTTCTCTTTATCCATTTTCTTGAATTGTTTCTTTTTTTTACTTTGAGTTGGTAGATTCTAAGTTCTTTTTATCTTTTAGAAGTGAGAATTCAAGGACACAAGTTGAGGAAGAAGAATAATTGTGAAATTTTTAATATTGTGGAGTGTTTACATATAGAGATGAAGAAGAAAAATCTTCCAATCGTAAATCAATTGATGATAATTTTAACTAAATTTTAAAAAGTAAAAAAATCCAAATTTTAAAATTTAAGTCACGTAAATAAAATTCATTTCAACTTTTAAATTCAATGTATATTTTTAATAAAATAATATTATTTTTAATTCTTCTTTAAATTATACTTATTATTTTTAAAAATAAAATACTTCATACGTCTATAAATAATTTTTTTTATGTTTTCATAGTATATATATAATATCATATTTTGTTTAGTTTATCATATTGAATTATTAAGAGTTTTCTTATTTTTATATTTTTTTATTATGTTTTTATTCAATAGTTATTTAATAATTTTGTATCGTACTTGTTTTAATTGATTAAGTATATTTTTTATATTAGAATTGAGTCTTTTAAGAAAAGATACACTTGGAAGATGCGATACTAATGAAATAAAGTTAATCTATATAAAAGAATTGATATCTCTTTCAACTCAAAACTTTAAGACAATAAGTATGTAAGTCTTCTTCTTTATCAGTTGCTTAACTTACTCATCTTTACTTAATGTGAAACTTAAACTCACACTTAGATTCTCAACATACCTCAATGTAGTTGTGTTGACCCATACAATCAAGGTGTTATTTCTAATATCTGAATTTATCATTATATTTATTATGCCATCATGTTTTTTATGGAATCTTTATGAAAGATATATCATTATTTATATTATGCTCATGTACTCTTTTTATTATGAAAGTTTTTCCTACATTTCTCAACAAGAATGTGAAGTTGGTAATTCTATTCTTTGAAATTATCAGGAAGAACCTAAAATGTTGATGAATATTATATAATTTTAGTCTAATTTTGGTTTTAAGACCTCCTAATACTGTATAGTGAAGGGTGTTCTTCTAGTGACAATAGCTCCAATGGTAGACATAGGCGTAAAAATCAACACAAAAGATTGCACTCATTGTGGTAGGGAGAACCATGCTATTGAGACTTATTCTTTCTACACAGTTTTCCTCTAAACTATAAATCCAAAGAGTAGGGAAAGAAATAATAAAGAACAAAGAACATAAGGTCAAGTTATTGACATTTTAGGTTAGGGACTTTACCTCATTGTATAAAAATAATTTATTCTCAGTATAATTTTTTTTCTAATATAGACCCATGTGATATTTGTTATTATTCCAAGGAAAAAAACTTACTTTTCAACTTAACACTTCCAAATCATCTAATTTTCTTTCGAAATATTACATGTTGTTGATATATGGAGACCTATTGGTGATGGTTACAAATTTTTTAGCATCATTGTATAATTATAATTAGTTTGCAGGATTTTTTTTCCCATGAAATCTAAATTTAAAACTATTACTAATTTGAAATAATTTATCATCATTCACCAAACTAGTTGTATAGGTACCTAGCAACAAAGTAGGATTGGGGAAAAAAGAAAACATGATCTTGGGGAAGAAAGAAAACATGATCTTAATGTTACAAGATCCTTATTTTCCAATTTCATTTATCTACATGTTTGTGGTTTTTTTGTAAATAAAAATGTTTTGCATTTGATACGCATTCTTACACCCTTTTACAAAATAAATATTCATATAATATGTATGTAAAAATTCTGAATTTATCAAATTTAAAGATTATTTATTATTTAGTTTTTTTCGACACTTTTGATGTTCACATGGCCAAATTAAGTCTTAAGGTCAACAAATGTTTTTTTATTTATTTTAAGAATAATGTTAAAAGTTCTATTTTTTATACAACAAGTAAAAATAGTTTGCAAGCATGGACATTTTTTTAAACAAAATTTCATTTTCATCATAATGAATCTTCTTACCTACACAAGTTACCTCATCCATAACTAATTGTTTTCTATAACTTGGAAAACTTATTTTTCTATACAAATCCCTACGTATAGATTTTCTTATTTACATAATGGTCATACAAGTGCACAAAATATAAATTCACTAGTTAGTTCATATAATGTATGTTCACTTACACTTCTAACTCAACTTTATTACACTAATGTTAATAACAATAATGTCATCTCAAATAGAAATTAGCCTAATTGATCTTCAAATATTCACAAGAATCAAACAAAAGTTAATATATTTGATGGACTATCATATTTTTTCTTTTTATTTTATAAAGGAGAGACAATCTTATCTATCATTTTATCAACATTGTTTATCACATTCAATTTTTTTATCTTATTCCAATTCTTCTATTTTTTTTTGTTCTAATATTTTCTTCATATATGAACCTCAATATTACTTCGATTTCGTGAAACATCAATACTAGAAAGACGATATACAACTAAAATTAAATGCTCTTAAATTGAATCAAACTTTGTCTCTAGTGGATTTGTTTCTATGTAAGCCTCCCATTAGGTGTAAATGGATTTACAATATTAAAAATCAACTTGATGTTTCATTTGATAGATATAAAGCTTGATTGGTTGCTAAGAGTTATACTTAAGTAAAAGGCTTGATTATTTTCAAATTATTTTACTTGTGGTTGAACTAACCATTGTCAGATTTGTTTTATTTTTAATCAATGCACATGGGTAACTTCTTGATCAACTAGATGTAATCATGTTTTCCTTCACGGAGATATTTATGAAAAGGTTTATATGAAATTTTGGTTTGTAAACTTAACAAGTCCTCTTATGATCTAAAAGGGACTTAAAAGTTAGTCATTAAAGATATTTTCTTTTATACATATAAATTATATTTAAAGTTGGACTTGTCATTTTTTTTAGAAAAAAAAAATAACTTCATCACAATATTGTTTGATTATGTTGATAATATTTTATTAGTCTCGTAATCATTTACTCTATCTTATTACAACTTATTTGTCCAACAAGTTAGTCAATTTATATCCCTATCTAGATTATTTCACATGTAAGTTCAAGATTGAATTTTATGATATATGAAATATTCTTCTCAACTTTAAGTTTCATAATAATTAGTTTTACTATGTATATTACCAAAAATTAATTAAACATGATGAAAAGTTAGTGTTCACTTTATTACCCTTTATTTGAATATGTTAAAATGAAAGAAAATTATATTCATGTGAATTTATTATACCATGTATTTTTTTAGAAAGAAAAATTGAATTATGGAAAACCATATTATTGAAAAACCCACATTTTTTGAAATTACCAAGCATCCTAAATGAGAATATATCCATACTTTTTTTTGTCATTTTCACCTTATTTGGTTTTAATATATTTATTTTCATTTAATAATATACCATATTATTCAATTTATTGTTATCTTTTCTCTATACTTCTCATTTTTCTTATTTGACTTTTGAATGGAATACAAGTAGAAAAAAAAATTACACAAATATTTTAAAAAATAATTACAGAAAAAATAGAATTTTACACATTCATATGCAATTGAATTGATCACATAAGAGACACCAATCAATTTGATGTCTCCTAATACACACTTGTGACATAGCATTGAAAAGACGGGACTTAATTGACATCTCTTATCCTATATCCGTGCAAAAACCACATTACTTTTTTAAAAAAGAAATACTATGGTGTTTACTCATATGTTTTGGAGCATCTAGATTGGTCATCCATCACATGGTAATTCTTTTTCTCATTTCAATCAAAGGCCTTCTTATTTCCACCCCCATTTTGAAGAGAACTACTAATATATACTCATATCTAGAGTGGTCACATCCATTTAATATGCAGTATACTTTTTTAGAAAAGGATGAGATGAACATAAAAATATATATATATATATATATATATATATATATATATATATATGTGTGTGTGTGTGTGTGTAAAAGAGAAAGAACAAGTAAACTACAAAATTACGTAGCGAGACTGTACCAAAGCTCATGTCAAAGAACATTGAACCTATATTGAAGGAAGACCCATGAAATTCCTCCCAAAATGAGAAAAGCAAAGAGGGGCACATCATCCCACCAAAAAGTTTGCCTATTATCCACAACAAAAAATGGCAAGAATGTTAGCACGTGTTTTTGAGCTACTCAAAGAATTCACAAAACATGCCCCAATTCTTATTAATAGAAACGGTTTGTACTGTTATATTGCATACATTTTATGGTCTAGCTTCAGTTCTAGCTTGAATGGCTTAATTTTGCTTCCTTCCAATATATCTCAAATCAATATTCTTATGCTGTTGAATATATTGAAGATAAAGAAAGAATACATTGGACCACATCCACATCATTGTGAAGCAACCACTAACCAGTGAAGATGCAAACAACGCCACTAATATACATATGTTTCTTGCTTTCTAAAGATATAGTAGCATGCCAACAATTGTTAAATTACACAATAAGGATTTGTTGACTCCACGGAGATGTTATCATTCATTTACGATAACTGTTCATTCTTGAATCACATAAATGATTGCGCTTGCACCTATTCATTCCTTGTATCTCGAGCCTCTGGTTTCAAAAAGCTTCAAACCTGTAGAAGAAGTTAATGTAAACCACTCAGACTTTTGCTTGTCAGCAAGAATGAGCAAATATCAAAATGTATGAAGCAAGGACATACACCATCAATAATATTTAATATGCACCAGGGAAAATTTGATATCAATCAGTTTTGTCAGCTTCTGCCCCATCCACACTCAACTCAGGAGTACTTGCAGAATTTGGAGTCCCCTCTGCTGGCTGTTGAGCTTCTGCCCCATTCACACTCAACTCAGGAGTACTTTCAGAATTTGGAGTCCCCTCTGCTGGCTGTTGAGCTTCTGCCCCATTCACACTCAACTCGGAAGGAGTATCTTGAGACTTTGCATTCCCCTCCCCTGGTTTTTGAACAAATCGCCGACCCCGATCCACCCTGATTGGCCTTCCCATAAAATCCTGTACAAGAAGAGCAGTTTTCCCTGCGTCATTCTGACCAAAAACAGTATTCCAAACACTAAAGCCTTGTTTGATTCCGTTCTCATTTTAATAATGCTTTAAAAACTGTTCTCTAAAACAATTCCATACTAGTCAACAATTAATTTCTCATTCCAAATGTATTGAATTTTGAAAATTGTTACCAAATCAAGTATTATAAAAATAATAGACATAAATAACTAATAGATATCTTCTAATCATCTCATGTTTTCTTCTAGTCTTCACTGGAACAAACTCTGAGAAAACAAAAATGTACTGGGGAGACAATATTTTCAAATGTGCTTATGTTAGGGGACAAACAAATTACAGAAACAGTAAACAAACCAGATCCAAGCCATTGCTGGTAAAACTTGTGAGAATGACATTCCCCATACTCAATAATCCAAATCCAAACAAATAAGAAACCCGGAGTTACCTTTCCTTGGAACTCAGAAAGAGCAGCCTCAGCTTCTTTCTTGGACTTGAATGACACAAATCCATAACCAGATGGCTTTCTAGGATTTTCATGAAATACAACCTCAGCTTTAACAACTTTACCAGTTCCGGAATCAAAAAACTCCTTGAGATCCTTGGACTTGGCTTCATAGGACAAGTTACCAACAAACAAGTTAAACGTCACCCCAGAATTTGGTTTCACCGGTGGCGGCGTTTTCTTCTTTTTTGGCCGAGCATAATTGACTTTCATTACACGACCCTCAAACTCCTAAGCACAATTCATAGAAGAAGGAGACAAAAAGAATCAAACATTATTTATTATCAAAATGTGTGTGTATTTGTAAACAACAAAAGTAGTGTAGAGTGCTTTAGGCTTACATACGATTCGAGTTTATTGAGAGCTTCAAGAGCCTCTTCTGGGGAACCCATTTCAACAAAGGCCAAACCCCGGTTTCTGTTTTTCTTATACATAGAAAGCTTAAACGCAAAGAGGGACACGATTTCAGGAAACAAAAACCTTAAATAAACAGAACCATAAAAAAAGAGGAGGAAAAAAAAAAACAAACCTCAACTTCGAGTACTTTTCCATGTTTTTCAAACAAAGAACGAATGTCCTCGGGGGTGCTTGTCCAAGGCACGTTCTGAGCGAGCAACCTGGTGCGAGAAAATTCTTCTTCGGTAACCGGCTGGGGTTGTTGTTGGGAAGTGGAAACGCATCTAAGAATGAAATTAGGGGTTTGTTTGGTTGTGGGAAGGGATAAGCATGGAAGGCGAAAGGAAGAGCGATTGGGGAAGTTGATGGATTGGGAAAAAGAAGAGAAAGAGATGGAGTGGGAATAGGGTTGAGCAGATAACTGATTTGCTGAAGTTAAGCACACAACACGTAGAAACGCCATTACTCCACAATGCCAACAATGGCTTCACAAAACTATTCACCACACAGCTTTGGTGTGTGGCAAGTGTAAGGGGAAAACGGATAAGAACATCTTCGGTTATAAAACGACACCGTTTTCCTTATGTTTCTTCTGTTCCCTGCTTCTTTTTTTGCCTCTAATATCAACCTACACTTTAAAAATGCGTTAAGATACGGGGTGAACAAAATTTGTCATGACTGAAAAAAAGAAAGAAAGAAAAGGAACGTTTAGTTATTTCCAGTTAAATCAATTATATTTAAAATACTGAATTTTAATTAGTTTTAGTGAATTTAATTAAAAAAATTGGATATTTTATTCCTCAACATGTTTACTATTACTTGGTGTGAGCGAGTATTTCAGAATTTAGTAACAAACCTGAGACTAGATAAACACAATCCATACTTGATTTGACAAGATTTAAAACTATCAACAATTACGCACGGCAGAAAAAACAAGATTAGAAAATAACTACAAACTGCAAGCCACAACCGCAAATGTATATACGCACATGCCTGAATCATAACTTAATTAAACAAAAACATCATCAAACCTGCTTCACCCATAACACGTCAAATCCAAAAGATAAATGGCCGCATGCTACGAGTGACTTTCTTTTATCAATTTGGACAATTTTAAGTCCAAAACCAACCCTTAATCACCTTTATATATGACTACGCATAGTACATTTTCTTCACAAAATAGATATTATGTTTTTCAGTTGATTATCCTTTACTCATCTACTCAGGGTTCAGATATTTCAAAACTTGACCACTTTAAGAATTCAAACCAAATTTCATAAACTAGTTTGATTCAAGTTTTTCTCTTCCCAAGATAGTTCGATTCAATTTTGATCAGGTGCGATTGGATTTCGTGCAAGCTATCTTGAGTACCCTAAATATTTTAGAACCTATTTGATGTATAAATAACAATAGTGACAAAATAGGAAATTGTCACGATTTCATAAAAAGCAGCACACAAAAACAAAATCTATAGAAAATGATAGACTTTCACTGGATTTTCATTGGATTTTTGCAATTATTAACATAATGAAAATACATTCAATTCAATTTCACATGTTCTAAACACAAGAAATTGATCTGTAAATAAATGAATATTTTTTAACGTGTAATAGTACAAATGAAATTTGAACACAATCTCATGCACATTATCCAAATCTCCATTACTAAACTATCAAAGTGGGATGTAAATCAAATGTAAACTAAAATAAGAGTTGCTCCCTTTTACTACTGTGATAAGTCAACCCATTGCTAAATCAGAAACAATGTTGTAACTTTATACATGACCTAAACTCATTGTCCATTAATATCTTTGTCTTATTGTTTAAACATTCCAAGGCACACGACGAGTCCAAATCATCAGGGATGTGTGTTTTTCTACAGTCTTGTCCTGAACGTCAAACCAAACTCTAATAGTATATCACGTTACTTCTTACGCATCCTACAGTCCGGGGAATTATGTCGCAAGGGAGACAAAGGTTGTCTTGCTAAATCTTCATCGTCTAAATCAAACTTCTTCATTGGGCTACTTCTCCTGGGACTGTTAGACTTTCTCTTGTTGGACTGCAAAAATCAAATAAATACAAAAATTAGGCAACCTATAGAGGTATATTTGAACTGCCAATGCACATATGCTGTTCGAATACAGCACTTGATTTTTCTTTTAAATTATAAAAATAACTCACCTTGGCTGATGGACTGTTGGTATGTTTCCCACCAGAATCAGGATGGTTCCTTTCCTTGTATTGCCTCAATAACCTTTTGTTCTCCTTTTCTAATACATTATTTTCATCAAACAGTACTTTGACCTAGAGGCATAACATGCAAAGTTAGATATTGATCAATAATCAAATCATCCAAAACAAAATAAAATGGTCCAAAAACTGGGGACCAATTAATGTTTACCTCCTCCTCGGCTTTGTGAAGGTTAGTTCTCAGATGCTCCTTATCCTTCTCAAGCGACTTGACTTTGGCAATAAGTGACAAAACACTCAGAGCAGATGGACTTAAGCTACCAAAACCAAAATTTAAAAAATTAGTCTTGTAAAAATGAATTGACAAAACTGAGAAGGCAACGTGAATAGAAATTGACTTTTGGTTATAAGAACTACATTACTTTTAAGTATGAGTAATATTATGACAGTTAAAATTGGCCAAATGAAAACAGTGACCAGAGAGAGTAAAAGGAAAATGAAGGAAACAAGAGAAGAGAACGAGGAGAGGTCGCAGACTCACCCCTTCCACACATTCAGCAACTGCTTACAGGACTCATTCTCACTGTTCGCTTGCAAAAATGCATATGTAGAATCATCATCTTTTGTAATAAGTGATGCCAAAACAGAACCAAGTAAATTATTTTCCCCAGGCACACACCCAGAAGAATGAACCTTCATGGAAAAAGCAAATAGCTGGGGTCAACATTGACAACTTAAGGAGGTAAAACTTGCTAAAGCTACCACCACCATTTCATGATTAAAGGAAAAAGAAAAGGGGTGGAAATGGAAGTTTGGAAAATAATATAATGTAGGATATGTTTGAACAAACTTCTCCATACATACTTGTAGGGGAAAAAATAAAAATAAGCTTTTCTGTGATTAAAATTAACATAGGCATAAGTTAAAAAACAGTTTTTGGAGAAGCTCGTATACGATAATGTTTACATGTGATCAAACTTTTTTTATTCTTTTATTAGTGTTTGCAGGGAATTTATCCAAACAACACTTAGTGGTATTGTTAGGTGTTTCTTTAATATAGTGGTAAAACTACATTAATATAAAACTTGTCAGTTTAACAGCTGAAAAAGGTCAATCATATATGGTGAGATAACAGCATCATAATGAATTATTGTTATAATGCAGAGAGCATACCAAATAATCTAATTCCCTAGACAACCAATGGAAACCAGAAATAAACAATTACTAACTAAGATGAAACTCATTTCATACTAATGCCAATGCAGCTACTGATTTGAATAAAAAATACGTCATATCAGCAACTCCAACTTATGGTGGCTGAATTACTTCCAAAGTCCCTCCTAGCAGCACTAGAAAGATAGGATCAGTTATTAGTCCACTCCCAAAAACCCAAAGGGAGAGACCTCTAAAATGTTCAAATTTAACACCTAATCCACCAATCCTCTTTACTCTCTCAGCCTTTAAACTTAAACTGAGTAAAAAAGAAGCCTTTACAATTACACTGAAACCCCTTCAAACCCCCATAACCAAAATTGCAATATTTTCCACATCAAATTTACAACCCACTAATTACGTTGGGACTCAGAAGCAAAGGCATATATTTAGATTGTTAAAAAAGGGTTAACCAATCGATGATGATGCTTATATTTCTTCACTTCATTCTGCATAAAGAGCAAATCCCGTTGCAAATCGAGAACTTGGGATTGCGCCTCCCGTGCCCGTTCATCAGCATCGTTCCCAAATTCCATCAACGCTTCTCTGTCCTTATCATACAGCGCGCACTCATTCTCCAGCTGGCAGCGTTGGGCTACCAATTTATCACACTCCACCGCCAGTCTCTGATTCTCCTCCACGAATTTCTTCAGAGCTCGCGCGTTCATAGTCGCTTCAGACTGCTCCAAAAAGACCCAGAATTCCCATCATCAATATACAAAAAAAAAATGAGGACAGAAAGATCGTAAAGAAAATAAAGAAGAGCGGCGAAACCTTGAAGCAGCCGATAAGTTGGTCTTTGCGCTTCAATTGAGGTTGAAGAGAAAGGAGGCATTCACGGAGGCGCCACTCGGAGTCTTGAGAGGCTCGAAGTTTGGCCTCTAGGGTTTGCGACGATAAGGCAATCCCTAATGAATCGTCGATGGTTTGTTTAATGTAGTTGTCGACCGCTGGAGGGAGATCCATTGGCGCAAATGATCGAACTGAGTCAAAGCGAGAATTCAGAATCAGTGTTTGAATTGAAAAGATCAGAGAAAAACGACGAATGCGTTACCCTTTATAGGGTGACACAGTAAATGCTGTGAAGCAGGGGTGAGGTGAGGCTTTACCCTGTTTTTGGTTGGAAAATCATATCAAAATTGATGCTTTCTGTATCCTCCATTTAATTAATTTGAATGGGCTAGCCGTTAGGATTCTGTTCCCCCTATGCAGCTTTTTTTTGTGGTCCATATTCTGAAACACTATTGTTTTATTTTTTTATTGATCCTCTTATTTGCACTCCCTTTTTCCTACATGCACTTCCTTTTTGTTTCATTTATTTCAAATTACAAAACTATGCACGGATTGTATTAATTCTTATTTTAAAAATCACTTTTGTATATAACTAAAATGATTTATTATTGTATATTTTAAAATAACATTTTTTTTAGCTCTGCATAATCGTCCAAAAATTAAATAGTATCGATCTAAAACATTAAAGAATATTAACTTAAAAGAAATTGAAATGAAAAATATAATATTAATGTAACAATGTATATATTTTAAATAACTTTTATGTGATTTACAATATATATACTTACATTAATCTCGATAAATTAAACTGCAAAAAATAAATTGTTTAGTGATAATTTGGATTACATGAATTTTCAACACCTTATAAAGTTTCAGGTTACGTTATTGTGTGTAATTTACTTTATTTACCATAGAGGGATACTTGAGTAAAACTCATTATTCCCTTAACAACATTCAAAATTTGCTCATTAAATATAAAAAAAATAAAAAAATTAAGGTGTGGTATAAGTATGAAAAAAGAGTATGTAAATCATTTTATCATTTTCCATTATTAAATGATAAAAGATTAATGCGTTTGAGTTTAAAATAAATATTATATTTTAAATGAAAATAACTGTTATTATATTATTCTTCCAGTAATATCAAATAATAACAAACTAATGCATCTGAGTATTGTCAACTTCTGACTGTCTAAATGTATTAACTTATTGGATAGAATTTGGTCAAATGAAAATTTGTATTTGTGAAATATACAACGTAAAACATATTTGATTAATGATATTTAGAAAATAATCATTTATAATTGTTTCTGAAGAAATATATTTAAAAAATATTGTTTATGTAAATTTTTTAACACTATAAACTAAATATCAACCAACAAATTCTTAATACGAAGATATCAAATGTTGAGTCAAAATAATCTTTCAGAGAGTAAATAAATTAACCAATTATATTTAAATTTATTTTAATATAAAAATTTAAACTCCATAATATGAATATTAATGAACATAATATTTATTTATATATGATCCAAATGATTTCAGACATCGTCTATCAACCATCATTTTATATGATTGAAAGATGGAAATAGAATAGGCTAATTAAAATAAAATTAGTTTTAATTATACAGAATCAACATTTATTTTATATAAACAAATGAAATACAGGTCGTCCACATTTTTTATGATAATAAAATATAAGAAATAGAATTAAAGATTTATATGACTATTAATTTAATAATTCATTACTGAAATATAAAAAGTAAAATTATAATAAAATAGAGTAAAAAATAATTATTTATCTTTTTCTTATTTAAATTATTTTTTGTCGTCAAAATTTTAATCTCATAATCTAAATATAAACTTCCAAAAATTTATGAATGAAATTATTTAAATTGATTTTTTTTTTAAAAAAATATTTTTTCAACTTGCAGATTATTTTTACAACAAAATGAAGTTATTTAAAATTATTATCACATATGACTTAACCAAGGTTATTTTCACAAAAAATATTTATAGACTCCTCCATTGTTTTTTTTTAAATATTTAATATATGATATTATTAAAGAAGAAAATTAAAACTATTATGTAATAAAAACTATCCAAAAAATAATTATAACATTAACATATAACTTTTTTACATTTCCTATAAACATTATTAATAATTTTTTTTGTATACGAAGTTATTAAACACAGAGTGAAAATACTATTTCTTATTTTTTTGTAAATATATTAATTAATTAAATTAGTTTTGAGTATAGAAAATTCAAGTTTAAAACTTAAATATCAAGTAACTGGATATTTATTTATGAAGTATTTTAAAATTATTTTATGAGTTTTTTATTAAAATTTATTTTACATATTTCCAAATAAAGTAAATATAGTTAATTAATATATAACTAATTTAAATTATATATATTTGGTATTCCTTTAATATACTTTTATACATATTTATGAGTTTAAATATATAAAAAATTGTAGATATAAAAAGAATATTTATAATAAAAGAATTTTTTTTCACTTTTCATATTTATATTTTATTTACAAATTTTTTAATAATATATAAAAGAGATTTTCGTTTTTTATATTTTTTATTTTTTAATATATTTTAAAATAAAAATAAAAAAATTATTTAAGATTTAAATATTTATATTTTAAAAAAATATTTCAAAAAATATATACACTTACTTTTTATATAATTATTATTATTTAAAAAATTCTAAAACATATAAAAACATGAAGTGTTCTTCTCTACTAATTGATAATAATAGTAATAACTTTATAAAAGAAACAAAAGTGATGGTGTATATTGGAAATAAAAAAGTGAGTGTAAACAGGAGAATTTATTTTTTCCTCCTTTTAAGTATCTTTTACATGAAGAAAGATGGGTTTTGTTCTTCCCTTTTACATGACAAAATACCTCTTCATGCGGTTTTGTTGGAAAGATTTTGGATTGAATAATTCAAAATGTTTCTAAATTATATAGAAAGTTAAAAAATTAAAAATAATAAACTTACCACATCAAATAGGATACTATATTTTTATATCTAGTTGATATTCAATTAATTTATATTATTTTATTAAATTTATGATAAAATAATAACTAAGTGGTATTAAAATAATATATTAACACTTTTGTAAAGTATGTCTATAATTACTAAAGATATCAAAATTATGTTCTCTATCATACAAGATGGAAATATTTAGTATTTTTAAACTTAAATTGTGTTATTTAAAATGTATTTTTAAATTATATAATTTAAAAATTATAAAAAAGAATTATTGGCTGCACAATCTGGATTATTTTTTTATCCGAAATTTTTTTTTTCAGTTTCGGATTAACAAATCCATAATTTTTTATAAAATAAATCTTGATTTAGAACTTGTTTCAAACTTAGAAGTCAAACCAACTTTTGGTCCATAATCGTTTTCTAAATGTATCTTGAATGTTACTATTAGAAAGATAGAAGAGGTTAGAACATGTAAAAGAAACATATTTATATTATATAATTTAAAAGTGTTTTATTGATTATATAATTTTTAAAAAATAAAAAAAAATAGTTTTTTAAAATCTACAATTCAAAAATTATTTTTTTCATAATTTTTTTAATTATGTATAATAATATAATTTTATTTTTCAAATTACACATTAAAATTTAAAATTAACTTGTATAATGTGATATATTTTTTCATAGTTCTTAATTAGGTAATCCAAGAAATTTCTAAGCTGCACAACTCAAAAAATACTTCAAACTAAATGAGCAAAGTAGAGATTTTTATATTTAAGAAGGTGAAGTGAAGTAAGGATGAGGTGCAAAAAGAAACTGTCATCCTAATAATGAAACTAGGCCTACAAAACAATAGGCCTATGATGGTGTCGGACCAATCTCAATTTATAAATAAAAAAAAAAAACATTTTTCACGCTTCTCAGTTCCGCTGAAGTTCAAAGTTTGAAAATTATCTTCCAATAATTATTATTTATTTTTTATTGAATAAAAAATATGATTATTATTTATTTACTTATTTGCTTAAGAAGAGTAGTCTATGGATGTATTATTATAACACAAGAAAAACCTTTGTAAAACATTTTCAAAATTTTAGAACCATTACTTTGTTCTAACACGAGAAATTTTTGTTAGTAGTTCTTTTAGATAATTTAAAATATTTTATAATAAAATATATAGTCTGCATAGTGTTTTAGATGAATTTTTATGCAGTATGTAATTGAACAATAATCAATCATAAAAAAAGAATACGTTTGTAAGTTTTTTTTTACCAACTATTATAAAGGCTTTTAATTTGAATGAAGTAAAAAATACATAAAGAATACTTTACTAAACTTATTAAAATATTTTAATAATTATAAATAATAACGAAATTTTCAACTTTGATTGAAAACATTTGATTTTTAAAATGAACATGAATGTAAAAATCATAATAAATTCTTTACAAGTGAATAGTAATACGAAAATATTTATAGAAGAGGTAAAGGGATTTAAAATTTGAGAACAATTCAAGTAGAAATCAATAATAAATAATAAAGTGTTAACTGTGAGAACATAAGATAAAAAAAGTATAAACTGAAAACTACACCATAATATATATAAATGAAACATGCAATAAGGATAAATTAAAAGAATTAATGACCATGTAATAATATGAGAAACTTGCATATAAAATTCAGGAAATTAGTAAACAGGACAAGATCAATTAGTAAACTCCTCTTTTTATTTGTTGTATTTTGCTTTTGCATATATTTTTAGTATGTAATATTTTTCACAACTAAAAAATTATAATCAAATTTTATTGATAGACATTATTTAGCGCTAATTCTTTCTTACGTGATTAAAAACTATGTTTTGTTGAACTTTTACTTTTATCATCATTTGCGAAGAGAGACGTCTACTAATTAATTACCTACCCATTAGTTATAATTTCCATGTTCAGCCTCTCAATAAATAATTCATTTTTTAGCATGCAATTTCTATTTCGAATCTTTAAATAGTATATCGTTTTTTCTGTTCTTCTCATATTAAAATTAAGTATAAAAATTTTCTCTTGGTCGACATACTTCACTATGTCTCCTTTCAATGTAGAATTTAACATTTATCATTGTATATATTCTTAAATTATGTTTTTTAAAAGTAAAAAGACACTATTGAAGAATCCATCTAACTTCACCTTCACACTCTTCAGAAACAATTTAATTTCAGCCTTATATTCCACATTGTATCAATTTTTTATATTTTTAATAATATTTATTTATCACATATAACATGTATTTCTTAAAAAAGAAATTAAATTTCTAAATATTTATGAAAATACTTTGACTATTTTCCAAATTTTACTTGAAAAATAACTTATCATATTTTCTCTCTCTCACATTAAATATTTAAAATTAACTATTATTTGATATTAAAATTTCAGCTTAATTATATGTATATATACACACACTAGATATACTATAAATTAAATTTGTTTAAATACAGTATAAATGTATTTAGTAGAATAAAAAGAATTGTATATGATTGTGTGAGGATGATGGTAAATGAAAGTGTTATTTATACACCTATACAGGCACAGGAGAGATGATTAAAGTGAATGTTATGAAAACGTTTTTTTAATTTGTAGACTTTGCATGATGAAAAGAAATTACTTAGTGTCATCTCAGAAGGAAGATAGAAGCAAAATCAAAGTTGGGGATATGGTACATACTAATTCCCTAAGGATGTTCTTCTTTTCAAAATCTCAATCATTTGGAACTTCCATCATTTCTTTTGGGAAACTTCTTTCATGTTAAGTCTCAAACCTGTCCTTACCTTACATCCATGTTCATGTTAGAGAATCTTTCACTCCCAACAACCACAGTGTTTCACACGTGGCTAGATAAATTTTTTCTATTTTTAAACTATTTTTTTAATTCAAAAACAACTACCACAACATTTCAATTTTAAATAAAATCTACATAAGAGGACTTAAACCAAAAATAAAATAAAATAGTGCAGTTAAATTTGCTTACATCACAAAACTATTAATCTGAAAAAAAAAAGTATGGAGACAGAAATGAACAAATTAGAATGAGCATTTAGAAATGTATTAACAGTATAGAATTGATAAGCTTGCGCATAAAGGTTGAATAAGGAAAAGGTGTGGTGTATTATTGAACTGGAATGGATAATTAATGAGACAACAAAATATTTGTATGGCTTTTGGAAAGCTTCTTAAGGCAAGCTAGGTCTATCTTTATAGCTCTTTCCTTTTCCCCTAAAGTGACAACAAAATATAATGGATCATTCATGAGGTGGATGTGAAGGATTTTTAATTTGGCTCTGAACATCATTATTTGACACGTGTGGTTTCTGGTGCACAAAGTATATGTATGAAGAACGTAAAGACAATATACATAACAAGATTTACCACAATCAACAAATAAAAATATAAACTTGTATAGATCACCCTCTTCTGACTGTTGACCATGATTTGTCTACACATATACACAAATTGTCCGCAGCAGCAATTGAGGACACATTCTCTGCATGTCACATTAGCATTACATAATCTACAGTGTTCTACTTCTAGCTTTATGTATCTATGGGCATGTAGGAGCACATTGTATATATATCACACTGAAAATGAAAGAAAACGATCCAAAATCTTAATTTGTGGAAACTGACGTATACCATCACGTTCAATACTTGGCAAATCATGCACAAACCAATCCACCAAAGCCACCTTTCAGAAACGGTCATCATTGGTGAACTATATCTTAAGTGACAAACTTTGGTTTTTTCTGTTAAATATTGAAAGCGCATTTCTCCATATATGGCTATTTAATTTCCCACTACATATGGTTTGCTTGCAATATTTTTGAATAAATTATGAATTGGAATATTTATAAATTAGTATATTCAACAACATATAATAAATAAGATACACATTTATTATCTAATGATTTGAAGTTAAAAATTATGTGAATTCTTTTATATAACTTGGTTGGTGTTTTATCTTTGATTTATCCGTCATAAGACCTAATGATAATTTACGACATTAATTCCTCTCTAAAATTTGCAAGTTAATCCCTAGCAGAAGGAGCGTGGCAGTGAGATGTAGTTGTTTGCTTTAAAGATTTTGAGAATAAAAGACGTCCTAATTGGTGATATATGACATAACGAGTGTGAAGCTATGAACTTTATCTATTTGGGTGAATGTGTGTGTGTGGTGGAGGAAAGTGGATGACGAATTGAAGGTGTACGAACTACAAAGTTAAAAGCATAAAGATTTTTGGGAACAATGATGCGTGTCTACCCAAATGAGGTGACATGTATGAAAGTGGTAAATTTTGGTGATAGATTTAAAATAGATTTGAGTAAAATAATAATTTAGAATTAGGGTGGTGGTGGTTTTTATATGGGGAAAGCTTTAGGTTGGATGGTACTAAACTAAAAAGCAAGAGAATGATCGTAAACGTTGAATATTGGGGAAAGGTGTGGTTGTTTGATGGGCATGCATGTCCTATTACTTTCACTAGATGTGAAGGGAAGTAGAAGAAGAAAAGGAGAATTATTGTATACTATTGTTTTGTTGGAAGCACACAACACAGGCTTCCCATTCTGTTTTTAACAATTCCAAAGGATGGCATGATTAGATATATTGCGCAATTGTGAAGCAGACAATGTGAAAAGATGTTTAAAGAATATTCACACGTGAATGACGATAGGGTGTATTTATAATTACCATTTCATTTAATGAATCATAGAGTTGAACGTTTTCAACTACTTGTCATGGTTTTGCAGGTACTTGATTGTTTACAAATTTATAATAACCCAATATAGATCTGAATCTTATTTCGTTTCCATTTTCCTTCTTGTCCTTTTCCAAGTAAAATGCACCATAGCAAGTGCTTGCGTAACCCACCAACTTATTGCATCTGGCTAGCTTAGTAATAAAGGATCTCACCAACTTCGATTCGGTCGCTAATCATAACCACACTTCGGCTTCCAAATATTTTCTTCAAATCAAACCTTTGTGTCTATCAATATTTACGTTGTCTTTGGATTCAAAGTCAGAAACTAACACAATTTACTTTCAATGGAAAAAATACAAGTAAAAAACTTATAGTTGATTAGATTGATGTTATAATATCTTTTTCATTCAATTAATTAACCAAAATTTCAAATATACTATAAGTGTTGTCGATACATATACCATTAAAAGCATCAACCTTCAATGCCTTTTATTTCTTGTAAACAGTAAGTAAATAAATGAAAACAAACACAGTGTCTAAAGACACAAAAATAATATATAAAAAAATTAAAATATTACCAAGTATGATAAGATAAGGAAAGAGGGATCAGAAGATTTTAATTGTCACCAAATTTGTCTTTACACCTTCTTTATGTCATTCATCATGGACTTTTAACTCGAAATTACAGCGGGGGAATAATCAAAGATGTCTATGATTTAGTCTTTTATCTTCAAAACACCAATTGGCGAATGATGGCTATGATTCAAATAATTAAATCTGAAATATAGTTTAATTAGCGTAAGAAACAGAAAAAAAAAAACTCATTATCACACACATATATGCTTTAAATATTTTTTGAAAGTCCTTAAATATGACTTTTATTTCTTTAAATATTGTTGTTGATTTCTTACGCAAGAATTTATTTTAAAGCGCTAGGAAAGTCCTTTCCCTCCTCATGTTATTCATTTATTAATGTTTGACTGTTTCATTATTAAATTCCTTTTGGTTTACTTTTAATCCTTTGAAGAAAAAAATTCATAATATCAAAATGAACTAGTTAAATGGTGAATAAAACAGTGTACTTAATAGAACAATCTATGTATTTAAGATTAATTAACAAAGGAATTGCATAAAAAAGTAAGTTCAATTAATATTATAAGCTTTATTTTTCTTAAATTTGAACACAACATATATATGTGTGTGTTTGTGTGTGTGAGAGAGAGTTTATCATATTGTTATGACTTCATTAACAAATTTAGATGCTTAAGGTTGATGGACGTAGATTAGAATATATGTAGGGGAAGTAAAATGTTATTATATTTAGATTAAAAGGTTTAAATTTAGTATCTTGATGGGTATGTCTGCATTACTAGAACTGATATATTAAATAAGTGTGTATAATTGAGAGAGAGTGTGTGTATTAATTAAAGTTTAAAACATCAATTACTAGTATTTAAATATATGGAAAGGAGGAACTATTTTTTGATAAAAATAAAATTAAAAGAATAGTTTTCGATAAATATACAAATTTTATTCTATTTATTCAGAAAATAAAACTAATGGAAAAAAATGTAATATATTAAGTGAAGGCACTACTCAAATAAATAAATAAAAATTAATTTGTTGAAAAAAACAATTGTAACTGTTACATTAATTTTACAAATAAGATTTAAACTATTTTTATATATCCCAAAAAAAATACATTAATTTTTTTTATTATTGGAAGATTTTCTTAAAAATTAATTAGATTTTCTTAAAAAAAAATTAACATCCATGAGAAGAAACAAACCATTAAGAATTGGATCCAGAAATTTAAAAAATAGAAAGAATTCTTAATTTCTCTTGGTATCTCTCTCATTTTGAATTGAATTGGATCCATAAATCTCATATTTGAATTGATTTTTTTCATTTTTAACATAAAATTTTAAAAATCATTATTTATAGGTCTTAACTTTTTTAATATAAAGTTCAATCTCCATATAGTCAAGAAAAATTCTTTTTATTATTTTTATGAAGTCTATGTATACAATTTTTATAAAGGTACACTTATATTAGTAGCACAATATCCACACAAATTCTATATATTATTGACATATGGTGAAGACTTAAGTTTACGTAGGAGAACTTGAAACATTTTCTTAAAAGGGATTGTAAAGAAATTATTATACCCAACTTTATCCTAATTGCTTTGATATTATTATTAAAAAAATTTATAATTAAAATATTTAACATTAGTGAAAAGAAAATAATCATATAAAAAATATAACATCATTTCCAAAAAAAAATGAGTTTTACCTTTTCTTATATATAGTTGACTTTCTCATTCTACTTAATGTAAGATTTTACTGACAGTTTCACATTTAAATTTCTAAAAAAACAATTATATTCAATTTTTCTTCAACAATTTTTTCTATTAATATTGAATTCAATCCATTTAATTTTTTTAGTAATCTTGAATAGGATTTAATGAATTTTAGTTTGGAAAAATCTCTTCCTATAGAAACAACACTCGGTAGAATTATTAATATTATTCTATAAAAAATAAAATCTTTTTAAAAAAAGTAAATTTTATTCTATAAAAAATAAAAAAATTTGAACAAAAATCATTCTTCTTATATATCATTCTTGTAGCAAAAGCAACACTTACCTTGATGAGCTATGAAAAGACATTCAATAATTCAAGAGCATGGGAACAGATAAAGTATGAAATAGGGAGAGTGACATTTAGATATTTTAAAAGATATTTTGATAAACATATATGAAGCTAAATTTTGAGAATTAGTATTTTAGAATGAGGGGTCTTTGATGTAACTAATCAATAAGTTACTTAATTGAAATTGATGAATAATTTATTTTGAGTGAAGAAAAAAAAATTAACGAGTCAAACAAAAAAAAAACTAGTGTTTTTATTAGGAAAAATAAAATTTAATTATGGTCATTATACTATACTTCCTAAAAAAACATATGCAATTTATGAATTTCATATGACTAGTTAGTTTTATGGTGCCTAAGGGTTGCTTTATCATTGGACCGTCCATAATATTTGGTAGAGCCACACATAAAAAAATGCTATTTTGATAAACAATGATGTTTGTTTGACAGTCTATTATTAGGCATGTGAAGGAAATAAGAAATATGGTAAAAAGTTGTAACGAAAGAAAAAAATGGAACAGAAAGTAAGATTAAAATAAATGTAAAGAAAATGATGAATCTTTGATTGAGAATATGTGAAGTTAGCGATAAAAGTTAACCAAGTGCAAAAGCGACTATTTTTACACGTTGGGGTTTTTTTTGTCTCTAGTCTATTGCCCTGTGTAGCAGCTGGAGAGTATGTAAAGAGGATGAAAATAGGAAAATTAAAAATATTGTTAACTGTTTTGTTGAATGGAAATAAAACAATGTTTGTTAATATTTTGTTTATTTCGGTAACTAAACACTTTGAATTTTAAATATTTTTTCACATTGCTATAAATTATAATCCGAGGGAGAAGTGTGTTTTACACGAGAGACAATTGTTGTAATGTTATGAAAGAAAGAAAAAGGAAGAAAAAAAAGGATTGGTGGGTGCAGAAGAAGGAGCACAGTGATAATAAGATATAATGTGTGTAAAGGATGAAGTCCGAGCTTATTGAAATGGACTTGTATTTCACTGAAACTTGTTAGGGAGTTGGATGTAGATACAGCCTTACAGTAAAAGAGAAAAAAAGAAGAAGGAAGAAGATAGAGCAACACTGTTAACCCCTCTCACATTGCAATGGACACAATCACATATATCCCCAAATTACTCAACCAAGAGAAGAGAAGAGAAGAGAAGAGAAGAGAAGGATAGAAAATATTTAAAAATCAATTAAAACAAAATTAATTCTGTTTAATTCAGTTGAATGTAACTTGTTGGATTGTGCCTAATAGTTGATTCACTGCAGCCGCAATTTCATCCACCGTGTTCAGCTCACACCCCTCCTCCACCTGCTCCAATCAAACAAAATCAATCAGAATGTGAAAAAGTAAAATAAAATGTTAATTTAGTAAGCACCTTAACGCTGACTGAGTAAAGGACCATGTGGTGGAGAGTGGTAACATTGAGGTGGAGAACGGTGAGTCTGAGACTATGAAGCCCAACAACGATCTTCATGAGATGGGAAGGTTGTTTCTTTGAGAGAATCTTGAGATTGGCATGGCTATCCACCATGGTGACCTCAATGTCTGCTACGGCCCACTGTTTCTGTTCCTGCTTCTGCGTGCCACGTGTCGTGTATTGGGGAAACGTGAAGAACTCAGCAAAGGGCGTTGTCCACCCATTCAACCCAACATTCTCTTCACCCTGCTTCCTTCTCTTTTCACCCTCCATTGACTGCAAAACCTGCTCCAACTCCTTCACAAAGTTAATCGCCCCTCCAATAATAGACGCCTGGTCACCCTGTTTAAGTAACCACCTCGTTAACTCATTCCTCATCAACTAACTAACTAACTAACTACCTAACTACCTTACTCAGAGTAACAAATTTACTTACCCTCTGAACATAAGAAGAAGGCATCAAGGATCGGAGTACGCCTAAGTACTCGTTCATCTGCTTTCTGCGGTTCCTTTCAACTGCAATGTGGGTCATCCTCTGGTTTTCGATTTCCTCTTTGTTCTTCGCACTCTTCGTACGACGTCGTTTGCGCCGACTCGTCGTTGTCGCGCTGGCTTCCGCCGAAGAGCAAGCTGGTGGAATCATGGATTGATCCACGGTGCAGGCTTCAGGGGAGGAGTGAGAATCCCATTGTTCCTTCACATTTTGCAAGACCGAGGTAGAAGAAGAATCCCAGTTTGCATATAGATTGTGTTCTATGTTGTTGTTGATGATTCCTAGGAGGAGTTTCTCTTCTTCTGCCGCTTGAAAACCCAAGTCGGGTGCTGCTCCTACTAAGGAGTAAAAATAATCCTTGCAAGCATACGGAAACGGATCTTGCGGAAATACCACAGCCTCTAGTGCCATTATTTGTGAGTTTCTCACAAGAGCCTCTCCCAGTAGCTGCCAAAGGAGACACGAAGTCACGAACACAATACTTTTGTGGGAGATGATATAGAGAGAGAGAGAAAGAAAGGGTTGTAGGAAGCTACAAGGGAAAGTAGTGGAGAGAGAGAGAGAGGTTAATTATTAGAAGAGGAGTGGGAAAAGAGAGAGGAAGAAGAAGAAGAAGAAGAAGAAGCACTACATTCCCAATGGACCAAACAAACTCCCCCTTTTATCAACGCATTACCAAGAAAGCTTGTTACCTTTTCAACACGATTATTCAAACAAACAAAAAGCTACAGCACCCTGCACGTGAGGTTTCATTGCTGTTCTAGACCACTTCCTTGATCGCGTAAACTCAATTACCTACACAGATTCTCTTCGCGCTTTCTTTATTCCTTTATTTCCAATCATAATGCCCATGTATTATTAGTTAACGTCCACAAAATAACTACGTCATAATTATTATAATACCAATAATAATAACCTCAAAAAGTTATACAAATGGTTGCCCTGTGTCAGATCTGTATTCAAATGTGCTGTTTTTTCAAACGTTTTACGCTGTCTTGTGTGATTCATTTGTGCCATATAATTTTTCGTTTTGTCTATTTTCTTAAAGGGAAATAAATCTTTGGAAGGCTGGAGTTAGAAGGAATATGATATAAAATAGCAGACTTCAATCTCTTTCGTGAATAACGTAATCTTATCCGCAATTCCACCATATTAAATTGCAAGTACGTGGAAAAAAAAATATGAAGCCATATGCTAGCTGATGCTTGAGTATAACACATAATCCAATAATGAAATGACATTTGCGAAACAACTAAAAATGGTTGTTGCAAAGAAGCCAAGGCATAGAGGAAAAAGTATACTACAGAGACACCTAACTGGCGAACATTAGAGGGTTGGATTGTGTTGTGAGGACGGTCATCTCCTTCGTCAATATGTATACATTTGGTCAAACAGAGGGAGAGGATGGTCTTTCTACGGTTCTGGAGTTCTTGCATTACTAGATTAAAAAGAAAGACGGTGAATTTTACTTAATTTTGTAGGATAAGTTATAAAAGAGCAATGTAATGCAGTGAAAAAAATAAAAAAGAATAGATAAGATAGATGGAAGTGTGAGTGTGTGTAGTTTGATTTGGTAATAATGTGGTCGGGTATTGGGAGATGGAAAAGAGAAAGAAGAGGAAAAGGTGGTGATGAGTCGATAAACAGGAGAAAAGATGGGGGGAAAAGGAAAATAAAGAACAGCAAACAAACAGGCTAGCTCAGGCATAGGACAAGGTCCAGAGTTCAGAGGAATCCATGTGACCACACAACAGAAAGGGTCATTCTGAATTCGTCTTCCATCAACACACACAATTCTCCTCTCTCTTTACCTTTCCAACGATACTGTACCCTTTTTTTACCATTTTATATATTAATATTTCATGTAACACTAACTGTGTAAAGTTCCATTATAGTATAATCTTCAGGATTTGGACGTGGCAACGTACAGAGAACAACACGATGCAATGTCAGACCTGTTTACACCATTTTTTTTTCTTTTTTAATTTTCAGTACCAATTCAGACAACTACTTATCCTTCTGAATTTTCATTAGTTAGTTCATTTAGATTAGGGATTTAACAAATAAAGACAATAAAATAAGTTAAATAAAAAGTTCTAAGAAGAAGACTTAACATAGATCTGGAATAATAAAAAAAATCAACAACGACAGAATGTTAGAAAAACTACAAATAAAGGTCATATATGTGTAAATTCAACTAAACAAAAATCATTTTGTTGATATAGTTATTGATATATTAAATTTTAATATAATTCACTGTATTAATCATGTAAACTCGTAATATTTATATTGATAATTCTTTTAGAAAAATACATTGTTGTTTGACTTTTGTATTTACAAGGTAAATGAAAAATTATTGTTGTTGTTGTAGTATCCGCTGAAGATAAAACTACAAGTGGTGCAGGGAAGTACTGATCATTGGATTAAATTGAAAATAATTAAGACGGGTAAACAAGTAAAAATTAAGTCAATTTTGTAAGAAAGAAAAAGAATGGATTGAATTTAAAATATTGTTGAATGAAAGTATAATAATTTTGATGTAAAAAATATTATAAATTTAAATAAAAATAGTGAGAAAAATACTCAATTAGATAAATTAAAAATTAAAAATTAAAAAATGGCTTTAACATTTTACTGGACTAGAGGCTCACACGTATACCAAAACTCCTTGTTATTCTATACAAATTATTATTTATAAACAAAAAATAAGTTCCTACATTTTTTAGTGTCATGCATTGTATTAGATTAAATTTAGCTGAATTGTCAATATTCAAAAAAATATGTTTAATGTCTTATTTTGTTGTACATAATATTTTTAGTTTAATCTTTTTATTTAATTTTCTTTTAACATTCAGTAAACTAAAATCATCATTTATTTCAGAAGTCAAAATCTTCACTTCACTTACTCTATATATGCTTGATACCTTCAGGCCAAATATTTTCATTAAATCCTCCTCCTCAATAGTAACAGGTCTTCTTTTCAATTATTTTGCTTTCATAAATGATTCATAATTTCAATGACATCTTTTCTTATAGACAAACAATTCTTCCCCTTTTATTTATCAAACTGAAAATTCGCATTGCCACCATCCCTTATTTTCTACCCGATCTTAACTAAAAGCACTTTGAATTGTTGTTACTTTTATATATTCTTTATGTATTTCTACCATAAATATGTACATTTTTTTTTATTAAAGGTCACTAATTTAATTAAAGATTAATTTAAAATCTAATTTAATAATTGACTAAACTCTTAGAAAATTAATTTAGATTTTAATTTAAAAATTAATTTAATTACCATTATATAAAAATCAATTCCACCATTTTTTAAGAGCAATAGCTACTAAAATATATAGTTTTTATTATAATAAAAACTATTTTAGATGACAATAACTTTTAATTTATAAAATACTTTTTAATTTAATCACTATTTTAGATAATAATAATTTTTAATCACTAAAATAATTTTTATTATAAATTATTACAATAAAAATTATTTTTAACCAATAATTAATTATTTTTTATCATTAAATTAGTTTATATTTAATTAATTTTTTATAGTATTTATTTGAGTTTTCTTTGTCCTTCGTACTTAAGCTCATCTAACATTGTATCTTACAAAAATCTATTTAAGCATGCTCCAAGTTCACCTTACAAGTATAACTTCATTAAAAATTATCATATCTATCACCAATATCACCTTTATTCTTTTTGTGACAAATGTTCTTTCAAGTAATCAAAACAATCTTAATCTCTCTCTTTATCCGGAAGAAACTAATTTAAATATTTGTCATGTTTTTTTATTTAGAGGGTTAAGTATTTACAAGATCAAAACGATGAAATATGATAAAAAAAAGTATTTAACATATCCATCATCCTATGAAAAATATTAAAAAATTTCAATTACAATATTTTTAAACAATCACACTAAGCTTTAGTTGTCACAATTGCCAAAATCACTTAAAATATATATCATTCAAATAAACTTGTCTATCTTAAAAAAAATATTTTTACTTCCTCTTAAGAAATTACATTAAAATAGAATGGTTTCCTGCTACCACCTCAAGATTTTTTAGTTTTTTCTCTTTTGAAAAGTGTTAAAAGGTCCATATAATATAGAACTTTCCCTTTATCTCTTAAAATACAATCCTTAAATAGTTTTGCCATCTTTTGTTTAGGTTTATCAACACCTTAGTAGAATTAAAAGTAGATTCACTACCATTTTCTATGTAAGTACAACCTAAGGTAAATTTAACTTTAAGTTTGATACTAATCCATTAAAAAGAAGAAGAAAAAAAACATTTTTATGAATAACAAGATTTCAATCCAAAAATAATATTAGTTCGACACTACTTCTTGAGGTCAAGCTCCATCACTTGAAAAATAAATTATTGTCATAATTTTTCTTTAACATTTCTCCTACAGAAAAAAGAAAAAAAGAAGAAGACAGGAATGATAAATAAATCTAATGTATGTGGAAATCCACAAACTTAGGAGGTAAATTGAGAATTTTCAAAATCAATAAAAATATAAAGCTTAACTCTCAAAGAAATACTTTTTTCTGGCAAACTTTAAATAGAACCACCTAATTTTGAAATCAATAACTCACCTGTTGAACCTTCATCCTTTCATATTGTAGAGTAAAAGACTATCCCTTTAGGTTAATGAGACAATATTTTATTTCCAGATATTAAAAAAATGATAACTTTATTCTCAATGGAAGCGTGATTAATTATTTATGGGTATACTAACTTTTTATCACATATATTAAAGCTTAGTCAACAAATATGATTTTAAATTATTTCAATTTTTTAAATTGGACCAGAGCTTAATCCATAACAATAAAAGTTATAATCTTAATTTTTTTATAAATTCTTGTGAACTGTAATTGCCTGTAATAATATTTTTCTAAAACACATACTAATATTATATAACTGCACCCATTAATAATATAATAAATTATTTATGGGTTTTGTACAACTAGTTTTGATTAGTGTAAAACACATTATGAACCTAATCACTAAGATGATAATGGGAGGTCCCATAAGGTTAATAAATAGAGAGATTAAGTCTTCATTGTTGTCACTTATTATTAGTTATTTTCTAGGATTTGTCTAATTGAAAACTCTAAAACAAGGAGGTTGTGATTAAGTAAAAGAAAATTTGACATTTTAGAATTGAAGATGTTGTTCTGGGCGTGATTTTCCCCCCCAAGTCTTAATTACTAACTATTTATTTATACAAATGATAGGTTCTTGAAAAGTTATTTGTTTTAATCTTACATATAAGACCGATTATATTTCATTTATGGCTATTAATGATATGCATGTTTGACACGGTCAAAAAGTATTAATTAACCATTTGACCACAAATGGGTAGAGATTTCCTAGGCTTTCTTCCCTTGTTTTCTTGGGTCTCCCTTCTGCAGAATGTGACTAACATAATAGTATTTATTTATTACCATTACAATATTCCATCATTGTTTATCATAGTTCCCCGGCCAATATCTGATATTCGAGTATAAAATGATTAATCTAATAAAGAAAAATCCAAACCCAACTGGCATTCTTTGAATTATCAGAAGAAAAAAAATGCAGATTACGTGGTTCGATGACTGCTTAACTATGGAACAATATGGCACATTAAGATATGTGGATACTAGAATATAGGTATAGTTTTATGCTACAATTGCAACTACTAGATCACTAAATACTATTATAATTCATTTCTTATTTCATTAGGTGCTCACGGAATTGTTGTCCGTACTCAGCTCCTCAATATCATATTATGCCACCAATTGTATCACCACTTCATTTTAATTTCTATTTTCATCTCCTTTCTTCAAAATTATATTTATTCCTAAATCATGCATTATACTTTCTTTAAACCAACATGCGTCTTTCTTCATTATTCTTACCGCATAATTAACTTTCATCAAAACTATGTTAGGATCGTACCACAATAGGCTCATAAATAATTATTTGTACCATCTTCTCATATGCCAACTCATGAATGCTCCAAGAAAAACAAAACAAAGCTTATTGTATTTTGGGTCCGTTTAGTTTAAATGATGGATTATTTTAGTTAATTGAGTTATTTTGTATTTAGATTAAGCAAATTTAGTTTCTTTGAGAATGATTTTTACTTTAAAAACTTTTATTTATTGACTAATATTGCTTTAAAAAATGAGAATAAGTGATTCTGATATTATATTAGATTTTAATATAAAATAAATTAGTATCAGATCAAATTATTTATATAATAAACTTTACTTATTTTATATTATTATTTTATATGATTTTTTTTCAACAGTTAAATGTTAAATTAGGATTTTGAGCAAGGAAAACCCTGATTCTTTTATAAAAAAAAAATAAGTGAAATTGGATATGTTAAATGATGAGTTTCGAATGAAAGATAATTTAATTGACTCGAAGTATAAATATTGAGTTAGAAAGAGAAATGTTAGGTATTGCAAATCCATTTCAAAGATCGTATAAAGATCGTATGAGCTATTTGTCATGAAAATATATGTTCACTTTCAAATTACAAGTCACATCACATGCAATGATTCGTTCGGTACTTTTTCGATCTCATATGATAAATAAATGCCTAAGTCTATTTTGATGATTTGAGCGTGTGTGTCTCTTTATACGTATATCATATGTCTTTTTAAGTTAGATATAACTGAAAAATATTTAAAATTATACATTATAAAGAAGTGGACTTTAAGTCTAACTCAACCCCATAAAACTGGTTTGTGGGGTTGAGTTAGGCTTAAAGTCCACTTCTTAATATGGTATCAAAGGAAGTCCATCCTAGCAAGGTTGTTGGGTCATCCACTATGGGGCTGCTATTAGATCATCCATAAATTTATAGTCGCACGCTCAAGATGTCCGGTCCTTGACATGTTACAAGTCGATTTTGTGAAATTGAATTAAGCTTAAAGTTCATTTCTTAATAATAATTAATATGCATGATTTATTTTCTTTTTTTTTTCTTAAAGTTCAGTTCTTAATAATAATTAATATGCATGATTTTTTTTTTCTTAAAAATAACATTAAGAATTACATGTATTATTTATTTAATCTTAAGAGGGTATGAACTAAACATCCATCCCTCTTTGGAATTTAATATATAAATATGAAATGAAATTAACTAACTTGTGAGGGTATAAATAGTTGGAATGTTGAAAGAATACAAATTTAGAAGTAATCAATTTTAGAATATATAAACTATTCGAATTGAGAGAAAACAAAATTGAATTTAAAAAAAATGTAAAATACTATAATTTTATGAGTAAAGAATAATGTTAAATTAAAGTTACTTTTGAAGGAAAAATACACTAAATCTAAAAACAAGAATCTTATTTTATTATATAAATGCCAATTTCTCCCAAAAAGTATAAATGTGAATTAGGATTCACCATTTTTTTGGAAACTGCAAAATATCTCTCCACCTCAGCATCTGGTTTCTTAACAAAAAAGAAAAAAGAAAAAAGAAAACAAGATCAAACATTGTTTAGCAAGTACTTACCGCTCAGTCACAAACGTTTCAATCTTAAAAATAAAGTTATAAGCCGATTGAAAAAAATGATAGAATTCCTATCACAGAGCATATAGCTTGATGATAAACGGAGTTGTTTTTCTCTCACGAAAGAATGCCAAATTCGAATTGTGTAATTTTATTCAACTGTTTTGTTGGAAATTCCATGGAAAAAATTCAAATGGTCTTTTCAATTTATATATTTATTTTTATATAATATAAATATTCAGTTCACACTAGCTTTTTATTAGATCTGAACTTGCATTTACACATTAACCATTGATACAAAGTTTTACAAAATTATAATTTTTAGTTCGCTTTGACTAAGATTGTTTTCTATAAAAATAAAATTAAAATCGTATCTCTCCAATCTATATCTGAATACTAACCATATATAATATCATTATAAAATAATATATATATATATATAAATGATAATAACCAAATATTAATGCTAAAATCATTATTAATTGGCATTAATGTAGAATTATTATTCTTTATTATACATAATCGTTATCATTTATTGATATTTATGATTTATTATTTTTAAGACTTTATATATACTTTATGATATTTGGGGAGTACTCATTCTATTCTTTATACTTTAAATTCTCTTATAATTTTTAGACCTTAAACTTTAAACTCAATTCAGTCTCCAATAATTCTAAAAGTTCAAAGACCGACTTTATCTGACCTCAACCATTACTACTAAGAACAAAAATGAAAGATGGAATTCCTTTTACAACACTAATTTTTCAATTCGATTTGAATTAACTTTTTTAAATCAATTTGAATGAAATTAGTTTCTATAAAAGTAGAATTCCTTCCTAAACCTATCATGCATCTATAAATTGATAAAATCTAGATTTTCATATATGTAAGTTTTAATAATACAAAATAAAAATATATATAAATACAATGTAAGAATTTCGTTCTTTATTTATATAATTAGTATTTATCTACAAATTATTTTTTACTATATTTTCTCTAAATTTTTTTAAGATTATTAACCTTAAAATTATATGTTTTCATAACATATGAGAAGATAACAAGAGTAAGAATAAGACTAAGATATACCAAATAAGTTATAAATAAAAGTATGTTTATGTTTTCCTATTATTCTATTTAGTCTATTTTTTTAGTGTTGATTAATGTGAAGATGTTAATGGAGTAGGACTAAACTTTGGATATCATAGTAGTACACTTTGGATTTATAGAATGGTACATTACTTTTAAATAAGAGAAATTAATACTCAATATAATATTGTTTAGATATGTGAATTTTATAGTTTCTAAAATGATGTTATGTTAAAATATGATTATATATATATATATATATATATATATATATATATATATATATATATATATGTGTGTGTGTGTGTGTGTGTGTGTGTTGGATAATTATAATGTTGTTATGGAGGATAATATTGTATTATACCAATTATTATGAATATAATTGATGTTATTGGATAATTTAAACACAATACATACATAATGTTGACATTTTCTATGTAGTACAAAATTGGAATGTGATGTTTCTGGATTGATATCATTTAATTGATGAGTCATGATTACTTGTATCTTTTAGTATTGTTAATGCATACGTCTAAGGAAGAGATCACATATATTAAATTATGACCTGAGATTTGAGCAAGAGAAAAACAAGGGCAACTCTTTCTCTCAAGTAAATGATTGTTTAAAGGTTAAGGTGTGGTGGTGGTGCATGACATTTTCTAGAACTTATTAGAACATGCAATAAGTAATAATACTAAAACGACAACTAAGATATGTGATAACATGATTCACATAAAGTTATTGTACGTAAATATTTGTATAATATTGTGACCTAATGTGATTGTGCATGTTGATACATATTGTGATAATTATAACCATCTTGTAATTGTATAGTGAAGAATTCTTAAAATATATTAAAAAAATTTAGTATTAATTACACAACTTATTAGAAAAAAATATATTAACTTTTCTGGTTATCTAAATTAGACAAATTAAAATCTCAATCTCATGTGTTAAAAAATTAAAAAAAAAATATATTTTAATTTTTCTGGTTATCTAAATTAGACAAATTAAAATCTCATGTATTAAAAAATAAAAATTATTAATGTAAAAATAGTGTTATTAATATAGATTTATATTATACGATATATAATGTTACATTAATTTTAAAATTATTAACTTATTTATACTTATTATATATTGGATATAAATTGTTATAGTTATACATTGTGTAAAAACGTGTCACACTATTAGAAAGATTTTTTTTTTCTTTTCTTTGTAGAGTATTATACTACATGAGTGGATGGATGAATATATTTAAGAGGACTGATACTAGACATATTAGATGGCATACTTTCTTTCCACACCAAAAAACAAGTGCAATGTTTTTTTTTTTTGAAACTTTAAAAAAATATTTAAAATTATATATAAAATGTGGATTAGTGATCATTAACGAGTTCATTGATTTTTTTTCTATATTTTATACAGCAGTTGTAAAATATTCTGTTTGGATGTTACAAAACAAACATGGGTTGTATTATTTTCCTGTCCATATTTATTAAACTCAATAAAATTTTAAAAGTTCAGATTTAAATTTATGGTATTTGAAACAAACCAGGGGAGATTTTTACGGAATTCTTGTATTATACTTCTCCCAAAAACATCATGCGCATTATAGCACATTATCCCTGTTGTTCACATATTTTGGTTCTGTCTGTGTATTTTGAGTAAATTTAATTACCACGTAAATTTATCCTTCAGTTCCAATAATAAAATGATGAGAGGCCATTATTTATTGTTAAACTTTACACATCTGAAGAATAAAATTTAAGCATTCCAATTCTTAATCGATAAGCATGTTGGGCGGTGTATGTTCAGTAACGTCTCTCTCTCTCTCTCTCTCTCTCTCTCTCTCACACACACACACACACACATATATATATATATATATATACATATATCAGTTAAACATTAACGTAACAACTTGTAAAACTACGAAAAAAGACACAGTTTCTGCAATTTTATGAGAAGTACTATGATTTTGTCATTTTTGGAACAGACGGCAGCACCTAAAGGTCTCACCAGCAAATGGAAACAAGGAGATAATCCAGATTGGTGTTTAATTAAAAACTCAACATGTCTGAGTTGCTTAATCTGCATGTGGTTGGAGCACGAAATACGCTACCAGCAAGTCCAACCGCGTCACAGAGGTACAAGGAACAGATAATTTACACCAACTTGTATAATATAGTATGTTAAGCAGAGTGATTTGGTGAGAAATAGGGTATTGATTAATGAGCTAAAACCCTAGTTGGGTTGCAGGGTTGTTGACTAGTTTAAGAAACCAACCTAAAATTCTGGGAACCAGCGAATTGTTTTACATGCTGGTGTTTGCTGCACAGATTCTCCTCGTCAGGTTTATTTATGCTACCCTAACCTATACCCTATGCCATGCCATGCCATCATCATCGCTATCCTCAACCATTTCCAGCCACCAATTTCTTTTACTGCCTCAACTTTCTCTCTTCAAGTTCCTCTTTTTTACCACCACATGTTTTCAGTTCTTACACTTTTCTCTCCTTCTCATGTATCACCAAAAAATATACTGTTAAGCATTATTTCAGAGCTTTGTACATTTTCCTTTAAATTTGAAAACGATAATGTTTGAGACATTGTTAGACATCAAATTTCAGATGACAAAAAAAGTTGGACATATTAGGTAGTTTTGCTATCAATTTGATAGAAAAGTTAACACATTCAGTCCAGTGCTCCTGAGACAAGATAGGATTAGTTGAACCCACCATTTCGTTTACATTTTTTGTTTTTATATTCTATATTCTATATTCTATATTAAATGTTAATATTAATTTATTAAAATAAAAAGAAAAAGACTATATACTTTTTATTATAATGTCTGAAAATGCTAATAAAGTTTTAATTTAAATAATAAACACTTATAAGTTTTAATTTTTTATTAACTAATTAAATATGAAAAATTAGCTATAACTCTAATTTATCTAATTAAAAATATTAATTAATCTGTTAAAAAGTATATTTTGAAATATATGTTTTAAAAAATTAAACAGACTAACAGGTTAGTCCAGTGGTATGTTTCGTTGGAATTAACCTAAAATTGTAAAATCGATCCTTTTTATTCAATTATTTTAACTCATTTATGGGAGTATTTTTTTTCTTAAATTCAAACAGTTGATATATATATATATATATATATATATATATATATTATTTTTGTATATTAATTAAAACAGAAATAGTTAATAGCATTTTTATCAATACATCCTTTTAAATACAACTTTCACTTGTAGATAAAATTTATCTATAATAATGAATAAAAGATTTGCCTAACTGGTGTAAATATTTTACTTTTAATTATATTTCAAAAACATATTAAGAAACTTCTAATTTTCAATACTAATAAAAATTTTACAACTCATAATATTAAGAAACTTTACAAGTCCAATTGGCCAGTTAAAGTTAAGTTTAAAATAAGGAAAACATATTAATTTATTTCTAAGCTTACATTTTCCTTAGAAACATCCTCTATCTTCTTAAGAGCATTTTTAACAAAAATGCTTATTGAAATTATTTATAATTTGAAAGTTACGAAATATAAATTATATATTTAAAAGTTTTTTATTCAAAATTATTTAAATAAGTAATTATAAATAATTTAAAAAAATTATAAATATTTTATATAATTCTAACAAATAATTTCTATTAAAAGTATTTTAACTCCGTGATTTTTTACTTCCAACTTCTTTAAAGACTGATAGCTCATTATTTTAGATTTAAACTCACTATCTGAAACTCAAAAGCAACATATAAACATTACAATAAAAATAAGATTTATTATGTTGTTTTGTTAAGAAGGTAATAATTTAAAAAGAAAATAGAAAGAAATGGGATGGAAGGAAGAGGAATTTGTCTTTATACATAAAAGGGGTAAGTTAGTGAAAGAGATAAAGCAAAAATGGCATAATGGAAACGTCAGAGTTATGTTGATGTAGCACGACATTCTCTCACCAAATGCAATGAACTTTTAATTCACTTCAATTAAAATTGGACCTACCAATCAATCATATCTATTATAACATCATCAATTTCTTCAACACTTTCATCAATTTCTTCTGTCTTTTTGGACTTTCATTACAACTTGGATTAGTTTTTCTCAAATATTTTCCAACCGTAAATAATAAATAGCTTTTTCTTATAAATAAAAACAAAAACAAAGCTCAACCTATTAAATTGCCTGCGTCACTGCCAGAGCCCTGATAAGACACCTCCTTTCCACCACTTGCTGCTTTTAATTTTTCACATATTTTAAATTTTAATTCTTTATTAATAAGATTTATTATATATCAGTTATGAATTTAAGTCTCAAACTAAAAATAAAGTTTAATTGAAAATTATGTCAAATTATTTTATATAATTTACTACTTTTGTAAGGATTAAAAAATTTTAAAAAAAGATTTTCAACCATTAGAACCAGGTTAGTTTTAGTGACTAGTTCGAATAAAGATAAATATATTCTTTTTAATAAAATCTTAAAAAGAAGTTTAAGTAATTAAATATTTTTAAAAAAAATGTCGAGAAAGATGATTATGGTAAAAATTCAACAATAATTAAAATATTCTAACATTTAAAAATAAGATTCATAGAAATTCAAGTGAAAATAAGAATAAAATTGAATTATATATAAAAAAATATAAACATTAAATTTTAAATAAAAATTATAATAAAAACTAAATTTTATAAAATATAATGTGATGAATAAAAATCATAAATTTTAAATTTTAAAATTTTAAAAAAATATAATAGAAATTAAATTTTATAAAATATAATATGATTCATAAAAATATTGTTTCATTTATGGTGATGGGATCACTTTTTAAAAACTTTTATTATTTTAAACAGGTACCTAATGAATTTATTTTGTTTTATTCACAACCTATTTAGAAATTTAAAAAAAAATCACTTTTGCTTTTGTCAGATATTGTAGTGATACAGAAACTTGTCACTTTCCTTCCTTCTAATCAAAGTGACTTTACCGACACAAGTAAATATATCAGTAATTACTTGACTTTGAAAAAATTGATATAATTATTATTATGATGTAACTTCTAGAACCCAGGGTTTAATTTTTTTTTTCAAAGTTTCTGTTAAAAATCGATTTTCAGAAAGTATTCTCTAAAATGTGTTAAAATATTTAAGACTTCTGGAATGCATTTTTCAGAATGTATTAAAATTTTGACACCTCCGGAAAGTATTTTTTAGAATGTGTTTAAAGTTTAATTCATTTTCTGAAAAAAAAAATAAAAGAGTATTTTAGAAGAAAAAAAAGTATTAATAAAATTGAGAAGTGTAAATAACATTCTTCATAACTTAATTCTGGGCACTGATTAATATGTTACTGCTTTATGTTTTTTATTTGCTTACATAATTGTTTTTCTCTTTTTTTGGTTTCGCTTGTATTTGGGCTATGAGTTCGATTCACTAAACTCAGCCTTCTGGAGAAGAGAAATCTTGAGTGGTTAGAACATTTTAATTTTGGGTTTGGGCTACTTCAACCATTAGAGCGCTTCTTCCTGCACCTCCATGCATTTCCTCCTGCACCCCCAAGCGCACAGTAAAATGACAAAAATGTCCTCCCATCCTAAATGAGATGTACCCCTTTTCCTTCTCTTTTTTCTTCTGCACGTGCATTGTTCCTTCCGCATTGAACTCTCTTTCGGCATAACACTTCTTCCTTCCAGCTTCTTCCTTCTAACATCGATTTGTGTTCAGGTGGTCCCTCTCCATCTCTTTCTTCTTGCATTAAGTCTCTCTCGTGAGCATTGTTGTTGCATTTGATGGTGAGAAGCGGCGCCGACACAGGTGAGGGAGTTTATTTCATGGTTTTTGCATTTTCTGGTTTTAGAAGATGACTTCCGGCTTGTACAGACCGGAAGTCATTTTCGGATGGGGAGTTAAAATTGGCTTCCGGTCTGTACAAGCCAGAAGCCAAAAATTAATTTTTTTTGGCTTCCGGCTTGTACAAACCGGAAGTCATTCCCGCATCTGCAAATGACTTCCGGTTTGTACAAGCCAGAAGTCAAGTTTTTCAACTTCACTTCCGGTTTCTACAAACCGGAAGTCAAAAAATGACTTCCGGCTTCTACAAGCCGGAACTACTGAAAATTTTGGAAAAAAAAACCTGGCTTCTTCTTCGCGAACCACCACCACCAACTTTCGTTCAACCTCATCCTAGGACCAGCAATCACAGTGCAGCTTTTCAAACCTCCACCTACATTCACTATGCACAACTAACACCACAAACTTATTCTCAACACAACACCATCTCCACTAGGGATTCATCTGCTCATGCTGTAATATATAACATGACAAGGGCAATGTTGGTATTTTCATTTTTTGAGGGGTGCAGGAAGAAGTCTTGGGGGTGCAGGAAGAAACTGCCCAACCATTAATAAATTGAGTCCTTTCTTTCAACACTCCAATATTTTCTTCCTGCACTTTTATGATGTAAGAAAGTTCAAATTATTCATGAATTAAAAATATTTTAGATTATATAATTTAAAATTGTATTCTTAATTAATGATACAAAACATATTTTTAGATGGTATAATATAAAATATATTTTAAATTATATAATTTAAAAATACATTTTAAATTATGTAATATGAAATTTGAAAATATAAATAAAATAAGTATTATGACTTTAAACTTATAATAATATATTTTTGGAGTACATAATAAAAATTTAAAAATTTAAAAATATATTTTAAATTGTGTAATTCAAAATATATATTTTAAACATGGATAAGTTTTTCCAGCACCCAATGGAGGTGCATGAAGTAACCATGGGTGAAAAAGAACCCATAAGTTGGGTAGAAAGGCTTCAATATAGTTGGTTTGCTATTTATTTCCGTAAACGGGCCGAACTATTGGATCGATCAAATGATATTTACACCTTAATACTAAATTCACTTAGCACCCACTTACCAACAGTTTATTAAACCATTATTGAATACATTCTTTGTGCATAATTAACTGGTAAACTCTTGTGTGATTTCAAATAAATATTTAACATTTTCGAAGAGTTCTTCCCATCTTTATTTTTTTGGTGATGACCTCTTCTTCTTGCAATTCCATTCTTATACCAGTTGCAACAAGTAGCAGTGGGAATATTTCATGCTCTGATCCTATACAAGGTTGAACTTCAATTATGACTCGTTTATTCTAGTGTATAGTAAAACATTGATGTTGCAAAATAAGAAAAAGAAGATAAACTATTTTTTTCCTTCCATGCTGAAATTAGAAATCAAAGGATATTTATTATAACAATTTGTAATTTAACGATTTTCAAGAATAGATTTGGTATTTATGAGCCTAATTTGTTAGTATTTATAGAGAAATAAAGTGCCTAACTTGTTGATCGTGTAGTTTTAGTAAAAGTTTAACCTTTTGACAAAAGATAACAATTTTAAAGACATGTGAGTTTGTTTTGTTTTTTTAAATGGTCTGTTACACCAATATTAGCGAATCACACAATCTTAGCTAAATTCTATTGTATTTTTTGTGTCACCAGTGTTGAAGGATCTGTATTGAAATGGTTTGTTGTGGGAAGAACTTAGTACCTAGGGTTTAATCATCATATATACTGATTTAGAAAGTGTTTTAGAAATTATTATTTATTATCTCTGAAAATGTTTATGAACCAAAGGGAATAGAGAACAAAGCTTTTCAATACAGATAAAATGTCCTAAACGAATTATATCTGCTCACCGAGTCTCATTTTTTTTTTAATTTGGAATTTCTCAGACTAAAATTCGTTGGTAAAATTTGCCTCAATATTTTTTTAAGAGAAATTCTTATAAAATATATGCAAATTAATATATAAAAATTGGTCGATTTGATCAAAACTTAGTAATTGGTTCTCAAATGAATTTAATATATCAGGGTGGATTAATAATTACAAATTAAAATTTAAAGAAATAAGTTTTATGTATAATTTTTGGGGATCCATCTAAAATTTGAAGTCAAACGTTGAATTTGTGATTAAAAATAGAAAAACAGAACCCAGTTAATGTCTCCATCTAAAGAGAGGTAAGAAATTGCAAGAAGCATGAAGTTGTGTGGTTACGTGCTTTACTCAATAATTTATTTATAAATTTAAGCGTGGATGTTCCTTTTTGCTGTGGGTGTCTATATTCAAATGTAATAGTGTTTTCAATGAAAATCACATTGAAACGAAAACGTTTTTGTTAGAAATAAAATTACAAGTGTCGAATTGGTTGATGGCGATGGAGACTGAAAAGGACAGGAAAAGTAGATAAGCAGAAGGAGCTTCACTTGTCATCCAAGTTCTTCGATTGGATTTGTTTTATTCGATAACTTGCTGGTTTCAATTTTATCCCTTCACCAGAAGAAGAAGAAGAAGAAGAGATTACGACCTTTTTATTCATAAGTTTATCTCATAGCAGAATCTTGTTTTGGTTTTCGACAATTAATAGTGTATTATCCATTCTTTTATACTAAATCTCTTTTTTCAGACAACTTTGTTTAAGAAAATACACTAGAAGATGACATGAAAACAGTAGAAGATGGATTTTCATTTACTATTCAAGCCAATCACTAATTAAACATCCACCATGAACATTTTTTGTCTTTTGAGTTTGGGTTTTAATTGTATTAATCCTAAAATGTTTCTTCATTTGTAAAAGAATGATCGATTGTTACGTAACTGTTGGGAGATTATAAAAAGGATAATGAAGTACATCTACAATCACACAATTTATTATAACATTATTTTTAATTCAAACTTTTAAGGACAATGAGATTATAGTGTTCTATGTTCAACTTACTCATACGAAACTTCAACATCACACATTCTTACATTCTTACAGTAGCATCCAATCTATAAATATTTTAAAATAACTCACCTGATAAACATCTTTGCACAATTCCAGTCATAAATGTTATTAATTGGTTTATTGGAGTGGTTTGTTTCTTTTCCATAAGATTGTTATTTCCATTCATGTTTATCGATCCTCAATTGCTTGAATCTAATTCATGCCCAATCACTGCTTTTATTCATCAACTCCAAAATCATTTAACCATTTTACAGATTTTCTTAATATCTTCATGTCCATGATATTTCGTTCAATTTTATTTCAATTTCTAAATCGTTTTGGTCTGACCTTTTAGAAGTTGACTTTGCTTGTTTCAATGATAGGATTGCCGTTCGTTTTTTTGTTGTCAGTTTTGGAACCATTTTCTGGATTCACTTAGATTGATTATTTTATGTATCAATCTTGCTACAAATTCCAAATGCTACTAAACCCTACACGATTTGACTCCTATTATATACTCTTTAGCAACGCTACTACTTTTTTAATTTTAATTTTTAACTAATAAGCACAAAGGTGTCACCTTTTCCCATTGTTTTCAGTTTGAGTATTTAAGAATTAAGAAATGCTAACTCTTTTTTTTCATTTTGCTTTGTCCATTGTTTATTAAGGTTGCTTTATGTAGTTGTCGTGGACAGTGAATGAAATTTGAGTAAGTAAAGGATGTACGAGTAAATAAAAATTGAAGAAATGTGATATAAGAGTGAAAAGTTGATGAAATTTGGTGATGCCTTGAAAAATTAGTGTAATTTTTTTTAAAATATAAGTATTTAATATAATTTTCTAGGATGATATAAATATTATAATTGTGTAAACTTTAAGAAAGGAAATGATAAATAGAATAATAATACCTTTTATATATGAATTTTTCTAAGTGTTTAATATTTTCTTGGTAAATTTTGTTGCCGTTTACATTCATTATCACTTTTTAAATTTCTAAATCTCGATTCGTTGTACATTTCGTTTTATATTGTTCTTCATTTTAAATTTTGAAGTTGTTTTCCTTTCAAACTTTTGAGTCAATTTTTTAATGAATTTTTAGTTAATTCTAAACTTGAAATACAGTTTTTAATGTTTTAAATTTATTTTCCAATGTCTTTATACATTATGCGTTTATGCTGTTAATTTTGAGAATAGTGTAACTGTAAAAATAAGTCTCAAGATATGATTTTGCATAATCTTTGATGTTGAAAATTTTTACTTTATGTTACACTTCTTTAGATATAAATTGAAAATTATTATGATCAATAATCTAAATAATACATAAAATATATTTGTAAGTTCGTGTAAAATCGTGAGTGGAAACTCGTTGAATGTTGTGAGATAACTTAAAAATTTAAATATCAAAGTAAGTTTTCTCCTTTCAGAATTTGTAGACTTTGTCATATCTTGAATTCTAATTTCAGCTATATATGTATATAATTTGTAATTTTTATTTCTTTTTTTATGTATTATAGCTTTTTTATTGTTTTGATTAATTTAAAAAGAAATTTCATCATTTATCAAAAAGAGACATTTGCATTAAAAAATAAAGATATGCAAATAGTGGTTTAAAAGAAATGAAAAATAAGTACTTAACTAAACAATAGTTTAAAAAACTGAAAAAATGAAAATTTTAAACCATTTGGACTTTAGGAAGATTTTAAATCACGAGGATTGTAAGAGACACGAATAATGCGTTCATCACGATAGTACTACTAAAAAAGAGTCAAATCGCATAAAACACATTAATAAAAGTTAAAATAACTTGAAATAAAAAAAAAACTAATATACTAAATCCTTTTTGCAATGACTTAATTGTCTGAGTAAATTAAAATCAAAGTAATATATTATGCAGTGAGTGTGGAGAGTTCCAAAATTGACATAATGAGTATTATTTAATATTAGTTTATAAAAAATTTAAGAGAATTCAATAAGAGTGTAGTTCTTAAGAGTTAATTAAAATAAGATTTTATGGTGTAAGAGTTGTTTTATTTTTTTTAAATTTCTTTTTAAATAATTTTGAAAACATTTATAATACAAATTTATGTATAACTTAGAAAAAATGAAACGTAAATTATATAACTAATATTTTTTTGTTTAAAATTGTTTAAAGAAATAATTATAAAAATAATTATGAATAATTTTTAAAAAGTTATAAATATTTTTTTTTATAATTCATTTTAATTATGGGTTGTTGTATTTGGTAATTGTTGCCATAAAATATGTAGTAGATGGTAACCCAAATAATGGATTCGCGTATTTATTACCAAGTATTTTATTTAGATCCTTCATTCATTTCAGTAATTTTTTAAAGTCGTATGTATATAAAAAAAACTATGATTTTCCACTTTTTAACTTGTTTTTATTCATCTTGTTATCTGCTTTTTTATTTTTATTTTTCTTTATTCAAATATTTTTAATTATTATTTGATTTTTATTTACTTTATTTTTCCAAGTCATCGAAGGTAAAATCTGAAATCGTCCATGGATGTTTTATTTGGTGGGAAGGATGGGATTGGCGAGGAAAGGACAGAAGTAGATTTTATTTGTAAATAAAGAAGAAAAATATATATTATCATAAAAAAACAAAATTTTGAATACCCAATTAAAATAAAAGCTTTATCCTAAACGTAGGTGGAAAGTCCATGCGGAGTCCTCTTTTTCTTGGCCACCATAATCCAAAGTCTTACGGTACCGTTTTGTGCACCTTCTTTCTGCAACATCAACAACCAAATCATTAATTATTAGGAGACTGAAAAGTGAACAAAAGAAAAGAGATGAAAGGAGCAATCAGCGGCCATGTACGGTGGCTACTATTAATTACGACCAACACCTTCGAACCCAACATTCAAATTCAAACTCTCATGACCACTCTCCCACTCAATCCCCACACCACTTTCCACCATGACCTTCTTCTTTTCTATTTTTCTATTATTCTCCTCACACATTTTCCGCCGCCGGCCGCCGCGCAGCTCCCCAACGCACTGACGCCACCGCCGCCAGACCGGTTCTCGAGGCTGAAGTTCGACAAGTCCATGGCCATCGTTCTGGTGATCCTGGTGGCGGTGTTCTTCATCCTGGGGTTCCTCTCCGTGTACACGCGCCAGTGCGCGGAGCGTAGGATGCGAGGGAGGTTCGACCTCTCCATCTCGATCGCGCGTCGGCAACGCGGTCTGGATCGCGAAATCATCGAGACCTTCCCCACCTTCGTGTACTCCACCGTGAAGAGCCTGAAGATTGGGCGCGCCACGCTAGAATGCGCGGTGTGCCTGAACGAGTTCGAGGAGGACGAAACGCTGCGTTTGATACCCAAGTGCAGCCACGTGTTCCACCCTGAGTGCATCGACGCGTGGCTCGCCAATCACTCCACTTGTCCCGTCTGTCGCGCCAACCTTGTCCCCAAACCCGACGACCCCTCCTTTGTTTCCATCCAAATTCCGGATCCGGTTCAACCCGTTTTAAACTCCCCGGTCCAACCCGAAACCTCGGATTCTCCGAAGACGAATGAATGGATTAATCACAACCGTTCACCGCGGTCAAGGTCAACGGGTTTCAGCATCGCGAGTTTGTTTCCGCGATCTCACTCGACGGGTCACTCGCTGGTTCAACCTGGGGAGAATTGCGAGCGGTTCACTCTGCGTTTGCCCGAGCAAGTTAGGAACCAGCTGATGAGTTCGACGACGTTGAGTCGCACCAAGAGTTGCGGCTTGAGCTTGAGTCTCACCCGCGAGAATAGTGGAAGGAGAGGTTACAGGACCAGAAGCGTTGGTAACAGCCCTAGTCCTCACGTGACAAGAGGCGTGGGTGGCACCAGCAGCAGCCCTCACGTGCGGGGACACGACAGGCGTTGGTTTTTTCGGAGCCCTTCAGCCAAGGACTCCATTAAGGAAGATGTCGGTGAACGTTCTTCGGATCGACTTTTCTCGCAGACCACAAAGGATAGTGAGAATTCAATGTTTAGTTTGTTGGGTTCGGTGGATGAAGGTCAAACAAAGATCATTACTTGACGATGACGATGATGATGGTGATACTATTACTTTTACATTTGCCATTTACGGATTTACCAACCACCATTGCTTCTTGCTAATGGAATTGCTGCTTTTACGCATGTACTGTAAGTAAATATGTACGTAGGTAGTATTATTTATTTATTTTTATGGTTTTAGAGTTTAGAATTTTTTGTGTGTTCTGGGTGGGGGAACAAATATAGAGAATTCTGTAAAGCTGAATAAAATTACAATTCTGAAACAATCATACTCTCTTTTACGGATCCTGTTCTTCTGCAGTTCATAATCAATCAACTGCTGCACTTTTGCACTTTTGTAATATTTTTATTAATCTTAAATGTTTTAACGATAGGCGAGATCTTGCAGGCCCTGCAGTTTTATAAATGGACTGAAGTGGATCCAAATCCTTCTTCTGTGCTCCTTCTGGACATTAATTATCATTTCTAGTATATGTTTATCGTGTTAATCTTTTTTATCTCACATATTAGAGATCATAAATTTTGGTGAGTTTTGCTTATAACTTAAAACACTTTTAGTTCTTTCTTTTGTTATTCACTTGTCATTCCATTTTTCATTATTTTATATGGCTTAACTCATAATGATAAAAGACCTTACCTATTAATAATTTGTCAAAAACGTTTATTTTTTATTTTAAAGAGAATTACATTTTCGGGCAAGGTGTAATATTTACCGTGTGACTTGCAGTAATAACTTAAATTTGTAGATGAAAAAGTTACTTTTGAATCTGATAATTTACAATTTATGAATATTTTTATAAAAGTTTTTCTTTTCTTTACCGGCTTCATACAATTTTCTTTTATGTAAAAACTTATCTTTTACGTCCAAACGAAAATAATCATCTTAAAATTATTTTCAAATAAACTTATGGAAGAAAAAAGTATTTCTAATAATAAAGGTCAACCATTTGTTGGCTTCATCTGCATGTTCCTTTTTATTTAATAAAATATAAATTATACACATTTATCATATACGTTTCCTTTTTGCTAATCTTTAAATCGTTATCAATTTTATTGTTTTATATGCTTGAACGCAACCTTAATTTGATTTTTTTGTTAAATTCCACCGATTGCTGTATGAAATAGTGTTGAAAGCAACATGAAATCTTGAAATAATATAAAGGTGGATTTTGTAATTTATCTCTATATTATATTACATTATGAAATGGAAATATAGGAAGTACTAGTAACATTTTTCTTACATAAATTCCGACTGTATTTATCCCTCTTACACCAATTTTATTTTCTCTTAATGATTAAAACAAGAACATGCGAATCCATGATGAAATTTATGTCGGTTAAGTAATCCTAGGATGAATCCTTAGTTTCGCTCTTTAGGATATTTTTTTGGTACAACAAATGTTTTTTTTGGGTACAATGACCAAAATGATTTTGCCTCCTTTTCACATTTCATATACATGTAATTTAATCAATAGTTTATTAAATTAGAAAAAAGCAATATGATAATTACGTTACTTAAATTTTAACAATTAAATCCCTATCTAATGGAAAATGTTTTATAGTATGATTAACAGGAAGTCATAATTGAGAATGAACCTAGCCATATACATGTTATTATATTAGAATGAAAAAATAATTGTATAAAGAGATGTCACTCTTTTAACAGAATCGTTGAATTTATCTTTTATCATAAAGTCTGACGATAACAATGTGTTATGCGATAACTATAAATATTGTAATATTTTATAAAATAAGTATAAAGAAATAAAAAAATAAACTTGACTTTCCACACTCAGTTTTATTTATTTCTCTTTCTTTTTCATCTCTCACTTTCTAAGGAAAATTCTCCTTCTTGGTTATCTCCGTCAAGTGTCTTACACCGTTCAACATAAATTTGAATTCAAGTATCCCTGTAATCATACATAAATTATTACAAAAAAGAATATTGTCTATTTAACAATTTAACAAATGTCTCACGATATTTCTTGTACTTCTTGTTCATAACAAATTAACATATTTTTGCTCTTTTTTTATTATGTAAAGTTTGCTTTTGGAAAAAAAATATATTACTTGTATTATATTGCTGTTATTTGCCATAAATAACTATAATTGAGTTTAACTAATTATGTATTTTCTCCTCGTTAATGAAGTTAACTTTGAGATATATATGAAGGGGTTATTAGATATAGTATTGAAATTATCAGGAGTTTTTGTAAATATTATAAATTAACGATAACACTATTTAATTGAATGAACAAATTTAGAACAAAATTATTATGTAATAAAAAGGATTGAATATATGGTATAAGAATTAAACTATGAAAATATAAATGGATCTCCATTACTCTCACTGCAAATTAACACAAATATTCATGGTAAGTTTTTTTTAAGAAAAAATTGGTTAGTTAGATTTTATGATCTAATTGGTGCTGTTGGTGAGTTAATTTACATATATCTGTTGCAATTCGCTTTTGTAATTATGAACTTGGGCAAGTTTTAAAAAATATATTAAAATAGGTAAGTTATTCTTTGAAGAACAATTTTATCGAGAAGAAATTGGACATTGAAATACTATTTTACTTGAATTAATCTTATCATGATACGACTTCAAAATGGAATTATTTGTAAAAAAATTATTAATATATAGTATTTTGGTAATGACATGAAATTTATGATTATTTTAGAATATTTTTTTACTATTAAAACATATTAATTTACAAGTAATGGGAGAAAAAAATAGTAAATATATTAATCATTACCAACAACTTTCTTTGTGAATCCAATTTTAATACTAAGTTTTTTACACATCAATTTTTTTTTCCAACCAATATGTCTGTTACATCTTTTATGGCACAACTACATGTGTGGAACAGTGATAAAGTAAAGTTGTTTCCGTAATAGATTTTCAATTGATCTAAGAAAGTAAATAATAAATGCGTGCAATGTATTCACAGTAGTTCATTATGTAATTTTAAGAGAGGTTAAATTTAATGAAATACCAGCTGAGTAGAAGCAAATTACATGTTTTTGAGAGATTCAAAATTGAAAAATTTGTGATAGGGTTTCATTCATGTCCTTTTTTAACCTTAATATCATATATAGATTATCAATTCCTTAATAATGAGATTTGAAGTCTTTTCCCATAAATGAATTCATTGCGCATTCAAAAGCAAAAACTTGTATTAAAAAAATCCTTTTAAAATACTTCGGTTCCTTAGATGATTCATTTTAAATCTTAGACTTCAAATCATACTGAGAGTGATACACAGTTAAAAACATTAAAAACGTAAATATGTAAAATATATCATAATATATATATATATATGTATATATTATTAATTTGATCTTTTAATAATCTCTTTTATTTAAAAATTAACATTTTTTAATTGTCTAGTTTTATTATTTCATTATTATTTTTCTCAAAAGTATTGTATTTATAGTTTTTTCATTAGCGTTTTATTTTATTCATAATACCATAAAAATTAATATAAAAGTATGAACTTATTTTCAAAATATAAAGAAAAAATATAAGTTAAAAATTAAGTTATTCCTGAAATATAAGTGTATTATGAATTAATGATAAAAGAGATATAAAAATAATTTAAATTCATGACAAATAAGTAAATAATTACTCATAGATCAACAATGTAGAAATAATGATAGTCTTAATTGCATTAAAGAAAAAATATACAATAAATTAAGTGAATATGATATATAGAAAATAATGTTATATACATATTAATTACAGCTCTTATAAATATCTATGATTTATTTAGGACCACTAAAAATTATATATGAAAAGATAGATATTTAGTAATAGAAAATTTCTAATTACACAAGTACGCGTATAAAAAAAAATTAGACACATTTACCTTACGAACCCTTGTTTGATTTAGAAGGTTGAGAAAAAAAATTGAGATGCACTTTATTATTTATGAGCTATTTTATTTATTTTTTAATATCTGGTTGTCTTTTATATAAAATAAATAAAATGAGAGAAATTTGAACATAATTTATTTATATTTATGAGATATGGGTGTGGTGGTTGTGGATGATTTAAATTGTTAGATGCTTAATTTGTTTAGAGGGTTGGAGGAATTTGTGTAAAACATGTGAAGTTGGTTTTTATTAGGCAAGGGAGTTACGTACACGACTATATATACTCCACCCCTCTTCTTCACTTTCTGCTTTAACTATTATCACACTATTTTCGAAACACTGCATTCACAACACCATTTCTTTTCACACTGCCAACTCACACACTGTAATAATGTTTTTAACAATCAAAAATATATTTATTTTTCTCTGCAACAAAATATCTTTATTCCATTTCTTTAGAAGAAGAAAAAAATACAAGATATATATAATTTCTATATATTACATTGATATAAAATTATTTTTTATCGTTGATTCTTTTTTTAATTTGTTTATGAAACCCCAATATCAAATAGAAAATTTGTTTCATTCTATATAATTTTGGTTTGTTGTTCAATATATAGAATGCTATGCAATTTTGGTATATGATCACGTGAATCTGTCTTTGTCTTAGAACGTTCTTAACTGAAATTTTTTAAATTACAGCAAAGATAAATTGGAAACCCTGAGCTGCCTCACCTAGTTAAGGCAAAATACATGAAAAAGGGTGAATTCTATACTTTTAGTTATAAAAAGTATTTCTATATTTATAGAAATTATTTTTCGAAAATTTATGATGTGTAAACTAATTTTCATAATATACAAAAGTAACGTATAAAATTAATTTTGATAGTTAGAAAAAATTATATTAGGTATTTAGTTTTCATTCTATATATATATATATATATATATATATATATATATATATATATATATATATATTAAAGTAAAGCAATTACAGTAAAATTCACCAAAAGGTAACATAAAAAAATAAACTAGTGGCAAAGGTTGTGAAGAGAAAAAAAGGGTGGTGAGAATAACAGCGCCGGTCTTTCCTCACCTTTATCCCGGCATTTTGAGCGAGCCTGATTTAAACACAATTTTAGTCTCAGAAAATTGCTAAATGCACTTCCTAAATTGGGAAATGCACCACTTTTCATGATTATTATTAGGTTTAATAAACTTTTTTCCCTGTTTTTTTTTAAATGTGTTTTCATTATTATATTTAGGGGTGGCTTAAGGGCCAAGCAAGTAAAGCACTCGCTTTAGGCCCCAAAAAGAAAAAGACCCCCAAATTTTTTTTAAGTACTAATATACCCTATTAAATTAATTATAAAATTATTTTTAAGACTAAAATTTAATTAAAATATTGTGATTTTTTGTTAATTTTTATTGGAACTAAAAATAATATTTAATGAGATAAACACTCTTCTCAATAAATCATAATTTTCTTTAGAAAAAAGAGATTTGTTAGTTAATACTAATAACTAAAAAAAATTCAGAACCTTTTTATCTCTATTATCTTACCAACTGGTTTCTATTTTCTTCTTTTCTCTTCATGTGACTTTTCATTTCCAACCCTAATTTTAGAGAAGTTCTAATTTCTCTCTTCCAAATTTGCAATCTTCAATCATCTTTTTCAAAATCAAAATCCACAACTGTGATCTAGAGAGGGAGAAGAGTATTTCTACCCAATAAACTTCAGTTTCAGGTAAGTTTTGTCTCTCTCAATGTCCTTTCTTTTTCTATTCCTCTGTTCTTAAGGGTTAAACTTGCATGTTTGAATTGAATTTATGATAATATTATTTGATGTGATGATAATATATATATATATATATATATATATATATATATTATATGTGTGTGTAGTATATTAAAGAACTGTGGTTTATTTTATATTAAATGGTTTATAAATGATAGAAATTTTATATTATCATGTTACAGTGATTGTGATTGATCTTTCAATTGTGTTACTAATGATTAATCTCAAAATAAACTGTGCAGGTTTATGAAAAGGTTGAAATTTGGAAATTAAATTTGAACACTTACTAAAGAAGAGAAAGAGACTTGAGTCTTCAAGATACTACGAATCTACGATCAAACTATTTTCTTGACAACTAGAACCAGGTTTTATTGTTTTAAAATATATGAAAATATTTTTGGTTTTTATTTAGTGTTAAAAAATTAAAGTCATTAGACTCTATACTTTTGAAAGAAAAATGTTTAAATCTTGAAAAATCTTTGAAACATGATAATTTATTGGATCTTGATGCATTGGATTTATTTTCAGAATTAAATATCTTAAAGGAAATTATAAGATTGGAAAATGATAAACCAATTGACATTCTTAATTATATAAAAAGAATAAATTCTTTTCCAAATGCATATATAGCTTATAGAATAATGTTAACAATTCCAGTATAAGTTGCCGCCTCAGCTGAAAAGAGTTTTTCAAAACTAAAGATAATAAAAACTTATTTAAGATAAAAAATGTCTCAACAAAGATTAAACGGATTAGCCTTATTATCTATTGAAAAAGAAATGTTAAATGAAATTAATTATGATAATTTAATAAATAATTTTGCATCGCAAAAAGCTTGAAAAATAAATTTTAAATAAAATTATAATATATTTTAGCATAAATTTTTTTAGTAAATAAAAATGCCTCATTTTTTAAGTTTGCTTTAGGCCTTCTAAAGTTTTGAGCCGCCCCTGATTATATTTTGGATTAAATATGTTTTTGTCCTTTTTTTATCTATTTGTTAAAATTGTATTTTGTCCTTGGGCTAAACTTTAAACCTATTTTATCCTTAAACTTTATAAATTAGTGTAAACTATCCTTGGTGATATGTCAAAATTACTTTTTATCTCTTTATTTTCCTTATTCATAGATTCCTACTTTACTATCATTTTGTTTCTTAAGTTTGTTTCACTCTTTTTTCTTTTTTTTTTATCTCATTTCACTCTTTTGTCATTGAGGATCATTTACACAATTTTATAAAGTATAAGGATGAAATAGATCAAAAGTTTGCTCCAGGAAAGAAACAGATTTTTAACAAATAATTCAGGAATTAAAAACATATTTAATCCTTATTTTTTTTCCTAATGTAGTATTAATTTTGGTTAAAATTAATTAATAGAATTCATTCTATTAGATTGGTTACATATATGTACATCATCTTCATTCTCCCATTCAATATAAAAAATTAAACATTTATAAATAACGTACTCATAAGTAATTAATGCGTGAATTTTTTACTAAAATCTATTACAAATTAAAATGTAAAAGTGAGAGTAAAAATCTATATTAAATAGAAATGATAAAATTGAACTACATATAAAAAAAATAAAGATTCATAAACATTGAGTTATAAGATTTTATGTTAAACATAATATATTTTTTATATGTTCCTTCGTTAAGAAAATTTTAAAAAAAATCAACAAAATTAAGACAAATTCAAAATAATATTCTAACATTTTCCTTTGTCATCCTACAAGTAACCCCGTGGTTGTAGGTTTGTGAAGGTAAAATTTTTCATGGGTTTGTGGAATGACATTGTTGACTCACACATAACCTTTTTTCCAATTTCAGTTTCTACATAGCCTCTCACAATAAATAAATGAATAAACAATACACAGTGTTAGGTATAGGTCCTTTCCAAATGGGTTCTCTGAGGATTTGCTGGAATTTCGTGTCCAATACATGTATCAAACCACAAACCAGATTCCATATCTGCAGAGCAGATATGCAAATCTGTGCTTAGTTTGGCAGGGGAGGGGTGGACTGTGAAGGATTTATTTATAGGAATTTGGAGACAAAACTGAATGGAAGCGAGGTGATTTACTTTAATAGGAAAGGTAGTGAATATTAGGAAAAAGTTTATTTAAATATGTATTTATTTCATTAATGAAGAATTGTAGGTTGTTTAGTTCAAAATTTTCTTTTTAGATATATTTTTTAAAATATAAATATTTTGGCTAAAAGATTAGCTGGAAAAATGAAAATAAATTATTTTTTAAAATAGTAATTATTAATTTTAATAATTATTATAAAATTAAAAAAGTTTAATAACTAGAACTATTTTAAAAAAAATCAAAATTTTGAATATAGGGGTGAATCAGTAATTTATCCAACAACTTTTACAAATCCATTACTTTATTTTTTCTTCAAATTTTTTTCCTACAAATCTTCACAAATTAGCCAAACCAAATACATATAATCCCTACAAATAATATATCAGGTATAACAAACATCCTGTTCTACGATTAAGTGGATTTCCTAGGTATAAATTATTGATTTTCACTCTTTCTTTTAGTTCATGGTTGTTTTAGCAAAAAGATACAAAGAAGTCTTAACATTTTATAAAAGATTATTTTTATCAATCATATTATTTATTTATAAAATAATAAAATTAGTTATTTATTTAATTTAAAATTCAATTTAATAAATAACTAAAACATCAATAATTAATATTAGGAATTAATTTTAATTTAAAAATTAATTTCATTATCATTATATAAAAATTAATTTATAATTTTTTAAAATTAATAACTACTAAAAAATATAATTTTTATTATAATAAAAACTATTTTAAATATTAATATTTTTTAATTTAATAACTGTAATAATTAATTACTTTTATATTTAAATTAATTTATATTTAATAAATTTCTTATAATTAAATAAAATAATTAGTATTATCAGTCTTACAAATTCTAGTAGTCTTGTTTATAATCAATTATTTCTTCCACTTATAATATTTTCCTATATAATTTTATTAATTATTATCTTAATTAAAAAATGTTTGGTCCTATTTTTTTTATTTAGATTTACTAGATTGTATTACATATATGTTTAATATAAAATGTAGTTTACATTCATAAATAAGAGTAATTATTATATAAATATTCAAAGTAATAATGTAAAAATAAAATGGTCACTCGGTAATTAAATCTCAAAGCCTGTGTACACTCTAAATATCTCACAATTTTTCCTCACTGGTGTGTGCATCTAACACTCTCTAAATAGACAATAGAATACATCTCTAAGAGAATTACGATAATGGATTACAAGTATAATTAGTTTTGTATTATCACAAATGAGAATAACTTCAATTTACAAGTTTCGTAGGCATATGAGGATTGTACATTAACCGTAAGGAGAAAATGAGATTCCTACACTATTCACAATGAGTTTCCAAATATATTAAAAAAAAGGAAAGAGTCACATTTAACAAATCTCCAGCTCGATTTTAACCTTCTTTAATCTTAAAAAAATTGTAATTTTCAGTCATTATGTACACTAATTAAGTTCAAATAGTGATTGAACTTAGATAAAATAAGTGAATCTGTTTTCTTTAGGATGGCATTGTATCTAGTCCACAAACACAGGTTGAGAGGACTTAAGGCCAACTCAAACATAGCGAGTTTTCATGCAACACAAACCTCATTCTACCAGTTTTGATTGAATACGATACGAGTATGTTGACTTTAACTTAGTATAGCTCGTAACCCTGGATATTGCAACCACCCTAACTTAAGCTTCCTAGATCAAATGTCGAGTTTGAATTGAATACCATTTTTTTACGAGAACTTGCATCAGTCCTGCCACCAATTTAACTCCAATTCATCCTATAAATATTATTCAGTAAAATGGGTAAGCGCAAAAAAAGAGTAAGATAATAATTAAATAAATAAAAGTCAATAAAAGCAAAGAATAATATATGTCTTAGCCAGCGAATATGACTAATTTGTGTAAATGGTGAAATAAAAAAATAAGTAAAATGAATAAAAAGTGCGTGTTGTAGATAACAGGTTCCTTACCCGCGTTATCAAGAGAAGGAAACAGCGGAGAAACAAATAATGAAATGAAAGGTTTGACATCCACATCCCTCATTAACATCATATCTAACTATAACAAAGACTAGATAGCACTGTCTTTTTCCATCAATAAATAAAAAAATTGAATTATTGAACCCTATGCAATGCTAGTGAAAATGGGTCTTGACTCCGTCTCTTTTGTGCCTCAAATTCAATTACTCAAACCCACACACAAAACACAACCCTTTATCTATCTATATATATATATATATATATATATACACACAAATTATCCCATTTCTCTCACATTCCTCATCCAAATGAAGCAAAAGCGGTTAAATTTTTTTACCCAAAACCTCAAAGACAAAGCCTCTGTCATCGCCGCGGTGCTATCCCCGAAGCGCCAAGTGTCCTCCGTCCGGATACATGTGCTCCGAGCCACCACACACGCCCTCACCGCACTTCCCTCCGAAGAAACCATCGCCGCCGTCTTCGCGGTGGGGCAGGGCTCCGACCACCACCCGCGCGCCTGCATCGACGCGCTCATGGACCGCCTGCACCACACCCGCAGCGCCATCGTGGCGCTCAAGTGCCTCTTCACGCTACACAACGTCGTGGTAAAGGGACCCTTCACGTTGAAGGACCAACTCTCGTGTTACCCTTCCTACGGCGGGCACAACTTTCTTAACCTCTCGAACTTTCGCGATGACTCGGACGTCGAATCGGTGGAACTGAGTTCGTGGGTGCGGTGGTACGCGGGCGTGTTGGAACAGAGCCTCACGGTTTCCAGAGTCTTGGGGTATTACCTCAACGCCTCTCGCGAGTCCCAAGAAAGTAAAAAGATTATCCTTTCGAACGCGTCGAATGCGGATTTGTTGTACAAGGTGGAGGCGCTCGTGGGATTCGTCGAACAGATAAGCCACGTGCCTGATTCGCTGCACCTGCAGAGGAACGAGTTGGTGTACGAGGTTGTGCGGTTGGTGGGCGAGAATTATAGGAGTGTGCAGGTTGAGATTTTGCTGCGCGTGGAAGAACTAGGGGAGAGAATGGAGGATTTTGATGTGGGTGAGTTGAACGAGTTGGTAGGGTATTTAGGGAGATTGGAGGAGACCCAGGAGAAGTTGATTCTTTTGTTCGTGAATCGGAGAAGGAACAGTGGCTTCTGGGATTTGGTTCATAAGACTAAGGTCAACGGAGTGACCAAGAAGAGGGGGATTGAAGGGAAGTGGCTTACGGTGGTTGTGAACACCGGCGCCACCGAGTTGACTCCATCCAACAACCCGTTTCTTGACCCGGGGCAACTCAGTCCGGTCCCACGGGTAGATTTTGCAACGGTAAGGTGACATATGGCAACGGTTACTTTCAGTGAGTAATTCGTTACTTTTTGTTGCTTTTTCATTTTTTTTTCCGTGTATTTTGTGGGAATCCGCAGCATCTGCCTTCCATTTGGAGGTATGGTGCTACACTTTTTCGATTTTTGTGTGATGCTTTTTTTATTTGTGAATGATTAAAGTGAAAAAAGAATTAGTATCATAATGATGTATATTGATGTAAAGAGATATTTCTGTAGCTAAAATAATAACAGATTTGGTAAACTTTTTATTTTTTCTACCCTTTTCTGTTTGCTATGATCTGGCTCTATTAGGCGTGGCTGCTAGGTTATTTTAGTAAAAGCGTACAATGAGTGTGATATTTGATAAATATAGCACTGTATAAAAGTAATCTTTAAAAATAACAACGAGGACAAAGTTTATGCTAATTTTCATTCATGAATACTTTTTTTTAACTCAGAATTTAAGTTTATGTTCAGGAACTTACCAATAAATGATATTAAATGTTATCAACATGGAATTTCAGTTCACACTGAAACATAAATGAAAATTTTGTCTCCACAATTGATATAACAACAAGATAAAAGGGTAATATAGTTTATATCAAAGAAATGTAGTGTAAACAATTTAGAAAAATTATTGAAGAAAAAAAAAACAAGGATAAAAGTAAAAGAAGAAAGAGTTATAAACTTGTAAACTAAGTAGAACAAGGTATAACTATTAAATTGTTAAAATAAATACTTATTAAATACATTATTTGTGTTTATTTAACGTGGTTGTTAAATATGTTTGATAAAAAAAAACTAAAAATCCCTTTTATATGACATTTCAAATTTGTTATAACTTTTTCGAAGAAAATATTATTAATTATCTACTCGATTCTCAATTAGACAATTAGCTAAAAAAGTAGTTTTTTTTCCTATTTGGTGAGACACAATTTTGTTAATTATTTGAAAATTTTAAAAAATAGTTTTCTGAAGCATATTTTAAAAATCTGTATCTATTAGACTTGAACAAATGATAAGATAAATTTTTAATATCACCATGTACTATCTGTGCAAATACATAAATAAATTAGTTTTCCTTACATAGTATCGAAAAATTAATTGTCAGTTAATTAATATATCAAATTTATTATTATTATTTAAAAAAAAAACTCGTTTCCACACGGTCAATATGTCTCAATTATTACTGTTCAAATTTTCTATATATTTAAAAATTCCTTAATTTTAATTATGACATTTTATAAAACAAATTTTAACTTTTAAGTAAAATAAATTTAAAAGGAAGCGAGTACTAACATATTGTTGCAACTATTTTCATTTAATGAAATTGTACAAACTATATTTTTATCTTGTGCACACATACACTTGCAACAAATGATTAAATATTTAATATCAGTGTTAAAAATTTCACACGACATAATGACTATTTATTATATTAATTTAAATTATAATTAATAAAATAAATTTATTGTATCACTGCACTGTATTTTTTTGAAAGAGTAGATACAATCATCACTATAATTCGTCATAAAAAATTTTCTTTCCTTTAGTGTTTCATTTATTACCAGAGATTCTATTTACATTTATTGTTATTTTTATTTATTGAAATAACCTTAATTAAAAAACTATATTTGGTCATTCTTTTATTTATATATATACATATATATATATATATATATATATATATATAATTTGTGTGTATATAGTGAAAAATATTTTTCATAACTTTTTTTATATTTATAAAAATTAATTTTAAAAAAATTATTAGATTTAATGATATACAAAAAAATGAGATTAATTTTCATAGTGAAGAAAAAATATATTACCTATCTAGTTTTTATCATGTATTAGAATATATTTGTATTTCAAAAATCAATTACAATAAAATTGACAAAGGTGGGATAAGAAAAACAAAAACATGGCAGAGGTTGTGAAGAGAAAAAACGGTGGTGAAAATATTAGCGCAGGTCTTTACTCCCTTGATCCAGGCTTTTTGAATGAGCCTGATTTGAACATAATTTCTCCGTGAAAAAATGTTGAAATACAAAATTTCTAAGTACAATCTCTAAATTGCTGAATGCAATTCTCTTTAATTTTTTTTATTTTCAGTGATTTATGTTTTGAACCTAACAAGTGACTTATTTTCTTAATGTGTTATTTTTTTCAACATTTATGTATTAATAATAAACCTTTTTATTCAAGACATCATAGCATCTCAATCACTTGTGGTTGAAGCCAAAGCCCAATAGCTATATTAGCATATCCTCGTAGATTATAGAATGAAAGTTCATATGTCACTTTGCATTTTTGTTTTCTTTGAAAGCATGCCTTCATAAAAATCTCAAAAGCTCAAAATTTTAACACTACCCGCCATTGGATATCTCATAATAAACAGCAAGTTAAACTTTTTCTTCAAGACAAAACTTTATATTCATTAACATTCCCATTTTCTATAAAAACTTGAATCATACCTCATAGTTTGAATCATCCTATGTATTATATAAGTATACTTTTTTATGGCATGGCTTAGAAATTTTACATTTGCTTTCTAAGATTTTTTTTAATTTCTCAAACCAACGTTCACCAACTAAACCTTTGAAAATATGAAAAATCTCAAATAAGTTAATTAATTAAAAAAATTGTTTTTACTCATCTTCACTTATAAAATTACAAAATTATCACTAATTCAAAATCTAATTTAATAAGTAGTTAAAACTTTGATAGCTAATATTAAAAATTAATTCGGACTGTGATATAAAAATCAATTTAGTCTCCATTAAATTAAATAAAAAGAAATTAATTCATAATTTTTTAAAATCAATAAAAAAATATAATTTTTATTATAATGAAAATTATTTTAGATATTAATAACTTTTAGTGTATAAAATAATTTTTCATTTAATTATTATGATAATTAATTATTTTTTATTTTTAAATTAATTTATTTTAATGAATATATCATAATGATCAAATTGATAACAATAAGTTGATAATTAATAAAAATAAGTTGTCCAAATATAACTTTTCAACGACATACCAAAAAAACTAGAATTGGGCACCAATGTGAGACAATATATTTATTTAAAAAATAACTATCACAATAAACGTACTAAAAGTAATTAGTTGATTGTGAAATAGGTTTAGGAGAGAATTTTGAATTATTTTCACGTAATAAATCACATTGTAACTAAAGTACCTCAAGAAATTACATCAACAATCATACAAAATCATAAAAAAAACCTAAATTATATAAAGCGGTAAATTAAATTTAAATAACATAAAATAAGCTCATGTCACATTCATTGGTGAACTATTGTGACCAAGAAAGAAAAATCAAGAAGTTTAATGATGAACACATAAGACCACTAATGCATATTTGAGACAAAAAATGACTATAAAAAAGAGTATATCAAAAGTAAAAACTAAAAAATGTTTGAAAATTCTTATATTGGATAAGAATGGAAGTGTATATATTTCTATAAAAATGTTGTCTAAAAAAAATATTTGAAATTTTTAAATTATACAAGTAATGAATTTACTTATTCGTATTAGGTATACATTCTTTTATCTAATAAAAATACCGTTATATTCAAGTTTATATTTTCAAATTTTCATTTATATTTTTTAATAATTGTAGGAATATAAAATACATTAACATTCACATGTTCTATAGAAATTCTTCATTAAAAAATGTATAATAGATATGTTTAAATATAAATATTGATGTTAATACACATAATTTTTGTTAATATTTTGTATAACTCATATATTGATGATATATTATTTTTATATACAAAATCATATTATAATTATTGGGACTCAAAATATATTTGATAATATATTATATAACAAATAACTATTTGTATTTAAGAAATAATATTTATATTTTTTCTTATTTGTGTCAAATTTTTATAAATTATATTATTATTATTATTTTAAATTATATTCCCATGCGTTGCACGGGTGCATGTATTAGTTTGAGACAAAGTGAAGGTTTAAGCCAAGGACGGTCCAATGGGAATAGTGGTTGATTCAGTGATTGGGGATTTAGGGTAATTATTTAGGAAATTTGGAATAAAGTTTTTCGAAAGAGTGTTGGGGATTTAGGAACAAGGTTTCAATGGGTATTTAATTTATTTGTTTTCTATTTTTTATTTTACCCATTTATTAAATAATATTACCTATAAATATCTCCTATCCATTCATATATAAGAGTATGTGTCAGTCCATTTTCCCTTTCATTTTTATCCATAAAAAAGATAAGTTTTTTTTCTCATATTGTATGTAACAAAATAAAAAAGTAAGGTGGATTGCAAAAATTCAAATTTAATTTTTCAAAGAATATAAACAGAAAATGTATTCTAAATTTTTAGATTATGTAATAAAAAAAATTATAAATTTAAAAATATATTTTAAATTATATAACAATTGAGAAATATATTAAGATTAATCTAAAATAGACTTCTAAATTATTGGAAACATATTTAAAATTATAGAAAAGTATACCAATTTAAATATATTTTTAAAATATGTAATTTATAATATATTTTAAATTCCAAATTACACTATCCATAATAGATGTATAGACTACACAATTAAAAATATTTTTGACCCATGAATATAAATTTGTACCATATATTTCAAAATGGGCGAAGAAAATATGGTGTGCTAAAAAAACTTAACAACATAAAAGAAATTCAGCAATGGCTGCCAAGATATACACAACCACTCCATCAGAAATAATGATTAAAGTTTTTTTTTCTTTTGGCTCAACTAATTTCATCCACTTACTTTGTTTGCACGGATAATTTTTATATTTTTTTAGCAATCCAAAATGATAAAAAATAAGGGAACTTTTTCCTGCTTCAAATAAAAAGATCAGAAATAGTGAATGAAAGATATGATGATGAGGTAAATCCATCACGAGCTATGTCACTTTCTCTCATCTTATTCTTCCACTCATAATTCTCCGCAAATCCTGCAAAATAAACACTGAATATAATTAATAGATTTTGAATGAAAATGGAATCTTTTGAGCTCATTCCCCCTTTTTCTTCTTAAATTTGATATTCTCCAAAATTTATTTTTAGCATGTTGTATAGTTGAAATTGTGATAAATTACTTGTTTTATGCAATTTTATTTATTTTAGAACAAGTGAAACAATGAAAGAGGAGAGTCTAAAGATCTTTAAATTCATGCTTGAATTTTTAAGATTAATTTTATTAAAAGATCTTTAAAATCTTATGATAAAAAAAATCAGTGATTTTGGAGTCCCACTATGAGAATGAATGCAATAATTGTATATGTTATTAGGAATAATTTTAGGAGCCGTGAGTTTGAAAAAGTTGATGTCAACCCTATAATCTCTCATTGATATGGTTCTTTCACCATTTATTGCATCTTGTCTACCATTTAGTTAATGTTAAACTCTTTTCAAAAACAACAATTCTTTAGAGAAAAAAAATATGAACTCTTTGAATATTTTTAGTAGTAAAAATAGTGCAACGTAGTTTATTAATTTGAATAATATTAACTAAAACGTGGATTATACTGTGCATGTCCCGTATATATACAACAAAACTCTTACTTAATATCATTACAATAAACTCTGAAGATATGAATGAATGAAAAACAACATAACGAGTAACTTGTATGAGAATAACTTAAATTAAATTTATGGAAGAATGTGCATAGAATACATGCATAGAAGGGCAAAACTCACATACCCTAGATTGGTGAATGGGCAAACTCCATTGACAATATGGAATGTTAATTGGAATTAGATCTTGACGACCACTTATTCACACTAAACCGAGCTTTCTCCGCCTGCAAAATGCCATCAAAACAAAACATGCATACGCTATTCATCTTCTGGATAATTTATTGTCACAACTTTCAACTTTGTTTATACGAAAAGTACTAAGGAATCAGAATAAACACCTCCTTTTCCCAATCAGATCGTGCTGTTACTATGGTGAGTATCAAGGTTTGAAGTGCTGTGCCTCCGAAGATCATGCCAGCCCATATACCCTGCCATGCACAACATCACATTAAGGCTTGAAAACTATTGAAAACAAGTTAATTAAGAAGAAAAAGTGTTCAGATGTGGAAGTAATAATTAAGCATAGAAGATTAATTGTACTTACAGCCACACCAGTTTCGAAGATCCACCCCATGATAATTCCGAGTGGGAGCCCTATAAGGTAATAGCTTCCTATATTTATGTATGCTACGTATGATTGCCATCCCGAACCAACAGCCACTCCTATAACATCATATCAGACATTATCATGATAAAGTTCCTATAAAATGTCTCATTTGCGACCATTTTTATGTGTCTTTTGCAATTAATTCAAACTTAACAACAACACTTGTAAAAGAGACGAGGATTATGAATGGGAATCGTCGTTCTATCTGTTTTAATCTGTTACAGTTCACTCTTCTCTTGTTGCGTCGCTACTATACCTCGCCATTTTCGCCACTGACGTAACTTCATCACTGCTACCACCAGTTCTGCCTCTTTCGTCACCCATCTTGTCTTTTCTTCTCTCTTTTCCCATTTCACTGCCACCACCAACCACTCCAAAACTGGGTTTTTTTCTCTTGTCCCTTTCACTACTACCTTCACACCCTTTCTCTAGTGTTTGTATTTTTTTTAATCTTTTAAATTATATTTATTTTGCTATATATATAAACTTTTCAAGGTAATATTTACATGTTATGTTACACTGAACTCTTGTTCTTTAGAATTTTAGTTGTTAAGTTATTTATTATATTGAAAAATTAATTATCTTTCTAATTTTGCTGGACAAGAATTTAGTTATATGCATTGGGTTTAGCCGTTAAGTTTAATTATAAATATGTATATATTAATAATAAGTTTAGGGATATTCACTTACAATTATGCTCGTAATGTAAAGTATAATAAAATTTAATTAATTATGTCAGTAAACTGATCCATTTGATATTTTGTTAAATAATTTTTTTAGATAATTATAAAACAAAATAATTGGTGAAATTCCTTTTCTTTAAAAGATAACACTGTCAACAAAGGACAGTAGAATAAATGTTAAAAGTATGTTTTCAAAAATGTATAGTTGAAACTAGAAACAAAATGGCATTTTTAATTCTGACAGCCACATGTAAAGTTGGGTGCATATAATAGTTATAGGTTGCATTTGTCTGCACTTAAGTTGGAATTTTAGATTCCATCCATTTTATTGGGTGAAGCTTAGATGATGTCGATGGGGTGAGAGTGAGATATTGAATATTGCTAAATGAGGTGATAATAATATGAAAAAAGTACTCATAAATATGTACCATCAAAATACAATACATTAATTAATTAAAATTTAATAATTAATTTATTGTTTATTTGATGGAATGATGTAAGTTTGTCTGTGTGTATGATGATACATTTTCCTAAGGCTTTCTTCTCTTTGTGGGATAGATTCAAGAAATGGAAAAAAAATAAATTTGAAGAAAAAAATTAAAAAATCAAGTTATTTTTTTAAGAGAAAGAAAATATTTTTTTTAAAATTTGTTAGTAATTTAATTAATGTAATACTTTAAAATTAATTTTATAATTAATAATAATATTTTTATTTATTATTAAATAAATTTATATAATGATATTAATAGAAAAAATAATAGTAATAATAATAATAATAAATATTATGATATTTATTTAATATTTATTATTTTTATATAAATTTATTAAATTTTTTATTTAAAATATTTTTTATATTTTTATTTTAATATATAATATAATTATAATTAATTATATTGTAATATAATTATTATATGTTATAAAAATGCATGACTAGATTTTAATATCAGAACCTATTAAATTATATTACTATTAATAATTTTTTAATAAATAAATAAATATGAATTTTTTATACAAATTTTAAAGTAACTTAAGGTTTCTTAGCAAATCTTTGCAATTTTTGTGAAGAAAGTTAGTCTATTTTACGTTTTTTTTAATTTTATATTCTTTGAATTTGTCTTTTATTTTTTCTATTCGAATGGTCTGCGCAAATCGAGTAGGAAAGGAAGAGAGGCTAAGAAAGAGAAAAGTGTGTGTACCTGACAAAACGGGCTGAACACTGTTGAGAAGAATGGTTATGGCTAAGAGAAAAGACATGTCTTGAACAGCATGGAGCACAGAAGAGCTGGTGGTGAATATGTATGCCAAATATTGATGGAATATCATTATCAGAACGCAGAAGACAAGCCCAATCGCTATCGATTGTGCCACTGACACTTGCGTTGCAAACTTTGCTCCTTTTCCATTCCCTGCACCTAGCTCGTTTGCCACCCTTACTCTGTAATTTAATTAACATCATTGTTCAATCAACTACATATCTTTTACTTCTATTTGTTTTTCACCATAGTTTGTTTGATAGTGAAAGAAAAATCAACCAGAGAATAGAAGAGAAAAATATGATAAATGAGTAAAAATAAAGTTGTTTATTTGGTGAGAAAGGAATAATTAAGAAAGATAAAAACAAAAAAAGATAGTTTTTACAATTTATTATTAGTACTTTTATGTTATTTATTTGTTATTATTATAATTTAACATAAATATATAAACTTTTTTATTTAATTGGACAGGAATAATTAAGAAAAATCAAAGTAAATTAATACCTTAATATATTTATTGTTATTATAAAAACAGGATAAGTCAAAAAAACATAATCCATGATAGTACTTAATACCTCATGCAAAGTTTTGTGTGGGTGAGATGAGAGTTGAAGATAGGAAAATAGAGATACTATAATTTGTTTGGTGAAGATAAAAGAAAATAATAATAATAATAATTTTTAAAAATGACAATTTATTCAATATATTCTCGCTTATTTTTTAACTAAATACATTTAATTTTTATTTTATACCAACTTCTTATTTTCTATCTGTTTCTCCTTTGGTTTACCAAATCAAGTATACAAGAGTAAGAAATAAAATAGTAGTACGTGTAATAATTTATAATATTACTTAAATTGTTTATTCTAAAATATAATGACTTCTAAACCATACTTTTTCTTAATGAGAAAATAAATTTAAGTTTGGAGAAAAAGAATTGTTTTGTTTTAAATAACTGAATAGAAAAATTAAGGTCACTTAAATTATTTTGTTTCATTCTAAAAATGTAAAACTACTTTTTCTTCTTCTCTTAGTGGTTCAGTCCTCAAGATAGTTAATTTCATTGTACTTTGTTTCTCTTAAGTAAGTGGAATCTAATAATTTGGTAGTGAAAATCATTGCACAGCTTTAGCTAAGGTGAGAAAAACAGGGGGATCATTCAGTAATGTAGCATCAAGAATGTCAACAAAACAAGAAAGAGTGGTGATTTCACCTACCCAGGTAATATAATTCAAAAGTTATGTCCAAAAGGAAGAGGAGAGGGGAGGGAAATCAAAATATTTTCTAAGACAGAATGATACAGGTAATGATGGTGTTTTAAGTACTCCAAGAAGAATCATTATTAAAATATGATGATTCCATCATTAAAAAGTTTTCAGAAAGTTAGCCCGAAGTACAATAATATTAATAAAACAAAATGATTATATGTAGTAAAAAAAGTGTAATTTCAATGTAAAAACAGTAACTTTGTACTCTTACAAAATTTAAATAGACAATATTTTCAATCAATCATGAACTCTGAGAACTTACCCTGTACCGGCGAAAAAAGCCAGGGGAATCATCATTTCCCACCCATTAATGGTCATACTGCAAAACAAAATAAAATTCAACTCAACTAAGCTAATATGGTACAAGAAATGGCAAGAGGTACAAGAAACTTTTGACTATTGAAATAGGTCACAGAATCGACAAAATTATGGGAAAGAAAGAGCCCAAGAACTTACCATACAGACAAGGCATCAATGGCTATGGTGGCATTCTCCAACTTGCCAGTCATAAGAACCAGTATTCTGTAGTACCAATTCTCCAAGCTGCATGTGTCAACAACATTCCACAGTATTCACATAGTCTCACCCATATTAATTACTTAGCATACAAAAATATTGTTCTATATTGTATAAGGTAAAAAAATGTGAAATAAAATATAAAGAAAGAGATGATGATAGAATACCATAACATGACCCCAGAAGCGGAAGAGAGTTTGAGGAATTCCCATAGCCCAGAAAAGGCTTCAACAGAGAAACCAGTCCATGTTAAAGGGCATCCACCATAGGCAGTATAAGCATACATGCCAAAAACCAAAACCCACCATGAAATGTCCAAAGAAACAGCTGCACCATAAAGTCCAAAATCCCACACATATACCAAGAGCCAACTAGTGATCACATTCACCACCAGAGCCAACAAGGATACCCATGCTATAACTGCTGTCTTCAGCTGGCACTGTAGAAACCTTTGCAAGGGAAACTGAAATGCAAAACTGAAGTGAAGAGGAATCAGCCACACGGCCACCACACCGCTCCACTCCGCCACATCATCCGGGTGTCCTAGTAATTTCAGAAGCGGCGTCGTGAAAACATAAAACGGCAACAGCACGAAACAGCACAGGAACAGAACAATCCATGACCTCTGCATGTATATACCCAACATGTGGTATCTCTTTGCCCCAAACGCTTGCCCGCACAGTGTCTCCAACGCACTCGCCATTCCCAGCTATATAATCATCAAATCACTTTTAAATAATATTCAAATCTCACCTTCACTTTTAACTATTATAAATTCGCATATTCAAAATACAATATCACATAATTGCAACTCTTTTTAATATTTTTTGGCAGATCATGATTCTGTCTCTTGAATCTGATGAGATGAAAATCGATGATAACAGAGGGAATGCGATTAAACACAAATAGGGATTTGATTACAGAGGACTTACAAGGAGGCCGAAATTGAAGCCAACAATGACAGTGTTAGCAATAGAAATGGCGGCGAGTTCAACATCACCCAAGTGACCGGCGAAGGCTTGGGTGACAACGTTCATGTTGAAGAGGGCGAGACGGCTGAAAATGGAGGGCCCCACAATTGTCCATAGCTTCCTCGTTTCGACCCAGAGTTTGTTACTGAAACTTTGTTCTTCTTCCTCGTAGGTTTGGTCGTGTTGTTGTTGTGCATGAATAGCCGCATCTTCCGGTTGTAAGAGAGCTTCCGCAAGATTTGTTGCTTTTTCATTGTGTCCCTTCAAGCTCTCCATCACCCTCTAGAGCAACAAAGTAGAACCTAAAGTAAATAACACTATTGTAGATTCACCTTCTTTACTCTTATATACACCACTGCATTCCCTTAATATCCACATCTAAATAATATTAACATTCTTTTTTTTTTACCTTGTTACTTTTCATATTTGTTATCTTTTTTTCTTAACCAAGTATCTATTCATACTATATAAAAGTTTTGGATGATTATTCCTTGCCAACCAGATATGAAAATACATCTACTTAATATATTAATAATTTAATAATATTTTCTACTTTTTAATACAAAATATTAATGTCTATTAGTATATTATCAAAACAGGTGTAAAGTGAATGATTTTTAGTTTACATAGGTCAAACGATAGTTTTTGAAAAATATCTAATTCAATTCACTTATTAAATTATTAAAATTATCATATATAATATATATAATAGGATAATACTATATAAATATCTTCATTTATATATGTTTATTTGATACTATTTTTAATATTTTGTATTATATATTCTATAAAGTTATAAAAAATTTCTATTTTTAAGTGTAATAAAACTTTTAGGAGTAATAGATATAAAGTCCTTGGTTTTGATTCTTTGTCCTGAATCTGATTTTGTTGAAACAGTAGAGATGTTAAAAGTAGGAATTTTGTGTGGAAGTTGTGTGAAATAGTTGAAAATGATTAAGAAGAGGAAAAATTGAAGAGAAAGAAGAGAAGAGAAATGGAAGTGTGAGACTATAACTGATAGCGGGAAATACAATATAAAATGTGTGAGAAAGGACAATGGCTTGTGAAATTGACATTTGAATAGAATGAATCTGAGAGAGAGCTATTAAAACAGAAGGTAAGTTTAACGTCACTTGTTCCACTGTCTCGTCCTTATCACAGTGTCGTCTTATGTTAGGCTTACAATTCATTTCTATCCTAACAAAAAAATATTACAATATATTCCTCAATAAATTGTGTGGTTATATATAATATTATAAGCTTTTTAAATTACGTTTTCACACACAATTATTTAGTTTTTTAAATAATAAAATAAATTATACGGTAAAAAAATAAACAAACACAAAATAACTGTAAAAAATAATTTTTATTAATAGTTAGAAATAAATATAAAATAGATAATCAATTGTATATACTAAATATCGGTTACAATAATTTTTTTTATCAATAATTATATATATTATGATTTTTTATTTAAAATTTTGATATGATTTGCGTAGTATAATCTTATACATAAAATAAAGTTCTAATTATCTAGTGAAAAAAATATGTTATTCATTATTTTCAATATTTAAAACTAGTTTTTATGGTTAACTAAAAATTGATGTTTTTATAATGAATAAAAAAAAACTCATAAGTTAGGAATCTTAATCTACCTTAAATTCACAAATATTTTAAATGAAAACAGTCACTTTCGAAATGGTCCCAAGTTTACCATAATATCTCTTAGACAAGAGTTAGACAAGAGTTTACGTATATCAAAATGACAAGACACACTCATTAATAACTTTTTTATTATAAGCACTGTTTTAGGATTTAATTTAATGCGAGAAATATTCTTAATTCATTAAATTTATATTAATTAATTAAAATAAATGGACTTAAATATAATATACAGGTTGACGTTGGTTGTTGTAAACAATGACAACCACTACTGAACATCAATTATTTTACAAAATGAAAAAAAAACTTAAATCAGATTTATTTGATTTATTCTTTTATTTTTATTTAAAAATATTTATACGAAAAATATCTAGACATTTCCTTCTTTTTTTTATAAAAAAAAATCATGAATTAAGAAATATAGAGGCACGTGCTTTTCTTCTGACATTTCATCTTTGATCATGGCTTACTTTTTGTACATTTCAGAAACTTTTAAGGATAAAGTGTTGTTTAAAAAGGGATGATATATGCCCAACATGTTCACCACGTCCTCTCTTTCTGGAAGTGCCAAGAATGGATTGTAATGCACAAAGATTCTGTCATATAATTTTATATAAATACAGCTTCACATTGGAAGAACTAACTCGTCCATGTCTTCTACCTCTTTACAAATATTATGAAATTAATATGGATATTACAATTTCATTATTTTTTCTGTAATATTCTTATCATGTTCTTGAATTATTAAAGTTCAACTAATATGGGCATTACAATTTCTTTCAATATCCTGCTAATAGATCATCTTAATTATCACATAATCTAAGTATTAAAAATTCTTTAACTTCTAATATGTTGAAGGTTTATATTTTAGATACAGTTTGTAAATATACACACACTGTTTCTTTTCTGGGCATTATAAAAATATTTTAAAGTTTAGATACATTTTAAAAATAAAGTTTATAAAATATAATTATTATTTAAAATTAAAAAATTGACACAATCTAAAATTAATATAGAATACAATATCTTTGTTTTTCTTTCATTTTTTGTTTTTATCAATCCACCATACACATGTTAAAAATATGTGAGAACAAAAGATGGTGATGCCCAGAATAAAATAATTGTAGCAAGTAAAGATATTCAAACAATTGTGGACAAATTCTGTTTAGTCAGGGTAGCAGGTTAATCCTAGAAAACTAACACGTTTTTGAGGGGATTTAATATTTAAGTTGATTTGTGATGATTTTGAATATTCAATATATATATGTATATATGTTGGTAAATAAATAGAATTTATTTGTAAAATAGCCAACTAGATATATTTAATAAGAGAGAATGAAATTGAATATAATCAAGAAAAAATAAATTTCAATATGTATGATTTCTTTGTTCTGGTACTATTAGGATGTTTCAGTGTGTATCAACTTATATAACCATTCTTAAAAAACTAAAACTAATTATACCAAAGCATAATTAGTTATGAAAAATTAGGTATGATTTGAATGTAAATTGTTATAATTACTAAGTTCCGTAAACTTAAAATGGCCATTTTAATTGCTTTTTACTCACACATTAGGGAAATAAGAGAAACACATAACTCTATTCGCTTATAACCTACTAGCATCTTAATAAAATTCACAAGTTAATGTTAGAGACAATTGCATTTGTGTGTGGTAGAAAAATACTTCAGGAAAGTAATTTTCGAAGTTCAATAAAAAATGTGAAAGCAACAATTATCAATTTTATACAACATTTTAACGTCAAATGTACCTTGAAAATAAACATTGGACAATTTTCTTGAACTACCAAAGCTTGAAAATGTTAATTATTCATAAATTAGTGTTTATTGAGGGAAGTGAATTCGAACTTACGACTTATTCTTAATAATAATAATCTAAAATTAAATAACGACATAAATATGTCTCTCTATCTATAGACAATGGCGACTAAAATTTAAGAACTACTACTATGATTTATCCCATTAAAAAGAGAATGTGACACAAGGAGAATGTTTTCTTTCTAACAAAAATATAATACAATTTGACAGTTTGTACTTTGCGAGAATATATCACCTCAAATCCTTTTGAGAACTTATGGTTTCCAAACACAATTCTTAATCAATTATCAGTTCATACTTAATTACACGTTATTAACATCTTTTTTCACCTTATCAGTAATTTCTCCTTTTGAAATCTTTCCTCAAACACAACAGTAGTGTAGAGTAGAAGCAGAATTTTATTGGGTTTAATATATGTTTTTAGTTTCTTAAAAAGAATTACAAGCTGCCTAAAGAAAAGTTTGAAAAAATTGTACAACTTCTCTTCCGCACAATAGATAAAATTAAAACGCAAATAAAAATTTTGAAAAATAGAAGGAAGATAACTTTCAGAATTCATTTAATAAACTATTTAAAGTTACACTACCATAAAAAAGTTGTTTACATAGGAAATGGTGTGTTGTAATAGAACCTATGAGCAGTTAACTTGAAGAAAATTCTTCCGGTTACACCAAGTTGTTCTATGTGAAATACTAGCAATTAGCAATTAAGGTGGCCCTTTTCAAGAAGCAAAGAATAAAATCTGCTTAAATAAGAAAGTAATATTTTTTTACTGTCATTAAATACGAATTTCACCTATGTTATTGGTTGGATGTTGGTTCCTCTTTAATAAGAATTTGAGCTTTCCGAACCTACAAACCACAAGTAACCACATGACTGTTCACAAGTTTCTGTAATCGTTGATCAGAGAAACGCAAACGGAGTATATTAGTTCAAAGTTGGTATTTAGTGGACATATTATAGACTGGTTTTTGAAGTAGACATATAATTGAATTTTGTTGAATGAAAATGAAAGTAAAGAAAGTGAAACAAGAGCGTTGGATTGCATGTAGAAGCGTTGTAAAGCATACCTCTTTTTCCCAATCATATCTCATTGTAATAACAGCCAAGATCAATGTTTGAACCACCGTTCCACTCATCATTCCACTCCACATTCCCTACACATACAACAAATACATCATCACGCTCCAAAACACACTCTAAGCATACACAACCACATTGCCTTCACTCTCAACACTTCATATAAAGTCTGAAGATAACGAGAACTGTTTTAAGAAAGGAATTCCACAATGATGATAAGGACGGAACAATTACTGCAATACCAGGATGTGATTCAGTTCACTGAGATATGTTTATTGAAGTTGTCTGAAGTTCACATACTAAACAAGAAAATATCTTTTATATATTGTTATAAATAATATTTTGATTTTACAACATATTTTTAGTTTTTATACAATATTTAGTCTTCAACTTAGAACCTAGCAAAAACAAACACAATATGTATAATGAGTAAAAAGTTAAGAACTAATATGCAAGATAAATTTTCATAATAACTGGGGTAATCATGGGAAGAATTTGGAGATCATTAAAACCATCTTACAAAGGAATTCCACAATCAAGCTGGTCGTCTTGATTTACGAAAAATAACAATTAAGAGCGAATCTGAACAACTATGGAGATCTTATTGTAGGTACCGTTTTTAAGCACAAACAAATCAAAGCAATAACTAAATAAATCAAGGAATTAAGCAAGTAAGTAAGAAATTATGGATTATGAACTCTTTATGAATTATTAAGCAAATAAGTAAGAAATCAAGGAAGCCTAATTACAACATTAAAGAAGAAACTGATCACAGATACGAGAGAACAGAACGGAATACTTAGTACTAAAACTTAAGGACTCTCTCATACTCTTGCCTAGAACAAAACTTATCCCATAAATCAAAATCAATTTGTACACCTAACGTTTGTAGCAACTTCTTCATTTGACTTCATCAAAACCTAAAATGTATATATTGATTCCAGTTTATGGAAAATAACCAACTCATATTATCATCTTATTTTGTTTATCATTATTTAAAAAAGTTTATCAGGACTTTGATTTTAATTTATGCAAGAGCGGATTGGAATATTTAAGTAGTGTCTGCAGCAGTGTAGGATATGGGAAAACTTACAACAATACCCGAAGGAAGCAACCAGCCTAGGAGGACCCCCAGAGGTATTCCGACCAAGTAGTAACTGCCAATGTTTATATATGCCACTACTGCTTGACCACCAGATCCTATTGCCACCCCTGAAGACCAACAGATACCAGCAAAAGCGAAAATGTCAAATTGAAATTTGAGTTGAGTGCTTGTATTATATGGTGTGTTAAATATTTTCTCACCTGATAGAACTGGTTGAATGCAATTAAGAAGAACAGTAAAAGCTAACAACACTGACAGGTCATTGACCATTTGGATAACGGACGAGCTCGATGTAAAGATCAAGGCAAGATTCTTGTTGAAGAAAACAATTACCAACCAAAATATAAATCCCACCAGTACAGTATTTACCACAGAAACCGCACTTGCAAATTTTGCACCTGTTGCATTGCCCGCCCCAAGCTCGTTTGCGACGCGAACCCTGAGTTGAGAATGTTGTATGATTAAAAATCAGTTGCTTTAGTATCTAGGGGGAGTTCTTCTTCACATAAACAGATGAATTTTTTTCTTGTATGGTTATTTGCCTGGACATAGCATTGAAGAAATCATATTTGAGATTATTACCTGACTTACAGACACTGGTATTAGCTATTTACGAAGCTACTTCTACTTGTATCTACATCGTAATACAACCTCTACCAAGACGTCCGAGACAAACTGATGTTTCAATGCACTGAATAAAAGCATATACTTCTATAGTTTCCCTTGAACTTGACCAATGTCTCCAATAAAATCATTAGATTTTTTAAGAAGTTCCATGTAAACTAAGGGAAAGTGGATTTGAAATCTTGAAAACTTCCAAAGATATACTTGTGGACTGTTTGTTGAAGATAAGAAGAACGTTGTAAGCCTTTGGAAGCTTTTACATTCCTCGGATGCTTGTAAAATATTCTTAATGCTTAAATTACAAAACTTGAGGCAGGAACGTCAATCTGTCATTCTCGTCCTTTAGTATCAGGTTCCTTATTTTTCTAGAGGATAAAGCAAGTGACCTATGTAACATCTCAAACATATAAATGCTCCAGTTTTTCAACAAAAATGTGTATGTTGATATGACGATAATCTCCAAGAGTTCAACTAATGCAAGTGTGGTTGCATTGCAAGACTACGGCAAATTACATACTGATCAGTTGACAAACTGACTGAATGTTTTGGGAGATTATAACAATTTGGAGACTTAATAACACGTTTACGGAAGACAGAATTAACCATAACAATATGGTAGGTCCTAGTAAATTTAAGGGAAAGAAAACAATACTACTCTAGAAAATCCACACCAAAATTAATTAAATGAGAAATCAAATCTCATGAATCAACGCATTAAATTTTAGCAAGTCGCCATCCTTTGACAGAAACATGTCAGCAACTAAGTAGAGAGCAATCGGGGTGCAAAACAATGTATAAACCCTGTAGAATGATTCTATCACAAAACTCACTCCTTGTCCCCTCCACCGCTAATACATACAATTATCTCCAACTGCATTTTCACTGAGGAAGGGGGTAACACTCTCATAAAGCAAATCAAAGCTCAAAATGTTATCAGTCCACTGTCTTGTCAGAATCACAACAAAAGCACACTAAGATAGTTTTGTATGGATTTGCAGGGTTCGGCTTCTGGACATAAATTACATGTGAGTATACATCACGGAATACTCAACCTCTCCCTAGCCCTGAGCTAACTAATTTTTCAATATAGGTAAACATTTCTCCGTACCAAAAATAAATAATATACCTCATTTCAGGAGAGTAAGAAAGGGGGACTTACAACCAGTGACTTACCCGGTTGCACCCAAAAATGCAAGCGGTATCATGGATTCCCAGCCATATACAGTAACACTGCCATGCCAGGTTTGACTTTAATTCAGCAAAAATCCAATAAACAAATATAGTACTAAACTAGAAAGAAAAAAATTAAGAAAGCACAAATTACCAAACGGAAAGAGCATCAATTGCAATCTCAGTGTTATGCATATATCCAGAGACTATAAGCAACAGTCTGTAATAGAAATTCTCTAACCTGCAAAGTCACATTAACAACAATAATAAGCACATCAACTTCAAAATCAAGAACCTTCATAATTCTTAAATCCAAACACTTATTACACAACTTATCAAAGTGAAATTTCAATTCTAATCAAAGAATGTTACAAATATGATTTATAGAAATGTATCTAGATATTGTCCTAAATAAAATCCTTTTCACGCAAATTTCTCTAATGAATACTTAGACAAAAAAACAAAAGACAAAATGAATCAATTCACTTAATAAAGTTAAAATAAACTTATTTAACTCAGTTTTTGAAACCTTAGACAAGGTAATTGTAATTCATAGTAAAATGTTAATTTAGTTTACTTTCTTATTTACATACATGTTTATCCAAACAATACAAAAAGTGGAAGACAGAAAGAGGTTAAGAAACACTAACGCAAGCATGACCCCAGAAGCCAAAGAGAGTTTAAAGAATTGCCAGAGACCAGCAAAAGCTTCAGCAGAAAAACCAGTCCACGAAAACGGGCACCCACCAAAGAGTGTATACCCGAGCATTCCCAAAACTGAGAGCCACCACGAGAAACCAATGGAAAGTGCAGTGCCAACGATCCCAATTCTCATCCTATAAACAAAAATCCAACTAACTAAAATATGAATAGCAAGAGCCACCCCTGAAACCCAAGCAACGATACCGGTCTTCAATTGGCACTGCAGGAACCGCTGCAACGTGAACTGAAACGGGAAACTGAGGTGAAACGGGATCAACCAGACCGCCACCAGCCCCGCCTGCTCCGCCACCGCGACGGGCTGTCCCACCAACTTCAACAGCGGCGTCGCGAACAGGAACACCGGCAGCATCAGAAGGGAGGACAGGGAAAGAACAACCCACGAGCGTTGCAGGTAAACGCCCAACATGCGGTGCTGTCCAGCGCCGTAGGCCTGGCCGCAAAGCGTCTCAAGCGCACTCGCCATACCCAACTAGAAAAGGAATATTAAGAACGCAATGAAGACAAATGTGGGTTGATAAGAGTGGAAAATAGTGAAAGAAAAATTGATAAATGAGTGGGCAGTACCATGAAACCGAAGGTAATGGAGATGAGGACGGTGCAGGCGATGGAAATGGCGGCGAGATCGAGGTCGGCGAGGTGGCCGGCGAATGACTGGGTGACGACGGTGATGGAGAACATGGCGAGGCGAGTGAAGATTGAAGGGGCGGCGATTTGCCATAGGCTCTTGGATTCGGAACATGATCGGTGGAAGAGAGAGCGAGTGTTATTGTTGGATCCGTTTTGCGATGTTGACTTTATGAGAGGATGGTTTTCTTCTTCGTTGCAAATGTTTTCCATACACCTTTGCTTCGTCACTGCCTTTTAGTGGAGAAAATGGCTGAGAGGTATTTTGAGAGAGAAAGAAAAGAAAGGTTCTTATTTTCGTCACTTGAGTCAGGAATGGGAGGACCAGATTTTGAGAATATCAGTGATGGGTTTTGTTCTTACTTGAATCTTCATAAGACAAGTATCCACAGTTGTCCAACATATCCCTCGTTAGGCTTATTATGTTGAACCTATGACTTGGTTTCCACTCCCTATTCTACTGCTCTGAACTTAATGCTTCCTCTGAACTAAGTCTTCATAGTCAATCTCTGAGGCATGAAGAACCAACTACACATCCATCCAAGTAGCAGGTGCTCACTTCTCTAACTTCTGAGTGGTTAATATAATAATATATATTAATATTTTATATCAAAATTCTAACAACATATTACTAAAATATTAATTTTTTGAGTTCTGAAAATGAATGTATTTTTGAACTGGAATGTCACTCTAACTATATATTTCAGCCAGAAAGAGAAATTCGTAGTTTGTAAACTTTCTTACAAATTAGATTAAATTAAATATTTATTATTTTATTATTAAAATGATACGAGAATTCTACAAATATCTTTCAACTAACGACAAAAAAATATTAAAAAAATGATAGACTTCTTATTAACGTTTTATTTTATTTTTTATTTTATATTTTAAAAGTTTAATAGATATTTTGATTTTAATATTTTGTGAGAATTTACATTATTTTTTATATTTATTTTTTTAATTGAATTTTAAATTTTATCCAAATTTGTCAATTTGAGACTAAAATGTCCATTAAATTTATTTTAAATTATCCAATAGAAATAATAGATTGTTTAATGTGATGAGTGTTGGATAAAGGTACATAGAACTTAGTAGGATGTGTATTATTGTCCAAAAAATTATATAACACACAAATAGAAGGAAAAAAATTGGTAGACTCACTATCAACCTTTAAGCAACACTTTCATTTTTTATTTTTTTTTATTCTCAATTATTTTAAACTGTCCAATAGAAAGAATAAATTGTGTGATGTGATTCATGTTGAATACGGATACATAAACCTTAGTAATATATGTATTATCACCCATAAATAGAATACAACCCTCCTACAATTTCAAGATAGATTTCATATCTTATATTTTAGTTAAATAGATCTTACTGAAAGCTTAGAAGTGATAAGAAGGATTGGTGTTAAGTAAGAACATATTTAATAGGATTACTTGTAGAGCTGTCAAAAAGGGTAGAATTAGACCCTATAGACTAAGGTACAACGATCTAATAGTTATATTTTAAAACAAACCAAAAAAATTTTGTTTTACCCTAATACTATGTTAGATCAATGGACCAACATACCATTTTTGACTTAATTAAAAATTAAAAAAATATTACAATATATCAATCATATAATATTTTTTATTAACAATAAATAACATTTAATATCAAATAAATTTATATGAAAGTTTGTACAAAATTGTTCATGTTTAAACAATTTATAAAACAAACTTAGAGTATCTATTTGACATTTTCAAGATAGTCAAATATTTATAGTACTTCACAATTTTTGTTTTCTTAGTCTCTCCATATTTTAGTTCAAAATTATTTCTTTTTTATTATAGGTGGACCACTAGTAAGAATTTTGTAGTGCAGTAGATAAAATTTTGATTAAAAATATAACAAATGAGAATATAAAATAACAAAAAGTAAGAAAGAACTTAAACTAATGTGAAATAGAGAAGTTGTGGCGGGGATGTGAAACTGTAAGGTGAAGGTGATAAAGACATGAGGTGCAATAGAGGATAAGGAGGAGTTTTTGAGAAAGGAAAGAAAGAAATGAAGGAGAGAGAATATAAACTCTGATAGACTAGAACTTATTTATTTAGTATGACAATATGAAAATTAAAAAGTAAAAAATTAATATAAAAAATAAATAGATCAGCCCATTAGCCTGTAGATCAATTTAGCTTTGATCCATATGGACATCAAACCAAATGAGTTAGAATAAAAAATGCTTATTATTAATTAAGTCACTATTTTTTAAGTCTAACTGAACATTAATTATAAGTTACACTAGTTCCGTGCCAAATCATTTTGACTAAGTGTTTGTCATAGTTCATAAAAATTGCTTAAAATAATTTATTATTTAAATAAAGTTATATGGTATAAAACTTGTTTAGAATATATTAAAAGCTATTTGTCTGAGAAAGTCTTAACATATAGTTTTTAAATATATAATACACATTTCATATTTTTCATGTTAATAAATTGAAAATGCAATAATGCAACAAATAAATGTGTAATTAATATAATAGGTACCATTAAGAAAGCAACAATGTGGACTAAGTGTTTTGTGTGATTAATATATACATATATTGGGCATAGTTAATAATTGTGCCATTGTTATGGGAAATATTGTGGATAACAGTTAAGGGAGGGAATTATAATGGTTAGAATTATTTTTGAACAATATATAATTAGGGTATATAGTTCTATACAATAGTTTAACAAAAACTTGTGAAAAGATAAATAGTTTGTTATTTATAAATGTTATATAATTAATTACAATTTATTAGATGAATTAAACATGTAAGTATAATATAATTTATAGTTAGTAAGATTTTCATGAGCTAGTATTCTTTTTCCATCAACTATTTGACTATTATTATAATTAAAGAAAGAGTCTAGAATATTTTTCTTTGTATTAAATAGAACCATTGTAAGAATCCATGGATCAAATGAGAGAATTCAGTAAGAAGAGGTAATAATAAGTGAATACTAATCCGAATTCGTTTTATTTTTAACAAAAAATCAGTTTGATAGAATATGAATAAGAATACAAATAAATCTATTATTTTTAAGATGATAAATATGGATGCATATACAATTATTCATATTAGTATTCATCTCCACCTCCTTAAATTTGTTCCCAAAAATTTGTTACATTATATATAAAATGTGTATCTACATACATTAATATCTTTATTTTTTCTAATTATAAAAATATAAACTAATTAGTTTAATAGTTAAATAATTTAAATAATAAATAAATAAATAAAAAGTACATAGTTAAATAAAGCATATAATTTAATTCTTAACATTTTATTTTCATATATTGTTTGAATTAAAAGCAATTGTAACATATTTAGGATTAAGTTGGGGGTTTTCTGAATCTAATCGGACGGTATAACAGTGATGGATATTAAATTTTTAAAGTCTTGTCTTTTAAATTAGAATATGTCTCACCTTTTACAGAAAAGAAGACATAGAGAGTCAATTATAACTAAAAATTTTGACATGTCTAAAATTGTGAGAAAAATATAACTAAAAATAGAATTGTAAAGAACATTAGGAATTCAAGTAAGCATTACCTTTTAAGAGTATAACTAAATAAAAATCATTACCAATAAATTTAAATTATACCTATCTCTTAATAATATTTGCGGTCCAGGAAACCAACCTAGAGTCCAAAATAAAATGTGACACGTGACTATGATCAAATAATGTTTCATGTTTTTGGGTCTTAAAAATAAGAAAAACATGATTGAGAAGAAAAAATTAAAATAAAATACTCTGTTAAATCCTTTAATAAAAATTAGCCAATAACAAAATAGATAAATATTTTAAATCAATAACATAATTGTGAAAAAAAAATCCTTTATGGGTTAATTGATTGTATAGCATTATTTGTAAACACGTTGGAGATTAGAAACCCTATTATTTGCTAGACATATATGATGTACACTAATATTTACAAATAATAATATGCTGTGTAGTGCATTATTACTGTCTAAAAGCTTCATGGAAATACCTTGATTACTAAATGCACGTCTAGATTTTCCTAATGTAAACCCACTTATTTTTTTTTATAAGAATATGGTGGTAAAATATAACTATAATTTTCTTGAGATATTTTCAAGATGTAATTTGTTAACGTGTTTTTATTCAAATAAGTGGGTATACACTAATAAATATTAATTTAATACTTTTCAATTCTACAATTTTTTTCTAAAACTATTGAAAATTATTTTTACATAAATTAAATATACCAATTATTCCTAATTTAAAATTATTTAAAGACTCATTTATGTAAACTAAAGTTTTACATTAATTTAAAAATTATTTAATATATGACTAAATATGCTAAAATGTCAATAAATATGAGTTTCTTTCATATTAGTTAATTTTAATAAAATTTAGCATAAACAATCAAGTACAAGAGTCATAATATGTAATTTGATCCTTAGCCCTCTTTTTATATATATATATATATATATGGACGATCCTTGCGCTAATGTTTTTCTACAACATTGTGAATGTATTTTTTATGTAGTAATGAAATTATTCAAAAGTGGTATACAATATCTACCCCACGTGTTTCATATACCCACTATATACCAAGTTGTTAAGGTTTTATATATTTTATGAATGTAAAGTATGAATTACGAACCCTCGTTTATAACTAGACGAATTTGTTGGTAAGTAATAATTTCAAAATTATATATATATCATTTACTAGTGAAAACAATATTAAAGTGATTTTCAATATTAATGAATTATTAATGTGTGTATATATATATATATATATATATATATATATTTGAATTTTATTTATGAAAAATATTGTTTGTTAGCATTAGTAATGTCTATATTCATACTTCAACAGAAGTTAACTCAAAACCAAAATCATATCGTGTATAATGATAATAATAGAAAATTTATTTTCGTGTTTATTGTTTATACATCACTCATATAATTTGTTTTATATTTGACGGAGCACTCGCTTTGCTTTCTAATCAAACTCTCATTTTTAATAAACTCTTTGCTTATCCAAAAACTAATGTATACTCCATGATTATTATTATTATTAATTAGGTTTTTTTTCTTTATATAGAAAGGTAGAAACAAATATATATGAAACTGGTACAAGATTTCCTTATAAACAGGAATCGATGAGCATATTAATTAAATTGTAAGAAATGACGAATATATTGTGTATTATATACTAATCGATAGCAGTATGAAAGCAAAGCAAGTTGCATGCATGTGGGAAGATTTCTGAAAGTAAATAACCCTCTTGTGAGTGTTTTCTAAGCATAATGTGAAGTGATCTCATTTAAGTTTTGGTGGTGATTACACGGAACTCACTCATCTCTTACTTTGAATTTCATTGAAAACATGTTTTTGGTGGTGCTCCCTAGGGTGGGTGTAACTCCTTCGAGTTATTTAAGGTTCCTTTATGTATGTTTTTCTGGTTTAATCTATTTGTAGTTGTCCACCATCACAAAAAATTAACACACTATTATAGTTTTAAAAAGAATGTGAGTAAGCTATATGGCGTTTCAGAATGCCCAATTTACGTCACTACTGAGTTGGCGGCGCAAAGTAAAAGGTGTCACCAAATATGAACAAAGCTTAATCCATTCTTCAAACAGCACATTCATCGGTTTGATGGGGAATATAAATGTTTAATACTGTCAATGGAATTATTCGTAAAGGCTAATTTTTCTACATGTATATTTTTCAAAACCCTAAATCCTCATACTTCAAAAGAATACCTAATGAAAACTGTATCTATATATCATTAACATTTAAGCATGTTGTTGTGTTTCCTTTCTCTTCTAACTATTTTTATTCCAAAAAACAGGGCATGTGCCAATAAAACTTAATCCACTCCATAAAAAATTAATCATATTATATAAAGACTGGCGCAAGTGTGATTCATTGTTGATACAAAAAAATTGTGAATGATTTATAAGTACGTTTGTGAACAGTTTTTTTAATTTTGAAATTTGTTGTGATCTAGAACTACTCACTTAAAAAAATTCAATCCAAAAAATGACGTATAGATATAGTTGAAAGAGAGTGAGAGAGAATGGTGTAGAGTTGAGGTTTGCCATGCTCTTTAAATAGAGTGGATCCACACACATTCATCTCAACAACTAAACTAATCCAACACATTATAGAAAGAAAGAGTAGTATCATTCTCTTATCTCAATCTCATAAAACTTCCCTTAACTTTACAATGAGTCCTCCGTATTCTCCACCACCATCTTCACCCTATCCATACTATTCTCCTCCTCCTCCTCCTACACCACCACATTGCAACATGACAAACTACACAAAACCCCTTCCCCCACCACCACCACCACTTCCACCTCCACCTCCACCTCCAACTCCAAATTGTAACATGAGCAAACCTCTTCCTCCCATTCCCTATAACTGTTCATGTCTTCCAAATAATACTCTTACCCCTCCTCCTCCTCCTTATACTCCCTCTCCAATCCCACCTTATGCTCCTCCTCCTAATTATATTGTCAAGTACGACCACAAAGCTGTTATAGCAGTTTCCGTTTCTCTAGGTGGCATCTTGGTAGCTTTTCTCCTCCTAGGTGTTGTCTTACTTGCAAAACTCAAAAAGAAGCCCGTCAACTATCCTCCACCTTCACCACCACCTTCACCACCACCAACTTCACCTCCACGTCAATATGACCAACCACCACCAACCGCGACCACTTCCTATCAATCCATTCAGATTCAAGAAACCGGATATGGTGCGGCTCATGCTGGTGGTGACCCGTCTTCCGAACCTGTCCCAGTCTCTCATGATCATGGCCATCACAACTATGGCTGATAGTTAATCAATTCAGAATTGTCTGGTTTCACCTAATTTTTATGACACGTGCAAAACTATTAATTGTTTCTCGTACAGCTTAAATATGTGTCGTGAAGAACAGTGGGAACTGAGATAAAGTGGCAGCATGCAAGTTTCTAATACGTTCTTATTAGGTTAAAGTCGTTGTTTGTTGCAAGCTTTTCCATATATTTGGTAGATACGTATATGATTTAGCATGTGCATGGTTTTGTATATCATTGTTTGCTTTTGAAATAAAACATAGCAGGAAAACCTCAGTTGTACATAGATTCTGGTTTGGATCGAGGTTTCTGTCATTGAGTGTGAAGACTGCATGTCATGTCAGTGAATAAATATTATTCGGTTTGGGGTTGTTTCTCTTCATTCTCCATCTGTGGCTTAAACTTGATGGTTAAGAGTGATTTGTTTTAAGTATATTGAACAATCTGTGATGTCAATATATGGGGTTCTGACAGAATGCAATTGAGTTTGCTTTTGTAATTAATCTCGTTTAGAAAATTTCTCACACGTCAACATCTATAACGTATCAGTATGATTTCATTGAATCATAATGTTATTCATTCAGAAAAATAAAAGCAGAACCCAGTAATTACATCAATACTGTTCAAACGAAAGAAAGAAAAATGTTTAGAACTGTTAGAAAAACTAAATTAAACATAGCTAACAACAAAAATATGACGTATATAAATAGTAGAGTTTTTTTACTAAATTGTCACTTGCTATTTTTAAATTCTTCAATTGAATTATTTTATTTTATTTTTTATTACAAGGTTATTATTTCATGTACATGTTTTGACTTTTCATACTGTCAAAATTTATATTTTCTTCAAATTGATGCTTATGAACAGAATAACATAATAAATTATAAAATACCTTAATTCGTAATATATATATATATAGTACATGAAATGAAATTTATATATTCATATTCCTCCTTTAACAACGGCAGCAACGGTGGCGGTGGCGGCAAAGGAGGAACGCGCACCGGCAAGGCACAAGGATGAACACAGCGCACCGGCAAGGCACAAGGAGGGCGGCAAGCGGCGGCGACAAAACCCAAGGAGGAAGGGCGGCAGGGGTGGCAGCGGCAGGGGCGGCAGGGGTGGTAGCGGCAGGGGCGGCGACGAGGAAGGAGAGAGACCGGCCGCAGCACCAGTGACGAGGAAGACAGAGCGCGCAGAGAGGACGGACAGCGGAGCTTCGAGGGTCGACCACAGTACGAAAAGTGAGAAAGAAAAGGGGGGAATATATTTTAAAGGGGTTTCTAAGGGGTTTCTACGTCGGTTGTAATTTATAACCGACGTAGAATGTTTTTGAATTCTACATTTTACGTCGGTTAAGAAACAACCGACGTAGAATGTTTTGAATTCTACATTCTACGTTGGTTAATAAACAACCGACGTAGTAGTGTTGACTTTCTACGTCGGTTAGTTACAGAACCGACGTAGAATGTAGAATTAAAAACATTCTACGTCGGTTATAGATTACAACTGACATAGAATGGTCAAATCAAACATTCTACGTCGTTTGTATTTAAACCGACGTAGAATGGCGACGTTGATTCCTAATTCTGTAGTAGTGATTAAATAAATGAACATTAATAAAAGAAAATTAAATGCAGTAATAAAATTAGAAAATATATAAATTAAATTTATAAAAAAAATCTACCTAATAAATTAGTTAAAAGCTTAATTGTAGTAAAAAGATAAATGTATTATAATTAAAGTTATAATTTGTGTCCTACATTATCACACGGGTTACAAGGCAAGATCATAAAGCATAAATATAAAAAATAACTGAATTGTAAAATTACACTTCAACTTTAGTTTTTTTTTTATGATAACTGGGCTGAATCTTGGACTTTGTAACAATCTCAACCGGGAGATTTCTTCCTGCACACCTCCATATTTCTTTTGCGATCTCTAAAAATTTTTAAACTATCAAAATTATTTTTATAAACAATACTTTCGGATGGTAGAACTTATAAGTTATTTATATAAAAAAAAGTTAAATTTTCAAAAAATTATTTTTTAAAAAATTATTTTTTAAATTATAGAATTTAGAAATCAATTCTAAATAAAAACTGATTTTTAGATTATACAATTAAAAAAGAATATTTCAAAATTTTAATTTTTAGATTCTATATTTTGGAAGATAAATTTTTTGTGATATAAATTATTTGTGGATTTTACGATGTAAAAATATATTATAAATTATGTAATTTAAAAATATAGAATATAATTTTAGAATTGAGATTGTATTATTTAAGACTGTATAATCCATAATATATTTTTTGATTGAATAATTTAGAATAGATTTCAACGTTAAAAATTTATTCCAAATAATGAACTAGATAATTTTACAGTATTAAATTATACACTTTATTATGATAATATGAATTTAAAAATTTAGAATATAGATTGATGAAATTATTTAGGCTTAATATTTTGAAAAGATTAATATATATACACACACGAGCTCAACCTGATCTACCAATTCAATCATTAAGTCGTTAATCTCATAATAATGTAAGTTTTGAAACCAAAACGATAAGTATCAGCTAAAATTTATAGTACTATTCCAATATGTGCTAAAGAGTGAATTAAACCATACAAAAATAGTTAAAGGATATTTCTTAGAAATAATAGGTTTTTTTCTAAATATTATGAGAATTTTTACAATAAAATGTATTTATTAAAGTTTAAAATGTAAGGTTTGGAGTTTAAATATAGTATATATATTATAGTTTATAATTTTATTCCACTGGAAAGTTCAAAATAACTTTTTTTTGTGAGCTTGTTATGATTATGTATTAACCTTTATATATGCTCCTAGAAAATGGTACGCACCTTTTGTGGACGTAAAATTGTGTATAGTTGTTGGAACAGGGGATGCCAATATGAAGTAGTTTATTCAATTATGGAAACACAGTTATTTTGTGCTTTTTAAGCCATAAGTACTTTAAATGATTGGTTTATATGTGTATTTGGTTAATAGAAAATATAAAGTGTGATCTTTTGTAGATTGCATGCATCTAAAGTGTTCCTTTGGTAGATATTGATAGTTTCATCTCTCTTTGTCTTTATTAATCAAAGAAAAATTGTATACTATTTTAATAAGAGAAAAAAAAAACATTAATGGTCAACTTTCCACTCACTCCACCAAACAAATTATTGAGGTGCATTCTTCTGTCATAGAAGTGATTCCTCCATTGGTGTGGCTAAAAATATTTCTCAGTCTTAATATCTTATCATCATATCTTTAATCTTCATCATATATGATATGCACGCATGAATTTTAAGTGAATAAAAAAATATAGAAGGTAATAATATAAATAAAAAATTACACTGACCTTAATTTTCTAAAAAATTTCGAATTATACTTATATTCCATTTAAAAACTTTATACAAAATTTTCTTTTGTTTTAAAAATGTTATACACACACCCTTTCTTATGTATTTGTTATTTTTTTTAAAACAATATACTTACAATATTATAAAAAGATATCATTATAAAGGTAACAAAACACAAAAAAAATGTGTTTTTTGAAAAATGGAATATTAATATAATTTACTATATATTATAAAAAGAAAAGAGTTACTCAAGTGGATGAAATAAATTGATAGATAAAGTTGGAATTGACCAGGTTTAGGTGTTTGAGTTATCTTATGAGATAAACTTAAATATTTTTTGTTGACTTAAATTTTAAACATTGTAAGATATGGACAGTGATTCCACAACATTTCCATGGTTATCATCAGCCACTGCACTTCCGAGTTAATAAATTTATGGAAAATATTCCCTCAGTTTTTTAACAAATTTAAAGTACAGAAATCAATAAAAAAATATTAATTTGTATAATTTTAAAAAAAATTATAATATTTTTTAAAAATAAATATAATTTATTAATTTACAAAATAGATAAAAATAAAAAAAAATTTGATTGTTATAAAAGAGCATACTATTTAAAACTTATAAAAAAAATAATTTAATTATTTTAAATATTTTTGAATTTAAAAATATATTTAATAAAAAGTAATTAATGAAACATTAAATTTTAAAAAATACATAAAAAACAAAATTACTTTCTATTTTTGTTTATTGTTATAAAAAAATATAATTTTAGGATAAAAATTATTTTATATATCATTTATAAAAAATTAATACGATATTAATTATTATTTATTAATTATATTTTTATTTTTTAAAATATAAAAATAATTAAATAATTTTTAAAAAAATTTAACATAAAAAAGACAAGTGAGTTTACTAATCAACGAGTAAGTTTAACATTTGTTTATATGATTCTTAAAATAAATGAATTAAGTTAAAAAAGTTATTTTTATTTAAATTGTCATTTTTAAATTTAATTTTACTTAAATTGTAAATCATACAAGTTGGTTCATAATTATTTTGACAGTTTTAATTATTTTTATCAACTAATTATTTTTTATTATTAATTATTAAATTATATTTAATATTTTAAAGATATTAATGAAAAAATCATTACTTTTATTAATTTGTTTAAACAAACCTTGAAAAAAAGACTTAAAAAGAAATCATATGATTTATGATTGAATACAGTGTTACAGATGATACCTATGTATTTACTCTAATTCAAATGTTCTTAAACCTGAGTGATCACAGACAAACAAAGGAATTGCATTGTCTTTGTCTTCTGATCCATGCTTAAACCAAAATTTCTACATATTATATTCATCATTCCAAGGAATCCTAATTCTCCACCCACATCCAAACAAACACCCCCAAAAATACCTTTCAATTCCGTCCCTTCTTATTATCACAGTTTGCCAAATCACCATTAATATCACATTCCATTACAGCTGTACATGAACTAAATTAACATTATTTTATTAGTATTCTAAAATTAATTTATTATATATTTACTAAAATATAACACAATTTTATTTATATAAATAAAATTTAAATATTAAGTATAATATCTTATTTGATAAGTTTATTATTTCCTAAATTTTTGTTTTCATTTCCATTATTAATACATTCATTAAATATATAAACTACTGTCTCAATTTAATCTTTATACATAAAAATTTATTAAATACATTATTATATGCAAAACGACATTAATTTACTCTTTAACATAGTTTATACTCTTATAAATTATTAATATATGATACATGTTTAATATCTACTAATATTTCTAAAGACAAATTCTCTTCTATGAAAGATGTTATCAGGATTATTATTATTAATATAAGAAAAAAATAGATTCGATAGTAGTGTAAAATAATTTATACTATCATTCAATCATAAATTATATATATATATATATATATAAAGATTGATAGCTTTTATTATATTTATTATCTCGAAATTTTTTCCAATACCTGATTTACATTAACAGTATATCAACATTAAAATTTTATTATAAATAATAAAAAAATATTCTAATCACATAATTAATATTATTTCTCAATTAAATAATAAAAATAGTTTATTTGTTACATTTTTTATTTATTCAATTTTTATCTTGCTTGTGGAGTAAAAGCAAAACCATACAAAACAAGCAAAAAACAAATTGATAAAACGAAGAGAATGATAAGTTAAAAAAATTGTGGTGGAGAAGATTCAGATCCTTTAATTTAGACAGTTGGTATTTATTCTAGTAGTTGTAGGTACATGTGGAAAAGCCAAAAGAAAAAATACACTAACCAATATTTAAGAAAAAATAGTCTTTATCATCATAAAAACACGAAATTACTTAATAACATAACATTGTTGGAGAAGAAGTTCTATGATTAGCAACATAGAAAAGAAAGAAGAAGAAGGAGAATTAGAATTCCAGACATGGCCGAAGCAAGCGAAGGAGAGAAAAATAGAACCATGAAGCGGCTTCTTCTCATAATAAACTGTCTCTTACTAGTCATCGGAACCTCCGGTGGCCCCCTCGTAATGCGTCTCTACTTCCTCCGTGGCGGCCACCGCGTCTGGCTCTCCAGCTTCCTCGAAACAGCCGGCTTCCCCTTCATGCTACCCCCCCTTGCTGTCTCCTATCTCCGCCGCCGCCACGCGGCTTCGGCAGCGGGAACCGCCAAACCCAGGCTCGTCTCGATGAAACCCCCTCTCCTCGCGGCCTCCGTCTTCATCGGAGTCCTCACCGGCCTCGACGACTACCTCTACGCCTACGGCGTGGCGCGCCTCCCCGTGTCGACGTCATCCCTCATCATCGCCACACAACTCGGCTTCACCGCGTTGTTCGCGTTCCTGCTGGTGCGCCAGAAGTTCACCTCCTACTCCGTGAACGCCATAGTTTTGCTGACCGTCGGCGCCGGCGTTCTGGCGCTCCACACCAGCGGAGACCGCCCTCCCGGCGAGTCCTTGAAGGACTACGTGATGGGCTTCGTGATGACAATAATCGCTGCAGCATTGTACGGCTTCGTGTTACCAATGGTGGAGTTGGTGTACAAAAAAACCAAACAACCTATTACCTATTCTCTTGTCATGGAGATTCAGTTCGTGATGTGCTTCTCCGCCACCCTCTTTTGCGCGATCGGAATGATCATAAACAACGACTTTAAGGTAGTTAACACTTTATAATTAGTAAGAAAAGATGTAGGAGTAGTTGATTTTGTTTATTAATTATTGTGAATTTACTGCAGGTGATTCCTAGGGAAGCTAAAAAATTCGAGCACGGGGAAGTTAATTACTACGCTGTGTTGGTGGGAAGTGCAATAATATGGCAAGCTTTTTTCTTGGGAGCTATTGGGGTTATATTTTGTACCTCGTCATTGTTTTCTGGTATTTTAGTTGCAGTGTTGCTACCCGTAACGGAAGTGTTGGCAGTTATTTTCTACAAAGAGAAGTTTGGAGCAGAGAAGGGTGTTTCTCTGTTTCTGTCGCTGTGGGGCATGGTGTCTTACTTCTATGGGGAGATTAAACATGAGAAGAAAACGAAGAAAAAGAAGAGCAGTGACATGGAAGCAACAGAGATGGTTGAGCATGTGAACGGGACTGGGTTGTTGAAATCAGTGGGAGCATGATGGTATAGATTCTTTGACTATAAATGGTTGTAGTTTCTTGAATAAAGGGTGGTGTCAAACAAAGTCAATGTTAAATAAGAATACTATCCTTCTGCAACAACACTTCACTGTCCTTTCCATTCTCGTCTATTTTAGTCAAGAGATACTGTCACCTCTAAGAGACCTCTAAGTACCTACTCTTTGAAGGAAGGTGCAAGTGACAAGACTAACATATAGGCGGCATAAAATCTTATCAAGTTAATTTTATATGTTTTAAAATATTAAAATATTTTGCTAAAATATCTTGTTTGAACCTTCAACCTGATTCACGATCATTTTGTTGTTAGTTTACCAAGATTTACTTGATTTTGCATTCTTGATATGTATGGTTGAATCTCTAAAAGGTTGCACGAGTACTTGATTTTTAAGCGATCAACTCTATTACATATTCGATCGTTTAATTTTATTTTGTTAGTACATATACAGTCGAACTTGTACGAGGTCTCACAATTCATCAACTTTTTAGCGATAAGTTCTGTTATATATCCGATCGGTTAATTTTATCGTGTGAAAATACGTATGGTCGAACCTCTACGAGATCATACAAGTTGTCGGCTTTTCAGCGATTATATCTGTTACATATCTAATCGGTTAATTTTGTCATGTCGAAATATGTATGGTTGGACCTATACGAGCTCTCACATGTCGTTGGCTTTTCGGTGATCGTCTCTATTACAAATCTGATCGGTTAATTTTGTAGTGTCAATATATGCATATGAGATCTCAAAGATTGTTGGTTTTTCAACGATCAGCTTTGTTACATATCCGATTGGTTAATTTTATCGTATCAAAATACGCATAGTTGGACCTGTACGAGGTTTCATGAACCATTAGTTTAAAAGCAATTGGCTTTGTTTCATACTCGATTGGTTAATTTTATTGTGTCGAAATACACAGGACTGAACCTGTATGAGATATCAGGATAATCAACTTTTTAATGATCTACTCTAAATCCGTATAATGATAATTTTGTTCTTATTCTTATAATATATGTATAGAAATAATTACATAGTTGTTTTAAAAATAATAAAAGTTTAATTTAAAATTTTTACCTTGATTAAGACATCGTCCTCATAAGTTACAGTATTCTTCGTTCCTCTCTTTTTTTTTTCTTTTTTTCAAGGAAGATGGCTGAGTAATAAGTTTACCTGCCTACATTAAGTGACAAATGTTATTTTGAGCATTCAAACTTTGAATGTTCGGATTGAAGAGAATCTTTACGAAGTGTTGTCGCCATATACACGCTAGCTAATGCACACCACAAGTGAACTTTTTTTCGGGCCTGCGACGCTTTTATTCAAGACAAGTGATTTGCCTCCAATACCATCACATGACCATGAAAGATAAAGCATTGAAAATGAAAGATATTGGTTCGTACTTCTTTGACTATTTTTGCCTTTCAATGATTATGTACTTTAAATGTGTGTTTCCAAGCACTCTTCAATGTGAATCTATTTTTATTTTCAATACTAATACTGTATACGAATGCCTCCAATGAAAGATGAAATGGCTACACAAACAAACACACACTATGTTAGGTTTTGCTTCTAACACAGAAAAGTGTATTTTTCTTTTGTTAAACATATAACAGTTCTTATATTTTTATCCGATAAATTTAATTTTAAATTTTAAAAATCACATCTATTTACTTTATCATTTGAAAAATCATCCTGTACTTTAAAGTTAATAGATAATACTCAATCATGTTTTTTTAGTAGTTGAGACTTAAATTATTAATATAAGATATATGGTGTTTTATTCAAAAAAATATAACGACCTCTAAATTAAAATATTAAAAATTATTTTTTTCTATCTATTTGTAATTAAACATTCATCTTCTTCTGTTAAATATTTTATTTATGTATTTACTATATTTTTAAATATTTTTATTATTTAATAAATTTTAACTAAATTATAAAAATATAAAATTATATATTTAATTTTTATCTTATTTTCTTATTATACTTATTTAAATAGTTATATATTTTTCTGTCACTACATTATTAATTCATTTTATTTTTTCTCAAAACTTTTTTAAAAGAAAGGAAAAAGTCTTATACACTCTTTAACGACATTTATCTCACATCTCTATTTTTATTTTTAATTTTTTTTATCTTTATAATTATATTTTTGTATGTGATTCTTAGATATGAGTAAGTGGTATTATGTAGTGTAAATGTATCACTTTCGTTGAAAAAAAAAAATCTAAGATATTGGATGATGGTGACGGAAGAGTCTTTGTAATTTTTTATTTTTTAAAATTATTATTTAAATCCATTTACTCTTTCTTTACTTTACATAGTTAAAGTTATGTAAGGCATTATGTTGTTCTAGTATCAAATGTATAAAATATAAATGGTTTATAGTTTAATAGTACATTTCAAATTCTGAATTCTTTAGTAGTTTTGTATTTTTTTTCTGGTGTTTAGTTTATCTGGTGGTAGACATTTTCCGTAAATAACATACAATATGTCATCATAAAGTTATAACACGATAAGTTATAACATACTTTGGGAAATCAATATGTAAGGAGTAAATGAATAAATATTAACTTTCGTAATGTGGCTAAATATTATCAAATTAAAGTATAAATAATACTTTTAAGGTTAAGAAAAAGATAAACACTAATTTTTATGACCAAAACTATAGATATGACAGAGAGGTAAACTTAAGTTAATATTAACAAAATTTTGATATTTTTTTAAATTAAAATTATTTATTTTAACAATAGTTCCTTATCTATCTTTCTACTTAACATTATTCCTACTAAATATAATAATAATTTCAAAAATTTTAGCATGTTTATGATTTAATTTATAATTTTTTTATCGTTTTTATTAATAATAATAATATATTATTAATTCAAATATATTTTAAAAATAATAAAATAATTAATATTTATATTATATTATAAAATTTTATTTCTTTTAATAATTATATATTTAAAAATACTTTCAATTATTATCAAATTTTCTTTTAATAAAATCATTTTTAAGATAAAAATATCTAAACATAAATAAAATTAATTTAATTTATTTTTTAACTAAATTTAAAATTAAAATATTAAATTTAATTTAATTTTTTCAACATCAACTTCTATAATAAATGTTCTGCCGTAATATAAGTACTCTCAACTAAAATTCTGAATAAGTAGTGTTTGTTAGATAAGTTTGGATTTTTCGGTGAAAAATATTTTAACCTACCCATTTTCTTTTATTATATATTAACTTTATTAAGATGAATATTTTAGTTTATAAAAAACCTCCCTCCTTTATATTTTTTAATGTGTTAGTTATATGAATAAGAGATAAAATTGTTCAGCAAAAACTCAAGGGAGTTTAAGGATTCTCTTTCATATGTTAACTCGACCTTAATTTTAAATATTCTGATATTAATATTAAATTAGCATATAATCTTCTATTTTTAAATGAGGTAAGTTAATAATCATAAGCTCTATCTATCTATCTATATATATAATATTATGCTCTAATTAATATTTTCTACAACATAATTGAAATTTTTATTTGTAATTTTACAATTAAATAATAAATCTTTTAAAATTAAGAGCGTTAAATTAGTTTTTTTTTATTTTGTAATCGTGATAGGTGAACCGATGATATTCTCATAACAACACTAATAACAATTTTTCTTTTCTGATTTGAAAATTTAAATTCTATTTTTAAGAAAAAATATATTTATGCATTTTCTTGTAAATCAATATATATATATATATATATATAAATATCGGTAATTACATTTATTTATATATTTAAATATGAAATACATGTTGAGTATGTGAATATTAATTTTTTTCCTTTACTTGTAAAATAACAATAAATTAGTTAATATGGTTGCAAAATGAAAATAAAGAAAGTTAAAACATCTCAGTTCATGTTTAATGGATATAATTTACTTTAAACCACAGGAAAACCTTCAATTCCAAACAACATATGTAAAGATGGTACCTTGTTGTTCAATTTAAATAAAATTTAACTATTTTTATTTTATTTAATCATATTTCCCTTAAAATATTATAATTTTAATTAATATTTAGCTTTTCCTAACACCGTTATATATTCTACCGAAATAAAGTAACGTTTATAAATAATATTAAGATATCAGTAAAATTTAATGCAGTGAAGCTAATTGTTTTTTCTATGTACTAGTAGGAAAAAATATTTTGTGTTTTAAATTTATTAAATTCTTTTTTAAAATTATAATCACATTAAAAATAAATAGTTATATTTTTGAAAGATTTATTATTACTAAAAGTAGAATAAGAATGTAAGATATTGATATTAATTTTTTTTTATTTGAATGGTTGGAATTGTGTCACTGGTAAACGACATAAAAAAGTTAAATTATAATTCAATTCGTAGCTATCATAACTTGAAAGTTGATATTATTTGATCATTAATAAATAATTTAGATTAAAATATAAAATAGAAATGAGAAATATGGATTAAAAAGTGAAAATGTTAATTATATATATTATTATAAACTTATTTGTATTTTACAATATGAATACGAAACAACAGTGATTAGGGTGTGTAACTAATTTTACTTCATTTTGTAATTTTTCTGAACCTGTGAGTTGTGGACCACCATAAGGAACCAGGTGCATTGCCTGTGTGTGTTGTTTATGTATTCGAGGCAAACAAATTGATTCCGATAGTCCATTCCCTCTCGAAGGAATCTGCACCGTTGCTCCATCTGTCCCGAGATGGTGAACCGCTCTCTCTCCACCGGAATCAGACGGTTCTTCTCTTTCCGCTTCCTCGTTAAAGCTTCTAAACTCCAAAAATTTCACTGCATCAGTTTTGTCTTCGGGACACGAACTCTTTGCAGCACCGTTGCTTGTCGCGCTTCGGCATTTCATGAGCCCTTCTTGCGCAAGCTCAAATCCCCAAACCAGAATCCACTGCTGGCGCTTCAAAATTGGGTGGACGAGGGAAACGATGTTTCGCCCTCCCAGCTCAGAAGCATCGCCAGAACCTTAGTCAAATCGAAACGCTACCACCACGCCCACCAGGTTCCATTTTCTTCTGCCACTATTCTACTTTTTCTTACAGTAACAGTCAAACAAAATATTGGTTCATATAATGAAGAGAAAGTTTGAGCAGCAACAGATGGAAGACTTGGTTTTCATCTAGTATAACAAAACTCTTGAGAGAACAATCTGACATTCTCGATGTGAATGGTCTCATTCTACTAAATGTCATTTTTTTATCGTTATTATGAGTGACTGGTTGCAGAAATGGATGGATATGGAGAAACTGATAAAGAGGAACTGGGTTTTATGAAAATACTTTTAACTTTGGAAGTTTCTGCTATCGTAGTTGGGGCTGGGGAGGGTACAAGGTTCGCTAAACTACAAACAAAATTGAAGAAAGCAAAATTTAAGGCATTCAAGCTCTAGCGTAGGGTATATTATTGAAGATGGAGAGGAAAAAGTGGCGTGGCACATAATGTAGAAATTGAAGAGGAATCAAAAGAAAGAGGAAGAAATATAAGTATATCGATGATAACAATAATCTTTAAGAAAGCTCAGAATATCTTGGAGATGATGAGTTTGATTGATAAACAAGGAATTCTTGCTTATATTTGTTTTTTAGGTATTGAGTCTTTAGCTTGTGCCTTGGAGGCCTAAACTTATTTAGCAAATGGTTTTGGTGCTCTACTCTTTATTTTTTATGTCTCTTGTTGTATTGACTTATTGTTTTTACTTATGCCATAGATTAACTATGATTGTGCCTTTTAAATAATGAGTTTTGAGAATTAGGGATGAGAATGTCTTAAAGTGCATTAGTTTGAATTTATTTGCATTAAGTCATCTATTTTTGGCATTGACTGCTCTGCAATCCACTGTACCATTAGTGCTTTGGGTCAGCCACTTTGTCCTACTTTCAAGGATACACTATGTAATGTAAGGCATTTCATAAGATACAGTTCCTGATAAGGGATGCTTTCAATCTCTGACAGACATGTCATTGCAATGCAATTAGGTTTTGAGACAGTATAGTCAATTAGATAAGCAATTTAAATTTGCTAATTGTTCTTTTACAGTTATTTAAATGGATAGAAAACCGGAAGAATTTCCATATGATCCCAGTTGATCATGCTATGAAATTGGACTTAATCATTGAAAATTATGGTTTAACGGAAGCTGAAGAATATTTTATGAATCTATCTGACTCGGCTGCAAAGAAGGCTGCCTGTCTCACACTTCTACGTGGCTATGTTAGATATAGGGACATCAGTAAGGCTGAGGCTTTAATGGTGAAGCTCTATGAACTGGGGCTGGTGGTCAGCCCTCACCCTTTTAATGAGATGATGAAGCTGTATCTAGTGACATGTGAGTACAGGAAGGTGCCCCTTGTTATCCAGCAAATGAAGCGGAATAAAATACCCTGCAATGTTCTGTCCTACAATCTTTGGATGAATGCTTATGGTGAGGAAGAAGGATACGGGATTGCAGCAGTGGAGGCAGTTTTTAGACAAATGCAAAATGACAAGAACGTTGAAGTGGGATGGAGCAGTCTTGCTACATTAGCCAATGTTTTTAAGAAAGCAGGACAATCTAAGAAAGCCATTATGGTTCTCAAAGATGCTGAAAAGAAACTATCTATCTGTAATCGTCTTGGATACTTCTTCCTCATAACACTATATGCTTCTTTGAAGGAAAAGGAAGGAGTCTTGCGGTTATGGGAAGCTAGTAAGGCAGTTGGTGGAAGAATCAGTTGTGCTAACTACATTTGTATACTAACATCCTTGGTGAAGCTTGGGGACATTCTACAAGCCAAGAGAATCTTCTTAGAATGGGAATCTAATTGTCAGAAGTATGATATCAGAGTCTCTAATGTTCTTTTGGGTGCATATGTGAGGAATGGATTGATGGAAGAAGCTGAATCATTACATCTCCACACATTGCAAAAGGGTGGCTGTCCAAACTACAAGACAATGGAGATTCTTGTAGAAGGATATGTGCATTGGCAAAAAATAGACGAGGCTATTGTTGCAATGAGAAGAGCTTTGGCTATGATGAAAAATTGCCATTGGAGGCCACCACATAGACTTGTGTTAGCCATTGCAGAGTTTCTGGAGAAAGATGGGAATCTTGAATATGCGAACAATTATATTACAGATATCCATAATTTTGGTCTTGCTAGTTTACCATTGTATAAAATATTACTAAGGATGCACCTTTATGCTAACAAACCACCTTTCCATATCCTTAAAATGATGGATGAAGATAAGGTTGAGATGGATGATGAGACACATTCCATTGTTAAAGCTTTCAGTGTGTAGGTAACATCAGTTCCATTATGTTTTCCTGATTGCTTATTACAAGTTTTGCAGTTTCCCCCCCTAAGAATATTCTTGTTTTGTGGCTGTGTTCAGGCTGAAAAATTCGGAGGTGAAGCAGTAACCTTGAAGTCAATTTCATTATTGGGTAACTCCTTTCTTTGGTAAACGAGTTCAATTTTTTTGTACCCAAGAAGATAAGGCCATTTTTTAATCGACAAAGCAATCAACACATGTTCTTTATAAATATTAGCCGCTTACTAGATACTCCAACATCTTTAGTTATATACTTTTGTAAGTTCCATAAGTAGCAAGCTTTTTCGTAATTGCATTGATGTTCAATTCCCTTAATTTTCTAACTCGTTGAGATATGGTTTGCTATATAAAACATTAATTTCAGTATGGCATGGCTCAGGGTTCATTTATTTATGCTTTGAAAAAGTTCCTTTCATAATGACTTTTTTCAGCATTTATTTTGTTTTTAGAAAAGCTCTAAAATAAATTCTTTTGACAAGTTTTTACTCTTTATATAGTTAGATACTTTTATTTTATTTTCTAAAACTTGAAACAGACTGTGAAAAACCAAATTGAAGAACCTCTTGAGACAGACTGTGACTGCCCTGAGTGCTGCCTGGGAATTCTATTATTGCTCAACGAATTATCCTCATTTTACACCTTCTTCTTTCATACATGGGTAGCTAAACCCTTATTTGTTAGGATTTTACAAAGCTAGACTCTTACTCATATATCTACTCTAAGATTTAATCTATTTTTATTATTCTTTATTAGTCTTCTTCATTTATTTGCCTGTATTGGATTGATCCCCTTTACATGATTTATGGTTTGAAAATTGTGTTTAAATCTTGATTGATGAAGAGTACCTAATTTGTTCTGTATCCAGGAATAGAACAAAACTTAAGTATTTTAAAAAAAAAACGCATATTCTTAGTGCAAGTTGTTTGGTTTAGCCAACCATTCAAGGGATTTGCAATTTAATTAATGAACTTATGCTTTCTCGTTAAGGGATTAGGTTTGAGATATATTGATAGAGGTTGATGTTAAAGTGAACTCTAGACTTGTTAGAACTGGTTTACTGCACAAGGAAATGGTTTTGGTGAAATTAAACTCTAATATCTTATTACCTTGGTTAATTTGTGTTTTGCTACTTGCTCCATGTTTTACAAAATACCTTTATAACCTTTACATCATCATATTCTGCAGTTAATTTATTTGTTTATTTAAATTCTTGCAAATCAATTGAAATCATATTTTTCGTGGCTGTAGTTAGTGGACAGTGTGTTTAGCCAAGTAGCATGTGGGTTTCCATGGAGACTATCTGTTACTTATTAAATATTATTGTGGTAATTGGTATGCTTGCCAATCATGCTGGTTTTATAGGGTTTTACTGAATGATTGAAATGTTAAATTTTTATTATATGCCTACGGTATTAATAGTGATATGACAAACAACCAAGATTTACAACACCCATTGTTTTTATCTTACCATTCCAGATTGCACCAGCTGTATAAAGACACAAGGCTAGTCATGGTGTAGACATTTGTTTCTACCATTCTGTTGATCACTTTTATTTCTTGAGTTTTCAGCCTCCTATATTTTTTCTTTCCCATTTCTCCTATTTCTACATACACGAATATTCATTTTTGTTTTTAATATCCATGCATATATTTATGTTTTGCACCTCCTCATTTTTGTCAAGTTGAGTAACACAGCCAAATGAAATTCATTCAAAGGTCAGAGGTAATAGAAAACTATAAAGATTGACAGAGCCTAGGCATGATTGGAGAACTCCATGTGACTTTTGGTAGTTTTTGCTGGACACAGTATTTTGGGTAGCATGTTGAATGTCAAACTGCAAAAAACTATTAGAATTGATAATTTTGGTCTTCCAATTGTACAAAGTATTTCTTAGGATTCAATCTGCTAATGATGAACTGGCCTTTCCATCTTCATATTGTTTGAAAAGTGATATGAATCTTCTATTTTTCAGCATTTGACAGGCCTCATTTTAATGGAGTAATTTCGTACTTGTTTTCTGTAGGGGCACGTATGTATTTCCTAGAAAAAATCCTATTCATGCATCGTGTATGAACAATGTTTAGGTTAAAACAAGTGGAGCACGAGCACTAATGCTAATCGACAGATGCTGAAAGATTTTATGGGATCTGAATCAGAATTCAGAAAAAGCTTTTAGGTCCAACATCCACGGAGAAGTTTCATCCATTCATCAATCAGTTACAGCATACTGGTAAATATCTTTCAATATGTTTACTTGATTTAAACATAAAGAAAGCATCTTATTGAGATGGTCATTGGCATTGACATTCAAAATACCATTACATGCGAATAAATGTTTTTCTGTTGATATATTACAAGAAACGATCATTTCCATGGTAGTTTTTTTGGCGTTTCCAGCATGAGAGGTTGGCCGTGAGCTCAGGTACGTGTCTATTTATATGGCAGTACACAATTTATATATCATACACACATTTGAAACATTAACTAAGGATTCACATATTGCACGATATTGATGGGGAGAAAGCCTTTTCAAGTGGATGAAGATGTCAAGACCCCGTGAAAGGCCTTGTGGTTAAGCAGTTTATCACGAGGAGGCATGCATTCTTTCATAACAGGAAGCTCAAGAAAATCATCAAACCAAGCATCAAGCTTGGCCATGAACTCTTTATCAATCAGATTTATTCCTGCAATTTCCTCCACTATTCGAACCGAACATCCAAGCCAGCCAATGGCAATATCAGCGAAGCCTATTTTTTGACCTCCAAAGTAGTGACTTTCCCCCTAATGCACCTTCAAGGGTCTTAAGATTCTCTCTAGCTTCATGTGCTGCCATCTGTTTTTCCTCCCCTCCTTTGGAAAAGGTGGCCATAACCGCTGGCACGCACTGAAAATGATAAAAGTTGAGGGTTAACAAGGGAAAAAAAAGCACATGATAACATGCTGTGTTCTAAATTATTACTACCTTTATCAACGTATCTGGACCACAATTTTGCCCTGGCGTTTTCATGGGGATCATGTGGAAGAAGAGGATTTTGCTTCCAGGTCTCATCATGGCACTCTTGTTACTGAGATCTTCTTCTTCCACATATTGGTACTGAAAAACACACTGGACTATCCCAGAACCCTAATATCGTTACTGATTTTTCTGCCATTTTTTATTTCTTTTTAAATATTAAAATCCAAACACTTGCAGTTCTCTCATTCTCGTGTCTATGTAGGTATTATTTAGTCATTATTCTTATTAACCAAACAATCAGAAGTAGCATATCCTTTGCACGTTGAGGGATCTTCTGTTGGTTTGAGAAAAAAAGTGACTCGTAAGTGTCAACTGATATTATCTACAACCTTCATGTTTTTTTTGTCTGAGTACTCTAGTTCGCGTTTTTGTATTATTTTTCTTTAAAAAAGTTCCATAAACTAAGGTTGAAAAACATTTATTACATTTCGGAAATTAGTTTCTGAAATGGGATAAATCTGTAATGATTTTTAAAAGTAGTTTTTGAAATTAAGTTGGTTTTAAAATATTATACAATGTAGAACTTATCTGTATGTGAACTTATAAGATATTCAGTGCTTCTTGAGTGGGTTTTAATAGTGTCAATCTTTTCAATTAGTAAATTAAAGACATATTAGAGAAAAGGGAACAAGGGTTTACCCAACGCATATGCAAAATTGTCCATGCGTATTACAAGCCATTAATATTTGAAGACATTGCAAAAAAGGAAAAAATAAATAAAACCTTCCTCTAAAAGTTAGCCACGACCAGTATCTAACTTTTATAAGGTTCATGATATATACAACAAATTTAGGGCTGGCAATTTCAAGTGTTGTATCCTGAAAAAGTAAAACGCACTTTAAATGGACCATGTGCAAGTGCAAGAGCAATGTGTCATCAAACAATATTTAAAACCAATTGCCTGCTAAAGTATTTAGACGATTATAAATCTTTGAAATGTAGAATTCTTAATAATGAAAGACATGCCAAATTTTCACAATTACATTTTTCGAGGAGCTTTTTTTAGAAAGAAAACCCAAATGTTCACAATGAGAGCAAATTTAAAAAAGACGAATTGAAAAATATACTCACAATAACAATCAATGCAGTGTAAAAGACATTATGAAAATATATATCTTTCACTAAATTTGTTTTACAAATCAGAAACACAAACTCCCTAACTAAATTCTTTCTTAAATCCAACGTATGAATAACGTCAAATCCATTTGAAATAAACGCACCTTTAAATTTAATTTTCTATTTCAATTGTATTTAATGTGTTAAGCTTTCTATTTCTTTTCATAGTGAGTCATTCTCCATGTACTTTGTTTTCAGGTATGTGCTGGCCATATGGACTGTGTATCCCAATTTAGTTACTCCCAAATTTAATGTTGTATTTACGTTGTTTTCACCACAATGAACGTGGTCGAACCTCAATTATGAATAACCATTAACTTAAGTTAAAAGTGTAGTGTTAAGCGTAGACAGATAAATCACATTCGACAGTGACATTCCCAAGAGTTTCATATCCAACTTTATATAATGTGTTATTCAAATACACTTTTCAATGAGAAGTGGAGAGGGTAAATTTCAACATGAATACGAGAAAATCATTATTCCTCCACTCTTATGTTATTAATGTAAAATTTAATGAATTTAACTACTATAATAGTTCTTGTTAATAAAAAAAACTTGAGTATTTTGCAAAGAACTGAATTATGTTATTATTTTGAAGGATATTTATTACCTTTACCTCAAAACAAAGTATTAGATTTTTGCATATTTCTTTTTATATATTATCTATATGTTGCAATAAATATTTTCTGTTATAATGATCCATTTTTACTATATAAAATCCATTATCAATATCGTAATGTTAAAGTCTTTATTAAGTTCCCTTTAATATTTTTTAATTATGTTGTAGTTAATGTTTCCTTCCATTGGTTTGAGAATACATAATCTTTGAAATGTACCATTGTCCAAGTCAACTTTTGATAATAAGCAATTATCACTAATATGAACTAAATTGAGTTAGGAAAATAGTTTTCTCTTTGTAGAAAAAGATTATTCTTTCCGTCTCGTCCAACCAAATTGGCAAAATGAACTTTTGGCAAGTTTGGGTCCAAGAAATTAATCTTAATACATTTTGAAGAAGGTTTAAATTATATTTTGAGCCATCTTCATCTAACCTAATGTTATGTTCTTCTGGAAAATATAATGTTTTAAATAATCATGCATTAGTAATACAATTTACTAGAAAAGTGTAGTTTATTAATTATATAATATTAAAATCAAAATATTAATTTAATATGGTTGATTATGCAGATGAATGGTGGTGGGTGGGTGTGAGGGTGTGAAGTCACGCGTGGAGTGGGCCCAAAAACAGCCGCATGGCACGTGAGCCAACAGAAATACTACCAAACAAATGTGATGTACGGTAGCAGTCAAATGAGCTTACGGTGGACGCGCCCACCGCATAATATAACCCCTCTCCTGAAGCAACTTAGGTTTGGATTTTAGAAAAGAAAAGAACACACTTCACCACACCATAAACGACACCAAGACTCTTCCTTTATTTTGTTTTTCACCAAACGTAACACCATCAAGATAACTCTTATTTCCCCCAATTCTTGGATCCAAGATTTTTAGGGTTTCTGCACCAATCTTCTCCGCCCTTCTTCACTTTCCCATTTATTCTTTCTGAAACACCTTTTTTCCATTTCTCTCTTCTCTTCCATTGGAGAGCCTCGTTCACTCCAAACCTAAGAGGTTCGTTCTTTTCGCGCTAATTTTTTTTATGTCCAATTATTGCTATTTTATTATTAGTAAGCCACGCTTGATCATTGAGGAAATGTTAATTCTCACACGCAACCAAAAGGTTTCTGGTTCTTCTCTTCCTCATTCTGGTGGCGGGGGAACGGGGGTTTTCCCTTTTCCCTTTCCCTTTCCCTTTCCCTTTTTGCGTGCGGTATAATAATGGCGGTCTTTTCTTGAAATTGGACGTGATTGAGAATATATATATATATATATGTCGGACGGGTTTTCGATAATTGTTGATGTTCTCTATATTGATTGTAGAAGACAGATCAAAGTGTGAAATAGGGGTTTGCTTGGGTGATGGGATTGTTGTAATCTTGAGGCTTTTTGGGACTGGTGATCGTTTGTTAACGTTAACCGATGTTATGAGGAAGAAACGGAAAGGAAGCGAAACTGATGCGTCTGCGGATCTGCCTGTTATTTTGGCTCCTAATCTTGGCTCTGCTTCGTCGAATTTGAAGTCCCATTACTCGCTAGAGGATTGTTCTAGGTTGAAAAAGAGGTGTTGTAAGGGGGATGATGCTGACACTGAGCCAGCTACTTCCTTTAAAAGGAGGCTTGCCGGCATTGCCACTGCCCCGCCTTGTGGGACGTCTTCATTGATAACGCCGGGGCGAGGACTCAAGAGGAAGATTGGATGCATTGATGTTGCTACCCAGATGGGCAGGAAGAAGAAGATTGAAGATGATTATGTGTCTGGTGAGACGATTGGGCAAGGCAAGTTTGGGTCTGTTTGGCTGTGTCGGTCGAGGGTCAGTGGAGCGGAATATGCGTGTAAGACCCTGAGGAAGGGGGAGGAGACGGTTCATCGAGAGGTGGAGATAATGCAACACTTGTCCGGACATTCTGGCGTTGTGACACTACAAGCAGTTTATGAGGAAGCTGATTGCTTTCATCTTGTGATGGAATTGTGCTCTGGGGGACGACTCATCGATCGGATGGTCAAGGACGGTCCATATTCGGAACAGCGGGCTGCTAATGTACTCAAGGAAGTGATGTTGGTCATCAACTATTGTCATGACATGGGAGTTGTACATAGAGATATCAAACCCGAGAATATACTGCTCACAGCATCTGGGAAAATAAAGCTTGCGGATTTTGGCTTGGCCATGAGAATTTCAGAAGGTAACATGTGGAACTTGTCTTGATTATTTAACTTTGATTCCAATCGGTTGTGAAAATTTATACCCTTCAATAACTAGCACGAAAAAAATGAATAGGCTTAGGCAGATATGCTACTGTTCTTACCATATGTTTATTTATTTCTGTTTTTGTGTATTAATTGAAGGAATTCACCATGATGAGCTTTTCAACTTAAAATAGTCTCGAATTTTGAATATGATTGCATTTTGTGGTAGGGTTCACATTATTTTAAGCTATTTCAAATATCATGTTGTGTTGGGAATTTTTTTTTTCCGGTAGGGCTCCATACATCAAACAGTTATCCATGTCGTGTTAACTAAAAAATTGTATTATCTCAGGTCAGAACTTGACTGGTTTGGCCGGAAGCCCTGCATATGTTGCCCCAGAAGTGTTGTTAGGTAGATACTCTGAGAAGGTGGATATATGGAGTGCTGGAGTACTTCTGCATGCTCTGTTGGTTGGCTGTCTTCCATTTCAAGGAGATTCATTGGAAGCAGTTTTTGAGGCTATTAAGACCGTCAAATTAGATTTCCAAACTGGGATGTGGGAATCAATATCCAAACCTGCACGAGATCTGATTGGGAGAATGCTGACCAGGGATATTTCATCGAGGATATCAGCTGACGAAGTACTTAGTAAGTTCATGATGTATTATGAATGTATTGTAGATTGCCTGTTTTATGTTTCTTTCTTCTTCCGTGAAGAATGCGCCCTGAAATGTTTGTATAAACAATGACTTTAAGTAAATACTCTTGTTTTATCAGTTTTTGACTAGCTGTTAAATGATTATACCCTTGTTACTTGTGTGTTTGTCCTTTATTTTTTTGCATTGGTGAATATGCTAATCCTCAAATACTTTGTTTTAATTAAACGCTCCACTTATATGCTAATGGTGCTCTTTCAAGTTTGTGTGCCTAATATTTTCTAGACTTGAAGTAACAATACCTTCAATGTTTGAGATAATCTTAAGTTGACTGTTTGCGTGTTATATTAACCATATGGTTCAATTTCAGGGCATCCATGGATATTGTTCTACACGGCACATACATTGACGATGCTGCCAGTCAAAACAAAATTGAAGAACCAATTTGGTGCAACAGGCCAACAGCTTGTTGCTGTTCCTGAACCAGGGTTAGGAGGAAATAGGATAGATAATTACTCTCTTAGCGAGGGTTCATCCTCCGAAAGTTGCAATTCTGATGATCAGGATGAATGTGTGTTGATTGATGTGCTTGCCTCTGCAATTTCGCATGTGAGGATATCTGAACCAAAGAGGAGCAGAGTGTGTGGCCCCACAGGTCCGATAGTTCAACAAGGTTCATCTAACATGAAGCCTAACAACCTCTGTAAAGCATTTTGACCTACTGACAGGCTGACACCAAATACACCACTTATCTTGACTGTTCTTGCTGGGATTATAGAATCTACTTTCCCCAACACATCACACAGTGGGCTAAAGTGAATTTTACATGCTGACTCCTATGGTAGGTTGGCCTGGGTGCCGCTTCCTCCCCAAAAGTTCCTTTATAGTTAGATCTAATTGTAATATTTTTTTGTCCCATTGCTTAATAAACTAATAATGATTAACTGAAATAATTGTACAGCATTTGTGAATAGAATGGTAATGTATCATTTTCTTGCAATCGCTGGTTTGTGCAAATTCGATTTTATTTTTTCCTTTCTCATAATAAAACCTGTTGACATATCTTCTTTAGAAGATCATATTATCTCAGCCGAAACCGCGAGTCCTTCCCAGTACAAGCACCATGTGTTATTAGTTAACTAGGGTGAATCGAGTCTGCATTCAATTCCCCTCCCGTTCCCCTTCGTGCACAAAGGCTGGAGTAAACTTTTATCTTGATCCCTCGATTTGTCCAGTGTTTTTTAGTTCCTCAATTTAAAGAAATGAAAAAAAAAGTAGTCCCTAAATCTTACTCATTTAAGTTGCAGTAAATTATATCTACACTTCAAACTCATTTAAAACAGATATTTCTTGGTTATTGCATCCGTAATCCGATCCTATCGCGAATTTACTTGTCTCGTAATACTTGCATTTCTGTAACAATAAAACAACAAAATTTAGTTCCTATAAAGTTCTTATTTTAAGGGTAGAGAAGCGAAGTAGTTACTAATACTTCTCGTCATCTGTGCCATCGTTGGTGGATGCTTATTTTATTTTTGCCGTATCTAATGATTTCCAAATTTAATGGTTATGCATGTTTTTATACTATAAATTATTTTAAAAAAACCGTTATTGGAGTTTTTAAATCGTTATTATAAAAATCAACGAACATAAAATTAATGGTTACAAATGATTAAAACTGTTTTATGACTTTAGTACATTACTTTTTTTTAATTTCCTCCCATCAAAGTCAATGAAAAAGTTGAAAATTGGAATGCCGGAATAGATACGCCATGTACGAAAGTTCAGATTTTGTATATCTTTCAATATGTTGAATAGGTTCCACTATTTATTATCATTTGGAGAAAAAAACAAGCCCTCTATAAAATAGACTTGTCTTTTGAAGTTTTGTTGCATTAAGATTTCATTCCCGTTGTACAACGATTCGTAATTTCTTTTTAGTATGCAACCGTGCACTTGGCAACAAAAACAAACCAGATAACTCCATTTTGAGTGCTTGCAATCCAAACAGATTATTATCTATTGTCGCACCATTAACTCAGTAAAGTTCAAGATTCTATTAATTTACATTTATCAAATATATACATGATATTTTAAAGAGAAAAGAGGATTTTGCGATCTACACAAACAAATTATCCTTTCTATCAAACAGCTTTACTGCTTCGACCAAGAAACATAATTCGGAAGTCGAAGAATTTTTAACTGCAAACTGCAACAGGTACCGTAGCTTTTCTGTACAAGAAGATTAGGCATAATAGTGACTGGTGAGTAATCCCAAGAAGGCCCTGAGTAAAATCTTTCAGGTACGAGCCATCATTTTCTGGACACCTTTGACCAGAAGTATACTATAAAGAAACAGACTAATGCAAAAGCAATCACATGGACAACATGGTTGGCACCATTTCGGATGATGCTCTTGTTCAATCTTCTTAAATTATTCTTCACTCCAGCTTGAGCTTTTAACATTGTCATTTGCTGTATTGAAACAGACACAATCAAAATATTAATGAGACGGTTGGGTAATTCCTTGCCAAAAAGGATAGAATGTGCCAATGTCTGATCAATTACTATAAAACGACATTCAACAGAAAACACCCAAAAGAATTTCCTCTCTACCCATTTTCGTAACAAAAAAATCCCACAACTACGAAAATTATAAAAATATTGGACGAAGTATTCATCAATTTATGAAAAACCATTATTACTCATAACTTTGATTGTTCCATCCATCAGTTATCTTAATGCAACTCAACGCAGAATAATCCTTTGTAACCATCCCACCAAAGTAATGAGGACCCATGGGAACATGGTCAAAAAATCATCTAGCTTCAATCACAATGTGAGATCCACTAGAGATTGGAAATTACAGAAAAAAGGAAATATATTTCTTTGTAAAAATATGCCCAAGCCCCTAAAGACCCAATATGCCCAACAGAAGGAGCTCAGAATGTGTGGGGTATTACTTTTCACGCCTCCTTTTTACTTGTACACTCCATTCCACATTTCTGTAATTTTTTCTCCAAAAATACCTTTGATCACAAACTAACTTTCAGAATTTATTTTTGATAATTGATAGATGCTCGGTATTTAGTTTTTAAAATGTATTATACACATTTCAAAAACTAAATTCCCAAATTATTAAAATTTTAACACATTCAAAAACAAAATTCCGAAAGACGGAAATCTTGTCAATCAAGATCCCGTGGTTAATGTTTTATATAATCTCTCTATTTTAAATTAGAAATATGTGTATTTATTAGATTACCTAATTATAGGAATTAAAATAATTGTGTCGTTATAGCTATTGATAGTTGTGAATATCTTTGTAATGTTATAAATGTATGATGATCAATGAATTGGCAGAAAAACACAAGTTTAACGAGGTATCAGCAAGTTCTCGATCAGACCTGTGATTCCTTCAGTTACGCGGTTGCTCTTGGCCTTTTCTTTATCTTCTTCGATGCTTATGGTTTCCGTGTTCTAAATCTTTTGTTTCTGGTGTGTGGGTTTGCTTTTAGTTCGTGGGTCTCGGTTCTAGTCAGTGGGTGTCGATTTCATTCTCACGGTTTCATGGCTTTGGAAATTTTGTTTTCGCTTGACCCAGGATTTCTAATAAAGCTTTCTTAGAATTTGAAAGTTTTGTTCCTTCTTTTGAGATTTGTTGATGAACTTCTTTGAGAAGAGAAACGTTTATTCACCCAAAACAGCATGTCCCATGATCATAGTGCTTCTCTGAGGCCATCACAACTTCCTATTCAACTCAATGTAATGGCGAAGATCATGATATGAAAGGTGTCCAATGTTTTTCTTGTAAACAATTTGGTCACCCTGCTTGTAATTACAACAAGAAAATTTTCAATTACTGCAAACAACGTGACCATAGTCACGGATTGCCCCATTGCCCGACAAGACCCGCGGCACCACACCTAACGCAAGCCTTTCATGCTACTAGTGGCCTGGCTTAATCCAAAACCACAGAGAAGGTGCAACAAATTGTTCTCTCTGCCCTCTCCACCTTGGGTATCCAGACTAAGTCTACCAATATTTCTAAATCGTGGTTTGTGTATTTGAGGGCATCTAATAATATGATTGGGACGCCTAAACATTTACAAAATATACATGCTGACAAGGGCACCTAAAACATTCAGATTGTTGATAATACCATGTATATTTCAGTTGTTGGTGACATTAATAGTTTCTTTATTGATGTATTTGTGTCTCCTGGGTTGACTTCTAAACCAATTTTTGTTGGTCAATAGCTGGGTAATAACTGTGGTATTAATTTTTCTCACACTGATTTGTGGAGGATCAAACGTTGAGGAAGGTCATTGTGAAGGGACCTAAAGTAGGCAAATTGTTTCCGCTACAATTTCATTCCCCTAATTTTTCTTCTTTTGCTTGTACGAGTGTCCCACCCTCATTTGAGGATTAGCATAACAATATGGGGCACCCATTTAATAAAATCTGGTTTGTTGGGAAATAAATATATCTCTTCCGACTTCATTTAAATGCTCCGTGTGCAAACTTATTAAAAGCAAGACTCTTCACTTTCCCACCAATACTCATAGCAATGAAAAATGTTTGAACTATTTATGGTGATGTTTGGAGTGCCTCCTATATTATCTCATGCCAATTATAAATACTTTGTGATGTTTATTGATGACAATTGTTGCTTCAATAGCTTTGCGACGCTCAGATGGGTTTCTTGCCCACCAAATAGATATGAATTTGGACCAATTTTTTTCCTTGTTACTTTATCTATTCACATGGAGCGCTTCTTCCTGCACCTCCATACATTTCCTCCTGCACCCCCAAACGCACAGTAAAATGACAAAAATGCCCTCCAACTCTAAATGAGATGCACCCCTTTTCCTTCTCTTTTTCCTTCTGTGCGTGAATTCTTCCTTCCGCATTGGCCTCTCTTCCGGCGCAGCACTCCTTCCTTCCAGCTTCTTCCTTCCAGTGTTCCGGTGGTCCCTCTCCATCTCCTTCTTGCATTGAGTCTCTCTCGTCAACATTGTTGTTGCATTTGGTGGTGAGAAGTGGCGCCGGCACAGGTGAGGGAGTTTATTTCATGATTTTTGCGTTTTCCGATTTTAGAAAATGACTTCCGGCTTGTACAGACCGGAAGTCATTTCCGGATGAGAGTTAAAATTGGCTTCCGATCTGTACAAGTCAGAAGCCAAAAAATTAATTGACTTCCGGATTGTAGAAACCGGAAGTCAAAAAATGACTTCCGGGTTGTAGAAACCAGAAGTCAAAAAGTGACTTCCGGATTCTACAAACCGGAAGCCAAAAAGTGACTTTCGGATTCTACAAACCGGAAGTAAAAAATAAGGGCAATTTTGGAATTTTAATATTTTTGGGAGTGCAGGAAGAAAAGCTGGGGGTGCAGGAAGAATCGCCTATTCACATGTTGTTAAAGATATTTGTTGGGTCAACACAATCAATGAACTCCAAGCCCTTCAAAAAAAATTCACATGGGACACTTTTCCTTAGCCACCTAGGGTTAAGCCCATTGGTTGCAAATGGGTTTATTCAGTGAAGCCGAATTCTAACAACACCCTTAATCATCATTATAAAGCTTGTTTGGTTGTTCTTGGAAGCAAAGAAAATTATGGGAAGGATTATGATAAGACAATTGCACCAAATGGAAAAAGAACCATTATTGGGAACGTTCTCTCTATTGCAGCTTCTCAAAGTTGGTCCCTCACTCAAATGGATATGAAGAATACATTTCTTCACGGTGACTTGGTAGAAGATATATACATGACTGACCCTCTTGGGCTATTTTCCTCTTGTTATGGTGTGTGGAAGCTCAAACATTCTTTACATGGCTTGTGACAAGCTCCACGAGCATGGTTTAACAAGTTTTGAAATACTCTTCTTGGTTTTTCCTTTATGCAATGTTGCTTTGATTCCTCCTTGTTTATGCATCATACAACCATTGGTATTGTTTTTCTACTTATTTATGTTGATGATACGATCATTACCACTTTTGATCATGCAGTCATACAACAAATTAAAGAGCAGTTTCAGACTTCTTTTCATATAAAAGACCTTGGTGGCCTTCAATATTTCTTAGACCTTAAGGTTTATTTTGATTCAAGAGAAATTTGTGTTCATCAACGTAAGTATACTACATATTTGCTTTCATTAATTGACTTTGCTTCGGCAACACTAGTGGATCCTCCTCTAGAGGTTAATGTTAAATTTCATCATGATGAGGGTGATCTATTGTCTAATCCTTTATATCGTCAGCTGGTGGGTGGCCTCAATTACATGACCATTATACATCCTGACATTGTCTTTCCTATCCAACAAGTGAGTCCATTTATGTAGAGTCCTTGCTATCTTCATTTGGTTGTTGTTCTTTGCATCTTTCCTTACTTGAAAGGAACCTATTTATGTAAGGAGTCTCTTACTTTGGTTGGCTATAGTGATGCAAATTCGGTTGGCTGTCCTTATACACAGAAATCAGACACCGGTTGGTCCTTGTTTCTTGGTTTTGCATTAATCCCTTGGAAGAGCTAAAAGCAGTCTCGTGTCTCTAAGTCCTCAATCAAATATGAGTATCGAACTATGTCTACTGCTTGCTCAAAATCATTTGGCTTTGTAGTCTTTTGGTTGAGCTGGGCTTCCAACTTGCAGATACCTTTTGTACCAAAGCCCCACCATCAGTTTCTTATTGGCAAATTCATACTTCTTGACCAACCGCATCAATTTGAGGGCGGTGTTAAATAGGATCCCTGGGTCAATATTTCCCATAATCTGTCTATTTTAAATTTGTGTATTCAATATTACCTAATTATAGGAATTTGAATAATTGTGTCATATTTCTATTGATGGTTGTAAATATCTTTACAATATTTATAAATGGTATGATGATCAATGAATTTGTAGAAGGACAGAAACTCTGACAAATCTGAGCTCCATTGTTTCCAAATGCCCATGAAACAAGGGATAAAAGAAGGTCGATGGTGTGTGATGGGTTGTAATGAGCAAAATGCAAAACAAAAAGAAAGAGTAACACATGGCAAGAGGGCTATGATCTAGTAGAATCTACAAGAAAACAGTAGCTTCCAATTGCGTGGATGAACAACAAGGATACAAAAACGCAACACGTGGAGAACAACTATGTTCAGTCCCATCCATTCATATAATCCACATGTGAAAAAAAAACGTGTAACAGAACCGAGAGGAACAAATATTGTTGCTTCACATTTACTGATATAACAGAAACACGCAAAAAAAAATATATTCCCAACACTAACCATATCGACTTTGCTCCATTTCTACAAATACTAAACTGATAATCCCATTTGAGGTATGGCATCAGAGTGCTTGCGGATGGTCTTCACCACCGCTCATCCCGTGCCAACATCCTCACCACTGTTTAACTGCAGGAGGACTTCCACACCATCCTCCCCTCGAGCAACCAACATTCAATGTTAACACAGTTTTTTAGGTCATAGGTTTAAAATGTAGTTGCAGCATTAACAGTATGGTTTTCCATTTTAAGTCTTATGATCATCAACATTATAAGAAATGGAACCTAGAAGCTAGATTTTTTTATTGAGAAACATTTCCTGCCACAGGCACACCTAGCATTCCACATTTCAATATATGTTGAATTCTAAACGTCAAAAGCATATAAATCCATTATTGCCTGAATCTTAAAGCAGACAACTCTGGGCACTCAACATGCACTCTCCTTTATCCACCCAAATTTTGAAACATGCAAAAAATAACAAAAACTGCAAGATTACATACCACTTGTTCGAGAAAATCTCTCTGATAATTGACCTCCGTACCTATATCTTCAGCAACCTGCGGCAGAAACATACGAAGCTTCATTTTACGCGAACATCATTTATCAATCAGAAAAGGTGAAAGGGGAAATAGGGAAATAGTGAAATACATTTTTCAATTTTCTAACTTGGCCACGAAGACCGGTGATTTCGTCGTCGAAATCGATGCCGGGGTCGATATGCAATTGAATTTCATCCGAGGATGCATTGGATCGGGTGCTAAGTCCCTCTCTGCAATTGTGGCAAATTCAATTGATGCAAAATTCCTTGCTACGAATATAAGAGAGAGAAAGTGTAACCTGGATCGATAAGGAGCAGCATCACCGTAGAAGGAGGCACCTTTGTGCGGATTGGTGGACATTGAAATGGAAATTGGAAACCCCAAGAAATTAATTGAATTTCAGAGAATGAAGAACTGAGTTCCACGCAATTCAACCTTTAAGGTTCCGTGTCAACGCATTCAATTCATTGCAAATTCCTGTTTACAATTCTGTCCCAAACACATCCTGTCAATTACGGAAACAACTCTAGTTTCATTTTTAAAATATCAAATATAATATAGTTTTTCATTATTTATTTTGTCAACTAGCTGTTTTTTTCTTTATAGATTAAGAAGTTTTATTTCTGATAAAACATAGTGTTAATATAATAATACTGTATTGTATTTTTTTATAGGGTTACTCATTCTTAATTTATCATGAGAAGTTAATAGATATTAGTTATACTGATCGTCGTCATAGAAGTTGTATTTATTATTGTTTATGGTCTTCATAGCGATGGTGAATGCACAATCTACCCTTTCTCATACTTGTACGTGTACATTTATTTCATTTACTTTACCATCTTTATAGTTTTTACTCTCTTTTTTTCCATTCACAAACATCTCAATAATTTTTTTTTATGGAGTTTCTGAAATTGTTGTTTACTGTATTTATGGTTGCATTCTATATGGGGTTCTTTCTTCTTTTAAAAATTAAATAGATATATGTCTGAATATTTATATACATATATCATGATCAACTTTAAAATTAAAATAATAATGATATGATTACGTTAAAAATAATATAATAATGATTATCCCACTAAAATCATACAACTATGTTGCTTATGTGTGTGTGCAAATATGAAATAATAAATATACAAATATAGATTAAAGTTATTATTTGGGTAAGTATAAAATAATAGATGGTTATAGTGAAAATTTTCAAAATTATGAGTGGTCCTGAACTTTTTCTCCGACATATATGATGTCGATAACTATCTACAAATTTTTTTATGTGAATTTAATATTATTGAGTCATAGGAAATATATATATATATATATATATATATATAATTCTATACTACACTTATTCTTTTCCACCACAAATTAGGAGTGCGAATTTGTTTTTTTTAATTGATTAAATGTGCTCATAACATTTCTTACATAAAATACATTGAACTAGCATAAATATTTAAGTGAACTCAGCCAAAATTCTAAAGGTGTGATCAGTGTAATACTATTTGTAAATATTCATTCTAACTATTATACACACAACCCTCAACATGCTAATACATAAGAAAAAAAATTTGTCATGAATTGGTTAAGCGTATAACTCTAAACAGTCATCCATAACTTTAAACCATTCTCTAACGTTGGGAATGTTTATAAAAATAAAAATAAAATATATAATTACAAAACCTATATTTTCTCATTTATATATCCAAATTGAATTAAATAAATACTAAACTAAATTATTACAAAATTAGTCAATTTTAAAACAAAAAATTAAACTGCACTTTTTTATTTGGTATTTAAATCTTAATATATTTATAATAAATCTAGCTAACTTTAACTATACTGTATTAGAAAAACCACACTCTACCATGATGTTTATATAAGGCTAAAGAACATTACATCATCCAACTAGAAATTGCAATTACGAAAATGAATTAAGCGTAAGCTTTTCTGAAAAACCAAAAACAATATTATATATATATATACAGTATTATAAAATAAAATGATCTCATTTTATTTACATACTTTATTTTTATTATATTTTCAAATTACAATATTTCAAATTTGATGACAATCCTAAAAATGCAACACAAAAATAAAAAATAATGAATTTAAATACTACTCCATAATATAATTTTTTTACACAAATATATAATTTATATTGCTTTCTAACACACTCAAATGATAGATTACATAAAATAAATATATAAAATAATAATATATAAATCTATTTAAATAAATATATAGGATTAAAAATAATAATTAAATAACCTAATTGATATATATATATATATATATATATATATATATATATAATCTAATTATCCATTTCATCCACAGTTAGTTTTTTTTCAAACTAAAACCATAAATTATTTTTTTAATATTCAAAATTTAAATAGTTTAAAACATTTTAGTAAACTTGAATACAATTCAATTTGGTTTATATGAATTATATTTGCAACTTAGTTTAATTTAAGTAAGTTATTTTCCAATTCAAATCAAAATTTGATACTCAAGTTTAATTAAGATATTTTTTCCATTCCTAATTTTTACACATAACATCACTTGTTTATTTTTAGAAGGACGATAACAAAGAATTTGAAACAAGTTATGGTAATTTAATAATATGAAGTTAATAAATGTTACATATGAAAATAATATTATAATAAAAATAATAACAATAATACATTTATAAATAAGATAAGATAGGAGTTAACTCGATGTAGTTCCCTTTTATTTATATTAAGAAAAAATAACTATGTTGTTTCTTTAATAATTTTATTGAAAAAATATAACTCACTTTTGATTAGAGATGGTATAACAAATCACTAAATAATATGTTAACTCTTGTGAAAATGAGTCCAAATTGAATGTAAAAATATTAAAAATATAAATTAAAAAGTTTCATATAATCTATTTTATCTTTATATACATTTTTATCTCTTTTTAATTATAAAAAATATATAATTTTGTAATGTCTATAAATATTGGTGAGTAAAATAAGATAATTTATTTCACCTATTAAATTTACAAGATACACTTTCCAATAAGGAGAAATCGATGATATTAATTTGGTTTAACTCATTTTTAGCCTATCAAATTAGATTGAGGCAAATAATTAATGCAAAAAACAATTTGTTCAAATCCAATATTTAAGGACGAAGATATTATAAGAACTTCTCATCATCTTTCATTATTATACATGTCATATTACTTGCTTGAGAAAATGCTAAGTATTTTTACATGTATAGATACGTATTAATTTTACAACAAATAACATTTGAAAACTCAAACGGAATCCGTCCATCTGATCAGCTCAATCAAGAATTGAATCATGATTGGTCAAACGTGAACACATCCATCCAATACATATAACAAACTTACATTGAAATGTGTGAATTTTGTAACTTGAAAGAATACTAGGACCAATCATTAATTATTGTGAACCCTAATCCTTTAGTAGATTATAATGTTTTTTTACACTTATAATATTTAATTAGAAAGATAATATATTATCGATTGTTAACTCTATTAATTGAGGAATGCTTTTTATTCTCCCCTATATTTTTCCATTGCATTTCCTTGGTTCTAAAAGAAAACTAAATATATTTTTTTAATTTAACATCACTCAAAATTTAGTTTTTCATAGTCATGTGGTATACATTTTTATTTTATTTTTATAGGTGTTTGTAGTTATGCTGTTCTTCACACCAAACATCTTTTGAGCTACCCGATATTTTTTTTACCTAATATTGAAACAACGTAAAATCAATAAAATACTATAAATATTTAATGATGAATTAGTTTTTTCAATCATGGGTAGAGAAAAATGATATATGATTGATTTGATACTGAAAGTGAAATGGATGAAAGGATAAGTTTTAAGTTGAAGTCATGCAATAACAAAAGTGAATATATTAATAACTAATATTTTAAAATGTAATATATTAAATAAATTTATTTACATGTAAAATAATAATAAAAAAATATAAGAATATATAACACTATGGTCACATAGAAGAAATGTAAGAGTGAAAAAAAAAAAAGAAAACCTGAAAATCGATGGAGGGGCAATAATGGAAGAACGTTGCCAGTCCATTCTTGGAACACCGCCTGCACCTGCAAGCAATACAAAGAGCCTCTTCACCACCTCTCACTATTTATATACTCTATTCTTTGCTTCACAAAAAAGGGCTAATCTTTTCTCTTCTACAAAACACAACAATTTTATTCTAACAACGCCGATTCCCAACCCCAACCCCAACCCTTTCTTCTCTCACACTCCTATGTGTATGCTCTCACTCTCTCTTCTCTCATCTCTCGGGTACTTCCATCTCTCTCTCTCTCTCCCAATACGATCTGCGTTTTCTTCCCAAGGCGAATTTCCGATTTCCTTCAATTTCTGCGCCGGTTGTGAATACTTAGGGAAATGGGTGGATTCTGCGGTGTCGTTTTATTTGCTAATTTCGTTTTGCGGTTGTTTTGTTTTAATTAAATCTGCAGTTCAAAGTAGCGAAGCTGAGGGGAGATGACAAGCGGAAGATCGAGTTGGCCTGCGAGGCTGCGCCAACTCCTATCCACCGAGGGTTCCATTGGCCCTGCCGTCAAACTCGACTATCACCCTGTCAGTCTTCTCTCTCTATATATATATCACTCATACTTTTTTTTTTGTTTATTTTGTGCATTTAATTTTTAATTTCGTTATCGTTCAACTGTTATCGTAATTGGAAAATGTGTTTTTCGAGGGCTTTTTTCAGCCCTTAGTTGATTATGTGTCTATTTTTCTATTCTGCAAGGAAGCAGTTGTAACCTGGGAATGGTTGTGGATTTTTATATTGGTTGTTTATTTTGTTTGAGGTTGTATGTTCTCTCTAATTCGTTGATTTGGAGTTCTCAAATGCCCTGTTATGCATGCTTGAGAGATTGGAGGAATAGGTAGCGTCCTTGTTTGAATTTAGCATCGGTAGACCTGTGATAGCATGTTCTGTAGTTAGAAATTTTGTTTAGATGGTGAGATGGGAAGTAAGGGAGTGTAAAAGGAAAGAAAGAGAAAAGAGAATGAAAACGAGGGGAAAATGAAATTGTCTCAATTAGGTAGAAAGAGTGAAAATAAGTACGAAGTAAGGTCATTTTGTTTGTTATTAAAAAAAATGAGAAAACACAGCGAAATGTATTATGTTGAAGTCATAATCAATTATGTGTTTAAAATGAATGTAAATATTAATAAAATAATATTTACTACATAATCTATTATGTCATCTTTTTTCAACTTTATCACAAGTGCAGAAAGTTTAATGGCATATATCCTACTCGATTTTCTCACTTTCCATGCAAATAACACCATCCAATCATATTTTCACTTTCCTCGCTCTCTCTTTACAATTGGTGGAATCAAGCCGAGCCTATGCGAGCATTTGTCTATAAAGTCTTATGGTTTAAAAGGAGTCTTTCTAAGAAAAGGTTAACTGTTAGCTTTTAGTAAAGTGAAAGGATTTTTTTTAAAGTGATAACAATATTGTGAAATCAAATCAATAGCGTTGATGTAGAAATCTACAGGCTGTTGCATTACGCGGTTTTAGTTTTTATTTTGTTGTGCTTGAATAGCAGAATGTGGTAGTTAACTTTGGCTGAAGGCAGACTTAATAGGAACTTGTGCAATTTTATTAGTACCTAACAAGCATAACTTATGAATTAAGTTTGAATTGCACAATTGCATGCGTGGGAAAGACTAATTTTGGGCAAATAATTGTTTTTTCTCTCTCAAAAGATCTCTCTTCTGAATAATGGAAAGGAACCATCTATTTCCCATCACAAGTGCATGTCAAAAATTACGGGTAAAGTTTGCTTTTTTTTTCTAAGCTCTCTTAAGAAGTTGGGGAAACTTACATCTCTTATCTTTTCCTTTTCTTGTATACATTATTTGTAAAATTGGTTTAGCTTTCATTCACAACAGAGAATAATGTTATACAAGATGCCTATGAAGCAGGTACTTCGGGAAAAGTAGAAAATATAATAAAAATATTTTTAAAATATCCACTAGAACAAAATGTATAACAGTTATGCTGCCTTAGAATTTGATTCAGGTATGGTGTAACTGTGTTACTGACGTCACTAGTTTCTAGTTGCTTATTCCATTAGTTATTCAGTCACTTACTATTAATGACTTGACCAGCATGTAAATCAGTGATGTGGTAAAGCTTTGTGATATAGACTTAAACTTATATATTTAATAATAAATTAGCAATACATTTGGAGCCTTCTGTATGCATTTTTGTTGCGTGGCCTAAACTTAGCATTATTCTTATGTTTCCAAGCATTAGTCAGTTGTTAGTATATGAATTGGAGTGCCACACGACTAATAGAAGTGGTAGCCAGATAAAATTTATTTGCTAGTAGTATAGAATTCCACATTACTTCCTGGTAATTATAGGGGCTTTTAATCTTTTATGCATATATTTCTTAAACTTAATGGCGGCATTTCACATTTGAGTGAATCTTTGGTTTTGATGACTTTTAATGATTGTGACTTTGTGCATATAAAAGTGTTAACATGCCTACTTATTATTGATTATTGATAAAGTATAGCATCATTCTTATGTCTCCATCCAAGCATTAGTCAGTTGTTAGTATATGAATTGGAGTGCCACACGACTAATAGAAGTGATGGCCAGATAAAAATATTTGTTAGTAGTATAGAATTCTCACATTACTTCCTGGTAATTATAGGGGCTTTTATTCTTTTATGCATACATTTCTTAAACTTAATGGCGGCATTTCATATTTGACGGAATCTTTGGTTTTGATGACATTTGATGATTGTGACTTTATGCATGCAAAAGTGTTAACATGACTACTTAGAATGTGAGAAAGTGCGGCATCTACTGGCTTTTATCCTGGTTTGGACTTTTTGATGTTCTGTTGTTTTTTGTGCATTTATTGTTCAGTGACAATGTCCTTTGGGTTCATATAAATTTTGCGTGTTCTATGCTAGTATGCACATGCTCATTTTGGTGAAACTAATATTTGAATGTCCATTTTTTATATTCTAAGGCTGAGTATTATTATTATTATTATTATTGTTATCAATACTGTTTTTCCTTTTCCCAAATTGATTAACATGAATGGTTTGTAGAAGTGTGTAATAAGTATGTTTTGGTATTTGCTTCCACTGTGCTTTACAATTTCCATTTTTAGATGCACTAGTATTAGATATATGTTCATATTTGTGGTTACATGATGTTCACTTCTATCTATTCACATATCCTGATGATTCATGGTCGTGCTTCTCTGAAATTCTATTGGCTTAAATTTTGTTGTTACCTCCATTCTTACCCATCTAGCTTATCTGAGTTATGTGATTGATTGCTTTCAGCCTCCTAAGATCAAAACCTTCATTGAGAAGGTCATTCAATGTCCATTACAAGATATAGCCATACCCCTCTTTGGCTTTCGGTGGGAGTATAATAAGGTAATAGCATGATGAGTTTCTGCATATAGTATTCTGCCTTTTCTCCACATAGACTTACGTATTTGTTTTACATTAGGGGAATTTTCATGACTGGAGACCATTGCTACTTCATTTTGATACATATTTCAAGACATATTTATCATGTCGAAATGACCTGACATTGTCTGATAATTTAGAAGTTGACATTCCATTACCAAAACATGCAATTCTACAAATACTGCGGGTGATGCAAATAATTTTAGAGAACTGTCCAAACAAGAGTTCTTTTGATGGCTTGGAGGTAATATGAAGAGAAACTGTGTCCTATTTTAAATTAATCTTATTTCATTTTTTTGTGCCGCTCTATCCTTTGTTTTTAGTCAAGTGATTTATTTATGGGTTATTTGATACTATTGTTTTCTAATATATCTCCCTTCTTTTTCAGCACTTCAAGCTTTTACTAGCATCAACAGATCCTGAGGTTATTATTGCAACGTTAGAAACTCTTGCTGCACTTGTAAAAATAAATCCTTCTAAGCTTCATGGAAGTGCAAAAATGGTTGACTGTGATTCAGTGAATAGCTATCTTCTGTCCCTAGCACAGGGGTGGGGAAGCAAGGAGGAGGGCATGGGTTTGTACTCTTGTATTGTGGCAAATGAGAAAGCACAGGATGAAGCACTTTGTTTGTTTCCTTCTGATGTAGAGAATGGTAGCGACCAATCCAATTACTGCATAGGTTCTACTCTTTATTTTGAATTGCATGGACCCATTGCTCAAAGCAAGGAAGAAAATGTAGATACAGTTTCCTCAAGTTTGAGAGTTATACACATAGCAGATATGCATTTGCGCAAAGAAGATGATTTGTCAATGTTGAAGCAATGCATTGAGCAATATAATGTTCCCCCTGAGCTCCGATTTTCATTGCTCACAAGAATTAGATATGCTCGTGCATTCCGGTCTGCGAGAATAAGCAGGCTTTATAGCAGGATTTGTCTTCTTGCTTTCATTGTGTTGGTCCAATCTAGTGATGCTCATGATGAGCTTGTGTCCTTTTTTGCTAATGAACCAGAATACACCAATGAATTGATTAGAGTTGTGCGATCTGAAGAAACCATATCTGGATCTATCAGAACCCTTGTAATGCTTGCATTAGGTGCTCAGTTGGCTGCATATACATCATCTCATGAACGTGCAAGGATACTGAGTGGATCTAGTATGAACTTCACTGGAGGAAACCGCATGATACTGCTTAATGTACTTCAGAGGGCTATTTTGTCATTGAAGAGTTCTAATGATCCAACTTCCTTTGCTTTTGTGGAGGCGCTTCTTCAATTTTACCTGTTGCATGTAGTGTCCACATCATCTTCTGGGAGTAACATCATCAGAGGTTCTGGCATGGTACCCACATTCTTGCCTCTTCTGGAGGATTTTGATCTTGCTCATATTCATCTTGTTTGTTTAGCAGTGAAAACCCTTCAGAAGCTTATGGATTGTAGTAGTTCAGCTGTGTCTTTGTTTAAAGAGTTGGGGGGTGTAGAGCTATTGGCTCAAAGATTGCAGGTAGAGGTCCATAGAGTCATTGGGTTGGTTGGAGAGAATGACAATGTAATGCTCAGTGGTGAAAGCTCAAGACTTAGTACTCATCAGCTTTACTCTCAGAAGAGGCTGATAAAAGTGTCCCTTAAGGCTCTTGGTTCTGCAACGTATGCCCCTGCAAACTCCACCAGATCTCAACACTCCCATGATAGTTCATTACCTGCAACTTTAGTTATGATTTTTCAGAATGTAGATAAGTTTGGAGGTGACATTTATTACTCAGCTGTTACTGTTATGAGTGAAATAATCCACAAAGATCCTACATGCTTTTCTTCTTTACATGAAATGGGTCTTCCCAGTGCTTTTTTATCTTCAGTTACATCTGGAATACTTCCTTCATCGAAGGCTCTAACATGCATTCCAAATGGTCTTGGGGCTATTTGTCTTAATGCGAAAGGCTTAGAGGTTGTTCGAGAAACTTCTTCACTGCAGTTCCTTGCCAACATCTTTACAAGCAGAAAGTATGCCCTTGCCATGAACGAAGCTATTGTTCCACTTGCAAATTCTATGGAGGAACTTTTTCGACATGTGTCTTCATTGAGAAGTACTGGTGTTGACATTATCATTGAAATCATCCATCAGGTTGCATCTTTTGGAGATGGTTTTGATACAGGATCTTCTTCTTCAGGAAAAGCTAATGAAGATAGTGCAATGGAAAACAATTCTGAAGACAAAGAAAATGAAAACCATTCTTGCCTTGTAGGCACCTCAGAATCTTCTATTGAACGGATAAATGACGAGCAATACATTCAACTTTGCATATTTCATTTAATGGTATTGGTTCACCGTACTATGGAAAATTCTGAAACATGTCGGCTATTTGTAGAGAAATCAGGAATTGAGGCTTTATTGAAGTTGCTTTTACGACCTACCATTGCACAATCCTCAGATGGCATGTCTATTGCTTTGCATAGCACCATGGTCTTTAAGGGGTTTGCCCAACATCACTCCACTCCTTTGGCACAGGCCTTCTGTACCGTTCTTAGAGTGCACTTGAATGAAGCATTAACTGGGTTTGGTGCATCTTCAGGACCTTTGTTGCTGGATCCAAAGATGACAATTGATAACATATTTTCTTCACTCTTCCTGGTTGAGTTCCTTCTCTTTCTTGCTGCATCGAAAGACAATCGTTGGGTGACTGCTTTGCTTACAGAATTTGGAAATGGTAATAAGGATGTGCTTGAAAACATTGGACGTGTCCACCGTGAAGTTTTGTGGCAAATTGCTCTTCTAGAAAATGTGAAGCCTGATATTGAAGATGATGGTTCTTGTTCTACTACTGATTCACAACAGGTAGAAGCTGATGCAAATGAAACTGCAGAGCAAAGGTACAATTCTATGAGGCAGTTTCTTGATCCTTTACTCAGGAGGAGAACTTCAGGATGGAGTGTGGAATCACAATTTTTTGAGCTTATTAATCTGTATCGAGATCTAGGTCGTGCCCCTGGTTCTCAGCACCGATCAAATTCTGTTGGTGCTACAAACAGGCGGTTAGGATCCAGTAATCAGTTGCATCCTTCTGAGTCTGCAGATGTTCCTGGGACTGTGAATAAGAAGGAATGTGACAAGCAGAGAACGAATTATACCTCTTGTTGTGACATGGTCAGGTCACTTTCATTTCACATTACACATTTGTTTCAAGAGTTAGGAAAAGTAATGTTGCAACCTTCTCGCCGACGTGATGATATTGTGAGTGTAAGCCCTACTTCGAAATCAGTGGCTTCTACTTTTGCAATCATTGCTTTTGATCACATGAATTTTGGTGGCCATGTTGAGGAAGCATCTATATCAACAAAATGTCGTTATTTTGGTAAAGTCATTGATTTTATTGATGGGATTCTAATGGAAAGGCCTGAGTCTTGCAATCCCATTTTATTGAATTGCTTGTATGGGCATGGAGTTATTCAATCAGTATTGACTACATTTGAAGCCACTAGTCAATTGCTATTTGCTGTTAATCGGACTCCTGCATCGCCAATGGAAACTGATGATGGGAATGTGAAGAATGATGACAAGGAAGATACAGATCATTTGTGGATATATGGTTCTTTAGCTAGTTATGGTAAATTTATGGACCATCTAGTGACATCCTCTTTCATATTATCTTCTTTTACAAAGCCTTTACTTGCACAACCCCTTAGTGGTGATACCCCATTTCCGCGAGATGCTGAGATATTTGTGAAAGTACTCCAGTCTATGGTGCTGAAGGCTGTGCTCCCAGTTTGGACTCATTCCCAGTTTGTTGATTGTAGTCATGAATTTATTTCTAATGTTATCTCTATCATTAGGCATGTGTATTCAGGGGTTGAAATAAAAAATGTAAATGGCAGCAATGGTGTTCGTATTACGGGGCCTCCTCCTAATGAAACAACAATTTCAACCATTGTGGAGATGGGATTTTCCAGGGCTAGAGCAGAAGAAGCTTTGAGGCATGTTGGATCAAATAGTGTGGAGTTGGCGATGGAGTGGTTGTTTTCCCATCCAGAGGATACACAAGAAGATGATGAACTTGCTCGTGCACTAGCCATGTCCCTTGGAAACTCTGAATCAGAGACCAAGGATGCTGCTGCAAGTGACAATGTTCCTCAACTCGAGGAAGAGGTGGTCCATCTTCCTCCTGTTGGCGAGTTGTTATCAACTTGCACTAAACTTCTTCAGAAGGAACCTCTTGCTTTTCCTGTCCGTGACTTGCTCATGATGATCTGCTCTCAGAATGATGGTCAATATAGATCTAATGTTGTCACTTTTATTGTTGATCGGATCAAGGAATGTGGATTGAATTCTGGTAATGGAAATAATACCATGCTTGCTGCTTTATTTCATGTTCTTGCTTTGATTCTTAATGAGGATGTTGTTGCCCGGGAGGCTGCTTCAAAGAGTGGTTTGATAAATATTACTTCAGATCTACTCTACCAGTGGGATTCTAGTCTTGGTAACAGGGAGAAACATCAGGTGCCAAAATGGGTTGCAGCTGCCTTTCTTGCACTCGAGAGGCTTTTACAAGTGGATCAAAAATTGAATTCTGAAATTGCAGAGTTGTTAAAGAAGGAAGCGGTGAATGTTCAGCAGACATCAGTTCTCATTGATGAGGATAAGCAACACAAATTACAGTCTGCATTGGGACTTTCTACCAAGTATGCAGATGTACATGAACAGAAGAGACTTGTCGAGATAGCTTGTAGTTGCATGAAGAACCAAATTCCCTCAGACACAATGCATGCTATTTTGCTACTTTGTTCCAATCTCACAAGGAATCATTCTGTTGCTCTTACCTTTTTTGATGCTGGTGGTTTAAGTTCACTTCTTTCTCTGCCAACCAGTAGCCTCTTTCCTGGGTTTGACAATGTTGCTGCTGGTATTGTTCGTCATGTTATTGAAGATCCACTGACTCTCCAACAAGCAATGGAATCTGAGATAAAACACAGTCTTGTAGCTGCATCTAATCGCCATCCAAATGGGAGAGTCAATCCACGAAATTTCTTGTTGAGTTTAGCTCCAGTAATTTCCCGGGATCCAATAATATTTATGCAGGCTGCTCAATCAGTTTGCCAAGTTGAAATGGTGGGTGAAAGACCTTACATTGTTTTGTTGAAAGATCGGGATAAAGAGAAATCCAAGGAGAAGGATAAATCATTGGAGAAAGATAAATCACATAATAATGATGGAAAAATTTGTTTGGGAAGTACAACCACAACAGCTCCAGGGAATGTGCATGGAAAACTTCATGACTCAAACTCAAAGAATGTCAAATACAAAAAGCCAACTCAAAGTTTTGTTAATGTCATAGAACTTCTTCTTCAATCTATATGCACCTTTGTTGCCCCCCCTCTGAAGGATGATAATGCCTCAAACGCTGTCCGTGGCTCCCCAACATCCAGTGACATGGACATTGATGTTTCTACAGCTAGGGGGAAAGGAAAAGCAGTTGCCACTGTGTCTGGGGGGAATGAACCTAGCAGCGAGGAATCATCTGCATCACTTGCAAAGATAGTATTTATTTTGAAGCTTCTGATGGAGATATTATTGATGTATTCGTCATCTGTTCATGTTTTGCTTCGACGGGATGCTGAAATGAGCAGCACTAGGGGCATTAATCAAAAGAGTCATTCTAGTATTGGTGTGGGAGGTATATTCTACCATATTCTTCGTAATTTTCTTTCTTATTCTCGAAATTCCAAAAAGGACAAGAAAGTTGATGGTGATTGGAGGCAGAAACTAGCAACCAGGGCTAGTCAGTTCATGGTAGCTGCTTGTGTTCGTTCTTCAGAGGCAAGGAGGAGGGTTTTTATTGATATTAGCCATATAATTAATGAATTTGTTGATTCATGTAATGGCGTTATGCCAAAGCCACCAGGCAATGAAATTCAGGTTTTCGTTGATCTACTTAATGATATTTTGGCTGCTCGGACACCTACTGGCTCAAGCATATCAGCTGAGGCCTCTGTAACTTTTATAGATGTTGGTCTAGTTAAATCTTTCACTCACACACTCCAGGTTTTGGACTTGGACCATGCTGACTCGTCTAAAGTTGCTACTGGTATTGTGAAAGCTCTTGAATTGGTAACCAAGGAGCATGTTTATTCAGTTGAATCAAGTGTAGGAAAGGGTGATAATCAAACAAAGCCTTCTGATCCTAGTCAATCCGGAAGAATGGATAATATTGGTCACACATCTCAGTCTCAATCCATGGAGACATCTCAGGCCAATCACAGTTCCCTTCAAGTTGACCATGTAGGGTCGTACAATGTGATGCAGTCTTATGGTGGGTCTGAAGTTGTTACTGATGATATGGAACATGATCTTGATGGGGGCTTTGCTCCTGCTAATGAAGATGAATTCATGCATGAAACTGGTGAGGATGCTAGAGGCCATGAGAATGGAATTGAAAATGTGGGGCTGCAATTTGAAATTCAATCCCATGGACAGGAAAATCTCGATGATGAGGATGAGGGTGATATGTCTGGAGATGAGGGTGAAGATGTAGACGAAGATGATGAAGATGATGAGGAACACAATGATTTGGAAGAAGATGAAGTCCATCACTTGCCACATCCTGACACTGATCACGAGGATCATGAGATTGATGATGATTTTGATGAAGTGATGGAGGAGGAGGAGGAGGAGGATGAGGATGAGGATGATGAAGATGGTGTTATACTAAGACTCGAGGAGGGCATTAATGGAATTAATGTTTTTGATCACATTGAAGTTTTTGGAAGAGACAATAGTTTTCCAAATGAATCTCTTCATGTGATGCCAGTTGAAGTTTTTGGATCTAGACGTCCGGGGCGTACCACCTCTATTTACAGCCTTTTGGGCAGAAGTGGTGATAATGCTGCTCCTTCACGCCATCCACTTTTAGTTGGTCCTTCTTCCTCATTCCACCCATCTACTGTCCAATCAGGTCAGTTCCTTTGTCAAATTCTTGATGATGTTTTATTATAATAATGTTTCGCATTCTTTGTTTTCCAATTCAATATTGTTGCAATTATGTATTTTTCTAATTTACAGATAGTATAACAGAGAGCTCAACAGGCTTGGATAATATCTTTCGATCACTGCGAAGTGGACGTCATGGACACCGCTTGAACTTGTGGAGTGATGGTAACCAGCAGAGCAGTGGGTCAAATGCTGGTGCTGTACCACAGGGCCTTGAGGAGTTCCTTGTCTCTCAATTGAGGCGGCCTACTTCTGAGAAGTCATCTGATAATAATGTGGCAGAAGCAGGTACTCAAAATAAAGTTGAGGCCAGTCAGATGCGCAATTCTGCAGGTTCAAGGCTAGAAATCCCAGTTGAAAACAATGCCATTCAGGGAGGTGATAATGTGACTCCTGCATCAGTTGATAACACTGACAACAATTCTAATATCAGACCTGTAGGAAATGGAACTCTACAAACAGATGCATCAAACACTCACTCTCAGGCAGTTGAGATGCAGTTTGAGCATAATGATGCAGCTGTGCGAGATGTCGAAGCTGTGAGTCAGGAGAGTAGTGGTAGTGGGGCAACTTTTGGTGAAAGCCTTCGTAGTCTAGATGTTGAGATTGGAAGTGCTGATGGCCATGATGACGGTGGAGAAAGGCAGGTTTCTGCAGATAGGATAGCAGGTGATTCGCAGGCTGCACGCACAAGAAGAGCAACAGTACCTTTTGGTCATTCTTCTCCTGTAGGTGTGAGAGATGCATCCCTTCACAGTGTTACTGAAGTTTCAGAAAATTCAAGCCGAGATGCAGATCAAGATGGTCCAGCAGCAGAGCAGCAGGTGAACAGTGACACTGGATCAGCAGCAATTGATCCCGCCTTTCTGGATGCTCTTCCTGAGGAGCTGCGTGCTGAAGTTCTCTCAGCCCAGCAGGGTCAAGTGGCTCAACCATCAAATGCTGAGTCTCAAAACAATGGGGATATTGATCCTGAGTTCCTTGCAGCACTTCCCCCAGATATTCGAGCAGAAGTTCTAGCTCAGCAGCAAGCACAGAGATTACATCAATCTCAGGAGTTGGAAGGGCAGCCTGTTGAAATGGATACTGTCTCAATAATTGCAACATTTCCTTCAGAATTACGAGAAGAGGCAAGTTTGTGAGTTGAATCCTGTTTTTACAATAAGTGAGCATGTATCTGAAGATTGTTTTCTGTTCAGGTTCTATTAACATCCTCTGATGCTATCCTTGCCAACCTTACACCTGCCCTTGTCGCTGAGGCAAATATGTTGCGGGAAAGGTTTGCACATCGATACAGTCGCACCCTCTTTGGTATGTATCCCAGAAGTCGTAGAGGTGAGACTTCTAGGCGGGAAGGTATTGGTTCTGGCCCAGATGGTGCAGGGGGAAGCATCACTTCACGCAGGTCTGCTGGAGCTAAGGTTGTTGAGGCTGATGGAGCACCTCTAGTTGACACCGAAGCTCTGCATGCCATGATTCGGTTATTTCGCATAGTTCAGGTATTTACTTGATTATGTGCAGTGGGAAGAATTCCTTCAAAATAATCACAGCTTCATTGGTTACACATTTTTTAAAATTTTTTCAGCCACTATATAAAGGTCAACTGCAGAGGCTTCTTTTAAATCTTTGTGCCCATAGTGAAACCAGAATATCACTGGTGAAAATTCTGATGGACTTACTAATGCTTGATGTAAGAAAGCCAGCTAGTTATTTTAGTGCGGTTGAACCTCCATACAGACTATATGGTTGTCAGAGCAATGTAATGTACTCACGTCCTCAATCTTTTGATGGTAAGAAAAGTTGATAAATTTTTATTTCGTTCCTTGTATGTATTTACAGTTATGGATTTAGTCAGTGCAGAGTTTTGAATTTATCTTCCTGGTTTTAATTTCTTAAAGGGATTGTTTTAACTAGTGACCTTTGATGTTATTTGGAAGATTTTCCTCGCACCCTCCTCCCCCTCTCTAATGGTGGATAATTATTTATAATTTGTATATTTGTTTAATTATGTAGGAGTTCCCCCGTTGCTCTCTCGACGAATACTTGAAACACTCACCTATCTTGCTCGCCATCATCCATATGTGGCAAAAATTTTGCTCCAGTCTAGGCTGCATCATCCTGCACTGAGAGAACCAGATAATGCTGATGTTGCACGTGGCAAAGCTCTGATGGTTGTTGAAGATGAAATAAGTACAGGATACATATCTATTGCAATGCTTTTGGGTCTCTTGAAACAACCCCTTTATTTGAGGAGCATAGCTCATCTTGAGCAGGTGATGATTTGGTTTATTGATATCTTTAGCACATCCAATTGTGTATTTGCATAGAGTGCTGACATTATTTGCTGTTTTCAGTTGCTAAATTTGCTGGATGTTATCATTGATAGTGCTAGAAGCAAGTCTAGTTCATCTGATAGGTCTCAAACATCTACTGAGCCAGTAGTGGGTCCACAAATTTCTGCAATGGAGGTAGATGTGAATATTGATTCAGTTATATCTTCTGCTCCGGATGCATCTCCTCAAGTCAATGAACCCTCCAAATCCACTACTTCCAGTAATAAGGAATGTCAGGCTCAGCAAGTTTTGTGTGATCTGCCACAAGCAGAACTTCAGCTCCTTTGCTCATTGCTTGCTTTAGAAGGGTATGGCCATGATTATGCTTGTAGATTAAAGTTAATTCTTTTATCTGGGCTTTTGTCAGTTTTCATTAATTTCTTGTATTTACTGTTGATATCTGAACTTCTTACTTTGGGAGAGTGGTAAGAGTCATAAGTTTTCCTGGCATATGAGGTTCCGTTTTTTAATTAGATCATTCATTACTTGGGTCTTGACACTTGTTCCATTTATGATTTGTTTTATTATCATTCCACAATTCAAAGTCAAAATTGGCCTGGCTATTGTTCAAAAAATAGGTTGTAGAATTTAGCAATATGGATTTCATCTAATGTTTATTGTATTCCTTCCAGTTTGTCTGACAATGCATATGGTCTTGTTGCGGAGGTAATGAAAAAACTGGTGGCCATTGCTCCAATTCACTGTAAGCTTTTTGTCACCCATCTGGCAGAAGCAGTTCAAAACTTGACCTCATCTGCAATGGACGAGTTACGCACCTTCAGTGAGGCAATGAAAGCTCTTCTCAGTACAACATCTTCTGACGGGGCTGCAATTTTAAGAGTTTTGCAAGCCTTGAGTTCCCTTGTCACCTCATTGGCTGAGAAAGAGAATGATGGAATAACTCCAGCCCTTTCTGAAGTTTGGGGAATCAATTCAGCATTAGAACCCTTGTGGCATGAGCTGAGCAGTTGTATAAGCAAGATAGAATCCTACTCGGAGTCAGTATCCGAGTCTATTACCCCTTCTAGAACATCTGTGTCCAAACCATCCAATGTCATGCCTCCACTTCCAGCTGGTTCTCAAAATATCTTACCATACATAGAGTCGTTTTTTGTTGTTTGTGAGAAGCTACATCCTGCTCAGTCAGGTGCGAGTACCATCACAAGTGTTCCTGTAATATCTGATGTGGAAGATGCCAGCACATCTGGTACTCGGCAGAAAACATCTGGACCTGCTACAAAACTAGATGAGAAACATGCTGCTTTTGCCAAGTTTTCAGAGAAGCATAGGAAACTATTGAATGCTTTTATCAGGCAAAATCCTGGCTTGCTTGAGAAATCATTTTCCCTTATGCTGAAGACTCCAAGATTTATTGATTTTGATAACAAGCGATCCCACTTCCGATCAAAAATTAAACATCAGCATGACCATCACCACAGCCCATTAAGAATATCAGTGAGAAGGGCGTATGTTCTTGAGGATTCATATAACCAGCTTCGCATGAGATCAACTCAAGATTTGAAGGGAAGGTTGACTGTTCATTTCCAAGGTGAAGAAGGTATCGATGCTGGTGGGCTTACAAGGGAATGGTATCAATTGTTGTCTAGAGTTATTTTTGACAGAGGAGCACTGCTCTTTACTACAGTAGGCAATGAATCAACATTTCAGCCAAACCCTAACTCTGTTTACCAAACAGAACATCTATCTTATTTCAAATTTGTTGGTAGAGTGGTGAGTTCTTCTTACAAATGTTCTTAATGTATGCGCTTGATCACATGCACTTTTACTTATCCCTTTCTACATTGTCCAGGTTGGAAAAGCATTATTTGATGGTCAGCTCTTGGATGTCCATTTTACTCGGTCATTCTACAAGCACATCCTAGGGGTCAAAGTTACATACCATGATATTGAAGCTATTGACCCTGCCTATTTCAGAAATTTGAAATGGATGCTTGAGGCAAGTGTCTTTTTGTAGTTTTTCCATTAGCCCTGTCAGTCTTCACAATAGTTTCCTTCATATTCATTGTAAAAATTGTCTCATGTTTATGGTATGACTGCAGAATGATATCAGTGATGTTCTGGATCTTACTTTTAGCATTGATGCAGACGAGGAAAAGCTTATTTTGTATGAGCGAACAGAGGTTCTGACTTTATTTCATGACTCTTCAGATTATTTTAATTATGTATTGGATAGCACATTGTTTAGTATCTAATTTAATGAACTTTCTATAGGTGACTGATTATGAGCTGATTCCTGGTGGACGGAATATGAAAGTTACAGAGGAGAATAAGCACCAATATGTTGATTTGGTTGTTGAGCATCGGTTGACTACTGCTATTCGTCCTCAAATAAATGCTTTCTTGGAAGGGTTCAATGAATTGATTCCGAGGGAGTTAATATCTATATTCAATGATAAAGAGCTGGAATTATTGATCAATGGACTTCCTGATATTGATTGTACGTTTTTTTTCAATGATAACATTACTTTCATTGAGGCCACGCATTGATTTTCTCTCAATGCTGGCTATCTTTGTTAGTGTTCAAATTCAGTAAAAGAAAATTTAACAATATTTTCGACATTTCATTTCAGTGGATGACTTGAGAGCAAATACAGAATATTCTGGGTATAGTGGTGCATCACCAGTTATCCAATGGTTTTGGGAGGTTGTTCAAAGTTTCAGCAAAGAAGACAAAGCTAGATTGCTGCAGTTTGTGACAGGCACATCCAAGGTATTGCTTTTAAGCCTTAAACTTCTGATCTTTATGTCTTTTATTTTCAATAACAATTTTCAGTGATTTTCCATGTTGAATCATGGCCGCTTTGCTGCTTTTGCCTTCACATGGGGTTTGGATGCAAAAGATTAATTCAATTAAAAATTAGCTACATTTAATCAAATTCGGTTCCTGTGCGTTAAATTTATTTCAAAACAAGATTGATAAAGTTGAATACTTGTGTATCAATGGAAATGATTTAGTGAAAAAACACTCCTCAGATTTCCTGTATGTACACACTTGAAAAAGGATAGGGAAGAGATTTGAAATAGGGAAGAAATTATGATTCAAGCTCTTGGTCTAAACAATACAAGAGGATACATTATATAGAATTCTTCCTCCGTGGAAAATAAATGCAATAATTGACAACTCTTTGTATCCCTACTAGCTATGTCTCTACTATCTCCTTGTAACTCAACACTCACCTTGAAGTTTTTGAATGAAATTTGTGGGACGGGTATGGGAAAGGTGATCCTCCTAACGTGGTCACCAATTAAAATAGGAAATCTGGCAACAGAAGCGGCAGTGGCAAAAATGGCCACAAGCTACTTTTGAGTGCAGAAGCAAAGCTTCCAAGTGGGAGCTCTTATGCCAACTTTAAAAAGGTTAGGTTAAAGAAAAATAATAATAAAGAAATTCTGATTCAAGTTCTGAATCTAAACAATACAAGAGGATACATTATATGGAACTCTACTATCTTCTGGCATCTTCTCAGTCATAAGCTTAAAATCGGAGACTCAGGTCTTATTAAACTTTTCCATAGGAATATCTTTACATGACATAAAGTTTAAAACTCTATATCTTTAATAAGACCTGGGTTATAAAAAAAATATTTTTTCTCTTGAAAATATTAACAATCAAATAAAACATCAAGTGACAAAGAAATCTTAAAAATGATGTGCCACAATAGGATCCATACCAAGAAAATTAATACATTCGATGTTGACTCTTGAAATGGAGATTGACCTTGTAAAATAAATACAATAATTCATATCCATTAAATATCTCAGACACAGTAATTAATATGATCACCTCCTTACTCAACACACATTTCAGAATTAATTAATTTTTTTATTCACAATTGCCATTAGCTTTTAATGCAGCAATTGCCAATTGCCGTTCCCAATAGTCAAGTTTCCTGTAGATCAGTTTCAGACAGAGAACTTAAGCGAGAAGTATAAGTAGTTGGCTTTGTTTTCATGAGAACTATTAATTTAGTGATCTGAGTTGTGATGGAGATGAGACGCGCTAATAGTTTTGTTCCTGTCAATATACACCCTTGAACTAAGCTATACTATTTTACTTCAAAAGACAGTATCTAATATCATTCTTACAATAATCAAATTATGATGGTTCCTTGTTTTGTTTATTGGATCATCCATTATATAATTAGGGGTCTTATTTTCGCTACCAACATTTCAGGTGCCTTTGGAGGGTTTTAGTGCTCTTCAGGGAATTTCAGGTTCCCAGAGGTTTCAGATACATAAGGCGTATGGCAGTTCTGATCACTTACCTTCTGCACATACTTGGTACTTTTTTTTTCCCTACTTTACAGTTAATTATATCTCCAGTCATCATTTTTGTAGTTCTGAGCTATACTTCATCACTTGATGGGTCAATTATTATCACGTCTTGACTTTAGTGACGGAGTTTTTTTTATGCAGTTTCAATCAATTAGATTTGCCAGAGTATCCATCTAAACAACATTTGGAAAAGAGGTTATTGCTTGCCATCCATGAAGCAAATGAGGGATTCGGATTTGGTTGACAAGTTTTTTTTTTCTTTCTTTTTTGGGAGCGGTGGGGAACGAAAAAAAACTGTATTACATTTTAGGTTAGAAGCTATTTAAAGCTTTTACTGGGGGTTGACAAGATTTTCAACATTATATCATGTTAATATGTTGTACAGTTCTATATTTGCAATGGGAAATGCTTCGGCGGTTTTTCAATAAACTGATCAGTGTTCCTTTGGCACCTACGGCGTAACTCATTTTTCACTCGACCAATATTTGATGAGATTCCAGAAAGACAAGTAGATCTCGTCAATATAAAAAATTCAATGTTTCCGTCACACTTAAAATATATCATTATTAGTTGAAAGATAAGCATCATGTTCTGTGTTTTAGTTTTTATTTATCTTATTTTTTCTTCGTAAGCATGTTGTTATTCTGTATTTTTGTGTTAATATAAATTTAAATACTGTGAACTACGCATGTGTGTATATATATATATGTATATATATATATATATTAGTTTTTTTCGAAAAGTTAAATAATGTATATAATTATGTAGAATTAGATTTGGGGAAAACTTAAATAAATTATATTGTTGATTCAATTAGTATTACGTTGTTGGAGAAATTGGAAGAAAATGTAGAAATTAAAAAATGACTTTTAACTTGTATAAATTGGAAGTAAAAAATATAGAAATCAAAAAGTGATTTTCAAGTTATAAAAATAGAAGTTAAAAAGTGAGTTTTAGGTTGTAGAAATTGAAAGTAAAATTGATTTTTAGGTTGTAGAAACCAAGTCAAAAAGTAAGTTCCAGGTAAAAATTAAAAGTCAATGTAAAAATTAAAAAGTGATTTTCGAATTGTAGAAATTGAAAGTTAAAAAGTGAATTTTGGATTGTAAAAATCTCATTTTTTATTTCCGATTTCTATAACCCGAAAATAAATAAAAATTTAAGAGTAATTTCATTATTTTACTACTATTTTTGGTAAAAGAAAAATTACCCTTATTTTCACTTTTAAAAAAAATTAACTTTTCTGGACTTCGTATACGTTCATTGTGTGGTTATTTCTAGTTATTTAGAAATGAAATATAGTAACGAAATAAAAGTTAATACATAAAACAATAATAAAATTAAATTGTTAGCACATTTTTTATCATCTCTTTTATACATTTCCGTTATCATCAAATATTGGCATTTGAAAAATTATCAAATAATATAAGGATATAATATTTTGTTTTGCATGAATTTTTTTATGACAACTACTACTAATTGCTTTCATTGAAATGAGTGTTGATTTAATCGAGAAATGTTATAATAAATTCTATCTTGAATATATATTCATTATAACTATTATATTTTTATATCAATTAAAATTGTGAACAAATATCCAATATATTTAAAATTATCATTCTACATTGCCTATTTTATTTTATTTTAATTCATTAATATTTTTTATACTATCATCTAAAATTGATTTTTTTGTCTGTTTACTATATTTTTTAAACAATAACAAAAAGAAACTCAAAAAATAAATAAAGTTTATTTAATCTTGTCGATTGGAAAAATGGATAAAAAAATATTATTTACCCTTTTCAAATATCGTAGTTATTTTAAAATTTCATTCTAAAAATGTGTACACTTTCTTTTATATAAATTTTAAAACGTAAGTATTTTTTAATATAGTTACAAATAATAAAGTTAACTATATTATTATAAATAATAATATATTTACAGATAATAAAGTTTTATAATAATTCAATTGAGAATGTAAGGATATATAACAAAGTTCAATACTTGGTAAAAAAAATTATCAAATAATAAACTAAACTAAACATTTCTTAAACGTCAGATATTTATCATAAATCTTCTTGCACTCGGTCTTGCTTGGATTCTTTAGAGAATACAAAAAGGAAAAATAAAACGAACCGAGAGTAAAAATTTGAATTGTTTGTACTAATGGTAAGAAAATAAAAAATAAAGATAGATAAGAAATTCTTTTAGTGATTTAATTGATATAATACTATGATTTTTTTCATTTTTTAATATATTTAAAATGTAGTAATAAATTTTTCAAAATATCTTTATATAAATAATATTTAAAAATATAAACTACAATGAAAATAAATTTTAATTAAAATAAAAAATATAATCAAATCAAAATTTATATTTTAAAAAACAAAATTTTAAAATAAATTACTTTAAAAGATATAAAAATTTAATTCATTAAATTTATTATTTATTATAATATAAAACATTATATATATATATATATATATATTAATATAATATTAAATTATTTTATGTTATTCATTATTTTGATATATTTATTTTAATTATTATTTTTTATAATATAGAAACGTATATTTATAAAATATTAAATTATTTTATTTTATTTATTATTTTAATTGTAATATAAAAATATATTAAATATAATAATACAATTATTAAACTAAAATACTTAAAAGATAATTATTTTATAAATATTTTATTATTATTCATGTTAAAAGCATAATCAATTATGCACATTTTCTTCATAAATCATATTTCTTCAATGCAAAAGAATGTAACCTTTACTAAAAGAAAATCATATTTCATTTTCTTCCTTCAATTATATATAAATTAAATAAAAAAACACACTTTTAGATTGCTTTCCCTTATATTTTGTTATTTTATGTTTTGTTGTCATTTCTTGAAAGAATATATATATAATTCAAAATTTTATTCTATAATATTTCAAAAATATTCTTATATTAAACGGATAAATAATATATAACTGTATTTATTTCAAAAAAAATATATATATATATATATATATATAATATGTTGAAATTTTTTTAAGATAAGATATTATATTGGAATAAAAATTCAATTAAAATAGAGTTATCATATAATCATTGTTTTTATAGGATCTATTTCCTATAAGTAGAATCATAATTAACATAAAAAAACATAGAATAGTTAACTAATGGAAATAAAATATCATATGATCATTCTTATCATCATATATTATATTATATTTGACATTATCATATTCAATTCATCATGCATACTAATTATATAAATACAAATGTTAGGATAGGATAAAATATTTGCTACCAAATCAAATCTATACCTACTATCAAGTCAGATGTAACTCATTTCTTACCACTTGAAATTTTGTGTACCTAACCATACAATAATAAAGTCAAAATACTTTAGTTAAATAAGTTATATGTTTATCACCATCATTTAAAGCATGATACCACCTTGATTATCACTACACCATCCATGAAGGACTATGTAACGTCCATTTAAGATCACCTTATCTACGGTCAAACTTTATAAACTTATATAACATTTTATATATATATAAACTATCTAATTATGATCCACTATCCACAAAGGACCACATGAAAAAGCATATATCATGCATGTCAACATTAATCATATATATATATCCAAAACATATATGGTTAATCTCACATTTTATACATCACATTATCAACATAAATATTTAATATATATATATATATATATATATATATATATATATGTCACCTTATAATATAACTAAACAACCATCAAATATCAACTTAAGTGAACTTCTCTTGCTTGAGTGACCTAAACAATATCACACAAATATCAACTGTCTCATTTGAGTGGTACCTTTGTCACTTGAATGAAATGCAACCCAATAACAATCACCTCTTTGGGTCCTCCTTGCTTCAATGATCACCTCATTCTTTAAGCATTCATCACTTGAATGTTGCTGCCAATGCTTGAGTGACAACCACGTATGCCATTTAACAAGTTTTAGAAGATTCCACCACTAGCTTTGGTTGCTCGAGCACTCACTCAATGCTCAAGCGCCTAAACCATGTGTCATGTATTGTCATGTAATTAAACCACGTGCTCATCGCTTTAACATTGTGTTGAAGCATTCAAAATCAATATTTTTGAGCCACAAAATATGTTGTTTGAGAGTCTAGCACAATGCTTGAAAGATATGTTTCCAAAGGAAAAAATAATCTTGACATTTCTCTCACTCATACTACAAGTCATTGTTTGAGCCATACACTAGGTTGCTTGAGTATTAACACATTGCTTTAGTGGAAACATGTTGATACAATGACATCCACTCTGAGAGCAACCCAAACCCAATTTTCACAAGAATCTTTCAACATTTAATCGTATCAAAACCATTCTATAATATCCAAATCCAAGAACACATCATTCTCATACAATTTTTACAACTCCAATTCTTATGGCAATAACATGTCTCTTCATTTCACAATTATGAACACATTCACACCCCAAAATCCATACCCATGCACCATATCATCAGTATATACATACTACTCATCAAAATAACTAGCACATTTTTTAAGAAGTAATATAAGCTTTCTTTATCCAAAATTGAAGTATATTGTATTCAACAATCCTTTAAGAATAACTTTTAGTATTCCACGTAAGTTCCTAGAACTCAATTCTACACCAACAACATCTCCTCTTAATCATCCATTTGAGAAGAGGAGAAGAAAAAAGTATAAAATACTAACACTAATAAAACTATTTACCAAAACTAAATTTTGATTGACCTATAAAAATTTATATTTCACCTTCTCGAGACTTTAATAGTACTACCTCTATGGTCATAATTGTTCTGTAGTAGAGAAAAAATGTAAAAAAATAACTATTTTTGAAAAATTAGACATTTAAAATGAATTAAAATATGAAGGTCTAACTTATATTTATAAATTTCATATCTAATTTATTTTAAAATTTAATAATAAAATATTATGAAATAATATGACAATTTGTAACATATTTAAATGTTTAACTTAGGAGACCTAGATAGTTATTTGCTTCATCTTTTATTTTTCTTCAAAATATAATTAGACGTGTTTTCAAAGATATATTGAGATATGTTGTAATCCATTTGTTTGCAAAGTAAAATATATTTGGTTGTATTTTCAAGATATATTGAAATATGTTGTAAACACACATTTTGGATGCAAATTTGATTTCACTATAAATTAAATTAAAAATATATTAATTCGCACGTAATCTCTTTTGTAAAAATGTATATACACACATCCATTCAAAAGGTTTATACCAAAGAAATTTATTATAAGAGATCATTCTTACGTTTAGTAAGATAAATAAATATATTATAAGAAATTATACTTATGTTTTCTAACTTGATTTTTTAATTAAAAAATTATTTTATGTTATTTTGTAATCACATAGTTATAAAAAATTATACTTTATTATTATTTAAAAATCCCACTTAATATTTTTAACAAATTGATGATATAGTCTTTTTAATAGTAACATAAAAATTAAACTCAATGAAAGCAGTGATGACTAGTACAAAGGAAATGCTAGTGTTCAAAATTGTTAAGGACATAATTATATGTTATGATGTGGTCAACTTTTAAATATAAACAAGAATAACCGAAAACAATTTTAGAATTATTGTTTAACGAAAGTGTTTTTAAGATTTTTTTTTAAAATGAAAAGACTAAGAGATATTTTACTTTTATATATATATATATATATATATATATTTAATTCTCTTAACCTATCACTTCTTTCAATATATTCTGTTCACATATATTACCAAAATGAAATTTCAATATTTTCTAAAGAAATTAGCAATTAGTTAAAAATAACCGTGTATAGTATAAATTATTTATTATAAATTCAATACGTCGAATTACTATCATTTGTATCATTCGTATTAGTTATTAAACGAAATCTAGAATTCTCACTTTTATTATAATTTTTACCCTTACTAAAAAAGTAACTATAAAAAGAATTATTGTATTTTCATTATATTTGTCAATATCATAAAAAATGCAACTTGAATAGAGATTTGAAAATGAAAATAACTATGCAACTATTAATATTATTGTTCCAACTAAATGAAGTATGATACATGTAATGATGGTAATCACTTTTAATAAAAATATTCAGATAATTAGAAAAAAAAATTTCTTGTTCACTTAGAAAAGAAAGATTATTGTTAATCTATATATTAAAAATATTTTTTATGATTTTTATTATAATACAATTTGTATTTAAATATATTTTGTCATAAAATTTATTTATATAAAAGAATCATTATTCGATATATTAAATGTAAATACTAGGTTTCCAACAATGCAAATACATAAACAAACATTACAGACTAATCTCATTTTTATCCACTACACACTATAAAAATAAAGATATTGTTATTAATAGTTTAATAATGGAAGATACTGTTTTATTTTATTAGATAATAATGTAAACACCACATTATTTTGAACGAACTCCACTTTTTATTATTTTTCAGTGAAATTTACATAAATAAAAAGGATAGAGTGAATTTATTTAATACAAACTTTTTAAAATTCATCCAATAATATTTATAAAAAAAATATTACGAGCGCTTATTTTACTCAGAAATGACCCAAGTTAGTTGAAAAGGTAAGAGCAACGTAGTTCGCTATGGCATTCTGTTCAACGTCGTCGTTCCGTTGCAGTTTCGCGCTCTGCAATCCGAAGCTGCAACCTCTCGTTTCAATGGCACTCTCTTCGAAGCTACCGTTGCATTTTTCCGGCAACGCTCGATTCAACCGCAACCATGTCCACCACCACCCAACCGCTCTCAAAATTCGTGCTTCAAACTCAACCTCTTCACCGGGAAGTGGCACCAACTTTGTCTTATTGAGCTCCGCTGTCACCGTTACAACAGCGGTAGCGAATCGCGTGCTTTACAAATTGGCCCTTGTTCCCATGAAAGATTACCCTTTTTTTCTTGCTCAGTTCATAACTTTTGGGTAAACCTCTTTGTTGCTGCTTGTAATTGCATTTGTTTGCTGTTTTAACTCCTGGAGAATTGTTTGATTCTTTATGGGGATTTTTTAGTGCGTTGAATAACTGTGATTTTTGTGTAACGTAGGTACGTTGTTATTTATTTCTCCATCTTGTATATTCGCTACCGGGCAAGAATAGTAACCGATGAGATGATGGCAATTCCGAAATTACGCTTTGTCGCTATTGGGTTTCTAGAAGCTTTGGGTTTGGTTGCCGGAATGTCTGCTGGAGGTACTGAATCTGTTCTTGTTTTGTCATTTATTGTGTTTTAGTCTTCAACCGTGTTTAATTTCCATACCAAGATTTTTATAATTTCAATCAAGCAGAGTCATCTTAGTATAGTTATTATAAAACTCAACAAATTTATTGTACTTGACTGTAGATGACAATGTAAATCTTTTTATACTGTCACTGTGCATGGAAATTAAATTCTTTCTAGCAGTTTTTTCAGTGATTAAAAGCATTTAATAGTGTCTATTGAGTGTTCCATAATTAGTGTCCTTAGAGCACTCCTATTGATAAAACCCATTTTTTTTTATTAAGTTGAGGGTGTGCATGTAGACAACTAATATACTCCTTACAACCGCAGTTTTAGCCACATAAAAAAAGTTTGCACATTGCAATGAAGTATTAATTCTTTTCTTCCTGATATGTCCTCAAATTAATTACTTTGTCTTTCTTATTCAAACTACTGTATTGATGGAAAGAGGAAGCTATTTTAGTAAAATTGTTTCAAAAAGTGATAGAGTTATTGTTGTTCTTAATACATGTGTAATAACCTTAAAGTGCAGTCATTGTTGAACAGAGGGAGTACCATGGTCGCACATCTCATTGGAGTTGTCTGAATTGTGTATCTAAATGAATATGTTAGGTGTTATAGTGTTAAATGACCAGTAATTAGAGGAGTGTGAAATGAAAAAATGAATGTGACATTTGAAATGTTTCTAGAGGAAAGAACAAAAGCTGAGGTTGCAACTTTTTGTGGTGAGTACTTTGAAAGCGTGTTTCCAACTTCTGCCAAGCTACAATGAATTAAAATCAAAATCGCTCCATTTTAACTCTGCTCTCAATTTTCTGCCAGACATACCCTTATTGTTTGCTTTCAGTGTTTCTGAAGTGAATGTTGATTACCTTCTGCAGCCTTACTTCCTGGACCAGTCATACCCATATTGAATCAGGTATCTTAAATATTTTGAGCAGCCCTTTACATAGAAGGATGAGAGAGGGTGAGAAACAAAAGTATATGTTTGTCTTTATTTAAAACAGTATACATCTGCCGTTTATTTTATATATTTGTGGAGTTTACTTTATTTTCTGATTTGCATTTGTCATACATTTGGTCAGGTCTTATTTGAGAAAATCTGCTTTTGTTTTACATGACGCAGATGTCATGCTACACAGCAGCGGTTGAGATTTGAGAGTTTGATTGAAATGCAGTGGCATTGATTCTGTTTGGTCAATGGTCTCTGAGAAGCATGATGGTTTTTTGTAATATATTCATAATAGGGGACCTTATAGCACTGATCAATAATTTAAACCGGCAAATTTATTGGTAATCACAATAAATCATGGAAGTTTTGACTTTTATTAACTTGTAGCATCATAGCAACCAAAACTTTTTTTTGCCTCTCACTACTGGCCAAAGGTGTTCTAAAACTCGAAGTGCTCATTTTTTTTCTTTCAAGAATATGTTGATACAACCAGCGTCATCTAATTTATCTTCAAGGACAATGTAGTCCATTCTTGTCCACAGATTGAGTCTGCTCTGTCTCTCACTCTGATGGCATCGTACCTAAGCCATTTCATTATCATATTTATAGTATTATCTAGCAGTCACTTCTAAAGTGTAGGGGGTTTGTTATTTTAAAACTTATTCAGTATGTTCTGATGGCATGGCTGCATTTGTGGTTAGTGCTCTCAGCCTGTCCTTTCATTCCAACTAAGAAGGAAGAGAATGTTAATATTGCTGTAAAATCTGTAGCATCATCTCTCATCCATCACTGATGGCTATTCATGACTAATGTATTTGCCAAAACTTTATTATTACTGATGTTATTTTAATTCATCATTATGTGTGATATTGATTTCTCAAAATACTGTTTATGAGTTCTTCTTTTGCAGACCTTTTTGGTTTGGCAGCTAATGTTTTCTACCCTTCTCTTGAGAAGAAGGTACACAATCAATCAATTGGTTGGGTGCTTACTTGTAGCTTCCGGTGTTGTGGTGGCTATTGCAAGGTAATTTGACTTTATGATATGGAGAAACTCAATATTCGCTATCTGTACTCTCCAATATTCAGTTTCTCATGTTGAGTTCACTGATCAGGTCTATGTGAATCAAGTATTCCCAAAATTGTGTGGTGATGAACTTTGACAAAAGATATTGACGTGAAAACATCAGACTTAAATTCTAATCTCCCTTTCCAATTGAAAAAAAAAACGAGGGAATGGTCATTGTATTCTCCTAGATATGTGTGTGACGTCAATTTGGTCTGCTGAAGCACTTTAGCATTATTTTAGCTCTGCAATCATAGAAAGTAACATCATCAGTGTTGTTAGGTAAATGGATAACATTAACATTGTTAATGAACTTTACAATTTGAGGATCATCTTGATGACACTTTCTATTGTTCAAGGACTAAATTGATGTTAACTTTCTTTGAAGAACCAATTGATGTCTTATTTTTTGTGGTGATAAAATAGTTTACTTTTAAAAAAAATACACTAATTACTTGTGATCAGTTTATTATTGTTATGGACAGTAAGGGTTTTACTATGTACATTATCTCCTTTGGTGTAAAATATTGTCATTTTATTCTCCTTTTATTTTTTGTCTGAGGTGGTACATAATTTTGGGAAAGTTACCATAAAAAAGTTCTTAGCAAAATATTTCTATTTTAGGAATGGTTAATCACTCATTGAATTGTTTAGCCGCCAAAACAATTTATTTAAATTGGAAATATTTTACCGAAGCTTCATTGTTTCTAACCTTTCAAGTAATATTATTGCACATACAACTTTAAGTATGCTTTCATTAGAGTGTTAAAACAGCCCAGGTCAGTAGCTGCTTGTAACAGGCTGTAGAAGCTCAATAGCTGTAATATTTGTCATACATTTTTTGTTGTGGTTGTTGGGATACAAATCTCATGCAATTAGTGCCTAGACTTTAGATTGACAGGAAATTCCTTTTCCACTTTAAATGAAGTGAGTCCATCTGATCATTTGTTTCCCATCGTTGCAGTGGCTCAAATGCAGGTCAGATGCTCTCTGAAATTCATTTTTTTTGGCCCGCATTGATGATAATTTCATGTGCCTTTCAAGCTTGGGCCTCTGTAATCAAGGTTAGTCAATAACCAGATGTCGACTTTTAGTTAAACCTTCTTGGGAAACATTATAATCTGTTTTCTTGTATGGCAGGAGTATATTTTCATTGACTCAGCTACTCGGTTAAAGGTATGCTGTGTTTTACTTTCTTTTTTAGGGGAGGTGGTATATATGGTCATTGGACTATAGATTTCATTGGCATTTCATTCATGGGCATGATTTCAAGTCCCTTACATGTTCCAATGCAGCACAAGTCACTGGACATATTTGTGGTCAATTCTTTTGGATCTGGATTTCAGGTAGTGCTTGCAACGTGCCTTTCAAATTCTTCAAAGAGCGTTTATTTCCTGTAATTTGTTGGTTTTTGCTTTCTTTATTACTTATTTCTTTATACTTGCTTCATCTTCTAATTGAAGATGGCTGTGAAACAACTTACGCGAGTTCAAATTATATGCTTGGTTTCTATCTTTTTATGTTTTCAAAACGTATTACTTTTGTTTGTCCCCTAACAAACCGCAAACAGTAACTGTTAGAATACTTGGATTGCTGTAGTCTTAGGAATCTTATTATATTAAGAGCATTATACTGCTAATTTTGTACTGGTTGTAATACATGTGAACTTGCCGTAAAATGTTAGTATATATATTTGTATCTGCTTAATATTTTACATTATAAACATCACAGGAATTTTCAGAGCCCTGTTAGTTAAATATTTTTTTTCCTTCTTCATCCAAAACAAAACATGTAATGGTAAAAGAACACAAAGGAAAGGTTATCTAAAATTTGTCTTATCGGTAAGAATTATATTGCTACTTCTATAGATTTGAATTCACTATCTTATTTGTAGATCTTGCTTCCAAAAACATTGAATATCTTTCATACAAAAGATATATTATACAATAATCCCAAAGTTCCATTCTTCAGTTTCCAATACTGACAATGCACCATTAGTTACATTAAAGCATAAGTTGCTACTATTTGCTTCTATCTGTGATGAAATAGACATGAATGAATAAGTATACCCATTCATTTATTTTAAAGTTCTTGGGCACTGCTTGGCCTGCCTGCTTTTTTTCATCTATTTTCTGTACATTTGGCATGTAGGTTTTGACTAAGGGTGTTTGCGGATTGTATTAAATCAGAAGAAAAGTCATTTGATTCTATCCAAAGTTTGCTTGTTTTATTTAAAGTGGTTTGGATCAGATCAAGTTTTTGGTGTTATTAGAAGGCAGTAATAAATCGCAGAATACCCAATAGATTTTGTAAAACCTAATTCAAAGCATTAAAAATCTTATCCAATAAATCAGAAGGCGGTATTGATAATCACATGGGACATAATATATAAATTTTATATTCAGATTATAAATCATTAGTCAAATCAATATTAAAAGTTCTAAATATGATAATTTAACACTGAAATAAAAAAACGTATATACATGCACAAATTCAGTTTTTTGGTTTGGATAAGATGAATTTTAAAATTGGAACAAAATACTGATCCAATCCAAATGAAAAAGTTCATTTTCTTTTTTTTAATTCATTTTTTACTGTTTATATTCAATTGGATTGGTTTATGAACATCTCTAACTTTAATCATAATAGAAACTTGATCTAATCCAAAGGAAAAGTTGGCTTACTTTCTTTTAGTTTATTTTTTACTGTTTGTATGTGATTGGATTGGTTTATATGCACACCTCTAACTTCGATAAAAACTGAGACTTAATCCAATTCAATAGAAAAGTTGGTTTTCTTTTTTTTAGTTCAATTTTTACTGTTTGAATTCATTTGGATTAGTTTATGCTCATCTCTAACTTTGATTAAAACAGAGACTTGATACTGTCAGCTTTCTATACTTGGCAGTGTGTTTTTCTTCTGAAAAGGTTTTCATAAGCAGCCCTCCTTCATTTTAGGGTGGAAATTTGGGTATATCTTATCTATATAGGTGTTTTGGAGAATTTGTGAAATAGCTAATAGTTGAGATAAAAAGAGATATGAAAGAATGATTTTGAGATTGTAAATTCCCTCTCTTGAGTTCTCTTATTTATAGTAAAGAAGTACACAGATTCAAAGATACAATTAAGAGAGGAAAATAAATGGCCCTAGAGAAGATAAAAGGATTGAGTCTAACTAGGTCTAGATAGATACAACCCTCCTAGAAAATAGGTAACTAATAATTATTCAACACTAATGATATGCTTATAAGCTGTTTTTCAACTTCTGACAACAAGCTTTCTATAGTGGCCCGTGAAAACAGTTTAATCCTATTTCTTCTTCAATTATAAGTACAACTTATGTCTAAATGTTTACGTGATAAATACTTATTTATTAGGTTCTTAATTAAGTTGTTTACTCAATTATTGGCAAGGCAGTTTTTCTAATGGTTACACAACATTGGCGCAAGTTCCAGATAATTCTCTTGTTGTTTATGTTTATTACTTGATTAATTATTGAAAGGTACATTTATGGTTTACATCATATTTGTTGTAGGCTCTTTTCGTATTTCTGTCTCTACCTTTACTTTCAAAATTGAGAGGCATACCATTTGCTGAACTTCCTTCATATTTTAGAAGCGGTGCCGGTTGCTTTCTAAACCTTGGAGCTAGTAAACCAAGTAAGCTCTAGTAAATTAGTAGCAGTGCAATAACATACATCCTCACGTGGTTTTCTAGTTCTTGTCTGCGTTTCTTTTTACACCTTTTGCTGTTAAAACACTATCAAGGTTAGGTACAATGTGTATGATTATTTTCCGGGGTTTATGACCTTGAACTTTCAAACCACAATGGCAAGTTTTAATGGTATGTTGCATCAATTGGTATCTGCCTTCCACCACTTCTGTCAATTGCAAGCAAGTATTGCACGGGGTGCATAGGCTACAGATCATGATGGAACATTATGACCACATTGTAAGGTGTAGAAGTATGGAATTTGAAGTGGGTTTATATGCCCTTTGGCTTTCTTATCTTAGCTCAATGGTTAGATCTTGTGGTTATGTCATAATTCAATACCCTACCTTTACTAGGATTGTAAAGGCTTTTAGAAAGTCAGGTAAAAAGGCAAATAATATATAAACAATGATTCAACCCCGTCTATACATTGATAACTTGGACATTAATTTATTTTTAACCTTTTTGAATAAAATAATTAAAATTCTGATGATTGTAAGAAATCAATAAATTTCTATATAGCTATTGTATTGTACCCATTTGAACCTTGGTTTAATTTAATTTTTTTTGTGCCTAAGTTTTAATATATACATATTCCTCTTCAATTTTCATGTCTCAGGTTGTGATGGCGCTCCCCTACTTCCACTACTTTACATAATTACCAATTTAGCATTCAACATATCCCTCCTTAATGCAGTAAAAACTTCTTCTGCAGTTGTAGCTTCTCTTCTGGTAATGTTGTCAGGTACTCGTTATCATTGCGTCTCACTTAAATGCTTTTTGTTGCATTCTAGGAAAACTGTGACTTGTAAGGTCTTTTGTACTTCAGGTTTTCTTAATAGCCTTTTCGCCCACTTGTGCTTCTGATTTTTGCAGTGCCAATATCTGTTTATATTCTTTCTCTTCCATTACCATATCTTCCGGAAGGGACAAGCTTGAGCCCATTTTTTTTGCTCGGCTGTGCAATTCTTCTGTGTGGTCTTTTACTGTACAACACATCCCGACCTGTGAGGAACAGCTCTGAAGTGGACTGAAACCGTTCCAGTTCTGAGAAGAAACTATCAGCTAGGCCCCCTGTCCAAAAGAATGTCAGCCTCGAGGCTCTACTAGTCAGGGTGAAATATAGTTTCTCCTACTGTTCGAAATATGCATACTCCCCTATCATTGCGATTATTCTTTTGAGCGGAAAACTTGTTTTGTTTCCACATTTAAGGGTCACTCAGTTGCTTTATGATGGCTGACTTCCTCATTCTTGCCCTGGATCATTGTAACTTAAGATTGTGCATATATCTCTGATGACTTCTTCAAGTATATTTTCATGTACATTAATACATAACAGAAAAATGCAATTGGCAGAAGTGCAAGGTGCGAACATTTTTTAAGTGATCTTTTTAAGTTCGCCTTTTAACAAAATATTTAGAGTTGATGCATAGTTAGATAAATTTCTCTACTAGTTCCTCCTTGGAGAGCAACATAAAAAAGTTGAAATTGATTTCTTTATAAGCTAAAATTAGCTTTTGCGTTAACTAAGTTATAGAAACTCTTGTATGATTTCTCTTATTTTTTATGTTTAACTTGTGCGTTAAGTTGATTTCATTATAGAGAAGTCATATTCATTTTTTTCTCTCTCTTTTAAATGGACTTGTGAACAAACTCATCCAAATAGTCATTTTTATGGGAAAACAAAAAAAAAACACCTTACATGTATACATTCCAAGCAACAGTTACAATGTTACACAATGCAATATTTTAGGGTTCATTTAGTGGTTAGAATATGATTGGATAATTATTTTATTTTGAAGTAATAATTTGTTTGGTGTATTGCTAAGAAATGAATTTCTTTATCTTATTATTATTTATTTTATACTTTTAATAAAGTATTTCTTAAAAGAGAAGTTAGGTTATAAATAGCAAATATGATAGTTAACTTCTGTCCTAATCTCACATTATCTTTGTTCTTCTTGACATCTTACTACTCTTACCATTGTCTTTATTATTATTATTATTATTATTATTATTATTATTGTCACCATCATCTTATTTTTTATCAACACCAGATCTCCACTACATTATCACCATCTCCTCTCCATTACTATACAATCACCATTGATATTCGTATCATCACTTGTGTCTTTGAAATTGTTACAATCACACTATTATTATCACAGTAACTGTCACCACTTCTATAAATATATTGTTATCACTCACATCATTATCGCCAGTATCATTATCATCATCACTCTTACTACATATTTAAGTTTTATCATAATATACATAAAATATTAAATATGATTAATGGTTCTCTAACAGTCTAACATGTTATCTTAGCATGACTATCGAACCAACTCTTTGAAGATTTGATTATCATCACCTTCACCCGTGAATTAAGTATTTATAACAAAAAGAAACTGACTTGGAAAACATTTAGCTTAACATGCTATGCATTCCACCCGTGTGTGTGTGTATATATAAATAAAAACTAAGAAAAACACGTGCATCACACAATTGGGTGTACATCGGTAATGATAGACCAAAAAACTCTATTTCATCTCTTCGAAAATTTCCAATCCACGTTCCCCAATGGGCACCAGAGCCGACTAGGATGACAATAAAATACTAAAATAAATCTTCAAACACGAAGGAATTCGCCAATACCAACACTAGCTTTTACATTTCCTTTTGCATTGAACCTAATATTACTACTTCCTCCAACAGCATGCGGTGGTCAGTCTCCCAGAACCCTTTAGGTCAAAACCTTATATTTCCTCCTTCAATGTTTCCTCTGCAAAGAAACCAAAATTGATAAATCCCTATAACAATACAATCCAACCACGTCAGTTGCATAATGCATACACTAAAAGGAAAAGGACAAACAACTTGAGGCAATATCTCTTTTCCTTCTTTTTGAAATTAAAAGGCAAAAACATAAGGGAAGGGAAAGTGTGTATCTATTGAAGGATACAACTCACTTTCAAAAATATAAAAAATTGTGTTGCTGAGCACATTACTTCAAGGGGCATTCTAACTTTATTTCTTATTGTGTGGGTAACACAGTATCATTTTTATTACTTTGTTTAGCACACAATCAGTAAAGAACTGTACATATAGTATAAACTCTCCCCATGACCAGAAATTGGTTTCCAAAATTACAAAATTATTCAACAAATAACCAACTTACACACGCTTACTTTACAAATAAAGATCCAAATAAAACTTTGTTAACTAAGATAATCTAAAACTCTAACGAGTACCTACAATGCTAGACAGTACAGGGTCATCACATAATAATATAGTCTATAAATTTGAATTATAAAACATTAAAACTGCCTAACAAAGGATATAAGACTTTTGTTTATTTAAATATTTTTTTATTACACATAGTGTACAAAGGAGGAATCATCAAATAATTAGGTTAGTCGTATGCAATGCGGATGCAACAGTACATAAACCAGATCCACATAATTTGACTTAAACAAAATTTCGTATATGAAGTTCAAGAAAGTAGTTTGCTTATGTCATGCCTTTCGCTTATGTACTCTGCTGTTTCTGCTGCTACCGTTACCAGATCCCATTACTTGCTCTCCGGTTTTATCTTCAAAGGGTAATGTTTTGATTTCATCATAGAAACTTTCTGTTAGACCTTGCAACCTGAAATAGAATAATCACAAAAGCTAAGAGAAAAAAAAAGTATTTAAACAAAAATGTTATCACACATTTAATGCTTTTTAACTTGTAAGAATGGAGAATAACAGGAAAACATTCCAACCACTTCCCATACCCATTTCTTGATTTCTTCAAGTATTTTTCTCGCTTCCTCTCCTGTTTTGTAAGAGGAACACGAGTGAATAGATCCTCCTCTTGCTGAGCACGTTTCTCCATCTTGGAGACAAATCTATCAACTTCTCTGCTAGTTCCTTCAAAATCTCTGACCTGAGTAGAGTAGTGAGAAGTCAAAAACAAATCATTACGTAAAATCATTAAATGCAACTTTGCATGACAGTTCAAAAAACACTTTTACGTGTTAAAAGTACTTTTGGAGAAGGATACTCTTGGTATATTTGAGTCTGAGAATACTTTTGAAAGGGGGTTAACTTAACTGAAATCCAAGCATGCTATAAGTCATAATGATTCAGCACTAAAAATGTCGTTACCTCTTCGGGTCTTTCCTCCATATCATTCATCAATGTCCTGATATAATCACTCTGCTTGGCTTGTTTCAGAATTTCTTTTTCTCTTCGCAAGACATTTCTTTCATGCTTCGAAGGTTTTTCTAGATCCATAGAAGTAGGGGCAAACTTTACAGGTTGATATGTATCATGTCCATCCTACATCATACAATAAAAGTTAGATAGATAAGGACAATATCTTTTGCAAGATATTACCGTCCTGCAGTGCACCAAATTTACACTATTTATATTATCACATATACACTCACGGACCTGCGAGGTTAAGTCTAACTTGCTAACAAGCATGTCAGGATTGGGACGATACTTTGATGCATCCTCACTCTTATTGGATGCAACTTGCTCCTTATTTTGAATATCACTTTTGGTGGCATTTTCACTAGCCTGCACCAGTTTCTGGATTTGGTATTGTTGTTTTTTGTCAATTGGCCGAATCTGCGGTTGAAACCAGGAAGTCAAATGTCTAACACACATAATACAATGTAAATATACACACAAAACCCTTGAAAATCAACACACAGAAGGATAAAACTTTACCTTTTCCAAAAACAATCTTATCTCTACAACACTTCGAACAACAGGGTGATCTTCTATTGATAACCCTTTAGCCTTCCGCAATAAATAATAAACAAGGGATTGGCAATAGTTCAAAAGCAGCAAATTCTTAGCTTCAAGATAGCTAAATCCATCTGCTGTAGGATATTGACCTTCTTTCACCTGGTATAAGAAACATCCAGAGACACAATAATAATCAAAATATTCATTATTATTATTAGAATAAGTAAATATCATCTACCATATTTTCAACATAGCCAAGCTTCAAGGAATTCTTTAAAAAAATTACTTGAATTGAAAAAACGGCAACTCACTTTGGCAGTTAAAGATTGAACTTTACGCCGTACGGTATCGAGTCCTTCCTTCATTTCTTTCAACAACGCGGCAAGGTGCGGTGCTTCTCTGCAAACGACAAAATTTTGAATGATGTGATCTAATAATAAAGGCTCCAACTTATTATTTGTGTATTGGAAAATTTGAAGAAAACAGCGATTGATGCAAGTTCAAGGAAGAGGAATAATTAAAAAACTTACTTTTGTTTGTTATCGTCGTTATCTAAATGCTTCGCACTGTTTTCCATGACTTGCTGAAGATTTCGATAGTCTGCAATCCTGAACTTTTTGTTTTGTAGAAAATTTAAGGACAAAAAAGGCGCGGAGAGGGATTGAGGAAGAAGTAACAACCAAAGACAGACGGAGTGAGTCGCGGCTTGGCGGTGGATGGTGTTGAGAGTGGGATACTGCGGCGGAGGAAGGGATTTGCGAGTATGAGAATGGGGTAAGATGGGAGCCCAATTAAACCTTTTTCTTTCTTAAAAAATATAAAAAAAATCAGTGTTTCAGGTTGCTGTTCGCACTCCCCCCATTTACTACTAGCTCCCAATTTATTTTACTTTTTCAAAATAATCCTAAAATTTAACTTGCCAAAATAGATTTTCTTTCGCAAATCTATTTCGTTATTCAAGAGATTCTCCATATTTAAAATTTAGTGTAAACTTTTTAATTTCCTTTCCTAAAATTTAATGAAATACTCGTAATAAAAAATTAACTACAATAAACTTATACAAATTAATAAAAAAAATTGCAACTATTTTTTGTATACACAATTTCTATAATTTCAATAATATTTTTTATTCTAATAATTATCTTAATCAATTTTTATATTTTTTAATTGTATTTTAATTTAGATAATACAATTTTCTAAAAATATATAATTTTAAAAAGACATTTAAAAAATAATAAAAATATTCATTTTATAATAATCTTTATGGATGCAATTTTATAAAACATGTAATTTTAAAAATATTTAACAGTTAACAAAAAAAATTATTTATATCTATGTCATCAATAAAAGAGAATTTTTTTATAAATGATTTTTTCATAATTCTTTACTATTTTATTATTAGGTTTTGTAACTCCTTTTTAAATTTAATTAATTATCCATAAAAATATTGACCATAACAAAATTATAAAAATAATTTTATTTATATAATTATTTTTATTGACACATTTTTAAAACTAATAATACTTCTTTATATTAATAATTATTATAACTATTTTTATAATTTTATTTATTATTTTTATTAATTTAAATAAAATATGTTACTGGCGTATCTATTTCTGCTAGTAGTTGATAAAATAAGTTAAAAAGTTAGTGACCTAAATTAAAATATAATATTATTTTATTGACCATAAATACATAAATATAATTTATATATTAATTTACTGCATTTAAAATTTGAAATTAAATTTGATTGTGATCTAAAATTCTTTGAAAGATATTTTTTTATTTTTAAATCTATAATTATTTTTATAATTTTTATTTTCTTTTAAATCATTCTAAAATAACTTATTAGTATATTGACTTGACATATAATTAAAACAAATTATATATTTTGAGATATAGGTTGGTGTAATATAATCTTTTATTTGATTTGTTAGATTATAATTTTTTTAAAAGTTGAAAATTTATTTGTTCATTTAGAAGATAATATATATCACAATCTCTCAAAATATATTGTGAGTATTATTATGATTGAAATTTATGAGGAGTATGAGAGTTTTATATTACTAATTTCATTTAACTTTTGTTATTGGTATTCTTAGTTTAACTTGTAAAAGTCATTTAAAATTTTTTTTTTTATATATATTATAACATCATTCTTAGTAAAAGTCAAGTTTTGTTTTCATTTGAAAATTATATATGATGTGCATATAACAACCAAGTAGATGTAAGGACCAAAATCACATATACAACTTTGTTTTTGTCTTCTCTTTTAAGAAGTTGTACATTATAAAATCTGACATCACTTCCAACATAAAATCTTAAGGCTTAATGTTTATAGATTTTGTTTTTTTTATATACACTTTAACTTTATCATTTTTATTCAATGTGAGATTTTTATTTACATTCTCACATTTGAATTCCTAACAAACAGATCTCCCAGGATATGTTTATAAGTGTAAAACTAATCTAAGTATGAAGTCATGTGTCACATCAAACTTGGATCTTTATCCACGTCTTGAAATTGTTTTTCACCATTAAAGTTAATTATTGTTTCGCTAACTAGGGTGTATTTGTCTTTTGAGATACCAACAATGCAACCTTGTGAGGTTGGTGCTTTAGAGTTCTTTCACTCATTCTTCCTTTATCAACAATCTTTCCCTCTCATGCTATAATGATAACATTTGAAATTCTTCCTTTTCTTAAACTTTCATCTACCATTATTTTGGCTCTAACTAGAGTCATGTTTTGTTGCTCTTCCTTTCATAACTATTAAAGTTTTTGCTTGCTTCAAACTTTTCATATTTACACCTTACTATTTTTCTTCAAAAATAGTTAAAAGAATATCTTCAAAGTGTAAATATTTATCAATAATGTTACTTAGTATGTTCACAATGAGTTGATCATACGAATCAAATAAACTCTAAAGTGAAACTCTACACATTTATTTTCAACTATATTGAAATTATTTGCAAAAATTCGAGAATTAAAGCATTTTGATTGTTGATGTGATTTGTCACTGATGTATAATAACTATTTCAAAGTGTTTTCTCTTTAGAAACATTTTTGTGCAGAGTGAATTAACCTCATGCAATTTGATAAGAGCAACCCATATATCTTTCACAATATTCTTTCTCGTTATATTGGTTAAAACTGAATTCGCGTGTAACTTTACAATAACATTATCATCATTAACTATCTTTTTTTTTTTCACTGTGTGATGCTCATTGGTCTTTCTTCAGTTGCTTTTACACAATTGTCTTTTTTCAAAGTTTTTTTTTAAAAAAAAAATATATATTTTTCCATTAAACTTCATCATCTCATATTTTATTATCATGATTTTAAAGCGACTCAAAATTTTTTGTTATAAAGAGTATTGTGTACTCAAATAATAATGATAGATTATAAATTAGCACACTATATAAATATACATAAAATAAATATAGGTGACTAATGGACATACTTAAATATCAAATATTTATTTTTTCAAAAACTTTTATAGACATGCATTATCACACTACTACACTTCTTATTAAACAAAATTAATACTTTTTTATGATGTGAAACATTATAATAACTTCAATAAAAGAACACTAAATTTTTTCCAAAACACTATTCCAACTTAATAGCATTGAAATACTATAATAGAACTAAAATCTAACAACATTGTCAAAATAACAATATCATAGCTAAACTAAAATAAAATATGAAAAATAAGGTCAAGAATAATCAATAATATAATTTTACTTTTTTTTCTTTATTTAAATTTAAGGAGAAAACAATAAAACCATTTCCTAAACAATAAAAAATATAACCACTAAGAAAATTTGAAAGGAAAAGCAGTTTTTGCTCTCTTAATTTTTTCCCTCATGTATTAAAGTATAAGAGAAAAAAGTGATTTAATAAAACATTATGGTCCTTTTATAAAAAAAGTACCAAAATAAAATTTCCTAAATATAGAACTTATCCTTTCACAATACAAATTTGTTACCTTTTCTTAATAATAAATATAAATATATTGTAAGTAAAACAAATGAAATTATAAAACAATATTCTAGAAACATGTTCATATATGTTTATTCGTTTTTAATTAATCTTAAACCCCTAATATTTAAATAAAAATTGAAATGTTTGATGTTTAGTTTTCAATTTTAAATTCAAATCAAACTCTTAGCTTTAAGAGAAAATAGATTAATTTTTTTTAGAAAAAAAAATTATGATATTTTTTTAAAAAAAGTATTGTTTTAAAGGAATTTAATCCTTAGTAATTTAAAGTTATCTTTGGATGATACAATTTCAAAACTTTTTAAATATATAATTTAAAAAATATATCGAATACTGTAATTTGAAAATTAATTTTAAATTTTAGATCATGTAATCTAAAAGTTAAAGTTATATTTTAAATTACATAATCAAATTGTTTTTATTAAAAAAATGACTTTCAGAAGGAATAACGATATATTAGACAGCTAAAAAAGAAATTATTCTAATAATCAATAATATAGGTAGTAAATTTTTCGTTACATTCAATCGTAACATAAATAAAAAATATATTTTTTTGGACAAGTTTGCTTGTAAATAGTTTTGAGATGGTTACTTTTATTTGTTGCAATAAAGAATTTATGTTTTATATAATTAAAATAATATGTAGGAATCCAAAAAAGAAAAAAAAGTCTGCTAAGATGCATCGCATCGTGCTCAGTAAGTGGGCCAATGAAATGAAGATCCAAACTGTTATTTTATTTGATTTGATGTATTAATTTTTCTGTTAGATGCATCGCATCATGCTCAGTGAGTGGCCAATGAAATGGAAATCTAAACTATAAACATTAAAGTCTGATAAAATTCTAAATCAGTTGATCAAAGACAGAAGTTGGTAAGTATTAAATAAAAAATGCAGTCTGAAGATAAATGCAAGATGTATTGTTTGTGGTAGAGCATGAAGAGCTTAAAAAACTAGTGTAGAGTGGCCCTGGTCCTAAAATTTAATGATAGTTATCAGTAGAAGGAAAAAAATTGATAAAAGAATAAAATACTGACATAGTAGTACTAAGTAGTAGGAAGTGGGAGAAGTGACATAAAGATACCTTGAAGCACTCAACCACAGTAGAGATCCTGATGAGAGTGTAGCCTCCCAGTGAGTAACCGCCATGGCCACGAAATGGAGCGTTGAAAAAAAGTAAATCTCCCTTTGATTTGGTTTTACTAGGGAGCCACGTAATAGTTTCGCTGTTATAAATCGTTGCGCAAACAGTGACTCTCGCCGCACGGTTCCCCACACAGGCTCTCCTGCACCCGCGCCGCACCCGATCACTTCCCCCACTTTCTCTCTCTCTCTATCTCTCTCACTAAACCAACCCAACCCAACTCGCCTTGGTTCACCGAGCATCTCACGGATCGGATCTGAGCAATCAACTATAAAACTTCACTCAGCAACGCTTCCGATCACGACGCTATCAACCACCAAACCCTTCATCTCTCTCTCTTTTCTCCCTCTAGGGTTCTTCACTTGTCGCTTCCTTTTCTCCCTGTTTCTTATCGCCTTCTCTTCCATGGAATCTCGCGACAGAACCGCCTTCGTGTTTCTGCTCGCGGAATTTCGAGAGCTCGATTGAAATTCAGCCGTTTTCCTCGAACCAGTCGTTTCCTCCTTCCAAAATGGCGGCTTCTCCTGTCAATTTCCTCTTCGGATTCTTGCTACTCTCGATTACTTTGTGGCTTGTCTTCATGTAAGTTCCTGGATTATTTTTCTACCTTTCTTTTTTCTGAAATTTAACGCACTCGGCAGTTTGAGTTTCGTAAGTTGAATTTCTGATGTATCAGTTGAAATAAAGAAAACCGTGTTTTAAACTACTTGTCTGACACTTGAAATGGTTGCTGATGATTTTGAAGGCTTGTTTGCCTGTTGAAAGTGTTGATGTATCTATTGTTCGGAGTGTTTACTGAAGACAGTTGGTATAGTAAGAGGCAACGCAACTGGTTAGGAGTATAGTCAAAGGGGAAAGTGCTCTAGTACTTGTACCACCTCACTCTTTTTCCATGGTTATGAAGGATTTAAGTGATCTGGTAACCAAAATTTTGGAGAAATGTATAGTACTTTCTATGTCTAAGGGGAGGAAGTTATTACTGCTTTTGGAACTGTTGAACAATCTCATGGACACGGTGAAAGTGGATTATATGATTTGACATTGAAATTTTGAGGTTTTTTTATCAATATATCTCATTGGGTTTCAATGAAGATCATGTTGTTGTACTAAAAGACACTTACTTTTGGAAACTAGGATGATTGGGAAGTAATGGAAAATCTACTCCTTAATGAATTTATCTCGAGAGTGACAAGAAATGACTCTTTTGGTCCTTTAATTCCTCTGGATCTCTCACTTGCATGTCTGTTTACACCACTGTTTGAAACCTATCTAGTAAAATTGTTGTTCTAAATGTAGCCTTGTTTTCAAAGGTCAAAGTTCCCTTCAAAGTAAAAATTTTATTCGGATTTGTAGTTTTGAATCGAATTGACTGAAAAGCTGAAGGTGGTTTGCTGTGCAGACTTTGCATCCCATTTGAATGGTCAACACCCCAAGTAGAGATGATTGGCATTAAGAAATAGTTACCTACTGCTCTTAGAATTATGAAAAAACATATAGCACAGACATTAGGAGGAAGTGCTTCTGACCTTGCTATGAAATCACTCTTACAAACCTAGCAAGTTTGGACAACTTAATGGAAAGGGGAATCGCAATGCTGAAGGATTCCGCTTTTGTGGAGTTTGGAGAGAATTATGTCTTTAGCATAACCTTGTAAGCGGAGAGATTGCTTCTTAGTTAGATTGATCACACAATGACTTCAACTTTTTTAAAGAACAAACTTTTAGTGATATTATATACCATGAGATCTCTCCTGACCAATTCCTTCTTGATCTCTTTCTCCTCCTTTTGACCAGATTAAAAATCATGTAATTTACTATTCTCATTGGTACTTTCAGGGGCCTTCTTTGTACATCTCTGAACCACCTTAATCAGTTTTCTATCATCTTTTCCTCAATCACGTACTAATTTATTCTTGTATACAATCATTTTGTATCATGTCTATTTTTGTATGACCCATACGCTTTAACATCCTTATTTTTGCCACTGACCTTTTTTTCTTGTTGTCCCTTTGTAACCCACTACCATTAAGTACAACCAGACGAATAACGCAGCTATAAAACTTACTGTTAAGTTTGATGGGTATTTTGAATAAATAACTTCCTATGCCTTTCTTCATTTTGGCCACCCCTTGTAATCCTATTTGTGACATTCTCATTAGTTTCCCTTATCATTAGTATTGCCGCGAAATCTTTTAACTTAGTGGTATGGCATCCCCTCCCCCATTTTTACTTCAACATCAGATTCTTCTCGTCTCTTGCTTAAACTACAATGCGTATATTTTTCCTTATTCTCAAGAATAAACCCTTTATTTCCAAAGTCTATCTTCAAAGCTAAGTTGATAGTTAGTTAATTGCTTTCCTTGATTCCTCAACCAAAATTATATCATTCACAAAGAGCAAGCAATTATACATAAATTGAAGTAAAAGAAGCAAAATCCCTAGTTTTCATTCTGCTTTCACTGTGCAGTTTATGTTTTAATAAACATCTTATTCTTGATAGCTTTAGAAAAAGACAATAATGATGCTTTATTTGAATGTAAACATGTCTGATATTCTTTTTGGGAGTGTCTATTGCCATTAATTTTCATCTAATCTTTTTTAGTCACACATATAGTTTAGATAAATTATATATTAGTTAACTGAATAAGAGTGGCGATAGTCTCTCATTCTTATATGATGATGATCTAGAGAAATTGAAATGTGATCACGTGTTTCTAATCTTTTTGGTGTGTGGCAGTGTTGAAAATCATGCTGTCGATACCCAAACTTTTATGATCAAATTGTATCACATTGATGTTTTTTGGCTAAGTTACCATAAATTTTGCTTTATCCCTTGTGCAATTGACGATTACATACTGTTTTGTGTTTTAAGATTGAGTATTGTGGTGCCAGTACTTTTGTTTTTTTTCCTACAAATACTTATTTGGAGACTTTGCACTACCATTCATGCATTTTTATTACAGATTTGCTTCTGGTTTGGTGGCTTGGATTTTGAGCCGGATTTTGGGAGCATCTGTTGGATTTCGTGTTGGTGGATGGAAATGTTTAAGGGACGTGGTAGTAAAGTTTAAAAAGGTTTGTCTTTGCCTTTACTCACTGCCTTATTTCGTTTTTGGAAATTTGAAGGGCATTAGGGGACTGGGGGGATATTAGACTGCAGTTCTAGGGAGTACAGAGAGTAAAGTGTACGTGGAATTTGTTGTAAGAAATGATGTAAATATTGAATAATTAAATTGTTACATCCCATACCTTTTCAGTAAGTTTCATCTTCAACAATTTCCCTCTCTAAGTTTTCCCTTAGCTTCTGAAATGCGCTAGCAATTTTCTTCAGCTGATTGCCACACTCTGTATTTATTTCCATTGAGAGTTGTGATGGTTATTTCTGTTATCAGACTCTTGTCTATGGTGATATAATCTGTTGATTTATAACATGTACAGGGTGCTGTTGAATCTGTTTCTGTTGGTGAAATTAAACTCAGCTTACGCCAGTCCCTGGTTAAACTAGGTGTGGGTTTCATGTCTCGCGATCCCAAGCTGCAGGTGTTAATATGTGACCTAGAAGTTGTTTTGAGGCCTCCAGATAAAACCCCAGGGGAGAAGAAAACTAGGAAATCCCGTGCTTCAGGCAGGGGGAAGTGGATGATTGTGGGCAATATTGCAAGATATTTGTCAGTTTGTGTGACTGATCTGGTTCTGAAGGTGTTCATCTCCATAAAATTGTATTGTTCTGCTTGTATGGAACGTGCTGACTTTTAATTTCATATACTTTGGAGTACATGCAAAGCACATAATATATTTAAAAATAGACCATCCAATGTAATGATTATTATATCTATAAATAAAATAAGTTTCACACAATGTGTGCTTTTAATTTTAAACTTGATTCTTTGTTGTTTCTATTTGAATCTTATTATAACTTTTTTGTTCACTGGGAATCTCTAATGAACATTGCAGACTCCAAAATCTACGGTTGAGATCAAGGAATTGAATCTAGATATTTCTAAAGATGGTGGATCCAAGTCAAATTTATTAGTTAGACTGCATATAGTACCTATTTTTGTTCACATTGGTGAGCCACGGGTCAGCTGTGACCTATTATCTAATTTAAGTGGTGGAGGATGTAGTTCTTCTGGCCAGGCATCCATTACTGCTATAGAAAGGTCTTCAGCTCCTTTTTTCTGCGAAATGTTCTCTATCTCGTGTGAATTTGATCATGATAGGTATATCTCTTCTCTATGTTCAGTTTTGTAATATTAATCTTGCACCTGTCTTAATGCTGGTTGGGTAGGAAGTAAGTGTTTGTTAGACGATCTATAAGCTGTCTGGCATGAAATCCGTACAGTTGGAACACAATGGGTGTTTTCAAGCGATAAGTAAGATTGTAGCATACACATGGTGAAACACTCAGTTATGCTCTAAAATAACAGAACAAGACATTTAGGGCGTGTTTCTCCCTGTATTTTGAAAGATTTTTAAAATTAAAGCTCAAAACAAGAATTTAAGTGAAGTAGAAGCTGGGCCATGGAGAGGCTACCAACCTAGTGCTTCTGAAAATGCAAGATATCCAAATAACACACCTATCTGACTGTGCAAGGCTAGGCACCACGGAAAGCAAGTCAACAATGTGATGGAAAGGAGGCTGAAAGCCCCTCAGAAACTAAAGTGATATCATAGTAATAATGACCAGATGACTATGCAACAAACATAGGGTGGGTGAAGGGACGGCATGGTGGAGGGGTGAGTGGCAATGGGGTGAGGCGCAAGGGGTTGTTGTTAGAATCATCCCTGGGGAGAGCTGTAGAGAGAAGTGCAGCAAGTTGCTGATGTTAGTGTAGGCCTTTCATCGCTGCATTGGTCACCGTATAACCATTTTCCGCTCCATAATGAGAAGCTTTGTAGCTTTATTCTGAATGCCGTTTTACCTCACCTTTCTTAAAAAACTGTTTTTTCCTTTTTTTTTTTAAATTAAGCCGCCTAGCTTTTTAAGGGATTTCCAGAAAAAAGATCTGTGGCCCAGTTTCTCCTCTTAAGGAGAACAGAAGCCCAGAAAAAGCTGGACCAAACACAACCTTAATTTGACAAATATTGTAGGGTAGAAATTATATTTCAAAATGCCAAATCATCTGTCAATTTTTTTTTGGTTTGTTTCAAAGCTTTGGTGGTGTTCCATGTGTGTATAAGAAATTTGTCAAATATTGATTTTTTCAAATGGAACATTCTTCACACACACACATTGTGTATATACATACATACACATATATATTTGTCTCTGCTCATCTATTGTTTTGCTCTGTAGAGGGGACTCTTTCACTAGCAGTTGGTTTGCTGTGTCAAGTTATTCACTAAACTTGTTCTTGTATCTTGTACTGTCTTAGTAGTCTAAGATTAACTTGGATTCTGCCCTTATTTTTCTATTTGTTGTTTCTGATGTCATATAAAGTCTACGATTGGTTTTGTCTTTCTTCGTTTTGGACACAGGGAAGTGGGTATCGTTATTAAGAATATGGACATTTCAAGTGGAGAGGTCATCATGAATTTGAATGAGTCGTTGCTTTTGAAGAGAAAGAGTTCATCAGAGTTTTCTTCTGGATCTGACAGTAAAGAAGGGTCACATGCTGATTCTGTGAGTGCAAAAAGGCCATCAAAGAAGTTGCAAACACTTGTGGCTTTCTCCAAGTACAGCTCTATGTTTCCTGAAAAGGTTGTAAATTTAACCTATTTTGTGTCTGTTTCTAACCATCACTTTTATATTACTGAGGGAGAAATAGAAGACAAATGCAAGGGATAAGTAATTCGAACAAACAAACAACTAAAAACTGCAAAGCATTTATAAAACACTGGAAGTACATCAATACAATAACTAGTTTAAACAATTTTGTTGGTTACAATTCATTTTCATTTTCATTTTTCTTTTCAAAGAGAAATCATTTGTTTTGGCTGGATATCAAAAGTTTGCATATTACTATCTTCAGGACCTGTATCACTTCATGTATAATGCTTGAATCTATTACTTGTATCTCTTCTTTATTTTTTTGTTGGATATTTCACATCAACTAGTAATATATGACCTAATTAAAGTATGTAATATAAGTCAGTTTTGTAGGATTAAGTAAGGTCCAAACCCAAATTTTAATACAGTATCAAAGATCATCTTAGTGATTGTTGTTGGGCTCATTAGACCACTCACTATTATGATTTTATCGAATTATCTGCAGATTTATAGTCACATAAACTTCACACTTAAGATGTTTAGTCTTTGACATGAGGAGTGTGTATTTGAGATTTCACATCAATTATAAATACAACCAAATTAAAGTATGTAAGTGTACAATCCTCATCTTATAAGCTAGTTTGTAAGGCTGAGTTAGACCTAAATTTAATATGTTCAAATTTGTCTTTTTGTTTCTCTTGATGTTCCCTAGAAACAAAGACTCTCTTAGGTGATGTACCCTTGAAAGTTTTTTGATATATCGTTGTTCACTGAAAAGTTGCAGCCAGAATGTGTTCCAGAGAATCTTTAAAACAAATAAAAATAATGTAGTTCTGCTAATATTGAAACAATTGGCAGCCTTTCTCAAATTTGTAGGTTTAGACTGTATGCTTTTCAATTTTCTTTATATCATTAGTATTATTCTTGATTTTTTTTGTGGAGCATTTTCATCTACAACATTTTGCCTAGACATTCTGGCATTTTTTTTTTCTGTTTTTCTCTAATATGGTCCACTAACATACAGGCCTGGAAGCTAGTGTAGCACTTCTAGGTCTAGTACCTGCTCATGTTTTTTAAAAGTCATTACTGTTATGTCTAGGAGAGCAATAGAACAGATAAAGTTTTGTACTTCCGCCTTTCTCTTTTCAACCAGTTTCTTCTCTTGTGAACTAAAAATGTGTTGGTGGCAACTTTATTTTTTATAATCTTTTAGTGCATTGATTTTGCTTAGTTCAATGTAGTTAAATCTCCCCACCACCATCAAACTACCATTGTTGTCTAATGGTTTCCTAGTTATCCGTTTTTATTTCTGTTATGTGTTAGAGTGTTACTAATTCTGAATGTTGTTTATGTTTTTCTTGTGTTGTGGAGAATATTGGTCTACCTAATCAGAAAGATGCATAATATCACCATTTTATCTTTTTGGTTAATTGCGTGGTGTAATGATGCGTCTTTGTGCAGCTTTCCCCAACTTTTTGCTCTTAATGTGGTGCTTTGGTTATGGGTTTCCTTGTTGTGGATAGCTCTAGTTTTTCAAGCAACTTTCATTTTTTTTCAGAAATATGAAGGGTAGAGAAACTGCATAAGTTATGATCTTGTTGCTTCAAAGTCTTGATTCTGTTACTGTTTATGGCTTGCTGGACACTAGAATTTGGCTTTTGGGCAAAATGTGGTTCCTTCACTTGTAAGTCTCTCTGCGAATGTGTTCCAGTGTTTGTGTTCTTGGTGAATTTTGGCTTCCTTTGAGTACATTTTATTCAGAAATCTGGGACCCATTGAAATTGATAGTGTTTATACACTTTATAATGTTTAAATTGATGATCAATTTTGGTTATATTTGTTGGTTTGATCTATTAAAAGTGGCTTTGAAAATGGTTTTAAAGGTTTTTTTTAAATTGTTTTAATGTCAACTGTGTAAGTATATTTTTATTGATAGGTCAGCTTCAATCTTCCAAAGCTGGATGTGAGTTTTGTCCATCGTGAGCATCATCTTTCCATTGAAAACAACATCATGGGCATCCAATTGAAAAGCACCAAATCACGATCCACAGAGGATCTTGGGGAGAGTACACGCCTTGATTTCCAACTGGAGTTTAGTGAAATTCATGTATGGAGTCTGTTGATTTTGGAGAGCTTGTGATATGATTCTTAATTTTCACTGTTTTGTTTCTTGCTGACAATTTTCTTTTGCCTGTTTATAAAGCTTCTGAGAGAAGCGGGTTCTTCCATCCTGGAGATATTGAAAGTGGATTTGACATCTTTTGTATATATCCCAGTACAGGTAAGTGATTTGCAGTCCATGTACTGTATCTTTTGCATCTTTGTAAAAGTACTCCTTTTGGTTTGCTCCACCTGGTAAAATATACTCAAATTGAATAATGAAAAAAAAATTCTAAACTTACATACACATATATGTGTGTGTATACAGGGAATTTATTGCAAAGCTAACTGGCCATTGGGAAGTCTTGCCATTTCTAGTTCAAGAGCTTTCATGATGCAATGACTAGTTTATGCTTGAGATTATCTTGCAAACAAATACATTTTGTTGTAAAAGAATATGATTAAGTTATGTATATAAGTGACAAAAATGTGAATGTCTGATAATAAGATGGAGAAATTGCTGATATACACGTGGACTCTTAGAAATTTGCCATATGCTTTATAGAAAACTGTTACTTCTTTTTTCAATACGAAAGACAAGTATGACTAGACTTGGGATATATGAATTATAATTGCGGTATGACATACTGGTGTCATTACTAGGAGCCTAAGTCCACAAACAATTGTCCCTAACATTCTTCTAGAAGGACTTGAGAAATAAATATATAAATATATCATTTTTCTAGGAGTGAAAAAAGAATATAGTTGCCTAAAAGGAAACAAAATTTTCAAGAAAACAGGCAAGTCATTTTTCCTGGGTAGATTAAAAACTGTAACTTTATATGTGCTCATTTTTTGTCACATGCAACTCAATACACTCCTCGTCCCCTTTGTTTTTAAATTGAGATTTTGTTTTCATTTGTACATGGAGTTTGAATATTTCTTTTTTTATTGCTGTGGTAACTTATTGTTGTCGCTATTGGGGATGCTTCCTCTGCATCAGCCAATATCACCTGTTAGAGCTGAAACTGATATCAAGTTAGGAGGTACTCAGTGCAACATCATAATGAGCAGGTTAAAGCCTTGGTTGTTTCTTCACTCGTCTAAGAAGAAAAGAATGGTTCTTCGGGAAGAACCATCTGTTGTTGCAAAGCCTCAATCAACTGATGGCAAGACAATCATGTGGACATGCAATGTCTCAGCTCCTGAGATGACAATAGTGCTTTTCAATATGGCTGGTTCTCCAGTTTACCATGTAAGTAGCATGATTGTATATACTTCTCATTATAGTAAAAAATTATTATTTAGTGTTAAAATGTTGAAGCATTTCTAGAAACTGTTTCCAGTAGATGTACAAGTTATTATGAAACCTATGCCTGGTAGCACAATGCTAATCAGACTGAGGTCAGGTATAGCTGTGAAAGCTTGCTTTCAACTATTTGTTGAATGGTGCATAAGTTATGATTTATACTGTTATGAAAGAGAAAACAAGGACTTAGACTGAAACTATGTGTTTGAATACACAATGGTGTGTTTTATATAGGCTTATTGCATTAATTATACATATATAGAGGATATTATATTTATTCTAGAACAGATATCACATGATTATAAACAGCTATAGTTACAATGAATAAAGAATATATATTATTCTGTTTTTCAGCATATACATTGGAAATATATTGGTTTGTTTTTCTTTTTTTTTGAAATTTAAATTACTTTCTACTAAGTCATTATTGATTATGCCTCCAATGTTGATAACTGTTGTTTCGGAAGTTGTTATGCTTATGCTTCCCAAGTTTATTTAAACTAAGTTGACATTTGGTTTAATGCTTTGCAAATTTAGGGTTGCTCACAATCATCACATTTGTTCGCAAACAACATTTCAAATATGGGGACTACAGTACATACTGAACTTGGAGAGTTAAATCTCCACTTAGCTGATGAATATCAAGAATGCTTGAAAGAAAGTGTTTTTGGTGTGGAATCAAATTGTGGCTCCATTATGCACATTGCGAAGGTTAATTTGGATTGGGGGAAAAAGGATGTGGAATCATCTGAAGGAAATGGTCCTAGGTGTAGACTAGGTTTATCAGTTGATGTGACTGGCATGGCAGTATGTCTAACTTTCAAGCGTGTAGAATCACTTGTGTCAACTGCCATATCTTTTCAGGCTCTATTGAAAAGGTTATCTGCTTCAAAGAAAAAATCGACTCATAGTCAGGGTCGTTTAACAAAATCTTCTGGGAAAGGAACTCAGTTTTTGAAATTCAATCTTGAAAGGTGTTCAGTACATGTATGGGGTGAGACAGGTTTGGAAAATACAGTTGTTGCAGATCCCAAGCGAGTTAATTATGGCTCACAAGGGGGTAGAGTTATGATAAATGTGTCAGCAGATGGTACCCCACGCAATGCAAATATATTCTCCACTATTTCCAGTGAAAACCAGAAGTTGAAGTATTCTGTCTCTCTTGAAATATTTCAATTTAGTGTGTGTGTGAACAAAGAGAAACAGTCCACACAGATGGAACTTGAAAGGGCCAGATCTGCCTATAAGGAATATATGGAGGAAAACAGGCCAGTAACAAACGTTGCATTGTTCGATATGCAAAATGCTAAATTTGTACAGCGTCCAGGTGGTCTCAAAGACATTGCTGTTTGTTCTCTTTTCAGTGCTACTGAAATTGCTGTAAGGTGGGACCCCGATGTACATCTATCATTAATTGAACTTGTTTTCCAGCTGAAGCTACTTGTACACAATATCAAGCTTCAGGAACATGGTAATGAACACATGGAAGATGTGTCTCACGTGCAAGAGGCTAATTGGAAAAGAGAAGCTTCCATTGGATCAGGGTATCTTGAAAAACAGAAGAAGAAAGAGTCTATTTTTGCTTTTGATGTAGAAACATTAAGTATTTCGGCTGGGCTAGGAGATGGAGTTGACGCCATGGTTCAGGTGCAGTCAATTTTCTCTGAGAATGCTCGTATAGGAGTACTCCTTGAAGGACTTACGCTTAGTTTTAATGGAGCTAGAGTCTTCAAGAGTAGTAGGATGCAGATTTCCCGAATTCCTAGTGTTCCTGCAAATGCGTCTGATATAAAAGGACATGTCACGACATGGGATTTTGTAGTCCAAGGTCTTGATTTTCACATTATTATGCCATACAGATTGCAATTGCGTGCCATTGACGATGTCATTGAGGATATGTTGCGAGGTTTGAAACTCATAATTGCTGCCAAGAAAAATTTGATTTTTCCTGGAAAGAAAGAGATCCCTAAAGTTAAGAAACCTAGTTCAGTACAATTTGGATGCGTAAAATTTTGCATACGCAAGCTGACTGCGGATATTGAAGAGGAACCCATCCAGGGATGGTTTGATGAACACTATCAGCTTCTGAAGAAGGAAGCTGCTGAGTTAGCTATACGGTTGAACTTTCTTGATGAATTTATATCGAAGGCAAAACAAGGTTCCAAATCAAATGACACTGTTAATTCTTCTCAAGAAAGAAAAGTTTATTTTAATAATGTTGAGGTTAATGTAAAAGATTCTTCTACTATTGAATCCACAAGGGAAGAAATTTATAAACGATCATTTCGATCATATTACCAGGCATGCCAGAATCTTGTGTTGTCTAAAGGGTCTGGTGCTTGTGTTGAAGATTTTCAAGCTGGTTTCAGACCTAGTACTTCTAGGACATCTCTTCTTTCTATATCTGCTTTAGATTTAGATATAAGCTTGAAAAAAATTGACGGTGGCGATGTTGGGATGATTGAGATTCTGAAGAAGCTTGATCCTGTCTGTCTTGAAAATGATATACCATTTTCCCGACTTTATGGGACAAATATTCTCTTAAATACAGGTTCTCTTGTAGTTCAGCTTCGGAATTACACATTTCCTCTTTTCTCTGGAAGTTCTGGTAAATGTGAAGGCCATCTTGTATTGGCACAACAGGTAAGTTTAAGAAATCTCATTGTCTACCATCCTTCTAATCACACTATTTTTTTTTTTCATGTTTATGTTAATTGCATGTTCTGGTTATTCTTTGGTTAATAAGGTCCTGTTAATGTACAGAAGGGATGTATAGATAGTTAATTGAATGTGGAATATATATTTCCTGTTACTCAAGCATGGCAGAACATGCATGTTTCCTGTACCTTAACAGGACCTTATTATAATTCTGTTTTCCAAATCTGTACGCATTTATGTATTATTTTGTTACTCTTTGCTTACATGTATTTCAATTATAATTTTTAAATGTTCTGTGAATTTATGTTTCCTGTTACTCAAACTGAATTCTTTCTACCCTTTTTTTGGGGATTATTCTCGTGCTATAATAAACATGATAGTATTTCATTTCGTTGTGATTTGTTTATTTATTTATTCATTTGTTTCAACTAGGCAACTAGCTTTCAGCCTCAAATATATCAAGATGTCTATGTTGGGAGATGGAGAAAAGTTCGTATGCTTCGATCAGCTAGCGGTACTACTCCACCCTTGAAGACATACTCAGATTTGCCTATACATTTCCAGAAAGGTGAGGTATCATTTGGGGTGGGTTATGAACCGGCTTTTGCTGATGTTAGTTATGCTTTCACCGTAGCACTTCGGAGGGCTAATTTAAGTTTAAGGAATCCTGGTCCACTTATTCTGCCACCAAAAAAAGAGCGGAGTTTGCCATGGTGGGATGACATGAGAAATTACATCCATGGAAGAATATCCTTAATGTTTTCTGAATCAAAATGGAATGTTTTAGCAAGTACAGATCCTTATGAAAAGGTTGACAAACTTCAAATTGTGACCAACTTTATGGAAATGCACCAGTCTGATGGTCGTGTTTTTGTTTCAGCCAAAGATTTTAAGATTTTGTTGAGTAGTTTGGAGAGTTTGGCAAACAGACGAGGTATCAAAATTCCAGCTGGTGTCTCAGGTGCATTTCTGGAAGCTCCTGTCTTTACTCTTGAAGTTACAATGGACTGGGATTGTGAATCTGGAGATCCCATGAATCATTATTTATTTGCACTTCCAGATGAGGGCAAACCTCGTGATAAAGTATTTGATCCCTTCAGATCCACTTCACTTTCCCTGCGATGGAATTTCTCTCTTAGACCCTTTCCTCCTCCATCACAAAAACAATCTTCATCTTCCATTACTAGAGATATTGAGAGAGATGCTACTGCATTTGATCATTTTCACTCATCCCAGAATGTTTCACCTGTGTCCCCAACATTTAACTTTGGAGCTCATGATCTAGCATGGATTCTAAAGTTCTGGAGTTTGAACTACATTCCTCCACACAAGCTGCGCAGCTTCTCTCGTTGGCCTCGTTTTGGTATTCCAAGAATTGCCAGGTCTGGCAATCTTTCACTAGATAAAGTGATGACTGAATTTATGCTCCGTCTGGATGCTACACCAGCCTGTATAAAGAATATGCCTCTAGATGATGATGATCCAGCCAGAGGACTGACCTTTGCAATGACAAAACTGAAATATGAACTGTGTTACAGTAGGGGCAAGCAAAAGTATACATTTGAAAGCAAGCGTGACATTCTTGATCTTGTTTATCAAGGTCTTGATCTTCATATGCTGAAGGCCTTCCTAAACAAAGAAGAATGTGCTAGTGTTGCCAAAGTAGTTAACATGATACTGAAAAGTTCACAATCTGTATCCATGGACAAAGTTCCCAGTGAAAAGGGTTATATGACAGAAAAAAATCGTGATGATGGATTTCTTTTATGCTCTGATTACTTCACCATCAGAAGACAATCTCCAAAGGCTGATCCTGCTAGGTTATTAGCATGGCAAGAAGCAGGAAGAAGAAGTGTCGAGATGACATCTGTACGGTCTGGGTATGAAAATGGGAGTGAAACAGATGATCATATGCGATCTGACCTAAGTGATGATGATGGTAACAATGTGGTAGTAGCTGATGATTGTCAGAGTGTTTTTGTGTATGGTCTGAAGCTTTTGTGGACTATTGGAAACAGAGATGCTGTTTGGGCTTGGGTTGGTGGACTATCCAAAGCCTTTGAACCAGCCAAGCCTTCTCCTTCCCAGCAGTATGCACAGAGAAAATTACTTGAGGAAAACAAACAGCATGGTGGTTCTGATTTCCATCAGGACGATGTTTCCAAGTATCCTCCAACTGGTAAAATCTCCAAGTCTTCTTTTCAGCATGTCAGTACGCCTGGACCACTCACATCTTCACCAAATTCAGTCAAAGTGGACAACTTGCCATCTGGTATGTCCGTTTTCTTTTGAGAATTTTGTTAACTGCTGTTAATTTGGACATTCAAAATAGATCAGAGACTAGATAAACATACATGATAAATATATAGTTAAATATGGCATCTGCTACAACAGGCAGCATTGTTACTTGCATGATTATTGTTAAACATCAAGTATTTTTTAGAGTTTAATTATTTTACTCATTTTTGTGTATTGCCAGTCAAAAAAGAGAACATGGACGATTTAGATGGGACTAGGCATTTCATGGTGAATGTTATTGAGCCACAGTTTAATCTTCACTCAGAGGATGCAAATGTGAGTATAAATAAAACAGCTGAATTTTATCTTTTGGTTTGCTGTTGTTTCACTTTTTGTTTTTTTAATTAAATTAGTTTTTATGGTCCCTTTTCATTTTATGTTCTTGTAAGTCAATATAAACAAATTTAAGTGAAAAATGATAGACAGTTTGAGATAAGAAAAAAGGAATTTATGAGTTTTGCCAATACAACATGCCTTACAAAATGAAGTAGCTTCCTTATTGGAAAATGAAGATTACATTGCTAAAAAAGGAGTTTCATGGGCTATTAGGATGCCCTAGCCTAGTACGCCACACAGCTTACTAGAGAGCGGTTATAAGTATTGGCTGCAGAATTAATGGAAAAGGAAGATTTAGCATGCGACATGGTGGTGAAAGGAGAAGCTTGAATCTGTAACTTAGGAAAAACAGAGACCATGAGGCCCAAACACGTCCTTCAACCAACACTTCATTACTGATTTGCGATTTAACAAAACAGTGAGTAGCATGGGATTCAAAGTAAACAGAATTTTCCTTAGCAAATTTACAAACACGAATGAGATCTTTAGTGATATTAGTAGGAACTTGAAGAAAATGATGAAAACTAAAGAAATATTAGGATTATCTAGAGCAGAGAAATAGAAGGATCCACAGGATTGAATTAGAAAACCTTGACCATTATGAATGTAAATTTGTTCAAAATCAGGGAACCAATTGGAATCAGTATCTGAACATTGGGAGTAGGTAGCAAATTTGCTCTAGGGTTGGTTAGAAACGCAGTTGGTGAATGCTCTAATTGTTGTGAAGGAAGGCAATTATTAGCTGGAGGATATGGAAGATCTGGAGCCAAGTGTTGGTGGTGTAGAGGGAACAGATGGGAATTTCCTTGAAAATGCTGATGGGAATTTCCTTGAAAATGCTGATTTGAATTTCCTTGAGAATTCAAGTAAAAATTGCCTTGAGTGGGGGGTTGATGATTATGATAAGACTGATGATAGCCTAGGGAAGCAATATGTCCATACTTGGACATACTTGACTTTGAATATTAGCAAAGCATCGTCCACTATGAGCATGACCTCTAACCAGCGTTGTGACCACCACAAAATGAAGAGGAACAACAAAACCTAGTGACATGAGCACCTGCATTTTGATTTTGCATGTTTTGAGTAATTGTGCTAGAAGTTTCTTCATCATGTTGAGAAATTGAATTCAACATTGGTGCTTGGCGTCAAATTAAGAGAAGCAGAACTGGCAACAACTTTCTTGTGATTCTTGTTAAGATATATGTATTTGGCTAAATTGTCTGTCTTTTCTATGTTTCTTCTTTGCATTTTTATGATGGAGAATATTTCTTATTTGTCTTTGCCACATTTTTTAATAGAAAAATTATATATATCTATAAGGTGTATGCCAGTAAGGTGTGCAATATTCACTGTAGTCTTTGTAGTAGGTGAATTCCTACATTGTAGCTGAATCTCAGTTTTTAGGCTATTCTACACTACAAATCAATCTTGGCTGTGTAAATATTTTATTCTTCTCTTATTCTTGTCAATAATAAAATCTTTAACTTTGTCTTCATTTTCTCTGAATATGCCAAATCTATTACTGAGAGTTAGTGACAGTACAACTATACTTCAATTGATTGTTACTTGTTTTAACTCAGATCTACTTCTTTATTTGAATTTTTTTATTCTTTTACTGATACTGTAGACATCACTCATTCTTTTTAAAATATCAATTTTTTGTCAAGCAGGGTAGATTTTTGCTCGCTGCAGTAAGAGGCCAAGTTTTAGCTCGGTCATTTCATTCAGTTCTTCATGTTGGTTATGAGATGATTGAGCAAGCACTTGTAACAAAAGATGTTACTATTAATGAATACCAACCTGAAATGACATGGAAAAGAATGGAATTCTCTGTTATGTTGGAGCATGTGCAGGCTCATGTTGCACCAACAGATGTTGATCCAGGAGCTGGATTGCAGTGGCTTCCAAAAATTCTGAGAAGCTCTCCCAAGGTAATGCGAACAGGTGCTCTTCTTGAAAGAGTTTTTATGCCTTGTAGCATGTACTTTCGGTATACAAGGCACAAAGGGGGAACTCCAGAACTGAAGGTGAGTCGTTCTAGACCTAATATCTCTGAACATGTATATGTGTAATGTTTTCCCCTTAGATGTGTTCCTCAGATATGCCATTTGTCATGGATGTGGTCTATATACTCTTTCACTTTCTTAAAATACTGCAGGTGAAGCCCCTGAAAGAGCTCACATTTAATTCTCATGATATAGAGGCTACAATGACATCACGCCAGTTTCAAGTCATGCTGGATGTATTGACCAATCTTCTATTTGCACGCCTGCCAAAGTAAGGACAAATTTTCCGTGCTTGCATTCATTTACACTCGTGTATTTACCTACTTCAGACACATTTTGTAATTCACTCCTTATTGATGTACTATTTATCTCACTGCGTTTAATGTCATTATATTTGGCTAGATGTTTATTGATGCCTCAATAGTTATCTTTTTAAATTCACTGTTCATTAAAATTTTTAAAATCAATCTTTTGCTTTTAATTTATAGGTATCGTTTTAATTTAGATATTATAGTTAGTTGACTCATGTCATAATTATTCAAGATGTGATCTCTTTTTTCTTTGAAGAAATGTAAACAAAGTCTTTGATGTTGTGATTTTTTATGAGTTCTGCAAACTAAATTAGTATACTGCACAATGCAGGCCTCGAAAAAGTAGCTTATCCTTTCCTGCTGAAGATGACGAGGATGTTGAAGAGGAAGCAGATGAGGTGGTTCCTGATGGTGTTGAAGAGGTGGAACTTGCAAAAATAAACCTTGAAAAAAAGGAGAGGGAACAAAGATTGCTTCTTGATGATATTCGAAAATTGTCTCTTTGGTGTGATCCTTCTGGGGATCCACATCAAGATAAGGAAAGCGACTTATGGATGATATATGGTGGAAGATCTTTGCTGGTAAGAAATTAATCCTTTTAACAATCTTTTAATTGATTTGACTAGGTAATTTTATTTATATTATAAAAGCCTGTTCCTAAATATTCTGGTCCTGTAGGTGACAAAAAAAGAAGTCACATGCAAGTTTTTTGCTTGGTGTATATATATATATATATATATGTTAAAGGTTGATTTTTAGTTGTTAGTAAATTAGGGGGGGAGGAGAGCTAGTTAACATTCTTTTCATATAAAAATTTGTGGAGACTATATACCAATCCAAAGGACTCACCATAAGCAACTTTGATAGCAAAAATCCCACCTACAACCAATAACAGATTTCCCAGACGACAAAGGGATGAGATCCCAAGTTCCACTATTGTGAAAAACACTTATTTCATCAAGCATGGTGTGACACCAATCAGGATGAGGTAAGATATCATTTGCAGATTTAGGAATTGATACGAGGAAATAAACAAAAGACAAGTATAAAGTGATGGAGATAACATATGATAGCTCAAAGCAATATAATGAGGAGAAGAATTATGAGTGGAGCGTATACCTTTACGAAGAGCAATGGGAAGATCGGACTCAATTGATGGAGCAGGAGGAGATAGAAGAGTTGGCACCAGAAGAGAGTCATTAGGTGGATGTTGTGGAACCTATAGATGATGATATACTTGGAAAGTTGGTAAAGGTGTATGATCTATAGGAATACTAGACATAATAGGAGGATCACAAACAACAAGGAGAGTGACTTGATTAGGTAGAATTGCAGAGGGAGAAGATTTGATTTAAAGTAGACAAAAGACTCGGTGAAAGTGATATCTACTAAAATAAAATAGTGATTAAGAGACACGGAGAAACATTTATATCCTCTTTGTGATCTAGTAAATCCTAAGAGATAAGACCTAAAATGTCAACAAAGCATGTAGACCCAAATATTCTAAGAGATAAGAGATGAAGTGGTTCATGTAGAAATAAAATAGAATGAGGAATTTAATTATGTAAGACTGAAGATGGCATGCGATTAATGAGATAACATGCACTAAGAACAACATCACCCCAAAAGTGTTGAGGAACTTGACCATGAATTGAAATCGTGCGAGTTGTTTCAATGGAATGACTATTCTTATACTCAACCACCCCATTTTGTTAAGGTGTATAAGCATAAGAAGTCTGGTGAAGAATGTCACGAGAAGCCATAAAATTTTTAAAAGAATGAAAAAGATACTCACAAGCATTATCATTGCATAAAGTATAAACAGAAATTCCAAATTGTGTTTTAATTTCATTGTAAAAAGGTTAAAAAATAGAAAACAACTCAGAGTGGTTTTTCATTAAAACAACTATGTAGATCTTGAATAATCATCAATAGAAGTAACAATATTGAAAGCCTAATTTTTACTTAACACAACTTGGTTTCCAAATGTCAGAGTGAACTAAGGAAAATGAGACAAAGCACGTTGTGAGATACATTTAGGGAATGAACTACAATTGTGTTTTCCTAATTGACATGACTCGAGAAACTTGATAACTTAGACATGCTTGGAACAAGTTTTTGCATCTTGGGAAGGCTAGGATGACCCAATTGAGCATGAATAAGGGAAGAAGAATCCATTACCGAACTAATATGTACATATGTCCTTTAGATGGTAAAGACCATGAGGCTCATGCAATGCCAATTATCTGTCCCGAACTTTAGTCCTGTAAACAAACAAAATCTTTGGTAAAAGAGATAATACAATCAAGAGAATGAGTGAGACGACTAAGGAATAATAAATTAAATGGAGACTCAGGTTCATAAAGAACATTGTCAATAAACAGAAAAGGTAAATGTTTGACTGTACCAACACCATGTGAGGAGACCCTAGAGCCATTAGCGATGGTACCAGATGGTAAATAACTCGAAGTAGAAAGGGAAGAGAAATAGGATTTATTATCAATAATTTGATCAGTGGCTCCTGAGTCTAGAACCCAAGGGCCAAGAGAGTTGGAATGAGTAAGGCCAACAAACAAGGTACATGCGTGTGCAACAAAAATAGTGGAACTAGGACTCTGACGATTATCATACCATTTGAGAAATTTGTTGAAGATTGCAGGTTGTCCTGAATTATGAGATGTAGGGGGATCCGAATCAAATGGTTGCAAGGAGGAGGCTTCGACAACCGTGACGCCTTTTGCCCAGTACACGCAATAAGGTGGAACAATTGGAGTTAATGGTAGACACAAATAGGGATCCCAAAATTTGATCATGGACAGAGTGCATGGATGATTATAGAAAGAGAAAGTACCTACAGGAGAGAAACAAATCTTAAAAAGGTAAAAGAATTCAAACAAACTCTAATCAAGATGGAAGTCGCAGATTCGAAAAGAGGGCAATGAGGATTCCGACAATGGTAGTCGCCATTGGAATGGTGGTCGGACATGCCGCCACAGGTGGCGGGAAGCAATGGCGGCAATGAAGTGTGGAGGCGCATCAGAGCTTCGATCGGAGCGATTTAGGCGACACGATGGTCGCTTGGCTGAGACGCTTCTAATGGAGGTGGCACTGGACCAAATAAAGGCGGTGGTGGTGGTGCAGGGATGGGGGACAATGTGCAGCAGTGCGGTGGTCGTCTGGCTAGGAGGAGGCCACCTGTGGTGTCGTCGGACAGAACTGCGACGGCTGTGGTGGTGGTTGGCGGTAGCAATAAGAGAAGTTATGGAGAAAAAAGGAACAAATTCCAAAAAAAAAAATTACACCAGTAAACAATGGGTTCACCGGGAAGGACAAACATTAAACTTAGCTCTTGATAGCATGTGAAATTAGGTTAAAATTGTGTACAAGATTAATTCTCATTGTGTAAAATAATATATAGTGTAATGTATATATAATAAAAAGACGTGTAAAAAATATGGGTTAAGCCTATTTCATAATTACATAATTAATACAAACGACACTATATCTAACAATATTAATAATATTTAATAATATCTAACAATTAAGTATATATGTAAAAGAAAATAGTAAATGCTCATTTTGTCCTCTGATATCATCAAGATTTATGGTTCTACTCATTGGAGACTTTGCTTCCATCTTGGTTTTGGTTCTTTCCCCTGTTTTTAAGGAGTGGAAATATTGAGGTTGAGAGAAAAACAGAGAAATTGTATTACATTCTGAAAAAGGAATTCACAGATGTAGTGGAGGATGAGTTCAGCTATTTGTAGCTGCACTGTTTGAGAAACTGAAACCTAACTATCTGTAACTAATCGTGAGTTAGTCAGAATAGTAATCCAACTTTCAGATACATGATAACACAATTCACTCAAGTAAACTATAATAGAAAGAATGATGCTTTGTTTTTTATTGGCATTTGAGGAATGTTAAGCTTTCACTGGTAAATTCATTCTACTACTAATGTTTGTAATATAGTCTTGGCATGTATAAATTATTTTTTATATGCATACTTCAGTATATGGAAAATCACAAATGTGCATACCTAATCAACAATAGTTGACACTGGCAGGTCCAAGGACTGAAGAGAGAACTTGTAATTGCTCAAAAATCTAGAAAGGCAGCATCTGCCTCATTAAGAACAGCTTTTCAAAAAGCTGCCCAACTACGACTAACAGAGAAGGAGAAGAACAAAAGTCCTTCTTATGCTATGCGCATATCTTTGCAAATTAATAAAGTTGTTTGGAGCATGCTTGTTGATGGTAAATCCTTTGCTGAAGCTGAGATTAATGACATGGTAAGAATTATTTTCTGAACCCGTTCTCTCTTCTCTCTGTTTCCTTCCAAAATTTAGTGAATCCACCTTAAATTTACTTCTCAGGAAGTACCCAATGCTGTCTCAATATCAGTTCTTCCAAAATTTGCTTTAACGTTTGTTTAATTTAGGAAATTTAATTTTACAGAAATAATTACCGTTTTTGGCAGCTTCCTGAGAGAGCTTTTATAAAAGGTGATTGTTTCTAGTGAAAACATATTCCAAACACTGACTAAGAAAATTTTTGCTAGACTAGATGATGTAGAAGTCATTCTTACATGATTAATGTTTGCCTTCTACCTTACTAAGCCATTGAATGTTTTATCCCTAACTGCTGTGGGGGACAAAGGAAAAATCACATTAATCTTTTTGTAGTTTGGTTGTTGTTTCTTGTCTTGCTCATTTGCCAGAGAATGGTGGTTCCTTGCTAGAAATTTGTTTTGTATCTTTATTCATTTCTTTTTGGTCATAATTTGGATAATTAAACTGATTCTGTTTCTGTTTCATGTTGCCCAATACTTAGATATATGACTTTGACCGGGATTACAAGGATGTCGGCATTGCTCGGTTTACAACAAAATATTTTGTTGTCAGAAATTGCCTGCCTAATGTCAAGTCTGATATGCTTTTGTCAGCATGGAATCCTCCATCTGAATGGGGAAAGTATGTAATTTTTATTGGAGTTTGTCATAATTCCTTGGTGGTTATGTTGATACTGTGATATTTGTTGCCATGCTGTTCTAACTTTGATCAATGGGTTTTAAACCGTAGCAACAATAAAAAATATATTCTTAATGTTATATAATATGTTCAGCAATAAAATAATATTTTGTAAAAAGTTAGTTAGGTAGATTTTTAAATTTACTTGAGGTTTATATTTTAAGTTCTATATTAAAAAATTCATAATAAATACTTAAGTAGTAATAGTCTGCACATTTATCTCATTGCTCTAAAATAAAATAAATGAAAATGGTTCGAACTGGTTTTCCACATCAGTTCTTACCCAGTTTGAGCTGATTCTTATGGATTTTTTTGCTCCACCTATTTCTGAAGTCTGAACCAGTGATCTGACAAATGCTAGTGCAATGTCTGGTTTTAATAGCTATGCTCGTCTGAATGATTGAGATAGGTCATGTTTCTATTTTGATTGAGGTTCTGTTTCAACTCTATCCTCGTCTCTCTCTTTCTTCACCCATTTGTTGTGCTTGTGGTCATGATATAGTTTTTTTACGTGTGTGCAAATACAACAAGTCAGGAATGTTCCTTTTTAATTTGGCATTTTGATAGAGGAAAAGGGGTGTTTAAAAGCTTCATCATTCTTATATCTGAATTATATTTCTTCAAATATTTTCCAAGAGATTAGCCATCTCTTGTCATAAATTGGATGAACCGTTTCGTAGTTAGATTTACTGTTAGCTGAATTATGCAGGGTGGATTTGTCTAAAGTAGGGAAAAATGTCCTGTTCTTTTGGACAATTCGTTTAGGTGCAGTTATTCTATTGCAGTTTTCAAAATGTTTGGTGTATTATGGTCTTGTACAATAATATAAGTGATACCAATTCAGGATGGCTTCCAAAGTCATGACTATCTAGTCCATCGAATATGAAAACATGTTATAGTTATTTGTGTTATTTAGTGTCTTTTGGCTTGGGATTTCCTACCATTCACATAGAGCTTATACAACAACTATATGTTTTGGATTCAATTCAAACTCTTAAGGTCGTCAATTTCTGCTCCTTTATAATTGCTATATGTTTGATTCTGAAGTAGTTAATTTGGGTGATGGCTCTGTGATGTGTTTATACTAAAATTTTTTGTATGTATTTTTGAAGGTTAAGAACTGCATATTAAATCTTGCTGTATTTGTTGCAATTTCTGTATAGCATGACCATCTCCGTGAAATTCTTTTTCAGAAAAGTGATGCTTCGTGTGGACGCACGGCAGGGAGCTCCAAAGGATGGAAATTCTCCCCTTGAACTTTTTGAGGTAATAATTTTCTCTAGGTTTTTTGAGTCCTTAAACTCGGGAAATCAAGCGGAGAAATAGAATCCATTGTTGTCCGAAATTGTGTTATTTCTTACTTTCTCTTTGCTGGTCTCATCGGTTAAAATTGAAACCACATTTCATACTCATCTCAAGTAGATCTGAAGACAATATAGTACTGCCAAGTGAGTGTCAGAATGTTTTTGCACTCTGGTGGGGCATTAGTATGAGAAGAAATTTTTTAAATGGCACATAAGGGGCTTGGGTAGCTGATATCAGCAAAGGTTTTTTCGTAAATATGCATGTGATGCACCTTTCTTAAGGTTTGCTTGGAACATATGAATTGGTTCAGCTTGTTTCTTACGTGAACTTACTTTCAACATAGGTGGAGATCTATCCCCTTAAGATTCATTTAACAGAGACAATGTACAGAATGATGTGGGAATATTTCTTCCCAGAAGAAGAACAAGATTCACAGCGTCGACAGGTTTGTTTAGGATACTAATTTCATATTATATACCTTCAAATAGTAGTTAAAATAGTAGTTATTTTTACAGGAGGTTTGGAAGGTTTCAACCACTGCAGGTGCAAGGCGTGTAAAGAAAAACTCATCACTTCTAGAAGCTTCTGCTTCAAGCAGTCACTCAACAAAAGAGTCCGAGGCCCCATCCAAGTCTGGCATATCTGCAATGCTATTTCCCACAACAAGTCAACCTTCAGTCCATGTTGACTCAGCTCAAGTGAGTATTTGATTAATGGTCTAAGACATGGTTCTCAGGTCAGATTATTAATAGTATCAGCAGATGCTAACGTTGGTCTCTGTTGATGGAGAGCTAGGGAAGAAAATAGTTTATTCTTTTACTATGTTTTCCCAATTTATTTATTTTAGATGCTAGAATTTTCTCAAGGAATTTCTGAAACCTGCTTGTAGGCATCGAAAACACAAAATGTCAAAGCAAACTCTTGTACTGGTAGTGGTACAACCCCCGAGTTGAGAAGGACATCATCTTTTGACAGAACTTGGGAAGAGACTGTGGCAGAATCTGTAGCTAATGAGCTTGTGTTACAAAGCTTCTCTTCTTCGAAAAATGGCCAATATGGTTCTAACGAGCAACAAGATGAAGCAGCTAAGAATAAATCGAAAGATTCAAAAGTTGTGAAAGGTGGTCGTTCATCTCATGAAGAAAAAAAGGTGGCCAAGTCTCATGAAGAGAAGAGATCTAGGCCACGCAAGATGATGGAGTTCCACAACATCAAAATTAGCCAGGTTGATCATTTTGGCACTCTTGGTTATATTATCATCACTTCTTTCTGAAGCAAAAGTTCAAATTGAAGCTAAATGTCATGGATTATCTCTTACAGGTTGAGTTATTGGTTACGTATGAAGGGCAGCGATTTGTTGTAAATGATCTTAAATTACTGATGGATCAATTTCATCGAACTGAGTTTACTGGAACTTGGCGAAGACTCTTCTCACGAGTTAAGAAGCATATCATATGGGGAGTCTTAAAGTCTGTAACTGGAATGCAGGTAATGAATGACCTACAGTTTCCTCTCTCTTTTCATTTTGTTAATATTCATATACAACCCTGTTTTCCTTTTTATTCCATCTGTTGTTTTTACCTACCACTTCAGATTTATGTGGTAACAGTAACTTGACAGAATAGGAACTTGAGTGAAATTATTATTTTTCTGATTTCCTTTAAAATGGTCTTTTACCAATTAAGAAAAACACACTTAATAATAACAAAGGCCTATTTCGTGGCAACTTTAGCTGTCCTACTAAATTTTTCAATGTGTTTCTTTTATATGGATTATGTAGGGTAGGAAATTTAAAGACAAAGGCCAGAGTCAGCCCACTGGTGCTGGTGTTCCTGAAATTGATCTTAACTTTAGTGACAATGAAGGCCAGGCAGGAAAATCTGATCAATATCCACCATCTTGGCCTAAGCGGCCAAGTGATGGTGCAGGTGATGGATTTGTAACATCCATTAGAGGATTGTTCAATACTCAACGCCGCAAGGCAAAGGCTTTTGTGCTTCGAACTATGAGGGGAGAAGCAGAGAATGATTTTCAAGGTGATTGGAGCGAAAGTGATATGGATTTCTCTCCTTTTGCTCGGCAGCTCACGATTACAAGAGCCAAAGAACTTATTAGGAGGCACACTAAGAAGTTCCGTTCGAGAGGACAAAAAGGTTTGTTTGTCACTTTCATGCTGTTACTTTATTGTCTGTGTGCACTTAGTATTGATTTGTTTGGGGGACAGCTTTTTGTTATTTTGGATTTTGTTTAGAAAAATATATAATTTGAAAGAAAGGAGAGAAAGTATGTGTAGGGACAAAACTTATTATTAAAAGGATAAGAAATCCCCGGACAAAGAGAAAGAAAAAGAAAGCAAACTAAAATGGCTCAAGGAGAGGATGCAACAAAGTGCTCTACATATAAAATAATGTAAATTCTTGACAAAACTATCATTAAAGCACCAAAGAGAAGCAATAAACACAACTCAATCCCCAAACTAACATAATTGAAAGACATTTGAATGTACCGGCACTGTCCAAGTAAATTTTCTTGACAATTTAAAGAATAGCTAAGAACATAATTTTGTACTCTGGTCAAAACTATTTTTTAAATTGATCTTTGACTCTTTGTAGTCAAGCACCAAACAATACAAGGCCTCTGCCCAAAACCCAGACAGATGACAGTCTACGAAAACTCTTTGCACAAGCGAGGAGAAATTGCTACACAGTGAAAGAAAATACCATTTGCATCAAGAATCCGATCACATAATAACCATTTAAATTAGCTGATTTACTGTGTAAAATAAATGGGCTAGTGTTGCTGAACTTGGCCAGCACATAACACCTTGGAAGAAAGAGAAATCTGAGGTTTAAAAATCCATCTGTATTAATTGTTAGTTATAGAGTACAGGTATCCAAACAGAATGCTTGCTTTAGAGGGAAGTTTAAGTTTTCCAAATGTGGCTTGTTGAGGAGGAACTGCGATGATTAGGAAATTGAGCGGGTTCTATAGGACATATAAGGAAGTATGCTAAAAAATTCAAGGGCCTAATTCTCCTTTAAACAAAACTTAGGTGCGCTACATGCTAACGTTTAGTTATGTTCTCCAATCAAAATTGAAGTTTCATCTCAATAACTCATAACGCCAACCTCTAATGAATGGATTTTCAGAATGAAACTTCAGTTTTGATTAATGAACAACACCAGAAGCACTTACAATATTGTGCCTAAAATTCTCTATCCTTTTGTTAGAAATTACAATATAAGTCTAACTCAACTTCACAAAATCGGATTATAAGACGAGATTTATTCCTACTTATATATATATTATAATTTGGACATATTTTTAATTAATGTGGGATTTTCAACACACTTTCTTATATTGAAGATTAGACATCTCGAACATGGGAGAAACTTGACTACAATAGACTCATGTTAGTAAGTAAAATTTAAACTTAATTCAATGTCACAGAATCGTAAAAGGACACTAATCTTATAATTTGGTCATATCTTTAGTTGATGTGGAATTTTCAACATTATTCTTAGTTGTTAATTTTAAGAAAGTAGAACTTATGCTTAATTTAATCTTGTAAAATCGGCTTGGTAAAGTGAAGTTTGCATCCATTTATATACTATAATTTGATTATATATATAATTGATGTATGATTTCCAACCGTTAATAAATATGAGTGTAGTTCTATGAATCATGCTTTGGTCTTTTAAGGTTGTATGTCTTTGGGGTTTGTTGTAATTTTCTGTGGATAGTTCAATGCTCTTTTGTGAACATGGTTCAGAAGTTTGCTAAACCTGTGATGCCTCTCCGCGGTGATCCCTAATTTTCAAAGTTTATACTTCTCTTTTTTATTCTTTTTCCTCCTCTCTCTAGATCAATTCGCTACTGAACATTAAGGGTAATAGTTAGAATTTAAGAGTTTGAAGGTAGTTGTGAATGCACAAGTATTTAGCGAAAATACTGAAAACTATGGGTAACACTTGACAAAACTGACGAATTATTTTTTGGTCTTCTAAAATTATAAATGTTTTGATAAAACTAAAATATGAGATATTCAAGATTATTCTGGCCTTTCGAACCTTCCATTTACAACAAATTCGAATTATCTTTCAAGACTTCGGAAGAGTTTAGGTTTGAACATTAGCCATTGAAAGCTGTGTTGGGTATTTGACTTCCTGCTTTTTTATCTGCTTATCGACTCATGTCATTTTCATTACTTGACGAATGAAGTTTGAATCTCTTTCAGGCTCATCTTCACAACAAAGAGAATCACTACCATCATCTCCACGAGAGACAACTCCATTTGACAGTGATTCTTCAAGTGGATCCTCACCATATGAAGATTTTCATGAATAGAAATCTTGTCATCTAAAGGATTTTTCTTACTTGTCAGCTGAGCATGACACTCAGTTCTTAAGTACTCCTACGAGAGCGTGAGAGAGAATCTCTCTGTTAAGAACCTCGGTTGAAAGCTAGACATATTGTGCAGAGGGGGCGATTGGAATGGAAAGTGAACTTTGGACCCAAGTCATCGGTTGGTGTTGATTGCTATTGTTTATTTTCTGTGGCAACCCAAGTCATCGGTGAAAAAGAGCCTTGCTTTCATCTCGCATCTAACATTTCTATTCTTGTCCACAACTTCAGTCATCGGTGAGGATCCTTTTGTTCGTCTCTTGCGTCATTTTCGGGTTGTATATTCCTGTAGTTTTTGGTCAATGTGCAATTTTTGGCTTCTTAATTTATTAGCAAATAGGAGCCTAGAGGTTGACATGATTATGTACATACATTCGATTATATTTTGAAAAATAGAATAAAAGCAATATCTTCTTTCCCACACATTTAGAATTCAAATAAATAAGGCCTATGTAGAAAGTACCGAGCAGCAGGACGATATTTAACTATTTCATCAGACCGATACAGAGCATGAACTTTCTACGCTCCGATAATTTTTTTGGTTAAGTACTATTTACTTCTAAATGTAAAATAAGTTCTGAAAAACTCATTCCAAATGAGTGATAACTGACTCAAGAAATTTATAAAATGCAAAAGAAGCATTCTGCAACGCATTATATATTATTTTCTAAAAAATTAATTATGAATAATAACTCTCTTGAACTTCCTCTTAAAAAAATATCTCTTTCAACCGGTAAGCTTTCTTAAAAAATAATACTTTATTTTTATGAGGACAAGTAACTTTATTGTTTTCTTTATTTTATTTATTTTACGTTGCCTACACTAGTGATAAGCATTAGTTTTTCAGGTATCTTAGATCTACCATAAATTCTGCAATGGATATAATGGGATGGAGTTAAGAACAGATTTAGCCAAAGTGACTCTCGCATAAAAGACTCAACCGCACCCTATGAGAAAAGCCAATTATACCATAAACTTATCAATTTTGGCCCAGACTTGTGGATATTAACTTTGAGGCCTTACGAAAATCACAAAGCACCTCCTGCGAACTTGGCCTTAGTAAAGAACAAACAGTCATCCCAAAAAAAAAAAGTGATTAAATAGTTTAAGGTTCCAATTATTGTAATAATCACTTTAAATATTAAAATAAATCATATTAAAGTAAGCATATTCACCTTAAAGTCATTGTTTCCAATAAAATGTATATCAATATCATGATAAAAAAAATAGATGTTCCAACTACTTAAATAAATTTAAAATATTAGGACAAATAAAACTAGAGTCGGCAAAGGTTGTCTACCAGTCCGCCAACATTTGGTGAACAGGTTGGGAATCTTATCCAATTAATCTGCTTTGGTCCCTATTATCAGTTTAGTGTACCAGAGGTAAGTGTGACAGACGGACTTTAATTAAAAATAAAATAAATATTAATTTAAATGATTAATCTTTAATTATTAATACTTACTAATTAAATTTCAATTATTAATTATAATAATATAATTTATTTATTAAAATTAATAATTATTTTAATTTATTAAATTAGATATATTAATTAAATAATTAAAAATTTTAAGAAATATTTATATAATTAAATATGATTTAAAATTATATATATTAAAATAAAATATATTTAAAAATACAAAAAGTTAAAAAAGGAAGTACGAACTGTCCCACCCATCATCCTTAGATCATTTTCTCAATCTTAAATAAAATTTAATTACTTTCTTTGTTACCTAATAAATTATATCTTAAATTTCTTTTGCACTAACTTAAAAAAATAACAATTTGTCAAAAATAACTTTATCATTGTTAACTTATTTATAGTTTTTTGTCTATTATAAATGTTATTAGGGATATCAATGAAAAAGATAATTAATATTATATTAAAAAATTAGTTGGGAACTTGCACATATTGTGGCAAGAAATAGTTGTAATTAACTTAATCAGGGGTTAATTGACTTGAAGTAACTTTAAAAATTCTCACAATTTCATCTTAATATAGTATGTATTGTATATTAGAAGATACGCAGATGACAACGATGGCAATTCTTTTGGTGCCAGAGGAACAGCAGTGATAACGTGTGTATGGAAGAACATAGAGAAGACGAAGATTAATAATATTTATATGTATATGTACATTTGAAACAAGTCTCTGTACTAATTATAACATATCAAATGTTCTCACCAATAGGCGAGCAGCAGAAGCCTAAACTTCACCGGAGGTCCTAATTAGCACACTGCTGCGTTGATGATCAAATACCCATCCTTGAGTGACAAACCATATCATTGACATTTCATCTCTAAAATCAGGGTTGCGGAGCTTTGATCTCAATGAAATTATTATAGTCAGGGGCAAGCAGACAGGAATTTTATTAACACAGGCCCTGACTAATGAATATTTTATGATATAAACACTGAAGGGAAGGAAGATCGCATTATAACATATACACAAACAATGTTTGGCTCGTATACCAGCATCAATGTCACAGACTACCCAATGTTAGGCCGGAATAGCAGAGCTTCCTGACATTTGCTAATCCGTAATCATTTCCATTTCCATTTCCTAGGGCTACAATTAGTCATAACCCCGAATTTCCTAATTATTTCTGGTATGTATCACTGCTTCTATATCTGCATCTCATTAGTACATCAACAATATACTACAGAGGGACCATTATATAAAACCCCTCAACGTAATGAATCACTTAGTACCTTCTAATCAAAGTTTCCTTGAATGTCAATATCTGTGTCTGAAGGATTAGAAAGTTCGACCAGAGGTTCCTGAAGATCAAATGAACCTCACGTAAGAAGTTACTACTGAAATGCATGTTATAAATAATTATCTTACCTACATAACTTGTGTATTTATAGTTAGCTCCATTTTAATTTTCATTGGTAAAGTGGGGCTATTTAAACTCAGATGAAGTCGCCTGTACAGGTGGGTAGAGTTGTGAGTAGTACCTGTTCAGTGTCATTTGTTGAAGAATGACCAAGTCCTAGTGGCAGAGAATTCCTAAAATCGTCTGCAGTTTCAGGCAATTCCTAAACAAGACATCACCCCAATACCCATTAGACAAGTATCATAGGAATTCGTTAGATGCTTTCCTTTTCTCAATAACTGAAAAAATGTTATACACACATATATATAAAAATATGGAGAGAGACTATTAAAACTACCTCGTCACTAGGGTTTACAACTGCATGACCACTAGAACCATCAGCTGTGTTGGACTTGGACGGATCTTCAGAACTACCCTGCATGCCCCATGAAAAGTTTCATGAAAATGAGAAAACATTTGCACGGCCGAAATTGAATTTGCAATTAGTAAAAGATTCTACTTGCTCATCATGGATTCCGGGCAATTCCCCTTGAATAACAGAAGTAGGCTTGACATCAATAGGAATGTCCTGAAAATTCCATTCAGGTTGACGGGTAAACCACCAATGTATATATAATATTATAGAACAGCAATGTAACTGAACGGACCTAGATATATGCACCACAAAGATTTTCCGGTAAGGCTGTTCCAAGTGTTCTAAGCCCAAACCAAACAAAACAACCCAAGTAAATCTAACAAGTTAGTTTACTTGTTTTTCACCCTTCTTGGGGATTAGGATGTTTCGGAATTCTATTGGGGAAAAATTGGATCTGCTTCTGGTTAGAAATAATTTTAATACAAATATTCATATTGAACTATACAGTGTTGAATAATAAATCTTTTACAAAAATCAAGGTTGCTTTTAGAAATTTTAAGGGGTTTGAAATGTTTTAAATTTGATTTTTTTAACATTAAATTTTCATATTCTTTATATATTTTATTTGGATAAATTAATTTAAATTTATAAAATTTCAATTTTTTAATTTGGATAGGTAAACTAATTTCTAGTATGTGTAGAAAAATTCAAAATATTTAAATAACTGCAATTTTAGTATCAAATACTAACTAATTTTAAACATTTGATGACTAAACAAGTATATAATAGTATTTATTAATTAAAAATATAAATATGACGCTTTTACATCAATATTGAGAGATAGAGAAAAAATAAGAGAGAAGGGAGAAAGAGAAGAGATGAGAAAAAAAGGGAGAAAAACAGGAGAAGAAAGAGAATCAGAAGAGAGAGGGGAGAGAAACACAGGAAATAAGAGAATGAAAAGACATAGATGTGAGACAAAAGTCGGTCCAAAGATTTCCAATTCTAACTATTTTAATAGAATTCAAATTCTATAATTTTAAATAACTAAAATAATTTCATATTTTTAAAATGTTCCTCATAAAAAGATTATTCAACAAACAACATATTTCACTACAAAGTATTTTAATTTCTTTAAATAATTACTTCCTCCATCAAAACACAAGTAAAGGAAATTTATTATCATGTCAATTGTTCTCACTATCGTTGAGAAACAGAAGTCTTTGACTAGTAACTTTCATCCCAGATACCTTATTCAATGGGGTCTTCACCTGTGATCTTTGACTTTGTTACTAAAAGAGAGTGACCGAATCGTAATTTGGAGCATTAGTAACTTGACTTATGACAAAGATATTATGTTATTCTCCCCCTACATATACCTTTCTTTTTATCTCTAAGGAATTTAATTTTCCCATGAAATTATTTACCGAGCAAAAACTTAAGATATTTCACACCCAAGAATTTATAATTTATAACAGATCCATCAGTTAAACCATTTCCTTTGGAACTGATAATTAAAAATATAAGTAGAACTGATCCCCCTTCGCATTTATAATCAGGGAATAAATTGGAAGAAAATTAAGCTGTGTCTTACATACCAGATCACTTTGCTCAACAGAAAGATTTCTTCCTCCCTTGCTGAGATCTCTGAGTGTGCCCTGTCAGAGTTAAGAAGTGGATTCAGGGGAAATGAAGAAATTTGCAAGGTGCAAACAGTTATTGAAATTATCATTTCATCCATGTAGCTGACTTCATTTAGAGGAAATTATCGTTGGTTGTTGTACTTCAAATGACTAACCTTTCATCACAACTAAACTTATTAGCACAATGACTAACCTTGTTAGCCCACATAAGGCCGCATGCATTACATAAAGTCCTTGGTCCAGCTGGCCCCCGACGCATTGCAGGAGTATTATTTTCAGTGACACCACAATGGTGACACCTACGTCTAGAAGACATGAAAAGGCAAGGAGCGTGAATAATTAATGTTTACAGAAATGGAATAAAAATACACATTGGGATAACTTAATATATATGTAGGAAATACAAGCTTTAAAACTCACACAGATTCAGAATGAGAAGTGCCATCTTGAGCAGAACTTCGTGCAGAATCCCAATTAGATGAACCTGGGCTTTCTTTCAAGGATGCAAACTGCCCATTCTTCCTATGCATCCTAGCAAGAATGAAAGACAACAAAAACAAACACAAAAAAATGATAAATATAAAAGAACACATCAAGCTTCAAAAAACAACCACAAATCAAACAAAACCCTACAAGGAGTCCTCACAGTGGCACTCAAATACTAATTATCAACATAACGCATTACGTTCCGCAGTCCTTAGCTGCTGAGAAATATGCTCACTGATTTGACTTTACCTGATAACAACCCAGGCCTAATATTTCATTCTTAAGAAAGTTTAGTATAAAAGCAACTTTAGTCAGACCGTACACAGACCCTCTTTACATTATAAACTCTACATATGACAATCAAGTTCAAATGTATTAGGTTCGCCCTGTTACCGTTAGTCCGGATAACATTATTATAACTTGCTTATAACGGGAACATAATGCTAGAGCTTTGAAAATGACAATTATTTATAACTCCCACCCTGTTGACATTATGCTAAACTTTTATCTTATTTTGGTATGCTTTTTTTTCTATTAATTTTACCGTCATCTTTCATTTTTGAATTTATTAGTATATTCTTACTACTCCTTGATTGCCGGTGATTGTGTGTAAACGATGACTTCTCATTTGTTATGAATTTCTTTAATTTCAGGTATTTTATTGTTTTATTTTTTTCTTATTTATATGTGTAGTATTATTTAGTATGCATTATAATATTTAAAATAACGGTTATCTCGCATCCCGCTATTGAACTTTGAGTTAGCCACTACGCACCTATCCAAGATTGATAATTTTGTTTCAAAGATCTACCACATTTGTCGAGAGTATAAATGGCGAGACAACTGAGGGATAGTATTATTATCACAACCAAGTCAATTTCCATTGGACAAAAGTCATCACATATTTTGGTGAAACGGTTGCCATATGAAATTTCATTTACCTCTGTGCCACCTCTTTTCTCACGGAATACCTAATTTTCTTGTCAAAACATCTTTCCTTTCGTTTCTCGCGGAATCTGACCAAGGATGCTATTCTTCGTGAAAGGTTCGAACGCTTTGGAGTATCACCCATACCCTATAGATTTTAGTAGAGTACTCAAATGCAAGCCTAAAATTGCAATACAAGATATCAAGTTGATCTCGTTAAGTATATACATTACCCTGTTACTTTGATCAAATGGCAGTTCAACTGCAGGCACACCTGCGTGCACATCCCGTCCTCCCAAAAGCAGCAAGACGGCTTGAACCTGAAATGTAAAATTTGATCACCAAGCATTCCTCAGTCGCCATTCTTTCGGAGAGTTGAACAGTAAATAGGTTTAATTTAAATGATGGTTTCTATGTTGATCAATTTTTGAAGTAATGAGAAATTTGAACCAATTTACAGTAGTTAGCTTCATTTTTACGATCAAAGGTTTGGTTAGCTCTCCAATATCAATTGACAAGTATCCAAACACTTGGAGAATATATCCTCAAAATCCAATTATTAAGAACTAGAACTAAACACTTAAATAGTCAATGTGAAACTTATGCACCCCATATACAATACTCAAGTTCCTATCATTAGTTGACTCGGATTATGGAAACTGCTTAGACTCAAGAGTCAAGAGGAATATCAGTAAAATATATTCTTTTATTAGTTAAAATTCATGAGACTCACTAAAACTCCACCGAGCTCTAACAGGACACGCATCAATAATGAGATATAAATGATCTCATCCCATAATAAGTTAGAAGGGAGTTTGGTTTATTTTATATTGCCCGTGATATCACTTAAAATTCAAATCCTTAAAAGTATCCGCAACGGGAACTGAAAAACCCTTTTGTTTTGGTGATTACAGTTTATAATTCATTACATTCTACTTAAGAAAAATTACAGTTCTATCTCGTTTCATTGATGCAATTAAGTCTAGGTGCAATGAAATACCCAAAAAGGTGAAGCCCAGGCTAGTAGGCTCGTTCCTAATACTAAGCCTTTCCAAACTACTTATTCTTCAATAAATAGATTAATAATAATAGATTGTAAACAATCCAACTCTGTAGCACATTTCCAGTTCACCCCAGTTTACAATCTTTCTTTAATTGTGACAAAACCAAGACATAGCCCACACATCCTGCAGAGTATCATTCATTTCGGATTTCTCCCTTACAACAAAAATACATATATACCATAACATAAAACTATTTTGTTGATGGAATTTTACTTCATTCTGTGTCTAAGGCTTCATTATCTCTACTTTGAAAGAAATTCTATACGAATATATCGGTAATCCGCAAGCCATTGAGCATGTAATTTTATTTCAGTAAGTAAAAGTTGTGTTATTTACTTTTTCTACACAATCCTAAAATTCAAACACACTCCCCGCCCCTCAATTTGTTAAATTTACCAAAAAACCTACATGACCCAAAACGACGAGCCACAGCAACATTAGCATAATAAAACAAAACAAGCTTCGAAGTTCGAGAACATTCAACGAAATGAAAAAAAAAGAGTGAGGATAAAAATAGAATCACCTTCTGAGGAGTGACTGCGGGAAAGACATAAACCTCACCCTCGAAAGAAAGAGTGAGCTCGCTAGTTCTCGAAGGCATAGCAGCCACCGCTTCATGACTCGCACTCGCAGCATTAGCAACAACGTTCACTGAACTGACATGCGCATCCTCCAACTCATCCATAGCATCATCATCAGCACCGTCACTGTCATCATCGTTATCGACGGGTATCGCAGGGTCCTGGAACTGCAGAGGCTGCGGATTCACAGACGCCATCGATTCCCCCACGATTTAGACAGCAGAAACCCTAATTTGTGAGGCGGTGGAGCATGGTTTACGTGAGGGAAATCGGAGGCGCGAAATTGAGTTAACGACAAGGTGGTGGAAGGTTCGAGAAGGAGAGAAAAATGGAGGGAGTGAAGATCTGGAGAGAGAGAGAGAGAGGAGAGGAGAGGAGAGGAGAAGAGAGAAGAGGGCGTGTTTGTGAAAGGCACGCACAGAAAAGGAGAGTGAAAATTGGTTTGACGGCGTCAGCGTGTCGTGAAATTAGTTGTGTTGTTGTTGTTGGTTGAAGAGAGTATATGAAGCAAAGATGAAAGTGGTAGTTAGTTATCCCTTGTGAGAAGGTGTACGGTTGTAGGGTGTACGTACTACTTCTCGAGTTAACGGTTCCCAGAGCACTGTAGCTCATAGATAATAGGTTAGGCAGTTAATAATTGCTCCAATAATACAACTTTGGATTTTGTACAAAAAAAAAGTTAGTTAGACATTTATCTTCATATGATCCTCAACTGACACAACATGTGGCCACGTACATGTTTTTATCTAGAACATATATTGATGTAAGACACTCTTTCATTAGTTAAATTCATTAAAAAGCACGAAACTATCAATAAAGTTTATTAACTAAAAATTAGACTAACAAAATTTAAATAAATAATAAAGCAGTGCTTTTCTAACATTTTTATCATGTTTTTTAATGCACTGAGAATTAAGAGTTTAGTTGATAATAGAAAATTGTGATGTTATGATTTTTTGTAGCAGTGAATGTAAGTGATGATGTAACGTGAGATGGTGTGGTCTGAGCATTATTGGAAGGGAAGCATTCATTTATAGATAGTTCGTGGGATGAATATTATGATGTTGGATCGGAATCTGCTTTGCGGTTCGTTGGTCTCTTGGATTCTGTTTGTGTCATTTTCTTGATTAAAAAACATAAAATTATTGCACTTACTGTTTTAGATGTTTACTACAAATATGCTTTTCGCATTTATGAAACACACCACACCATGCCACCACCTGACATCTTAGGATATTTTTGGTACATCCCAAGATGTAATAATATAGAATGTAGAAACATTAGAACATGCACATAAGAAAATCAAGAAAGAGAACAAGGCATAATTAGATTATGATAAATGCATCATTGTAAGGTAATATGTAATGTATCCATAAATAAACATTGTACCAAAAAAGTAGTGTATTTTATTTTATTGATCGGTGCATAACTTTACCAAGCATTTTGTCGGTATTGTCGTACAAAGTAAAGCATTTTTTGTTTGGACTTTGGACAATCCAGCAGAGAAAGTGCAAACCCTCCTTTACAAAATCTTTCTATTAGTTCGAAAAAGACACTACATTTAATTCCCATGTAGTAAATATATCTATCTATGAAAGTTTCCTAATAAAAATAGTTTAAAATAAATCCTAGATATTACTTATGTAAGTTTTTTTCTAGTGGCTAAAATAAGTTCAAATTTTTCTTAAAGTTTTTTACACTCGACAGCATACAAAAATTACAAATTAATTTAATTGTTTATGTTGAAATTTATTTACTAATACTCTCCGTGTAGTTATGTTTTTATGTGAGTCAGACTTGCTTTTGTTTTGTACGTCACTCAATAGTCAATATCTTTTAAATGGATGATTTTAACCCAAAATTAATCAATAGATTAAATACTAGCATATACTATTCTATAAAATTTTATACTAACATATAATTATTTAATTTATTGGTTTATATTATTATTAGAATTTCTTATATTTCACAATTTTTTTTTATAAATTTATAAGAAAAATAGTATGAAACTTTTCCTACAAACTTTTATAATAAATTTATAGAAAAATTATCATAAAATATAAGAAAGTATAGTAGTATATGATAATTAATATAATATATACCTTTTGAATACTAGTTCTTTGATTACACTATCATTATTATTTTGATTAAAAAATGAAACGGATAATTAAAATAGTATATGGTAATTTCAATAATTGAATTGATGAAAAAACATCTTTTAAAAAAACTAAAAACATTTATATATAGTTATTAAAAGGTGTAAGAAAAATGTTTGTAAAAAGGATGTGTAAGAATGTTAAGTCTTTTACCAATATAAAGTTAATTAAGAGCTAGATAAATTATTACATTAATGTTTTATACAAAATAATGCATAATATCTATTGGTCATGGAATGGAAAAAACCGATGCTAGAGATAGAGATGTGAAGTTCTTTTTTCATATGATAAATAGAAAACAAAATAATGGAGAAAATAAATTATAAATTAAAATTAATTTATTCACTTTAAATTGTATAAAAAGATATCACATTTAATTTCTTTAAAGTTTTAACTTATATATATGAGTTAATTTAAATCTAAAGTAGAATTTTAATTTATTTTGTATTCCTTTTCTCTTTTAAGTACCTGTAAAAAAACTCATAACAATATTTACAAATATTGAGAACTTTACAAATATTGAGAACTTGACTAATTAATACAATGATATCGAGTTTATTTAAATTTTAGAAAAAGTCATTTTGATTCATGATAAGAAGAGATAAGTTAACTAATTATTAGGTTGGGAAATGTTACTAAACTTCAACCAATAACTTTTTTTCTTACGTTATATTAACTCCATATTTAATTTTAAATTTATTTTAAAGCACAAATTTTGTTTGAACATACTTTGTTAATTTTTAATTTTCATAATTTTTAAGAACTCTTGTTTTTATTCATGTGCCGTTTTATAAAGCTCAAAATTATAATAATTACATTTTTTAATCATATACTCTTTATAATATATATATATATATATATACTATTTACTATTTGATTAATTTATGTTTATATTTAATGTGGAGTAGAAACAAAAAAATGGGAGTGAATTGAAAATTCAATGACTATTTTATTAGAATTAATAAAATTGTATTATTTGCTCTATCCAAAACCACCCTGAAAAAGAATAAAAGAATGGAAATAATACCTGTGATGAAAACTTATGTGAGAAAACTGGAAGTTAAAATCCATTTATTTTCTCTATAAGTTAAAAACAACTAATAAATTTTGGAGAGAAATTAGATGGATATAATCAATGATATTTTAAAAACAAATCTTCCCTTTAAATCAATAAACACTTCCATACTTTAAAATTAACTTATATGTAAATTAATTTTTTTTTAGGAATATATATATACAGAAGCTTATTGAAACAACACATAATTAGCTTATGTTAATCTGTAAATTAGCAAATGATGACTTTATTTATTATTGTGTTATTCCTAAATATTTTCTCTCTCAATATTCACTTTAAGTATGATGAAATTCAACTCTATTATTCTAAAAGATTCTTAAATAGATGAAATGGAATGATATTTTTAGCACTCCACAAAATGGAGTAACTCCTCATCATGAAGAAATATAACTATGGGCGATTAAATACACACCCATCTTTGAAAAGAAAAATTATGAACATAATAAAAATTGAACCAGTATATATATGAAACTTTTGGGCTTAACAAATTTAATATGTAGGTTCACAGATTTTATTGGTAGATTTCTCATTAAAAGAGTATTTTCATAGAATATTTTGATTTTTAATTTAGAACCTTAGAATTTTGATGTTATAAATTATATAGTTTAATAGATTGGAGAAGTTAAATAAGAAGAGGTTTTATAAATATTATGCACGTAAAATGATTTATCATGTGATAAAAGTTTAAATTTTGTTACCCTTATTATCTTATTTTTTCAAGTAATGTGGAAAAGTTTATTTAAGTATAGTGGTAGTAGAGGTAAATAAGATTTTAATTGTGTAAGTATTTCAAAATTGATTTTAAATTTTTTTTTAGGCTTGAATCCCTAAACTTTTTAAAGAAAGTTATCATCAAACTTTGTTTGAATTCATAAACAATTAACATAAAAAAAATAACTTTTTTATAAATTATAACTTATGCATAAATTATTTTTGTTTTGGAAGAAACTAAAACCTATTTTGGTTTTCTTCTAAGAATTCATGTAAAAAAGATAATTTAAACACGATAAATAACTTGTGTTAATTGTTCCATTTTTGAAAATAGTTATGACCATAAGAAGAATTGAATCTCATCTATCAATCAATATGCAGGTCAATAGGTTTACTCATGGATTTTACTAACACTTTGTTTAGTTAAGTGTTGAAAGTGAATAATTAATTTTGGAATTATTTTGATTGAATTAATGATAGATGTATGTTATTTGTTAGTTTGGTCAAAATTGTATTTAGATGTATTTTTTAAAATAGAAATATTTTTTTATTAAAAAATAAAAATAAAATATTTCTTAAAAATGTTAATTTTTTAATTATCAATCGTAATTATAAGAAAAAACTCAATAAATAAATTTATTTTAAAAAGTCTAATATTAAAATAAAGACAAATTAATAATTCATTAAACAATTTCCATAATTTTCTCCTTAACTCACTCCTCATTCTCTCTTTTAAAAATTTCCTTACAAATCATCATCACAAATCACCTACTCGCAAATACATATAATTTTTACAAATCTTCTCAAATTAATTCTCACAATTACTCACAAACAATAAATCATACCTTACCTATTTTTTTCATACATTGATGTGTAATTTAGAAAGTTTGAATTTCAATACTTTAAATCTTAAAATATTTTAGTTACAAATTTGAGCAACATGATATATTTATTTTAATAGATTTTAGATTAAAAATAAAAGAAGAACATGTATTTCTTTTAGTTTGATAGAATTTATATTCAAAAAATATTTTTTTAATTATTACTTGACTAACAAATCAATCCGTTATCTGAAAACTTTTGCGAACTGGATTAAAACTTAAAATAAAACTCATTTATTTCACATGTCAAACTCATCTAATCTGTTAAAATGTAGGATTTTCAGACTATTGAACCGTCAACTTTACCAACTTACTTTTAATGTACTTCAATTTTATCTTTCACTAGGTTTTTCATTAAGTAAGGGATATGAACTAATATTACCTTCCTAATGTCTACAAAATAGATGCAGTTCAATTATACTAAGTAAGTTAAGTCAACGTTAATAAAAGTATTCAAGAGTAAAGGCCAAACCATTTACTTTTAAAATCAATTAGATTAAAAAACTTAGGAATTGAAACTAAAAAATACAAGGTTAAAAATATGCTTCATGATTATGATAGGATATATTTATTTTAATAAAAATTAGTTTTAAAATTATAAAACAATAAGTTCTAATTGATTTACATTATAAAACTTTTACACTAATAAAACATCTAAGTTAACTTTAAACTATTTACTTCAAATATATGGTTGAGGATCTATTTTTTTTAAGAAAAACAGAGACTAAAAGTCAACTTTTAAAATATTTATAACAAATAAAACTTATTTAAGTTTTAAAAAACTACGATAAGAATATAATATATCTGTACTTTTTTGAACCAACCCATAAAGTTCGATCAATTCGATCATTCCCAAAAGAAATCATCAATGTCACATTTAAGTCTTAAATTTTTAACTTTTTTTCAGATTAATTCTACTTATTTTAGAAGTCCTTATAATTTTATTTAATTTAATTTTAACAGACTCCAGTAAAATTACAATCCTAAAAAATTCAACTTACGAATGACTTGTTTAACAAGAACCGTTAGTAATGCTCTTTTCAATATTCATGTTACTTTTAATAAAATTCAAATAATAATAATAATAATAATAATAATAATAATAATACAACATTAAAAAATACTAATAGAAAAACTGTTGCTAACTTTCAATCTTATTTAGTTAACCCAGCCATTTGTAGAATACACTCTGAATAAAGTTACGTCAGTTGACCTAACCTTCATGCACCAGTTCCTGTTATTTAGATACATTCCAGGTACTGCCCTTGAAAATAAACAGAAAATTCCGCAGCTTAGTTTCCTCATGTCCATAAAAATAATAAACATCTCACTCATTAAAACAACTTTATATTAAAATAATCTCATATCACATTAATTGTCTATTATAAATACAATATGTCTTGATACAACATTAAAAAACATATTATGGGATTTTATTTCTTTATATATTGTGATTTTGGTTCTACTTCTAGTAAATATCAAAGGATTCCATATTCTCTTTGGTTTCGACCAATTTCGTGGAACTATGAAATCATATGAAGTTTGATGATTCTTTATTACATCTTAACCAGTCAAACGACTAGAACCATAAAGTCGAGTCTTATTGGTGTTAAAAAACCATCCACCAGAACTATTGTATGCTATTGAGCACATTTTTCACGAGGCTAAACTAGAATCACAACACGACCACTGAACGATATCAAGTTCATTTAAAATTCCAGTTTTATACATTCATAAACAGTTAATGCAACTGATATGAGAGTATAGAAAATAGTCCTCTTGTTCGAGATTAAGTCATTTCCAATTCCAGTTTGTACATTCATAGATAAACAGTTAACCCAACCGATCCGAGTAAGGAATAGACCTCTTGTATAGACCTCTTGTACTGACAAGAGCTTTGCTATATACTGTACATTCTATAGGTCAAACTGAATGGGATTACTATAAACCTGCGAATGTCACAGTAAAGACTTGCATTTTCTGAGTGAAAAACTCAACGATCAGATACCAAAGCTTTGTTATCGTTAACATGATTGTTATGTTGTGAAGGGATAGCACCCTGACAATCCAATTCATTATTATTACTACCCACATCAACCTGTCATCAAGAGCAGAAGAGAAAAAAATTATGTATTTACTAACGTCCAAGTAAAAGATAGCCTGTTATAATGGATGAAAACATACCTGCTCAAGGGGCGCAACAAGAGAGTGTTCTTGGTTTCTCTTGGAAAGATCCCTCAAAGCACCCTGCAGAATTGCAGTGTCAGAATGTTGGATTAAACAACAATTAAATTCAGAATTATTGAAATTAACAAATTTCAGATTCTTAGTTGGGCAAATTTGAACTTTTTGTCTTACTACGGGTTTCTTCCAGTCAATTAGACTAGATGAATGTATACATACTAAAAAATAGATAACGTGAGGAGTCAGGTATGAAAAAAAAATACAAATCATATCGAGAAATGCTTACCCTGTTTGCCCAAAAAAGTCCGCAAGCATTGCAAAGTGACCTTGGACCAGATGGCCCCCTTCGCATCATTGGAGTGGATTTAGAACTTGTTCCGCAATGTGTACAACTATACATTCGTAATAAATACAAGAGATAGTAAAACATTTAAAGGCATGTTTCAAGACTCAAATTTAATCACCAGAAAACCAGTCAGACACAGAATTACATCAGGATGAAAAAAGATTCACGTTTAAACATTGCATAAGTAACACAGAGAAACTTACGAGGTTTCTAATTGAACAGCCTCCTGTCCTGACTCTTGATCTGAACCCCAACTATTAGTTCCGTCTTGTTTCTTGGATGAAGTAAATTGACCCTTGTTACGGTGCATCCTACACATTTAAAAATCAGGTAAAAAATAGGCATCAAAGCAAATAAGATTAAACAGCTAAAATAGTGAGTAATAAAAATAAAATGTGGAACATGGATGATGTGCAATAGTCCTTCAAAAGATGAGAGCTTCTGCATTTTACATACGAAATAAAAAGCGCCCACAATGTTTCTTGCTAATGAAATCAACTTAATCATGAGATGTCAAGCCATTTGTTAAAATGATGCAAACAACTATTACATACATACCAATACACACACAAATGGCTATAGCAACAAAAATCTCAATCAACCTTCAGCTATTCAATTGAGCATATATAAATTATTGGATGTAAAAGCATCCAACTTATTGACAGGATGCTGTGGAAGTATAAATTATACTTGAAATCATTTTGTACTAATTTTGTCATCATACGGGAAGGGGAAGGGGAAGCAAAAATCATAAAAGAACTAAAGTCAATTTCATCTTAATCATATTATGGTCAACTTTTGTCTCAACACAGGACCAAATATAGTCAATGGTAGAACATAGCTCAGAACGACTACCACCGAAAATACTATGGGACCATTATAGATTAGAATGGCTACTATACAGAAAACATAGCAGCTGCAATGGAAATCTTCAACAACTTGTAAAACATATCTAAAAATATTAATTTTAAACCTTTATACTAAAAACAAAATAAACAGTAAACATGTTTTCAAATAGTAAATTTTTAAGATAATTTATCAATTACCCTAGTGAATAAGTTATAAAAACTTAAAATACAAAAATGAAAGTCTGACAAGCATAATTAACTAAAAATAAATACAATTATCATCACCTAAAAATGAGACAGTGCTGTCAATTACAATTAAAAAAATGAATGAAAGTCTGACAAGCATAATTAAATAAAAATAAATACAATTATCATCACCTAAAAATGAGACAGTGTTGTCAATTACAATTACGAAAAAGACATAATGTAAATAACAGATCTTTTCCTTTGAGGCTGCTGTCAACTCGAAAGGTAGAAAATGGAAAGAAAAGGTTCAGAAGACTTTGTGGTGCAAACAGACAAAAATAATTGCAAACCAGAGGAAGGAGTGCCATGTGTTTAAGTTACCAATGCTATTTTGTGGCACTCTGCACCATAACAGCAAAACACTCCAATACCAGCATTAGGGAGCAAAGAAGCTCCACTCTGTGGTAGAGAAATTGCAGTCATCTGGCAACTATTAACTACTTTGGAAACCTATTATGCACAGATACTCCAAAATTAGTGATGCACCTCTACAGTTTAACTATCCAATACCAATACTTACACAATATAACAACATTCATATATTTCAGTATGGCATATTCCCTATGTGAATGATTTCGTATAAAAAAAATTTAATATTCTCATAAAAATTATATTGATATGATATCCTGCCCCACACATAATTTTTGAAATATTGTATTTGCATGTCATGTTGGATAATTGTACTGGTACACATGTAAGATAACAGGAAACAAAACTCCTTTCCATCCTTAGATTTTGGAATACCTTCATGTAAATCACACATTTAAAGATTGAAAAATAGAATTGATTTGGCATATATCGCAACACCACTACACTTGTTTCAACTTTGAAGAACAGATTTATGATGACAACTTCTGTTTAGCAATTTTTTGAGAAACTGTTACCTTTAACATATGAGAAAAGCACTAAAACACTCTTTTCAGGTAAAACTTATATAATTAATATTTTTAAAATTCCTTTCACCAATAAACTGCTGTTTTTTCATGAAAAGAAAACATAAAAAACAGACCCTATATAAGAAAATTCAGTGAAGTGCAAGAATCCAAAACAGGCCTATATTTATACAGAAAGACGTAAAAAAAAGAGTGAAAAATAATGCTTGACATAAAACCCATCAAATCTTTAACGATTTCTTCGTCAATTAAAAGTTCATTACGAAACATTTTTTATTATTGCAGCATAGCATAGCAACATAAACATAAATCAGGAACCAATACATCGGTCTAATCAATAACTATCCCTCAGAATATGTCATCACTCATTAAAACTACAAAACCTATACATTCATTATGAGGTAATACTTTTTCAAAGCACTTATTCTATTTTTTCTTGACTATTTATCATACAAATCACTAATTTAATACACCCAACAATACTCTTATAACCGAAACATTATAAGAAAAGAAAGAGAAATAGGTTGATATTTAAGCTCAAGATTCTAACTGCAAAGCTTACTATAAGATTCAGACCTGAGTGCAACTTCTTGACGTACACTATATCTAACTTTCTTATCAAAGCACCGCTCTTTCCTCTTCTGACGGAACCTATTCAACGATGCTACTCGCTGTGGTAGACTGCATCTCGTAGGGAATTCTGCTGCACCCTAAACCCATCATCAACAAACGTATAATTAGAAAATGCCCTCACAAAGGCTTTGACTGGATAAATTTCTCCATAAGTTAAAATAAACTTGTACCCTTTAACATCTAAAGAAGCTTTTTCGTATAAATTCTCCAAAAATACACATAAAAGTGGTTTTGTACAAGTTTATCCGAACAGACTTAAACTTGTTTTGAGCTTCAAGTTCTACCGTAAAAAAAAAATACCGTATGATTTTGAGGAGATAGTTCCCCCGCACATTGCGAGCCCGACGTTAGTTCACTTCCTCCCAACAGCAACAATACTGCTTGGACCTGAAACGGCGTCGTAAGAGAAAAGAAAATTCAGTTCATCCTCAAAAGCGACAGTGATAAAAAAAAAAAAAAAACAGTGAAAACAGAAGAAAACAAGAAACTGCCTTATCAGGTGTAACGGCATCAAAGACATAGACTTGGCCCCGAAACGAGAGCGTGAGCTGGCTAGAATCCTGGATAGAGATTTCCGGGGGTGGAACGTAGAGGGCGTCGGCGGAAACGTCTTCCACGGCGGCGCCACCGTCTTCTATGGTGTGGGAGCTGTAGTGGATGTGTTGGTCGGAGGCGTCTGCGTCGTTGTCTTCTGCAGGGACGATCTGGTTCATGGGGTCGTACATTGTTGTTGGTGGAAGGATACAATTTGGGGTTTCGGAAGAGTTACATAACGCGCGAGTGAAGTAAGAGGAAACCCTAACCCTAATTCTAATTCTAATAACGAACCCTAACCCAGTTCGATGAGGGAGAGAGGTTGGAGTAAGAAAGAAAGCGACGACAATGGAGATAACTATAAATACGTCTCAGAATGTGTTGTTGTTGGAGTGTGAAGCAACGACAGGATGAAGAGAGTGAGAGAGAAAATATTGAAAAACTGACCATGAACCTGTCCATATTTACGAGGTTGCCCATTTTTTATTTTAATTAAAGTAAATTACATTAATCCACTCCATAAAATTACTTCTTCTTTTTTACATTTTCAACAATATTCATTTTAAAAAATAGTGTAATATTTTTCAAAAACATTTAAATATATTTATGTAGAATATATCGAGGTATATCAATGCAACACTTTTCAAATAATCGGATTAAATATAAAAAATAATGCAAAATTGTGTAATTTACATAAATGTTCAAATTCGAATTTACTCTTTTATAAAAAAAATTATTGTATTGATAACACTTTTGGTTCATTCTCAGGTGTAAAATTGCATTTCAATAAAATTATTGTAAAATAAATATGAAATATGAGATAACATAATAAATTTATACTATATAGAAATAAATATTAAAAAATAAATCTAGTTTACAATTTATCAAACTAGTAAATTTATATTGTTGATAAACAATACATACAAAATCAATAAATATAAGTTGTTTTTACTTAAGATTATTAGTGTTACCTTCTTTCTTTACGATTTTATGTTATTAGTAAGTGAATAAGAAAATAATTTTATTTAAATTTTTGAAAAATTTAAGTGGTTGTTTATAGATGATATCTAATGATAGATGTTACATATTAGCGGTGTTTTTATCAAGTTTCAAATCTTTTATATTGATTTTACATTAATAAGAGTGTGAAAGTAAAATATAAATTTTTTAGTAAAATTTATACAAGTTTAAAAAATCATGATGAGTATATAAAAAAACTTAATAGATTGTGCAAAATACATTCATCAAAATGTGTAAAATATTATATTTTGAAGTTTTATATTTACCATAATCATTATTTTTATTCATTATATAAATGATGTATAATCCATTCCACACAAAAATAATTTTTGAAAAACATAAACAAATAAGATTATGTATTTAAGAAATACAATCACTAAATACGTTTGTATCTCTTTAATATTTATGATTCATAAACATGCAAAACTTGTCTATTATCTTTTGTGGTATTTTTATTTGCACGATTTTGTTCATTAGAAAACAGATAATTTATAATTAAATCTTGTCTACAATTTATAATTATAATTATTTATATGTTTTGATTTTACAAAGGAGAAAGAATAAAAAGGAAGAGAAAGCAAAAGATTAGATAAAATGGGTGATAAAAAAAAAGAAAATGAGAAGAAAGAGAAAAGTAAAATGGGAGATAAAAACAATGAAAGATAGAGAAAAGAGAGAAAATACTTATTGATGCAAACATTATTATTATTATTTCTTTATCTAAAATTTAAAATTTATACTTTTAAATAATCAATTATATAATTTTGTAAAGTTTTAATTATCAAAATCTAAGTTTCTTATACAGATAACATACTCCAAAAATTTCTCATCTCAGGTTAATAATTTTGATAGCTTTTTTAATCTTTTTTGACTGTGCAAATTAATTATATTTATTTTTCACTATTCAATTTCACGCATATTTATCATTATATTGATAAACATTATTTATTTTTAAAAATAACATCTATTATCGTAAAACCTTGAAAATAATTCATTCTATATCAGAAGAGTTAAACTATCAAGTTTTAAGTTAAGAACCACTTTATTAAAACACACCCAACTTGTGTTGACCAATACAACTTAGATTAGATTAAAAATTTGCTCAATTTAAATCATACACCTTAACTCTTTATTATTAAATCTCAAATACATCTGAATATTTTCAGCTATTAAATAATTTATATAAAAAAAGCCAATACAAATTTTTTAAAATATCTACATCTGATTATCTTTATTTGCGCTCTTGGTAACACAAATTACTCAGTTTCTTTTATCATGTACTATTAGAGTGTGGACTTGGATCTAATGAATCACTTGTTTTATTTACTTATAAAGCGGTTATCATTGCGCGAGTAAGAAAAAAGAATAGGAGGAAAAAAAAACGCGATCTACAGGTGATAAGGGTAAGAAAGAAGCAGAAAGGTCAAAGAATATAAGGTAATATTATTTTAATGAGACACTAGAAATGTTTTACGAGAGATAAATTTAATTTGCCGATATTATCAGTCAGTTGTTATTGATATGGTATCCTTAAATTTCATTTCATAGTCCTTAAATGAGCAATATGAGCTGATACACGACATCAGCGGAGGGTTATCTTTCGCCTGTATGATGAGGCATTCAGGCCTGTCTGTACAATTCAAGTGTCAACAGAGAAACCCAAAAATAATAGCACAGCTACAGTTTTAGTACACAAAAATCCTAGTAATCCTATTGAAGAATTAACGAATATAATGTACATGTATGGACAAACCCCCAAGTCTTTACCTCCCTATATAATCTAAATCATGAAAAACTGGTTTGAGGAATCTAGTTAGCTCACAGGGTTTAGAAAGTAGATGATGATTCACTCAGTTCTTCTATTCCAGTGTGAAGAAGTCGATATGCTTTCTCTATTCAGGTAAAGCTGGTACTCGCTCATCCCATCTCATAGAATCCACAAGCACTTCATGGGAATGATACTCAAAACAGTCAAAAGGAGGAAAATGACAAGATCACCATCTAAGTGATATTAACAATTTAGCATAATCCCAAATATGTTGTCACTTGTCAGTGGGTGCACCTGTAACACCTGTAAAATATAGGAGCGATTCATGGGAGAAATTAGTTTTCATAGAAGAAACATCATAGTACATTTTGGATGTTATTGCTAAGAACAATCATTAAATACTTTGGATTATCATATATATATACAGAGAAATACATGTATATGGGAAAACGAAAGAATGACTCGTGTTTTTAGCCGCAAGCCGATTTCAAGATGTAAGTTTAATTTATTAAGACTTTAGACAGCATAAGTTCTGATAAGAGATACATTCAAGAACAAACTGTCCCCCCCCCCCCCCACAAAACGTGCATTAAAGGTAGTATGGGTGTTACTTCTGATTTTTCCAGTTTAATTACAAATTGAGACAAAACTTGCATTAACTAATTACAACGTATAATCAATAAGTGATTAATTACAATAATTCAATTTACAAATAGTTTTCTTACATGGTTGATGTGAAATTGAGATTGATTATTTAAAAGTCAAATGCGTTTAACAGTACTGCTGAAATTAGTAGCAGCAGAAACGTAAATTTGTAGAACAGTAGTCACATCACTAGAAGAAATGACTGGCAAAGAACTACATGCAGTAATTGCAGTAAGGGACAACGGGGTATAGGCATATCGTCAATCATGGGTAACTGAAGTGATTTGGAAGTAGTCTATCAGAATTTTTATTTGATTGATAGATAAATCAGGCAATCTAGAACAAATCCTAAGTATTGGTGAAAGGAAAAAAAGAACCAAATAGTCATAAAATTGGCAGCGTTGTACCTGAAACAGTCATCATGGGGCAGCTCTAACCGTCAAAAGTCTAAATGCTATTGTTATATTTTCTGTTAAGTCATTTTTGATTTTGTATTCTTGTTGTGGCTAGTTTTACGAATCTGAGGATTTTCAATCGAGTACACTAGGAGGCTTCCATCTTTTGTGCCGGCTAAGAAGCATTCTTCTGGGGTTACTGCCAGAGATGTCATAACCTTTCCAACTCCTTGATATTTCTTAACAACTTCAAGGGTGTCCATAGAACGAACAACAATTTGCCCCTGGTCACCTGCACCTACCAAAAACTCACCACATCTACTCAATTCAACTGCATTAAGGCGTCCATTGGATTCAGAGGCAGCAAGATATTTTCCATTGATCGAATACAGGTGCAAACTAAGATCATCGTCAGCATAAATCACAATCTGGCCCCGCTGAGAAACGACAAGCTTTGTTATTGGACTACCTGATGGATGACGTATGGATCTAACATATCTACCTTCTCGCAGGGTGTGGAATACACAAGTTCCATCTTTTGATCCACTAATTATAATATCAAGTTCATGACTAACATATAAGCAAGTTATTATATCATCATGACCACAAAGGATGTGACATGGAGTTTCAATTATGACATAATTCTTGCGGGGTAGCTCAGATTGACTGTTTCGAATTCTCTTCTCTGTGGTTTTACCACGAAAAACTTCCCAAACCATTACTGTTGTATCATAACTTCCAGTCGCAAGGATACTTCCATCAGATGTAACTGTAGCACAGATACCATTCTCTAGTCAGACAGAAGAAAATAGAAGGTTGAACATCACAGTGAAATACATGTTTACATAAATCTCACTGAAAGTTGTCAAATCAAACATTTATATCTATGAAACAAATAATAAGCACCAGTAGCAACCTTCAGATACACATGACTTGCAATTCAATCGGTCAACCAACAGCAAAGCAAACATATTAGAAAAAAATGAAGAGGATGGACTATTCTAAAATTGATACTGACTAAAACATACATTTTTAAACATGTTATAGTGTGATTAAAAAAGACAAACCAATAATCCTTTTTTTGTATATTTGTACTAGAAACTTAACTCTAAATACATTTAATTATGTCTTTGATCCTTGACATTTTTTAATTTTTCTTTTAAGTCTATAATAACTTTTTCTCGACTTTTTCATATTGTCTTTGTTGTTAAACTGGCTATGTAAACTTCCCATGCCACCATCTCATGAAAGATGTGATCATTTTTTTTTCCAGGAACAAAAAGAAATTCTGAAAATACTTCATGGACCACAAACACTATAATAATAAGTAGAAACATAATTTTTTTCAAAAGTGAGATAATACCAATTATAGTGGAGACCACAAACACTAGCACAATGAAAAAGAAAAGAGTAGAGGATGTGTGGGAGGTAAGCTGCTTATTTGATTTTTCTGAAACATTAGTTAAAATTATGATACACCAAATATATGATACTCATAAAGCAATGTTTAATATAATTGTATAGCCATTTGAGAGTGCATGCGATGAAAGGAATAAAAATAGGAAGTCTTAAGTAATGACAGAAAAAACAAAGATAAAAAAATGAAATAAAAAAGGAATGAATATATAATTGTGTGCGTGTGTAACCAAAAAATAACTTATTTCTATTTCATATGTAATTAATATATTTGCTATTGGATTTATCCGTTTCATTTTAGAATAAAATGATCCTTTTAGTCACGATTATGTGTTCAAGTTAAAGATAGAACCTCAATCCTTAATTAAGATATATAAGAGGTGAACCATTAGTGTCTATATATTTTATTGCCAAAATATTTAAGGTATGAAATACAAAATACAAATTTTTCAGGGACCAAAAGGTAAGAAATAACTTCGAAGGTACTAAAAGAAAAATGTAGAAATATTTCAGGATAAAGAACATATTTAAGTCTTCTAAGTAACTATGGATATAAATAATGAGATAATAAAGAAACTAGTAAACTATTAAATATGCTATCTAATACTCCCTCCCTCAACCTTGAGCACATATGATATGAACTAATTTTGTTATAAATGTAGTCAATGTGAAAGCCTCCAAAGGATTTCATGCTGGCCAACTAGTCAATAAGTTAGTTCTGATTTCCCCTAAAAATCATTTTCCCTCACAATGTGACAACCTATCTCTACTTGTTTGGTATATTTGTGGAGATTGGATATGTGGTAATGTGAAAGGTCGCTCGATTACCACAAATAGGTTTTGTATCATTAATTTCTCCTAATTTTAGTTGTTGAAGTAATTACCTAGCCATTTAATCTTGCACGCATCTAATGTCATGCCACTAATTAATTTCAGCACAAGATCTAGCAACTATGTTATGATGTCTGCACCTCCATGAAATCACATATCCTTCAGTAAGAACACAATACCCAAAACCGGGTATCCTATCAAACAGTGATCTTACCCAGTCAGCATTACAAAAACAAGTGATTCAAAATTGGCTTTATATTTGCACAGTAGTACTTGTCCTGGTGCGTTTTTTAAAAATTATGTATTTCAATAGTACAGAATGGTTTAGCGATTTGACCTACCTGCGCTATTAATAAATCTTGGATGGGAACTGATTCTAGGACAATTTGAATGATCCAGAGTTCTACACAGACCTGTTTTAAAGGAAAGTACTCCTATCACTTATCATATTCAATCATCAATTTGGGCTAGTCTTAAAAACTATTTCCATTCAGTCCTTGGTAATATAATTTGGAATTTTTTGTTGAATAGATGATCTTATAAAGTAGGCATGTTAGGGTGCATCACTACTCCATTTTGGCACACAACCTTTGGCGCTTAGTTCGCCTTCATAGTGCAATTGATGGTATTGAGTTCTTCTTGGCCACACAACGATGGTGGTGGTTTTGCTAGTCAAAAATTGTGATGGCAACAACAGCAAACGATAGTGTCAGTGCCGACAGCAAAGGAAAAAAGAACCAAAATAGCCAAAAGAACGCACAATGAAAGGGGTAGCTGGAAATAGAAATGAGACAATATCTTGAAAAAAGTTGATACTGATGAAAAGTGGGTTCACAAAGAATTGGAGGAGTAGGCACTAGATACCATGTAGAGAGAAATGGTATACATTCATGTGATATAATCCTACTAATTTTTCAACTAGCACAACTGAGGAACATATATACATATAAAGTATTACATAGGGATGGGCCTAAGCCCATATACTAAAGAAGTACAATATAAATCAGAAAAAATACACAAGAATAAATCAAATCCCTGAATTGTAGAGACTTCATCCCTGATTTAGAGGATCATCAATTTCCCTAGTTCACATGTAATTAATGTGCTACTCAATAAATACACTATTGGATATTTTTCGTATAGTATAACAATGGTTGTAATGACTATGCATGTTGAGCTCTAGGCCAAAAAAATCCGTACATCACTTCATCAAATAGGAAAGATCACAGAAAAAATAACATATTTAAGGAATGCATGCCACTCTTCAACAAACAAGACTGTATATTGCAGGACATCAATGGCAATTATGCTACCATATTTGGAATCCTTTTGGAACCATTAAACATACCTGCAACACAGCTCACCACATCCTTGTGCTGTCGGATACTCTGTACCATTCTGCCATCACTTAATGATATTACCTGAAAACTGTTTTCCCAATTGCCACATGATATTAAGAAATTCTCAGAGGGTGTCTGCATTGTTGCAAAACATTGAGCTCCAAGTTCAACATTTTCAGGTACAGGAATCCCAATTTTGCGCGGAGAAAGTATGTCAGATCCAACTCCAAAGAATGGATCCTGCTGAAAATTAGAGGTTGTTTCATTACTCTTGAAACCAAACATAATTCTAGTCAAAACATACCAAAAAACAATCCTAATTTTTTCATTGTCTGATGAAACCAAGCCTAACCTGGGAACCAGAAAATGTAAAATTTCCACCAGACTGCAGTTGAGTAGTCAACCACATCTTAACAGACAAGTTGAGACCCTCATTCACAATGACAATATTAGTGTCCATCAGACAAACATACAGTAAAGCAGATGAATATTGGCTTGCATTACAAACAATGGAAGTCAAACTGATAGAATCAGGAGCGAAGTACAGAGGATGCGCAATTGGAATAGGTGGCCCTCTTCTTGGGTGTTTCTTACGAAATATCTGGATTGGAGTCTGACCAAAGTTGGCTATCTGGTCTTCAATAGCTGCTCTTTGCAAATCATCTTCCATTGTTTCCAAATCAACAGCACCTTCATAAGTCAAGTAGTAGAAGATGTTCGCTGCCTATAATCCAATATTAAAATTTTAACAACCCAAATAAACAGAACTTTTTAGTTTTTCCAATTCTAATTTACATGAATTGCCATTCAACAAAATTTGATCTTGATATACCTCAACAGCAGGTTTTCCACGTTGCTTGTAACCAAATACCAAATCTATCCACTCATTAAGATGTGAGCTAACATATTCACTTTCAAGGGCCTCCCGATTTCTCCTAATGAATTCTTCAGGTGAACCCTGTGTAAATAATTTATAACTAAGTCCTCTACATTTAGTAAATTAGAACTAGTTACGTAAACAATATCTCAAAATTAAAAAGACCTAATTGTAACAGAAACAAGCATCTAACAGGGTTAATGATAGCTTCATCGTGGGAAGAGAACAAAAAAGAGATGCACCTTATTGAGTAGATAAACAATATAGTCTCAAAGTTGTTAATGTGTCACTCTAGCACCTAACTACATACCATATATCCAAATCTGTCCCCAAGGAACGATTTGTTAGCAAGTTGACTAGTCCAGTGCGGTGAAACTGTGAACAGGTTTGACAGCTTTGGGGAAACTACTTTGTAAAGACAACTTTCAGAGCCAACAGAAGTAACATGTTTCCAGAACCAATCTGTATATTAATAATTGTTGTTCTCATCACCATCATTTTACATGTTTTAAGTTGAACTTGTTCTAATAATGATTTTAAATTGAAGGGTACAGCTCGATCTGATAAGGCACATTTTCAATACAATCCACTAAGAGAACTGTACTACAGTTTTATATTTTATATTATAACGTCAAGAAATTTGCAGTGACCACACAAAATTCAACTGAAATGCTGCTGCTTTTCATGAAAATGACAAACCACGCCATCAACTCAAACAGTAAAATTTGACAGTGGGAGGAAAAAGTGGCAAAACAATTTGACACCTGGCCTCTAGCTGGATGATATCATTACACTATTTGATTGATTACTCTGTTCCTGATTGATGTGTAAATATTTTAGCTGACCTGTTCAACCACACTAGTAAATATACCTTACAACATTATTTTCCTTTTCCTAATTTTTTTATCTCTGTGGTCAGTCATGTAAAAAAATGGACAAATGTTCATGATATGTTACATGTGCAACGGCCTCATTAAGCTGTTTCTCAAGCTACCCATGTTATTACTGCAATGGTTCTTATCTAAGACAAATTCCAACATTTTTCCCACAGCTGGGATAACGGAACGAAGATTGCCTTTTTATACAGAATTTCAAAGGTTTCTTTGTTGAAGGAGTTCTTATTGATTAATTGTAAACTGCTTTATGGAGAGGTAGTCTCTAAAAGGAGTGCATCTCTCATGGTACATATTGACAATGTAATCTAATAAAATAATACAGATCACCTTCAATTTTTTTTTATTTCAAAATATAAAATCCAATAAATCCATGCTGACGAAAAACAAGTAGCTGGAAGAGGGCACAAATAGATTTTGTAATAATTCTCATCATACTACTAAACATGGTTCAATCAAAGGTGAGATGGTGAAGTAAAAGATCATATATTAATATTTTCTGCCAGCACTGTCTGAGTATGCTACATTGGGTTTGTTTATTTATCCTTAAAACAAAAAGTGATTGTAAAAAGGCTGAAGCAGAAAAAAAGCATAGAACTGCTTGGAGTTGCTTCTAAAAAAGCATTTTTTATGCTTCTGCTTTTTTAAATAAATTTGCCCATACATGTAAATATTGCTAACAAGTGAATATTTTATTAAAATAAAGTGCTTTTTTTTTAAAAAAGTTTAGACAAACAGACCCATTGTTTTTCCATATAGTTGGTTTTACGAAATTTATGTACCTTAGCCCAGGGCGGCAAGCCAACATCCGCAATAGGTTCACCATCCTGTTTAACTCCTAGATGGTAAGAGTTTGAATTGACAAGAAAGTCGGGCATGTAAAAGAACTCAGGTATTAACTCCTTCACATCACTAGTATTGGTAAGGCAATTTCTGTAGGTGCTCTCAATGCTTTGAAAAAGACGGTCAGCATGATCAAATTTACCACCCTGAAAACACCAAAGCATAAGAGAAATTAATCATAATGTTCAGCAAATATAGGAGAAATAGAATAAAAAAAGACAATACAAAGCAAATGACCATACATACAGAAGGCGAAGAATGTAGGTATTGGCTGTCACAGTCAAGCACCATGAAAACAGAAGATTCATATTAAAAGGTGTTGTTGTAAATAGGGGGATTATTAGGATAATATCCTAATATCTCCATAGTAATTAAGAAAAATATCCCCAGAATCTTCACATTTATTCCATTATATTTCACTTTCTTTAAGAGAATGTGATTGTTACAAATAGAAGAGTTGATAATATAATTAGCATGTTTGTTATTACTATTATATTTATTTATTCCCTCTCGTTATTCAAGTTGATACAAGATCTTTTGACCATGCGGCCTTTGTTTCAGCTGCCACCGTCGTCATCCTTGAAGATAGTGGTTGGGCAAAAAGGTGCCTCCCACAACAATCACAATGTTGGAAGTCACATCATCAACAAAAACATCATGCACACCACTAGAGTCCATGCATGTAACCCACGTGTCTTCTTCTAGCGACAACCACTCACAGCAACCACCACAGACAGAGTTGCATAGACCCCCTGAGTCCATCCCAAGTTTGTATTCTGCCTCTATGGCTGAAGCAGAATTTACTACTATGGGTCCTAATAAGCTTCCAAAGGCGGTGGGTCCTTACCGATTTGATGGCCAAAATTATTAGTAGAGCCAGAACATTAAGAGGATTCTAAAAGGACAGTCAAGACCACATTGATAGTGGAGGACTGAGGTCAAATGACACTAACATTCATGCATCATGAACTAAATGTGGCATTTCATGGTTCTCGAGATAAGTCAAACTTATATGTTTTATTCCTCTAAAAAAAAATTTGGGATGACTTACATAACACATTTTCTCTGAAAAAGAATTTTGTTTTCTGTTATGACCTTGAAAGTAAGGTGTTTAATACTGAACAAAGTAATTTCTCCATATCGAAATATTATATAATTTTGAATAGTTTGTGAATCAAATTAGATCAATACCAAAATTTGAAAATGTGCAAAACAAATGCCACCACATGCTGAAGCCATTGAAAGAGGAAACATCTCTAAATTCCTACATGATTTGAACCATGAATATGACCCAATTAGGGTCCAGATCAAAGGTAGAGAAAAATAGCCTCCTCTGTCAGGAGTGTTCTTTTATTGTTAGGGGAAAAGAGGGTTGTCATGCTTATTTATAAGAACCTCCAACAGAAGCTTTGCCATGACAATAATACAGAAAGGAGTCTTCAAGTGACCAAACATGGGAGAAAAAATCTCTTCAGAAGGCAATCATGGAGAATATTACTAATATTGTAAAAGAGAACTCATTATATTTGCAATGGTGATAGCATACCCATACATGGATCTAGGAATATAATGTTAGAATCATCTATTGAATTAAAGTGTGTTTTATATGTTTTCACAATTGCCCAATAGTCTTATCTCTAGACAAAAACTTACAAAAGATTTAGGGAGTTCAGCAACGTTTTTCTTGCCTTGATGTGTTTTTCAGGACCTTACCACGAAAAAGACAAATTTAATGGCTATGGAACAAAGTGAGTTGTACATGTTAAATTCCAAGGACCCAAACAAAACAAGGGAGGTCATAAGCCCTCAATTTTTATTTCCTTTTTAAGAGAATGTGATTGTTATAAACAGAGGAGTTGAGAAAGTAAAAGTATGATTGTTATTAATAAGATATTTCTTTATTCCCTCTCATTATTCAGGTAGGACTCAAGTCATACCCCACAATTGCATTCTACCAAAAGGATTCTTGAAGAGTTGTGTCTTCCTATGATAAACTTGTCTAACGTGATCAAACCAAGCATGTGGAAATTGATAGACACTTTATAAAGGGGAAAGTTGATCAAGAATTTATTTGCATCCCTTTGTTCAAACCTCTGAACAGTCGGCAGACATACAAAGGGTTGTTTACAACCAACTTTAGTTTCTTCTTAGTAAGTTGGACATGTTAAAAATATATGCAACAACTTGTGAGGGGTTGAGAGGGTGTCAATATATTCTGGATATTATTTTCTTTCAAATTTGAATAGTTTTCTAGAAGATTGATTCTTGATTTTCTCCCAGTCAGATCTAATTCATCCGGTCTTCTATCATTAGTTTAATTTAAAATATTTTTGTAATCAGATTGTCCAGAGAAACACTAACCAGTTCATCTAATTTATACCTCATTGTAACTGTGCTAATCAATGACTAAGAAAATTTTCTTTTTTCTCCTAAATTACAGAAAAGACTGCATTACTAACCATTTACAGCATGTTTGGGTAATAGCATGCACTTGCACACCCCAAATCCATGGGTTGATGCTTGCAAACTTAATTTAATAAGCAAATAACATGTCTGGCAAAATATGTATGATGTTTGAGCATAACTTCGGATCTAAAGCCCTTGTTTGACTGAAAATGGAAAGAAGTTGTTTTTCCTTTGAGTCAAACCATGATTGAAACATACTATCCGTCATAAACCATAATTTTTCTGGTAGAGACTTATTTGTCATCTTATTAGATTAAAATAAGTCCATACTAAACTTAATTCATAGAATAATGAGTAAGTACTTTGTTTTTTAAATCACATCATACCGTATCGTATTTCATTTATCCTCTTACTAAACTGAACATTACAATTTCCACAATTATTATCTTTCATAAATTTCTATAAAAAGGGGTAACGAAAACAGTTTCTATTTTACCCGACATTTCTTGCTAGACTAAAAGTGGGAGGCAATAAATTTCTAAAATATGTTATTAGTTGTGATACCTGCAGATTACGGTGAAGAGATGTAAAGGGCTCTAATCTAAGAAGGTAATAAAGCACAATGCCCATACTTGAGTAATGAGATCCATAGTAGAAACTGCATCAATAGACAAACACCAATACATGAGATAAAGTGATCTATCCATACATGTGATGAATAAATGATCAACACAAATCTTAGACCAAAACTGACCAATTACCTGGGTATATCAGGATCACAGAAATTACGGTATCTATCTTCAAATACCTAAATGTAATAAGCATACACTAAGAATGATAATAATAACAATAATAATAGATTAAACCGATTCATATTTTACACACTAACCTCAAATCGTTTAGTATCAAGTGCTCCAACAGGCTTTGAGAGATCTCGAAATGTAGATGATTTGTTAAAATCAAGAACCTCTGATGTGTGGTCAGCCAAGACCCATGGAAAAACGGGATATTGGGTCAAATCATTATAAGATCTTCCAGCAAGTGTATTGAGAATCATTAAATACTCGAAGTTTGTAATATCCCTCCTCCTCCAGTTTTCTCTGGCAGTTTCTGCCATTTCCTGTGCCACTCGCCGATCAACAAAACTAATAGACCCACTCTTATCCCTTCCACTTCCTTTGGGAAATGAATATTCGTTTCTTGTAGTAACTATCAAGTTTCCTATATCTTTTGCATCCTTCAGCGATGCAAAATTTAAAAACACTGGAGCAACTGAATCACTAAAAAAAATCTCTATTGCAGTATATCTGAGCAAATAACGCGTCCAATGAACAGCTTTTATCTACAATGATGATAATAAGACAAATAATCATCCAAAAGATAAGAAAAAAGGATAATCAATATTTAATCAGTATAGTGCAAAAGAACATGCAAAGAAAATGAAACCAGCAAACGAACCTTGGCCACACTCCATCTTCGATGGCGTTTAATACATCTCATAAGTTTAGTAGATCCATTTCCATTTATTAGTTCTACGTGCCCAACTGCTGTTCCCTTTTGAAGATCCACACCAGAAACAGGCCACTTATATGATCTTTGTTTTAGATCAGACTTGGTGAGATCAGAATTAATTGAGGCATCAAAGTTTCTAAAAACAGATGACCCACCAGTACCCTCTACCAAAAATTGAGCAAAGAAATGTAAAACATTTTTCATTACTGCCAAATGGCCACCTAATTTTCTCTTTGGGGTCACAAGAACGCATGGAATTGATACAAGCACCTGAAAATTGAAATTAGGCATGATATCAGCAATAAAGTTTCAGACTACCTTTCAATCCAAGAGACCATATTCCTTCATACCACATACCTCACTAGCTTCTGTTTCAGGAGAAGAGGAAGTATCCTTTCGTTCTTGCACAATATCCTTTCTGTCACTGACATCTTTTGGTAAGTCTGATGATTGGCAGTCTGAATGATCACCGGGAGTTTGTGTCTTCTGTCCACTTATGTCAGTATTAGCTTCACTTACGTCCAAAGTTCCCTCATCAGTTATTTTTCTTATCCCTTTGAGTAAGAGCTGCTTCATTTGGTCAGGTATATTACCCACAAAACCATGATTACTGTCATTAACAGGAGTAACAACACCACTACCAGTGGCACAAAGGGGACTACACAGATTTTCATCAAAATGGTAATTTTGCCTTAGTTTTGGCCTGCGTCGCCATGTGTCTTCTATCTTATCAAGTTTCCAGTGGGTTACAACAGAATTGGGAAAAGGTTTAGCAGACCACGGACCCCTCTCATCAATTAAAGATCGAAACATGTGTATCCACTTTTCCTGTAAAAAATCAACCATAGTTTTCAACAAGTGTACTGATTAAATTTAACATCTTCTATAAGGAAAAAGCAGGGTTAACAAATACATAAATGTATAACAAAGAATGTTATACTTACAGCAACATTTTGCTGCTTTTCCTCAGAAGTCAGTTGGAATTCAGCTCTTCTGCTATCATCTGAAGCAAGGACAGCGTTCAAGCTGCTTTGTATATCATCTTCAAAAGCTTTCTTACTGCTAGATTCTCCCGAGGAGTTTTCATCTACTCTAGAGTGAAGTTCCTGTATCTGTTGGGTGCGGTCCATTTTAGAAATCTTAATATATTTAGCCTCATCACTGACCTGGAAAGTTAAAGGCATCAGATAAAAACACATGCCTCATACAACAAAACATTCACTAACCATAGCCAAGGTAAATAATAATTTCACTCGTATTTAAGATGCCTCCAAGATTGAATGGTATAAAATTGAAAGAAATTAGCAGGGAATAAAAAATTTAAATTGATCAGTAGATTAACAAGTATGAACACATTGTATACATTGTCTGACCAAAGGTTTTCGAATGCATTTTGGTTCCCGGAAAGATCTTAATTAGTTTATAACTGAAAGTGATCAAATAACTTACATGCTGTTAACCTAATATAGGATATATTTCTTACAAAAACAATTGATGGAAATTTCACATTAACCAATGTGTTAATTTTGAACCCATAGCCTAGAAATGCCTTATGAATTAACACACTTTTCAAATCATTGGAAACATAAAAATCTGATGATCAACTTACTTGGATCAAATTCTATCAATGATATTGCAAACACTGCCACCCCCCAACACCAAAAAAAGAGAAAAAAGTAACAAAGAAATAGGCATAAGTATTCGACAATATATTTTCAGACATACTGCTGTCAGAACTCGATCCTTTTGTATTAAATTTTGAATAGATGATGCATCTTTTGAATTGTAGTTAGGATCCACGGCATCATCTCGGCTCGCAATGCTAGTAGCAAGCATTGATTTTCCAAAATTGACCGTCTCTCGTATCAAATGAGATAAAAGATGGAAACGAACACCGTCATCCAATGTTCCATACTGTGACCTAACAAAAAGCAGTGTCCTGCCAACATCCAAACCAGAAGTTAATTTCTAACAATCTAATCTTGAAACCAGAGAAATCACTTTGGGCATACAATTTTGTGGCCAGAAACACATCCTGTGGCCTTTCAGTCAGCAGGAAATATTTCTCGCTGAGGTCAAAATGCCCAAAAGGAAACACTTCCCACCATGAAAAAAAACATGCTTTATTTATGTATGTGTTGTGGGTGCAAAAAGTATAGCCATTTTGTAAGTATTCAGTAGAAATCTTACCAGATAATAAGTTGCAGCCTGCTTTTGCTTTGCTCGTCATCAGCATTTAAAAGGCAAGGTAAAAGTGAGATAAACTGGTGGACACACCGTGAAGCCCTTTCCAAAGAAGATTTACATAAATACAAAATAATAAGGCGATAAACAATTCTAGGACACCTCTCGCCTCGTAAAACCATAGCTTTATCCACATTTTTGTTAGGTTTTGCAGTCAAAGCAGTACTAATCCCTCCTGCCACAACAACTGCAGCCACTTCAGCTGCAGGAATGTTTAAGGACTCAACCAAACCACGTGCCCTTTGACCAAGAGATGGTCCTGCTAATGATGATGATTTGGGTAACAGATTGCTGGATCCTTTACCATTCATCTTGCTGATAACAACCCACAATTTGTCATATAGATTCCACCACTTCTCCTCTGTCGTATCTTTTGGTATTGGCTGCTTAGAATTCTGTGATTTACTGAAAGTGAACAAAATCAAATTGTAAAAGTAGTTTACATCATACACCAACTAAATATTTGTTTTTATTGGGGAAGATAGTCCCATGGGGAAGCAAGGATCTGCATTTTAATACCTAGATGTTTGAACGTCAGCTTCTTCTATCAATACTTCTTTTAAGGCAGTACTATACTCCTTGTGTTGTTCCATTTCCAAATCAACATGAAAATCGAAATCACTTCCAAGAAACTGTAAGAAAGAAATAAAGCATCTTCTAAAACATATTAAAATGGACTAAAAAATTAGTTATATCTTGAAATCAAAGTATGATATAATACCTATATACTACTAAGACACGACAATTTCGTTTTGCAGGCTGAAGAGTTCTATAGAATATTATCTCCAAATGTATGAATGATATGATAATGAAGTTTCAAGAAAACTTGATTTTACTTTATTTCTTAGCTTCAAACATATAGAAAATAACCTGTTATTTTCAGGACTTGTCCATTAAACCTTACTCGCAGTCAAAAACATTTTTTAATTGCAGCAGCATAAGAATTAGGAACAAAATCAAAGACTTCAATGTTGTGATGGTGCACTTGTGACTCCCCCCGGGTGCAGTTGAATACCTAGCTTTCATACCATGTGGTTCTTCTGTTGGCATATCTATGCTAGTAAGATGATAGCAGTTTCTAGAAACATGCAAAATTATGGCTTATGTAAAACCGATATCCATAATTGATTTATTTTATTCTTAATGTTTTTGGAAGGAAAGTTCACCCTCCAGACATAATGTAACATCAAATTTTATTAAAGACAAAATGAATAATTCAATCAAAAAGATTTTGAAGGCAAACCCAATACCGGGAGTTCTTTATCAATTTCAGAGATCAGCATCTCATCAATCAATCTCAGAAGGTATAGTGTATTGTCTCGACAGGGCTGCGAAATGAAAATACTGTCCACAGCAGCTGACAGTTCTACCAGATTCTGAATCAAATCCTCGTATATATCACGAAGAAAATATCTATATGAATGGCCACCCTACAATGATTTTTTAAAACAAAATGAACGCTTGAATTAAAAATGAGATATGTCAACTAAAATAACTGTCATAAACACATTCTTGCATCATAAAAATTAATAAAGTAATGGTGTAGTCAGATTCTCAACATACTTCTTCAAAGTGCATAAGAAGGAAATTGACAGTCTCTTCCATCTGTTGCCAGCCACCTTTTACGGAATGCAAATAGTGACAGAGAACAAGGGTATACAAATTTCGCACCAAGAGCAGCTCATCCATTTCATTGTCACCTTTATCAGGTAATTTGGCATTGTACTCTTTTAAGACATCAAGCTTCAGAGATGATGTTAACCAGGCATTCCACCCATATTCCTATTAACAATATTAGCAATTAGAAAACAGATTTTCAACTGTTAACAATCAACAGGACCTTTCAAAACTCATACCATAAAAGCTTCAATATTTGAAGCATTTGAATCAAGAAGGTCAAGTAAATCTCTCATTATTTTCATTCTTGCGGGTGCATCCTTACAGCAAGACAGATATCTGAAAATCAGAGGCAACATTTGAGGAAGTAAAAAATGACTACCCTTGCTTCTCACCCTCTCCGGGTGGTTATATCTTTGTAAAACCTGTAAAGAAGAACTTCTATTAGAAATTGGCAGTGAGTGACCATAAATAAGCATCATAATGACTAAGGGCCTGCTAGGAAAAAACTTGTCCATGAGAACTTTAAGAAGATAATATAGGAAGAAAAAATGAAATTAGCTTATGCATGACTCAAAAATCAGATTTTGAAGAAGCTACTAGGTAGGAAATAGCTTCTACAGATTAGATTGTGCATGAGCCAATTTTAGCTCATGGACAGGTTAATTTTATTTTCTCTTCTTGTTTTCTTTTCCTAAAAGTAACTTTCTTCACAACTTAACTCACTTGAACTCCTTATCAAGCACACAATTTTTTTCTTGAAATTCTGTTTTGAAACATTCGTCAGAACAAATATGGGAAAGATGAGAGATCTATATGTCATATACCTGTTTGGGGCTAGCACCACCAAGAAGAACATCAAATAAAGTGGCACGTAGATTATCAGTTTGTGGAAAGCAGAACAGTCTATCAGATATAGCTGAGAAAATTGGTTGCATTCTGATTTTCCTTTGGCTATCTGAAATAGCTCTGGGTCTTCCCACCGGGAGGTTAAAGAATCTTGACCCCTTCTTCTCAGCAGGAAGGCCGACCAAAAGCCTTCCTATGAACTGTAAGCTCAACAATCTAATAGACTCAGATCCCCTAGGACAAACCAAAAGTCATGAGCAGTCATAAGAACCAGATATGTATTAACCAATCTCATAGAACTATTTATCTAACCTTCAATCTACATGCTAGTTGTACACAATAAAATTTAGACAGATCTTTCGTAATTTCTTGATAGAAAAAATAAACATTTATTTTCATAGAAAAAGAAATTTATTAAAGTAGAAGAGTGCAAAGCATACTCTTATGGATTTGTTTGGATTGTTCAGAACAACACTAAACGGTGAACTTCCATCTACATTCAAGTTTTACAGTAAGATACACTTAATTTTCACAGGAGTATGAACAGAACAAAAATAAGAAACCAAGAAAAGGGAATAATGAGCATAGTAATCTGTATGCTATAAATAGATTTTATTTTTACACTCCTCCTAAAGCTGGAGCATATAATATAAGGTTATATGAACCAAGCTTTTGAATAGTACAAAGAAAGAGCACAAAGACAACCTCCTAATCAATTGAATTCTTCCTTCTTTTCCCTGACACCATCCTGTGAAAAAACCTTAAACTAGAATCCCCTTCCTTGGCCCATAGGACTCTAGATTTTTGCCTCTAGCTAATTTCCTCCTCTAATTTTAAAGTTTCAAGTTCATTCATTAAATCTTGCCTCCCTGTCCCTTGGAGTGCTAGTCTCACAAAAAATCCTACTTATTAATCCCAATGTGACCAAAAGCATCTTTATTCCCTCCTTTTTAGTTTATCTTTGACGAGTTTTAATTTCTTCATTTACTTGGATTCCAACCACTCAACAATTAAACAAACACAAACATCCTTGATGATAGATGAATTTTGTCTAAGATAGAAACAACTTCACAACAATAAACTGTAATCTAACTCCGTTGAATATTATTGAAAAAGTCAGTTCCAATAGTAAAGAACCTATGAAACTACTCAACAACTAAAGAAAGAAAAACCTCCTTGATGACTGTTGAATTTTGTCTAAGAAACAACTTCACAACAATAAACTGCAATCTAACTCCGTTGAATATTCTTGAAAAAGTCAATTCCAATAGTAAAGAACCTGTGAAGATTTGGTCCAGGAATGCATGTGACCACAGTTGTGACTGCCTACGGTTTCACAGTATGGATAGCGGATTTTTAAAAATCCACAATGCTATAGTGCCACTAACTGTATTTAAAATCAAGAAAAAATCATGCAGAGAATGACAAGGTGACATACCGCTGGAGAAGATTGACGAAAACCTGACAACCACCAATTATATTAACTTGTTCAAGGAAAGAAGCCAGTAATGATATTTGGGAAACAGCTCGAATAACCATGTGCAAGACATCTTCAATACAGGCCATATCCTGACTTTTCTCAAAAAATGCTATGAGGGCTTTTATGTCTCCAGCAGCAATGTTCTGTCTGCATATCCCAAACAATTTGGAATGAGAACACATTACAGTGAATATCAGTTGAAATGGTGAAAGATGAAACTGTACCTGAGACTCATTTCACCAAGACTTAACAAAAGAAGACGGATCTTGTGCATTTCTTCTTTACTAGGAATTTCTGGTCTTCCATCAGTAACTTGTTCAGAAACAGAGAGTTGAAAAGGGTTACATCCGACAAATGATTGAGACTTTACATTATCACAATAGAATTGATGAATTATATCAAGGACACGTGGAAGTCGGCATAGACTCTTCAGTAAACGAGGATCGTTGTCAAATTGCTGGATCAAAAACATGTACAGTTCACGTTGCACCTTGTAAACAGTGTAAAGCCAAATAAGAGGATTAAGAAATATGTTACATATGGCCTCTGTCACAAGCAGCTCTGCCAGTCCTGAAAAACATTGAATAGGTAAGAGAACAAATTTTGAGGCAAAATAAAAATATCATCAAACAAAAAATAAGAAGCAGAAGACATGGGAACAAATTACACACCAGAATTGGAAACAACATTAAAAAGATGCCTCAACGCAGAAAGAGTTTCCAAATTAAGTTGTCGTGGAGGAACTGATTGTAACAAGAATCCCAGCACAGAAAACCCAGACACAATATGCATTTGTTGTTGATTTGCTAAATTCTCATCTAAAAGAGATGCAATGAGCTCAATAACTTCAGTTATCACGCACTCCCTCATGGTCTGTGTTAGTGGTGCACCATTTGCAGATTCTCCATCTTCATTTTCAAATTTACAACACTGGGCAATAAGAGGGAAAAGCACGGATACACCACCAACGCAGTATATTATCTGCTGTAGTAAGCGTCTTGAACATAACTGAGTACCACCGATCACAGCTGCTTCAAAAGAATTCTTATCCAATTGATGATGACTCGTTATTGGTGAAACGTTAAACAGCATTCTACCAACGCTTGCCTGAAAAAATTAATAAACATATTTGAGTTATATCTTAAGTGAACATTATTGAAGTTTAAGAGAAGAAAAGAAAGATTAACAAAAGAAAATCTGTTTATTGTGTAAAAGAATTCAACCAACTTACAATATAATATGTACACGAGATTAACAAAGGAAAAATAGGAAAATAACAGAAAAGAGTAAAAAGAAATATAAAAGAAAAAATAGAAAAAAAGAAAATTAAAAAAATTAAAAAGTAGAAACAAATGGAGAAAAAATTAAAGATTAAGAAAAAAAAAAAGAAGAAAAGAGAAAGAATACTGCAGAAAGAAAAAGAAAACAAAAAATATATGAAAAGAAAAAAAGCAGAAGAGGAAAAACAAACGAGATTAAAAGGTAAGAAACAGAGAAAGAAAAGAAAAAGAGAATAAAAGAAGAGGGGAAAGAAGAAACAGAAAAAAAGAAGAAAAGAATAAGAATATGGTGGAAAGAATGGAACAGAGATGGCGACAACCAGCAGCTATGGCAAGCGGCAATGGCAAACACTAGCAATGGGGTGACAGCAATCACAGTGAGCTGCCGAGATAGTGGCAAAAGTTAATAGTTGCTATGGATTTTTTTCAGATTGGGTCAGTTTAAACGAACCCAAAATCTCCTCTTTCTGAGACGTGATTTCTGCCACTACCATTTCATCCTGCCATCCTGCGATGGCTAAATGCTAGGATCGCCATGCGAAAACCGACTCCCCACTACCTTGTTGTGGGAGTCACCAAAAAATTTGGGACTGTTTTCCACCATGACGCTGCCATAGCCGATATTTGATAACACAGGTGAGTAACAGACCTTGAATCCACCACTTTAAGCTTAAAACACAGCGCAGAACCTAGAAGGAGAAAGCCCTTTAGTAAGAATGTCAGCACATTGATCAATAGCAGGGACATGAAAAACGTGAATTAGCTTGTTAACAACATCCTCCCAAACAAAGAAAAGTTCTAGTTCCATATGTTTGGTTATAGGACGGGCGAACAGGAGGGTGAGAAACTTGAAGTTCTGTTGTATGCTTGAATCTAAGCAACTTCAGGAGCAATATGAGCCAAGTTTCTATATTATGCTTCAATGCTAGATCTACCAACAACCATTTTCTTTTTAAACCTTTAGGAAACCAGATTAGGTCCAAAAAATAGTGAAGCACCTGAATTCGATCTCCTATCATCCAAATCTGATGCCCAGTCTACATCACAATACACATGAATAGTAAAAATTATACTAGAACGAGCTCATTACCAAGAGTTCCTTTGATATATCTAAGAATTTAGTTTATAAAAGCCCAATGTTGTGAGGTTGGAAACTCGGGATATAAATATATAGATTTCAATTTAAAACCAATTGGCATTAAATGAAATTAGTCCAAGAATTGAGACACGTGATGTAGAACTTACCAACATTCAACAAAGTTGTCCAATAAATATACAAATTGCACTCCAAGAATTGAGGAAGGCAATGTAAGACATGTCAACATCCTTTATCCAAGAATAGGTTTTAAGAAAACCAGTGTTGTTTTAGAGGTTGGAAACTTGGGATATAAATTGTCAGATTTCCACTGAGAATCAATTGGGGTTAAAATAAATTGTCTTGCATACATATAAGTCACAATCAATTAATTGAGGCAAGTAATGCGGGACTTATTGTTGAAAGGTCCACATCAATTGCCTCAACTCTAGGAGTGTGCCTTAAATATTTTATGGCAAACTTCGCTTAATGCCAATTAGTTGTAAGACGAAATCTAATAGAAATAAAGTAACGAATTTGATTCCCAGTGGAGTATTTATTGCGAGAGAGATTATTGCAAGTTACATCAATTATCCCGTGGCATATAGTAAACAAAGTCACAATCAAAGAATTTGATTCCTAGCGAGGCAATGGCTGACGAGAAGATTGTTGCAAGGTGCATCGATTGTCCTTTCGCAGAGCTAGGTGGATCAATTCATAATCAAATAATGATGCTTAGGTTGCTACACTCTTAAGTAGAAAAAGTTACCCTTTGATTATGAGATATAGTTTTTGGCCTGCTGGTAATAATTTGATCAAAACAATTGGTATCAAGATTTATCCTAGCAATGTTTGTAGGGCCACTCACTCCATCTCTAAAAATCTCGTCTCACGCTTGAGATGTTTAGTCTTCGACTTGAGGAGGTATGTGGAAGTAAAGATATAGCCAAATTTTAGTATGTAAGTAAGTACAAACCACACCTTATATGCAAATTTTGTGAAAGTTGAGTTAGACTTAAAGTCCATTTTCTTAAATAGTATTAAAGCCTATAGGTCATCTTCATATTCGTCTATTCTAGTAGGCTTTCCTGGTTTGGCAAGCATATGTGGAGAGAGACTATTGGAACTTTCCACATTGCCCACATAAACTCTTGGACTTATATATTTGTTGGGAAACTTCACTTAATGCCGATTGCTTTCAAGATGAAATTTGACACTAACCAACACCCCACTCCCCAAGAGCGATGTAGCCCAATAAATATATAAGTCGGCCTCCATGAATTGTAACATATGATGTAGTACATCGCAACACAAAATAAAAAAAACTGAAGTTGAATATTTTTTACAGTAACCACAAACCAATATAAAGAAGCATCAAGAAATGCTTACGCACTAGTGTTTGATAATTTGAACATGCCAACCATAGGAGAGAACATAGAATTGGTTCCTTCCATGTTAGTTTTGACAAGAAGATCCCTAATGTACTTATATTCAGTTACAACAATAGAACCATCAAATCAATTATTAACATTAATTCCTAGAAAATAGTGCCAAGATTTTTAAGAGCAAAAGCAAAGTGAAATTAAGAGATAAAACTAGATAAGCAAGACTAGTTATCGCGAATGATATCATCAACATAAACAAGAATGTATATAAGATCAATTTCACAAAAATCAGCATACAATAATGGATCACATTCACATGCTTTGAATAGAAATTTCGAAAGAGTAGCTTTGACTTTATCAAAGCAAGAGCATGTGCTTGTTTAAGACCATGAATTGCCTTGTGTGGTTTGCACAATAGAGCTTTATCAAAAGAATCAAACATGGAAAATATAAACTCAAAAATTCTAAGCCAATAAAAAAACAATATCTTGGGGGTGGATATCCTGTCAATGGGATAGCCAACCAAACCTGAGTGACAATACCCTAAGATTTGCATATTTTCCTTGTCTTCATACAACAATCCCTATCTCGGTGCCTTTTTGTCATCCCTAAGAATGCAAATCCTAGCATTTTAGTGGTCAATGTAAGGATTTGGCATAAACTCACAAACAACTCTACTTGTATAAAATTGACCCACCAATCTCATATATCTCTCTAGACATGAAAAAGATCACATTGGTCTATCAATGAGCTTTCAGTTTTCCAAACCTAACTCTCCAGAATATCAAGAGCATTTTCTTGTTGAAATTACAAAAGCTTCATTAGATAAATAGTCAAAGTCTTTGTTCTAAAAATGGTTGAACAAGTACTCTTTTAGTTGAGAAATCCCAAAGGCATAATTTTTTTAAAAACTATACCATCAATATAAACCATTAGATAAACACACTTCTCAGGGAAAGCATGACAACAAAAAACTGAGCCTCCAACCTCACTTTGTTTCAATCCATAAATCTACATAGTTCAACTAAATTTACTAAACCAAGTATGGGGTGATTGCTTCAGTACATGGAGAGACTGAAATAATTAACAACTAAACCATAATTCCCTTGATAAAGAAATCCAAGAATTGCTCCATGTAAATATCCTCCTCAAAGTCACCAATGAGGATTTTAATTGGAATAGAAGTTCCTGGTTCAGCATCTATGAGCAAAGCGGAGGACTAGGATTGAGATTGGGAAGAAAACTCTTTGATACAATATTGAAGTTTGAGAGAGAGAAGAGAGAAGAAGAAAAGAACATTTCTTGTTTAATTAAAAAAAATTCAACCAAAACAAAATAGGTACATGTCTTTATGTCTCAAAATCTAAGTATCTGACTAACTGTTATTTAGTTAGTAAGATGTGAGCAACTAACACTCAACTCATTAACTGACAGCTTGATACAAGAAAACGGAATATTCTAACTGTTCCACAGAAGTACAAGAAAGTAAAGCAATAAGGAGTAAAGTTATACTCCGATAAAGATAAATAAATACTAAATAAACATGACATGTATAGACGTATAGTAGATAAAAAAAATATGGACCTGAGCATTGAGTCCAAAGATAATTCTTGATGCCAGACCATCTTTTGCATCAAGAATCCCACTTGGTACTTTATCACCAGAAACAGAGAGAGGCAAAGCTTCATTATCAAGGAAAGAATACATATAACTTGGTCCAAGAGAATAGATACTCTGTACTTGTTCAGCAGAAATGGCATCGTTGAATAAATAAACAGGGCCAATTTGGCCAAAAAATGGGCAGGAATCTCCGATGGATTCAGATGTTAGCACATTGTCTTCATAGTGAGGCATCTTCAATTTAGAACCAATCATGCAACTTGTTAATGATTCACTCACTTTTGCATACCTGAATAAACAAAGCATACAAACCAAATCAGTGTCACCGAAAGCAATTTAGAAAGTAATCACGAAAATAAAATTGATCACCTAAAAAGAAAAAACAATTAACACCGTTCGCACCTGCATCTTTCAGATGAGACAAGATCACCATCCAAGTAACATCTCAACAAGCTACCAGCAGAAAAGGCCCTCCCTATGCTATGAGTTATGCAAAGAAAATGCCATCTCTTCCTGACTAAATTAACACGCAGGTCCACGCGCTGTCTCTTCAGATTAATTGACTGCAACCAAGAGTCAAATTAAGCCTTAAAAAAAATTAATTCATTTAAAGTAAGGGCTACTAAAGCAACCAAAAAGTGTCAAAGAACAATACACAACTTGAACAAAAGAACTAATTTTTCATATTGATTTCCAACCTCATAAGTGAGCTTCTCCTTTGCAAGCACAGCCAAGGACCCTCTCCCATTTTCAGTAAGAAAACTGAAAAGACCCATTGCTCCATTCCTAGGGAAGTTCTCAATCCTAAGCCAACAGGAAAAAGAAAAACCCTTATTCAGAGGCCACTGCAATGGAGTTTTCAGAACAATACCCTGCAAAATTTGAAACAAATGAGATAATCGATGGCATAAAAGAATGAAGCAGTAGTATTATAGTTGGAAATGAAAAATTAGTTCTACAATAACTATAAGTGGAGAATGAAAAAAAATTACTTTTACAAGCATCATTCTGCATCCATTAACTACTAACATAAAGAATGTATCACATTGCATACACCCAAAATGTATTTGTAATTTAACCAAAAGTTCATCAAAGTAGAGCCTTCCAATGACTATTTTTAAGTGTTTGACTAAACGTCCAAAAAAAGTCCATATTAAGTCAAAATGATTCAATTCTACACAAATCAATATTAAAAAGCAATACTTCTCTCAGCCTAGTTCTGATGGCATTTGCCATAGCTTCTATTGAAGACAATAGAATCACAATAACTCAATCATCCCCAAATATTGATATCGGATAACGGAAAATATCAGCGACCAAAAAATCCTTTATGAAAATATTTCAGAAGCCATAACAGACTATGGCATAAGCCTCACGAACAAAAAATAAAATAAAATATATACATATAGATAATATAGAAAAGAATACAATATATATACATATGAAAACATTCAGTTATTCAACTGGATGTTAGTGACTGGTTTTCTGTTATAATTGTAACCTCCTCTTGAGTCTATATATGCTCAGCTTGTATCTTCTTTTTCTCATTTAGTGCAATAACAATTCCCTTTACTTTCTGTTAATCTTTCCTTTGTTTTCTCTCATACCTAAAACTCTAATATGGTATCGTGACCTAGAGATTGTTCAGCATGACCAATTCAAACTTTCTCCATTTTGTTTCCCAATATTTTCCCAAATCTATAGTTGAAAAACACGATGATTCCAATTATCTTCACTGGGGATTGTTCAGCATGACCAATTCAAACTTCCTCCCTTTCACTACCCAATATTTTCCCAGATCAATAAAGTCACATTGATAACAAGTTGAACCTGTCATAAAGTCAAATAGATTTCATCGATTTGTTGTAAATCCAGTGATTTCTCATTTCCTTTCAAATGATAACACTGATTATGGGAAAATAAACCTAGCCTATGCAGAACGGGAAGTGCATGGTCAACTTTTTCTTGCTTGGCTTCAATTGAAGCTTTCAAAGTCAATCTTGTCTTAGTGTTCTCAGATATGTTCACTCGTATCAAGTGTGGCAACAAATTCATGACCATTTCTTCACACAAACCAAGGCACGTGCTAGATAGCTTCCCTACGTGCCACCTCTCTTGACAACAAAACTATGCATGAGTTCTTGGGACAAATTAAATCCATTGTTGATGAGCATGCTAGAATTGGATTTCCCATCAAACATGATGAATATGTTTATGCAATTCTTGAAGGTCTATCGCAGGAATATGCTCCAAATAACAGAAGTTGAAGCTCTTCTTGCCCATGAATCCAAAATTAATCGATTTCAAAGAAGGCATTCCCTCCTTCGGTAAACTACTCACAATGATATCTGAATGCTGACCCTTCAAGCTCGTGGGACCGCAATAGTTATCCACACAGAAATTTCAGCCACCTGCCTTCTTATAAATGAGGTGGAGTTTGTGGTTGTGACATTCGTAGTCATGGTGATTGGCTATACCAACTAAAATTTGGTCACGTACATGATCAAAATCTGCATGTAGACTACTCAAGAGGACCATGTATAATTTATCAAGTTTTTTGTTGACATCCTCCAACGAGTCAACTATCAAAAATCTCTTGAGTTCTTCTACTGCAGCTTGTGTCGTTGCTACATATGCAATCATGTCATGATTGTTTTATGTGAGAGTCTACTCTTTGAGTTGCATCAAAGAGATGTTGAATGTCATTCGCAAATATATCTTGCGCCTTTTTCCAGAAAGAAGCACATGTTTTAAATGATCTCAGAATTTCTAAGGCATCCGGTTCAACTGACTGCCATAAAATAGCGCACATAACTGGAAGTCTACTTTCTGCCACTGTGGTTTTTTCTTCATTTGAAACAGTATTAACATCCTTCTCTAAATGATCATGGTATTCTTGACCTAGGAACAATAACTCTACGGAGGCGGACCAAGTCATTTTAAGGGAAATATTGCAAACAGATTTGCGGAGAAACTGGAAAAACTGTTTCAAAAGGAAAAAAACTCTAACAGATAAGGGAAAAACCCTAGCCATGAAGGGGATAACCCTAATCCAACAACCAATTAGAGAAACAAGGCCAGAAATGTATCTAGACAATGCCGACGAGAGGAACGGCACTGATCCGGCGTGATTCCGACACTGGGAAGGCAGCGCGTGGGACACATACACTTGGTGGAGGGCAAGCAACAAGCGACGCATGGCGGCACATCGAAGACTGATTGGAGAAACGGCCACCAGGGTTGGTTTCTCTCTTCAAGGCACACCTAACCCTGTCTTTGCCGGAAGAAATGGCGGCGGCCAACAGCGGCAAACGGCAATGACAGTAGTGGACAGTTGCGGACGCAATGACAGTGACTGGAATACAAAGGGTCCAAAAACCTAGAGCTCTTGATACCAACTTAAAATTATGGAAAAATCATGAGTATTAAATCTCAACTGATGTATTTATATATATATATATAAGAGAGAGAATACAAGGACAGTTGTATATCACTATTACATGCATAAATTTAACAGTTTGCTAACTTCTAATGTCAGATTTGTCTCAAATATGATCACACAGCTAATATTTGTTACTACCACATTAATTAATCCTACCAACCTAAAGAATCTCTTGTTCTATATGATCCTAGTACCCATCAACAGTTGTAGTACCATATAATCAGTCTCAAGCTGCTTCTAAATCCAACATCTAGGTTAACCCCACTGCTTCAAGAAATCAACATCAGCCTAGTACAAACCAAGTTGTCCCAAGTGCCATGATAAGAGAATGGTAACTCAAACCAGATACCTGATTCAGGAGCCTCATTTCATGTGATAAGAGAACCACAAAATATACAACATTTTAGTCACTTTGAATGGTCTGATCAAATTTATATTGGTAATGGTATAGGTCTGAAAGTTCAAGGTTCTGGTACTTCATGTTGTAAAACAACTACTACTCATATTTTCTCTCTTTACTTACACAATTTGTTGCAAGTACCTTCAATTACCAAAAACATACTACATGTCAGTAAATTTGCGCTCGATATTGGTGTTTATTTTGAGTGTTTTTGCTCACCATTGTATTGTTAAATTTCAGGCAACCAATAAAGTCCTTCTTTAGGGTATTGTTGGAACTGATGGTCTATACTCCTTTCCTAATCTCAAGGTTCAAGATTGTTCATCTCAAGCCATGTCAAAGATTCCTCAATTCTTTACTGCCACTGCTTCTAGTTCAATAGCTAATAACAATTGTTCTAGCCAAATTGAATGAGTCTAGTAATTTGTGGTATGCTACATTAGGTCATTAAAATGTATTGAATCATTGAAAAGTAAATCCATCTAATAAAACTCTGGATTCATGTTCATCTTGTTGAGTAGGAAGATCTAATAGACTCCCTTCCTCTCCTTCTGAAAGTTTATAGGGTTCACCCTTTCAATTGATATTTAGCAAACTTTGGGATACTCACATTCAATTCACCAAGGGTTATTTGAACTATGTCTCATTTGTTGATGTCTTTCCAAGGTTCACATGGCTTTATCCTTTAAAACTTCAATATGAAACACTGATAATTTTTTAGAATTCTAAGTCCATGTTTGAAAGACAGTTTAATACGAAAATAAAAAGTATTCAAATTAATTGAAGGGAATTTATTACCACTAAGACACAGACTTATTTTTCCTCATAGTCTTCAAATGCAACAAGCCTCTATAACTCAACCTTTTTCTATCATAGCTTAGTGTGATGCTAACTGGGCATCTGATATTCATGATAGAAAGTCTATTTCTGCATCTGCAATATGTTTGGGACCTAATCACATTTCTTGTTGGTTCCCCAAGCAGCGTGTCAATGCCAGATCAACCACTAAAGTTGAATATCAGAGCTTGGCTAATCTTCAGAAAAAAATTATCTGTATTCAAGCTCTTCTCAAAGAATTACATATTTCTTCCTCCACTACTATCATGTTTTGCAACAATCAAAGTGTTGTTATAGCATACAACCCGGTTCTTCACTTTAGAGCATAGCACATGGAGATTTTTTGTGATCAAGTGTTATCCAAACAACTTGAAGTTTATCATATTCCTAGCTCGGATCAGTGGGCAGATAATTTTACTGAGTTTCTTTCTTCTAACTGTTTTGAACTTCTTAGGAGCAAACTCAAAGTGGAGGATTTTGTCCATAAAAATTCTTCCCCTTGAGTTTGAGGGGGTATTGGAGATATAAATGTAATCATTCAGTTATTCAACTAGATGTCAGTTAGTTATCTGTTTTTCTCTTATAATTAGTTTGATACTGTTATAACATCTTCTTGAGCCTATATATGCTCAGCTTCTATCTTCTTTTTCTCATTCAATGCAATAACATTTCCCTTTACTTTCTGTTAATCTCTTCTTTGTTTTCTCTCATACCTAAAACTGTAATACATATAGATAATTTAAAAAATCCAGATATATAATTGTTTTGCAAAAATAATGAACTATATGCTTTTGAATTTAGTGAAATTTTTTCTCCTATAGTAAAACTTGTCCTCCATTCACATTCTAACTCGTTTCTTCAAAATGGTATTTGTTTCAGTTAGATGTTAACAACATCGTTCTTAACAGGTTTTATGATGAAGTTTACAAGACTCAATGTGCAGGTTTTCAAGACTCTGGTTTGCTGGCTTCAAAAAGTCATTTATGGTCTTAAACAAGCTTCTCAAGCATGGTTTGAGAGACTCAACACTACCTTACTGCAGTTTGGCTTTACATATGGTAAATGTGATCCTTCCTTATTTATACATTCTCATCAAAACTGTCTTGCCTACTTACTCTTTTATGTTTATTACATCATAATAACTGGCCCGTCTTTTAATACATCTGTTGTTGGTATTCTTCGGTATGTAACTATCACCAAACCAATTAGGAATTTCTACTGCAGTTATGATGCAACTATCCGTTTTAGATACCCCAAAACTAATCTGATAAGGCTTCCATCCTGGATCCACTGTCTACACAAAATCTCTTCCAGCAACAAGTCAATAACTAATTTTTTTTAAATAAAAGCAATCAACAAAGGTACAGTTGTATTTTATACATATAGTATGAAAATAGTATTTAAAATTAATTTTTTTAATCAAGTTATTAACTGTCTTTCAAAGAAAACACAGATAATTAAATTTTATTTTTCAATTTTTATTAAAATTATTTCTTATACTATATATAGCACCATATAAAATATATTATTAATGAGATCAAAATAATATTAATAATAAAATATTAAAAAATTATAAAAAACACGTTATTAAGAATAAAATAAATACAATGCAAATCCTTTTTAATTTAATAAACTAATACAAAAAAAAAAACGTGCGTACGCACCTCTGGAATGTCATTGGGTTGTTGCTAAAAGCATTCAAAGATATCTTAAAGGTATTCTACAGTGTGGCCTACATATCCCTTCTGCTATACCTCATCAGCCTTTATCTATCAGTGTCTTTTGTGATGCTGATTGGACTGCTGATCCTGAAGATAGATGATCAACTTCTGGTGTTGCAATCTATGTTCTAACAAAGCCGCTTTCACCAACAAGATTTACTTTTCTTTGATCCAAGCTCAAGACGGCTGAGTTGCCTATTGTTCCACATCCACCATAAGCATGTGAGGGGTGTTAGGAGATATGTTTTTCTGGGTTTGTAATGTATAGTCCACTTTTTTGTTAACATTTTCTAAACAGCTACCTGTTATCATTGTAGTTTGACAATTGTAGTTTGTTACAACTGAATAATCTTTCATTGCAGTGCTACTCTGCCCATATATATATGGGCTCTGTATGAGGTTCACTGACTTTTTATATTTTCACTGAGTAAAGAATTACATTTCTAGTCAGTTTCAATAACTTGGACTTCCCAATTCAATGTTTCGTACTTTTAGGAATACAAATATGTATGCTGTTGAGGCATGCAGATATTTTGCAGTTGGAACAAGGGCTGAAAATAAAACCACCACCTTTTAAATATGTGTGTATGACTAGTTTTTGGAGCTTCGTTATGAATAAAGGCTAATTTTTTAGTTAGGGAGAGGGGAGATTCCTTTATCAACTTGGCAAAGGGATCAGATAGCTCTTCTAAACTAATGGTTTCCTTGTATATCTTTCACGAACAGTCTGCCCTGTACACTGTTCTTGGAGGGTATTATATCCTCATTTTTCTTCTCTCTTCAAAAAGCTGCTGTATCAATAAAAAAGATGTTTGCTACTCAAATATGGCTCTTCTATTCTTCCATTTAAGTCAGCTAGTTACTCCATAGAACTATAACTATATTCTGAATATTGTATATCTAGAATGGAAGAAAAAGTACTGTTGGTGCCAAATACTTCAAAAATAACTAAAGAACTAGGAGTTCTAGAGATACATCTATAATGGCTTCAGGACTTACAGAATCAATTCCATCAAGATCAAAAAATGCAGTTGGCCCCTTCTCATGTAGCATTGCCAAGAGACTTGTTAACAAAACAGAGCAGTACTGCCTCCTCATCCCAACTTTCTCACTTCTAAGTAAAGCAAATATTTTTCTGATGTCCTTCCCTGATATGCTATGCCCGCCAATGGCTTGAATTAACTGTGCAATCTGAAAGATCACACTGTCCTCATCTTCTTGAGAAAACCAATTCAGAAGAAAATCAAGCATTCCTGCTCTGACACAAGAAGCTCTATTAGAAATGGAATCTTTTAGCAGTTGCTGAAACATGCCCAGTCCATGATGCTTCAATGACTCACTGCTCTGCCCAATCACAAGATAACAAGCAATAAAACAGATGGCATTATTTTCTTAAAACAAACTTTAACAACTACTAAAATAATTATTACGGAAAACAATTGATCAGGAAAAAACAATGGGAAAGGAATTGCAAACCTTTTGCAGTACAATCAGATATAATATTATTACATCTTCATTCTGAAATCAAAAAAGGAAAGCAGAAATAAGAACACAAAAACAGTGCAAAGTGGGTCAAATAATTTATGGAAGATAAGACCTATGTACTGGCATGTCACCTTTATCATAGGACTCATTTTGCCATCAAATTTTCTATCAACAAGCATATCAAGCAAAGCATCTAAAAGGCTTTCACTTGAATGCAACTGGCAAAAATCCAACAGCAGACTCTGCAGAGTCTGGTAACCCTTTCCAGCTAGAGCTCTAAATGCCGCCTGCAAGGAATAATAACACAAGAAGTTTTTGAATTGGAAAGTGATGGTACAATGCACGCAGCTACAGTAAATAGAACATAAGAATTCAATCTAGACACAAATAAAAAAGGATGACACTTCAAAAGGCAATCAGCCTATAATCAAATCTGTATAGCCAAAATAAAAAAATTTAGGCTCGTGGAAGACATAGTGTGTATTGTATTCTAGTTGAATAAGCACCCAGCAATTTCTCCTGGCTGACATAATTTGTCATGAGATAACCTATTCGCTTTATTTGGATTACAAATGAAATGAAGGGCAAAGCAACAAGAGAGTAAGAAATAGGAAGAATGAAAGTAGCACTGTCCGGATAGATAAATAAAAAGAAAAATGGAGAAATTTCTTTCAACTTGTTTGGATGAAGAAAAGAGTGGATAGAAATAAAAAAAATTGCATTAAAAAGCTTTCTGCACTAATTAAAAATAAATTTATAAATGTAACCCATCCAAAAATACTTTCTTCCTTCCTATTGCTCTTTTCAAACCAACAGTGGAAATTTGGTATTTCCATCCTATTGTGATCCTCTTGATTACCTACCTATCCAATTGGACAATTACCTACCTATCTAATTAGACAATTACAACAAAATAAACAGTTTTTCAAGTCTACAGTACTAGCAGTTAGTGTAGTAACCTTCATAAGAACATGGAGTTACACCTCTCCATTAAGGTAAGATGTGATAGAACATATTTGAATACAAACATCTCAAGGCTGCTGAACAGAACCAGACACTAAAGGACTCTAAAAATTAAAACAATACAGTCAGTCACTCTCTTCCAGGGGAAGGTTCAATGGCAGCAACAAAATGCCTTTTCTCACTAGGTGGTGTCAGCTACATGAATCAAAGAGGAACCGCTGAACATTGTCAAAAACCAAATCATCGAAAAGACCATTTACATCAAGAATTTTCCTAGAGAATTTTCTAATTTCTGTGTGGAATATAGAGAAAAAAAATTGAGTATGTGTGAGTGTATTTCCCACCCAGCAGAATGACATACTTATGATAGTCAAAGCGTTTATAACAGAGAAATTAAGATACTACTTCCTCCAAAGATACACTGAATGTAGCAATACCAAGTTTATAGGCTACTAGAAAAAACAAACTTTAAAGTACATTGAAGTGAATAGGTGTCTCGAGAACTGTATGCAAGTTATAAACAGAGTATAGAAGTGTGGGTGGGGTAAACCTTACTATCAGAATCCCGTGAAATATGTGGGTGGGGTAAACCTTACATAATTAGAAGATTTAATTACATTCATAATTAGGAGGATTATAGGCTCACAGAATATTTTATATTTATTGTACAGAATCATTGACCCTGGATCATAGGGATAGATTGTGTCTATGAGACTATGTTGCGATAACAAGTCAGCAATAAATAGTGTGCATAATAATCCAATGCAACATGATAGAACTAAGTATGCTGAAGTAGATAGACATCTTATAAAGGAGAAGCTGGATAATTGGACAATTTGTACATTATTTGTATCCTCTTGAAATCAACTTGCAGATGTATTGACAAAAGGGCTAAGTGGTGTTGCATTTCACTCTATTGTTGGCAAGTTGGGAATGGATGACATCCACTCACCAACTTGAGGGGCAGTGTCAGAATCTCGTGAAATATGCTAGAGATAATATTTCCTTGTACAGATTTAATTAATATAATTGCATAAATCGGAGATTTAATTACATTTCATAATTAGGAGAATTGTAGGCTGACAGAATATTTTATATTTTTTGTACAAAATCATTGACCCTGAATCATAGGGATAGATTGTGTCTATCGTAAATTAGGGTTATCCTTTATAAAGTTTTTTTGTATTCTAATTAAGAGCAATTGTCTATCTATGAATGATATTGGAAACAATTTTTATGACTTCCAAACGGATTTTGTAGGTTGAGTTAGACATGAAACTACATTCTTCACATGGTATCAAAGTTTTTCCTATCAAGATTTGTTGACATATCGTATCACTCACATTATTATTGATATCAGATATCGGAACATATCAAAGACCCAAACATCCTTTATAAAGTTATAACAGAAATCATAATGGGTTATGGCAAAAATATAATAAACAAAAGAAATATAATATATACAATTTTAAAAAATGCAAAACTATAATTGTAATACAAAAATAATTAAAGAAACAACTATTAATAATAATATTATGTCTAAAAATTCAAATCACAGCAACATCAAATCAAAATATCACAAATTTTAAGTTCAAAACAAAAATTAATAATAAAACATAAGATAAATATTCTACACTTTTAATTATTTAACACTTCTTTAATCCCAATTAGTGGAACTAAAAAATCTTTTTGAAAAAAAATTGCAATTGGTGGTGGCAGCTGTGGCAGCAAAGGCGCCAGTGGTGGTAGTGGCAATGGCGATGGCGTTGTTAGCAGTGGCTGCAGCGGAGCCACAGCAGACAAGAAAGGAGGTTGTTGTAAGTTGTATTCTAGGGCTAGGTTAATCTTATGATGGTTGGATTGGGTCAGGTTGTATGGCCCAACTCCTTTTGTCAAAAAAAACATTTGAGCTCATAAATGTTTGGCCCAACAGGAGAATAAGAAGGAAAGAAACAAATTAGGGTTATCTTCTCCATGGGCATTGCTGCCTCCTTCGTTTTTGCATGGGAGCTAGATCATGTCTCCGAAATTTTTGCCATCTCCGTTTTGTGTCGCCACACAGCCACACCCAAAGCAGCCACCATGGGCTGCCAAGAGAAACCCACATCGCCACCATCATGTTGTGGCAGCAAGCTACAAATCAACCAACAATTTCCGCCATGGCACCACCATATTGAATATTCGATAGCATAGATCATTTGTTAATCAACCACTCTCAAATCACCCACAAATATCTAATCATATGTTCGAGACGTCCAACATTCGACATGACAAGTGTATTAGAGTTCCCAGATTGCCTGGAGATATTGTTAAAATAATGTATATAAATGGATCATTGATTATTTTTCCAAGTAGCCTATGTACTTGGCATAGCTCAAGTCACTACATCTTAGGAAGCAATGGAATCTTAATTGTTCTCTGGTAATGTGCTTTGGCATTTTATATATATGTGTGTGCGTGTATCTTTCTCATACTCTTAAATATGAATAGTTCCATTCAGTCAGGTGTAAAAACACTCAAGCACATTTAGAAAGACAAATCACACAATAGCCTTATTAAGAAGTGGACTTTAAGCCTAACTCAACCCCACATAACCGGCTTGGTAAGGTGAGGTTTGCACCCACTTATATAGACTAGATTGAATTTATCTCTAGTCGATGTGGGATTTCCAACACATCCCCTCACGCCGAGGACTGGACATCTCGAGCGTGGGACATAGATTTATGGGTGGTCCAATAATGGCCCGATAGCAGGTGGCCCAACACCTTAGAATGAACTTAATCTGGCTTTGATACCATATTAAGAAGTGGACTTTAAGCCTAACTCAACCCCACATAACCGGCTTGGTAAGGTGAGGTTTGCACCCACTTATATAGACTAGATTGAATTTATCTCTAGTCGATGTGGGATTTCCAACAAGCCTATAGATACTTGTGGTATAATATCACCAATTTTAACCTTATTTTCTTGTTTATTGCTAAAATTGTGATGTGTCTCAATAGCCCCACTCAAGTGAAAACCCTCTGAATACAGAGAAAAATTTCCTCTGAATCATCATTGTGTGTAGAGAATGAAGAAAGTACCACAGCCATTGTGTAGCCAAAGAAAAGTTTTTGCAATTCAAGCTTCCATATCTTTTGTTCTTCAATTTGACAAGTTATTTAATGAAAGATCAATTGATTAAAAGAGTAACACAACGAGCATTTAAGCTTTTTTAAGAGATGTAATAAACATATTGGTATTCCTTTACAGCTTTGGGAAAAGTGGTTACAACACAATTCCAGAGCCCCTTTGACCAAATAGTTAAGAGTCCGATCCTTGTCAACCTTATATTCTTCATAACATCGTTTCAATATAATATAAAAATAGGCCAATGTATTGCCCGTGCCTTAAGCCCATATTGCTCTTCTGTAAGATGTGAAATCATGTTATTCATGTGCTTACTCCAACAACTTGTCTTTTTGCAAAATTGGTTTGCAACAATCCAAAATCAGCTAAAGGGAAACAATATAAATAACTTATAGTAAGATATAATTCGCAAAAATGTTCTTAACCAGAACAAAACATTTTAAAACACATAAAGTAACAGCAACAATTACTACAGCATTAGAGGAAAAAATAGGAGAAAACAATAAAGACAAATACCTTAGAGGTATCATTACTTGCAAGCAGACAAGTAAGTGTTTGGAGTACATTCAAAACCAATTTCTCCCCGTTTGCCCCATCAAGGTTGCTGTTCAGTAAAGACACAACATGCAAAAAGCACTCCCCATCCCGAAATAGAGTCTGATAGTACTGAAGCAATAAAGCAACCCTTCAGTTAAATTGTCAAATGCATTTGACAACATTTAAGCAAATAAAGTAAAGAAATAAATCAATGTCAGACACATACTGCTTGGTTAGTCTGGAGCATATCTCTCATTCCTACCATCAAATCAATGGATAGATCAACAAAACTTTTCTCCCTTTCTTTTAATTGAGTAAACATTTCTAAATACTTAGAGCATAACTGCAACTTTGCTTTTTTATCTTCCTCGGAAAATGGCATAATCTGGAAAAAAAAAATTAGTCATGTCAAAAATGAAAACATAATACTAACAATAATTATGACCCAGAAAGGAAAATTCAAGTAAATAGCTCGTAAAGTATACCTTCATCAGATCAAGTATATGTCTAAGCACATCATCTCTCAAACCTTTCACCCAAAATAAATCAAACAGGCAATCAATGCATGTAAAACTATGTAATATCAACTTGGTATCTTTAGTTGCTGCAAGAAACTTGGCAAAGAACTCCATGCACACTTTCATGCAATTAAAGCAACTTTGTACAGTCTCAGGTAAATTGCTTGTATGTTGATGTTGCATCGATACCAATGCTTCCGTGCCACTTTTCTCACTGGAAACCTCCATGCTTCCTGGACTTCTATAGTCTTGTGCTTGAACACAGGCAACTTGTAGAACACGAGAAACTGCATTCAAGGTCTTAAAGGAAGCAATTGTTGTCTCAGGGGAAAGCTGCATGATGCGAACCAAACTCCTCACAAGAACACATGCAGTTTCAGGATTACAAGCAGAATGATCAAGTGCATCCACCAAATAAGACAATTCCGTCTGGAATAAAAACAAAAAATAAATACTACCAAAATTATCAAATAATTGACTTCAATTATACAATACATGCACAAGAATCTAATCCCATTTTTCCAGTGGTCTAGTCCCATTTCCTAGTGGTCTAAGAAACAAGTTATGTCAAGTCTTGCTCAAACAATAGTCAAATTTTATGGATTCAAACTCTTCTTAAAGCACTAGGCCTATGATATGGGCTAAACCCTAAACCCTAAACTCTAAACCAAGCACATGGAAATTGATCTTTTCTTTGTTAGTGAAAAATTGTGTCCAAATGTCTATGTTCAACATATCTCAGCACAAGTACAATGGCTTGACATTCTTACCAAACCTCTCTCTCCTAAACGTATTCTATTTAGTTGGGACAGACACAAAGAGGTTGCTCTTTGTCTAAATCATCACCTACCTTGAGTTTGTACGGTGGTGTTAGTGGTTGTATTAAGTTAGATGATCTTTCACAGTTTTCTTTACAACTTTGTTTCCTTCCTTTCCCTATATAAAGAGAATCTTTGTTTTCCTTTGTACTTAGTGTGACAATCAATACAAAGTTACTTTTAAGTTTCTCTTTTTTCTCTCTCTCTCTTACTCTAATACCCTCTATGCAGTCTTCCTCCATGTGCACCACATGTTTTGTACATAATCTCACACCTGTTCAAGATAAACTTTCTCCTCAATCATTCATATATGTCTTCATGGGGGATATCATTGTCTCAAAAATGGTATTGATGTTGCTCTCCTAGTCTTCGTATGTCTACTAAAATCTCTTTTTTCATATGTTCCACATTAAAGAATTGTTCTTTTTCCCACCACTATCAATCTTCCTTCTTCACTACCAAATGACTCTGTCATAACTCAAGATGCTTTCAAGTATATCAACATCATTCCTAGCCCACTGAAATTCTAATGAGATCCATTTGCGACTGATAACAATATAATGGAGGCCATGCCCAATCCTTCCCCAACACCATCTCTCATACCAAATCTAGTCTCCTTTAAAAATGATTAGCCTATTACTACTAGAAAAGGCACATCATTTCCCATAAACTTCTCCCCACTATAAAAACCTCAATTGTTATACTTTTTTGTCCTCATTATCTTCTATTCTTATTCCCAAGTTTCTGGGTGAAGGTTTATCTAACCCAGACGGGCAACGGGCGATGATTGTAAAGACATGTGCCTTTCAAAGTCGTGGTGTACGAGGGAGACGTTTCCTCTTCTAGTTGGCATGTCAATTGCTGGATGTCGATGATTGTATACTCTTAAAGCAATACCAGGTCGAAATATTGATTGATATCATTCAGTTGCCGAAAGGATACAAAAAAATCTTTGGCCAAGATTATTGTGGCACTTTCTCTATTTTTGTCAAAATGACATGTATTCAACTACTTTTTCCCATCATAGCTATTCACCACTAAACCCAGTTTCAACTTGACATCAAAAATGCATTTTTACATAGTGATCTTGATGAAAAAGTCTACACGGAACAGCCTCCTAGATTTGTTGTCGTCTAATTTGGTATCCCGTCTACACAAGACCCTATACGGCCTCAAGCAATCACCTCATGCATGGTTTGGACATTTTAGAACATTCATCTAGCAGTTTAGAATGATACAAAGTGATGTTAATCATTCTTTGTATTATCATTGTTCTCCCCAAGTATGTATCTATTTCATTTGTATATGTGGACAACATTATTAACATATGCAGTAATAAGAGGGTAATGTACAACTAAAATAATATCTAGCTCAAAAGCTCTAGACAAAAAATCTTGGACACCTACAGTATTTTCTAGTTATAGAAGTGGCAAAATCCAAGGGAAGTTTGGTCATATATGAGAGAAAATATGTTCTCGACATTGAAGACTCAGGAATAGTGTTATCAAATATCGGCCATAGCAGCATCATTGCATAAAGCGATGTCGGATTTGCCGGCGACCACCATAACAAGGTAGTGGTAAAACGATTTTTGCATGGCAGTCGTGGAATGCTGGCACGAAACGATGTTAGCAGAAATCACACCTCGGGAAGAAGAGATTTGTTTCTTCTTTCCCCTCCTCTTTTATTCTTTTCTATTTTTCTGTTTCTTTTTTCTAATCTCCTTGGCTTTCTTTTTCTTTTTCTCTTTTCATATGTTTTATGTTTTCCTTTTTCTTCTTCTATATGTTCTCTTCTTTCTTACTAACTTTTTAAAAAAAATTCAATTTGATCCATCTATTTTTTCTGTTCTGATTTTTTTAATTTTTTCCATTTTTTTCTGCTTATTTTTCTTTTCTACTTTTCTGTTCTTTTTTAATTTTCTATTTGCTTTTACTTTTATTATTTTGTTTGTCTTATTTTTTGTTTTTTATGTAGTAATTAATAAATAATTATGTTGGCACTACGGAAGAACCACATTATTAGAAATTTAGGATATTAATGTTTTATTCTTAATTTATTTCTTAGATTTTGAAATTCTAAAATCTAGATTTGTTATTATCATTAATTTTGTGGTTGTCTTTCATTGTTGGAATTTAATTAGTCTACTTATTTATTCATATATATATATGTGTGTGTGTGTTTTTCACATGTCCGTGATGCTTCCGCCATAACCCGTTATGACATCCAATATATTTTCACAAAGGATTTTTGAGTTACTGATATTTTCTGTCATCTAATATCGATAACACTCGTCAGGAATGACAAATGCTAAGCATGTGAACACACTAATGGATCCGAGTGTCAAATTTTTACTTGACCAAGGAGAATCTTCTTTTGATCCTGGGAGTAACAAAAGATTAGTTGGCAAACTAAATTACTTCAATGTGACTCATACAAAAGAACACACTAATGCATTGACCACAGCAAGTCAATTTTTAAACTCTCCTTAGCAAGACCACTGGGATGCAATAGTACATATCTTAAAGCATATTGAAAAGACTCCTGGAAAAGGCCTCATTTATGAAGAAAAATACTCAAATTGTTGATGTTGAATGAGCAGGGTCTCCAACCGATAATAGATGCTCCACTTCAAGGTAGTGTGCTCTAGTTGGAGCTAATTTAACATCACGAAAGTGTAAGAAAGAAAAATGTTATAGCAAGATCAAGTACAAAGGCAAAGTACAGGACAATGGAATTACTCACTTGTGAGCTTGAGCTCATACAGCTTAAATGTGAAGAAAGTTCCCAAATGCACACCAAACATATTGAGGTGGATTGTCATTGAATATGGGAAACACTAGAGTATAAAGACATCACCACTAGATTTATCAACTCAAGAACTCAAGTGAGCAGTTGATTGACATATTCACCAAGTCTCTAAGAGGACCGAGGATATATTATAATTGCAGCAAGCAAGGCATATACAACTTATATGCTACAACTAGAAGGACAATGTTATAATTATACAAATAAGAAATTAATCTTAAATAATCAAGAATCTTTAGATTATATATTTATTATTAGAAATGTTTTTATTTATTCTTATATCATATTTTTGTTATTAGAGGATAATTGTCTATTTATTATATTGATTCCTTTCTCCCAATATAAATAAAGCCCTTATGTTGTCTCATAAATACACCTTTAGCTCAATATTTGTCTCTTTCCTTGAGTTTAACACTAAGATTTAGATATACACAATTTTAATGTGTTTATGAGTAGGAATGTAAATTCATTCAACCAAATTCAGAAATAAATTGAGAATATATATAAGCAAGAAGAGGGGAATAAAAGAACCAACCATGTTCTGTGTGTTTCCATTACATGTTGCAGCAAATTCAACAAATAAAATTACTTCCATCTGTAGAGTATTAACCCCATTAACTTCTGCCATATTACCAGTGCTCCCAGAAGTAGACAACATCTCGGACTTCTCAAATATCTGTCGAGCATATTCATCTGAACCTGATTCAAAATAAAAGAAATTTTCTGAAAATATAAGATCCCATATTCCCTCCTCGCGAAAAATTTCAAGTGACATGGGAGAAGAAGAAAGAAGGTTTCTAAATGAATTCAGAACTGTGTTCTGTAGAGCTGAAATAAAGATCCTGCAACATGGAAAGAAAAACCACATATCAAAAGTTAGTTCAATACATGAAGGTCCTACTTGAGAGATACATTAACAGAAATACTTCACAATCCTTCTTTCATAGATTATTAGACTTTTCAATTTATGACAAGGAAAAACACTGCAAGTCACTGGTAAAGTTCACCTTAAATAGCTCGGCAAATCACTCTGACTAGAGCAAGTTTTGATGCAAGGAAATATTGTAAATAGAACCCTCATAATCCATTTGATTGAAAGTTCATAATATGCAGAGGAAACAGGCAATGCAAGTCGACCAGAAGATACTTGGACATGAAGAGATTTTGAACCCTCAGGAACTAACAGAAATGCACAGAGACCTCTGCTCAACATAACAACATAATCATCCCAAAATTCAGAAAAAGAAGCATGGGGTGGAAGGCCACAAGAAAGCACCACTGCATCAGGTTTCACATAATTCTCAATCTCTTGAATATCAAGACCATGCATACCAACAGCATGCTGTCCAGTAAAATCCTTCTCCTGTCCCAACTCTTGAAGCAGAAAAGCCGGTGAACAAAAACTATTTGCGAACTTATGCACCCTACCATTTTCACAGAGAAATTGCAAGCTGATCATATTGCCAAAGCTGTACCAGTGTCAAGGTCTCAAGCGTCAATTCTTTCTATAAATTCAAATGAGATTCAAGTAGCAATCACTTAAAAAAACTCAAGAAATGCACAAAGGACAACATTGTTCTATCTGCCACATTAATAAAAATTCAGACAGGAATTCCTAAGAATGACGAGCAACTACATCTATAGTGAATACACATATGAAATATTTAGGAAGGTCACAGGCAATGAAGTTGGCAAAATTGTTTTGCTCTTATGTCGTCATTTTTTTATTATTAACACATAATTGCTCACATCAAAGTGACCATCTTCGACATGTGAAAAAAGGAATATTCTGAGATTCACAACATCAGCAAATTGTGAAGGATACACGGCCTCCCTCAAAACTTCCAGAGAAAGAATATGAAGTTGAAAGATCTTCTGCAATGGTTTATCATCCCTGCAAAAAACAAGCAAACCAATTTATCAAAGAATGCAAGACAGGCTGTGCATTATAACAGTATATATAATATAGTATTTTCTGGGAGGGAAAGAAATATGAGAAATGCATAATACATTATCTTACAGGGTTGATTTGATTCAAGCTAAAACTAGTAGAGGGGATAACAAGAACATGTTAAGGCCAAAATATTTTTATAACAGACAGGAAACTCAGATTACAATGAATAAAATTCATAGATTCACCAACATCAAGCTAGTCATGAAATTATTATCCGCAAACCCAAACATCAAGACATGCATAGATTCCTCAAAAAAAGAAAATGCAGATACAGCAAGCCTAAAAGAAATACCATCATCTCTTCCATTAAATCAAATAAAGAATAATTGGCTTGAGATATACCCAACAATACCTGAATCCATCAGCACAAACAAGATTTCTGTAAGTTTTTGCATAATTTGCCGGAAATCCAAGACCATCCAGCAGCACTTCCAACCCTCCTATACTTCTAAAATGATTCTGGCCCCTAAGATTTGCAGATAAGGCCAAAGAAAGGATTTTCAAGCACAAATAGTGAAGTGAATCATCCATCAACAGTTCTTTCAGGCTAAATCTTCTAATGACCCGTAAGAGCTCTGAAAAATTAAGTTTGGTTAACGGAAAATGTATGATAATTGAACAAAAAAATATGAAAATAAGTCTTAAAATCTATTACGCATGGACTTTAACATCCCATGAAATTCAATAATCATAGGACGGCCAAAGAAAGGAGTTGTAGTCGAGCTATTTAACATAAGATAAAGCTGAATCTTAGTGAGGTGCCAAATAACAATCCTCCTTATACAAACCCCCCAACAAGAGAACAAATATGCAAGAATTTGTCAAAAGATATCAGACACAAACAATAAACAATGAGAGACCACAGCAACCAAAACAATGAACAACAGCTTTTCAGCAAGCAAGTGAGGGAAAACATAAACAAGTAATCATAGAAAGTAGATTTTAAACCTAACTCATCTTAGAAAGTGGACTTTAAACCTAATTCATCTTAGAAAGTGAACTTTCAACTTAACTCAACATCAACAAAACCAACTTGTAGAGTAACATTTATACCTACTTATATACTATAATAGTCATATCTATAATTGATATCAGATTTCCAATATACTCCCTCACGTCAAGGACTAAAGATCTCGAGTGAGAGAATAGATATCTATGGGTGGTTTGATAGTAGGTGGCACAATAAGCCCAAAAAAACTCATTAGAACATGTTATGAGACCAATTGTTGAACCATAAACTTACGACTAGACCAAAAGTAATAACCTATGGTCAAGATGCAACTCTTTCTACTTAAAATCATAACAGTCCAAGTGTCATTATTCGATAGTAACTTGGCTCACCTAGCCTCCGCTAGGAATTAACAATTGTCCCACTCAGAATCAAACTCACGACATTAGCTTGGATACCATCTTAGAAGATGAACTTTAAGCATAACTCATCTTAGAAAGTGTATTTTAAGTCTAATTCAGCCTCACAAATCAACATGAAAGGTAAGGTTTGTATCTACTTATCTATAATTTGGTCCCGTCTCTAATCAATGTGGATCTCAATCAAGTGAGAAAAGTAAAAATAGAATAGTCATAATTGTGGAAATAGGTGTTATTATTTTGTTGTAAAGCTTAGTGTGAGGAAGGCTTTGTTGCATGGGAAGCTTGAGGAAGAAATAGAAGAAATATATACAGAGGTCCCACCAAGATATGAAGTTGCATATTATTAATGATTATCATAGTTCAACGAAGTTGCTAATCATTATTAAGGAAATCTATTGGGGTCCTACCAGGAGAGAAAGAAATCCATTCTCCAAGTGACTCAATTAATGATTAGCACAGTTCAATGTACCTTAAGAAGTTGTGATGTTTTAATTTCTCTTGAAGCTAGTAGTTTCATTTATTATCTTTCTAATCATTGTTGTTATGAATAAATCAATCTGCTGATTGGAAAAAATATTCTACCACATTCAAAAAAATTAGTTTCATATTTTCACTAGGTCCCTGTACTATAATTCCATCGAAAAGGTCCCTATATTCAGACATTTTTAACGAAGTCCTTATACTTCTAGAAGCATTTAAAGAGGACCCTAAATGTTTTCACTTAGGGGCTATTTTACAGGTTAAATCAAGGAAACCTGCAACAGTAAGAGCTGCAGATGATGGTAAAAATATATTAATCAAGTCTAGATGGTCGTCAACTCACATACCTATTTAAAGTTTTAGCACAGTTTCCCAAGTACAAAGAAAATTTATAGGGACCTGTCTGTAAGTAAGTGAAACTATAGTAACCTGAAGAACAATTTATTTAACCAGCAGCATTTAATAATATATTTGCTGAATTAATTGTATCCTCCATGCATCTATATTTACCTAGTGCACATATCCTTGCCAAATTAGAATTTCAGTAACTAAAACCAACAAATGCCTAATAGCCTCAAAAATATACAACAATAACAGATGCCTACCTTACCTACTAACCAATTTAGGCCACCAGCTTCCATTACAGAAACAATTGCTTTCTGCCGCCAATGTAACCTTGCTTCAGTAGACAAAACCTTTGAACTATTTGAAGAGATGATTGGAGTATCAGCATGTGAAATAAAGCCTACAAGACTGCAGAATAACTCATCCTTTTTGTCTATATTTGAACCTAAATCAATGAAAATATAGATTATTGATACAACATATGTTAAAATTTGTTGGAGCAGCTTGATTTTTTGAACAGCAGAGTCAGAACAATTTGCATCCGCAGAAAGGGCATGACTCATGGTTTTAAGTTGGACCACAGCCCCTGTGAAAAATTGAACACACAAAAAAACTTCCATTACTTTTCTCATTGTAAAAGACATATTAGAGAACAACAAAAGACAACTAATCAAAGAATTAAAGTTATATTTTCAAAACATAGACTTATGAAGAGAGGAAAACAAGATTTGGTAGTTAAAACCTATAAAAATTCAGGAATTAAATAACAGCCAACTAGAAGCAGATCATTGCTCTGCACACAAGCAGGAGAGAGAAAAGGAGAGTGAATTGATAACGGGGAAAAAACAGTGGGCACAAACTACATCTAGAAATGGCACATGGCCGTATGGTCTTCATAATAGTTTACAAATTAGAAGATAATTGCTGTAAATAGAGGATTATTAGGATAAAAATATCCTAACATCTCCATAGTAATTACGAAAAACATCCTTAGAATCTACACATTCATTCCAGCAATTTTATTTCCTTTTTTTAAAAATGTGATTGTTACTATAATAATTATAGAAATAAAGAGTTGATCTTATATAATCAGAAATATCTAGATTATATACTTATTATTAAGAACATTTTTATTTATTCTCATATCATATCTTTGTTATTAAAGGATATCAAATCTCCTCCAATTATTGTATTTGATTCCTTTTTTCTCAATATAAATAAAGTCTCTATGTTGTCTTGGTGACACACGGCTTCAACTCAATGCTTCTCTTCTCTCTTCCCTAGAGTTTAATAGTTGCAAATAGAAGAGTTGAGGATGTAATTTGTATGATTGTAATTAATAAAATATTTCTTTATTCCCTTCATTGTTCGAGTATAATGCACACTGGTATATCCTTTAAAGTGAGGCTCAGAAACAAAAATAAAGAACAAAGTCCATTTGTTAAGCTATAACAGTGGGACACGTGGCTCTGAACCACTTAGCAACAAAAGAAAATACTAAAGATTTATGAAGAACCAATATGTAGACCACACTAACTTAAGTTAAAACTTATTACAGTTTTCAGCAACCATCATCCACTGAAGTAATCAAAGTCAGGAACAAAAGAAGAAAATCATTAGTCAAATAGCATTGATTATACCTTTCATTAAGGCTGTAAGTTTTCTAATTCCACCAAAGTATCCAAAAACTCTGCAATTATATAATGAACGGGCAATAATTTTCAGTGCATCCAAAATAAAAAATCCTTCAGAAGTAATAAACAGATTTGCAGCAGCCCCAGACAAATCTGTTGATGATTGCCCCATGCTGGTGTTCACTGAAAGGGAAGAAAAACATGAATTACTGCAAATAACATGTAAGCATTAACAGTTTTGGTATGAGTAACCAAATATACCATTGCAAGATTTTTTTTATTAAACATCATCTTGTATTCAGAGAAAAAGGTCTGTGACTATAACAAACGAAAATTTCAAAGGAAATGAAAAACCGTTGATTCAAAAATAAGAAATTTGAATAAGTATATGTACTCCATCCTTGTGTCTGTTTCACAAATAGATGGTCCCTAACTCTATTTTAATTGCATCCATAAACTTATTTGAACTTCCTTGTAGTGGAAACCACTTAAAGACTTAAGAGGGAAGAAAGCAAACAAAATAATAACTATGATAGCAACAATTGGAAACTTACAATCAGTAACTAGTGAGGTTAACTGTGTGACCTCTTCAGTTAATACCCGAATGACTTCAACAGGATGTCCAGCTGAGCAGCCAACAACCACATCATCCGCAGATGATAAACTCTCAACAGAAGCAGACTCTAATAATATGCCAGAATTCACAGGTTCCCAATCTTTGTAGCCAATTACAAATTGCTTGATGAAAACATGAAGCAGTCTCTTTTTCTCCACCTAGAACATTAAGATCATATAAAGCAAATTTACTAAATAGACAACTAATTTGTGAGCGAAAGACATAAAGCAATGCATTTAGCATTATTCTAGACAAATGCAGAAACACTAAGAAAGCATTTTAATTTACTTTTAATAATAGATTGGTAAACAACATGATAGGATATGTTAAGATCAACACGTAACAACATATCCGGATGATGGGTGAAAAGGAATCCGATTCAGTTAGCAGGAGCAAACGCACAAGAAAACCATCATGGAGAATGAGGGATAAAGTGTGAGGTAATGAGAGAGAGGACATGTAAGTTTTAAACTCTGGTATTTCTGATTTCTCTCTGTACTTTTCTGCTTTTGTTAGCTCTTTTTCTCCTTAATAGTTTCCTTTCTGGGACCTTAAGTGATATATGACGTTCTAATTCCAAGAAAGCAATATTCATTAGTTATCTTTTTCGATACCGTTGTTGAAATTAAAAGCTGATCATTACACAACACCTATAGAAAACATATCTACATGACTTAAATGCATATTTGAATTCTTAAAAAATAGTTCATATGAAGCTTGCCCAGCTTCAGAAAATTAAGTATTCAATAAGTCTAGATCCAACCATACACCATACCTTATCATCAGCTTTCTCATATCGCTCCCAAAGTGTATTTACAATTGCCTCATCACCAGCATCACTGGAAAAAGTAAAAAGTTAAACAAACTCAAGTAAAAGAAAAATGGATTGAAACACTATTAACACAAATGATTCCCTCTCTTGTTCTCTGGAAAAAAAAACCCCTTTAAATTTATCACTTTATCCCTCTTTTAATTTGCTATTATTTGGTCCAGAAATCTAGAGCAAAATGTACACATCTTTAAGAGTATCATCTCGCCAAAAATCTTGCTCGGGAAAGGCTTGTATTGCTGCTTCTCTGGTGTTCTGAAAATGCTTTTCGAAGGGACCAGCCAATGCTGGTGACATGAAAAGAGATTGAGCAGCCTCACTGCGTTATTAGTTACTTTGTTGTCTTTTGGTTTTGCTTTGCTTTAAAATCTTCTAGCTCTTAACCACCTTATTGTCAACCAACCCCAATTGTACTTTCACACCTTAAAAAGATATCTTTATATAGACCACCACTACCCATAAAAAGTATCTTATGAAACATCAGACAATGTTGACAAGTCTACATAGTCATGTACCCGTGAATGTCGCCATATCTTGCACTTAAGAAATATATATTTGTATGAAAAGTAACTCATGTGTCTAAACAGCTTACAGAATCTAACAACATTCTCTTCTATGATCTCCAGCAACATGGATGTTAGACCAATAAAGTTCACCATGCATATAAAAAAAATGTTGAATGCTTATATATATAAGCACCAATTAACTTTCAAAGCTCAAACATGGAAGGCATTCACTCACAAATAACAACATGGAAAATAGGCATGTGTTAGGAGTCTCACGTTGAGTAAAACAAACTACTTAATGTGGTACTTAAGTCATGAAGCTCTCTCACTTAATGGACTAGTATATTGAATCCGACTCTCTTAATGTGCATAAATCCTAACAATTGGTAATTTTGCCAAGAGTTGGGGTACAAAAAGGAAAACCTAAAAGTTGACGTAAGGTGTAAGCCAAATATTGATAGATGGGTGATTATCAGAAGGTACATCAGATCAACGTCAAAAGAATAAAAATCATCACAGAAATCGTCTCCTAAAGGAGGTGGCATTGTTAAGAGTCTCACATTGAGTAGAATAAAAAACTTGATGTAGTACTTAAGCCTTGAGGTTCTTCCAACTAATGAACTAGTCTTTTTGGATTAGGCCCTCTTCCTAGTCTTAACAGCATGTCTCTGAGATGCCTTCCCAAGCATATCATAGGCCATACAATGACATGATTCAAGAAAATTCAAAATACATGAGATAATCAAGGGTAGTATTATTCCAAAAGACATTAATCACTCACTACACGGGATTCCTTCTTTGGTACAAACTCAACAAGATTATACATTAATCATTTAGTTTATAAAGCAGTAAAATTAAAACAATCTTAATAAACCAATGTGTCTGTCCGGGTTGTTTGACTACAGGACAAACGTTCCATAAAAATAATCACACTTAGTTTCACAACCATACACTCCCTATCTCAAGAGGGATTACCTCTGCAAGCCCACTGCTGATTATGGAAATCTCTATCAGTAAAATATGATACTAATAGCCCAAGAGTTTGTCTAACATAATTTATTCTTTATGCACCAGAACACTCAATGAAACATTACTTATATGATAAAACTCCTTTCCTAAAACTCTACTACATTATAAATTATAGAAAAAGAATAGCAGTAGCAGCCTCGAATACTTGCTAAACACTCAGAGAACACTTGATGATAACCCGTGCTTCTTCCACATACAGGTGGAACAACATACCTCAGCACATCAACATTTCAAAAAATTATCAATACAAATATAGAGCTTTATTATTCGATTTCATAATAAAAACCCTTTGAAAAATTGTTGTTACCTAAAGCGAATCCTGGGCCCAGGAGGAGAGCACTTTTGAGCTTGGAAACTTGAAGATTCGCCAGTATGCCCAGCAGAAGTTCTTCTAATAAGGTCAGCAACACCTTTAACGATATTCATCCTTCCTCACCAAGATCAGCTCAGCGTTGAGACTTCACGAACCAATCAACGGTTCCACCCATCACTCTCGTGAAACCACCTTTCTAGCTCAAAGAAACCAATCACCAGTAGTAAGATTATACAATCTAGTCGACTGTTGCAGTGATTACCGATGACAAAAAAAAACAGAACAAGTGAAAAACACTTGCTCAAGAAAAAAGACTTGACAAAATCACCATAAATTTCTTACTCTAACTTCAACCTCCCTTTTCAGCTCACTGATTAGAGATCATTTCAATGAATTGAATTAGCTCCGTCAGGGATCATTCCACTCACTAATTAGCACCGGATTGTGAACATTTCGAGAATCTAAATAATTCAATGTAAGATACACCCGTCATTCTCGAAAACATAAAATACTCAATTAAACGTCGACAAAGAGGGAAACAATCAATAATCGAGGCGGAGTATATATACCTGAATAGCGAGACAAAATCAAGAATCAAGAGTTCTAGGGTTTGAGAATTGAGATCGGAAATAACGATTGTGGAAGCTTCAATATAATCCCCCTTCTTTTCTTTTAAGATATTGGTCGGAGCTACTTTAATAGCGTCGGTAACGAAATTGTCATCGTTGTAAGAAGAAAATGATATGACGAATGCGTGAGAAAGAGGAAAGCACTAAAAAGCAAACCCCAAACACTAGTTTAATTTCGACTTGCCCTTCTATTTTTTTTCTTTTCGATGATCTTTTCATTTTCCATCGTTGTAAGAAGAATAAGTAGAAATCAATAATCAACAAAGAGTTGCCCTTAAGCGCTGCAATTACGCAATCATTTTCTTAATTAAATTTACAACTTTTATTGCCACTGTGAATGGTTTAGAGGATAGAAACAGTGAAAATGAAAATATAAAAATAAGTTAAGAAAACATAAAAAAAAAAGTATGAAACAATATTATATATTTAATTATTTAGTATAGTAGAAATAAGTAAAAAGTAATGAAAAAAATTATAAAAATTGTACAAAATTAATTTAAGAGGAAAAGTAGTAAACATATAATAAATTGAAAGGTAAAAATAGATAAAATTAATTAATTAATTTACTCGACATCTATCCTCAATAGCATACAAGGTAAAGAGATTAAAACATGTACTAGAAACTTGAATAGCATGTATACATCTATTAAGAATAATAAAATAAAAATGAATGAAGGTATAAGAAAGTTTTCATCTAAGGAAAGTAAAACAAAACATTGCCCATATGACTTAATGCCATATTATAAACAATTCCTCACGTATTTGGTCGACAATAAAACATGACTTATATAAAATAATTATGTTAAATAATCAAATCAATATATTAATATAAATAATAATAATAATAATAGTTTGACACCAGTCCACTACAAAATTGTCTATTTAAATAATTAAACGCGAAGTACATCCATTTTATACAAAATGTGATCCACTAATTAATTAAATTGACCATTTTCAATTAAATTGAATGTTAAGTATTTAAATACAATAAAAGTAGCAACAATTATATAAAATAATGAGAAAAATATTTTATATTGCTTTGTGAACATGTTCTCAAAACCATCAGAGGGTGGATTCGAGCATGACATAGTTCCAACAGATGTACCAATTAATAGAGGCATTCTAAAATTAGGAATATCAAGAGAGCCAGTGTAGATTTCACTGTTTTATGATTAAACGTATATATACTCATATTATATTTTTATTCATATTTTTATCATTTTAAATATTAATTTAATAATTTTTTTAAAAATAAACAAATAAAAAATATATTTATAATATTATTAAAAATTTAATATTAAATATAAAAAATTATAATTTTATAAATATTAAATCAAAGTATTAAATATATCATAATTAAATAAAAGTTAAATAATTATATCAAAAATTTAAAAAATATATATAATTAAATTTTTTTATAATTAAAACATCTATTAATTTTGTAAAGAAAACAAAAAATAATATAGAGTTAAAGAAAAAAAAAATTATGTTATCCAATAAACTAAAGATTTAAATAATTAAACATTTGAGATTGAAAATTAAATATTTTTATATTAAATATAAATAATGAATTAAAAATATTATAAAAAAATAAAAATAATTAAATTTGTAATTTTAAAAAATATTTGATTAAATGAAATTTAGATTTTTCTTCTTAAAATACAATATTATTTAAACTAAATTGTACTAAGAAAAAAATATAATTAAAATTATGTTTAAGTGAATTTTGTAAATTTTGAACAAGATAAATAATTAAATAAAAATAAAATAATTATATAATGAAAATAAATAAAATTAATAATTAAATATAATAATAAATATAAATTATTTAAATTATTTAATAAATTATACATATTATAATAATTTTAAATAAAAATAAATATGAGAATGAAAATAAAAATATAATTATTCTCGTTTCATATTTAATTTAAAAAATTTAATATTACATGCAAACATTTTCCGTGATACCAATCCGATTAATAGCTCCTGGTGGGTTCATTTCAATCCCCGAAAAACATGCTTATTCTAAAACCCGATTTTTCCATAATCTTAAATTAAATTAAGAAAATAACTATAGATACTTATTCTTTCACGGACTAAAACCTGAATAAAAGGCATCTACTCATATCTTTAATTCTTAAGTTGTGTTCTAGTCAGTGGTTGATCTTAATTTGTAAGAGAAAAATTAAATAAAACTAATTTATAAAGTTCTACTACACTATTTAACTTTAATGAAAAATTAACTTAGTTATTTAATTTGAATAGTAAATAAAACTAAAATATTTACAATTTTAATTAACTATTGTACATTAAAAACTAAACCCAATTATATAATTATTGAATATTATAACTATTAAATATAAAAAATTGTTAGATTGAAGATCAAAACTTCAATTTTTATATAATACAAAATCATTGTAATTACTAAACTATAATGTTTGGACGAAATTGAAATTAGATACGAAATCAATACTTCAAGAAGCAGCAGTCTAGTAGAAACTAATTATTTGAACTAAATTAAATTGTATAAATATTTAACTATAAAAATAGTATATTCAAACTAAATTAAACATAAAAAAGCAGTTCAATAACGTTAAATTGAATTATTTTCTTATTGAGTTAACTACATTATACATTTGATAATTAAATTAACTATTTTTTTCAAATTTAAATTAGTTTAATTATTTGAATTACATTCTTATTAGAAACACAAATAAGATAAAAAAATATTATTGTTTTTCTTTTAGATGAATCTTACATATGAGTTCATTTATTTATAATATGTAGCCATCAAGTATATCTGACTAACTAATATAAATATAAATATCAAAATCTTAATATAGAACAAAATGAACCGTGAATAAAAAGTAGACTCTTAATCATAGGAACATAAAAAGTGTTTTCTCTCTTTAACGGTGTAATGTTGTTACCAAAATATTGAGATATATTCTTTGGGAACATTTTTTATTTGTTATGACATAATGTTTACGTGTAATTTTGTTAGTTTTAAATAAGAACATATCGAATGAATACACATATTCTTCAAGTGGAAAATATTTTTTTATATATATTTTGATTATAAAAAAGCTTTTATTGAAAACAACACAAAAAATGCAACATGAGATCCCTATAAACTACATACAATAAACAATTGAATGAGAAAAAAAAAGGAGTAGTTCACTCAAAATAATAACAAAATTAAGTTATCATTTAAATTATTAATTGTTCTGGTCGAAAAGATACGGTGGAATGGAGTGAGAATTCAAAATGCTATACTCTAATATAATTTTGAGCTTTAAAATATTAAAAAAATGGTTTTAAAAAGATAAATCAATTATTGACTTTTTTTAAAACTTTTTCCAGATAAAAATATTTATCAAGCTCCTAAGGTAAAAAGGTAGACAATTTTTTTATTTAGAGAAATCACTAATAATTGTTCCTCTTTTATTCTTTTTATTTTTTATTATTATTCTATATATTTTTTAGAGTGTAAAAATAAATTATGGGGTTGGAGGTAATAAGGGTAGAAAAATTTGTCCAAGCCAAAAATTGAGAAGGTTAAGAGTTAAATATGTAAAGCCTTTTTATCTGGGTAAGTAATAGGTCAAGAATCAAATTTTTGGAGGACGAGTGGACTGTGGACTAGTGAGGTACCTCTCATGCAAATATTTGTCAAGTTCAATACAAACTCTAGTTCAGATAGAAAAAAAATCAAAGAGACCGATGGAGGAAAAGAGAATAAGTGGGCGTGGTGTCTAACGTAGAGAAGAAAATTATTTGAAAGGAAATCAGACCAAGTAAGAGAGCTGATGTAAGAGGTGGAAGGCACTATCTTGAGAAGATAGGGAAGTTGAATAGGTATGGAAGGATGATGATGCATAAGTATACACGGTAAAGTTTGCTTAAGAAAAAATTGCAAAAATGCAATTAAGAGGAAGCCAATTTTTGTGAATTATTTTAGAAATCAAAATCCTTGGCATTTGGCCAACACTTCACATGGAGGATATTTCTAAATAAAGTGGCAACGAGATATAACTTAAGAAATAAATACTAAGATTAGAAGGTACTATGTGTTATGTGCTAAGTAAATGAAAAAATAGTTAATCATTTGTTTTTAGTTGTCGGGCAGCAAACAATGTATTGTTTAAGTATATTAGTATTACTACAACACATCATAATCAACCAATGCGGCAATTTTAACAAAGGAGAAGGAGAAGGCGAACCATGATGGTTGAGGATGAAGAAGACAAGTTGAAAATATGAAAAATGAGTTTTCGATTGTACAATCAAGAAACATTTCTAAGAGTTTTCAAGGGAAAATTAGAATTTGTGTATATATAGGATGTAGGAAGAAAATATGGTGGTATAGAAAGAAAATCTATACCACTTATTAGGGCTATCAAAACTAGTGATCTTGCCAAGCATGGCCCAACCTAAAAAAATTAACAATCCAATGTGTCTATATTTTAAAACGAGTTATAATTTTTGACTCAACTTGACCTTATATTAAGATTACAAGATAACATACCATTTTTTGTCAAATTAACAATTTAAAAAGTTTACAAAAAATCCATACAAAAAATATTATAATGTATCATTATTTAAAAGTTTGAAGTTTAATATTCAATAGCAAGATGCGTTATACAATAACAACATTGTCTTTAAAGAAGGGACCAAGCAAGATACAAGTGTATTCTTAGATACAACAGTGAACATGACTCAAGGCACAAGATGTGACAAAGGAGGTGGAGATACATAGAGACATTATATTTTTTTTTATGACAACATAAGAAAGGAAAAGATTAAGAAGAGCATAGAGACATTATATTTTTTTTTATGACAACATAAAAATTAAGAAAAAAATGGATCAACCCATTAGTATGTGGGTCAGCTTGACCTTATCCCATATGACCACCAAGTGATATAGGCATAAATAAGATAATCTTATTTTTATTTAGACAACTATTTTTTAAGTATAGTCTAACCTTAATTGAAGATTATATGAGTTGACCCACCACCTCAAACCCATTTTAACAAGCTTAATTGTAAGTACCTTACCTCAAACCTATTTTAACAAGCTTAATTGTAACTACCTTATGTTGTCTTTCGTATTTCTTTCATGACTTTAAATATTTTAAATTCTTACACAAATACATAAAATTCTCTTTTAAGGTAATAAAAAAACTCAAAGTGTAGTGTATCTTCACACGTGATGAGAGTTTAACTTGAATTAACTTGATTTAGGATAAAAGCTTGATTTGTTTTATTTTTTGTAGAAATTGAAACACAAAAACATGAAATACAATATATGTTCACCACTAGACATGAATTTAATCCATATGATCATATAAGTATGAAATTTTCTATGTGTAAGAAGAACAAAAGCAAATATACAAAACAAGAACAAGAAGAATACAAATAAAAAGTTTGTTATTAAACACACTTTCATCCATAGAATTTTACAAGTAAGTAATATTACTTTTAAGAGGAGAACATTTATACACATAAACTAACATATGAATGAAACAAAAAGAAAACTTGGTATCACGAAGAAAAGAATGGAAGAGATAAACTTACAAAATAATGGAGGTTGTTGTGTCATTTGGACAAACTCAAATATAAGAGTTGATGGAGACACCACTTATATAATGATGCAATATAAAACTCAAGTAAAAAAATAATATGTTGCCTTCAAAAAACTCTAAAATTCTTAAAAAAAAACTCTCACTTTTATTTAATATCCAAAAGTTCTTTTTAAAAGAGGATAATGAATTATTTATAGTCTTTATGTTATAAAATTCAAATGTCAAATGTATTCTAAATAAAATAAATGCTAAATCTAATACTTTGGTTGAATTTTACAAAGCTAACCAGAGGAAAAGTTTAAATTTCAAAATAAAAAAAAAAATGATTACATCTCTGATAAGTTTGTTCGAGATTTTCAAACGTTTTTCATGCTTCATATCTTTTATGATTTATTTGGACGTGTCTTTTATGCCTTTGAACAAATTTCACATCCTTTTTTATTTTTCTTAACTTAATTTGATTTGTCTTAAACAAAATTTTCAATTGGCCTTTTTGGGATTGGATTACTCCCATTTGCAATTTTTTTAGGATTGATTTTTGCATCCGTATAAGTTCCTCTTGCTCCCTCTCGAGGTGTAAAAGACCAGAGTGTCCATGAACCTAGCATGCACCATCTTTTCAAATTTTCCTCTCTTTTGCTATTTGTTATTCTCTCTCGTTCTCTACACTCCCTCTCTCGATTAGTGTTGTTGTCACTATCACCACCAATCTCATTAACATTATCATATTGTCGTTATCAACTATTCTCACGAACTATGTCATCGTTTCTGTCATGAAAGGTGTAGGATTTACTTTAATGGTTTTGTGTTTGTGGGTTTTACACATACTGTGAATCAACTGATTCAGGAATTTATTGGATTGTAAAATCTAAAAAGTACTTCTAAATTTTGCAATAAAAAGATGTTTTTAGTTTAGAATGTCTTATAAATTAGACGATTTAAAAACTCTTAATAACTTATAGATTCATAAGTTTATTTAGAATTGTATAATGAAAGTAATTTATTGTACAAAAAAACTTTAAGATTTTGCAATCCACAATAGATTACTGAATCGAGAGGTGCCTTTTAAATTACATAATAAAAAGTTGAATTTTCACTAAAAAATAATATACAACACATAATCTAAAAATAAAAATTATATTTCAGTTTACACAAGATGTCCAGATTAACTTATAGATTACAAAATCCAAAACAATTATATAAAATTTCTAATTGATGTAATTTAATATAATTTTTAATACTTTTTCGAAGTTATAGATTGCACTGGAAAATTGGTAGAATCCAAAAAGAACTCCAAATCATAAATATATGATTACTTGAAACTAAAAAGTAGAGTAAAGCAGGCATTTCCAAATTCATGGGGTACAAAGGAACATATGGAAGTGCAAAAAGTAATTCCCTTTTTTGTTTCTTAGCTCTCACATCCTTCCTTGCTTGATGGGTTTAGTAGGTTCAAATAAAAGAAAATACTAATTGCACCTTATTTTATTTAATTAAAGGTAATGAAAGTAAATATACAATTATAAAATTTATAATCAAAATAAATTTTATTTTAAAAATATTTATTTATTAAGACTATTTAAGATTCTCTTAATAATTAATAAATTTGTTGAAATTTGGATCAGTTTCTTCTGTCGTTCGTAGTCTAATATTGGGACAATATGAAAACTATAAAATTGGGGAACACAATCTATTTATGGAAGAGCTCATGACAAGAAGAGGAAAAAAAAAGGAAAGCTTTGATTAAATAAAGAGTTAGATAGGATCACGCATAGCAAGTGAAAATGGACGATTTGGAAAAAAAATTGAACACTTTACACACAAGAATATCAAGCAAATGGCCTTTACAGCACGTTCACGACTTCAATAGCAGTGTATCACCGTCGGAACTTACTTCCAACAGTCATCACATGCTGTTATTTAAAAAAATAGTAAACAAAAGTAAGAGATCTAGACTCTTGTACAGATTTGTTTAGCAAAGAAATTTATGTCATCACAGTTAGATTATTTTTAAAAGGAAAGCATTACGCCAGAAGAAAGATGAGCTGTCTAGGTTCCTTGCTCTTGGTCGCTTATGTGAGTCATTTTTCATTGGCACTTTGCTTAAAATAAGTAATGGATATATGAATAGAAATAACATTTAGGTTTAATAGACATTTTAGTCCCAATATTTGGTGAGAATTTGTAATGTTTTTTCATATTTAATTTTTTTTCTCAATTAAGTCCTAAATTTTATTAAAATCTTCAATATGATTTTTTCTGTTAAATTAATGTTAACGGCATTAACTATATGAATTGTAACACGTTAAAGTTAACTTGTGGCACGTGAATAATCACAAAAGGGTACGAATATAAACATGAATATGAACACTATAATCTGCGGACTTTTTAACAAAAAAAATCACATTGACATATTTAATAAAATTTAAGACTCAATTGAGAAAAAAAAATAAATTTGAGACTCAATTAAAAAAAAATAAAAAATTTAGGACTCAATTGAGAAAAAAAATAAACATGAAAAAATATTGCAAATTTTCATAAAATAGTAGGACCAAAATGTCTATTAAACCTAAGATTTACTATTTGGATTGTAGAAAAGGAAAGAAAAAAACATAAAAAATGCTCTAATATTTAAATGGGTAAGAAAGGCTGAAAAAACTAAAAAAAATGTTTTTATTACAATAATAGTTTAAATAAAGCTTATTAATGTTAGGGTTAGGGATAAGAATGAGGTGTGATAAAAAAATACACTTATTTAAATAATATTTTTTAATAATAACATTTTTCCTGTCACAAATTTCTATAATAATATCTAGTTATACATGTAAATATAATAACTAAAATATATTAGGTTTAATAGGTGTTTTGATTCCAATGTTTTGTGAGAATTTGTAATGTTTTTTCATATTTAGTTTTTTTCTCAATTAAATCTTAAATTTTATTAAAATCTTCAATATGATTTATTTTGTTAGATCATAACTATATGAGACCTAACATATTCAAGTTAACTGGTGGCACTTGAATAATGACAAAAATATGAATATAAATATAAATATGAACACTTGAGTTTTTGACAAAAAGGATCACATTGACAAATTTAATAAAATTTGAGACTCAATTGAGAAAAAAAATAAATTTAAAACTCAATTAAAAAATAAAATAAAATTTGAGACTCAATTGAAAAAATATATATAAAAAATATTATAAATTTTCATAAAATAATGGAACCAAAATATCTATTAAATCAATATATTACTAATATCAAATTATTAAATAGGATAAAAAGGAATTAATTTTATTTTAAAAAGGTGGTTCAAAATTAAATAAACTTGTGATCATATCTAATTTCGAGGCTGATTGGGTGAAGAAAATGCATGACTCCCAAATTTAGAACTGCTACAAACCCGCGGCAGCAGAGGGCACTAAACTAGAACGCATGCGCAGTGCGCACCTTTTCCCCCTGCGTGTCCTGCTATGATTGGTTACAAGTTTTACGTGTCACCTTCGTAGCAATGGTGCGCACCCATACCCCAGCGTTGGTTAGCATACCGATTTTATATTATTTCCTTTCCCACTCCCATTCCAACTCCATGCTACACACTTCACTGTTTCTTGCAGCTAAAACAACGACTAACGTCAAAAGTCACAACCATAGCTCACATTCTCGATTCGTCTTTTTCTTCTTCAATCTCCAACTCCTTAAATCACCATCTTCTCGTTTCACTCTTGAGAATTCATAGTTATATTCAGAAACCACCGAAATCGATCGCGCATTTAATCCGCAATTTTCAGTTGCTCGATATCGCGGTTTCATTTCGAACGTGGTTTTTAAGATTCGGAAAGAGTTGAAGCAATTTATCTATCCATAACACTGTATTATTATCCATGCTTAGCAGTGGAATTGGCTGAACAATTTGCACTGAGCTAGGTTGGGGTTGTAGAAGGAGGAGGCTCGAAACGGCGAAGACGGAAAGTAAAAGTAGTTTGTGATTCCGTTGGCTCGCACGTGAGTGCGTGCAATATCTGTGTCTCTGAGGTGCGAGAGGCTCGTGATTGCTAGAACGAGTGGTGAGCGAAAATGCCTCACAGAACCACATACATTTTCCCGCGTCAATTCCCGGAGCGAGGGTTGGATGAATCTTCCAAACCACTATTAGATCACGAGAAAAAGAAAATCGTCAACTCAATCAAACATGACACGTTTAGTGTCGAAAGCGACACTCCGAAAAAATCGCTTCCGACTAAAGACAACGACGTCGTTCTCTCCTCCGTTAAGCACTCCGCCGTCTCCGACCTGTTCGCCGCCGGCGACAAGTTCCGAACCAAACACAAGCAAATCGCCGCGTTCTGCGATTGGCTGATCGATAAGAAAGTCAGCCACTCCAGCCACCACTGCGACGGCGACCTACTTCATCCGCCGGAAACCACCATCAAGGACGCTGCCGTTGACCAGAGCTTCGACCGGCAGGTTTCACTGCCGAGGCTATCTAGCGGAAGCAGCTATGCTGGAAGCTTGTTTTCGGGGACGACGTTTGATTGTAATTTTTCCAGCGACATTAAGGAGGAAACGTCGTCGTCTCGCACACTCACTACTATCGCTGCGCCGAGGCACAAGGATGAGGAGGAAGAAGAGGAGGAGGAACAGAGCACGGAGAAGTTGGCGAAGAAGTCAAAAGAAAGCTACATCTTGCAACTCACGTTAGCGAAGAGGCTCAACTGTTTGGCCAGCCTAGTCACCGAACCTGTTCTCACTCCAGGAACCGAAACCTGGGATGCTGAATCCGTTTCTTATCGCCTATGGGTACAAAACTCACTTCATGCTTAAGACTAAAGAGAACACTGTTGAATCAAGCTTATATGAAGTTTCTTATGTTTTTTTAGTATTTTTTTATTCGAATCAGAGTTTTATCTCGCGAACCATATTTACACTTTGTAAACATTTTTTACGTGAATTATTGAAGTCAAACTCTAATTTTAATTGGAGAACAACTTTTAAGGGCATTAAGAATCTGGATCTAAGTTTTATTTTATTATATTCAAATCTAAAGTCTAATTTTTATTATGATTTAGGTGAGTGGATGTTTATCTTACACGGACAAGATATCTGACGGGTTTTATAACATACTGGGGATGAATCCGTATCTCTGGGTGATGTGTAATGACGTGGAGGAAGGTAGAAGGATACCCACTTTGATGGCGCTAAAAGCGGTTGAGCCCAGCGAAACTTGTATGGAGGTGGTGCTTGTTGATAGACGCGAGGACTCTCGCTTGAAGCTGCTTCAAGATAAGGCGCAAGAGTTGTATTGTGCTTCTGAGAACACCTTGGTGTTAGTGGAACAGCTAGGGAAACTGGTAGCCATTTATATGGGGTAAGAATAAATGAGATGAGTGTATCTGATCTTCGAGGGAGTGTGAAGTCCTTTTTTCTTTTAATTAATGTGATGCTTGAATGTTTGAAGGGGTATCTTCCCGGTGGAGCAGGGTGATCTTCACAAGCGTTGGAAGTTGGTTAGTAAGAAGTTGAGGAATTTTCACAAGTGTGTTGTGCTTCCCATTGGCAGCCTGTCTACTGGGCTTTGTAGGCATCGGGCAATTCTTTTTAAGGTGGATAGTTAATGTTTTCCTGAATTTATTGTTTTGTAGGGTGTGTAGTATCTATTATAGAAGAATATTTCAGTTGACTAAGAATATTGCTGAGCATTTTGGATTCGTGAAGAGGGCGCATTAGTGTTGCCTGGGGTTGTTTTGGACTGAGTTGGACGTATTAATGTTTCATGATAACTTTGTTACAGATTAGTTATTCGCTGTTAATTGGATTATGAATGCAGAGATTGGCAGATTACATAGGTTTGCCCTGTCGCATAGCTCGTGGTTGCAAGTATTGTGTCGCAGATCATAGATCCTCTTGCCTAGTCAAAATTAAAGATGACAAACAGCTCTCAAGGTTAGTACAACACCCGACTTTGATCCTCATTTTTGCTGTTTTTTACGAGTTGATAGTAATGACAATGTGAATTTCTATCAGTCATAAACATAATTACATTTATTCCATCAGTAGTTTTAATCATTTTTCTTTTTAACCCCAAATTTTTATTGTTATTTTTTCTTGTTATATTTCGATTTCATTGTAATTTCAAGGGCCTCAGGCATCTTCAACAGGTTGTCTTGACCATAATTTGTATAACTACATCTACCTTTTTTGCTTGCATAACATAACTTTGGCATATAACTGGTAACTTCTTGTTGACACGTTTGTTAATCAGAGACATATGACATTACTTCCTACTTTCATATGTATCATGATATGTTTTCTCATTTCACAGGGAGTATGTGGTCGACCTAGTTGGGGAACCAGGAAATGTCCATGGACCAGATTCCTCAATAAATGGAGCATATGTTTCTTCAATGCCTTCCCCGTTTCAAATTTCTCACTTGAAAGAATCACAATCACCTTATATGCATGACATGGCAAGTTCTGAATCTGTAGGTTCCAATGACAGACCTGTTAATCCTGAAAATCTTCCATATTCAGGTATATTGTGTTTTATCTGTATGGAAAGTTCATCTTCAAATTCCTTGTTAGTATTTTAACATCAAGGAAGAATTCGTGTAGCCATCAGTATATACTTGGACCCTCAAGATGCATGTTATTTAAACTCATTTGCAGTATGGTCTCATTATTTCCACACTTCTTCTTTTTGTACCAATTAATATACTTTCTAAAAATATATGAATTAATTGTTGAAGTAGATGCCACACAACCTTGTGAGTGATTATATTGCCTCGAACTATTCAGACCATTAAATCAAGTTTGAGTCACAAGTGTTTAGTTTTTTCTTTTTCCGTACTTTTCTTCTGTCAAATCCTCTATTCTCATGCTCCAGATTTTAAAGTTGCTTTAAGCGTTTTACCTTCTTCTCAAGCTTGTGAACATGTTAGACTAAATTTTTTAAATTTTAAACCTTTTGGGATAACTGGGTAACTTGTGCTTTTGCAGTTTTGTTAATGGTAAATTTTATAACGAGCAGAGAGGATTTCTAGTAATCTAATTTAAAGTTTGTCTTAGCCATATTATTTAATGATCTGCACTGCAGGCTGTGGAAATAATGATCAACAAGCTAAAGAACCTGATTTGCTGAGAACTCGCAAGGGCTCCATATATGCTTCAGTAGATCAAATCTGTGAAGGAACAGAACCATCTCTTTTTCCCTTTGGATTAGAAGGGAATGACGAGGAATGTGCAGTTCTTAGTTCGGTTTTGCCTACCATCCATGAAGATGATAATAAAGTTCTTCATCCAGCCATCGAAGCTTCACCACACGAATATCCAAGCCTTAGTGAAGATGTAGTAGAAGTACAAGAAATTTCCAACAATGAGATCATTGTAAATGGAAGTTCTGTGATGAAAAGTAGTTTCAAGCGATCTATACTTGGTTCTTCCAGCCAGTCTGAACTGAAACAGGTAGACAACAGAATTGAAAACAAGGGTTGTTTACCTGCTGGGAATATTCCAAGATATGTGAATCTTGAACCATCACTTGCAATGGACTGGCTTGAGATAGCATGGGAGGATTTACGAATTAAAGAACGTGTTGGTGCTGGTACTTTTTCTTCCTCCCCTGTTCTTCTAGGATCCAGACAACTTTGGTATTTGGACTTGTTTCCCCATTAGGTAACTCTAAATGCAGTTGCCTTTTTCACTTTGCAGGTTCATTCGGGACAGTGTACCGTGCTGAATGGCATGGATCAGTACGTGTTAAGATGCACTTTTTTTCATCATGTTGAAATTTATCGAGGAAATTTCCATTTTAGTGTATAAATGTAGCTTTCCAATTACTTTATACAATTTCCTTTCTTCGTTTGTGTGATTCCAATTGGATGAAGGACACTTGTCCACTAAAATGAAGCGATTACATTATATTGTATCTAACTATTGATTCGTCTAATGTAGTCTATGTGAATATATTATGTTTATTATTTTATAAATTGCAGGATGTTGCAGTCAAGGTTTTAACAGTTCAGGATTTCCATGATGATCAGTTGAAGGAGTTCCTGAGAGAGGTATGTATTCGTGAGACATGTATTAGGCCTTTATTTATGCATCGCTCATTATTTTTATTATGTTATCTAAATGGTAGTAATATGGTAGTTAAGGCAAGACATACGTGTAAGCTGATAATCAATTATGCTCATCAAAATAATATATTTCTTTGGCTTATTGTTATGTACTTGTCCTATTCTATATCAGAAAAAACTCTCTTTCCTAAAAGTACTATTTTTTTTCTTTTGTTGTACTAGCATTGACCATATCTTTTCTTATTGGTGATTGTGTATCTTGTTTTTTCAGTTTCCCTATTTGAATGTTTGTTCCTAGTTTTTTCCCCACCTTGATGGGTGGAAATTATTCACATTTATTAAGGTCCTGCGTTGGTTATTCATAAAAGATTTATGCTTCTTGCACAACTAAGTGTACACGTCTTCTACTCGTGCATGCATGGTAACATTTCATTTCAATTGGGTGCTCGCTCTTTGGCTACTTGTATTCATCTTTTCAGTTCAAATATACACACCTCTTTTCAGTCTACCAGATTCTTAATTTGTAAAAATCATCCCCTGGTATTTACAGAGGCAAGAATTGTCCGACTAGTATAATACTGTTGCATGTCAAACTCTAGTTATTCAAGTTGGTTGCATAGTTTGTGGGGCACAAGAGTGAACTTTGTGTAGCACTGACATGCTTAAAAACTAGTATTTTTATGCAATACTAGTTATGCGCAATAAGATGTAGAACTTGGTCTATGAAACCCTCCTCTATTAATGCGGTAAGCAGAAGCTAGTTATATTGAAATGGTTATGACATTGCTTTAGGTTGCAATAATGAAACGGGTTCGCCATCCAAATGTGGTGCTCTTCATGGGGTCTGTCACAAAACGCCCCCATCTATCAATAGTGACAGAGTATTTGCCTAGGTAAGAAAACCAACTTCTTATATCCTTAACAATAATATTTGCATAAAGAACTGATTGCCTTACTGTTGCTATACATTTTTTGACAGGGGTAGTTTATACCGCCTGATACACAGACCTGCATCTGGTGAAGTTTTGGATAAGAGGAGGAGACTACGGATGGCTTTGGATGTGGTTTGTCCCAGATCTTATTATTGTTATACACTAAATGATTATTTTGTATATATCATGTCATTTGTTTGATTGCAGGCTAAAGGAATCAATTATCTCCACTGTCTGAAACCTCCAATTGTGCACTGGGATCTCAAATCCCCAAACTTGTTAGTAGATAAAAATTGGACTGTGAAGGTAGAATGTTACTGATTTAGCAGTTTATTATGAGACTTTAACCACTTTATGCAAGCTGATGAATTTGTTTATTTAATGTTCAGGTTTGTGATTTTGGATTGTCCAGATTTAAGGCAAACACTTTCATACCGTCGAAATCAGTTGCTGGAACAGTTAAGATTCTTCCTCATGTTTCTCATTCTGCAAACTTAATCACATCAATTTCTTATTATAACTTCCAATTTATCTTCTGAGTAAAAGTCCACTTCTTTCCTCATCTTCTAGAGTAGCACTTTCGAGTTTGAAATTAAGAGTTCTAAACTTAAAATGTTGTAGCTACTTGTGAATGCATGTTAATTCACTGCCACTTCTGATTAGCCTTTCGCTTACAACTGGGTACCGACTAACTGAATCAATGAGACAATCACGTGCTGATAGATGATTGGTTTTATGAGGGTAAATTTTTTTTTGTTGATTCAGTCGGATGGGAGGTGTGCAATGAACAACAGACTTGCATACTTGTCCGTACCGTAGATTTGGGTTTTTTGGGTCATTCTTCTAATATTTCGCAGGTTTTACTTCACAGTATTCGAACTCAATTAGTGTGTAACTCTTAATTTTATTTTTAGCCTGAGTGGATGGCTCCAGAATTTCTTCGTGGAGAACCTTCCAATGAGAAATCTGACGTATACAGTTTTGGAGTTATCCTGTGGGAACTTGTGACCTTGCAACAACCATGGAGTGGACTTAGCCCTGCCCAGGTAAACACAATGAATATATATGCTCTAAATTTTAAATGTTAGAAAACATTTTTTTTACTTAATGTGTTTATTTATACAGTAGTAGGGACCATTTGCAAGAATTTTTTAATTTAAAAAGGACATATGATGTAAAGGTATACATGCGAACTTGCATATTTCAAACAACTGCTTAATGAAACCTCCTAATTTTACTAATAGATTGTAAAATGATCATCATCATGTGAACTCTCAGGTGGTTGGAGCTGTTGCTTTCCAGAATAGGAGGCTTGCTATCCCTCCAAACATCTCCCCAGCATTGGCCTCCCTCATGGAATCTTGTTGGGCGGAGTAAGTCTTAGCCATGCCATTGTTTGTAAATTATGAATATATCTGTGCCACTCGATCCAATTCTGTTAGAATAGTCCAAGCATTAAATTATTTGAAAATTTCCATTATGTTTGGAATACCTATTGAACATCCCACTGTGGAATTGCATATTAAACATTTGGGAGTGATTTAATAAGACCTGACACCTGACCTGATAAAGGATTCAATAAATGTTGAGGATGGACTTTGATACATGAATAAATTTTAAGTTTAATTCAAACTTAAAAAAGTTTGCCGCCTAAAATAAACTTTCAACACCATTAATTTTTCTCTTGCTTTAGAGGGTGGGAGTCTTTCGGATCAATTTTTGAACAAATGCTTATCCATTTAGTTACTGACGGAAGGATAAGCCAATAATTCAATCAATCTAAAACTTTCATGGATTACAATAAGTGATACTTTTTTATGAGTATTGACTCGGTAAAGATTTATTTGAGCATTTCTCACTTCAGCTTTCAAAGGGAGACTAGAGATCCCTTTGTTTTGTTAACAACTGTTTTTTCTATGTTCCTAAACATTTAATTTTACTTCTGATGCTTGCTTTATTTACTTGGCAGTGACCCTAGTGAGCGTCCATCTTTTGGAAGCATTGTTGAGTCACTAAAGAAGCTGGTAAAATCTCCGGCAGAAGTGATAAAGATGGGAGATACGCTACCCGTAGTTGGAATTTCTTGCGCCTGAAACTCGTTGCCCTTTCTATTGAAACGCTAATTAACAAGTGTAATTTTTTGGTCGTACTTGTGTATTATTTGATCAAAAAAATATTTCTTAGATATTTACCTTCTATGTAAAAATTAGAGTGGGGAATTATTGTTTGAGCTGTGGTCTCCAAAAATGAGTCCAGACATAACAATTGTTAAATAAACTGTTACTAGCAAATTAACTCACTTTATTTAGTGCATTCAATCCATCTTAGAGAAATAATAATTATTTTTCAAAAAATTTAAAAGTTAAAAATAACATATTGTCAAGTATCAGCCTAGAAGCGGTAATGTTATCTTAAACCCTCAAAGCTGAATTCTCTCTCTGATATAAAAGGTAAAATTATGGTTTTCATTTTATGTTTCAAATTTCAATTCTCTGTTTTTTTCACTTTTGTGATAATCTCATCTTTAAATTTTTTATTTAATTTATTTATTTAAGTTGCTTTTCATATTAGTTTTTTCTTCTAATATATTTTTTTAAACTTTTGTTAATTTAAAGGATATTTGGTCCTTGATATGAAGATGGTTAATAAGACTAGACATTTCTTTTGAGAAACGATTGCGTTTCGTTAATAATTATTTTACAAAAAATTTAAAAGTTAAGAAATAATTATTTTAAAAATACCATCGTCAAGTATCTGTCTAGACGCGTTAAGGATGTGGATAGACTATGACCAAAATTTGAGATACACCCACGACATTAATTTTTTTAAGATGGATCATTTAAATTGCTGTATTGTTGTCGCCTGAAATTTTTTAATTTAAATTTAAATTATTAAAGTATTAGCGCGAGTCGGGTATTGATTTAAATTTTAGCGCTGCATTTATCATTTTACTTATCTTAAACCCTCAAGCTGAATTCTCTCTCTGATATAAAAGCTAAAATTATGGATTTCATTGTGTGTTTCAAATTTCAATTCTGTTTATTATTACTTTAGTGATAATCTTTTCTTTAATTTTTTATTTAATTCATTTCTTTAAGTTGCTTTTCATATTAGTCTTTTTCTTCTAATATTATTTTTTAAACTTTTTTGTTAATTTAAAGTATATTTTGGTACTTGATATAGATTGTTAATAAGACTAGACATTTCTTTTGAGAAACGATAAATTTCGGTTTGCCTTGGATTATAACTAAGTTTAATTCTAGATTTCCCTGTTCAATTATTATCATCTGCTAATTTTATCATTTAATTTTTGGTCTCACTTTATTATATTTTTTTATAAGTTTTAAGAGTGTTTTTAATGCAAAGGTCTTAAAAATGTTAAATATACATCCTAAAAAAAAAACTCTAGTTCGAATGAGCTATATAATATGATGAGAGTTTTTAAATAAAAAAATGCATTTTATATAAGACTCTCTATCTTAACAATAAAAAAACCAACACTTTAATTTATAAATAAATCAAATGCAAATAAAAATATACGAAAATGTGAATTTTTATAAGATTCATTTAAAAATAATATTTATAAAAATATAATGGAAGTTACTTAAAAGTTTCCATTTAAAATAGAATAAAAATATATGTTCTAATAACATGTTAAATTGTGAAATAGTGATGGTGTGTTAAGTTTTTTTTCAAAAAATATTATAATTGGCTCAAACACAGTTCGTTAGAGGATATTGAAACATAGCATGCAAATAATTCCGTTATAATACACTAAGCAAGGTATTGTTTCAATTCTCAATATCATATAATATATTGTCTGAGTTTGGAAAAGAAAAATCATGGTCAGGTTTTGAATAAATACAAATGTGAGTAGAATTTTGCAATTGTATAGTTAAGAAAACTATTTAATATTATTTTTCATTGTTTATGTAAGAAGAGTTTGTATGTAAAAAGTTAAAACATGGATGTTGGATCAAAGACTATGTTCTCTGTCAATACTTTGTATAAATCTAGAGATATCAAGGTAAACAAAGTGTGTTAGGTTGTAAAGAAGTCTGTTGACAAAATGCATCAAATAATAATAATTGTCTTCATAAAATTTCTAACAATATTCTCAACACTTTGTCATAACTACCTTTATGAAAACTTAATATATAATAAGTATTTACAATTGAGAAAAGACACTAACAATAATCTACTAAGTTTTTTTACAATAAGAAGTACCATAATATCTTTTTGAATGTTTTGCCAATGTTTTATCTTAAGATCCGTGTTATAAAAGCTTGAAAATGATATTGCTTAAAAAACTTGAGAAGTTGTTTAGAAAAAAAGTATTTAAGTATAATACCAAAAGTGATTATAAAGAGTTGTTTAAATTTGTGTCTCCATGAAATTTCAAAGTTTTCAAATTGACGGAAACAAATTAATACAAAACAATGTATCTTTCTTTCTTGATCTTTCTTTAAAAAGTGTTTTTTATTGTTAAAATATCCTTCGATGAAAAAGAAAATTTAAGAGTAAAAAAGTTACAAACCACAATTCAACTCCTTTTTCATTATATCTTGCATTCTAATACTACATTATGTTAATAAAATGTATTTTTGATTTTCTTACACGTCATCATTTTGCTAAAAGTCATCAGTTAAATTTGACAAAATTAAAAATTCGATAGTAAAATACAACTTCCATAGTAAAATATAACTTTATTAATAAAATTGTAAAGAAAGTAATGTGCTTTCATGTTTTCCATCTCCTGTATAACATGAAGGAAAGACTAAAGAAAGAAAGGGGACAGAAAGAATAGTACGATTAGAAAGTTATTTTATCATGGTAAGAGAGGCTAAGAAAATTTACCGGTACAATTTTTCAAAGAAATTATTAAAATAAATAAATTTTTAAAATATTAGTATATAAATAAGTTGTGTCTGCAAAAAAATTAATAAGAAAATTGTGTATCATGCATAATTTTAGTGTAAAAAAATTATATTTCCATGTACGTACAACTCTATATGTCCTTACACACATAATATTTTAAAAATTTGTATGAAAATTGTGAAGAGCCAATGAAAAATGTTATAGCTAAAGATAAATATTAAGAATATATAAAATGTGTAGCATAACATAAACCATAGTGCAGTCTGATATTAAAAAAGAGAAAGATGATTGAATTATAATTTGATTAAGTTAGAAAATAGTGGAGGGAGGGAATAGTTAAAAAAGCAATAAATAAATGGGCATTGCATTCCTTTACCTGCTGGAAGCTGGAGGGATGGCATAATCAATCATTTCCCTGGAGTGAAGGTAGATGAAAAGTCAAACGAAGCAGGGGCGGCTACGTTTTGGTCTACGCTAGAGTCTCTGACCGAAGACCACAAAACCTTCTCCGATTCCTTTTTTCCATCAATCTATCTCTATATCACTCCCTCTGCAGATCCGTCACTACCACCACAATCCAAAAATGGAGCCCGACGAGAAAAAAGCAATGATTCGCGATATCGTGCTACAAGTCTTTGTCATCTCCATCGCCATATTCTCCTTCCTCTGGATGCACGGCATTCCCCAGCGTCTCTACGCCAAACTCCGCCACCGTCCCCCAAACCCACGCGCCGTCCAAGCCAAAGGCCACTTCATCAAAGGCGCGCAACTCGTCGCGCAAGCCAGAAGATCCAAAACCGCCTCCGTCACAACCTCCCTCGCCAAACAGGCCTTAGCGGAAGCCGAGAAGGCCATCGAGCTCGATCCAAAGGACGCCGCCTCGCACTTCTTGAAGTCCATGGCGCTCGATCTCCAGGGCTTCCGCGGCAACGCGCTCGACGCACTCGACGCCGCGCTGTCTCCGCTCGCAGCGGCGTCGCTGGCGGCCGATGAGAGAGGCGACGCGCTGCTGAAGCGAGCGGAGCTGAAGATCGCGTTGAGCGAGCGGCGCGTTGACTCGGTGCTGGCGGATTTGAACGAGTCGGTGAAGCTGAGTCCGCGGAACGCGAAAGCGTGGTGCATGTTGGGAGAGTGTTACGAGGGAAATGAGATGGGAGAGGAAGCGAAGAAGGCTTATAAAGAGGCTCTCGAATTGGAGCCGCAACTGAATGTGGCTCAAGAAGCTCTCAACAGGTTGAGTTCGTCGTAGCGTACCTATGGTATCAAAGGTTTGAGATGAAATCGCTTTGGTTGGTGTATGTTTATGTAATAATATCGTTGTTTATAGTCTTCGATTATGGATACAGTGGTTGGATGTTAAGTGTGAGCACTAGCATCAATAATGATTTTCGCCGAATGATTTCAATTCTACGGATGTTAAATTGCGAAAATTTACCTATAGAAAGGGATCATTTTCTTAACTCGCACCCTACCTTGTATTTCTTACACTTTTTCATATTCAATTGCCCCTTTTATGTTCTGTTCCTAAGTATAGTGGTGAGAACACGAGAACGGAGTGCTTTTTTTTCATGAAAGATACTCAATCCAGAACAACTGAAAAAACAAACCGCGAAGAAAATATCTACATTGCAAACACAAAAACAATTGGGGAGGGGGAGTGGGGACCTTCTTCTGCCAAAAATCACTGAACCATTACCAGTGGACCACACATACCAACTACACAATCAAGCGATTTTCTTTTTACAGATAGCAGTTACTCGATGCCTCTATAATGCCCAGGATTGCCATGCTTCAAAGTGTAACATTCCTTTTTTGGGTGATGTTTGTGTTCTTTTTTGCTTTGAAAGTTTTAACATTTTATTCAGTTTGAAACTACATTAATATCATTTAGAAGAAAAGGGGGCATGATGTGGATAAGATCACTAGGGTGGATGCTGTGGATAAGATCAAAGTGTAACATTCCTTTTTTGGACCATGCCGCGTGATGATTAGAACCATATTACTCAGTATATGCTTTGGTTGCTAGATTTACCATCCAAATCAAATTGGGATATAATGCTCAACACTATGTTCTCAATTGTTTTTGGCTGAATTTCATACTTCGATAAAGAGCTGTCTTAGTAACTACAGAAGTGTGTGCTCTAAGGATTGATTCTCTGTTTTTACATGGATCTCTTTGGCATGTTGTCAATAGAGCTCTAACAACCATGTTCCTCAACTGCAAGAACGACCTTTTTCGGATGTAAAACAAGTTCTTTCCTCATCAAGAATCATAATCCACAGGAATTGTATCAAACCGCAGCCTTTTAGCTGTTTTCAGGATTTATTTTACAGGTTTTAATCACGAGTCGTAGAACCTCAAAGCTACCAATCGATTGATTTTCAATTCAAGAAAAACTATTTGATATAGAATTCAACTTTAACAAGTACTACGTTTTGAGATAGATATTTGCTATTAATTTTCAATATTCCGCACTAGTAAATAAAATGATTTCTGATTAAGTCGTAAGCATGTGTTTGCACGCCCATAATTAATAACTCAATTCGATTTTAAATTATGTATTAGTGGACTTGAATTGCATGCGTAATAAACAAAAAAAGTAAACCAACTATTTAAAGAAAAAAAATAGACAATCTAATATAATGAAAGAAAAAGTAAAAACATATACCTTTTTTTTTTCTTGAAACCGTTTCCCCTAATTTCATATGCGGTGTAAACAGAATTTGTGAGACGTCAAAAACTAGAGAGAGAAAAAAATGCTTAATTACCTTGTTTGACATTCTTATTTGGAAACGTTCCATTCCGTTAAAACATTTGACCCATGTCCCACATGCTGCGGTATAAGATAACTTCTGATAATTGTTCTAATCGTTCCTTCTAAACAGATCATTTCTCAATCTTTCTAGAACACTTCCGATCAATACACTCTACTTCTTTTCTCTAAAGACTATACTTTCATTTGAAGCTTTTCACCCATCAGTCTACTTTAAAGCCTTTTTTGAGCATCTTCTACCAGTAGTGTGACATTCAATTATTCATACCAATCACGTTCAGATTCCAGCCATAGTCCACTTAGGAAACTAGAGGAACTAGAAGAGCGTTTTGATGATGACTATTTCCTTGGATAGCTTTGAGTCTTCGGAAAATATCAGATTTGTGAGAATCAATTTGATCATCATGAACCATACTGGGCAGTATATCAGATTATTCTGAACCATTTCAGTAAGAAGGCTTATTATTGTGAAACTAAGGTCATTTAGAAATACACGAGATAAACAATAATAAACCACTTACCATCTTAGAAAGGTTTAGCTAGTCCTACATGGTTTGGACCGTGTAAAGTTATCAATACAACTTCAATTTCTTAAATATTTCAAAATCTCTTCAATTTTTTTTCTACTGATTCGTAACTTGCCTTTTTCTATTCCTAAGTCAATTTACTACTATCAAAACAAGGAATCAAGTCATAAAATCGTTTTTAAGCATACAATGTTCAAATACAAGATTAAGATCAAAACAACATGTGAGAGATTGATACACAAATTATATTTTCGTCCTTCACAAGGACGGACTACACCTTCATGTCTCAGCACCAAAAATTATATAAATAGAGAGTAATTCAAGCTTAATATCACCGATCCTGTACATGCTTAAGGATCGTATAAACTGCATCTTCTTCATGACTAAAGCGAGGCAGAGATTTGAACAAGGAGCTTGTATTACTCATCCAAGACGTCATTCCGCATTTGTATAGACAGTAAAAATGTTACTAAGCAGTGTAGCACCTGATGCCAACGAGGACCAAATGCAAAACGGGTTAAGAAATTATACCAGTAAGATAAAACTGCGTCTCTAAAAGCCAAGATAGGTCAACATAGTTCTTCGTCATCAAGCCACTTGAGCGTTGGCAAAACTTTGACAACAAATGATCTGAAGTTTTCATCGGCTACTGCATTCCCTATTATGTTCAATTCTGTCAATGTCAAGCTTCCAAAAATCAAGAAAGCTTCCCAGAATTTTGTGGCGCTAACATTGCCATTGAGGATTTCAAAACGGTCCCATTCAAATTCTTCAGTGTGAGATACAGGAGACGAGCATATATATCTCGTTGTGTCAACCGAGTGACAACCCAACTCATTGTATGAGATATTCAGCACTTTAAGTGACTTAACCAATCTGAGAGGCCCCAAAGCAGTAAAACTACCAATTTTATTATGACTTAGATTTAAGCAAGATAGAAGTTGCATTGCCTCCAATCCTGTCAAAATATTCAGTGTTAGGTATTTATTTCAATTTTAGATACGTCAAAAGCTAAACTTCCCAAAAGTGATTAGCCAAGGATACAGCCTAAGCTAGAGACAACCTTTCAGGATTGAATTCCTCTGCATAAGAACTCGGAAATCATGTTTATAACATAGTAAATATATATTGAAAGAAACAAAAAACATTTAAATCATTAATATCAATTTATTAAACTACTGACATTAGTAGTCTGCTGAAGCTATATAGATTCAAAAGGAGGATAACTTATGCTTCATTGGTGTAGGAAACATGGATAGAAACAAGAGGAAGACGACTAGTGGTTTGCTAATACAAGTAAAACATCTTGTTGAATAAGTTAAAGAGAAAATAGAAGAACATAATTTTATACAGTTTAACTAAGTATAAAATAGTCAGGGGTTTCAAGAATCTATGCTACAGGATTAAGCAAATTGTGTGCCAGAATACGTGTTGTTGACCCCAATAAGAAGGAACATGGATAGTTTCTTGTTGTATTTGAACAGATAGACAAACTAAGTTACAACAAATTAATAAGATACACGACTTTTACCTTCAATGGATTGAAGTTCGTTGTGGCTAAGGTCTAACATTTGCACCCACAATAAATTCTCAAAGGATCCAAGCCGTGACAATGATAGATTTTGTAACCGTAGACAAACATAACCAGTGATTGTTGCTGTTGCAGCTTTATAGTAGTGGCAGTATGGTAGTAAAGAGTCCCTAGTTGCAGTTATCTGCAGAATCATCAAAAACATAAAAAAGAGAAAATTGAAAGCTTCTAAACTCTACCACAATTTTATAGAAAACTGGTTTCTAAAAAGAAAATTAGAAGATTCTTGTATTTTCTAAATGCCTTTTCTCCAGTCAACTGGTTTTTCTGCAAAGTGCAAGTTTGATTCTGAAAATATTCAGATTTCAATTTTTTCCCACAACTCAAGTGGGAATCGTGGAAAATCTTTTTCAGTCAAATACAAATACATATATCTTAGTCGTGTCCATAAATTCTAGCTGCCATCATAATCATATTAACAAATGCTGATAGATATTCACGAGAGTATTTGACATCTTTATCAGCAACAGTGAAAATCGAATGAGATCATGTTATGATAGATAACTAATTCTGAATAAAAGTAATTTACCTGCTTTAGTGACATTAGACTATGCTCGTCTTTGTAGTATAGAGAATGTGTTGGATCCAACTTCATCAGATCGGTGTAAAGTTGAAGAACTTCTTCAGTGTTAGATTTTCTTCCATCATGTTGAGATGATAATATGTCAAGAGCAGTCAAAAGTCTTGCAAGTGTAAGCTTCCCAATTTTACTAAAAAAAAGGAAAGGGTACACATCATCCAGAAATAAAACAGGGACAAAAACAAAGGAATAAAACTGCCAAGGTGGCATTTCAAATCATAAAGTTATCTATTTAATAAATAAACCTTACCAATCATACTCTGACAATAAGTCCCGAAATTTAGTTATTTCTTCACCAATTTCCTCAGTGTGCCAATTGGAAGTTGTTGGAATATGATGTTTTTGAACGGTAGGAAGAATGGAATCTGATTCCTGAAAATGATCAATTTTATGGAAATTTGAATCCTTCCATGTAATCCTTTTTCCACCCTGTCCTTCAGTATGTTCAATAGATGCAGTCTGTACAAATACTTTAAAGGAAATTTGGGAAGGATCACCATAGTGATTTTCATTAGGAGATACAATACCCTTAGAATGTCCAATGCTGATATCTACAGAGTAGGTTTTTGATGGTTGAAGCTCCATATTTCCAAAGTTTAGATATACAGCCCAAACTTGAGCAGTATTTGAATTGCTAGATGAAAGTGGTTTCCAAATAAGTTCCTCCTTTAAAAGTTCAGATTCAATAGACACGGTGGATGAGTTTACTCCTTTTACAGCTTGATTGAAATCAAGAATGATAGGTAGAGTTGAAGTGTCCGATAGTGTACCATTTAGCTGAGACATACCACAACCATGAAGGCCGTTGTCCCCAATTAGAGTTATATTAGATCCATGGGTTGGCCAAGACGAAACAAGTAAAGGAGCATCAGTTTTCACTGTTTGATCAATAAGCCAAAGATGATAAAACCAGCCACTTTGGTCATCTGGATCAGTAAAAATAGCATTGTGGACATGCTCAAACTCCTCTTCTAAATTTTTTTCTTTCAGGAAATATCCTTCAGCCTTTCTTTTCAGCAAATTAGACAAAAGCACACTGAAAAATTGCAAATGCAATATGTATTAATAAAATTAGTTGACACACCTTTCTCAGCCTTTTGGTTTAGATTAACAAATTTTGTTAATCAAGATGAGTCAAATTTCACCCACGAAACAAAGTCCTAGAGAATGGAGTTGGTTTGAACAAACATCCCCCCCCATCCAGTAATAAAAAAGAAAGAAACACTAAACAAAAGGGTTCAAGGAAAAAAGGGTTTCCCACTATTTTAATGAAGGGCAAGGGCCAGTACTAGTACCTAGTGCATACAGATACACAAACTTTTTCCTACAACGTCAAAATATCTCTCGAATGATAAAAGCCATTGCATCATGATGATCATTTAAGATGTGGGAAAAGGCCAGGTTTATATTTCGATAGAACATGGCATGTCACCATATCACGCAACAAGAGGGTTAATTTTTATAGTACACACGCACCGAATGCTGTACTTTCAGTTTTTTTATTTACATATAACATGAGAATCTTGAAGAATGATTAAAAGTAGCAGCTAATTGATTCTTATTGACAATACATAAACTATATTTGCCAAATACCCAGGTGGGTGGCATGAAACTAAACCACCTATCTTGGTCACAATTGATCAAGCATAGATATCAAAAGTACAGCCCGGAGGCTCACAAGGAAAACATTTAATTATGTAGAGTTGATAAACGTAAATGTTTATTTCACGAACATAACTTAAGAATAAAACAAATATATGTGGAGAATATGTCAGCAAGATGCACAATACGAAGATACAACATTATTCCTGACATTTCAATTTTATGCCTTTTCAGAGAGACACGCAAACACAAACAAAACAGTCCATGGTCAATTCACAATTTCTGAAAACCTACTTATGTAACTAAGGCAATTAAATGAGTGGCTCCATACAGAAAAGGCACACAACCAGCAAGCACAAGAATGTCCCTTTGAATGAGTAAATTTCTATTTATAACTACCTACGATTGTGCCATGCAGAGTAATTACTGAAATTAGCCCCTATAACTTCCTCCGTGTACTTCAACTCATCCTCATCAGATCGTTTCATCAGTTCGGTAACAAACCTGAAAGTAAAATCGACACAAACAAGGACACAGCCCAATCAATTTAGTTTTGCATTGGAGTATAGTTAAATAGAATTATTTCACAAAACTGCATTGAAAACGTGTTTATTTTATTTTTTTAAAATGCAAGAATTAAATTTTTAGCCAACAATCAGGAGAAACAAAAATCTCTCGAATTGAATAATCTTCTTTGTCTGGTTGAAAAGAGAACATTAAAAGGAAGCAGTATTGAACCTTCGGTAATTCCACGCGTGAAAATTCCGAGGATCGGCCTTCTGAAAACCATTCAGAAGGCGCATTTCGTTGTCGATGGACGAATGCCCCTTGCTGAGAACCCATTTTCTGTGATACCACGCCCCGTAAGACTTGAAATTCTTCCTCAGCGCAATCTCCACCTAAACCATTGGAAATAAATAACAAACTCTAGTAATTCGATTTACAGAAAAAATAAACTAATCATTTGTCCAAATAATAGAACCAGATCAACAGAGTGAACACGCACGAGTTTGAGCTCGTCCTGGAATATAGAATGAGGATCGGAATCGGAGTTAGAGAGGAGGTATTGAACGGCGAGTTTTCTGTAATTCCAAGCTGTGTAGCACTCTGGATTAACTTCAAGAAGCTTCGCGCTCACATCTAGCGCTTCCTTGCTATATCTGCAACCAACCAGGTTTGCGCAATTGGAATTAATCGAAGATAAGAAGAAGAAGAAGAAGAAGAAGAAGGAGAGAGAGAGAGAGAGGAGGAAGAATCAACATGCGATTGTGGTGATTGGCAAGGAAGTGAGTTTGGAGTGAACGAAGCTTTTCAGTCTTGGCTGATAAAGCAGTTTCATCTTCTTGCTTCAGCGCTTTGCGAGGCCTACCGTGCATTTTCAAATGTAATTCACGCTTCCTCTGCCCTTCGCCGTCGTTTTGAGTTCTAGTGTTTGAGCAGATCTCATTGTTTTCTAATAATTAATAATTGGGGACTTGTACTCACTTGTGGGTTTAGAATTTGTCCAATTTTTTTTTCTCGTAAACAAAAATAGTATTTCAAATTTCTTATGAATTGTTACTTAGAATATATTAAAGAATATTGGATTGATTTTACTAAGTGACAATTTGAAGATGTATTTCAGAATTAATTTTTAGCTATTATGTTATGAATTAAGGTTTTCAAAAGATAATTCTCTTTTTATGCAGTGTTCTCTGAAAATGCAAAAATAAAAAAATAACAAAAGAAGTATTCATAATTTTGAAACATAGTCGATTATGCGTCTTTTATTTTAAACAAAATTAAATTGTAAAATAAATAAATATAATTAAATATATCATAAATTACAATGTAAATAATTATAATTAAAATTTTAAAATTAATTATATTGTAATATAATATGATATGTTATAAAAATATATAATCAATTAAATATAAAAATAATCTATTTATGCATTTTTTTTATTTTAAACAGAATTAAATTATTATATAATTGATTATTATTTAATATACAAATATTTACATTTTTTAAAATTATAAAATAAATAAACATAATTAAATAGATAATAAATTACAATATAAATAATTAAAATTAAAATTTTTAAATTAATTATATTATAATATAAAATTATATGTTAAAAAACATATAATCGATTAATATAAATAATTGATTATAGTTAACAAATATAATCGATTATCTACAATCTAATCGATTATATGTTTCTATAACATATAATACTATATTATAATGTAATTAATTTTAATTTTAATATATTATGTAATAAAATAAAAATTATAAATAGTTAAAAAGTTATTTTGAATAAAAATTTAATAATAAAAATAAATTTATATAATACAAATAATATAAAATAAATAATAATATTAATATAAATAAATTTATTATTAAACCAAAAGTCATAGTCGCTTGTTAGAGTGAACTCTTTCTACTTCAAAACGTAATAACCAAGCGCCATGATTTGATTGTGACTTGGCTTACATGGCCTCTAGTCCATCTAGTTATCGTCACGAAACAATTTATGTCACCTGCAACACTATCCAATCTTGAGAAAACTAATCAATATTCTTTACTCTTGTGATACCTCATATGGATATTCCTTGACTTTAATAACTATTTAGTCATTTCTTTCTTTATGAGGGTTTCCTCCTCTGGATCTTCCTCTTTGGATGTAATTAAAGTGAACATCACCACTAACAAAATCGTTAAACTATAATCTACCGATCTCTAAGACAACAACAAAATCACACATTGTAAGATAATTGAAGGGTGGGAAAATGAACTTTAGGATCTCATTCTTTAGTGACTCTAACATTATATCTAAGATCATTGTATTGAAAAAACTAGATGATAAAGTAGTCTAATCATCAAATACTCAATCGAAGGACAACTCTAGAAGAAAGTCATTGGAAAATCTAATGTAATATGATTATATGTTGACTCCCTTAGTCATTGATGAAAAACTAAAATTTAGGATATCATTAAAGATATATTTTCAAACAAAAAAATCATGGGTCACTCCTAGTATCCTCATCTAAGAAAAATAGATATGAGTAAGCTTTTAATCAAATTTTAGACTTTCACTAGTCAATGCACCAATCTTATATTTGTATCACATACGTATATTGTTAAACTAGTTGAAATCCTCAACGTTTTTTACCATCTTTGTATCAAGGACTTGCATAACATAAATTCTTCATTCTTGGGTGAGATGTAAGTCCTAACTTAGTACATGAGTAGGAAGTTATAAATCAGCCATGGTGATGTTCCACATTCTTTAAGGTCACTAAGCCTACTATGTGATTTCATCTCCTCTATAGTTCTCACAACTTAATATCTTATACATCCAAAACTTCTAAATAGTAAATATTCCTCAAGTTTTTTTCAACCTCCTAATACATAAGTCTTTCAATCTAGAACTTCACTTAACGATATCAAAGTCAATATCAAATAATCGTAAAAATAAAATGTTTATTTCTCTTTTATACAAACTTGAGTTTATTATGTACGGTAAAGTTGTCTCACATCATGTCAATATTTCACTTAAGTTTGTTATTTGACTAACTTTATTGAGTTATTCTAATCAATAATTTAATACTTAAACAATAAATATAGAGACACCAAAATAAGAAGCATCTGAAAAAAATTATGAAAAACTTTATTTAAAGTCAACATATTCCTTTTGTATAAATCCTTTTTGCTTTTTAAGTAAATCCTTTTAGCAACATGCTTTAAATCTTATTCTATCTTTCTTATCGAATATTCACTTGTAACACGTGACCATGATATTTGATAAACTGGTGTCTTAACAAGTTTCTGAGTTTGAGATTGGTTCTTCTGAAGGAGTCAAGTACACCCAATCTCATGATGTTCTTCTAGGATTAAATCTTCATGTTTTCACTCATGCTTTAATTGAATTCCACGTGCAAGTACACCTATTTATTATAATACAATGCATGTTAAAGTTATCAAAATTTGTCAAAATTCCCAAGTTTTGAATGATTTACATCAATTACTGGATATAATAATTCATTATACACACTTCAAATTTCGAGTGGAACTCTAAAAGGAAACTGCATTTTTAATATAAACTCAAACGCGTCCATATCCACGTCCCATGTGGCGGACAAATGGAACATAACTCAAATACTCTAATACAATATAAATAAATTGTGTTACACATCCTCATCAGATCACTAATAAAAATTATCAACATGCTTTGAGAATCATCACATCCTATATTTTACTTTCCTAATTGAGTGACACCCAACAAAGAAAAACAGTTGGAATCCTCAAGGTTCCTAACATTAATAAATGACCCGCATTGCTTGAATCTTATCCACGCTAAGAATTTAAGCTTTCCATTCCAGTAATTTAATACTTAAAGTCTCAACTCCCCACAACACACTGGTCAGAAACCATTTCTCCATTGTATTGTTGTTTGTTCATCTCCACACTTGTTTCCAACATGTCTCCATGAGACACAGAAGAGAGCTCTGTAACAGCAGTCACAAAATTGTTCTCCTTGGAATATAATTCTGCTGACTTTCCATTTTCAAAAACAAAAGAACCCTCGGCGGCAAATGTTTCTTTCTCGGGATAATTAACTGGTATTCCATTCTCTACATTCTTCATGACTTCTGAACTGAAGTTTTCAGATTTCAATTCCTGCTCACCAGATTCTTCATTAACACTTGCTTGTGTTTCTACTTCATGATTGATATTAGTTCCAATACCCACGTTTTCAGTATGAAATGGGCTTATCTTATCTCTAGGATTTTTCCTCTTACAAGATTTCCTTTTAAATCGCGCTTTCTTAGGCTTTGGGGGGTTTGAATTCTCATCAGTTATAGCAACAGATTCTGCTACCCTTTTTCTGCCTGGAAGGACTGTCAACTGTGGGTGGCCAACCTGGTTCTGGGAAGCATGAGATGCACTTGACTGGATAGCTAATAAAGCAGTTCTGGCAGCTTTAATCTCTGCTTCCTTCTTGGTTTTTGCTGCTCCCCCAATATAGTGTATACCTCCAATGTCAACTGTACATGAAAACGCTGATCCTCGTGCTGGTGTTTCGTCCTTTTTGCACTGATACATGGGCATTGCATAGTTCATTTTCTGGGCATATTCCTGAAGTAAATTTTTGCATAATCCTGTTTCATGCTGGAAGTAACACCACTTACATGGTCAGAGGCAGCAAATACACAATACCTTGGACAACTGAAGGACCAAAATGCTGAAATTAAAAGTACTATATGTTGAGAGACAATACAACAATCACAAATGCCCAAGATAAATTGGGCAACAAAGCTATAAGCTATTAAAAGTGTCAACTCAGATAACTAGTAATCATGCATATTTCAAGAATTAAATAATGATTGAGGTGGGTAAAAATATAATCTGCAAAGTGAAGTTCTATTTGGCCAAACAATATTCTATCAACAAAACAGTGTGAAGGGGAACTTTTTGCGGAATGGTCAAGGAAAAAGGGTTTCAAATCATTACATTGTGTCCAAAAAAACTCCTTGTACCGCTCTAGGTAGTGAGACTTAGATTTAAGAGAGATCAACCTGCACTGGGCTTTAGTTATTTTGTCTGGCCAAAAAAAATGCATTAGAAAATTGAAGAAAAATCACACTTTCACTCAAAAATCCCTAAACAACAACATGGTTTCAAGGTTCAAAAAAGACTTTTGAAACCTATATCATGGCTTATAGCATGTGAAAACCCAAGCTTTGCAACAACAACAAAAGTTGATACTCAGTAAAGACTACTTACAACAGGTTGAGTAATAGATTCATCAACTACATTAGATTTGGCCAACTCCACCAAAGCAACTTCGGCAGCCGACTGCTCTGCTGCCTTCCGGTTGGAAAATCCAGGTAAAGAATCATACCGAACATCATTCACTATCACTGTTGACCTGAAAGAAGGTTCATGGGAAGGCCCTTCCTTGATAGTTTCATAGACAGGGGTGGGTAGCCCCGCCTTCTGAGCATACTCCTGCAACCGGCTCTTGAACACATAGCAATTTGATACCCCTGACATATATATAATAAAAAAAACACATGCAAATAGTTAGCACATAGCAATATCTCAACCTACACAAATGGCGTGATAACTAAGCCAGGTTTGATCCACCTTTGATCTCATGTTTACCCACCCCTATGAAAATTTAAATCTTTCTAACAAACAATTTGAGACCTTTGGAGGAAACCTAATTCATAACATATCCCTTCTGAAATCCCCTTAGTCATAAAACACATTTCTCTTTAACCCTACATTTAAAAATAAAAAACTCACTCCCTCGTCCAAAGCAACAGAATAATTCAGAGAAACAAGAAATCAAATCTTTAACTCCAGTTATTTAATGAAATTAAAAAATAAAATACCTTGAAAGTCCTCGTTAGTGGGCATAGCCTCAACAATGACTGTTACAGAAGGAGGGAGGGAGTGATTCTGAGACTCGAATTGGTTCACTCTATTTGATGTGCGTGGGAAGAGAAAGTGTGGATGAATTTTTACAGGGGTGTGATGAGAAGAGAAAAGAAGAGGAGAACCACTTCGTATTGTAGGAGGCAATGCCGGAATCTGCGCCGCTCTAGTTTTATTAAGTGGCTAGGACGCGTTTAATTCGGGTGTATAGCACCCGATAAAGGCCCATTCATCAGGTCCATGTGATGCGATTTCTCTCTTCCTGATTTTTCTTTCTGCATGATCCAATGGCCCATATTTCTTCAGTAAGTGTTACTAATATGCTTCTAGTTTACCTGAAATCTGTGATGGATTCTTGATCACTTCTCATTGTGATATACGGTGATCCTCTTTTATTTCCTACTAATATATTTTATTATAACCCCATTTTTTTGGTTTTCATTGTTTTATTTAATTCTTCCATCTGTAAATGTCATGTCTCTCTGAGTATTCCTTTGTGTTCCCTCACTTAAATATAGCCATTACAAGTTTTTCTAAAGTTCAGCATATGTTTACAGATGCTTTGAACAACATAGTACTTAATCTTAAACTAGAATCATAAAATATGAACTACAAGAACAATAATGTCTGTCTTCTACTAAACATGCTGTGTATTATTCACTCTCTTAACAATCAACAGATTTATTTGAAGAAAAAAAATACATTCAATATTTTTTATTTTTAGAATACAGATACATTTCACTCTTTTTTTTTAATAAATTTAAAATTAGTAAAATAATATTATTAGAAAAATTCAGTGTCAACTTTATTTTTTATTTGTTCCATTGAAAAGCAACATATATAGTGTACGGAAAACTAAAAGATACTAATTATAGTTTTAACGAAGAGTTTGGGATTAGCAGGAGAAAGGTTAACTAGTAATGGAATCATATGGACCTAGCAATGTGGAGTTGAAACACTTTGTTGAATGACAAAGACATTATTATAGAAATGATGTTCAACTACTTTGAAGATGAAAGTGTCAATAATGTCTTTCATAGTTGACTTTGTGTGAGACAAGTGAACATCATTAGCAAACACCATACTAAAAGGACTGTGTCAAAGACCTGAGAGTTTTAATCCTATTGTGAGATGCAGAGAGTTTGGTTGGTGACTAGTGTTTATAAGCATTTTTGTTATACCACTTTAAAATTTGTAAAATAACAATTTTAATTTTAAAAAGTTTAAGATGCTTTTGTAGAAAGGTATTTATATACACGTGATAAGATCAAGTTCATCTTTTCTGCAAATTTATACACAGTTTTTTTTTTCTTTTATATTTATTTGAGATTTAATCTCATTTAACAATAAATGTTCAGTTTTTCTATCATATATTTTTTTATATTTGTTTGGTTTTTTCTTTCTTTGGTTGTTGTTGAGGTTTTTTTTTCCTCGTATGACCGTGTAGTATTTTTATTAGATATTACTTTTCTAAGAAGGAAAAAGGAGTTCTTTTTTAAAAAAAAATTGTTGTATACTCTAATTCTTCTTACATTTTTCTTTTGTTTATTGTATTTTTTTTAATTTTTTATTTTTCTTTTATCATCAACGACCTTGATTAAATAATTTCTATTCATGATTACTTTTATATTTATTCGAGTAAAAATCTTATCATTTTTCTTATAAGTTTATGATTATTGTCTAATTTATTAATGGAAGTAAATTTCAACCACTAATAATCAATATTAACTATTTTTCTTCGATTTATTAGATTGTCTTATTTTTTTTTTCAAATTCGTCAAAACATTTTATAGATGAATAAAAATTAAAAAATTTATAATTATTTAAAATTAAGATACTCAAAGGGATGTTCTCAAGACATAAAATCTTCAAATGGATACCTCCACCTTGATGCAAGGTGATTTTGTCGATAGAATTTTTTACTATATTTAGAATTATTTAAAATGATGAATTGAACAATAAAAAGAGAAAATCATGCTATATTTTTTAGAGATTTGAATTATTAATAAATAACATAAGGTCTCTCGTGTTTTTAATGAATCTTTCCATCTTTCAAATTTTGTCTATTGTTATCTATTATTTACAGACTACGGAATCCTAAAATTTGTTGAGAAATATTTTTAAAAAACAATGGAAAAAACAAAAACTAACTACTGCCAACTACCACCAACACTAATTCACTCAAAAACACTACAGAATATAAAATAAAAACGTCATTTTCAATATATCTTTTCATGCCTGTTGTGTCATATTTACAAGAGTAGTTTTGATATTTTTAAGTTTTTGGAGGTATAAGAACAAATTAGGAGGTATAGGAAGAATTATCCAACTTCTACTCAAAAATACTCCTGAATGATATTGACAATTGCTTCCTACACTCCTTTTTTTTTGTCAGCACCTCCACATATTTAAAAGATGACAATATTCTCCTTCACTTGTTCTATTAGAAACTGGGTCTCCTCCTTTGATACTAGAGAAAATATATAAATTAAATGAAATTAATATAAAACTTAACTTTAAAAAGTAGTTTAAAAGACTTAAAATAAATTATATAATAATTTAAATTAATTAAATTGGACTGTTTAATGATATAATAAATAAACGGAACTAAAATGAATTGTATCATCTGTTCATATTATTACACTATTATAAAATATATTTTTTAATCTTATAAGTTATTTATAGTCCAATTTAGTTTAAATAATTCTGTTTAAAATCAATTTTATTTTTAATAACTAAATTGGTATAATAAATGTAGTTTTTTAATAAATCAAATTCATTTTATACTATTGTGTTTAATTTAGTTTAAATTTGATTAAGTTCACATATTTTTTTTAACAATTCTATCTTTATCTTTATTTAGGGATTGATGTTTGAGGAAGTTGTTAATGATTGATACTTGTTACACCTAATGGAGTATTTCTACAAGGTAGTTTATGATATATTAAAATTATGTTCATATTCTTTCAAAAATCATGATTAAACTTGATAATCAATTCCAAAAACAATATTTTATAGTGAAAATTGATAATTTGTTGTACAATTGGGAGTGTTAAGCATAGAAGTAAGCTCGACCTTGATAAAAAATTTAACACATTAAATCTGAAAATAAAAAGCAATGTTTAACTTCTTATGACCAGAAAACATGTAATAAAAAATTATGGATGATAATTTTAGATTACATATTTTATAATTAATATTTAATAAAATGTGTTTATTTTAGAAAAGTTATTTATGAATTACCTATTTTAGAAGGATGATAGATAAATTAAATTTTCTTTTACATTTGAACACGTATTGACCATTTTGTGAATATGAATTCAACCAAAGATAAAAAAATAATAAAAGAGTTGCATCAAAGTTTTCACAAGACTTGAGGTAAAATACACTTTTTATAAATTAATAGAACCATATATAGTTATGTTTTATAAATCTCTAAGTTTTCAAGTGAACATAGTCCACCAAAACAAGATTTAGAAACTAGTATTATCATGTAATTTTATAATTTAGTATTTAAAAATATATTTGTGGTGAAATATGATGTTTGTTGTTGAAGTATGATAATTTCTCTTAATAATTTGATTCAATTTTCATAATTACTATGCAAAAACTTTAAAGAGATTATTATTAACCTTGAAAAATCATAAATTGATCAAAGATTTAAACTTTAAAAGAATACATAATCATTCAATCCTAAAATAATACCCCATTGTTAAATCATTTCAGTTGTTGAATGGTAGTTGCTTCTAAGAAGTAAACTAGTACTATTAATTTCCAAATATCCTTAAGGCATTTGTAGGTGGAAGAATGCTATGGAAACATCGCTTTACACAAGAAACAACTTATCAGTTATCATTAATACTCTATTGCCCCACCTTTTCTGTGGTGATTTGGTGTCGAAAATGGAAAGACCAAGACTCAACTCAAGAACATCATTGATGTAGCTCACTTCTTCAGGTATTTATTTTGTTGGTATTAGGTAAGGATGGAGGAAAAGAAAATGTTAAGGTACACTATAGATTGTGGTTCAGAAACGTTGAAGACACTGTTATACATGGGACCCTAGCCTCAGTGCAACTAGTCCCCATAAATTAAAAAGTCAACACCAATCAAAGTACTATCTATTCATGTATATATTATCCAAAAACTCAAATTTAAATTTTTTAAACAAAGTATTCATTTTTTTGACCCAACTCTTATTTCTACAACATTTTCTTCATCATTATTTTCCTTTAGATTTTGAATTTATTACATATATATTACAAGTACACAAATTTAGGTGCCAGCTTTTATTATCAATTTTCTAAGCTACATAATTAGTATACTTGATGATTTATTATTTAATGACAATATTAATATATATAATTTTTTTATATTTTATTTTATAAGGTTATATTTTAATTTTTTTCTATGCATAAAAATTCATTAAATCACACTCACTGTTTATTGATCAATTTAATTTCTTCTGTTATTAACTTTTTCCATATATTTTTAGTTTTATTTCCTCTGATTAGATGCAACTTTTTTAGAAACATTACAATTGGAAAAACCAAACAAAATGAAAAAAAAGAAAAAATAATTTTTTAATATTTAATTATAGACCGTGTTTTAAAAAAAATGTAAATTTGTGTAATGTAAGAGTTTAATGTTCACAAGTGACTCTGATAAATATTTTTATATTATTAATTCATTAAAAATAATTTTAGGTGTAAGTTTGAAGATAAGTAAACTTTATGTAATTAGATGCACAGTTTAAATTAAATTCATAATATATTTTAAAAAAAATTTAATATGTTATTAATATAAAAAAGTTTATATGATTAACTAATAAAAATTGAGATCAAATAATTTTTAAAAATATTATAAATTAAATAAATTTATTCTCCAATGTAATTTACAATTGAGTGAAAATATAAAAATAGTTTACTATGAATAGATTATTTGTTCGTGTATAACGTGGTATATGATAAAATAAAATAAATTACACTAGCAAACATAAGAGACCAAGATGTTGGACCAAAAGTTGTCAGAATATGTACATGCAAATCTACCTGTGCAGAAAACGAATTCCCCACCCGATGTCTTCTAGTTTTAAGCAAAATTGAAGCCAATTCCTTATCTGAAAAATGTGAAATTTCAGAATTACTGAATTTGATTGCTAAGAAGAAGATGGTTGAGAACCATAAAATGAAAAAAAAAAACTAAAAATGGTGGGGACAGGGTGAAGTGAAAGAGGATTTTATAATATATGAATTTAGAATAAAATCATTCAAATAAATAATTATCTTGTATAAAATAATTTGTGAATTTATTTAAAAACAAATTTACTTCTTTAATCAATTATGTTTGATTCTAATTATTTTTGAAAAAATAATTAGTTTAAAATAAATTAGAGAAACAGGAGTTGTTTTTTCCTACCACTTAAATTAAACACACCTTTCTTCTATTGAAAATGGAAAACTTATTTTATGATATTTAGAGAAACATTCTTTGGAACAAAGAGACTTTCTATTTTATCAACTAAAGAAAAAAAAATACTGATAATTAAATAATTTATCTGAATTAATTTTTAAAAATAACTGATGCACTTTAAGTTTCTTCTTCCTCTAACAAATTAACATGTGACTTTCGAATAAACTTTTAAACTATAATTGTTTAAAGGGTGTTTTTCTTTGAAAACAATTGTGTTGAGTTTTTTTTTTATTAACTTTAGTTCTTTCTACCATTTATTCGTGTTTCAGGTTTTAGTTTCTTTTTGTACCCAAGTTTTAGTTTCTTTTTTTTACCCTCGTATAAAAATATAAATGATTTACTGTTAAAAATAATAATTAATATTATTAAAGAATTTAAGTATAAATAATATAATTATGGTTTATTCTACTCATGAAGTAATATAAAAAAATAGTTATTTTAATCGGTAGAGGTAAGTGTTATTTATAATAACTAATACTAACATTTATTTGATTAATTTAGTAGCACCAAATAAACAGATAAAAAAACATAAATAATTTTTTTTGTAATTATTAATATAGAAACTAGTAGAAAGACTATTTAACTAACAGAAACACTATGATATATAAAAAGTAATATTTATAAGACAGAGAGACGAAACACATATATATGAAATTATTTTAATTGTTATTAGATTTATACAAAAGTCTCTTTAATATCTTTATATATGGATATATTTTTAACGAAATATATTTTAAGATAAGAATACATGTTTGTCCTCTAGTCATTTAAGATTAATTAGACTCTAATATAAGTGTTTATATTTTTTTAAAAAAATAAAATAAAACTTATGAGACATAAGCAAATCCAAATAAGAAATATAAATCATTTTGAAAGTAAAACTTTAATACTTTAAAAGAAAGTGAGTGAGTTTGTAATAACTGTAATTGATTAAAAAAAATAATTTTGTATTATAAAATAAATTACTAATATGTTCTTCATTATATTTTATTGAAAATGAGTATAAAATAAATTGAGATAGTAGATAGTTTTGAAATGATTTATTCATGTAATATAAGAAAATATTGAAATAAATTTATTTAATTTTTTAATCATGCATAAGTATATAAATAATAATTTGAAAATAAATTTTATTTTTTTTCATACAAAAATAAAGGTAAAAATGATTAAAGAAATTAATTATCAAAATTTATTTTATAAAATTTTAAATAATGTTACAAAATCATTTAATATTTAAAATTTAATGTATTTAAATAATTAATAAAAAATAATGTAAAAAATATTGTATAAAAATTCATAGATAATGTAAGAAATAACTTAATTTTATGTTGCTAATTATCTTTTATAATGTAAAAGAAAAGATTTTTTTTAATTATGAGAAGAATAAAGATGTTATAAAGGATGGAGGACAAAACGAATTATACTTCGCATTTAAGAATATATAATTGTAAAGATTAGAATACACTTTATCTGAAGTAATTTTTAGTGTCTTAAACTTGTTTTTGATCATTATTATTTTATTTTGGTTTATTTTAAATTTAATTATACATTTTATGATATATTTATTTTATGAAATAATTATACGAGCATGTAACTTTCATTTATTTTGTGATATTAATTTTTCAAGAAAAAATTAAATAAAATTATTGAAAAATATAAAATAAATTTGAATCAACACTGAATACAATATATTTCTTATAACATTCAAATAATTATAAAATACCATTAATTTCTAATAATAAAAAATATATTACGATCATTAAATTTATTATAATAAAAATTTAATTTTATAATTTTAAATTTAATAAATATTTGAGTTGTTTTAATTAGAAGTTAATTATATTAAATAACAAAATTAAATCGACAATATAATTAGAAATGTATAATATAAACATAATCTATTATCTCTATCTACAAAATCGATTATCCATAAAGTAAAAATATCAAATACTGATATTCTTTTTCTCTTTTCTTTACTCACAAGAGGATGCATCCCTTTTCCTCCCTTTCTTTTCTCTTTCTCACATTTTCCACTGCATGTATCAAAACACAAACAGTACTTCATCCAAAGAACATATTTCCTATTTCCTGGCAAATCATCTTCAAAAAGAACACTCCATCCAAACACAGCATAAATGTATTCCAGTATCAATAACGGAAATTCATTTTACTAACCATAACTATGGGTGGCAAAGTGGGTTGAGCCCGGCGGGCCGACCCGCCAACCTGCCAGCATATAGGCGGGACGGGTTAGCATTTTAAACCCGTTAACCCGTATCAGCCCCGCCCGTCTAGTCCGCCAACCCATCGGGCCACAGGCGGGGTGGGGTGGGCCAACCCGCTGGCCCGCGAAAAAAATATAACACTTCATTCACTCTCATTTGTTCTTTTTAAATTTGGGAAAGTAGCTATACCTAGAGTTCCTTCAACATCTCACTGATTGCAATTTCTTTTGAAATAAACATTATGTCTTTTAACTTACACTTTTAAAATGTCATGTCACCATATACATCTTTAATATATTGTTGTAATTACAAAAATTCATTTAAATTGGATACAAACAAAATAGTTCCAAAGAAAAAAAAAGTCTAATTTAAAACCAAAGATCCAAAAATAAAATAAAAAACCCAAAAAATAGATTTTTCAAAAAAATAAAAAACAAAAAATATAGACGGGCCAGCCTGCCAACCCGTCAGCCCGCCTTATGATGGGGCGGGTTAGAAATTTTGGCCTGTATCACTATGGCGGACTGGCCCAACCCGATTCGTTTTTGACGGACTCATGACAAAGCGGATCTAAACGGGTCGAACTGGCTCGTTTTGTCACTCCTAACCATAACGGGGACCCGGGACCCATTAAAAAGATCGGTCCATGGGAAACTATCCCAAGGTCAGAGTTACTGAAAAAAAGTCTCCATGTTCCTATTGACTCTGACACCTTATTTATTTGTTGCGAATGCAGATGAACCCTAATTAAATGATGTGGGTCCGAGTTTGGTATCTAAACATGGTTTAAAGGCACCACTGAATCTGTGACCAAATTGATGACCTTTATTTGGTAGACACTAAAAACGCCGTTCCTATATTAATTACTGTTGACTCCTAACATTTTCTGGGTGAACAACAAATGGGAAAAAAAGAGCATTTGGATTGGCTAACTATGCGGTCTTTGGTGATAAAATTTTATTTGCTAAAAATACAATTTTTTTTTAAAACTTTATTTTTATGATATTCATGTTCTTAGATTTAATCTACAAATAATTGGTATAAAGTGAAGTTATTTATTGGTGTATAAATTTATTTTTTAATATAAAATATTCCTTTTCCTTAATACACATATGTTTATAATAACTTTTTTAATGTTTAAATAGATGATTTAAGTAAATCATTTTAATACTATATTAAATTTTAACTTAAAATTAATTAATATTGTTTTCAATGAGAAACTTTTTAGGGTTTAGTGAAGCTTTTTGTTTTTCTCGGTAACCTTCAATAAGAAAAGTGATGTTGACACAGGACTCCAACTTGGCCATATTGTTATTGAGAATTGAACCAAATGTTGTGAAGTGAAGGTATTTGGTTTAATGCCCAAGACAAGGGTGTCAGCGAGATGGGGTTGAAAGGTGTGGAAACTGACCGCGAGGAAAGAGCCAATGAGGGGTTTGAAGTGCGAGAGGAGAGAACATGATAGGGAAGGAAAAGTATAGCATCATGTGACCAAGATAATGAGGTTTAGTGACATTGATTTGCAAAATAATTATTTTTTTATGAAAAATATTAAAATAATGAATTTAAAAGTTTATAACTATTTTTTAAATATTTTCTTATCTTCATCTTAAAAATAAAAAAACTACTATAATTCAATTCAAACTTACTTAAATTATAAATTTTTAATTTTTAATTAATATTTTTAATCTAAATTAAAATTTATGGTGAATAAAATTGTCCCGAATATTAAAAACTATTTTAACACGTTTATAAAGAATTTCTTTTAAAAAAGGAAAAAAAAGAAAAAAAAAAGACGTAATGAAATAAAAATATTTCTTTTAAAAGAAAATACAATAAAAATCTTATTTTTAAAAAAATAATTATAAGTTACTCATACATAAACATGTATTATAAAAAGGATAAAAATATAATATTACAAAATATTTTTTTACCCTTTGTTTCTTAAAAAATAAAATATGTATCAAAGTGGTATTTTTCTTACTCATTTTTCTCGTTAATCACTCACTCTAATTTTTTAGTTAAAATGAATATCGCCTTATCTTTTGAATCGATGCCCTGTTATCTCCAGCTCGCAAGCTTTTGTTATAATCTATCCTCGTTATGTTAGTTTTTTTTTTAAATGTTATTATTTTAATAAACTTATTTAAAACTATTATAAATCTTTGGCCTTTTCAACTAATACCTTTTAGATATACTTTGTTTTATGGAATGAATATAAGGAAAAGAAAAAGTGAAAATGAATATTCTTCTAATTATAAACTAATTTTAGTTAAGTATAATGATTTAATTTAATTTTTTTTATTTTTATTTAAAATTTTATTAATATTATTTTATAAATTTATTATTATTAATATTTTTAATAATACAGTGAATTTATCAATATTATTTTTAATAATCCTTAAGAATATATATATTAATTCTTTATTTTTAATAATAAAAAATAAAATTGTATTTTTAATTTTTTAGTTAATTTTTCTTGCATTTTCTCCAATATTTGAGTAGAACATCTTTTTTAAATTAGTTGTATTTTTTTTTTCACACGTAAAAGCAAACAAGATATATTCTTGCACTTCTTTCTTTTTCAACTTTCTATCTTAGAAACAAACACAAATTATTGATTTATTTTAGAAATATACTTGTTCACGAAATATTATAAGTAGAAGATTTTTTTTTAAATATTCATAAAAATATTTATTTCAAAACAATGTTTATCATACTTTTTTATTTCTAAACAATTTAATTAGTTATATAAAAATACTTAATTTTTATAGCGGATATATAAGAACGAAATATGTAAGTAAGCCTATAATTTTTTTTTTCACTGGACCTGGATATGTTAAACTCATGTAATAATCGTAAAAGCCAGAAAAGTACGATATAAATGATGCAAGAATAATTTGTAGTATTTTTTGTTGTTGGTTTATTTTCTCGCGAGATGATTAATAGATAAAGAGTAGTAAAGGCAAGGAGGGAAGCAGGAGAGGTTAAAAGGTACACAAAAGAAGCTTTCAGGGGTAGTTGTCAACGCGAGGGCGGCGAGATCTCGCGCTTCAATTATTGTTATCGCTTGGCAAGTTGCCATTTCCCACAAACCGAAAAGTAAACCCATTGACATCGATGGAAAGTGGCCCAAGGTTTCTGGTTTAGCTCTCGCAGGGTCCTTTCCTCTCTCTTCTTCTCACCACTGCACCCATCCCTATCTCCCTCTCTCTCTCTCTCTCTCTCGGCGAGTCATTCAGTACAACTACCAGTGCTTGTTAGGTTTCTCTCGTCGCTGGTTTAGCTCTCACGCGATCACGCAGAGGCTCGTCACTGTCTCCTTCACCTTCCGCACCGTACTCCGAATTTGACCGAGTTGTGGACTCGATGGCTTCCAATTCCGATTTGGTGCGCGCCGTTGAGTCGCTCCTTGGCGTTTCGCTCGCAGATTCCGTTTCGGATTCGCTGCTTCTCATCGCAACCACCTCCGCCGCGGTCGTAATCGGCCTTCTCGTGTTTTTGTGGAAGAAATCTTCGGATCGGAGCAAGGAGGTGAAGCCGGTGATTGTGCCGAAGGGGTTACTGATGGAGGAGGAGGACGAAGTTGACGTTGCCGCCGGCAAGACTAAGGTCACCGTTTTCTTCGGTACTCAGACCGGTACTGCTGAAGGCTTTGCTAAGGTTATATTTCTCTTTTCCTTCCTTTGTTTTTTTTTTCAAACTGCTGGATCGAGTCGAATTGAGTCGAATGTTCTGGATCTTTAAAATAGAAGAATAATATTATTCGTGTAAGATATATTACGATTTTCTCATGCTGCGAATTTTAGTTTGGTGAATATAGTAGATATCCCAGTTTTGACTTCTGCGATGACTTGGTTAACCTTTGGTTATGATAATGATGATATTTGTGGCGGAACGGATTGTGTGGCTTGGTTTTTGTTTGATGTGATTGTGTTCATTTTGTTGTTGAAAACGCCAAGGAGCGAGGAATGATGTTGTGTTGTCGTTGTTCTTGTTACATGTTAGTATCAACTTGAAAATAGTTCGCCGTGATAGTTAAAAGGCGTGCCTACGGTGATGAGCTGACAGTGCCTCTTGCTGCATTGCGTGCCTTCTATTTATCGATACCTGTGGAAAACCCAAAAACGTGCTGCAATTAGTGTGACTTTCGATGGGTGAAGTTGTCAAAAGCTTTCGAAGTGTCAGTCACCGGGACGTTAGCAGTTGATATTTTAGGGTTTTGTAAATAGAAAACTTCAGTATTTTGCTTTTACTATGAATTTTGTGCCTGAGTAGTAATTAGTATGGCAAATTAATTCAAAATAGTCAAACACTGCTTTTTATTTTTCCTCCTATTTTGTTAACGCCTTTCTTGGGTGAAGCAAATCCTGAACCTTCATGCCTCTTTCTTGGCTAGCTGTCCCTATAACTGTAACGTGTCTTCATAGCTGGTTTATTGTGGATATTCTAAATTTAGCTTGGAAATGGTTAGAGCTTTTGCAAATATACTTTGTGTAGAGATGATACTAACTTCCCTGTTCTATAATGCTTGAATTGAATGGTTACCCCCTGGACAGCCACAGCTTTAAATCTGAAGGTAGTTATGTGCCAGTTTAATATAATTACTGTGTTTTTTATATTTATTTTTAATTACAGGCGTTGGCGGAGGAGATCAAGGCAAGGTATGAGAAAGCAGCTGTCAAGGTTATTGACCTGGTATGTTGGATTGAAATGAAATTTTGGCAATGCCTACATTCTGGTCATAGATATGTGGGGTTAAACATCTTATTTTAAATGTTCGGTTTCTCACGAGGAGATAGAAAACTTTTGGTAAAATTGTACAGGAAGTAAAAAAATTCAGTTTTAAAGTTGAAGTTTGGCTAGTGTCTGATGTGTATTTAATTTGAACTAGGATGACTATGCAGCAGATGATGATCAATATGAGGAGAAGCTGAAGAAAGAGACTCTTGTATTTTTCATGCTGGCAACGTAAGATTTATGTACATAAAAATGGTTGAAATGCATTTGTTTATTGAAATGTGTGGTGAATATGATGCATTTTGACTTGACATGACAGTTATGGAGATGGAGAACCAACAGACAATGCTGCAAGATTCTACAAATGGTTTACTGAGGTTTGTAGTTACATCACTTTTAAGTAAATCCTACATCTTCGGCCTTGCTCTCTCCTTGCATTTTTATTATTCATATGACTTAAAATGATTCAAAGTCTCATTGGACATTAATTTTAGGGGAAAGATGAGAGGGGAACCTGGCTTCAAAAACTTGCATATGGAGTTTTTGGCCTGGGTAACAGACAATACGAACATTTTAATAAGGTAAAATCAGATGATTTTATTCTTATTTAACAAAAAAAATCATCATTTGATTCTGATGCTGTTTTTTTGATACAGATAGGTAAAGTTGTGGACGAAGAACTTACTGAACAAGGTGTGTAATTCCATGTGCTGTACTTTCAAAAAGTATTAAATTGGTTATCTGCCTCAGTATATTTGCATAGAATCATTGTTGTTGATCAAAGCTGAATAGCTCGATGCATCTTCTCATTTTTGTCATTTGTGCTTTTGTTTTTTGTTTCATTTAATTTTGTCCTCTACTGCTGCAAAGTTAATCTACCAGTGCTACTTTCTTTTTCTGTTTGCTTAGTGGAATTGTGACTTACATTGTTAGATTCAATGTATTCGATAAGCCTTTCAAAAAGTTTAATGGGTGTGTAATGTTTGAATCAAACTTTCTGAAAGTACTATGAGTCATTTATTAGGCAATCTTATTACAATTTCTTGATTCTGGATATATTTAACATAGACTCCACCCTGCACTTACATTTTGCAGGTGGAGTTATATTACATGATTTCTTTACAATCTAGGAAAACACTGTCTTATTAAGTTTTGTATTTCTGCAGATTTGTATTAGTCATTTGAAGTGAGATGTGTACTAATAAAATAATGTTCTAATATAAGTTCGGAAGTTTGTAAATTATACTTGAGAATGGTATTAAAGAAGTTATTGACTTTTCATAGATATCTTACACAGTTGTGTTTGCTGCAGGTGCAAAACGTTTAGTTACAGTTGGATTAGGTGATGATGATCAATCTATTGAGGATGATTTTTCTGCCTGGTGAATATAGTCCTCTGATTCCTCTCACTACTGCTATTTAGCTGTTAATTATATTGTTGCTACATCTAAAATTATGAAAAAGGTGTCTACTACTTTTTGGGCCTTTCAATAACCATGAGTTGTCTTTGGGTTTACAGGAAAGAAAGTTTGTGGCCCGAGTTGGATCAGTTGCTCAGAGACGAGGATGATGCAAATACTGTCTCTACCCCCTATACAGCTGCCATTCTTGAATACCGAGTAGTGATTCATGACCCCGCTGCAACATCAACCGATGATAATCACTCAACCGTGGCAAATGGGAATGCTGTGTTTGATATTCATCATCCTTGCAGGTGCTTGGAATTGTATACTAATAATGTTTTCCTTACTAGTTCAGACTATTAAACAAAGCTATTGTTTCATTTCTTGAAGGGTGAATGTTGCTGTACAAAAGGAGCTTCACAAACCTGAGTCTGACCGATCTTGCATACATTTGGAATTTGATATATCAGGGACGGGCATGATGTAAGTGAGATATACTTCCTCATGAATAACCCTATCATTTTTTCTTGGTAAACAAGAAAGCGAAAAACAATTGCATTGGTCAATTATAATTAATTTGTTTTGTGTGGACTTCAAATACGTTATGCTAATAATTATTTTTATAGATATTTAAACTTTTATCTAATTGGGTCCGCTGGAATATATTGTGTTGAGTTTTCGTAGAAGGTTTTTTACCTTTTTGTAATTCTTAGGAAATGATTAAATGTATGTTTGATAGCTAAATAGAGCTATAAAGTAATAAAATCTTGTCAGATATCCAATTTCGCCCTCTTCCCCAAAGGAGAAGACTGTGAAACTGAGGGTGAGATTTTCTGATGAAATTATTGTTAATGATTTTGATCTGTGCAAATGTCAGCTGTAAAATGCATGAAGTTTCTCATAAATATTTGCACAGTTATCAACAGTTATTTATTGATGAGTGCCAGCAATGAAACCTCTGACATACTCCTCACAAAACTCTCTCTTATTGGTTAAAATTTGTTGGAAACTACAAAATCATAAGGGAGGTTCATTGAATATGGAATGGGATTCACACAATTTTTTTATTTCTGAGAAATTTCAGCCAATAGTGAAGAATTTGTTAGAAAGTGTGTATTGTCAACATTTCTCTTTATGTATTGAGGTTTTCTCATGCTTAATTAGATAGCACCTTGAATATCCTGTTCCAATTATCTGATATTAATGAATAAATCTGTTGATGGCTTTTGCCTGATATTTCCCAGATATGAAACTGGAGACCATGTGGGTGTTTATGCTGAGAACTGCAATGAAACTGTTGAAGAAACTGGGAAGTTGCTGGATCAGAATTTAGATCTATTTTTTTCTCTTCACACAGATAAGGAGGATGGCACTTCCCTAGGTGGTTCTCTCCTACCTCCTTTCCCTGGCCCTTGCTCACTGCGCACTGCATTAGCACGTTATGCTGATCTCTTGAACCCCCCACGAAAGGTTTTAATATTATCTTCACTTTATGTGCTTACCATTTCTTTTTATTTTTTGTATTATGTACTTATTCGGGTTACTGCTTATAAGAGTTTGATTCAATACGGATTTGTACTTGTTTGGTTTTACTGCTTATAAGAGTGTGATTCAATAGGGATTTGGACTTTTTTGGTTTTACTGCTTATAGGAGTGTGCTTCGATAGGGATTTGTGCTTGTTTTATATAAATGAAAATAAAGAAATAATTACACGTGCTTCTATTTCAGGCTGCTTTAGTTGCATTGGCTGCTCATGCCTCTGAACCTAGCCAAGCGGAAAGATTAAAGTTCCTTTCATCTCCTCAGGGGAAGGTAAAATTTTTTTGTCCTGTTTCTGTCTTTTGTTTACAAATGCGTAAATTACTTATTCTTTTTTTTCCTTCCTCTTCTGATGATGATTTTCAATTTTTGGTTTCCAGGATGAGTATTCCAAATGGGTGGTTGGGAGCCAGAGAAGTCTCCTTGAGGTGATGGCTGAGTTTCCATCAGCAAAACCTCCTCTTGGTGTTTTTTTTGCTGCAATTGCCCCTCGTTTGCAGCCTCGTTATTATTCTATTTCATCCTCTCCCAGGTGGTTAACTTAACTTATTTAAAGTATCAAAGGAACCCTTATAAGATAATTGGTGAACAAATAATATTCTATTACTTGATTGTGCAGGTTTGCTCCTCAAAGGGTTCATGTAACTTGTGCCTTGGTGTATGGACCAACTCCCACTGGTAGAATTCACAGAGGTGTATGTTCAACTTGGATGAAGGTACCGATGTGCAATTGATACACTTCTCATGCAATACCATGGTCCTCTTTGTTAAGAACTTGGCTTCTCTGCTCTCAGATAGTTGTGTTTGTGATTCTCATTTTTTCCCCGAGGGGTGCAATACCTAATTATTTCATGTTGTTTCTAACTTAAATCTCTTACGAATTATCAGAATGCTATTCCCTTAGAAAAAAGTCACGACTGTAGCTGGGCTCCTATTTTTATTAGGCCATCAAATTTCAAGCTACCAGTTGATCATTCAATTCCTGTTATTATGGTTGGACCTGGAACTGGTCTCGCACCTTTCAGGGGATTTTTACAGGTACGTGAATATGTTATGGACGTGTGTATTTTTATAATTCTCATAAAAGTAGGCTTGCTAGAAAACAACTATATGTAATAAAGAAGGGGAGGTAGTTGAACCATTGAATATAAAAAGAAATATAGGTATCAAATAGGTAATTATGTACTAATCAACCACAATTATGAACTAAAATTCAAAGCATCTTATTCTTTATTTTGTTAGAACTGGAAAGGTCCAGTCCGCTGTCTTTTGAACCTGTTTGCTGTGTTGTGGAATGAACTAAAGCTATAAGCACTAGAAAATAAAACTATTTTAGTTTCTGACTAAGCATGGCTAAATTGCTTTCAAGTTACAGCTGATGGTGAGAATTTGCTCTTAACAAGAGGCAAGAAAGTCGTGCTTGTCCAATAAAAGAAAAGTGGAAGCTGATTGTTTTTTCCAAATCCAAATTGTTTATATTTTTTCATAGTGCTTTTATAAGGTGTATCTCTTCAGGATTTTTTTTAAACATTTTCACGTCATTGGCAAACAGGTATCTAGTTTGTTGTAAAAACCCAGTTTACCCTAGACCTAAAATTTCAAAATTGTTTGTCAAATCCATTTTAAAAATGAAAGCTTATTTGATGCTCAATTATTATAAGCATCTACTTCTAAATTCTTCATTTATCTTTGATTTACCCAGGAAAGATATGCTCTCAAAGAGGATGGTGTTCAACTTGGCCCTGCATTACTCTTCTTTGGATGTAGAAATCGTCAAATGGTAAATTAATTTGTCTTTGCGCTTTCTATCCGAAGGGATTTTCAGAGCAATTTCTGATTTTCCAATTTATGTTGTTT